>JAGIQG010000018.1:43891258-46505010 GCA_024679065.1 Sphyrna mokarran
AGCCCATCATAGAATCCCTACAGTGCAGAAGGAGGCCATTAGGCTCAACAAGCCTGCATCAACAGCCATCCCACCCAGGCCCAAATCCCCCCGTTCTAGGGATCAATTTAATTATTTTAATTCATTTGTGGGACATGAGCATTATTGGCTGGCCAGCATTTATTGCCCATCTCTATATGCCCTTGACATGGCCAATCAACCTAACTCGCACATCTTTGGACTATGGGGGAAGCCAGAACACTGTCATGTCAGCACCGACTCTCTGACAGAGTATCTTACCCAGAGTCTCTTCCCTGCCCTATCCCAGTAACCCCATGCTTCACCATAGCATACCTTTCGGACTGTGGGAGGAAAGCGGAGCACCCGGAAAAAACCTATGTAGACATGGGGAGAATGTGCAGACTCTTCAGACAGTGACTCAAACTGGGATTCGAACCTGGGTCTCTGGCGCTGTGAGGCAGCAGTGCTAACTGTTGTGCCAACATGCAGCCCATCCTCAAATAATGATCTCCAGCATTCAAGGTAGGCACATTCACCCCTGTTTGTTAACTTGTTTGTCTATTTGGTTGTAAACAAAGCATCTCAAAAACTAATAAAGAGGCTTCATTGAAACTTGGTACACAGACTCTAAGGCCTGAAGAAGAACTGATTCAATTTTGGCAAAGATCTCAGCCCTAGAGTTCTTTTCTAAAGGATCTACCAACATTGGGACACGGGGTGGAATGATGGTTTCTAAGAATCGTGCGTGGGGTTTTATTTCGAATGATGCAGATTGTCTCAGCTGCTATTATTGGATTTGTCGCAGCTATCAAGATGCGAGCAGAGTTTTCAGAGCAGGTTGTTGGATGTAGATTAGCCTGCAGCTCCTTGGTGAGATGGAAGCTCTTAGTGAAAATAATTGTTTTATTTCAGTTTTGTAGCTTCTCAGAGGAGCATCACTCAAGCAAGGCAATGTCTCAGGAAAGCGTTACGTAACGGTAAGCACACGAAGTAGGATTACTCCACCCCGTATCCCCCGTGGCATACTCAGCCTGAGGCAGAGGTGGCCTGCCGTTGGCCAACTGCGGGATCTTCTAGTCACACCACTGTCAGTGGGGTATCCCATTTAACCCGGGGTGGATTCCCTATAGCAGGACGGAAAGATGCCATCAGTAGGGCATCTTTCAGTCCTGCTATAGGGAATGGCCAGAATGGCCAGAAAATCCAGCCAGTTGACAACATGGCAGAGACTTGCACTCTACTGAGTGTCATCTTCATTTGTTGATGGTGCATTTGTGCCAGTGTAAGAATGTTGTTCAACTTCCATCCACATTCACAGTATCAATTAGTTACAGGCAGACTAAGAAAAAAGCTACAATCTTCCAAGGGTGGCATAGTAGTTAGCACTGTTGTCTCAGGTTCGATTCCTGGCTTGGGGTCACTGTCTGTATGGAGTTTGCATGTTCTCCCCGTCTCTGCATGGGTTTCCTCCGAATGCTCCAGTTTCTTCCCACAGTCCAAAGATGTACAGATTAGACGGATTGGCCATGTTAAATTGCCCCTTAGAGCCAGGGAAACGAGCTAGGGTAATGCATGAGGTTGTGTGGATAGTGTTTGGTTGGGATTGTTATCAGTGCAGACTTGACCAAAAAAAATCTCCTTCTGCACTGTGGGATTCTATGACTCTATGATTCCACCAATCACACAATTTTAATTCACCATCCCACCACCCGCACTGAATTCAATGAAGTTGAAAATTGAAGTTGAAGTTGAAGTTGAAACAATGACTGTTTCAATGAAGCAGAGTAAGAACTCAAGGAACAGCTCCTTATCTTTCACACAGGAACAGTACAAGCTGAACACCGATCTTGATAATTTTGGATCATAACCACTGCTCCTATTTTTGCAGGCAGCTGTTGTTGAAGATAGTTCTGTTGTTGCCATTTACACTTCCTTTAGATCTACCCTGTTTCTTACTGCATTGCCACCTCCTTTTGCCCTGCACCATCGTCCCTTTAATCCTTTAATCACTCTTCTCTTCCAGACCTTCCCTACTATTCTTTCCTCCCTCTTTCCCTTTCCTGCCTCTGTGCGTTCTTAAAATCTGTTGGATCTTAACTTGTTCCGGTTCCAATATAAGGTCAGTCGCCTGAAACATTAACTTTGCTTTTCTCTCCATAGATGCTGCCGGAGAATTTTCTTCCATGTTCAATTTTTAACTACAAACCTCCTTTTGCAACAGCTAAAGAAACTTGCCGGACCTTCCCCGGGGGCAAAACGTTGCCCAATTATGCTGCAGAATAACGGGTGATGGGGGGAGGTGGGGGTCAGTGAACTTTCATCCGCTGCTGAATTAAGCCAATTAGCATTGTGGGCGTAACACCACATCAGGGACTGCAGGAGTTCAAGAACACGGTTAGTCCCCAACTTCTCAAGGGCAATTAGCGATGGGCAATAAATGGTTGGCCTAGTCAACGATGCCCGCATCTTATGAATGAATAAAACAAAATTAAATACGCTGTTCTGTTCAATAGAAGTAATATTAACTAATGTAGGAATATATCCAGGCTCTGCTTCTGTTTTACACAGTGCTGTTAAACCTGTATTTGATCTAAACTGAACAATGGAATAATGAGACAAAATGCACGGACTGCTTTCAGAATTATCAAGTCTTGTGATCAACACAACAGCATTTGCTGCTACTGTCAAGTAAGTAATCAATTTGGAGACCTTTTCTTTCATCTATCTTTGACCTTTCCGATTCCAATTCCCTTCCCACGCCCAGTGGTTACACTAAGGCAGATTTCCGTCTGTTCGTATAGCAAATAATTTCGGGAACAAGTTGCTAGTCTGTCGGTTGGGGGGCTTATAACTTGAGAAGCGCCTCTCTACATCAAGCATGTCTGACCAGGAATCCCTCCCGCTCTTACTTGGCGTGTTTGGAAGGATTTGCAGATTGACACAGGGTGAGATTCTCTGACCTCCCAGCGATGTGTTTTCCACTGGCAGGAGGTGGTGCGTTGTTTGCTAGTGGCGAGATTTTCCGGTCTAGCCGCTGTTAATGGGAATTCTCATCGATGTCACCCCATGCCGGTGGGAAACTCTGTGTGGGGGTGCACTGTCAGAGAATCCTGCTGGCCTGAATGGCCAGAGAATTCCAGCACACATGTTTGGCCACATTATCAACGCACCTTCTTTGACCTTCGAATCTTAGAGTTGGAATTGAACCCAAAGCTTTTGGCTCAGAGGCAGTGCTGCTCCCCAAGATCTCCTCAAGATCTCCTCTGACCTTTAGTATTGGCTGTACAGTTTTGGTCTCCTTACTTGAGAAAGGATATATTGGAGAGAGTGCAGAGAAGATTCACTAGCTTGATTCCGGAGTTGAGACTATTTTCTTTTGAGGAGAGATGGACTGGGACTATAATTATTGGAATTCAGAAGAATGAAGTGAGATCTTATAAAAACATATAAAATTATAAAGGGAATACATAAGATGAAAGCAGAGGAGTTGTTAAAACTAGAAGTAGGGACCTAGCTTCAAAATGAGGGGAAGCAGATTTAGCACTGAGTTGAGGAGAAATTTCTTCACCCAAAGGGTTGTGAATCTGTGGAATTCCCTGCTCAGTGAAGCAGTTGAGGTTACTTCATTGAATGTTTTTAAGACAAGGATAGATATATTTTTGAACTGTGGAGGAATTAAGGGTGAACAGGTGGGTAAGTGGAGCTGAGTTCATGAAAAGATAGCCATGATCTTATTGAACGTCGGAGCAGGCTCGAGGGGCCAGGTAGCC
The DNA here is from genome assembly GCA_024679065.1 of Sphyrna mokarran. Taxonomy (NCBI): domain Eukaryota; kingdom Metazoa; phylum Chordata; class Chondrichthyes; order Carcharhiniformes; family Carcharhinidae; genus Sphyrna; species Sphyrna mokarran. Next base: position 43,895,029 of record JAGIQG010000018.1, read on the forward strand.
TAGTCCTGTTGCTAGTTCTTATATTCTTATTGACTAGATACATTTCTGGACGTGGATCCAACTAACTCCAAGCAAGATGTTAAAATGTCAATGGGATCACTAAACAGATTTGTCTTTTGTAAACTGTGTTAATGTTTATAAGTGTTTTCAGACAAATTAAATCTCACCACAATGTCAACTTATCAGTACAATAGAAGCAGCACTGTCAGATTCTCTTGTAGTGAGATTTAACTTTTCCTGTAAGATTTGGTTGGTTCTCACTCCGCACACGAATGGTGCACAAGATAGGATTTCATTCAAGGTGAGACTTTTCCTCGGACGGGCCACCAACCTACTGCCAGAGGCTTATAGTTTGAGGGATGTCACTCTGTATCAAGCAGGAGCCTCTCCTGCTCTTACCGACTGCCATTGCTGTGTGTTGGAAGGATTTTGCAGGTTGACACTCAATCTGCTTGACCGTATCATGACCATACCTCCATCAAGTCCTGGGATGGGACTCAAACCCTGAGGTCTGGCTCAGAGGCAGTGATGTTACCCATCGTGCCACATACCTCTGTCTGTTTGATTGTAACAATGTGAGTGCTCATTCTATTTCAAATGAACAAAACCCAAAGTGAGAACTGATTTTTCTCAATAACATCATCCTTCCTTTAGGTGTGAGGTGGGGTAGCCTTTCCTACATCTACCTAGCTGCTTCTTCTAAATGCTAACTATTTCTCTCTCTCACACACCACACTAAATTCAATATCACTATTCACACATATCCCTCACCATCAGGTTATTAGGTTTGCATGTTCTCCCCGGGTCTGCATGGGTTTCCTCCAGGTGCTCTGGTTTCCTCCCACAGTCCGAAGATGTGCGGGGTTAGGTGCTTTGGCCGTGCTAAATTTCCCCTTTGGGTGGGACTTTCCGACGCATTTGCCACAAGATGGGAAGTTCCACCCGAGGTCAATGGTTTATGTCCCACCCCCTATGATTCCAATGGGGTGCAGGGCAGAAAAATTCCATCTTTAGGGCGGGATCTTTCTCCCTTGCTTACCCCGAAACTGAAATATCCCACCCAAGATCAATGGACTTTTGCATGATCTGCCCCTCGCTATGATTCCTGAATCGTCCCAGTGTTCCAGTTTTAAGTTTATCTATTAGTGTCACAAGTAGACATACATTAGCACTGCAATGAAGTTGCTGTAAAAGTCCCCTAGTCACCACTCTCCAGCACCTGTTCGGGCACACTGAGGGAGAATTTAGCATGGCCAATGCACCCAACCTGCACGTCTTTTGGATTGCAAGAAGAAACCGGAGCATCCGGAGGAAACCCGTGCAGACACAGGGAGAACATGCAGATTCTGCACAGACAGTGACCCAAGCCGAGAATTGAACCTGGGTCCCTGAGAGGCAGCAGTGCTAACCACTGTCCCAGTTAGATGGGCTAGCCATGGGAAATTATGGGGTTCATAGAATCATAGAACCCCTACAGTGCAGAAGGAGGCCATTCGACCCCTCGAGTCTGCGCTGACCACAGTCTTACCCAGAACATATCTCCATAACCCCACATATCTATCCTGCTGATAATCTCCCCTGACGTTAGGATCAACTATCAGGCTAATCTAACCTCCACATTTTTGAAGTGTGGGAGGAAACCGGAGCACCTGAAGGAAACCCATGCAGACACATGGAGAATGTGCAGACTCCACACAGACACTGACCCGAGGCCGGAATTGAACCCGAGTCCCTGGCATTCTGAGGCAGCAGTGCTAACCACTGTGCCCCCGTGCCGTGGGTTACGGAGATAGGGCAGGGGGAGAGGGTCTGGGTAAGATACTCCGTCGGAGAGTCAGCATCGACCCGATGGGCTGAATGGCCTCTTCTGCACTGTGACAATTTTATGATTCTATGATGAACAAATGGAAACCATTAACTTAAATCAGATAATTGCCAAAAACATCCTCTTTCCTGACTTGTTTCCCTCTCCTATATCCTCTGGATGCAGGTGGAGTATTTGCCAGATTTACGGAGACTGTGCTAAAGTGTGAGGTGATGAGGATTAATGAAGCATCGGCCTTTCCTGCACTCATTTAATCATCCATTCAACTGTCCCTGTGAGTTTCACTGATTCAATTCATGCACCTGTTAGCTTAAGTTCAATCAGCGAAATTACAGAGGGCAAATTAGATGAAATAGTAATTAAATTCGTGTAATTGCAGTCAGGAGAATTGCAAATAAAATTGAAGAGCAAGGAGACACAGTTTGGCACTTTCATACATGTAGGAGCCGGCGAAAGATTTCTCCAGTGATGTTTTGGTGAGGAGCAGAGAAGGTAAAATCATGCTTCCTGAAAAATCCCCAAGGGAAAGTGCTTGAAGCAACAATTGTAGTGATTGTAACCAGGTAAGGAATAGTGAATCCTCCCAGTTAATGTAAAAGTTGGGGCAACAGTTCTATTCCCAGAATGTGGGCGGTACGGTGGCACAGTGGTTAGCACTGCTGCCTCACAACACAACTGCCTCAACAATCGATACCTGATATCGATTCCCGGCTTGGGTCCACTGTCTGTGCAGAGCCTGTACATTCTCCCCATGTCTGCATGGGTTTTCTCTGGGTGCTCCGGTTTCCTCCCACAGTCCGAAAGACATGCTGGTTAGGTGCATTGGCCAGGCTAAATTCTCTCTCAGTGTACCCAAACAATGTGGCGACAAGCGTTTTTTTTTACAATAACTTCATTGCAGTGTTAATGTCAGACTACCTGTAACACTAATCAGTGCACTAAAAAAAAGACATAGACAAACTAGAGTTGTCATGGAAGATACAGATTACTACATCAACAACAAAACAGAAAATGCTGGAAAATTTCAGCAGGACTGAGATTAATGTGCAAGGTAGGTCCATTGAAACATCTAACAGCAGCAAGGAAGTAGCTGTTCTTGAGTCAGTTCGTGCATGTCCTCAGACTTCTGTATCTTTTTCCCAACAGAAGAAGATAGGTTTCTTGCAGCCTTCAGGAGCCATACTAAGCTGTGATACATAGGAAGCTTTCTACAGTGCGTTTGTAAAGGTTGATGAGAGTTGTGGCAGAAATTTCAAATTTTCTTAGTCTCCAATTGTAGTTATCAATCATAGAATCCCGACAGTGCAGAAGAGACCACTCAACCCATCGAGTCTGCAACGAACGCAATCCCACCCAGACCCTATTCCTGTAACCTCACATATTTATCATGCTAATCCCCCTGGCTCTCAGTTTAATTTATAAAGGCCAATCAACCTAACCCAAACATTTTTGGACTGGGGAAGGAAACCGGATCACCCCCGAGGAAACCCACGCAGATATGGGGAGAACGTGCAAACTCCACACAGACAGTCACCCGAGACCGGAATTAAACCCTGATCCATGGCACTGAGAGACAGCAGTGCTGACCACTGTGCCACTGTGCCACCCCATCCTACAATGCCCCACAAGAGGAAGCATCCCCTCCATGTCTGTTTTATCCATTAGATTTGCAAGGAATTATTTTACCGTGTCCAATTACTACACCTTCAGAGCTGTGACTTCATTATGTTCAGTCATAGGTATTTTATCAAATCTTTCCTGCCGCTATATGAATTCAGCCACATGATAGGTATGAGCAGTGCCGTTTATTAGCTTTTTCTTTTACCTTGCTGCTTTTCATTCAGTAATGCTTGTGACTGGGAATCGATGAATTGCAAAATCAATGGTGTTCTCCCAGCGGGAACTTGCCTGGTTTTTGAAGAAGTTGGAGTCATAGAAACCATAGAATCCCTACAGTGTAGAAGGAGGCCAATCAGCCCATCAAGCCTGCACCAACAACAATCCCACTCAGGCCTTATCCCCATAACCTCAAATATTTACCCTGCTAATCCATCAGACATACACATTCTGGCACACTAAGGGAGCAATTTAATATGGCCAACGCACCTAACCTAATCTTTGGACTGTGGGACGAAACTGGAGCTCCTGGAGGAAATCCATGCAGACACTGGGAGAATGTGCAAACTTCACACACGATGTGGAGATGCCAGCAGCGCTCCAAAAGCTCATGATTCCAAATAAACCTGGTGGACTTTAACCTGGTGTTGTGAGACTTCTTACTGAAAGCCACACAGTGACCCAAACTGGGAATCGAGCTGTGAGGCAATAGTGCTAAGCACTGTACCACTGTGCCCTTTTTCATGTTCTGCTCACATGGAAATTTAAAACTATCACGCCCTATTCATTATATTCATTATAAAACACAACATAGATTCAACGTAGATGAGACTTAAGATGTTCAGTTTAACAAAGTCCTATTTGTGTGGAAACATTTATACACAAAACAAGACAAATGATATTTATGCATCAGAAAAATTAACCTCTGGTTAAACTCCGAGTTTCAGGAATGTATTGTTTATATTTATTTAAATCTTTCTGTTTAGTTCATGTCCTTTATTATTTGTTTTGTTATTCCAGGACTGCATCCTCTCCAATAGCTTTTGGCAATTCGGAGATCAGAATTGAACACAATACTCCAAGTGAGGTCCATATTTTTCTTTCCACAAACAGAAAATGCTGGAAAATCTCAGCAGATCTGGCAGCATCTATGGAGAGAGGACAGAGACAATGTTTTGAGTCCTTGGAGTTCACTGGAGCATATAGAGGCACATGCTGTGGTGGGGCTTTCTCGAGAAGAGGCAACACTGGCTTCTGTTGTCTCTCCAGCCAGCCAGCGTAATCCCCATCGCCCCCATAGGATCCGCTTTGGTAGCAATAATAGGAAGACACATCTGAGTGGGCATAAATTGAGAGAGGTGGATATTCAGCAAGATCTTGGTGTCTTTGTGCATCAGTCGCGGAAGTAAGTGCGCAGGTACAGTAGGCAAATGATACATTGGCCTTCATAATGACACATCAGTGTCAGGGGGATTAACAAAGTAAATACGTGGGGTTACGGGGATAGGGCCAAGGTGGGATTGTGGTCAGTGCTGGGCTGAATGGCCTCTGTCTGCACTGTAGGGATTTCTATGATAACTACCAAAATATCCCTTTGTCAGTGATATGGGCCAAAGGCTAAATATTGGTCGGGACACCAGGGGAGCTCTCCCTTCATGATAGTGCAGTGGGGTCTTTTATCTCCTGTTGTGGGACATTCTTTTAGGTGGCCTGATGAATTTAAAGACAGAATCTTTTCAGTAAACATTTCATTTTACAAAGGCAAAAAAAAGTCAATTCAATCCAATGAAATTTTTGAATTAAACTAGCTTGCATTAAAATGTTGAAATGTTAGAATCAAAAACATTACAAACAATATTCAGACAAACACACAAGTAGGACAAATCTCATTTTGGCCAAAATAGGAGATCAATGACTCTGCCAACACCGCTAATGTGCTAGCAGGCTTTCACAAAAGATCTCAGACTTCATGGCAAAGAGCAGAATTGGTTATAGTTTTCGTTATCAGATAAATCAGCCCAGCACTTAATTAAAAGCAATTTCATTTATTCACTGTTGTGTCAATCTAACAATGGCATGTCCTTTAATCAATCATATTTCCAAAATCCTGTTTTATGATTCCATATTGAGGTGAGTTTTTAAAGGTATTAACGTGAGTGAGTTACTAAGTGAAGGAGTGATTGGGTGGGGTGGAGGGATAGTTGGGTCAGGTTAGTGGATAGTTAGTCAGTTGCGGGGGAGATGGGTTGTGTCTGGAATAGTCAGTTGGAAAGAACAGTCAAATCATTGGGAAGGTATTTGAGTCAGGTCGAGGACTGTAGTTGAATGGGGGGGGAGGGGGGTGAGTGGAGGTGGTCAGTTTTGTTACTCAGTTCAATTATGCTGGCTAATCACTTGAATTAGACCAGGCATTAACCAATGTAACATTTCCAGCTAAGTAAACTCGCCTTGCATATCTCTCCCAAGTTCAGCACCTGTGTGCTCCAGGACTTTTGTGGGGTCCATTTCCTTATTTATGTATCATGTCCGATGATATGGATACTGAAAGCTTTGGACCATTAAGAATATTATTAAGCTAGAAAGAGCACAAAAAGGATTTACTAGGGTGGTACCAGGACTTGATGGATTGAGTTATAAGGAGAGGCTGGATAGACTGGGACTTTTCTCTCTGGAGCGTAGGAGGCTGAAGGGTGATCTTTTCGAAGTCTATAAAATAATGAGGGGCATAGATCAGCTAGATAGTCAATATCTTTTCCCAAAGGAATCTAAAACTAGAGGGCATAGATTTATGGTGAGAGGGGAGATTTACAAAAGTGTTCAAATGGGCAATTTTTTCACACAGAGGGTGGTGAGTGTCTGGAACAAGAGGTAATAGTAAAGGGGGGTAAAATTTTGTCCTTCAAAAAGTATTTAGATAGTTACATCGGTAAGATGGGTATAGAGGGAAATGGGCCAAATGCAGGCAATTGGGATTAAATAGGGGCTTTCAAAAAAAGGGCAGCATGGACAAATTGGGCCGAAGAGCCTGTTTCCATGCTGTAAACCTCTATGACTCTGAGTTTGACACCTTCAAATATTGATCTGCCATCCATCTGCCCGTTTTACAGAAGTTCTCTCCCAAAAATGCTTTCTTATGATTCAGTATTTCTCAAACCAATTTAAACCAGTTCTATTGAAGGTACACGTTGGACTTACTGCCCCGACTTAGATAAGCACTGGCAATTTACTTTATTGCATTATTTGTGCCTGCCTTGTGTTGATATCTCTCATGAATACATCTTTCATTATAATGGCATGTTAAAAACATTTTCTTGGAGACATTATTAAGATGTTACTTATATATTTTGTATCATTCTCAAACCACATATTAAAACATTAGCTGCTAATTATCCTCACGTTGAGTATTTAGAATTAATCAGAATTCTCAACTACGCCTCCGCCTTGGTTTGACATTCAGTCTGGAAGATGGTGCGTCCAACTGTGTGGTACTCCCTCGGAGCGTCAGCCGAGTACTTCGCACTCAGGTCTCATACGCGGTACCCGCAACCTTCTGAAACTGAGGTGGGAATGCTGTCAAACTGAGTCCAGAATGGGCAGCAGTCATGGTATGGAGGGCAGGTCCTATGAAGAGAGGTTGAAGGATTTGAGGTTGTTTTCGTTAGAAAGGAGGCGGCTAAGAGGGGATCTTATTGAAGCATATAAGATGATTAGAGGTTTAGATAGGGTGGACAGTGATAGCCTTTTTCCTAGGATGGAGAAAGCTAGCACGAGGGGACACAGCTTTAAATTAAGGGGTATGAGTTATAGGACGGATATCAGAGGTAGGTTCTTTACTCAAAGAGTGATTAGGGAGTGGAATGCCCTGCCTGCAGCTGTTGTAGATGCGCCAAGTTTGGTGGCGTTTAAGAGGTTAATTGATAAGTATATGGAAGAGAAGGGAATGGTTTAGTTTGGAGGGGCATTGCTTTTTATTTTGGTCGGCACAACATCGAAGGCCGAAGGGCCTGTTCTGTGCTGTAATGTTCTATGTTCTATGTTCTATTTCTGGGCAAAGCACTTGCATTTTCTTCCTGAGGGAAACTGTTTTCTCACTGTTGGTGTTTTCATAACTCCGATACCACGGGAACCATTGCGCTTCTAGTTACTTAAAGTTTATTTATTAGTCACAAGAATGGCTTACATTAACACTGCAGTGAAGTTACTGTGAAATTTCCCCTAGTCGCCACACTCCGGCACCTGTCTGGGTCAATGCACCTAACCTTTCAGACTGTGGGAGGAAACCGTAGCATCCGGAGGAAACCCACGCAGACACAGGGAGAAACTTCACACAGACTGTGACCCAAGCTGGGAATCGAACCCGGGCAGTGTGAGGCAGCAGTGCCAACCACTGTGCCACCGTGCCACCCATTTTTATTATTTGATGAACTCAGTCATCCTGAGGGCCTACATTCACTAGATATTCGTCCAATTCTTTTTAAGAGTGTTAATTGATAAATTAACTTTCTAAAACACGTAAATGAACTGCACACACGTCTTATCCTTCACTGGAGAAATTAGATTTTCCTGTGTTTTGCGGGATAGTTCAACTGGTGCTCCTCTCATCTGCTTTGAAACCAGGAGTTTAACTCAATGTTTCCATCAATATTAATTATACTTTGGCACGTTGAGGAGCTCAATCATCTCCACTTTCCCCAGAAGCCATAAAATGCCCAATTCTGACAGATACACTTAAAAATAGGCTTTGTGGGGTAGATCTAAGAATCATAGAATCCCTACAGTTCAGAAGGAGGCTATTTGGCCCATTGAGCTTGCACTGACTATATTCCCACCCAGGCCCTATCTCTATATCGCCACTTACTTACCCTGTTAACCCCCCTGACACTAAGGGATAATTTAGCATGGCCAATCCACCTAACCCGCACATCCTGGGAGGAAACCAGAGCACCCGAGGGAAACCCACACAGGCACGGGGAGAACATGCAAATTGTACACAGGCAGTGACCCGAGGCCAACCCAGAATTGAATCCACGTACCTGGTGATATGAGGCGGCAGTGCTAACCACTGTGCCACTGTAGTAATTGGCTGGCAGTTCTCCAGTGCCTGCAGCAATGGAGCTGCAATGGACAGAAGAGGAACTACACCTCCCTGACTGAGCTGGAGTGGCAGAGGATAAGATAAACATGAGGGTTTCCAGGCTGCAGAAGGTAAGGAAAGCCTGAATGACCAGCAGGGAGTCACCAGAGGCCAGCTGGGAAGAGATGGAAGATCCAGAGTTCTCTGAGCCTTAAGAGAAGAATGCCCCCCTCCCCCAATGCCCCCAGACAGAAGGAGACTTCTGATGTAGCTACACAATCCCTTCCCTGCCCAAGATCTTTCCCGCTTATAGCCACAGATATTCAATATTCCCGCCAACCTAAAAATTGAGGCTGGGCAGGAAGGGACCTCACTTGGGGCAAGGACAGGCTTTTCATTCGGGACCTTGCCCACCGCAGTACCCGTGTGATCAGGGCGGGTGGGAACTCAGAGGGAATCCCATCCCTGCATTTTAATCTCAGTCTAAAATCCAGCCAGCTGGGGGAACATAAAATTCAGGCCAATGAACCCAAATGGATAAAAGCAAATTACTGCGGATGCTGAGATCTGAAACCAAAAGAGAAAATGCTGGAAAATCTCAGCAGGTCTGGCAGCATCTGTACGGAGAGAAATGATGTTTTGAGTCCAGGTGACCCTTTGTCAAACCTATAAATCATAGAAAGTGGGAGATATTTATACTGTAGGGTGAGGGGAGGAAAGGTAAGTCAGAGCCACAATAATAAGGGGAAAGGCTGCTAATGGCAGCCCGTAGCGAGAATTGAAGGTGTGAACAGCTAAAGGGCAAAGAAGATGAAATTGGAGGATGTGACAGAAGAAGATGTAGAGGAGGGAGGAAATGGGTGGGAGAGAGATAAAATTGAGGAAAAGGTGGAGAAAAAGAAGGAAAGGGGAGAAAAGGGGGGGATAAAAAAGGGGAGAGAGGGGGAGGAATAAAAATAAAGAAAGCCAACAAAGAAAAGGTAGAGAACAGTTAAAATTAAATAAAATGAAAGGGGGTCAAGCTGGGGAAGAGGTAAACATCTGAAGTTGTTGAGTTTGATGTTGGGAGCGGAAGGCTGTAATGTGTTTAGGCGGAAGATGAAGTGCTGTTCCTCCAACTTCACTGGAACGAAGTAGGTATTTGAACGCCCGCGACCATCCTTGACTCTCATTCCTGAGCCACCTCCGAAGCATGAACAACCTTTGCAATATTAAACAGTCAGAGGTATTTTAGGCTTTGGCGAGAACGCAGGAAAGATTCACGAGAATGGTTCCAGCAAAGAGGAACTTCAGTCACAGAGATAAATCAGAGAAGCAGGGAGAGCTGAGAGGGGATTTGGCAGAGGTACTCAAAATCAGGAGTCTGCACAGAGTAGATAGGGAGAAACTGTTCCCACCTGGGAACAGATCGAGAACAAGATCGAGAACTAATCCAAGAATTAGTTACGCTTCTCAGAAAAACTTAACCACACTTTCTCCCAACAATTTTAATTAGATATTACAGTGAATTGGAAACAATGACTACAGCGAGATTTTTAAAAATTGCTTTATCTAAAGATGGTTCTCTAATTATTTTGACATTGCGACTTGAAACATTTGCTTTTTTCTCTCCTTACAGATGCTGCCAGACCTGCTGAGATTTTCCAGCTCTTTTGGTTTCAGATTCTGCAGTAATTTGCTTTTGTCCTGTAATTATTTATAGAATTTGATAAGCATCTCAGAGCGATGAAAGAATTTCAGGGAAAAGGATTGGAAAATGGGATCAACTAAACTGCACTTGTTTTTTTTAATTCATTCATGAGACATTGTCTGGCTGAGCCCACATTTATTGTCCATCCTTAATTGCTCAGAGGTGCATTTGAGAGTCTGTGGCTCTGGAGTCACATGTAGGCCAGACTGGGTTAAGTTCGGCAGATTTCTTTCCCTAAAGGGATATTGGTGAGCCAGATGGGTTTTTCTCAGAATGGTTTCATGGTCGTCAGTAGATTCTTAATTCCAGATAGTTTTTTATTGAATTCAAATTTCACCATTTGCCGAAGTGGGATTTGAACCCAGGTTCCCAAAACATTAGCTGATTTTCTGGATTAATCTAGCGGCAATACCACTAGGCTATTACAGAATGTGGATTCAACAAGCTGAAAGGCACCTTTCTGCTCTGTCACCATTCTATGATTATGTGGGTGACAGAATTACACTCGTACGGACCAGTTGGGGTGCAAGGTCTGTTTCTGTGCTGTAATTAGCAGCACGGTGGCACAGTGGTTAGTATTGCTGCCTCACAGCACCAGGGTGTCTGTCTGTGTAGAGTTTACACATTGTCCCCGTTTCTGCGTGGGTTTCCTTCAGATGCACCTGTATCCTCCCACACATGCAGGTTAGGTGGATTGGCCATGCTAAATTGTCCCTTAGTGTCCCCAAGATAGTAGGTTAGGTGGATTAGCCATGATGAATGTTGGGGGTTACAGGGGTAGTGTGGGGGAATGGGCCTGGGTAACAGGGAGTCGGTGCAGACTCGATGGGCTGAATGGCCTCCTTCTGCACTGTAGAGATTCTATGATTCTCTGAAATATGCATTCAATCACCTGGTTTCAGGCTGTATCAAGACCTGCCACTGAGGGAGCTATGGCGATACAGTTGGTAAGAGGTCAATAAGCAAAGGTCCCTACCACCTTCTCAACAAAATTAAACCAGCAATTTTGTTTTTAATAAAGCATTAATCGGAGCAGTCTGTGTGTTTTTTCCGAGGTCTCATTAGTGTCACTTGGCATTGATTTTTGTCCCTTTTGCCCACTTTGAGCCAACCCCAGACACATTTGTCTGCGATGATGATCATTCACAATTGAACAATCCCGTGTGTATGGAAGTTGGGAATTAATAACAACACAGCCTGATATCGGAGAGTGAAATAAGCAGAGGTCTTCTGGAGCAATTGGAACTCACCATGTCTGGCCTTATTAGTAGAGAGCAGATGGGGGTGCGGAGGGGCTGAAAATTAGACCTCAGTGCTTGGGAATTAAACACTTTTCAGCACTCACCCTCCACTTAAAGCACAACCAGTATTTAGTTGAGTGCAAAGTGGTAAGGTGATAGAGTGTTTAGCAAGGCTGCCTCACAGCGCCAGGGATCCGGGTTCGATTCCTGGCTTAGGGTACATTGAGTCTCCACATTCTCCCCATTCTACGTGACTTTTCCCTTGGGTGCTCCAGTTTCCTCCCACAATCCGAAAGACGTGCTGGTTAGGTGCATTGGCCATGCTAAATTCTCCCTTAGTGTACCCGAACAAGCGCAGGAGTGTGGCAACGAGGGGATTTTCACAGTAACTTCATTGCAGTGTTAACGTAAGCCAACTTGTGACAGTCTCACAACTTCAGCTGAAAGTCCAACAGGTTTATTTGGAATCACGAGCTTTCAAAGGGTTGTGAGACTTCTTACTGAGCCCACCCCAGTCCAACAGCAGAATCTCCATCTCACAGTTTGTAACACTCATCAATAAACTTCAGACTCCCTCCCAATTAATGACTCAGATTTGAATAGTTGCAAAATGAATTGTAAAGATGTTCTGACCACAAAGGATGTGGAAGAATGGAATAACGGACATTTTCCCCGAACAAACTTGACTCATAAAAATGTCACTTTGTTTTTGACCTCTTGCTTGGCTGAGGGTCAGTTTAACATTGCACGGGGGTGGTCAAGTATATGCCAGATTTCCCTGTCACCACATGTCAATACAATTCTCATAAGCTGCCCCTATTGCCAGCAATGAGATCAGGTAATACAGGCAGCTAGCGAGGCATAATATGCCTTACAACTCCTTGAAGAAGGATGGTGATGGTGTTTGAGGAGCTTTCGATGCCAGTCCTGCTCCTGCTGCCTCTGTGATAATGGCAGGGGTTGGGGGAAGGGGGATGTGTTACAGCCCATTTTCTGCCTCTTTTCATTTGCCATCCAGTTATTGAAGCCCACACACCCAAGTTCTGAATTATTCAGACTGTGTTTAAGGTTCGCTACGGTTGTCAAGGTTACCCCACCCCTATGAAATAATCTCGAGAGCGGTTGCTTTATTGTGTTAGGTTTTTACACATCTGACAGTAAAGAGAAAGCGAGTGTGTTGCCGACCACCGATAATGAGATGGTATTAAAAGGGGAAATGTTAACTCACTTCAATCAGTGGCAAAGGAGCAGCCAGAGGTATTAAAACAGAGGGAGAATCTTCCCTATGTGTTTTCACCTTTCCATTTTTTACCATGGATTCCGGCATTAGTAGATGTCAATTGGTGCCTGTGATATATATGGCACCCAGATGCCATGTCGCATTGCTGCTTACTAATTTGTTGGAGTTCCAGACAAGATGGAACCTCTAATCAACTCCGAACATCATTGTGCACCGATGATATCTCACGGCACGGTAGCACAGTGGTTAGCACTGCTGCTTCACAGCTCCAGGGGCCTGGGTTCGATTCCCGGCTCGGGTCACTGTCTGTGTGGAGCTTGCACATTCTCCTCATATCTGCGTGGGTTTCCTCCGGGTGCCCCGGTTTCCTCCCATAGTCCAAAGATGTGCGGGTTAGGTTGATTGGCCATGCTAAAGTTGCACTTAGTGTCCTGAGATGCATAGGTTAGAGGGATTAGTAGGGAAAACATGTAGAGATATTTATAGGGTGGGGATAGGGTGGGATTGCGGTCGGTGCAGACTCGATGGGCTGAATGGCCTTAATGGGGCGCATAGCTGGAAAAACTCTTTCAAACCAGCCATGGGAATAGGGAGAGCTATTTTCTATCATGGCATTTTCCATCTGGATTTAAAACTATTCAGTTCCACGGATGAGGAACAGCGAGAAATTGGATATGACATTTGGCGATATTTGAATGCTGATACGATGGAACACAATGAAGAGCAGATGCCTCAATAGAAGAGAACATGGTGCTGGTTTCATTTTTCAAGGGGGTTTTAAACCATTCAGTCCTAAGAATCGAAAAATTGCACCGTAACTAAATGACTGCACGTTATTCAGGCCAGCACAGGAGTACATGTTGTTCGGTACCAATTCATTAAGAGAATTTAATGCGATGACGTGGGTTGAGTTTAACCAACACACTGTAATCTTTTCCTTGTGTCAAGACAGAAATTGCTACCATATGATCTTAATGCTGCAGTCAGCTATACAAAACAAAGGGGTCAAATAGCAAAACATGAATACTAATTCACTAAACTGTAGGCGCACTTTAATTGTAACTCGTGTGGCGTTCTATGAGATTCCAGGAGAGTGCTCATGGGAACAGGAGCCAGCAAACAATGGAAACTAATTCCGAAACCAAATGCATTCCTGGAGTGACACGAATTGTTCAATTAGAAGACTCGGAGTTTTGAAGTTTTAACGTGCATTTATTAGCATCACAAGTAAGGCTTACATTAGCATTACAATGAAGTTACTGTGAAATTCCCCCCTGGACGCCAGATTCCGGTGCAGATCAATGCACCCTAACCAGCACGTCTTTCGGACTGTGGGAGGAAACCGGAGCATCCGGAGGAAATCCCACGCAGACACGGGGAGAACGTGCAGACTTTCCAAAGACAGTGACCCAAGCTGGGAATCAAACCCAGGTCCCTGGTGCTGTAAAGTAACAGTGTGCTTGTGATTTTTTAATTTTTTTTAATATTATTCCATTTCCATAGCCACAAAGCCAATGCGCAGAGTGGAGGAGACAAGTTATCTCCTTGTCTGCTCCAAAAAAAGAATTCAAATTCAAATTGAATCCAATTTGTGGTCTCCACAAAGAGACATGCTAGACCCTAACTGATAACAGCAGGAGTTACACCCAACCTCATGCTTGATCTTAGCCAAAAGGCCGAGATGGTTTCTTGTGGTATACATTCATAGAATCCATACAGAGCAGAAGGAAGCCTCTTGAGCCTGCTCTGACAATAATCCTACTCTGGCTCTGATCTCATAACCCTACATATTTAACCTGTTCATCACCTGACACTAAGGGGGAATTTAGCATGGCCAATCCACCTAACCTCCACATCTAAGGGGGAATTTAGCATGGCCAATCCACCTAACCTCCACATCTAAGGGGGAATTTAGCATGGCCAATCCACCTAACCTCCACATCTAAGGGGGAATTTAGCATGGCCAATCCACCTAACCTCCACATCTAATGGGCAAGTTAGCATGGCCAATCCATCTAACTTGCACACCTTTGAACACTAAAGGGCAATTTAGCACGGCCAATCCACCTCACCTGTACATCATTGGAACAAAGGGGGAATTTAGAATGACCAATTCACCTAACCTGCACATCTTTCAGCTGTGAAGGCATTACTGCAAAGAACAGCTTGCAAGATTCTGCTGACGATATTTCTTCTCTGCCCTTTACTTTCTCCTTTCCTTCCCTTAGGGATGGGCGATGAAGCAGTAAAGGAACATTTTCCATGCCGCAGATGCAGAGATAACTCAATATTGCAAGGAATTACACAGAATATACAGCACAGGAGTTAGATCAAGTGGTTTAAGCTACTCCATTCCCACCATCAGTTTACCCTTTTGGCCTATTCTTCTATTTCTTTCTGTCTCATAGTTAACATAACTCGCTTCTCCTTAAACGTACCTATTTTTTTTTGCCTCAACCTCCGATTGTGGGAGAAAACATCCTTACATTGTCTGTGTTTTCAGTTACCTACAGGCCTTACACTCCTCTTTTACACCCATCAGCGGGTGTTGGCTTCGCTGGCTGGGCCCAGCATTTATTGTCCATCCGTTCATTCCAGAGAGCGTTTGAGAGTCAACCACATTGCTGTGGCTCTAAAGTCACATGTAGGCCAGACCAGATTAGAACCGCAGATTTCCTTCCCTAAAGGACATTAGTGAACCAGATGGGGTTTTGTGACAACTGACAATAGTTTCATGGTCATCATTAGTCTTTTAATTCCAAATTTCTATTCAAATTTCACCATCTGCCAAAATGGGAATCAAATTCAGATCTCTCAGTGCATTACCCTAGGTTTCTGGATTAGTAGTCCTGTGATAATATCACTTCTCCTGTCTTGGCTTTTGATTTGATTTGATTTATTATTGTCACACGTATTGGGGTATAGTGAAAAGTATTGTTTCTTGCTCATTACACCAAGCATATCATACATAGGGAAAGAGAGATTGCAGAATGTAATGTTCCAATCATAGCTAGGGTGTAGAGAAAGATCAACTGAATGCAAGGTAGGTCCGTTCAGAGGTTTGATGGCAGCAAGGAAAAAGCTGATTTTGAGTTGGTTGGTACGTGATCTCAGACTTGTGTATCTTTTTCTTGACAGAAGAAGATAAAAGAGAGAATGTCGGGGCGCATGAGGTCCTTGATTATGCTGGTTGCTTTCCTGAGCCAGTGGGAAGTATAGACAAAGTCAATGGATGGGAGGCTGGTTTATGTGATGGATTGGCCTTCATTCACGACCCTTTGCAGTTTCTTGCGGTAATGGACAAAGCAGGAGCCATACCAAGCTGTGATACTATCAGAAAGAATGCTTTCTATGGTGTATCTGTAGAAGTTGATGAGAATTGTAACAGATATGCCAAATTTCTTTTGTCTCCTGAAGAAGTAGAGGCATTGGTGGGCTTTCTTAACTATAGCGTCAGCATGGAGAGACCAGGACAGGTGATCTGACACCTAAAAACTTGAAGCCCTTTACCTTCATTGATGTAGATGGAGAATACCCTCCATTACGCTTCTGAAATCAATCACTATCTCCCTTGTTTTGTTGATATTAAGGAGTAACTATTGTCGCTGCACCAGTTCACCAGATTCTTTGCTTTACTGTGTTTCGTCATTGTTCGAGATCCAACCCTCAACAGTGGTGTCGTCAGGAAACGTGAAATTCGAGTTGGAGGGGAATTTGGCCCCACAGTCAGAGGTGTACAAGGAGTACAGTAACGGGCTGAGAACACAGCTCTGTGGAGCACCGGTGTTGAGGATGATTGTGGAGGAGGTTTTGTTGTCTACTGACTGCTGCCTGCAAGTCTAGGATCCAATTGCAGAGGGAGGAGTTGAGCCCCAGGCCATGGAGTTTGGAGATCAGTTTTGTGGGAATAATGGTGTTAAAGGTTGAGTCAATATTTAGCAGTTTGACAGAGATGTCTTTGTTATCTAGATGTTCCAGGGTTGAGTGCAGAGCCAGGGAGATGGACCCGTACTGGTGGTAGGTGAACTGCAGTGGATCTTTATTAGTGTCACAAATACAGCATGGTAGGGCAGTCTGCGGGTCAGGAATTGGTTAAATTCTCTTGTATTCTCAAACTCATGCTCCCCACCAGCTCCGCTTTGCTCAGGGACTGAAAAAACGTCACTCAGAATGCCTTCTATACATGGAGCAACATAGTAAAATCTGTTAATAATTAAATGTGTTAAAGAGTATATTTATCATTTCAAGACATGAAGTAACCTGAATCATTCTCTTTCCCTCCCACTCCCACTTCCTCCTGCAGTTAGATTAAACACTGATAACATTCTGTAATAAATATGGGAATGTCAAAGAAAGTCTCTCAGCCTAACTTGTCTTTTAATGAACTTACATTGGGAAATCATCAGTGGCTTGTGAGTTATCCCAGCTCTTTCCATCCAGCTACACATGATTTAGTTGTTTACATACTTATAGTTTCAAATCATGCTATCGTGCATTATTTGTAATAAACATTCCAAGTCAATAAATCATGTCGTTTATGCTCGACCCATACAGTTCAGTAAACAGCTGTGATGCAGATGTGCAGGAGGGTAATGTAGAGAACATCTGTAGAACTACCTTTTTGTTTAAGTAACATCACAAGTCGGCTTACATTAACACTGCAATAAAGTTACTGCGAAAATCTCCTAGTCGCTACCCACTGGGTGCACTGAGGGAGAATTTAGTATGGCAAATGCACCTAAACCAACACATCTTTCCAACTGTAGGAGGAAACCACAGCATCCTGAAAGAACCCACGCAGACATGGGCAGAATGTGCAGACTCTGCACGGACAGTGACCCAAGCTGGGAAGTGAAGCCTGGTCCTTGGCATCGTGAGGCACCAGTGCTAATCACTGTGCCACCATGCCACCACAGCGTTACTGCAAAAATTATTAAAGTAAGATGACAAATTACTGGTTATCAGATGAAAACTAGATGAACAAAAACTTTTCTTAATGCCTTTGTCTTTCAACGTTGCTGAAATTTTAAGTGCCTCAGATCAGTCTCCTTGCTGATAGGACAGAGTTATGATTAATTAGGTATGGTTCCACAATGCACATATTAGGTTCCTGTGACACTCAAAGTTGTTGTGTGTTTTCTGGCTTCAATTTGTTACAGTTACGCGTTCCTTCAGGCTATTGTCTTTCATCCTTGAGTTGAGGGTGCAGAGGTTTGCAAAGTCTGGTTACACAAAACTAGTCATCCAAATGAACAGACAAAGCAACTGTTATGTTTGCACCAATTCAATCCACATTTACTGGCTGTGTTTTTACAAGACCACTAGAGGTGTACAGGTTCCTGGGCAACAGGATCCAGGCAGGGTGGTACAGTGGTTAGCACTACTGCCTCTCAATGCTGAGGACCTGGGTTCGATTCCCAGCTTGGGTCATTGTCTGTGTGGAGTCTGCTCATTCTCCCCGTGTCTGCGTGGGTTTCCTCTGGGTACTCCGGTTTCCTCCCACAGTCCGAAAGCTGCATTGGCCATGCTAAATTCTTCCTCTGTGCGTCCGAATAGGTGCCAGAGTGTGGTGACTGGAGGATTTTCACAGTAACTTCATTGCGGTGTTAATGTAACCCTACTTGTGACAATAATAAATCAAGTAAAATCTTAAGAAGCCCACCCCTCACATGCAAGAGCATGAATAGGAGTGGGTGAGAGAGAAAATTGAACCGCTTTTAAAGAAAAACAACAAATTCTGATATTTGCAAAAGTGTATGGAAAACATGTAAATCTCGCATGTTCAAGCTCCTTGGTTTGGGGGAATAGCAACGGCAAGGTCACAACAACCTGCATAATAAAGAATGCACGTCCTGTGTTACTCTGTAACAAAAATCATTTCCTTAATATGTGCTGACACACGTCACAAATGCTTGTCAAATTGCCGTTGCGAGCAGTTACAGAACAAACCGTACACGCATTAGTAACTTGTGCGCAGAAACACGATTGCAACACTTTCAGAAAAGAGTGTTTGCTACCAAAATGGCAGTACTGACCAAGTTTGTTTATAACAGTAGTTACATGCTAACAAACATCTGCAACGTGACTTTCTTCAGTGTGACAGCAATATCTGCCTTGCCATCAAACATCTGGGAAGCTGAGGGCCTCAATTATAGAAACTCTACAGTGCAGAATGAAGCCACTTGGCCCATCGAGCCTGTACTGACAACAATCCTACCCAGGCCCTATCCCCGTAACCCCATGTATTTATCTTGTTAGTCCCTCTGACACGAGGGTTAATTTAGCATGGCCAATCAACCTTTACTTGCTCACCTTTGGACTGTGGAAAAAAACCGGAACACCCAGAAGAAATCCACGTAGACACAGGGAAAACATGCAAATAGACAGAGACCCGAGGCTGGAATTGATCTTGAGTCCCTGGCGCTGTGAGGCTTCAGTGCTACCATACTCTGGCATAGAGTTGGTGCAGGTTTGATGGGCTGAATGGCCTCTTCTGCACTGTGATTCATTCTTCTACGATTAAAGTGTGAATTTTGAAGCATAATCAGTCATTTATTCCTTCTTCAACCTTCAGTCTTTTTACATCAAGCCATTGTTGTCTCTTTGTAAAGATGTATTTTCACCAATTTCCATCAGTGAAGACAAAATGTATTTATTAATAAGAATTGTACCACAGCTCCATGGCTGTAACTAGCTGCCAGACTTCTCTGCTGAGGTACCTCACTCACCATGGGGTGACACCACATCCTGAGTCCCAATTGGTCACCCAGGTCAGGTGACCCTTACTCTGCTGTGTTGCCCTGAGAGGGACAATCGCCATACATGCGCCTTCTGATTGTTTTCTGATTTAACTGCAGTTTAGTACTATCGCTTTTTTTAAATCTTGATTTTGTCAGCAATATAGTGTTTGGCCACTCTTTTATGCTTTTTCTTGAAAAAATAGGCATTAAAGCTTACAGAGTCAGGTAGATAATTGACTGGGAGCCACCCTGAGGGATCTGTGTCCATTGAAAGGTCTGAATTGGTCTGACGCAGTCACCTTTATCACACATCTGAGTGTTTGATAAAAGGGATTGCGTTCCTATAGCAATGCTAAACACGAGAAGCACTTGTAATACAACAGTTCTTGAGAAAAGTAATCACACCGTCAGCTGGAGAGAGTTTTCAGAGATGCCTGACATTCTTAATGCTCTAAGTGTGTGGAGAATTTTTCTTATTCATTCTTGGGATGAGAGCATCCCCTCATTGCCCTTGATTTGAGTGTCTTATTTAGTTATTCCTTTAATTTTACAAGGCTTCACATTCAAATCATAGAATCCCGACAGTGCAGGACAGGCCATTCGGCCCATCACATCTGCACCAATCTTTCCCAGCCCACCTACCCAATTCCTGTAACTCCACACATCTACCATGGCCAATCCATCCAGCCAACACATCTTTGGACACTAAGGAGTAATTTACAATGGCCATTCCATCTAACTTGCATGTCTTTGGACAGTAAGGGGCAATTTATCTTGGCTAATCCACCTAACTGGCACATCTTTGGACACTAAGGAGCAATTTACCATAGCAATCCACCTAACCGGCGCATCTTTGGACACTAAGGAGCAATTTACTATAGCAATCCACCTAACCCGCACATCTTTGGACACTAAGAGGCAATTTACCATGGCCAATCCATCTAATCTGTACATCTTTGGACACTAAGGAGAAATTTAGCATGGCTAATCCAACTAACCTGCACATCCTTAGGCTGTGGGAGAAAACCAGAGGAAACACATACAAACTGGGAGAGAATGTGCACACTCCACAGAGAAAGTAACCCAAAGCTGGAATTGAACCCAGATAAGATATTAGACAGATTAGTCATGGTAGATGTTAGATTTGGTAGATTAGCCATGGTAGGTGTTTGGAATTACTGTGATAGGGTGGGTGAATAGATGGGGTAAGATCAGTGCAGACTCGATGGGCTGAATAGCCTGCTCTATACTGTAGCAATTCTATGATTTGATGCTGAAGTCTTCTAAGTTAAAGAAATAGCTGAGTAAGCCACTCAGATCAACACCGTGCTAACTGCTATACCACCGTCTAGAGGGTACAAGAGGCACGCATCCTATATGGTCTTGATAGCTTGTTTCTCCTTGAACAGGTTACTTGCTCAGAGCTAGAGGTTATAGTTTGAGGAACACCATTCCATATCTAGCTTGAATGACCAGAGGAGTCTCCCACTGTTATTCCCCATCCTCAGCATGTTGGAGAGACTTACTTATTAACAATCAGTCTGTTTGGTCACAATGTGACCACACCTTCTGTGGTCATCAAGTCCTGAATCATAGAATCATAAAATCCCTACAGCGTAGAAGGAGGCCATTTGGCCCATCGAGTTTGCACCGACCACAATCCTGCCCAGGCCCTATCCCCATAACCCCATGCATTTATCCTAGCTAGACCCCTGATACTAAAGGGCAATTTAGCATGACCAATCCACCTAACCTGCACATCTTTGGAGTATGGGAGGAAACAGGAGCACCCGAATAAAGCCCATGCAGACATGGGGAGAATGTACAAACTCCACGCAGGCAATCACCCAAGCCAGGAATCAGACCCAGGTCCCTGGCACTGCAAAGAGGCAGGGCCAACAACTGTGCCATCTTGCCACCCACTGAAGTGAGATTCAAACCTGGAGCTTTTGCCTCAGAGGCAGCGATGCTACCCACTGCACCACAAGACCTCCTATTGAGCCATTTTGGAAGGCAGAACAGGTAAGAATGGCAGATTTCCCCTTCTGAAGAACAGGGAGTTTCATGATCAATATTGTTGAGACCAGCATTCCATTCCAGTTTTATTAATTGCATTTACATTACGCAACTGCCGCAGTGGGATTTGAACTCATGTCTCCAGTGCATTAGTCCAGGTCTCTGGATGATTGGTTCAGTAACAGAGGGCTGGAGGTCAGAAGTAAGAAGCAAGAGCCTGGAAATTTCCCAGCATGGTGCGCCCACTTCAGGCAAAAGTGCCTCGAAAGTGTCCAATTTCGTTCTGGGAGGATGGGTGTGGGTTAGCCATAGGGGCAGCTCAGTTGCAAGATTCAGTAAATCGAAAGTGATTGTCAAGAACTTGAAAGTGTCGTGTTATTATGATGATATACTGACCATTCACACCAGTGGGAATTTCCGGTTCAAATTCTCTGTCTTCCCTTGCAGTAGTAGCAGGGTGCAAATGGCCGGAAAATTTACCTGATCACTTCTAAGGATTGGGTAAACTCATTGAGAGACCAGGCATGTGAAAACAGTTATGTATAGTTATTAAGCTTGAAAACATCAGAGCTGTCTGTGTCTGCTCTGCTTAGAGGAAAACTGGGATTGAGACGGGATCATATGACACACATCCTCTCGATTGATGCTATGCTCCCTTAAAAGCATATTATAACAAAAAAGCCTTGCCTCAATCCTCTGTGGCACAGTCCCAGTTCTTTTATTCTACATTAAGACCCCGAGCCCTCATCCCTTCACCCCCCTCACCCATTTTCCACTCATGACAATTCATGCCAATGCATCATGCCCACTCATCCTCAATGGGCACTCATGAATTTCATTCAAATTCATACCTCCATCTATCCAATTTGCCCCTCATGCCCTCCAGGTCTAATTAATATTTCTCTATTTACCCATTCTGTGCAGAACCAATGAACCCTATAGTGACAATTACAATTCTGGCAAAGCTTATAAAAACAGCCATGCATAACTGTATTCTAAAATGCCGTTGTTACTACAACTGTATAAAAGTGTCAATCAACCAGACCTTTAAAAGCTGAAACCACACTCTTGTGGAAATAACCATTGGAGCCAAACTAGATTGGAGAGGGAAGTTGTTAATCAAGCAATGTGCGCACCCGTTTCAAAAGACAAATGAAAGTATGGGTTCTCAGCCAAACCTCATTTGATGCAAAATGTAAATTTTACACAAAGTTTATTGTAACTCAAACAACAACCAAGAATGTCTACTCTTTCTCTGATTCAAAATGATTCAAAACTAAATTGCCTGGTCACATCCAGCAGGAGGTAATAAACAGTGGGTTCAGATATGGACAACTGCTGGCATTGAACTTGTTCGCAAAGTTCTAGCCAAATCTGAGCAGTAATGTAGTCAGGCTCATATACTTCTCTTTTAACTTAATTGGAATAGTGTTGCTGAGACAAGCACTCACTTTGCTGTGACGTTGGAGGAGGTAAATTTACTAGCATGGCTTTGATTCAAGCTATGAAACTAAGAATAACAGATATCTTCATACTCATCAATCTTTAATGAAGAGAATTGATCTAATCTGAATGATTGGAGGACAAGGAATATAGCTTTCATAACAGAGCAGCGTTGTTAACCTAGGCAGACAGGTTTCTGTGAAAACCTTGCTACAGAGTGTGTGTACTGGCCTCCAACGGAGATTGGGGTGGCTGCTGCCAATGCAATTTTCATAGGGACATGGCCAGATGAAGTTAAAGGGGTGTGTGTGTGTGTGCGTGTGTGTGTGTGTGTGTGTGTGCCGTGTCCATCCGTGTCTGTGTGCGTGTCCACGTCCTCCACATGCAATGAATGGGTCTAAGGGGATGCATAGAATCCCTACAATGCAGAAAAAGGCCATTCAACCCAACAACTTTGCATGGGCAAAAATCCACCCAAGCCTTATCCCCTTAACTCCACGCATTTACCCTGCAAGTTCCCCTAGGCAGAATTTAGCACGGCCAATCAACCTACCCTGCACTTAGAATCATCGAATCTCTATAGTGCAGAAAGAGGCCGTTTAGCCCATCAAGCTTGCACCAACACCAATCCTATCCAGTCCCTGTTCGTATAACTCCATGTATTTATCCTGCTAATCCCTCCGATGCTAAGATCAATTTAACATTGCCAATCAACCTATGCTATGCATCTTCGGAGTGTAAGAGGAAACGGGAGCATCTGGAGGAAACCCACGCAGACACAGGGAGAATGTGCGAACTCCTTGCAGACAATCATCCGTGACTGGAATCGAACCTCAGTCCACAGATGCATGGGAACACCAACTCCTGCAAGTTCACCTCCAAGCCACTCACCAGACTAACTTGGGAATATATTGCTATTCTTTCACCTGTCTCTGGATTAAAATCTCTGAGTTCCCTCCCTAACAGCACTGTGAGTGTACTAACAGTTTCTATTCGCAGGGTAGGTTGATTGGCCATGCTAAATTGTCCCTAGGGGCATTGACAGGGTAAATACCTGGAGGTAGGGGGATAGGGCTCGGATGGGATTGTTGTCCATACAGACTTGATGGGCTGAATGGCCTCCTTCTGCATTGTAGGGATTCTTAGACCCATTCATTGCATGTGGAGGATTGAGGTGGGCGGCTCACACATATGTATGTGGACGCACACACATAGACACACACACGTACAGGTACCTGCAGTGTTTTAAATAGATAAAACACCACAAGGTTTCAAAGGTCAATTAGAGATGGGTGCAAAATGCTGGTGCAGTCAATGATGTCCTTCCTACCCATGAATCAATCACAAGAATCAGTTTTAACAAAGAAGCGAAGGAAAGGGCACAAAGTTGGAAAAGAAATGTTCTACCAAGTTTTACGAACACTGAACATCCCCTGGACATCACACCAAGCATCAATCTCAAACAACTCTTCTCCCTTATGGAAGTTTTTAAGTGCCTAATTCTTTCATGTTAATTAATCTGGTGTATGTACCAACTTTCTCATTCATTAATCTTCTGTTGAGAGTTAGATTTGGTGGGTGGGATTTTATGGCCTCGCTCGAGTGAGACCAGAAATTCCCACCTGAGATCAACGGACATTTCCGTTGTTCGTCCTTTGCCCGCTCCAATCCCTTGACAGATGAGGTGATAGGATTCCAGCAACTGTGTCTGCGTTATCTTGAGATTGTTTTTAGGGGAAGATGATGACATAGAATCATCAAATCATAGAGTCCCTACAGTGCAAAATGAGGTTATTTGGCCCATTGAGTCTGCACCAACACCAATCCCCCACCCAGGCGCTATCACCGTAACCTACACATCCTGGGACAATAAGGGACAATTTAGCATGACCAATCCATCAAACCTGCATTTCTTTGGGCACTAAGGGGCTAAATTGCTTGGCCAATCCACTTAACCTACACATCTTGGGATACCAAGGGCAAATTAGCATAGCCAATCAATCTAACCTGCACATTTTGGACAATGAGAGGAAACAGGAGCACCCAGAAGGAACCCACACAGACATCGGGAGAACATGCAAATTCCACATAGGCAGCGACCCCAGTCGGGAATTGAACTCTGGTCCCTCACGCTGTGAAGCAGCAGCTCTAATCACTGTGCCACCGTGCCTGCCATAAATATGTAACTGGTATGCAGCCTTAAGAAGAAAAATGCCATTGAGATTCAAATTTGAACTCTTTGTACAGGAGAAAATTAGGCAAAAATGCATTACATTAACTTGAAAAGGAAAAATCTGCAGAACAACTGGTAAAGAGTAGGAGTGGGATTAATTAGATAGAACCTTCAAAACAGCTAGTATGGGTACAATAGAATCTCCACAGTAAGAAGGAGGCCATTTGGCCCCTCACATCTGTACTGATCATAATCCAATACAGGCCCTATTCCTGTAACCCCGTGTATTTACCCTGTAATCCCCCTGATACTAAGATCAATTTAACATGACGAATCCACGCACCTTTGGAGGAAACCGAAGCACCTGGAGGAAACCCACAGAGACACGGGGAGAATGTGCAGACCAAGGCTGACACTGACCAAGGCTGGAATTAAACCCAGGTCCCTGGCGCTGTAAGGCTGAGTGATGCTAACCACTGTGCCACCGTGAGTGGGTCTCCTTCTGTGCTTTTTGATTCTACAGTGCAGGAGCATGTGGTATTTATGCTCAGCAGATAAATACAATTCAATAAAGTTCAAATGAAATATCACATTAACTGCAAAATGGAGATTATTTTGGCCTGTTTAGTGTTCAGCATTGTGCCAAGTTGTACATTGTCATGGAAATCAGCCCATTACTACAAGCACTTCATTCAATGAAATAAGGGTGAAAGAGATTTGATGGCAACATTTGAGACTCAGCTTTCTTAACTTATATTTACTTCTGTGCCGTTTTGTGTTTCCACCTCCTTGCCGATAA
Organism: Sphyrna mokarran; assembly: GCA_024679065.1. Lineage (NCBI taxonomy): Eukaryota > Metazoa > Chordata > Chondrichthyes > Carcharhiniformes > Carcharhinidae > Sphyrna > Sphyrna mokarran. Next base: position 43,920,887 of record JAGIQG010000018.1, read on the forward strand.
GTCCCTCCCCCTTTATATTCAGCGAGAGGTCAGACCTGTGACACACTGTGAACAGGCAAACATTGGAATTAGCCACGGTACATTAAACGCCTGGCTAAAATTATTCAAAAATATGCAGTCAGAAGTCAAGCAAGAGCGCCCTTCAAAAGGAAAAAAAAGGCACGGCGGACCAGAACTCGATGCTAATTCGAAAGCCTGACTGTAAGAGTTATTAATGCTGAATGCTCCTCCATCCAGAGGTTTCCTCCACCTCTGTGTACCTCCCGTTGGCTGCAAGTTTGAGGTGAGGGCAGAGGGACCGAGGGGTGAAAAATGGCTATTTCCAATGTAAAGTACAACATGGCCAGCCCCTGACACAGTAAACACAAACATGTGGCCACATTCCAGGGCAGTGAACACTTACGCACATCTGTGAGATCATACGGCTACAAATTTCCTTCCTGGGGTTACTGAAGGTCATGATGTGGAGATGCCGGTGTTGGATTGGGATAAACACAGTAAGAAGTCTCACTACACCGGGTTAAAGTCCAACAGGTTTATTTGTAGCAAACGCCACTGGTTTATGGAACTGACTGTTCCTTCGTCGGGTTGGTAAGGGTTCTGATCACAAACAGGGCATACAAAGACACAAACTCAATTTACATGAACAATAATTGGAATGTGAGTCTCTACAGCTAATCATATCTTAAAGGTGCAGACAATGTGAGTGGAGAGAACATTAAGTAAGAGATCTGGCAACACCAATTTTAAATCCAACCTTCGTTTGTGCCTTCGTCAGGCGAAAGGCACAAACGCCGAAAGCTAGCAGGTTTACTATCAAATAAATCGGTTGGATTTAAAATTGGTGTTGCCAGACCTCTTACTGAGTTTACCCCAGTCCAACGCCGGCATCTCTACATCATGAGAACATTAAGCACAGGGAGGCCTCAACTGGGTTCTTGGGTTCATATCACACCATCTGTAACCCCCACAACTTGCCTGGGCTTGCAAAGTCTCACTAACTTCCCTGTCCAGAAACAATACACATCTTTTTAACCTGTGCTTAATGCTCTCTCTATTTACATTGTCTGTACATTTAAGACCTGGTTAGCTGTAGAGGCTCACATTCCAACCATTATTCATGTAAATTGAATTTGTGTCTTTGTGTGATCAGAACTCCCACCCAAAGGAACTGCCAGTTCTGAAAACTAGTGGCGTTTGTTATTGAAGGTTACACTTTCTTCAGCTAGACTATTTTTTTTAAAAAAAGGCAATGTTCAGAACCTCGAGGTATCATTAATAATGGCATTGTGTAAACTTTGATCTCTCCTGTCTCTGGCAAGGCATCAGGAGTGGGAGAGAACAGATGCATAACCTGATTTGAACACTTTGTGATTTCCCATCCATTAAAACCTGAAAGATGAAAATGCAGACTGTAAATTATAGCAGGATTGGATCACATTCACTTAAAGGCGTAACGTCATTCTGAAAAATGTTTGGCATGGGAAGCAATGCTTTATTTGGAAATTAGAACCATACGGTACTGAACTAGGCCCTTTGGCCCATTGTGTCATACTGTATATGAAGCCAAATTAAACTCACCGCCAAATTAAGCTCATCAGTGCAGGCTTGCAGGGCCAAAGGGCTGTAGTTTTCTTTTGTTCTTTGTTCCTTCTGCCTGCCTTTGGGTCCACAATCCCCCTATCCCTTGCATATTCAATGCTTACAGTAACACTGCAGTGCAGTTACTGTGAGAATCTTCTGGTTGCCACACTCCTGTTCGGGAGGAAGAATTTAGCATGGCCAATCCAACTAACCAGCACTGCAGGAGGAGACTGGAGCATACGAAGGAAACCCATGCAGACATGTGGAGAATGCGTAGACTCCGCACAGTCACCCAAATGCCGGGAACTGAACTCACGTCCCTGTGAGGCAGCAGTGCTAACTACTGTGTTGCTCCAAATCCATGTGCCTATCTAGAAAGCCCCTCAAATGCCCCTATCACATCTGCCCCCACCACCACCCGTTGGCAGCATGTTTCTGTCATCTACCACTTTCTTGTAAAAAACTTTCCCCTGACATCCCGTTCGAACTGTCCCCCCCCCCCCCCAACCCCACCGCCTCCCACCTTAAGTGCGTGCCCCTTAGGATTAGACATTTTATCTCTGGGGAAAAGATTCTGACTGTCAACTCTATCTATGCCTCTCGTTATTTTACAGACTTCTATTAGGTCTACCCTCAGCCTCTGCCACGCCAGAGAAAACAACCCCAGTTTGTCCAAACACTCTCCTTAAAGCTGATGCCCTCTAATCCAGGCAGCATCCTGATAAATCTCTTCTTTCCAAAGCCTCCACATCCTTCCTCTAATGTGGCAACTAGAATTGAATGCAAGTGCGACCTGACCAAAGTTTTATAAAAGTGCAATATGACATCCTCTACTCAATGCCCCAACCTATAAAGGCAAGCATGCCATACACCTCCCTATCTGTCTGTGTGGCCACTTTCAGGGGGTAATGGGCTTGAACCCCGAGATCCCTCTGTACATCAGTGCTGTTCAGAAACCTGCTATTAATTGCACATTTATACTTAGCATTTGATCACTCAAAGTGCAACTTATATATGTCGGCTTAGGTGTTCGGTGAGAGACTGAGATTAAATTCTCAGATACAAATGCAGCAAACAAGCTTCTCACTCTGAGGTGAACAGGTAGATTTTTCTTCCTCAAATATATACTTTGTTGCTTAAATTTGAAGAAGTGTGCAATCGCTTCCAATACTGCATATTAAGCACTTGACTTAAAGTTTATCATTAGTCACAGCTAAGGCTGCAATTAACACTGCAATGAAGTTACTGTGGAATTTTGCTTGCAGTTAGAGTTAATATTTGCATGTCAAACACACAACCCAAAGGGTTTTAACCAGTGTCCTCGGTGTACAGTGGCTAAGCTGGATCTTTCCCCACTGCATCTGTGCGGCATCTGCTCTGCGTCTTAGTGTGTCCCTTAGATGTTTAGTGCCGAATCCTGGAATGTGCCAGCCTTCCTGATCATGGGAAAATTCTTTGTGGTGGAAGACTAATGAGCTCCGGGCATTCCAAAGACAGCATTCATAATGATGCCAGCTACAGGCTTTGTGAGGAACACAAAGGGTAGCTATTATTAAGGAAAAACTGCACAAAGGCCAGAAGAACCTAAGAAATAGGAGCAAGAGGAGGCCATCGAGCTCTTCGAGTCTGCCCTGCCATTCAATAAGATCGTGGTTGATCTGAAGTGGATCAGTTCCACTTTCCTGCTATCTCCCCCTAAGCATTAATTCCCTTGAAGCTCCCTCTCTCCCCACACCATGCCTGTCCTGAGCAGTCCACCAACTGCCCCAGTCCCTAGATGTCTTCTCCATATCTTCTGCCTGAGACTGAACTCCACCCCTCTGAGGTGAAAGTAAAATAAAGTTTATTCATTAGTGTCACAAGTAAGCTTACATGAACACTGCCATGAATTTAATGTGAAAATCCACTAGTTGCCACAATCCAGCACCATTTCGTGGGCTTACGTTAACACCGCAATGAAATTAATGTGAAAATCCTTGGTTGCCACACTTCAGTGCCTGTTCGAGTACAAGTAGTCTTACATTAACACTGCAATGAAGTTACTGTGAAAATCCTCTTGTTGCCACACTCTGGCGCTTGTTCGGGTACACTGAGAGAGAAATTAGCATGGCCAATGCACCTAACCAGCATGTCTTTCCGACTGTAGGGGAAAACCGGAGCGCCCAGAGGAAACCCGTATACACATAAGACGTATATGCAGACCCTGCACAGACAGTGACCGAGAATCGAACCGAGGTTCCTCGCGCTGTGAGGCAGCAGTGTTAACTATTGTACTATCATACCGGTAATTACTCATTCCCAGTCCTAACTGGTTCTCCAAACAGATGACCCTCTTCTGTGGTGTCACCCCGAAAGGGCCAATCCCCACAGTCACCCGCTCTGTGTTTCACCAAGTCAATGTTCCTCCAGATGCAGTCGATGTTTATCTCAATGTGCGTCCCATGGGACAATGGAGACCTGCATTGTGGAGCTGCTTCGAGTGAGCGTCAACCTTCTTGATGAAAGCATTTTCCAGAAGAGCAGCCAACAGTTTCTTTCCCATGTAATGGTTCAGGTGAGAAGTGTTTTATGAAGCTTGCTTGGATCATAAGTTTTGCTTCTTGAATTTGGCTAGGATAAGCATAATATGTTTCACCTTAGGTATGATTCAAATGATCCACTAGGGAGCTTCAAACAAAAATTATTAAGAATATAGTTAACATGTATAGTAAGAATATTGGCAATGACTTTATTAATTACTAACAGCACAGAATAATAATAATATGTAATGCTTAACAAATATATCTAATATGTTCCAATCAAATCAATCCTCTAAACAGAAGACGATTCCACAGGTTTAACACAGCAAAGCTGAATGCTCACATGATACTGCATTTGAGACCTTTGGATGAATTCTGAAGTTCTCTGCTTAGACTCGGAACAATTTAAAGTCAGAATAGTGGCTCCGAACCCCAGATAGACTCTGATTAAGCAACCGGCAGCAGCTTTCTACTCCACGAAGGCTTCCAGCTAACCCACAGAATTTCCAAAACCAGGGACAGAGAGAGAGGGAGAAACTGTGTCCAGTCTGATGTTCATTTCCTTCTAAACTGAACACTGCCATCAGCCAAAAGAAAAACCTTGAATTCCCTAGAAAGGAAAAGATTTCCTGACCCAGAATCCATGATGTTCCTCCTAATAAGACACGACCATAAAACCAATTCCAGAGTAAATAGAAACAACCCCCATTTGAACTACTTAAAGAGCTAAATTGTCTCCTGGTGTCCAAAGGTGTGCAGGTTAGATGGATTGACTATGCTAAATTGTCCCTTAGTGTCCAAAGACGCATAGGTTAAGTCGATTGGCCATGCTAAATTTATTCATTGTAGTCGGCCAGACAACAATGAGAGAAACAAGCTGAGGCTGTGAGCTGAGAAGCACTGAAACTATTAGAGCCGCAGAGATCATGATTTAAAAAAAACTTTCTTAGCGGTACACTAACATCACACCCACCACAGTTCCCCTGAGTGTAAAGTATGGGGGAGGGTGAGATTCATAAAATCCATACAGTTCAGAAGGAGGCTAATCAGCCCATTGAGTCAGTTCTGACCCAAGCCCTATTCCCATAACCCCACATATTTATCCTGCTAATGCCCCTCTCACTAAGGAGCAATTTAGCATAGCCAATCAACCTTTAGAGTGTCTTTAGAGTGTGGGAGAAAACAGGAGCACCTGGAGAAAACCCACACAGACACAGACAAAATGTGCAAACTCCACACAGATAATGACCCGAGGCTGCAATTAAACCTGGATCCCTGGTATTGTGAGGCAGCAGTGCCAACTACTGTGCCACTATGCCACTCCAAGGAAGGATCTGATTTGGACGTGCTCTTCCCACCCCACCAGCCGAGCTATATCACAGTGCTTGTTTGTAAGATCGGGTGGTGAGGCGTCCTGCCAAATATCTTTGACAGTGCATTCGGCGGAACCATCTGTCTTGATTCAACTTTTCCCAGGAGGCTCTGAGGACATGATGTGTGGACTAAAGTTTGGCCAATTCCAGTAGTGAAGGAAGGCAAATTGGGAAATGTAAATTCTTCCACTTCATGCGGACTCCATCACACGATGCAAACAGACAGACACCATTTTATTGGTCACACAACCAGAAAGAGACAGGGAATAGAGAAGAGGAGACTGGATTGACAAAGCCTTGTGTTAGCTGTGGCTCAGTTGATAGCACACACTGCCTGTGGCTAAAACTCTTTGGAAGGTTGCCACCTTCTACACAGTGAGGTGCCCAGTCTGCCTATTACCCTTTTAAACTGGCACTCTGGGGCTCCCGCTACAACATTGTTCAGCAGAGTTTAAGAAAAAGATTTGCCTTTCCTTACTGCCTTTTCACAGCTTCAAGACAAGGCCAATCGCTCTCCAACAAATGAAGGATATTTGAAGTGTAGTCATTCTTTTAATTCAGAAACACGGCAGCCAGTTGTGCATAGCAAGATCACAAACAATAAGATTATAATCCGCAGAATCCCCATAATGCAGAGGAGACCATTTGGCCTGCTGAGTCTGCATTCTCTAAATGAATATCTTACCTAGGTCCACCCCCATCCTAACCCCCGTAACTCCACACATTTTCCAAGATAATACACCTAACCAGCACATCTTTGAACATTAAGAGGCAATTTGACATGGCCAATCGATCTAACTTATGCATCTTTGGACGCTAGGCAGAAATTTACCGGCACACCTTTGGACACTGAGGCAGTTTGCATGGCCAATCCAGCCAACTTGCACATCTTTGGACACCGAAGGGCAATTTGCATGGGTAAAATGGGTATAGAGAGATATGGGCCAAATGCAGACAATTGGGATTACCTTAGGGACAAGTTGGGTCGAAGGCCCTGTTTCCATGTTGTAAACCTCTATAATTCTATGACTAAATATCCACTTCATCGCCATTGATGAAGGTTTAAAGAAGATATCCAAAGCAAGTTTTTTACGCAGAGAGTGATGTCTGCCTGGAACTTGTTGCCAGGGGAGATTGTGGAAATTACGATAGTGACAAATACATGAACAGGATGGATATAGAGGAATGTGGTCCCCGGAAGGGTAAGGGGTTTTCGTTCAGTCAGGCAGCATGGTCAGTGCAGGTTTGAAGGGCCGAAGAGCCTTTCCTGAGCTAGAATTTTCTTTGCTCTTTGTACTTTTCTCCTTCAGTTTAATTGACATTGAGGGAGAGTTTATTCTTGCATGTGTTGGGAGATGGTGGTGTTCTCATGTGTTTGCTACCCCGTTGTCCTCCTGCTTGGAAGATGTTGTAGCTTTGGAAGGTTCTGTCCAAGGGGCCTTAGCAAGTTGCTGACTGCATTTTTTAAAATGTTCTGAGAGGTCCCAGCCAAACCAGAAAAGAAATTCAAAGAAATAATCGTAGAGCCATAGAGTACCTACAGTGCAGAAGGAGGCCATTCAGTCTATCAAGCCTGCACTGACAACCCCCCAAATCACGTAATCCCACAGATTTACCTCGCTAATCCCTCTAACCTGTGACACTAAGTGGCAATTTAGCATAGCCAATGCATCGAACACGCACATCTTTGGACTGTGGGAGGAAACCTGAGCACCCAGAGGAAATAATCTTTATAACAATAACCCGAAACAATCCAGAGAGAATCGTAAATGATATGTGTACAGCAGAGTGCACTCCAGCTTGCTAATGTACCTGGACACAGAGATAATGTGGTAAGTGGATTGTGGCCTGTTGTTTTTTTCAAAGTTAATTGCCTCACAGCTTTTTAAACAATGTCGGGTTGCGTGGCAATGAATGAAATGTCCATGGATAGTAATGATGTGTAGTGATTTGCAGTCTTCCAGCATAAACAGTTGATCTGTTATGAATATATGTTTAGCTTTGTGGCTATAATCTGGACACCATGGATATTTGGAACATCATAATCACTGCAATTAGCCGTTTGGAGAAATACTTGGGCCCCTGGAGACTGCTGGTTGCAAAGGGACACGAATAGCATTAGTCCGATCCAATCGCTGGCAATTTCACTATATTAGTCCAAAGAATGCCCACTGCACGCTTGCTGATAAACTAGTTAGCAGCAAAGGCAAGCACATTCATTAGAGGCAATGTGGATCCGAAAATATGTCATTTTCTTTTCAATTATAAGAAGATTTTTGATTCCTTATTTGTTTCCTTATTCCTCTCGACGGAATTGAAGTTGATGTTAGGATGGACGCAGCGAGCAAATTAGTGCAATATTCCAGGCTGAGGTTTCCATTTCACTCCTTGACCAAAGCAGAGTGGCAATGACTTCCCTCTTCATTAGATTCCATTGAGTACAAAGCAGATGACAACCTGACCACTAGGGTTCTGCACATTTTCTGCCTAATGTGCATTTGTTGCAACCGTTTAAGATCCAGGAATCTTCTACTCATGGACATGGACATAGAAACATAGAAAATAGGAGCAGGAGAAGACCATTCAGCCCTTCAGCCTTGCTCTACCATTCATTCTGATCATAATTGATCATCCAATTCAATGGCATGATCCTGCTCTCTCTCATATCCTTTGATCCCCTTCTCCTCAAGTGCTATGTCTAATTGTTTCTGGAAAACATTCAATGTTTTGGCCTCAAATACTATGATAATTAATGCTACAGGCTGACCTCTGTCCGAGTGAAGAAATTTCCCCTTATCTCTGTCCTAAACGATCTACCCTGAATCCTCAGATTGTGGCCCCTGGTTCTCAACAACCCCCACCATCCTTCTTAGCATCTGCCCTGTCTAGTCCTGTTACAATTTTATAGGCTTCTTATGAGATCCTCCCCTCATTCTTCTGAACTCCAGCAAATATAATCCTAACCGACTCAATCTCTCCTCAAACGTCACCACCCACCATCCCAGGAATCATCCAGGTAAATCTCTGGACTCCCTCCAGACAAGAACATCATTTCTCAGATTAAGAAAGCAAAACTGCTCACATTATCCCTGTCTAATTGCATTAAGACATCCCTGCTGCTGTACTTGAATCCTCTTGCTAGAAAGGTCAACATACCATTTGCTGTTTTTTTATTTCCTGTGGCAAGGACACGCTTCATGAGGAGCTCAGAGTCAAAACGTCACAGAGGTTTACAGCAGGGAAACAGACCCTTCGGCCCAACTTGTCCATGCCGCCCTTTTTTTTAAAACCCCTAAGCTAACCCCAATTGCCCGCATTTGGCCCATATCCCTCTACACCCATGTAACACATGTAACTACCTAAATACCTTTTAAAAGATAAAATTGTACCCCCCTCTACTATTACTCTGGCAGATTTTTCCAGACATTCATCAAGCTCTGTGTAAAAAAATTGCCCCTCTGGACACATATCTCTTCCCTCTCACCTCAAGCCTATGCCCTCAAGTTTTAGACTTCCCTACCTTTGGAAAAAATATTGACTATCTAGCTGATCTATGCCCCTCATTATTTTATAGACCTCTATAAGATCACCCCTCAGCCTCCTATTCTCCAGAGAAAAAGGTCCCAGTCAATCCAGCTTCTCCTTTTATCTCAAACCATCAAGTTTTTGCACTCTTCATTATAATGTGTTGATGGTGGATGAATGGAAAAATGGCATAGTTTAATCAGGCCCAGATGGGTTTTGATCCTTCCAACAGATCGGAAACACTGGGTTCTGGAACATTCAATCGCATTCCTGCTTACTGATCTATTTTTGTTGGAATTCCAGGCAAGATGGAACCTCTGATCCACACCGAACATCATTGTGCACCTCCTGTGAACTATCTTTGCTCCCATTCTAATTCTAATCCTATTAAGACCGCAAGAAACTATAAAAGGTCATTAAAGTAAACCAGTCCATCACACAAACCAGCTTTGACAAAGGGTCAAGTGGACTCGAAATTTCTCAGCTCTTTTCTCTCCTGACAGATGCTGCCAAACCTGCAGGGATTTTCTAGCATTTTCTCTTTTGGTTTCAGATTCCAGCCTTCGCAGTAATTTGTTTTGATCCAGCCTCCCATCCGTTGACTCCATCTATACTTACCGTTGCCTCATAGAACATAGAACGTAGAACACTACAGCGCAGAACAGGCCCTTCGGCCCTCGATGTTGCACCGACCAATTAGGAACAAGCAGTGACCGTCTAACCTAAACCATTCCCTTTTCATCCATAAACTTATCTACTAATCTCTTAAACGCCACCAAACTTGGCGCATCTACAACTGACGCAGGCAAGGCATTCCATAACCTTACCACCCTCTGGGTAAAGAACCTACCTCTGACATCTGTCCTAAAACCACCACCCCTTAATTTAAAGCTATGTCCCCTCGTGCTAGCTTTCTCCATCCTAGGATAAAGGCTATCACTGTCCACCCTATCTAAACCTCTAATCATCTTATATATTTCAATAAGGTCTCCTCTTAGCCGCCTTCTTTCTAACGAAAACAACCTCAAATCCCTCAGCCTCTCTTCATAAGACCTGCCCTCCATACCAGGCAACATCCTGGTAAACCTCCTCTGTACCCTCTCCAATGCCTCCACATCTTTCTTATAATGTGGGGACCAGAACTGCACACAATACTCCAAGTGCGGCCGCACTAGAGTTTTGTACAGTTGCAACATGACGTTGCGGCTCCGAAATTCAATCCCCCTACCAATAAAAGCTAAGACTCCGTATGCCTTCTTAACAACCTTATCGACTTGATTGCCAACTTTCAGGGATCTATGCACATATACACCAAGATCCCTCTGTTCATCAACACTATTAAGAGTCCTACCATTAGCCCTATACTCTACACATTTGTTATTCCTGCCAAAGTGAATTACCTCACACTTTTCCACATTAAACTCCATTTGCCACCTCTCGGCCCAGCTCTGCAACTTGTCCAACTCTCTCTGCAAACTATAACACCCCTCTTCACTATCTACCACTCCACCGACTTTGGTGTCATCCGCAAATTTACTAATCCATCCTTCAATACCCTCATCCAGATCATTTATAAAAATTACAAACAGCAGGGGCCCCAAAACAGATCCCTGAGGTACACCACTTGTAACCGAACTCCACGATGAATATCTCCCATCAACCACCACCCTCTGTCTTCTATCTGCTAGCCAATTCCTAATCCAATTAGCTAAATCACCCTCAATCCCATACATCTGCATTTTCTGCAGAAGCCTTCCATGGGCCACCTTATCGAACGCCTTACTAAAGTCCATATATACCACATCAACTGCCTTATCCCCATCCACCTCTTTGGTCACTTTTTCAAAAAACTCAATAAGGTTAGTAAGGCACGACCTACCCTTCACAAAACCATGCTGACTATCCCCAATCAATTCATTTCTCTCTAAATAACTATAAATCCTATCCCTAATAATTCTCTCCAATACTTTGCCCACAACAGAAGTAAGACTCACTGGCCTATAATTCCCTGGAAAGTCTCTCTTCCCCTTCTTGAACAATGGGACCACATTCGCTATCCTCCAGTCTTCCAGCACTATACCCGTAACCAACGACGACCTGAAGATCAGAGCCAGAGGCTCTGCAATCTCCTCTCTCGCCTCCCAGAGAATCCTAGGGTAAATCCCGTCCGGCCCAGGGGACTTATCTAACTTCAAACCCTCAAGAATATCTAGCACATCCTCCTTATCTACTTCAATACTTTCCAGTTTGCAACCCTGTATCCCAGTGTTCTCCACAACTACATTTACATCTCCCTGCATGAATACCGAAGAGAAATATTTGTTCAGTGCCTCTCCACTTGGACCAGTACCTGGAACTTCGATGTTGTGGCCTCAGGAAAGCAGCCAGCTTGATGAAGGACCCACGCCCTCTTCCATTGGGAAAAAGATACTAAAATCTGAGATCATGCACCGACTGACTCAAGAACAGATTCTTCCCTGCTGCTATCAGACTTTTGAACCTTACATTAAGCTGATGTTTCTCTACGCCCTAGCTGTGACTGTAACGCTACATTCTGCGCTCTCTCATTTCCTTCTCTTTGAACGGTATGCTTTGTATGGCGCGCAAGGGACAATATTTTTCACTGTATAATAATACATGTGACAATAATAAATCAAATCAACTCAAATTCTCACCCACATGCTACCTCGTGGTAGGGTGTTAGTTTCCATGTAAACGCTGATGACAATCCAATTCTGTCTCATCATCACCTTTTTCGACTCCGCCTCTGTTGCTAAATTATCAAACTGCTTAGAATCATAGAATCATAGAGGTTTATAGCACAGTAACAGGCCCTTTGGCCCAACTTGTCCATGCCATCCCATTTTTACCATTAAGCTAGTCCCAATTGCCCCCATTTGGCCCATATCACTCTACACCTGTCTTACCCATGTAAGTGTCTAAATGCTTATTAAAAGACAAAAGCCTCTACTGCTACATCTGGCAGCTTGTTCCAGACTTCCATTACCCGCTGTGTGAAAAAATTGCTGCTCTGAATTCTTTTGTATCTCTCCCCTCTCACCTTAAACCTATTCTCTCTAGTATACAGGATGATGTGAATAGGGAGGTCACGGATAAGGTTTCTAGGTCGCAGCAGTATACTGGCAAACGGGAGGGTGGTTTGAAGTGTGTATACTTTAATGCGAGGAGCATACGCAATAAGGTGGATGAACTTGCAGCCTGGATTGGTGCTTGGGACTTCGATGTTGTGGCCATTTCAGAGACGTGGATAGAGCAGGGGCAGGAATGGTTGTTGCAGGTTCCGGGGTTCAGATGTTTCAGTCAGAGCAGAGGTGGTGGTAGAAGAGGGGGAGGAGTGGCATTGTTAGTTAAGGACAGCATTACGGTGGCAGAAAAGACGTTTGATGTGGACTTGTCTGCTGAGGTAGTGTGGGCTGAGATTAGAAACAAGAAAGGAGAGGTCACACTGTTGGGAGTTTTTTATAGGCCTCCAAAAAGTTCCAGAGAAGTAGAGGAAGGGATTGCAAAGTTGATCCTGGATAGGTGTGAAAGTAACAGGGTAGTTGTAATGGGGGACTTTAACTTTTCTAATATCGATTGGAAAAGCTATAGTTCAAGTACGTTAGAGGGGTCAGTTTTTGTTCAATGTGTGCAGGAAGATTTCATGACTCAGTGTGTAGATAGGCCAACAAGAGGTGAGGCTATATTGGATTTGGTACTGGGTAATGAACCAGACCAGGTGTTAGACTTGGAGGTGGGTGAGCACTTTGGTGATAGTGATCACAATTCGGTTACGTTTACCTTAGTGATGGAAAGGGATGGGCACATACCGAATAACAGTAGTTATAGCTGGGGGAAAGGTAATTATGAGGCTATTAGGAGAGATTTAGGATGCATAGGGTGGAGCAGGAAATTGCAGGGGCTGGGGACATCTGAAATGTGGAGCATATTTAAGGAACAGCTTCTGCATGTCCGTAATAAATATGTACCTGCCAGGCAGGGAGGAAGTGGTCGAGTGAGGGAACCATGGTGTACTAGGGAAGTTGAATCTCTGGTGAAGAGGAAGAAGGAGGCTTATATAATGATGAGACGTGAAGGCTCAGTTAGGGCACTGGAGAGCTATAAATTAGCCAGGAAGGAGCTAAAGAGGGAGTTGAGAAGAGCTAGAAGAGGACACAAGAAGACTTTGGCGGATAGGATTAAGGAGAATCCTAAAGCTTTTTACAGGTATATAAATAATAAAAGATTGGTTAGGGCAAGATTAGGGCCAGTCAGAGATAGCAGTGGGAAGTTGTGCGTGGAGCCTGAGGAGATAGGAGAGACACTGAATGAGTATTTTTTGTCAGTATTCACGCAGCAGAAAGACAGTGTTGTCGGGGAGAATACTGCGATACCAGGTTGTAGAATGGGCAGGATTGAGGTTCATAAGGAGGAGATGTTAGTGAATCTTGAGGGTATGAAAATTGATAAGTCCCCTGGGCCAGATGGGATTTACCCTAGGATTCTCTGGGAGGCTAGAGAGGAGATTGCAGAGCCTTTGGCTTTGATCTTCATGTCATCGTTGGCTACAGGTATAGTGCCGGAAGACTGGAGGATGGCAAATGTTGTCCCTTTGTTCAAAAAGGGGAGTAGGGACCATCCTGGAAATTATAGACCGGTGAGCCTGACTTCTGTTGTGGGCAAGGTCTTGGAAAGAATTATAAGGGATAGGATTTATAAGCATCTAGAGAGAAATAAATTGATTAGGGATAGTCAGCGCGGTTTTGTGAAGGGTAGGTCGTGCCTCACAAACCTTATTGAGTTTTTTGAGGAGGTGACCAAAGAGGTAGATAAGGGTAAGGCAGTTGATGTAGTGTATATGGATTTTAGCAAAGCGTTTGATAAGGTTCCCCATGGTAGGCTACTGCAGAAAGTGCAGATGCATGGGATTGAAGGTGATTTAGCAGTTTGGATTAGGAATTGGCTAGCTGATAGAAGACAGAGGGTGGTGGTTGATGGGAAATATTCAACCTGGAGTGCAGTTACAAGTGGTGTACCTCAAGGATCTGTTTTGGGGCCACTGTTGTTTGTCATTTTTATAAATGACCTAGATGAGGGTGTAGAGGGTTGGATTAGTAAATTTGCTGATGATACCAAAGTGGGGGGAGTTGTAGACAGCGAGGATGGATGTTACAGTTTGCAGAGGGACATAGATAGGTTGCAGAGCTGGGCCGTGAGGTGGCAAATGGAATTCAATACGGATAAGTGTGAGGTGATTCACTTTGGTAGGAATAACAGGCATATGAAATATAGGGCTAATGGAAGGACCCTTAATAGTGTTGTCGAGCAGAGGGATCTTGGGGTACAATACATAGCTCTTTGAAAGTTGGCACCCAGGTTGATAAAGTTGTTAAGAAGGCGTACGGTGTGTTAGCTTTTATTGGTAGAGGGATTGAATTTAGGAGCCGTGAGGTTATGTTACAACTGTACAAAACTCTGGTGCGGCCGCACTTGGAGTATTGCGTACAGTTCTGGTCGCCGCATTATAAGAAAGATGTGGAAGCATTGGAAAGGGTGCAGAGGAGGTTTACCAGGATGTTGCCTGGTATGGTGGGAAGGCCTTATGAGGAAAGGCTGAGGGACCTGAGGTTATTTTCATTAGAGAGAAGAAGGTTACGCGGTGACCTAATTGAGGCGTATAAGATGATCAAAGGACTGGTTAGGGTGGATAGTGAGAGCCTTTTTCCTCGGATGGTGATGACCAACACGAGGGGACATAACTTTAAATTAAGAGGTGGTAGTTATAGGACGGATGTCAGAGGCAGGTTCTTTACACAGAGGGTGGTGAGAGCGTGGAATGCCCTGCCTGCAGCAGTTGTGGACTCGCCTACTTTGGGGGCATTCAAATGGTCGGTGGATAGGCATATGGATGATATTGGAATAGTTTAGGTTAGAGGGTCCGCTGGCCGGCGCAACATCGAGGGCCGAAGGGCCTGTACTGCGCTGTAATGTTCTATGTTCTATGTTCTATGTTCTATGTTCTAAATGGATCACATTTTTTATTTGGTTTTGGTTTGATTTATTACTGTCACATGTATGAACATACATTGAAAAGTGCAGAATGTAGTGTTGACCAACAAGGTGCATGCATTCGGCAGGTCGTGCGAGGGCTGCTCCTGGAGGTTACTTCAGGAGTGACCTAGTGCTTCATGTCGTTAGTGTATGCTTAAACTGGACCATCAGATGGGCAACATGACAGCTCAGAGACTATCGCTGTTGCTGTGCAGACACATGGATTTGGGCCTGAGTCGGCGGGAGTTTGCGCGTTCTCCCCATGGTTGGGTGGGTTTTCTCCGGGTGCTCCGGTTTCCTCCCACATCCCAAAAATGTGCTTTTAGGCTGATTGGGTAACAAATTGTCCCTATATTAGTCTCTATATGTCATTAAGACATTAGGATGGCGGCGCGGGCTCGTTGGGCCGAAGGGCCTGTTTCCCGTGCTGTGTTGTTCTTTGTTCTTTGTTTTGTTCTTTGTTAGTCATAGCTAGGATATAGAGCAAGATCAACTTAATGCGAGTTAGGTCTATTCAAAAGTCTGACAGCAGCAGGGAAGGAGCTGTTCTTGAGTCAGTTGGTATGTGACCTGATAGAAGAACAAAGAACAAAGAACAAAACAGCACGGGAAACAGGCCCTTTGGCTCAACGAGCCCGCGCCGCCACCCCAATGTTCCCACCTCTACCCGTGATCCCTGTCTATATTTATAGATCTATGGATTAAAAACCAAATTTGAGACAATTTAGGGAGAATTTTGTTTTGCCAGTTAGCCAATGAGCACATCTTTGGGATGTGGGAGGAAACCAGAGCACCCGGAGAAAACCCACGCAAGCATGAGGAGAATGCACAAACTCCCACAGACACAGGCCCAAATCCATGTATCTGCACAGCACAGTGATAGTCACTGAGCTGTCGTGTTGCCCATCAAATAGTCCAGGTCAAGCGTACACTAATGACGTGAAGCACTAGGATACTCCCAAAAAAAAATCCAAGAGCAGCCCTCTCACGACCCATTGCGTGTGAGACAACAAGTGTAAAACAACAAGTCCAAAGCACCTGTAGGATAAAAACAAGTACATCATATCATTTACACACCTTCCAGGAAGAGAGAATGCTCGGGGTGCCTGGGATCCTTAATTATGCTGTTGCTTTGGCGAGGCAGCAGGAAGTGCACACAGGTCAATGGATGGGAGGCTAGTTTGAGTGATGGGCTGCGGTCACGACCTTTTGCAGTTCCTTATGGTTGTGGGCAGAGGAGGAGCCATACAAGTGGTGATACAACCAGAAAGAAGGCTTCCTATGGTTCATCTGTAAAATTTGGGGGAAATGCAAACTTTTTTGCTCTGGTAATGTTTTGCAATACTTCATAAACCTAATCTGCGTGGGCTTTACAGATGTTCCAAATACTTCCACGTTTGATTTGTAAACTTGCACAAGCTTCATCAGAATTCATACAGAATTTGGAAGTTGAGGAATTTGATTCCTGGGAGGGTCGGGAGTTTTAGTTCAGTCGGGTAGCAGGGTCAGTGCAGGCTTGGAGGGCTGAAGAGCCTGTTCCGTGCCACATATAATGGCATGATATTGGCAATCCTTTCCTGCCATAATAAATGAAGCTATGCTTGAAAAACTATTCTTCACCATGTCTTACTGTTCTTGACATTTGCGATATGTTTTGTAGTGTCCTAGGAGCAGCACTGAATAAAAATATTAACATTCTCCCATCACTATAACCACTTTGAAAGAAGGGAAGCTACAAGGAGGTGTATTTGCTCCCCAGCTATTTACCATGTTTACCAACAGCTTAGGTGACGAGACCGAAAGCTGTAAAGCAGTATAAATGGAACCATAATGTTATAAAGGGTCGCACTGTGGCAGGGTGATTAGCACTGCCTCAGAGCGCCAGTGACCTGAGTTCAATTCCCAGCTCGGGTGACTGTCTGTGTGGAGTTTGGACATTCTGCCCGTGCCTGCACGGGTTTTCTCCAGGTCACACTCCAAAGATGTGCGAGTTAGGTGAATTGTCCATGATTTATCACTCCGTGTCAGGGGGTCTAGCTAGGGTAAATGCATAGTGCTTGGGTTGGATTGTGGTGGGTGCAGATTTGATGGGCTGAATGACCCCTTTCTGCACTGTGGGGATTCTAAGAGATATTGATTCGAGTTAAGTGAATGACTAAAACGAGTTGATTTCAAATGTCGGCAACTGTGATATCATTCACTTTGAACCTAAAAGAGACACAATAGGATGCTTTCCAAATGCCGTGAACAGGTAAAGAAAGTAATCAAAAAAAAGGTTAATCTAATGCTGGTTTCCATGTCTAGAGAGCTCAAGTACAGAGGAGTCTGCACATTCTCCCCATGTCTGCTTGGGTTTCCTGCGGGCGCTCCGGCTTTCTCCTACAGTCCAAAGATGTGCAGGGTAGGTGGACTGCCCCTGAGGGACCCCATTTTGATTCTAAGTGCTGGGCAGACTTGAAATTGGGAGTGTTTCAGATCTGAATTTTAGACCCTTCTTAGAGTCTAAAAGAAGACTCCCCATACGCACTCTACCTGAAAAAATAGCAGTGATCCCGAATCGTACGGCACAAGCCTGTGAGTGGGGCTTAGCATACTCGAAACACTTCTGTGCCTCCCTCCCCCCCCTCCCAACAGAGGATTGGAGCCTTCAACTGTGCATGTGCAGAAAAAAAAATAGAAAAACGCTTCCCTGCCAGATTGCTTATGGGCTGAGTAATGCCTCCCCCACCCTCACAACATTACTGATCCCTTTATCCCCCCACCCCTACTACCCACACTGATCGTGGACCCCTGCCTCCCCAACCCCACCACTGATCACATGCAGAGTGGCAGCGGATCCCCCCGTTCCACACTCCATACCACCCAACAGAGGGCCATCTCACCCACCTCCTCCACCCCCAACAGAGGGCCATCTCACCCACCTCTCCACCCCAACAGAGGGCCATCTCACCCACCTTCTCCCCCAACAGAGCATCTGACCCACCTCCTCCCCCCAACAGAGAGCAAACGACCCACCTCCCTCCCCTCCAACAGAGAGCATCTGACCCACTCCCTCCCCGCCTAACAGATAGCCATCTGACCCACGTCCCTCCCTCCAACAGAGAGCCATCTGACCCACCTCCCTCCCTCCAACAGAGAGCATCTGACCCACCTCCCTCCCCCCCTAACAGATAGCCATCTGACCCACCTCCCTCCCTCCAACAGAGAGCCATCTGACCCACCTCCCTCCCCCCTCCAACAGAGAGCCATCTGACCCACCTCCCTCCACCCAACAGAGAGCATCTGACCACCTCCCCCAACAGAGAGCCATCTGACCCACCTCCCCCCCCAACATTGAGCATCTGACCCACCTCCCTCCCCCCAACAGAGAGCATCTGACCCACCTCCCTCCCCTCCAATAGAGAGCATCTGACCTACCTCCCTTCCCCCAACAGAGAGCATCTGACCCACCTCCCTTCCCCCAACAGAGGGCATCTGACCCACCTCCCTTCCCCCAATAGAGAGCATCTGACCTACCTCCCTTCCCCCAACAGAGGGCATCTGACCCACTCCCTCCCCCTCCAACAGAGAGCCATCTGACCCACCTCCCTCCCCACCCAACAGAGAGCATCTGACCCACCTCCCCCCCAACAGAGAGCCATCTGACCCACCTCCCCCCCCAACATTGAGCATCTGACCCACCTCCCCCCCCCCCAACAGAGAGCATCTGACCCACCTCCCTCCCCTCCAATAGAGAGCATCTGACCTACCTCCCTTCCCCAACAGAGAGCATCTGACCCACCTCCCTTCCTCCAACAGAGGGCATCTGACCCACCTCCCTTCCCCCAATAGAGAGCATCTGACCTACCTCCCTTCCCCAACAGAGGGCATCTGACCCACCTCCCCCCCAACAGAGAGCATCTGACCCACCTCCCCCACCAACATTGAGCATCTGACCCACCTCCCTCCCCCCCAACAGAGAGCATCTGACCCACCTCCCTCCCCCCAACAGAGAGCATCTGACCCACCTCCCTTCCCCCAACAGAGAGCCATCTGACCCACCTCCCTCCCACCTTCAACAGAGAGCCATCTGACCCACCTCCCTACCTCCAACAGAGAGCATCTGACCCACCCCCCTCCCACCTCTAACAGGGAGCATCTGACCCACCTCCCCCCCCCCAACAGAGAACCATTTGACCTACCTCCCTCCTCTCCAACAGAGAGCCATCTGACCCACCTCCCTCCCCTCCAACAGAGAGCATCTGACCCACCTCCCTCCCACCTCTAACAGAGAACCATCTGACCTACATCCCTTCTCCCCAACAGAGAGCATCTGATCCACCTCCCTTCCCTCCAACAGAGAGCATCTGACCCACCTCCTTCCCCTTCAACAGAGAGCCATCTAACTCACCTCCCTCCCTCTTTCCCCCGGCCCCCCTCCCCACCCACACCAATCTGAGTCAGAAAGCCACCAGAATCTCGGAACTTACTTCCTCAGAAGCTGGAGCACCCAAAACAGATCTTTGCGGGTCATGTCTGTTTCCCACCACATCTGGACAGGCGAATGCAGTGGGAAAGCGGGAATCGCTGGTAAGTTTGGGCATCCAGCCTATTCAGTCCATTTAAATGCATGCGCATACATTTAAATTGACGTGGTGCCCGTTTCGGACAGCAGCTGTTTTTGGTCCTTGGTAGAGGGGGAAATGGCCACGGAGGCAGTCGCGGATCCTCGCCTCACACTCGACTCAAGTTTTTGTGCCCAAAAAACAACTTGGTGATAAAATCAGGCCCATAGTGTCTCAAGATGTGCAGGTTTAGGTGGATTAGCCATGCTAAATTGCCCCTTAGTATAGTGTAGGTTAGATAGACCAGCCATGTTAAATGTGTGGGGTTACAGGGATGAGGCAGGAGAGAGGGACTGGCTAAGATGCTGTGTCAGAGAGTCAGTGCAGACTTGAAGGGTCGAATGTCCATCTTCTGCACTGTAGCGATTCTATGGAGGGCGTACTTCAGCATACTAAGGACATACTAAGCCGTGGATAAACTACACCTGGAGTACTGTGAATATCTCTGGGCACAGCTCAGGAAGAATAAATTGTCCTCGGAGGGACTGCAGTCTAGGTTTACCAGAATGATGGCCCGGACTCCAGTTTGCAAGACATTAAGGGAAGCAAATTGATTAGATGGAGCGAAGCAATTTCTGAGGGTCGTAATTCAAAAAAATAGAGCCAGATCTTTCAAGAGTGAAATTGGAAAACAGTTCCACACACAAAGGCTGGTAAATATTTCAAACTCCTCCGCAAAAGGCAATTAATGTTACAACAAGTGTTAATTTTAAAACCAAGGGTGATAGATTTTTGCTAACCACTCGTTTGGAAGGATATGAGGCAAAGTTGGACATATCATCCTTATATATAAAAACAATAGGGTAGATTTTAAATCCAGGCATGGAATTCGGAATCTAAGATATGCAGGTTAGGTGGATTGACCATGGTAAATTTCCCCTTAGTGCCAGGGGATGAGAGAGGTAAATAAATATGTGTGGTTATGGGGATTGGGCCTGGGATTGTGGTCAGTGCAGAACAAATGGGCTGAGTGATCTCCTCTTGCTTTGTTTAAAGTTTATTTATTTCTGTCACAAGTAGGCTTACATTAACACCGCAATGAAATTACTTGTGAAAATCCCCTAGTTGCCACACTCAGGCACCTATTCAGGTAAACTGAGGGAGAATTTTAGCATGGTCAATGCACCTAACCAGCATGTCTTCTGGACAGTGGGAGGAAACTAAAACACCCAGAGGAAACCCACACAGACATGGGGAGAATGTGCAGACTCCACACAGACAGTGATCCGAGCGGGAATTGAACCTGGGTCCCTGTGAAGCAGCAGTGCTAACCATTGTGCCACCACGCCACCCACTGCACTGCATTGAAGGGATTCAACGATTCTATGAATTGGCAGAGTGATGGTCACCTGCTTGGTAATGCCAAAAGGAAGTTCGAGCTTGCAAGCTATTCGACAAGAACAGGCATTCTCTAAAGTCGAAGTTTAATTATTAGTTACAAGTAAGGCTTACATTAACACTGCAATGAAGCTACTGTAAAGTTCCCTGAATCACCACACTCCAGCATTTTTTCAGGTCAATTCACCTAACTAGCAAGTCTTTCAGACCTCCATCCACCCTAAGATTTAAGAGGGTCAAATGTTCAAACAAATGTTTGGCAGATAGGTCCAGGAAGATGAAGAGTTGTGAAGTGAGGCTGGGAGAGATAGGGAATCCTGGTTGGCAGTAACCCACTGTATTGAATGCCTCTGCTTCTGATTCAGGCAAGGTCCAGGTAAAAGGCACTCTTGAAATATAATAGAACAGAATCCTTATAGTACAGAAGGAGGCCATTGAGCCCATCGGGTCTGTACCCACAACAATCCCACCCAGGTCCTATTCACGTAGCCCCACACATCTACCCTACCAATCCTATGGTACAATTTAGCATGGCCAATCAACCTAACCTGTGGGAGGAAACTGAAGTGCCCGCAGGAAATCCACGCAGGAAAACGTACAGACTCCACACAGACAGTGACCGAGGCTGGAATTGAACCCAGCACTGTGAGGCAGCAGTGCTAACCACTGTGCCCCACCATATGGCAGTGAGTGGGACCCAAACTGGAGTGGGGCACTAAATGGTGTGTGCACCTCTTTAAGGCTTCTCTGCTTCAACTAGCAGCATCAATAAATCTGAAAGCTTAAAACGTTGATGTGCTGAGTTAAAGTAAGACAGTAAGATTTAATGGATGCATAGAAAGAATGAGTAGCTTTGTTGTGTTGTCATGACGCAGTTTAGGTTATTGATTGGATCATAAAGGGTATCACAAATCTACAGACGTCTGCGAGATATCTTTGCAGATTTGTCGGGAGTCTGTTTATCTGGTTGATCACTGCATATCAAAATAAAGTTGCACATTTTTAGTGCTATTCAACCGAAAGGGATTGGATTTTAATACTTGCCTTCAAGTGAATTATCAATTGTATTTGCAAGATTTGTGCTATATTGTGGCACTTGTGCTTCGTGTTAACGTTTACTTATTATTGTCGCAAGTAGGCTGACATTAACACTTCAATAAAGTTACTGTGAAAATGCCCTACTCGCTACGCTCTGACACTTGTTTGGGTGCACTGAGGGAGAATTTAGCATGGCCAATGCATCTAACATTCACGTCCTTCGAACTGCGAGACGAAATATGAGCACCCAGAGGAAACCCACACAGATACAGGGAGAAAGTGCAACCTCCACACAGACAGTGACCCAAGCCTGGATTCGAACCCGGGTCTCTGGGGCTCTAAGGCAACAGTGCTAACCATTGTGCCACCATGCCACTGATGGGGCTGCTCTTAGCCTTTTGACTATATGTGAAAATACGTTGCAAAAAAACAACACTCATATTTGGAGTTATGTTGTTGATGCAGAGGAAAATAAGAGGAATTAGAGAAAGGGCAATTCCAACATGAAATATCTTTATAAGGAACTGCTGAATTGAGACTTGATGATGATTGCTAATGAAAATTTGTTCCAAGAATACAATTGTGAACTGTAACATCTACAAGGCAGTGAGTGGTGATTTGCAATGTTGTCCTCTCTCTCAGTTTCTTAGAACGCTGCACCAGCACCTCTCCATTTACTAGGAATTTTTGCAATCACTTTGATTGCTCTGCTTTCAGCTCTAAGTGACCTAATTACTGTCAGCATTCACGCTCCCCTCTCAGGCGCAGGCGAACAGCACCCAGTCCCGTTTTCTTTTGAAATGTTTTTCCTATTTCAAATCCAAGACTTGGACATATTGCAACACTGAAATTCAGAGATCTTTCAGATCTGAAAGAAATCTGTGTGATGTTCACCTTTACAGCCTGAGCCCAGTCTGGAGTTGATAGAACCTTAGTCAGGTCGCACTTGGAATACAGTGTTCAATTCTGGTCGCCACACTACCAGAAGGATGTGGAGGCTTTGGACAGGGTACAGAAAAAAATGTACCAGGATGTTGCCTGGTATGGCGGGCATTAGCCCTGAGGAGGGGTTGGAATTCCATTGTGTCAGGTATGTATGTTTGGGCGTTATTCTGCTTGGAATGGCACGGTGACACAATGTTTAGCACTGCTGCCTCACAGCGCTAGGAACCCGGGTTCAATTTCAGCCTCGGACCACTGTTTGTGCAGAGTCTGCACGTTCTCCCCACGTCTATGTGGGTTTCCTCCAGGTTGCTCTGGTTTCCTCCCACAGTCTGAAAGACGTGCTGGTTAAGTGCGTTAGCCGTGCTCAATTCTGCCTCGATGTCCTATGTTGTTAAGTTAGATGGACTGGCTGTGGGAAAAGGTGTGAGGTTTACAGGACAAGGGCAAGGAGAAGGGCCTGGGCAAGACACTCTGTCAGCGAGTTGGTAAACAGGCCGAATGGCCTCCTTCTGCACTCTAGGGATTCTATAAATCCCATTGACTGAGGGTTAACAACAATTCATGTTAGTGGCTTGTCAAGATACACCACAGCTACAAATAATCAATTCAAATTGAGGTGGACTATAATGCAATTTAGTTTTCTTGGTCTTGTTCAATGTGGCAACTTAAAGTGGCATTTCTCAGGGACGTATACTAACCACATGGAAGAATGAAAGATCTGATGTGATGATCCTCAGCTCCACTTTCCCACCTTATCCCCATAACCTTCGGCTCCCTTACTGATTAAAAATCTGTCCATCTCATGTGATGGTACTGTTTTTTTAAGAAATGCATTTTAATCATGTTTCTCTGTAGAATGCTTCTGCAATCCTTGGCAATTTGTCGGCACCGTGTTGTTTGCAGCTGGTGTCCTTTATTACTGCTAAGGCTGTATAATTGACATCATGTTGATTTTAATCTGGATTAATGTAGTGTTCTGTGATTCTAATGGTCCCTGAGGATTGCAGAGTGGAGCTTGTTTGGGGTTGCTGACGGGGCATTTCATGTGGCTAGGGATAACTATGCTTCACAGAAAAGTACAGTTTTTAGTTTCATTTTTAGCAGTAGCTTGAAATGGAGAGTGCTTTTCCCTTTTCTCTGCGTTGGAGTTTCTGTTCTCCGTATGGTGTTTTTGGAAACTGCCCAAGATCAAGTTTACTTCTCAGAAGTTTGGCTGTTTTGAAGATATCCTTCCCTGCAAATAGCTGGTCCATAGTTCTGTCCATAGATGTTACAAAGCTGAAGATTCAGCATCATGTGGACATAGTTGCTTTTTGTGCTAAGTCTAAAGAAGAGTGTACGTCTGTGAGATGGTGTTTAACTTGGAACAACAGAGACAGCTAGCTGTTAAGGTTTATACTGTGTCATATTTAAGTATTGTAATTGGTAAAAGTCATGCTAATTCTTTTTGTCGTATTCTAACTATATTCTTAAATAACTTTGTTTTGATAAAAGCTCCCTAGTGGCTCATTTGAATCATACTTGGAATGAAATACTTTGAGCTCACCCTAATGCCAAATTCAAATGTAAAACTTAGGTTCTAGGCTGAATTCACAAAACACATTGGAGTTTCTGGCTTGGGTGTTAATACTTAGCTTTAAATCACCCAGCCTCAACAATCCTCCACGATAAAGAATTATACAGATTGACTATCCTAGAGTCACAGAGGTTTACAGCATGGAAACAGCCCTTTGGCCTAACTTGTCCATGCTGGGTTTTCTTTTAAAACCCCTAAGCTAATCCCAATTGCCTGTATTTGTCCCTCTTTACCCATCATACCCATGTAACTATCTAAATGCTTTTTAGAAGACAAGATTGTACCCATCTGTACCTCAAGCAGCTTGTTCCAGACACTCAGCAACCTCTGTGTAAAAAATTGCCCCTCTGGACACTTTTGTATCTCTCCGCACTCAGCTTAAACCTGCGCCCTGTAGTTTTACTCTCCACTACCTTTGGGGGAAAGTATTGATTATCTAGCTGACCAGCGCCCCTCATTATTTTATAGACTTCTATAAGATCATTCTTCAGCCTCCTACACTCCAGAGAAAAAAGTCCCAGTGTATCCAGTCTCTCCTTATAACTAAATCCATCAAGTCCAAGTAGCATCCTATAAATCTTTTCAGCAATCTTTCTAGTTTAATAATATCCTTTCTATAATAGAGATGACCAGGATTGCACACAGTATTCCAAGTGTGGTCTTACCAATGTCTGTACAACTTCAACAAGACATTCCAACTCCTGTATCCAATGTTCTGACTGATGAAACCAAGCATGCCGAATGTCTTCTTCACCGTTCTGTCCACCTGTGACTCCACTTTCAAGGAGCTATGAACCTGTACCCCTAGATCTCTTTGTTCTGTAATTCTGCCCAATGCCGTACCATTAACTGAGTAAGTCTTGCCCTGGTTCAAAATGTATCACCACACATTTGTCTAAACTAAACTCCATCTGCCATTCATCAGCCCACTGGCCCAATTGATCAAGATCCTGTTGCAATTGGAGGTAACTTTCTTCAGTGTCCGCTATGCCACCAATCTTAGTGTAATCTGCAAACTTACTAAATATGCGTCCTATATTCTCAACTAAATCATTAATATAAACGACAAATAACAGTAGACCCAGCACTGATTCTTGAGGAACATCACTGGTCACAGGTCTCCAGTTTGAAAAACAACTCTCTACCACCACTTTCTGTCAAGAAGCCAATTTTGTATCCATTTAGATTCCTCACCTTGGATCCCATAATATTTAATCCTATGCAACAACCTACCATGTGGTACCTTGTCAAAGGCCTTGCTAAAGTCCATGTAGACAACATCAACTGCACTGCCCTCATCTATCTTCTTGGTGACCCCTTCAAAAAATTCAATCAAATTTATGAGACATGATTTTCCATCACAAAGCTATGCTGACTGTCTTTAATCAATACGTCTCTAAATGCCTGTAGATCCTGTCTCTCAAAATATCTTCCAACAATTTACCCACCACAGATGTGAGGCTCAATGGCCTGTAATTCCCAGGCTTCTAGGAAGCAATAATGTTTCCCATTATCGCAAGCAATAATGAGCCAATTTTTAAACTCAATGCCCTGGCCAATGAAGGCAAGCATGCCATAAGCCATCTTGACTACCTTCTCCACCTGCACTGCCACTATCAGTGATCTATGTACCTGTATATCCAGATCCCACTGCCAATCAGTACTCTTAAGGGTTCAATTTTTATATCAAAGATCAGCCAATGGCTCCCTAGCTTGCGCTGAAAAGTAAGTCATGTCGAAGGTATCTAGAGTATTAACTAATCGCGAATAGTAATCGGCAGCCCGAGATTAGTTCCCAGATGGCAAGTAGTCTCTACTCCCACATCTAATGCACAGCCAAGGAAGACAAACATCTGATGAGGAGAAAGAAAATTGGAAAAGTAAACAGGGGAACTTTATATAAACAGCCAGACCTTGTTTCTATAGGCTGATTGCCCCAACTATTATTTTCTGATTTAACAAGTGTTGTGGAAAGAATGTCAGTCCAAAATGTGTGCCAGACGTCAATTAAACAATACTGGATACCAGCCATGGAACAGTTAGAATAGAAGAATAGAATCCCTACAGTGCAGAAGGAGGCCAGCCGGCCCAACGAGACTGCACCGACAACAATCCCACCCAGGCCCTATTCCTGTAACACTTCCCCCCCTCCCAAACCCCTGACACTTACCCTGCTAATCCCCTTGATTCTAGGGTCAATTTAGCATGGTCAATCAACCTAAACGGCACATCTTTGGACTGTGGGAGGAAACCAGAATACCCGGAGGAAACCCACGCAGACATGGGGAGAATGTACAAAACTCTGCATAGACAGTGACCCATGGCCAAAACTGAACCTGGGTCCCTGGCGCTGTGAGGCAGCAGTGCTAACCACTGTGTCACTGTGCCATCCATACGTTAGTTAACCCCATTATTTGGGTTTCAGGAATGTGGGGGAACTTAGGGGGTTAACAAAAGCATATCAATTATGAAAATAATTTTAAAATGACATGTCGATCAAATATACAAGGCAGGATTTTGTCCCTTTGAGGTGGGGCCTCATCATGAAGCTTAAGTGAGGTCAAAGCCCCACGTCGTGTGGGGGAAAATCGGGTGACTATAATTTTCCTTGATTTGGTCAATTATTTGCCAGAGGCACACATAGCGTCCATTCAAAGACAGTGGGCGGACTCAGAAACTGCTGAGCCAATAGGGAGCTCCTCAGCACTTAAAAACAGACTCAGAGTTCAGATCGGGGTGGGAGGTGTGCATCCATTTCGAGGCCCCCCCCCTCGCTCCCTCACCTGAACTGAAAGCTGTGGAGTCGCCAGGTAGGCAGGATGGGGAAGGAGGCCTCAAAGTCTGCCTGAGGTGCAACCACAGCTCCATCTGCCACTGGAAATCTGCCTCTAAGCATCTGGCCTAGTCTCCAATCCTTGGATGGACAAGCCATTGACAACTGACAAACAGGCCTTCATAGGTGTTCAAAAACCCTCGATTAGTGACCCAATGTTTGTGGTCAGTGAATCCCTGGTGTACCCACCGCCCTACCCCCATCCCATATTCAGGGAAGTGAAGCAGGACAGTGATGCAGTGGATAGCCCTGCTGCCTCACAGCACCGGTTCAATTGTGGCCTTGGGTGACGATGTCGAGTTTGCACATTCTCCCCATGTCAGCTTCGGTTTCCTTTGGGTAATCTGGTTTCCTCCCATAGTTCAAAAATGTGGTGTTAGATGGATTGGCCATGCTAAAGTTCCCCAAGATGTGTAAGTTAAGGGGATTAGTCATGGTGAATGTTTGGCGTTATGGAGGTAAGATGTGGGGAGGGGGGCCTAGGTAAGATACTCTTTCGGAGAGTTGGTGCAAACTTGAAGGGTTAATTGACCTCTTATACTGGAGAGATAGAACATAGAACATAGAACATTACAGCACAGAACAGGCCCTTCGGCCTTCGATGTTGCGCCGACCAATATAAAAAGCAATGCCCCTCCAAACTAAACCATTCCCTTCTCTTCCATATACTTATCAACTAACCTCTTAAACGCCACCAAACTTGGCGCATCTACAACCGCTGCAGGCAGGGCATTCCACTCCCGAACCACCCTTTGGGTAAAGAACCTACCTCTGATATCCGTCCTATAACTATCACCCCTTAATTTAAAGCTGTGTCCCCTCGTGCTAGCTTTCTCCATCCTAGGAAAAAGGCTATCACTGTCCACCCTATCTAAACCTCTAATCATCTTATATGTTTCGATCAGGTCCCCTCTTAGCCTCCTCCTTTCTAACGAAAACAACCTCAAATCCCTCAGCCTCTCCTCATAAGACCTGCCCTCCATACCAGGCAACATCCTGGTAAACCTCCTCTGTACCCTCTCCAATGCCTCCACATCTTTCTTATAATGTGGGGACCAGAACTGCACACAATACTCCAAGTGCGGCCGCACTAGAGTTTTGTACAGTTGCAACATGACGTTGCGGCTCCGAAATTCAATCCCCCTACCAATAAAAGCTAAGACTCCATATGCCTTCTTAACAACCTTCTCGACCTGACTGCCTACTTTCAGGGATCTATGCACATACACACCAAGATCCCTCTGTTCATCTAGACTACTAAGAATCCTACCATTTGCCCTATACTCTACACATTTATTATTTCTGCCATAGTGCATTACCTCACACTTTTCCACATTAAACTCCATTTGCCACCTCTCGGCCCAGCTCTGCAACTTGTCCAAGTCCCTCTGCAAACTATAACACCCCTCTTCACTATCTACCACTCCACCGACTTTAGTGTCATCTGCAAATTTACTAATCCATCCTTCAATACCCTCATCCAGATCATTTATAAAAATTACAAACAGCAGGGGCCCCAAAACAGACCCCTGAGGTACACCACTTGTCACCGAACTCCAAGATGAATATCTCCCATCAACCACCACCCTCTGTCTTCTATCTGCTAGCCAATTCCTAACCCAATTAGCTAAATCACCCTCTATCCCATACATCTGCATTTTCTGCAGAAGTCTTCCATGGGCCACCTTATCAAACGCCTTACTAAAGTCCATATATACCACATCAACCACCTTACCCCCATCCACCTCCTTAGTCACTTTTTCAAAAAACTCAATGAGGTTAGTAAGGCACGACCTACCCTTCACAAAACCATGCTGACTATCTCCAATCAATTCATTACTCTCTAAATAACTATAAATCCTATCCCTAATTATTCTCTCCAACACTTTGCCCACCACCGAAGTAAGACTCACTGGCCTATAATTCCCTGGAAGGTCTCTCTTCCCCTTCTTGAACAACGGGACCACATTCGCTATCCTCCAGTCCTCCGGAACCACACCCGTAACCAACGACGACCTGAAGATCAGAGCCAGAGGCTCTGCAATCTCCTCTCTTGCCTCCCAGAGAATCCTAGGGTAAATCCCGTCCGGCCCAGGGGACTTATCCAACTTCAAACCCTCGAGAATATCCAGCACATCCTCCCTATCTACTTCGATACCTTCCAGTTTGCTACCCTGTACCTCAGTGTTCTCCATAACTACATTTACATCACCCTGCGTGAATACCGAAGAGAAATATTTATTCAGTACCTCTCCAATCTCCTCAGGCTCCACGCACAACTTCCCACTGCTGTCTATGACTGGCCCTAATCTTGCCCTAACCAATCTTCTATTCTTAACATATCTAAAGAAAGCTTTAGGATTCTCCCTAATCCTATCAGCCAAAGTCTTCTCATGTCCTCTCTTTGCTCTCCTCAATTCCCTCTTTAGCTCCCTCCTGGCTAATCTATATCTATCCATTGCACTAACCGAGCCTTCAATCCTCATCCTGACATAAGCCTCCTTTTTCCTTTTAACCAGCAAATCAACTTTTTTCGTACACCAAGGTTCTCTTACTCGACCATTTCCTCCTTGCCTGACAGGGACATACTTATCAAGGACCCGCAGCAGCTGCTCCTTGAATAAGCTCCACATTCCAGATGTTCCCAGTCCCTGTAGCTTCCTAGTCCAATCTATGCACCCTAATTCTCTCCTGATGGCCTCATAATTACCCTTCCCCCAGCTATAACTACTGCCCCCAGCTTCATGCCTATCCCTATCCATCACTAAGGTGAACGTAACCGAATTGTGGTCACTATCACCAAAATGTTCACCAACCTCCAAGCCTAACACCTGGTCTGGCTCATTGCCCAGCACCAAATCCAATGTAGCCTCACCTCTAGTTGGCCTATCTACATACTGAGTCAAAAAACCCTCCTGCACACTTTGTACGAAAACTGACCCCTCTAACGAGCTAGAGCTATAGCTATTCCAATCAATATTAGTAAAGTTAAAGTCCCTCATAACAATTACCCTATTACTTTCACTCCTGACCAGAATTGACTTGGCAATCCTTTCCTCTACCTCTCTAGAACTTTTAGGAGGTCTACAAAAGACTCCCAACAGGGTGACCTCTCCTTTCCTGTTTCTAATCTCAGCCCATACTACCTCAACAGACAAGTCCTCATCAAACTTCTTCTCTGTCACTGTGATACAGTCTTTGACTAATAATGCCACTCCTCCCCCCCTTCTACCTCCTTCTCTACTCCGACTAAAGCATTTGAACCCTGGAACCTGCAACATCCATTCTTGTCCCTGCTCTACCCAAGTCTCTGAAATGGCCACAACATCGAATTTCCAGGTACTGGTCCAAGCTGCAAGTTCCTCCCCCTTATTGCGAATACTCCTTGCATTAAAGTATACGCATTTCAAACCATGCCCTACCCCACCCGTATGCTGCTGTGTTTTACGGCTTTCCTCTATGACCCCCTTACTCTCATCCCTCTTAGCACCCCAACTATTCAGGATCCCACCCCCCCCCGAATCAGTTTAAAGCCCCCTGCATAGCCTTAGCAAATTTTCCCCCCAAGATATTAGTTCCCCTCTGGTTCAGGTGTAGACCATCTCTCTTGTAGAGGTCCCACCTATCCCAGAATGAGTCCCAATTGTTCAGGAACCTGAACCCCTCCCTCCTGCACCATCCCCGTAGCCACGAGTTCAAACATTCCCTCTCTCTATTCTTCTCCAAACTATCCCTTGGCACAGGCAAGAGTCCAGAGATAACCACTCTGCCAGTTTTGGCCCTAAGCTTCCACCCCAACTCCATAAATTTCTGTTTAATATCCCCTTCCCTTTTCCTACCTATATCATGTGTCCCTACATGAACTATGACTTGGGGTTGACTCCCCTCTCCCTTAAGAATCTTAAAAACCCTATCTGTGACATCCTGGACTCCAGCACCTGGGAGGCAACACACCAGCCCTGAGTCTCTTTTATTACTATTTACTCTCCTATGTGTCCCTCTAACTATGGAGTCTCCAATTACCAGGCCCAATCTCTTATTCCCCCTACCCACCTGAGCATTCTCAGCAGGCTCACCCCCAGAGACCTGCTCCCTTTGGTCAGCTCCAGTTGATTCTTCCTCAACTGTAGCATCCAAGACAGAAAATTTGTTTCGGAGGGGAACAGCCCCAGGGGATTGTCTACCCGATTGCTTCTTACCCCTCCTCCTAACAGTTACCCACGAATCACTTTTAGGAGTGACTATCTCTTTGTCACTCCTGCCAATATCCTCCTCAACCTCTCGGATTATCCTGAGTTCCTCTAATTCCAGCTCCAGCTCCTTAACACGATCCTCAAGGAGCTGCAAATGGGCACACTTCCTGCAGGTATAATCAGCATGAACACTACTGGCATCCCTCACCTCATACATACTACAGGAGTTGCAACGGACTGCCTGCACTGCCATCCCTGATACTTTAATTTACTTTAAGGAGAGAGAAAAAAAAACTTCCCACACACTTATATTATTAGGTTAGAGGAGGGGGGAGGGTGGGATACTCTACCTGTGTAGAGTATCGGGTTTCCTCTCTGGACCAATTTATAGAGACAGAGAAAAAAAACTACAACTACCGGCAGCCTCCTAGTGACGACTTCAGGGGTTCAGATGGTGCCAACAAACTGGCCTGGCAACCTATGTGAATTTCCACCCCTATCCATATCTGTATTCACACTCATTGGAGCCTAAAAATCCCGCCTGTGATCTTACACGTAGTAGCACTGCTGCCTCACAGTCCTGGGGACCTAGGTCCGATTCCCAGCTTGGGTCACTGCCTGTGCGGAATCTGCATGTTCTCCTCCTGTCTGTGTAGGTTCCTTCCAAGCGCTCCGGATTCCTCCCAAAAGACGTGCTGGTTAGATATTAAATTCCCTCTCAGTACCGGAGAACCGGAATGTAACGACAAGGGGATTTTCGCAGTAATTTCATTGCAGTGTGAATGTAAGCCTGATTATGACACTAATAAATAGACTTTAAACATATTGATTCTATTAACTGCTTGCATTTGTCTATTAGCACTCGCGATTGCTTGTGAAGACTTGTTATAAGTACACTGCCTGTACTTATCCTTTGACACCTCTTGATTAGTTAGTGTCAGGGTGATTGTCACTCTGCCTATATATTCTGTGCCTGCGCCTCTCTCTTCACTTCACCTGAGGAAGGAGCAGTGCTCTGTAAGCTTGTGATTTCAGATAAACCTATTGGACTGTAACCTGGTGTCGTGTGGCTTCTCACCTTGTCAACCCCAGTCCAACGCCAGCAGCCCCACATCATCACGTGACGGCAATGATTGGACGAAATTATCTGAAATACCCAGGCACTGTTAAAGATTAGCCGGACACCCAATGGGGAGGATGTGCTGGTTAGATCTAAATTCTCCTTCAGCGTCGGAGAACCGGGGACATGCAGCAGCCAGCAGTGAAGAAGCACAGAGTTCTCGGAAAGGCTGGAAAACTGAAGGGGGTGGCGGAGATAGGGAGGCGAAAGGGACTGGAATGACGTGTGGGTGGAACGATGGCACTGTGGTGAGCACCACTGCCTCATGGAGCCAGGGACTCGGGTTCAATTCCAGGTCACTGCCTGTGCGGAGTTTGTACATTCCCCTCATGTCTGTGCGGGTTTCCTCCGAGTGCTCCGGTTTCGCCTCAGAGTCCAAAGACGTGTGGGTTAAGTTGATTGTCCATGTTAAATAGACACTTGGGATTCAAAAAAGTGTGGGTTCAGTTGATTGGCTATGCTGAATTGACCCTAGTATCAGGGGGATTAGCAGGGTAAATGTGTGGGGTTACAGGAATAGAGCCTGGGGTGGGAAGTGGTTGGTACAGACTCGATGGGCCAAACGGCCTCCTTCTGTACTGCAGGGACTCTATGACAGATAACAATATATTAATTTTCTGTTTTGATGCACAGGGTGACACCAGCTATCTTTCCCACTTGAAGCGAAGATCAGGCACATTGCTTACTATCCGCATGGGGCTGCGCTGTTGCCTTTATTAGACCCGACGTTGTTACTAGTTCCCCACAGTCAATTCTAATTCATCTGGCAATCTTCCCAAAGGTTGGAAAAGTCTTCAAGTTGCGGGGGTGTCACGCAAAGCCAACTGTCAGCTAACGGCAGGCGGGTTTGCAGCGCACACCAGGGCTTACACAGGAGTTTGTGATTCACCTTCTGGTAAACACAACCAGAAAACATCCAAGGAGCACTCCACATGCGCTGAAACACTGAATAATATTAAATCCTTGTTTGAACATCGTGCAGCCTGTCATCCCCTCGCAATCTGTCAACCTTTTGTTGAATTAAAAAAGTGTGAGTTGTCCAAAAGGAAAGCAAATGGAACAGATGCCACTTTTTGGCAAAAGTTGCACAGATGAAGCAATTATCAGCTTCTTGATTTTAAAGGAACGGTAGACGCTTCATTGTTCGAGCAGGTCCAAGCGCGGAGTCCTTCAAACATTACAGGCGCAGTACAGGCCCTTCGGCCCTCGATGTTGCGCCAACCAGTGGAAACATCTGATGACCCTCTCACCTAAACTATTCCACTGTTATCCATATGCCCTTCCACTGACCATTTGAACGCCTTTTCTCTGGGTCCTCTCATTGCTGAAGATGTGAGATGGATAAGGGTTTCAAAGAATGGGCGGTTCATTATTGTCACTGGCACTGCCTGGGGGACACTTCAGCTGTGCCATCCCTGACTTCACTCTGGGCACATTGGACTTGGGCATGGATAGTCTTCAGAACATGTCGAGCCAAGTGTTTGCCTTCATATGGGTAACTCTGCTGTGACGTTTTCCCGTGAGAGGTTGTCGGCAGAGGACTCGCCTGATGAAGGAGCAGCACTACAAAAGCTCGTGATACCAGATAAACCTGTCGGGTTTTAACCTGCTCTTGTGAGACTCCTTACTCTGCGCCTGTAAGGTTGGCCTTCAGGATGCTTCCGTATTGTTTGTACTGACTGTCTTGATGTCAGTTGCCCTGACCTGGCAGCACGGTGGCCCAGTGGTTAGCACTGCTGCCTCACAGTGCTAGGGACTTGGGTTCAATTCCAGTCTCGGGTAGTGTGGAGTTTGCACATTCTCCCCGTGTTTGCATGGGTTTCCTCCAGATGCTCTAGTTTCCTCCCACACTCCAAAGGTGTGCAGGTTAGTTGAATTGGCTGTGCTAAATTGTCCCTTGGTATGGGTGAGGTGGATTAGCAGATTTAGTATGTAGAGTTACGGGGATAGAACCTGGATGGAATGTTTTGTCAAGTTGATGCAACTTTGATGGGCCAAATGGCCTCTTTCGCATTGTAGGAATTCTATGATTCTAGTGGATCTGCTTGGGGATTCAGTAGTTATCCATAGGGGTAGATGCGGCTTGCCCATCCAATTGTATCTTTGGCACAGTTGATACACAGATGCTAGTTACTGTTGCACATAATCATGGTTTTCCATGGCTAGCTGCTCTTCTGTATGCACCAATTTGAAAAAAGGTTTGAGCTGTCCCTGGTGATTTTGATTCATGCTGAAACATGTGAATCATTCCTTGATGCCGCAGTGCAAAGAAAAGAGGTTGTATCCGACAAAGAGCTTTCAGGTGCCTGGAAAAACAGGTTGACATCAATATTAAATCAATATTAACATCTGGGGAATTTAGAAGAATGAGGTGAGATAAAATTGAGGTACCCAAGATGATAAAAGGTGGGGGTAAAGTAGATGTGAAGTGGATATTTCTTCTTCTGGGGCATTCGAGCATGAGAGGTCATAGTCTTAGGATAAAGGGTAGGAAATTTAAAACAGGCTTGAGGAAAAACTACTTTTCCCAAAGGATTGTGAATCTGTGGAACTTACTATTCTAGAGTGCAGTGGGTGTTGGGACAGTGAGTAAATTTAAGGGGGAGTTAGACAGTTTTTTAATGGGTTAAAAGGTTATGGGGCTAAGGCAGGGAAATGGGGATGAGTAGCATATCAGCCATGATCGATGGGCTGAATGGCCTAATTCTGCTCCCATATCTTATGAACTTATTAGGAACACTGATTGTGTTGTATGGACGGTGGATTATAACTACAGGATATGGTGGAATAGATGGCTCAAAGGCCAAGAGCAGCAAATACATGGGACAACCATCACCCACCTACTGATTTCTCTCCAAATCACTCACCATCCTAACCTGGAAATCTATTGGTGTTCCTTCACTGTCACAGGTCAGAAACCTGCAACACCTTCCTGAACAATGCTGTGTATGTTCCTACATCATGGATGGCAGTAATTCAAGAAACCAACTCACCATCACCTGCTTAAGAGGCAATTAAGGATGGGCAACAAATGCTGGTCTAGTCAGTGATGTTCACGATCCCATGAACAAGAGATGTCACAGCCTACAAGGCCTAAGGTCCATCATGCATTGCTCTTCCTCCTTGCTCTTAAGCATGTGACTGATGGATTGTCTGCCTGGAATAACGTGTTCCAAAGTTGAGCCCTCTACTCTACAGACCCACATTCTCCTCCTCTTCCTCCTCCTGTTAAGTGACTAATCCTTTATATGTCCCAGCTAGCCTTTTATCTATGACTGGCACAGTGGCACATTGATTAGCAC
Organism: Sphyrna mokarran; assembly: GCA_024679065.1. Classification (NCBI taxonomy): domain Eukaryota; kingdom Metazoa; phylum Chordata; class Chondrichthyes; order Carcharhiniformes; family Carcharhinidae; genus Sphyrna; species Sphyrna mokarran. The sequence goes on from JAGIQG010000018.1 coordinate 43,956,888, forward strand.
TGCTGCTTCACAGCGCCAAGCATCCAGGTTTGATTCCGAGCTTGGGAAACTACTTGTGTGGAGTTTGCACATTCTGCTCGTGTCTGCGTGGGTTTCCTCTGCATGCTCCAGTTTCCTCCCACAGCGCAAAGACGTACTGGTTAGGCGCATTGGCCATGCTAAATTCTCCCTCAGTGCACCCGAACTGCTGCCGGAGTTTGGCAACTAGGAGATTTTCATAATAACTTCATTGCAGTGTGAATGTAAGCCTACTTGTGACTAATTTTTTTTATATTGTTGAGTTTTGCCAGCACTTTGGTAATGTTCATTTGACCAACTCTAGGCCAGATCTGCTCATTTTTCATTTATATTGGCCTGGCATAATTCCACACAGGCTGAGAATGATTAATTTTAACAGAGCTATAACAAGCCAAATGTTGTTTTTGTTTCTCAAATCCTCTCATAAATTTTCCTGAGCCCATTTTGGATGGGAATGGGTCAAAGAGCATAATTAATCGGGGACAGACCCTCATTGCTTCTTACAGATACAGCACCACTGTTCCCTTACTTGAGAAAGGATGTATTGGCACTGGAGGAGGTGCAGAGGAGATTCATTGGGTTGATTCCAGAGTTGACAGCATTGGCTTATGAGGAGAGACTGAGTAGACTGGGACAATACTCATTGGAATTCAGAATGATGAGGGGAGACCTTATAGTAACATATAAGATTATGAAGGAAATAGATAAGGTAGAAGCAGGGAGGTTGCTTCTATGGGGGAAACAAGAACTAGGGGGCATGGCCTCAAAATAAGGGGAAGCGGATTTAGGACTGAGTTGAAGAGAAACTTCTTCACACAAAGGGCTGTGAATCTGTGGAATTCCCTGCCCAGCAAAGCAGTTGAGGCTACCTCATTGAATGTTTTTAAGGCAAGAATGGATAAATTTTTGAACGGTAAAGGAATTAAGGGTTATGGCGAGCGGGCAAGTGGAGCTGAGTCCACGAATAGACCAGCCATGATCTTATTGAATGGCGGGGCAGGCTCGAGGGCCCAGATGGCCTACTCCTGCTCCTATTTCTTATGTTCTTACATTCAGCATGTGTCCTTTTTGAATATTATTGGGGAGGCCAGCGGGTATCACTTGCATCCTGTGTTGGCTGCTGATCCCTTATGGAAGTCAGCACCAGAATCTGAACAGTCAGTTGCAGTCGGAGCAGCATAGAAGTAATAAGGATATTAATTTGTGTTATGTTCCAGAGATTGGTGCTATCAATTGTAATATTCACTTAGAGCCTTTGATTCATTAGTTGTGTAGCTCCCTGTGTCATTTCAAATCCAGTGAGGCACAGTACTGACAGGACTTCTGTATTACATCAGTTGGTAGAGTTTGCAACGCAAGTTTCCAAAATGCAATGCTGTGCTGATATCTCCAACAATGAGAAAGACAGGAGTAGCCCAATCCATTAAAGTTGACATGTGAGCTGATACTAGTAACCGGATTTAATTGAGAAGCATCTGTTATAGTCATAATCTCTCCAGAGGTATTAGTAATTGTGGATAACAGTTCCATTTCACAATTGACTTGTCTAACTTGGGTGGCACAACAGTTAGCACTGCTGCCTCACAATGCTAGGCAGCCAGGTTCAATTCCGACCTCAGGAATCATCTGTGTGGAGTTTGCATGTTCTCCTCATGTCTGCATGGATTTCCTCCGGGTGCTCCGGTTTCCTCCCACTGCCCAACAATGTGCAGATTAGGTTGATTGACCGTGCTAAATTGCCCCTTAGTATCAGGGGAATTAGCAGAGTAAGTATGTGGGGAGATGGGAATGGGGCCCGGGTGGGATTGTGGTCGGATAAGGATTCTATGATCTATATTCACATGCTCCTTCACTGTTTTCATGGTTTAAGAAAGAAATTAAAGTTTAGAAGTTTATTTGTTAGGTGGGTTTACATTAACACTGCAATTAAGTTACTGTGAAGATCCCCTAGTTGCCACACTCCGGCACCTATTCGGGTACACTGAGGGAGAATTTAGCTTGGCTAATGCAGTGAACCAGCACACCTTTCAGACTGAGGTAAGAAGCCGGAGCACCCAGAGGAAACCCACACAGACATGGGGAGAATGTGCAAACTCGCACATAGACAATAACCCAAGGCTGGAATCGAACCCAGATCCTGGTGTTGTGAGGCAGCAGTGCTAACCACTATGCCACAATGCAAATGTTTTAATTGTATGGCCCAATTCCACTGCAACTTGATTTTCCATTGTGAGATCACATAACAACCGACTCAAGAACAGCTTCTTCCCTGCTGCCACCAGATATTTGAATGGACCTACCTCGCATCAAGTTGATCTTTCTCTACACCTTAGCCACAAATGTAATACTACATTCTGCACCCTCTCCTTTCCTTCTCCACGTACAGTATGCTTTGTCTGTATAGCATGCAAGAAACAATACTTTTCACTGTAAACTAATACATGTGACAATAATAAATCAAATCAAATAAATCAAATGCAAATACCTTGCATTTATATATCACCTTTCACGACCACAGAATTCCCCAAAGTGATTTACGGCCAATTAAATCTTGTGTAGTTACTACTTTAATGTTGGCAAATGCTGCAGCTAAGTTGCGTATAGCTTGGTCCTGGAAACAAATGAGAAGTTAGTTTGTTCTCAGGCATCAGTTCAGGGATAAATGTCAACCAAGTTACTGAGCAAGATACGCATGTGCCTCTTCAACCAGTTCAGTGGAAGCTTTGACACCCTCCCGACAGGGTTTCAGTTTAACAGCTGATCCAAAACACAGTGCGGGCATTCCTAACTGGCACTATGTTGAAGAGCCAACCTGCATTCTGCCACCAAGTCATTGGAATGAGGCTTGAACTCTTGACCCAGGAAACTACCATCAAGCTACATCTGACACCAAACTTCCTTCCCTCATCTAGTCTTGGGAGGTAACATAAGATGAGGTTGACAAGTGAATGATTCTGCTCGCTGTGTCGGGGTCAGTGATGGTGATACATTGAAAAGGCCATCCAGTACATCAAAAGCCACTATTGGAACAAATTTCTGCCCAATTTTGTCCACTGCAAGAAAAAATGGTCAACTTCAACTCATAAGGCTAGTTGCTTAATAAGACCATAAGACGTAGGAGCAGAAGTAGGCCATTTAGAGTCATAGAACCTTCGAGGTTTACAGCATTGAAACAGGCCCTTTTGGCCCAACTTGTCCATGCCACCTAGTTTTTACCACTAAACTAGTCCCAATTGCCCACCTTTGGCCCAAATCCCTCTATACCCATCTTACCCATGTAACTGTCCAAATGCTTTTTAAAAGATCAAAAGTCCAAAAATGTGTGGGTTACGTTGATTGGCCATGCTAAAACAAAATTGCCCCTTAGAGTCCCGAGATGTGTAGGTTAGACAGATTAGCAGGTAAATATGTAGGGATAAGGGAATAGAGCCTGAGAGGGATTGTGGTCAGTGCAGATCTGATAGGCCATATGGTCTCTTTCTGCACTGTAGAGTTTCTGTAGGGTTTCTATGATTCTATGAAAAGACAAAATTGTACTCGCTTCTACTACTACCTCTGGCAGCTCGCTCCAGGCACTCACTAGCCTTTGAGTGAAAAAATTGCCCCTCTGAATCTTTTCATATCTCTCCCCTTCACCTTAAACCTATGCCCTCTAGTTTTAGACTCCCCTACACTTGGGGAAAAATGTTGACTATCTATATGATCTACACCCTCATTATTTGGCCCATCAAGTCTGCTCTGCCATTCAATGAGATCATGACTGTCTGATATGATAATCCTCAACTCCACTTTCCCGTCTTATTCCCAAAGCCCTTGACTCCCTTACTGATTAAAAATCTGTCTGTCTCAGACTTGAACATACTTAACAACCCAAATTGTTAAGAATTGCACAGGTTCATTACCCTCTGAGAGATGCAATTCTTCCTCATCTCTGTCTTAAATAAAGGACCCCTTACCGTGGCCCTAGAGACTCCCACAAGGGGAAACAATCTCTCAGTAACTAACCTGTCAAGCTCTCTGAGAACTCAATGTGTCTCAATAAGATTACCTATTTACATGAAGAAAGATTTTTGTGAAGTTCCCAATACAGTTCAGAGAAATATGCTGCCCAATAAGAAATTGAGGCATGCAGATCGAGCCCTCGTAGAGTTAGCTAACTTCAATCACTACCCTGTGAGTCAGTGCCAAAGAAAATCTTTAAAATTGGCATAACAATTTGATTAAATTCTTTTTCTTAAAACAAAACTGCAAAGGGAAATAGGTAGGCTAAGTGAGTGGGAAAGGATCTGGCAGATGGAGTACAGAGTTGGTAAATGTGAGGTCATTCATTTTGGCAGGGTAACAGCAAAGTGGATTATTATTTAAATGGTAAAAAATTGCAGCATGCTGCTGTGCAGAGGGAAGTGGGTATCCTTTTGCATGAATCACAAAAAGTTGGTTTGCAAGTGCAGCAGGTAATTAGGAAGGCAAATGGAATTTTGTTCTTCATTGTTAAAGAGACAGAGTTTAAAAACAGCAAGGTTATGTTGCAACTGTATAAGGTGCTGGTGACGCCACACCTGGAGTACTGTGTTCAGTTTTGATCTCCTTAACTTGAGAAAGGATATACTGGCACTGGAGGGGGAGAGAGGAGATTCAGTAGGTTGATTGCAGAGTTGAGAGAGCTGGCGTTTGAGGAGAAATGGTGTTTTACTAATTGGAATTTAGAAGAATGAAGAGGGATCTTACAGAAACATATAAGATTATGAATGGAATAGATAAATTAGAAGCAGGGAGGTTATTTCCACTGGCAGGAATATGAGGCATGGCCTCAAAATAAGGGGGAGTAGATTTAGGACTGAGTTGAGGAGGAACTTCTTCACCCAAAGGATTGTGAATCTGTAGAATTCCCTGCCCAGTGAAACAGTTGACGCTACCTCATTGAATGTTTTTAAGGTAAAGGTAGATTTTTGAACAGTAAAGGAATTAAGGGTTATGGTGAGCGGGCGGGTAAGTGATGCCGAGTCCACTAAAAGATTAGCCATGATCTTATTGAATGGTGAAGCAGGCTCGATGGGCCAGATGGCCTACTTCTGTTCCTTGTTCTGATGTTCTAATGTTCCATGATTTGATACATCGAACAACACAATGAAATAGAACAAAATGGTTGGAGTACAAATGGGCCAAATGACCCTGCTCAATCTTGCAAATATGTACGATTTGTATGAAAAGTTATGAGTTACCAATTATGGAGCACAACTGAAATATAACAACTGGTCAAATTCCCATTTATGAAGGACTTGCATTAAAGGAAAGCATTTAAGCCATCCAGTGTATGAATGTTCCAAAGATCAGTGTGAAACCAGTTTTCTAACCACGGCAGATAGCATATGAGTAAAGGCAACATTCATTACAATCTGACACATTGCTTCAGAGAATAATAGTTTACACAAAGCTGCTTAGGGTCATAGTGACTTCAAACAGTTTCGACTCCAAGACAACCATATGTTGTCATAGAGACTAGTGAAATCTTTGAAGCATGCTTTGTTGAACATACTAATTAAAATTAAATGTGTGTACTACACCCACGACATAGTCAGTAAGACTTTGGAAAAAAGGACCAGAAATGAGATGGCAGTGTCATTTACCTGTATGCACACACAACTGTATGTTGTGCAAGTTAGACAGAGGTTATGACTGCGCCTAGCAACATGGGGGTTAGAAGAAGTCTTGTGTACAGACCAGTGGTTGCACATTCAGATTCATTTCTGAAGCTCGATATTCCAGATGTTTGTATATATGCATACAAACTATGAGCATTCCAACTCATTGCAGGAGAAGGCCATTTGCCCCTCAAGCTTGCTCTGCCATTTGACAAAACCTGATTGCGGACTCAATTCTTCTTTCCTGTTTGCCCCCAATGACCTTTGATTCCCTTGTCAATCAAGGATTCACCTAACTCAGCCTTAAAAATATTGAATGACCCAACATCCACTTCTGGGGAAGAGGGGAGACGTTGGCCTATTGGGATTAACGTTAGACTGTGGGCGAGATTTTACAACCTTTCTCAACTGAAAACTGAAATCCCACTCCTTGTCCGCTTCGATTCTGTAGCTGTAGAATTCTAGCATGTTAATCCAGAAACTCAGCTAATGTTCTGGGGACATTGGTTCGAATCCCACCACAGCAGATGGTGGAATTTGAATTCAATATCTGGAATTAGAATTTATTGATGACCATGAAACCATTATCGATTGTCAGAAAAACCCATCTGGTTTATTAATGCCCCTTAGGGAAGGAAACCGGCTCTCCCTACCCGACAGCAATGTGGTTAACTCTCAAATACCTTCTGAACAAGGGCAACTAGGGATGGGCAATAAATGCTGGCCAGCCGTGTCTCATGAATGAGTTTTAAAAAAAAGAATTCCACAGACTAACAACTCTCTAAGAGGAAAATATTTCTTCTTACCTCTGTTTAAGTGGGCGAATCCTTACTTTTAAGCCACATCTAGTTCTAGTTTCTCCAGTAAGGAGAATATAATCTCGGCCATCACTTTAGAGCAGCCCTTCCCCAGGAATCATTGAATGATACAGCACAGAATGAAGTCATTCAGGCCAGTGTACCTGTGTCGGCTCTTTGAAAGAGCTATCCATTTAGTCCCTGCTGTTTCCCGATAGCCCTACAATTTTGCCACTTCAAAATATTTTTCCAACGCCCAACCCTGAACCTGCACAAGAACATCAACATTTTCTATATTTGTAATGCAAGAGGTTAGTTTTCAGTTATGGGAGTTAGCTTTTAATGAGTGACAAGGGTAAAGTTCAGAACGTTGGCTAGTTATGGTGCATGGTGGCACAGTGATTAACACTGCTGCATCATAGTACCAGGGGCGCAGGTTCGATTCCCGGCTTGGGACACTGCCTGTGTGGAATCTGCACTTTCTCCCCATATTTGCATGGGTTTCCTCCGGGTGCTCCAGTTTCCTCCCACAATCTGAAAGTCTTGCTGGTTTGGTGCGTTGGCCATACTAAATTCTCCCTCAGTGCACCCGAACAGGCGTCAGAGTGTGGCGACTAGAGGATTTTCACAGTAACTTCGTTGCAGTGTTAATATGAGCCTGCTTGTTGCACTAATAAATAAACTTAAAACTTTAACATTCACATCTGGCTTTAAGAATAAAGTAAAAAAAACAGCCCAAGTAATGTGCAGAGAGGCCTGAATTATTGAATATTTTGGTACCAATTATAGCTCATAGGCTTTTAATTAGGATTTTAGTTTGATTTTCCCTGAAAGGAATCTGTAGTAACCCCACATTTATTTAAAACTTCCACTTTGACACAATACTAAAGGGATTAATTGGCATATCTATTTGAAATAGACTGTGGGCTAGAATGTTCTGTTAGTGAGTACGTGGACAGAAAGTATCTGCTCTCTCATTCCCTGCATATTTTCTATGGAAAGAGGATTGTGTATCCCAATAAAATGATTCAGCAGCAGGCATTTGTGAGTTTTAACATAAAGTAGGCTAATTCTATTTATTTCCTTGTCCTGAATTAATACAATATCCAACTCTCACACACACACACACACACACACACACACACACACACCACACACACACACAACACACACACACACACACACACACACACACACAAACACCAATTTTAAGGCTTAGCATAGAAATTAAGTATGCTCATGTGATGCTGGATCTTGCAGCTTTGCAACACCTGCTATGAATTAGTCCTTTGGTAGAGAATTGAAACACTGACTTCCCCATCCCAGCACACCTTGAGGTAGAGATGGAGCCACTGCTGATCCCTAGCTTTTAGCCAGTGAACCACTTCAAGAGACACCATGCTTTTGCTAGCTAGCCCGTCATCAATAGCTAAATTTCCAATAAGGGGAGAGACATAGAACATAGAACATAGAACACTACAGCACAGAACAGGCCCTTCGGCCTTCGATGTTGCGCCGACCAATATAAAAAGCAATGCCCCTCCAAACTAAACCATTCCCTACTCTTCCATATACTTATCAACTAACCTCTTAAACGCCACCAAACTTGGCGCATCTACAACTGCTGCAGGCAGGGCATTCCACTCCCGAACCACCCTTTGGGTAAAGAACCTACCTCTGATATCCGTCCTATAACTATCACCCCTTAATTTAAAGCTGTGTCCCCTCGTGCTAGCTTTCTCCATCCTAGGAAAAAGGCTATCACTGTCCACCCTATCTAAACCTCTAATCATCTTATATGTTTCGATTAGGTAGACGTAGATTAGGTAGACATAGAAATAATGCTTGTAGTCTGCAGACTTGGCCACTTCTAACTAAAACTGAAAATAAATTCTCCTGTGAAAAAAAAACTGTCTCACTTGACTTATCAATCATTCTTCTTCCCATCAATTTAAAAGGGCTGCAGATAGCTGGAGTACTGTGTACAGCTATGGTCTCCTTATCTGAAAAAGGATATACTTGCAGTGGAGGAATGCAGAGGAGATTCACTAGGTTGATTCCAGAGTTGAGAGGGTTGACTTATGAAGAGAGGCTGAGTAGACTGGGATTAACCTTATTAGCATCCAGAAGAATGAGGGGAGATCTTATAGAAACATATAAGATTATAAAGGGAATAGTTAAGATAGAAGCAGGGAAGTTATTTCCACAGGCGGGTGAAACTAGAATTAAGGGGCACGGCCTCAAGATAAGGGGAAGCAGATTTAGGACTGAGTTGAGGAGGAACTTCTTCACCCAAAAGATTGTGAGTCTGTGGAATTCTCTGCCCAGTGAAGTAGTTGAGGCTGCCTCATTGAATGTTTTTAAGGCAAGGATGGGTAAATTTTTGAACAGTAAAGGAATTAAGGGTTATGGTGAGTCGGCAAGAAGTGGAGTTGAGTCCACAAAAAGATCAACCATGACCTTATTGAATGGCAGAGCAAGATCCAGATGGCCTACTCCTGCTCCTAGTCTGTATGTTCTTATGTAATGTAACTCATAAAACTCCAGGGCATTGCATTAGGTACAAGTTAAAAATAAACAAAAAGCCCATTTATGTGACTGCAGCAGCAATAAAATGACATCTGTTTCGGCATCTCGGTGCCAAAAGCAAACAAAAAAGTTGCTTAAAATTGCAAACAACATCACAACACTGAGTCCAGAAGGCTGTAAAATGTTCAGCTGGAAGATGGGATCCTGTTTCTTGAGCTTATGCTAACCTTAAATGGAAAACTGTAACAGACCCAGGATTGAAATGCGAGCATAGGAGCAAGGTGGTGAATTAAAATGACAAACAATCGGAAGATAGCGGTCATGGTTGTGGAGATATTCCACAAAATGGTCACCCCCATCTGCCTCAGGCCTCATTTTTGTGAAGGACATCGCATTATGAGCAACAAATAGATCTTATCAAATGAAAAGCAGTACAAGTTGATCATGGTTTCTCCTTGAAGGAGTATTTTCTTTATTTTGCCTGGTGAGTTATTGGGATTTTCAATCTTCGAGCTTGAAGGCTGGTGAAAATGTCTGTATGTGGAGAAGTTGGACTGGGTAAGAAGTCTCACAACACAAGATTAAAGTCCAACAAGTTTATTTGTAGCAAACGCCACTCGCTTTCAGAACTGGCTGGACAAGCTACAAATAATTCCGAAAGCTAGTGGTGTTTGCTACAAATAAACTTGTTGGATTTTAACGTGGTGTTGTGAGACTTCTTACTGTGAAAATGTCTCTAAGTGCCGGGGGTGGGGGGGGGTGGGGGTGGGGGGGGGGGGGGGGGGGGGCATTTTCAATTTCTTCCAAGGATGAATCAACCACATGCCATCAGCGCTTGATCTGAAGGGCAAGGCAGTTGATTATGTTGCTGCTTCTTTGTCTTCCCAGCTGCAGAGTTGGACAGTACCAGAATACTTTGGACCAGTGGCTGATTACTCTCTTCATTTCGCCATGACGTGCAGAAGCCGGCATTGGACTGGGGTGGGCACGGTAAGAAGTCTCACAACACCAGGTTAAAGTCCAACAGGTTTATTTGGAATCACAAGCTTTCGGAATGTTGTTCTTTCATCAGCGATGAAGGGGCAGCATTCCCAAAGCTCATGATTCCAAATAAACCAATTGAACTTGAATCTGGTGCTTTGAACCCTCTTACCGTGCTTCTTCATTTAGACGGCATCTTCCATCTATCTGGACAAGATACATGTCTTAATTGTCAAGTTGGAGTGACTGAATGAGTTCAGCCAAACATTGGAGTCAGACAAATAGTAGAAATTAAATTTTATTGCAGTGACCCTAAGTACTGCAAACAGGAAAGAAAATGGGCAACAGGTATGTGAATGCAAAGTTGAAACAATTTAGGATGAAGATGAAAGAGACCAAGAGTTTCAACAGATTCAATGATCTATCTGTCCAACTCAAACAAAGTGGCAATTTAAGAGCCCAATACATTATTAAACCACATCATCAAAATTGTGGGTCACAAACCAGAGAAAGTTAGCAATAAACTAAAGGATTCCAATACGACTACATCTTGTGGAGGTGGTGGGATTGTCACCGGATGGGTGACCCCAGGCATGCTGAGGATTTGGATTCGAATCCCACCTCATCAGATAGCGGATTTAGAACTGGATTAAAAATCTGAAATTAATAGCATAATGATGACCACTAGACCATTGTCACTTGTCAGAAAAATACTATCTTGTTCACTCTGCAGCACAGTAGCACAGTAGTTAGCACTGCTGCCCCACAGCACCAGGGACCCGGGTTCAAGTCTCAGTTTGGTCACTATCTGTGTGGAATCTGCATGTTCTCCCTGTGTCTGCATGGGTTTTCTTTCAAAGTCCAGAAGACGTGCTAATTAGGTGCAGTGGCCATGCTAAATTCTCCCTCATTGTGCCCAAAATGATTTACTATTGTCATTAACGTATTTGAAAAGTATTGTTTCTTGTGCGCTATACAGACAAAACATAGCTTTCATAGAGAAGGAAAAGAGAGAGTGCAGAATGTAGTGTTACAGTCATAGCTAGGGTGTAGAGAAAGATCAATTTAATGCAAAGTAGGTCCATTCAAAAGTCTGACAGCAGCAGGGAAGAAGCTGTTCTTAAGTCGGTTGGTACGTGACCTCAGATTTTTGAACAGGCGCCAGAGTTTGGCAACAAGGGGATTTGCACAATAACTTCATTGCAATGTTAATGTAAGCCTACTTGTAACACTAATAAATAAACTTAAACTTTACTTTAATGTCCTTTAGAAAAGGAAATCTGCTGTTTTTACCTGGTCTGGCCTATACGTGGAGCCAGATCCACAGCAACGAGGTTGAATCTTGAGTGCTGTCTGCCAACCATTCAGTTCAAGGGCAATTAGGGCTTGTAATAAATGTCACTGTAGCCAGAAATGCCCACAGCCCTGAAATGATTGCTTTTTCAAAGAAACAGTTCTATGCCAAGTTCTGGGAACTGAGTAACAAGGGAGACTTCTGCAAAGCTACTGCAGAGAAAAGAGCAACTGGCTTTGGGGTCAGAGTTCTGGGTTATGAGTGAGGATTGGTTTCAAATAGATTTGATTTGATTTATTATTGTCACGTGTATTAATACACAGTGAAAAGTACTGCTGCGTGCTATACAGACAAAGCACACCATTCATGGAGAAGGGAAGGAGAGAGTGCAGAAGGTAATATTACAGTCATAGCTACGATGTAGAGAAAGGTCAACTTAATGCGAAGTAGGTCCATTCAGAAGTCTGATGGCAGCAGGGAATGAGTTGTTCTTGAGTCAGTCGGTATGTAGTCTCAGACTTCTTAAAAATTTTTTCCTGACGGAAGAAGGTGGAAGATAAAATGTCCGGGGTGTGTGGGGTTCTTAATTATACTGGCTGCTTTTCTGAGGCAGTGGGAAGTATAGACAGAGTCAATGAATGGGAGGCTGGTCTGTGTGATGGACTGGGCCAAATTCACCACACTGATATACCAACACTATGAGACACTGGTGTTTTTTCAGCCTGCCAAAGGGATTAGAGAGGTGGAATAATGACTTATCCATTAACTAGATCATAGAACCCTACAGTACAGATAGAGAGCCTTCGGCCCACCAAGTCTGCACCAAACACAATCCCACCAAGGCCCTATCCTTATATCCCTACATGTTATGCCTACTAATCCCTCTAAGCTATGCATTCGTGGACACTCAGGGACAATTTCTTAGTATGACCAATCAACCTAATCCGCACATCTTTGGACTAAACTAAATTATCAGATTGGAATGAGGAGATACAGATTCAAATCGGTAAGTGGTAATTTTAGGACTCATATCCAGAAGTTATTCGCACACAGTGGTCAACACTTGGAACGGAATTTTTGAATAGTGTTCCAATGGCCAACATTCTTGAATCATCTTATAACACAAATAGATGGAACAGTGGGGAGAATTCAAAATCATAGATGCTTAACGAACTGCTCCATCTGTCAAAATCTTCCATTCATGCTTTGAAAGATTGGCTGAGGTACACAACTAAAAGAATGATTATAAGGAGGTAGGGATAGGAGGAGGTCATGCAGCCACTCAGAGATTGGACCTGTGCAACTGCCAGAAGGACGGATTTTCTCATAGTCCATGTAGCCAACACTCTGAGAGTCAAAGCCCCAAACAACCAAAGGTAGAGCCTGTCGGTTGCTCACACAATGTAGCACCCTTCAGAAGGTAATTCCAAGGTCACGTTGCAGCTTGGTAGAACCTCAGTTAGGCCGCACTTGGAATATAGTGTTCAATTCTGGTCACCACATTGCCAAAGGATGTGAAGGCTTTGGAGAGGGTACAGGAAAGATTTACCAGGATGTTGCCTGGTATGGAGGGCATTAGCTATGAGAAGAGGCTGGAGAAACTTGGTTTATTCTCACTGGAATGACAGAGATTGAAGGGTGACCCGATAGAAGTCTACAAAATTATGAGAGGCATGGACAGAGTGGATAGTTAGAAGGTATTTCCCAGGGCGAAAGAGTCAATTAGTAGGGGGGCACAGTTTTAAGGTGCGAGGGGCAAGGTTTAAAGAAGATGTACAAGGCCAGTTTTTTCACACAGACGGTGGTGGGACTCGTTGCCGGGGTGAGGTTATGGAAGCAGGTACAATAGTGACTTTTGAGGGCGAATGGACAAATACATGAATAGAATGGGAATAGAGGAATATGGTCCCTGGAAGGGTAGAGGGTTTTAGTTCAGATGAGCAGCATGTTCTAGAGGGCCAAAGGGCCTGCTCCTGTGCTTTAATTTTCTTTGTTCTTTGTTCAAAAGGAAGGCAACTGATTAACTAAAAAGACAATCGTGCAAATTGATACTTGGGTCCAGGACAAAGTGGTTAAGGGCTGCTTGAAAGGTAAGCATTACTGTACATCATGAGGCCAGGAATTCAGGAGATAAGTGGGAATGTCAGTTGAATTCATCAGTGAGAAAGTTCACATAAACAAAAATCATTTTTCCACTGGTTAATATCTGCTGTCACTTGTTTGTTCTTTACTCATTTGTGGGACACAGGCATCGCCGGCTGGCCAGCATTTATTGCCTACCCCTAGTTGCCCCAGGGCAGTTGAGAGTCAAACGCAGTGCCATGGCTCTGGAGGCCACGTATAAGCCAGACCAGGTAAAGATGGCAGATTTCCTTCCCTAAAGGACATTAATGAACCAGATGGGTTCAGAACATAGAACACTACAGTGCAGAAATAGAGCCTTTGGCCCATCGAGTCTGTACCGACCACAATCCCACCCAGGCCCTATCCCCGTATCCCTACACATTTTACTCGCTAATCCCTCTAACTACACATCCCAGGACACTAAAGGGCAATTTTAGCATGACCAATCAACAGAACCCGCACATCTTTGGACTGTGGGAGGAAACTGGAGCACCCGCAGGAAACCCACAAAGACACGAGGAGAATGTGTAAATTCCACACAGACAGTGACCTGAGCTGGGAATCGAACCCAGGTCCCTTTAAGGAAGGAAATCTGCCATCCTTACCCAGTCTGGCCTATGTGTGATAGCAGAGCCACAGCAATCATGGTTGACACTCAACTGCCCTCTAAGGGCAACTAGGGATGGGCAATAAATGCTGGCCAGCCAGCGACACCCATGTCCCATGAATAAATTTTTAAAAATTAATTAAGGAAAATCCTCCACTCAATTTTAAGTGCCCCAATAAACCCACTTGGTTTCCTCTGGGGATACCCCCGCAACCCCACGCACTCCAAGAGAATCTCAGAATTCCATGACAACACTCTGGTAAAAAGATCTTGCCAAAAAACTGAAGATGGATTTATCAGTGGCCTGGCTCCTAATAGTTTCCTGTATCGCTTGTATTTTTTGATGCCTGTTCCAGCATCAACTGGGTCTCCACAGTGTCTTTCATTGTTCTGTGATGTGAGGACATCTCACTTCTCTCCTTCACTTCAAGGCATCAAATAAAGTAGGACATGTTTCCAAATTGTTTACTGATGTGTTGGGTTTGCCCTTGCCAAAACAAATGCTCTGTTCAACACAAACGCAGGAAAAAAGGTTCTCACAATCGACAAAAAGCGTGTCCATATTCCGACTGTGGCAATGGACCTATTTACTGCCCTAAAACCTTTCGTTTGCGCAATTTATTGATCATTTTTGTGCAAAAGGGACTATATTTCTTTAAGGATAACATCTATTCTTAGCACATAATCTTAAATGTTAGAAAAAGGTTGGATACTCATTGCTTTTCCACAGGGAAGGCAATGGCCTAATAGTATTGTCGCTAGACTCAACCAAGGAACTTAGCTAATGTTCTCGGGGACAGGATTCGAATCCCATCACGGCAGATGGTGGAATTTGAATTCAATAAAATCTATCTAGAATTAAGAATCTACTGACGTCCATGAAACCATTGTCAATTATCAACAATAACCCATTTTGTTCGCTAATGTCCTTTAGGGAAGGAAATCTGCCATCTTTACTTGGTCTGGCCTACATGTGATTCCAGAGACAAAGCAATATGGTTGTGAGGGGCGACACGGCAGCACTGTGGTTAGCACTGCTGTCTGACAGTGCCAGAGACTCTGGTTCAATTCCCGTCCTTGAGTGATATTTGCGTGGAGTCTGCACATTCTCCCCATGTCTGCATGAATTTCCTCCAGGTGCTCCGATTTCTTCCCACAGTCCAAAGATGTGCAGGTTAGGTTGATTGACCATGTTAAATTGTCCCATTATTGTCCCAAGATGTGTAGGTTAGAGTATTAACAGAGTAAATGCATGGGATTATAGAGATAGATTCTGAGTGGGACTGTTGTCAGTGCAGGCTTGATAGGCCGAATGACCTCCTTCTATACGGTTCTATGGTGACTATGGATCTGAAGAGCAATTGGGGATTGACAATAAATGCTGGCCACCCACGTGCCATGAATGAATTAAAAAAATATAATCCTCCCTTGTGCAAGCAACCATTTACTGTGCGTACTCATTAATCGGTGCAAACTGTGATGAATGAGCATGTAAACAGTACTTCCAAATCACGGATGTTATTGAAGAGGGAATTCAAAAAGAAGTATCTGTCCCAGCAATATCACTGCCACTATTGAACCCTGAGGCACAGGGATGAGGAGGATTGAGCATTCTTGGTCACTGAAATTGGCAGTGCAGATAGAGAAGGTAGTCAAGAAGGCATCCGGCATGCTTGCCTTCATTGGCTGGAGTATTGAGTTTAAAAATTGGCAAGTCATGTCATAGCTTTACAGAAACTTAGTTATGCCGCACTGAGACTAGAGTGTATAATTCTGGTCGCCTCTCTACCAGAAGGATGTGGAGTCTTTGGAGAGAGTACAGAAAAGATTTACCAGAATGTTGCCTGGTATGGAGGGCATTAGCTATGAGGAGAGAAACTTAGTTTGTTCTCACTGGAGCGACGGAGGCTGAGGGGAGCCCTGATAGAAGGTCAGAGGATTATGAGAGGCATGGACAGAGTGGAGAGTCAGAAACTTTTTCCGAGGGTGGAAGAGTCAATTATAAGGGGGCACAGGGGGTTAAGGTGCAAGGGGCAAGATTTAAAGGAGATGCACGAGGCAAATTTTTTTACACAGAGAGTGGTGGGTGCCTGGAACTCATTGCCGGGTGTGGGGAGGGGGGTGCTTGTGGAAGCAGATACCGTAGTGACTTTTAAGGGTGTCTTGACAAGTACATGAATGAGATGGGAATCAAGGGATATGTTCCCTGGAAGGGTAGGGGATTTTAATTAAGTCGGATAGCATGGTTGGTGCAGGCTTGGAGGGCTGAAGGGCCTGTTTCAATGCTGTAATTTTCTTTGTTCTTTGTTACGTTGGCCTCCACCCTCTACATTACTTTGGACTATGTGTCCAGAGTGACTTGGACAAGTTGCAGAGCTGGGCCGAGAGGTGGCAAATGGAGTTTAATGTGGAAAAGTGTGAGGTAATGCACTTTGGCAGGAACAATAAATGTGTAGAGTATAGGGCTAATGGTAGGGCTCTTAATAGTGTTGAGGAACAGAAGGATCTTGGTGTATGTGTCAATAGATCCCTGAAAGTAGGCAGTCAAGTGGATAAAGTTGTTAAGAAGGCATATGGAGTCTTAGCTTTTATTGGTAGGGGGATTGAATTTAGGAGCCGCAGCATCATGTTGCAACTGTACAAAACTCTAGTGCGGCCGCACTTGGAGTATTGTGTGCAGTTCTGGTCCCCACATTATAAGAAAGATGTGGAGGCATTGGAGAGGGTACAGAGGAGGTTTACCAGGATGTTGCCTGGTATGGAGGGCAGGTCCTATGAAGAGAGGTTGAAGGATTTGAGGTTGTTTTCGTTAGAAAGGAGGCGGCTAAGAGGGGATCTTATTGAAGCATATAAGATGATTAGAGGTTTAGATAGGGTGGACAGTGATAGCCTTTTTCCTAGGATGGAGAAAGCTAGCACGAGGGGACACAGCTTTAAATTAAGGGGTATGAGTTATAGGACGGATATCAGAGGTAGGTTCTTTACTCAAAGAGTGATTAGGGAGTGGAATGCCCTGCCTGCAGCTGTTGTAGATGCGCCAAGTTTGGTGGCGTTTAAGAGGTTAATTGATAAGTATATGGAAGAGAAGGGAATGGTTTAGTTTGGAGGGGCATTGCTTTTTATTTTGGTCGGCACAACATCGAAGGCCGAAGGGCCTGTTCTGTGCTGTATTGTTCTATGTTCTATGTTCTATGTTCTATGTGTAAACGCAGGAAAGCAAAGTTCCCACTTTGAGAAAGCTCCCAGTATTAATGAAGAAGATAATCACATTTATCTGATTTGAGTTAATATGGAGCAGAATACCAAGCTCCATTATAGGAAAGATGTGATTGCATTGGAGGGGGTGCTGAGGAGATTTGCCAGGATGCAGCTTGGGATAGAACACTGAAGGTTGGATAGTCTTGGGTTGTTTTCATTGGAGCTGAGAAGATTAAGGGGTCGACCCAATCGAGATATACATTATGAGGGATGTGAACAGAGTGGATAAGGAGTAGCCGTTCCCCTTAGTTGAAGGGTCAGTCACAAGGGGACATAAGTTCAAGGTGAGGGGCGGGAGATTTCGGGGGGATGTGAGGAAAAACGTTTTTACCCAGAGGGTGGTGAGGGTCTGGAATGCGCTGCCTGGGAGATGGGATGCCTCACATCCTTTAAAAAGAATCTGGATGAGCACTTGGCACGTCATAACATTCAGGGCTAGGGGCCAAGTGCTGGCTGATGGGATTAGGTGGGAATTCAGGTGTTTCTAATATCTCGATGCAAAGTCGATGGGCTGAAGAGCCTCTTCTGCACTGCATGATTCTATAATTCTAAGTGTTCTGCCTTTTACCAATCCATTTGCCATTTTCTTGACTGAACGCATTGAGAACATCTTTATTTCCGGGCGACCTTTGTGATCCTCTTGCAATTTAATTATTAATTGACTCGGCGTCCGTGTACATTTTTAAAAACTACGTGCGAATGACTATGAGATGGTCAGGATGGCTTAAGGGCTCAGAAATGGTAATAGATCACATAAACAGCTTGTTCACCTTTCTCATAATGAACAGATATGGCGGAAATTTGGGTCCAAGGCAGATGAAGACTTGTTAATCATATTGCCTGGAGGTACTGAGCTCACAAGAGCAAAATGTTAATATTGCTTGATTGGTGATTTAAAAAATTAAGCCTTATTGCGGTGCATAAATTTACTCTGAGAGGTTTGATGTAACTTTTTTCCTTTTCTTTGCCTCAAATTACTGAATTGTAATCTTACCGACACTATCCACTCTATTGAAATTCGTACACATTTCTAGCATTTAAGCAGGATTAGTATTTATATCCAGCTTTGCTAAGGATTAAGATGTGCTGGGAAGTGTCACATTCTCTTCATGCCACAATAAAGATAAATCAAAAGAAGCGTAATGCTAAGTTCCGTCTTCAATCAGGAAATAATATATGAATGGATAGTTTATTAATTGAGTGAATGAGGATAGACACTGATTGAACTCCTCATCATCCTCTGGCTACGGATACAAGTGGAAAGGAACTAATTTAAGATATGAATACATTAGATTGGGACAAAATTTAATTAGTCATTCCCAGACAATATGGTGAGGCGGAGGATTTGATGTTCATTCAAGGCATGGATATTATAAAGTGAGTCATATGTTGCCCTCAAACTTGGGTCAACTGATGCCACAGACAAAGACACTCAAACTCCCAAATTATCTCAGATTATTACTTGAATGGGTATAAATTGAGAAAAATCTGGAATTAATGATGATCTTGAAACCATTGTCGATTGTTGTAATCTATTAATTTCACTAATGTCATTTAGCGGAGCAAATCTTACCTGGTCTGGCCAACATGTGAATGCAGACCCACAACAATGTGATTGACTATTAAATGCCCCAGGGATGGGCAGTAAATGCTGGCCCAGCCAGCAATGCCCACATGTTATGAACGAATAGAAAAAATACGCAGCAGGTTACAAGTGTTAGCCTTGGCTCAGTTGGTGGTATTCATGTCAGTGCGCCATAAGGTTCATGATCTCATTGAATGGCAGAAGAGATTCGATGGGCCAAATGGTCAAGTTTTGCTGCTTGATGGTTCCAAGTTCAAGTCCGACTCCTGGGCTTGCATACAAACATCACGGCTGACGCTTCGGTGCAGTGCCGAGGGAGTGCTGCACCGTTGGAGGTGCTGCCATTCAGATGAGGAATTAAACGAAGGCTCCATCTACTTGCTCAGCTGGACGTGGAAGAACCCATGTCACCATTTCAAAGAGCAGGGGCATCCCAATGAATCCTGGCCAACACTCACCCCTCAATCATCACCACAGATTATCTGGTCTTTATCACATTGTGGGAATGTGCTGTGCCTAAATGGGCTCTCGTGTACCCAATATAGGACTGGTGATCATATTGCAAAGCACTCAATGGTTGTAGAATACTTGGAGACACCTGGTGGTTTTGAAAAGTGCTCCACAAGCACAAGCCTTTCTCTCCATATTGCATTGTTCTGTTGCCAGAGCGAAGCTATGTGCAACATGCCCTTCCTTTAAAAGCACAAGATTTACAATAGCTAAGCACGCACCGAGATCAATTGGAGGCTCATTTCTGGTGGCCATTTCCTGTGGTTAACTAAACAATAGTTGTTCCTCTGGAGATTAGGAGCTGTTTGGAGATACTCTCGCTCGCTGCAGATTAGAGCAGTTTTCCAACATCTGGTTGTTCATAGATTAGCAACTGCCCTGAAGCTTTCCCAAGGTCAGAATATCCCAGAGAAAACAACATTCTTTCTCTTTCAATGCTGGTTTTTTATTAATGGCATCGGCCCCCTGTATAAAAAAAGATACTTTGAAGCTCAATATAAGTGCGTATTGGATTAAAGAATCATTAGAATCCCTACAGTGCAGAAAGAGGCCATTCAGCCCATTGAGCCTGCATCAACAACAATCCCACCCTGGCCCTATCCGTGTAGCCTCATGTATTTACCTTCCATGCCAAACGCAGGTAATTGGGACTCGTTTAGTGGTTAAAAGAGGGTGGCATGGACAAGATGGGCCGAAGGACCTGTTTCCATGCTGTAAACCTCTATGACTCTATCTCCTTGACACTAACGGGCAATTTAGCATGGCCAATCCGTCTCAGCTGCACATCTTTGGGTTGGGAGAGGAAACTGGAGCGCCCAGAGGAAACTCACGCAGACACGGAAGATGCAAACTCCACACAGACAGTTCAGGAATTGAACCTGGCGCCGTGAGGCATGATTGGGTGTGAGGCTTATATCAATCTCTTTTGTGATTATTCAGAATGATTGAGCTCCACGGTGTGTTGCTACGGGATGGAGTTTTAAAAATGATAGGGTTATTAAGGAATTGCTTGGAATTTCTGTCCAGTATTAGTAATTTTTTTTAAAAAAAATTGCTTCTCATGATCATACTTTAGCTTCACATCCTCAATGACTGCCAGCAAAGTGGCTAAATGATTTAGTTAATTTGGGCTGAAGCTTCCACTCCCACCAGCAGTAGGAAGCGTGGAGGGCAGAGGAATTTAATTTGGCCTGAGGCCAAATGTCAGTTTCCCGGGATGAACTTGTCGGAATTCTGCTCTTGGGACTTTGAAGGGGGCTGAGCTTCTGAATGAACACAGTGTCAGAAGCCCTTTCGTGTGCATTAGCATGTCAGAGGAACATAGAAAATAGGAGCAGGAGGAGGCCAATGAAACTGTAACGGTAGAAGCAGGTTGCCTCGCATCCTTTGAAAAGTACCTGGATGAGCACTTGACACATCATAACATTCAGGGCTATGAACCAAGTGCTGGTAAATGGGATTAGGTGCGAGGTCAGATGATTCTCACGTGTTGGTGTGGATTCGATGGGCCGAAAGTCCTTTTCTGCACTCTCTGATTCTATAACAATACCTGACAGCGAGGACTTGTAGCAGACTTTGATTGGTGCCATTCAGACCTCGGGTGATGAAATTGGCGAGACCAAAATCTATCAGGCTGTGTACGAGCCACTTTAGAGAGTTGACAGGATGTTCTCTCCTATTGATTAAGAGATCTTAAATAAACCAAAAGGGTCTTCTGTTTCAGGGGCCCTTTCTTTTTAGTCTCTGATTACTTTTATCTCTCAGTATGGGCAGCAGGGTGGTACAGTGGTTAGCACTGCTGCCTCACAATGCCAGGGACCTGAGTTCGATTCCCGGTTAGGGTCACAGTACATGCACATTCTCCCTGTGTCTGCGTGGGTTTCCTCGGGGTGCTCGGGTTTCCTCTCACAGTCCAAAAGACGTGCTGGTTAGGTGCACTGACTGTGCTAAATTCTCCTTCAGTGTATCCGAACAGGCACTGGGGTGTGGTGACTAGGAACTCCATTGAAGTTGTTCATGTAAGCTGACTTGTGACACTAATAAATAAACTTAAAACTTAAAAGAAAGTCAAGTCTCTTCCAGGTAGAGTGTTCTGAAGTGGAATATTTTAAATGATTCAGAATCTTAAACATAAAACCCATTCCAACCTTTACTTTGAAGCAGAATTGTTATTTCAAACAGCGGAAGAATTAGCTGCTGAAATTGCTTTTGGGAAGGTTTCGCCAAATCCATGACTCAAGGCACATAAAGAAACAAGACAAGGTTTTATAATGACTGCCTTCAGGTGTCAAGAAGACCTTAAAAAGTTTCTGTTTTAAACAAATCACCGGCCCCGTATTTTACTTTTAATAAACGATAAATTAAGTTGAAATGGAGTGTATCATTTGCATTCTCTAAACATTTTAAGTTATATGTTAGATTAGAAAATAACTATAGCATTGGGAGTAATAACATACTGGATAAACTCAGATACTGGATAAACTCAGCAGGTCGGGCAGCATCTGTGGAGGGAGAAACAGCTAACATTTTGAGTCTACCTCACTCTTCCACAGGGCTGGAGCAGATCTGATTTGATCTGAATTCATTTCATTTATTATTGTCACATGTATTAACGTACAATAAAAATAATATATAGAGATCTGAGTGATCTAGAATGAGAGGTCATAGTTTTAGGATAAGGCAGATTTAAAACAGAGTTGAGGAGAAACTGCTTCTCTCAAATGCTTGTGAATCTGTGGAATTTACTATTTCAAAGTGCGGAGGATGCTGGGACAGTTAGCAAATTTAAGGAGGAGTTAGACAGATTTTTAATTAATAATTGGTTGGAGGGTTATGGAGAGTGGGCAGGAATGTGGGAGTTGAGGCCAAGATGAGATGAGGGCAGCATGGTAGCATATTGATCAGCTCTGCTGCCTCACAGTGCCAGGGACCAAGGTGACTGGTTGTGTAGAGCATGCACATTCTCCCCATGTCTGCCTGGGTTTCCTCCGGGTAATCCAATTTCTTCCCACAGCTCAAGGATGTGTGGGTTAGGTGCATTGCCGTGCTAAATCGTCCCTTAGTGTCCCAAGATGTATAGGTTTAGTGTAGTTTGTTTTATTAGTATCATATGTAGGCTTGTATTAGCTCTGTAATGGAGCTACAGTGAAAATCCTCTAGTCGCCACACTCCAGCACCTGTTTGGGTACACTGAGGCCGAATTTAAATGGCCAATGAACCTAACTAGTGTGACTTTTAGACTGTGGGAGGAAACCAGAGCACCTGGAGGAAACCTATGCAGACACGGGGAGTACATGCAGACTCTGTACAGACAGTGACCCGAGCTGGGAATCGAAGCCCGTGTCCTGGTGCTGTGTGGCAGCAACACTAACCACTACCACAGTGCCAGATGGACTAGACAGGATAAATATATGGGGTGTAGGGCAGAGGTTGGAGTTGGGTTAGATCCTCTATCAGAGAGTCAGTGCAGACTCGAAGGGCCGAATGACCTCTTTCTTTACTATAGAGATTCTATGAAAATTAAGAAGAAATCAGTCATGGGGATCGGCACGGTGATACAGTGGTTAGCACTGCTGCCTCACAGAACCAGAGACCCAAGTTCAATTCCTGGCTTGGGTCACTGTCTGCATGGAGTTTGCACATTCTCCCCGTTCTGCTCCAGTTTCCTCCCACCATCCAAAGATGTGCAGGTTAGGTGGATTAGCCATGCTAAATTGACCCGCAGGGGGATTAGCGGGGTAAATGTGTGGGGTTATAGGAATAAGGCCTGGGTGGAATGTGGTCGGTGCAGGCTCAATGGGCCGAATGGCCTCCTTCTGTACTGTAGGGAATCTGTGATTGTATTGAATGGGGCCAAATTGCAGACTCCTGCTCCTAATTTTAATGTTCTTCTGGGCAGAGGCTGCTGTTTACTCAGCGGAGTGCAGATAAGAAGCAATTTAAAATGGACAGGGCAGGAGAAAGGTTGATGATATCGAAGCCCGGGTTCTGCCGTTGAGTCGGTGTCAGTTTAAATATTGATTTATGTAAAGTAATGAGGCTGAACAGTAAAACAAATTTCAATCACAAAGTGACACAACTCCCAACACTAAGTTAATTTGCTGAAATTTAAACAGTAAATCGGAATCAGTCGGTGCCTCGATCCACAACTCTTCCCAGGCCATTTTGGATTTATATTCTAAATCTTCCAGTCTTGCAGACTGGTTTTCAATATAAATGCTAAGAAGCAGTGCTACAAATCAACAAGGCAGCTCCCTCTTTTTCTGCTTTCTACTTCATATACTCTGCCACAGTTCCCTTGGAAAACTTTCAGCCAGAATAAACATGAGAATCAGATTAGCGACGGTTGACAACATTCCCGTGCTTCCCGTAAAAGTATCACTTCCAGTCTTCAAGATCATTGTAACATCGCAAATAAATACTATCCCATTCATGCGCCTTACATTAACCCAAGGTCTCGACAAAGATTGCAAATCAGTTGTTCTCCAGTCAGAGCAGACGAAGCTGGGAACTGACTGGCGTTCAATCCCTCTCCGTAGAAGATTCTACTTTGGCATGGTGCTGGCGTGCCAGATTGCAAAACGGGCCGCCAACTC
Organism: Sphyrna mokarran; assembly: GCA_024679065.1. Classification (NCBI taxonomy): domain Eukaryota; kingdom Metazoa; phylum Chordata; class Chondrichthyes; order Carcharhiniformes; family Carcharhinidae; genus Sphyrna; species Sphyrna mokarran. Next base: position 43,980,828 of record JAGIQG010000018.1, read on the forward strand.
ACTGTCATTGTTATGCACCATCATATAAAATCACACTCCGTGTGTTAGCATTAAGAGACGTCACTACTTACCTGTCAACATTCATAGAATCACAGGATCGTACAGTGCAGGAGAGGCCCTTCGGCCCATCCAGCCTGAACTGACACATCAGAAAAGCTTGAACTCCCACCTAGACCCATCTGCCAGCATTTGGCCCATAGCCCTGAATGTTATGACGTGCCAAGTGCTCATCCAGGTACTTTTTAAAAATATGAGGCATCCCGTCTCCACCACCCTCCCAGGCAACGCATTCCTGACCCTCTGAGTGAAAAAACTTTTCCTCACATTCCCCCACCATCCCTCACCTTGAACCTATGTCTCCTCATGACTGATCCTTCAACTTATGGGAACAACTGCTCCTTATCTACTCTGTCCGTGTCCCTCATCATCTTGAACACCTCGATCAGGTCGCCCCTCAGTCTTCTCTGCTCCAACAGAAACAACCCAAGCCTTTCCGACCACTCACATTCTGAAAGTATCCTTGGGAGTAAACAGATTTAATACACTCATGCGTAAAGCCTCTTTTAAGTTTAGTTTAAAGTTTATTTATTGGTGCCAAAAGTAGGCTTACATTAACACTGCAATTAAGTTACTGTGAAAATCCCCGAGTTGCCATATTCCAGGAGAATTTAGCATGGGCAATGCACCCTAACCAGCACATCTTTTGGACTATGGAAGGAAACTGGAGCACCCGGAGGAAACCCACGTAGAACGGGGAGAATGTGCAAACTCCACACTGACAGTGACCCAAGCTGGAAATCGAATTCTGGTTCCCTGGTGCTGCTGTTCCCTCCCCGCATTGTCTTCTCCCCTCTTTGCCTTTGTCTTTCCCTCGCTGTTGCCTCCCCACACCGCTGTTGTTGCCACTGTCTCCCCCCCCCGTTGTCTGTCTACCCTGCCGCTGTTTTGCACCCTCCCAACCCCCCACCACCAGCCCCTGCTTTTAAAGAAATTGTTTTTTGCCTTGCACAGTTTTTGGTGAGCTACGTACGGAACAACTGCTCAGGGCAGCTCAGTGGTTAGCACCACTGCCTCACAGCGTCGGGGACCTGAGTTCAGCTCCTGGCTTGGATCACTGTCCGTGTGGAGTCTGCACGTTCTCCCTGTGTCTGCATGGGTTTCCTCTGGGTGCTGCATTGGCCATGCTAAACTGTCCCTTAGCTTCCCAAGATATGCAGGTTAGGGGTATTAGCAAGATAAATAGGTGGGATTTTGGAAAAGGGCCTGGGTAGTTCCTTTGTCAGAGTGCAGACTCAATGGGCCAAATGGTCTCCTTATGTACTATAGGAATTCTCTGAATTATTTTATTGCTATGATTGATTAATCTCCCACAAACTAATGTGTAAGAAGAATCAGTGTTTGACCAGAAAGCAGAGCAAAGAATGCATAGGGATCTTTCTGCCAAGGACCAGAGATGGGAGCAATGGGGATGGGTTGATGGAGGGATGGGGGAATGTGGGATGGGAGGAATGGGGGATGGGAGGATCGATGGGGGAATGGAGATGGTGATGGGGGAATGGGGATGGAGGGATAGGGTGGATAGGGATGGCGTAGATAGGGATGGGAGGATGGCAGGGATGGGGATGGGAGGCATGGCAAGGGTAGGGATGGGGGAATGGGGGATGGAGGGATGGGGATGGGGAATGAGGTGGATGGAAATGGAGATGGGGGAATGGCGGGGATGGTGATGGGGGATGGGGGAGGGGGAAATGGGGATGGTGGGTGATGGGGGTGACAGGGGGAGGCCCTCGGGTGGGATTTTCCAGTGTTGGGGCGAGTGCAGCTGGAAATTCCCACCCAAGGTGTTTCTTGACAGCCCTGAAGGGAAATAACAAATTAAAGAAGAACACCAGTGTGAACTGGTGTTGTACACTTTAAAATGGAACACCAATAAAATGGGAAAATATAAGTACTTATCCAAACTATTTTTTCCCTTCTGGGACTGAGGCACTGTTGGTCAGTGAGTCCAGGGATGATCGGGGAATAGGACAGAGTTCCTGCAAGTTAAGACATGGGTTGGTGAGGCCATACCTGGAGTATTGTGTACAGTTTTGGTCTCCTTATTTGAGAAAGGATACACTGGCACTGGAGGGGATGCAGTGGAGATTCACTAGATTGATTCTGGAATTGAAAGGATTGGCTAATGAGAGAGACTGAGTAGACTGGGGCTACTTCATTGGAATTCAGAAGAATGAGGGGACATCTTGAAGAAACATTTAAGATTATAAAGGGATTAGATAGAAGCGGGGAAGTTGTTTTCATTGGCGGGTGAAATTAGAACTAGGGGGCATAGCCTCAAAATAAGGGAAAGCAGATTTAGAACTGTGTTGAGGAGGAACTTCTTCACACAAAGGGTTGTGAATCCATGGAACTCCCTGCCCAGTGAAGCAGTTGAGCCTACCTCACTGAATGTTTTTAAAGCAAAGATAGATTTTTGAACAGTAAAGGAATTAAGAGTTATGGCGAGCGAGTGGCTAAGTGGAGTTGAGTCTACGAAAAGATCAGTCTTGATCTTATTGAATGGTGGAGCAGGTTTGAGGGGCCAGATGGTCTATTCCTGCTCCTAGTTCTTATGCAACAGAGTTTTGGATGACTTCAAGTTTACAGAGGATAAAATGTGGGAGGTGGTACGGGTATGCAGGAAGAGTTCAGTCATTTGACTTGAATTAATCTGATTTATCATTGTCACATGTATTGGGATACAGTGAAGAGTAATATTTGTTGTGCCCGTACCGTTCATAGACGATACAGGGGAGAAGGGAAGGAGCGGGTGCAGAATGTGGTATTACAGTTATAGCTGGGGAGTAGAGAAAGATCAGCTTAATATACGGGAAGCAAAAGCACAAGTGAGTGTTTCAGCAGCTGATACAGGAGCAAAGGCGAGCAATGTTAAGGGGAGGGAGGTAGAAGTAGACATTAGGAAATAGCGATTATCTTTTGTAGTTTGCAGTGCTTAACCTTATGATAATAGAGATGTTTATTCAGTCGTAGTGACGAAAGTAATAGTAACTCATTTATCTCTCAAATGTGACTTGCTTCTTTTGCCACTGTCAGGGAGGAGTTGTTAACACAACCCACTTGGGTTCTTCCTCCTAATTTCCTGCTGTTGGCTCAGGACGTCTTGTTTTATTGAATCGTTTATTGTTTCGTAAGTTTGCCATTATGCAATGTAGGTGCTCATCGTGCATTTCTTCCCTCTTCACAGTCGATAGATTCTCGAGAGCGCTGGGACTTCTTTCCCGAGCTTGTGCTAAAAGCCTTATTTTTCACGATTATGAAATGTGCGCTGAACCTTCCCCTCACTTCGTTATGCATTTTACTGTCATCCCGTGTCAGGTTGAATAATGCACACACATTATGTGCTTTATCACGCGTGCAGTGAGCCAGGCGGGTCAGCTTTTACAGCCTTTGCTTGGTACTAAGTGGACTGTAATGGCCACGAAAAGGGGACCAGAGGTTTTCATAGAATCATAGAATCCCTAAGGTGCAGGAAGAGGCCATTCAGCCCATAAAGCCTGCACCGACCACAATCTCATCCAGGCCTATCCCCATATCACCCTGTTAAACCCTCTAACCTACTCATCCCAGGACACTAAGGGGCAATTTAGCACGGCCAATCCACCTAACCTGCACTTCTTTGGAGAGTGGGAGGGAACCGGAGCACGCAGAGGAAACCTATCACAGACACGGGGAGAACGTGCAGACTCCGCACAGACATAGACATAGCCCCTCCGCACGGCTTAGAGGGGATCTAATAGAGGTGTATAAGATTATAAGGGGTATAGATAGAGTAAATGGTGGTAAACTTTTTCCACCTTCAGAAATGGATAGGACGAGGGGTCATGGCCTTAGGGTGAGGGGGGCTATGTATAAGACGAATATTAGAGGGCAGTTTTTCACACAAAGGGTAGTGGGGGTGTGGAATGCACTGCCGAGTAAGGTGGTGGGAGCAGGCACGCTAGGGCTGTTTAAGGGTCTCTTGGACAGCCACATGAGCGGTATGCAGATAGAGGGATATAGTAGGACTGTTTAACTATGGCTTTTTTTCAACAGGTAATTCGGTCCAACTTGACCAACAAGGAGCATGCATTCGGCAGGTGGTGCGAGGACAGCTCTTGGATGTTGATTCATGGGTTGCCTGGTGCTTCATGTCGTAAATGAGTGCTTTATCTGGACCATCTGAAGGGCACCATGACAGCTCAGTGACTATCGCTGTAGCTGTGCAGACACTTGGAATTGGGCCGGTGTCTGCGGGAGTTTGCGCGTTCTCCCCGTGGTTGCGTGGGTTTTCTCTGGGCGCTCTGGTTTCCTCCCACATCCCAAAAATTTGCTCTTAGGCTGATTGGGAAACAAATTGTCCCTACATTGAGATTCTTCCATATTACGAATAACCTAAAATTAGAATAGGATAATGGAATTGGTACTATATAGTTATGACGGCGGCGCGGGCTCGTTGGGCCGAAGGGCCTGTTTCCCGTGCTGTGTTGCTCTAAAAAAAAAGACACTGAGCCAAGCCAGGAATCGAACCTGGATCCCTGGCGCTGTGAGGCAGCAGTGCTAACCGTTGTGCCACCACGCCATCTTTCATTTGACAGCGGGGGATCCTGACTGGATCACACGCCATTCTGGTGTCCCAGCCTACCCCGTTTTATTCCCACTGTGGTCGGCAGAGAATGAAATTAAAATGAAACGCTGCGGGTGCTGAACAACTCAAATCAAAACAGAAAGTTCCGGAAAGATCCAACAGGTCTGTGGAGAAAGAAACTGAGTCAACTGGTAAGAATTTCCAGCCTTGCCCACCCCGGGACTGGAAATACATGCCGGAGGTCAACAGACCTTTTGCCTGACCATCCCATTGTCCATCCTGCCCGTGACAATTCCCATGGCAGGAGGGGCGGTAAGATTTAGGCCGGCATTTTGAGCCCAAAATGACTCTTCCTCTTAACACTTTGAGGGAGAGGCTGACTCGAAATGCTCACCCTGTTTTTCTCTCCCCACTGCCAGACCTGCTCATTGAGAGTGATATTGGGGTGATGTTACAAACTTACCCAATCCCCCTTCCCCTCACCATCACCCAAAAGATGCCAGGCTTCAGCGCAGTAAAGGGAATAGATCCCAAATGAGCAAATTAACTGGCACAAAACCCCGGCACAAAAGGATAACTTAATCACCTCTCCTGGAGTGAGAAAGTTTCAGCAACAGCTGGAGATGAACTCTCGACTGTAGGATTGGAAACATGAGTATCCATCCGTAACATGCTCATCCTTCAGCAATAGTATTCAGTCAAAGAATGGAATCATAGAATCCATACAGTGCAGAAGGAGACCATTTAGCCCATCAAGCCTGCCAAAACACTCCAACAGAACAGCTAACCCAAGCCCATTTCCCTCCCTATCCCCTCAACCACACATATTTATCCCGCTAATTCCCCTGACCTGCACATCTTGGGATATTAAGAGGCAATTCAGCACGGCCAATCCACCTAACTTACACATCTGTAGGGGAAAACCAGAGCACCCAGAGGAAACCCATACAGGAGAATAACAGCAGGTTAAAGTCCAACGGGTTCATCTGGAGCTTTACAGCACTGCTGCTTCAGACCCATCTCAAGACAGAACAGAGCTCCGAAAGCTGTGATTCCAAAATAAAGCTTTTGGACTTTAACCCCGGTGTTGTGAGACTTCTTATTGTGCCCACCCCAGCCCAACGCTGGCACCTACACCTCAAATGTAAATTCTACCAAGCTGAGAATTGAACCCGGGTGCCTGGCACTGCGAGACAGCAGTATGAACTGCTATGCCATAGTCCTGCTCAGAGTCGATTGGAGTGATTGGGCTGGTTTCTATGGCCTTGCTCAAATGGGAATAGGAAATTCCTGCCCAATTTCCAATGTCAGACCCTCGCTCATTCTGACTCCGTGAAGGGTGGAGGTGTTAGAATTCTGGCCACTGAGTCAATGAATCTGGCTTCTTTTCTTCTACTTCCTTTGCTACTATCCAGCACAAGCTGTTGTGGATTATTTGCACACGTTCAGGAGCTCACCCACTGGCTAGTTGACAGCATTAGGGGAATGGGATCATTGGACTCGGAAGAGAGAAACAGAGTAGAAGTGGTAGAAGTGTTCAAAATGATGAGAGGCTTTGTTAATAGTAGCTGGGAGGAAATGTTACCACTGATAAGAGGAAGGGTCAAGTCGGCAGGAGACTGAGATAATTGGCGGAAGGAAAAACCCAGAGTTAACATGAGGGGAATTTTGATTTGTTGTGATCTGGAGTGAGCTGCCTAAATTGGTGGTGGAAGCAGATTCAGTAGCAACTTTCAAAAGATAATTGGATTAGCGTTTGAACAGGAAATGTTTTTTTTTACAGGGTAATGGATAGTGGGGCAGAGGGATTAATTGGATAGCTCCGTGATGTGCTGTTTGATCCTCAAACACTAAAAATGCCTTAATAAGCAGGTTCACCTTCTCACCACAATGTGTGCGTTGTGACATCATTCTTTCAAAGGACTCCAACTGTAAAGGTTGAATTCTATCCTAAAAAAAGGGCACCTAAAAATGAAACATTCAAAGCGTTAGCAACTATCGTCCAGATTTTATTTTAATTTACTTATGTGGGTATTGCTGGCTGGGCCAGCATTTATTATATGCACTATAAGTTTAAAGCTTATTTTATTAGTTGATAAGTATACTTGCATTAACACTGCAATGAAGTCACTGTGAAAATCCCCTAGTCGCCACACTCCGGTGCCTGTTCGGGTATACTGAGGAAGAATTTAGCACGGCCATTACACCTCACCAGCAAGTCTATCAGAAACTGGGAGGAAACTGTAGCATCCGGTGCATTTGATTTTGATTTGGTTTGATTTATTATTGTCACGTTTATATACCAAAAAGTATGTTTTCTTGCACTTATCCAAGGCATACCATACATAGAGTAGAAAAGGAGACATGCAGAATGTAGTGTTACAGTCATTACAAAGGTGCAGAGAAAGATCAACTTAATATGAGATAAGTCCATTCACAAGTCTGATGGCAGCAGGGAAGAAACTGTTCTTGAATTGTTTGGTACATGACCGCAGACTTTTGTATCTTTTATCTGATGGAAGAACATTAAAGTGAGAATGTCTGGGGTCCATAATTATACGGGTGTTTCCCGAGGCAGCAGGATGTGTAGACAATATCTATGAAGAACATGCAGACTCACCGGGAATTGAACCCGTGTCCCTAGGACTATGAGGGACAATTGTGCCACCATGCCACCCTTGAACTGAGTGGCTTGCTCGGCAACCACAATGCTATGAATAAGTCAGCCAGGTCAAACCAAGTAAGCTTTCCCTTCCTAACGGGACACTGGTGCACCAGATTTTTACAGCAACCCTATCACGGTCATCATTGGACTTTTAATTCCAGATTTTTATTGAATTCGAAATTCACCAACTGCCGTAGTGGGATTCGATCCCAGGTCCCTCATGCATTATCCTGGTTGTCTAAATTACTAGTCCAGCGACAATACCACTGCGCCACCATCTCCCCATGAAAGCACTAAAGAACTTAACAATTAAAATGACAATACTTGCTAGAAGACATGGACTGAATAATCAGTGAAGGAACAGATTGGGTCATGCAAATTAATCATGGTGCCCTTAAGAAGCCAAGGATATTCAAGAAGCTTTTCTGATTAATGCAAAGCCCTGCCTCTGAAAACGTAATTTTATTCAATTTATTGATGGAATGCATTCCTCGTTTGATTCCAAACCCAAATAAGATTGAGTGATATTGGGGGCTTGTTGAGTGAATACTGTATGATGAATTGTCACGATTACTTGATTAGTTTTTGTTCGCATGGCTGCATTAAAATTCAGACTTTTTTTAAAAGCACCTGGTGCAGATTCTGTTTCACAATGGCTAGGGCTATTTGTGGCCTAGCTAATCATCTAGCAACTAGCCAGTTATAGAGTCACTGAGATTTACAGCACAGAAGCAGGCCTTCGGCCCAATTTATCAATGCCACCTCTTTTTTTTAAACACTAAACTGGCTCCAATTGCCCGCGTTTGGCCCTTATCCCTCTGTACCCATCTTATTCATTTGACTGTATAAACGCTTTTCAAAAGATAACACTGTACCTGCCTCTTCTATTACCTCAGGCAGCTTGTTCTAAGCACCCACCACCAGCTGTGTGAAAAAAATTGCCCCTCTAGACCCTTTTGTATCTCTCCCCCCTCACCTTAAACCTATGCTTTCTAGTTTTATATTCCCTTACCTTTGGGAAAAGATGTTGACTATCTAGCTGATTTATGCTCCTCATTATTTTGTAGGCCTCAGTTGAATAAAATGTTTACCTGTTGGTCCCTTGGGTAAGTGGCAATAATTCAATGAGTGGTGATTAGAATTAAAGGTTACGTCTGAATGTTTAAATAGCATAGGTTTAAAATTTTGGGAAAGAAACGTCAGGGAAAGCAGGGAGGAAGAACCTTTCTTTAGGCAGCGGAGGTAATGGCCTGGAACTCATGGCCTACGAGGTTGGTGGAATTGGAGGCAACAAATAATTTCAAAAGGAAAATCCAGATAAATGTGAGGAGATGTATTTTGGAGGATCAAATTTAAGTGTGAATTATACTGTAAATGGCAGAATCCTTCGGGACATTAACATAGAGAGATCTGGGCAACTAGGTCTATGATTCTCTAAAAATGGCAACACTGATGAAATATGCGGCAGGTTTGCTTTCATCGGCTGGGCTATTGAGTACAAACCACGTTGCAGCCATATAAAATCTTTGTTGGGCTGCATTTGGAATATGGCGTTCAGTTCTGGTCACCACACTACCAGAAGGCCGTGAAAGCTTTGGAGAGAGCGCAAAGAATGTTCCCCAGGATGTTGCCTGGTCTCAAGGGTGTTGACTATGAGGAGAGGCTGAATAAACTAGGATTGATTTCACTGGAAAGATGGAGGGAGACCTGATAGAGGTCTACAGAATCGTGAGGGGCATAGATAGGATGTAAAAGCAAAGGCCTCATCCCAGAGTGGAAGTATCAATTACAAGAAGGCACAGGTTCAAGGTGAGAGGGGGCATGAATGACCAAAGAATTGCTGCCAAAATGTCTGCACTATGCTTATCCCAGCTCAGCACCTTGTAACTTTGGTGGTGTCTGTTTATGTAACTCTGAGTCCGTAGCTTTCTGGTCAAGATCAGTGAACATAGATCAATTTACCAGATTCACATAATGGCATATTTGGCCAAAGAGGCACTGTACAAGTATGAGTTATACTGGTCAAGCATCCTTTAGTATATACAGTGCTATATTATAGAAAGGTACTGGCCAACACCAACTGGGAAAGGCTCATCAGCTCCATCAGCAGGAATGTGGTGATGGTACAACACTTGTTACACTGTGTAGAATACTCTGAATTCACGTCAATTTGCAATCTAATAAACAACAAAGAACATTACAGCACAGGAACAGGCCCTTTGGCCCTCCAAGCCTGTACCAATCATGTTGTCCTATCTAGACCAACTCATTACATCTCACTATTCCCTGTTTGTTCATATGCCTATCAAGAGTAGTCTCAAATGTGGCTATTTTCACTGCCTCAACTACATCACTTGGCAATGCATTCCAGGCCCCCATCACCCCCTGTATAAATAATTTCCCCCACACATCTCCACTGAACCTTTCCACCATTACCTTGAACTTGTGCCCCCTTGTAATTGTCATTTCTGCCCTGGGAAAACTGTTCACCCTACCTATACTTCTCATAATTTTATAAACTTCTATCAGTTCGCCCCTCAGCCTCTTTCCAGGGAGAACAATCCCATTTATTCAAACTCTTCTCATAGCTAATACCCTCTATACCAGGTAACATCTTGCTGAACCTTTTCTGTACTCTCTCTAAAGCCTCTATAAGTCATTCTGGGAGTGTGGAGTCTGAAATACAATAGTTGAAAAGTCGAACAGGGAACAATTTGCGAAAGTACTTATTGCAGGAAACAGAAAAGAAAGTCTGTAAGTGAGGACATAGCTTCCTACAAATCATTTATCTCACCTTTCACTTTTTACGATCGCTCGCTTTAAGCCAGTGTAACTGAATATTAAGGACTGTAACATAACCATTGCAGATTAGTAAAGGAATCACTAACCAAGATTGCTTGCAGAATCAGTGGGATTAGTTGCAAACATGACCAGTATATCATTATACAGAAGTTTGTAGATATCTTGGATGGATTACAAAGCATTAAGCGGATCAAAGGGGCTCAAATATCATCAACCGCAACCACAACATCCAGAAGATTATACACTAGGTGTTTGAAATTGTCTTGAAATACTCAAAGACTGTATGTTTGTGATGTGGTGCCCAAGAATGATCTCATTCGCTTATTGAATTTATATTTTGCCAAAAACTGATGTCAGACAGAACATTGGTATTCTTAATGTACTGAAGAATTAGCACCATTATGTAATCATTTCAACTCCTCTGGGAGATATTAATTGGCTAATAGTTGGAAAATAACAGAGCTGGTATATGTTAGAGCTGGCATAAAACAATAACAAATGTATATTTGTGCTAAATGATGGAGAAATATTTAAAAATGCATTGTTTAATAACCTCAGGCCAAGTCTAGAAGAGATGCTTTGTTAACTTTGACGTGTATCTTTGTCTGTGAACCTAAGCCATGAGTTTGTTACTTTTGGGCTTGACTTTTCTAATGCACTTCTGGATAGCTTCCCAAATTCTATCTTCTGTGAACTTGAGATCATTTAAAACTCTACAGTGTGCGTCAAGTCCCATTCATGCATCACACCTGTACTTGAAAGTTAAAGTTTATTTATTAGTCACAAGTAGGCCTACATTAATACTGCACTGAAGTTACTGTGAAAATCTCCCAGTCATCACCATACTCCGACACCCATTCAGGTACATTGAGGATGAATTTAGCATAGCCAATGCACCCAACCAGCATGTCTTTCGGAGGAAACCGGAGCACACAGAAGAAATCCACGCGGGCATAGGGAGAATGCGCAGATTCCACACAGTCACCCAAGCCAGGAATCGAACCCAGATCCCTAGCACTGAGAGGCAGCAGTACTAACTAATGTACCACCTAGTCCCCATTTGTGCAAGTGAAGGTAACCCTTCTGGACAACACTTATCTGAGAACTTGCAAGAGGGATTTCCCAATGCATTGTTGGGTACTCTCCCAAATCCAGTGTTGTGGATTGTAGGAAGTTATAGCTCATAGTGTCCAGTTCTTTAGAAAGGATGTGAAGATATTAGAGAGGATGGAGGCTAGATTCCATCACATGGTTCCGAGGTTAAGGAGGAACTTCATTTACACCAAAAGATTGGAAAAGTGGAGACTGTTTTCCTTGGACAAAACAGATTGAGGGAGATTTGATGGAAACTGTTCAAAATCACAAAGGCTCTAAGCAAAGTAGATAGGGAGTAGATAGGGAGAATTTTTCCTATGGGTGGAAGGATTGAGAAGCAGAGATGTGGGCTATTTGACAAAAAAATGTAAATGTGAGCAAGAGGTAAAGCTGTCTATTTCATGCTGTTCCCATGCAGTAGCAACAAGAGCGGTTTTCTCCAATAACAGGATGCTTTCTCCATGTCAAAAAGACTTTTTAAAATCTATCTCTTTAACCAGGCTTTTGGTAGCCCTCATACCTCCTCTTGTGACTCAGTGTCAAATATTATTTTCTATGAAGCATCTTCGGTTGGTAAACTACGTAACCAACTACGTTGGTAAAACTTGTAACTCTTACAGTTGTGACAACGTTTCTGTGTAGGATTTGTTTTCATCACTAGACAATTAATCCTGAAACTCAGCTAATGTTCTAGGGACCCAGATTCGAATCCAGCCAGGAATTAAGATGATCATCAAGTAATTGCTGACTGTTAGAAAAATCCATCTGATTCACAACCCACTTGATTCTGGTTCACATTTGGTTTTTGGTTCACAATGTCCTTTAGGGAAGGAAGTCTGCCATTCTTAGCCAGTTTGGCCTACACATAAAGTTTATTTATTTATAAGTCACAAATTCATTTACATTAACATTGCAATGAAGTTACTCCACAGCAAATGCCATCTTAAATGACCTCGCAAGCTCAGTCCAAGGGCAACTAGGGATTGGCAATAAATGCTGGCCATCCAGCAACACCCAAGTCCTGTGAGTGAATAAAGGTCTTAAAAGTGCTCAAAACATTGGAAAATGTGAATGTAAACCAATTACAGTGGAGAACAAACTGTAAAATCCCCTTCCAAAGCTATAACATCCGAAATTTCCCCTCTATTAGCAGAAAATACAGAGAGGAACATCTTTTTTGTGTAATCATCTTTTTTTGCTTTTCTCTGCAGAATTGAGTCTCACTGTTCCACATGATGCCTCCTTTCTGGCAGGTCAAATTCCTGCCTCCATCAAATACCCTCCCCCCCTCAATCTGTCCCAGTGTCTGCTAGTTCCACAATTAACAGTGACCATTAGGAGTTGACAATCTAAACCCCTTTCTCCAATTTTTCTCCTCTTTATTTGCGGGGAGGCATCTGACCTGTGCTCAATGATGTCCTCTCAAAGACACAGCTGAGGAAGTAGATATGGACCGCTCCTAACCATCCCACAGCAAAATGTGCTCTTATTTCCGCAGCGTGATTTTGATTCCAAGGACTCAAAGTCAGACTCCAAGAGAACAATTAAAGGGTTATCAGGAGAAGGTTAAACAAAAAAAAAATCAATTCTGTAAGCCTACCCTGTTTTATTTGTGCTTATACATGGTTGGCCTCTATATCTTGTCTTAGTTGTTCCAAATATAGCAATTAAATATGACGCAGTGCACTGTCCCTTGGGAACAGCCATGATTGGGATAAAAAAAAGTCTGAGTCTATGATTCTACCTTGCACTCCCAACAAGCAAAGCTTTTTTTTAAATGAGAAGTAGAAAAGACATGAACCAGTGTAAAGTATTATTTCATGACAGCAGTGAAGACATTTAGACTTGATGTTCAGTACATCAAGGGTCAGTCAAGGAAAATTTCATTTATTATTGTCACATATTAGAATCACTACAGTGCAGGAGGGAGCCATTCAGCCCATTGAGCCTGTACCAACGACAATCCCACTTATGCCCTAGGCCCACAATCCCACATATTTAATCCTCTTGACACTAAGGGTTAATTTAACATGGTCAATCAATTTAACCTGCACATCTTTGGACAGTGGGAGGAAGCCAGAGTATCTGGAGGAAACCCACCAAGATACAGGGAGAATGTACAAACTCCACACACACAGTGACCCAAAGCAGGATTGAACCCAGGCTTTGATGCAGCAGTGCTAACCACTGTGCCACCGAATCATGTATTGGTATTTGGTGAAAAGTATAGTTTCTCTCACGCTACACAGACAAAATATACCGTACATAGAGAAGGAAATGAAAGGGTGCAGAATGTAGTGTTACAGTCATAGCTAGGCTGAAGAGAAAGATCAACTTAGTATAAGGTAGATAGCATTCATAGAATCCGACACTGCAGAAGCAGGCCATTCAGCCCATCAAGTCTGCACCGACCACAATCCCAGCAAGGCCCTCTTCCCATACCCCTAACCAATCCCCCTAATACTAAGGGGCAATTTAGCTTGGCCAATCCACCTAATCTGCACATCTTTGGACTGTGGGAGGAAACGGGAGTACCCAGAGGAAACCCACGCAGGCTCCACACAGTGACCTAAAGCAGGAGTCGAACCCAGATCCCTGGTACTGTGAGGCAGCAGTGCTAACTACTGTTATTATTGGAGAGTTTAAAAGATTTCAGAGTAGAGTTTTAAAGCATAGAACAAGTGTAAAAGATAGAATTAGAGGGTACACTGGGGACAGCTCACAAGAAATCACCAAGCTCTGATGCCATCTTGAACCCTTTTCAAGGTGACGATTCATGAGAACGTCACTGAGGCTAGAAGGATTAAATAGTGAGAATGGATTACATAGACCTGACTTACATCCCCTTGAGCCTAAATGGTCAAAGGGCAAACCAATGGGGTGTTTAAAATGATTGAGGGAGCAGGTGAGATAGATACAAATGAATTATTTCAACAGGCAGGCGTGCCCAGATCAAGAGGACGTAATCCTTAAAACAAAATGAGGTCATTTAGGGGTGAAATTAAGAAGCACTTTTTCAATTGAAGGGGGAGCGGCAATCTGGAACTTGCTCCCCCTAAAGTCTTTGGATGAAAGATCAATGAGACTTTTAATACTGAGATCAAAGCTTTTTTCAGACATCTCAAAGTACCTAACAGCCAATGAAGTACTTCTTTGAAGAATATTCGTTAGAAAGGAGGCGGCTAAGAGGGGACCTTATCGAAACATATAAGATGATTAGAGGTTTGGATAGGGTGGACAGTGATAGCCTTTTTCCTAGGATGGAGAAAGCTCGCACGAGGGGACACAGCTTTAAATTAAGGGGTGATAGTTATAGGACGGATATCAGAGGTAGGTTCTTTACCCAGAGGGTGGTTAGGGAGTGGAATGCCCTGCCTGCGGCAGTTGTAGATGCGCCAAGTTTGGTGGCGTTTAAGAGGTTAGTTGATAAGTTTATGGAAGAGAAGGGAATGGTTTAGTTTGGAGGGTCATTGCTTTTTTCATAATTGGTCGGCGCAACATCGAAGGCCGAAGGGCCTGTTCTGCGCTGTAATGTTCTATGTTCTATAATAGTTGCTGTTGTCATTTAGGAAAAGCACAGTAAGAATCTCACAGCACTAGGTTAAATCCAACAGGTTTATTTGATAGTAAAAGCCACTAGCTTTCGGGCCTCTGACCCTTCATCAGATGAGTGGAGAGTTTTCTCCACTCACCTTGATGAAGGGGAGCGCTCTGAAAGCTAGCATCTTTTGCTACCAAATAAACCTGTTGGACTTTAACCTGGTGTTGTGAGACTTCTTACTGTGTCATTTAGGAAACTCAGCAGTAAATGTGCACACGGCAAACTCCCACACACAGCAATGTGGCAATGACTAGAAAATTGCTTTTTTATGATGTTGAACACTACAAGGGTGACCCAAGGCAGGTATCAAACCTGGGTCCCTGATGCTGCGAGGTAGCAGTGCCAACCACTGTGCCACCCCATGGGAACATTCTCTGCCTGGGCTTCCTGAAACCACATTAACACAGCTTCTGCATTGTCGGATGGACAGCAATTCTGATCTTCCTTGCTAAAGAAATGCCTGCTTGGAAAACCATTCCAAGTGTGTGGAATAACTCCATTCTAATTGATCGATGTAGTCAAATGGCTAATCCAGCGTCACTATAATGGAATTTCAGCACATCATGAGTATCCTGACTTGTTTATCTGCCAGCTGTAACAATTGATGACTTCCACATCACTATAAATTTGTGTCTTCTGAGTTTGACTCATCACAATTTCAGCAAATATATATCATAATCAACAAATACCACTAGAATAGGTTACAAAAACAGAAGATGCTGGAAAATGTCAGCAGGTCTCACAGCATCTGTGGAGAGAGTAGAGCCAATGTTTCAAATCTAGATGATCTTTCGTCTTTTTGTTTCAGATTCCAGCATCCACAGTAATTTGCATTTATCACTAGAATGGATTACCTGGTCCATGGGACCTGGCTGCATTTCCCACATTACAACAATGACTGCCCTCCAGAGGTACTTCATAGACCAGAGAGCTGGGACATCTTAAAGTTATGAAGGTTCATGGGATTTGGGGGAGGAAGGGGGGTGGTCAGTGGCTGGGCCAGCATTTATTGCCCATAATTGTCAACCACATTGCTGTGGGTCCGGAGTCTCACGTAGGCCAGACTGAGTCAGAGTGGCAGATTTTCTTCCCTAAATGACATTAAACGAACCAGATGGGTTTTTATGACAATCGACTTTTGTCTGTATAGCACGCAATAAACAATACTTTCCATTGTTCGTTAATACATGTGACAATAATAAATCAAATCAAATCAAGTCACTTAGATGACAGACTGTGGTGACTTGGGGAATTTTGACAGTAACTTCATTGCAGTGTCAGTGTCTTACTCGTGGCTAATAAATAAACTTTAACTTTTAACAATAGTGCTGTATGAATGCAAATTATTTTCTTTTCAGACGTGATCAGTGGCATGCATTTTTTTTTTAAAAAAAGCAGATAAGCCTCGATATAGAGAGTTAATTCAGTCGATTAAGAATTAATTCACTGAAAGATGATACGTCAGGACAATGTGTGGATCCAGCCGAGTCCGAACGAGAGATAATATGATGGCACAGTGGTTAGCACAGTTGCCTCTCAGCACTAGGTTCTATTCCCTGCTTGGGTCACCCATGCGAGGGTAGTCTGCATGTTCTCTCCGTGTCTGCGTGGGTTTCCTCCGGGTGCTCCGATTTCCTCCCACAGTCCTAAAGATGTGCCGGTTAGGGTGCGCTCTAAGAAGTCTGACAACATCAGGTTTAAGTCCAACTGGACTTAAACCTGGTGTTGTCAGACTTCTTACTGTGTTTACCACAATCCAACGCGGGCGTCTCCACATCGAGGGCGCACTGCTAAAATTCTCCTTCAGTGTACCCGGACAGGTGCAGGAGCTTGGCAACGGAGGACTTTCACAGTAGCTTCATTGAAGTGTTAATGTAAGCCTCCTTGTGACACTAATAAATAAACTTTTTTAAAAAAGGAGCTGTCATTCCTGAGGCTCCCGGGAAGGTTGGCAACCACCTGCCCGCTTGCCACCCTCTCCCTGTTTTTATTCGGGAGTCACCTCCGCCCGGGGAAGGAGGGGGAAATCGCCCCTCCCTTCATCCCTCCCCAAGCCTCACTCCACCCCCGACCCTCTCCGCCTGGAACCTTCCCCACAGCATTGGGGGGAGCGGAACTAAAGTGGAGCGGGCTTGACCCGGGGGAAGGCGTTCGCGGCGGCGCGCATTTTTTCTGGTCCGTCGCGGTAATCGGTCTTTTCCGGCCTGGGAGCTTCCTGTGCAGAGGCAGGGTTTGTATTGGGGGGGGGGGTGGCTCAAACCCCTTTTCTAGAACCTTCTTCCATTCCCCAGCAACCCCATTCACCCCTCCCCCCCCAAGTGAATTTAAATTCAGCTTCAGGGAACCTTCTGGAAATAAGAAACTGGGATTGGTTAAAGTGGCCAAGGAGTTGGGGGGTGAGGTTGTTGGATTTTCACAGTAACTTCATTGCAGTGTTCATGTCAGCCTGGGAGTGAGACAGACTTAATAAACTTTCAAACTAATGGGCCAAGCGTTTTGATTTATTGTCACATCTATTAGTATATAGTGAAAAGTATTGTTTCTTGTGCACAAAGCATACCATTCATAGAGAAGGAAAGGAGAGAGTGATGAATGCAGTGTTACAGTCAGAGCTCAGGTATAGAGAAAGATCAACTTGATATAAGGTAGGTAGCGTTGTTAGTGGGTTTATAAGAGAGTAGAGTTTTAAATGTGTAGAGTGAGAGTAAAAGATAGACTTAGACTTAGAGATCATAGCTTGCAAGAAGTGGGGGAGAGGGGTGGCCAATTATGGGCCAAGGGTGGGTATGAAGAAGGGTATCAGTGGGGTTTAAGGGGGGCATCTATGGGCTAAGGAGGCTGAGAGGGGCACCAGCGGCTAAAGGGTAGTTTTGTTTATTCACATTAACACTGCAGTGAAGTTACTGCGAAAATCTCAGCAGTAGTCACTGCTACTTCAGCACCTGTTTGGCTACACTGAGGGAGTGTTTTGCGTAGCCACTGCATCTAACTTGCATGTCTTTTGGACTGAGATGAAACCAGAGCACCTGGAGATGGGGGGAGGGAGGTCATCAATGGACCAAGTGTCACCATAGCCATCTTCAATGTTCATTCGTCATATCTGACGCCAGGAAGTTATGTTAATGCTGCAGATGTGGAGGGGGGAGTTTGTTCAAATCCCAACACAGCAGCTTTATTGGAATTGAAATTCAATCAGTTATAAATAAATCTGGAATTGAAAGCTAGTCTCGGTAAGGGCAATTGTAAAACCATCGTCATCGGTTTTAAAAAAGCTAAATGTCCTTCAGGGTAGAGATTTTTTTTAATACACATTCGTTCATGGGATGTGGGCACTACTGGCT
Organism: Sphyrna mokarran; assembly: GCA_024679065.1. Classification (NCBI taxonomy): domain Eukaryota; kingdom Metazoa; phylum Chordata; class Chondrichthyes; order Carcharhiniformes; family Carcharhinidae; genus Sphyrna; species Sphyrna mokarran. The sequence continues at coordinate 43,998,956 of JAGIQG010000018.1, forward strand.
ATTCCAGCATTTGTTACCCATTCCCAATTGAACTGAGTCGCTTGTAAGAGTCAACTATATTGTGGATCTGGAGTAATGTATAGACAAAGCCAGGTAAGGGCAATAGATTTCCTTCCCTAAAGGACATTAGTGAACCAGATGGGTTTTTCTGTCAATTGTTTTAAGGTTGTCATCAGACTTTTAATTCCAGATATTTATTAAATTCATTTTCATCATTTGCTGTGGTGAGATTCGAACCCGGGTCTCCAAAGCATTACTCCGGATTATTAGTCCAGTGATAGTCCAGGAGGGTGGTTCGGGAGTGGAATGCCCTGCCTGCAGCGGTTGTAGATGCGCCAAGTTTGGTGGCGTTTAAGAGGTTAGTTGATAAGTATATGGAAGAGAAGGGAATGGTTTAGTTTGGAGGGGCATTGCTTTTTATATTGGTCGGTGCAACATCGAAGGCCGAAGCGCCTGTTCTGTGCTGTAATGTTCTATGTTCTATGATAGTACCACCGAGCCATTGCGGTCCTAACCTGGTCTGGCCAACATATTGATTTAGACTCATAGCAATGTGGTTGACTTTTAATTGTCCCTCTGAAATGGCCCAGCAAGCCCTCAAGGTGATTACAGATAAGCAAAAGCCGCTGGCCTTATCAGTGGTGCCCACATCTCAAAGAATTTTTAAAAATTCTACCTTGGGAGTACCTGTCCTGTATTCCAAGGGATTGTGCTGTATTTTGACTGTCATCTAAGCAATAGATTTTGTTCTCTATTTCTAAGAGAGCCTGGGTGTCTCAGTTGCATGATCGAGCAGGACTGCGATTCTGAGTCAACTAGCAGAGCAAACAATGATAACATTGACTCCATAATTTAAATTGTAAATTAGACTTTAAGACTGTAAAATACAGGAGCAGAATTAGGCCATTCAGTCCATTGAGTCTGCTCTGCCATTCATTTATGGCTGTGTGATTCTCTTACCCATTCTCCTGCCTTCTCCCAGTAACCCTTGAGCCCCTTATTGACTAAGAACCTATCTATCTCTAATTTAAAGACACTCAAATGACTTGGCCTCCGTAGTCCCCTGTGGCAATAAGTTCCACAGATTCACCACCTTTTGGCTGAAGAAATTCCTTTTCAATTCAGTTTTAAAGGAGCATCCCTTCACTCTGAGGCTGTGCCCTCGAGTTCTCGTCTCTCCTTCTAGTGGAAACATCTTCTCTGCATCCACTCTATCCAGGCCTCTCGATATTCTGTAAGTTTCAATTAGATTCCCCCAGATCCTTCTAAACTCTATCAAGTACAGACCCAGATTCCTCAACTGCTCCTCATATGACAAACCGTTCAATCTTGAAATCATTTTTGTGAACCTTCACTGGACCTTCTCCAAGGCTAATACACCTTTCCACAGGTATGGGGCCCAAAACTGCTGTCAGTATTCCAAACGGGGTCTGACCAGAACTATATATATACAGCCTCAGAACTACATCCCTGCTCTTGTATTCTAGTCCTCTAGAAATGTTAACATTGAATTTACCTTCCTAACTGCTGACTGAACCTGCATGTTAACCTTAAGAGAATCCTGAACCAGGATTCCCAAGTCCCTTTGTGCTTCAGATTTCTGAAACTTTTCCCCATTTAGAAAATAGTCTACACTTCTTCCTACCAAAATGCACAATCTCACACTTTCCCATAATATATTCCATCTGCCACTTCTTTGCCCGCTCTCCTAGCCTGTCCAAGTCATTCTACAGCCTCCCCACTACCTGCCAACATATCAGCCACAAATTTAGCAACCGTGCCCTCAGTTCCATCTTCCAGATCATTAATAGTCATTTTAAATCCCTTAGCCCCAACCTCCATTTCTCATGCTAACCAGCACATGCACTTGGAAATCCTATTTGAATAGCGACTCTCTGAGAAGATGAAGGATGGTATTGAAGGATGGATTAGTAAATTTGCGGATGACACCAAAGTCGGAGGAGTGGTAGATAGTGAAGAAGGGTGTTATAGTTTGCAGAGAGACTTGGACAAGTTGCAGAGCTGGGCCAAGAGGTGGAAAATGGAGTTTAATGCGGAAAAGTGTGAGGTAATTCACTTTGGCAGGAATAACAAATGTGTAGAGTATAGGGCTAATGGTAGGACTCTTAATAGTGTTGATGAACAGAGGGATCTTGGTGTATATGTGCATAGATCCCTGAAAGTTGGCAATCAAGTCGATAAGGTTGTTAAGAAGGCATACGGAGTCTTAGCTTTTATTGGTAGGGGGATTGAATTTCAGAGCCACAACGTCATGTTGCAACTGTACAAAACTCTAGTGCGGCCGCACTTGGAGTATTGTGTACAGTTCTGGTCCCCGCATTATAAGAAAGATGTGGAGGCATTGGAGAGGGTACAGAGGAGGTTTACCAGGATGTTGCCTGGTATGGAGGGCAGGTCTTATGAAGAGAGGCTGAGAGATTTGAGGTTGTTTTCGTTAGAAAGAAGGCGGCTAAGAGGAGACCTTATTGAAACATATAAGATGATTAGAGGTTTAGATAGGGTGGACAGTGATAGCCTTTTTCCTAGGATGGAGAAAGCTAGCACGAGGGGACATAGCTTTAAATTAAGGGGTGGTAGTTATAGGACGGATATCAGAGGTAGGTTCTGTACCCAGAGGGTGGTAAGGGTATGGAATGCCCTGCTTGCTGCAGTTGTAGATGCGCCAAGTTTGGTGGCGTTTAAGAGGTTAGTTTATGGATGAGAAGGGTATGGTTTAGGTTAGAGGGTCATTGCTTTTTCTTAATTGGTCGGTGCAACATCGAAGGCCAAAGGGCCTGTTCTGCACTGTAAAGTTCTATGTTCTAACACGAGGGGACATAGCTTTAAATTAAGGGGTGGTAGTTATAGGACAGATGCTAGAGGTGGGTTCTTTACTCAGAGGGTAATAAGGGCGTGGAATGCCCTGCCTGCAACCATTGTGGACTCAAGTTTAAGGGCGTTCAAATGGTCAGTGGATAGGCATATGGGTAGTATTGGAATAGTTCAGGTTAGAAGGTCATAAAATTGGTTGCATTGGTCGGTGCAACATCAAGGGCCGAAGGGCCTGTACTATGCTGTTATGTTCTATGATTTAAGAGTTGGTCATTCTGCAGGGAGTCTGTGCTACAAAACATTTACACATTTAATGTTCCTTAATGCATGTTGCCCTAATGTAGGTCCATAGAGTGTATCACCACATTTATAGCTGAAGGTAAAGACTAATTTTCTGTATTTCGTGTTAAACTTGACATTTATAGATTTGAATTACATAACCTCCTCATCTTGATGAAGCATTTTGAAGAAAATATTTTGTATGGCATCTCAGAATGTCCCAACCCATCTCACCATAAATAAAATACTTTTGTAATGTTTCATTGATATAACATAGAAAATATTGGCAGCCAAATTGTACACAGCAAGTTCCCACAAGTAGCAGTGTGACAATGACCAGATCATTGTGATGTTGAGTGAGTGAGAGATATTGGTCAGGACACTGGAGAGAGTTCAAAAGCAAAATACTGCACTTGCTGTAATCTGAGACAGAAAACAAAAAATGCTGGAAAATTTCAGCAGGTCTGACACCATCTGTGGAGAGAGAGTAGAACCAGCATTTCAAATCAGGATGACCCTTTGTTAGATGTTGTCAGACCTGCTGAGATTTTCCAGCATTTTTTGTTTTTGTGACTAGGGAGAGCTTTTATTTGAATAATGCATTCGGATCTTCTGCATCTACCTAAGAGGGCAAATGGGACCCTTGTTTTAAGTGCAGAAGACCTTACATGGAATCCCTACAGTGCAGAAAGAGGCTGTTCAGCCCATCAATTGTGCAGCTCTGACAGAGCATCTCACCCAGGCCTTATTCCTGTAACCCTACATGTTTACCTCACTAATTCCCCAAACCCGCGCACACTGAGGCGATTTACCATGGCTAACCTACTTAACCTATACATCTTTGGAGTGTGGGAGGAAACCCATGCAAGGACTTACCTTGCATTAAGTTGATCATTCTCTACACCCTAGCTATTACTGTAACACCACCTTCTGCATTCTCTCGTTTCCTTCTCAATGAACGGTATGTTTTGTCTGTATCGCGCGCAAGAAACAACACTTTTCACTGTATGTTTAGACATGTGACAATAACAAAAACAAAATCAAATCAAAATCACAGGGAGATTGTATAAACTTCACAAGGACAGTAACCCAATTGAACCTGGGTTCCAGGCACTGTGCCACACACAAAGATTAGGACTGACACTCCGGTGAAATACCAGGGGAGATGCAATGTTGGAGATGCTTTCTTTTGGGTGAGATGTTAATTCTCAATCCCACCAGCCTGCTCAGGTGGACGTAAAAGATCCCATGGCACCATTTAGAGGAAGAGCAGGGGAGTTATCTCAGATGCCCTGGTTATTATCTATCCCTCAACCAACATTACCCAGTCATTAATGCATCATTAACCGCTTCCAGTAATGTTGGTAGAATATGGATGTTAGTCTGTGATGTCAACACAACCAAAGAAGAAGAGGTGGGGAATTAAACAAGATTGCATTTTCCAAGAGCCAGTACAAGTGTGGATGGGCTGAATAGCCACTCTCTGTGCTATGAGTTTCTTCAATTCTAACTCCATCACTTGGTGCAATGTTGTGAGATCACTGACATTGAGTCTTTATTTGAGGCTCGGATTGGCACACACACACTCACACTGTCTCACACACACACTCTCGTTCTCTCACCCTCGCACTCACCCACATCCTCCCTCACACACACCCTCTCACAGTCACACACGCACTCACACTCACCCTCTCACAGTCACACATTCACACACTTGTCTGTTTTTTTAGGAATGGACCAGGATGACAATGAAGGAGAAGCTGAGTTCAGGAAGCAGTCTGTTGGTGGCTGGGGTTTACTGCAGATCGCTGGATGCACTGGGTTAACTACATACCTAATATGGGCAGGAGCTCTGATGCCTGGTTTCAGGAGGGTCCCTCTAAAGTTACAGGTGGGAGAAACATAACTACCTATAAAGTACTTTGTGTAAACACTGTGCAGATCAGACAGCTTTATTTCAGGTGGCCATAGAGTTTTACAGCTCAAAAAGAAACCTTTTGGCCCATCTTGTCTGTACTGGCCATCAAGCATTTCTATTTACACAATTTTCCAGCCTTGCATGCTGTGGCGTTTCATATGCTCATCCAGATGCTTCTTAAACGTTGTGAAGGTTCTCACCTCTACCACCCTTTCAGGCAGCGAGTTCCAGATTTGCACTATTTTCTGAAAATGTTTCTATTCAAATCCCCTCTAAATCTCCTGCCCTGTCCTTAAATCTGCATTTCCTGGTTATTGATCCCTCTACTAAGAGGAAAAATTTCTTCCTATCTATATTCTTTGTAATTTTGCACACCTCAATCAGATCCCCCCTATCAGCATTCTTTGCTGTAAGGAAAACTACCCCAGCCGAACCAGCCCTAATTGGTTCTACTTTTCCTATTTATCTGCCAGTGGAAGACTTTTAAGTCCCTTTTCTGTTCTGTATGTCTGTCTCTTTCCTTGCTCTGCCTTTGTTTTTTTTATCTAGTGTTTCACTTCCCCTCTGAACTATCTTGGTCGTATCACCCAGCTGACACCTATCATAAGCACACTTTTGTTCTTTAACACCCCAAAATTGGATTCAGTAATGAATTTACAATCTGCCAGCTGCCATGGTTGGATTTCAGTTGTTTCCCCCAGGGCCTCCACATCAAAATTAAAAATTTATCCCAGGATCTGCTATGTGACAAATATCAGTTTAACATCACAGTCTCCCTGTAGAATCTCCCTCTCTCGATAATCCCATATTGGACATTGTTCTCCATATTAAATTAAGCAGCTTCTCTTTTTAAAATTACTCGCCATTCGATGACTGCCTCACCTAAACCTCTACTCTGATCGAAACCTGCTCCTCGCTGCTCTGTCCGCGTTATCTTTTCATTTGTTTTCTTGTTTCTATGAACCTTCAGTGTTGCTATGGCTACAGTAAAACAAAAGCAGAATACCTGTAAGTGTGCAATAAGTTTATTTGGTTAACTGATGGTATAGTGGTTAGCGCTGCTGAGTCACAATGCCAGGGACCTGGATTCAATTCCGGCTCCGGGCAACTGTGTGGAGTTTGTGCATTCTCCCAGTGTCTGTGTGGGTTTCCTCCAGGTTCTCTTGTTTCAACCCGTAGCTCAAAGATGTGCAGATTAGGCTAATTGGTCATGTTAAATTAGTGTCAGGGGGATTAGCAAAGTAAATACAGAGTTATGGAGATAGGACCTGGGTGGGATTGTTGATGGTACAGACCCAATGGTAGAATGGCTTCTTTCTGCACTGTAGAGATTCTATGATTGAAGATACGTTCATTCAAGAATCTTATCCTCCCAAACATCCACACTCTTCAATTCCTTTCATTGTGTAGAATACAACATCAGTGTCATTAAACATGTGAATTTGTCCACATTGACAGGGAGAATCAAAAAGCAGCGAGCTGTTTAAATGAGCGAAATTACAGGACTCTGATATTCATAGTATCTGGATGTCTTGGTACATGGATTGCAAACTGTTAGTATACAGGTTCAACAAGTGATCAGGAAGGCAAATATAATGCTGGTGTTTATTGCAAGGGGAATGGCATATAAAAGTGGGGAAGTTTTACTGCAGCTGTATGGGGCCTTGGTAAGACCACATCTGGAATACTGTGTATAGTTTCAGTTTCCTCATTTGAAATATACACGTAATGTTTGAATGTTCATTCATGTCACAAGTAAGCTTACATTAACACTGCGATGAAGTTTCTGTGAAAATCCCCTAGTCACCACACTTTGGCCCCTATTCGGATACATTAAAGGAGAATTTAGCATAGCCAGTGCACCTAACCAGCCCGTCTTTCAGATTGTGGGAGGAAACCGGAGCACCTGGAAGAAACCCATATAGTCAGAAATTGGGAAAAAGCAAGTGAATGGGACGAGCTGGATCGCTCTTTGAAAGATCTGACACATAATTGATGGGCTGAGTGGCCTCCTTCTATGCTATGCTGTTGTATTGCACTTCCAATTTCCTAGGGTGATCACACACTGGGAATGCTGTGCACAAACTAATTGAATATATGTCAGTAAGCAGGAAATTTCCAGTAATACTGAGGGGAAAGTTCAAAAATACTCCTGTTCAGACGATATCAGTGATCAGGAATCACCAGTAGCCTGGTGACTGGGAGCTGTCATGCTGCACTGGTGATACCTTAACAAAATCAGAAAAATAAAAATCTGTCTAGTCTTCAGAATTATTGAATGTAGGTGGTTTGTGTATGTTTCAATTCTGAGGAAAGCCAGGCTGAGTACAATAATGATTATGCTTGAAGAAAAGTCATACAGACTCAAAATGTTCAATCTATTTCTCTCTCCAAAGATGCGTGCTAAGGTTTTCAGTTTTAATTGTGATTTTCCTTTACCAGGTTCCTTACGTACCTGCAAGCCACACACAGGTGCAGAATGTGATGGCTTTACTGGAAGGCCGGTCGGGCAAGGTGGTGGACTTGGGATCAGGCGATGGCAGAATTGTATGTAAACATTCGGACTAAAATGTAATGGATTTAATACAAAGCAACTGTTACAAGCCAACTTGGATTTTAAAATAGAGTTTATTGATCAGTCACAAGTAAGTCAATGAAGTTACTGTGAAAATCCCCTGGTCGCCTGTTTGGGTACATTGAGGGAGAATTTAGCATAGCCAATGCATCTAACTACTACTTGGGAGGACACCCATGCAGACACAGCAAGAATGTACAAACTCCACAGACACAGTGACCCAAGCCGTGAATCGAATCTGGGTCCCTGGGGCTGTGAGACAGCAATGCTAACCACTGTGCTACCGTGCCGCCCCATATTTCTGTGCAGTTTAATTATAAAGGTTATTTTTAGAAAACAAACCTGAATGATTATTTTTATTTGTGGCAGCTATTTAACTGCTGAATCTGTTTAATTAAATAAAAAATTAATTTTCTTTCTATTCTGGGTTTCCACAAAAAGTTCCCACTCTGTAAACTGCCTACAACTTCACTCCTGGCAGTTCTGCTCTCAGAAAACCTATCCCCCAATGTCCATATTGATTGTCCAAGTTGTCAGTACTTTTAAAATTCTGGCGGAGCAGTTGTATCACATTTTTCTTTGTTATGGTGAATTCTACTATACTGCAGGCCTGCACGCTAAGAATGGCAACTCAAAAAGCGCTTTTAGCGTAATAAAATTTAGTCCTCAAAAAAATTAAAAAGGCAATGAAGAAATGTTCTTTGATGCATGCCTTTTAAATAAGGATTGTTGTTAGAATATTAAAATTGCTGTTCATGGTGAATGGCCCATTCTTCACTTTTGTGGAGATATTGATACATTTGATTAACAATAGGTCTGATGGCTGAATGATAGTCAGATGTAAATATCAATTTAACCAGTGTTGGACATCAGAAAACCCTGTTCTGCAGATTATCACTGATGTCACTATTGGTTTAAGTATGACTGAATCACTACATTACAGTTTATGGATTACTCACAGGCTGATCATTTTTTTTGTTTTATTCATGAGATGTGGGCGTCACTGGCTGGATCAGAATTTATTACTCTTGAGTGGCTTGCAAGGCCATTTCATTTAAGAGTTAACCACTTAGCTGTGGGTCTAGAGCCACATGTAGGCCAGACCCTGCAAGGATGGCAGATTTCCTTCCCTAAAAGACATTAGTGAACCAGTTGGATTTTTATGACAATTGACAGTGGTTTAACGGTAGTCCTTAGACATTTAATTCTAGATTTGAACCCAGGTCCACAGGGCATTATCTTGGGTCTCTGAATTATTAGTCAGTGACTATGCCCACTACACCATTACCTCCCCAGTGTTAGAATCAAGGCACAGTGGCATAGTGGTTATCACTGATGCCTCAAAGCACCATGGACCCAGGTTTGATTCCTGGCTTGGGTCACTCTCTGTGTGGAGACTGTGTGTTCTCCCCACATCTGCATGGGTTTCCTCAAGGTGCTGCGGTTTTCTCCTCCAGTCCAAAAGACATGCTGGTTAAGTGCATTGACCATGCTAAATTCTCTCTCAGTGTACCTGAACAGGCGCTGGAATGTGATGATTAAGGGATTTTCACAGTATCTTCCTTGCAGTGTTCATGAAGCCTATTTGTGACGCTAATAAATAAACTTAAACTTCCCAATGCACTGTTTAAAGTTTCTCTTGCTAGCTGCTCCTTGAGTGTACATGACATTGTCCTTATGTATGATTCTGCACTCATGAGGTCAAATCCTTGGAATGTCCTCTGAAATGTTGAGGGCAGTTTGGGATGGGCAACAAATGCTGGCCTTTCAGTGACACCCACATCCCTTGAAAGAATAAAGGTATTTGCTGCAGTCATGGCCCGCCAGTGAGGTAAAATTGAAGTGTGCTTGGACTTTTCCTTTCCCCTCTTAGCTTGATAACAGAGGATGGTTTGTAGAAAGTTGTTTTTCAAACTGGAGGCCTGTGACCAGCGGTGTACCTCAGGGATCATTGCTGGGTCCACTGTTATTTGTCATTTATATTAATAATTTAAAATTGTATTTTTGAGGCATAGTTAGTAAATTTGCAGATGACACCAAAATTGGTGGCATAGTGAACAGTGAAGAAAGTTATGTAGGATTGCAATGGGATCTTGATCAATTGGGCTAATGAATGGCAGATGGAATTTAATTTATATCAAGGCAAAGTAATGTATTTTGGTAGATCAAATCAAAGCAGGACTTAATTAATGTAGGGCATTACAGAACAAAGAGATCTAAGGATACAGTTCATAGCACCTTGAAATGGAGTCATAGTTGGACAGAGTGGTGAAGAAGGCATTCAGCATGCTTGGTTTCATCGGTTAGAACATCGAATGCAGGAGTTGGAACATCTTGTTGAAGTTGTATAAGACATGATAAGGCCACACTTGAAATACTATGTACAGTTCTGGTCACCCTTTTATAGAAAGGATATTATTAAACCAGCAAGAGTGTAGAAAAGATTTACTAGGATGCGACAGAAACTTGGTTGAGTTATAAGGAAAAGTTGGATAGACTAGGATTTTTTTCCCTGGAGCGAAGAAGGCTCAAGGGTAATCTTATAGAAGTCCATAAAATAATGAAGGGCATAGATAAGATAGATAGTCAACATCTTTTCCCAAAGATAGGGGAGTCAAAAACTAGAGGGCATAGATTTAAGGTGAGAGGGGAGAGATACAAAAATGTCCAGAGGACAATTTCTTTTACACAGAGGGTGGTGAGTGCTTGGAACAAGCTGTCAGTGGAAGTAGTAGAGACAGATACAATTTTGTCTTTTAAAAAGCATTTGGACAGTTAAGTTGCTAAGATTGGTATAGAGTGATTATGGGCCAAATGCAGGCAATTGGCTCTAGCTTAGTGATAAAAACTGGGTAGCATGGAGAAGTTGGGCTGCAGCGTCTGTTTCCCTGCTGTAAACTTCTATGACTCTAAAGGAAATATCCCACAGAGTGAGTATTAAATGCGTAGATTTGGTAGAGATATTAAAAATCATGAGGAAGATAGATAGGGAGAAACTATTCTTTATTATTATAAGGTCACAAGCGAGAGAACACAGACTTTAAATAAAAATCAATGGAAGTAACAATGACAGGAGAATTTTTTGCAGTTAAGGTCTGGAATGCACTGCCTGAGACTGTGATGGATGCAGATTCAGTCACTGAATCCCCACAATGCATTCGGCCCATCAAATTTTCATCGACTGTCTGAAGAGCAACCTGCACAGGCAACCCAACGCATCCACCTGGTTAATCTACCTAACCCACACACTAGGGCAAATTTAGCACGGTCAATCCATCTTTACCTGCACAGCTTTGGAGGAACTGGAGGAAATCCACATAGCCACGGGAAAAATGTGCAATCTCCACACAGGTAGTGACCTGACGCTGGAATTGAACCCGGGTCCCTCGCACTGTGAGGTAGCAGACCTAACCACTGTGCTGCCCCAAATCGAAAGAGGATTAGATTGTTATCTGACAAAGTTGAATGTCCTAAGTTGTGGGGAGAAGAGGTGGAAAGGGCAGTAAGTAAATTGCTCACTCGGAGAGCCAATGCAGAAGCAGTGGGCCAATTCTGTGATTGTTGCCAGGCTCATTCCATAGCTTTGAAGGAAAGATGGAGAGTACGTTATTCTTAAACGTGTCTCATAGCTGGTCACCTGTCAATTTTCAATCAGTTGAGGCCAGGAATAGAATAACATCGATGTGGTTGATGGTGTTTAGTTATAGGGTAATGACCATGACCATTATACTGCAGCATTCCTAATCAGTAGAAACACTTGAGTTTAAAAAATTACTTGAATCACATGATAGATTTATTCAGATCCTTGTGTCTGTGTCGGCTCTGGTTTAGTTCCATTCGTGATGTAGAGATGCCAGCGTTGGACTGGGGTAGTAAGAACTCAGTAAGAATCTAGCAACACCAATTATTAATCCAACCGATTTATTTGATAGTAAATGTGTGAGCTTTCGACCTTTTGTCTTCGTCAGGCAAATGCAGTGTTCTGGTTTGCAATAGCACACATTGCTGATTAGAATGCGAATCCTTACATCTAACTTGCTATTCAAATGTTAAAGTGGCTAACAATGTGTGTGAAGGGAATCCTGAGCATTGGTTAAAGAATTGTGTATTTTCTCCAGACAGCACAGTAAGTGAGGTTTTTTGCTAACCCAGGCAAGTTACGGGGGTTACAGATAGTGTGTCATGAAGCCAAGATCCCTATTAAGACAGTCCTCATGTGTGCGGAACTTGGCTATCAGTCTCTGCTCAGCAACTCTGCGCTGTCGTGTGTCACGAAGGCCCCTTGAAGAACATTTACCCGCAGGTCGGAGGCCGAATGCCCATGACTGCTGAAGTGTTCGCCCACAGGAAGGGAACTGTTTAGCCTGGTGATTGTTGAGCGATGCTCATTCATCCGCTGTCGTAGTGTCTGCATGGTCTCCCCAATGTACCATGCTTCGGGACATCCTTTCTTGCAACGTATTAGGTAGACAACGTTGGCCGAATTGCAAGAGTTGCAAGTTCCATTCTCCAGCTCTTTCCCCATAATCTTGCAAAATTGTCCTCTTCGAGATATTGAAAACCCTACCAGGTAGTCTTCTCCCTGCTTGAAGTGCCACAGTAGAGATGGCATATATCATTGGGTGGCACAATACGTAGCATTGCTGCCTCATAGGGCCAGGAACCTAGGTTTGATTTCTGTCTTGTGTTTCAGTGGAGTTTGCACATTCTCACTGTGTCTGGGTTTCCGCCCGGTACTCTGGTTTCTTTCCACAATCCAAAGATGTGCAGATTAGGTGGATTGACCATGCTAAATTGCCTCTTAGTGTTGGGGGACTAGCTAGAGTAAATACATAGGGTTATGGAGAAAGGGCTTGGGTAGGATTGTGATTGGTACAGATGGGCCAAATGCCCTCCTTCTGCATTGTAGGATTTTATGATGATTAAAGGTTTTGAGACAATCCTCATAAGATGTTTCATTCTACCTCTTCCCTTCTGACTGAGAAGATTAACCAAAATACTGCTTACCTGGTGACCATGACATAAGCGTTAAAAGTTTGGTAGAAAGAAGGTTTGAGTGAAGTACAAACAGTGGCATAGACCAGTCTGAAGGGTCAGTTTCTGTGTTGTGCAGTCTGTGTAAAGAACAAAGAAAATTACAGCAGAATAGGCCCTTCGGCCCTCGGTGCCTGTGCTGACCATGCTGCCCAACTGAACTAAAATCCACTACTCTTCTGGAAACCATACCCCTTCCTCTGTTCCCATCCTATTCATGTATTTGTCAAGACACCTCTTAAAGTCACTGTCATATCTGCTTCCACAACCTCCTCTGGCAATGAGTTCCAGGCACCCACCATCCTCTGTGTATAAAGAAACTTGCCTCGTACATCTTAGTTGGCGTTTTGTTTCCATGTCACACATTCTGTTGTAACTCCTCTTTTCACTGCACTATTAAGTCACGGGATCTGTGTCATCCTCAGGTGCTAGAAGCCAGTAAGCGTGGTTTCCAGCCAGCAGTTGGTTATGAACTAAACCCGTGGCTCCTCAGGCTGTCAAAGTTCTACGCTTGGAGAGCAGGCTGTAGCAGCCAGGTTTCTTACCTGAAGCAAGATTTCTGGAAGGTAAAAGCACTGTAATTTTGAGCTAATGTGCAAAGAGTGATGGGGTGGGGCTCCATCGTTTGGTATTACTGAGTTATGCATGCAAGCTTTCTCAGTCTTTGTTTTTTGAAAAATTACATGTATTAAAAATCACATTTAAATGTTAATTTTCCTTGGCAGTCAAATTCCAATAAAATATAGACAAGCATTGGTAATTACTATCTTCTAGCCTCAGGGATCTGACTGTCACAATCTCCGGTCAGCCCAATTCCATTTTCTGAACTACTTACACATTTGTTCAAGAAATGAACAGATTTCGGAGACAAGGGCATATCACGGGATTGCCGCCTTTATAAAAGTCCAACTATCAATAAGTAGCTTGATCCAATTGTTCCACACAAGAAGAAGTAATCATGTGAGATGTAATATTGAAACTTTTCCATTGAGAAAATTTCTAGCCTGAAACTATACACAAAGTATACAGGTCGAGTGAAGATTGTTGATTGGAAGTTACTGCCTAGAATTTTAACAAAGTTAACCATTGCAGATGAAACAAGGAACAGCTCAGTTGCACTTATCTATTAAAGGGGATTGTCACAGTAACTTAATCACAGTGTTAATATAAGCCTACTTGCGACACTAATAAATAAACGAATGTATTATGCATGATCCCTTGGGTTGATGGCCATGCTAAATTGTCCTTTAGTGTCAGGAGGACTAGCAGGGTAAGTACATTGGGTTACAATGAGGGACCTCAGTAAGTATCGCTGCAGATCAGATGGGTCAAATGACCTCTTTCTGTACTGTAGAATTCCTGCAGTGTAGAAGGAGGCCATTCAGCCCATGGAGTCTTCACTGACAACAATCCCACCCAGGCTTTATCCCCATAACTTCTTCAATATGGTAAAGCATGCCAAGATGCTTCGTGGGACCACTTAGGGGCTGACCATTTGGCCCCTCAGACCTGAAGTCGATGTTACCTGCATGCTAGTATCTGCCCTTTGAGCGACACTGGTAAAGCCTTGGGAGAAAGGGATGTGTGAGATAGTAAAATAATGGACAAAATGCAGACTATCAGAACGCTAAGCTCTCATTGTCAGGATTGTCATATATGCTTTTAATACAATGATTTTAGAGGGTGCCTATGTAAATTAGGAGCAAAAGATTGATGATGTGCATTTTTTTTTTATTATTTTAGGTTGATTTATCAGACTGTTCTAATGTTACAGTTTTCCTGGCTCCTGGTGTGGTAAGTAATAGGTGATCCTTTTCATCCTTTGATGCACATGTGCATACAAACGTAATCTCTCACAGTACATTCATATATCAAGCTTATTAATGCATTCTCAGTAGTTCTACAATCACTGATTTCTGGTTCTTTTCACTTGTGGAATATACGTGCATTATATTTTTAGCGTTTACTGGCTAGATATTTCCTTCGGTTCTCGTAGAACTCCTACGGTGCAGAAGATAATCATTTGGACCATTGAGCCTGTGCTGACCACAATCCCACCCAGGCCTTATTCCAGTAACCCTACATATTTATCCTGCTAATCCCCTGACACTAGGGTCAATTTAGCGTGGCCAATTAGCCTAACCCACACATGTTTGAACTGTAGGAAGAAACCAGAGCACCCAGAAGAAACCAGAGCACCCAGAGGAAACCCACGCAGACACGGGGAGAATTCCACACAGGCAGTGACCCAAGGCTGGAATTGAACCCGGGTCCCTGGCGCTGTGAGGCAGCAGTGCTAACCACTGTGCCAGTATGGTTTCAGCGTGTGTCACTGGTCACTCCTGTTATGGTCCAGGTCAGAAACTTTAAGGTATATTGTGAAGTTAGCCTAGACCCTAACTTTTCCTTTTAATTTGCGCACAAGGATGACCTAACGTACTCTGTTCTAGTAATGATTCAATTGACTCACTAGGGAAGCTTTTTTCAAAAAAAAACTTACATTTAAGAACACAGAATATTACCAAAAAAACTTAATTTTTACCAATTAAAATATTTAAACATGACAAAGTATAATTCTTAACAACTAGCTATCTCTATGGTTCTAATTTAAGTAATATGCCTCATAGACATAAATCACTTCCTTGAATCAGCACGAAGAAAAGTAAATACACTCACGTTGATGCTAGATTTCCAGCCTTTGAACACCTCTAGTGAGAGATCCAGACAGACACCTGTCTTTTGATTCTCATATGGCAACTCCAGAAAAAGATCTATCCCAAACAGCAGAATCGCGGATAAAGAGATTTATTTTCTACCAGATTTCATACTCCAATTTCAGGGAGAGAAAGTGAACTTTGTCTAACGATCCCAAACAGTAGACATACAGAGAAATAAATTTAGTCTGTGTTTGATTCCATCTCTAGACCGCAGAGAGAGAAAAGGCTACCCCTCTGTGCAGTTTCCAAGCAGCAACTGACTTGTTTTTCCATGTAAGCCTCGCTTCACTCAGTCACATGACTTTACTTGCTAATCAACTTAACTCAAGCCCTACTCTACAAAACCCCAGGGGAAAACTCTAAAAAAAAAACCTGCATTAGTCCAGATTAAAACAAACATTGTAGCAGTTAAGATCGATTATGTTTTTGCATTAACGACAGGGGCTGCTGCCAAATACAGACTAAACAGCACCAATACAAAGAATTGCTAAAACAGATCCTGCACAAGTAAGATGACTCAAATATATTTTTTGAAGGCACAGTATCATCATACCTCCCCCCTTAAGAAAAAAATGAACTAGCAATATGCAAAGATGGCATCATTTTTCAAAACCTCTTACTATACTCCCTAAGCCAATCTTATGCCCCTCGTAATCCAGAGTATGATATTCTTTGTCTAATATCTAGGTAAATGTAGTGAGACCCAAGGTTTGAACTGAGGCTCTTGTCACTGTCCTCTGGCTTACTGGAATATGTCACATGCAGCGCATAATTCCTCTTCTTTGGTAGGCAGAGCAATGATAGTCCATCAGATGCCTTGAATCATTAAGGCAACTTTATTAAACATTACTCAAGTTAGCAAACAATTAAGCACAATAAGATTGACAGTAAATTCAGCTGCACTATTCCTCTCAGAATCAAAGATGGGAGAGTGCTTCCCAAGACTTTTCAGAACAGTTTCTACTTTTTGCAAAGAAGTTCATGTCTCCTGTTGACATTAAACTAACTGATCAAAAAAAAACCCACAATTGGAGACCATTTGCTACAGGACTGCCAATTAAAGGCTAAGAATCCTGGCCCTACCTCTGCTATGAACATGACTTCTCTCTTTATCTTGGAGATAGATACTAAAACTTGAAAAAATAAGACTTTTTTTTAACTTGTTCAAGGGAATATTGATGTCATTGGCTGGGTTACCATTTGTTGCCCTTGAAAATGAGGTGGTAAGTAGCCTTATTAAACAATCCTTGCGGTGTGGCTACTTCCACTGTGCTGTTAGGAAGATTTGAAGTTTTGAAGCTCTTTTAAAGTTTATTTATCAGTGTCACAAATAGGCTTACACTAACACTGCAACAAAGTTACTGTGGAAAATCCCCTAGTCGCCACACTCCCAGTGCCTGTTTGGGTACACTGAGGGAGAATTAAGCACACCTATTGTACCTAACCAGTACGTCTTTTGGACCGTGGGAGGAAACCGAATCATCCGGAGGAAACCCACGTTGATGCAAGGAGAATGTGCAGATTCTGCATAGATAGTGACCCCAAGCTAGAAATCAAACCCAGATCCCAGGCACCGTGAGGCAGCAGTGCTAACCACTGTGCTACCAAGAGTTTCAGGGAGTTCCAGGATTCTGGTCCAGTTACACTGAAAGAACTGTGATATATTCCAAGTTATGACAGTTGAGTGGTTTGGAAGGGAACTTGCAGATGGTCGTCTTCCAATATATCTCCCACCCTTGCCCTTCCAGATGATAAAGCTCACAAGTTTGAAAGATAATGTTGAAAAGAGCCTTGGAGGAGTTGCTGCAGTACAACTCAATGGTCCATTGTGTAGTATGTTTGAATTGGATGAAATGGCTCTTACATTGGTCTGTGCCAATGTGAAAGATCTTGTGTATCCTTAGCCCCGTTTGCTTCTTTCTCTGCAAAGACTTTATTTATGCAAAGTCTTCATTTTAAGATATTGCTGCCTATGCAATTACATTTAAATGGTAGACTGTAAGGGTTAACTATCACTGCTAACTTGGCTACATTTTAAAACTTAGAAGGCTAAAAGTTAGCTAAATATTGACTGCATTCCTGAAGGGTACACAATGCAGGCAAACAACAGCAGCTGCAAGGCTTCTTTTTCTAGACAGAGACAGCTGCCGAAGGACACTTACAATAATGAGATAAGGGTTGAGATATACTGTGGATTTTAGTGTGTGTTTTCAAGTTTCAAGACCCTGTCCAGTACAGTACAGGGACTGACTTGCTTAAAAGCCAATCTCCAAAGTTTACTTGTTCTTTTCGCTCCTGTCATGTTAATTTTCTGAAGTTCTGTTCAATAAAAGAAATTCATTTTAAAACCCCGTACCAGTGCTATCCCCTCCTTTGTTCAAAGGAATGGATGGACCCAATATAATGTTAACAAGGTCCCATCCAATTACAAAGGAAGCAGTCAAGTTTGCAGCTGTATACCTTGAGGTGTAAATATCAATATAAATTCTATGCATCTTGAAAAATCAGCTCATGGAGGTTACTCATAACTTTATCCAGCACCTTCATTATATTGAAATTGAGATCCATTCCACACTAATCTTCAACTCTGAATGATTCTTCCCCAGAACCACAAAATAGTAGAATTTCAATGTCATTCAGTCCTTCCTTTCCCCTACAATCTGCAGGCTTTCAAAACTAATATTTGGCATCCACTGGTTCATACTTTGTGAAGCAACCAATCTTCTATACTTTTCACTATTGGTAAGTCCCTTGGACTCTGGCACTTGGCCCTATCACTTTAATAAAACTAAATAGTCCCTGTTCTCTGACAAAGAGCAAAGTTTATTAAAAGTTAAAATGAAATTTGCCGAACTATCTACAACAATTAGTCACAGGGGAATTGTAATAATTGCAGATTCATAATTTGCTGCTGAAATGTTTGTGTGCCTAAAATATGCTTTCGTGAGATAAAGGGCTGAATTTTCCAGTTCTTTCCCAGTTGACGGGATCTTCTAGTCTCGCCACCAAAGGCAATCCCCTGTATCGGATTCCCTGGCATAGGGATCTATAAAATACGAGGTATAGATCAGCTAGATAGTCAACGTCTTTCCCCAAAGGTAGATGAGTCTAAAACTAGAGGGCATAGATTTAAGGTGACAGTGGAGAGATACAAAAAGGTGCAGAGGAGCAATTTCTTCACTCAGAGAGGGGTGAATGTCTGCAGCAAGCTGCCGGAGGTAGTAGTAGAGGTGGGTACAATTTTGTCTTTTTAAAAAAGCGTTTAGACAGTTACATGGGTAGGCTTAGCATAAAGGGATATAGGCCAAACTCAGGCAATTGGGACTAGCTTAATGGTAAAAACTGGACAGCATGGGACAAGTTGGGCCGAAGAGCCTGTTTCCATGCTGTAAACTTAATGTCTCTGTGATTCATTTCCTCCCTCCGTGTAGTTTGACGTGCGATGTTCGCAAGAAATACAAGTTATTTGATCCTACACTGCGCTAGTGAATGAAGATATTCTGATTTCTCTGCAGCTTTCTTTACTGGCAGTCAAGTTGTTATCTGAACTTCCAGAAGATGCCTGGATTGTGACAGGTCGATTCCCATTCCCAGACTGGAAACCATGCCGCACTATTGGGGAAGGGGTGGATAAAACCTGGTGTTACCGTGTCAAACAACTACGACAAGAAGGTGCATCTCACATCACACAGGAAGGAACAACCACCTAACATCAGCTGCCAAACTGTTAACTATAGACAGGCAACTTTACAGAAAAGAAGTTAAATTGTTCGTTTGTTTCAGGCTGCAAACCACAAATGGAAGATTTTTTAAGAACTACAGGAGGCTTTTTTTTTCCAAAGTTATTGATTCTTCTGTTATAAATTGAACAAGGAATTAACTATAATAAGCAAAATATTGCAATATCTCTTATTTCCTCACATCAATGTTGCAATTTCTGAGAATAGAATGTTCTTGCCTTGTTAATTAGAGAGGGTTTGGTGAAGTCTACTAGTGAATAAAGAATAAAAAAAATTACAGCACAGGAACAGGCTCTTCAGCCCTCCAAGCCTGCACTGACCATGCTGCCCGACTTAACTAAAACTCCCTATCCTTCTGGGGGCCATATCTTTCTATTTCCATCCTATTCATATACTTGTCAAGACACCCTTAAAAGTCATTACCATATTCACTTGCACTACCTCCCCTAGCAACAAGTTACAGGCACCCACTACTCTCTGTGTAAGCAATCTGCCTCGTACTTTGCCTCTCGCATCTTAAACCTATGTACGCCTCCTAATAATTGACTCTTCCACCCCGGGGGAAAAAAGCTTCTGATTATCCACTCTGTTCGTGCCTCTCATTGACTTGTAGACTTCTATCAGGTCTCCTCTCAACCTCCATTGTTCGAGTAAGAACAAACCAAGTTTCTCCAATCTATCCTCATAGCTGATGCCCTCCATACCAGAACTAAAGGGCACAACCTCAGAATAAGGGGGGGGAGGGGTGCAGTTTAGAACAGAGTTGAGGAGGAAATCTTCACTCAGAGGGTGGTGAATCTCTGGAATTCTCTGCCCATTGAAGTGGTGGACGCTACCTCGTTGAATATGTTTAAATCACAGGTAGATAGATTTCTGATAGACAAGGGAATTAAGGCTTATGGGGAGAAAGCAGGTAAGTGGAACTGATCGACTTCAGATCAGCCATAATCTTATTGAATGGCGGGGCAGGCTGAAAGTGCTTGATGGCCTAGTCCTGCTCCTATGTCTTACGTTCTTATCAGGCAACATCTTGGTAAATCTTTTCTGTACCCTCTCCAAAGCCTCCACATCTTTCTGATAGTTAACATGGAACACCACACACGTACAGGCCCTTCAGCCCACAAGTTGTGCCAATCATATCCATATCTACAAGGCCATAGAGCCATCTGTAACTCTCAATCCCATTAAATCCCATGTACTCACCCAGAAGTCTTTTAAAAGACCTCAGCAAGTTCGCCTCTATCACCAGCAGCCAATTCCACTCACTCACTACCCTAAACAGTGATGAGTATAGTTGAACATAATAATTCCAAGTGTGGCCTAAGTAAGGTTCTATAAAGCTGCAATATGATTTGCCAGTTTCTAAACTCAGTGCACCTGCCGATGAAAGCAAGCATGCCGAATGCCTTTTTGATTACCTTCTTCTCCTGCATTGCCACTTTCAGTGACCTGTGTACCTGTTCACCCAGATCTCTTTGCCTATCAATACTCTTAAGGGTTCTGCCATTTACTGTATATTTCCTATCTTTATTAGACCTTCCAAAATGCATTACCTCACATTTGTCCAAATTAAAATCCAAGTGCCATCCCTCCATCCAAGTCTCCAACTGATCTATATCCTGCTGTATTCTTTGATGCTCCTCATTGTTATCTGCAAATCCACCAACCTTTGTGTTACCCACAAACTTACAAATCAATCCAGTTACATTTTTCTCCAGATGATTTATACATATTACAAACAGCAAAAGTCCCAACACTGATCCCTGAGGAGCACTATTTATCACAGCCCTTCATTCAGAAACGCACCCTTCTACTGCTACCCTCTGTCTTCTTTGACTGATGTAGAGATGCCGGCATTGGACTGGGGTAAACTCAGTAAAGTTTTACAACACCAATTTTAAATCCAACCAATTTATTTGATAGTAAATTCGCGAGCTTTCGACTCTATAGCCTTCGTCAGGCAAATGCAGTGTTCTGGTCTGCAATAGCACTCATATCCACACAGACAGTTACAGATTGCTGATTAGAATGCGAATCCTTACATCTAACCTGCTATTCAAGTGTTAAAGTAGCTAACAATGTGTGTGAAGGGAATCCTGAGCATTGGTTAGAAAATTGTGTATTTTGTCCAGACAGCACAGTAAGTGAGGTTTTTTGCTAACCCAGGCAAGTTACGGGGATTACAGATAGTGTGTCATGAAGCCAAGATCCCTATTAAGACCATCCTCGTGTGCGGAACTTGGCTATCAGTCTCTGCTCAGCAACTCTGCGCTGTCGTGTGTCACGAAGGCCCCCTTGAACATTTACCCGCAGATCAGAGGCCGAATGCCCATGACTGCTGAAGTGTTCGCCCACAGGAAGGGAACTGTTTTGCCTGGTGATTGTTGAGTGATGCTCATTCATCTGCTGTGCCAGTTTTGTATCCACCTTATTCGCTTACCTCTGATCCCATGCAACTTCACCTTCTGACCAGTCTGCAATGAGGAACCTTGTCAAAGGCCTTACTGAATTCCATGTAGGCAACATCCGCTGCCCACCCCCCCCATCAATCATCTTCGTCACTTCCTCGAAAAACACGATCAAGTTTGCGAGACGTGACCTCCTCTTCACAAAACCATGTTGCCTCTCACTGATACATCCACTTACTTCCACATGGGAATAAATCCTGTCTCGAAGAATCCTCTCCAACAATTTCCCTACCACTGATGTAACGTTCACTGGCCTGTAATTACCTGGATTATTCTTGTTACCCTTCTTAAACAACACTGGCTATTCTCTAGTCCTCTGGGACGTCCCATGTAGCCAATGAGGATATAAAGATTTCTATTAAGGCCCTTGAAGTTTCCTCTCTTGCCTCTCAATATTCTGGAGTATATCCCATCAGGGCCCGGGGACTTATCTACCTTAATGTTTCTCAAGAACCCCAATACCTCCTCTGTTTTGATCTCAACATAACTCAAACTATCTACACATCCTTTCCCAGACTCGTCTTCCACCAAGTCTTTCTCCTTGGTGAATACTGACATAAAGTACTAATTTAACATCTCACCCATTTCCTCTCGTTCCGTACGTAGATTTCCCCACTTGTCCTTGAATGGGTCAACCCTCTCCCTGGCTAACCTCTTGCTCTTTATATATGTACAAAAAACCTTGGGATTTTCCCTAATCCTGCTGGCCAATCTTTCTTCATGACCCTTTTTAGTCTTTCTGACTCCTTGCTTAAGTTTCTTTCTACTTGTATTCCGCACTTCCTTCTTAGCTTCCCAGCTTTGACAAATGCTTCTTTTTTCTCTAGACTCTCAATATCTCTCATTATCCAAGGTTCCTAAAACTTGCCAAACTTATCCTTCAGCCTTACAGAAAAGTGCCGGTCCTGAATCCCTATCAACTTGCACTTGACAGCCTCCCACGTGCCAAATGTTGATTTGCCCTCAAACATCTGCCCCCCAATCTACATTCTTCAGTTCCTGCCTAATATTATTGTAATTAGCCTTCCCCCACTTATTAGTCACAGTAAGGCTTACTTTAACATTGTAATTAAGTTACCGTGAAAATCCCCTAGTGGCCACAGTCTGGTGCCTGTTTGGATCAATGCACCTAACCAGCACGTCTTTCAGACTGTGGGACGAAATCGGAGTATCTGGAGGAAACCCACGCAGACACAGGGGGAATGTGCAAACTCCACACAGACAGTGATTTGAGCCAGGAATCGAACCCGGGTTCCTGGTGCTGTAAGGCAACAGTGTTAGCCACTGTGCTACCGTGCTTTACACCTGTTGTGCCTTGCTGTATAGCGTGTTCTTAACCCTTATTTGGTGGATAAAGAACTGCACACCAACACCTTATCAATGCAATAATGTTTATTCATGCACACAATTAACACAATTACCAATAACATTATGATAGTTACTTTTACAGAACAATCAGAAGGTCCAAACTTAACATTGGACTTTGATTTAACTGTGAGTGACTGACAAGTACCCCAGCAGATATTGGCCACTTGTTAGTCTCTGCAGTTATCTCAGCATGGTCTGCTCTTTAGTCTGGTCTGATCCAATCCTCCTCTCCAGTGTCTGGTCTTCCTCCTGCTCTGGATGGTCCAAGGTTATTCTTCACAGTGGCTGGTCTCTGGAGTTGCCACTGCTGATAGTGTGTGCATAGCACCTTTATCCTTGGATTATTTTGCGCCCTTTAGGGCGGACCCTTGATCACTACCAATCAGTCGACCAGGGCTCGATCAACCTGAACAATGGCGTTCAATTGAGTGCTGCCACACTGATTTTGGGTTGTGTACCAAGCGGCCATGCCTGTAGGTGCTGGAGGCACAGAGGTCACATACCTCCCTCCCAAATAAGAGGTTAAGTTGCCCCTTTGGTTAAAAAGTACCAATGGACACAAATAGTGTCCATTGTCTTTAGGATGGCATATTTCCTGGATATTCCTAATGTCTGAAGTTGGGGCCTGCTTGTCTCAGTCCAATATTAATTTAGGGATGTCATCTGTTTGTTTCAATCTTTACACACACTTGGCCATTCTATCCCATTATGCTTTGCAATCACCATCTTTGGTTGCCCTTTTGGACACATATCTTAACAGGAGATTTTAGATTGAGTTTTTCAGGAAGATCAAAAGGACAGAGCGTAGAAGCTGGAGTCTGTGCTGGAGGAGAAGGAGAGGAGAAAGAATGGGGCTAGATTCTGTGCAGCAGGTGGGAAATGGGTGGGAGTGGAGGAGAGAGCATCTGAATGTACGTCCATGGGGTGCAGAGAATGGCCATGAGTGGGGTAAGGAAAAAGGGCTTCATCTCAACTAATTGTGCTGTTGGGGCAAACCATGTCATGAAGTGGGGTGTATTGGAGCCCGACTCACTTCTCGACTTATCCCACATCACATGAGTTAGAACCAAAGGCCACTGGATCGATGCTGCCTCATCTTTATTGGCCTTGACAATCTGCAGGTGGACATCAATCAGCTGTATGAAATTTCTCCTATCAGTAATTTCTGCAACCTCTTGTTGCAGGATGGCATGGTGGCACCGTGATTAGCACTGCTACTTCACAGTGCCAGGAACCCGGTTCAATTCCCAACTTGGGTCATTATCTGTGTGGAGTTTGCACGTTCTCCCCATGTCTGCATGGGTTTCCTCCGGGTGCTTTGATTTCCAACCATGCTGAAAGATGCGCTGGTTCGGTATATTGGCCATGCTAAATTCTCCCTCAATGTACCCAAACAGGCACCCAAGTGTGGCGACTAGAGGATTTTTGCAATAACTTCATTGCAGTGTTAATGTAAGCCTACTTATGACACTAATAAATACACTTTTAAAGTTCTTCCAGCTCGGGACAATTCCTGTGAAGGATAGTTTAGCTTGTAGGTATGTTCCAGGCAAATCTCAGTGTGATCAAGTAGAACTCTCTCCCACAACCAAACACAGCCACCGGAGTTAACTGAGACTGGTTCATGATCATAACCAGGTTCTGTGACCCATGTAATAATAAAGTGGGGTGTCCTCAGGGGTAGGGGGAAAGGGAGGAGAAGAAAGCAACACACCCCAAATTGTAGTGAATTGTATCACTGTCAGTTTTCAGTGAAGATCTAGCGATGAAGGTTCCTGTGGAGAAATTCAGTGTTACTATAAGGTGTGTGGAAAACCCAGGCTGCTGAGTGAGTGTTGTTAGTCCAATGCTTACATGCTAATATAGCAACTGTATAGCGTGAATGCAACATACTGCTTTATAAAGTCTGCATCTCTGCTATCATCGGAGACAATCCTTTTCTTTCTTGTTGACTTATTGTAGGTATTCTCCCAATGGGGTTGGGAAGAGAAGTTGCTAAATAAGTGAATGGAAGAAGAGGAGTTTAAGAAGAAGTGTGGTGAGGGAGAAGGGCTGATTATAATGCGTGTGTCTGTGAGTGTGTATGTAAGAACTCAGTAAGAATTTAGCAACACCAATTATTAATCCAACCGATTTATTTGATAGTAAAAAAGCGAGCTTTCAACACTCTTGTGTCTTCCTCAGGCAAGTGCAGTGTTCTGGTCTGCAATAGCACACATCAGCACAGACAGTCAGAGATTGCTGATGAGAATGCGAATCCTTACATCTAACCTGCTATTCAAGTGTTAAAGTGGCTAACAATGTGTGTGAAGGGAATCCTGAGCATTGGTTAGAGAATTGTGTATTTTCTCCAGACAGCACAGTAAGTGAGGTTTTTCGCTAACCCAGGCAAGTTACGGGGGTTACAGATAGTGTGTCATGAAGCCAAGATCCCTATTAAGACCGTCCTCATGTGTGCGGAACTTGGCTATCAGTCTCTGCTCAGCAACTCTGCGCTGTCGTGTGTCACGAAGGCCCCTTTGAAGAACATTTACCCGCAGGTCGGAGGCCGAATGCCCATGACTGCTGAAGTGTTCGCCCACAGGAAGGGAACTGTTTTGCCTGGTGATTGTTGAGCGATGCTCATTCATCCGCTGTCGTAGTGTTTGCATTGTCTCCCCAATATACCATGCTTCGGGACATCCTTTCTTGCAACGTATTAGGTAGACAACGTTGGCCGAGTTGCAAGAGTATGTACCGTGTACCTGGTGAATGGTATCCTTACGTTTGATGATGTCGTCCATGTCTATGATCTGGCATGTCTTGCAGAGGTTGCTGTGGCAGGGTTGTGTGGTATTGTGGTCACTGTTCTCCTGAAGGTTGGGTAGTTTGCCGCGAACAATGATCTGTTTGAGGTTGTGCGGTTGTCTGAAAGCAAGAAGTGGGGGGGTGGGGATGGCCCTAGCAAGATGTTCATTGTCATCAATGATATGTTGAAGATTCCGGAGAAGATGTCGTAGCTTCTCCGCTCCGGGGAAGTACTGGACAACAAAGGGTACTCTGTCCACCGTGTCCCGTGTTTGTCTTCTGAGGAGATCAGTGCGGTTTATCGTTGTGGCACGTTGGAACTGTCGATCGATGAGTCGAGCGCCATATCCTGTTCTCACGAGGGCATCCTTCAGTGTCTGGAGGTGTCAAATAAATCGGTTGGATTAATAATTGGTGTTGCTAAATTCTTACTGAGTTCTTACCACCCCAATCCAATGCCGGCATCTTTACATCATGAGTGTGTATGTAAGGCATGGGAGAGGTGAAGTTTGGGAGAGAGGGTCTTTACTGAGTTTTCTGTCATCAGGAAACATAGAGAGCTTGACTGAAACCTACATGAATATATGAAATAACTTTTTACAAAGTACTTTAAAAACAGATTTTCATATTTACACTATAATATATGATCTATAATACATGATCTTTAATAATATATTACTACTGTTAGGGACCAGACAGAAACTTCAAAGTTTAATATGCAGTTAGGCTAAACCAAACTTTTGCATTTGATTTTTGTATTAGGGTGAGCAGAAGGTGTTTCACTCCAGGTTTGATTCAAGTGACCTACTAGGAAGCTTTTGTCAAAATGAACTTTATTTAAGAACACAGAATATAACAAAAAAGAATTAGAACAACTTTCACCAATTAAAATATTTAAACAAGACAAAGTTATCATTCTTGACAGCTAGCTATATCTATTTTTTCTAATTCAGCAGTATCCCCCCATTGACATAAATCTCTTCTTTAGAACCAGTTAGCACCAAAAGCAAATATGTCAATGTGGATGTTAGATTTCCAGCCTTTTATTACCTCTGGATGGAGATCCAGACCACAGTTTCCAGAGCAGGATACATCATCAAACAGCAGATCTTTTAGAGAAGTAAACCTAGTCTTTGGCAGCTTCCAGTCTCCAGACTTCAGAGAGAAAAAGGGATATCTCTCTCTGTAGCTTCCAGGAAGCAACTCATATACAGCAGACACTCAAAGAAAGATCCACTCCCACACAGATAAATCTCAGCAAAAAAATACTTACATCCTGGCAGATTCCATTCTCCAACTTCAAAGAGGGAAAAAGAGAGACACTGCTCTCTAACAGCTCACAGCAGCATCTAAACAGCAGCTAAGCTTGAATTATTTGTGTAAGCCTAGCTCCACCCAGTTATAATCTTACCTGTGAATCAACCCAATCAAGCCCTACTCTGCAAAACCCCAGGGAAACTATTGAAAACAACAGAATAGCATTAGTCTAGATTCAAACAAACGTTCTAGTAATTAGGAACAATTTTGCAGTTACAGTAACAATGGCAGGGCTGCTGGACATAGACAAAAGGGCATTAATAAATAAAGAAACTTAAGACAGATGCTGCACAAGAAACATGACAAGTACTTTTCTTTAAGGCATAATATCGTCACACTACAAAAAGCATTGCACTTAGTTGCATCTACCACAGGAAGAGAGAAAAAATGCTCAAAGACAATGCCAATATTATATTTATAAATGATTCCAATTGTAACTTATTCCACAGTCCTCAAAATTCTTTACATTTGAAGATCAGAGCCAGGAGTTTCCTTGCTGGGTTTCATCAGTCAGTTGCTGTAACTCTGTCAAACGGTCAACAATGTCTCTGGAGAAATGGCTTTAGTGGCTCTGTTTTATTTCTTTCCTAGCATTTTTCCGGAGTTTCCACCAATTGTTCACCAAAGTTACAGCAGAAGATGAGAAAAACCTTGTGAAAGCACCCTCCACTATCCCTACCCCACTAGGATTCACATTTAAGTCTATTCTATCAATACCTGGCAGTGTTTGCTTTGGCAAGAAGATTTGTTTTAATGTTCTGAGCGTGGAAAATATTCGCTATTAAAAATGGGCATTGACATCAGATTTTAAGTTTTAAGTTTATTTATTAGTGTCACAGGTAGACTTACATTAACACTGCAATGGAATTACTGTGAAAATCCCCTAGTCACCCACACTTTGATTCCTGTTTGGGTACACTGAGGGAGAATTTAGCATGGGTAATGCACTTAACCAGCACATCTTTTGGTCTCTGGGAGGAGATCGGAGCATCTGAAGGAAACCCACACAGACATGGGAGAATGTGCAGACTCCACAGATGTTGTGGAGATGCCGGTATTGGACTGGGGTAAACACAGTAAGAAGTCTCACAACACCAGGTTAAAGTCCAACAGGTTTATTTGGTCCCTGGTGCTGTGAGGCAGCAATGCTATCCACTGTGCCACCCAGATATTATACTTTTGAGCTAAAGAAATGGAGACCATCACTTGTATCATCAGTGGGTTATTTGGAACCTAACAAAGGTAGCAGACTGTATAACTTGAGTAAGAGAAAAATAAAGATTGCTTTAGATAATCTGACAGGAACAGAAAACTCAGGAGTTAACTAATATAGCGGGTACAGTAAATTGTCCTTTAATATCCAAAGATGTGCACGTTTTAGGTAGATTGGCTATGCTAAATTGCTCCTTATTGTCCAAAGATGTGCAAGTTTTAGGTGGATTAGCTATGCTAAATTGCCCCTTAATCAAGGGAATTAGCAGGGTAAATACATGGGATTAAGGGGATAGCATCTGAGTGGGATTGTTGTCAATGCACACTCAATGGGCCAAATGGCCTCCTTTAGCACTGTTGGATTTCTATGATTCTACGATACAATTAACATTGCTCCCCGGATACACACAGCCTACGTGAAAGTGGGTGAGTTGAAAAGACACACAGAGAGCTGGAAGGCAACAAGAGAATTTGCTAAATTGACTCATTAAACATTTTCAATCACATAATTAAATATTATTACAAATTGGAGAGACGCAAACCAATTTTCCCAATGCCTGAAATTTTCAGTAATTATAATCTATCAGAGGTTCCTATGCAATCAGCTAAAGGATGGTCCCTGTTCATTATCAGCAGCTTTGGAGCATGCAAGTGTTTGAAAGTAATCACCTGAGGCCTGAGCAATTCATCTTGAAGTGGGAAACAAGGCACAAAAGTGATTGGCTTTAATGTTTCTGCAGTTGGGAGGAAGGCTCAGCAAGACAGCTGATATAATTGCATTTCCCAGATATTAATTCCTCGGTGATGTATGCTTGAAAGTCTCCCTGTGGTCAATTATGGGATTACTTTGAGTATCCATAATTGCATCACAGTCAAAGCTGAAGGATGACTGTTTTGTTCTAGCTGCCACTGTCCACGTTACCACCAATCGCTCACAAAGGCAATGAAGTTAAAGCGATAGTGAAGTTGCCTGAATAATCTCATGGGTTATATGGCAGGGGAAAATAGCTACCTGGGATTGATTTCAAGGCACCAGTTGTTGAATGTTGTATGATTTTTTTTTTAATCATTTATTCTTGGGATGTGGGCATCGCTGACTAGCCAGCATTTGTTCCCCATCCCTGAGGGCATTTCTGAGTCATTTATTGAGTTACAAGGAGAGGTTACATAGACTGGGACTTTTTTCCCTGGAGTGTAGGAGTCTTAGGGGTGATCTTGTAGAGGTTACAAAATAATGAGAGGCAAAGAGCAGCTAGAGAGTCAACATCTTTTCCCGAAGATAGGGGAGTCCAAAACTAGAAGGCATAGGTTTAAGGTGAGAGGGGAGAGATGCATAGGCGCAATATTTTCACACACATGGTGACAATGTCTAGAACAAGCTCACAGAGGTAGTAGAGGTGGGTACAATTTTGTCTTTTAAAAAGCATTTAGGGAGTTACATGGATAAGATGGGTATAGCGGGATGTCGGCCAAACGCGGGAAATTGGGACTAGCTTCGTGGTTTAAAAAAAGGACAGCATGGACAAGTTGGGCCAAAGGGCCTGTTTCCATGCTGCAAACCTCTGATTCTATCACTCTAAGAGTCAACCACATTGCTGTAGCTCTGGAGTCACATATAGGCCGGACCAGGCAAAGATGACAGATTTCCTTCCCACATTAGTGAACCAGATCAGTTTTGTACCACTCAACAACAATTTCATGATCATCAATAGATTCTTAATTCCAGATTTTTTTAAAATTCAAACTTCATCATCTGC
The DNA here is from genome assembly GCA_024679065.1 of Sphyrna mokarran. NCBI lineage: Eukaryota > Metazoa > Chordata > Chondrichthyes > Carcharhiniformes > Carcharhinidae > Sphyrna > Sphyrna mokarran. The sequence goes on from JAGIQG010000018.1 coordinate 44,028,960, forward strand.
CATGATGGGATTTGAACCAGGTTCCCAGAACATTACCCTGCACTAGTAATCCAGCAACAATACCACTATGCCACAATGCACCTAAACTTATAAAACTGTAACAGGGTTAGACCAGGATGGACTCAGAAAGAATGTTTCCAGTGGTGAGGGATTCCAGAGCTCGGGGTCAATAGTTTGAGGATAAGGTGTAAACCTTTCACAATTGAGACAAGGAGAAATTTCTTACTCCAAAGAGTGGTACATGTGTAGAATTCACTACAAATAATTGAGGCCAAAACATTGTCTGACTTTAGGAAGAAATTAAATATAGCTCTTGGGGCTAAAGGGGTCAAAGGATATGGGGAGAAGATGGGTTCAGGATATTGAATTCAATGATCAGTTGTGATCAAAATGAATGGCGGAGCAGGCTTAGAGGGCTGAATGGCCTCCTCCTGCTTTTAGTTTCTATGTTAAACCAAGCCCCCTATTTGTCTATTTAGATGGAAGTATAAGGTCCCATGGCAGTATATCGAAGAAGAGTAGGGGAGTTATTTCTAGACCCGTGGCTAATATTTATCATTCAATCAACATCATGAAAAACAGATTATCTGGTCATCACAGAATAATAGGGGGGGAATTTTCCCATTCCAGGAAGGTGGGGGATATTGAGTTAGATGATTTAGATGGTCGTAGACCTTTAGGACAGAGATGAGGAGACATTCCTTCACCCAAAGAGTGATGAGCCTGTGAAATTTATTACCACAGGAAGTAGTTGTTGCCAAAACATTGAATGTATTCAAGAGGCAACTGGAATGGGATCAAAGGTTATGGGGAGAAAGCAGGATTAGACTAATGAGTCGGATGATCAGCCATGATTGTGATGAATGGGAGAGCAGGCTTGAAGGGCCAAATGGCCTCCTCTTACACCTATCTCGTATGTTTCTATGATCGGCCATGATTGTAATGAAAGGCAGAGCAGGCTGGAAGGGCCAAATGGCCAACTTCTGTTTCTAGTTTCTATGAAGCACTCAGTGTGCTCGCTGCCTTGAAATCACATCCATTATTTCCATTATTCTGAGTACAAACTGGTTCGCAGAACCAGAAAATGGGGAGTGACGCAGAAACGTATTTAAATTTAACCTAATAATGTCCTTTGGTCTGACATGATTTAATGATGAAAACCTAAAAAAGAGTCTATATATTATATTCACAGACACATAGAAGAGTTGCTGAATATAGCAAGGTTGAGACTGGATACTGATTATAATTTTTAAGCAGTTTATAAATAACAGATATTCACAAATATAATTAAATGCAATATGTTGAACATGAAGCAAGGATTCAGAGTTAGTAACTTTCAGGGCTGGTGTATGGAAGTGCTTCCTTACATGGAAAGCTAGTGGAAATCCAGAACTTTCTCTCCCACCAAACATTGTTCAGGCTGAAAACACCAAATCTGAGACTGTTTTTGTTTTTGTTTTCATTCTGCCATGGGATGTGGGCATCTCTAGCTCAACCAACATTTATTGCCCATTCATTTCTAAGCCCCCCTGGATTGAGTGGTTTAGCATTTCAGAGGGCAGTTAAGAGTCAACCACATTGCTGTGGCTCTGGAGCCATATGTCAAACTTGGTAAGGACGGCAGTTTTCCTTCCCTCAAGGACAGTGAGTGAACCAGATGGGTTTTTACAACAATGGCTTCATGGTTACTATTATTGAACTCAAATTTCACTATATGCCATGGTAGGATTTGAACCCAGGTCCCCAAAGCATTACCCTGGTTCTCTGGATCACTATTCCAGTGACAATACCACTGGCATCACTGCGGCCCTTTGTTGGGCAAGGATAAAAAGGTTTATGGTCCTGATCAGCCATCATTCAACCAAATAGATATAAAGGGATGAATGGCCTCTTTTTTTAATCTCATATATGGGACATGGGCATCGCTGGCTAGCTAGTGATTATTGCTCATCCCTAGTTGCCCTTGAAACTGAGTGTCTTGCTGGTCCATTTCAGAGGGCAGTTGAGAGTCAACCACATTGTTGTGGCTCTGGAGTCACATGTAGGCTAGACCAGGTGAGGATAGCAGATTTCTTTCCCAAAAGGACATTAGTAAACCAGATGGGTTTTTCCAACAATGGTTTCATAGTCACCAGTGGATTCTTAATGCCAGATTTTTTTTATTGAATTCAAATTCCACAGCTGCCATTGCAGGATTCGAATCTAGGTCCCCAGAACGTTAGCAGGTTTTCTGGATTAACAGTCTAGTGATAATACCACTGGGCCACCGCTTGTTGCAAAGTAGAATCTAGACTCTAGTTTCCCATGGTATCACCCCACAATCTCGTATCCCGTGCCAGATCATCAGTAGTTAGTACTTTTAATACCTTTAATTTATGTTGCAAAAGAGTGTCAGTAAAAGTGCCACTCTGTTATTTTACTAATCGTACTGCTCTCTTCCCAATCACTTCAACTAACTGCTCGGGTGATTCCCAGCGACCTCAGGAGTGACTACGTTCCAGAGTTAAGGCTCCTGTGTGATTGATAAGGAAATTAGTGATGGAGAGCATCAGCATTCGGCACTTCATTCCCAACCAGTTTACGGAGGCGAGTTATTTCCTGCTTGTACCTGCATTATGCAACAACATGGACAAATGGAAGTGTAAATTAACAATAAAGACTCGCATTTATACATAAAACTTTCCACAACAACTGGACCACTTTATACTCAATGAAATATTTTCGAAGTGCTGACACTGTTATCATACAGGAACTTCGTCAACCAATTTGCACACAGCAAACTCCCACAAACAGTAATCAGTCAGGGCATTGAGTATCAGAGTTGGGACATTATGTTACAACTGCTTAAGTCATTGGTGAGACTGTATTTGGAATGTTGTGTACACTTCTAGTTGCCCTGTTAGAGGAAAGACATTGATAAATTGGAAAGAGTATTAAGAAGATTTACCAAGATATTGCCAGGACCAGTGGAGTCTGAGTTATAGGGAGAGGTTGGTCAGGCTAGGACTTTATTCCTTGGAATGTAGGAGAATGAGGGGTGACCTTAATGAGGTGTATAAAATCATGAGGGGCATAGACAGGATGAACGCACAGAGTCTTTTTCCTAGGGTAGAGGAATTGAAAATGAGGGGGCATAGGTTAAAGGTGAAAGGGGAAAGATTTAAAAGAGACTTGAGGGGCAACTTCTTCAAGCAGAGAGTGGTGTTTCTATGGAATGGGCTGCCGGAGAGAGAGTGGTTAAGGTGGGTACAATTCCATTTGCAAAGCATTTGCTTAAGTACATGGATGGGGAAGGATTAGAGGGATATGGGTCAAAAGCAGGAATAGCTGGGAGGGAAGCATGGTCGGTATATACCAGCTGGCCTGAATAGCCTATTCCCATCCTGTATTGCTCTATGACTACAGATAGGATGTTACATTCGGACAACATAGTGAAGATAAAATATTCTAAAGCTTCGTACAAGAAATATTAATTTTCAACAGTTAACTTGCAACAATTTATGTTCTCTAATAGCAGAATGAGTAATGCACTCACCTAAAAATTATCTATGCAATCTTAACATAATTATTAATCCATTTAAAACTGGTATTTTTCGACCTTGCTCGGTCGAGGCCTATAAAATCCTGCCTGTGGCCATGGAAAATTCCATTCTACAAGCCGCACCTGCCCCAGAGCGGTAAAATTCCGGCCTATGTTAACGGGTATGTAACAGGAATTTTGGACCATTGACTTAACTGGTAAAAAAGAAGGAATCATTTGTTTTGATTTGATTTATTATTGTCACATGTATTGGGACACAGTGGAAAATATTGTTTCTTGCGCACTATTCAGACAAAGCATACCATTCATAGAGAAGGGAAGGAGAGAATGCAGAATGTAGAGTTACAGTCACAGCTAGGGTGTAGAGAAAAATCAAAGGAAATTGAAAAGAGTGAGAATGACATTTTAGAACGAGAGTAGGAGATAGAATGAGAAGTGTGCTGGGCACAGCTTGCAAGATATCACCTCACTCTGGCCTCATCTCTTTTATGGGTTCGATTTAAAACATATTTGTGATAAGAGAGTTATTGCTAGTTGATGAAGGTAGATACATTGAGGAAGTTTTTATGGAGGAATAGCGATCGGCATTAATCAGAGGCCGTGTATAAATAAAGAAACCTGAATGTAGATTTATGGTCTCATTCAATTGAAATCCCTCGATATATTGTGCAATCCGACTTTACCTGCCCAAATGTTTGTCCACATATTCCTGCAGCTCAGCCAACTGCTCCTCCGCAACTGTTACTCGCGAGATTAACTGAATGCGCTCACGTTCCAATTCCTCCTGGGGGATAAAAGCTACCGTTAATATATTAACTGGTACTCAGACTCTCAACTAGGCACACACAATCTATTCACGCTCTCGAATGTCGAAGCCTGGAATTAGCGATGTGAATTTTTTTTTATTTATCAGTGTCACAAGTAGGCTTACACTAACACTGCGATCAACTTACTGTGGAAATCACCTAGCGGCCACACTTTGGCACCTGTTCGGGTCACACTGAAGGAGAATTTAGACGGCCAACATACCTCTAACCAGCACATCTTTCAGACTGTGGGAGGATACCCACGCAGACACGGGGAGAATGTGCAGATTGCGCACAGACAATGACCCAAAGCTTGAATTGAACCCGCGTTCCTTGGTGGAATGGAGTTCACATTCAGTCCTTCTCTTTGTTGCTTTGGAAGACTAGATAGGTCATAATGTAGGGTTGCCCACAGACTATTCAGGATGCCATTTCCTGAAATAAATCAAGGAGTTCAACTAGCTAAGATTTTGTTATTTCATGCTCGCCTCTGTTGACAAGTACAAAAGATGCCGGACATCCATTCTGAAACATTGGCTCCAATCTCTCTTCACAGATGCTGTCAGATCTGCAGAGATTTCCCAACATAATACTGTTCGTGTTTCACAATTTTTTTTTTTATTCATTCATCACTCGCTGGTCAGCACTTATTGCCCATCCCTAGTTGCCCTTGGCAAGGCCATTTCAGAGGACAGTTGAGAATCAACCTCATTACTGTGGCTCTGGAGTCACATGTAGGCCAGACCAGATAAGGGCAGCAGATTTCCTTCTTTAAATGACATTGGCAAACTAGATGGGTTTTTCTGACTTCAACAATGATTCATGGTGGCCATTAGTAGCTTCTTCCCCTGGTTTCTGTGGCTATGACTCATCTTTCATTCCCTTACCCAATAGTATAAATATCTCCCACTTTCTATGCCTTCTTAAATTAAGTAAGTTGATTTATTAGTCACAAGTAAGACTTACATTAATGAAATTACATTACAATGAAAATACTGTGAAATTCCCCTAATCGCCACACTCAGGAGCCAGTTCAGGTCAATGCATTTAACCAGCATGTCTTTCAGACAGTGGGAGGAAATCGGAGCGTGCGGAGCAAACCCATGCAGACATGGGGAGGACATGTAAACTCCGCACAGTGACCTAAGGCAGGAATCGAACCTGGGTCCCTGGCACTGTGAGGCAGCAGTGCTAACCACTGAGCCACCATGCTGCCACTAGCAGTCAAAGCTTAGCTTTGACAAAGGACTCAAAACAAAGAACAAAACAGCACAGGAAACAGGCTCTTTGGCCCAGTGAGCCCGCGCCGCCACCCCAATGTTCCCACCTCTACCCGTGATCCCTGTCTATATTTATAGATCTATGGATTAAAAAACCAAATTTGAGACAATTTAGGGAGAATTTGTTTTGCCAATTAGCCTAAGAGCACATCTTTGGGATGTGGGAGGAAACCGGAGCACCCGGAGAAAACCCACGCAAGCACGGGGAGAATGCGCAAACTCCCACAGATGCAGGCCCAAATCCATGTATCTGCACAGCACAGCGATAGTCACTGAGCTATCGTGTTGCCCATCAAATAGTCTAGGTCAAGTGTACACTAACGACGTGAAGCACTAGGAAACTCTCGAAAAAAAAAATCCAAGAGCAGCCCTCTCATGACCCATCGCGTGTATGCCCCTTGTTAGACAACAAGGTGGACCAAAGCACCTGTAGGATAAAAACAAGTATATCGATATCCGAAATGTCAGCACTTTTCTCTCCTTACAGATGCTGATTGATCTGCCGAGATTTTCCAGCATTTTTTCTTTTGGTTTCACGGTCATCAGTAGATTCTTAATTCCAGATATTTTTTGTTAAATTTACATTACACCATCTGCCGTGGTGGGATTAGAACCTGTGTCGCCCAGAACATTAGCTAAATTTCTGGATTAAATAAGTTTAGTAATAATCCCACTAGGCTGTCACCGATCCCAGATTCCAGTATCTGCTTTTATCCTGGTTTCTGTTTATTCCAATATGTTTTCTCTTTACAAAGAACAAAGAACAAAAAACAAAACAGCACGGGAAACAGGCTCTTTGGCCCAGTGAGCCCGCGCCGCCACCCCAATGTTCCCACCTCTACCCGCGATCCCTGTCTATGTTTACAGATCTATGGATTAAAAACCAAATTTGAGACAATTTAGGGAGAATTTGTTTTGCCAATTAGCCTAAGAGCACATCTTTGGGATGTGGGAGGAAACCGGAGCGCCCGGAGAAAACCCATGCAAGCACGGGGGAGAATGCGCAAACTCCCACAGACACAAGCCCAAATCCATGTATCTGGACAGCACAGCGATAGTCACTGAGCTGTCGTGTTGCCCATCAACTGGTCCAGGTCAAGCGTACACGAACGACGTGAAGCACTAGGATACTCTTGAAAAAGATCCAAGAGCAGCCCTCTCACGACCCATCGCGTTTATGCCCCTTGTTAGACAACAGTTGATTCCATTATTTTACATGGGATGGAAGTGAGACTGATAGTTCTATAGTTATTTATAGTTGGCATATGTACGAATGTTTTTATTCTTTATCCTTTTTAAATACTTGTCTGTTTATTTTCAACTGGCACGTCAGTTTCCAATGAATTCTTTGTAATGGGTTTCCACGTTTCAGGAATTTCTTCCCTTATCTCTTCTATCATTGAGATAAATTAGGATATATCTTCCATTTGTTTAAAACCCTTTTAGCCTGGCTAGGATTTCTATCCCATTTACATCTGCTGTTGATTTTATTACGACTGTCTGAGAAAAGTATATGTATCTTGTGCCTTCCATTGTGAAGACTTACAGTGAGTAGTCATTCAGAAAATTGGTTTTCTTGTGCATATCCTCCATTTTCATTTCATTTCTGCTTTACAGTTTACTGTGTTTTAACTAGAAACAAAACTAGAAAGAGTGCCAAAGAGATTTATTAGGATGCTACTGGGACTTGACAGTTTGAGTCATAAGGAGAGGCTGGGATAGACTGGGAGTTTTGGACCTAATCCATCACACAAACCAGCCTCCCATCCATTGACTCTGTTACACTTCCCACTGTCTTGGCAAAGCAGCCAACATAATCAAGGATCCCAGGTACCCTGCACATTCTCTCTTCCACCTTCTTCTATCAGCAAAAAGATGCAAAAGTCCGAGATCACGTACCAACCGACTCAAGTATAATTCCTAATTGTTTGCTCCGCCTCTCTGCTAGATTTTAGTGATTCATGAAAAAGGCCACACAGATCCTTTTGCTCATCAATACTTCCCGACCTCTCAGAATTTAAGAACCACTCTACAGTTCTGTTTTTCCTATCAAAGTGAATAACTTCGCACATTATGTTCCATCTGTCATGTTTGTGCCCATTCATTTAGTTTGTCTAAATTCCCCGAAGCTTCTTTGCATCTTCCTCACAACTCACATTCTCGCCTTTTTTAAAAATTCATCCATGGGATATGGGTATCGCTGACTAGGCCGGCATCTATTGCCCATCCCTAGATGAGAAGGTGGTGGCAAACTGCCCCTTGAATCGCTGCAGTCCATGTGCTGTGGGTTGACCCACACTGCACTTCGGGAAGGAATTCCAGGATTTTGATCCAGTGACAGCGAAGGAACAGTAATATATTTCTAAGTCAGGATAGCGAGTGGCTTGGAAGGGTTTGCAAGTGATGGCGTTCCCCTGTATCTGCTGCCCTTGTCCTTCTAGATGGGAGTGGTCATGAGTTTGGAAGGTGCTGTCTAAGAATCTTTGGTGAATTGCTGCAGTGCATTTTGTAGCTAGTACACACTGCTGGTGGAGGGAATGGTTAAAAAATTATGGGGAGCAGACAGGAAAATGGAATTGAGACCAGGAAGAAGGTTAGCCATGATCAGGTTGAATGGAAGAGTGGTCTCAAAGGGCTAAGTTGCCTTCTCCCACTCCTACTTCCTATGTTCCTTAGACCTGAGGAGAGTTAAAATGAGCAGATATGATGATATGAACTCCACCATTAAAGCAATTAGCAACCACAATGTTAATCATCACAAACTATTGGACAGTTACATTTTTAGTCTAAGGGGAGAACATTCTCTAATATGAGTTCTGTCAAATTCTATCAAGTTACAGACCTGTGTAGTAAATGTAAAATCTCTCAGTTGTTTCCTTAATTCGCTCCAGCTTTCATTATCAACTTTCCCGTTAGTCTGTGCACTGAAATGATTCAAAACATTAAATTAGAACACTCTCGCTGCATAAGTTTCAAGACAATCACAGGGGTTACATTAGAGAGGGCACCACTCTTGATTAGAAGAATCCAGACCAATCCTACCGCCCAGCATTCATCCCAAAACCCTGTATCCTCCACTGCTTCAAGTGCCCATCTGCTCCTGCTTATTAGCATAGAATCCATATAGTGTAAGAGGAGGCCATTGGGCCCATCGAGTCTGCACTGACTCTCAACAGAGCATCTTACCTGACCCCTTTCCCCATGAGCCCACAGTTACCCCACTAACCTGCACATTCAGGTGTAACTTAGCATGGCCAATCCACCAAATCTGCACATCTTCGGAGTGTCAGAGGAAACAGGAGCACCCGAAGCAAACCCATGCAGACACAGACAGAATGTGCAAACTCCACACAGAAGTGACCCGAGGCCAGAATTGAACCCTGGTCCCTGGTGCTGTGAGGCAGCAGTGTTAACCACAGTGCCGTAATAGTGCCCGCATCAATATCTCCTTGTAACAAAGCATTCCAGACACTAAAAACCCTTGGAAGAATTTTCCCAGAAGGTAAAAGCAGTTTAGACCAGCATTCTTATTTCCTCGTTTTACTGCTTTTTCTCTTCTGAGTCTAAGCTCCATCCTCACTTTCTGGTGATGACTTTACTTTGATGACATTTGTCACTAATTCCCTCGATACAGCAAGGCTTTCATCCATCACCTTATCAAAATCCTTTTTAATTTAAATAAAGCTCGGCTGACTTCCACTTGATCTTCTCTGATCCAAGTGAAATGACCAAGTTGTCAAACGTCTCCTCTTCCCAATGGTTTCTCATTCCCGCGATTTCAGAGAACAAAGAGTTTAGAACAGTACAACACAGGAACAAACCTTTTGGCCCAAGATGTTGCACCGAACATGATGCTAAATTAAACTAATCCCTTCTGCCTGCCCTTGGTCCATATTCCTTTATGCCTTACATATTCACATGCTTATCGAAAAGCCCCTCGGTATCTGCCTCCACCACCCACTAAAAAAAATCTAAAGTTTATTTATTATTGTCACAAGTAAGGCTTACATTAACACTGCAATGAAGTTACTGTGAAATTCCCCTAGTCACCACACTCTGTTCGGGTAAATACACCTAACCAGCAGGTCTTCCAGACTGTGGGAGGAAATCGCAGCACCCAGAGGAAACCCACGCAGACATGGAGAGCATGTGCAAATTCCGCACAGACAGTGACCCAAGCTGGGAATCGAACCCAGGTCCCTGGCACTGAGAGGCCGCAGCACTAACAACTGTGCCACCCTGGCACTGCATTTCAGACATCTACCACTCTCTGTGTAAAAAACTCGCCCCTCGCATTTCCATTAAATTTTCTATTGCTCATTTTAAGTGTATGCCCCCTAGTATTAGACATTTCAACTCTGGGAGAAAGATTCTGACAGTCAACCCTATCTATGCCTCTCATAATTTTAGAGACTTCTATTGAATCTCCACTCAGCCTCCGGTGATCCAGAGAAAACAACACTAATGGACACTTCCAACACAGGCTTTCTGCCTGCTCATTTACATTTCCTTTGTCCAATTCCGTCACCCTGATAGTATAAATCTCTACTGACTCTCTTTCCTCTCAGCTCTGACAAAGTCATCCAGACTCAAAATGTTGGCTCTATTTTCTCCCCACAGATGCTGTAAGACCTGCATTTTTCTCTTTGTTTCAGCATCTACAGTATTTAATGAAGGTACTAGTTTGTCCAGATTCTCCTTATAGCCCTTGCCCTCTAACCCAGGCAGCACGTTTGATTCTAGTCTCTATTTCCCAGTGCAATGCCCAAAACTGGATGCAGTACGCTCATTGAGGCATTTCTTTTACTTATCATCAAGTGTAGTTTTTGATCCTGTGCTCGATAGAAGTTACACCGAGGTTTCGTTTGAAATAATGTTTAAAACAGCATCTTTGGCTAAGATGCAAATCAGATCAAGCACTGGAGGGGGTGCAATGATGTGGAGATGCTGGCATTGGATTGGGGTAAACACAGTAAGAAGTCTCACAACACCAAGTTAAAGTCCAACAGGTTTATTTGGTAGCAAATGCCACTGGCTTTTGGAGTGCCGCTCCTTCGTCAGGTAAGTGGGAGTTCTGTTCCCAAACAGGGCATATAAAGACAAACTCAATTTACAGAGCAATGACTGGAATGCGAGTCTTTACAGCTAATCAAGTCTTAAAGGTACAGATAATGTGGGTGGAAAGAGCACTAAGCACAGGTTAAAGAGATGTATTGTCTCCAGACAGTTAATGAGATTTTGCAAGTCCAGGCAAATGGTGGGGGTTTACAGATAGTGTGAGGTGAACCCAAGATCCCGGTTAAGACCGTCCTCATGTGTGCAGAACTTGGCTATCAGTCTCTGCTCAGCGACTCTGCGCTGTCGTGTGTCATGAAGGCTCCCTAGGAGAACGCTTACCCAAAGATCAGAGGCCGAATGCCCGTGACCGCTGAAGTGTTCCCCAATAGGAAGGGAACACTCTTGCCTGGTGATTGTTAAGCGATGTTCATTCATCTGTTGTCGTAACGTCTACATGGTCTCTCCAATGTACCATGCCTCGGGACATTTTTTCCTGCAGCGTATCAGGTAGACAGCGAGTGACAAGAGTATGTACCGTCTATCTGGTGGATGGTGTTCTCACGTGAGATGATGGCATCCGTGTTGTTGATCCGGCACGTCTTGCTGTGGCAGGGTTGTGTGGGGTTGTGGTTACTGTTCCCCTGAAGGCTGGGTAGTTTGCTGTGGACAATGGTCTGTTTGAGGTTGTGCGGTTATTTGAAGGCAAGAAGTAGGGGTGTGGGGATGGCCTTGGTGAGATGTTTGTCTTCATTAATGACATGTTGAAGGCATGTTGAGTAGCTGTAAGGACTCGCATTCCAATTCTTATTCTGTAAATTGAGCTTGTGTCTTTATATACCCTGTTTGTGAACAGACCTCCCACTTACCTGATGAAGTGGGTGCAATACCTTCTTCTTTCAGCTTGGATCCTGTATATCAAGCTCAAGAAAGGAAGAGGGCAGCCTGCATTGTCAGCTTGGACCTGTAATGTCTCTCTGGCAAAGACTTTGATTGGATTTCGATTGGACATAACTGAAAAAAAAGGAAGGTTTCTCTACACATCTGTAGATAGTTCACCCTCTCTGAGAAGGAAAGAGTGGGCAGATATCTGGTGCCAGTTTAATGTACCTACAAACAGCAATGCACATGGTAAAAGCAGCCTGGGACCACAGCCTGTTCACTTCCTTAAAAGGAGATCAGGGAGAAAAGATAATTAAATGCTGCTGTGCTGGTCAAAGAGATTCACAGCAATACTCACAGCGAGGAAGACATGACTGGTCCAGAGCTCCGACCCAGTCTAAGCTGGAAAAAGAAACGCAAATTAATGAGATGCACTTACAATAAAATATATTTTGAAGGAATGGCCTCTACTTTCTCAGATGTAGGTACATCCCGAGTGCCATTAGGAAGGGAAATCCACGATTTTGACCCAGCGACAATGAGGGGATGGCGATATGTTTCCAAGTCAGGTTGGCAAGTGGCTTGGAGGGGAACCTGCAGGGTGGTGGCATTCCCATGTGTTTGATGCCATTAAGATCATAAGATATAGAAACAGATTTAGGCCAATTAAGCCCACTTTAGTCTGCTCTGCCATTCAATTACAGCTGATAAGTTTCTTAATCCCATTCTCCCACTTTTTCCCCTTAACCCTTAATCTTTTAATCAAGAGCCTATCTATCTCTGTCTTAAATACATTCAATGACCTGGCCCCACACAGACCCCCTGTAGCAATGAATTCCATGCATTCACCACCGTCTGGCTGAAGAAATTCCTCCTCATCTCACTTCCTTTACTCTGAGGCTGTGCCTTCGGATCCTAGTCTCTCCAAATCATGGAAACATCTTCCCCATTTCCAGTCTACCCAGTATTTTTCGATGAGGTCCCCCTTCATCCTTCTAAACTCCATCAAGTACAGACCCAGTGCCCTCAAATGCCCCTCATACATCAAGCTTTTCGTTCTCATGAATTTCCTCTGGACCCTCTCAAGGCCAACACATAAATTGGGCCCAGAACTGCTCTCGATACTCCAAATGTGGTCTGACCAGAGTCTTAGAAAACCTCTGGAAATCAATGCTAACATTGCATTTGCCTTCCTAACTACCAACTCAACCTGCAAATTAACCTTAAGAGAATTCTGAATTAGAACTCCCAAGTCCCTTGTTGCTTCCGATTTCTGTATTTGCTTCCCATTTAGAAAATAGTCTACATTTCTATTCCTCCAACCAAAGTCCACATCCTCACATTTTCCCACACTGTATTCCATCTGTCACTTCATTACCCACTCTCAAACAGCAAAGAACAAAGAAAAATACAGCACAGGAGCAGGCTCTTCGGCCCTCCAAGTCTGTACTGATCAAAATGTTCTAACTAAACTCAAAAGAACCTTCTGCCCTCACTCAGTCCATATCCAGGTAAGGACAGCACATTTCTTTCCCTAAAGGATATCAGTGAATCAGATAGGTTTATCCCAACAATGGTTAAATGGTCATCAGTAGATTCTTAATTCCAGCTACTTTTTTTTTTATTGAATTCAAATTCCACCATCTGCCATGGCAGGATTCGGACCCAAGTCCCAGGATATTAGCCGAGTTTCTGGATTAATAGTCCAGCGATAATACCACTAGGCCATCATCTACCACACTTATACAGCTCGTGGTTGAAACACATACCTTGCATTCCATTTCCTCACCATTGGAGAAGATGCAATGTTAGGAAGGAATTCTGCCAAAAAGAATCTGAATTTAATAACATCGTGGTTCTTGCAAAGATGCACTTATCCCTCATGACTTTGATAAATTTTACTTATTCTGCTACTGAATTCAGGATGACGCATTTCTTTTCCCTGAAGAAGGCCAAAGGTTGCCCATTTTCAATCCTGAGGTCACAGCTAAGCCACCTCCACCCCCAGGGGTTTAAACTTGCTGTGAACCATAAAAAATCATCCTTCCCGCGCAAGGTCCCATCCAATCACAAAGACAATGCTTAGCACTCACCTTCTCTTGAAGATCTTGGAGTTTTGCTTCCAGATGGGCCTTGTCCTCCCGCAGACGGTTCAGCTCCTGGCTCTGACTGGACAGTAGCTCACTGTCAGTAATTGCAAAGTTTATTTCTGAAGGGCCAGGGTCCAAATCCTTGTTGCCCAAGGATAAAATCTGTTCCCGTTGCATCCTGCACCAAGCAAAAACATGCACACGCTCAAGACATGTTATTCCACTGATGCATCCGCACTTGATCCAGTGATCATGGGAATATGGCTCCTTCCATTGCTGCCCATCCTCCCCCAGACTGGCTCACATAGAATGGCCGTTACCTCCAGCATTGGGTACCACTTTCAGCTTGGTGAGACAATCAAAACTTTTAGGGCAGGACCTTGCAGTCTTTCTTGCGCGAGACTGGAAATTCCTGCCCAAGGTCAATGGAGATTTCTATTGTCGGACCCTCACCGTTCCGATTCCATGGAGGGTAAGGTGGTGAAGTTCCGGCCTAAATATCCTCCAGACAGAAGGATGGTCATTGGCCAGTATAGAATCCCTATTGTGCAGAAAGAGGCCATTCAGCCCATCGAGCCTGCACCGATAACAATCCCATCCAGACGTTATCCCCATAATCTTGTGCGTTTACCCTGCTAATCTACCTCCCTGACACTAAGGGTCAATTGAGCATGGCCAATCAGCCTAATCCATAATTCTTTGGAGTGTGAGAGGAAGTTGGAGCACCCAAAGGAAACCCAGGCAGACACGGAGCAAACATGCAAACTCTACACAGACAATTATCCAAGGCCAGAATTGAACCCAGATCCCTGGTGCTGTGAGGCCCCAGTGTTAACCACCATGCTACCATGTCACCTTACTGTGAGGCATAGTCTGAGACTTGCCTATGCTGATGGCACCATAAGAGAGGTTGGCATGCAGAGAGGTGAAAATATGCAATAAAATCAGAGTGGAAAACAGTAAATGGAATAAGAAGGTCCCATGGGTTCCATTAGAATCTACCCATCCATTCACAAAGCCAATGTAATATTGTTTGATAAGGGTTAAAAAGGGTTAAAATTCAATTGTCTCTCAGCTTATTCCACATAGAATCATCGAATCCCTATAGTACAGAAAAAGGCCATTCAGCCCATCGAGCCTGGGCCAACAACAATCCCGACGCATGTATAACCCCATGTATAACCCTGCTAAACATCCTGACACTGAGGGGCAATTTAGCATGGCCAACGCACCTAACCTGCACCTCTTTGGACAGGAGGAAACCAGAGGACCCAGAGGAAGCCCAAGCAGACATGGGGAGAATGTGCAAACTCCACACAGACAGCGACCCAAGCCAGGAATCGAACTCGGGTCGTTGGAGCTCTGAGGGAGAAGTGGTCCAAAAGCATTCAGCAAAAGTGCTGGGGCACATACCAACTTCCAGTTACTTGACACCCCTTTGGCTGTTTAAGGAAAGATGCCATCTTCCCTAAGTTACCCAGGGAGTATGCAAAATCCGTATCATTTCTGATCCATGAATCCCCTACAGTGACATTGAAACACAAGGAATAGGAATAAACCATTTGGCCCATCAAACCTGCCACAATTCAGTACAATTGTGACCTACTCCCCATTTCCTTTAATTCCCTGAGAGACCAAAATTCTATCTATCCCAGCTTTAAAAGGGTGGCACGGTGGCACAGTGATTAGTACTGATGTCTCACAGCGCCAAGGACCTGTGTTCGATTCCCAGCTCAGGTCACTGTCTTTGTGGAGTTTGCACATTCTCCCTCTGTCTTGAGTGTTTCCTCTGGGCACCCCACTTTCTTTCCACAGACAGAAAGATGTGCTAGTTATGTGCATTGGCCATGCTAAATTCTCCTTCAGTGTATCCGAACAGGAGCCAGAGTGTGACAACTTGGGGATTCTCATAATAACTTCATGGCAGT
Organism: Sphyrna mokarran; assembly: GCA_024679065.1. Classification (NCBI taxonomy): domain Eukaryota; kingdom Metazoa; phylum Chordata; class Chondrichthyes; order Carcharhiniformes; family Carcharhinidae; genus Sphyrna; species Sphyrna mokarran. The sequence continues at coordinate 44,044,542 of JAGIQG010000018.1, forward strand.
GTTAATGTCAGCTGACTTGTGGCAATAATAAATAAATTTAAACATATTCAACAATGGAGCATCACAAACCTCTGGGGTAAAGAATTCCAAAGAGTCACAACTCTTTGAGTGAAGTAATTTGCCCTCATCTCAGCCCAAAATGATTGAACCCTCTTCCTGAGACTGCTTTAGCTTCCCCAAGCAACAGAAACAAATCTCTCAGTCTCTGCTCTATCAAGCTCCTTGAAAATTCTGTAGGTTTGAATGGAATCATCTCTCAGTCTTCTAAATGCCAGAGAATATAAACCCAATTTACTTTGCCTCTCATCATTGGACAACGCCTTCATTGCAGAGACCAATTGAGTGAATCTTTAGTGCACCACCTCCAATGCAAGTGCATCTTGTTTTAAACAGGGAGATCAAAACTGTGCACAGTATTCCAGATGCAGTTTCACCTGCACAATTGTAACAAGGTTTCATAGAATTCCTATTGTACATTCAGCCCATTGAACCGGCACAAACAACAAACCCTATCCCTGTAACCCCACATATTTATCCTACTAATCCTTCTGACACTAAGAATTAATTTAGCACTGCCAATTAACCTAACCTGAACATTGTTGCAGTATGGGAGGAAACTGGAGCACCCAGAAGAAACCCACAAAGACACAGGGAGAATGTGCAAATTCCACACAGACAGTGACCCAAGGCCAGAATTGAACCTGGGTCTCTGGCGCTGTGAGACAGCAGTGCTAACCATTGTGCCGCCGCGCTGCCCCTTCTTTATTCTCAAACTGCAATCCTCTTGCAATAAAGGCCAACATGACAGTTGCCTTCTTAATTGCTTGCTGTACCTGCATGTTAACTTTCTGCATTCCTGGTACAAGCACACTCTTTGAACATAAAACACTTAGTTTCGCACCTTTTAAAAGATATCCTGCCTTTCCAATTTCACAATTAAAGTGCATAACTTCACAATTCCCTACATTATAATCCATCTGCTGCCTTGGTACTTACAGAAGGATTTCTCAACCAATCATTAGTCAACAATCATTCTATACACTCTACCTTTATACACTCCTGGTAGGTTCACATTAGCAGCAGTCGCAATTCAATCACCTCTGAACAACTTTTTTGCACGATCGATCGGACAATGAAATAGAGTTTCTATGATATGCCTTGAACATAAAATAAAAACCTCCTGTACCTGGAATCAAGATTACAGAAGATTGAAAATATCTCATTTTTCCTGCTATTAATATTTCATACTTATCCAAATTGGATTTCTTTCTTGAATGTAGTTGGAAAATTATTCCCATTTATAGTAAGGGACTATGCCAAAATTAAGTCTGTCATACAACCTCCCTCCACTTAGAGGTCAATGTCTTTATCATGAAATAATCTGCTGATATGTAGACAATAGAGGCAATGAGTGTCCAGATCATCAACAACCTCTCCTGGTTCCCCCGTGCCGATACTATAGTTAAGAAAGCCCACCAACACCTCTACTTTCTCAGGAGATTGAGAAAATTTGGCATGTCCGCTACGACTATCACCAACTCCTACACTTGCACCATTGAAAGCATTCTTTCTGGTTGTACCACAGCTTAGTATGGCTCCTGCTCTGACCAAGTCCACAATAAACTACAAAGTGTTGAGAATGTAGCCCATCACGCAAACCAGCCTCCCATGCACCCGCTGGCTCAAAAGCAACCAGCATAATCAAGGACTCCACATACCCTGGACATATTCTCTTCCACTTTCTTCCATCAGGAAAAAGATACAAAAGTCTGAAGACACATACAATTGACTCAAAAATGCCTTCTTCCCTACTGCTATCAGACTTCTGAATTGACCTACCTCGCGTTTAATTGAACTTTCTCTACACTAGCTCTGACTGTAACACTGCATTCTGCACTCTCATTTTTCTTTCTCTATGTACAGTATGTTATCTCTGTATAGTGCACAAGAAACAATAATTTTCACAGTATACTACATTAGATATGACAATGATAAATCAAATCAAATCAGCACAATGGTTAGCACTGCTACCTCACAGCACCATTGATCCATGTTTGATTCCAGCCTTGGGTAATTATCTGTGTCAAGTTTGCACATTCTCCCCTTATCTGCTTGGGTTTCCTCCAGGTGTTCAGGTTTCCTCTCATGTTCCACAGGATGTGTAGGTTAGATGGACTGGCCATGGTAATTGGGTGGGGTTACGGGGGTGGGGCAGGGGAGGGGGTCTGGCTGAGATTCTCTGTCAGAGAGTTGGTGTAGACTCGATGGACCAAATAGCCTCTTTCTGTAGTGTAGGGATTTTATGATGGTAAGATCAGAGTTGGCTACAATGATTTGCACAGCTCAATAGTCTGCTGATAGTCTAGACTAATGTATGCTGGTTGTGGGGATGGGCAGTTCCTGTGTTCTGTATCATTGCAACATGATAGGGTGGCACAGTAGTTAGCACTGCTGCCTCACAGTGCCAGGGACCCAGGTTCGATTCCCGGCTTTGGTTCACTGTCTGGGTGGAGTTTGCATATTGTCCCCATGTCTGAATGGGTTTCCTCCGACTGTTCCAATTGTCTCCCACAGTCCAAAGATGTGCAGGTTAGGTAGACTGGCCTTGATAAATTGCCCCTTAGGGGATTAGCAGGGCAAATAAGTGCAGTTACAGGGATAGGCCTGTGTGGGAGTGTGCAATTGGTGAACCGAATCCTTCTACACTGTAGGGATTCTATGATGGTAAGAGGAAGGAGCTGGGGGAGGCACATATGTTTTGCATCAAAATCCCCATCAATAAGGTACACTCTCAAAATAATTCATTGGAGCAGCCAGTCACGGCAAATTATTTCTTAAGCATAAGCCATAAGGCATAAGATATGGAAGCAGAATTAGGGCATTCGGCCCAGAGTCTGCTCTGCCATTCAATCATGGCTGATAAGATTCTCATCCTCATTCTCCTGCTTTCTCCCCTTCACCCTTGATCCCCTTGTTAATCAAGAACATATCTATCTCTGTCTTAGACTTGAGCCTTGGACACGTAATTCAACCCAAGTACATAAGAACTAATGCTTTTCTTATTCATTCGTGGGATATGGGTGTCACTGGCTGGCCACGTTTATTGCCCATCCCTAGTTGACCTAGGATAGCTAAAAGTCAACCACATTGCTGTGGCTCTGGAGTCACATGTAGTCATGATGTAAAGATGCCGGCATTGGATTCGGGTGGTAAGAACTCAGTAAGAATTTAGCAACACCAATTATTAATCCAACCGATTTATTTGATAGTAAAAAAGCGAGCTTTCAACACTCCCGTGTCTTCCTCAGGCAAGTGCACACTGCACTTGCCTGAGGAAGACACGGGAGTGTTGAAAGCTCGCTTTTTTACTATCAAATAAATCGGTTGGATTAATAATTGGTGTCACATGTAGGCCAGACCAAACAAGGACGGCAGATTTCCTTCCCTGAAGGGACATTAGTGAGCCAGATGCTAATATAATTGTGATGATAATGCCCCAGTTAACCTGTACGCGATCAAAAGGTGTTCGTGCTTCTTGTAGATGCTCTGCATCCTTTTCTTGTAATTTCGGGCTGCCGTCGCTAATTGTTCTTCCCGAGATCGGTACGCGGATCGAATGTCCTTCAGCATGCTGTCCACAAATCTCTTCAGATAAGGATGGTCAGCTGAGGACTTGGTGTTGTCATTGCTGGATTTCACAGTGTTATCCACATAGTCCTTACACAGAACAATGAAACGCAACATTAATTTACCTTTTAAAACAAAATTGGCTGAGACCTGCGGGCACATTACTTCGGAACAAACAGAGCACAGCCACAGGAACAGGCCCTTTCACCCGCACTTGATGCCTTTCTAAACTAAAGACCTTTTGCCACCACGCGTTGGTGTATCTGTCTAAATTCCTGTTAAACATTGCTCTTGTATCTGATTCTACTATCTCCTCTGGCTGCGCATCCCAGGCACTTAACACCCTGTGTGTAAAAGACTTTGCCCCTCACATCTCCTTTAAACTTTCCCCCTTTTATCGTAAATCTATGTCCCCGAGTCATTTTAATAGAAAAAAGCAAAACACTCCTAAACAAAAACAGAAAATGCTGGAAAATCTCAGCAGGTCTGATAGCATCCACTGAGAGAACCAGAGTTCCAAGTCTGTTCTGCCCAAGGTTCATCCAAACTCGAAATAGAACATAGAACATAGAACATTACAGCACAGAACAGGCCCTTCGGCCTTCGATGTTGTGCCGACCAAAATAAAAAGCAATGCCCCTCCAAACTAAACCATTCCCTTCTCTTCCATATACTTATCAATTAACCTCTTAAACGCCACCAAACTTGGCGCATCTACAACAGCTGCAGGCAGGGCATTCCACTCCCTAATCACTCTTTGAGTAAAGAACCTACCTCTGATATCCGTCCTATAACTCATACCCCTTAATTTAAAGCTGTGTCCCCTCGTGCTAGCTTTCTCCATCCTAGGAAAAAGGCTATCACTGTCCACCCTATCTAAACCTCTAATCATCTTATATGCTTCAATAAGATCCCCTCTTAGCCGCCTCCTTTCTAACGAAAACAACCTCAAATCCTTCAACCTCTCTTCATAGGACCTGCCCTCCATACCAGGCAACATCCTGGTAAACCTCCTCTGTACCCTCTCCAATGCCTCCACATCTTTCTTATAATGTGGGGACCAGAACTGCACACAATACTCCAAGTGCGGCCGCACTAGAGTTTTGTACAGTTGCAACATGATGCTGCGGCTCCTAAATTCAATCCCCCTACCAACAAAAGGATATTTACCAACAAAAGGAAATGTTGGCTCTATTCTGTCTGCGCGGATGCTATCAGAACTGCTGAGATTTCAGACTGTGAGAGGGAATCAGAATACCCACAGATACTGGGAGAGTGTGCAAACTCCACGCAGACAGTGACTGAACCCAGGTCCCTGGCGCTGTGAAACAGCAGTGCTAACTACTGTGCCACCGCGCCATGCTATTTTGTTGGTGAATTGACATATCTGCCCTGGGAAAAAAACTCTTGACGCAAACCTGCTGGTAGTTCACGCTACACTCCTACTGCAACAAAGTAGGAGAATTTGGCAGTTGGCCAAATCTCTGTTCACTGTAGCGGGGTGGGAAAATCTTCCCGCAGTGAGTCATAAGAATCCGGCCACCGAATCTCCCATTCTATCCACGCCTCTCATAATTTTGTAAACTTCTATCAGCTCACACGCCTCAGCCTCCAATGTTGAGGCCTAGTTCATTCAGCACACTCTGAATTTTTGAAATTGTGTCCACTTGTGGAGCATTCACTCACAGTGACATCTTCAATGTAGCGGACCAGTCGCAAGCGATATTCCTCGTTCAGCTCTTTTAGGTGGAGTTGTAGCTGCGAGTTCTCAGCTTCAACCTCCTTTAGCTGACTCTGCGAACCCAGCAGCGCCTGTTGAGGAGGATTGCAAAAACAGAAAGATCTCAGTAAGTGCTCTCGTTTTTAAAGAATCATAGAATTCTACAGTGCAGAAGGAGGCCATTCAGCCCATCGAGTCTTCACTGACAACAATTCTACCCAGGCCCTATAACCCCAAGCGTTTACCCTAGCTAATCCCCCTGACACTAAGGGGTAATTTTAGCATGGCCAATCCACCTGACCTGCACATCTTTGGTCAGTGGGAGGAAACTGAAGCGCCTGGAGAAAACCCACGCAGACACAAGAAGAATGTGCCAATTCCACACAGACAGTGACCCAAGCCAGGAATCAAACCCAGGTCCCCGGCGCTGTGAGGCAGCAGTGCTAGCTACTGTGTCACTGTGTTACCCGTAAGACATTGCTTGGCGAAAGTTTTCTTCAGGGTTTGAACATTATTGAGAACTCTATGAATCGATGGGGACTCATCAATGAGTTTACTCATTGTAAAAACGGTCACTCACAAATGGATAGGCAAATGAGAAGGGGCAGCATGGTAGCACAGTGGTTAGCACTGTTGCCTCACAGCACCAGGGACCGGGGTTCGATTCCCAGCTTAGGTCATTGTCTGTGTGGAGTTCTGTTTTATTCATTTACAGGATATGGGTGTCAATGGCTGGCTAGCACTTATTGCCCATCTCTAGTTGCCCGAGGGCAGTTGAGAGTCAACCACACTGCTGTGGATCTGGAGTCACACATAGGCCAGATCAGGTAAGGAGAGCAAATTTCCTTTCCTAAAGGACATTAGTGAACCAGATGGGTTTTTCCTGACAATTGACAATGTTCTCATGGTTATCAGTAGATTCTTAATTGCAGTTATTTTTTATTGAATTCAAATTCCACCAGCAGCCATGGCAGGATTCGAACCCAGGTCCCTTGAACATTAGCTGAGTTTCCGGATTAATATTCTAGAGATAATACCACTGGGCCATCATTCTCCCCCGTCTGGATGGGTTTTCTCCAGATACTCCGGTTTTCTCCCACAATCCAAAAATGTGTGAGTTAGGATGATTGGCCATGCTAAATTGCTTCCTACTGTCAGGGAGATTAATAGGGTAAGAACGTGGGGTTATGGGGATAGGGCTTGGGTAGGACTGTTGTCAGTGAAGGCTCGATGGACCAAATGGCCTCTTTCTGCACTGCAGAGATTCAATTCTATGAAAAGAACAAAATCCTTCTTAGCTGTAATGTTTAAAAGGTTTTGGCTTCAATAAAAGGGCAGGGTTCTGAATTGGATCACAGTTGACAATTAGAATTGGGATTCATCTCAGAGTGAGTTTCTCAGCAGGACTTGGGCTGTTTATAAATAGTGGGATAGAATTTTACAGCATGGAATTGGGCTGTTCATCCCAACCAAGATGATGCTGGGATGAATGTTCCATACACCAGCCATTCCCACTTTACTCCATCTGATCCGATCCCTAATCTGCTTCCTTTCTCACTCATGTCCTTATCCAACTTCCCCTTAAATGCAGCCATATTAATTAAGTCAACCACACCCTGTGGTAGCAAGCTCTGCATTCTCACCATTCCAAGCAAAGAAGTTTCTCCTGAGTTCCACGTTGGGAAAGTGATGGCTCAGTGGCATTATCGCTCGACTATTAATCCAGAAACTTGACTAATGTTCCTGGGTTCGATTCCCAGCTTGGGTCATTGATTCTCTGGAGTTTGTACATTCTCCTGTGTCTTGTGGGTTCCCTCTGGGTGCTCCTGATTCCTCTCACAGTCCAAAAATATGAAGGTTAGGTTAATTGGCCATGCTAAATTGTCACTTAATGTCTTGGGATGTGTAGATTAGTTGCATAAGTATGGGGAAAGGGCCTGTTTGGGATTGTGGTTAGTGCAGACTTGATGAACCGAATGGTCACCTTCTGTACTGGAAGGTTCTTGTGATTTTACGATTCTGGGGACCCAAGTTCGAATCCCGCCATGGCAGATGGTGGAATTTGAATTCATTAAAAATTACCTGAAATTAACTGATGACCATGAAACCATTGTCAATTGTCAGAAAAACCCATCTGGTTCCTTTAGGGAAGGAAATCTGCCGTCCTTAGCTGGCCTGGCCTACATATGACCCCAGAGCCACAGCAACATGGTTGACTTTTAACTGCCCTCAGGCAACTAGGGATGGACAATAAATGCTGGCCAGCCAGCGACATTCTTACGAATGAATAAAAAACAAATTGTCAGTGGGAGTGGCTAATTTGTATTTAATGGCCTCCAGATTTGGATTCCACAAGTGGAACAGTTTCTCGATGAACATTGTACAGTTCAAGGGCAATTATGGAAGGTTAGTAAATATTGGCCTTGCCAGCAAAATATTCCCATCCCAGGAACAACTTTAAAGAATACTTTTTTAACTGTACATATTTGATGGAATGGCATTGTTGTCAGACATCCATAGGCTAGATGGTTACGGATAATAGCACAATATAAACTGGGGCAAGTAGAATGTGGATGTGACCTGGTGACAGTGAGTTATTTGTATCAGTGTAGGATACGTGATCAGATCTGAGTTGCACTGTGCTCCATGCATTGAGTATGACAGCATCCAGAAATGGATAGACATTTCCAAAAGGTTAACTGGACAGGTGATGGTCCTGTCCCTTCCCACCAAAAAGCCACATTTAACTATAGTCTTGTCAAGTAATCTCATTTCTTACCACTGTTTGTTCTGCTAGTTTGTGTTGAGTGTTTCGAATAGCTCTTTTGGCCTCTTGAAGTTCTTTGCCCATCTTTACTCTAAAGTAGAGGTTTTAGACAGTAATTATTACCAACTTATAGTGAAGTTATCATTTGCAACTAGTTCTAAATCAGTGAACTAACAAAATCCTTCAGGTTTGGCTCACTGTCTGGGCAGAGTCTGCACATTCTCCCCATGTCTGCGTGGGTTTCCTCCCACAGTCCGAAAGATGTGCCAGTTAGGTGCACTGGACGTGCTAAATACTCCCTCAGTGTACCCAAACAGGTGCCAGAGTGTGGGCAACTAGGGGATTTTCATAGTAACTTCATTGCAGTGTTAATATAAGTCTACTTGTGACACTAATAAATAAATTTTAATTCTAACTTCATTCATGTAGCAGCACTTCCGGTGTCATCGAGACACTTCAGCCTTAATTGGGAACAAAAGAGGTATTTATTGATAAAGAGAAACTATTGACAGGGGCTTGCAGCCTTAGGGTTGCTCCAGTCCTTACATGTTTACTACATGGTTACCAGATGTATTCTGCCCCAGAGAGGCTCCCACCCTCTGAGGTGATCACTCACTCTCAGTTCCCCTTGGTCCCTCAAGCTAGGTGATTCTCTTCTGCTGTGCTGTCTTAAAGAGACAGTCCCTACCATCAGTGTCTCTAAGTTTGAATGGAGTAATCTCAAACCAAGCTCAACCATACCATGAGATAATAATGGCACCACATTATAAAAAGATGAAGCAATAACAGTCCACAAGAACCATGGATAGCACTGCCATCTCACAGTGCCAGGGACCCGGCTTCAATTCTGGCCTTGGGAGACCTGTGTGGAGTCTGCACATTCTCCCTGTGTCTATATGGGTTTCCCACAGTCCAAAGATATGTAAGTTAGATGGATTGACCATGTTAAGTTGCACTTTATTGTCTAATGATGTGTTGGTTAGGTGGATTGACAATGGTAAGTTGTACCCTTAGTGTCCAAAGATATGTATGTTAGGTGGATCAGCCATTGTAAATTGCCCCTTACTGTCCAAAGATGTGCAGTTTAGATGGATTGACCATGCTAAATTGCCCGTTAGTGTCCAAAATGTCTACATTAGGAGGATTAGCCATGGTAACTTGCTCCTTAGTGTCCAAAGGCGTGTAGATTAGATGGATAACCATAGTAAATTGTTCCTGAGTATCGAAAGGTGTGTAGGTTAGGTGGATTAGCCATGGTAAATGCACGGGGTACGGGGATGGGATGGAGGGGGTGGACCAGTCCCCCTAACACCAAGGGACAATTTAAGCATGGCCAATCAACCTAACTTGTACATCTTTGGAGAGAACAAATCTACAGCACAAATAACATGAGACTAACTGACCAATGTGCAATGCGAATAAACTGATCTCCACAAATCAGAAATGGATATAACAGCAGTCAGTCTGAACGTGAAGCCATCGCGGTTGCGCACTTACATTCGTTCCTCCATTGCGTTTTGCTGTTTTTCATGGTTTTGCTTCATTAATTCTATTTGTTCCTTGATCTGATCCTGGTTACCTAGCAACTGAGACAAAAAGCATCAATCTTCAACGAGATCCCAATTCCCACACGAACATTTCAACAGGTACTTTTCGCCATTTTCAAAAACAAAATGTTCCTTGTTTCTGTAAAACCTAACAGTTCCAGCGAAAATCCTGCTCTTATATTCTGGGGGGGGGGGTGCGATTTTATCACTTTTGTCTAAGTGCTGGAAGAGTTTCAGATCTGTCTTTTGGGTGTGCTTTCAGGCCCCCCCTCCCCATAGTCTGCCTGCCAAATTCTGTTTCTCGCTGCAGAAGCCCATGGGTGGGGCTTAACGTACCCAAAAGCCAGCAGAGGGAGGTAGTGCGCATGTGCAGGCCTCTGATGCTGCACATGCACAATAGCAGCAGCAAGTGTCTCATAGACAGAGAGAGCTGTCAGGCCCCTGCTACTGCAGGTAGCCTGAAGCAGCTCCCCCGCTGCAATCACACAGGCCCACGGCCCAAGATTGATTCCCCGCCGACTCTCCCCGCCGCCCAGATCAATTGCGGACACCCTTCCTCCCTCATCGATCGCGGCCCCGCTGCCCTCTGTCCACCGATCGCTGCACAGCGGCAGCAGGCCCCCTCTGCCCATTAGCCCTACCCCTCCTGGCCCCATTAGCTCCTCCTCCACTGGCCGCACCCCCACTGGCCCCACTCCGTGACACTGCCCAATGGGCATAGTGCAATTACCAGACGGACATGATCCAGGTGCCAGGATGGCACCAACAGTCTGGCACTGCTCAAGGGGCAACCTTGCCCTCAGTTACCCTGGGAGAGAGGTGGGGGGGGGGTCTCAATGACCTTTAGTTCCACCAACGAGGCCAAGTCTTCTGCTCCCTGTTCCTGGGGAGCGTGTCTATTTCTCACCAGTGAGAAAATCTTTCCCAGTGAGATCATGAAGAAAGATAGGAGGGGGGCAGCATGCGAATGATTGAGCTCCGGGCCCGCTCAGCAGATGTTAAACACCATTTAATTAAATTTAAGTACATTAACCTGCCTCTCACCCATTTCCAGCGAGGGGCTGACCGTGTCAGAAATCCGGTGCTTGTGAAGTGATGCTGAAAACCCAGTGCCAATCACACTAATCGCTTTACACCCCACTTTACCATCACATTGTGCTCGCGATAATTAAATTGCCTCCATGCCTTGGTTAATAAAGGCGCAGTATCCCATATGCCTTTTTAGCCACCTGTCCTGCTGCTTTTAGGGATCTATGTATTTTTGATTTGATTTGATTTATTATTGTCACATGTATATTGTGAAAAATATCGATTTTTCTGCACGCAACCCAGACAAGGCATATTTACGTAGGGAAGGAAAGAAGAGGATGCAGTGTTACAGTCACAGTGTTATAGTGTTAGGGAAAGATCAACTTAATGCACAACTTAAATCAAAAGTTTGTGCAAAACTGGGACAAATAAGAAGGAAAAAAATCCCACATCTTACCACCTTTCGATTAACACTTACATTTCTCTCAAATGTGCCACGGTCGGATTCCGAAAGAAACGTCTCTTCAGGCTTGGTATAAACAGAAAAACAAAATGATTAGTGTGACTACAAAGTGCATTTCTTCAAAGCCCAGTGATTGGATAATAATGCTGAGATATAATTGGTGCAGATGCAGGGTACAGTGATAATGGTCCAGACTTGATATCCTGCAAACAAGGACACAAATCCCACCCCAGCAGCTGGAGGAATCTCAGCACAATTCATAACATGCAGAATTTAAAAGCTCAGCTCAGCAGACCATGAAACCATTGTAGATTGTTTTCTTTAAAGCAATCTGGTTCACTGATATCCTTTAGGGAAGGAAATCCGCTATTCTTATTTGGTCTGTGACTCCAAACCCACAACAGTGTGGTTGGTTGACTCTTGAATTGCCCTCTGAAATGGAATGGCAAGTCTCTCAAATCAAGGGCAATTAGAAATGGGCAACAAATTTTGGCCTTGCCTACGCTACCCTCCCGTCCCATCAAATTTGCACAAATTGCCAAAAGCTTTGGCTGAAATACAGAATCATAGAATCCCTGCAGTGTTGAAGGAAGCCATTCGGCCCATCGAGTCTGCAACAACCACAGATCCTATCCCCATAACGCCATACATTTACCCTAGATTGTCCCTCTGACAGTAATGGGCAATTTAGCATGGCCAATCCATCTAACCCACACATGTTTGGACAGAGGGAGGAAATGAGAGCACATGGAGGAAACCCACACATACATGGGGAGAATGTGCAACACAGTCACCCAAGCCAGGAATCAAACCCTGGCACTGTGAGACAGCAGTACTAACCACTGTGTCACCATGCTGCCCAATATCTCACATAGATCCTAACCGAATTGGAATTTTTGCAATCTTGCCTATCATTGTGGAGTTAGCATTTGCTGACAACAATTGATCAACATCACAATTGTGAACAATTCCATTCTCCATATTATGAAAAAGACAAAGAGGCAGCGGAGGAGGTGCAATAATGATTCACCAAAATGATCCCAGAAGTGAGATGTTACACTTATCAGAAAAGATTGATCAGGCTTGGGCTCTTTGGTCTAGAAAATGTCAGGGAGATGTCAGGGGTAAGTTTTTCACTCGGAGTTGGTGAGTGAGTGGAATCGGCTGCTGTCAGCGGTGGTAACGGCGAACTCGCTCGGGTCTTTTAAAAGACTTCTGGATGAGTACATTGGATTTAATGGGATTGGGGGTAATAGATAGTTCTATGGCCTGGTAGGTATGGGTATGATAGGCGCAACTTGTGGGTCAAAGGGCCTGTTTGAGCTGTAATGTTCTATGTTCTATGTTCAATGTTCTAAAAAAAAGGCCAAGAGATGACCTGGACAAGGTCAAGATTATGAAGGGCTATCACAATCATTAGCTTCAGTAGGCCATTACTGATCACTAGTAACCTGGTGTTGTAACACTTCGTACTAATATTGAAAAGCATAGAGGTATTTAAGGGAATGCTGAATGAGGGAGAAAGGAATAGGATGTATGACGAAGGGTAGATGGGGAAAGGTGGGCAATGCACAATGCAGTGAGCACTGCTGCCTCACAGCGCCAGGAACCTGGGTTCAATTCCGGCTTTGGGTCACTGTCTGTGTGGACGTTACACATTCTGTGTGGCTTTCCTTCGGGTAATCTGGTTTCCTCCCACACAATGTGAGGGTAAGATTAATTTGACATGTTAAATTGCCCTTTAGTGTTGGGGGATTAGTAGGGTAAATATGTGGGGTTATGGGAACAGGGCCTGGGTGGGATTGTTGTCAGTGCAGGCTCAATGGGCCAAATGGTCTCCTTCTGTATAATAGGGATTTTATGATTCTATGCTTGTATGAAGCAGTCTGGATAATGGCCTACATTCATGTTCAAATACTTTGTAATATTCATTTCCATACAATCAATGAATCCCTTACAGTGCAGAAGGAGGCCATTAATGCAGAAGGAGGTTATTCACCCGTCAAGCCCGCACCGACAACAATCCCACACAGGGATTTACCCTGTCAATCCACCGACACGCGGGGGTAAATTTCCATGGCCAATCAACCTAACCAACATATCTTTGGACTTTGGGAGGAAACTGAAGCACCCAGAGGAAATCCATGCAGACACGGGGAGAGTGTGCGAATTCCACATAGACAGTCACCCAATGCCAGAATTGCACCCAAGAGCTTGGTGTTGTTTAAAGTTTATTTATTAGTGTCACAAGTTACATTAATACTGCAATGAAGTTACTGTGAAAATCCACTAGCCGACACACTTTGGTACCAGTTTGGGTACATTGCGGGAGAATTTAGCACGGCCAATGCACCTAACCAACACGTCTTTCGGACTGTGGGAAGAAACCGGAGCACCCGGAGGAAACCCACGCAGACACGGGGAGAACGTGCAGACTCAACATAGACAGTCAGCCAACTGGGAATCGAACCCAGGCCGCTAATGCTCTGAGGCAGCAGTGCTAACCATTGTGCCAAGTGGGGAATAAGCAATAAACACTGGACTCGCCTGTGAAGCCAACATCCTGCAAATCAATAAAAGGTGAGATAAAAGCAAAATTCTCCGGATGTTGGAATCTGAAACAAAATAGAAAAGGCTGGAAAATCTCAGAAGGTCTGATAGCATCTGTGGGGAGAGAATAAAGCCAACATTCCGGATCTGGATGACCCTTCGTCAAAGCTAAGCTTCATCAAGAACCAGACACTCCGGTTTCTCCCACAGTCTGGAAAATGTATAGACCTGAGTGCCGGAATCCGAGGGGCGAAGGGGCTGATAACGGAAATGTCCGTTGACCTCAGGCAGGGGATTTCAGGTCTGGTTCAAGCCTTAAGATCCCACCCGAACGCCCCAATGTAATTGAGTTGTCAATGGAGAGATTACCTTCACATTCTGGCAGCTGAGTCGGGCTACAAGATCCTTCACTCTGTTTAACTCAGTCGTAGCTTCATCATAAATCGCCCGGGACTTTGCATACTCATCCTGCTTCCTGCTCAGCGAGTTCTTAGAGTTGGCCAAATTCAGGAGTTCCAGGCTCAGCTCATCATTCTTTGCAATCTGCCACAATTTGTAGGAAAATAATCACAGAGGCGTGGGGAGAAGGAGGGGTGGGGAGGGGGCAAACAGAAGGTGTGGAAGTTAAGTTGTAATTCCAGCTATAGCCAAATACTTAATTCACTTTGCTCTAAAAGATTAAAGATGCTCAGTTCAAATAAAGCAATACATCTAGCGAAATTATAGTTAAAAGCAGTTAAAAACTGCAGAAGCTGGTATAGAAAAATTCAAGTTACAACAATTGTGAAAATTAAGTTGTGGCAAACATCTCTATCAAGTAATAGAAAATGATTATTAGCCAAACAAGGCCTTCTGTGAGACCAGTGCTTACACAGGATAAGTGACTAAATCTAAAACGTTGTTTCATAAACACTGCATTCCAGGCTAGGATGAGTTGTCACGACAATTACCAAATAGCAAGATATGGAGAGATATTCTGCTAATTAACAATAGGCAGAAGACAACTTTATATTGAATGAGAAAGGGCAGAAGTCTATGTTATGATTGGTGGATGTGTATGCAGATGAAGAAAGAAAGAGTTGCTCATTTCTCATTGGTTGTAATTAACTATAATGATTCCGTTTTCCATATGAATCAGCAGAACATGTGGCAATGCTTTACAAAGAACAACACAGCACAGGAAACAGGCCCTTCGGCCCTACAAGCCCGCACCACCATTTTAACATTCAATGAGTGCCTCATTCCAATCCTTCTTCTACCTATGACTTTTGTCTACGACTCCACAATAAAGATGTGCTTTGTCATAAAGTCATGGGATCTCGCTAGTGCAGAAGGAGGCCATTCAGCCCATCGAGTCTGCACCACCTACAATCCTACTCAGGCCCTATTCCCATAACTCTTCACTTTTACCCTGCTAATCCCCTGACATTAAGGGTCAATTTAGCATGGCCAATCAACCTAACCCACGCAGACACGGGGGAGAATGCGCAAACTCTGTATAGTGACCCGAGGCTGGGATTGAACCTGAGGCCCTGGCGCTGTAAAGGAGCAGTGCTAATCACCATGCTGTCTTGTGTGTCCTCACTTGCATACAAGTCATTAAAGCTTGGAATTTGAGTATGCTGGGTTTACATGTTATCTGTACCCAAATAAAATAAAGTTTATTTATCAGTCACAAGTAGGCTAACATTAACACTGCAATGAAGTTACTGTGAAAATCCCCTAGCCATCACACTCTGGCCTCTGTTTGGGTATACTGCGGGAGAATTGAGCATGGCCAATGCACCAAACCAGCATGTCTTTCAGCCTATGGGAGGAAACCAGAGCACCCGGAGGAATCCCCACACAGAAATGGAGAATGTGCAAACTCTACACAGACAATGACCCAAGCAGGGAACTGAACCTGTGTCCCTGGCACTGTGAGGCAACAGTGCTAACCATTGTGCCACCCTGCCACCCCAAGTTGATGCAGTTCAAGCGTTGTCTATACCCAAAGCCTGTGACAAAGGTCATACTTTCTGAATCAAAATTTGCTGGTAATGAATCTTAATATGTATTTCAAAACAAAGACTGATTTTAAACTTGGATTGCCCAACTTTTGGATTTTTATAATGTGTAATTTTTAAAATACAGTAATTCTTTTTGAAGTTTATTTCTCCTATTTTTGGCCCTTTGCTCTCATTTAATATTTAAACTTTTTTGGACTTTAATTGAACTTTTCACCCTGCTTAATATTTTAACTGATGTTTCATAATTGCGCTAAATGTTAGAACTCTGGCTCAGGTTTGAATATTTAAATAATATTTTTTTAAATTCCCACTGGCCTGTATCTGGACCTTTCCTTCTGTTTAATCGTTCAACCAGTCCCTCCCCCCAACCATTCTCACGCCTCTTTACTGCCACTCTAAAGTTTCCGCCCATTTTTGCGCCGCTGACAGCGCCGGAGCCTCGGCCAGAGATCCGACCTTGACCCGAGGCATGCGGTCGCCGGAGAATCGCCGGAACCAGAGGTTGGAGTCGCTTCTCTGCATGGTCGGGCTCTCCCGTAGGCGCATCCAGTCCAAATCCCGGCGCAAGTGAGGCGTGAAAGCGCAGCTAACTGTGCAACAGCGGCAGCCGGAGCACTGCTTATCTTACAGTGCTTATACCCTTAGCAAACAAGGAGATTACTCAATAATGAGTAACATGAACCACATTGCCTCAATATCTGATGTGCCTGGGATCTTGCATCTGTGCACTTGTACACTAACCTAATCGCTGCTTTGAAGGGAATTAATTCTTAACTTCAAATCAACCTTGGGAATCTCTCAATAATTTTATTCAAGTTAAATAAACTCTTTGATTTGATTTTTTTTTTGCCAGATGTATTAGTATAAAATGAAAAATATATTTTTTTTTCTTGTGCGACATGCAGACAAATCAGGCACAGCGGTTAGCACTGCTGCCCCACAGCGCCAGCGACCTGGGTTCAAATCTGGTCTTGGGTGTGGACTCTGCACGTTCTCCCCGTGTCTGCGTGGGTTTCCTCCGGGTGCTCCGGTTTCCACCCACGGTGCAAAAATGTGCGGGTTAGGTTGATTAACCATGCTACATTGCCCCTTAGTTGCAGGTGGATTAGCAGGGTAAATAATAAGTGGGGTTAAGGGGATAGGGCCTGGGTGGGATTGTGCTGGGTGCAGACTTGATGGGCCAAACGGCCTCCTTCTGCACTGTAGGGATTCCATGTAGACAAAGTTGGATTGGGAGAGCCAGGAGAAGCAACTGCAACTTCTGGGTCTGGCGATTCTCCGGCGACTACATACTGTATATTTGATGTATTATTGTCACATGTATTAGCATACAGTGAAAAGTATTGTTTCTTACACGCTATACAGACAAAGCATACCCTTCATAGAGAAGGAAACAAGAGAATGTGTCATATGTACGGGGATGGCACGGTGGCACAGTGGTTAGTACTGCTGCTTCACAGCACCAGGGACCTGGGTTTGATTCCTGGCTTGGGTCACTGTCTGTGTGGCGTTTGCACATTCTCCCTGTGTCTGTGTGGGTTTCCTCCAGGTACTCTGGTTTCCTCCCACAGTCCAAAAATGTGTGGGTTAGGTGCATTGGCCATGCTAAATTGCCCCTTTAGTGTCCTGGGATGCGTAGGTTAGAGAGATTAACAGGATATACATGTGGGGTTATGGGGATATAGCCTAAGTGCAATTGTTGGCAGTGCAGACTCGATGGGCCGAGTGGCCTCCACCTGCGCTGTAGGATTTCTATAGTTCTGTAGAGAAGGAAAGGAAAGTGTGCAGAACATAGTGTTACAGGCATAGCTAGAGTGTTGAGAAAGATCAACTTGATGCAAGGTAGGTCCATTCAAAAGTCTGATGGCAGCAGGGAAGATACTGTTTGTGAGTTGGTTGGGATCTGATCTCAGACTTTTGTATCTTTTTCTCAATAAAAGAAGATGGAAGAGAGAACGTCAGGGATGTATGGGGGGCTTAATTATGCTGGCTGTTTTTCCAAGAGTCAATGGATGGGAGACTGTTTGCACAATGGACTATGGGCTATGTTCACAACTCTTTGCAGTCTCTTGTATGGAGCAAACAGCAGTTTTTATTGATTAGAATTATAAATAGGCTTATTTTAATACTATAATGAAGTTACTGCAAAAATCCCCTAGTCGCCACACTCTGGTGCCTGTTTGGGAGAATGTAGCGTTGTCAACGCACCTAACCAGCATATCTTTCGGAGAATACCGGAACACCCAGAGGAAACCCATGCAGGCACAGGGTGGACATGCAGGCTCCACACAGACAGTGACCCAAGGCCATCGGGTGCCATTCGGCCCATTGTCCAAAAAAGCATCCCACCCAAACCCTATCCACATAATGCCACACAAATTGCATGGGTTAATCAACCAAAACTATGCATTTTTGGCCACTAAGGGACAATTTAGCATGGCCAATTCATCTAACCTGCACATCTTTGGACCGTGGCAGGAAACCGGAGCACCTGGATGAAACCTATGCAAACACGGGGAGACTGTGAAGGCTCCAAACAGACAGCCACCCAGGGCTGGTATTGAACCTGGGTCTCTGGTGCTGTGAGGCAGCAGTGCTAACTGCTGCGCTACCCAGTTGCTATCTAGTAGATGACTCACTAGCAGATGCTCAATAACAATTAAGGCTGGGATACTGCCAGCAATTCACACTTCCTGGCGAGCATTTTGTTGGGATGAAGAGGGGGTTCTTGCAAGTTCCGGGGTAGAGATTTGAGTCAGGGGCTTAGATGGCCAGTGGCAGACATTCCTTATGATTGAGGTCCCCAATGGCTCATCATTGCCATCAGCACCATCGAGAGCGGTATTGCACCCTTTGGTGACCCAGGATCAATAAAGGACCCCAAGGCAGAGATGAGTGGAGGTGGATCACTGCAGAGGAAGTGGGCAAGAGGGGTCTGAGGCAAGGGGATGATTTTCAGCAGCCATTCTCTTGCTGATGCACTCAACTGGGTTACAATACCAGACCACCAATGACCTCCGTCCCCAGGAGGCCACTGACAAATCCGACAAGAGTCATCTTGGCGACTGCCTGATACTGTGGCAGACTCATGTGGCTTCAATCTAATCCCTCAGCGAATATTAAATTGTAGAGGGAGAATTAATGACCCTAATTGGCGTCTCATCGCTGGAATCCTGCATCAGCTCCTTCTGTCCTATGACTTAATCAGGACAGCTGACCAGGCCTCTCCCACAATTCAGTGGGGCCCAGCCGCCATGTCTCCCAGTGTGACAGGCGACATTCAATCCAGGCCTCCTATCTATTAATATAAAATCCAGGTGGTAGCCCAGGGTACAAGCACAAGATTTTCTCACATGCTAACACAAGGTTATCTAGTTAATTAAATTATAGTGCATTCAACTGAAAATGATTTATCAAGTTCGCTTGATGCAACAACACACAATAACTGCTCCACATTAACGTTACAATACTGGGTAATTCACAAGATGAACTAGTAGCACCTAGCAGCAGTGAACTCAGTGATCATTCATTTTCCTTTTCTTTGAGGTATTGCATAAAATGAAAGATTGATTCAGATGAAATTAGATTTAAGGTCAGCACATTTTCTGCTAATACTGTCAACATCATGGGCATTACTATTGACCAGGAACTGAACTGGGCCAATCATTATAAATACTGTGGCTACACGAACAGGCTGGAGGCTGGGAATTCTGCAGTGAGTAACTCACCTCCTGAACTCCCCAAAACCCGTCCACCGTTTACAAAACGCAACTCAGGAATGTGATGGAATTTTCACTTGGTGCCTGAAAACGACACTCGTGAAACTGGGCACCACCTAAGACAAAGCAGCTTCTTGAATGGTACAATGTGCACATAACACCTTAAAAATTCACTTCACCGCCAATACACAGTGGGAGAAGTGTTACTATTGGATAGGATGCATTGGGGCAATCGGCAAGGCTCCTCCAACAGCACCTTCCAAATCTGCAACCTCTACCGCTTAGACAAGTGAAGCAGACACATGAGAACACCACCTTACTACCCCCCACCCCCCGTCGCCCACCCCGCCGCTACCCACCACCATCCCCACCCACCACCTGCAAGTTCACCTCCAAACAGCATGCTGTTCCGCTTAGTTAAAAGGTCAGTCACGAGGGGAAGCAGGTTCAAAGTGAGGGGCAGGAGGTTTTGGGGGGGGGGGGGGATGTGAGGGACTGACTTTGAATTAAATCACCATTCCTTCAGTGTCGCTGGATCAAAATGTGGAACTCTCTGTCTAACAACACTGTGGGTGTACCTACACTGCAAGGACTGCAATGGTTCAAGAGGGCAGTTGATCCCCACCTTTGCAAAGGTAGGTAGGGATGGGCAATAGATGTCACCTTTGTGAGCAATGCCCAAATCCCAAGAGCAAGCAAATCAATGCTAATTAATTTATAGAATGCTTTACAAGAATCACAGAATCATACGCAGAAGAGGCCCTTCGGCCCATCGAGTATGCACAGACACATTACAAACACCTGAAACTCCCATCTAATCCCATCTGCCAGCACTTGGCCCATAGCCCTGAATATTATGATGTGCCAAGTGTTCATTCACATACTTTTTAAAGGACGTGATGCAACCCGTCTCTACCACTCACCCAGGCAGTGCATTCCAGACCATCACCAACCTCTGGGTAAGAATATTTTTCCTCATATCCCACCCCTCCCAAACCTCCTATCCCTCACCTCGAACCTATGTCCCTCTGTGACTGACCCTTCAACTAAGGGGAATGGCTGCTCCCTATCTGAACTGTCCATGTTTCTCATAATCTGGTACACCTCGATCAGGTTGCCCCTCAGTCTTCTCTGCTCCAACCAAAACACCCCAAGCCTATGCAACCTCTCTTCAATAACTTAAATGTTCCATCCCAGGCAACATCCGGGTGATTCTACAAATTAATAAGAAGCCTAACCTGGGTTAAAAACACATTGAAGGTTATCAGAGAGGCTTTTGGCATCTCTAAACCCAAATAGAATCTCTTGTTAACTTTACACCTCACCTCATTTTCGTGCTTTTTACTCAGAGTCACATAATTGCTCTTCAGGGCAATGAATTCATCTGCCAACTCCTTACAGTTTTTCTCCATTGCCCTCAGACGATCCTTAGCCATCTGATATTCGTGCATGCACTTGTCCTTCTGCAGTTCGAGCTCCACTGTTCTGTTCTCCAGGAATAAAATCTGCAGCAAATAAAAGTGCCAGCATGAGCGAAACTGAAAGAAAAGTGAGCACGTCCTCCAGGAACCTCGTGAATGGCACAGTGGGAGGAGGCATCCCTCAAGCTATAATGCCTGGTGACAGACTAGTGACCTGTTTTAGGAATTACTGGTTAGGGAAACAGATGAAATTCTGCCTGAGTGTGCCACTGAGTGTGGGAAGAGATTTGAAAATTGACACTGGACCATAATAAGTATTCACAAGTTTCACCAACTCTTGAAAGGGTTTCTTATAGAATCCCTACAGTGCAGAAGAAGACCATTTGGCCTATCGAGTCTACGACAATCATAATCCCACCTACACTTTGCCCTCTTTGACCCCATCTATTTACCCTGCTAGTCCCCCTGACACAAAGAGACAATTTATCATGGCCAATCAACTGAACCCAAGCATCTTTGGAGTGTGGAGCGAAACCCATGCAGACATGGGGAGAACATGCAAATCTCGCACAGACCTGAGGTCAGAATTGAACCTAAATCCCTTACGCTGTGAGGCAGTGTATTCCAGACCATCACCAACCTCTGGGTAAAAAGGTTTTCACATGGACATAGCCATTTAATCATTTTTCCTCTCCCTTGCTTATGTATGTTCATAACTTTACACCAATTTCCTGGTACAGTTACTCTGACGTTTGTCATTGGAACAAATTGATTTCCCTTTCAGTGGAACGAATTCATTCGATAGCCAGTATATTTTAGTATATTTTTCCTTTCGCTTGCTGAATGCACGTGATGAAAGAGCTCTGGCTGCCTATTCTCTCAACCATAACCTCCGGGACAGAATTTCAGAGGGATTCACAGGGAAAGTCATAGGCCTGAAGCCTACTCTCATCAGAAAAACTAACACAAAGGCCGGAATTTTAACGGCACGCCCGCCCCGAGGTTCGTAAAACCGCATTCTCTCTTGGCCTTTTGGTGGGATTTTACAAGCCCTGGGTGGGCGAGGTGGTAAAATTCCATCGAAAATCTCCATGGCAGCGGCTGCACACCTTGTTGCTAAGCAACAGGTAAAATTTCTTTCCTCCCACGGAGTGCAGGCAAGGACCTCGGAGAAGGTGTTCAAACCTTTTATGAGTCAGTATTCAAGGAAACCTGGCTCGGGGATTTGTGAAGTTTATAATGTTTGTGTGAGTCAGAATTCTCGCTGATGTGGTTTTATTCTTTTCAGAAGAAGGCTTACATTCTATCGGGCCTTTCACAATCTCATTAGGGCAGCATGGTGGTTAGCACTGCTGCCTCACAGCGCCAGGGGCCTGGGTTCAACTCCTGGCTTGGGTCACTGTCTGGGTGGAGTCTGCACATTCTCTCCATGTCTGTGTGGGTTTCTTCCCAGGTGCTCCAGTTTCCTCCCACAGTCCAATAAATATGCTGATTAGGTGCATTAACCATGCTAAGTTCTCCTTCAGTGTATCTGAACAGTTGCCAGACTTTCACAGTTAATTCATTGCCTACTTGTGACACTAATAAATAAATTTCCCAGAAAGTTCACAGCGGAATACTTTCCAAGCGTAGTGACTGTCAAGATGCAGCAGTCATTTTGCACAACCAGAAATGAAATGGTTAGTTCGTTATTCATTTGTGAGCTCATGCCTCATTGTGAAATAAATTCTCAAGGTTGAGAAAAAGGCTGTGGATGTTTTGGAGCAGTACTATTCCCCTCAGAAGCACTCCAGCTAACATTTCTGCTGCTAACAGTATCATTCCTTTCACAGCAAGACTTCTCAGTCCTTTGGCTAAGATCAAGTGTGTCGGATTGAGCTCAAGATGAGGCGCGATGTCTTACTAGCACTGCTACCTCACATCGCCAGGAACCCAGGATCAATTCCCAGGGTCACTGTCTGTGTGGAGTCTGCACGTTCTCCCCGTGTCTGCGTGGGTTTCCTCCAGGTGCTCCAGTTTCCTCTCACAGCCCAAAGGTGTGTGGGTTAGGTTGATTGGCCGTGCTAATTTGCCTCGAGTGTAAGGGGGATTAACAAGGTAAATGAGGGTTACAGGAATAGGTCCTGGATGGGATTGTGGTCGGTACAGACTCAATGGGCCGAATGGCCTCCTTCTGCACTGTCGGGATTCTATGTTCTTGTCAGTTTGCATCTTGTTTGTGTCTCTTGTGAGAATCCCGAGTTAGATTACTGGTTTTTGGAGCAAGCAAGGAGATGGATTAAGTCTCTGCGCAGTCCACTGGCCTGACTTTGTAACTTTAAAAATGGAGCAAGAACTTCAAAAACACAAGCCTCAGTAATGTTGTATTTCCCACAGCCTTGCACCTGGTCATCCTTGTTTTAATTCATTAGCTCCGTCTTTGATCACATTAAACATTTTTAGATTAATAATTAAATATTAAACCCACTCAGTTCAGCCATTCATTTCATTTAATCGTAAAATATCCACAGTGAAGGAGGCCATTCAGTCAATCAAGTCTGCTCTGGCTCTTTGACAGAACATCCCACCCAGGCCCTATTCCTGTAACCTCACACAGTTACCCCGCTAATCCACGTGACCCACACATCTTGGGACACTTAGGGTCAATTTAGCGCGGCCAATCCACCTAACCTGCACACTTTGGAAACCAGAGCACCCGGAGGAAACCCATGCAGAGATGGGGAGAATGTGCAGGCTTCGCACAGACAGTGATCCAAGGCTGGAATTGAGCCCAGGTCTCTGGCGCTATGAGGCAGTACTGCTAACCACTGTGCCACTCAAATATTTAGCCCCATTTGTTTTCTTCCTCAGCTCATGTTTGTGCTTCTTGTCACCTCCTGAAGGCATCGGTGCAGACTCGATGGACCAAATGGCCTCCTTCTGCACCATAGATATTCTATGAAATGTACGGCTGTACCGAGTGGGTTTAAAGGCCTGTTTAATTCTTGACCTAACAGCACACTCCACACAGACAATCACCAAGGCCAGAATTGAACCTGGGTCCCTGATGCCATGAAGCTGAAGTGCTAACCGCTGTGTTACCGTGCCACTCCAAGCAAAACCAGTGTTTGAGAAAGCTTCATCGTAGCTTCTTTCCTTTGTGCTCTCTTTAGAAAACTCAGAGGCTGGAATTTTACCGGCGCGCCTGCCCCGATTCCGGAGCTAGGCGAGGCTCGAAGAACGGTGTTCTCCTTTGGCCTCGGGGGGACCGTACAAAAAGCTCGGGCAGACATGCCGGTAAAATTCCACCCAATGTTTATTAAGTAATGATTATGTAATAAGCACTGCGTTTATATTTTTATCATGGCACGCCAGTAATTACAAGTGTTAATATAACAACCCCATGGCTTGTGTTAAAGAAACTTACCTTATTCTTAAGCTCAAAGTTCTCTGCTTCATATTGTTCTCTGATCTTATTGGTCTGAATTTGCAAGTCAATCAGGTCCTTGGAAATCTAAAACATACAAGAAGATTCTCTAAGGAAGAATCAACAAATTCATCTTAAAGTGACAGGATGCCAGAGTAAACAAAAATGCATCTTGAGTCTGTTTGCAAATTCCCATTATCACGACACTAGCGTCTCCCCATGGCTCTCCTTAGAATCTACCTGTTCAGCCAAAGTTTAGTCCTCTGACTTAACATCCCCTTGGACAGATCAAACTCTGGTAATGCTCCTGTGACATTTTGTTATGCTCCAGACGCTTTATAAATGTAGTTTGTTGTTGCGCTGAATCTCACCTTTAACTTTTCTTCCTCGCTGAACACTAGTTTAGAGGAGAGGTCACTTTTCGAGCCCGCCAGCTGTCCCATCTTTCCCTGCAGTTCCCCCAGTTTGGTATACAGGCGTTCATTCTTATCCCGCAGCTGCACCTATAGGAATAGCGATGATACATCAAAGCATTGCAGCGAACACCAATTTCCGGTAAAGTACCACCCTGTCAGTAACTTAATACCATGAGGTGAAGAGGCTGAAAGCTGGTTTATGTGGGGAAGCGATGGTCTAGTGCCAAACTGTTAATCTAGAAACTCAGCTCATGTTCTGAGGATGCTGGGTTCAAATCCCACCACGGTAAATAGTGGAATTTGAATTCAACAAAAAAAAGATTTGGAATTAAAAATCTACTGATGATCGTGAAACCATTGTCGGAAAAACCCATCTGGTTCATGAATATCCTTTAGGGAAGGAAATCAGCTGTCCTTACCTGGTCTGACTTACATGTGACTTACATGAGGATTTATAGTTATTTAGAGAGAAATGAATTGATTGGGGATAGTCAGCATGGTTTCGTGAAGGGTAGGTCATGCCTTACTAACCTCATTGAGTTTTTTTTTTGAGAAAGTGACCAGAGAGGTGGATGGGGGTAAGGCGGTTGATGTAGTATATATGGACTTTAGTAAGGCTTTTGATAAGGTGGCCCATTGAAGACTTCTACAGAAAATGCAGATGTGTGGAATAGAGGGTGATTTAGCTAATTGGATTAGAAATTGGCTGGCAGATAGAAGACAGAGGGTGGTGGTTGATGGGAGATATTCATCGTGGAGTTCGGTGACGAGTGGTGTGCCTCAGGGTCTGTTTTGGGGCCCCTGCTGTTTGTAATTTTTATAAATGATCTGGATGAGGGTATTGGGGGATGGATCAGTAAATTTGCAGATGACACTAAAGTCGGTGGAGTGGTAGATAGTGAAGAGGGGTGTTATAGTTTACAGAGTGACTTGGACAAGTTGCAGAGCTGGGCCGAGAGGTGGCAAATGGAGTTTAATGTGGAAAAGTGTGAGTTAATGCACTTTGGCAGGAACAATAAATGTGTAGAGTATAGGGCTAATGGTAGGGCTCTTAATAGTGTTGAGGAACAGAAGGATCTTGGTGTATGTGTCAATAGATCCCTGAAAGTAGGCAGTCAAGTGGATAAAGTTGTTAAGAAGGCATATGGAGTCTTAGCTTTTATTGGTAGGGGGATTGAATTTATGAGCCGCAGCATCATGTTGCAACTGTACAAAACTCTAGTGCGGCCGCACTTGGAGTATTGTGTGCAGTTCTGGTCCCCACATTATAAGAAAGATGTGGAGGCATTGGAGAGGGTACAGAGGAGGTTTACCAGGATGTTGCCTGGTATGAGGGCAGGTCTTATGAGGAGAGGCTGAGGGATTTGAGGTTGTTTTCGTTAGAAATGAGGCGGCTAAGAGGGGACCTAATCGAAACATATAAGATGATTAGAGGTTTAGATAGGGTGGACAGTGATAGCCTTTTTCCTAGGATGGAAAAAACTAGCACGAGGGGACACAGCTTTAAATTAAGGGGTATGAGTTATAGGACGGATATCAGAGGTAGGTTCTTTACTCAAAGAGTGATTAGGGAGTGGAATGGCCTGCCTGCAGCTGTTGTAGATGCGCCAAGTTTGGTGGCGTTTAAGATGTTAGTTGATAAGTATATGGATGAGAAGGGAATGGTTTAGTTAGGAGGGGCATTGCTTTTTATTTTGGTCGGCACAACATCGAAGGCCGAAGGGCCTGTTCTGTGCTGTATTGTTCTATGTTCTATGTTCTATGTGACTCCAGAGCTATAGCAATGTGATTGACTCTCAACTGCCCTCTGAACAAGGCAACTGGGGATGGGCAATAAATGCTGGCCAGCCAGCGACACACATGTCCTATGAATGAATTAAAAAGAAATTGTCCATAGGCCACTTGCTAGTTCAGCATTTATGGTGTTAAAGCAACATAGCAGTAATTTTGACGAATTCCCAAACATTGGAAAGCTCTGTGCAAAAATGTCACTCTGTTGGTTATCAGGATTAGGTTCCAATGCTGGGTTGAAAGTTGTCCCAAACAAAAGATTTAATGTTTCTGCTGCAGAGTTTTGGCACAGTATCCTATTCAATCTGGTTCACTGAGAATAATGACCCATCTCAATGCCACACTGACAAAAATACTTTGGGTGTAAGCCTAGTGACTGGCTATGCCAGTTGATTGGCGTTGTGAGCCAAGAGCGGGCAAGAAGTGGACAACTGGCTCCACACGTTGTTTCTCATCTCTCGTGATGTTACCAGCCCTATTAAGCCAATGTAACCAGCCTCATCGCCTTTTGAGCCATGAGCTGATTTAAATATTTATTATCTTATTTTAATATTATTAGTGAGCCTGGGATGCAATTGTTTGGGGTCTCTTGCCTTAACCATCTCACCGGTGAAGGTCCTCTCTGGTGAGGCGCTCGCATGGTGCCCGCAAATGGGGATCTGACATGATGGTCTTACCAGTGGGACTAGAGGCCATTCAAGCCCCTCAGCTGGTCAGCAGCAGAGGTGGATAGTGCCCCTGGGATACTGTCAGCCTGGCACTGCCCACCAGGTACCCTGGCACTGCTCACCAGGACCTAGCACTGCTCAATGGGCACTTGGCAGTGCCAATGGGGTGGAGCTTAAAAGGAAGGAGAATCCTTGGCTGGGGTGGGGGGGGGCAGGGGATCAAGACCAGTGATCATCCAGGAAGGGGAGGTGGTATCAATGCAATCAGGGCACATGAGTAACAGCTATAACTCAGTAGCCAGCTTCCTGGTGTGAATAGGCTCTGCCCACCTCATCTACTGGTGAGAATCACATTTTGCCTCATTTGTTTATTCTAAATGCCATAAAATAGTGCGTGGAGCTCACCCAAAAAATGGGCACCACAGTCTCCCATTTTCATGCTCGTTTGGCAGTTTATTTTGATAAAATTGCCCCCTTTCTTTTTTCAGTACCAAGACAGCTCTTGGTAATTATAGAAACACACTAAAAGCATTCTATCCAGAGTGCTTTTCACTTTTACATATCACTCTCATTCTCAATTCCCCTATGAGAGGAAACACTCTCTCAACATCCATCCTGTCAAGTGTATAAACATCATTGTTTGAGGGAGAGGTGAACATTTCACCTCTCATGGTGTACTAGGGAAGTTGAATCTCTGGTGAAGAGGAAGAAGGAGGCTTATATAATGATGAGACGTGAAGGCTCAGTTAGGACAATGGAGAGCTATAAATCAGCCAGGAAGGAGCTAAAGAGGGAGTTGAGAAGAGCTAGAAGAGGACACGAGAAGACTTTGGCGGATAGGATTAAGGAGAATCCTAAAGCATTTTACAGGTATATAAATAATAAAAGATTGGTTAGGGCAAGATTAGGGCCAGTCAAAGATAGCAGTGGGAAGTTGTGCGTGGAGCCTGAGGAGATAGGAGAGACACTGAATGAGTATTTTTCATCAGTATTCACGCAGGAGAAAGACAATGTTGTCGGGGAGAATACTGCGATACCAGGTTGTAGACGGGGCAGGATTGAGGTTCATAAGAAGGAGGTGTTAGCGAATCTTGAGGGTATGAAAATTGATAAGTCCCCTGGGCCAGATGGGATTTACCCTAGGATTCTCTGGGAGGCTAGAGAGGAGAGTGCAGAGCCTTTGGTTCTGATCTTCATGTCATCGTTGGCTACAGGTATAGTGCCGGAAGACTGGAGGATGGCAAATGTTGTCCCTTTGTTCAAAAAGGGGAGTAGGGACAATCCTGGAAATTATAGACCGGTGAGCCTGACTTCTGTTGTGGGCAAGGTCTTGGAAAGAATTATAAGGGATAGGATTTATAAGCATCTAGAGAGAAATAAATTGATTAGGGATAGTCCGCACGGTTTTGTGAAGGGTAGGTCGTGCCTCACAAACCTTATTGAGTTTTTTGAGGAGGTGACCAAAGAGGTATATAAGGGTAAGGCAGTTGATGTAGTGTATATGGATTTTAGCAAAGCGTTTGATAAGGTTCCCCATGGTAGCTACTGCAGAAAGTGCAGATGCATGGGATTGAAGGTGATTTAGCAGTTTGGATTAGGAATTGGCTAGCTGATAGAAGACAGAGGGTGGTGGTTGATGGGAAATATTCAACCTGGAGGGCAGTTACAAGTGGTGTACCTCAAGGATCTGTTTTAGGGCCACTGCTGTTTGTCATTTTTATAAATGACCTAGATGAGGGTGTAGAGGGTTGGATTAGTAAATTGCTGACGATACCAAAGTGGGGGGAGTTGTAGACAGCGAGGATGGATGTTACAGTTTGCAGAGGGACATAGATAGGTTGCAGAGCTGGGCCGTGAGGTGGAAAATGGAATTCAATACGGATAAGTGTGAGGTGATTCACTTTGGTAGGAATAACAGGCATATGAAATATAGGGCTAATGGAAGGACCCTTAATAGCGTTGTCGAGCAGAGCGATCTTGGGGTACAAGTACATAACTCTTTGAAAGTTGGCACCCAGATTGATAAAGTTGTTAAGAAGGCGTACGGTGTGTTAGCTTTTATTGGTAGAGGGATTGAATTTAGGAGCCGTGAGGTTATGTTACAACTGTACAAAACTCTGGTGCGGCCGCACTTGGAGTATTGCGTACAGTTCTGGTCGCCGCATTATTAGAAGATGTGGAAGTATTGGAAAGGGTGCAGAGGAGGTTTACCAGGATGTTGCCTGGTATGGTGGGAAGGCCTTATGAGGAAAGGCTGAGGGCCCTGAGGTTATTTTCATTAGAGAGAAGGTTACGCGGTGACCTAATTGAGGCGTATAAGATGATCAAAGGACTGAATAGGGTGGATAGTGAGAGCCTTTTTCCTCGGATGGTGATGACCAACACGAGGGGACATAACTTTAAATTAAGAGGTGGTAGTTATAGGACGGATGTCAGAGGCATGTTCTTTACACAGAGGGTGGTGAGGGCGTGGAATGCCCTGCCTGCAGCAGTTGTGGACTCGCCTACTTTGGGGGCATTCAAATGTTCGGTGGATAGGCATATGGATGATATTGGAATAGTTTAGGTTAGAGGGTCCACAGGCTGGTGCAACATCGAGGGCCGAAGGGCCTGTACTGCGCTGTAATGTTCTATGTTCTATTTGCCTAGATATTGGTGCACAGCGGGGGATGGGGGTACAGTAAGGGGAGAAGTTTGTTCCTCTTGAAAAATAATGATCTCTTACATCTGAGACAACTTTGAATCAGGATTCATCGGCCATTTACAACACACTTGGCGGCCAGCCAAACTTCCTCATGCTGCGGTGGGATAGGAAAATCCCACTGGTGGGAACGGTGATAAGATTCCGACCATCGTATCCACTCCTCAGGTGTCAAGTGGGAAAAGGGTAGCATAGACATAACAACCAGTCAGAGGGAAGCTAAACACAGGACCAAAGTTCACATGTCTTTGAATATAATTTCAAATTAGAATAAAAACAACTCCATTCTGACATGATTGAAATAAAACCCGCTTCTAAACAGTTATTTTAAAAACTCAAATTCAAATTTGCATTTTTGAAAAAAATTAAAAGTATATTTTTTGATATTAATTTGTATGCATTTCACGTTTAGCTGGTGCAGGGATATGCAGCCAAATCTCCTCCAATTCCTCATACTCTACAGAAATATACATCCATTGATGCACTTCCTGCTGCCTCAGCAAAGCAGCCAGCATAATTAAGGACCCAAAGCATTTTGGACATTCTCTCTTCCACCTTCTTCCACCAGGAAAAAGATACAGAAGTTTGAGGTCATGTACCAACCAACTCAAGAACAGCTTCTTCTCTGCTACTGTCAGACTTTTGAATGGCCCTACCTTGCATTAAGTTGATCTTTCTCTATACCCTCGCTATGACTGCAATACTACATTCTGCACGCTCTCCTTTCCTTCTCTATGAACAGTACGTTTTGTCCGTATAGCGTGCAAGAAACAATACTTTTCACTATATTATAATACAAGTAACAATAATAAATCAAATCAATATTTAAACCTCAGGCTCATCTGCACAATTTATTCGCTTACGTTCTCATTGTTGAGTCGCCGGATTTGATCCTTGAGCACACTGACTTTCTCGCTGCCACCTTTGGTGCCCATTCCCTCAGCAGGCGGGTGCTGCAGTGCCAGGATCCGCGCTCGGTACTGGGTCACCAGTGACTGGAATCAATGGGAAGACAGAGTCAGAGCATGTCCACACCCTTCCTCCTCCTCCCCCTCAGCACTGCAAGGTAAAGTTAGCTTGCAGCTTACAGGTGCGTTCCAAGTGTACAGTAGCTATGTTGCTATAAACAGTTTGTTGCTATAATTTCTCTGATTACTCTCCGTCCAACAAACCATTCAAACTGGTACAAACAGGGAGGTGGAGCTGATGGGAGGGACGCAAAAGCTCTCAGTTACCATTCAGCAGCTGCCAAATAAATCTTGTGCTGGATGTGGCTTAACTCTTTAACAAAATATTAAGTAGGAATTAACAGTCAGTTCAGGGTCTGTTGCAAGGTTGTGTTAAGACCTAGGCTAAAGACTCCAAGGTGTTTGGTGAAGTTAACTCATGTCCTAAGTTTTTACATTAGTTTTTGGCATTAGGGTGAGTCTAATATGTTTCACACCAGGTATGATTCAAATGACCCACTAGGGAGCTTTTATAAAACAATGTTTTTTTAAGAACACCATTAGAACATAATATAGGATACTGTTAAATACGTTAAGAGGCCATGGTGTTAAGAGTGAGATCCTGACTTGGAGAGAGAATTGACTCATTGGCAGAAGGCAGAGAGTGGGGATAAAGGAGTCTTTTTCAGGATGGTAGCCGGTGACCAATAGTGTGCCTCAGGGGTCAGTGCTGGGATTACAACTTTTCACCGTATACATTAACGATCTGAAGGAAGGAACTGATGTAAGTTTGCTACATTTGCGGGTGATACGAAGATATATAGAGGGACAGTTCATATTGAGGAAGCACAGGGGCTGTAGAAGGACTTGGTTAGGAGAGTGGGCAAAAAAGTAGCAGATGAAATACAATGTGAAAAGTATGAGGTTATGAACTTTGGAAGGAGGAATGGAGGAATAAATTATTTCTCAATGGGAAAATGCTTCGGAAATCAGAAACACAAAAGGGAGACATTGTTCAAGGTTCTTTTAAAGTTAATGTGCAGATGAGTCGGCAGTTAGGAAGGCAAATGCAATGTTAGCATTCATGTCGAGAGGGCTGGAATACAAGAGCAGAGACGTGCTTTTGAGGCTGTATAAGGCTTGGTCAGGCTGCATTTGTTAGTACTGTGAGCAGTTTTGGACCTCATACCTAAGGAAGGATGTGCTGAACTTGGAAAGGACCCAGAGGAGGTTCACTAGAATGATCCCTGGAATGAAGAGCTTGTCGTATGAGGAATGGTTGAGGACTCTGGAACTGTACCCATTGGATTTTGGAAGGATGAGGGGGGGGGGGGGGGGGGGGGGATCTTATTGAACCTTACAGGATACTGTGAGGCCTGAATAGAGTGGATGAGGAGAGGACGTTTCCACTATAGAAAAAAACCAGGGGGCATATCCTCAGGCTGAAGGGATGATCCTTTAAAACAGAGATGAGGAAGAATTTTTTCAGCCAGAGAGTGGTGAATCTGTGGAATTCTTTGCCGCAGAAGGTTACGGAGGCCAGGTCATTGAGTATCTTTAACACAGAGATAGATACGTTCTTGATTAATAAGGGGATCAGGGGAAAAGGCAGAAGAATGGGGATGAGAAAAAAAAAATCAGCTATGTTTGAATGGCGGGTTGAAATGGGAATTCCTTCTTTATGGCAATGCCTGAACCCATTATAATTCTGGTTTGAATTCAACAGTTTCCTGCTGAATTCCCATGGTGATGCCTCTGCCAGTCAGAGTCCACCTGCCAAGCAACTACTCTCTTTTCATGTGGTATAAATTGTTGTTGTTTTCGCTGTTGGCATTTTCCTGCCAGCACTCCTGATGAGTGCAAGATGAAAAGCTTTGACAGTAGGTGACTTTTTTTTTAACCAGAAATATCTCAGATGCATAAAGAGAATACTCCCAGTGCTTCATTATGCAATATTCACAGTACATGATCAGGCCATTAGATCCATTAGTATTGTCTTTAGTGCCAGAAGCTACCTACTTTCTTACTTGGGGAGGCAATGGCCTGTTATATAGACTATTAATCCATAATATTCCGGGGACATAGGTTCGAATCCTGCTAAAGCAGATGGTGGAATTTGAATTTAATATAAAGAAAAATCTGAAATTAAGAATACACAAAACCTTTATCAACTGCTTGAAAAACCCATCTGGTTCACTAATATCTTTTAGGGAAGGAAATCTGCCATTCTTACCTGGTCTGGCCTACATGTGACTCCAGAGCCACAGCAATGTGGCGGACTCTCAACTGCCCTCTGGATAAAGGCAACTAGGGACAGGCAATAAATCTGGCCAGCCAGCAACGCCCATATCCCATGAATGAATAAAGAAAAATTTATCAACCCCTATCCCACATAACCTTCTATTCTTCCTTCTCTCATGCTCTTATCTGGCTTCCTCTTGAACTCGTTCAAACTATTTACTTTAACTATTCCTCATCACAGCAAGTTCCACTTTCCAACCACTCTCACAGTGAAACAAAGGTTTTCCTGAATTCCACATTGGATTTATTCATGACTAATTCATATTCATCATGCCTAGTTTTGGATTCCCCACAGTTACAAACAACTTCTCTGGGGCGGCACGGTGGCATAGTGATTAGCATCACTGCCTCATAGCACCAGCGACTCAGGTCCAATACTGGCCCTGGACGACTGCCTATGTGGAGTTTGCATGTTCTCCCCACGTCTGTATGGATTTCCTTCGGGTGCACCAGTTTCCTCCCACAGTCCAAAAATGTGTAGGTTACATAAATTCGGCATGCGAAATAACCCTTTAGTATCCCAAAACGTGCATGTTAGGTATATTGACCATACTAAATTGCCTCATAATATCTTAAGATGTGCAGATTAGGTAGATTGACCATACTAAGTTATCCCTAAGTGTCCAAACACGAACAGGTTATGTATATTGGCCATGCTAAATTACCTATTAGTGCCCCAAGATTTGCATGTTAGATAGATTGAACATACTAAATTGCCTCATAATGTCCCAAGATGTGAAGATAAGGTGGACCGTAGAAATCATAGAAACTCTACAGTACAGAAATAGGCCATTGGGCCCATCGAGTCTGCACCGATAATAATCCCACCTAGGCCCTACTCCCATATCCCTCAATATTTACCCACTAATTCTTCTAACCTACGCATCCCAGGACACTAAGGGCAATTTCAGCATGGCCAACCAATTTAACCTGCACATCTTTGGATTACCCATTCTAAATTACCTGTTAATGTCAGGGGGATAATGTGGGGTTTAGGGGTATAGGGCCTGAGTGGGACAATTGGTCCAGACTCAATGGGCTGAATGGCCTCCTTTTGCACTGTTGGGATTCTATGATTCATCTTTTCAAACACTTGCATAATTTCAAAGCTCTCCCCTTCGGCCTTCTCAAGAAAAGATCTCTAGCCTGTTCATTTTGTTAATTATATCCTCGCAGTTCTGGTCTCACCCTTGTAAATCTTTTCCAGAGGCCTTCTCCAGCCTTTCTAAATCCTTCCTCAAGTAGTAAAAACCAGAACTGGTCACAGCACTCTTTGAGTGGTAAATTGCTTCATCATTCTTGATCTTTCTGCTCTGAGCCTTGAGGGAAGAGGTTGTAACTTTAACTGCAAGGCAGCAGGCAAGCTAACCTGAATTTATAGACCAGTAACCAGAAAATCAATGTTCACCCTCTCAGTCGACACAATTGCAATTGAAGCGCTCAATACTAATTTCATTCTGAAGTGTAGGCACATCAGGAAGTGTTTAAAAATATTGAAAGGCATCGCAGGGTACTGAGCTGAACATAGCGCATTGTTGTGTACAGTGAGATCTGTATACGCAAAAATACTTTAAGGATGGCACAGTGGCATAGAGGTTAGCTCTGCTGCCTCACAGCGCCAGGGACCAGGGGCACAACTCCCTGTTTGGGTCACTGTCTGTGCAGAGTCCGCATGCTATCTGTGTGGGTTTCTTCACAGCGCCAGGGACCCAGTTTCAACTCCCACTGAGTCACTGTCTGTGTGAATTTGCAAGTTCTCTCCTTGCGTCTGCATGGGTTTCCTCAGGATGCTCCGGTTTCTTCCTGCAGTCCAAAGATATGTAGGGTACGTAGATTGGCCATGATCAATGCATGCGGTTTACAGGGTTAGGGCAGGAATTGGGTCTGGATAGAGTGCTCTTTCAGAGGGTCAGTGCAGACCCAATGGGACAAATAACATCCCCTGCGCTGTAGGGATTCTATGATTCTATGACTTGGTGGCACAGTGGTTAGCACTGCTGCCTCACAGCCAGGGACCCTGACTCGATTCCCAGCTTTGGTCACTGTGTGGAGTTTGCACATTCTCCCCCTGTCTGCGTGGGTTTCCTCCCACAGTCTGAAAGACGTGCTGATTAGGTGCATTGGCCGTGCTAGACTCTCTCTCAGTGTATCTGAACAAGATAAATGTGGCAACGAGAGGATTTTCACAGTAACTTCATTGCACTGTTAATCTAAAACTACTTGTGACACTAATAAGCTTTAAACTTTGCCACTTTTTAAAGAGGTTTACTTACTGCAATGCACATCTCTGCATTATGTTTCTCGGTAAATAGACATGATTTTGTTGGTGGCAGCGTTGTGTAGTGTACTCACCATGGAGATACAGAATCAGTGCACTCGCACACATACACTGGCTTTGGGTCGAGCGATGGCTTCCATTTTAAAACTCACATCCTGATTTCAAATTCTTAACAGCCTCACCTCACTCTCCAAATGAACATTGGACTGCTCCACCATTCAATACATTTAAGTTAAAATTTATTCGTCACAAGTAGGCTTACATTAACACTCCAATGACGTTACTGTGAAAATGTCCACTCTGGCGCCTGTCCAGGTAACTGAGGGAGAATTTAGCTTAGCCAGTGCACCCAACCAGCACATCTTTTGGACTGTGGAAGGAAACCGGAGCGCCCAGAGGAAACCCACGCAGACACAGGGAGAACGTGCGGATTCTACACAGAGAACCTAACCCGAGTTCTCTGATGTCTTTGGGGCAGCAATGCTAACCACTTTCCGCAATGTCACCCAAATCATAAAATCATAGAATCTCATAATGCATGAGAGGCCATTTGTCCCATCGGGTCTGCACTGACCCTCTGAAAGACCGTCCTACCCAGACCAAATAACCCTGTAACCTCACGCATTGATCATGGCCAATCCACATATCCTGCACATACCACCATATCAATCTCCTCAAAATAATCTCCTTCAGCTCCAAAATCCTCAATTTCCCAACACTTGTTCATCCTCCATTTTAATCACCTCACCACTGGTGGCCAGGCCTTCAGTTGCTGAGGCCCCTGAACTCCGGAATTCCTCTTTAAATGTTCTCACTTCTCCACTTCACTTTCATCCTTGAGGATTTCCAAAGCCAACCTCTTTGATCAAGCCTTTGATCATCTGCCCTGCTACCTCCTGAGAAGGCTCAGTGTCACATTTTATTTGTTGATCGTTCCTGCGAGGCACTTTGAGATATTTTACATTAAGAGTGCTATTGAAATGTGAATTGCTGTTGTCGATGATGATAATCATAGAATCATAGTATCCCTACATTCTAAAGGAGGCCATTTGGCCCATCGAGTCTGCACTGACAACAATCCCCAACTAAAGCCTATTCCCCAAACCCCACATTTATTCATCCTGCCAATCCCCTGACACTAAGGGACAAATTAGCATGGCCAATCTACTTAATCTACACATCTCTGGACTGTGGGAGGAAACAGGAGCATTCAAAGAAAACCCAGGCAGACATCTGGAGAACATGCAGACTCCACACGGACAGTGGCCTGAAGCCGGAATTGAACCCAGGTCCCTGGAGCTATGAGGCAGCACTGCTAACCATTGTGCCCTCAATAACAAGGTTGAGGCTTCAGAGCTGAGTAAGGATCCCCTGCAATGTGTTGTTTAGAAAATGCTTTGGGGTCAGCCATTGGGAGAAGACAGGAATAAAGTTTACTTATGAGTCACAAGTAGGCTTACCTTAACACTGCAATGAAGTTACTGTGAAAATCCTCTAGTCGTCACACTCCGGCGCCTGTTCGGATACACTGAGGGAGAACTTAGCCTGGCCAATACACCTAAACAGCACGTCTTTCAGACTGTGGGAGGAAACCGGAGCACCCAGAGGAAACTCACGTAGGCACGGGGGCGAACGTACAAACTCCGCGTAGACAGTGACCCAAGCTGGGAATCGAACCCAGAATTTATGTGAGGCAGTAGTGCTAACCACTGTGTCAAATAGATTCAGTTGCAATTTAGTACCCCAGCAATAATTTTTCCTTTCATGGTTAGATTCCCTTCTTGATGGAGAATCAGCCCAATCCTCCTTTGCTATCTTTTTATTGTGTATTTATGTGGCTGCAGAAGATCTTTGGATTCACTTTTACGCTGAAGTTCACATTTAGCTGCCAGCCTCTTCTCATACTCCCTCCTCTCCCCTCATACTTACTTTTGCATTGTGGCTCTGAGTTTTCTATCTTCAGCCTGGTTCCCACTCACTTTTCCGGCTTCATCCTGCTCTCCATCTCTTTTCTCATCCACGAAATCCGGCCTTTGTTTTCCTGATCTTACCCCTATCGTGGGATAAAGCTCAATAACTCCCTCCTCTCTATTGCCTTCCTCAGCCTACATTGTGGCACATGGCAACATCCTCCCTTCCTCATTCTGAAACGCTTTATCCCCAACCCTGTCCCCACAAGCCTCCCTCACCTCCACGACCCCCACCCCTGCTCTTTGTTGTTCTTTTACAGTCTCATGTCAACACTGCTGTGTTCCCACAGCGGGGTACTTTCCTCCTTCAATGGAAATAACAACTGGGAAAGGTTTAAACCATGTGGCACGGTGCCACAGTGGTTAGCACTGCTGCCTTACAATGCCAGGGACCCGAGTTCGATTCCACCCTCGGGTGACTGTCTGTGTGGAGTTTGCACATTAGAACATAGAACATTACAGCGCAGAACAGGCCCTTCGGCCCTCGGTGTTGAGCCAACCAATTAAGAAAAAGCTATGACCCTCTAACCTAAACCATTCCCTTTTCATCCATAAACTTATCTACTAATCTCTTAAATGCCACCAAACTTGGCACATCTACAACTGCAGCAGGCAGGGCATTCCATACCCTTACCACCCTCTGGGTAAAGAACCTACCTCTGATATCCGTCCAATAACTACCACCCCTTAATTTAAAGCTATGTCCCCTCGTGCTAGCTTTCTCCATCCTAGGAAAAAGGCTATCACTGTCCACCCTATCTAAACCTCTAATCATCTTATATGTTTCAATAAGGTCTCCTCTTAGCCGCCTTCTTTCTAATGAAAACAACCTCAAATCCCTCAGCCTCTCCTCATAAGACCTTCCCTCCATACCAGGCATCA
Source organism: Sphyrna mokarran (assembly GCA_024679065.1). Classification (NCBI taxonomy): domain Eukaryota; kingdom Metazoa; phylum Chordata; class Chondrichthyes; order Carcharhiniformes; family Carcharhinidae; genus Sphyrna; species Sphyrna mokarran. Next base: position 44,082,754 of record JAGIQG010000018.1, read on the forward strand.
TCCTGGTAAACCTCCTCTGCACCCTCTCCAATGTCTCCACATCTTTCTTATAATGTGGCGACCAGAACTGTACACAATACTCCAAATGCAGCTGCACTAGAGTTTTGTACAGTTGCAACATGACGTTGCGGCTCCAAAATTCAATCCCCCTACCAATAAAAGCTAAGACTCCATATGCCTTCTTAACAACCTCCCTGTGTCTGCGTGGATTTCCTCTGGGTGCTCTGGTTTCCTCCCACACTCCAAAGATGTGTAGGTTAGGTGGATTAGCAGTGCTAAATTGCCCATTAGTGTCACAAGGTGTGTAGGTTTGGGTATTTAGGCTTGGGGTTCGGGACAGATCTGGGTGGGATTGCCCTTAGTGTCAGGGGGATTATGAGAGGCTACAAGGATAGAGTCTGGGTGGGATTGTTTGTCAGTGCAGACTCGACGGGCCGAATAGCTTCCTTCTGCACTATAGGGATTCCCATACTGCTAATTCGCTATCAGTCACGTTGTGCCAAAGCAAAAAATCAAATCAGCCCCACTGTCATTGGGAACCTTTCGATAATGCTGTCCACTCAGAGAAAACAAATGGGGTGACAAATGGGTCAAAGTGATTCAGTATATGGTTAAACACTGCCACCTCCTGGTATTACAGAGTACTACATAATAATTCATTGAGCCCAAGTGGGGCCTGTAATTCCCCCCATTCCCTGGCTAAAATGTTGAAGGGAGCTCACCTCTGATAACAAAGACTGCTCCACTTGCACTAGTTACATTAAAATGGCTCCTCTCAGGTGGAAGTTCCAAATCACCACCCCACCCTTCCCCCACGGCTTGGACAGCTGTGAATCTATACACCCCTGGGTGACAACTAGAAGTAGGTCCATCACACCAAGGAATCTAGATAAGTCCAGATAAACCCAAGGTCTGGACTCTCACTGGGGCCAGGCTCCAGTAAGTCGGGGAAGGGAAGCAGGGGGGAGGGGGTGGTCTACAGTGACGTTTGAGAGGTTGGGGGGAAGGCTAAAGTGGTTGGTGGGGGGATAGGGGATGGGAATGATCTTGGCAGGTTCAGCTGCCTCTGATGGACCAGGAACTTTGCTAAGGGTAGCACAGTGACACAATGGTTAGCACTGTTGTCTCGCATTGCCAGGGACCCGGATTCGATTCCAGTCTTGGATGACTGTCTGTGCGGGGCTGACATATCCCTCTCTCACCCTATCCCTCACCCCTTACTCTATATCTGCATCTGCCTCCATAGTTTGGACTGCGGCCTCACAACTGGCACCTGCAGATGCCTCGCTTCCGTCTAACGATTATAACCAGCCTTGATGGAGGCACAAACCTGAGAGACAAAGAGTAAGGGAGACAGTGGTGCAGTGGCATTGTTGCTGAACTAGTAATCTGGAGACCCAGGTTCGAATCCCACCACAGCAGACAGCGAAATCCAAATTCAGTAAAAATCTAGAATTAAAAGTCTAATGGTGACAACAAAACGATTGTCATAAAAACTCATCTAGTTCACTAATGTCTTTTAGGGAAAGAAATCTGCTGTCCTTACCTTGGTCTGGCCTACATGTGATTCCAGACCCATAGCAATAGGGTTGATTCTTAAATGCCCGCTGCAATGGAAGACAGTTACATGGGCAATAAATACATGTCTGGCCCTGGATGCTGCCCACATCCATTAATGAATAAAAATAGAGGACAACATGGAAGGAGACCTTTCAGCTCATCAAGACTGTGGGCCACTCTGTCAAAGACAAATCCAGCCAGTTTCCATTTCCCAATCCCAATTCTGTTCCCCCACCTAAGGAAGTCTTACCCCTGTTTCCATAGTGAGTTATCCTGGGGGCAGAGTGCCAGATTCCCCAATATCTCAGCCACTTTTCTTCATGTTTCTAGGTGTCCAGATCATCAACAACTTGTCCTTGTCCCTCCATGCCGAAGCTATAGTTAAGAAAGCCTACCAACACCTCTATTTTCTCAGGAGGTGAAGGAAATTCGCAATGTTCAATACAAAAGTCACATCTTTTACAGATACACCATAGAAAGCATTCTTTCTAGTTGTATCACAGCTTGGTATAGTTCCTGTTCTGTCCAAGACTGCAAGGAATTTCACAGGTTTATGAACATAGCCCAATCTATTACACAAACCAGCTTCCCATCCATTGATTCTCTCTACATTTCACCACTGCCTCAGACAAGCAGCCAGCATAATTAAGGACCCATGTACCCCAGACATTCTCTCTTCCACCTTCTTCTGTCGGGAAAAAATCTAACCGACTCAAGAACAGTCTCTTCCCTGCTGCCATCAGACTTTTGAATGGACCGACCTTATATTAAGTTGATCTTTCTCTACACCCCAGTTATGGCAGTTACAGGAAATTCTGTACTGTCTCCTTCCCTTCTCTATGTACAGTATGCTTTGTCTGCAGAGCGCGCAGACATTCTGTACTCCCTCCTTCCCTTCTCTATGTACAGTATGCTTTGTCTGCAGAGCGTGCAAGAAACAATACTTTTCATTGTATATTAATACATGTGACAATAATAAATCAAATTAAACTAAGCCGGCAGGAATTGTGCATTAAGTGCAATATTGAAGGATCCTGCCATGCTGCCCTTTGCATACCTCAACAAAGTAGTCATTTAATACGGGGAAATTTTTCACTTGTGAGAGAGTGGAGCACGTTTTCAGCACAGCAGCAAGGCGCTGGCTTTCTGGCTTTGGAGACAGGCAACAAATAACGCGAGTTTTACAGTTTCCCCCAAAAGCCTCTTGTGTCAGCTGTGTCAGTTTAGATTCACTGCAAAGTAAAAACACAGAATTATCGTCAAGTTTTTAATGAGAGAGTCCTATTGAGACTCACACCTCGGTTCCAGCTCACGAACACTGATGCAGCATAGAACAACAATCGCTATCAAAAGGTAGCTAAGTTAGGTTTATTTATTAGTGTCACAAGTAAGCTTACATTAACACTGCAATGAAGCTATTGTGAAAATCTACTAGTCTCCACACTCTGGTGCCTATTCCGGAGAATTTAGCAGGTAATCACGCCTTACGCGTTTTGGGAGAAAACCGGAGCACCCGGAGGAAACCCACGCAGACACGGGGAGAACATGCAGATTCCACACAGATAGTGACCCAAGCCAGGAATCTCTGCATGGATGGCCTTACTGTCCTTAGATCAATTGAAACCCTGAAGTGACCAATGATGAGCCACTTGCAGACATCTTTCCCCATCGAGGTGGGCACTTTGCCACATGGGGAAACTGCCAGATATATTCTGAGACTCTGACAGGTTCTTCCTTACAGACATAGGATGGGGACCCATCTGATCAGGCAAACTATGGCCTATAGAAGATCTCCCCCAACCTCTGCCCACTCCCACACATATATGAATGGTCCTCATCAGCCCAACTGCCCTTCTCTTGGCTCTGCTACCTCTTCCATCGTGTTGCTGCTGCCAGCTTGCAGTCCCAGCGGTGACCACTAGACCAAGTGGCGTTACTGGGATTGAAGAGCTGCCAGTTCGGGAGCTTATGGAGGCAGGCTGTCATCCATTAATGGATGGAAGGCCCAACTCCAGATAATCAATCGCCTGAGGCTTGCAAAATGCAGATGAAGCTCCCAGCAGCGACCAAGGCAGGTTTTTCCCCAACTGTCTGGCCAGTGGAGGGGGCAACTACAGGCCTGTAAATTCCAGGCTACTAAATTATCATCCAAGCATTGTTCACGATTGCTTTGTAGGCAGATGTGGCAGCCATTTTGTACTCAGTACTTAGGCGGACAGATGTGGCAGCTATTTTGTACTTAGTACAGAGGTGGGCAGACGTGACAGCTAATTTGTACTCAGTACAGAGATGGACAATTGTGGCAGCCATTTTGTACTCAGTATATAGGGGCGGACGGATATGGCAGCCATTTTGTACTCAGTACAAGAGGCAGACGTGGCAGCAATTTTGCACTCAGTACGTTTGTGGGCAGATGTGGCAGCCATTTTGCACTCAGTACCTAGGTGGGCAGATGTAGCAGCCATTTTGCACTCAGTGTATACATACATGGTTCATATTGTGGGAAAGGTAATACATTTTTCATATTTAAGTAACTGTTAGTGGTTGTAACATTAGTAGAAGAAAATAAGTAAAACTAATGTCAGCAATGTTTAAATTTAATATCTGTTAAAATATTAAGCAGTTTTTTTTATAATGCATGAAGACGTGGCAACAATAATACCCCTCATTTCACTATCATTTTATAAGTGTATCCTTTCATATCTTTGTTAATCTCAATAACTCCTACACCAATACTTCTGGCACCACCCCATCCTTACCTGTGGTCAATAACTCTGTCCGGATAGGGGGACCTCGCCAGGTCACTCACTACCCGAGCAAACGCAAGCAGTGACTTGTTGAGCAGGGAGTCTTCCTGGAAATGTAAAGCGTTCTTGTCGTCTGCGAGCTTTTCCGCTCCGGGGAGGTCAATGATCTGCAGACATGACTTGGTGGGATGCATCTCATTGCGATCCTGCTGCAGTGTTTATCATCAAATACACAACAAAAGAATCAGTCAAAACATCAATCCTTTAGTGAGACAATGTCTATGAGGAGTTTTCCTAGGAAGGGAGAGGAATTGAATCAATTTTGCAGAGAAATGTGCAGAATGGTTAATTAAATGAAAAGCTTCCCTGAAATTCCCTTTTCCCTCATGCACACCTTTTTTTGATGTTTAATCATTAGTGTCACAAGTAGGCTTACATTAACACTGCAATGAAGTTACTGTGAAAATCCCCTTGTTGCCACATTCCAACGCCTGTTTGGGTACACTGAGGGAGAATTTAGCACAACTAATGCACCTAACCATCACGTCTTTCGGACTGTGGGAGGAAACTGGAGCACCCGGAGGAAACCCGCACAGACATGAGAAGAACGTGTAGCCTCCACACAGACAGTGACCCAAGCCGGGAATTGAACTCAGGACCCTGACGCTGTGAGGCAGCAATGTGCTAAAGTGCCGTCCACTATACCTTGTTCCCTATATCTGCTCAAAAGGACATGCCAGCAAAGCAGCAGAAATGAAAGATGTTAAATTTAGCTTGATTTTAACTGGGGACGTTGCTGAAAAGAGGGACAAGCTGTTGAGGTTGTTCATCTTGAGGTGGAACAGTGGTTAACATTGCTGTCTCACAGCGCCAGGGACTCGGGTTCAATTCCCAGCTTGTGTCACTGTTTCTGTAGAGTTTGCACATTCTCCCCATGTCTACGTGGGTGCCCTCTGGGTGCTCCAGTTTCTTCCCACAGTCCAAAGATGTGCTGGTTAGGTTGATTGGCCGTGCTAAATTGCCCCTTACTGTCAGAGGGATTAGAAGGGTAAATACATGGGGAGAGAGCTTGGGTGGGATTGTTGTCGGTGTAGGTTTGATGGGCTGAATGGTCTTTTCCTGCACTATAGGATTCTATGATTCTATTCTACGATCTTATATTCATTAGAACAAATGCAAGAATGGCAAATTTCATCCAATCATAACAATTTATACTAGAGAAGAAAAGGTAGCTGATAGGTTTACAAGTTAACTCTGAATGAATTGAGAAAGTAATGGGGAACTGTAACCCTCCCAAGCTCCCTGGAAACCCAAAAAAGCTACAGGGCTCATGTTTGCAAAGAAGAGGTTCCTCTGTATGAACGTTACTTCTGGCAGTGAGCCACTGTATGAGTTTAAACGATTATTTAAATCAGGTGTTTGTGCAGATACTGGCGCACTCGGGGTTGTTGCAAAAGTGCTGCCCCTTCACAGAATCACATCTAATGGATGTTTTAATGTGGGTTTTGCAAGTGTGGGCTGGCTGAATGCAATCTGTACTCTGTCAACAGCTGAGGGAACATGCCCTTTGACCCAATCAGCCAATCGCTGGGGACCATATCTGGAAAATAGATTAATAAAACTTCCTTTGATGACCAAGACATCAAAGAGAAATGTGAGGGAAATGGTTGAGCCCTGAGTTCTGTTCATTCCAGTAGTATTATATATTAGAATGCTTATCTGCCCAGTTTTGACGAAGATTTCCTCCCCAGTTTGATGATGAGTGAGGCAATCATTTTTCTTCCATCATTTCCCTACAGGCAAATGGAAAATGGATCTTTTCCCACTGATTCACCAATGGAAAAGCAGTACCATTGCTCTATCTAACATTAGGGCAGTTTCTTCAACTTATTTATTGCATCGAAACATGCAAAAATAGGAGGCCGTTTTGCCCTTCGAGCCTACTCTATCATTCATGGCCAAACATCCAACTCAATAGTCTGATCCCGCCTACTTTCTGGACCCTTTGATTCCCTTTACCCCTTGAGCTATATCTAACTCCTTTAAAAGATAGCGGGGACAGTCTTATCACTACACCCCGCTGGCCAATGGGTGGGATGGGGTCACCCCTCCTGATCTTACCAGCACTGGATATCCGGTGACTTCAGTCTCCTGCCCAGAAAGGGTGCAAGACTGAATATATTATTCAAATTTATTTAAATGCTGGTTTAAATAGAAGTAGCAAGCCCAAGGTTGAATTGTCCGGGCTCATTTGTCTGTGTGCCCTCGCCGGGGAAGGTCCTCTCTCTGGCAAAGATCACGCATGGTCCCCCATCAACAGGCATCATGGCTTCAAGGGTGGAACCAGAGGCTATTGAGACCCCCTGTGAGGTCAGGAGCAAAGCAGGGGCTATCCCTTGGGCAGTGCCAGCCTGGCACCCTGTCACTGCCAGCAGTGATCGCTGATCAATGGACAGTGCCAAGGGGATGGGGTATGAGTGCGAGACCTACTGGCATTTAGGGCCGGACTGGGGTGAGCTGCTCAGTGGGGGAGAATTGCTCTACACTCTGCACAGTGATTGGTGAGGGGGAGAGGCAGCCACTACCCCTCTGCAGTAGCAATCGCTGGAGGGGGTTGGTGGGGGAGCTTCTCTACAATAACAATCGGTGCAGAGAGAGACGGTGGCAATTGTTCCAGTGGGGGTGGGGTTAGAGTTCACGATTGGCTACAGGCCCCTGCGGTAATGGGGTCATGCTGGGCTACGCATGTCTGTTGATAGCACAAGAGGTAGTGACAGTTCTCCGCTGCCCTCAGAGCGCATGTGCGTGTGCAGCGGCGCTCTCTGCAGCCATCAGCCGGCTTTCAGGCAATTTAGGACCCGACCAGTCCCCCTGCTGGCAACTTTCAAGTTTGTCAAGGATTTTTTTTGCCAAAGTCAGGGAAGATTTGACTTTTAATTTGCTCAAAAAATGGTGTGACTTTCTCTCATTTACATCCTCATTTTTCATGCACAGTTTTGGCAAAATTGCCCCTACAATATTTTAGCCTCAACACTTTCTGTGGTCATGAGTTCCCACTCCCTGGGTGAAGAAATTTCATGGAATCATAGAACCCCTACAATGCAGAAGGAGGCCATTTGGCCCATCGAGTCTGCACCAACTCTCTGACAGAGTATTTTACCCAGGCCCTCTCTCCCACCCTATCCCCGTAACATCACACATTTCCCATAATCTGCTTAATCTACACATCTTAGGACACTAAGGGACAATTCAGCACGACCAATCAACCTAACCTGCATATCCTTGGACTGTAAGAGGAAATCGGAGAAGACATTGGGAGAATATGCAAACTCCGTGCAGTCACCCAGGGATGTAAGCTAGCCTGGCATTGTGAGGCAGCAGTGCTAACCATTATACCACAGTGCCACCCAACCTCAATTTCCCCTCATCTCATCCCTAAATGATTTACCCCGTATCCTTAAATTATAACCCCTGGTTCTGGAAACTCCACCATCAGGAGTTTCCTTCCTGCATCTACCTGTCTAGCCTGTTAGAATTTCATGGGTTTCTATGAAATCCTCCTCGTGCTTTTGAAATCCAGTGAATATCATCTTAACCAACTCGATTTCTCCTCAGACATCAGTCCCGCCACCCCAGCAATCAGTCTGGTCAACTTGAATCACACCTTGGCATGGGTCTTGCTCTGCCCAAGACCGCACAGAACTACAAAGAGTCGTGAATGTAGCCCAATCCATCGTGCAAACCAGCCTCCCATCCATTGACTTTGCTTTGGAAGAGCAGCCAGCATACTTAAGGACTCCGCACACCCCAGGCATACAGTAGCAGAATGGTTAGCACTGATGCTTCACAGCGCCAGGGACCTGGGTCTGATTCCTGGCTTGGGTCACTATCTGTGTGGAGTCTGCACATGCTCCCTGTGTCTGCATGGATTTCCTCCAGTTTTCTCCTAAATGACGTGATGGTTGGGTGCATTGACCTGAACAGGCGCCAGATGACTTGGGGAATTTCATAGTAACTTCATCGGCAGTGTTAATGTAAGCATGAAAGCAATAATTTTCACCATATGCTAATATATATGACAATAATAAATCAAACCAAATTAAATCAATCTTATTGAAGGCAGTATAGTTCTGCAGACTCACCACCAGTAAGTTTAGCTGAGTGATGACGGTAGCGTGGCTCTCGGCGGGTCCGAAATCCGTGTTCGCCCCTGTGCGCCGCGCCCAACCTTGGCGGAAGATAGAGGTCGCGTCAGCTGCTGAGGAGACGGTGACATGGTTTAATCCCTGAAAACCGACACAGGACAACATTCAGTAGCGTGTCCCCGGTTTAATCGCAATTAAATCTGTACCGGACGAGAGGAAAATGGTCGCGCTCAACCTTTCAATGTGTCACATCTCAATAATCACATCAAAGTGGCTCAACAAGTACAGTTCCATAAACTTAGTGCTTTCTGTGTTAAATCCACTAATTTTATACTCCTATGAACTAGCAAGAGGAGTTTTCTATGTACATTTTACATTGTGTTTGGATTCATTCAATATTCATAACCCTTACGTACTGTCAGGTTACTGTGATGTTATATTTAATATTGTCCCAACTGCTGGTAAAACGCTATTTCTAATTACTGTTGGATCATTAAACATTGTAAAAAATTTGGAAGATCTGTTTACGTATATAAAATAAGCCAATCTTGCATGCGTACATCTATCTTAAGGATGCTGGAATGTATGCCAGAAATGTACTCAGTTTAACATAGAAACTAGAAGCAGGAATAGGCCCTTCGGCCCTTCAAGCCTCCTCCATCATTCACAATGATCATGGCTGATCTTTGAATTCAATATCCTGATTCCCCCCTCCCCCTCCATATTCCTCGATCCCTTTAGCCCCAAGAGCTATATTTAATTTCTTCTTGAAATCACCCAACGTTTTGGTCTCAGCTACGTGCTGTGGGAGTGAATTCACCACCTCCTGGGTCAGGAAATTTCTCCTCACCTCAGTTCTAAAAGATTTACCCCTTATCCTCAAACTATGACCCCCAGTTCTGGACTCCCCCACCATCGGGAACTTTCTTTCTGAATTCAGCCTGTCTAACCCTGTTAGAATTTTCTGTGAATTTTCTCACTTTTCCAAATTCCAATGGATATAATCCGAAACTAATGTTACAGAAGCATAAAAAAAACAAATGCAACAACAAACTCCACCTTCCAGCTCATAGCTGTCTGCAACAATGACTCAACACATACATTTGGCACTAAAAGCTATTATTGCTTGGTTTGACACATTCGTAAGATGTTCCTTTGTTATTTCATAATGAGTGACCACCTTAGTTTAAGTATCAAAGAACTGTGGCACAAAAAATTCAACATTCATAACAACATAAGAACGTAAGAAATAGGAACAGAAATAGGCCATCTAGCCCCTCAAGCCTGCCCCGACGTTCAACAAGATCATGCTTGATCTGAAGTGGATCAGTTCCACTTTCCCACATTCTCCCCATAATCCTTAATTCCCTTGTCAATCAGAAACCTGTCTACGCGAGACTTAAATATATTCAGCGAGGTAGCCTGCACCACTTCACCCACTAATTTTGAGTTAAAGAAGAGGCTGGATAGACTGGGATTTTTTTTCTCTGGCGTGTAGAAGGCTGAGGGATGATTTTATAAAGGTCCATAAAATAATGAGGAACACAGATCAGCTAGATAGTCAATATCTTTTCCCAAAGGTAGGGGAGTCTCAAACTAGAGGTCATAGGTTTAAGATGAGAGGGGAGAGTTACTAAAGGGTTCAGAGGGACTGATTTTTCACACATTCACCACCTTCTGGGTCAGTGTCTGGAACAAGCTGCCAGCGGTAGTAGTACAGGCAGGTACAATTTTGTATTTTAAAAATTATTTAGATGAGTAAGATGGGTAAAGAGGGATATGGGCCAAACACGGGCAATTGGGGTTAGCTAAGGGGGGTTTAAAAAGAAGGCCAGCATGGACAAGTTGGGCCGAAGGGTCTATTTTCTTCCTGTAAATCTCTGTGACTTTAATATCACCAACAGTAATTCAAGACTTTTACATATGTAATCAAAACAATAAATGTTTGGAATGCTCAATATGTCTGATAGCATCTGTGCAAAGAGAGAGAGAAAGAGAGATGATGTTCTAGAATTATTGCCAAGAACTGCCAGCCAAAAAAAAACAAACAAACAACTAAATCAGGGAAAACAACAAATAATCAAGAACAAAAAACAAAACAGCACGGGAAACAGGCCCTTTGGCCCAATGAGCCCGCGCCGCCACCTCGATGTTCCCAGTTCTACCCATGATCCCTGTCTATGTTTATAGATCTATGGATTAAAAACCAAATTTGAGACAATTTAGGGAGAATTTGTTTTGCCAATTAGCCTAAGAGCACATCTTTGGGATGTGGAGGAAACCGGAGCACCCGGAGAAAACCCACGCAAGCACGGGGAGAATGCGCAAACTCCCACAGACACAGGCCCAAATCCATGTATCTGCACAGCACAGCGATAGTCACTGAGCTGTCGTGTTGACCATCAAATGGTCCAGGTCAAGCGTACACTAACGATGTGAAGCACTAGGATACTCTCGAAAAAAAAATCCAAGAGCAGCCCTCTCACGACCCATCGCGTGTATACCCCTCGTTAGACAACAAGGTGGACCAAAGCACCTGTAGGATAAAAACAAATATATCAATATCATTGACTATTTACACACTTCCTAGGGACTCCAAGGCTCATGATCCCTATTTTAAATCAGTTTTCTATACCCCTCCATTCCCATCCTGTTCATGTGCCTGTCTAAGTATCTCTTAAATAACTCCAGAGTACCTGCCTCCACCACTTGGCAGCGCATTCCATGCTGGAAAACCTCAGAAGGTCTGACAGCATCTGTCACATATCTAAATGCTTTCCAGTCTTGATGAAAGGTCATCCACCTGAAATATTACCTTTATCTCTCTCTGCAGATACTGTTGAACCTGCTGGGCTTTTCCAGCACTTTCTGCTTTGATTACAGATTTCCAGCATCTGCAGTATTGCACTTTTCCGTATGAATGTCTTCAGGGTGGCACCATGTGCTGGCTACCGCAACAACTGAAGCACTCGGAATCCATTTAAAGACATTATCGAGGTAACACCATAGCTCGGATTTTCCAATCCTGCCGTAATGGGACTTGCTGCGGGTTTGGGAAAAACTGCATTCAAAGAGACGCTGTGTGGGATTTTTCCTTCTCGAGACTGGAAAATCCTGTCCAAGGTCAACGGACATTTGTTAGATCCATTTCCCGCCTGCTACAGTTCCCGTGGTGGGCGGGATGGGAAACTTCTGCCTACAGAGTGTCGCCTATTGTAGCTTCGGTTCCCTTTGAGCACAGCTCCTTGTGGAAACCCCAAGACATTGGAATTCCCTCTTGCAGGTAATGCCTGGTAACTCCCCCACATAGAAACATAGAAGATAGGAACAGGAGGAAGCCATTCGGCCCATCGAGCCGATTCCGCCATTCATCACAATCATGGCTGATCGTCCAACTCAGTAGCCTAATCCTGCTTTCTCCTGTTACTTTTGATCCCATTCGCCCCAAGTGCTATATCCAGCCATTTCGTGAATGTTTTGACATCAACTGCTTCCTCTGGTAATGAATTCCACACGCTCTTTGGGTGAAGAAATGTCTCCTCACTTCCATCCTAAATGGTCTACCCTGTATCCTCAGACTGTGTTCCCTGGTCTGGATTCCCCCACCATCGGGAACATCCTCCTTGCATCTACCCTGTCTAGTCCTGTTAGGCTCTGTGCGATTCCCCTTGACTTTCCTGCAGTTGATGCTCTGCACCATTGCGAATTTACCTTTATGAATGTACCATTGTGGGCATTGCACGTAATCTTTAAATGGGCAGGGTCCATTCCACTGGAATCCAACAGATCCTTCAGCACCTCGGCGTAGATCTCATACATGGACATGGAAAGAGACCACATCGCAGTGGCTTGCAGGTTCTGTAGGTACGGGGCACCTGGTAACACAGCACAGAAGATGCAGCCATTTCATTAAAAGCTGCAACCAATTATAGAAATATCAGGGGCCAGAATCAAACACCGTTATATACCTGTGTGGTCACCTCACTTGTAGAGCAAGACAAAAGGATGAAAAGGTTGTCACACGTGGGTTATTTAACCAGTTAGTCGAGTTTTATTCAATAATTGTTCCCTTGGTACGGACCAGGATGGAAGAGAGAGAAAAATGTCTGGTGACGTCACTACACATCACGTGACTAATCAAACAGCGATGCTCGGTTGACAATACATAAAAGATATTTCTCAGGCAGGGGGAGGGAAGAGGCAGCAATTTCATTTTCAAACTAATGCTAATTCCAATTTTATACCACAACAAAAGCTTGGCAGGTGCTGTTACTGCCTCACGGTGGCACAGTGGTTAGCACTGCTGCCTCTCAGTGTCAGGGACCCAGGTTCGATTCCAGCCTCAGCTGACTATCTGTCTCCCCGGGTCTGCATGGGTTTCGTCCGAGTGCTCCGGTTTCCATCCCCATTCCGATGATGCACAGGTTAGGCAGATTGGCCATGCTAAATTGCTCCTTAGTGTCATGGGCATTAACAGGCTAAATATATTATGGGGATAGGGCATGGTTGGGATTGTTGTTGGTGCAGGCTCGATGAGTCGAATAGCCTCCTTCTGTTTCCATTCATGGGAGAGACTAGGATCCGAGGGCACAGTCTCAGAATACAGGGACGATCTTTCAGAACCGAGTTGAGGAGGAATTTCTTCAGCCAGAGGATGGTGGCACTATGGAATTCATTGCTAGAGAAGGCTGTGGAGGCCATGTCATTGGGTGTACTTAAGACAGACATCAATAGGTTGGTAAGAGATTCAAAGGTTATGGGGAGAAGCGGGGAGAAAAGGACTGAGAAACTTATCAGCAATGATTGAATGGCAGAGCAGAATCGATGGGCCAAATAGCCTAATTCTGTTTCTATATCTTGTGGAATTTTGCCATTCACCCTAAATTGGTGTCCGTGGATTCTCCATCACCGATGGGAACAATTTATCCCAATCTCCCGGACTTCTCACAATTTAGAACATTCTTGTCAAATCTCCGCTCAAGCGTTTCTTCGCTAAGAAGAACAACTGCAGTTTCTCTGATCTTTTAACTGAAGTTACTCATCCCTGGAATTATTTTTTGTAAATCTTACACCCTCTCCCATTCTTTCTTGTCCATTTTAAGGTACAGTGCCCAGAATTGGACAAGGTGCACCAGGATGGAAGGAATGTACAAATCAGATGGAATGTAAGGGCCCTTTTAGCCACTGATGAAAAGCTACGAAGAAATTCTCAAAGTAAGTATTCAATCATAGCTGATAAGTTTCTCAGCCCATTCTCCCACTTTTTTCCTGCAATCTTTGGTCATCTTACCAATAAAGAACCTATCCATCCCAGTCTTAGATGACCCAGTTATCACAAAATGGCTACCAATTAGATGACCCAGTTATCACAAAATGGCTGCCCGAGTGGCTGCGTGTAACCTACCAAAGATGTAATCGATTGTCAGGGGTATGAGTGCCAGTCGATTGTTCTTTTCTCCAATTAATGTGTAAGACTTTCCAGAGTCGGTTTCACCAAATACAACGACGCAGGCATTCATTCCTTCCGTGAACACGCTGAGAAGGGGCTCCACAGTCTTGGAGAACACCTCCTGCGTGGAGACATCCTGGCCAAAGACCTCCTGAAATCTGAGCAATGCAAACAGTAAGGTTCACAGTAACAAGGGAGACTCTCGCGTGGCATCTCCTACAGGTAATAGGAGCTTAGGATTTAGGTGGGGGAATAGACTTAGCGCCCACTCCAATCTGGACCACTGGCTGTTCAATGGAAGGTGACAGTAAGAAGTCTCACAACACCAGGGTTAAAGTCCAATGGATCTATTTGGAATCGCGAGCTTTCGCAACGCTACTCCTTCATCAGGTGAGCCAACGTAATCGACCTGCAGGCACAGCCCATCACCTCTCCTTCATCACTCACCTGATGAAGAAGTGGTGCTGCAAATAAACCTTTAACCTGGTGTTGTGCGACCTCTTACTGTGCCCACCCCCGTCCAATGCTGACATCTCCACATCATGGAAGATGGGGCAGAGGTGGGGGGAGGAGAAATATCAGGGTGGAGTGAATGACTCAGGGCAATCGAGCAATTGGAAGCTGTTAATTCCAAATCGAAGTTGGAGGGAATGTACCAATCAGATGGAATGGTCGGTTAGCCACCAATGAGAAGCTGTCAAGAACTTCTGAAAATAACTAATCCCAGATGATTAAGAAAATAGTGAAGTAAAAACGAGAAAGGAATAAATCAACACAGTCAGGAAAGATTTTGGAAGGGTTTGTGTTTGCCATTTTTCTCAGAATCTGAAATTTCTAATGTCCCAAATGTGTTAAGAAAAACATACATACATCTCAATAACGTGGCACGTATCCAGCAAATTGCTATATCTTGTCTTTTAATTGTAACATTGACTTTAAAACTGACTCAAAAGCCTGAACTCAATATTTTTAATCTCATAACAGGCTCTTATAGAGCTCTTGGATCTTATAGAGACGTATAAGATAATGAAGGGGATGGATAGGATAGAGATTGAGAGACTCTTCCCGCTTAACAAAGATAGCAGGACTAGAGGGCAAAGCCTCAAGATTGGGGGGTGGCGGTTCAGATCAGAGTTGAAGAGGAATATCTTCACACAAAAGGGGGGTGAATCTTTGGAATTCTCTGCCTAATGAAGTGATGGAGGCTTCCTCGCTGAATATGTTCAAGTCAAGAGTGGATAGGTTTTTGATTGACAAGGGAATTAAGGGTTACGGGGAGAAAGCGGGAAAGTGGTACTGAACCACTACAGATCAGCCATGATCTTATTGAATGGTGGGGCAGGCTCGAGGGGCTGGATGGCCTACTCCTGCTCCCATTTCTTATGTTCTTATGTTCTAGGCTGGAGAGTGGGTTTATCTGTGCCTCACTGCAGAATTCAGGTCTGAGCCAGCAGAGGGATGGGGGGTTGCTAAGGTCCTCCTGCCAACGTAGAACATAGCACATTACAGCGCAGTACAGGCCCTTCGGCCCTGGATGTTGCGCCGACCAGTGGAACCAACGCAATGACCCTGTAACCTAAACTATTCCAATATTATCCATATGCCTATCCACTAACCATTTGAACGCCCTCAAAGTTGGCGAGTCCACAACTGCTGCAGGCAGGGCATTCCTGGCCCTTACTATCCTCTGAGAAAAGAAACTACCTCTGACATCCGTCCTATAACTACCACCCCTTAATTTAAAGCTATGTCCTCTCAAAGGTCAGAGATTAGACTCCCAAGGCTTACCTGCAGGAGGCTCCAACTCCTAAGGCCGTGTAAATTGTCTTCCCTTCAGCTGAGGTCAGTAAACTATGGCCCTGTTCCGGTCTCCGAGCTGGTCGTATCCGTCCCACCACATCGATGTTCATTCTCACAGCCTATGAGCATTCAAAGATGATTTATTGTAACATTCTTGAACATTTCATTGACTGTATTTGATTTGATTTAATTTGATTTGATTTATTACTGTCACAGGCATTGAGATGACATGAAAAGCATTGTTTCTCGTGCATAATAGAGATAGAGCATACCATTCATAGCACGTAGAACATAGAACACTACAGCGCAGCACAGGCCCTTCAGCCCTCAATGTTGCATTGATCTGTGAAACCAACCTAAAGCCCAACTAACCTACGCTATTCCAATATCATCCATATGTTTATGCAATGACCATTTAAACGCCCTTAATGTTGACAATAGAGTCCATAAGGGAGAAGGAAAGGACAGGGTGCAGAAAGAAGTGTTGAAGTTACAAATAGGGTGTGGAGAAAGATCAACTTAATATAAGGTAGGACCTTTCAAAAGTCTGATGGCAGCAGGGAAGAAGCTGTTCTTGAGTTGGTTGGTACGTGACTTCAGACTTTTGTATCTTTTCCTCAACGTAAGAAAGTGGAAAAGAGAACATTGGGGGTGCGTGGGACCCTTGATTATGCCGGCTGCTTTGCCGGGTGAGTGGGAAGTGTAGACTGTGTCAGTGGATGGGAGGTTGGTTTGAGCGATGGACTACGCTTCGGTTCCCAACCCTAGATGCACATTGTGGAAATCAACCTCTTTGGTTACTCGAGAGAATGTGTCACTCAATTCACTGAACGCATGGTCTGGGAATAGAAGAACAGCATTGACCATTCAGACTCTCTACCTGTTCTGCCTTTCAATTAGGTCATGGCTGATGGAAGCTCAGTATAAATTTCAGATATAAAGCGCTATGAATTGGTCTGTATTTGAGGTACAGGGATCCCTATTCACGTTCTCACCACGGTGGCACAGTGGTTAGCACTACTACCTTACAGCGCCAGGAAGCTCGGTACAATTCCCAGTTTTGGGTCACCGTCTGTTCTCCCCGTGTCTGCGTGGGTTTCCCCCTAGTGCTCTGGTTGCCCCCGCCACAATCCAAAAGACAAGTCGTTTGAGAGCATTGGCCATGCTAAATTCTCCCCTAGTGCACCCGAACAGTCACTGGAGTGTGGCAACGAGGGTATTTTCACAGGAGCTTCATTGTGGTGTTAATGTAAGCCTAGTTGTGACAATAAACTTTGAGCAATTATTTTCATGGAGATAGACAGCATTTAACTTTTGTGTTGCCACCTTATTGTTGCATTTGTCCAAACAGAGCCCACATTGCAGACAGCTTGAGTACGCAGTGAAGGCTGTGCAGTGTTTGTAGAGAGCACATGGTAAGGACAACAGCCTGCTCTTCTTAAAGGCAGTCTCTCTCCCTCTAAAAGCAAAGCTCCACTGAAACACAGGAGCTACTGCATAATCTTATTGTTCCAATTCTAAACAAGAGAAATGGAGCTCCAGACTCACAGCTGCAGGTTTTAGTACGTGGAGGGAAGGGTAGGTGATGGCCTAGTGGAACTACTGCTAGGCTAATAATCTAGAAACTCAGCTAATGTTCTGGAGTTCGAATCCCACCATAGCAGATGGTAGAGTTTGAAATCAATATATTAAAAAAATCTGGAATTAAGACCTCAAAACCATTGGCGATTGTTGGAAAAACCCATCTGGTTCACGAATGTCCTTTAGGGAAGGAAATCTCCCATTTTTACCTGGTCTGGCCTACATGTGGCTCCAGATTCACAGCAATATGGTTGACTTTCAACTGCCCTCCAAGGGCAACCAGGAATGGGCAATAAATGCTGGGCAGCCAGTGATGCCCATGTCCCATGAATGAATAAAGAGAAGTGGGGCCAGGTGGACAGATAGGATGAGATTGAATCAGGAGATTCTCTGAAGGAAAACTGAGGGCTCAACATATGGGCCATTATTTTCCCTTGGGGTAGCGAGTGGGGGTGAGCGGCGAAACGATTGCCAAAGGTTTTGATTTTCACATGGACGACCCCCCCAATTAGCCTCAAGATGAGTGTGACGTCCAATCATGATGACACTCTGACCCCCCACTGCCTGAAGGAATGTTGTAAATAGCCTCACAACACCAGGTTAAAGTCCAACAGGTTTATTTGGAATCACGAACTTTTGAAGTGCTGCTCCTTCATCAGGTGTGTCTAATTCTGCATCCTCTCCTTTCCTTCCCTCATCTGAGGAAGGAGCAGTGCTCCTAAAGCTCGTGATTCCAAATAAACCTGTTAGACTTTAATTTAGCGTTATGAGATTTCTTACTCCAAGGCCGGCATCTCCACATGAAGGAACATTGAGGAGGGCCGAAAACTCCCAATTGGCCTCCATGGCCCACGTGAGTTCTTAACAAAACGGTGCGTGGGCAAGTATTCCTTCCTCACCCACTCCCTCTATTCTCTTCTAAATCCAAAACTGGATTGAGGGTGGGGTGGAGGTGGGAAGCTGACACACCAGCCAATGAGGCTATTTCTAACTCCCACACACCTCTGATCCCAGGCCCACAGGGTCTCAAAATTCAGCCCCTGGGGTCCAGCCCCAAGGACCACACGGCAGAGCCAGAGGAAGTCTAATGGCCTGTGATGACTAATAACTTCGAAGGTGACTGGTTGTGGTTTCAAGTTATAAAGGTTTATTACCAACAATAAATAGATATACAAATAAGCGTCTGACAGAACTGCGATACACATCCACTCATCACTCCTCCCTGGTTCCTTCGGCACTTGCTCTCCTGCCCGATTGGCTTAGCAGTGAACCATCCTGCGGGGCTTCACAGGGAGTGTTGTAGGACTTTGATTTGATTGGATTGGGTTTATGATTGTCGCGTGTATTAGTATACAGTGAAAAGTATTTTTTTTTGTGTGTGCTATATAGACAAAGCATACCGTTCACAGAGAAGGAAATGAGAGGGTGCAGAATGCAGTGTTACAGTCATGGTCGGGTGCAGAGAAAGGTCAACTTAATGCAAAGTAGGTCCATTCAAAAGTCTAATGGCAGCAGGGAAGAACCTGTTCTTGTATGTGACCTTAGACTTTTGTATCTTTTTCCCAACGGAAGAAGATGGAAGAGAGAATGTCCAGGGGTCCATAATTATGCTGGCCGCTTTTCTGAGGCCGTGGGAAGTGTAGATGGAGTCAATGGATGGGAGGCTGGTAATTCCAGCCCAGCATTGTCTGCAGGCTTTGCAATTCTGAAGTCAATGTTATTGAAAGTAACAAGGTCAAGATGTGTTTCAGCCTCAGATAAAATACTTCCAAAACAGGCTGAGGAACATACTTGCTCATACTCCTCACAATAATTCCCAAACACTCAGAGATCACTGCAATGTTGAGCAAACAGATTCTATTCATAGTGTCTTACAGTGCAGAAAGAGACCATTTGGCCCATCTAGTCTGCACCAACCACAGTCCCACTTAAGCCTATGCAATTTATCTTCGCTAGTCCCTCTGACACCAAGAGGCAATTTTAGCGTGGCCAATCTACCTAACATTGGCCACGCTAATGTTAGATAGATTGGTAGGTAGGTAGATTGGTAATGTTAGGTAGATTATACCCGTAACCTAACGTCCTTTGTTACGGGTATAGTGCCGTAAGACTGGAGGATAGCGAATGTGGTCCCATTGTTCAAGAAGGGGAAGAGAGACTTTCCGGGGAATTATAGGCCGGTGAGTCTTACTTCTGTTGTGGGCAAAGTATTGGAGAGAATTATTACGGATAGGATTTATAGTTATTTAGAGAGAAATGAATTGATTGGGATAGTCAGCATGGTTTTGTGAAGGGTAGGTCGTGCCTTACTAACCTTATTGAGTTTTTTGAAAAAGTGACCAAAGAGGTGGATGGGGGTAAGGCAGTTGATGTGGTATATATGGACTTTAGTAAGGCGTTCGATAAGGTTGCCCATGGAAGGCTTCTGCAGAAAATGCAGATGTATGGGATTGAGGGTGATTTATCTAATTGGATTAGGAATTGGCTAGCAGATAGAAGACAGAGGGTGGTGGTTGATGGGAGATATTCATCGTGGAGTTCGGTTACAAGTGGAGTACCTCAGGGATCTGTTTTGGGGCCCCTGCTGTTTGTAATTTTTTATAAATGATCTGGATGAGGGTATTGAGGGATGGATTAGTAAATTTGCGGATGACACCAAAGTCGGAGGAGTGGTAGATAGTGAAGAGGGGTGTTATATTTTGCAGAGAGACTTGGACAAGTTGCAGAGCTGGGCCGAGAGGTGGCAAATGGAGTTTAATGCGGAAGAGTGTGAGGTAATTCACTTTGGCAGGAATAACAAATGTGTAGAGTATAGGGCTAATGGTAGGACTCTCAATAGTGTTGATGAACGGAGGGATCTTGGTGTATATGTTAATAGATCCCTGAAAGTTGGCAATCAAGTCGATAAGGTTGTTAAGAAGGCATATGGAGTCTTAGCTTTTATTGGTTTTATTGAGTTTCGGAGCTGCAACGTCATGTTGCAACTGTACAAAACTCTAGTGCGGCCTCACTTGGAGTATTGTGTGCAGTTCTGGTCCCCGCATTATAAGAAAGATGTGGAGGCATTGGAGAGGGTACAGAGGAGGTTTACCAGATGTTGCCTGGTATGGAGGGCAGGTCTTATGAAGAGAGGCTGAGGGATTTGAGGTTGTTTGCGTTAGAAAGAAGGAGGCTAAGAGGAGACCTTATTGAAACATATAAGATGATTAGAGGTTTAGATAGGGTGGACAGTGATAGCCTTTTCCTAGGATGGAGAAAGCAAGCACGAGGGGACACAGCTTTAAATTAAGGGGTGGTGGTTATAGGACGGATGTCAGAGGTAGGTTCTTTACCCAGAGGGTGGTAAGGGTATGGAATGCCTGCCTGTGTCAGTTGTAGATGCGCCAAGTTTGGTGGCGTTTAAGAGGTTAGTAAATAAGTTTATGGACAAAAAGGGAATGGTTTA
Organism: Sphyrna mokarran; assembly: GCA_024679065.1. Taxonomy (NCBI): domain Eukaryota; kingdom Metazoa; phylum Chordata; class Chondrichthyes; order Carcharhiniformes; family Carcharhinidae; genus Sphyrna; species Sphyrna mokarran. Next base: position 44,103,481 of record JAGIQG010000018.1, read on the forward strand.
GGTTAGAGGGTCTTTGCTTTTTCCTAATTGGTCGGCGCAACATCGAAGGCCGAAGGGCCTGTTCTGCGCTGTAATGTTCTACGTTCTATGTTCTAATACGCACACATCTTTTGGACTGTGGGAGGAAAGCGGAATTCCTGGAGAAAACCCATGCAGACATGGGGAGAAAGTGCAGACTGTGCGCAGATAGTGATCCAAGCCAGAAATCAAACTCAGGTCCCTGATGCTGTGAGACAGCACTGCTAACCACTGTGCCACTAGTGAGGGACACCACAATGAAATGGAGATGTCCTGCTTTCTCCAATAGATATTTAGGCACGTTGTGTTAAATTTTTGAATAACTATCTACCACAAATACACCCAATCTTACCTTTTAGACTCTGGGTGGGCTGTCAAGGTTTGAATCGCTATGTTTTTTATTTCCTGACTTCCAGAGTCACTGCAGTGTGTTGTATGTATTCCACCGTTACCCTGGTAACACTCACTGTGAAACAAACTGAGCGTGGGCCCCACCTCCTAGCTTCAGTGGGAGGGAGCAGACAGTCAAAGTAGCTGCTGTAAACTCTACCAGCTCTCTGGGGCCCTCTGTGAGAGTTGATTTACTATCGCCATGCTGTTTAGAGACAGCTCCAAGGAATTAATGGGTTTTACAGGAGGTGGGGGAGGCTAGAGCTGGGGGAGGGGAGGAGGGGGAGAAGGGTGTGGCAGGGGGCAGGGGGAGGGGATACTGCGCACAAGCCCGCCTTGGAAGATAAGGCAAGACTCAAGAACATCTTCTTCCCATCAAACTTTTAAATAGTCGCTGTCACACATTCAGGGGCAACACAATGGTTAGCACTGCTGCCTCACAGTGCCAGAGACCTGCGTTCGATTCCTGGCTTGGGTCACTATCTGTGCAGAGTATGCACATTCTCCCCGTGTCTGTATGGGTTTCCTCCAGGTGCTCTGTTTTCCTCCCACAGTCCAAAGGTGTGTGGGTTGAGTGGATTGGCCATGCTAAATTGGCTACGATAATAGCGTTCCAAAAGATTATGGCGTTGCGGGGATAGAGCAGGGGATGGGCATGAGTAAGATGCTGGAGAGACAGTGCACACTCGATGGGCCAAATGGCCTGACCATAGACTTTCTATGATACAAGAATCAATTCAATTCAATGCAAGCTGGTCCCGAAAGGGCCGATATCAAATAAGGCCACCCGATAGCTTTGACACGCTGTGAACAGCCTTAGAGACGTGAGGGTCAGACTTCCAGCCCCTCTGAGGGAGGAAGTTCTGCCAACCCATTGGCCAGAAGCTTCCAGCAATCCCAGCAACACCCAGAACTCCTTAGTGACTGTTGCTAGGAGAGCTTTCGGGCCTATGAGAATGGATTCTGGAGCAGGAAAATCTCAGGCTTTTAGGGTGAGGAGGTATTCAGGGGCTTGGGGAGTGGGGCAGTCAGTTGGGGAGGGGCCAGGGTGGGTTTTGGTGGCTGGATGGAAAATGACGAGGAAGAGGAGGGAAGCATTTTGGGAGGGGTGCCTTTGATGTGCCATAGGGCACTCCCTCTCCCCACCCAAAGGACATAGCCACCCTCCCCCCTCTATTATTTCCTCCCCATCCTAAAAAGGGGCTTCCAACTCCTGCCCTCCTGAATTTGCCATCAGTACAACAGCACGGGCAGTGTAATATTCAGGTCAATTGGCATGGTAGCAAGTCCAATTGCCTGTTACATTATTCTTTTGAAATGGTGGATGGGCTGCCACTTTTGGCACCCTCCTGGCTAACATTTCTTGAGGATTGGGTAAGGGATGGGCAGGAAGATGGCGGACAGGGGGGAGGGGGGGTTAGCCATCCGACCTGTCCCATCAACCCCTCCCATCGAAAACACACTTGGGCGGGGGGGGGAACGCGTTGCTGTAAAATCCAATCCCAATGTCACAAGATAAAAAAGCATTTCTGTGAGAAAAGTAAGACTCTGAACTCTTGTTCCTTGCCAAACCATACCAAGCCTCTCTGACCCATTCAGGGGAGAATGCACACCCGGTACTGCACAAACAAAAACTATCCATATGGATTTCTCAATAACCTGGTTAGAAAACCTTAATGAATTTGTACATGTCTTAGATACTCAGCTGACTCTATGAACAAAAGGAGAAACCATTTAATCCCTCGACTTTGTTCCAAAGAGATCACGGCTGACCTAATTCTACATTTCCATCTTTTCCTTTAATACCTTGGGTTAACTTCCAAACTGAACCATCTGGCTCTATTCAGGGATGGTGCGATGGCACAGTGGTTAGCGTTGCTGTCTCCAGGAGCCTGGGTTCGATTCCCGGCTTGGATCGAATCTGCACATCCTCCCCGTGTCTTTTTGCGGGTTTCCTCCGGGTGCTCCGGTTTCCTCCCACAGTCCAAAGATGTGCAGGTTAGGCGGATTGGCCGTGCTAAATTAGCCATGGTAAATGTATAGGGCAACAAGGGGAGAGGGCCTGGGTAAAATGCTCTACTAGAGAGCCCGCGCAGCCTTGATGGGCCGAATGGTATCCATCATAGGGATTCGATTAGGAATTTAGTTTATAAATAGGGTTAATATTATGTCCAATAACCGTCCAAATGCTTTACATTTCTTCCATTTCAACAAAGCAAATAATTCTATTGATTCTTTTTCTACAACATTGGGTTAAATTGTAACTCTTTCCCTTGTTAGTATTTGAGTCAGAGGGATTAACTAGGGTGAATAGATAGGGCTATGGGGATAGGGCCTCGATGAGGTTGTGGTCAGTACCGACTTGATGGGCTGAATGGCCTCGCTCTGCTTCCTAGATTCTCCAACCTGCAGAGATAGTTTCTCTCTTGCTATCCTATCTGCTTCTCTATATTTTTAAAACTTGCTTCAAATTGCAGGAACTCCCTAAGGTATGGAATCACAGAATCACACAGTGCAGAAGATTCGACGCCAAATATTTGAACTCTCATTTAATCCCACTTGCCAGCATTTGGCCCATAGCCATGAATGTTATGATGTGCCAAGAGCTTATCCAAATACCTTTTAAAGGATGTGAGGCATCCCGCCTCCACTTCCCACCCGGCAGCGCATTTCAGACCATCACCACCCTCTGAGTATAAAGGTTTTTCCTCACGTCCCTCCATCAACCTTCTGCCCCTCACCTCGAACCTATGTTCCCTCATGACTGATCCTTCAACTATAGGGAGCAGCTGCTCCTTATCCTCTCTGTCCCTCATAATCTCGTACATCTCGATCAGACACAAAGTTCCCCTCTAAGCTACTTCTAAATCATCCTGACTTGGAAATATATCACAGTTCTTTCACTGTCGCCGGGTCAGAATCCTGGAATTCCCGCCCTGCGGGTGTACCTGCACCCCAGTTCAAGATGGCAAAGTTCACCACCACCTTCTGAAGGAAAAATTGGAATGGGCAATAAATTTTGGCCTTGTCTGTGGTAACCCATAAAAAAATTTAAAAAATGAAGTTTCAGTGTTTACTAAGGTATGAAGCAAAGAATAATTTCTAACAAGAATATGCTTTCAACCTTCCTTTATTTAATCATAAGGGAATGAATTGAATTTGATACATTTATCATTCTCTGAGCAGTTTGAAACTGCCTTTGCAAGCCTTGCATTTTAAGCCCATTGTCAGTGACATATCTGTTTGTAGTCTATTGTGACATATTAGCGTGTGACATGGGGAGAGAGGGAGAGAAAAAGAAGAGCAAAGAGAGACTAAGCGGGCAGATAAAAGAGAGAGAGGGAAAGAGAAAGTGGCTGGGGGGGGTGGAATGACAGAAAGTAAATGAGGAATGAGGAGAAAGAGGTAAAGAGAGGTGAGACAAAGAGAAGGGATGAGGCAGTGAAGAGAAAACAGTTCTCGTCGGCAGAGATGTGAGGCGTTTGAAGAGAAGCAGAAGGAGAATGGCAGTGAACACGGTTGAGTCACGTAGAGGGATGCCAATTCTGCGAGACCCAGAAAGGTAGAGACAGCTTGACTGAGCCGCTTACAGAGAAGTTATGAATAGTTGACAAATGTGTTAGATGTATAGTAAATTGAACGCTTCACTCTTGATGTGGTAATGCAACTTGTAATGAGTATTGTGCATTTGATACAGAGGAGTATAGTTTTAAAACATGTGCAGAATGCAAATACTATCAAGGGTAAGAGATACAACTTAGCCCAATCTTGTAGAAAAAGAATCAATAGAATTATTTCCTTTGTTGAAATGGAAGAAATGTAAAGTATCTGGATGGTTATTAGACAGAATATTATCCCTACTTATAAATTAAATTCCTAATAGAGTCCCTACGGTGCAGAAGGAGTCCATTCGGCCCATCAATCCTGTGCAGACTCTCTAGTGGAGCATTTTACCCAGGCCCTCTCCCCCTGTAGCCCTACACATTTACCATGGCTAATCCACCTAACCTACACATCTTTGGATATTATGGGCCGATTTAGCATGGCCCATCCACCTAACCTACACATCTTTGGACCCTGGAAGGAAACCAGAGCACCCAAAGGAAGCCGACGCAGACATAGGGAGAATATGAAAGTTTCACACAGACAATGACCCAAGGCTGGAATTGAACCTGGGTCCCTGGCGCTGTGAGGCGGCAGTGCTAACCATTGTGCCGCTGTGCCACCCAATTAATTTGCCCACTTCTACTTTCTGAGAACATTAAAGAAATTTGGCATGTCTCATCATTTTTTTACAAATGCACCATAGAATGTTTCCTTTCTGGATACATTACGGCTTGGTATGACTTCTGGTCTGACCAAGACCACAAAAAACTACACAGGATTGTGAACGAAGCCCAGTCCGTCACTCAAACCAGCCTCCCATCCATTGACGCTGTTTACATTTCCCGCTGCCTTGGAAAAGCAGCCAGTATAATCAAGGACTGTACACACCCAGACATTCTCTCTTCCACCTTCAGGAAAAGATGCAAGAGTCTGAGGTCACGTACCAACCAACTCAAGAATACCTTCCTCTCTGTTTAGACTTTTGACTGGATTTACCTCACATTAATTTGATTTTTCTCTACACCCTAGCTATGACTATAACACTACATTCTGCACTCTTTCTTTTCCTCTATGCAGGGTATGCTTTGTCGATATGGCACGCAAGAAACAGTATTTTTCACTGTTTGGCATATAGCATGTGATATAATAAATCAAATTTTTGCATTATTCTTTACTGACAATCTGAAAAATACCTGAGATTATCTTCAAAATACCCCAATTTCCAATCATATAACACATAATCCTACAATACAAGCAACACAGAAACGCACTAGAGTGGCCAATTATTGGTTACATAAAATACATCTCAATTATTCACTTAGACTGAGCCCACATTTTAGTTACATCATGAAAATGCAAAAGCAAAATTTTGTAGCTTCTGAACATCTGAGGCAGAAATAGAAAACGCTGGAAATACTCAGCAGCTCTGGCAACGTCTGTGGAGATTTAGGCAGAGGTCGGAATTTCTTCTGCTTCGCACGCGCCGCTGCTGCTGTCAGCGAGAATTTGGCGCTCAGTCCAGTCTCCATTCATTGCAGTGGGATGGGAAAATCCCAGCCACGGATGAGGTCAAAGACTCCAGGCCAGAGTTAATGGGAGAGTTTTCCTGACCTGCCGACAAGGGATTTGTAAAAGGCGGGTGGGGGCCGAGAAGTGGAGGGGGGAGGGTGGAGGAGGGGTGGTGGGGGGAGGGGAAATCCTACCCAATGTCTCTATTTGATGCTGATTGATATCATAGAATCCCTATTGTGCAAAAGAAGGCCATTTAGCCCATCGAAGCTGCACCAACCACAATGCCCACCCTATCCCTGAAATTTCACACATTTACTCGGCTAATCCCCCTGACACTAAGGAGCAATTTTTAGCATGGCCAATCTACCTAAGTCACACGTCTTTGGGAAGAAACCGGAGCACCAGGAGGAAACTCATGCAGACACGGGGAGAATGTGCAAACTCCACACAGACAATGACCCGAGGCTGGGTTCACAGTGCTGCTGACCACTATGCCACCCCTACCATTTCAATTCGATGCTGAGAGATCTGCTGAGTGTTTCCGGAATGTTCTGTTTGTATTATCATAAAAATATGGACAGATAACATCGTATTAATTACCTAGATGGTGTCAATGTATCCCTGGCACCAAATAACCCAGTAAAAGACCAAAAGATAAGAGGATTAACATAATTAGCACAAAATCATTAACACACTGTGGTACGGTGGCACAGTGGTTAGTACTACTGCCTAAAAAAGGGCCAGGGATCGGAGTTTGATTCTCGGCGTGGGTCACTGTCTGTGTGAAGTCGCCCGCATCAACATGAGTTTCCTCCGGATTCTCCGGTTTCCTCCCACAGTCCAAAAGATGTGCTGGCTCAGAGCATCAGCTATGCTAAATTCTCCCTTGGTGTGCCCGAACAAGCACCGGAGATGAGAGGAAATTTCGTAGTTAACTTCATTGTCGCGTTAATGTAAGCCTACTTGGGACCAATAAATAAATTTTAATACTTGATTAAGGCATTCGTTTATCTGTGGTTTAAGTTGGTTGTTTCAATTTTTAACATTGCCAGGTGACAGATCTGGTCGGCACAAATGTGTTCAAAATGTGCCTATTCGCCCTGACAAGACGATTGCGAATGTATCATCTCAGTGAAAGCCTGCCGGGATACTTGCTTTCATCAGTCGTGGTATAGAGTGTAAGAGCAAGGCGGTAATGTTGGAGTTGTACAAAGTGTTGGTTAGGCACACTAAAAGGAAGAGAAATGCTTAGATTTAGAACAGAGAAGACTAAAGGGGGGGACATGATTGAGGTGTGTAAGATTATGAGAGGCACGGATAGGGTGAGTCAGAAGCAGCTGTTTCCCCTTGGTTGAGGGGTTAATCACGAGGGGGCATACAATTTAATTTAAGGAGGGAACTTGAGAGAAATAAATTCACTCAGAGTATGATGTGAATCTGGAATATACGGCCTGGGAAGGTAGTGGAGGCTGGAAATCTTGCAGCCATTAAAAGATAATTGGATGAGCACTCATAATATTCAAGGATATGGAGCCAAGTGCTGGAAAAGGGGATTGGTGCAACTTTAGTTGCAGCTGTAGGGTTCTATGATTCTTTTCCATTTCTGCCCTAATGTATAGCATATTTACGATGTGGAGATGCTGGTGTTGGACTTGGCACAGTCTCACAACACCAAGTTAAAGGCCGATAGGTTTATTTGGAATTGGCTTATTTGGCGCTGCTCCTTCATCAGGTGAGTCATAAACCTGCTTGGGGTTTAACTTGGTGCTGTGAGACTTCTTACTGTATCATATGGATGAAATCAGACCCTGGAAAAACTGGGAACACAAAGGAATCACTCTCCCCAGAGATCCTAACTTCTCTTCCAACTCCTAGTACCGTTAGATAGAATTATAAATTATTGATCGCTTTAATGGAAGCATTGTCCTACTCACAGACGCCACCTTTGTACTATCAAATCCAATACTTACTACAATGTGGGAAATCTGTTCAAGTATGTCAGCCAAAATTCTCCGATCATTCACGCCAGCAGGATTTTCCAGTCCCGCTAGCAGTGCACCCCAGCCCAAGGGTTTCCTGCCCGGGTGGGGTGACGTTACTGGGGAAATCCCATTGACGCTGGTGGGACCAAAGTATCCTGCCACTAGCGAATAGGTGCGACACCTCCCGCCACTGAGTAACACACGACTGAGAGGCCAGAGAATCTCCCCCCATCACATTCATCTCATTTTCAGATCCAAATCCAACTAATGCCCCAACATAACACAGAACCGTAGAATGGGCACAGTACGGAAATGTACTTACCATTCAAACCACCACATAAAAGCAAATTACCACTGAAGACAGAGGGTTCTCTGAATGTCAGCTCTTTCCTCTCCTTACAAGTGCTGCCAGACCTGCTGAGATTTTCCAGCATTTTTCCTTTTGGATTTGTCCGCTCTTTTCTCTCTTCACAGGTGCTGCCAGACCTGCTGAGATTTTCCAGCATTTTTCCTTTTGGATTTGTCCGCTCTTTTCTCTCCTCACAGGTGCTGCCAGACCTGCTAAGATTTTCCAGCATTTTTCCTTTTGGATTTGTCCGCTCTTTCCTCTCCGTACAGGTGCTGCCAGACCTGCTGAGATTTTCCAGCACTTTTCCTTTTGGACTTGTCCGTTCTTTTCTCTCCTTACAGGTGCTGCCAGACCTGCTGAGATTTTCCAGCATTTTTCCTTTTGGGATTTGTCTGCTCTTTTCTCTCCTCGCAGGTGCTGCCAGACCTGCTGAGATTTTCCAGGATTCAGACCATTATGTCAGGTTAACTCTCAGCAAAGGCAATTGTTCCCTCTCCCCTGTCCTTCCCACAATTTCTTTTTCCCTTCAAGTACTTACCCACTCTCTTTTGAAAGCCGTGGTTGAATCTGTCTCCACCACCTGTCTGTGCATTCTGGACCCTAACCACTTGCTGCATCAAAAAGTCCTCCCTCACGTTGCCTTTGAATCTTTCGCCAATTGCTTTAAGTCTGTGTTCCTTGGTTCTCACTCCCTCCACCATTGGGAGCACCACATTGTGTTTAATTCCTTCAATGAGCACACAATGTACTCGTTTAATCAAATCATGTCAACTCTGCGAAAGATATTTAAGGAGTCTATGGCTTCTAACCAAACAAAGATTACTGATTCTATTGAATTGCTCAACCAATATCCATCTCATCCTCATCAGCCTAGTTGACCCAAAATTTGCATTCTCATAATGACGTCGCTAGAATATCTACAATGTCCATCAACACAGATGATGCTAGAACCCTGTTACCATGGTTATGGTCATTGTTTCATTTTATTTCAGTGATGATCTCACAACCAACACTCACAGCAGAAGCAAAGATTGTTAAGTTCTCCAAAGACCTGCCATTTTCTCCAATCTGGTGAAGTCAAGTGTGGTAGCCCCGGGAGTTCCATGGGGAATCACTGATTGACCTCCCTATAGGATTTGTTGAATCCTTGGGGATTGGTAATTAACTCACCAGGTGGAGCTTCTATCCCAAGCCCTGTATAAAGCAAGCCCCTGAGTGGGTCTATTATTATATTGTCCCTGTTGGGATCTGTTGTGTTCACCACAGGTTTGTGGTTTTGCTTGACGTTACTTTGTGCAATAAATCACTGTTTGTGGAGTTGTGTCAGGATAGGCTTGAGAAGAGATAATGAAATGGGTAGAGCTCAGTCCTGCTTATTTCTGGAATTATAGTTAACTGATAAAGACTGTTTATTCTCTTGTGTTATTCATTGTTCAGTCTGACATGAAGCACTGTGCCTATTAAAGTCAGGGAGTCATTGAGGATTATAGCATGGAATCAGGCCCTTCGGCCCAGCTTGTCCATGCCACCTTTGTTTTTAAAACCCCAAAGCTAGTCCCAATTGCCCACATTTGGCCCATATCCCTCTATACCCATCTTATCCATGTAACTGTCTAAATGCTTTTTAAAGGGCAAAATTGTGCCTGCCTTTACTATTACCTCTGGCAGCTCATCCCAGACACTCACCACTCTCTGAATGATCGAACTGCCCTTCTAGATACTTTTGAATCTTTTCTCTCTCATCTTAAACCTATCCCTCTATTTTTAGACTCCCTTACCTTTGGGAAAAGATGTTGATTATCTTGCTGATCTATGCCCTTAATTATTTTATAGACCTCTATAAGATCAGCCCTCAGCCTTCTACGCTCCAGAGAAAAAAATCCCAGTCTATCCAGCCTCTCCTTATAACTCAAACCATCAAATCCCTGTAGCATCCTAGCAAATCTTTTCTGCACTCTATCTACTAGCTGTTTTAAACAAATTGCACAGTTAATTATCTACAAAACTCCTGTTAAAAGAGTTTCCTTGGTAACTTTTCGGTTATCGGCTAAACTACATGGACTAAGAAAGTCCCATGTTCCCAACTGTGTAGAGTTAACTAATCTTGACTGGGGCAGCATTAGGTTTGAAACAATTGATTTGATGAATTGAGACGGGTTAAGAACATAGTGGCCATTGACAACATGAGCAACCTGCATCGTAGACAATATCGCAATGCCTTCTAACACTGTGACTGCTGTGGATCACATGATGGGCACTAGCAATTTAGACTTTAAGACTGAGAGTAGGACCCACCATTAGTGTTAGTAGTTAAGGTTAAGGGGTTCGTGGTTCAACAGGTTTGGGTTAGGGAGTTAACATCAGGAGGTGATAGTGCTAGCATTAAGGCTGACAACTAGTGATTATTGTTAAAATTAGAATCTGCTAATGACAACCCCATTATCACTGGAAGCCTCTAAAATAATTATCCTATTTCCACTACTCCTGATAGATATATACAAATACCTGCATGTGGTAAACACCAACTACGGGGTTGATTAGAACTGAACTTTTGCGCATGCACGAGTATTTTGTAATAGGTAGTATACCAAATGTAAATTAATGTGTGTGGCTTTTTCATAGGATCATACAATCACTATAACACAGAAGGAGGCCATTTGGCCCCTCAAGCCTGTACTGACAACAATCCCACTCAGGTCCCAACCCCATAACCCCATGCATTTACCCTGCTAATCCCCCTGACACCGAGGTGCAATTTAGCATGGCCAATGCACCGAACCGGCACTTCTCTGGAGTGTGGGAGGAATCTGGAGTTCCTGGGGGAAACCCACACAGAATGTGCAAACTCCACACAGACACAAGGCTGGAATTGAACCCAGGTCCCTGGTGATGTGAGGCAGCAGTGCTAACCACTGTGCCACTATGCTACCCATTTGACAGATAGCTGGGATTTAACCATTAAGAGAAGTATAAAATAATAAATAATATTTCATTGACATTCCTCTTGCAATTTGAGGATTGAGGCAAGGGTAGCAGATACATGAGAACACCCCATCTGTGAGTTCTCCTTCCAATTAAGCAACACTCCACCCTGCCTTGGAAATATATCACCATTCCTTCACTGTTCTCCCTGGGTCAGAATCCTGAACTCACTCCCTAACAGTTCTGTGGTGTACCTACATCATATGGACTGCAGCGATTAAAGAAGGCAGCTCACTTCCCAAGGGCAATTAGGAATGAGCAATAAATGCCCAGTTTATCCAAAGAAGCCCAAATCCTCCGAAAGAATTTTAAGAGCCTCCTTTTGAACCTGCACCGACAACAATCCCACCCAGGCCCCATCCCACATATTTACTCAAGTAACCCACCTGACATTCCCCCTAACACGAAGGAGCAGCTTGGCACTGACAATCAACCTAACCCGCACATCTTTGGATGCGAGAGGAAACCCGCAGACAAGAGGAGAACGTGTAAACTCTATTCAGGCAGTGACCCGAGACGGGACTGGAACCTGGGTCCCTGAGACTGTGAAGCAGCAATGCGAATCACTGTGCCGCCATGCTGCACCGCCAGCAGTATAGCTCTTGAGTGGAAGTGTTCTCAGTGTGCTGATTGCAGCCAGTGCGATAAATTTACAGTATAGTTACTGTTGTAAGATAGGAAATGCAACAGCCTGTTTATTTTAGTTTGAACTAATAAACCAGAAGTGAGATGGAGTTGCAGTATGCCCAGTTGTCTCGGTGGCACAGCGGTTAGCTCACAGCTCACAGGGACCCGGGTTCGATTCCTGGCTTGGGTCACTGTCTACGTGGAGTTTGCACATTCTCCTATATTTGCGTGGGTTTCTTCTGGGTGCTCTAGTTTCCTCCCACAGTACAAAGATGTGCGGATTGGGTTGGTCATACTAAATTCAACTTTAGTGTCCCGGGATCTGATAGGTTAGAGGGATTAGCATAGTAGCTAAGTGGGAATAGGATATGAGTGGGACTGATGTCAGTGTAGACTTGAAGGGCCAAATGGCCTCATTCTGCATTGTAGGGATTCTGTGATTCTATAACTAGGTGGCTATCACATGGCTCAGAATAGCACCAATGGTGCAGGTTCGATTCTCATTCTAACTGAAACAGAATTGAGACCTACTGCCACCCTCCCTGTCCCTGAAAGTGAACAGTAATGGCAAACCACCAAGGAAGGGAAGCAGCTTAGGATGAAGCAACACTGAGGCAAGGATCTGCCTTCAGACAGAGCACACACAACCAAAACTTGAACCGTGGCAAATATCTCGGGGAGGCAACAGCCTAGTAGTATTATTGCCAGCCTAATAAATGCCAAATGCCCCGGGGACCCAGGTTCGATATCCCGCCACAGCAGAAGATGGGGATTTACATTCAATTTTAAAAATCTGGAATTAAGAGTCTCCCGTCCACTGGGCCTACTGATAACTATGAAACCATTGCCAGGAAAAGCCCATCCGGTTCACTAATGTCCATTAGGGAAAGAAATCTGTCTGGTCTGGCCTAAATGTGACTCCAGACCTCCCTCTGAAATGGCCTAGCAAGCTCCTCAGTACTAGGGACAGACAATAAATGCTGGTCACGAATGAATAAAAAGGAATCAAAATGGTGATATTTGCACATATTTTATTTTAGATTCATGCACATAATGTTCTGTAAGAGTGTGTCTTTTTCGTTGATTATTAAATCTTTTAACCTTTAATGTTGAGCCTGCTTAAACATAGATTTTATTGCATCTTACTGTGACCTTCTTTATTGCCAGGGTGCTGCTGAGTTTCAACAATGTCCGGTTGTCATTCCACGACATAAAACCAATCCCCAGCATCTTGGAAGGCAAGAAGAAAGGAACAGTTTCCCTCACGCCAGAAAGGGTGGGTAATCTTTTAAACAAATTATTCGACACTGTTCAAACAGAGAAACACATTTAGTGGAGGTTGCAGACTCTCAAAATGGCTACTTATTCATCAGGTGATATTCATACCAAAGGATCAGTCCAAACCAATGAAATCTTTCTCGATGCCATTCCATTTCATGGAAAGTTGTTCCATTGAACAGAGCCTCTTGGGAGCGAACTACATCAAGGGTAAAATTCGCGCTCAGCCTGGGGGTAAGTGGCAAAGCAATTTCCTGGCGTGAAGGGTAAGGCGTCAAGAAAATCTGTCTCTAGATAAATAATTCTTCACGCGTCCAGAAGCCAGGAATGTGTTTTACGCTAAATTTTGCATGATCAATATTTGAGGGAGTTGAGGTGAAGAGTAACTTTAGCATAAAATTAAGTTCAATAACTTCCACATCAATTCTTTAGTATTGTAATAGAGTGACCTACCAAGAACAGAACCAAGTTAAATCTAGGCTCAGAACATAGGAATTAGGAGCAGAAGTAGACCCTTAAAGCCCGCTCTGCCATTCAATCAAATCATGGCTGATCTCTCCCTGGTCTCAAATCCACCTGTCCCCTGTTTCCTATCTTACAACAGTGACTACACTGCAAATGTATCGCATTGACTGCACTCGGCACATTGAGAAAACTTACATCTACATTCCTTTAAACAAATTGAGACTTCTAAAATTCTTTCTGAGGATTTGGGCTTCTATTGTGTATTATTATTATTATTATTCTATTATTCACGCCTGTTCCCTCTATCCCTTTATTTTTATAAGAAGTATATCCACCTTTCTCTTAAAACCATTCAACTCCAACATGCAATGGGGCATCAAGTTCCACAAGTTCACCATCCAGAGGTTATCCCTCCTCTTCTCATTTTTAATTTAGAACATAGAACATAGAACATTACAGCACAGAACAGGCCCTTCGGCCTTCGATGTTGCGCCGACCAATATAAAAAGCAATGCCCCTCCAAACTAAACCATTCCCTTCTCTTCCATATACTTATCAACTAACCTCTAAAACGCCACCAAACTTGGCGCATCTACAACTGCTGCAGGCAGGGCATTCCACTCCCGAACCACCCTTTGGGTAAAGAACCTACTTCTGATATCCGTCCTATAACTATCACCCCTTAATTTAAAGCTGTGTCCCCTCGTGCTAGCTTTCTCCATCCTAGGAAAAAGGCTATCACTGTCCACCCTATCTAAACCTCTGATCATCTTATATGTTTCCATAAGACTCCCAACAGGGTGACCTCTCCTCTCCTGTTTCTAATCTCAGCCCATACTACCTCAACAGACAAGTCCTCATCAAACTTCTTTTCTGTCACTGTGATACAGTCTTTGACTAATAATGCTACTCCTCCCCCCCTTCTACCTCCTTCTCTACTCCGACTAAAGCATTTGAACCCCGGAACCTGCAACATCCATTCTTGTCCCTGCTCTACCCAAGTCTCTGAAATAGATTCATAGAATCTACTCATTGAATCCCTACAGTACAGAAAGAGGCCATTTAGCCCATCAACCACCCATGCCCTATTCCTGTAACCCCACACATTTACCTACTACTAACACTGGGGTCAATTTATCACGGCCAATCGAACTAACCTGCACATCTTTGAAGTGTGGGAGGAAACCGGAGCACCCGGAGGAAACCCACGCAAAAATCTGCAAACTCCATACAGACAGTGACCCGAGGCCGGAATTGAATCTGGGACCCTGGTGCTCTGACCCATGTAGCTCCAAGTATTGACCCTGCTGATCCCCCTGATACTAAGTGGCAATTTAGCATGTGCTACCATGCTGTCCAAATCTACCAATCCACTGCCTCTCAACCTATACCTCTGATCTCTTGTTTTAGACAGGCAAAAATCTGAGATTTTGGTAAAATATCACAATTTCATTCAGTTCTCAGAGTCACGTTGTTCGTCTGTCTGCACTTTATAACACTGCACTGATGAATTCTTAGCCCATATCTCATACTTGCCTCTTGTTAAGTGAGGACAAAGTTAATTACACTCCTTCAAAGAAAATAATGGGCAGGACTTTATAGACTCACTCGTTCCAAAACCGTAAAATCCTGCCCAAGCTCAATGGACTTTTCCACGGTTCACCCCTCGCTCGCTCCAATTTCTGTGGCAGGTGGGGCGGTAAAATTCCAGCCAATATTTGAATCTTCCTTCAGAAATCTTGATTTCCTCCTGATGCCAAATATTTCTTTGAATGCTCTCCAAAACCCATTTTTCCCAAGATTTGAATGGTGCTCCCAAACTTTTAGAAGCTCTTGAGATCACCTCCCTCTCAATCCAGGGCAGAATACAAGAAGAACACTGGCATAAGTATTCCCTTTTTCATCTTAAATCTTCAACTTTTTTCATTCTCCCCATCACGGTTTTATTTGTCTACCATTTTATCAATGACACTTTTGCCGATGTTGATCCCCAGCAGTATATGTGCCACGTTATTTTCTCATCCACCTTCTTTAATCTCATTCTTTCAAAATCCAGAATTTTTACTGTCACCTGCTATAATATCCTGATATGATGCCTTACCACAAAAGTTTGTGAATGTAGCCCAATCCATCATGCAAACCAACTTCCCATCCATTGACATTGTCTACACCTTCTACTGCCGTGGAAAAGCAGCCGGCATAATTAAGGATCTCAAGCATCCCAGACATTCTCTCTTCCACCTTCTCCCGTCGGGAAAAAAATACAAAAGTCTGAGGTCGCACACCAACCAACTCAAGAACACTTCTTCCCTGTGGCCGTCGGACTTTTGAATGGACTTATCTTGTATTAAGTTATCTTTCTCTTAAGTTACCTTAGCTATGACTGTAACACTATATTCTGCACTCTCTCAGTTCCTTCTCTATGACTGGTATGCTTTGTCCGTATAGCGTATATACAGCAAAACTGTATGTAATGCGTTGACAATAATAAATTAAATCAAATCCAAAAGTTTGATCAGTCTTTCCCTATGAACTTCACTTTAAATCTTTCCTCTTGCTTTAGCTTGCCACAAGGATGCTATTTGTAAAACTTTGGATATTCTCACATTATTTTAATTAATACCACAATAGACTTACATAACACTAGCAATGAGTTACGTGAAATTCTCTCGTTGCCATAGAAAAAAAAAACAAAAAAAAAAAAAAGAAAAAAAAAAAAAAAAAAACTTCCTGGCCCCCTGTTCAGCATGCGAGGGACAATTTAGCACGTCAATTCACCTAAACAGTCAGCTTTCAGACTTGTTGTGATGAAAACTGGAGCACCCGGAGGAAATGCTTGCAGACCGGGGAAAACGTGCAGGTTCTGCACAAACCGTGGGGATCCAAGCCAGTATTGACCCGGGTTCCCTGGTGTTGTGAAACAGCAATACTAACAACTGTGACATTCCTAGAAAATATTCTGTACCGAACCTGATTAGAGCGATTTAAGAAGGATGTTGAACGGAACTGGATGATTATATATTTTAATTGTTTGGCAGATTGCTTTAGAGCTGATCAATCTTTTGAGGGCGATGTCGTTAACATACTTGCAAAGGCTCCTGAATCCTTGTGTAAAGCCCATAACCCTTATCATGGTTTGGATATCATAGAAAGAAAATTGGCAACAATTTGGGATTTTGTTCCATTGAGAACTTGAAAAAAAGATCCTAAGGCAAAAATACATTATGGGTCCTCACAGTTTGAATATTAGAAGGCTGAGGAGAAGCAATAATTGGACGAATGATTTAAATTCCAGTGCAGGAAAACAATTAAAGAAAGAAAGCTGTCTGTGTGATTTTAAAAGAGGATTGTATTCCAATCAGAGAAGGGTGAAATTCCAGGCAGAATCTTATCTGAAAAAAAGAAAAGAATTGCTGGAAGTTTGGAGTTGTTTGAAAAAAGTGATACAATAAGTCTTCAGAATAAAGACGGGAGTACATACAGAAAAGCCAGTGAAAAATATACATATTGAGAAATAGAAAGAGAAATGGTGGGTTAATTAGTAAGTGTGGATCATTTGAAAATGAATCAAGGCATTCTTCTTTTGTGTTTTCAGTATTTTTGCACCAATAAGTAAAAATGCCATGAGTTGATTGTACCGGTTTTTCTCTGTATAAAGGAAGTAAAACTTACAATTTGCCCTAGAACTTGGTTCATCCAGCAAAACCAAAGTTTACAATGACCTGAGAAAGATCCTGGAAAGACATTACTCTCCGAAGCTATTGATCATCGCAGGATGGTTCAGGTTACACCAAAGAAATAGAGGGGAAGGCAAAAGTATGACTCGGTTTGTGACAACTTTAAAAAGAGTAGCACAGCATCGTAGGTTTGGTGATTAGAAGAATCTCTTCAAGAACATCTTGTTTGTGTCTTCCAAATGAAGGTAGGCAAAGAAGCTTACTGACCGTACTTTGACTTTAAAGACAGCAGCAGAAACCGGAGTGTTGGTGAAACTGGCTGCTAAAGAGGCTTCACAATTTGGTGCAGGAATGAAGATCCACAAGTTGGGGACTGCCCAAACAAAGTCAAAACAGCAACAGGCATGTTGCAGATGTGACAAAATGGCTCATTCAGCAGGTGAATGCCGCGGCAAGGATAGTTCATGCAAGAGTTGTGGCAAAATGAGTCATGTTGCAAAAGCTTGTTGAGTTAGACCCGCTTCCTTTCAGAAGAATATTCTGAAGAAGAATTTGGGTACCTTCAAGAAGGAGGTGGAAGAAAAGGATTACGACTGTGAAGAGAAAGTCCAAAAATATGATGAAGAGAGCTCCAACTGAACATTTTATCCATATGGGTGATTTGCAATGATTCTGGGTGTTTCCGAAGTTAACTGGGCAACCTATTAGGATGGAAGTTGATATTGATGCTGCTGTATCTTTAATTCCTGACATTGCACACCAGAGAAAGCTGAAGCATCTTCCTTCAAAACCAGTGATGTGATTTTAAGGACCTACATGAAAGAGATGTCATTAAAAAGTTACATCATGGTCAAGGAAGCACTCTTTCTGGTTATATCATAGCTTGGTATGGCTCCTGCCCAAGACCGCAAGAAACTACAAAAGGCCGTGAATGTAACCCAGGCCATCAGCCTCCCATCCATTGGACTCTGTCTACACTTCCCACTGCCTCGGAAAAGCAACCAGCTTAATTAAGGACCCCACGCACCCTGGACATTTTCTCTACCACCATCTTCCGTTGGGAGAAAAATATAAACATCTAAGGTCACATACCAACCGACTCAAGAACAGCTTCTTCCCTGTGCTGTCAGACTTTTGAATGGATTTACCTTGCATTAAGTTGATCTTTCTCTACACCCTAGCTATGGTTGTAACACTACATTCTGCCCTGAGTCGTTTCTTCTCTATGAATGGTATGTTTTGTCTGTATAATGGCAAGAAATAATACTTTTCACTGTATGTTAATAAAAGTGACAAAATAAATCAAATCAAATCAAAATATGCTTCCTTTAATTGAAGAGTTATTTGCTGGGTTATCAGGTGGGCAGGATCTCAGCAAGATTGATCTTTCACAAGCGTATTTATGGATGAATGTACAAAGATCAAAGAATAGCACAGCACAGGAAACAGGCCCTTCGGCCCTACAAGCCCATGCCGCCCATTTTAACACACTCAATGAGTGCCTTATTCAAGTCTTATGTCTCTCAGCAATGTTTTTGTTTACCTCTAGTGGAATTCCACAATAAAGAGGGTGGAAATTTAGGGAATTGTATCTACGCTAGATTAATGGGGATCGTATTAAGGAACAATTTATTGATGCCAATCAGCCTAAAAACCGCATTTTTGGGATCTGGGAGGAAATCGGAGTACCCGGAGAAAACCCACACAAGCACAGGGAGAATGTGCAAACAATATAGCCACTGAATCTTAACCATTGCTTACTACCATTACTCATAAAGATCTTTTGCATGAGAGAAAAATTGCTCTAGCCTTATTCCAATGGTCAATGGATCAGATTTTGAGTGGCCTCTCTGGTGTACAGTGTTACCCGGATGCAATTTTAATTTCAGGTTCCAGTGAACAGGAGCACTTGAATAATTTAGAAGTAACATTGGACCATCTTCAAGCATGTGGTCTGCATGTCAGGAACAAAAAGTATGACTTTTTTCTAGATGTCCATTCAATATTTTGGTCACATTATTGTTAATAAAGGTACATAAAGCATCTAAAAAGCTGTGAACTATTTTAAAAGCACCACATCCCATGAATGTCATGTAATTCAGATCCTTCCTAGGATTAGTAAATTATTATGACAAAGAACTTAGGTGCACGCTTTAAGCCATTGCATATTTTCTTATGTATGAGACAATCATGGGACTGGACAACAGAATGTGAGAAAGCATACAAGACTGTCAAAGATGCTTTGTAGAAGTCTGAAGTATTGGTTAATTTTAATCCAAAGCTGTCATTATTGTTTGCTTAGATGCTTCACTTTCTGGAATAGGGACGGTCATTTCACATGATATGACTTCAAGGAGAATGATCAATAGCCTGTGCTTCACTTACCCTGACTTGTTGAACCTAACTAAGCTAGAAAAAGAAGAATTGAAATAATTGTTGGCACGCAAACATTCCATCATTATTTATGTGGCTGCTATTGCATATTATTGACTCATCATCAACCGTTAACTGATAGTTTTGGGTTCTATTAAAACATTCATCTTTAGCTGCTAACCGATTACAAAGACAGTCACTGATCTTATCTTGTACATTTTTATGATAAAAAATATTGCCAATCAGAGGGCCGTACTAATGCTTGTGCATCATCATGCTTACCCTTATCTCTTGATCTACTATCTCTGAAGCTTCTGGAGTTAATAATGAATCAAACATAGTTCTCAACTTTCTCTTTAAGAGTAGTAATGCTGGTGAATTTAGGGCAGTCGCGTGTGCAGTGTTTCTAGAGGATGCCAAAAAGTTATTCACATGATGTGATAACAAACATTCTTGAAACCTTTAAAAAAGGATTGTATGAATCTTTCAGTTAATCCATTGGTTGATGGATATTAAGGTGTGGATTTTATATGCTGGATATCATTAACCTTGAAATAATCCTCAAACTCGTGTGAAGTGAACTGTGGATCCATTATTGCTAACAATCTGTTCTGGTTTACCACATCTTGCAAAAAAACTTGTAATCAAGTTTTCCAATAGTTGTTCAGCTGTTGTAGATCTCATGATAACAACACCTGGCCACTTCAAGTGTGCATCAACTGTGACTAAGAACGTGTACCATTGAAATGGACCAGCCAAATCTACGTGTAATCATTGACTTGGCATTTTAGGCCACTCCCAATAGTGTCAAGTAGATAGTAGTGGTGTATTGCTTATTTGTTTCCATGGTTGACACGCTCACACTTTTTCTTCAATCTGAGCATCCAGATTGGGCCAACGTTGTAGTAATTCCTTCAACCATGATGTCCTTCATGTGGTTGCTAAAGAAATCCTCCTTGCAGACTAGGAGGAATGATCAGCCGGATTCCCCACAACAGACACTCATTTTGGATGGTTAACTCAACTTTCTCAACATTTCAAATCAGGATGCAATGATGCTTTCCAGCTATCAGTCCTTTCAACACCATATCTATCACCTTTCCCATCACAGGATCATTCCTGATATGAAGGCTGTCAGAGGCAAATGATCCACTAGCAAAAAATAAAATAATTACCAAAACTAATTGGTATCACTACTATCTACTTGACACTATTGGGAGTGGCCTAAAATGCCAAGTCAATGATTACACGTAGATTTGGCTGGTCCATTTCAATGGTACACGTTCTTAGTCACAGTTGATGCACACTCGAAGTGGCCAGGTGTTGTTATCATGAGATCTACCACAGCTGAACAACTATTGGAAAACTTGATTACAAGTTTTTTTGCAAGATGTGGTAAAACAGAACAGATTGTTAGCAATAATGGATCCACAGTTTACTTCACACGAGTTTGAGGATTATTTCAAGGTTAATGATATCCAGCATATAAAATCCACACCTTATCATCCGTCAACCAATGGATTAACTGAAAGATTCATACAATCCTTTTTTAAAGGTTTCAAGAAAACAAGCTTTGACAAAGGGTCATCTGGACTTGAAACGTCAGCTGCTGAGATTGTCCAGAATTTTCTCTTTTGAGTTCAAGAGAATGTTTGTTATCACATCATGTGAATAACTTTCTGGCATCCTCTAGAAACACTGCACACGCGACTACCCTAAATTCACCAGCATTACTACTCTTAAAGAGAAAGTTGAGAACTATGTTTGATTCATTATTAACTCCAGAAGCTTCAGAGATGGTAGAGTGTCTACAACAATCTGAAGTTGCTAGACAAGAGGTGAGGGCAAAACAACACGCATTTCAACAAGGAGAGTGAGTGTTAGTACGTACTTGTGCAACGAATGAGAAATAAATACTAGACATAGTTTCAGTAAAACCTGTTCAAATTTCTTACAAAGTTCAAACCGAATATCAACTAATTTGTTATCACCTTGAAATTATTTCTCAGAATCATCTCTAGAGGTATCAACCTCTTTAGTCACTAGTGAAAACTGTCATAGATGACTAAGCTGAATCTGAGTTGCTTAATGATTGAGCACGATAACACAGTGGTCAGCACTGCTGCCTCACAGCACCAGCGATCCAGGTTCAATTCTAACCTCGGGTCACTCTGCGCGGAGTCTGAACGTTCTCCCTGTGTCTGTGTGGGTTTCCTCCGGGTGCTTCAGTTTCCTCCCACCGTCCGAAAGACATGCGGGTTAGGTGGATTGGCCATGCTAATTTGATCCTAGTGTCAGAGGGATTAGCAGGCTAAATGAATGGGGTTACGGGAATAAGACCTGGGTGGGATTGTGGTTGGTGCAGACGTGATGGGCTGAATGGTCTCCTTCCACATTGCAGGGATTCTATCATTCTACTTGTTGTTCATCCATCATCATCAATGAGGACCTCGATACTATTAGTTATTTTGAGGCTGATTGTAGTGCGTCCAAAGGTGACTGATCAGGCCAATTCAGGCATGGAATGTCCTGGCACATATTGAGCAGACTTGTGTAGACACTGTAGCTGTTGCAATGGTGGCTCTGGACTTGCGCACCTCGTGCTTAAGTTGTGCTTCATCTTGCTTTGTAAGCTTGACAGCCCTTGTGGACGACGCAGCATCAGGTAGGGCAGTTTTGTGCCAGCGTTTCCCAGGTGGTCATGTCTACGTCAAGCGACTTCAGGGAGGTCTTGAGTGTGTCTTTGTAACATTTCTTCTGCCCTCCATGCGAGCATCTTCCAGCAGAGAGTTTGCCAAAAGAAGGAGCTGCCTAGATATGCGCTTATCTGGCATTCGGATGACATGACTTGCCCACCAGGTCTACGTTCTCATTGCAATGTGTGGACTGATGGTAGACTTGCTCTGAAGAGAATTTCAGTGTCCGGTACTTTCTCTTGCCATCTGCTGTGTAATACTCTGCAAAGACAAGTTATGTGGAAATGATTGAGCTGTCTTGCATGTCTTCGATACACAATCCAAGTTTCACAGGCATACCCAAGGGCAGTGAGTCCCTCAGTGCTGTAGACCTTCAGTTTTGTTGCTGTACGATTCCTCGATGTAACATGCTATTATACTGAGTGAGAATGATGCAGCATTAGTTTTGAGAGAAGAAGTGTCTACTGAGTTCCAAATCATACTCCTCGGTCAAGGACAGCCAAATTCCAGGACATCATGTACAACCAAAGAGAAATAGACATCCTCCTGTTCGATTTTCTTATTGACTGTGTATAATGATTAATGATGCATTATACTGTGTCTATTGGCCCTACCAATGAGCAGCACGATGGCATAGTGGCTTGCACTGCTGCCTCATAGCGCCAGGAACCCAGGTTCAAATCAGGTCACTGTCTGTATGGAGTTTGCACATTGTCCCTGTGTCGGTGTGGGTTTCTTTTGGGTGCTCCAGTTTCCTCCCACACTCCAAAGATGTGCAGGTTAGGTTGATTGGCCACATTAAATTGACCCTTAGTGTCAGGGGTTGTGGAAGCGGAGCCTGGATGGGATTGTGATTGGTACAAACTCTCTGGGCCAAATGGCCCCATTCTGCACCATAGCAATTCTATGATTTTATGTTATGAATTCGCCCATCTTCAAATATAAAGAGCCTACGTTCATTTTTGTTGATCTTTTTCTCTTTACACGGTTATGGAAACTTCTACAGTCAGTTTTTCTGTTCCCCGCTATTTTAATTTCATATTCTATTTTTCCCTTCTTAATCAATCCTTGATCTGCCTTTGCTGAATTTTAAACTGCTCCCAGTCATCAGGTCTATTGCTTTTCCTTGCCAATTTGTATGCTTATTTTTGAAGCTAATACTATTTGTTATTTCCCTTGTAAACCATTTCTGTTTTGCTATGAATATGCTCCATTGCAACCCCAGCGCATCTGTACATGTTGATTGCTCTTTGACAGTAAATCTTTCCACTCTCAGTACATATGCTCTTATACTGTCAACAATGCAATCATCTTTTGTTGTCCAAATTCAGAGGATTCTGTCAGACATGTTACTATCATCACATCCTGATCAATAGACTCCTTTTTTTCCCTTTTGGCTCTAATATTGAACATATACCATTCATAAGTTACATTTATTTAGGATTTGAAGCATACTTTCAAAGTTTCTGCCGTCTGTTTATTTTGTTTTTTGGATATTTAGGATGGAATACAATTTTAGCAGTCTCCCTCCAATAATGTTTAAAGGTTTGCTGTTCATATTTGCACCAGCTTCATAACTAAATCTGTCACAATCTTAGAGTTCTGCCATTGCAAAAATGGTGATACCGCCAGTTGCTCCGCATATCACCTTTTATTTCAACAGGAGATGGAAGAGGAAAATTCACAGCTATGGTGGCTCACCCAATGGTTCAGCTTCAGCCTGTTTGATTTTCATTTACAACGACTTTTATTTAGAAGCTTTCTGCATCTCTGAACATTTCTATGCTCCTCTTTGAATGTCGGTGCTTCTCTACAACTCTTCCCTCTCAATCTCAGCTCCATGACACCAGGTTATGTGTTTAATTAGCACAGCACAGTCTTTATTAGAAACAATTGTAACTTCTAGCCAGTACCTCACGGCAGA
Source organism: Sphyrna mokarran (assembly GCA_024679065.1). Lineage (NCBI taxonomy): Eukaryota > Metazoa > Chordata > Chondrichthyes > Carcharhiniformes > Carcharhinidae > Sphyrna > Sphyrna mokarran. Next base: position 44,127,360 of record JAGIQG010000018.1, read on the forward strand.
GGTCACCGGATTGCGGCAAGCGACGTAGGAGGTTTAGTACATGATGGCATTTCAACCTGAACACAGTGCGAGTTTTCATGGGTACACTGAGAACACAGTAAGAAGTCTCACAACACTAGGTTAAAGTCCAACCAGTTTATTTGATAGTAAACTCACAAGCTTTCGAGGTTTGCCCCTTCATCAGGTGAATGGAGAGTTCTGGCCTCAGACGCGGCATATAACAGCACAGACAGTTTACAGAACGTTGATTAGAATGCGAGTCTTCACAGCTAACCTGCTATTCAAGATGCAGACAATGTGAGTGGAGGGAGCATTAGGTTAAAGAGATGTGTATTGTCTCCAGACAGCACAGTGAGTGAGGCTCTGCAAACTCAGGCAAGTGATGGGGGTTACAGATAGTGTGACATGAAGCCAAGATCCTGTTGAGACCGTCCTCATGTGTGAGACTGGCTATCAGTCTCTGCTCAGCGACTCTGTGCTGTCGTGTGTCATGAAAGCCACCTTGGGGAACACTTACCTGAAGGTCAGAGGCAAAATACGCCATCTACATACATTGAAAACACCTAGAACACCACCAAACCCTTGTGTCCTCCACTGCCACCAAATTATCAAACTAAAGTTTACTAATTAGTGTCAGAAGTAGGCCTACATTAACATTGCAATGAAGTTACTGTGCAACTCCCTTAGTCACCAGACTCAGGCATCTGTTTGGGAGAATTTAGCATGGCCAATGTACCTGACCAGCACATTTTTCAGACGGTGAGAGGAAACTGAAGCACCCAAAGGAAATCCATGCAGACATGGGGAGAATGTGCAGACTTGCACAGATAGTGACTCAAGCTGGGGATTGAATCCAGGTCCCTGGCACTGTGAGGCAGCAGTGCTAACCACTGTTCCACCTCAAGCACAGAGGAAAAGCCATTCAGGAAGGGCAGGGAGGTTTCAGGAAGGGCGAGGGTGAAAGCACGGGAATCCTGATAAGAAATGCCTACCCGGTTTTAACACTGAATGCCTCCAGTGCAGAAAGAGGCCATTCGGCCCATCGAGTCTGCACTAACAACAATCCCACTTTTCCCTGCAACCCCCCTTTTTCTTCTCTGCTAATTCCACTGATGGGACATTAAGGGGCAATTTAGGGGCAAAGGGGCAAAAATTGAAGGAAAAAATGCACAATGTCAAATAATAACATGCTGCCTAACCAGCATGTCTTTCAGAGGAAACTAGGGCACCCAGAGGAAACCCACACAGGTACAGGGAGAACATGCAGTCTCCACACAGACAGTGACCTGAACCGGGAATTGAACCTGGATCCCTGGCGCTGTGAGGTAGCCGTGCTAACCAATGTGCCACCAAACCACTCCAGACTACTCATCTGGATGAGCAGTAATGTTCTTCAATTAAATATTGGGGAGATTGAAGCCATTACTTTGGCTCCCACTCGAAACCCTGTTTATGAGCGAGAGGTATCTTCCTTATCAAACAAATCAAGTCTGTTCACAACACTCATGACCATGCCTTCAACTGCCTATAGGCTGTAAACTCTAGAAATCCTACATCTCTTTCCAGCTCTACCTCACTTTAAGAGACTCCTTAAACCTAACTCTTTACATCTGCTCCAATAACTCACGGCTCAGTGTTGTACTTTACTTAATAATGGCCCTGCAAAGCTCCTTGGGCATTTTATTTTGTTCAAAGGTGCCATAAAAAGGTAAGTTGTTGTTGTCGCCTCTTTTAGAACAGAGAACACTACAGCACAAACAGGCCCTTCGGCCCACAAGATGCACTGATCATATCCCTACCTACCAGGCCAATCTATGACTCTAAATCCCATTAAATCCCATGTACTCATCCAGAAGTCTCTTAAAAGACCCCAGCAAGTTTGCCTCTAACACCAACGACAGCAGCCGATTCCACTCACTCACTACCCTCAGAGTGAAAAACTTACCCATGATAACCCCTCTGTACCTACTCCCCAGCACCTAAAACCTGTGTCCTTTCGTAGCAACCATTTCAGCCCTGGGAAATAGCCTCCGAGAATCCACCCTACCTTTACCTCTCAACATCTTATAAACCTCTATCAGGTCGCCTCTCAAGCTCCGTTCCTCCAGGAAGAAGAGACGTAGCTCCCTCAACCTATCTTCATAAGGCATGCCCCCCAATTCAGGCAACATCCTTGTAAACCTCCTCTGCACCCTCTCAATAGCTTCCACATCCTTGTTGTAGTGAGGTGACCAGAACTGCACACAGTACACCAAGTTTTTGAAACTTGTTGGTGTCCCTGAATATCATCATATGCCAAAGAATTTTTAAGTTTATTCATCAGTCTCACAAGTAGGCTTACATTAACACTGCAGTGAAGTTACATAGAAACTAGAAGCAGGAAGAGGCCATTCAGCCCTTCAAGCCTGCTCCACCATTCCTTCTGATCATGGCTGATCATCAAATTCAATACCCTGATCCCCCCCTTCCTCCCATATCTTTTGATCCCTTTAGCCCCAACAGATATATCTAATTTCTTTTTCAAATCATATGTTTTGTCCTCAAGTACTTTCTGTAGTACTCATTCGCTATCCTTTTGGTGAAGAAATTTCTCCTCATCTCAGTTCTAAAAGATCTACCCTTTATCCTCAAACTATAACCCCTAGTTCTGGACTCCCCCACATCAGGAACATTCTTTCTGAATCTAGCCTGTCCAATCCTGTTAGAATTTTATAAGTTTCTATGAGATTGCCTCCATTGAATGCAATCAGAACCAACTTAGTCTCTCCTCATTTGACAGTCTTGCCGTCCCAGGAATCAGCCTGGTAAGCCTTTGGAATTAACCGTGAAAACTCCCTAGTTGCCACACACCAGTGCCTGTCTGGGTACATTAAGGGAGAATTCTAGCATGAATAATGCACCTAACCCACACATCTTTGGAGTGTGGGAGGAAACCGGAGCACCCGGAGGAAACCCACGCAGGCAAAGGGAGAACGTGCAGATTCTGCACAGATAGTGACCCAAGCCGGGAATCGAACCCGGGTCCCTGGCGCTGTGAGGCAGTAGTGCTAACCACTGTGCCACCCCTTTAAATAAAGACTATTTCTTGTGTTTGTCAAGCTCAACCAGAAGACAAAATGATATTTAGTTACATTACCCATGGCAGAAAAATGTACTTTGCGCTGGCAAATATTTACAAGCCATATGTAAGTGGCTTGCACAGAATAGGTTATTCATGGGTCACAGGTTATCCCAGGACTATTGTAAGGCACAGGCTGCTGAACTTTCAGACCTAGTTATTTAAAGACTTGTTATTTATTTAGTGACCCTGATTTTTGTCTTGAGCGCAAACCGGTTTAGCAAGGTCTGAAAGCTTCATCACCTCAGAATAGGAGTGTCCGTTGGTGATTTACTTGCAGAACATGGACAGGAAGCATCTTTGCACTTGTCACAACTCTTGTCTTTCTGATCCAGGTGGCTGGGAAGGAATGGCAACTTTCAAACTGGCTTTCTATTCTGGAGGAGCAATTGACTTTGGAAAAGCAATGATAAATATAGCCGCTCATGGTAGGCAATGGGGAAGTGAATTAGAACCTTAAAGGGTATTGTATGGAATGTATTTTGACTGACCTGGGCCACAGAATCATAGAACCCCTACAGTGCAGAATGAGGCCATTCGGCCCATTGAGTCTGCACCGACCACAATCCCATCCAGCCCCAATCTCCATAATCCCATCACCTCATGTTCCACTATTTGAGTGGCTTTACTCTTCCCAGGCTCTCTTTTTACAGCTAAGTGTCTATGTAAGCCTTTATTCACCCTTCATGGATTTGTTTGCTGAATTTTCTCAAGGCACTTCTTAATCTACCTTGATTGCTCCCAACATCAAGGGGCAATTTAGCATGGCCAATCCACCTACCTGCACATCTTAGGAGGAAACTGGAGCACCCAGAACAACCTGGTGCAGACTCATAGAAACACAGGAGACAGGAGCAAGAGGAGGCTCTTCGAGCCTCCTCCGCCATTCATTACGATGATGGCTGATCATCCAACTCAATAGCCAATAGAAACACAAAAGATTGAAGCAAGAGGAGGCCATTTGGCCCTTCCACATGAGAAGAATGTACAAATTCCCTGCCCAACGTGCAAATCGAAGCAGGTAAGAATCATAGAACTCTACAATGCAGAAAGAGGCCCTTTGGCCCATCAAGTCTGCACGGAACACAATCCCTCCAGGCCTATCCCCATATCCCTACATATTATACCCATTAATCCATCCAACCAATGCATCCCTACACAGTAAGGGGCAATTTCTTAGCATGCCAATAGACCAAACCCCCCACATCTTTGGACTGTGGGAGGAAACCGGAGTACATAGAGGAAACCCACGCAGACATGAGGAGAATGTGAAAACTCCACACAGACAGTGACCCAAGCCAGGAATTGAACCCAGGACCCTGGAGCTGTGAAGCACTAGTGCTAACCATTGTGCTACCGTGCCATCCTCAGGGGCAGACCATAGAAAGATCCATTAACCTCAGGCAAGATTTTACGGTTTTGGGACAGTGAGGCCATAAAATCACATGGATGATACAGTGGCACAGTGGTTAGCACTGCTGCCTCACAGTGCCGGGGGCCTGGGTTCAATTCCTGGCTCAGGTAATTGCTTCCTCTGGTTTCCTCCCACACTCCAAAGATATGCCGGTTAGGTGCATTGGCCTTGCTAAATTCTCCCTCAGTGTTCCCAAAGAGGCATCAGAGTGTGGCTACTAGGGGATTTTCACAGTAATTTCATTGCAGTGTAATGCCATCCTACTTGAATAAATAAACTCACAAATATAATCGCAGCCTTTGTCTCAAATGCCCCAAATAATTGCAGATTTCTGACTAATGAAGGAAGAAAAATGACTTCCATAAGGATTCATCACAAAATATACCATAGAGGATTTTTTTTCAAAAGTTTATTTATTAGTCACAAGTACGACTAACATTAACACTGCAATGAAGTTACTGTGAAATTCCCCTAGTTGCCACATTCCAGCACCTGTTCAGGTCAATACATCCAACCAGCACATCTTTCGGACTGTGGGGGGAAACCAGAGCAGCCCCACGCAGACATGGGAAGAATGTGCAGCATGCACACAGACAGTGACCCACGCTGGGAATCGAACCCAGATCCTGTGAAACAGCAGTGCTAACCACTATGCTACCATACCTCCCATTTTTATTACACACGGTGCTTAGTCAAACTGTTGATTGCAATTTTAACATTTTCTTCCAGGATTTTTAAGTCACATGCCTTACGGTCCAGTGGTGTATGTCTATGAGACAATGGCTTTGGTACCATCAAGACGCAATCAATTTTATCGATCTCCTGCCCCAGTTATTGAACAGCAGCAGCAACAATTTGCTTTCTTCCCTGGGCCAGGACCACCAGCAGGTAATACAAGGACCTCCTTCCATCATCTGATTGTAGAGTAATAACGCTTCAATTGCCGTTTCTCAGTTCCTTCACAAAATAATGTAGACCAAGCTTTTAACTGTACAAACAGTGTCACAAAAAGTAGATGTCCTAACTATGTTAGGTGGTTACGGGTTTTGCACAGAAAGAAAAGATTGGGTCATGCTAAGATTAGAGTAAAAAGGAAAAGATTTGTAAAGACATATCTCGGCTAGGGAACCCGCAATTTCCTCCCTTTCTCTCAAATGTCTTGGGATATACTTCATCAGTTCCTGGGGATTTATCTACCTTGATGTGCTTTAAGAGCATCTCCTTCTCTGTAGTACGTACACTCCTCAAGGCATCACTATTTATTTCCCCAAGTTCCTTAACATCCGTGCTTTTCTTAACAATAAATACTGATGAGAAATATTCATATACAATCTCACCCATCCCTTGTGGATCCACACTTAGATGACTTTGCTGATCTTTAAGATGTCCTACTCGCTCCCTTGTTACTTTTTTGGCCTTTTCCTATTTGTAGAAGCTCTTTGGGTTCTCCTTCTCCTTATCTTCAAAACAATCTCATGTCCTCTTTTTGCCCTCCTGATATCTCTCTTAACTCTACTCCCACACTGAACAAAGAGAACAAAGAACAAAGAACAAAACAGCACGGGAAACAGATCCTTTGGCCCAACGAGCCCGCGCCATCACCCCGATGTTCCCACCTCTACCCGCGATCCCTGTCTATGTTTATAGATCCATGGATTAAAAACCAAGTTTGAGACAATTTAGGGAGAATTTGTTTTGCCAATTAGCCTAAGAACACATCTTTGGGATGTGGGAGGAAACCGGAGCACCCGGAGAAAACCCACGCAAGCACGGGGAGAATGCGCAAACTCCCACAGACACAGGCCCAAATCCATGTATCTGCACAGCACAGCGATAGTCACTGAGCTGTCGTGTTGCCCATCAAATGGTCCAGGTCAAGCGTACACTAACGACGTGAAGCACTAGGATACTCTCGAAAAAAATCCAAGAGCAGCCCTCTCACGACCCATCGCGTGTATGCCCCTCGTTAGACAACAAGGTGGACCAAAGCACCTGTAGGATAAAAACAAGTACATCAATATCATCATCTATTTACACACTTCCCAGGGACTCCCAAGGCTCATGATCCCTATTTTAAATCAGTTTTCTATACCCCTCCATTCCCATTCTGTTCAAGTGCCCATCTAAGTATTTCTTAAATATCTCCAGAGTACCTGCCTCCACCACTTTACTTGGCAGTGCATTCCATACCTCCACCACCCTCTGTGTGAAAAAACTCCCTCTACTATCCAAATTATACCTTACCCCCCTCATCCTAAGCCCGTGATCCCTCGTGTTATTTGAGTCCATCCTAGGAAAAAGCTTAACCCTGTTTACTCTATCTATACCCCTCATAATCTTGTACACCTCTATTAGATCTCCTCTAAGTCTACGTCTTTCTAAGGAAAACAGTCCCAATTTGCCTAACCTCTCCTCGTAACTCAGACTTTCCATACCAGGCAGCATCCTGGTAAACCTCCTCTGCACTCTCTCCAGAGTCTCCACGTCCTTCCAGTAGTAAGGTGACCAGAACTGGACGCAGTATTCCAAATGAGGTCTAACCAACGTTTTGTACAACTGCAACATTAAAGGTCAGCTCTTGTGCTCTATACCTCTTCCTATAAAGGTTTACATTCTTCAAATGATTCACTTGATCCCAGAAATTGCAAGTGCCCTAGCACAGATATTTGAATCATTGATTGTCACTGGTGAGGTGAATAGAGATTGGAGAGTGGCAAATGTTGTGTCTTTATTTAAAAAGGGCTGCAGGGAAAAGCCTGGGAACCCATAGGCCAGTGACCCTCACTTCTGTGGTGGGTAAATTGTTGGAAGGAATTTTGAGAGACAGGATCTACAGACATTTAGAGATGCGAGGGCTGATTAGGGACGGTCAGCATGGCTTTGTGATGTGCCTGTCATGTGCCTCCTTTTTCTTCTTGACCAGGTCCTCAATATCCTGAGTCATCCAGGGTTCCCAACTTCTACCAGTCTTGCCCTTCACACTAAGAGGAATATTCTTACCCTGAATCCTGGTTAACAAACTTTTGAAAGCCTCCCATTTACTAGACATCCCTTTGCCTTCCCACAGTCTCTCCCAATTAACTTTCGAAAGTTCTTGTCTGATACCATCAAAATTGGCCTTGCTAATTTGGAATTTTAACATTTGGGACAGACCTATCATTTTCCGTAGCTTTCTTAAAACTGATAGGATATGATTGGCAGTTCAGGAGACAGGAGTTCTTTTGTTTTCAGTTTGAGGGGCTGTTTAGTTTGAGTTTTAGTTTTAGAAGGGCCATCAGGCTGAAAACAAGTCTCTCCCTCTCCCTGGCTTTGGAAATTCTGCTAGTCAGCTGAAAGCAAGGTTTTGCCTTTCTGAATGGGGGATCAGCTGTTGGTTTTTGCCTGGAGTCCCTGGTGTTTTGGGAACTGTTCTGACTTCAAACTGTTCTGAGTCTATCCAGAGAACTGCAGACTTCACCCAAAGGACTCAAATCCAGTATCACGTGAGCATCAGTCTATGCTGTGTTAAATCTACGGAAAGGATAGTTTGTCTACAGGATTGGTTTGATTGGAATACATTAGATGTATTTGCTGTGGATTATACATTATAGTGGTTGTTTTGTTTCTTGTTTATTATTGATAAACATTCACCCTAATTTTCTCACTATACATGTTAACTATATTCTTAAATAAACTTGATAAAAGCTCCCTACTGGGTCGTTTGAATCATGCCTGAAATGAAATGCATCATGCTTATCTCACCCAAATTCAAGATGTAAAACGTAACAGGAGAATTGATAATGGGTAATAAGGAAATGGCAGATAAACTGAACAAATATTCAGAGTAGAATGTTCCCATTCCTCCCACTATAGAAACCGTAGCAGATGGAGGGGGAGGGCGCGAAATTGTGGTTGCAGACCATGCAAAAGCCCGTTGACCTCAGGCGGGATTTTCCGGACTTGGGGAGAATACGGCTGGAAATACTCGCTCTCTGTGTCAGTTGTCTCCATCCAAGAGTGTTAAAAGAGGTAATTGTAGAGCGATTAGGTGCACTGATGCTCATCTTCCAAAATTCAAATTCTGTAGATTCCAGAATAGTATCTGCAGGCAGCAAAAATGACACAACTATTAAAGAAAGAAAGGTGAGAGGAAAAGAGGGAAATATAAAATTGACTTGTGATCAGTAATATACTTAAATCTATTCTGAAGGAGTGGGCATTTGTTTAAAGTTTATTTATTATTGTCAGAAGTAACATAATGTTCATTAAAATGACAATGAAGTTATTGTGAAAATCCTCTAGTTGCCACACCCTGGTGCCCGTTCGGGTACACTGAGGGAGAATTTAGTATGGCCAATGCACCTAATTAGCACTTCTTTTGGACTGTGTGAGAAAACCAGAGCACCCGGAGGAAACCCATGCAAACACAGAGAGAACGTGCAATAGAGTTTGAGAAATTAAAGATGTGTAGGTGTTAAAGTAGGTAAGGCCAAGTAGCTTTACGGAAAGTAAACAAAAGTATTGAGTCAAAATTTGCATTTGGAGATGAGTAAGGAAATATATTTTTAGCTGTTAAAGTTACAACTTGGACAAGGTTATAAATAAACAAGAAAATGTTATTTAAAACAATACTGCGGATGCTGGAAATCCGGAATAAAAATAGAAAATTCTGGTAAAACTCAGTTGCCAAAATTTTACCACTATGCCCATCCCACAATCGCAGCTCGCAAAATAGATTTTGCCATTGGCCTCGAGTGGGATTTCACTCGCCCCAAGCAAGTTCATAAAATATCAGTGAGTAGATCCAACAGCATCTGTGGAAAGATAGCTTAATGCCATGACCCTGCCTTCCATAATCTTTCTGACTGCCATTAACATTTCCTTTGTCCTTCGTCCTGCACATCTTTGCTACAATCTCTCCTAGCTCTTGCCTATCGCTGATCTACACTGCTCTATCTACCCCATCAAATTTCTCCCTCGCTTTAAAAATAGTCATACAGTGAAGTTCTTCTGAAGAATCCTTTGTGAGCAAATTTTAATTGTGTAACTGTAATATTGTGTGTTTTAGTTTACTTTACTTTTGTCGGTAAATGTTTTAATTTCATGTTAGAAATCCCATCAGTATTGTGACTTTTGAATTCAGTAGACTTTTCTTATTATCAGAATACATAAGAAAGAAGGTTGTGATATGTCAGCTAAGTTTCTCTTTGAGATTTGTTTTGTGCAGTTGGACCATAATGATGTTCAAAGAAGCTGTCAATAATCTTTAGATACCAGTAACATCACAGGAACGTGCGGGAAGATGGCATTGAGTAGAGGATTGGCAAAATGAGATACAATACCCCAGCTGAGACTGAGCTAGATTTTTTAAAATGTAGGTTTAGAATGACTTCCTGCTACTTTACATTACGTCTCAATTTATAAAGCGCAAAATATCAAACCTTTTTTTTTATATAGTCTTTTCTGCCACCTTCAAAGATTTATGGTGATTGAAGTAACTATTTCTCCCCCAGGTGGTTTCTATGCAGCAGTTCCTCCAATGTATGCTCCTTACGGTCCCCCAATGCCCTACAGTCCCATACAACCCCCACCTGGAACATCAGGTAAGAAAACTCCTTGAGTGTTGGTTTATGATGGGCTGAGGTGGGATATGGTCATAAATATAACCGACCAAATGGGCGCTTCAGGATGTAGTAATGCTGATGGCATCCTACTTTATTTGATCGTAGGGGCACAGTACAGACTCATCCAACCCACTCTTTGCAAAACCCAGAACCATATGCCTACTGTTTAATGTGGTTTGTCAATTAAACAGCACTCGCTGCATAATCCGGACTCAGTGGCACATTGGAATTATCACTGGACTAGCAACCCAGAGAATGAGTGAGTGCATGAGTGTGAGAGTGTAGGAGTGAGTGAGTGTGAGAGTGAGTGAGGGTGAAGTGTGAGAGCAAGCGAGTGAGTGAGTGAGAGTGTGTGTGACTGAGTGAGTGTGAGAATGCGAGAGTGAGTGAGTGTGCGAGCTAATGAGTGAGTGAGAGTGTGACAGTGAGTCTGAGAGTGAGCGAGTGAGAATGTGTGCGACTGAGTGAATGTGAGAGTGCAAGAATGAGTGAGTGTGAGATCTAATGAAAGTGTGAGAGTGAGTGAGTCTGAGAGTGAGTGAGTGAGTGTGAATGTGAAAGTGAGTGACGTAAGTGTGAGAGTCAGTGAGTATGAGAGCGAGTGAGTGAGAGTTTGAGAAGGAGTCAGTGACTGGTAGAGCGAGCGAGTGAGAGTGAGAGTCAGTCAGTGAGTATGAGAGCGAGTGAGTGAGGATTTGAGAAGGAGTCAGTGACTGGTAGAGCGAGCGAGTGAGAGTCAGTCAGTGAGTGTAAGTGCATGAGTGAGAGTCAGTGAGTGTGAGTGAGAGTGTAAGTGTGTGAGTGAGTGACTGAGTGAGTATGAGAGTGAGTGTGAGAATGTGTGTGAATGAGAAAGTGAATGAGTGATTGTGTGTGCGTGATTGTGTGTGAATGCATGAGTGAGTGTATGAATGAATGTATGCTTGAGTATGCGTCTGTGAGTGTGAATGAGTGAATGAGTGAGGAATAAGTAGTGAGTGAATGAATGAGCAAATGAGTGAGTGAGTGAGTGTTCTGGAGACCCTTGTTAGAATCCCATCATGGCAGATGGTGAAATTTGAATTCATTAAAATTCTGGAATTAAAAGTCTAATGACCATGAAAGCATTATTGGTTGGTGTAAAAATCCATCTGGCTCACCTACGTCCTTTAGGAAATCTGCTATCTTTACCTGGTCTGGCCTACAGGTGACTCCAGACCCACAGCAATATAGTTGACTCTCAAATGCCCTCTGAGATGAAGGAAGTTAGGGATGAGCAATAAATGCTGGCCCAGATCACAATGCTTGTAAAAATGAATAAATATAAAAAAAGAAATTGCTACACTAACAATTAATTTATGATCAAACTTAAAGAGTCATCTGGGCGTGAAACTTTGGCCCTATTTTCTCCACAGATGCTGTCAGAACTGCTGAGATTTCCGACATTTTCTGATTTTGTTTCAGATTCTAGCATCTGCAGTATTTTGACTTTATTAATTCATGACAATTAGTTGAGTTTATAACTTGACTCACTTATACTTGCCAGAAGTGTCTTTTTGGATTACCCAGGAGCCTAGGGAGCCTATTCATACTTTCTCCATGGTCTTGCCTCGGCCAACAAGTATCAACTCGCCAACCGAACAGCATCTTTTTTTCTGCAGCGTAAATTGTTGTGATGGTTTGAAATTTGGTATTCTTGTATTTGTCCTAAAGATGGCAAGATGGAAAGCCACAGAAACGTATCCTCCTTTCAGCAATATTCAAGTAGCATTGAGGGCAAAACAAAAGGTGGACCTCACATACAAAGCTATTCTTGTATTCTATCAGATGTGACATTAAAGTCAGGATATACCTTTTTTATTATTTATTAGTGTCACAATAGGCTTATGTTAACACGACTACTAATTCAGCCACACTCCGGCACCTGTTAGGGTACACTGAGGGAGAATTTAGCATGGCCAATGCGCCTAAACTATCATGTCTTTCAGACTGTGGGAGGAAACGGGAACACACGGAGGAATCCCACCCAGTCATGGGGAGAACATGCAGTTTCCGCACAGATAACGACCTAATCGAACCTGGGTCCCTGACGTTATAAGGAAGCAGTGCTAACCACTGTGCCACCTTTCCCAACCAAATGAAAATACTAAGCAAATAATTTGGTTGATATGAGTACAATCTGTGTGTAAGTGCATGAGTGAGAGTCAGAGTGAGAGTGTGAATGTGTGAGTGAGTGAGTAAGTGAGTGTGAGTGAGAGTGTAAGAGTGTGAGTGTGAATGAGAAAGTGAATGAGTGATGTGTGAGTGATCTTGATGTGTGGAAATTGGCAATTTTGTTTATTCATTTGTGGGATAGCAACATCGCTGGCAAGGCCAGCTGCTATTGCCCATCCCCTGAATTACCTGTGAGATATTGGTGATGAGCCATTTTCTCAAACTACTGCAGTCTATGCCTTGAAGGTACTGCCACAGTGTTGCCAGGCAGGGAAATTCTGTGTTAGTAAATGAATCATACCTGGAATGAAAGTGGCACAGTGCTTAGCACTACTGCCTCATAGTACCGGGAACCCGGGTTCGATTCCCAGATTGGGTCACTGCCTGTGTGGAATTTGCGCATTCTCCCCGTGTCTGCGTGGGTTTCCTCCAGGTGCTCCAGTCTCCTCCCACAGCCTAAAAGGTTAGGTGTATTGGCCATGCCAAATTCTCCCTCAGTGTACCCAAACAGGCGCCTAGAACGTAGCGACTAGGGGAATTTCACAGCAACTTTGTCGCTATGTTAATATAAGCCTTACTTGTGACTGATAAATAAACTTTACCTTATGTTCACCCGAATGCCAAAATTAAATGCAAAACTTAGGGTCTAGGCTAACTTCACAAAACGCTTTGGAATCTCTGGCTTGGGTCTTAACATGACTCGATAGGCTGAATGGCCTCCTCTGCATTGTGGGGGGTCCTACGATTGCTGACTTGACTTGAATGCTGTTTTGTTTTTCTTTTTCAGTTGATTTCTACTCTGCAGCTCCCCCAATGGTTCCCAGTTACATACCTCCACTGAACAGTCCAAATCAGCCCCTTCCGAGTACTGTAGGAACATTGCGTAAGAAAGTCTTTATTTAAAGGAATGTACCTTTTAGGATTTTTTATTGCTAACTATTTCCTTGATTTAGGTATCATTGGCTATCACCCTCTACAACCTCCCCACCCCAACCCCCCACATCTCTTAAACAGACTAAAAATCCCAAAAACTACTGTACACCAAGAACTGTACAAGTGTGATGTTACTACAGTTGGCTAACTGGAATATAGTATACACTGCCATGTAGGTGGGATATACAATTCACCTCAGCATGGAATATTCCTCTCCGAGGATGCTGAGGGATTTTCCAGGCCATGATTTCCCCCAAGACCGGAAAATGCTGCCCAAGATCAATGGACATTTGCATGGTGTCCTCTCCCCCAACCGGTTACTGCTTTCCCCCCCCCACCCCGCCCACACTCCCAGACCTGCCCATCCTCTCCGCCCATCACCAGCCCATGCCCGCCCTCCCTGCCCACCCGCCAACCATGCCCAATCTCCCCGCTCGTCCCCTGCCCAGCGCCCCCACCCCCGTCCACACCCGCCAGCCCCATCCATCCTCCCCACCTACCCTTCCACACCTCCCCAAACCTCGCTCCCCAACTTCCTGCCCACCTTCCTCCTAATACCCCCATCTACCCCACCCCCCCCCCCCCCATCCTCCCGTCTAGCCCACCTCCCCGACAACCCCCCTCCACGCTGCCTAACCTCCCCGCCCATACAGTGCCCGCTGCCCCCCCACCGCCCACACCCCCAGCCCCATCCATCCTCCCCACCTATCTCTCCACATCCTCCCAACCTCCCTGCCCAACCCCCTGCCCGTTCCCCTTCTAACCTCCCCCATCTACCCCACCTGCCCACTCCCGTCCATCCTCTCGCTCATGCCCAACCTCCCCGTCCATCCCCTGCCCTGCCCCCCCCCACCACCCCACACCCAAAACCCGTCCTCCTCACCTCCACCCACCCTCCCTACACAAATTCCACCCTACCCCCCACCCGGCCCATCCGCCGACAGTCTATGAACAGTTTGCATGTTCTCCGCGTGTCTGCGTGGGTTTCCTCCGGGGGTGCTCCAGTTTCCCCCCCCCACAGTCCGAAAGATGTGCTGGGTTAGATACATTGGCTGTGCTAAATTCGCCCTCGGTGTTACCCGAACAGGTGCCGGAGTGTGGGCAACTAGGGGATTTTCACAATAACTTTATTGCAGTGTTAATGTAAGCCTGTCTGTGACACGAATAAATAAACTTTAAATTTTATATGAATAAGCTAATGAATAATCCACTGTTATATCCCAAGCAAAACAACTTCTATTTAGCAACTTAACTATCTTTATATGTTTTTTTAATTAATGTTTAAGTCCATTAAAAACAAGTTAAATTCATATCCTCACAAATGTTTGAAAAATCTGAAATATCGCATTTACAATATACAAAATGTTACAAGTTAGGATTCTGGGATGATTTGGATTTTGAGGGGAACAGTTTATCTGTGAATGTTATTATCCAATGCAATGGGATTTTCTTTTCCAGCCGATTTTAATCCACCTGTTTCTTCAATTCCGAATCATTATTCGGCTCCATTGGGTTCGGACGTGGAGCTACCCAGTCAGAGTATTCCTCAAGCTAAACCAATAGGTAAGCAAACACTTTGCTTTCACTTTGCTTCCAGGGACAACAGGAGATAAGGTTGAGTCAGCACCTGAATCTCCCAGATAAGTCCGGTGCGTCTGTGTAAGAACAGGTATTCCCCATGTTAGCTAAAGTAAAATTCCACACATTGCCTTAGTTAGGCCGCACTTGGATTATAATGTTCAATTCTGGTCGCCACCCTACAAGAAGTATGTGGAGGCTTCGGAGAGGGTGCAGAAAAGACTTACCAGCGTGTTGCCTAGTAGGGAGGCCACTAGTTATAAGGAGAAACTTGATTTGTTCTCACAGAAACAATGAAGGTTGAGGGAAGACCCTGATGGAAGTCTACAAGATTATGAGGGATGTGGACAGAATGGGTAGCCAGAAGCTTTAATTCAGACGGGCAGCAGGGTCAGTACAGGCTTGGAGGGCCGAAGGGCCTCCAAGAATAAGGGGCAAAGCGTTGTAATTTTCTTTGCACCTTATTCTTAGTTTTCTTTGTACATGAGAGTACATCTCTTAGTAATTTGAAATGGAGCTCTTAATTGTGGTGATAGTTTCCTACAGATCAGACACGTGCTGGAATTTTACCGCCTTGCCCATCCGAAGCTTGTAAGATTCCACCCAAGGCCAACGGATCATGCCATTCTGAGTCACCCACCCCAGAATCGCTACAGTACAGAAAGACAGGCCACTCGACCCATCAAGTCCACACCAACCACCATCCCATCCAGGCCCTATTCCCATAATCCCTCACATTTACCCGCTAGACCCCCTGACATTGTGGGGCAATTTTAGCACGGCCAATCAATCTAACCCATACGTGAGGGAGAAAACCAGAGCACCGTGCTCTCCTAGGAGCCTCGGGTGGACAAGACACAAAATGGAAGCTCACTCATGGTGCAGATTTTGCGGCCTCGCTCATCCTGAAACCGCAAAATCCCGCCCGAGGTCAACAAACCCTCCCATTATCTGTCCATCACCTACTACAATTCCCATGGTGAGCAGGGCGGCAAAATTTTGACAGTGGTCCATTTTATTTTTTTTTTAATTTCCACTTGTGTCTCCTCCCTCAATAGTCAATATTTATTTTCTTTTATTCTCTTTCGCAACAAAGAAACACACAGATATCCTTACTCGGATCCACAGTTGGTGACGTTAAAACAAAGACACAGTTGCTTCATTTGTTGGAGGGGGTTTATTAACCTCGTTCACTGTCCATTCTGCTCTTATTCCCAGTGTCCCAGCCATCCCTGTACATGGGTGTACAAATACCCATCACAAGAAGTTACAATCAAATCTGAACAATGTAATTAAATATAGTAATTTAACAAACAAAAGTTCCAAAGTTAAAGTTTATTCATTCATCATAAGTCAGGCTTACATTAACACTGCAATGAAGTTAGGGAGAAATTCACCTAGTCTCCGCACTCTGGCATCTGTACAGGTCAATGCACCTAACCAGCAGGCCTTTCAGACTATGGGAGGAAACTGGAGCACCCGCAGGAAACCCACGCAGACTCGGGGAGAATGTGCAAACTCCCCATAGACAGTGACCCAAGCTGGGAATCAAAACCAGGCCCCTAGTGCTGTAGCCATAACCACTATGCCACCACCTAGATAGACATCAGGATCTGATCCATATGCAGCAGGTTGATTTGTGGATTGCTGCGAGAATATACTTTTCAGCAGATCGAGTTTGAGATCAGAATGATCAACAAAGTGGATTTTGTAGTTGTAAGCGCACCGCTTCCTAACTGCTGTCCGTCTTTTTGCAGAGGACCAGTCACCCAAAAAGTAATCTGAAATGGATAAGAGATTACACCCAATGAACGATCTTTGACAAGTTTGCATTTGCGGCACAGTCGCTGCACTTCAAGAAACAAGCTGCGAATGAAAAGCTGCAAATTGCAAAGCAAAGGTACCGATTGCAGTCTTGGCCGTCTAATGCAGCGACAGGCACACTTAGGAAACTAATAAAAGTTGACTTTTGCAAATTGGCTTCCAAGTCCCTTAACTTTACAAGTACACGCACACAAAAGAAGGGCAGAGAGAGGTCAACTGTCCCATTAAGCCTATGACTATGGTGGGATTTAAAACACTGGGATTTAAACCTGTCCCTAAATCGTGGCCTAGGTCTTTGGATTACTAGTCCGATAACAATACCACGATGCCATCACCTCCATAGTCCTCCTCACTCCCCCACTCTCCCTCTAGAATCTTAAAGTAAGCGGTGTTGTGGATGGTCTGGAGGGATGTCAAAAGTTGCAGCGGAACATAGACAGGATGCAAGACTGGGCGGAGAAGTGGCAGATGGACTTCAACACAGATAAATGTGTAGTGGTCCATTTCGGCAGGAATAATGGGATGAAGAAGTACAATATAAGGGGTAGGAGTCTTAGCTGTGTTGTAGAGCAGAAGGATCTCGGGGTCCGGGTCCATAGGACTCTTAAATCAGCCTCGCAGGTGGAGGAAGTGGTCAAGAAGGCGTACGGTGTACTGGCCTTCATTAATCGAGGAATAGAGTTTAGGAGTCAGGAGGTAATGATGCAGCTCTTGTCAGACCCCAGTTGGAGTATTGTGCGCAGTTCTGGTCGCCTCATTATAGGAAGGATGTAGAGGCTATTGAGAGAGTTCAGAGGAGATTTACAAGGATGCTGCCTGGATTGGGAGGCAGGCCTTATGAAGATAGGTTGAGGGAGCTGGGACTCTTCTCACTGGAGCGACGTAGGTTGAGAGGCGACCTGATAGAGGTTTATAAAATGTTGAGAGGGATAGATCGGGTGGACTCTCAGAAACTATTTCCCCGAGCTGAAATGGTCACTACGAGGGGACACAGATTTAAGGTGCAGGGAAGCAAATACAAAGGAGATGTCAGGGGTAGGTTTTTCACTCAGAGGGTGGTGAGTGAATGGAACCGATTGCCATCGGAGATTGTTGAGGCAAACTCGCTGCGGTCTTTTAAAAGACTTCTGGATGAGTATATGGAAAAGAGTAGGATAGGGGGTTATAGATAGGTCTGTGGATTGGTAGATGTGATCGGCGCAACTCGTGGGCTGAAGGGCCTGTTTGTGCTGTATTGTTCTATGTTCTATATGACTGCATTGATAGTCGATGCTTAGGTTATTTTCTTCCAAAATATCCTTAGATTCTGGAAGGGTCTCAGTGCGTTAGAAAATAGCGAACTTTATTCAATAAAAGGAGAGACAGAAAGCGGGAAACAATAGGCCTGTTAATCCAACATCTGTCACACACACAAAAAAAGCTTCAATCCATGATCAGAGTGTAATTGAGCAACATGCTTCCCCCCTGCTGTTAGCAGCTACCTCCGACAAAATGCAAGAACAGAAAACAGACAAATAATCTGTGAAATTTCTCTGACTCCCGATCAAAGTCATTTCCGCATATCACGTACGAGCCGCATCAACATCACAACTGAATGCTCAATCAGAACCAGGGCAAAGCATTCCATTCCATAGGCACCCCATTCACAAACACCTTCTCCCTCCACCACCTGCGCAGCAGTGTGCACCATCTACAAGATGCACTGTTAGAACTCACCAAGATCCCTCCTTCCACACTTACGGAGAGGCGACAGCTTAGTGGTACTATCGCTAGATTGTTAATCCAGGGACTCAGCTAATTCTCTGAGGACATGGGTTCAAATCCAACCAGGGCAGTTGGTGGAATTTGAATTCAATAAGAATAAATCTGGAATTAAGAGTCTACTGATGACTATGAAACCATTCTCAGGAAAAATCCATCTAGTTTACTAATATCCTTTTAGGGAAGGAAATCTGCCATCCTTTCCTGGTCCGGCCTATGCTTGAGTCCAAAGCAAGAAGTCTGACAACACCGGGTTTAAATCCAACCGATTTATTTGATAGTAAACTCACTAGCTTTTGACCCTCTGGTCTTCCACTCACATTGTTAGCCACTTTAAGACTTGAATAGCAGGTTAGGTGTAAAGATTCGCATTCTAATCAGTAATCTGTAAACAGTCTGTGTTGTTATGTGTGCTGTTTGAGACCAGAACACCTCATTCACCTGATGAAGACCAGAGAGTCAAAAGCTAGTGAGTTTACTATCAAATAAATTGGTTGGATTTAAACCCGGTGTTGTCAGACTTCTTACTGTGTTTACTCCAGTCCAATGCCGGCATCTCTACAACATGACTCCAGAGCCACAGCAATGTGGTTGAACTATCCTCCAAGGGTAACAAGGG
The DNA here is from genome assembly GCA_024679065.1 of Sphyrna mokarran. NCBI lineage: Eukaryota > Metazoa > Chordata > Chondrichthyes > Carcharhiniformes > Carcharhinidae > Sphyrna > Sphyrna mokarran. The sequence goes on from JAGIQG010000018.1 coordinate 44,146,403, forward strand.
ATGGGCAATAAATGATGACCAATCAGTGATACCCATGTCCCATGAATAAGTTTTTTAATAATCACTTAATTATTTTAAATTACTCAATCAAAGCTTTGCTTGAGCTAAAGAACACAACTCTAAATTTATGTTGGCAAGGAAGAGGTGGTGATGGCCTAGTGGTATTATCGCTAAATTGTTCAACCAGAAACTCAGCTAATGTTCTGGGGACCCAAATTCAAATCCTGTGTACGGTGGGTGGTGGAATTTGAATTCAATGAAAAAAATCTGGATCCACTGATGACATGAAACCATTGTCAATTGTCGGAAAAACTCACCCAGTTCCCTAATATCCTTTAGGGAAGGAAATCTGCCTTCCTTACCTGGTCTGGCCTACATGTGACTCCAGAGCCACAGAGCCAAAGTGGGTGACTCTCAACTGCCCTCAGGCAACTAGGGGTGGGCAATAAATGCTGGCCAGCCAGCAATGCCCATGTCCCATGAATGAATAAAAGAAAAGAAAAACTCTCAATCTAATATCCCTCCTTTAAATCTTTTCAACATCAATCACTCCAAAGGGATCAATTGTTCACAACATACGAGGCCTAACCAAGATTTTGCACAATGACAATTTAATGCATTTAGTTTTAATTTGAATATTCCTAGCAATTGGCTATCCCAAATATTCCATTTAACCAATTTGTTTTCACCTTCTTGGCAGCATCACGCAACATCAAAATTACCCCCGGTGGGCGATGAAATTGCCTCCAGAATGTCCAACTTCTATATCAAGGCAATCACATTTTCCCACTTGCTGGGGTACATTGTTGTATAACTTGATGCTTGATTTAAGTGCCTTCCAGGACATAAGGAAAATGAGATTTACTTAATGTGAACAACTGGCACACTGAACCTGAGATAGTCACGGTGCCCCTGAATTTACAAAACTCGGGCAGGCTAATGAGTTACTTGACATCTCCAGTCCTTGGGCAAAAATCTTACAACTTGAAACCAGCCTGCATCTCCTAGAGGGAAGATGCACTTTGATTGGGTCGGGTAGAAGTCACTCTGAAAGTCTCAGAAGGCTAAGGAAATTTGACAACTCTCACCAGATACACTATAGAAAGCATTCTTTCTGGTTGTATCACAGCTTGGTATGGCTCCTGCTCTGCCCAAGACCGCAAGAAACTACAAAAAATCATGAATGTAGCCCAGTCTTTCGTGCAAATCAGCCTCCCATCCATTGACCCCCATCTCCATTTCTGACTGCCTTAGAAAAGCAGCCAGCATAATTAAGGACCCTATACATTCCAGGTATACTCTCTTCCACCTTCTTCCATTGAGAAAAGGCAGAAGAATCTGAGAATATATACTAACTGAATCAAGAACAGCTTCTTCCCTGTTGCCATCAGACTTTTGAATGGACTTACCTCACATTAAGTTGATCCTTTGATACACCCTAGCTATATCTGTAACATTACATTCTGCACTCCTTTCTTTCTCTGTGCATGGTATGTTTTGTCTGTATAGCGCGCAAGAAACAATACTTTTCACTGCATAGCAACACGTGACAATAATAAATCAAATTAAAACAAACCAAATCAAGGCAAGATTTGGGAAAGATATAGGAATAGAGCAACAGGGCAGAGAGTGGGGTTCCCATGACTCTCAGGTACGCGGTACAGGAGGCCTTGATGCAGGAAGTGGGTAGGAGAGAGGTATTCAAACCCAGTGGGTCAGGAGTTCATCAATAACCCCTGAGAAGCCAATTAGAGCAAATAGCTACCCAGGTCACTGCCAAGAGTGAAGCCCCAAGCACTTGGCTACAGATATCAGTGGCAGCAGGCTGTATAAACCAATCTTCAAAGGTATTTTCAGGGTCTCATTGTAGTCTAGCAATCTGTCCCCCAAAGAATGTAAGAAATAGGAGCAGGAGTAGGCCATCTAGCCCCCCAACCCGCTCTGCCATTCAATAAGATCATGGCTGATCTGATAGTGGTTCGGTCCCACTTACCTGCCTGCTCCCCATAACCCTTATTTCCCTTATTGGTTAAAAATCTATCTGTGACTTAAACATATTTAACAAGGTAGCCTCCACTGCTTCAAGGGGCAAAGAATTCCAAAGATTCACTATCCTCTGGGAGAAGAAGTTCCTCCTCAACTCTGTTCTAAATTGACTCTCCTGTGTTTTGAGGCTGTGCCCTCTAGTTCTTGTTTCCATTCTAAGTGGAAATAACCTCACTGCTTCTACCCTGTCTAGCCCCTTCATTATCTTATATGTCTCTGTAAGATCTCCCCTCAACCTTCTAAACTCTAATGGGTACAGACCCAGTCTACTCAATCTCTCCTCATAAGCCAACACCCTCATCTCCAGAATTAACCTGGTGAACCTTCTCTGTACCCCCTCCAAAGCTAATATACTCTTTCTTAAATAAGGGGATCAAAATTGTACACAGTGCCCTAAGTATGGCCTCACCAGTACCTTGTACAATTGCAGCACGACCTCCCTGCATTTGTATTCCATCCCCCTCGCGATAAAGGTCAACATTCTATTTCCATTCCATTCAAAGAGTAGGATTGTTGAGATGCTTCCTTGGGAGAATGACCCATCATACTCGCTCAATTTGCTTTCATCTCTGAAGGTAAGAGTGTTCATCCTTCTTTACTGCCTCTCCACCAATGTCCTTGTAATTAACTGTCAACCAGTCAGCAATGACTGCTGGTAACCATTGCAAGATGCTTCGGTCCAAAGGTGGACCATCTAACAGAGAACAGCATAACTGCCTTCTTGAATTGCTGCAGTCCACGTGCTGTGAGTTGGCCCACTATGCCGTTCAGGGGGGAATTCCAGGATTTTGACCCAGTCACTGTGAAGGAACAGCTATATATTTCCAAATCAGGATGGCGAGCAGCTTGGAGAGGAACTTGGTGTTCCCATACAACTGCTGCCCTTGTCTTCCTAGATGGAAGTAGTAGTGGGTTTGGAAGGTGCTGTCTAAGGATCTTTGGTGAATTGCTGCAGTGTATCTTGTAGATGGTACACACTGCTGCTACTGAGCATCGATGATGGAGGGGAAGGATATTTGGGGTGCCAATCAAGCGGGGCTGCTTCGTCCTGAATGGTGTCAAGCTTCTTGAGTGTTGTTGAAGGCAACATCCAAGCAAGTGGGAAGTGTTCCATCACACCCCTGACTTGTGTCCTTGTAGATGGTGGACAGGCTTTGGGAAGTCTGAAGGTGAGTTACTCACCGCAGCATTCCCAGCCAAATGCAACATGACAGCTTGCATCAAGATTAATAATGAAGTGGTTGAAAATAAATACTAAACATGATCACTCAATCATCCCCCTCATGAAGAACAAGATTTGAATCTTTCACACAAGGATTTCACCAGTCTCTCATCTGGTTTTTGTTTTATCCATTATATTTGGATAATATATGACAATTACACTTCTAGATTTTCAGAAAGTCATTGTTTCTTTGTTTGTCCTCTGAAGTTTGTTTTGGCAAGCACCTTCAACTGGAATTGCTGCCAGTGCCCTCAATGTACACTGACTGACATTCTCCATATTGACTTAGTAACTGTTTAATCAACCCTTGGTCAGCCTTACTGAGTTCTCCCTAGTGTGTGTTCCCTAGCGAAGGTTTACCAGGCTGATTCCTGGGACGGCAAGTCTGTCACATGAGGAGAGATTAAGTCGCTTAGGATTATATTCACTGGAGTTTAGAAAAGTGAGAGGTGGGGTCCGATACAAACTTTTAAAATTCTAGCAGGGTTAGACAGGGTGGATTGAGAAAGAATGTTCCTGATGGTGGGGGAGTCCGGAACTAGGGGTCATAGTTTGCAGATGAGGGGTAAACCTTTTAGAATTAAGGTAAGGGGAAAGCTTTCCTTGGTGTCACCGAGATAGCCCCAGGCCTATTTGAAAGCATCTGTTTATTAAGAAGTATGTGCTGGTTAGGTTGATTGGCCATGACCTTATTGAATGGCAGGGCAGGCTCGACGGGCTAGGTGACCTACTCCTGCTCCTATTTCTTACATTCTTCAGGATTGAGAAGGTTGTGTCCATCAGTATGGGTAGATTAACGTGCCCATTGGCCGGACTTTTACCAGTACGCCTGTCCTAATTCCGGGAGCGGGCGAGACTCGAAGAAAAGCATTATCCATTCGCCTCGGGCAGGATCGGACAGACGCCGGGAAGTCATTCCAGTAAAATTCCGCCCACTATTTCAAAAACAAACTCTTACCTTCCCAAGCTCAGAAAAACTGTCATTCTTGGTCACACATCAACCTAGGTGGCACGATGGCACAGTGGTTAGCACGGCTGCCCCACTGCGCCAGAGACCCAAGTTCAATTCCAGCCTCAGGTCACCATATATGAGGAGTTTGCATGTTCTCCCCGTTTCTGCATTGGTTTTCTCCGGGTGCTCCAGCTTCCTTCCACACTCCAAGGATGTGTAGGTTAGGGGATTGTCCACGCTGAATTAAAATCATAAAATAGAACTCCCAATCAGAAGGAAGCCATTTGGTCCATTAAGTCTGCACTGACTACAATTCCACCAGGCTCTATTTTCTTAACCCCATCTATTTACCCCGCTAGTCCCCCTAAAACCTAGGAGCAATTTAGCATTTATTTATTGCCCCTTAGCGTCCAAAGATGTGCCGGTTAGGTGGATTGGCCAAGCTAAACTGACCATTAGTGACTCAAGATGCATAGGTTAGATGGATTAGCCATGGTAAATGGGTGGATTTAAAAGGATAGGGGAGAGCGTCTCGGTAAAATACTCTGTTTTAGAGTTTAGACTCGGTGGATCAAATAGCCTCCTTCTGCACTGATTCTGTGATTTATGTTAATTTGAGCAACATTTAACCTTTTTGAAACTGCAATAATATTCCTACTTCTTGCGGTAATGAATTCCGCAGTCTCACCACTCTTTGTCTGAAGAAATGTCTCAAGTAGTCTACCCTGAATCCTCAGATTGTGACCACTAGTTCTGGACCCTCATCATCGGGAACATCCTCCCTGCATCTACCCTGTCTAGCCTTGTTAGAATTTTATAAGTCTCTATGAGATCCCCCCCGCATTCATCTGAACTCGAGTGAAAACAATCCTAACCTAGTCAATCTCTCCTCATATATCAGTCCCCCAACCCCAGAATCAGCCAAGTAAATCTTCACTGCACTCTCTCAAGAGCAAGAACATCCTTTCTCAGAAAAGAAGACCAAAACTGCACACAATACTCTCGACCCTGTATAATTGCAAAACACACCCCTGGTCCTGTATTCGAAACCTCTCATAAAGAAGGCCAACATGCCATTTGCCTTCTTTACTGCCTGCTGCACCTGGGTGCTTACCTTTAGCGACTGGTGTACGAGGACACCCAGGTCCCACTGCACATTCCACTCTCCCAAGTTACAGCCATTCAGGTAGAAATCTGCCTTCTTATTTTTGCTTCCCAAGTGAATAACTTCACATTTATCCAAATTATACTGCGTCTGCCATTGATCATCCAATCTATCCAGATCATTCTGAACGGTCTCCGCACCTTCGTCATAGTTTACCCTCCCACCCAACTTGGTATCATCTGCAAACTTTGAGATGTTACATTTTGTTCCCTCATTCAAATCATTATTGTAAATAGCTGGTGTCCCAGCACCGATCCCTGTGGCACCCCACTATTTACTGCCTGCAAATTTGAAAAGTACCCATTAATTCCTACTCTTTGTTTCTCCTCTGTCAACCAGTTTTTCATGCATCTCAATACATTTCCCCCTATCCCGTGTGCTTTAATCTTGCATAATAATCTCTTGTGCAGGATTTTGTCAAATGTTTTCTGAAATATACCAGATATATCACATCGGCTGGTTCCCCTTTTGTCAATTCTGCTCGTTGCATCTTCAAAGAATTTCAACAGATTTGTCAAGCATGATTTCTCCTTCATAAACTCATGCTGACTCAGATCATGCCACTGTTTTCTAATGCTCTGCTATAAAGTCTTTAATAATGGATTCAAGCATTTTCCCCACTACCGATGCTAAGCTTACCAGTCTATAATTCCCCGTTTTCTCTCTATCTACCTTTTTGAATATTGGAATGACGTTCGCTACCCTCCAATCTGCAGGGATTGTTCCAGAGTTTTTAAAGAATCCTGAAAGATGACCATCAATGCATCCAGTATTTCTAAAGCCATTTTCTTAAGTACTTGGGATATAGATTATCTAGCCCTGGGGATTTATCCGTCTTCAACTCCATCAATTTTCCCAGTACAATTTATCATCCATTATTGATCTCCCTCACTTCTTCCCTCTCACTAAATCTTGCATTCTCCAACATTTCGGCATTTGACTTGTGTCCTCTTTTGTGAAGGCAGAACTAAAATGGGTATTCAATTCTTAGCCCTATTATACATTCCTCTGTTTCTGTCTTCAGGGGACTTATATTTGTCTTACCAACCTCTTTCTCTTCATGTATCTATAGAAATTCTTAATGTCAGTCTTTGTGTTCCCTGCAAGTTTACTTTTGTACTGTATTTTCCCCTCCTCAATTAATTCCTTGGTCCTTCTTTGCTGAATTCTAAACTTCTCCTGATCTTCAGACCTATTATTTTTCTTGGCCAATCTGTATGCTTCTTCTGTAGATCAATACTCTTTATAATTTCCTTTCTAAGCCACAGAATGGTCCTCTTACCAGTTTTGCTTTTGTGCCAGACAGGAATAAACAGTTGTTACAGATCCCCCATATATCCCTTGAATATTTGCCATTGCCTGTCCACTGTCATCCCTTTCAGTAACTCTCCCCAATCTATCACGGCCAACTCATGTCTCAATTCCTCTTAGTTTCCTTTAGAAACAGGGTTACGCAGGGTAGATTCAGAAAGAATGTTCCTAATAGTAGGGAAGTCCAGAACTAGAAATCATAATTTGAGGATAAAGGGTAAACGTTTTAGAACTGAGGTGAGGAGAAATTTCTTCACCCAGAAGTTGGTGAATGAGTGGAACTCACTGGAAAGTAGTTGAGGCCAAAACGCTGTCTGATTTCAAGAAGAAATTAGATATAACTCTTGGGGATAAAGAGATCGAGGGATATGGGAGGAAGTTAGGATCAGGATATTGAATTTGATGATCAGCCATGATCAGAATGAATAGCGGAGCAGGCTCAGAGGACTGAATGACCTACTCCTTCTTTGAGTTTCTATGTTCCAATGAAGTATACATGAAGTTAACATGAAGTAAAATACAGCGCTAAAAATAACAGCTCAATGGCTGAAGGCTACACCTCCCCTTAGTCACGCTTTATTTGGATTGTTTTCCTCAGGGAACTGTATCCTTTTGTTTTGAGCAATGTCTAAGTGTTATTGGAGAGTTGGTTGGCTGGACAGCCAGTTTGTGAGACGGAGCGAAGCCCCCCAACGACGTGAGTTCAATTCCCATGCTGGCTGAGGTAACTCATGAAGGCCCCGCCTTCTCAACCTTGCCCCTTGCCTAAGGTATGGTGACCCTCAGGTTAAATCACCATCAATCTGGAGAAAAACTCTTTGACAGAATGGAAGACTGGATTGATAAAGTAACGGGTCAGAATTGAACTGGGGTATGTGGCGCTGTGAGACGGCAGTGTTAACCACTGTGCCACCATGCTGCCCCAAGGGAAGGGAAAATTAATGTTGACCGCTGTCAGATGATCATTTGCTTAAATGTGTGGACATTGGGCTTGAATCCAACTGTTCCTCATTTCTATAGATTGCCAAGTCTTGCCATATTAGCTCATACCTATGGAAAGCATTTCACAAAGCACACATCATTACTATCAAGAACAGAAGCAAGAAAAAGTGATCAAATTGAGAGAAAACTTTTAAACTTAAAATAATTCTTTCGATGTTAACCTCATGTGCTGCGTTATCACTCTGATCTTTACAGCATTTTTTGACATCGCTAGCCTTGATCATTCGAGAGGTGCTTTCCTAACATTGGCTAAACGTTATCATCCGAACTTTATCAGGGCCAGAGCTTCTGTGAATGCAGGGTTGTTAACTTCAGTCAGGCACGCAATTAGCAAAACTGGCTCCACCACATTGGTGTTCCTTGAACAGCAGAGGAACAAAACATTGTTAGTTTAAATTTGAGCCAAGCAGCTACATAATTTAACCTATCACAAGATACCCATCACTTCAAATGCTTCATTTTCAGAACCTATTTAGTTTTGGAACTGAGGTGAGGAGAAATTTCTTCACCCAGAGAATATTGAATATGTGGAATTTATTACCACAGAACGTAGTTGAGGCCAAAATATTGTGTGATTTCAAGAAGAAATTAGACATAGCTTTTGGGGCTAAAAGGATCAAAGGATATGGAGGGAAGGGGGAATCAGGATGCTGAATTTGATGATCAGCCATGATCAAAATGAATAGTGCACCAGGTTCGAAGGGCTGAATGGCCTACTTCTGGTTTAAGTTTTTATGTTTCAAAATTTTACTTGACCTATAACCCACTTCCATTATGGTGACAGTGGCACAGAGGTTAGCACTGCTGCCTCACAGCGCCAGGGATCCGGCTTCGATTCTAACCTCGGGTCACTCTGTGGGGAGTTTGCACATTCTCCCTGTATCTGTGTGGATTTCCTTTGGGTGCTCCGGTTTCCTCCCACAGTCCAAAGACGTGCCCATCATGTTGATTGGCCTTGCTTAAATTGTCTCTTAGTGTCAGGGGAACAAGGAGGGTAAATATGTGGGGGCACGGGGATGGGACCTGGATGGGATTGTTGATGGTGTAGGCTGAATGGGTCAAATGGTCTCCTTCTGCATTGTAGATTCTGTGCTCCTAAATTGCTCTTGGGGTTAAAGGGATCAAGGTATGTGGTGGGGGGTGGAGGGTGGGGGGAAGAGAAATCAGGATATTGAATTTGATGATCAGCCACGATCAAAATGAATGGCAGAGCAGGCTCCAAGCGTCCAAGCCAGGAATTGAACCCAGGTCCCTGGTGTTGTGAAGAAGCAGCGCTAACCATTGTGCCACCATGGCACCGTGCTGCCCATGCCTATTTACTCTTTAGTAAGTGCTCTTACTGCTTGTCTCTGGCCCTATCTTGCGTGTAGCAAAACAATCCGTATCTACAATCGGTTTACTGGAAAGGGGGAAAAAAAGGTGCCAGATAAATTGGTGCCAAGCGCATTCACAGTGCTTATTCTCGCCTCCTGTGGCCATACGCGGTACTGCAGTGGGAATTTACCCAGAAACAAAGTAGGGCATTGAAAGATCAGGCAATCTTTGGGGATCATTTTTGGTAAAACATTTTTCAACATGCCGTGTCCCACCTGCTGGTTGCTACACCACCCTCGCCACTTTGTAAAACACTGATTTAGACAGACGCAGAGTCATCTAGTCCTGAAACATTGGCTCTATTTTCTCTCTGCATAGATGCTCTCAGAGCTGCTCAGTTTGTTCCAGCATTTACTGTTTTTCTTTCAGATTCCAGCATCTGTATTATTGTTGTCAACCTGCGTACAAACAATACTCGGCACTAAGAGTACTCGGACTTCCAAGCTTTAATTACTTGTGCACAATACAGTGCAAAGCATTGCAGGGTGTTCTGTCGATTCATACAGAAAATGTAACAGTTATAGTTCACTGTATTCTGCCCTTTGGAGTCAAAAGGGTTTTATGTTCATCCTGTGGCCAAGGGTTGGGAACACAGTGTTTATGGGAACTAACAAAGGTTTAGATTAGTCACTTTATCCTGAATGTGCAAGTGTTAATAAAAATTTAATAGAAGTTTGATAAAAGTTAATAGAAGTTTATAAAATTATGAGGGGTGTGGGAAGGGTGAATAGTTGGAAGATTTTTCCCAGGGAAGAAATGACAATTACAGGAACCATAAGTTCAAGGTAAGGGGGGAAAGGTTTAATAGAGATGAGCGGGTGAAGTTTTTTACACAGAGGGCAGTGGGTGCCTGAAATGCACTGCCAAGTGAGGTGGTTGAAGCAGACACATTAGTGACATTTAAGACTTATCTGGATAGACACATGAATAGGTGGGGTATAGGGGGATACAAGTGGCTAGTCTAGATAGGACAACGCGATTGGCATAGACTTGATGGGCTGAAGGGCCTGTTCCTGTGTTGTATTGTTCTTTGTTCTTTGTAAACAGGTCGATCTTGGATAGACTAGCATGGATTCAGTAAGGCATGTTTTTCAATCCATTGCATCGCTAGGCAAAGCGATTCCTTCCTACTAAAATATCCTCCTCATCTTCAGGTACCAGCATGTTTGATTTGAAAACTGCTGCAAAAATTCAAATTCTTGCAATGATCATAAAATTAACACAAGTGTAAAATCCAGTTAAGATCACACCCCCATTAATCACACAACTACCATGTTTAGGGGAGGCGATAGCTTAGTGGTATTATTGCTGGATTATTAATCCAGAAACTCAGCTAATGTCCTGGGGACTGGGGCTCGAATCCCGCCACGGCAGGAATTAAGAATCTACTGATGACCACGAAACCACTGTCGATTGTTTGGGAAAATCCACCCGGCTCACTAACATCCTGTAGGGAAGGAAATCTGCCGTCCTTACCTGGTCTGACCTACGTGTGACTCCACAGCTATAGAAATGTGGTTGACTCTCAGCTGACCTCTGAACAAGGGGAAAGTAGGGATGGGCGGCAATAAATGCTGGCCAGCCAGCGACCCCCTGTGTCCCGTGAAAAAAAAAATACATTTTAAACAGAGGTAAAACTGACAGGGTTGCTTCACATTTTACATAAGTGCGGCCAGACAGGGCGATTTCTTTTTGGAGTTCTCTTTTTTAAGTGAATGTTCCCTGGGACATTGTGTTGGCTTAATGCTTGGTGGCTGCAAAGAAGCTAAATATTGCCACATGTGGATGCGCTAAGCAAACATTATTGATTAGTTCCCTAAACCATGTGCCAGGTGTTTATTCTACTGTTGACCCCATTTTGGCTCACGGCCATTTTGTCGTCAACGCAGTTCACCAGCCAGCCGGGGAGTCAAAAGATTTCTGTAATAAGAAAAGAAAGAATGAGATGTTTGCAATGTGGTGCTGGTTAAGCGGTACGAATAAGTCATCCCGTGCTCCTGAAATCCTCTTAAAATAAGGCAACAGCCCTGTACGCAGTTTGCTACCTGCTACTTGGAGAGAAGACAACTGGGAAATCACTTTTTCTTTTTAAAAAAAAATAGAAAAAGCTTCTTAGCAAAATGTACAAGTCAGTGGGTAAGATGCTTTTCTTTGGGGGGGGGGTGGGGAGGTAGGGAGTGGGGTTGGGGGAAATAAGGGTGGGGATTATTCACAGTTAACGCGCGGTTTCTGTGCCAGAGCCTGTGATGGGATTTCTACATTATTGCGCTCACGTTGTGTGTGATTTTTCTGCTACACCTTCCCACTGTTTCGCTGTATTTGCCTAAGATAACAATCCCTTCAGTTACGCTGGCTCATGAAAATTTCATAGATCTGAAACGAGAGGTGGGGAGGGGGAAAAGAACTTCCAGAAACATGACATTGTGCTAAATTGTGCTTACAAAAACTATTCAGAGACACAATGGCGGGATTTTACGCCCCCGAAACTGTAAAATCCCGCCCGATAGGTCTTCCCACGCTGCGCGCCCCCTCGCCCACTCTGATTCGTGCGGCGGGCGGGCCAGTATTTTTTTTCAGCCAAGAATTTGGAATAAATCCTTTCCTAAGAGCTCCATCCATTTCTTTCTACAGCGGAAGAATCATTTTCAGTCTAAACAAACCTTCTTTCTAATATCTGCTGTAGAAAGCAAGTAGAAAACTAAAATGAAATATGCATTGTATATAATACGCAGAGTTGTTTCACACATTTTTCCCTGGCTGAATTTCAACTTGAATTCCACCTCCCTCCCCCCCCCCGCTAACCATCTCATTGGATACGGTCGCTGACTGGCTGAGGGCCACGAGCCACTAACCCTGCCGTTCGATCCAGCTGCCATTTTGTATATGTTTATTTGCGGCGGCCATTTTGTACCAGCACCTCCTGACAAGCAGCAATGAGATGGATGGTCTGTTAATCTGGTCCATGTCCGGTGGCCTTAGATGAGCCTTTACCAAAGGTTGGCCAATTTGAACAACCATACAAACAGGCTCTCGATAACTATATCATCCAATATTATTAATTTTAAAGGTGATTCAAACCGGTAGAATTGGTGGCAATGTCTTAGAAACAGTGCAGAAACAGGCCATTTGGCCCATCGTGTCTGCACCAACCACAATCCCATCCAGATCCTACCCCCCTATATTTACCTGCTAATCCCTCTAACCTACACATCTCAGGACGCTAAGGGGCAATTTAGCATGACCAATCAACCTAACCCACACATCTCTGGACTGTGGAAGGAAAGCCAAGGAAACCTACGCAGACACGAGGAGAATGTGCAAACTCCACACAGACTGTGCCTAAGCCCGGAATCGAACCCAGGTCCCTCGAGCTGTAAAGCAGCAGTGCTGACCACTGTGCTGTCATGCCACCCTTTTTATAGTACCTGCCAGGAGGATAATTATTGTTCATCTTGGATTGCATGTAATGTGGAATCTGGAAAATATAAATTCTGGATTACCCTTTGATAGAAACTGAAAAATCCCCTATTCAGCAAAGCCCTAAATGTAGAATTTATTTATTAGTGACACAAGTAGGCTTACATTAACACTGCAATGAAGTTACTGTGAAAATCCTCTAGTTGCCACACTCCAGCGCTTGTGCGGGTACACCGAGGGAGAATTTAGCTCGGCCAACGCACCTAACCAGCATGTCTTTCGGACTGTGGGAGGAAACTGGAGCACCCGGAGGAAACCCACGCAGGCACAAGGAGATTCCGCACAGGCAGCGATCCAAGCTGTGAATCGAACCAGGGTCTCTAGCGCTGTGAGGCTAACAACTGTGCCACAGTGCCACTCCTACAAGGGATATTTTAACCTCAGGATGCACTACCAGTTCTTATAGTCTCAATGGATTTATGCAAGTTACACTCAGCAATGGAATAATACATTGCATCCAAAGATGTGTGGGTTAGGTTGATTGGCCAAAAAAAATTGAGTTTCATGGTAACACAGTTGTTAGAACTGCTGCCTCAGAATGCCAGGATCAATTCAGCCTCGGGTGACTGCCTGTGTGGATTTTGCCCATTCTCCCCCGTGTCTGATCACCTCCAGGTACTCTGGTTTCCTCCCACAGTCCAAAGATGTGCGGGTTAGGCACACACACATGCTAAATTGCCCTTAGCATCGGGGGAAAGTAGTTAGGGTAAATGTATGGGGCAATGGGGTTAGGGCCTGGGTGGGATTATGGTCAATGTAGACTCAATGGGCCGAATGGCCTCTTTCTGCGCTCTAGGATGCTATGATAAATTGCCCCTTAGTGCCCCGGAATGTGTAGGTTAGAGGGATTATCAGGGTAAACGTGTTGGGTTGTGGGAAAAGGGCCTGGGTTAGGATTGTTGTCGGTGCAGGCTCGATGGGCCAAATGGCCTCCTTCTGCCTTGTAGGGTTTCTATGATTTCTACATGGTCTTCTCCAAAACGATACGACTAGAATGAAAACATTCTCTTGATACGAATGTGTTACATTCTCTGACTGCACACACTGTTTTTTTTCAGAATTTTGCCTTGTATCGGTTATTGTTGGTTTATGGTACATCCCATTGAGGACAGGATCGCAGCTAACTACAGAGGAAGAGCCAGAGAATGAAAGTTTCCACTGTCCCCGTGTGTGCACCTGCGTTTTCGATGACTACAGCGAGGAACTAAATGTCTACTGCAGTTCTCGCCAACTTACCAGCATCCCAAATGATCTACCGGTCAACGCTAAGGCTGTTTGGTTCGACTCAAATAACTTTACTGTTCTTCGATCCCACACTTTCAGGAACCTGTCTAACCTGGACTTCTTGAACCTGGAGAACAGCCACATAGTTAGTGTTGAGCCGCATGCTTTCTACGGTTTGAAATTGCTAGTCCACCTGCATTTGGAAAGGAATAAATTGAAATACTTGGTACCAAATGCATTCCTCCACACTCCATCCCTCGGCGCACTTAGTCTCAATAACAACAACTTTGGGAAATTTGAAGAGGGGCTGTTTTCCGGCCTCTCAAACCTCTGGTACCTCAATCTGGGATGGAACAATCTGGTGGTTTTGCCTGCGACGGGCTTTCGTGACTTACTGAAGCTAAAAGAGCTTATCCTGGCGGGCAACAGATTAACTTACCTGCAGTCTCAACTGTTTATAAGCCTGACAGAGCTGAGGGAACTCGACTTGTCAGGGAATCTGTTGAGAATCATCAAGGGGAACATCTTTGTGAAGCTGCAAAAGCTCCAGAAGCTGTACCTGAGTTGCAACCAGATCAGCACCATCGTACCCCGGGCTTTTATGGGAATGAAATCTCTCAGGTGGTTAGACTTGTCCAACAACCGCATCGCCATGTTACATGAGGAAACCTTCTCTGGACTTGTAAACCTCCACGTGCTTCGACTGGTCAACAACTCCATCACAACACTAAGGCACAGGACATTCCAAGAACTCCAGTTTCTGGAGGAACTCCAGTTTGGGTACAACAAGATCAAGAGCCTTTCCGAAAACATTTTTGACGGCTTGGTACAGCTGGAAGTGCTGACGCTAAACAACAATCAGATTCACGAGATCAAACCAGGGGCCTTTGTTGGCCTTCGCGAGGTGGCTGTACTCAATCTCTCCAGCAACTCCCTGACGAACTTGCCTGATCGCACATTTAAAGGCCTCCTCAATCTTCACAGCCTGCACTTGGAAAACAACGCAGTCACCAGAATGCAACCCAACACGTTCTCCGGATTGTTCTACCTGCGACGGCTCTTTCTGCAAAACAATCACATTTCGGTGATCGATAACCAGAGCCTCAGTGACTTGAAAGAGCTTTTGGAACTGGATTTCAGGCACAACAAACTCACGCAGCTCTCTTTTCAGGCTTTCACCGGCGTACCCAATCTGGAGTATCTTCTGCTGAAGTGCAATGAACTCCGGTACATTTCTGATAACACCTTCCAACCTCTTCAACGTCTCTCTTGGCTTGATCTATCAGAGAACTCCATTGAGCTTTTCCACAATTATGCTCTCATGCCGTTGACCAAGTTAAAGTACCTGAACCTGAAGGGCAACTCGTTAAAGCATTTCCCGCCACAGTTTTTGCAGCAGGCATCACAGTTGGAGCAACTGCTGTTGGAGGGTAACAATTGGCATTGTGACTGCTTACTCAAGTCCCTGAGGGATTACTGCCTAAAGAACCCTCATGTAGTTCCTCGTTATTTTGAATCTGCGGCAGAAGGGGATGAAATTCACAGTGTCGTGTACACCTACAACAACATCACCTGCGCAAGCCCACAGGCCATTGCTAGTACAGATCTGAGAGACGTCAGCGAGGACTATTTTGGTCATTGTTAAAGTCAACTGCAATATGGATTCCAGCAATCATCGCATGCATATTGTTAAATGCTGTGGTATTTGAACCGTGACAACTCGCTGTAATTTGCATATGGAGTTATGACTTATCCAAGTGAAATTAAGGCTAGAAGTGCCTATTTGTTTTGGAATGCAATGTTCCCAGTCTAATTTGCCGATAATAGGATGATTCTTGCTGGTTTATTAAGCATATATCAGTACATTTATCACAGTAGTTTCAGAAACAAGGCTTGGCTGATCATATTAAAATCACAGCGGTTAAACCAACTGGTGCATAAGGTTGTGTGAACAGAGTAAAATATCTACACTTTATCACAGAAAACAAAAATCGCTTCCAGAGTAAATTACTTATGTGTTTCTGCTTCAACTAACACATTTGATCTGATTTATTATTGTCACATTTATTACCACACAGTGAAAAGTATTGCTTCTTGCACGCTATACAGACAAAGCATACCGTTCAAAGAGAAGGAAAAGAGAGGGTGCAGAAGAATGTGTTACAGTCATAGCTTGGGTGTAAAGAAAGATCAACTTGGCGTGAGGTAGGTCCATTCAAAAGTCTGAAGGCAGCAGAGAAGATGTTGTTCTTGAGTCGGTTGGTACGTGACCTCAGGCTTTTATATCTTTTTCCCAATGGAAGAATTTGGAAGAGAGAATGTCTGGGATGCCTGGGGTCCTTGATTACTCTGGCTTTTTTCCAAGGCAGTGGGAAGTTTAGACAGATGGGAGGCTGGTTTGTGTGATGGACTGGGCTGCGTTCTCGATACTGGGGTTAGCGGAGAGGATAATTTTAGAAATATGAGCAACCAAACAAATTGTACTGAATAAGTATAACTGAGAAATAATACCTCAAGCTGGACTTGTGCCCCAGTGATGAATTCATGGATTGATTTATTTCAACACAATGGCTCATAAAGTATAATTTATGATTTTACCCTTCCTTCAGAGAAATACACCTAATTTCTACAGTGATTCCCCCAGAACGTCATGATTGAAAACAAAATATAGGACACAAAGGAATATGATAAATTAATGCACTTTGATTTGATTTATTATTGTCACATGTATTAATATACAGTGAAAAGTATTGTTTCTTGTGTGCTCGGCAGACAGAGCATACCATAAATTAAGAAGAGAAATTGTATCCTTATTAATACAATGGCACAGTGATTAGCTCTGCAGCCTCATAGCACCAGGAACCCGGGTTCTATTCCTGGCTTGGGTCACTTGAGAGAATAAGGTTTACAAGATTATGATAGGCTTGAATAGAATGGGTAGTTAGAGTCTTTTTCCCAAGATTGAGAATTATTTGGGGGCATTGGGGGAAAGTTTAAGAGACGTAAGGGACAATTTTTTTCACACAGAGGGTGGTGAATGCCAGGAGTGCACTTCTGAACGAGGCGATGGAAGAAGATTCTATAACGATGTTGAAAAAGGAATCTGGATTGACACCTGAATAGGCAAAGAATAGAGATATGGATCACGTAGAGGCAAGAAAATATTAGAGAGGCATTTTGAGCTGGTGTGGACTTAGAACATAGAACATAGAACATAGAACATAGAACATTACAGCACAGAACAGGCCCTTCAGCCTTCGATGTTGCGCCGACCAATATAAAAAGCCATGCCCCTCCAAACTAAACCATTCCCTTCTCTTCCATATACTTATCAACTAACCTCTTAAACGCCACCAGACTTGGCGCATCTACAACTGCTGCAGGCAGGGCATTCCACTCCCGAACCACCCTTTGGGTAAAGAACCTACCTCTGATATCCGTCCTATAACTATCACCCCTTATTTAAAGCTGTGTCCCCTCGTGCTAGCTTTCTCCATCCTAGGAAAAAGGCTATCACTTTCCACCCTATCTAAACCTCTAATCATCTTATATGTTTCGATAAGGTCTCCTCTTAGCCGCCTCCTTTCTAACGAAAACAACCTCAAATCCCTCAGCCTCTCTTCATAAGACCTGCCCTCCCTACCAGGCAACATCCTGGTAAACCTCCTCTGTACCCTCTCCAATGCCTCCACATCTTTCTTATCATGTGGGGACCAGAACTGCACACAATACTCCAAGTGCGGCCGCACTAGAGTTTTGTACAGTTGCAACATGACGTTGCGGCTCCGAAATTCAATCCCCCTACCAATAAAAGCTAAGACTCCTATGCCTTCTTAACAACCTTATCGACTTGATTGCCAACTTTCAGGGATCTATGCACACATACACCAAGATCCCTCTGTTCATCAACACTATTAAGAGACCTACCATTAGCCCTATACTCTACACATTTATTATTCCTGCCAAAGTGAATTACCTCACACTTTTCCACATTAAACTCCATTTGCCACCTCTCGGCCCAGCCCTGCAACTTGTCCAAGTCTCTTTGCAAACTATAACACCCCTCTTCACTATCTACCACTCCTCCGACTTTGGTGTCATCTGCAAATTTACTAATCCATCCTTCAATACCCTCATCCAGATCATTTTATAAAAATTACAAACAGCAGGGGCCCCAAAACAGACCCCTGAGGTACACCACTTGTCACCAAACTCCATGATGAATATCTCCCATCAACCACCACCCTCTGTCTTCTATCTGCTAGCCAATTCCTAACCCAATTAGCTAAATCACCCTCTATCCCATACATCTGCATTTTCTGCAGAAGTCTTCCATGGGCCACCTTATCAAACGCCTTACTAAAGTCCATACTTTGTCCCACCAGACTTGGTGGGACAAAGGGCCTATTGTGTTGTTCTTTGTTCACTGACTGTGCACAGTTTGTACATTCTCCCCGTGTCTATGTAGGTTTCCTCTGGGTGCTGCAGTTTCCTCCCACAGTCCAAAGGATGTGCTGGTTAAATGCATTGGCCATGCTAAATTCTCTCTTAGTCTACCAGATCAGGCGCCAGGGTGTGTGGTGACTAGGGGATTTTCACATTAACCCCATTGCAGTGTAAACGTAAGCCTACTTGTGACTAACAAAGTAAAACAAAAATCACTTCATTCATGTCCCAAAGGAAGTGTAGTCCACTATCCAATGATTGCAAGATGCTTGTTGAATATAATTTATGTAGTGCACGCTAACAAGAAGCATAGTAAAGATGCTGGATTTCTGTTTGAACAAGTGGATACTGGGGTCAAAGTGCTTTGCTGTTAAACTTCGAATTAAGAGTCTACAAGGCTTGTTTTGATACAAATAGGGCTCCAAATTATTATTTTTTGCTGCAGAAGTTGGAGTATCTCTTCCCTTATTTTTTATTGTTACTTCCAGTTGCCTTCTGAGAACTCTACTTCCAAACCTCCGCAAATCCCATTCTCTTCAGGGAGGTCGGGGAGAGCCATGCAGCAGTAATTTCTGATTTTACCCTCCCTTCGGAGAAATACACCTAATTTCTATAATGATTCCCCCAGAATGTCATGATTGAAAACAAAATGTAGGACACAAAGAAATGTGACTAATTAATGCACTTTGATTTGATTTATTATTGTCACATGTATTAATATACAGTGAAAAATGTTGTTTCTCGTGTGCTCGGCAGACAGACCATACCATACATAGAGAAGGAAAGAAGAGTGCAGAATATAGTGTTACAGTCTTGGCTAGAGTGTACAGAAAGATTAACTTAGTGTAAGGCAGATCATTCAAAAGTCTGACAGCAGCAGGGAAGAAGCTGTTCTTGAGTCGGTTGGTACATGACTCCGACTTTTGTATCTCTTTTCTGAAGGAAGAAGTTGGAAGGGAGTATGTTCGGGGTGCGTGACTGCTTTGCCAAGGCAGCAGGAAGTCTAGATAGAGTCAATGGATAGGAGGCTGGTTTGCATGATGGACTGGTCTACATTCACAACCTTTCGTAGTTTCTTCAGTCTTGGGCAGAGAAGGAGCCATACCAAGCTGTGATACACCCAGAAAGAATGCTTTCTATGGTGCATCTATAAAAGTTGATGAGAGTCATAGCTAACATGCGAAATTTTCTTAGTTTTTTGAGAAAGTAGAGGCAGTGGTGGGCTTTCTTAACTATAGTGTTGCCATGGGAGGACCAGGAGGTTGTTAGTGATCTGAACACCTAAAAACTTGAAGCTCTCGATCCTTTCTACTTCATCCCCATTGATGTAAATAGGGGCATGTTCTTCTTTATGCTTCCTGAAGTCGATGACAATCTCCTTTGTTTTGTTGACATTGAGAGATAGATTATTGTTGCCATGCCAGTTCACCAGATTCTCTATCTCATTCCTGTACTCTCTCTGTTTGAGATCCAACCCACAATGGTGGTGTCATCAGCAAACTTGAAAATCGAATTGAAGGGGAATTTGATTGTACACCCATGACTGTGCAAAGGGGTGTACAAAGAGCAGGAGACTGAGAACACAGTCTTGTGGGGCACCAGTGTTAAGGATTATTGTTGATGAGGCATTGTTGCTTATCCTTACTGATTGTGGTCTGTGAATTAGGAAGTTCAAGATCCAATCGCAGAGGGAGGTGCCAAGGCCCAGGCCACAGAGTTTGAAGATGAGTTTTGTGGGAATAATTTTGTTGAAGGCTGAGTTGTAGTCAATGAATAGGAGTCTGACATAAGTGTCCTTATTATCTAGGTGTTCCAGGGTTGAGTGCAGGGCCGGAGAAATGGTGTCTGCTGTGGATCTGTTGCAGTGGTAGACAAACTGTAGTGGATCTAGGTAGTCCAGGAGGCTGGAATTGACCAACCTTTCGAAACATTTTGTAATGATAGATGTCAGAACCACAGCCAATAGTCATTAAGGCACCCTGCTTGGTTTTCCTTAGTACCAGGATGATGGTCATCTTCTTGAAGCAGATAAGGACCTCAGATCGTTGTAAAGAGAGTTTGAAAACACCTCCACTAGCTGATCTGTGCAGGTTCTGAGTTCATGTCCGTGTACCCCATCTGGGCTAGTCACTTTCCATGGGTTAAATCTTCTAGAAAGCTACTCTGACATCTGCAATGGTGACCCCAGATACAGGGTCATCCAGGGCTTTGGGGGAAGGGCATGTACTCGCTGGCCTCTGGCTCAAAACGCGTATAAAATGCATCGAGCTCATCAGGGAGGGAAGCATTGGATCCAGTGATTTTCCATGCCTTCATCTTGCAGCCTGTTATGTCTTACAGACCTTGCCATAACTGGCATAAGTCGGTGCGGCTAACCTGGAACTCTAGCTTTGTCCGGTACTATTTTTTGGCATCTTTGATGGATTTCCTTAGATTGTATCTGGCTTTCTTATACAGGTCAGTGTCCAGGCCTGTGTTGAACACCTCAGACCTGGACTTCAGCAAGTACTGGATATCCCTGCTCATCCATGGTTTCCAGTTGGGGGACACACGGATTTGTTCCTTTGGCCCACAATCTTCTACACATTTACTAATGAAGTCAATTACTGTGGTGTCATACTTGTTCAGGCTGATCGTGGAATTTTTAAATACTGACCAGTCCACTGACTCTAAGCAGCCCTGTCAATCATTCAATTCCTCAGACCGACATTGCATGACTCTCGTTGATGGATTCTCCCGTTTCAGTTTTTGCTTGTAAGCCGGGGGCAGGAGCACAGCCTTGTGGTCTGATTTGCTGAAGTGTGGGCAAACAATAGAGTGGTAAGCATTTTTGACATTTGTGTAGCGGTGGTCTAGGATGTTTGGGTCTCCGGTGGAACATGTTGGAGTTAATTTGGTAGTACGCTCTTGAGCTTGGCCTAATTGAAGTCCCTGGCCATGATAAACAAGGCCTCGGGCTGTTCGGTCTTGAGGCTATTCATAGTTGTGCATATTTCATCAGCGCAAACTTCACGTCGGCACTGACATAACGAAGGTGAATGCCCATTAAAGGTAATAGAGACAGCATTTTAGCATGAGGTATTCTAAGACTGGGGAGCAGAAAGTGTTGCTATGTGTTGGCACCACAAGGTGTTGATTAGGAAGCAAACTTCCACAGTGATTCTCCCATTTGAAAACAAAAAAATACCGCAGATAGGGGTGTGGCCAATTAACACACTGGGAAGGATCTTGTTCTGACATGATAAAATCCCGCCTGAGATCAACAGACCTTTCCATGGTCCGATCCTTGCCCACACCACTTGCTGTGGTAGGCGGGATGGTAATATTCTAGCCACTGTCTTTTCCTGTTTATATATGACCCAGATGACATAGGTCAAAAGTTCCTTTGCCACCAGTATAATTAGACATATAGAAACAAGAAGCAGTAGGCCATTCAACACTTAGAGCCTTCCTGCCATTCATTATGATCAAGACTGATCGTTGAATTCAATATCTTGATTTCACCCTCCCCCCTTCCCCTTATATCCCTTGTGGCTATAGCTCCAAGAATTATATCCATATCCAATTTCTTGTTGAAATCACACCATGTTTAGTTTCCCTTCAAAAGGAGTTGCATGCTCTGTGTTGTCCACAATAAGACTTGTATTTGAAAGTTAACACTGGAAAGTTAATTTTCAAAGAATGGTAACACTGGGGAGTAGGGCATGCAGGGGGAGCTGAGGTGAAAAATCATTATTGAATTGCAGATCAGGCTCGAGAGCCTGTTTTTATTTCTTACATTAAATACAAGCAGAAAATGGAAATTCACAAGAGGAGCATGGTCAGGTTGTGGCAAAGGCACATTGCTGTGTCTTGTTAGTAGAATGTTTCACCAGGCTCGATTGTAGTTATTCAATAACTTCATAGAATACAATCCTACAATGCAGGAGGCCATTCAGCCCATCAAGTCTGCACCAACCACAATCCTACCCAAGTCCTATCCCCATGCATTTACCCTAGTTATTCCCCTGACACTAAAGGGCAATTTAGCATAGCCAATCCATTTAATCTTTGGACTATGGGTGGAAACCAGAGCACCCAGAAGAAACCATGCAGACATGGTGAGAATGTGCAAACAAACAGGGAATCGAACCCGGGTCCCCAGCACTGTGAAGCAGCAGTGCTAACCATTGTGCCACCACCTTGCTGAGAACTTAGTCTTACTGGACTAGAAAATCACTTCCTCCAGAACATGACATAATTTAATTCATGGGAAGAGAATCACCATTTACCCATTCCTGTTAGAAGCATGCTTTACTTAAAAACAAAACATCATAAAGTATCAAAAACCAACATGTTTCAGAACATTTGCAGCACAAACCATTCAGGTATTCTCATTGCATCTTGCACAACAGAAATCAAGAATGGAAATTTACAGCATCAGCCTGAGGTTAAGAACGTTCACATATTTATTGCCATAATTATAATTCCAGTCATTCTGAAATCTCTCAAGCTAAAATAAGAGAAAATGCCTCCAGATGAAACCGCAATGCAATTTTGTCATAACTGCAACTCAAACTTCAGATTACTAATCAGATATTCAGCACAAATGTCTGTGGTTCTGAGCTAACCATTTTCCAATCACCTTATCATGAAGCTAACTCAGATTCTTATTATGTAATTTTGGTCATTGTAAAATATAGTGCTCAGTCAACATGGTTGATCTGGTGGTTTAGTGGTTATGCCACAAGTGCCTAATGCTCTGGAGACAGGGATTCAAGCTTACCATGGCAACTGTTGGAATTTCAATTATTGAATAAAAATCTGAAATATAAAATTCAGCAGTAATTATAATAATGAAAATCATCAACTAGTGTAAAAACCCATCTGATTCACTACAGTTCAAAGTTTTAAAGTGTATTTATTAATGTCACAAGTAAGCTCACATTAATGCTGCAATGAACTTACTGTGAAAATCCCCCAGTTGCCACACTCTGGCACTGGTTCGGGTACATTGAAGGAGATTTAGCATGGCCAATATAACTAACCAGCGTGTCTTTCAGACTGTGGGAGGTAACTGGAGCATCTGGAGGAAACTCATGCAGACACAGAGAGAATGTGCAGATTCGCACAGACAGTGACCCAAACTGGAAATCGAACCCAGATCCCTGGGACTTGATGGAGTAGTGCTAACCACTGTGCCATCCTTTAGGGAAGGTGATCTACCATGCTTACCGGGTCTGGCTTACATGATCCATATCCGCAGCAATGTGCCCTCTGAAATGGCAATTAGGGATGAGCAATAAATGCTGGTCTTGCCAGTGATGCCAATACCCCGTGAAAGGATAAAGAAAAAAAACAACTGCGTGCACCAGACCATTTTGACGTCGTAAAATTTAAGCACTCTCTTTAGTGCATGATTCTGTTGTTTCTTCTGAATATAAATAATTTTAGGAATCCATTCCAGAGGCAAACTACTTTGGATTCTTTTCCTAATTATTGTAGCAAATATTAAAGTCCACATGCATAACATGATAATCCTCACCAAAAGTGAATACCCCAGCTTCAGGTGATGTTTTTGATGAGTAGAAACACACAAGGCAGTCAACCAGACCACAAACTGTTCCCAAAGTTTCAGTGGAAAAACAACTAAAGAATTAAATCTATCTCTAACCAATTCCTAAACAGAATGCTGTATTTTCAATCCGTACAGTTTAGTCATTCTAACTCTACATTTGGACAGACTCAGGCTGCTGGGTGGAGCATTATTCTGCAAATTATTCCAACTCACTAGCAAGAGCAGACAACCCTCTAAATCAGGAAATGCTGGGAAATCTCAGCGGGTCTAACAGCAAACTAAGAGAGAAGTCACAGATAGAAGCAGGAAGAGGCCCTTCGAGCCTGTTCCGGTATTCATCACAATCATGGCTGATCATCCAACTCAATAGCCTAATCCTGCTTTCTCCCCATAACCTTTGATCCTGTTCACCTCAAAAGCGATACCCAGCCACCTTTTGAATACATTCAATGGTCTGGCATCATGTACTTCCTGCAGTAATGAATTCCACATGCTCACCACTTTTTAGGTGAAGAAATGTCTCCTCATCTCCAATATCCTGACTTGAAACGTTGGCTCTAATTTCTCTCATCAGACGCTGCCAGACCTGCTGATGTTTTCCAGCATTTTTTGTTTTTGTTTCAGACTCCAGCATCTGCAGTAGTTTTTTTAGTTTAGCTTTCACCCTCCTGAATCAGCCACTTTTAGTGCTGCGTTGCTGTAACTGGCTCTGGTAAATTAACACCTAGAACACAATGTCGAGCATGCAAATACTCTTCATTTTAATCGTATTGTGTTGTTGGTGTTCTAGCACATTCATGAAATATAAAAACTTGAGTACAAATAGTTTATTTTTTTAATTGCACGTTTCAGTAGGTACAACAAAAGGCATTACTGGTCCAGTATTCAAGTGTTTCCATTTCTCAAAGAAACAATGATTGGTGCTTTCTTGCGTCTCGAGAGTGTTTTATGCTTCCGATCCGCAATACCCCCCAAAAACCAAGCAGTTCAACGTGGGTACGAGGATTGGTCTCATGATTGAAGTGCAGAGGAATCACTGTCTTTACTTAAAATCTTCCCCACTATGTTACTAATGGCATCAAAAGTTGCACTCTTTGGAAAGGCTTGGATGAAATTTCGACCTTCTTCCAGACTGCACGACAGTTGAGGATCAAGAGGGACCCGCCCTGAGTGAAGGGAAAATGTAAACAATGATACTTCAAGAACAAAGCAACTTATCCTAAGGCACAGTAAAGTCTCAGCTAAAGCAAGCCATTATAAATGACTGCCGAGAAAAAAAAATCCTATGGCATTTAAATCACAATGTGGAATAATATTTGAACATGTATCCCCTTCTCCAATGCAAGGGAAAATAATTCACACATTCACACTTTATGTATATTATAACTCCAAGTCTAGAGTATAAGCTACAGAATAATAGTCAAACACATAATTTGAATTAATTTCAAAAAGAAAACAAATTTATATAAATACCCAAAGGCAAATATCCAAACATAACATAAAACTACTCTACACAGTTGCACTTTTCTTTTCACTTCATCTGAAGGTCACTGTTCCAAGTGGGAACATCAAATTGAAAACAATAAAGAAACATTAAAAAAAAGTCTCTTTACAAGTGTAGTTATCAATATTGCTAAGGAGGAATGTTTTTGTTTTAGAAAGATAATGATTCTCCATGGAGCTGCTCACAATAAAAAATCTTCTTTCCCTTCATGCAGCCAAGTACGACTTTCCCACATTATGATTTTGCTGACATGACTGTTTCTGTTAAATGCTTTCCCTCCATCTGCAAGGCTAAACATATATTCAGAGCTCATATCAAAGAAGATTAACATTCAGAACGGCCTTCCAATAGTATAATAATGCTTGGAGCTGCAAACTTTGGATTGGTGACTAGGATGGAAAAGTTAAATACCAGGGGACATAGGTTTAAGGTGTGTGGGGAAAAGTTTAGAGGAGATGTGCGAGGCAAGATTTTTTTATACAAAGGGTGGTGAATGTCTGGAACGTGCTACCCAGGAAGATAACAGGAGCAGATATGATAGCGCAATTAAAAGGCACCTAGACAACTACGTGAATAGCATGGGAATAGAAGGACATGGTCTCCATAAGAGTATACGCTTTTAGCCTAGGCAGGCACCATGAACAGCGGAGGCTCGGACAGCAGAAGGGCCTGTTCCATGCTGTAATGTTCTTTATTCTCTTTGTCCTTTGATTTAAGAAATAGTTGAATGCTGTTATTAGAGGGGAGGGGTAAATTACAAAAGTTTTTATTTAGATGAGCTCCCTAATTTGTGACTGTAAGCTTTTATCTGGATAGGTCAGAAGGAGGTCCTTAAGCTGTGACCATGTTCATGACTTGAAGTTCATGCACACATTCACCAGGGAAGAATCTTCAGCACGGCTCACAGCCTGCTGACATGCCAAATATAAAATTCCTGAGGAGTTAGGAGTCTTTGAATATGTGCAGCACTACACACAAAATGAAATATAGCCTCAAATTATACATTTAATTATTTTTCCTCGAAATGAACAGAAATCATCCCATGTATTAATCATCAAAATGCATTTTTGCAGGCTATAGTTTGTAAGAATTCATTTTATTACATAGGGCGACACAGTGGCTCAGCGGTTAGCACTACTGCCTCACAGCACCAGGGATTCCAGTGACTATGCAGATGGAGTTTGTATCTTCTGCATGGGTTTCTTCCAGATGTTCCAGTTTCTTCCCAACGGTCCAAAGATGTGCACTAGATTTGCCATGCTAAATTACGCCTTAGGGTCCTCAAATGGATAGGTTAGAGGGATTAGTGGGGTAAACTGGTGCACTTATGGGGTAAATCTGCGTAAGTGTCAGTGTAGACTCAATGGGCCGAACGCACTGTAGGGATTCTACGAAGAGCATTGCCAAGGTGATTGACCGAGATCAAACTCCAAAACTCCCAAGTGATTCTGACTTCATAAAGTTCACTTTAAGAAGCTTACCTAAAAATGGAACTTTAGATTGTTCAGCGAGCGCTTCTCCCCCTCCGCTGGAGAACACATTTGTGCATTCCTGAAAAGCATCATTTAACCAAGTTAAAACTTGACCCAGCATCATTACATTCCTTGCCAAGTCAAGGCAGTCTTGAACTTGTATCAAGATAAGTTTAATCAGACATTTTTTAAGCAGAGATATGTTCTCTGTAACAGCACGTCAATTATCATTTCACCTCGTGTTCTTCAAATGGAAATCCAACAGGGGTGGATTGCTTTTGGTTTCAGATCACTCACAATACCATGGTTTAAAATAAGACGCAAACTAATCAAAAGATCATAGACTGTTTTTCTGTAACTCACTAGTTACTCCCAGAAAGTTGTGAAGCTAGAATTGTACCTGCAGTTAAGATTAACAGAATGGGGAGGCACAGTAATTATTGTTGCTGCCTCACAACACCAGGGACCCGGGTTCGATTCCAGCCTTGGGTCACTGTCTGTATGGAGTTTGCACGTTCTCCCCATGTCTGTGTAGGTTTTCTCTGGGAGCTCCAGTTCCCTCCCACAGTCCAGACATGTGCAGGTTAGGTTGATTGACCATGCCGAATTATTCCCTATGTGTCCCAAGAGGTGTAGGGTTTTTTTTGGGCGGGGGGGCCACAGGGTAGATATGCAGGGTTATAGAGGGAGATACCGCAGACTTGATAGGCTCAATGGCCTCCTTCTGTACTGTGAAATACCTCAATCTTCTGTTCAACAGATGCTTGCAAGAAATATTAATATCAGCAACTGGTCCATGTTACAACTTGCATGGAAGTTTCTTCACTTGTTCTCAGTGGTCTAGTAAACCTGCAATTAACATAATTCAAAAAGTTTTCAATACTTACTGAACAGTTGGGGCAAACAAAACCACTCATGTTTTCAATTATTCCCACCACTGGTAACCCAGTCTTCTTGCAGAACGTCAATTCTCTCCTTACATCTCCTATAGACACTGCCTGTTGATAAAACCAAAAGATTTTGAAACCATATCCACCCAGAAGACTGAGAATGGTGAGTGCTACACCATTTTTCAATATTTTGAAACCATAGTTTCAAAAAAAAAACTAGTCAACGTTCATAGACAATGGTCATACGTGAAGAACAATCAAGGGGCAAGGTGGTGTGGATCATAATCCAGGAGCTTTCAACAGAAATGTTTTAAGAATGCTTTGTCAAGCACAACAGTAGAAATTTTATAAAAATAACAGTGATTGGATGATGTCAAAGTTCAGTTAATAAATTTCCCAAGACTGTTGGAGGACAGTACTCCAATGTCCAAAGATGTGCAGGTTAGGTTGATTGGCCAGGTTAAATTGATCCTAATGTCAGGGGGATTTACAGGGTAAATACGTGGGATGATGGGAATAGGCTTGGGTGGGATTATGATTGGTGCAGATTCAATGGACCGAATGGTCTCCTTCTGCACTGTAGAGAAACTACATCAGAAAGAGTGACGAAAATCAGCACTTTAATATAGCTGAGACTGAGTGAATGAATTACATGATTTGAACTGAAGATGAAGAATGTTAAAAATGACATATTTAAAGCGGAGAAGAAATTGCAGAAAAGCACTTGGAGGAGGAAGAGCCTGTTGCTGACTATAACAAGGAAATTTGGGTCAAAGAAAGAAATGAGAGGAATTGTTCTTCAGGTGAAGAACCAAAATGAGATGGTAATGCAAAATATGTATTTATATTAAGCTGTATTTAGCATTGCCAACACAAGATTCTGGGCTTTGCTCCGTGATGTTCCCAAGTATAAAGATCTGTTTGGTAGCATGCCCGTCCCCCCTCCATTCACTGAAACCTGCCAGTTCCTTACAAAGGGGAATGTCTACCTCTGCTTTCTACTCCTAGAGGACATAGGTTTAAGGTGTGTGGGGAAAAGTTTAGAGGAGACGTGCAAGGCAAGTTTTTTACACTGAGGGAGGTGAATGTCTGGAATTTGCTGCCTAAGGAGACGGTGAGAAGTGGTACGATTGTGGTATTTAAGAGGCAGCTAGATGAATACATGAACAGGATGGGAATGGAAGAATATGGATTTCTTAAGTGCATAAGGTTTTAGTTTAGGCAGAAATCATGATCAGCGCAGGCTTGGAGGACTAAAGGGCCTATCCCTGTGTTATACTGTTCTTTGTTCTTTTCTTTGTTCTCTGTAGTTTTTGCAATACTACTGACAATGAAGTGTAATCCTAACATATGCTGGAACAGAAAACAAAAATGCTGGAAACATTCTGCCAGTCTGGCAGTTTCTATGAAGAAAGAAGCAGAATTAATCTTTTAATTATAATATGGTGGGAATGCAAAAATACCTGCTATCAAAATCAAAATGTGGAGATGCCAGCGTCAGACTGGGTAAGCAGAGTGAGAAATTTCAGCGCACCAGGTTAAAGTCCAATGGGTTCATTTGGTAGCATAAGCTTTCAGAGTGTCGCTCCTTCCTCAACTGATCTAAATCAAATTCAGCTTTCTCATTTCACCGACACTGGAAAGTCAATGTATACAACATCCCTGCACCTGTACCAGCATCTACTGATCTGGTACCAGCAAAACAAAGTTTAAAATCAATTCAAACTGAAATTCCTTACTAAACGCACCTGAGGTGTTGTGACCAACACAGCTCCATCGGGTTTATAGCGACGAAGGCACTCTACCACTGAAATGTGTTCATCAGAGGTCCCCGGTGGCGTGTCTACAACGAGGTAGTCCAGCTCTCCCCAGACAACGTCAGAAAGAAATTGCTTGATAAGAGCTAAGGGGGGAGGAAAGATTTTTAAAAGTCAAAAACAGACACAAGAAAAATTGGCTATTTCTTAAATTCAGAGGATAATTAAAGTCTCTTAGTTCAACTTGAGTGCTAAGTTTAAAAAGGATATCAGTACTCTCGTGCCTCCGAGTTGGAACTGCAGGCCAAAATTCCAGAGTTACAGGTCACTTAATTGTACCTACTTCAGGTACACAAGGTCTATTTTGTACAAGTCTATGAAAATACACTCTCTCTGAGCTTTTCATAGGTTGAATTGAAAGCTGTACATTAAATGGACTATCTTAAAAAAAAACCCAAACCAACCAATTTTCTAACTTCCAAATGAAGTAGAGGTCACAGCTGTTGGTTTAATTAGATTTCAATCTCCCACCTACTGCACAGAAGCATTTGAAACCAAGAGCAACTTCCAGAAAAAAAAAGGGTTAAAGGGTCGGATGGTTTTTGTGTCAGTCCTAGATTATACGGTCGCTAGTTGGGTAAGACACGTCTAGATGCTCCACACATCATCAGAACAGGACAGTCTTCACAGATTACTTGGTCCTTTCATGACAGTCATTAACAAGGATGCACAATTCATCTTCCATTTTAATCACAAATTCTATTTTTAACATTTCAGTGCCATTGTCTTTATATTTCTATGCCCACATTTATTTACTACAGAAGCTGCCAATGGAATCTTGTGTTAAACTGCAATCATACGCTCTTGCCTCTGGAAGTTAGCAAGCAGTCTACACAGGCACGAGGGCTTTGAGATTCCATGGGTGATCTATTGGCAGCTAACAAGACAATGCAAGTTGCTGCAATCATCCATTACACCAGTTCTCTGGCTGCTACACAGCTCTCCCATTTGAGTTACGTCAGGAAGTGGATAGGATGCATGTGGAATTTCACTATCTAGATCAAATATTCTCCTGCATTGCTCACAAGAGGTTGGAGGAAAGGGCATTTTTGCGACAGCAGTGGTACGCCAGTAACACAGAATGCATCCCTTCCACTGCTGAGTTGAACTTATGTTAAACTACATCTAAGCCTTAAAGATGAAATTTAATTTCAATCTGCACATGACAAAGTTAATCAGGAAGTAACTGATGTTCAAGTTTGCAGATTGACAACTATTTGTAAACTTTTAGCTGCAGGTCAGAAAAAAAATGATCAAATGGCTGCCTTTCCAATAACTTTATAAAGAATTCAATGCTCTCAAGTGCAATGGTTCAAGTGTAACATTCCCACTGCCCATTTTCAGGATGAATTATGCTCCTTTAGAAATATTAATCTCAATTAAAGCTTTCAGCTTCAGAGAAGCATCTGCACCAAAACCTCAACTCCCTTGTTTGAACTTTATTACAATCATTTTACATTTAACACTACATAGCAAAACATAGAAATTCCTCATCAAAATTAATTGTCTGCTATAATCTGAGCACTGTTTGGAGAAGTCACTAACATGCCAAAGGAACATTCTAAACAGTAACAGATTTTCTAATTGCTGATGGAGCCAACACAAGGACTGGAATTCTCCAGCCATTCACACTAGAGGGGAATCCGTCAGTCCCGCTGGCAGCTTATGGCTTTCCCACCAACGTGGGGTGGGATGTCAATGGGAAATCCCATTGACAGAAGGAATCAGAGAATCCTGCCATTAGCAAACAATGCACCAACAGGACAGCACGGTGGTACAGTGGTTAGCACTGCTACTACACATCGCCAGCAACCTAGATTCGATTCCTGGCTTGGGACACTGTCTGTGCAAAGTCTGCACGTTTTTCCTGTATCTGCATGGGTTTTCTCTGGGTGCTCTGGTTTCCTCCCACAGTAGATAGGTGCATTGGCCGTGCTAAATTCTCCCTCAGTGTACCCAAACAGGCGGAGTGTGGCGACACACAGTAACTTTTTTGCAGTGTTAACATAAGCCTACTTGTGATACGAATAAATACTTAAAACCTTCTGCCAGCAGGAAACACACAGCTGGGAGGCTGGAGAATTCTGCCCAGTGTGTTAAAATAATATGACTTTACCTGTTTTCTTCGGCCCTCTCCATATCACAGCATCATCTGGGGTATCCAGGAGAAAGCCTATTGACATCAAACACATCATTTTATCTTTGTCTACATAAACTGGTACCCAGCCAGCATCGCATTGATGTACAGCACTGTTCAGAACATTCAGCATCCGAGGGATGCTGGGACCGCACAGATCAACGTCCAGAATTCCAACCTGAAGTGAAACAATTTAGTAATCAATTAAACAAGCAACTGAAAAGGGCCTGAAAACAGAGATTGACTAGAATGCTAGCAAAACTATACAGTAATGAAAGACTTTACTTTTTTATAGGGAGAGGTTAAATAAGAGGGGAAGGGGGAGGGATAGAGATCAAACTGATGTTTTCAAAATTATACATGAATTTCAGAGTATAAAACTGAATAAGGTTACCAATATAAATCAGACTCAAATATATCACAAATAGAGGGAAGTGAGGATTTTTTACAGAATGTCATCAGAACATGGAATGTTTAATGATGAATAGTTTATGAAACAAAAACACGAAGTTGAAAAGGGAATTGGCTAAGTATTTGGTAAAAACAGAAGAGAATTTGATCACCTGAATTTTTTTTTAGTATACGTATTTAAGTGTTTTAAAGCATTCAATATTTTTGCTTAGCACATCTACTTTTCTCCCTTCTGATGAGATTTAGAGCATGGTGGCATAGTGGTTAGCACTGCTGCTTCGCAGCTCTAGGGACCTGGGTTTGATTCCAGGCTTAGGTGGCTGTCTGCGTGGAGACACAGACAATTTAATAGCTAGCCTGTTACATACCAATGAAACTAGTAAATGGCTTTGTAGCTTTCTCTTTAAGGTTTTCAGTTAATTAAAGTCACGTAGTGGGCTTGACACCTTTTCATCAGATTTACTTTGCCTAATAAAATGTAATTTCAGCTGTATTAATAACTGCCCTAGGTAACCACCCTTAAATATGTCAAGCTATTTTTACACAATAAAACAAAAGTAATACAAATGGCCATGTCATGTTCAGTGATTTATGATTTGATGTTCTGCGACATGCAAATATGCAAGTGAAAACTCAGCACAAATAAAGATTCAAATTTAGGAAGGCAGTGCAGTTTTAAGCACATCCAGCACCTAAATTGTCAACTTCATCCAATGCCGAATGGTGAGAATTATAACTTTGGTGCAGAGTTAACACTTGTATGGGCATTAAGAGTTAGATTCTTAAATGCAATTAAAACTTCTAGATTTACATCTCTTTTGTCATCATCAGCAGGTTTTGCATAACTTTTTCTTTTGTGCTGATATGTTACGCCCTTAATGACTCATCACTGAGATAGCAACACGTGACAAAAAAATGAACTTTTTTTAAAAAAGTCAATATCCTTCGCACAAAGATACATAGTCATTTTTGCTGAGCATCAGTAGAGAATTCACAACTTTTTCTACATTTATTTCACCTTACCTTTTTCCCTGCATTTCTCAGTGCAAGGGCTATCTCTGTTGTTATGGTACTTTTCCCAACTCCTCCTTTGCCAGAGAGAACCAGCAGGATGTGGTCAACAGCAGCTAGGTTATCTTTGTTAAAAAAGATACATTATTAAAACGACGTACATTTCAGCAACTTAAACTGAATGTAAGTGTAAACTAATTCCAGTGATTTCAAAACAATTCAGCTTCTTAGTCAGACAACTGCAAAACTACCAAGTTTCTATTGTCTTTACACAATAGCACAGTGGTTAGCACTGCTGCTTCGCAGCTCCAGGGACCCGGGTTCGATTCCCAGCTTAGATCACCATCTGCATGTGCTCTTCCGTGTCTGTGTAGGTTTCTGTCAGGTGCTCCGGTTTCCTCCCACAGATATGCTGGTTAGGTGCATTGACCCGAACAGGGTGCCGGACTGTGGCGACAAGGGGAATTTCACAGTAACTTCATTGCAGTGTTAATGTAAGCCTTACTTGTGACTAATAAATAAACTTTACTTTTTTAAATGCCACATTCAACCAAGAGATCTCCCACCCCTGGCAAAAACTTGTGTCATTTCACTAAGTCTTTAAATCTGAGAATTTCATACAAATATTTTAAGCTTAATGTCTGTCTTCACGGCACATTTGTTTTAAAACAAGCCAACAGGAAATTGAAAAAGACAAGAGGATATGGTTGATGTGGAAGTAACGTTATTCAACAAGTTCATTTATAATAAACACCCTTTTCTCTTTTATAGCAAACAAATAAACCAACTCAAATTAACTAAGGGACAAAGTAAAAAAAGCAGCTCCCAAAAGGAGGAACAGTCCAAACAAAACCAAAGTGCAAAGGAAACTTAAAACATTAAATCATAATGTGATTATCGGGATCTATAATGCACCCTAGCTTCTGCTGTGCCCAATGGGTGCGGAAGGTGTCAACTGCACCATGGATACTGCATGCTCCCTCTCCAGGGACACTTGGCCGCAAACAGTCAAGATAGACATAACACACTTTACATCTTTTCAAACGTTTATTTTTCCACTTTATCCCTTAATTTCTTGAAGATGGCTACCTGTACAGACGAAAGGCAAACTTGTCATTCAAGTGGGTTTTTTTTTATAAGCTACAAGACACATAGTGCTATTTGCCTTTGGATAATATGACAGCCAAATTTGATATTCTGCTCTGGATCTCCATCATAAGCTAACAGAAGTTGACATCTCGGCAGACTTCAGTCAAACAAACAGTCACAAAAACTAACTGAAGCACTCTACTCCTTCTACAGTACTGAACCTGGAAATTTCTTGCGTTACACAACCCAGCACTGTACAACACTTTTGCATTCAACGCAATCAGGCCATCAACTTGAAATCTGTTTCTCTCCAGGCGTGAAGCCTCACAGCACAAGGCATCTGGGTTCGATTCGTGGCTTGGGTCACTATTAGTGTGGAGTCTGCACATTCTGCCCGTGTCTGCATCCGTTTCATCCGCACGCTTCAGTTTCCTCCCACAGTCCCAAGGACAGGCTGGTTAGGTGCATTAGCCATGCTAAGTTTTCCTTCAGTGTACTAAACAACTGGCATCGCTATGTGGTGGCCAGGCAGTATTAATGTAAGCCTACTTGTGACACTAATAAGTAAACTTTAAAAACTCTACTGATGCTGCCTGACCAGCTGAGGATCAAATATATCTTGGTTTTCCCCTTCCCAAACAGAGTTAAAGACCTATCACCTCTTGGTGTCTTTTAACTACAACAGTGCAGCTTTAAATTGTAAAAATTGTCATTTACAATTATCTTTCTTCACGCACTTTTAAAAATCCACTCCTCTCCAGTAGGTGGCAATACTTGACTGAGTAAACTACACAATTGCTGGTCTGTTATTTGGTTCAAGGCTACAAACCAAGTGTTGGATAATGGAATTAAAATAGACAGTGTTTGATGGCTGGCACAGTCTCAATAGACCAAAGGGTCTTATTGTTTCCTCAAACTCTGTCTCTATAAGCATGTCTGAAAAGGGAAGTTCCCTTTCAAATGCACATCCTTCCCCAAACCTTCAAACAAAAAGATAAGCAAGATCCTTACCAGAGGAGAAAGAATAGAAGGGTGAGAAAGAGAACTATATAATAAAAACATCAATCCTAAAAAGAAAAGATTGAATAACCTGCAAGATTATTACGTTAGCAGGTACAGATCAGTTACTAAAGACATCTCATAGACAATGAAAAGGTCAGGAACAAAATAACCATGAATGGAGAAAGCCACCATCAGAAAACCAGGAAAGGGGAATAAATATGCAGGATGCACGACCATGCATCGCTATGACAACAGATGAACGAGCATCGCTCAACAATCACCAGGCAGGGCTGTTCTCTTCCTGTTGGTGAACACTTCAGCGGTCACGGGCATTCAGCCTCTGACCTTCGGGTAAGCGTTCTCCAAGGCAGCCTTCAGAACACACGACAGCGCAGAGTTGCTGAGCAGAGATTGATAGCCAAGTTTCACACACTAGAACAGTCTCAACAGGGATCTTGGGTTCACGTCGTACTACTTATAACCCCCTTGATTTACCTAGGTTTGCAAAACCTCACTTACTGTACCGGCGACAATACACATCTCTTTAAATTATGCCTAGTGCTCTTTCCACTCACATTGTCAGCATCTTTAAGACTTGAATGCATTCTAATCGGTAATCTGTAAACTCTGTGTGCTGTTATATGTTCTGTTTGTGGCCAGAACTCTCCATTCACCTGACAAAGGAGCAAACCCCGAAAGCTTGTCAGTTTACTATCAAATAAATTGGTTGGACTTTAACCTGATATTGTCAGACCTCTTACTGGATATAAAATTAAACCAGGAACTGTTGGTACCAACAAAAGTTACCAGACCCGGAGCAGAACTGAGTACCAATGGCAGGCTTTGAAATCTAAGTGCCAGCCCACCACACAGTAAAGCAGCTCCTGCAAAAACAATAAACGAGTGCAAGTCTGATGTTGATAAAGTTAACATTCATATCAAAGATTCCAGAATATCCTGACCTAATTATTAGAAGTCACACCTTGGCCTCCCCACCCCATGTTATATAAGTCAACATAAACAGCCCAAAAGAAGCACCATGGGCTGGGAATTCCAGCAATGAGAGTAATCCAAATTTGAACAATTTTTGGGCACACTGAATTCTTAAGTTTCTTATTTATTTTCCAAAGAGAACTCTTGAATCCCTACAGTGCAGAGGGAGAGTATTTGGCCCATCAAGTCTGCACTGACTCTCCAACTTTGGAAGATAAACGTTGCTGGTTTCTACATACAGCTTAAATAAGAAACTTGAGAATTCAGCATGGTGTTTGCCTTGGGCTGTTTACATTGACTTACGCCCAAAGTAATATTGAGGTGGGGAGGCCAGGGCATGACATTTATTAATTAGATCATGATAAACAACACAAACTAAAAACAATTAAAATTAAATATAATTTTTTTAAAAGACCATTCCATGAACTGAGAGCCATACGAAGACATGACTGAAGCACAGTCCTGCTAAAAGTTCCATGAGGGAGGCCATTCAACCTTAGAGCCCACACAATCCCCACAGTCACAGTGGTTAGCATTGCTATCTCTCAGTACCACAGACCCAGGTTTGATTCTTAGCTTAGTCATTGTGCAGACTCTGCATAGACATTCTCCTTAAGCCTTATGTGGGTTTCCTCTGGGTGCTCTGATTTCCTCCCCTGTACTGGTTAGGTGTATTGGCTATGCTAAATTCTCCCTCAGCACACCTGAGCAACTGCCAGAGCGTAGCACAAGGGGACTTTCACAGTAACTTCTTGTAGGATTGACATAAGCCAACTTGTGACACTAATAAATAAACTGGTGTTGGAATGCTGTCGTAGACAGCAAAATGTGTACTCCATTTCTCAGCAATCCTTTCTGTATCAGTGTACTACGAAAAGTATTGTTTCTTGCGCACTATACAGATAAAGCATACCGTTCATAGAGAAGGAGAGGACGCAGAACGTAGTGTTACAGTCATAGCTAAGGTGTAGAGAAAGATCAGCTTAGTGTGAGGTAGGTCTATTCAGAAGTCTAATGGAGTCTTCTGTCTATCTGTCCCGATTTAAAGGCCCCATCCCCGCCTGTTTATTCGGCTAGTCCCTCTGACACTCAGGGTCAATTTGGCATGGCCAACCCTCCTAACCCGCACATCTTTGGACAGGATGACCCACTTCGATTCTGATATATCTTCACGGTCTGTGGTAATAACTTCCAACCCCCACAACAACACACCGAATCATAAACCATCTCCTCACTCCGACACGCCACCCTCAACCGCAACATCGAAAACCTTCTACCTTCTGCCGCCATGTTGTCCACCTTCCTGCGCATGCGCGCAGCCGCGCCGCTCGACGCACGCTGTCACGTGGGCACGCTGTCACGTGGGCCGTCCTCTCCGGTACGTACCCCATGGCCCACGCAACTCGATCCACTTCACGCCGATCGCAGCAGAGCTGCGCAGGCGCGGAGCACCATTTTCCCCCCCCAAAACCTGACGGCCAGAACTGCGTGAGGAGGCGGGGTCATCGGCGGCGCTTTGATTGACGTGCTTACTGTTCAACCAGCGGGCAGATCGCGAAGGGCGTTTGGGTCAGATGGGCGAATGAGACGAGGGCGGAGACTGAGAGGGGGGGGGGAGAAGATTCAAGTTTGGTTGAGCGCCTAGTCTATATATAGAAGCCAGTGGCGGTGGGGGGGGGGGTTGGCGTAGGTTGAGCGGGCAGTAGTTGAGGGCGGGCAGGAAGCGCGAGAGAGGGAGTTAACCAAGGTGGGTGACCGTTGAAAATAAACAGTTTGTTTTATCCCCTCTTCCTCTCTCGGTTTTTGGGTGTATTATGTGGACGGGAGAGCCTTTATTTTTCCGTGATGTTTTTATGTGTGTTTGTGGTGGTGGGAGGGTGTGAAGCCTGAGGCCTGCGGGACTTGGGGCTCGAGTGACAGGCTCCCCCCGCTTTGTGCAGTCCTCTGTCCGGGGCGGAGGGGAAGAAGCGCCTAGGGTAAAACCCTCAGCCCAGTCGGTCTGAATGGTTGTCAATGGCTTCACCTTCGCACACTGTAAATTTAATACACATAGAGGGGAAGGAAGGCTGATATACATCTGTGCAATGCAAATAAATAAAAGCAAATCCCTTTCATTACGAAGTGGCTTTTGTTGTAGCTTCAACTCTGAGAGCTGTTGCACACTGAGTATCTGCATGACATCTTAACTCGTAATTCCCTGCCCCTATTCCTTTAACATAGTATTTTTTATTTATATTATATTTGCTAATAAGTGTATATAAAATCGTATATGTATGTGGGTGTATATATATGTGCACAGTTCATACCTGGACAACTTTTTATACACGTCTGTTAATGGGTTGCATGCGTGATCTGGCTGGTCATACTGGTATCTTGGGTGAGTCTGAGCTGTCAGCTTTTTTTAATCTTGCTGTCAGTTCAGGTAGGCCAAGTTGTATGTGTTTGTGCCCCCATCGACACCCACCCTTTTGACGATGAACCTGCCTACCTCCCACTCGTGGTCCTAATGTTGCTTCCAATAAAATGCAGGTCTGTTTCTCCTCCGAATGAGAACGAATGCAATTTCTTTTAGAATCCAATCACCTTTTTCTTTTAAAACTTCCAGTGGTGTGAGTATTTTGTGGGGATAGAATGTGGTGAACTGGATTGATTAGGATCTAAACTTGAATAAAGGATTGTGGTGGTGGAGGACAAACAAAAGCACGCTGAAGAATATGTCTTCGAGATCAAAGACTTGAGGTGTGATAAGGGTGCTTTGTGGTGGTGTTTGTTAGATCATTAGGATTTGATTTGAATCTACTTTAGTAGAGTTATGTTTTGAAATTTTACTTTTTTTTAAGATTTGGTTTTGGTGTGGGGCTGTCCCAAATATTAAATTTCTGAAAATGCCAATTACTTTGTATGCTTGACAGCCAGTATGTCATGTTTCTCTCTTTATGGGCTTCTATAAAGTGATCCTACGGATCAAAAAGTGGCAGTTTCCCTGGAATGAATGCCGACTAAAAAAGTGTTTCTTTGAAGAGTTGAGAGTATTTCTTTTCTAGTGGAGTTTCTGTATCAGAATTGCAAAATGTTATGCTGATGTTAGTTAATATCAGCTATTGTGTTGTATACTGTACAGTGGAATCTGGATATGACAGACTGTTTGTTTTCCCTCAGGCCCTGACTGTTTGCTGAAGATGGGATGTAGAAAGAATTTCACTCTTCACTGTAGTGAAATCATAAATGTGTTTGATTATTTATTTATGTTTTTGCTAATGGTGATCAGTGCACTTGAATGCTTTCTTCATGCAATCTTTGCCTGGCAACAAATAGATAACTTAATATTGCAGATCCATGTTTTTAAAAAACCACATGCAAAATCTCTTTGATAGGGCATATGTAATAGAAGCTTTCAGCTGAAAAAGCGACTGTTGTCAGTGTCAGAGTAAAGTTAATGCTGCAATATTGTCACTGCCCTTATTTTCAGCATTTTTGTCTTTTCTCTTAAAAGATAGAGATTTCTGCCTCTGATACTACTACTTGAAAACACTATGCCTTTGTTTAATTACCCCAAGATAAAATGTGCCTAATCAAAGGAAATTATTCTCCTGCCACCAATCTTGCCATCAAAATCTCTTTTTTAAAAGATCTCCTCTGCTGCATTGGAAATAGTTCCAGAATCTTCAATCTCTTTATAACTGTATTGTTGAACTCTGCAATCATCTTGGTGAATATATACAGTTTGCTTTAAGAACATAAGAACTAAGAACAAGGATAGGCCATCTGGCTTCTTCAGCCTGCGCTACCATTCAATAAGATCATGGCTGATCTTTTCATGGACTCAGCTCCACCTATCTGCTTGCTCACCATAACATGTAATTCTTTTACAGTTCAAAAATGCATCTATCCTTGCCTTAAAAATATTCAATGAGGTAGCCTCAACTGCTTCACTGGGCAGGGAATTCCACAGATTCACAGCCCTTTGTGTGAAGAAGTTCTCCTCAACTCAATCCTATATCTGCTTCCCCTTATTTTGAGGCCACACCCCAGTGGAAACAACTCCCTTGCTTTTATCTTATCTATTCCCCTTATGTTATCTTATGTTTCTATAAGATCTCCCTTTATTCTTCTGAATGTCAATGAGTATAGCCCCAGTTTACTCGGTCTCTCCTCATAAGTCAATCCTCTCAACTCCAGAATTAACCTAGTGAATCTTCTCTGCACTCCTAGCAGTGCCATTTAACGTCATTTTAAAATCCATGGAGGAATGCAAGCTGAGTTAAGGATTCTATTTGTTTGGGATTTATTATCTTCTGTCCCAAATTTCTATACTAGTGTGACAAATGTGTTGATTCTGCTGGCTTCTGTTGTTGCTGTGATTTAGTTGTCCTGACAAAGCTTCTTCCTCCCCTGACTGAGAACTTCTCAGAGAAGCCATACTTTCATGCGCATACCTTTTTAAATTTGTTTGCACCATCATAAAGTCTGTATCAAACCAGCATCTGGAAGAATGGATATTCTGTCTTTTGCCACTTTTATTTTGTGCACTGCAAGGTACGTGATATTGCTTTACATGCTCTAAATTTTTATTTGGCAAACCTGGCCATCCTGTGTCTGGACTCTTTTATCCTCTTGGCTATGTTTCACCAAGCTTTTGAACTCTTGCAGTCTAATAAATACTGAACCCAAATAACTGCTCAGCTCACTTTTTGTGAAAAACTTTTCTTCCAGTATTTAATCTTTTATTATGCTTGATGTTATCAAGCCTTTGTTTCTGTGTAGGAACCCTGAAACAAACCTCCTTGAGGCTAATGTGATTAAATTGTGACAGTAGGCTGTTTGCCACCATTCTGTGAACCAGCCTAAAAAATAATTGATAAAATTATCAATCCAGCTCAATACATATTCATTCGTGGGAGACGCTAATGACTGTTTAGCATCTTAATGTCTTAAATTTGCTACAAGGCTCTTTTTTTGTTTCTTCTGTATAAATCATTAACTATCATGAAATAGGCCTTTCCCTTTATTCCAAGACGTTTTTAAAAACGTTTGAATATGTTTATTTTCTTTTTGACTGACCACTTGCACATAACCTAAGATTTTTAATGACATGCCCCCAAATAAAAAAATCCCATTATGCAGTGAGTCATTTTTTGGCATCTGGTCCAAAGTTTTTCTTCTGTTGTCCCTCAGAGATTAAAATTAATCGTGCCATCTTATTGATGGTTACGTTAACAAAATTAGCTATGTGAGAAGGCAGTTAAAAATCCTTCACCAATAAATCAGAAAATCAAACGTATCCAAGAACTATTTTTATATGTTAAAATTACAAGCAAAAATGAGTGTTAACAGTTAAGAAGTAGGGTGTGTTAGAATTGACATATTGAGAAACAACTTAGAATTTGTAGCCTATAGCTAGCTTGAGCTATTTTAATGTAAGTAGACCCGCTGAACATGTGGTAGCTTTTACTGCCAAAAATCAAAAATACCTGAACGGAATAATCCCAGAGGCTTTGGATAAAGAATACTTGATCTGTATTTGGGGTTGCAGGTGAGTTATTGGATTGCTGGTTTTCCTCTCTTGTTGCTGCCTTAGTCTTTATGGGTGGTTGCTTTAATTAGTGAAAATTATTGGGATTGAGTGAGACACTTCCAAATCTGGATCGAAGCCCAATCTAGACTGGCAGAATAAAATTCCCAGTAAAATTGAGAGGTTACTCCAGGACTAAGATTGCTGTATTGTTTAATAAATGAAGATTTAAAATGTAAGGGTTCAAATTGTATACCAATGACTAGGTTTCCACTCTGGGAGCCAGTTAGCTAATGGCTTGTTGAGGCAGTCCTGTATTATCAAGATATTTTATCAGCTGACCGTGCAATGGCTGTATTGTCCTCTACCTTGGAGATTTACTGGATATACTCCAGAGAATACACAAAAACTAATAAATGCAAACAAATAGCTACTTGATTCTAGGATGATGAAAAAAATTGAATGAAGCTTTGAGGTTTCATCAATTCAGCTGCAGTTTAAAGTTGAAAATTCAGCAGACTAGAAAAAAAACAGCCCATTAGAACAGATGAGGCCTCGAGGCTGCTCGCAGGGAATTACTACAGTGAATATTGAAATATGGTAATGTGGAGAACAGAATGTGATTTGCAGCTTTTGTATTAAAATGTTCTCATTAAAACTGATTTAATTAGTAAATTTAGGAAGATTGCGCAGCATAATTGCTAACTGGCATTTCCTTTTAATCCCTTACAAATTAGCCTTTTCTCCCCCACGTTATTAACGAACATTCAATTAACATTTTTCTTTACTTGGTCTCCTTGTTCTGAGTAATACTTAGTTCAATTTTAATGCTTATATTTTAAGTAGATTCCTTTCCTAAGCTTAAAGTTGTTCTACCTTAGCTGCATGTTTCTCAATCTTTTTAAAATTCACCTTAGACCATAAGACATAGGAGCAGAATTAAGCCACTTGCTCCATCAATTAATTATGGCTGATATTTTTCTCATCCCAATTCTCTTGCCTTAGAAAACCATACGACATAGACAATTACAAATCAATTATGGCTATCAAATTGGTTCCAGAAGTGAGGGGTTTATCATATGAAGAGAGGTTGAAAGGCTTATACTTTCTGGAATTTAAAAGAATGAGAGATCAAATTGAGGTATACAAGGTGACAGGTTTGGATAAAGTAGACATGGAGCAAATGCTTCTGCTGGTGGGGCATTCTAGGACAAGAGCCTTAGGATAAAGGGCAGAAAATTTAAAACAGAGTTGAGGAGAAACTATTTCTCACAAAGGATTGTCAATCTGTGGAATTCGCTACCCCAAAGTGCAATGGATGCCAGGACAGTGAGTAAATTTGAGGAGGAGTTAGATTTTTAATTGGTAATGGGTTGAACGGTTATGGGGAGAAGGCAGGAAAATGGGGATGAGGAGCATATCAGCCATGATCGAATGACAGAGCAGATTCAGGCTAAATGGCCTAATTCTCCTCCTATGTTTTATGAACTAGTTTCCATTAATTCTTCTGCTAAGCAGGGTTGCCCCATTGTTCTGATCAATATTTATCCCTGTTTAACCTGACTAAACCAAATGATCTGATCATTGGAGTACTGTTGTTTGAGAGTGTTTACTGTATGCATTTTGGCTGCTGTTTTGTTTCCTGAATTGCAACCCTGTGTACATTTCGAGTATTTCATTGATTCCTTCAGCATACCAGGTAATTGTGACACCAGCCACCCACCCACCACCTCCACACCCCATCCCCCACCCCCACCTCTGCCAAACCATCTCTGTTGCAGTACACCTACTTTAATCCCATGTGTTATTTTCTTTATCATAACCATCCTGTGGCATCATGTAAAATGCATTTTAAACACTGATATTCAGTAAATTCATTTATTTGTTTATTCAAATAGTAATACAATTGGTTCAGCACCTTTTTTTAGAGATGTGTACTGACTATAATCCAACTCCTTATGGTTTTCATTCCATATTATAGCCAGTTTGCAGAAACAAGTTGGGATATAATTTCTCAGATGGGCAACGGCCCTGACGAAGGGTGACCCAGACTCAAAACATTTGCTCTGTTCTCTCTGCACAATTGCTGTCAGACGTGCTGATACTTTACATTTTGTGTTTGTTGCGTATAATCTTCTGATTTTGTTTCTTTCAAAAGGGACTGAAAGGCAGTGTTTCTAAGCTTTGAGGGTTTCAGCGTAACTTTTAATTTTAATCCCATGATATATTTGGAAGGCGACTCTGCGGGGACTGATTATATGGGCTACTTTTGGCATTGGTCCTAAATTCTCAATACAATACAATATTCTATAATCTAATTAGGGGATGCTAGGGGTAAGTTTTTCACTGAGGGTGGTGAGTGAATGGAATCGGCTGCTGTCAGAGGTGGTTGAGGCAAACTCGCTGAGGACTTCTGGATGAGTATGGGATAGGGGGTTATGGATAGGTCTGTGGATTGGTAGATATAGATGTGATCGGCGCAACTCGTGCTGTATTGTTCTTTGTTCTAATGTTTCTGGAGAAGAGTTGTGCAGAGCACACAAGCATCTTCTGACCATGTTGCATGGGGATATAGTTGTACCTGTCTTTGTGTGTTTTACACCTTCATTTTAATGAATTAGGTATTTTTTTGGTCAGGAGAGGTCATCATGAAAATCTGGTGTTTGTATTTGCCAATCTTTTACTTTGTCACCCCGGTTTGCTAAGGTTCTGGTATGATTGCACATTAAACAAAAAATTTAAAGTCTTATGACTTTGTGACCTTGCATGATTGATCCGCAGAATTGCTATTTATGGCAAGATTTTGTGGGATTACGTGGGAACTGCTAAAACATTGAGGAAGGAAATTTGCAGAATGCATATCCATATTTCAAGATGGAACCAATAGATTTCTGTTTTTCTCTTCTGTGTACTTGTGCCTTGTTCCAAAAAAAAGACTAGTGATCACTTGGTTTACTGTGCACCTGCTTGTTTTCAAGTTTGACATTGCACATCTGATTAGTAACTCTGAGACAACAGGCTTTCTTTCATCCTTTCACTTAATTTCCATAACACGCAATGGCTGCACCCTGCTCTAGCCACTGCATCAACATTTTAAGCCTGTGAAAGAGTCATAAATCTACAATGCATATCACTGTCAATAATGCTGTGAGCAACACAGTTCTCATTTATCAGACAGGAATGTGATGAAGGAAGGTGCAATCATGTCATAACCATGACTGGCTTTCATTTTCAGCA
Source organism: Sphyrna mokarran (assembly GCA_024679065.1). Taxonomy (NCBI): domain Eukaryota; kingdom Metazoa; phylum Chordata; class Chondrichthyes; order Carcharhiniformes; family Carcharhinidae; genus Sphyrna; species Sphyrna mokarran. The sequence continues at coordinate 44,191,254 of JAGIQG010000018.1, forward strand.
CTAGAAAAATCTTTTTGGAATGCAAGACTTTAATATGAAAATTAAGGCTTGCTTTCTTCAACCACTGGGCATGCATCATCGGCCACAATTCACTATTGTCGATTAGAGATAATTATGCCCTTTTATGAACAGTCTATTTGCTTGCTGTACAAAGGAACGTCTTCCACTTACAGTTTTAAAGTTTATTTATTAGTGTCACGAGTAAGCTTACATTGACATTGCAATGAAGTTACTATGAAAATCCCCTAGGCATCTCACTCCAGCATCTGTTCTGGTACACTGAGGGAGAATTTAGCATGGCCAATGCACCTAACCAGCACATCTTTCGAACTGTGGGAGGAAACCAGAGCACCTGGAGAACATGCAAACTCCACACAGTGACCCAAGCCAGGAATTGAACCCAGGTCCCTGCCACTGAGGCAGTAGTGCTAACCACTGTGCCATTGTACCAGCCCTGTTGCCTGAGATTGTCAATATTAAGCAATGCAAAAAGAAAATAACCATAATATTCCAAAGCAAGCCCCAACTGATGAATGTATTGAACTGTCGGACATTGATATTACAATAGACCTTGTCCTTGCATTAGAAGATGAGGGTCAGGATTAAAAATGGTAGAATGTGATTCCAGGTGTTACGTATACGTCAGTTGCCATTTTTGCAACAGCAAGTTTGTGACATTGCTGGCTAGACCAGCATTCCCTCAATGCTCTTGAAAATATAGTGGTAATGAACTGCCTTTTGAACACTGCAGTCCATGTGTTGTAAGTACACTCAGTAAGAAGTTCTCAACGACAGGTTAAAGCCCAACAGGTTTATTGGGTAGCAAAAGCCTCTAGCTTTCAGGTCTCTGTGCAAGTCTTCAGTACTATTGTCTGAATATTGTCATGGTGCATAGCATTTGCAGTATGTACTGACTTCAGCTGTTTGTGATTATCATTGGAATGAATTGCATTAGCAGAAGACTGGCGTCTTGTGATGCCGGAGACCTTGGGAAGAGTCTAAGATGGCTCATCCACTTTTGGCTAAAGGTGGTTGCAAATGCTTCAGCCTCGTCTTTTGCAGTAATGTGCTGGGCTCCTCCATCATTGGGATCAAGATATTTGTGATGCTTTGTCCTTCAGTTAGTTAATTGTTGTCCATCGCTATTCGTGAAGGATTGCAGAGCTTGGATCTGGTCTGTCGCCTGTAGGATCGCTTACTCTTTGTCCATCACTTGCTGCTTTTTAAGTGTGCCTAGTGTGTACAATAGATTCTTGTCATGATGGCATATTTGGGAAACATTTACTATCTAAGAAGATGGATTTATTTATCCATCACTTTTTAAGAAATGGTTATTTGGAAAAAAAAGCAACCTGTTGCTAATTTAGTATAAATGTTTCTATGTCACAGGTTTTAGGAGCACCATGTCTCGTCGCACCAGAAATAATCGTGCCTGGCGGTATGTGTACAGTGGGATTCGAGACGCTGAAGCTGTTACTGTTGTAATGCCTGACGGATCAGTAGGTCCAGCTGCTGGCTATGATTCGGATGGTCAGGTAGATATGACACAAAATATTCCATTGATAATGTTTTTACAAACAGTATTCTGTAAATGAATTGCATAATTTCTTCCCTCAGATTGAGTTTCCCTTTTTTAGCTGAAGTGCTGACAGGAATCGGACTCTAATCTGCTTTCTTTGCCCTAGTGCTCTCCCATTCCGCGATCAATGCAATTGCTTCTTACAATATTCACTGTTTTTCCTCTTGGGGTGGGCTCAGATTGCATGGGATAAACACAGGTTAAAGAATTACCAATGCACAAAGTGTATGGGTTAATAGGGCTTGATTCCGAACTGGAGTTATTTTAACTGAACACTTTGCTGCTTTCAACAATTGAGTAACTTTAAATTCTTATATAATAAAAATAATAAAAAAAAACTTTCCTGATTATAGCATAAAGGTCTGGCACAAAACAGACAGAGTACATTATCGCCCACAGTGATGTCAGAGAGCAGTTGATCTGTAACCACTGTTGGACAGTACAGAAACAGTTCCTAATTTGTACTCTTTGCTATATCTTTCTGATAGCCAGCCTATGTATGACAGCAAAAACTTGTTCAGACCTACCAAATTGTAACCAACATTCTACAACATCGTGGCAGTAAAGGATCATGCTTTTGGACAACGTGAAAAAAAAAGAAACAGCAGAGTCAATTGACCTTGCGAGATAACAGGCTGACATTACAAAAGAAGAAAAACACAGACCCAAATGAACATAGAGTCATAAAACCGAGCAAGATCACAAAAAGAGTGAATAGGATATAATAAAAAGGCAGAATAAGCAGCAATCAGGAATTCGTTATTAGTATTCCAGAAATAAGCTCCTTAACATATGGCTGCAGCTTTTGGAAAAATCGAAAGCCTGTCAGAAAATGTAGAGGAAAAACTAAAATGCCAGAAGACTGAGGGGAAAAATGTGGAGAAGCATTCTGACCTGAAAACAAGCTCTAGATACAGAGGTGCAGAGGAAAAAGCTCCAAAGACAGACTTGGATGTTAAAGGCAGAGATTAAAGATTTCGTACTGCAGCACAAGACTCTTTTGAATTTCTAGTGAATCAGTTGGGTTTTTACAGCAATCAATGATGGTTATCATTAGACTTCCAATTCCATTTCAAATGTCACCATCTCCTGTGGTGGGATTCAAATCGGTCCCCAGAACAGGACCATGCACTCTGGAATATTAGCCCAGTGACATTACCAGTGGACTACCATCTCTTTTTGATGGAATTAAAACTTTTGATGGCCCCCAAGCATCAGAAATCTCTAGTAATGGACTAGTAATAATATCTCAGGATGGTGGGTAGCTTGGAGGGAAACCTGATGGTGTGCTGCCCTTGTCCTCCTAGATGGCAGTGATAGTGTTCATGGATCTAGTATGCTGCCTGAGGAGTCTTGGTGAGTTGGTGCAGTGCCTCTTGTAGATAGTACATGCTACTGCCACTTAAGTCAGTTGTAGAGGAAATGAGGATGAAGGTGGTAGATGGGGTGCCAGCCACTTATGAGAGTTGCTTTGTGCTGGATGGTGTCAAACTTCTTGAGTATTGTACTCATCCAGGCAAGTGAAGTGTCCCATCACACTCCTGACTTGTCCCTTGTATATGGTGGACAGGCTTTGGGGGAATTAGGTGTGTTATTCATCACAGGATTCCTAGCTTCCATCTGCTGTTGTAGCCAAAGATTTACTTATGGATAATCGATTTCAGTTTCTAGTCAGTGGTAACCCTCAGAATGTCAGTGGGAGAATCAATGATGGTAATGCCATTAAATGCTAAGGGGTGATTGCTATCTTCTCTCGTTGAAAATGGTCATTGACACTTATAAGACATGTTACTTGCTACTCAAGCCTGGATGTGGTCCATGTCTTGTGTTTAGACCTGCATTGCTTAAGCACATTTTACTTGATGACAAATTATAGGGCAGTATCTAGCTCAGACTTGAACTGTAACAAAATTTCAACTGAATCAAGAAAATAGAATCTCAATGCTGGTTTTGACAAGAAATGAAGTGATCATTGTGATATTCTGGGTTCTGCAGTATGTAATGAAATTGGAGCGCTCAGAAACGTACCACTAAAACAACCTATTGCAAAGTTAAACAAAATGCTGCAAATACTTCGGCCAGGCAGCATCTTTGGAAAGGAACAGAATTAATATTTGAGTTTGGAATTCCGTATTAAAATCATAATGTAATCAAGCAGAGTTGGTGTGGCTTCATGGAAGGGAAATAGTGACTGATTTATTAGGGTTTTGAGTGGCGAAGCAGGCTCAAGGGGTCGAATGGTCTACTCCCATTCCTGTTTCTTATGGACTGATAACTCTTCACCAGAATCCACGCTGCTGAAAGATCATCAACGTTTAATGGTTTTCTCTCTTCTGATAACTGACGTGCATATTTCCATTATTCCTATGTTTACTTCAGATCTCTGGAAGCTGTTATATTTTATTTATTTATTCATAAATTTTTAATGTATTGATTGTTGGCAAGTCTCAATTTCTCTAATGTTTTGGGCCTTACTGAAGTACAGTAGTTGTCCACTGACAATGGTGTGACGTTAACAGTAACTATTATGCCAAACCTTTCCTCTTCTGTCATTATAGATAATATAGAAGAGAAAAACTTGGGTTGTCTGAGGCTAGACATTTATTTGCCATAGATGGATGAGGGCTGGCTAAACGGGTGACACAGTGGTTAGCACTGCTCTGTCTCAGCACTAGGATTTCAGGTTCAATTCCCAGCTTGGGTCACAGTGCAGAGTTTGCACGCTGTCCACGTGTTTGCATGGGTTTTCTCTGGATTCTCTGATTTCCTCCCACAGTCCAAAGGTATGTGGGTTAGGTGGATTGGTCATGCTAAATTGCCCCTTAGTGTCAAAGGGAATTGATAGGGTAAATGCATGGGTGTAGGGCCTGGGTGACATTCTGGTCAGTGTAGATCCGATGGGCTGAATCGCCTCTTTCTGCACTGTCCGATTCTATGAAACATTCCTGCAATAAGGTGAAAGCTATTGCTCCTTTTGTAGCAGTGCTTGAACTAGTGTAGCTAATTTTAATTGCAAAGCCTTGTTTCTAGAAGCATTCACAAGCATCTGATTTGAAAAGTCTTTTTGCCAATCTTGGTTTTGCTGCTTATTTACAGACCTCACCAGTTATTGCATTGAAAACCTTATGAGGGGGGGGGATTCAAATATGGGTCAGATTTCAGTTTCATCTGATTTTGCAACTCTTGTCATTTATTTTAAATCTTGCTGGAGTAAATTGAGGAACTGTGCTGGGAAAAATTGTTTATAGTACAATAACAAAATTGGTGCTAGTATATCATTTTGGAATTTTGTTTTAATGTGGTTTTTGTTTCATCCATTCAAAGCACAGCGACTCCGATTCTGAGCCAGAATTCCACTTGCCGCCATCAATCCCAACTGCATTACCTGTGACCGGAGAGTCTTACTGTGACTGTATAAGCCAAAGTGACACCCGATATTGTGGTAGTATGCGCAGCTTTCATCGCATGAAGGACTGTCACTGTGGAGAGGAGGATGAATGTAAGAATGAATTCAAAATTGCCTCTACTTTCGAGGGATTATATACCACCCAAGTTTATTGCAGTTAATAAGTGCATTGGAAGTGTAAAAGAAATGTCTTGTGGAATGTTTAATCATGTTGCTTTTCAGAATTATACCATTAATTCTTCATTCTACATTTCGGAGGTTTTAAGAAATCAGTCATCAGCTGACCTGTGTCAAGTGAATAAATTTGTGGTACCTATTTTTGGCATGAGATTGTTGCACCAGTGGAAACCACATCTTAGCGAATTTAGTATCAGTTGAGGTACAGCAATCAGCTTGGTCAAAATGAAGTTGCAGTACATTGCAGCAGTTGATTTTCAGCATGGTGTACTCTGCCAATTAAGGAACTCTGATATTGTCATTTTGACTTTAAATTATTGGATCTGCCCTCAAGTAGAACAAATGGAGACCAGCCGATGTAGGAGCAACCCATCAAGCCCAGTGTGCCATTCAATGAGATCATGACTGATATAATCTTCAACTCCACTTTTCTGCCTCATTGCCATAACTCTTGATTTCTTTACTGATTTTAAAAAATCTGTCTATCTCTGCCTAGGACACACCAACCTCTAAATCCCTGTACATAAAGAATTCCACAGATTCACTGACCTCGGAAGAAATCCTTCCTTTGTCTTCATGAGTGACCCACGTACTGAGATTCTGCCCTCTGGCCCTCGACTCTCCCTCAAGGGGGAACAACCTCTTGGGAGTCTCAGGAGGTTTAACAGTAAATGCTATGTCTCAATAAGGTTACCTCTCATACTTCTAAACTCCCCAGTAAGTACAGGCTCAATCTCTCCTCATAGGAAAATCTCTCTGTAACCTTCTCTGGACTGCCTCCAATGCCAATATATCTCTCCTTGGATAAGGGGACCAAAATTGTTCACTATTCAAGCTGTGGTCTAACTAGTACCTTGTGTAGTTTTACTAAGACTTTTCTATGCTTATATTCCATTTTCTTGAAATAAAGGCCAATATTCCATTCCTTCCTTATCATTGACTGAAGTTGCATGCCAGCTTTTTGTGACAATGAATGACTGGTTTTCTGGATGGAATCTTAATTCCTCATTTTTAATGACCATAATGGTAGAAATCTGAACTGAATTCGAATCATTTACAAAGAAGACTTGAGATTAACTGTTTTTGTCACACAGATGATGCCTTACCTGTGTTTTTCCAACACTTCAGTTTTTATTTCAATTGCTCCCATGTTTCTTGTTTTTTTTTTTATTTATTACTGTTACAACTAGGCTTTCGTTAAAACTGCAGTTAAGCTACTGTGAAAATCCCCTAGTTGCTACGCTCCGGCGCCTGTTTGGATACACTGAGGGAGAATTTAGTACGCCAGTGCATCTAACCAGCGCGCCTTTCAGACTGTGGAAGGAAACCAGAGCACTCAGAGGGAACCCACGCAGTCATTGGGAGAATGTGCAGATTCACAAAGTGACCAAATCGGAATCGAATCTGGGTCCCTGATGCTGTGAAGCAGCAGTGCTAACCACTGTGCATATCCATATTATAGTGTATGGGCTTAGACCCGTAGCCTTTTTTCCAGCTGTCATAGAATGTACAGGAAAAGTTAATGTGCTCTGTCTTTACTCAGTGTCAATGCTGCAAAGTCAATGTTCACTTAAAGGATTTGAGAGTTGGGCAAGACCATTGCAGTTTTGCAAAATTTCAAAGATGATTATGGGAAATATTTTTATAACTTGAATGCTAATTTGAGAAATTGTCTTTCCTGCTCTGTCCTAAATGTCTTTGTACGCCTTTACAAACTTTGACAATGCTTCAGTTTATTGCAGATTATGTCAGCTATTCTTGATGTCCCTGTATTGGGTAAATGAGTAAAACATGACCATTAGTGGTAGTGGTAGCTCACTAAAGACTCTTTCCTGCAGATTTTGAATGGATGTGGGACGATTCAACCAAGTCCTCGGCTACATTGCTGAGCTGCGAGAACAGAGAAGTGAATTTCCATATGGATTACAGTTGTGGAACAGCAGCCATTCGTGGGGACAAAGAAATGAGCGAAGGTCAACATTTCTGGGAAATAAAAATGACATCCCCTGTATACGGCACAGACATGGTAAGTACAGTAAACTTATCTAAGATGCGGACACAGTATTACATTATGGAATCTCTACAGTGCTGAAGGAAGTCATTTAGCCCATCAAGTCTGTACCAACTCTTCAACAAAGCATCCCACCCAGAATCAAACCCACGTATTTACCCTGCTGATCTCCCTAACCTACACACGTTGGGACACTAAGAGGCAATTAGCATGGCCAGTCCATCTACCCTGCACGTCTTTGGAGCATGGAAGGAAATCGGTGCAGATACTGGGAGAATGTGCAGACTCCACACAGACTGTGATCCGAGGCCAGAATTGAACCCAGATCCTTGGTGCAGTAAGCTTTTATCATAAAGGTTCTCTCTGGAAAAGTGTGATTCGTGTGTTTTTTAAGAAACTGTGTAACATTAAATGTTGCTGTTTATGATTAAAGCTGGGATCAGTACTTGGTAACCAAATTTTGTACGTTTAGTTTATTTTCATTATGTCTTGTGTTTGTGCATGTTCACTTTAACCACTAATATTAAGTTGATTTTTTTCTTGCTATATTTTGATATATTTTTGAACTAAATACTTATCTGGTGGTGTTTTAGGAAAGTGCTCATTGCAGTTATCAATCCTTTAACACAGGAAGGTTCCAGCAGGAACTCTTAATATTTTGATTAGCACCTTCTGTGTCATCTGTCTGTCCTGTTCTCCACTATCCCTTGAAGAGCCAAAATTGGATGACCTTTAAAAATTCTAATTGCAGTCTCACCAAAAAAAAGTTAATTCTGGCTTTCCTTTACGTGCTTTGGGTTGTGCTGATTCTTTTTTCTTTCTTACAAAGTCAGCAAGTGAATGAAATTTTTAAAAAAAAACTACAGTCCCCACCTATTAATGAGTTAGCTCAAAGAATGAATGCTAGTCTATTGAACAAGACTAGTGAATCTCATGATTGAACCCCATAACAGGGGATTAAGTATGTGAGTAAGTGTACGATAAGGCAATGTTGGTTATTTCTTAAGCATGTTCATGCAGTCGATGCTGGGTAATGTAAGTTGTAACTGCCTACCTGTTTGTTTTTTGTCAGAAGTAATAAGTATACAAGGGAATTTGCTATTCACTGAATGTTTTCAGTCTGAAATATATGGTGCTTAACACTCGCAAGTGACGACAGTTTAATAACTGTTAGATTAGCCTGAGAGGGCGAACAGCTTTGATTTAACATTGCACCAGGAAACATCACCTCCAGCACTCTGTCAGTACTGCATTGTAAGTGTCATCCAGGAATTATGTGCTCAAGAGCTTGGAGTGGGACTTGAACCCATGACATCTGAGGTCTTACAGGTGAGAGTGTGTTGCCCACTGAACCAAATGCCAAACACTAAAGGAATTTACAACAGTTGGAGTGCTTTTCCAATTTGCGCTCACTATACTGAGTGCAACAGACATTGAAGCTTTTTGGCTGGTTTGAAATAATTGCTCAATTTTTTTTAAATGGTGGGGTTTGTGTTGTACAGCAAGCCTGTTATACTGAAAAACTACAAAATGGCTTATGAGTTAACATTTGTTCAGATTTGGAGACTGAATTCTTTAAATGCTTAAAGTTTATTTTATTAGTGTCATAGGTAGGCTTACATTAACATTGCAATGAAGTTACTGTAAAAATCCCCGAGACATCACATTCCAGTGCCTGTTCAGGGACACCAAGTGAGAATTCAGCATGGCCAATGCACCTAACCAGCACCTCTTTTAGGCTATGGGAGAGACCCATACAGACATGGGGGAGAACATGCAAATTCTGCACAGACAGTGACCCAAGCCAAGAATCGAACCCGGATCCCTGGCACTGTGAGGCAGCAATGCTAACCACTGAGTCAGTATCTTTAGTGATACAGCTTTGGTCAAACAAAATTATCCACCCATTTAGTCCCAGATTCTAAAGGTCCATCCAAGTTATTGAAATATCCTAAGCCGTGACTGGTTAAATTATGAACTGAATCTGTTCATTGTTGAAATTTTAACCATGCAGAAGGCTGGTGATCTTAGTTACTAAATGGCTGGTTTAAGATCCTTTTTGAGCTTAAAGTCTACGCAAGTATTGAAGATTGTCCAGCCCTGTACTGATAATCTGATGTTCTTAGTCCAAACATTGTGACTTCAAAATTTGTCTGGTTTAGTGATTTTTGTAGAGATTCGCAAGAGGTGGGGGGGGGGCCAAAATCGTTTATAACTTTTTTAACACATCCACGGTATCATTAACCATATTGACCAAATTCTTTGTTTTTGTAATTTGATGTATTTGACTGGTCCTGTCTTTTATTTCTGTGCACTGTTTAGATGGTAGGAATAGGAACAACTGATGTCAAACTGGACAAATTTCGTCATACCTTTTGCAGCTTACTGGGAAAGGATGAAAATAGTTGGGGTCTCTCTTACACAGGTACTGCTCTTGTGACATCATTAAAAACAGGGTACTTTGTTCTCCTGCTGTTTGACCATATTTTAAATGGGAGAATATCAGCCCTCTTTAAATTAGTGTGTGATTTGTATGGTATTCTCAACTCTGTATCTGCAAGCGTTGTTTATACAATGTATATATGGCCATTCTCTTCAATTCATGACAGCTTCCTCCATCCCACTTCCAGCTAAGCTGTTTGTAAAATCATAAAATTCCTATAGTGCGGAAGGAGGCCTTTTGGCAGATCAACTCTGTACCGACAATAATCATTCCCAAGCCCTATTCCTGTAACCTCATACATTTATCCTGCTAATCGCCCTGACACTACGGCCAATTTAGCATGGCCAGTCAGTCTAACCTGCATATCTTTGGACTGTGGAAAGAAACCAAAACATCCGGAGGAAACATGTGGTACGAAGAAAATGTGCAAACTCCAAACAGACAGTGACCCGAGGCTGGAATTGAACCTAGGTACCAGGTGTTGTAAGGCCACAGTGTTAACCACTGTGCCACCATGCTGCCCACACGTTGAAGGAACTTTTCCATGTTGCAGAGCTTTGATTGAACTGCAAGTCTTGTAGAGCTGTTTTACCAATGCTTTGAATTATTATTTTTTGATGAGCAGCTGAATCTCAAGTAGAATGAGATAATGCCTGGAAATGGAGAAATGCAAGCCGCAAAGCTGGGACAAATTGGGCAAATACAATGTTGTTTGTTAGCATGTGGAATTCTGTGCAAACAGGATTGACTCCAGCGCAAAAATGTTTTGTTGTACCCTGAATTCTATTCGTGTAATTTTTAAAATAGCTTTAAGAAAAAGATCCATGTGCAAAAAGATATTTGGAACTTGTACACTTTCGACTTTGAAATTAAAAGGTGTGAAAGCTTAATTTCAATCAGTTTGTTGCATTCTAAACACCAAAGCTACTTTCTTTGCATGTGTTTACAAAATAATCTGTCTCATGTACTAATGTTGCAGTTGTCTGGGGCTAAACTTTTTTTAAATCTACATTTAATTTTGTTGTAGGTGTATTACATCACAAAGGTGCCAAGATTCATTTCTCAACAAGATTCGGACAAGGCTCCATCATAGGTGTTCACTTGGATACCTGGCATGGTACCCTGACATTTTTCAAAAATAGAAAATGCATAGGTATGGCTTAGTTTATGGAGTGGGAATTTTATCTTGCCTAGTGCACCTGAATTGAAATGTTTAATATAATTGACTGCTTAGTTGTCATTGCCTGCTGATCACCAGGAGGTTGGATATTCATAAAGTCCCTATGGTGTAGAACAAAGCCATTCAGTCCTTGAGATGCATGGACAACAATCCCACCCAAGTCCTGTCCTCAGAACCTCATGTATTTATCCTCCTAATCCCCCTGATGTTAAGGGACAATTTAGCATGACCAGTCAACCTAACCCGTACATTTTTGGATTGTGAGAAGAAATTGAAACACCCTGAGAAAATCTCTCAAATGTGGGGAGAACATGCAAATTCCACACAGACCCTTCTTTTCTTTAAAATTAAGCATATTTATTTAAAGTATGCTGTCCTAATTACAAGATATTTAAAATGTTTGAGGGGTTTAACTTTTTTTAAACCTAAGCTGCAAACAGGCTCAAGCTATATTCTATAATTGTCAAATCCAAGTGGTTTGCGTTTCCAATGGCCACCAGGACATTCTATTAAATTGGCATCTACATAGAAACATAAAAGAGCAGGAGGAAGCCATTCAGCTCTTCGAACTTGCTGTGCCATTCATTGCGATCATGACTGATTGTCCAACTCAATAACCTAATCCTGCTTTTTCCTAGTGACTTAATTTAAATACCCATGGTTGTAATCTTGCTACATCATTGCAGAGCTGCTTTGAATTGAATTTAAAAGTTAAATATATATGAAAATTGCCTAAAGCATCAGCATCACTGCTGATGTAAGCTACTTGAATCTGTAGACCTTCTGTATAGAGTAATTTATTTTCCATAGAATTCAGTGTCTTACCTTGGTTTATACAAATGACAACATTAATAGCATTAATGTTTACTCTTGCTTAAGATTATCTTGTAAATTAAAAGATTTGACAGTGAAATATTTTCCAACTTAGTCTGAGTATTCTGGTACCAGTGATCCTTTGAAAGCAGAAATTATATGGCTTACTGAAGTACGACTTTATGTTTTTTAGGAGAAAATTCTAAAATCATCAACCATATATACCGTGAATTTTTAAGAGCTTGTTTCTTTCTGACAAAACCAAATTATGATATTTAAGCAGCAGTTTGAATTTATATCGAAACATATAAAAGTAGCAGCTGGCTATTTGGCCCTTTGAGCCTGTTGTACCATTCATTATAATCATAGCTGATCATCCAACTCCTGCTCCTTCTCACCTACCCCTCTCTCCTCGCGTTTGATTTTTTTCACACCAAAAACTCTATCTAACACCATCTTGAATTGTATTGATTTCAACTGCTTTCTGTGGTGGAGATTTCACTGTCTGGGTGAACAAATTTCTCCTGTTCCTGTACTCAATCCTCTTGCTCTGAAGGCCAGCATATCATTTGCCTTCCTGTCTATATACCTGCTGTCAGAAGCTAGTGTACAGGAACACCCAGGTCTCATTGCACACTCCCCTCTTTCAAGCCATACCCATTCAGATATTAATCTGCCACTTTGCTTTTGTGACCAAAGTGACCAAAACTGCCATGCATTTGTCCACTCATCAATATATATTGTATGTGGCTAAGGTCTTAGCCTTGATCCCTGCGCTACCTGCTGGTTACTGTCTGCCATTGCGGCAACAACCTGTTTATTTTTTTGTCTCCTGTCTACCAACCAATTTTGTATCCATCTCAATGCACTATCCCAATCCCATGTGCTTTAATTTTACACTCAGACTATGTCAAGGCCTTTTGAAACTCCAAATAAGCCACATCCACTGGTGGCTAGCACTGCTGCCTCGTGCTGATTCTGCTGATTCCTGATTAAATCCATGTGGAGTCTGTGCATTTTTCCCATATCTGCATGCGTTTCCTCTTGATGCTCTGATTTCCTCCCACAATCCAGGACGTGCTGGTTAGGTGAACTGGCCATGCTAAAATTTTCCCTCAAAGTAGCCAAAAAGGCGCTGGAGTGCGGTGACCAGAGAATTTTCATAGTAACTTTATTACAATGATAATGTAGGTCTACTTACGGCAGTAGTAAGTAAACTTTGCCCCCACCCCCGTCAATGAGTTACATCTGGATGGCTATTTCACGTTTCACTCAGAGCTGTTCCAGGATCTTCCCCACAGAGCCAATACAATATCGCTTCTTACCATATTCCCTTTCATGTAATCTTCAATCAGATTATCCTCAGTATCTTTGAAATTGAGTTACATCTTTGAAGAATTCCAGCAGATTTGGCGAACCTGATTTTCTCTTATAAATACATGCTGACTCTGTCCAATCTTGCCATTGTTTTCCAAATGTTCTATTAAATCTTTTATGATGGACTTAGTGTTACTTTCAATGTTATTGGGGGACGTTCTGTTCTGTACGAGAGGCCATGTGTCTTATGCGTATATGATTGAATTAAGCTGGGGAAAAATTAAGAGACAGCTTGTCTGGGAGAGTTGGAGATTAAAAATAGGTAGAGGTGGTAAGGGCATACATCTGTAAAGTGGATTTATAAGTAAATAGGTTAAAAATTTGCATTTGGAGATAGTTAAGGATTTTTCAACTGTTATATTTCAACGAGAGTAAGGGACTTCAACAAGGATATTAAATTTTATTTCCACTGAAAGGAGGCAATAGGAACACCGGAACGGTTTTTATATTTTTGGAAAAGCTCCAATTTCTGAGGATAATCTGAAGATTAAATGAAAGGGAATATGGTAAGGAGCGATATTGTATTGGCTCTTTGGGGAAGACCCTGGAACGGCTCTGAGTGAAATCTGAAATAGCCATCCAGAAACCAGTTTTGTTCCAGAATTTTCCTGGATTTCCAAAAACTACTTGATACATTTTTTACTCATGTGACAGCAATTTTGCCTTGAATAATAATATCAGATTTTGAGCTAAAAATCTAAAAGGGGGTTTGGCCAAGAAAGTATTTACTTATCTGTTGTGATCACAAGTTTTTTTTTGAGGTTTGTAAGACTGATTTAATTGTGCAGCTTGTGCCCAGGTTTTCTTAATTTTCTTTAAAAAGTCCAATATTGTTAGAGGAATCCAATGCTCCGAGGATCAATGGATTTTTTCCCCCTCATTTTCAGAATACCAACAAAAAGGATTATGATCAGTAAGCCAAGTTTCCTCTGGGCTTTGCTTTGCTCAGCAAGTAATGTCTGCTGTGGTCGTAATATTTGCAATAGTTGAAAATAGCTGTATTGTGAAATGAGAAGTAATGGTTTGTGTTCAGCTGGCAATAATGAGTGTTTTTTTCCTTTTTACAAGGAGTTGCAGCTACTAAGCTTCAAAACAAGAAATTCTTCCCAATGGTTTGCTCAACTGCAGCGAGGAGCAGTATGAAAGTGATTAGATCTTGTTTCTCCCCAACCTCTCTCCAGTACCTCTGCTGCCTACGGCTCCGACAGCTGTTACCTGATCACAATGACAAATTGGAGGTTCTTCCCCTCCCACCAGGTCTGAAACGGATGCTCCGCAATCGATTGGGATGGGTCCTCTCTATGAATCACGAAGGCAGTGGCAAAGAGGTGGCGTGCAGCTCATCAGGCAGTGATTCCGATAGTTCCTCAGTGGACGCTGAAGCTTGCCAACGCAAAAGATGTCGGCGGACTTAACAGTCATTCTGGTTTGATTTCTCTTTTTAAATCGTGACTATAATTCTAACTGCCACAGCTGCAATACTAAAGTATGGGCATGGACCAATACTGCTATATGATGAGCCAAATACAGGATGATCAAAGCTCCCAGCTTCATTTTTAATGCCTCTAGCTCCTCTCTCAAAACTACTGGGGATTGTTCACTTGTGAACTGGGATTGACGACAAGTGCTGGATGCTGGCCGAAGCTACCCTTTTGAATAAAGTACCTACATACTTTGAGAATTCTTTTCAATCTACTTTTTGGCTTTTTTTATAGGTCATTTAGTGCTTTCATCTTTTAAAGAAAAATTAAATATTCAGCTTGTTTAAAATATTTACCTCCTGATTCTTTTCTTTTTCCCCCATGTCTCAAGAAAGCTTCATCAAAATTTGCAGATGATTGAGCCATCTAAACCAGGGAAGTCCTTTTTTGATTCCTTGTCTAAGCTACATTAGCTCCAAACTGGGTGAAAGTAGGGTGCTAAAGTTGGCCATTCTCGTCTTGCATTGATAATGGGGAAGAAGAAAAGATTCGTGTTCCACATAACTGTATAGTGAACACTGAGTAAGTGTGTATATGTGCCTTTTGGGTAAGGGCAAGATGGTTGCTTTATGTTATACCTTGCTAGTATTGATGGTTAAGGGTTACACTTGTATTTTATATTCTTTTTTGGATGAACGACAGGGGAGGCTCTGCGAAATCTTGTTCTGAGGGGATAAAATCCTTCACTGGATCAGGATACTTCTTGTAAAGCTGGGTAAGGGTGCAGTAAATAATTAAAATTTGTGCCAAGGTCAGTCTTGATGTTTGGTAACTTTCTTCAAAAAAAAATCAAATTGAGATCTAATCCTAACTGTGTATTTACCTATGTGTGGAGTGTAACGAAATATCATATTCCTGTCTTAAGTTGCATTCAATAATCAGCTTTGACCCGATATTGATGGATTTCATTTGAGGTTTTGTTTCCAGTCTCCAGCTCTTCCATGTAATATCAAACAGGATAGAGTTGCAAAACTTGAGGGTATTTCATTCTGTTCAATTTTTGTTATGGCCAAAGCTGTTGACAATTTTAGCTTGCAAACCTACTCTTGCTGTACAGTATTTGTCTTTGCTCAGGCCAGTAAATAAATTGTCCAATACACTGTTCTATAATTGCAGCTGGACAGAGCTTGAAGATTTTCAGAGAACTCGAGGACTGCAAGTTATTCAGCTAAGGTAACAGTAAATGTCTAGCCAACACACAATTATCTTTTTTATATAGCAATTTGAGAACCACAATGGCTTAACCATTTTAGAATCCTAGTTTAGAATCATAGAATCCCTACAGTACAGAAGGAGGTCGTTCAGATCGAGTCTGCACCGACCACAATAATACCCAGGCCCTGATCCCCCTGACACTTGGATCAATTTTAGCATGGCCAATCCACCTAATCAGCATATCTTTCCACTCTGGAAGGAAAGTGGAGCATCCGAAGGAAACCCATGCAGTCACGGGGACAAAGTGCAAACTCCACACAGTGACCGTGACCAAAATTGAACCTGCGTCCCTGGTACTGAGGAGCAGTGCTAACCGTTGTGCTGCTCATGTAGCTATTAGCCTCTTGAATCTGGCAATCTATGTTCTGTTCAGGTTAAGTAGTTTAAGTCTTTGAGTTCATAATTATGAAATTACAGAACCACCAAAGCTAGTTTCTTTTATTTTGGGTGTTGTAAGTTGCATGGCAATTATTTGGCATACATATTTTTAAGGAATGCATAAAGTTTCCCATGGCCTCTTGGAAATGTTTTGAAGTTTTTTAATGTTAGCCTGCATCTTTATAGTATCCCTATCACCTACAACTGGCAGTTCTCTCCAATATTGATTGTGTCCAAATCCTGCATTGTGCCATGACCTAGACTTCTAAGCCATTTGATGTTGTCAGTGATATGGTACAAGGGTCAGATTGTCTTGCCTGGCCTGGAATTTAACACCTCATTTGCACTTATCCCCATTTTCTATCATAATTTAAAAAGCAGGCAGAATAAACAATTGATCCACTTTTTCTTAGAATGAACTCTTGGTGTGAAGTTCTGCAACAGAAGTACAAACAAGGAACATTTATCTCCTGTCAGTAGCAGTGCGTTTTGCCTTCCTGGCAGAAGATGGCTTGTGTGGAGGAAATGACTTTTTTTAAAAAAAACACACTCTAAGAATCATGTTTCTTTAACTCTTATTTTAAAATGTTTAAAAAATGAACAGCGGGATTATACAACACATTCGATCTTGGGTAAATATTGTACCCTGAGGATACTAGGTGCAAGAAGAGGAAAAGAAAAGTCCAAGGTCAGCCAGAAAGTGCTGAATGCATTGAATTTTTTAAACCACAAGAGAGGAGCAAAAAAAAAGCCAGATATGAAATTAGTTGATCTGGAAGACTAACTCCATAAAACCAATGCTGAGAAAAGAATTTAGCTGGCAGTAATGATACAAAGATAGCTGTATTGTGAGACACCGTAACCATTATTAATGAATAGAACAGTTGCCATTTACACCAAATAGAAGCAAAATACTGCGGATGCTGGAAAATCTCAGCAGGTCTGGCAACATCTGTGGGGGGAGAACAGAGCCAACAGACACCTAACTGGAGGCTGATAGTTGCATATGTAATGTAACACTTGGATATATGTATTTCCACAATTGTGCATTAACAGCTTATACTCTGGGGAATTTTACAGATAAATTGAATATCCATAGTAAAAGAACATTGCAATTTTGGTACATCAATATTTAAACATATCTAGTATAATAGTTCAGAAACCAGAAACCTTGCATTTCAGTTTGGGTGAATTCCAATCAGGTTTTTATCGAAGACATGAAGTTCTGTACAGTTAAGGAAGAATAATCCCAGTACTAAAAGCAAACTTTTGTTATCTCTATTTTATTTATTATTAGTCACAAGTAGGTTTACATTAATACTGTGGTGAAGTTACTATGAAATTTCCCTAGTCGCCAAACTCTGGCGCCTGTTCGGGTCAACCAGCACATCTTTCAGACTAGAAGGAAACTGGAGGAAACCCATGCAGATACAGGTAGAACATGCAGCTGTCACACAGTCAGTGACGAAAACCAGGAATTGAACCTGGGTTCCTGGCACTGAGACAGCTGTGCCACCTATATATGTAATTGTTCAGGGTTGGATCACTTCCTTTCCTATCAGATCTCTATTGAAACCCAGGACAGCCTGGCTCCTTTGCTGCATTCTTTTCCTACTTATCTCTAGAAAGAGCACTGTGCAAGTTTGATGCTTTTTTTTGGTCAGTACCCAGTTCACAGATACCATGTCTGATCTAAACTCTTGTACAGATGCTCAAAGAAAACGTATTTTTTTGTGTTTTCCTCTTCAAAGTATTTTTACCTTTCAGAATGTCAGTAATGTGCATTCTTGATTCCATTGAATGGAACCTTTCGACTTAAAAATTTACCAAAATTAATATTTTTTCACAAGCGTCTTGCATCCTACCAAATATTCTGTCATTTTAAATTTAAAAAGTAAAGTATAACTGTTGTTTGGGAAACAACAGTTGGGGAAACTCCTGCAGTTTGCTAAAGTGTGGTTGTTTTTCATTGGCTGGTATCACTGCTTGATTTTGGGTAAGGAAGGTATTTTACTTTGTTTTCAGGGCTTTTGATTTGGTCACCATACTATAGGAAGGAAATGATTGCACTAGAAAGAGTGCAGGAGAGGTTCACCAGGATGTTGTCTAGGCTGAAGCATTCCTGTTATTGAGAGAAGCTAGTTAGGCTGGGGCTGTTTGCCTTGGAGCAGAGAAGGCTGAGGGGAATCATGATGGAGGTGCATACAACTGCAAGGGATCAATAACCATGGGCCACAGATTTAAATTAAGGAGTAAGATGTTTATACATCTTGAGGAGAAGCTGTTTTATGCACAAAGTGATGGGAATCTGCAGATCACTGCTTGAAGGGATGGTATGGGGCGAACCCTTGCACCATGAAAGAAGCACTCAGACAAGCACTTGAAATGCCATAGCATATAAGGCTAGATCAAGTGCTGGGAAATGGGATTGGAATAGACGGGTGCTTAATGGTGCCCCATGGTTGGAAGCTCATCCTGGTCCAACATTCCCATTAAAATCATGAACAGTCTGGCTCAACCTCGGGACAGTTACCACAGTGGCAGTGAACAATGAAGTATCAAGGAAATGACTTCTTCCAATATTGAATGTCAGGAAAGCACACCGGACACCAGAAGCTTCAAGAGACAGAACTGGGTGGTGTGAGCAAACAAGTGGAAACTGGCGGTTTTGTTTTTGGATAATGTTGCCCCAGTGGCAGAATGCAAATAAGTTGCGGAGGGCAGATGAATAGATCCTTGGGAGCACACCAGAGGTTATGGTGCAGGTCAGGAGAAAAACAGCCATTCGCTGGCGATTCAGAAAATTTGGTGAGGAGCTTCACCAAAGGAAGAAAGCAATTAATATCCACTACATTGAGCCTCGGAGTGAAGTTGGTATCACAATGCACTTTCTTAAGCAGCAATGTTTGTTTTGTAAGCCTCCTTGTGGGTAACCATTTAGAAACCAGGAGTAGCACATAGCATTCTATACCGGCAGGAAGAATTTGATTTTGCGTAAAGGGTGGCAAAATGTAACTGCCTTACAGAAGAGGGCTGTGTCACTTCCAGGTAACAGCATGCTCATTTGATGTAAAATTACCTTCTGATATAAAATTCCCTTATGCACATTTTTTTAGTGAACTAATAAATGTAGTGTAAATTTGCAAGTAGTCAAATTTTGTCGTACTTGATTCATTTCAGCTCTTACAAGGGGTCATCTAGACTTAAAATGTTGGCTCTATTCTCTTTCCACAGATGCTGTCAGACCTGCTGAGATTTTGCAGCATTTTTTTGAGCATTTACAATATTTTGCCTGGTGAGCTGTGATTATAATAATTCTAAAGTCCTCTCTTTGCAATGGTGGTGTTGTGTGGCAGTGCAAACACTTGGCACTTGAATTGATACTTTTACACACTAAGTTTTATTTGTCTACATTCATTAATACAACAATACAATTATCAATTTGGACACTACAAACAGCATTTCATGTTCCAGGATTACAGGGATACTATACAAGCATTGTAGTCAACACAACGAGGCAACCATTATCTGCTTTCAGAAGGATTTATTATTGGTGTTGATAACCATATCTAAACATTTTGATCGTGACACCTTTAGCAGATCTTGTTCCTCGTGCTTATTTTCCATCCCTTCTGTTTGCCTGAAGTGGTTACACACCCCTCATTTGTGCTTTACTTCAAATTCTTTCTACTGGCTTCAACTTGCAGCCTAACATATAATATTAAATACTCCAAACTCCTGGTTTTGTAGTAGTAATGACAGTGAACTAGTCAGCATTCACCATCATTATTCTTGAAAACTGATGTGTGCCACAGGCTCCAATCTATTAGAAATTCCAGAACTGACAAGCTTGGCTTGTTTACACTCTTGGTCTTGCTCTGTGAAGTGCAGCTGAGGTTTTATTGTGTGCATCAAATTCATGGTCAGTGCTGAACAGGGGGTTGTTGTGGGGGACGGGTACTATTTTTTTTTCCTATTGTGTGATTGGCAGCTGATGGTCTCACCACTGCTGAAGGTTGCCTGGACTTGTGCGCCAGATTCAAACCAATGCAAGGGAAAGGGGAAATCCGCACCAAAGATCAGCTGGGTCTGAACTGCTGACCTTTAAGTGCGTGATGTGGAGATGCCAGTGTTGGACTGGGGTAAACACAGTAAGAAGTCTGACGACACCAGGTTTAGATCCAACCGATTTATTTTCTAGTAAACTCTCAAGCTTTTGACTCTATGGCCTTTGTCAGGTGAATGAGGTGCTGTTGGAGACCAGAACACCTCATTTACCTGACGAAGGCCATAGGTTGAAAGCTTGTGAGTTTACTATCAAATCGGTTGGACTTAAACCTGGTGTTGTCAGACTTCTTACTGTACTTTGTGTGGCATTGCTGCTAACCACAACAATCAGGAAGTGGAGATGCCGGTGTTGGACTGGGGTGAATCAAGATGAAAGTAGACTAGATGAATCAGAATTCATCACTGGATGAAGGAGCAGCACTCCTAAAGCTTGTGATTCCAAATCCTATTGGATGTTAACCTAGTATGTGAGATCTCTTATTGTAACCATAATCAGGGCCTAAATGGCAACTGAATTTTCACTTCATCTGAAATCTTCCTCCTTCAAATGAGCATGCCAATTAGCAAAGAAATTAGAAGCAGAATAGGCCATTCATTTTGATCATGGCTGATCATCAACTTCAATATCCTGATTTCCTCCACCACCGCGTTGTTCCCCCCCCCCCCCCCCCCCCCATCTCCACCACCGTGTACAACCATGTCTTTGGCTGATGCAAGCTCATCAAAATAGTCTTCGGTTAAACAGTCAAATATCTGTGTAATTGTTTGTCTCTAAGTGCTGTGATTAACAGGAAAATAATTTTCCTCTCTTTGTACTACTGCATAATCGCTACCTCAACTAACTTCTCTTGGTACTAATATATAAAACTCGCCTACAAAATCCTTTTTTATAAGTGGGTAGGTTCCTACTTCCTGTGTTGCGAAATAAAAAAACACAACCAAGGTACACTGCATCATGACTATTCTAAATTAGATTACATTTAGTCTTAATACACACTCCATTATTATGCATACAAAGTGTTAAAGGCTATTAACTAAATTGATTAACTGATACATGTGGTAATCATAATAACAAGCAAATACAGTATCACAGCTTGATTTACTCAATGTTAGTCATTTAACATTAGCAAATTTAATTAGGGTTTTATGTACTCTATCCTGTTTCCGTAAGGCCAATGGCTACTTAAATCCTGGACAACTCATTTGCACTCTCTTGTCAGCTTAGGTTGGAGTTAATTGTGTGAAGGACAATAAATAATTTGAAAGGATCCTTCAGGCTGGAGAAAGAAAATTGTGCATCAGAACACACCACTCCAGTCAAGTGACCCTTTGTTTTTTAAACACTGTTCCACCAAATCATTCTTCCGCTGTTCTGTGGAACTGAAAAACAGATGGTCATTGATTGGAATTAAATGGTTGACTGCTTTCTGCTTACCAGGAGTAAAAGTGGAATCTCCACTGTTAATGTGCTTTATGCAGGAAGTAACAGTATTTTGATTTTTTTTCTGTGGTGCAGAAGTGTCTGAAAATCTGTTTACCTACCTGTCAAGGGTTGTTTGCACCAGTAACGTTAGTGCTTATTGGGGTTTCTGGTTATTTCCCTTTTTCTTCCATGTTTTAACTGAAATCACAATGTTTTACAGCACAGAAGGAGGCCGTTTAACGATTAAGTCAGTTGACTGCCTCTGCAAGAGTAATTTAGCTTGTCCTTCCCCTGTGACCCTGCAGTTTTCATTTTCCCTTTTAGGTGCTGGTAAAGTTCTTTTTGTTTAAATCATTCATCAATCATGCCGGCCAGCATTTATTGCCTATCTCTTGTTGCTCTTGTTCAGAGGACAGTTGAGAGTCAACCACATTGCTGTGGAGTTAATATAGGTAAGACCATAAGATACAATAAAATTAGGCCACTCAGCCTTTCAAGCCTGCTTTGCCATTCAATTACGGCTGATATAATTCTCATCCCCATTCTCCTGCCTTCGCCACATAAACCTTGATCCCCTTACTAATCA
Source organism: Sphyrna mokarran (assembly GCA_024679065.1). Lineage (NCBI taxonomy): Eukaryota > Metazoa > Chordata > Chondrichthyes > Carcharhiniformes > Carcharhinidae > Sphyrna > Sphyrna mokarran. Next base: position 44,213,391 of record JAGIQG010000018.1, read on the forward strand.
AGAGCCTATCTATCATTGAGCTAAAGACACTCATTGACCTGGCCTCCCCAACCCTCTGTGGACAGCAGATTTCTTTCCCTAAAGGGCACCAGTGAACCAGATGGGTTTTTCTGACAATGGCTTCATGGTCATCAGTAGATTCTTAATTCCAGAGATGGTATTGAATTCAAATTCCACTACTTGCCATGGCAAGATTCGAACTCAGAACATAAGCTGAGTTTTTGGATTAGCACTCTAGTGATAATATCCTACGCCATCGCCTCCCCTTCTGAAAGCCAAAATTGAGTAGTAAAGTTTGAGCCTCACAAGTAAGGCTTAACACTGCAGTGAAGTTACTGTGAAATTCTCCTAGTTGCCACATTCCAGCACCTGTACGGGTCAGTGCACCTAACAGCACATCTTTCAGACTGCGGGAGCAAGCTGGAGGAAACCCACACACAGGGCAAATGTGCAAACCCCACAGTGACCCAAGCCAGGAGTCAAACACAAGTCTCTGGCACTGAAGCAGCAGTGCCAACCACTGCCACTGTGCTGCCCACTCTGTCACACTCTCTCATTCAGTGTGTTCTAGATCATGAACAGTTCTTCACTTGAGCTTTATTGAAATTGTTTTAAAATTTATTAAATTATCAGGTATAATTTTTTGCCTTGGACTGCAAGTTGTCTCAATCGTGGAAAGATACAGTTCCCGTTGATTACCTTTCTTGAATAAAACTTGGATTCTGCCTATAATCTCTTTCCTTATATTAGCTTTTCACTGAGGTGTTGTCTGCAAGAAAACTTTTCATCTGGGTCAATTAGTAGCCTTTGGCATTCCAGAGTACATAGAACATTACAGCGCAGTACAGGCTCTTCAGCCTTCGATGTTGCGCTGACCAATTAAGAAAAAGCAATGACCCTCTAACCTAAACCATTCCCTTTTCATCCATAAACCTATCCACTGACCACTTAAATGCCCCCAAACTTGGCGCATCTACAACTGCAGCAGGCAGGGCGTTCCATACCCTTACCACCCTCTGGGTAAAGAATTGGGTCAATTTTAAAATCTATAAAGATGAGCAAGTGTTTATGTAGCTAATGTTCTGAACAAGTGTTGGACAGCATCCAATCAACTGGGTCAAGTTAAGGTTTATTTATTAGATACGAGTAGGCTGCCATTAACACTGCAATGAAGTTATTATGAAAATCCGCTAGTTGCCAAACTCTGGCGCTTGTTTGGGTACACTGAGGAAGAATTTAGCATATAGAATGCACACAACCACATCTTTCAGACTGTGGGAGGAAACAGGAGCACCCAGAGGAAATCCATGCATGAGGAGAATGTGCAACGCCCACATAGACCTGAGGCCGGAATTAAACCTAGGTCCTGGAACTGAGGCTGCAGTGCTAACCACTGTCGCCGTAAATGTTCTGATTTAAATTGCTTAGTTTATAAATCTAAAAGCAATTTGAACCAACCAGACTCAAAGTATTTTTTAGTTTATTTATTAATATCACATGTATGGGCTTACATTAACACTGCAATGAAGTTACTGTGAAAATCCCTATGCTAATTTGTCCATGTTATGAATTTCCTGAAGTCCATAAAAAATCCACTTTTTTGTAAGGATATTTCTGCAGTGGCGTACAGTAACTTAATATTTTGCAGGAGTTATATTTATGATTTTTATTGTCAGATGATGGCTTTATCAAAGTGATTGTTTTGTGCTACTGTCTTTGTAGATCAAGGAAGGTGGACCATGGTATTTGCATTCATGTAGGTATTAAATAAGTTGCTCTTCATAATTTAAAGATACATTTTGCTGACTTGAAGGTGAAGCCCAGCCTTTGGCCAAGTTAGTGTGAAAATTTCAATATAGCTCCCAGCTAAATGTTCAAATTGAAGTTAATCTGGTGTAGCTGACGAGCCATTCCAACTCTTCCCATATTTCTCCTGTATTTACATGTGGAAGGCTAGTGTGCAACATGTCCCATCAAGAAGATTAGCTAAAACGAAGATTAAAGAATCGGATAAAAAGGAACTGTTGAAGGTTCAGTTGCAATCGGGGCTTTTGACATGCAGATTGGCATAGCACAGTGAACAGGTATTTACTGAAGTGAGTTGGAGAACAATGGGGCATCAAATTGCGGGAGATAAAGATGCAGAGGGTAGAAGTTCAAGCAGAGAAACAAGAATGCATATTGTACCTGGCAGGCTAAAAGCATGACTTCTAAGACTAATTGTTTAGGGAGTGCAAGATTAAAAGGGATATATCAGTAGGGATATATCTTGTACTGCAAGAGCAACCAAGATTGCAGCCACACCCAGCTGGAACTAAAAGTTTTCCTGAAAGCAAACTTCTGTGCTGAAAGCTACAAATCCTATGTTGAATCTGAAGAAGAGTTTTGCTAAATAAAGATGCAAGTAATGTGCAGTAACTATTGCTGGATTTGATTCAATGTTAGAACTAGTGGGATATTGATTTGGATATAGTATTCTGATCTTAAAAATAGATATAGAGCAAGGTTACATCAAGTATATTGTGTGGAGTCATTATTGTAGTTTTCTCTGGTATTGATGAACTGCTGTTTCATAATTTAATAAACATTATTTTATTTGATCACAAGGCTGAATCTTTCCTCACTAGTATGCATTTCTTTCCTCACGTTATACCATATTGCAAAATAAACAGTTGGGCTAGAGTTCCAAATTACCTTTCTGGGTTTTGGGATATCCTCACATAGGGTTCTTAACAACGCTCTCTTAACTCTTAAAACTTAATATACAAAGCTTAAATACTTTGCACATCAACTGAAATGTTTCATCCAGTTAGTCTGCCTTCAAGATTAGAATTTTAATTAGTGCTGCAGAAGTGTTCTTAAATTGGTTTTGTCCGATTGATCTTTCAAAATTTCCAACACAATGCTTAGTTGAAAGTGTTTTTCATGTTATACAATTTACATGATGGATTTAAATGCTCTGTCTTTTTAACTGGAGTAGGGTGGTGATGAGAACTCTCTCTCATTTTGCCTACTGCTACTATCTGGGTTCAATAGATATCTGACCGAACATGTGAAGTTTCAGCAGTAAAATCCTTCTGCATCTTTCAGTAGCTGTACTGAATGAGATTTGTAGCTTCCCTCTTGTGGCAATTTGCAGGATTGCAACAACAAATTCATATTGTGTTTTAATGAAATGTTGCAAACTTAAATGTCATCTAATAGCTTCCTACACATTTTTAGAATTCATGGACTCCCTACAGTACACAAGGAAGTCATTCAGCTCACAGTTTGTACAATCCCACTAGGTAAGCCCACATGTTTACACTGCTAATTCCCCTTACCTTGGGGTCAATTTCGCATAGCCTGTCAACTTAACCTGCACATCTTTGGATTATGGGAGGTACCTGGAGCACCCAGAAGAAATCCATGCAGACATGGGGAGAATATGCACACTCCGCACAGGCAGTGGCCTAAGGCCAGAATTGAACCTGCATCCCTGGCACTGTGAAATAGCAGTGCTAACCACAGTGCCGCCCATGGTAAAGGTGAGGTCATGTTTGTAAAAAGTTATGCTTTGATGAACTTTGATACATCATCCTTTCATCATCATTTTCCTTGTGATTGCATGGGTTTCCTCCCACGGTCCAAAGAGTAGTGAGATTTTTTTTTTGATTGCCCCTATATCAGAGGAGACTCCAGATTTGTATGGTTGACTAATCTGTACACGAAGTAGCTGGAATCTAGCCTGTGGTGGCACATCATGGTTAGCACTGCTGCCTCTCAGCACCGGAGAACTGAGTTCAATTCCCGGCTTGGATCACCGTCTATGCAGATGTCCACATTCTCCCCATATTTGTGGGGGTTTCCTCCCACAGTCCAAAAGACATGCTGGTTAGGTGCATTGGCCATACTAAATTCTCCCTCAGTGTATCTGAACAGGTGCCAGAATGTGGTGACCAGGGAATTTTCACAGTAACTTTATTGCAATGTTAATATGAGCTGCTTGTGACACTAAATAAAAACTTTAAATAAATGGAGAGTGCTGTATGAATGATTTTATTGAATGCTTATGTAAGCTTTTGACGATTTAAGTTGTTGCTGTTGTAGTGGGACGTTTGCTTTTCCTGTTTTTTTTAAAAAGGATTGGAATGCTTCTGGTTACTGAAGTGACCAAGCAGAAAGACGGAATTGCTTGAGATAAGACCTTAAGGTATGGGAGTAACATTTGGCCTATCGAGTCTGCTCCACCGTTTGATCATAGCTGATTTCTCAGCTCCGTTTTCCCACCTTTTCCCTATAACCTATGAACTCCTCAGCAATCAAGAATCTATTGCTGTCTACTCAATGACCTGGCCTCCACAGCCTCCTGTGACAATGAGTTTCATAGATTCACCATCCTCTGGCTGAAGAAATTCCTCCTCATCTCAGTTCTAAACGGTTGCCCCTTTACTGAGGCTGTGCCTTTGATCCTAATCTCTCCTCCTAATGGCAACATATTTTCCAGGTCCACTCAACCCAGGCCTTTCAATATTCTAGAAGTTTCAATGAGACTCCCCATCTCACCACCTCCCCCCCACCAACATCCTTCTAAACTCGGTCAGGTACAAGCCCAGAGTCCTCAAATGCCTATCTTACATCGAGCTTTTTATTCCCAGGATTGTTCTCTGGAACTTCTTCTGGACCCTCTCTCAGGCCAGCATGTCCTTAAATATGAGGCCCAAATTTGCTCACAATGCTCCAAATGTGCTCTGAGCACAGCTTGATAAAGCCTCAGCAGTGCATTTCTGCTTTTGTATTCTAGTCCTCTTGAAATGAATATAACATTGCATTTACTTTCCTAACTACCAACTCAATCTGCAAGTTCGCCTTAAGTGAACCCTGAACTAGGTCTCCTACGTTCCTTTGCACTTCAAATATCTGAATTAGCGCTTTAGCTTGGTTTCACAGGTGGGTGCAACATCAAAGACTGAAAGGCCTGTACTGTGCTGTAATGTTCCATGAATTTTCTTCCCAGTTAGAAAATAGTCAATGCCTCTATTCTTCCTACCAAAGTGCATAACCTCATATTTCTGAATACTGGAACAGACTTGAAAAGAGAGAGCCAAATCAGCTGAAGTGCATTAAATTTCCAGGAGAGTGTAATGTTCAATCCATGCTGGTAAAGAGCGCGCAAATCAAACAGCACAGTAATGTAGTTTATGTGCCAAAAGTTTTGTTAATACTAGTTTCATTTGCACGGGGTGAGGAGGTATAATTTTTAAAATGGCCCTCTTGAAATCCCCCCAATAAGGGAAGCATGACTATGAATTGAGACCATATCTTTAGCTACTGGTGAACGCAAAATATTGCGGATGCTGGAATCTGAAACAAAAACAGAGTGTGCTGGGAAATTTCAGCAGGTATGACAGCATCTGTGGAGAGAGAATAGAGTTAACAATGATTCTAGATGATCGTCTGAGTCATCTAGACTGTTATCTAGACTCAATACAAACCTTCAAAACTCTGCTGAAGAGTCATCTTGACTCAATGTTGGCTCTGCATTCCACAGAAGCTGTCAGACTTGCTGAGATTTTCCAGCATCTTTCTGTTTCTGTCTTTAGCTACCATATCTGTTTCCCCAACCTCCTCCCCCCCCCCCCCCCAACCCCTTATCCCAGTTGAACTAACAATGAAGTCTCATTTACTTTCTCTCCAACCCATTCTTACAGTTAACTTTCTTCATGTCTTTTATAGATTGTTCCTGGTTACTTTTCCATACATACCTTAAACCTAAAAGTGACCTTGGAGAATTTTCAATTCTCCAAACCAAGTGTAACTCCACCTCATTTGGGCCGGAAACACGCTGAACAAAGATTCCTCCTTCCCCTTGTTATCCTATCTGTGCTGGAATAATTAGCACTATATGTACAAGGAAATTTGAAAGATAGGATCTCTGGTTAATTTACTGGGGGGGGGGGCACTTGGGAAGGTGGAGGGAATGAAGCTGCCTGTGGCTGTGCCTCATCTTCAACCCAGGTCAAGTAAAGTTTAAGAAGTTTATTTATTAGTGTCACAAGTAGACTTACACTAACAATGCAATGAAGTTACTATGAAAATTCCCTAATCGCCACACTCCGGCGCCTGTTTGGGTTCACCAAAGGAGAATTTAGCACAGCCAATGCACCTAACCAACATGTCCTTCAGATGACGGAAGGAAACTGGAGCACCCGGCAGAAACCCACGCCAACACAGGGAGAACGTGCAGACTTTGCACAGATAACCCAAGGCTGGAATCAAACGCGGCTCACTACTTTGTGAGGTAGTTGCGCTAACACTGTCACCCCACTTCTGGTGGCACCTTGTGTTAAGCCATTCTCTTCCCACACCTCACTTGAGTGCGTTTGAAAGCGAGTCCTCGTTTACTTGCTGTCTAGCTTGCCTGGCAGGCTAGGTTAGAATTACACACACTGTTTCCATTTGCTGCTTGAAATATTGTCCTTGACTCATCAGAACCTGTGTTGCTTTGCTTGCCACTGTGCATCCTAAGTCTGTCTGCACCTCTCTTTCTCCGTCCTGTGGACTTGCTCTTCGAGTACAGGCTCAGCTGTAGCAATTTGAGCAAGTATTGTGACTCTTGGTGACTTTTTTTTAAGAAAAATGTGACCAACTCATTTTAGCTTCGCTATTCCTTTCAGTGGGTCTTGTACAATTTTCAAAAAATATTGTAGTTGGAACAAAATGTAATGAGAAAACTTGATGTATGCTGTTCTGTTATGTTAATTGTGTACCTATGGTGATAGGCAGGTTGGTGCAGTCATGTTGTGTTGTACAGTATAGAATGTGCAGAATGGAGGATGTTATTGCTTACCATCCTGCTCATTTGCTTATCCATTGTTGATGACGAAAGTTAAAAGGTAGCAATGGGTTAATAAAATCAACTAGTTTAAATTTTACACAGTACAAAAGGTTTCAAGTGCTACTAACAATATGTCTAACCGAGTAACGTAAGTTATCATCGAGTAACACGTACAAATCGTATCTCAATGCAGCTAACCTTTTTTCTATTTTAGAAAGTGTACCGGCGGAATGGTTAAATGAGTGAGTCCGCTGGTCTATGTATTCAACCACTTTTGTCCAAAACTATGTCAGAATTTTCTGAAGTCATGAAAATATACAACCTGCGTGAAATGTCTGGTCCAACTCGCCTATCCACACGCTTTCCTGCAGCGTACACTTTAACCTCTGATAGAAGATTCTGCTTCTCCCACTCCGTGTTGCATTGTCTGTAAGCCTTTCAAATGCAGAATGTTAAGGTACAAACATGAATGAATCCGGTTTTTTTAAGACGCACCATTTTACATGCATAAAACAGTAAACATTCACCAAAGTTTTTTAATAGCTGCAAATCAGAATTAATGGTGCATAGAAATGGAAAAGGGGATGGTATTAAAAACTGAAGTTAAGGAATATTAAGTTTAATAGTTAAACTTTATTTATTAGTGTCACAGGCAGACTTACATTTATAATGGAATGAAGTTACTGTGAAAATCCCTTAGTCACCACACTCCAGCACCTGTTTAGTTACACGGAGGGAGGATTTACAATGGCCAGTGCACCTAACCAGCATGTCTTTCAGACTGTGGGAAGAAATGGGAGCACCTGGAGGAAACCCACGCAGACACGGGGAGAACATGCAGACAGTTAACCAAGCCGGGAATTGAACCCAGGTTCCTGGCACTGAGAGGCATCAGTACTAATCAATGTGTCACCTTACAGTTCCATGTAGGAATTGTTGCCCCATTGGTAATAGTGGGAAAGGAGACAAGAATTGTTAGACGAATTTAGATGGGGGAAGGAAAACAGAAAAGGATCATCGTGATCTAAAAAATGAACAGTTTCTCTCTCTCTCGTCACAGATGCTATCTGATATGCTGATTATTCCAGCATTTTGTTTTTGATTTCAGGCTTCCAATAAAGCGTCATTGTTATATTGTTTTATGGGGGTAAGATGAATATGTTAGGTTATAAATGAAGAGGTTAGGATTGTTTTTGCTGAAGTTCAGGCCAATGAGGGGGTGGAATCTCATAGAGACTTGAATCCTAACAGACTAGACAGGGTAGGTGCAGGGAGGATGTTCCCGATGGTGGGGGAGTCCAGAACCGGGGGAGGGGGTCATAGTTTGAGAATTCAAGTTAGACCATTTAAGATGGAGATGAGGAGACATTTCTTCACCCAAAGAATGGTGAGCCTGTGGAATTCATTGCCACAGAAAGTAGATGATGCCAAAACATTGATTATATTCAAGAGACAGTCAGACAGCATTTGGGGGGGGGAATGAGATCAAAGGTTATAGAGAGAAATTAGGATTCGGCTATTGAGTTAGATGACCAACCATGATCATGATGAAAGTAGAAGAGGCTTTCTCAACCAGTATGCTTGAGGTAGCATTGAATTTATTTCTAAAACTTGAAATGAGCCAAGAATGTAATGAATTTTATTGTTTATTTATTTGTTAGTCACAAGTAAGCTTATGTTAACATTGCAATGAAGTTACTGTGGAAAATCCCCTAGTCATTATATTCCGCTGCCTGTTTGGGTGCAATGAGGCCAAATTTAGCATGGCTGATGCATCAAATCTGCAGGTCTTTCAGACTGTGGAAGGAAACTAGAGCACTTGGAGGACATGGTGGGGGGGGAAATGTCCAGATTCCGCACAGACAGTGATCGAAGCCGGGTCTCTGGCGCTCTGAGGCAACAGTGTTAATGACTGTGCTGGACAGGAGCATCAAAGAGATAATGATCGTAGAAAATGAGATTTCATAACTATTGGTGAGGATCAAAATACATCAAAAGATAAAAGTACATGACAGAGAAAACTCAATCAATGGGTGGATGAAACAATGGGCAGATGACGGGAAATTTAAATTACACTCATAATGCAAATTAAACATATTCCCAAACTTCAGAATGCCCAAAAGCTTCAGTGGATAGAGCAATAAAGAAATTACAAAAGATGCATGACATTTCAATTGCATGACAAGATAATTAAGCCAAAGTACAAAACTATAGAGCAGGAACAAACAAGACCGCTAGTGCACGAACGCAATGGTAAAAGAGGAAAAGTAAAGACAATTGAAATGAAGCATTATTGAAGACAAAATAACAAAGATACAGAATGCATCTAGACTGTGTCTGTTAGTGGAATGAGGATCACTCTTATCTACATCATTAAAATTCTGCTATTGGGCACAATGTCCCTGTAACCCCATGTGTTCATCTTGCTAATTCACTCAGTAGTAAGGGACAATTTAGCACGGCCAATTCACCTAACCCACACATTTGGACTGTGGGAGGAAACCGGGTGACTTGGAGGAAACCCACTCAGACACAAAGGGCATGTGCAACCTATATATACACACACACACACATGTTCCTGGAGCTGTACGGCAGCAGAGCTAGCCACTGTGCCACCAACATGAAAAAAAAACAAATGAAGGTTTAGTTTTTGTCCATGTAAGTAATCTTAAGTTGGGCTACAGAGAATTAGATGACTATGAAACTTGATGTGCAACTGCATTTGGCATTGGGACTTCTCTCTCTGCACTGTACAAACAGAAGGGCTCTTTTTGTTGGAACAATCTACATGATCAAAAATCTTGAGGGGGGGGGGGGGAATAGCTTTAACTGTGGAGTATAAATGTATGATCACCAGAAGGAAAAGGTTAGAAGTTTTTTTTTAAAGTAGCAAGTTGTTAGACGCGGAATATCCTGCCAGAAATGCTAAGGGAAGTAAATAAATATTTGCAAAAGGCGAGATAAAATTTGATTTGGGAAATGGGTCTTGGGCATCTCTGAGAGTTCAATGGCTGTGCTACAATACTCCGTGTTTCTGTTTTTCCTTTATTCATTCCTGGGATATGGGCATCGCCAGCTGGCCAGCATTTATTGCCCATCCCTGCGATCATTTTAGAGTCCACCACATTGCTGTTGCTCTGGAGTCACATGTAGGCCAGACCAGGTAAGGACAGTAGATTTCCTTCTCTAAAGGACATTAGTGAACCAGCTGAGTTTTTACGATAAGCGACAATGGTTTCATGGTCATCATTATGCTTTTGGTCCCAGATTTTTACTGAATTCAATTTCACCATCTGCTGTGTGGGATTTGAACCCGGATTCCCGGAGCATTCTGTTGGGTCTCTGGATTACTAGTGCGGCCACAACACCCCTAAGCCACGGCCTCCTCCTTGGCCTTGTAGCGAAATGGCTCTTTTATTTGCTGGTGACTCATCCTTAGTATTGACATGTCCTGTCATTCTTGGTGAAGTGGGGATATTTATTAAATTGTATATTTCAAAATGAACCCATTTTGGAAGCATTTTTACCAGTATGTACTGGCTTGCAATGAAAAGACAGTAAAACCTCAATTATCCATCAAAATGGAGGAGTCACAGGAACATATTCATATAGAAATTCCCAAGTTCCATTCAGTTGTCCCAACAACAAGACAGTTGATCAATCATAGCAATCTATTGCTATCAACTGGAATAATTGAATAATTAAACTTCAAACATGGAGTCCCCTCATCTTCACCCCCCACCCGCCTTTCACTCCTCCATCCCATACTGATTGATGGATCAGCCAATGACAGAGCAGGTTTGAAGACCTGAATGCCTATTCCTGTTCCAATTTTCTTTTGATTAACTGATCTATTTTCTGGCATTTGTAGGTCAGACCAACGTTTTTCCTTCTATTAATTGTACACTCTTGGAGAAGTTGCTTGCGGCTGACAAACTCATGATTTCTTGACTTAACGCCAAAAGTTAAGAGCAAGCTTGGATAGTTATCCATCAGTTACTTACCTGGCCCGATCAAAGAACTAAGATATGAGAATGCAAGAACATAAGAATTAGGAGCAAGAATAGGATATTCTTGCTCCTAATTCTGCTCGAGCCTGCTCCACCATTCAATAAGATCACCGCTGATCTTTTCATGGACTCAGCTCCACTTACCATAGCCCTTAATTCCTTTACTGTTCAAAAATTTATTTATCCTAACCTTAAAAACATTCAGTGAGCCTTAACTGCTTCACTGGGCAGGGAATTCCACAGATTCACAACCTTGTGGGAGAAGTTCCTCCTCAACTCAGTCTTACATCTGCTTCCCCTAATTTTGAGGCTATGCCCCTAGTTCTATTCTCACCTGCCAGTAGAAACAACTTCCCTGCTTCTATCTTTTCTATTCCCTTCATAATCTTATATATTTCTATATGATCTCCCCTCATTCTTCTGAATTTCAATGAGTATAGCCCAGTCTACTCAATCTCTCCTCATGAGCCAACCCTCTCAACTCTAGAATCAATTCAGTGCACCTCCTTTAAGTATGTTCTTTCTCAAGTAAAGAGACCAGAACTATACACAGTACTCCAAGTGTAGCCTCACCAGCATCGTATATAGATCTGCAACATAACTTTTCTGTTTTTAAACTCCGTTCCTCTAGCAATGAAGGACAAAATTCCATTTGTCTTCTTACTTACCTGCTGCACCCACAAACCAACGTTGAGGGTGACATTTATTTCAAAACACAAACGTTTGGTTTACCATCAGGAATTAGGGCTAATTCTCTAGAACCTTTTGCAGATAATTGAGGTTTCACTGTAATTTATAATCTTGGCTGAATGAAGAATGTAAAATTAGTGTGGATGGGAAGAAAGAGGAAGATATTAGCATAGATATGAACAATGAGAAAAAGAAATGGCAGATATAGTGTTGCTGCCATTACCCGTAAGAGTAGCTTTGGAGTAGGGTAGGCTTGTGCTATAGCCATTGCCACTGGCTGGGTGATCCTGTTGAGCTGCTGAAGCTGTTTTTTCCATAATTTCAGGAGGCCCTTTCCATCCTTATCCACTTTCACACCAGTGGACCACGTCCCATCAGGGCAGAAGGAGAAGGTCATTTTCTCTGTCTGCTTTCTAAACAAAATTATTTTCACAAGAGTTTCTTGTCAAAAGCAGTTGCTGTTTGGTTTTTCATAGAACACAGAATCCCTACAGAGCAGGAGGAGGACATTCGGCCCATCTAGCCTTGCACTGACCACAGTCCCTACCCAGGCCCTATTCCCATAACTCCACATATTTATCCTAGCTGATCCACCTGATTCTAGGGTCAATAAACCTAACCCGCTCATCTTTCGGAGTGTGGGAGACAACCGGAGAAAGCCCACGCAGACATGGGGAGAAGGTGCAGACTCCGCACAGACCCAAGGCTGGAATTGAATCCAGGTTCCTGGCGCTGTGAGGCAGCAGTGCCAATCAGTAGTGCTTTAACAAAAGGCCATCGGGACTTGAAACGTCAGCTCTTTTCTCTCCTTACAGATGCCGCCAGACCTGCTGAGATTTTTCAGTGTTTTCTCTTTTGGTTTCAGATTCCAGCATCCGCGGTTTTCTGCTTTTATCCAGTGTCACCGTGCTGCCTAAAAGCTTCAATTATTATTTTTGAGAACACATTTCTTTTCAAATAAAGTTTATTTATTAGTGTCGCAAGTAAGCTTACATTAATGTAACTGCAATGAATTTACTGTGAAAATCCCCTAGTCGCCACACTCCTGTTTGGGTACACTGAGGGAGAATTTAGTGTGGTCGATGCATCTAACCAGCACGTGTTTTTAGACTGCAGGAGGAAACTGGAGCAAACCCAAGGAGAGGGAGAATGTGCAAACTCCATACAGACAGTGACCCAAGCTGGGAATTGAACCCAAGTCCCTGGCATTGTGAGGCAGCAGTGCTAATCGCTGTGCCACTGTGCTGCTATTATAGTCATCTACGTTTGCTATTGATCCCTTTAAGGTTAATGCAGCACAGAATGAACCTACAAGGCACTTTGTCTTTTCTTTATCAGAGCAGCAGATTGACAAAACTGAAAATAAGCCACCTAGTTTCAACATTGCGGTTCACACCAACCTGGTGACCACATAAAGGGATTCTGACCAGATATTAGATGTCATTCCATTAATTGTATTGCTTGATAACTGTTGACCAATGGTTAAATATTACTTCTTGATCAATTGAAGAATTTAACTGAATAAGCCAGGGTTTACTTGAGTAATCATGGTGTGGAGATGCTGGTGTTGGACTGGGGTGGGCACAATATGAAGCCCTACAACACCAAGTTAAAGTCCAACAGATTTATTTGGAATCACAAGCTTTTGGAGCACTGCTTCAAAAATTGACCTCACTGACTTGATGAAGGGCCAACACTCCAAAAGCTCGTGATTCCAATTTAACCTGGTGTTGTGAGACTTCTAGTGTGGGTAAGGTAACAAAAGCCAAGGTTTTGGGTTGCTTAAGAATTTGAGCTTTCCTCCATTGAATACTGTTGGACAATGATTTCCTTGTGGAACACCAGCGTTAATGGAGCATAAACAAGAGTAGAAAAAGCATTGGAAGTCGCCCCTTTAGTGCTGATCTTGATTCTATTGTAATGACATCTGTCCTGCACACAGTATTCAAATTATATGTCATTATGAGGACAAAAGACTTCATGACCCCAAATGAGTAGTGCCATAAAATGAAAGTTAGGCTTTATTTTGTACCCAACAGAGAGAAATGCACTTTCATCCAAGCAGCTGTTTCTAATAAAAAAACAGCTCCTCTACCTCTCTGACGTGGGTGAATATCTGTACTAACGAGTGGAGTTTAACTTACTTGAAAGGGCATCGAGCTATTGCCTTTGTAAGGGTTGCCACGTGGTCAGCAAACTGTTGCCAGTCATCTAAAAACCAAACGGTTGTGTGTGTCTGCAACTGTAGGGCCACTTGCACCTGAACACAAAACAGAAGCACAGGACAAGCTAGACAAGAGCCAATCAAAATAAGATAGACGTATGGCATGAAAGATTATAGGAAAAAGTAACATTAAGCTATTGAGTTGGACGATCGGCCATGATCGTAATAAATGGTGGAGTAGGCTCAAAGGGCCAAATGATCTCCTCCTGCTCCTTTCTTCTCTGTTTCTATGTATCACGGGGAAGTCTCATTCAATATTGGGCGAACATTATCAGATCAGGAAATTTGCTATTTCTGCTCCAACTCTTACCAGTTTTTACAGATGCATCATAGAAGGTTTCCTTTCCAGATGTATTACAGTTTGGTATGGCTCCTGCTCTGCTCAGACCGCAAGGAACTACAAAAGGTTGTGAACGTAGCCCAGTCCATCACACAAACTAGCCTCTCATTCACTGACTCTGTCTACCCTGCTCACTGCCTGGGGAAAGCAGCCAGCATAACCAAGGACATCACGCTCTTTTCCAACTTCTTCTGTTTCTCTAGAAAAGTCTGAGATCACGAAGCAACCGATTCAAGAACAGCTTCTTTCCTGCTGCCATCAGACTTTTGAATGGGCCTACCTCGCATTAAGGTGATCTTATTCTACATATTAGCTTTGACTGTAACACTACATTCTGCACGCTCTCCTTTCCTTCACCCTATGTATTCTATGAACAATACATTTCACTGAATCCCAATACACGTGCTAATAATAAATCAAATCAATGATGTAAAGATGCACATACAGACCTCGTCCAAATCTGCACAGGTTAATCCAAGCTCCCGGCTGACCCAGGATTCCGAATCTTCAACTCTGTTACTTTCGAAATTCTTCGGCCGTTTCACGGGACTGTAAAGTCCCTTTTCCCTAAATAGTCGAAGAAAACAGTTACTGTTCTTTGGGAGGCATTGAGATTGTGACTGCATACACTCCTGAATGAACATGTACCAGCTGTAGTTCCAGCAACACATTAACACAAAGAGTTCTGAAATAAAATCAGCCTTCAAAACATAACAAAGAGGGATTTCCTCAGAGGTGACCACCTTGATCCTGACCGTGTACTTTCCAAAGCAGAAGACAAGTTATTAAGATAAAAGCAAAATACTACAGATGCTGAAACAAAATCTAAAACAAGAACAGAAAATGCTGGAAAATCTCAGCAGATCTGACAGTACATGTGGGGAGAAAATAGAGCCAATGTTTCAAGTCTGGATGACCATTCATCAGAGCTGAGCTTTGTCAAGAAAAAGTAAGTCTGTGTAGACATGAGTGCTGGAGCTATAAGGTCGTATATAAGCTGTAAGACCACAGGACACAGGAGCAGAATTAGACCACTCGGCACATTGAGGCTGCTCTGCCATTCAATCATGGTTGATATTTTTCTCATCCCCATTCTCCTGCCTTTTCTCCACAACTCCTGATCCATAGAACATAGAACAATACAGCACAAACAGGCCCTTCGGCCCACGAGTTGCACCGATCACATCTACCAATCCACAGACCTATCTATAACCCCCTATCCTATACTTTTCCATATACTCATCCAGAAGTCTCTTAAAAGACCCCAGTGAGTTTGCCTCAACAATCTCCGACGGCAGTCGGTTCCATTCACTCACCACCCTCTGAGTGAAAAACCTACCCCTGACATCTCCTTTGTATTTGCTTCCCTGCACCTTAAATCTGTGTCCTCTCGTAGTGACCATTTCAGCTCGGGGAAATAGTCTCTGAGAGTCCACCCTATCTATCCCTCTCAACATTTTATAAACCTCTATCAGGTCGCCTCTCAACCTACGTCGCTCCAGTGAGAAGAGTCCCAGCTCCCTCAACCTATCTTCATAAGGCCTGCCTCCCAATCCAGGCAGCATCCTTGTAAATCTCCTCTGAACTCTCTCAATAGCCTCTACATCCTTCCTATAATGAGGCGACCAGAACTGCGCACAATACTCCAACTGGGGTCTGACAAGAGTCTTATAGAGCTGCATCATTACCTCCTGACTCCTAAACTCTATTCCTCGATTAATGAAGGCCAGTACACCGTACGCCTTCTTGACCACTTCCTCCACCTGCGAGGCCGATTTAAGAGTCCTATGGACCTGGACCCCGAGATCCTTCTGCTCTACAACACAGCTAAGACTCCTATCCCTTATATTGTACTCCTTCATCCCATTATTCCTGCCAAAATGGACCACTACACATTTATCTGCGTTGAAGTCCATCTGCCACTTCTCCGCCCAGTCTTGCATCCTGTATATGTCCCGCTGCAACTTTTGGCATCCCTCCAGACCATCCACAAAACCACCAATCTTTGTATCGTCGGCGAACTTGCTAACCCATCCCTCCACTTCCTCATCCAGGTCATTTATGAAAATGACAAACAGCAGGGGTCCCAGAACAGACCCCTGGGGCACTCCACTGGTTATCGACCTCCATGCAGAACAAGACCCATCCACAACCACTCTCTGCCTTCTGCAAGCCAGCAAGCCGGCAAGCCAGTTCTGGATCCACGAGGCCAAAGCCCCTTGGATCCCATGCCCTCTCACCTTCTCCAGAAGCCTTGCATGTGGGACCTTATCAAATGCCTTACTAAAGTCCAGGTACACTACGTCCACCGCCCTTCCTTCATCAATGTGTTCAATGTGTTCAGTCACATCCCCTTATTAATTAAGAACAAAGAACAAAACAGCACGGGAAACAGGCCCTTCAGCCCAATGAGCCCGCACCGCCACCTCGATGTTCCCACTTCTACCCATGATCCCTGTCTATGTTTATAGATCTATGCATTGGAACCAAATTTGAGACAATTTAGGGAGAAATTGTTCTGCCAATCAGCCTAAGAGCACATCTTTGGGATGTGGGAGGAAACCGGAGCACCCGGAGAAAATCCACGCAAGCACGGGGAGAATGCGCAAATTCTCACAGACACAGGCCCAAATCCGTGTATCTGCACAGCACAGCGATAGTCATTGAACTGTCATGTTGCCCATCAAATGGTCCAGGCCAAGCGTACACTAACGACGTGAAGCACTAGGATACTCTTGAAAAATCCAAGAGCAGCCCTCTCACAACCCATCGCGTGTATGCCCCGATGACAACAAGGCAGACGAAAGTACCTGTAGGATAAAACAAATACATACATAAGAACCTATCTATCTCTGTCTTAAAGATACTCAATGACCTGGCCTTCTGCAGCAAAGAGTCCCACACATTCATCGCTTTCTGGCTGAAGAAATTCCTCCTCATCTCTGTTTTAAAGGATTGTGCCTTTAGCCTGAGGTTGCGCCCTGTGGTTCTTGTTTTTCCTACTAGTGGAAACACCCTCTCCATGTCCACTCTATCCAGGCCTCGCAGTATCCTGTAAGCTTCAGTAAGATCTTATGTGGCGAAGGGTTATTTAGACTTACAATCATGATTATACTTTCTCCCCACAGAATCTGTCAGACCTGCTGAGATTTTCCAGCATTTTTCCGTTTGAGGCTAGTTATTTCGTTGTGTATTTGTGCTAAAAACCAAGTTGCCCTCCCCCTCAGTATGATTCTCTGTATGACATGGGCAGACTATCTAATCGTGGAGGTTGTCACAACTGTGCCTGAGTCAATCTCCTGATGTAATGCTATCCAGAAGTTTAAGTTGGAACCAGGAGTAGGAATCTCGATTTCATCCCCCACTGAAAATTTGCAGGTACTGGACCCACATGTGCTGCCTTCACTCCACACCAAATATAAAATGAAACTTGGACTTTCCTGGTCTGTGGGACTTACTTGCATTTGGAGGAAAGAATAGGACTTTGTTGTACGATGACTAAAGCATAGATACCTAGTCTTTTCTGTGGTCTATATGCACTTTTCCTGAAAGTTTTCTTCACATTTTGTGCATATGGGCTGTTACCCAACACTTTTCGTGATGGCAAAGTACCCATTTATAAATCAAATGTATAACTGCTTACAATATTAGAACCATAGAATCCCTACAGTGCAGAAAGAGGCCATTCGGCCTATCGAGTCTGCACTGACTCTTTGTAAGAATGCCCTCCCTCCCCTGACGAAGGAGCAGTGCTCCAAAAGCTCATGCTATTTGTTATCAAATAAACCTGTTTGACCTTAACCTGGTGTTGTGAGACTTCTTACTGTGCTAACCTCATAACTCCAGCATTTACCATGGCTAATCCACTAACTTATACACCTTGGGGCACTAAGGGGCAATTAAGCATGGCCAATCCATCTGATCTACACAGCTTTGGAGTGTGAGGAGAAATCAGAGCATCTAGAGCAAATCCACAGGGACACAAGGATAACGTGCAACTCCACACAGACAGATATTAAATTATATCTAATATTTTGATAATGTGCATGAAATGTTGGAAGCTTGGTGGACCACTCACACCCAACACAGCTCTGATGTATGAAGAAAACTGACATGAGGTCTACAAAACTATGAGAGACGTGGATAGAATGGACAGTCAGAGACTTTTTCCCAGGGTGGAAGTGTCAATTACAGGGGGCACAAGGTGAGAGGGGGTAAGTTTAAGGGAGATGTGCGGGGGAATTTTTCACTCAGAGAGTGCTGGGTGCTTGGAACGTGCTGCCAGAGGAGGCGATGGGAGAAGGCACATTAGCAACATTTAAGAGGCATCTGGATGGGTAGATGAATAGGGAGGGAATAGAGGGATACAGACTGAGTAAGGGCAGGTTTCTTTCCTTAGTTTGGTTAGGACATCTTTTGAGGTTGTTTTCGTTAGAAAGGCGGCTAAGAGGAAACCTTATTGAAACATATAAGATGATGAGGTTTAGATAGGGTGGACAGTGATGGCCTTTTTCCTCGGATGGAGAAAGCTAGCATGAGAGGACATAGCTTTAAATTAAGGGGTGGTAGTTATAGAACCGATGTCAGAGGTGGGTTCTTTACCCAGAGGGTAGTAAGGGTATGGAATGCTCTGCCTGCTGCAGTTGTAGATGCGCCAAGTTTGGGGACGTTTAAGAGGTCCATGGATAGGTTTATGGATGAAAAGGGAATGGTTTAGGTTAGAGGGTCATTGCTTTTTCTTAATTGGTCGGCGTAACATCGAGGGCCAAAGGGCCTGTTCTGCGCTGTAATGTTCTATGTTCTATCAAGATCACATGGGCTTGGAGGGACTGATCCTGTGCTACACTTTTCTTTGTTCTTTGTCCTCTTAATAGAACTCTGGTGCCAACATTGATTGGATGACATTGAATTTATAATTCCATGCAATGGGGGAAAAAGGTTGGTTCCACGGGAGTTAGAAAGTTCAGTGTTTTAACAATACTGAAATTGTCATTTGTTAACCTTCCCCCTCTGCTTCCTTTTATTTTAATCATCTTTCCTCTTGTAGCATTTCATTGAAACCTTTCTCCTAATCATTGGTGTTAGTCTGCTCTAGTTGCCTGCTAAAATGGCCTTGCTTCTCGAAACAGCTGCTTTAGTCTCTAGGTCTCGAGCCGAAAGCTTTGCTCGGGTTTGTTAATGAAGTTGTGGTGGTGTGTGTCTCTGTTTGATAACTTCTTGGAATCGTGGAATCCCTACAGTGCAGAAAGAGGCCATTCAGCCCATCGAGCCTGCACCCAGCACAATCCCACCCCGGCACTATCCCTGTAACCCCTAGCATTTACCCTAACTGGCCCTATGGGATGAGTTAGCATGGCCAATCAACCTAACCCACACACCTTTCAGAAGGAAACCAGAGCACCTGGAGGCAACCCACACAGGCATGAGGAGAACGTACAAACTCCACACAGAAAGTGACCCAAGCCAGGAATCGAACCCAGGTCCCTGGCGCTGTGAGGCAGCAGTGCAAACCACTATGCCACTCCATGCCATTGTTTCTTTTATGTTTTGTATTTACATCAACTTGTGAAGGGGAAACTTTCCAATCCAAGGAAAATAAGGGACTGCAGGTCCTTCCCTTCATGTTTCAGTGGGGAATTGTACCATGTGTATAATTTCCTGACAGAGCACGAAAGTCCTTGTTTCTGCAATATGATTATCTAATCAGGAAGGGGCAAGCAATGTCAGGGAATGGGAATATAATGTAGTTCAATCATTTCTCACTGGCATAGATTAACTAGCTAGTCAACATTTTTTCCCAACAGTAGGGGAGATTAAAACTAGAGGGTATAGGTTTAAGGTGAGAGGGGGAAGATACAAAAGAATTCAGAGGGACAATTTTTTCACACAGAGGGTAGTGAGTGTCTGGAATGAGCTGCCAGAGGTAATAGTGGAGGCAGGTACAATGTTGTCTTTTAAAGAGTATTTAGACAGTTACATGGGTCTATCCCTTAATCTGGCACACATATAATTCCCTAAATTTGCACACCTTTATTGTGAAATCCAAGAGGCATTGGCAAAAGTCATAGGTAAAAGGAGAATTGGAATGAGGCACTCACTGAATGTTAAAATAGCGCGTGGACTTGTTGGGCCGAAGGGCCTGTTTCCTGTGCTATGTTCTATGGGTAAGATGGGTACAGAGGGATATGGGCCAAATGTGGGCACTTGGCTCTGCCTTAGTGGTTAATAAAAAAGGGCTGGCATGAACAAATTGGACTGAATTCCATGCTGTAAACCTCTATGATCCTATGATGTTACTGAAAACCAGAAAATCTGCACTGTTTGTAAATCCTAACACGCAAAGATGATGAGCGATGGGTAATGTCCTTGACCACACTACGGAACACAAGACAGCCCAGAAATCAGGAAAGTGGAAGATGTACTAGTCAAACAAAGTGGCTTTTAAAATTTCTACCAATATATGTTTATTCTGTTTTCAGTTGTTAACTTTGGAACATGGCGACTCGAATTTGGCAACACATGGGCAAATAAAGCCATCTGTTTCCTTCACATTTACCTTTTGTAAGTGTCCAGTCCAATGACAGCCAGCGTAGCTGCTCTATGAAGCTGCTTGTCCAGGATTCTCATTATAAAGCTATCAAATGTCTCACAAATATTCTCTGTGAAAATGCCCTTCATTTTCTGACAAGGGAAAAAAAGGCATTGCTTTAAACTGGTGTAAGCTGAAAGATTTTGAACAAATAGTAGTCTGGAGGTATTTTATTTTTACCTTTTCAAGTCATCAAAGGTATAGTCTGTTCGATAATAGTCATAGAATCCCTACAGTCTAGAAGGAGGCCATTCGGCACATCGAGTCTGCACCAACCGCAACCCCATCCAGACCCTATCCCCATAACACCATGCATTTACCCTGGCTAATCCCCCCAAACACTAAGGGTCAATTTACAAAGAACAAAAAAACAAAACAGCACGGGAAACAGGCCCTTCGGCCCAACGAGCCCGCGCCGCCACCTCGATGTTCCCACTTCTACCCATGATCCCTGTCTATGGCCACGAAATGTTGGAAGCACGGCCAATCCGCCTAACCTGCTCATCTTTGGACCTGACATGGTTCTGATTCCAAGAGGTCACCAGCATTCATGGTTAATTCAAATGCTTGGCGTTAGTCTGGAGCCACTAGTCTTGGTTTGTTTCTTAAAGCTACAAGAGCACCCGGAGGAAACCCACGCAGACACAGGAAGAATGTGCAAACTCTACACAGACAGTGACCCAAGCCGGGAATCGAACTCGGGTCCCTGGCACTGTGACACAGCAATGCTAACCATTTTTCGAGTTACTAAAGGAATAGCCTTTTGGCTATCCACTTTTTCACAACTAATATTTCTTTCAAACTAGCATTTCAGAATCGATGGGTGGGATTTTACAGGCTTGCTTGAGCGAGACTGGAAATTCCTGCCCGAAGTCAACAGACACTTCTGTTATCGGCTCCTCACCTGCTCTGATTCCGTGACGGTAGAATTCTGGCACTTCCGCATGCATGAAGCAGATTTATGTCTCTTTTACCTATTATAAATTCAAATTGCTCAGCTGAAGTTTATTTCTTAGTCACAAGTAGACTTACATTAACACTGCAATGAAGTTACTGTGAAAATCCCCAGGTCGCCACACTCCAGCGCCTGTTCGGGTACACTGAGGGAGAATTTGGTATGGCCAATGCATCTAGCCAGCACATCTTTCGGACTGTGGGAGGAAACTGGAGCACCTGGAGGAAACCCACACAGACACGGGGAGAATGTGTAGACTCCACACAGACAGTGACCCAAACCAGGAATGGGACACTGGCACTGTGAGGCAACAGCGCTAACCACTGTGCCACCGTGCTGCCGGACTGATAATAGAAAACATTTTTGGCACTTGGTGCAATCTGGACCCCCAGGTTTCTATAAATCCTACCGAGGTTTTCTGAAAACTTTTTTTAATCCAACCTTTTTCTTCAAGAACTGAAGAATTTAGCACCTCACCAGCATGTCTTTCGGACTGTGGGAGGAAACCAGAGCACCTGGATGAAACCCATGCAGATACGGGGAGAATGTGCAAACTCCACACAGACAATGACTCAAGCCAGGAATTGAACCCAGATCCCTGGCGCTGTGAGGCTACAGTGCTAACCACTGTGCCACTATGCCACTCTTGGTGTGTTGAGGTGTTTGAGATCCAGTAAACACACATGGGGTTGTTCTATTGTTGGGAGCACCACTTCTCAGGCTTGTTCAGCTTTTTTTGGACAAGCACCTGACATGGTTCTGATTCCAAGAGGTCACTAGCATTCATGGCTAATTCAGATGCTTGGCGTTAGTCTGGAGCCGCTAGTCTTGGCTTGGTTCTTAAAATGGCTTTCAGCTTCTTGAAAGCTTTCTGGCATTTCTCAGTCCATTCCACTTCTGCGTTTGCTCCTTCAGGAGTAGGTCTGTCAGTGGAGCAGCTATGATGTGGAGATGCCGGCGTTGGACTTGGGTAAACACAGTTAGAAGTCACACAACACCATGTTAAAGTCCAATAGGTTGATTTGGTAGTAAAAGCCACTAGCTTTCAGAGCACTTGCTGCTCAGGTAAGTGAGAGTTCAGTTCACAAACAGGGCATATAAAGACACAAACTCAATTTACAAAATAATGGTTGGAATGCGAGTCTTTACAGGTAATCAAGTCTTAAAGGTTCAGACAATGTGAGTGGAAAGATGGTTAAGCACAGGTTAAAGAGATGTGTATTGTCTCCAGACAGGACAGTTAGTGAGATTTTGCAAATCCAGGCAAGTCATGGGGGTTACAGATAGGTTACAGATAGATCCTATCCTACAGATAGGATCATGAACCCAAGATCCCTGTTAAGACTGTCCTCATGTGTGCAGAACTTGGCTATCAGTCTCTGCTCACCGACTCTGCGCCATCGTGTGTCATGAAGGCCGCCTTGGAGAACGCTTACTCGAATATCAGAGGCCGAATGTCCGTGACTGCTATAGTGTTCTCCAGCAGGGAAGGGAACATTGTCACACAGGGCCCCACTGCCCGATACGATGGGATGGCTGGGTGTGTTTGCTTTGTGTATCTTCGGAAGGCAGTAGAGATCTCCAATGCGGTGGGTACGTGGGATGAGAGCATGGAGGGTGCTCTGAAAGTCTTGATTTTATGAGTATGTTCTTCGGTCATGCTAGCAGAGCAGCTAACAGTGCTGAAGTTCAGGATGAACTTGCGGTAGAAGCCAAACATTCCCATGTTCTGGGAATGGGAAACCATTACTGCTTGTACATTTACAGCTCGGGGCAGTTCTTGTCCTTAATCTGGTAGATCACCAGAGCCTTGGCAAACAAACTCTTCGCAAGATTGACAAGTCAGCTGACTGGAATATCCGGAAGAGAGTTCCAGTGGCTCTAAGTAAGTTTCCAAGACGTCACTGTGCCCTGGGAGGCCTCCGAGATACATTACACAATTGGATAAGCCCCCACTACCTGGTTCTTCCAGCTTTGAAAGGTGGTTGGGGGACACTTCTGAGTCCAAATGGCAAGACCCAACACTGATGAAACCTGTCACAAAGGCAGAGACTTCCTCCATTCAGATGGTCAAAGGAGCCTGCCAGTATCCTTTGGCTAATTCCTTCTTTGTAATCTGGGCTGTGTTGCCTGTCCTATCTATAATGCCTTCCAAGCAGGATATCAGTTAGAAGTCAATCTTGGTAAGTACATTAACTTGTGATTGGTCATTGCAGAGCACTGAGATGCTGTCCAGCTTGTGCTGTTGCGGTGTTGAGTAAAATGTTAGGATTTAGCATTTCTAAAATTATAAGAAAACTTGTACAGAATTGTAAAAATGCACATCTGTTAAAAATGGTAGTTTTTTTTGCTATGCTTAGAGAGTTAAAAGAGATGCGGGTGCAAATGCAGTACACAGAGAGCACAGAATGAAACACTGTATCGCAAGGTTAGGCAGTAACGTTGCCAAGATCATTTTAACCAGTTTAAACTCGGCATTTGAATAACAGCAGCCTATCAGATTTGAATTTGATGTTTTGGTAGTCTAAAAACCAATCGTATTGTGGGGATGTTGGTATGTTCTCTGGGGTATAACAGCCAGCTCTCAGCCAAGATCCAGACAACACAGAGTTTGAGATAGAGAGCGACAAAGCCAGAAACTGCTGTCTGCCAGCCTAACAGCCATACTTATGTCTTAAAAGAAAGCTTCATCTCAATAGTAAACACAGAAGAAATCAGCAAAGAAGACAGAAAATGACAAACCTTATTGAAATTTTGAGAGTGACTAAAGATTTTTTTTTTGGTTAATTAAGTGGGAATTGGATTTATCTAAACAACATTCTATTAGAATCTTGTGTTATTTGGTTTATTAATAGGTTAGTTAATCTGTTCACTGTTAGGTCAATGAAGTGTTACTTGTTGCTTTTACAGAGAGAGCTTTAGGCAGTTAAAAGCAAATTACTGCGGATGCTGGAATCTGAAAGCAAAAGAGAAAGTGCTGGAAAATCTCAGCGGGTCTGGCAGCATCTGCAAGGAGAGAAAAGAGCTAACATTTCGAGTCCAGTGGGGTTAGGGGGAATAGGGCATGGGTGGGATTTTGATCAGTGCAAACTTGAGGGCCAAATGGCTTCCTTGTGCACTGTAGGATTCTATGAGATAAAGATCAAACTCAGGAATTAAATGGGCAAACGTGAATACTTCAGCCCTCAAGTTTGAGCAAGGGGGTGATTCCTTGACTCGAGGGTCTTCAGTGGACACAGTGGGATCCTTCCTTCTCCAATCACTGTTTTAATTTATACTTCTTTTTCTGAAATATTCTTTCTTATTTATTCCCTGTTCCTGTCTCTCTCTCTCTCCCTTTCCTCAGATTCCAGTTCCAATTTCTACTGTTCAATCTTAATTTCACTGTCGTTAATTTTTCTGTTTTAGTGTCCTCAATTGCCACATCTCGATATTTCCCCTCGTTTTCTGGCATTTGGGCAGAATCAGAACATCCCCACAGTGGAGAAGGAGGCCATTTGGCCCATCATGCCTACATCAACAACAATCCCCACCCAGGCCCTATCCACATCACTAATCCCCCTGTCGCTAAGGGACAATTTTAGCATGACCAATCCACCCAACCCGCACATCTTTAGACTGTGGGAGGAAACCGGAGCACCTGGAGAAAATCCACACAGACACGGGGAGAAAGTGCAAACTCCATATACACTATCACCCCAGGCTGAAATTGGACCCAGATCCCTGGCACTGTCAGGCAGCAGTGCTAACCACTGTGCCACTATCTCTAAATGCCTAGCTACACTTCTAATTTTTCCAAAGATGGCACTCGAACTTGTTGCCAGTTATCTTATCCTATTTTACAAAAGCGTCAACACTGGCTATGGATATTTTAGCATCGTGGTATTACTGGCCCAAGAACACGTTTGTGGAATTTTAGAAGTGCTTTTGAAGGTGGAATTAACTTTCTCCATTCAAATTCTTTCATCAGTCTATAGGAACAATCCCAAACATTTTGTTCCGGCCAAATGAGAAGGGGTGAACCGGCGCTGCTCTGCTCATCCACCTTGGTCTCAACAAAAGGTTTAGGATTACTTTTTCGAGGGGATATGTCTTTTCCAAATAGGAACACATTTAACTATGTAAGCTGTGAGCAGTAATAAGCCAATTAAACAAGTTCTCTTGAGTTAAAAGAAGAAATTTTTATTCGTCCCTAAATGTGAGAAAAATAAAAACACAATGTCAAGTGTCACACACGCACACACATGCGTACAAGCGCACACGTGCACGTACACACACAAGCATACATACACATATGCACGCACACGCACAGAAGCATGCACACACACACGTGCATGTACTCACACAAGCATACATATAGGTATGCATGCACAAACACACACAGAAGCACGCAAACACACACATGCACATACACACAGAAGCATATATAAATGTATGCACGCACGCACACACATATGCACATACATACACATATGCATGCACAAACACACGCACAGAAGTATGCACATACACGCACACACATCCACATACACACACGAGCATACATATACATACGCACATACACAATATACAGTTAAACGTCCTTTGATTGTTTTTGAGGTGTAGATTGTGAAGCTGGTTTCTTGTTCACATCTGGAATGTGTTGCAACTATTACAAGATCTTGCTTCATTGGTTAGTTTTTGTAAAGTTGGTTTCTTGAACCATGCAACACATGTGTTCCAAGAGAGGGAGTTCAGCCTCCTCCCCTGATCATAGAATACCTACAGTGCAGAAAGAGGCCATTCGGCCCATCTAGTCTGCACCGACACTCTCCAAAAGAGCATCCCACCCAGGCCCTTGCCTCCACTCTATCTTGTAGCCCTATGCGTTTACCATGGCTAATCCACCTAATCTACATATCTTTGGACTCTGCTGAAGCCTTCTCCACACCATGTCTGTCACTTGCAATCTCGCACAAGTGGCAGGACTACCTTGTTCTGAAACACTTCACTCATTTTGTATTTCCACAAGGTTTGGTGCGTTTCTGACAGTCACTGTTTCAATATCCAGTCATTTGCATTGTAATGGACCCCATAATTTGCTGGCTCCCCAGCAGTGCTTTTGGGGGATATTCCCAAACGTGCTGGAAAAAGCTCTCGTTGAAATTCCCATGCAAGGGTTTAACTGACAATCATTCAGAAGGGCTAACGTCCCCTGGACAATTGTACTGAGCTGGGAACCACCCAGCAAAGCAACTTAAACCACTAGCATTGGACGGTTCTGCCAATTTTACACTCTTTGTTAATCTGGAAGAATTAAAGGAAAAAAAACACTTCAGAGTAACTCAGACCAAGGCCCACATGGTACACCCCTCCATCCCAAATGATGCCCTCCAACCCAAACTCCCTCAATGTCCAAACTAGTGCCATAAAAAGGGGAACTGTGTCCTTCTTCACTCCATTACTTTTGCACTTTACTGCTGGAGGTGGGAGAATACTTTGCTCCTTCAGCCTCAGCTGGTCTGACTCAGGAAGGATGGGCACCTTGCATTTCAAGTGCAGGTAAGTTGTTAAAGTGGCAATCCACCACCGGTTGCCACTCGAGGAAGTCACAATCCAATGCCTCTTCCTTAGACAGTTAAGAGTTTTGATGGGTGGTCTGGTTTATAGGAAATGTCCTTCTCTTCACACTCCCCTCAGGGTGATTTGTCTGTTTCTCATCTTCACTTTGGAATGCGGCCTTGCCTTTTGCTCTGTCTCCATTCAAAGTGCAACATTTCCAGTTGGCTAAAAGTTGAACAGTCTCTTTTTTTCAAAAAAAAAGGGGCATAGCCTTGTAAAAGATGCATTTCTTTAATTTTAAAAATTTTAAACTTTATTTATTAGTCACAAGTAAGGCTTACATTAACATCGCAATGAAGTTACTGTGAAACTCCCTGAGTCACCACAGTCCGGCGCTTGTTCAGATCAACACATCTAACCAGTACATCTTTCAGACTGAGAGGAAACCGGAGCACTCAGAGGAAACCCACGCAGAGACGGGGAGAATATGCAAACTTCACACGGAGAGTGACCCGAGTCGGGAATCGAACCCAGCGCCGTGAGGCAGCAGTGCTAACCGCTGTGTCACCAGACCCTCATTTTATCGTATGCCTATAAGGACTGATGTATTGACAATCTAGTTTGAATTCATTCTAGAAAAGGCTGTGAGATGGGTGTCAAAATTTACAGATGTGTTAAGCTTTGAGGGAATTCAAGAGACACTCCAGGGTGAAAGTATGAAGACCCATTCTGTGGATTTTACCCAAAGTATAATAGAGCAATGGAACTGTCCTATGTTGTAAAGTGCTGGTCAGATACTGCAATGCATCAAGTCTAACTTATACTATATAACCTTTAATCACCATTGTGAATATGTGCCAGTATTAAGCAGTTGGCTATCTAAGGTTAACAGCAACTTAATCGCAAGTAGGAAGGTAGCGTCAGATGGAGAGACATCCAAACTAAGAGGGAATAAGCCAGTTGAGCAAATAATTCAAAGGGAAGGGGATAGTAGGAGTGGGAATGGGTGGGTGAAGGAGGAAGCAGACGATTGCTGAGGGAATTGGAAGGGACTACCTCTGCTCCAAATGCATCATTGCTGGTTCGTGGCCCCAGCAAACTCTGCCACATCATGCAGCACTTACCATTTGAAAGAAAATAAAAGGGAAGAAGAGAAAGTGGAAAGCAGAAAGAAGAGGCAAGTCGTGAAAAACGAGACAAAAACAGCAGAGACAGACCACTGACACAGAAACAAAGTGGAAACACTCAGCAGGTCTGGCAGGATCTGTGGAGAGAGAAACAAGGTTAATGTTTCAAGTCAAATACCACTTCTTCAGAACTAAGTTCAGAGCAACTATTTTAAACACCCAGACCAAGCCCCACATGGTATACCCTTCCGACCCA
Organism: Sphyrna mokarran; assembly: GCA_024679065.1. Classification (NCBI taxonomy): domain Eukaryota; kingdom Metazoa; phylum Chordata; class Chondrichthyes; order Carcharhiniformes; family Carcharhinidae; genus Sphyrna; species Sphyrna mokarran. The sequence continues at coordinate 44,241,940 of JAGIQG010000018.1, forward strand.
AACACCAACATTGCTCTGACATTGTGTGCAATACACTGTGTGATTACTTGCTAGACAAAGATCTTGTCTGTATGCTTTCTATTGACTTTTATCAATAGCCCTTTTTCATTCATTCATGGAACATGGGTGTCGCTAGCTGGTCAGCATTTATTGCCCATCTCTGGTCATCCTTGAACCAAATGGCTTGCTAGACCATTTCAGAGGAGCAGTTGAGAGTCAACTCACATTGCTGTGGCTCTGGAGTCGCATATTGGTCATATTGGGTAAGGTCGGCAGATTTCCTTCTCTGAAAAGGTATTGGTGAACCAGATGGGTTTCATACACTCCTACGGTGCAGGAGGCCCATACAGTCTCTACTGATCACAATCCCACCTAGGCCCCCTCTCCCCGTAACCCCACACATTTACCCTAGCTAGTCCCCCTGACACGAAGAGGCAATTCAATTTAGCATGGCCAATCCACCTAACCTACACATCTTTGGACTGTGGAAGGAACTAGAGCACCCAAAAGTAAACCCACGCAGACACAGGAAGAATGTGCAGACCCCACACTGACAATGACCCAAGCCAGGAATCGAACCGGGGTTCCTGGCATTGGGAGACTGCACTGTGCCACCAATGGTCCCAATTCATGGTCATCAATAGATTCTTAATTCCAGATTTTTTTTATTGAATTCAAATTCCACCATCTGCCGTGGCAGGATTCGAACCTGGGTCCCCAGAACATGAACTGAGTTTCTGAAATAAATAGTCTAGCGATAATACCACTAGGCCATCGCCTCCCTATCAGAATAATATATTAATGTTGATTATCTTTTTAGAATTTATGAGTTGTAACACACAGCTTGGACTCATCAGTAATTGCTTTTCCATTTTGAAAGAAGCCAATGAAAATACTATAATGACCAGCGTATAATCCGAATCTTAGTTTGTGCACATAGTAAACTACATTTGCTGAAATGTTTGAACTTTAATCTTTACCTGTTTATGTGACCAGACCATCTTGAGAAAGTAATTTGGTGAAAGCAGTACCAAAACTTGATTTTCTTCCTTTGATTTGTACATATTTTTAATCTGAAAGCAAAAATCACTTGTTACCAAATGTACACCATTCAAGTGTAATTAGTGTTTGAAAATATGCCTCTATCTAATTTATAGACAGACCCTGACAAAATATTCAAAGTTTATTTATTAATATTTATTTATTTATTGGGAGATTTTCACTGTAGCTTCATTGCAGTGTTAATATAAGCCTACTAATGAATAAACTTTACTTTAAATTGATTTGTTAGTGTCACAAGTATATTAACACTGCAATGAAGTTGCTGTAAAAATCTGCTGGCTGTCACTCTCCGGCGCCTGTTCAGGGCCACTGAAGGAAAATTTAGCATGGCCAACATACCTAACCAGCATGTCTTTCGGACTGTGGGAGCACCCGGAGGACATGGGGAGAATGTGCAGACTCCACACAGAAATCAAATCTGGGTCCCTGGCATTGTGAGGCAGTAGTGCTAACCATTGTGCCTCCATGTCACCCCTATAACTTTCCCGAGTGTTTCATCAGCTGTGGTGCATATGCTTCAAGCTCAAAAGTACAGGAGCCAAGATAACAGCTTCTGAGAATTCAATCTGTCACTCAGTAATGACAATATACCTGAGCTGCACGGACCATGAATTGGCACTGGCCCAAAATGCCTAATGCTTCACGTCCACTAGTGTACATTTAATCTGGACCAATTGACGGGAAACACATCAGCTCAGTGACTATCACTGTCTGCTGCACAGTTGCAGGGACCCGGATCGGATCTCCAGCTTGGATCGATGTCTGTGGGAGTTTGTACATTCCCCCCGTGCTTGCTTGGGTTTTCTCCGGGTGCTCCGGTTTCCTCCCAAAAATGTGCTTTTTAGGTTGGCTGATGTCAATAAATTGTCCCTGAATTGGATCTCCTTTAATCTGGCGCACATATAATTCCCTAAATTTGCACCCCCTTTATTGTGGAGTTCCGCTAGAGGTAGACAAAAATTGTCACCGATCGATGAGAGACTTGAATAAGGCACTCACTGATGTTAAAATGGACGGCACGGGCTTGTAGGGCCAAAGGGCCTGTTTCCTGTTCTGTGCTGTTCCTTGTTCTTTAAAAGTCTTCAAAAAGCATCAATTCTTTAATCAGCCTGATTATTGTTATATTCCTGGTACAATTCAGCCAGACATCCATTATGATTTCAACATACCAATTTGGAGGAAAATCTTCCCAGGATCACTTAGTAATTAAACCAAGGAACAGTCAGAACTACACTTCATAATGTAGAAAGTTAACAGTCTCAGAAACATGGGAAAAATCTACCGCTATGCAGATGACACCAAGATTGGTGGCATAGTGAACAGTGAAGAAGGTTATCTCAAACTGTCATGGCATCTTGATTAGTTGGGCCAGTGGGCTGAAGAATGGCAGATGGAGTTTAATTTAGATAAATGCGAGGTGATGTATTTTAATAGATTGAACCAGGGCAGGACTTACTCAGTTAATGTAGGGCGTTAGGGAGAGTTCAGAACAAAGAAATCTTGGGGTACAGGTTCACAGCTCCTTGAAAGTAGAGTCACAGCTGGACAAAGTGGTGAAAAAAGCATTCAGCATGCTTGGTGTCATTGGCCAGAACACTGAATACAGGAGTTGAGATGTATTGCTGAAGTTGTACAAGACATTGGTAAGGCCACACTTGAAATAATGTGAGCAATTCTGGTCACCCTGTTATACCTGCACATCATTTGGAGTGTGGGAGGAAACTGGAGCATCCAGAGGAGATCCACACAGACTCGGGGAGAACATGCAGACTCCACACAGTCACTCAAAGCTGCAATGGAACCAGGGTCCCTGGCGCTGTGAGGCAGCAGTGCTAACCACTGCGCTACTATGCCCATCCGCTGTCACAGTGTAGCAAAAGCGACATTCTCTCTTCCGTTGGGAAAAAGGTACAAAAATCTGAAGTCACATATCAAGCGGCTCAAGAACAGCTTCTTCCCTACTGCATTTGAATGGACCTACCTTGCATTAAGTTGATCTTTCTCAACACCCTAGCTACGACTGTAACACTACTCTTGTTTCCTTCTCTATGAACAGTATGCTCTGTCTGTAGAAAGCACAAGGAACAATACTTTTCACTGTATGATAATACACGTGACAATAATAAATGAAATCAAATCAAAAGTGACACCTCGGAGCCCTTGGGAGTTGAGACATGTTTCTGAAAGAGGGCTGTTGAAGGGTTAGGCACGGCTCTGGACTCACCTCTTCAGACAAGTCAGCGAGCATGGCTTCAGGAAATTCTCTTTTCCAAGTGACGGTGGAAGGGACTGACTGAGGTTCAATACTGTATTCTGATCCCAGTGAATTCAGAACATCAAGCAGGATGTATCCACCTGTATCTTCCAGGATGGCTGGGGAAGGGCAGAGAGAGTAAGACAAAAATCAGCTGGTGTTTATAAACAAACATGTTGGAATGTCAGGCAAACTCACTTGTACTTTCGCAAAGGTGCAACCTTTGACTTTATCCAGCATGTTTATCTTTGTCCTCTCTATTTCCCACGTCTATTGATCCTGCATTAATTTAGGGATGATATCCCTCCAATTAGCTGAGCCCCTTGGAGAGGAACATAGGAATAAGGAACAGAAGTTGGCAAATTCAGTCCTTCGAGCCTACACTGCCATTCAATCAGATTATGGCTGATTTCTTCCTGTCTCAAATCCACCTCCCCACCTGTTCCCCATATCCCCTTATTCCTGTTTTCATTAGAAATATATCTATCTCCTTCTTGAAAGCATTCATTGATTCACAATCCCCCGCGGTATAGGCAGCAAGTTCCACAAATTCACCGCCCTCTGTGAGAAATAGTTCCTCCTCATCTCAATTTTAAATCCATCGCCTCTCAACCTATACCTGTAACCTCTTGTTCGAGATTGCCCCATAAGAGGAAACATTCGATCTATATTTACTTTATCAATCCCTTTTAAAATTTTATATACTTCAATCGGAGCCTTCTGAACTCCAGCGAGTACAAGCCCACACCTCTCCTCAGATGTCAACCCATTCATTCCCGGAATCAATCCAGTGAACCTTCTCTGAAGTGTCTCCAATGTCACCACATCCTTCCTTAGATAAGGAAACCTGTCCTGTTCCCTCTCATGCAGACACTATGGTTAGGAAAGCCCATCAACGCCTCTACTTTCTCAGAAGACTACAGAAATTTGGCACATCAGCTAAACTCTCATCAACAGATGGCACCATAGAAAGCATTCTTTGTATCATAGCTTGGCATGGTTCCTGCTCTGCCCAAGACTGCAAGAAACTACAAACAGTCGTAAACGAAGCTCAGTCCATCACGCAAACCCATCTCCCATTCATTGACTCTGTCTCGGAAAAGCAGCCAGCATAATCATGGACCCCACAGATTCTCTCTTCCACCTTCTTCCATGGGGAAAAAAATACAAAAGTCTATGATCACATACCAAACCAACTCAAAAACAGCTTCTTCCCTGCTGCCGTCAGACTTTTGACTAAGTTGAACTATCTTGCACTAAGTTGAACTTTCTCTACATTCTAACTATGACTGTAACTCTACATTCTGCACTCTCTCCTTTCCTTCCCTATATATGGTATGTTTTGTCTGTTTTGTCTGTTTATTATTGAGAAACAATACTTTTCACTGCACAGTGAAATATGTGACAATAATAAATCAAATCAAGACTGTACACAATACTCCAGATGTGGTATCACCAACATCCTATACAATTGCAACAACACTTTTATACATCAATTCCTTTACAATAAATGCCAACATCCCATTTGCCTTTTTTATTACATACTGCACCTGAATACTCACTTTCTGCAGTTCATGAACACAGACACCCAGATCCCTGTGCCCAGACGCATTTTTTGAGAGGATGCTGATTACAACTTCACAGCAATTGGGGAGAGGGGGTTGGGGAAACACAGATTACAATTAAACGTAAGACTCTGCTGGAAATCTGAAATATAATGAAACAAATGCTGGATTTGATTAAGTCTGGCAACATCTCTAGGGAGAGACACAAGAGTTAACGTTTTGAGTCTGAACAATCCATCTAACTGTGTTTCTGTTGCTTAGACTATTCAACATTGTTCTGTCCTCCTTTATTACGGAACAAGTGATACATGCTGAAACACGGCCGTATCACACTCATCCGTCCACATCTTGGGACATTAAGGGGAGAATTTAGCACGGCCAATCCACCTAACCTGCTCATCTTTGGACTATGGGAGGAAACCAGAGCACCCAGAGGAAACCCACGCAGAGATGGATAGAACGGACTAACTGCACACAGACGATGACCCGAAGCCGGAAATCGAACCTGGGTACCTGGCATGGTGGAGTGGGCAGTGCTAACCACTGTGCCACCGTGCTGCCCAGTAAGCGACCCCCGCTGATGTCTCCTGGTAGTACTGCAGAGAGGAAGAATACACCAGTACACGCAACAATAACAAGTCAAATCAGAATTGATATTGCATGTACAATGTTAGGAAAGAAACCCGTCAACATTGCAAGAACACAGTCTGATGAGGGGGGTCATCCAGACTCCAAAAGGTTGGCTCTATTCTTGCAAGAACACAACCTTGATGAAGGATCATCCAGGCCCAACGCACTGGCTCTATTCTCTCTCCAAAGATGCTGTCAGACCTGCTGAGGTTTTCCAGCATTCAGATTCCAGTATCTTTGCCTTTGTACAATGCACAATGCATTCAGGTTGGAGAGGGGCAGTTGCTGCTTGTAGCCTCACCTGGATCCACACACACCCTCATGTATTTCAGACACTCCTCGGGACGGATGTATTTGACGGCGGCGTCGGCTGCCCTGCGGTTGTGCTTCTCCAGCATCTCGCTCTCCCTGGCAGCCTCCCTCTCCCGCTGCAGGATCTCCGAGCCCCACTTGGCCGCCCGCACCTCCTCCGGGCTGGGGCTGGAGCCGGGACCGGGGCTGGGGCCGGGGTAAGCGGGCGGAGGGGCTCGGCTCCGGCCGCAGCTGCCCGATGTCCCCTCCCCGGGGCTGCTGTCCGGGGCCGGCCCGGGGTACAGCTCCCAGTCGCTCAGCGGCCTCTGCACCGCGGCCAGGGGCCCCCAGCAGAAGGAGGCGAACCCCGGGTACATGATCCACCTTCTGGTCTCTGTCTGTCTGGCTGGACCCGAACCCCCCCCCCCCCCCCCGACTCCTCTCTCTCCCCACCCCCCACCCCACAAGCCGGCAGCCTGGCCAAGAAAAGATGCTGCAAAAAATAATATATATATTTAAATAAAAACTGAAAACAGCCCAGCCAAACCTCTTCCCCCTGGTTAAATCCCCTCTCCCTAAAGCAGCCCTGCAGCCAGCTGGCCCATTGCTTCCCGTTGTTGTGTCCGTCCCCTCCTGCTGCTGTGAAATTCACACACACACACAATGAAATGCCCAGACAGCCCCCTCCCCCCCAAATACACACAGACACAGCCCCCCTCCCCCAATACACACAGACAGCCCCCCTCCCCCCAAACACACAGACAGCCCCCTCCCCCCAAATACACAGACAGCCCCCTCCCCCAAATACACCAGACAGCCCCCTCCCCCCAAATACACAGACACCCCCCCCCCAAATACACAGACAGCCCCCTCCCCCAAAATACACACAGACAGCCCCCTCCCCCAAAATACACACAGACAGCCCTCCCCAAAATACACACAGACAGCTTCCCTCTCCCAAACTCACACAGACAGCCCCCCCTCTCCCAAACTCACACAGACAGCCCCCTCCCCCCAAATACACACAGACAGCTTCCCTCTCCCAAACTCACACAGACAGCCCCCTCCCCCAAAATACACACAGACAGCCCCCTCCCCCAAATACACACAGACAGCCCCCTCCCCCAAACTCACAGACAGCCCCCTCCCCCAAACTCACACAGACAGCCCCTCCCCCAGACTCACAGACAGCCTCCTCCCCAGACTCACAGACAGCCCCCTCCCCCAACACACAGACAGCCTCCTCCCCAGACTCACACAGACAGCCTCCCTCTCCCAAACTCACACAGACAGCCCCCCCTCCCCCAAACACACATAGACAGCCCCTCCCCCAAACTCACAGACAGCCCCCTCCCCCAAACTCACACAGACAGCCCTCTCCCCCAGACTCACAGACAGCCTCCTCCCCCAGACTCACAGACAGCCCCCTCCCCCAAACACACAGACAGCCTCTCCCCAGACACACACAGACAGCCCCCCCTCCCCCAAACTCACACAGACAACCCCCTCCCCCAAACTCACAGACAGCCCCCTCCCCCAGACACACACAGACAGCCCCCCTCCCCCAAACTCACACAGACAAACCCCTCCCCAGACTCACAGACAGCCCCTCCCCCAAACACACAGACAGCCTCCTCTCCCAAACTCACACAGACAGCCCCCCTCCCCCAAACACACACAGACAGCCTCCCTCTCCCAAACTCACACAGACCCCCCCCTCCCCAATTCACACAGACAGCCCCCTCCCCCAAAACACACAGACAGCCCCCTCCCCCAGACACACACAGACAGCCTCCCTCCCTCAACTCACACAGACAGCCCCCCCTCCCCCAAACTCACACAGACAGCCCCCCTCCCCCAAACTCACAGACAGCCCCCTCCCCCAGAACAGCCCCTTCCCCCAGAACAGCCCCTCCTCTAGACATTCCCCTCCCCCCCAGTGTCCCCTCCTCCCCCATACACACAGATATCCCCTGCCCCCAGACAGCCCCCTCCCCAGAGCCATCTTCTCCCCCAAACTCACAAACAGCCCCCTTCCCCAGAGTCCCCTCCTCTCCCAAACATACACAGATATCCCCTGCCCCCAGACAGCCCCCTCCCCAGAGCCATCTTCTCCCCCAGACTCACAGACAGCCCCCTCCCCCAGAGCCCCTCCTCTCCCAAACATACACAGATATCCCTGCCCCCAGACAGCTCCCTCCCCAGAGCCGTCTTCTCCCCCAAACTCACAAACAGCCCCTTCCCCAGAGCCCCCTCCTCCCCCAAACACGCAGATAGCCCCCTCCCCCAAACATTTCCCTCCCCATTGCACAGCCCCTAGACAGCCCCCCCCCCCCAACCCTACAGCCTTCTCCCCATCCCACAGCTCCACCCTTCCTAGACAGCCTCCTCCCCCCACCCCACAGCCTCCTCCTTTCCAGACACACCCCACATCCCCCAGAAACCCAGACTATCCCTTGTCCTCTCCTGCAGAGACACTGATAGCCACCTCCATCCCCAGATTCATAGACAACCTTCTCCCCCACCCCCCCAGACAAACAGACATCCCCCTGCCCCAGATACACATCTCCCCTGCTCCCAATATATCAACAACTCCTCCCCCAACACATAGATAGCCCCCTCTCCCCAGTCACACTGACAGCCCCTTCCCCCGACAGACAGACTCCTCCCCACAAACAGACATCCCATTCCCCCATACACACAGAGATCACTCTCCTCCCCCCTCAGACACACCAGGATTCCCCCCACCAAGAGACACAAAGGGAGTCTCCTCATCCCAAAACATCTACAAAACCATCAGCTATCCCAGCAAGTTCACACCCAATCATCATCCAAACTATCCTCTCCTTCATGCACACCCCCATCTGTCTTCCCCCGCCCCGAAACACTCCCTTCACTGGAGAGTGGGAGGAAGACTGAGACAGTCTCAGATTATAACCCCCACTCAGAATTGATGTTAACCTTCTCTCTCCTCAAATCAATGTTAACCCTCTCTCCCCCAGAATCAATATTAACCCTCTCTCCCCCAGAATCAATGTTAACCCTCTCTCCCCCAGAATCGATTTAACCCTCTCTCCCCCAGAATCAATGTTAACCCCCTCTCCCCCAGAATCGATGTTAACCCTTTCTGCCCCAGAATCGATGTTAACCCTTTCTGCCCCAGAATCAATGTTAACCCTCTCTGCCTCAGAATCGATGTTAACCCTCTCTGCTGCAGAATCAATGTTAACCCCTCTCCCCCCAGAATCAATGTTAATCCTCTCTCTTCTAGAATCAATGTTAACCCTCTCTCCTCCAGAATCGACGTTAACCCCCTCTCCCCAGAACCAATGTTAACCCTCTATGCCCCAGAATCAAAGTTAACCCTCTCTGCCCCAGAATCAATGTTAACCCCCTCTCCCCCAGAATCAATGTTAACCTTCTCTGCCCCAAAATCAATGTTAACCCCCATCCCTCGGAATTGATGTTAACCCTCTCTGCCACAGAATTGATGTTAACTCTCCTTCCCCCAGAATCAATATTAACCCTCTCTCCCTCTCCCTCCAGAATCGATGTTAACCCCCTCTCCCCCAGAATCGATATTAACCCCCTCTCCCCCAGAATCAATATTACCCTCTCTCCCTCCAGAATCAATATTAACCCTCTCTCCTTCCAGAGTCAATATTAACCTTCTCTCCCTCCAAACGATATTAACCCTCTCTCCTCCAGAATCGATATTAACCCCTCTCCCCCCAGAATCGATATTAACCCTCTCTCCCCCAGAATCGATATTAACCCTCTCTCCCTCCAGAATCGATATTAACCCTCTCTCCTTCCAGAATCAATATTAACCCTCTCTCCTCCAGAATCGATATTAACCCTCTCTCCCCCAGAATCGATATTAACCCTCTCTCCCCCAGAATCGATATTAACCCTCTCTCCTCCAGAATCAATATTAACCCTCTCTCCCCCAGAATCGATATTAACCCTCTCTCCCCCAGAATCGATATTAACCCTCTCTCCCCCAGAATCAATATTAACCCTCTCTCCCCCAGAATCGATATTAACCCTCTCTCCCCCAGAATCGATATTAACCCTCTCTCCCTCCAGAATAGATGTTAATTCTCTCTCCCCCAGAATCAATGTTCTGCCCTGAAGGGCCTGTTCCCGTGTTGTATTTTTCTTTTTCCTTTGTTCTTTGTTCAGTTCCTGGTCAGGGAAATGCAGTTTTGCTACTTCCATGTACACCAGTATCCAGATGGCGATTTTGGGGCAGCGCAGTGGCACAGTGATTAGCATGGCTGCTTCACAATGCCAGGGACCCAGGTTCAACTTCAACCTAGATTTCCCAGTGATGTGGGGTGGATTCATTGGGAAATGCCATTGACAACAATGGAACCACAAGAACCCATTGTCAGCTTAAGCCAGTTCACTCCCGCTGCCAAGAAAAATGCCACAGGGTGGCCAGAGAATTCTAGCACTGATCTTAAATGGGCAGCCCCTTCCTCTGAGATTCTGCCATCTGGTCCTAGATCCCCCACAAGGGATTGGATAAAATTGACAGAATGTATTATCTCCATTAAAAGCTCACAACAGCTACTTTGACTTGGTATTAACAGCATATCCTTACACACTGCTGCTCAAAAAGCAGTCTCACATCAGGTTAAAGTCCAACACGTTTATTTGGAATCACGGGTTTTCGGACTGTTGCTCCTTCAGTGCGTGAGAGGTAGGTTTCACAAAAACAGCATATAGAGGCAAAGACACCATTGTAAGATAATGGTTGGAATGGTTGGAATCTTGCATTAGTGACTTTGTCTATATATGCCATGTTTGTGAAATTTACCTCTCCACTCACCTGACAAAGGAACAGCGCTCCAAAAACTTGTGATTCCATATAAACCTGTTGGACTTTATCCTGGTTGTTGTGAGACTTCTTACTGTGCCCACCCCAGTCCAACACCAGCACCTCCACGTCATGTTGTACAATGGAAGCTCAGGATTCATTTAGAAAGTATAGCTAATACTCAAGAACACTTGTTACATTCTCACTAACAGTGGAAAGGAGGTGTTGTAGTGGTATTGTTGTTGGATTCATAGTAATCCAGAGATCTAGGGTAATGATCTCGAGAGCCGGGTTCGAATCCCACCACAGCAGATGGTGAAATTTGAATTCAGTAAAAATCTAGAGTCAAAAATGTAATGATAACCATGAATCAATTGTCAAGAAAACCCATCTGGTTTACAAATGTCCTTTAGGGAAGGAAATCTGCCATCCTTACCTACATGTGACTCCAGAGCCTCAGCAATGTGACCGATTCGTAAATGCTGACACAGCTAGTAACACTCCCATCTCATGAAGGAATAAAAACACAATAAGCAATTTTTTAAAATAGGCAAAATTGATAACTAACTTTTTAAATTCATTCAAGGGATGTGCATCACTAAACTGACCAACGTTTGTTGCCCATCCCCAACCAGCCTTAAGAAGGTGACGGAGATCCACCTTCTCAGGCTGTGATAATCTTTTTGCTTTAGTTACACCTACTGTGCAGTTTGGAAGAGAGTTCCATGATTTTTCACCCCAGTTAATTCAGAGCAATGATTCCTCTGTGTATTTTGGGCATTTGATCTTGGGGATTAAAGCTTGGAGGGAAACAGAGGACAAAAAATGTTTAGGTATTTTTCGGTATTTGGAACAGATTGACTTTAATGTGATAATATCTGGCATCCAAATCAAATTTGGATCAACTTTGAAAATATTTATCTCTCATAGCTTGGCTTTAGAAGAGACTTGTACATGATTCCATTCAGTGTAATCTACATGTAACAAGCAAAGTTATGTATTGTCACCATCTGGCAATTGAAATAGCATTGGCAAGTTCTTTTATCGGTCACTCGTAATAAATGCGTAGAACTGGAGTAAAACAAATAGAATATTAAACGTGAAAAAAGTGGCTTGAAACTAACATTCGCAAGTACAGTCAAAGTTAAAGAAGCATTACCATTACTGTTACGAATTTCAAGTTAAAATATTGCCCATGTTTCTGCTCTAACACAATTTTGGAACAAATTGTCACCAATCCTTTCTTTAGATAATCATAGTGAATATAAGAGGATTTTTTTGGTTCTGTATTACTTTTGCCATCAGTTTCATGTTTTCATTAACCAAAGGGTAGCTGATGTGGCAAAAGATGAAAGTAACATAAGTCTATCTTTATAAAGTTTTTGGCTGTCAAATTTTGAAATCAGAAATGGAAGTGGAGTCTTCAAAAATGGCTCTTCCGGTAAAATATCAATGAAATAGTATCTGGCTTCAATAGAATCTTCTCCAGTTACTGATTTTGGGGAAGTCGATTCAACAGAACAAATACAATAAGCATGGATCTTCTGTCTGGTGAGCATTTGGCCCAATCTAACCTTTCATCAAAATTTATTAGCCGTCTAATGGGAACATCCAACTATTTCATTTTCCAGAGCTTCATTTTTCTTTCACAACACTCGCTGCCGCTTCACCCCTCCAAATGGATGCTTTGTTCATTCAGAATTCACTCTATTCCTTCACTCAGAGGGTGGCGAATCTTTGGCATCCTCTCCCACAAAAGGGCTACGGAGGCTCAGTCGTTGAGAAATCGATGGATTCCTGGATGCTAGTGATGTCAAGGTTACTGGGGGTGGTGGGGGAAAAGTGGCGTAAGAGGTAGATGATCACCCAGGAACTGTCTGTACGGCGCAGCCAGCTCAAATATCCGAATGGCCTCCTCCAACATTCCTATGTTTGTGCTATAGAATGTTAGAAAACAAGAAAAGCTTGGCAATCATGTTGCATTATAAGTCCAAAATGTGCTAAATAGTGGAGTATTCTAAATATTGAATTATTACCTTACAACAAGATTAAACAATTTAGGCCTAAGCTCTCTGGAATTTAGAAGAATGAGGGGAGATCAAATTGAGGTATACAAGATGATAAAATGATAAAAGATGATAAAAGACATGGATAAAGTAAATGTGGAGCAGATGTTTCCTCTTGTGGGGCATCCTAGGATGAGAGGTCATAGTCTTAGGATAAGGTGTAGCAAATTTAAAACAGAGTTGAGGAGAAGCTACTTCTCCCAAGTTTGTGGAATTCGCTACCCCAAAGTGCAGTGGATGCCAGGACAGTGAGTAAATTTAAGGAGGAGTTAGACAGCTTTTTAATTGGTAATGCGTTGAAGGGTTATGGGAAGAAGGCAGGAAAATGGGGATAAGGAGCATATCAGCCATGATTGAATGAACTCGATGGGCCCAATGGCCTAATTCTACTCCTATATCTTATCAACTCATGAACATTATAGCACTAACATATATATTTAAGAGTTTCACTGATCAAATGCTTTCCTTCAGATTTGTGACAGACATATAAATATATTAACATCAATAAAACTTGCACTTTGGTCGGACAAAAAAAAGAGCAACTCCTGTTGGATTGACTTGAAAAATGTAGGTCTCATTTGAAATAAGGGACCTAATGAGCCTCAATCTAAACACATCGTAGATGTCATAACCAAAAGAGCAGTCCACTATAAAGAGAGCGGGCAGGCTCAGTTTGAAGGTCCGAACATTGCCATCAGTAGCTGTGCAGAGATAGGCGATGGCAAACTGTCCGTCAGTCAGGTTCCGCTTCCAGATTTGGAAATCGTGATCCTACAAACAAGAGTAAAGGACAGAGATCAACCTTCACCTCAGTAGTGTATACAGGGGCAAAATCGAGGAAATAAAAATTGGCGACCCTCACTTTTGCAAATTGCAAAGTGTGTCAGAAAGTATTTGCCTTCAGAAAGTACTTATGGCTGGCATGGTGGCAGAGTGGTTAGCACAGCTGCCTCACAACGTCAGGGACCTGGGTTTGATTCCTGGCTTGGGTCACTCTCTGTGTGGAGTTTGCACCTGCTCCTTGTGTCAGCATTGGTTTCCTCTGGCTGCTCCAGTTTCCACCCACTGTCTGAAAGACATGCAGGTTAGGTGCATTGATCCAGACAAGTGCCAGAGTGTATCAACTAGAGGAATTTTATAGTAATTTTATTGCAGTGTTAATGTAAGCCTCACTTGTGACTAATAAATATATTTTATAGAGTCACACTCATGTTCCATGCCGTAGCTGATCGAGCCTGGGAAAGGAGGCATCAAGTTTAAATTTTTTTTAAGTTTAACGTTTATTTATGAGTGTCACAAGCAGACTTACATTAACACTGCAGTGAAGTTACAGTGAAAATCCCCTAGTTGCCACACTCTGGCGCCTGTTAAGGGAGAATTTAGCATGGCCAATGCACCTAACCAGCACATCTTTCCAACTGTGGGAGGAAACTGGAGCACCCGGAGGAACCTCATGCAGACACTGGGAGAATGTGCAGACTCTACACAGTGACCCAAGCTGGGAATCGAACCCGGGTCCCTGGCACTGTGAGGCAGCACAGTGCTAACCACTGTGCTACCATGCCACCCACAAGTACTTTCTGACAATCTTTGCAATTCTCCATCCCACTGGGTTGTAACGCTCATTCCATCTTGTAACACACTTAAGGCTGGGAAAGATACATTTCTATTCTCTCAGGGAATTAAGAGAGATGAGGAGTGGGTGGGAAAATGGAGCAGAGTAAGGGATCAGCCATTTAAGAGAGAGATGAGGAGAAATTTCATCTCACGGTGGATAGTGAATCTGTGGAATTCTTGGTAAGATATAAAATCATAAAATCCCTACAGTGCAGAAGGAGACAATTCGGCCCATTGAGTCTGCACTGATTCTCCAACAGGATATCTTACCCATGCCAATAGAGCATCTGACCCTGTAACTCCACATACTTACCCCACTGAGCTCTCTAACCAAAGATATGCAGATTAGGTAGATTGGCCATGCAAAATTGCCCCTTGGTGTCCCAAGGTGTTTAGGTTAGATGGATTAGTGTGGTAAATAAGTGGGGTTACGGAGATAGGGTCTGAGTAAGAAGCTCTTTCGGAGAATTATTACAGACTTGACGGGCCGAATGGCCTGCTTCTGCGCTGTAGGGATTTTATTATAGCCTGCACATTTTGGGACACTAAGGGGAAATTTACTGTGGGCGATCCACCTAACTTTAGCAACTCTGGGATTGCGGGAGGGAACTGGAGAACCAGGAGAAAACCCACACAGACACAGGGAGAGCATGCAGACTCCACACAGACAGTGACCTGAGGCTGGAATCAAACCCAGGTACCTGGCGCTGTGAGGCAGCAGTGCTTAACCATTGTGTCACCGTGCCACCCATGTTATGAGAGTCTCTTAAACCATTGGAACAAAAATACTGAGAAATCACAGGTAACCATTTGTAGAAGGTGGCTCAAAACAAGAGTATCTTTAATCTTCACTTTCCTGCCACCTTTTCTCACTGATACTCAGTGCGTGTACTAAAACATGACCCATGGATACCTTCTCAATCCTTTCGCCTTGCAGCCCTAGATGGTCTTGGTCTATGTGGATAAGCAACTTGTTCTGAAGAAGGGTCTTGGCTTCGTCAGAGATTGTACGAAGATCATTGGACATGAAGAAAGGAGCTGCTAACATTGCCCAGAGAGCTAACTGTGATTTGGACTGGTCATGATTCAGGCCAAAGTCACCAACAATTAGCTGCAAACAATAATATAGCGAAAAGCCCTTTAGAGACTTTGAAATTCCAGACACTAAATCTTTTTTTTTGAATTCATAAGCAAATACATTTTTCTTCTCAAAGCATAGGAAGTTTGCATTAATGATCTTTATATAATAATTTGGTATTGACCATATTATGTATGCCCCCATGGACTAAGGGGCATAAAGAATCACGAGGTAGTCTTGAATACTTCAAACCAAAAGGGAAAAGGCTGGAAAATCTCAGTATCTCCAGCTTCGACAAAGGGTCATCTGGACGCGAAGCATCAGCTCTTTTCTCTCCTTACTGATGCTGCCAGACCTGCTGAGATTTTCCAGCATTTTCTCTTTCAGTTTCAGATTCCAGCATCTGCAGTAATTTGCTTTTATCCATTGATTACTTCAAAACTGGGACCTATTCATTGAAGGTATGCACTCATTCATGCATCCCCTCCCCCTCTGCCAAAATCCTGGGGGTTACCATCACTGAATTCACTTCCCCCCCATTTCCAATATCTGGGGGTTACCATCACTGAATTCCCTCCCCCTGCCAATATCCTGGCTGAATTCCCTCTCCCTGCCAATACCCTGGAGGTTACCATCACTGAATTCCCTCTCCTTGCCAATAGCCTGGGAGTTACCATCACTGAATTCTCTCCTCCCCTCCCTAACATCTTGGAGGTTACCATCACTGAATTCCCTCCCCCCTCCCTCAATATCCTAGGGGTTATCATCACTGAATTCCCCCCCCTCCCTCAACATCCTGGAGGTTACCATCACTGAATTCTGTCCCTCCCCCTCTGCCAAAATCCTGGGGGTTACCGTCACTGAATTCCCCCTCCTATCAACATATCGGGGGTTAGAGTCAGGTCTAAGAATGTCTACCACGGTCTCACATTGTGCAGAGCTAATAGTCCAGGGGTCACCTGACCTCTAATCTAAAAGGGACAGGCCGCACTCCAAACCCAACATGCTATAAACATGCATCGCAGAGCACGCATTCCCAAACTCTCTCCAGTTTCCCACTCGCCCAATATTGCGCTGCGATTTCTCGGTGCAATGAGAGGAGAGGAGTAAATGTGTTTTTTATAGTTGACCAAAGCTTGAATTGTTGCAGAGTAAGCATAAATTGTACCATATCTGGATCATTCCAGTGTCCTGGGCCTGCAGCCGGCTGTAACACCTTCTGGTTGTCTCCGAACCAATTTATAATTGTTAGCACAGTACTCCAGGAGTCATCAATATCTTCATAATTTCTCCAAAGGTTACAAAATTCCCCAATTAGTGTGTAATTCACCTATAGGGATGTAGAGGAGAATTTTATTTTCCACAATGGTAGGTAGCAAAGTAAAGGAATTCAATATAGAAACACTGCAGTGCAGAAGAGGCCATTCGACCCATCAAGTCTGCACCGAAAACAATGCCACCCAGGCCTTATCCCTGTAACCCCACATGTTTACCTCACTAATCCTTCCAACTACGCACCCTGGGACACTGAAGGGCAATTTAGCATAGCCAATCCATCTTATCTGCACATCTTTAGACTGTGGGAGGAAACCAGAGCACTGGGAGGAAACCCATACAGACACGGGGAGAATATGTAAATTCTACACAGACAGTGACCCAAGCCGGAATCAAACCCGGGTCCCTGAAGCTTGGAGGCAGCAGTGCTAAGCACTGTACCGCCGCGCTACCCTACTTGCCTTCTAATAATAATAGAACTTATACTGTGCTTTTAATATGGTAAAACACACTGATTGAGCGCATGTACCAATAGCTTCTTCCCTGCTTCCATTTTGAATGGATCAACTACGCATGAAGTTCCTCTACACCTTAGCTATGACTGTAACATTACATGCTGCACTCTCTCGTTTTCTTCTCTAAGTGTGGCATTGTGAATTTGGTGTCTATAAAATTATAAAATAAGTGCAAAACTGTTAGGGGCAGAAAGCATTGCACGGTCTGTCTAAAAAAAAAGCTTATATTCTTGCTGTGCTTAGAGAGTTAAAAGGAAAGCAGATGTGCAGTACACAGAGAGCACAGAATGAAACATTATATTGCTACGCTAGGCAATAATTGGTGTCAGGATGACAGGTGGTTATTGAATTTTAACCAACTGATTTCAAATAGGCATTTGAGTAGCAGCAGCCTATCAGATTTGAATTTGATATTTTGATAACCTATAAATTAAACCTATTGTGATGGTTTTGATATGCTACCAGGGGAATAAAAGCCACAACTCCCACCTGCAAGCCCCCAGATAATAAACTGCCTCTGCCAGCAATGGCTTCTGCTACAGTTCACAACCTAACAGAGAAACATTGACAGCAACTTTCTCCAACAGTGTAACAGCCACATTTATGTCTTAAAAGAAACGCATTTCAATCATAAAGATGCCAACAGAAGGCAGAAGAAAATCAGCAAAGAAGACAAAGAGTCTTGGAAGACAACAAATCTGATTGCAAGTAGGGCCCTTTTGGTCATGCCAGCTTGGCATTCTGGCAATGCCAGTCTGGGAACCTGGCACTGTCAACCAGGCACCATGGCACTGCCAGTCTTGTACCCTGCAATGCCAAGGGTGGGGTCTAAGGGGAAGGGCAAGGCCTAAGTGGGGGGGCAGTGCCTGAAGTGGAAGCAGTGCTTGGGGGTTGCACATTCTGCATTGGGGATCACCAGGCAGTAATTGGTTAGATGGGGGGGGGGGCATGAACAGGGCTGGCAATCGACAGGGATTGGGGGAACTCGGGTTGGTGATTGTCAGGGAGGGGGCTGGACATGATCGAGTGTGGCGATCGTGGGGGGAGGGTGGAGTGGGTGCAATGTCCGGGGGAATGGGAGAGTGGCACTCCCCCAGTGCACGCGTGCTCTTGAAAAAAACACTGTGTGATCTGGACAAATTGCAATTGAACACTCTAGCCAGCTTTCCGGCGTGAATAGACTCCCTACTGACACTTTGCCTCATTTTTTATTATTTCCGCAGATAACACAAGTCTGAAACTCTCCTGTTTTCACACTCCTTCGGCACTTGGAATTTTTGTGTTTTAATTTTGTCATCAGTTTTAACACATTTATGCTGCATCGTGGTGTTGCCAATCCACTGGCAAAGTGGGTCATTAACACCAAACCATGTCATACAACATCACATTCACACAAATACACAATAAATCCTTAATGTTGTTAAAATGGAAATGAAAGGCTCCTTTCTCTCACCCTGGGTGGTAGACCTTCATAAGCTGGCCAGCTGCAAGAATACATGATTGGTCTTCCTGTGGCATTGAGAGCATGACTCATTTTTGGATAACCTAGAGGAACAGAACACTGACATTGGAACTGGCAAGTGGAAGAAAGGTAATCAATGTGCTGGCAGGTTTCAGGTAAGGAACATTCAATATAATAGACTCCCTACAGTGCAAAAAGAGATCATTTGGTCCGGCTGATCTGCGCCAAATCTCTGAAAGAACATCTTATCCCATCTTATCCCCATAACCCCACACATTTGGCATTGCCAATCCACCTAACCCACACATCTTTGGACACTAAGGGGCAATTTAGCATGGATATTAGAATCATAGAATCCTACAATGCAGAGAAAGCCATTCAGCCCATCAAGTCTGCACCATCATGATCCCACCCAGGTCCTATTCCCGCAATCCCACACATTTATCCTGCTGATTCTTCTGATACCAGGAGCAATTTAGCATGGCCAATCAACCTAATCTACACATCCTTGGACTGTGGGAGGAAACCGGAGCACCACCCATACAGACACAGGGAGAATGTGCAATCTCCGTACAGACAGTCACTGAAGGCCAGAATTGAACCTGGTTGCTGGCACTGTGAGGCAGCGGTGCAAACCACTGTGCCACCATGCCACCCATTTGGTTGAGGCAGACACGTTAGCAACAGTTAAGACTTACCTGGATAAACAAATGAGCAGACGGGTAATAGAGGGATGCAGGTGGTTGGTGTAGATAGGACAACATGATCAGCACAAGCTTGGAGGGCTGAAGGGTCTGTTCCTGTGCTATACTGTTCTTTATTCTTTGTTCTTTCAATTTCATTGGGGATGAGTGGGGGTAGTTAATCCACATTGATCACTGAAACTTCTTAAGGACGTTCCATTTTCATAGGGTTTCTACTTACCATTATTGTTGTTTGGGCTTCTTTGCTCTTAGAAAGTGCAGTAGGTAAAAAAAAACATGGAGAAGTGCTGCATGTAGCACGGCTTGTGTGTCAGGAGAAGCTGGAACATTTCCCCTTTGTCTAACAAGCTAAACCTCCGGGTCCAACAAACACCACAATCTGTTTGACTTTCCACTAACTTCACGGAAATGGGAGCTGGTCCACACCGCCATGCAAATTGCTGGAGGGATTCTCTATTACACTAGTTTTCAAAAAGTGGGAAAACTTCAAAAAGAAAGGAATTCAAATTTTAGGCAGTGGCCCAGTAGTATTCATGCTAGACCATGAATCCAAAAATTCAGCTCATGTTCTGGGCACTCGGGTTCAAATCCATGGCAGATGGTAAAATTTGAATTCGATAAAAAAAATATGGATGCTGATTACCATGAAAAACCATTGTCAATTGTTGGAAAAACCCATCTGGTTCACTAATGTTCTTCAGGGAAGGAAATCTTCTGTCCTTACCTGGCCTGGCCTACATGTGACTCCAGAGCCACAGCAATGTGGTTGACTCTCAACTGCCCTTGGGCAACTAAGAATGGGCAATAAATGCTAGCCAGCCAGCAATGCCCGTGTCCCATGAATGAATAAAAGAAAATTCCAAATAAGACAAAATTGATATTATAATAAATTGGAATATTGATTTATACTGACACGATAATTAGAAAATTGTATTTTTTTTCCTTTAACTTTGAGTTTGAGAATGAAATTTGTACTGTTAAAATACTGGATTTTTAATTGACAGGGAAGTTAAGGATTATGGAGGCAGACAGGAAAATAGAACTGAGACCACAATCACATCAACTGTGTATTAGTATTCTCTGGAGTTTAGAAAAATGAATTGTTCAAGATTCTTACAGTGTATGACAAGGTTGATGCAAGGATGTTTCTCCAGGGGGAGGGGGAAGCAGTGTAGAACCAGAGATCGCAGTTTCAAATAAGAGATTTAGGAATCAAATGAGGAGGGATTTCTATAGTCTGAAGGTGGTGAATCTTTGGAATTCTGTACTCCAGAGAGCTGAAGGGGCTCAGTTCATAACAAAGAGTAAAGAACAAAGAACAAAGAAAATTACAGCACAAGAACAGGCCCTTCAGCCCTCCAAGTTTGCACTGACCATGCTGCCTCACTTAACTAAAACCCCTTATCCTTCTTGGAATTGTATCCATCTATCCTCATCCTATTCATTTACTTGTCAAGTTTCCCTCAAAAGTCACTACCGTATCCACTTCCACCACCTCCCTCCAGCAACGAGTTCCAGGCACCCACTACTCTGTGTAAAAAATCTATCTCGTAAATCTCCTTGCCCCTCGCACCTTAAACCTATGCCCCTCTAGTAATTGACTCTCCCACTCTGGGAAAAAGCTTCTGGCTGTCCACTCTGTCCATGCCTCTCATAATCTTGTGGACTTCTATCAGGTTGCCCCTCAACCTCCGTCGCTCCAGTGAGAACAAACCAAGTTTTTTCAACCTCTCCTCATAGCTAATGCTCTCCATACCAGGCAACACCCCGATAAATCTTTTCTGTATCCTCTCCAACGCCCCCACATCCTTCTGGTAGAGTGGAGACCAGAATTGAACACTATATTCCAAGTGCGGCCTAGCTAAGGTTCTATAAAGCTGCAACATGACTTGCCAATTTTTAAACTCAGTGCCCTGGTCAATGAAGACAAGCATGTCGTATGTCTTCTTGACTACCTTCTCCACCTGCATTTGACTTTCAGTGATCTGTGTATCTGTACACCCAGATCCCTTTGCTTATCAATACTCTTAAGGGCTCTGCCATTTACTGTACATTTCCTATCTGTATTGGACCTTTCAAAATGCATTACCTCACATTTGTCTGAATTAAACTCCATCTACCATCTCCCCACCCAAGTCTCCAACTGATGCTGTGCAGACACATGGATTTGGGCCTGTGTCTGTGAGAGTTTGCGCATTCTCCCCGTGCTTGCATAGGTTTTCTCCAGGTGCTCCGGTTTCCTCCCACATCCCAAAGATGTGCTTTTAGGCTGGTTGGCAGAACAAATTCTCCCTGAATTGTCTCAAATTTGGTTCTAATGCATAGATCTATAAACATAGACAGGGATCATGGGTAGAAGTGGGAACATCAAGGTGGCTCGTTAGGCTGAAGGGCCTCTTTCCCATGCTGTTTTGTTCTTTGTTCCTGGTTCTTTGATCTACATCCTGCAGTATCCTCATCACTATCCGCAAATCTACCAACCTTTGTGTCATCTGCAATCTTACTAATCAATCCAGTTACATTTTCCTACAAATCATTTCTATATATTACAAACAGCAAAGTTTCCAGCACTGACCCCCGAGGAATGCCACTTGTCACAGCTCTCCACTCAGAAACGCACCATTCCAATGCTACCCTTTGACCGAGCCAATGTTCAATGCCAAGGTCGATAGATTTCCGGATACCAGTGACATCAAATTCCTCCCCCCCCCCAGTGAGTGATAAATGGTGAAGAAGACTTCTTTTGAATTCATTTGTGGGACATGGATGTGGCTAGCTGGCCTGCATTTGTTGCCCATCTCTAGTTGCCCAAGCGCAGTTGAGAGTCAACCACATTGCTGTGGCTCTGGAGTCACATGTAGGCCAGACCAGGTAAGGATGGCAGATTTCCTTCCCTAAAGGGAACCTGATGGGTTTTTCCGACAATTGACAATGGTTTCATGGGAATCAATAGATTCTTAATTCCAGATATTTTTATTGAATTCAAATTCCACTATCTTCTGTGACGGGATTCAATCCGGTCTAGAGTTTCTGGGTTAATAGTCTAACAATAATACCACTAGACCATCACCTCCCCAAGACTGGAGGGACTGAATGGATTACTCCTGGCTTCCTATGATCTTATCGAATGGGGGAGTAGTTTCACTCCTGTCCCTGGGTTTAAAGTTTAAAGTTTATTTGTCAGCTTACATTTAGTAAGCTTACATGAACACTGAAGTTACTGTGAAAATCCCATAGTTGACACATTCCGATGCCTGTTTGGGTACACTGAGGGAAAATTTAGCATAGCCAATGCATCTAACCAGCACGTCTTTTGAACCGTGGAAAGAAACCGAAGCACCATGAGGAAACCCACGCAGATACAGGGAGAACGTGCCACACTCCGCACAATCACCCAAGCCAGGAATCGAACTCAGGTCCCTGGACTGTGAGGCATCATGCCATGCTACAATGAACCAGTGAATTAATTAGTTCTGTTCTTGACCATGGATAAATGTTATATTCAGTAGTCTCTAACCCAGCGTTTTCCATGTGTTCAACAAGATCAGTTAAGTGCCACGTTACTATTACACGATCTTAACAGAGGTGGTACCTATTGCTTTCTCAGTGGAGTTGGAATTGCAGCCATCAAACTTCAACATGTCAACTTCCCACTCTGCAAATGTCTTGGCGTCAGTATCAACATTCTCCAGTGTGGTGCCAGGGAACCCACCACATGTCGCAATACCGAGGTCCCCATAAATCCCGAGCTTCAGCCCTTTGGAATGAACCTAGCATAAATAATGCAGGTCAAGAAGTAAGTAGTTGGAACTATTAGGACAAAGCATGACTAAACAGAAGTCCCTCCACAAAAATTCCTTTATTTACGGGTCTGACAGCAGCATATAGAGTGCTGTCAGTTCGCCGTCTACACGCGGTGTTCCAGAGGAACTGGCATGCCTGGTTAAGTACAAAGCAAGAGGCCCCCTGGTTGGCCTATCAACTTGGTCCTTAATTAGGGAGTTCATATTCTAACAGACCTTCTTCAATTGCCTGATTAAAGTCGTTATGGTCAGTTATGAGGTTAGATTGGAGAGGGGAGGACTGTTCCCCTTGGAGAGAATGAGGCAAAGAGGAGATTTGATAGAGATGTCCAAAATCAGGAAGGGACTGGACAAAGCAGATGGGGAAAAACCATACCCACTGATAAAAGGATCAAGCACGAGAAGGCACAGTTTTAAAGCAATTTGCGAAAAAAAACAAATGTAAAATGAGAGAAAACATTTTCACACATTTGGGCCTGGAATGCACTGACTGGAAGTGCATTGGAGACAGATTCAATTGAGGCATTCAAGAGAAGATTATTTGAATAGAAACAATGTGCAGGGATGTAGGGAAAAGGCTGGGGAATGGCACTAAGCCTTCATGCTCACTTGGACAGCTATACAGACATGATGGGCTGAATGGTCTCCTCATGTACTGTACAAAATTGCTGATTCTGTAAGGTTATCACCAGAAAAACTTCCCCCATTGTTACAATAATCCCTGACACGGCACAAGTTCCCATTGGCCCAGGTTTAAATTTCTCCTTTTTTTTGCCCCTCTGTAAACAAGATGGAAATAGTCCTCTCAGTTATTTGTCAGGGCACTGGTTTTGGTGAACATCTTTTCAATGCATCATGCAAACCCATTAAACTTGCACTTATTTGGCCCATCTATGCATTCAGTTTATGCTGCATGCATGTCACATTCGATATCAAGGTCGTAGAAATTGTCAGATTGTGTGATAATTCCTATCATGCTCAAATTTGAAAGCATTACTCACATAATCAGCCAGTGCTTTAATGCCATTTGGGAATCGTTCTGGGTCTGGTTGAATCTTCCCATTCGCGTCTCTCATCATTGCTGACCAACAGTCATCAATGTTTACATATTGGTATCCCAGATCCTTCCAACCATCCTCTACTAGCTTGTCTGCCATCGACCTAAACAAACCTTCGCTGTTGTGGTGAAAAGCCAAGAAGGTGATTTCTCCAGCAAATTGGTTCATTTACCGTTGACAATTTTAGTTATTTATTATTAACTATGTACTCAAATATCAGGAAACATTACTAAACTGCTTAATAAAATAAGTCCCAGTGTGCATGTGCTGATGACATGAAACAATGTCTCAGGGGTTCTCTCCCAATAGCCCAGATTTCGTACTCCCAAGGAAGGGTCTTCTCCAGGTTTATACTGTATCATAGAATCCCTACCGTGCAGAAGGAGGCCATTCGGCCCATCGAGTCTGCACCTACAATCCCACCTGTGCCCTATAACCATAATCCAACATATTTACCCCACTAATGTACGCATCCCAGGACAATAAGGGGCAATTTATCATGGCCAATGCACCTAACTCACACATCTTTGGAATGTGGAAGGATACCAGAGTGCCCAAAGGAAACCCACACAGACATGGGGAGAATGTGCAAACTCCACACGGACAGTGACCCAAGCCAGGAATCGAACTCAGGTTCCTGGAGCTGTGCTATCATACTGCTCATTTGAGATGATGGTCAAATTCTCTGACCATTCAGGTCCCACTGCCACTGCAAGTGCAAATAGAGAATTTAGTGCACAGCCAAAACTCCATTCATTGCAGCAGAATCCCAGATGCGGATAAGATTGGAGAATTCTGGCCAAATATGAATTGAGTTGCCTCCCTGAAGAAAAGAGGGAGTAAAGTTCAACAGGTTTATTTAATAATAAACACCACTGGCTTTTGGAATGTTGTTCTTTCATCAGGTAAGTGGAGAGTTTTGATCACAAACAGGGCACATAAAGGCACACACAGTTTATAGAATGCGGTATTCTGTACACCATGTGTGCCTTTATCTGCCCTGTTTGTGATCAGAACTCTCCATTCACCTGACGAAGGCACAGTGTTCCGAAAGCTAGTGGTGTTTATTATTAAATAAACCTGTTGAACTTTAACCTGGTGTTGTGAAACTTCTTACTGTGGCCTGCAACAGCCAGAAACAGGCTACATAATTTTTTCAAAGACTAAGTGCCTAAGATTGGGTGTGAAAACCTGCCCACAGAAACAATCAGGAACTCTCCTGCTGGCTGCACGCTGAGAATCATCCTTGTAAAACTTCCATCCACCTTACGTACTAGGAAGTTAGTTAGACAGCATTGGAACTGGACACGGTGCAACATTTGCAGAACAGTAGTGTAAATGATTTTTCAAATTCATTTGTCAGACATAGCTGGTTAGCTTTTATTGCCCATCTCTTGAAAAGGTGCTGGTGAGCTGCCTTCTTGAATCGCTGCAGTCCGCGTGCTGTGGGTTGACCCACAATGCCGCGTCCCGCCCATTACAATTTCTGTGGCGAACAGGATGGGAGAATTCTGCCTCGAGTCAGAGGAAGAAGATTATTTTTGCTTTTAAAAGCCCTTTTTACAGTCCGAAGCAAGAGACGGGAAGAAGCTAATTAGAACATAGAACATAGAACATTACAGCGCAGAACAAGCCCTTCGGCCTTCGATGTTGCGCCGACCAATTAGGAAAAAGCAATGACCCTCCAAACTAAACCATTCCCTTTTCGTCCATAAACGTATCTACTAACCTCTTAAACGCCACCAAACTTGGCGCATCTACAACTGCCGCAGGCAGGGCATTCCATACCCTAACCATCCTCTCAGTAAAGAACCTACCTCTGATATCCGTCCTATAACTACCACCCCTTAATTTAAAGCTATGTCCCCTCGTGCTAGCTTTCTCCATCCTAGGAAAAAGGCTATCACTGTCCACCCTATCTAAACCTCTAATCATCTTATATGTTTCGATAAGGTCCCCTCTTAGCCGCCTCCTTTCTAACGAAAACAACCTCAAATCCCTCAGCCTCTCTTCATAAGCCCTGCCCTCCATACCTGGCAACATCCTGGTAAAATCAGTTCTCCAAGCTAATTGGAGAACTGATGATATGGGGAGGCGATGGCCTAGTGGTATTATCGATAGATTATTAACCCAGAAATTCAGCTAATGCTCTGGGGACCTGGGTTCAAATCCCGCCACGGCAGATGGTGGAATTTGAATTCAACAAAAAAAAATCTGGAATTAAGAACCATTGCCGGAAAAACCCATCTGGTTCTCCAATGTCTTTTAGGGAAGGAAATCTGCTGACCATAGCTGTCTGGTCTACGTGACTCCAGAGCCACAGCAATGTGGTTGACTCTCAACGGCCCTCGAACAACTAGAGATGGGCAAAAAAACGCTGGTCAGCCAGCAACACCCATGGCTCATGAATGGATAATCCGAATGACTAGGTGGAGGGTGGAATGGCTTAAAATAGGAGAAAAACTAGAAAAAAATAATAAGATAACAAAAGAAGTCACAGAGTTTACTGATATCTAGGTGATGTGTAAAATACATACCTAATGCAGTTGTCAGGGTATTCGTTGCAATCTGTGACACATCTAAAACGTTCCCAGGCTATCCAGCCCATTGGGGGAGTTCTCGCCAAACCATTATCCAGGGACTGGCATGGTCCAGATAAAATGGGTAGGAAGGTTATGAAGAGTGAAAGTGCTCTGCAATGCATTAAGAACTTTGCTGCAGAAGAAAATGACTTTTTAGCCACACCACTTTTAGTATGCGTTAATAGGCAGTCATATTGGCTTATTTATTAAATCTGAGCCTATGATAATGGAAAGAACATAAGTCGAGATAAGTCACTTCAAACAAATTTCTGTAATGTATAACTAAAGATGTATTCCAATCTTCTAATGGTTCATGCGGACCTGAAATCTAGCCTACTTTCCTTCAATGTTTCTTCATTTATTTACAATAAGAAATCTCACAACGCCAGCTTAAAGTCCAACGGGTTTATTTGGAATCACAAGCTTTCAGAGCACTGCTCCTTCAACAGGTAAGTCTAATTCTTCACCCTCTCCTTTCCCTCACTCACCTGATGAAGGAGCAGCATTCCAAAAGCTCATGATTCCAAATAAATCTATTGGACTTTAATTTGGCGTTGTGAGACTTCTTACTGTGCCTACCCCAGTCCAACGCCAGCATCTCCTCACGCTTTTAAACATAGGTCTTTTGATTTTTACTGTTTCTCATGTCCTTTCAAAACTACCAAAAAAAAACTCACATGTCCTCAAAGCACGGAATCAATCATCCTTACCCACCTTCTCAATCCCATCAAATAACAAGTTGCTCCAATTATAGGAGATTTGAAAATCTTTAATGAAATTGTTTTTGACCACATATTTTATTCCTCACAGCAATTCAAAATTTCCTGATTAGGTCAAATATTGGTCACTTAGAAGCCTTCCTGATGCTTTAGTAATAGTGTTAACAATTCTACAGAGATTAACCTATGGGCAAAGAATGCAACAAACCTCCAACTAGCCAGTGTTGTGTTCCCTGTCCAAGTTCCTGAGATGTTTGCACTCTGGTCCAATTTGTTCACAGTCCTTAGAAGCAACAAGTGAAGAAATATTTATCATGAGATTACAAACCAAAATGTAAACCGCAATGTTTGCCGTGACCAAAATGCTTTGCGTAGCAGTACGATGGCTTCATTTCAACTGATAATTGGGGGGAATGGACTCCAAACTCTTTTACTCTCTACATTAGTCAAGGGGAGGTAGTTGTGTAGTGGTATTGTTGCTGGACTTGTAATCCAGCGACCCAGGGGAACACTCTGGTTCAAATTCCACCACGGCTGATGGTGAAATTGGAATTCAATGTAAAATCTGGATTTAAAAGTCTACTGGAGACTGTGAAACCGTTGTTAATTGTCGCAAAAACCTATCTGGTTCCCGTTACAGAAGAGAATCTTCCATCCTTACCCAGTCTGGCCTACATGTGACTCCAGAGCCCCAGCAATGTGGAATGCTTTCAGGAATGGGTAATAAATGCTGCCCTAGCCAGTGATACTCACATCGCATAAAAACATAGAGAAGTTAACAACCCCACAACCCGGCCACGTAAAAAAATCTATTTTTTCCATTTAACCCCCAGGTAGCAAACCAGTTTTAGACTTGGTTGCATTTGGTTTACAAGGTGATTAATCTAAGGTACTGTCAAGCTAATTTAAGAGCAACACAGCACGGGAAACAGGCCCTTCGGCCCAATGAGCCCGCGCCGCCGTCATAACTATATAGTAGCAATTCCATTATCCTATTATAGATTTAGGTTATTCCTAATATGGAAGACTCTCACTACAGGGACAATTTGTTTCCCAATCAGCCTAAGAGCGAATTTTTGGGTTGTGGGAGGAAACCGGAGTGCCTGGAGAAAACCCACGCTACCACGGGGAGAACGCGCAAACTCCCGCAGACACCGGCCCAATTCCAAGTGTCTGCACAGCCACATCGATAGTCTCTGAGCTGTCATGGTGCCTTCAGATGGTCCACATAAAGCACTCATTTACGACATGAGGTACCAGGCAACCCATGAATCAACATCCAAGAGCTGTACCTGCACCACCTGCCGAATGCATGCTCAATGTTGGTCAAGTATGGACCGAATTTACCTGTGGAAAAAAGCCGTAGTTAAACAGTCCTAATATATCCCTCTATCTGCATACCGCTCATGTGGCTGTCCAAGAGACCCTTAAACAGCCCCAGCGTGCCTGCTCCCACCACCTTACTCGGCAGTGCATTCCACACCCCCACTACCCTTTGGGTGAAAAACTGCCCTCTAATATTCGTCCTATACATAGCCCCCCTCACCCTATGGCCATGACCCCTCGTCCTATCCATTTCTAAAGGTGGCAAAAGTTTACCTCCATTTACTCTATCTATACCCCTTATAATCTTATACACCTCTATGAGATCCCCTCTAAGCCGATGTCTTTCAAGGGAAAACAACCCCAGTCTTTTTAATCGTTCCTCATAAGACAGTCCTTCCATACCAGGCAGCATCCTGGTAAACCTCCTCTGCACTCTCTCCAAGGACTCCACATCCTTCCGATAGTACGGCGACCAGAACTGGACGCAGTATTCCAAGTGAGGCCTAACCAACGTTCTCTACAACTGCAACATCAAACTCCTACTCTTGTATTCTATACCCTTTTCTATGAAAGCTAACATACTATACGCCTTCTTTATCACCTTCTCCACCTGTGAGGACACCTTCAGAGACTTGTGAACCTGCACCCCCAAGTCTCTCTGCGTCTCTATGCTCCGTATAGTTTTACCTTTTATCCTATCACTCTCTTCTACATTTTTCCGGCCAAAATGCATCACCTCGCATTTATCCGGATTAAATTCCATTTGCCATCTATCTGCCCAGTCTACCAACCTGTCTATGTCCTGTTGTATTGCCTGACACTGCTCTTCTGTACCCGCCAATCCAAGCATCTTGGTATCATCAGCAAATTTGCTGATCTCACCACCTACCCCAACTTCCAAGTCGTTTATGTAGACCACAAATAGAAGAGGACCTAGTACTGAGCCTTGTGGCACTCCACTAGTGACAGGCTTCCAGCCGGAAAAAAAGCCTTCCACTATTACCCTCTGTCTCCTCCTCCCGAGCCAGTTCTCGACCCATCTACATACCCGACCCTGTATCCCATGCGCCTTCAACTTCTCTATCAGTCTACCATGAGGAAACTTGTCAAACGCCTTACTGAAATCCATGTAGACGACATCAACAGCATGTCCTTCATCAACTGTTTTTGTCACTTCTTCAAAAAATTCCACTAGATTCGTAAGACAAGACTTCCCCTTGACGAAGCCATGCTGCGTATCCCTGATCAGATCGCAGTGCTCCAGATGCTCATACATCCTGTCCCTAAGGATCCTCTCCATTAGCTTACCTATAACTGAAGTCAAGCTCACCAGCCTATATTTCCCTGGGTGATCCCTCTGACCTTTTTTAAACAACGGTACTACGTTTGCTATCCTCCAGTCCTCTGGGACCTCACCTGTGTCCAAGGAAGAGACAAAGATTTGCGTCACAGGCCCAGCCAAGTCTTCCCTCAACTCCCTTAGCAGCCTGGGGTAAATGCCATCA
This sequence comes from Sphyrna mokarran, assembly GCA_024679065.1. Classification (NCBI taxonomy): domain Eukaryota; kingdom Metazoa; phylum Chordata; class Chondrichthyes; order Carcharhiniformes; family Carcharhinidae; genus Sphyrna; species Sphyrna mokarran. The sequence goes on from JAGIQG010000018.1 coordinate 44,272,277, forward strand.
GGCCCTGGAGCTTTATATGTCTTTAAGCTGCCTAACAGCCCCAACACCTCTTTCCTCGTAATCTTTATTTCCCTCAACCGATCCTCAACTTTGTCAACATCAGGCACAGACATCTGTCCATTCTCCTGCGTGAATACCGACGCAAAGTATTCATTCAGGATCTTCCCCATTCCCTCAGGCTCTAAGCATAGATCCCCTCCTCTGTCCCTAAGAGGTCCAATCTTGCCTCTAACCATCCTTTTGCTCCTTACATAGGTGTAAAATACCTTTGGATTTTCCTTAATCCTACCTGCCAGAGCCACCTCGTGGCCCCTTTTTGCCTTTCTAATACCCCTTTTAAGATCCTGTCTACACTCTCTATAAGCTTCCAGCGCTGTCTCAGTCCCCAGTTGCTTAGATCTAATGTAAGCCTCTCGCTTCTTCCTGATCAAGTCCTCAATATTCCTGGTAAGCCACGGTTCTCTAATCCTACCTTTCCCATCCTTCCTCCTTGCCGGCATGTATCTTTCCTGCAGAGAGTTTAGTTTTCCCTTGAAAGACTCCCACGTGTACCTCGTCGACCTGCCCTCGAAAAGCTTATCCCAGTCGGTATCTTTAAGATCTTGCCTAATCTGGCTGTATCTAGCCCTCCCCCAGTTAAATACCCTCCCTTTTGGGCCAGTCTCGTCCTTTCCATTAATATCCTAAAGCACACAGAGTTGTGATCACTATTTGACACCTGCTCTCCTACCTCGACGTCAACCACCTGGCCTGGCTCATTCCCCAGAACCAAATCCAGTATAGCCCCATCTCTAGTCGGGCCATCCACATACTCCTCCAAGGACCCTTCCAAAACACACTGTACAAATTCCTCCCCGTCCACTCCTACAGCTCTGGGCCCTCTCCAATCTACTCCAGGAAAATTGAAATCTCCTACTACTACCCTATTTTTCCTACACTTATCTAAAATGTCCCTGCATATCCCTTCTTCCATGGCTCGCGGGCTGTTGGGCGGTCTGTAGTAAACACCCAACAGAGTAACCACTCCCTTCCTATTCCTCAACTCCACCCATAGAGACTCAATTCCTAAATCATCCATACCTCCCTCCCGCTGCACTGCTATGATGTTGTCCTTAACTAATAAAGCCACTCCCCCGCCTCTTCTCACACCAACTCCGTCATGCTTAAAACACTTATACCCTGGAATATTCAATTGCCAGTCTTGCCCCTCCTTCAACCACGTCTCGGTCACCGCCACCACTTCTAAATTCCTCGTGAACATTATTGCCTTCAGTTCATCTGTTTTGCCAGTCACACTCCTCGCATTAAAACACATGAACTGAAGACCCTCAGCTCTCGGATATTCCTTTCTACCTTCTGGTGTTACCCTATCATCTCTCTCTCTCCCACTCCCAGTTCCCTCTCTCTCCCCACCCTCCCTCCCTATTAGTTTAAACACTTCTGAAACACTCCAGCTAACCTCCCAGCTAAAACATGTGTTCCCCTCCCAGTCAACTGCTCCCTATCCCTCTTGAATAGGTGACCCTCCCTCCTGAAGACCTCCCAATGATCAATGAATATGAAGCCTTCAGCCCTACACCAATCCCTCATCCATGCATTTAGTTGGAGTGTCTCATTTGTTTTTACCAATCGGTCCCGGGCACAGGCAGCAGCCCAGAGAACGCCACCCTGGAGGCCCTACCTTTCAGTTGAGCCCCCAACTCCCTAAACTGCCTACGTAAGTCCCCCCTACGCTTTCTTCCTACATCTTTCTGTCCTACGTGAACTGTCTTCTTTATTTGAAGATCTGTCAGCATCTAAGTTGATTTTCATTTGCTGGACTCATGGAGAGGTTAGAAATACAACAAGTTTCCTTTATCAAATTTCTTTGGTGTGTAATGACCTCAGCTAGGCCCATAGAATCATAAAATGTCTACAGTGCAAAAGGAGACCATTCAACCCGTTGAGTCTGTACCAACCACAATCCCACCTAGGCCCTATACCCGTGAATCCATGCATTTACTCTGCTGATCTCCCTGACAGTAGGCTTAATTTAGCATAGCCAATCCACCTAACCTACACATCTTTGAACTTTGGGAAGAAACTGGAACACTCGGAGTAAACCCATGCAGACATGGGGAGAATGTGCAGCCTCCACGCAGATAGTAACCCGAGACCAGAATTGAACACAAATCCCTGGTGCTGTGGTGCAGCAGTGCTAACCACTGTTCTGTGTCATGAGTATGAGCTCCCTGATTGAGTCACTGTCTGTGTGGAGTCTGCATATTCACCCTGTGTCTGTGTGGGTTTCCTCTGGGTGCTCCAGTTTCCTCCAAAAGATGTGCGGGATAGGTGCATTGGCCATGCTAAATTTTCCCTCAGTGTACCTGAACAGGTACTGGAGAGTGACAAATAGGGGATTTTCACAGTAACTTCATTGCAGTGTTAATATAAGCCTACTTGTTTAACTAATAAATAAATTTATCAGAAACTTTATACAACTCTCTTCAGCTTAACATGAAGAAGGGACTCAGAACGCAGCAGGAGACATGTTTATGATGTCACTTTCTCTTTGTGATATCATGAGTGGAAATTTTATTTAATTTCCTTTACGATAACTACATTGCTTTGCCTGCCAGTATATCCCCTCTTTGCAATTTGATAAGCTATGCAAACATATTTCTGCTCAATTGATATCAGTTTCGGTTTGGTTTATTCTTTAGGCAGATTGTGTATTGGCTGAACAAAACTTGTTTACACTAATAGTATTCTCAAATAAAGATTTCTGCATTCCTAAAGAGACTCCAGAAGACACATTTTTGTTACTTCACAGAATCAGTTCACATCAGAGGGCGATGGTCTAGTGGTATTATCGCAGGACTATGAATCCAGAAACTGGATGGTCTGGGGACCTGGGTTCGAACCCCACCACAGTGAATGGTGAAATTTAAATTCAATTCAAAATATCTGGAATTAAGAATCTACTGATGACCATGAAACCAATGGTCAGAAAACACATCTGGTTCACTAATGTCCTTTAGGGAAAGAAATCTGCCATCCTTACCTGGTCTGGCCTACATGTGACTCCAGAGCCATGGCAATGTGGTTGACTCAACTGCTCTTGGGCAACTAGGGATGGGCAATAAATGCTGGCCAGCCAGCAATGCCCCATGTCCCATGAATGAATAAAAAATAAATGAACACCTACCTGCCACTAACCAACGTGAGGTAAACCTTACTTTCTGCCTAGCGATGGGAGAAAAGGAGCACTTTTAACTTCACGTTCACAATTTTAATCCTTTGTAAAATTGCAGACATGGTCTCCAACCTGCACCAGATCCAAAATATTGCATCCAAAACAGCCAAGTCCAATTTGTGAATGGTGAGTTGACACTAGTCAGGCTGAATCACCATCATTTTGCCCTAACAGTGAACTGGCTGTTAAACTTATGAAGCTCAGTAATAATCCTGTCCAAATGTTTAACCCGTCTCCTTCATTACAATCTGTGATGAATGGCCTGGTGAATTTGCAAGGAGGAGAATGATCTGCTGAACTTTATCTGCTGGCGACACTCACTTGGGGTCACCTGGTGATGTTGTGTGATGTCAGGGGAGGGGTTGGTGGGATTGCAGGGGGAGGGGGAGAGTAGGATGCTGCTCACTTAACACCAGCTCCCATCTGTATTGGCGAAATAGAGGGATGGCCACTTTCACTGCTCCTCTGGAAAGAAACAAGAGTCAATTCAGGTGGTGATGCTCCCTCCACTCCACAGGTGCTGCCTGACCTGCCAAGTATTTCCAGCATTATTTCTGTTTTAATTCAGTCTTCCAGTTTTGTAGGTTGTTCTTTGTCTTTCCTTTATTCTTTCATTGGATGTTGCCCATCCCCGATCGCCCTCAGACTGAGGGCAGTTAAGTCACCCACATCGCTGTGGGTCTGGAGTCACATACAGGTCAGAATCAGTGAGTCACATGGGTGTTTACAACAATCAGTGATGGTTGTCATGGTCACCAGATTCCAGATTTATCAATTGAATTCAAATTCCACCAGTGCAGTTGCCTAGGCCATTGGATGTAATTTGCCCAGTGAAATTACCGCTACATCACCATCTCTTCCCCCTTGGGCAAAAGACACTTTGGGATGGAATTTAAGTCATTTGTACTGTCACTAAAGGAAGACTATACAATTTGCAGTAAATCAACACAGAAAGATTTCGATTTGATTTATTATTGTCACACGTATTGGTATACTGTGAAAAGTATTGTTCCTCGCACGCTATACAAACAAAGCATACCGTTCACAGAGAACATAGAACATAGAACATAGAACACTACAGCACAGAACAGGCCCTTCGGCCTTCGATGTTGCGTCGACCAATATAAAAAGCATTGCCCCTCCAAACTAAACCATTCCCTTCTCTTCCATATACTTATCAACTAACCTCTTAAACGCCACCAAACTTGGCGCATCTACAACCGCTGCAGGCAGGGCATTCCACTCCCGAACCACCCTTTGGGTAAAAAAGAAGGAAAGGAGTGAGTGCAGAACGTAGTGTTATAGTTAGGGTGTAGAGAAAGATCAACTTAATTTGAGGGAGGTTCATTCAAAAGTCTGATGGCAGCAGGAAAGGAGCTGTTCTTGAGTTGGTTAGTACATGATCTCAGACTTCCATATCTTTTTCTTGATAGAAGAAGATGGAAGAGAGAATGTCTGGAATGCATGGGGCCCTTGATTATGGTGGCAGCCTTTCCAAGGCAGCGGGAAGTGTAGACAGAGTCAATGGATGGGAGGCTGGTTTGCATGATGAACTGGGCTTCGCTCACAACCTTTTGTAGTTTTATTCGGTCTTGGGCAGAGCAAGAGCCTTACCAAGTTGATCGTTGATAATGTGAACCCCGCAGGAAGAACAAAGAAGAATTCTCAACAGCCTCTCTGAAGAGAGAGAGAGGAAAAATCAGGTTGGAGATGGAAAAAAAAGTGTTTGACTTTCCAATTTGGAAGAATTCTCTCCACTTAAGGATGAGATAATGAATTTTAGCAAATGCCAGACAATCATCTCATTTAATAATTAATGTGGATCCATTCAGAGAAGGGACAAATAACTCACGGAATTTTGTTTTAGAATTCCTATGGTGCAGGAGAGGCCATTCCATCCATTGAGTCTGCACCAACTTTCTAACAGAGCATCTCATCTGGGCCTTTTCCTTGTAATCGATATATTTCCCCTGCTAATCTCCTTCATTCCATTCCTTGGGACACTAAGGGACAATCCACCTAACCCACACATCTTTGGATTATGGGAGGAAACCAAAGCACCCAGAGGAAACTCCATGCAGACAATATGCAGACTCCACACAGACAGTGGCCTAAACTGGGAATTGGACCCAGGTCCCTAGTACTGTGAGGCAGCAGTGCTGGCCACATACCTTCACGTACACTATCATCCAGAGAGAGATGGAAATGTCATAGACTAGATTCCGTTATAGTCACCTCAAGCTGAAATCAGACCCAGGTCCTTGGTGCTGTGAGGCAACAATGATAACTACTGTGCCACCGTGCTGTCAGATAATTTTAGCTACAATTAAAAGTGTTAAAGAGTTATACTCAACCTGGAGTTGCAACTATCTGGAGGAAACCCATTCCAGATGAATTTAGATTTCTGGGGAGACTACCTTGGTGAGATAATTGACTCCAGCAAAAACTGGTACAAGATGTGGCAGTGTATTCTTCCTGAATAGCACAGATTTTCCTCAGTTAGCATAAAGGTCAAGAGTTTGAATAAACCAAATCATTGCGGGCAGTCAGACATAAATGGGAACTTAGCTTCGCAAATTAGAGAACATCTGTGTCAGAATCAAGGTTTCAAATGCGGAAAGGAACATAGCCGCATCTTGATAAAATTGAGTTTAAATCCAGAGAACCAAACTGTTTATTACAGACTATAATAATAGCATCATACTGTGTTGGAAATCTGAAATAAAAATTGAGAATGCTAGAAAAGCTCAGTAGACCTGCTAGCATCTGTGGAGAGAGAAACAAAGTTAATGTTTTGAGTGGAATGTGACTCTTCTTCAGAATGGAAGGAAGGGACCAATGAGTTTATGTGTAGCTAGAAGGGAGGAGGTAGAATAAAGGAAAGGCCTGGGATAGGTTAGAGGCAAGAAAGTCTGTATGGAGTCTGCATATTCTCCCCGTGTCTGCACGGGTTGCCTCTGTGTGCTCCAGTTTCCTCCCACACTCCAAGGATATAAAGATTAGGTGGATTGGCAATGCTAAATTGCCCCTTAGTGATAGAAGGACTAGCAAGGGCAAATATGTGGGGATGCAGCAATAGGGCCTATGTGGGATTTTGGCAGTATAATGCACTGAATAGCCTGCTTCTGTACTGTAGGGATTCTATGATTAAATAACAAAGATGTCATGGAACAAAGAACAAAGAACAAAGAAAATTACAGCACAGAAACAGCCCCTTTGGTTCTCCAAGCCTGCACCGACCATGCTGCCTGACTTAACTAATATTCTCTATGCCTCTGTGTACCATATCCCTCTATTCCCATCTCATTCACATACTTATCAAGACGCTCCTTAAAAATCGCTACCGTATCCGCTTTCACAACCTCCCCCTGCAACAAGTTCCAGGCACCCACCACTCTCTGTGTAAAAAATCTGCCTCGTACATCTCCTTTAAAACTTGCCTTAAACCTATGCCCCCTAGTAATTGATTCTTCCACCCTGGAAAAAAGCTTCTGACTATCCGTTCTGTCCATGAATCTCATAATCTTGTAGACTTCTATCAGGTCGCCTCTCAACTTCCAACATTCCAGTGAGAAGAAATCAAGTTTCTCCAACCTCTCTGATGCCTTTTTGTGGTTTGCTGATCAGTCCCAGTCACAGCATTCACCACCCACTTTCCAATTCTATTTGCTTGTCACACTTCCTTCAAAGAAATGGAAGAATTCGCGGCTAGCTTTTACCAAGATGGGTAAAGGATGTTCGCTGGCACACAATACTATCAAGTGCAGTCATCCATTTTGTGGTATGGAGTCCAACAAAAGTTGCCAATGTTCTGATTGGATTTGTGAAGGCTAAAGTTAGCCTGGCATCAGAGGGTTTAACAACAATGGACCAATGTAATAGTAAGATGGAGATGGGCTCAGAGCCGTCTGCCATGTTCTTCAAGGGTAAATCACTCTCTAATATTTATTGCAATGGAAATGATGATTTGGCTAAGCCACTGGAAAGCACCTAGAGAACTATTTTAGCTCAACCAGGAAAGCAGAAGTCAAAACTGGAAGGAAAAAATATAGTATCACAACTTAATTCTTACCTAAAGTTGAAGTAAAGTTTATTTATTAGTCACAAGTAGGCTTACACTAATACTGCAATGAAGTTACTGTGAAAATCCCCTAGTCGCCACACTCCGGTGCCTGTTTGGGTACACCATGAAAGAAATTAGAACGGCCAATGCACCTAACCGGCACGTCTTTGGTAAGTGGGAGGGAACTGAAGCAGACACAGGAAGAATGTGTAAACTCCACATAGACAGCGACCTAAGCCAAGGAATCGAACATTGGTCCCTGGCACTGTGAAGCAACAGTGCTAACCACTGTGCCTCAATGCTGGCCCAGCAAATTTGTGGGGATACCAGAGCTAGATATCCTAGTTTAAGGATACAGCAGGTACAACAGATAATAAAGAAGACAAATGCTATGTTGGCCTTCATAGTGAGAGGATTTGAATATAGGAACAAGGATATTTTGTTGTAATTGTATAGGGCGATGGTGAGGCCACATGTGAAGTATTGTATAGAGTTTTGGTGTCCTTATCTGAAGAAGGATGTCCTTGCTGTAGAGGGAGTACAGCAAAGGTTTCCGAGGCTGATTTCATATGAGGAGAGACTAAGTTGATTGGGTTGTATTCACTGGAGTTTAGAGGAGTGAGTGGGATCTCATAGAAACTTATAAAATTCTAACAGGGTTAGACAGGGTAGATTCAGAAAGAATGTTCCTGATGATGGGGGAGTCCAGAATAGGAATCATAGCTTGAGGATAAGGGATAAACCTTTTAGAGTTGAAATGAGAAGAAATTTCTTCACCAGAGAGTGGTAAATGTATGGAATTCACTACCACAGAAAGTAGTTGAGGACAAACCATTATGAGATTTCCAAAATAAATTAGATATAACTCTGGGCTAAAGGAATCAAAAGATATGGGTGAAGGATGGATCAGCATGTTGAATTCGATGATCAGCCATGATCAAAATGAATGCTGGGGCAGGATCGAAGGGCCGAATGGACTACTCCTGCTTCTAGTTTCTTTGCTTCTGTGTTATCCTTGGGTAAATTATGGTCACCCTTCTTGAGTTTATCAGGGAGCTATGAAAGAATTATGTTTGCTTACAGAAACTACGGTAAAAGCCATGTGTTGGCATCATTTATAATGATAATGAAAGCTCACAATCAAATATAGGTAACAGGGCTAATGAGGAGGAAATCAGTTAGTTCCCATTTGTGAACTTCTTAATTGTTAGAAAACATAAGCATGCGAACATTCGGGATAGGATTGGATTCACCTGCCTCTCTCTCTCCCTCTTATTACCCCACGCCCAAACATCCCTCTGTTAAATAACAGGAAACCATGTATTACCCATTGAAGTACTGGTCCTTACTATGCTCTAGTTTTTAAAATGTATATGTATGTCATTTGGATATTGTCCTATGGAGAAGAGAAGGTTGACAGGAGTTCTGATAGGTTTATCCACAATTTGAGGGGGCTGGGCAGACCAGATAAGGAGAAACTTGGTTCTAAATCCTTCCATTGGTGGAAGGATTAAGAACCTTTCCACGTCCCCAGAGAGCATAGATATGCTGTTACTAAGTCAAAATCCCTGAACTACCTCCTTAACAGCACTACGGATGTACCTACAGCAGAGCGACTGCAGCAATTCAAGGAAATAGCTCAGCATCAGCTTCTGAAGGTTAAGTAGGGCAACAAACGCTGGCCTAGCCCACATCCCACAAACGAATAAAAAAGAAATTGACCAAAGAAGCAACGGTGACGTGAGGAAAAGTCTTTGTATGCAGTGGTTATGATGCGTAATATCCTGCCTGAGAGCGTGGAAGTGGCTTTCCAAAAAAATTAGATCATTATCTAAAAAGATAAAAGGAAATGCAGGATTATGGGGAAAAGGCACTAAGTGAATTGCTCTTTCAGAGGACCACACTGAGATAATGGGCCGAATGACCTCCTTCTGTACGGTGACCACTCTATGTGGGCAGTTTGGTTGCACCATTATGTGCACCAGTCTGATGTCCCATACTATATATCAAAAATATTCAAGGCACTGGAGAACGTACAAGAAAGATTGACTATAATGCATCAGAACTGGAAAATTCTTCCCATCAGGAAGAACTGAAATGGGCAACTTGATAGAGAACTTCAAAACTATGAAATGGTTCAAAAAAGCAGATGTAACCACAAGCAAAAGAAATCTGAGCTAAGCGAGAGTTTATTTATTAGTCACAAAGATTGGCCATGCTAAATTGCCCCTTCGTGTCCCTTAGGGAGAATGGTGGGGTAAATATGTAGGATTATGAGGATAGGACCTGGGTAAGGTGCTGTGTCAGAGAGTCAGTGCAGACTTGATGTGCCAAATGGCCTGCTTCTGCCCGTTCTAAGTAAGCTTACATTAACACTGCAATGAAGTTACTGTGAAAATTCCCTAGTTGCCACACTCCGGCGCCTGTCCAGATACAGTGAGGGAGAATTTAGCATGGCCAATGCACCTAACCAGCATGTCTTTTGGACTGTAAAGGCGGTAAATATAAGATAAATATAATGAAACTGTATAAATATTCTCAATAAATATCCCCCTCCTCCAAACCCATGAAAGAATTTTTTAAAATAGCCACAAGAGTAGTTACTTTGTGAGCCAACATCGATCATTGAAGAAGATTCCAGATAGCACACAAGAGAGAAAGGAATACATTGGAAGGATATTTTGATGAAGTTACATGAAGAAGGTGGGAGGAAATTCATATGGACCACAAACATCAGGATGAACCCGATTTTCTGCTGTTAATATGTGATAATAATTCCGTGTGAGTCCCATTAAAACTTGTTTTTTGTCAAAGTGGCTTGGTGTTATTGTTTGGATGAGATTGTATTGTGTTTAATTGTGTTCAGCTAATTTATTATAAATTGATATCCCTTTGCGCTGCCACATCCCTTAGGGAAGTGATTTAAATAAATGTTGGGGTTAATTAGAAGTCTGTTAGTGTTGGAAAGTTTTTCACGTTGACATTGCTTTGCTCAGCTTGTTATTTTAACTACCGCTTGAGATTATCTCAAGGTTATTAAAAAAAAACAAAGTATTTGAGTTTATTCTCTTTTGACTTTCGTGTAAATTATTCAGCAAAATTTGTTGATGTTTATACAAAATGTAAGATCTGGATTCTTGGAGTGATCTTGAATTTGGTGTCTTCAATTCTTTTTCAAAGATGGGACATGGACAGCATTTATTGCCCATCCTCAGTTGCCCAAGGGCAGTTTAGAGTCAAAAAACAAAGTAAATTGCGATGTAGAGATGCCGGCATTGGACTGGGGTAAACACAGTAAGAAGTCTGACAACACCACATTTAAATCCAACCGATTTATTTGATAGTAAACTCACAAGCTTTCGACCTATGGCCTTTGTCAGGTGAATGAGGTGGCCTGATCTCCAACAGCACACATACCAGCACAGACAGTTTACAGATTACTGATTAAAATGCAAATCTTTACACCTAACCTGCTATTCAAGACTTAAAGTGGTCGAAAGCTTGTGAGTTTACTATTAAATAAATCAGTTGGATTTAAATGTGATGTTGTCAGACTTCTTACTGTGTACAATCCAGGAACAGACCCTCGACCCTCCAAGCTTGTACTGACCGTGCTGCCAATTTGAACTCAAACCCCTACCTTTCTGGGGATCATATCCCTCCATTCCTATCCCGTTCGTGTATTTGTCCAGAGACCCGTTAAATGTTACTATCATATCCGCTCCTACTACCTCTCCCTGCAGTTCCAGGTGCCTACCACCTCTGTGTAAAAATATTTCCCTTGTATATCTCCTTTAACCTTTCCCCTCGCACCTTAAACCTACGCCCCCTAGTAATTGACTCTTCCCAGAGTGGGAAAAAGCTACCCACTCTGTCCATGTCCCTCATAATCTTGTATACTTCTATCCCCTTAACCTCTGTTGCCCCAGTCAAAACAAACCAAGTTTCTCTAACCTCTCCTCATAGTTAGTGCCCTCCATACCAGGCAACATCCTGGTGAATCTTTTCTATATCCTCTCCAAATCCTCCACATCCCTCTAGTAGTATGGCAAACAGAATTGAATAATATATTCCAAGTGTGGCCTAACTAAGGTTCTACGAAGCTGCAACATGACTTGCCAATTTTTAAAGTCAATACCCCGGTCGATGAAGGTAAGCATGCCATAGGCCTTTTTGACTACTTTCTCCATCTGCGTTGCACTTTCAGTGATTTGTGTACCCATACACTCCGATCCCTCAGCTTATCAATACTCTTAAGGGTTCTGCCATTTACTGTACATTTCCTATCTGTATTGGACCTTCCAAAGTGTGTTGCCTCACATTTATCTGGATTAAGCTCCATCTGCTAACTCTCCACCCACATCTCTAACCGATCAATATCTTGCTGTATCCTTTAACGATCCTCATTGCTATTCGCAAATCCACTAATCTTTGGGTCATGCGCAAACTTACTAATGAAACCAGTTACATTTTCCTCCGAATCATTTATATATATTACAAATAGCAAAGGTCCTGTCACAGATCCCTGAGGAACACCACTAGTCACAGCCGTCCATTTAGAAACATACTCTTCCACTGCTACCCTCTGTCTTCTTTGACCGAGCCAGTTCTATATTCATCTTGCCCGCTCACCTCTGATCCCATGCAATTTCACCTTCTTTACCAGTCTGCCATGAGGAACCTTGTCAAAGGCCTTACTGAAGTCCATATAGACAACATCCACTGCCCTACCCTTATCAATCATCTTCATCACTTCCTCAAAAAACTCTATCAAGTTAGTGAGACACACTCCTTCACAAAACCACGTTGCCTCTCGCTAATGCATCCACTTATTTCCAAGTGGGAGTAAATCCTTTCTCAAAGAATCCTCTCCAATAATTCCCCTATCACTGATGTCAGGCTCACAGGCCTGTAACTACTGGATTATTCTTGCTACCCTTCTTAAACAAAGGAACAACATTGGCTACTCTCCAATCCTCTGGGACCTCTCCTGTAGCCAATGAGGATCAAAGATTTTCCTTAAGACCCCAGCAATTTCCTCCCTTGCCTCTGCCAGTATTCTGGGATATATCCCATCCTGGGGACTTGTCTACATTAATGTTTTTCAAGCCCCCTAATAGCTCCTTCTTTTTGATCTCAAGATGACCCAAACCATCTACACATTCTTTCCCAGACTCATCATCCTCCAAATCCTTCTCTTTGTTAAATATTGATGCAAAGTACTCATTTGATACCTTGCCAATTTCCTCCGGCTCCACGCATAGATTATCTCCCTTGTCTTTGAGTGAGCCAACCCTCTCCCTGGCTACACTCTTTATATAAGTATCAAAAGCCTTGGGATTTTCCCTAATCCTGCAGGCCAGTGACCCCCTTTCAGTCCTCCTGACTCCCTGCTTAATTTTCTTTCTAATTTCCTTGTGTTCCACGCTTGCTTTATGTGTTTCCAGCCCTCTAACCATGACAAACGCTTCTTTTTTTGACTAGGCTCAGAATATCTCTCGTTATGTCCAATAAGAGAATTAAGGGTTATGGGGAGCAGATAGATAAGTGGAACTGATCCAATTCAGATCCGTAATGATCTTATTGAACAGTGGGGCAGGCTCGAGGGGCTAGATGGCCTACTCCTGCTCCTATTTCTTATGTTCTCGTGTTACCCAAGCTTCCTGAAACTTGCCATACTTATCCTTACAGGAATTTGCCAGTCCTGAATTCCTATCAGCTTACATTTGAATCTCTCACACGTGATTTGCCCTCAAACATCTGCTCCCAATCTACATTCTTCAGTTCCTGCTGAATGTTGTTGTGCTACATTGCTGTGGCTCTGAAGTCATGTGTAGCCAGGTAAGGACAGCAGACTTTTTTCCCTAAAGGACATTAGTGAGCCAGATGGGTTTTTCCAACAATGGTTTCATGGTCATCACTAGATTTTTAATTCCAAATTTGTTATAGACCCAAAAGTCTCAAAACTTCTATGTAAATAAGCAGATCTTCCATTGGGTTATTAATGTCAAATCAGATGATAATGTATTAAATTTGCAGGACTATTATGCATTATATTACATTAAATGTTTTATTCTGTGTTAAGGTGGACTGTGTTCAACTAGATCTCTCCCTTTAAGATCAAAGTATCTAATCCGAAGTGTTGGTATGGTTCAGCTGATGACATACTTGTCAAATCTGACTCCGGAGCTCAAGCACTTAATATAGGTCTACACTTCAGTGCAATATTGCGAGGAGTGTTGCAATTCTTGAAGTGCAACACTCTTTGGATGAGACATTAAACAAATGCCCTGTCCATCTGTTTAGGTGGATGTTATTTATTTGAAGAGAGCAGTTGGGTTCTCCAAATATTTTGGCTAACATTTAGTCTTCAGACCAACATACTAAAACTGATTATTTGGTCAGAGCTATTTATATGGGGGCTTTCTGTATGCAAATTGAGGACGGTGCTCATTGGCTTACACAAAAACAGTAACAATATTTCTAAAGTAATTCTTCATTTGTAAAGCACCTTTGAGCCTGCTGATGATGTGAAATTTTATAACTGTAAGCTAGGAATACTGCAGCGAGTAACTCATTTCCTGACTCTCCCAGACCCTATCCATTATCTACAAGGCACAAGTCATAAGTGTGATGGAATACTCTCCGTGTTCCTGGATTGGTGCAGCTCCAACAACACTCAAGAAGCCCAACACCATCCAGGACAAAGCAGCCCTCTTAATTGGTGCCATGTCCACTCCTTCCACCACCGACGCTCTGTAGCAGCAGTGCGTACTATCTACAAGATGCAGAAATTCACCAAAGATCCTTTAGCAGCACCTTCCAAATCCACAGTCACTTCTATCTAAAAGGACAAGGGCAGCAGATACATGGGAACACCACCACCTGCAAATTTCCCCTCCAAGCCACTCACCTCGTATTAAGTTGATCTTTCTCTAAACCCTAGCTATGACTGTAACATTACATTTTGCATGCTCTCGTTTTCCTTTCTATGATCGGTATGTTTTGTCTGTATAGCGTGTAAGAAACAATACTTTTCACTGTATGCTAATACCTGTGACAATAAATCAAATCATCTTGATTTGGAAGTACATCGCCGTTCCTTCACCGTCGCGACGTTAAAACCCTGGAATTTCTTCCGTATCGGCACGTGGTCTGTAGCAGTTCAAGATGAAGTCTGTCAAGTTTACCCCAGTCCAACGCCAGCATCTCCACACTGCAATTCAAGAAGGTAGCTCATCATCACCTTCTCAAGGGCAATTAGGGATGGGCAATAAATGCTGGTCTAGCCAGCGACACCCATGTCCCATGAAGGAACTTTTAAAAAGTTAAAAGTTAAAACCTGGTCCAAGGACACTCAGCATTTCATTGTAGTCATGGCACTTTGCACATTGGAATATGCTTGTCAGATGCTTCCCCCAGCTGAAGTATACCCAGCATTTTAATATTGTTTTGCATCTGTGAAAAGTTGTAACACCAGGAGTGTGACACCCATCAGAATGGATGGTTTTACTGTTTTTCAGATTTGTGAGTTGGATGCTGCAGAGAGTCAAAGGATTGATCTGAGATGTCTGTCTCATTAATAGATCCTGCTTACCATCCATACGGCTGAAGCCAACATCCGTACAGCTGTCCTGTTCCCTGCGGGAATCCGATTTCATTGATAGGCCCATCACTGTCAGAGGCATGTAAGACTTTTGCCTGTCTCCCTCTGCACTAAATTGGATCAGAGGGAGGTATGAGATATATGGGACTGGAATAATTTCTGGGTAATTACCTTTTCGCTGTGGTGCTATATGAATTCTACTGTGTTTTTCTCACACAATATTATCTAGATTGCGTATTCAAGTCACCAGCGTTATTACGAAAAAAGAAGCCAAAGCTTTTATGGTTTCCGAACTATTTCAAAAATATTAGTGAAAAAAATCAAACAGTGTAGATTTGGGGCTTTTATTAAGTAGCAAGAGCCTGAACAATGTGACTTATTAGTTTCCCCAGGTTCATGTTTCCAGTTTATATACCAATGGAAAAAAACACACTGCTTATCCATAATGGGTCACACACGAGGTATATTGCCCAGAAAGCCAAGTATCTGAACATTAAGAGAGTTCCTCATCCATAAAAGCTCACTTTCACGCTAAGCAGTTTTCTTGGAGGGGGTGTGGAGACCAAAATTATAACAACGTGTAGTTATTTTTTATGGTACTATTAAAAATCCTGTTGTGGACTCTGAAGTCACTACACTGTTGTGGTCCTGCTTTGCATCTTATTTGGAATTAATCGGCAGGATATTTCAAAACACATATTGTAGAATTCCAACAAGGAGGCCATTCAGCCTATCGGGTCTGCACTGACAACAAGCCCACCCAGGCCATATCCCCACATCCTCTGCTGGTCCCCCTGACACCAAAGGTCAATTTAGCATGGCCACTCAATCTAATCTGCACATCTTTGGACCGTGGGAGGGAACCTGGAGAAAACCCATGCAGACATGGAGAGAACTTGCAAACTTCACACAGACAGTGACCTGAGGCCAGAATTGAACCTGGGACCCTGTTGCTGTGAGATAGCAGTGCTAGCCATTCTACCACCATGCCGCCCCTTTGCAAAGAGGCCAGTCAGCCCATTGAGCCTGCACCGACAATAATCCCACTTAGGCCCTATTCCCGTAACCCCACGTATTTGCCTTGCTAGTCTTTTGATACTAAGTGGCAATTAAGTATGGCCCCTCGGCTTAACCCACACTTCTTCAGACTGTGGAAGGAAACTGGGACATCTGGAGGAAACCCACGCAGACACAGGGAGAAGGTGCAATCTCCACATAGACAGCAGCCTGAGGCCGGAATTGAACCCAGGTCCCTGGCACTGTGATACAGCAGTGCTAACCACTGTGCCACAGTGCTTGTTGTATCGTTAAATCCTGTTATACTGAGACTTCTCGTCAATAACTATCCCACAGTCAGGTATCAGAGAGCACAGCTGTTTATTACGCCTATTCACTCCACACTTCGAATGTTGACTGCCTACTTTGGGTGGATCTCAACAACTCACTCCACACCTGAGGTCACATGACCTGTTCCCATAAAGGGACGGTACCTCAAAATACTGTATTTTGGGGTACCGTCCCTTTATGCGGCTACGTTCGCGATCAGCTCTCCCTGGAGAGGGAGCATGCAGTATCCACAGGCACATTCGAAGCCTTCCGTGCCTGCTGGGCACCGCAGGGGCTGAGATGCGTTATCGGCCCCAACAATCACATTTTAATTTGATGTGTCTTAAATTTCCTTTGTACTTTTGTTTTTGTTTGGGCTGTTCCCCTTCCTTTTGGGGAGCTGCCCCTTTTGCTTTGTCCCAACATAATTTGAGTTTGTTTATTTGGTTTGACCTAAAAAAGCAGATATGGGCAGATATATATCGTTTAAAAGTTAAACAATCGGCAGCATGCCAGAGGCAGCAATTTAATACTGTGTTCAACTTTGCCTGTTTGGTTATAACTTCATATGATCAATTCATTAGCGTCAATGTTTTCACCAATATTGAATAGTTTGTAATAGTCACCAAATATTATACATATTAGAGTTTATATTAGGATATGTTTATTTTGCAATATTAATTTTGCTGCAGAGTATACCTTGTGAACTGGGGTTCAACTAGCTCTGGTTAACAATAAGATGACATCCCTAAAAGGGGTAGTCATCACGAAGCTTGAGTCTGATGTTAAATTGGTCATTTGCGCACTGCAATGGCAATTCAGGTTTTAAAAATCCATAGCCAATTTCAAATGGAACTATACAATGTAGAGATAACGTAAATGGCTACACAGTGCAGGAAGCTTTGCAAACGCTTGTATTTTAATTGTCAGGGAAGGAGCTTGGGCAGAATTACAGTTTCATCAGGAACAATAATGGATGGCATGACGGCACAGTGGTTAGCACTGCTGCCTCATGGCACCAGGGACCTGAGATTGATTCCAGCCTTGGGTCACTGTCTGCGTGAAGTTTGCACATTCTCCCCATGTCAGCATGGGTTTCCTCTGGTTGGTCCGGTTTCTTCCCACAGTCCAAAGATGTGTGGATTAGGTTGATTGGCCGAGATAAATTGCCCCTTAGGGGTATTCGCAGGGTAAATACATGAGTTATGGGGATAAAACCTGGGTGGGATTGTTGCCAGTGCAGGCTCAATGGGCCGAATGGTGTCCTTCTGCAGTGTAGTGATGCTATGATTCTATTCTATCAACAGGATATAAGATGGCTGGTCTGGAAACATCTGGGGGGGGGTCAGGAGAGAAACTGAGTTAACATTCAGGTCAATCATCATCAAATGTCAGCTGAGGTTAACTTTGTTTCCACAATTCCAGGCATGCTGAATATATCTGTTTTTATTTCAGATTTCCAGCATTGGCAGTGCTTCGCGCTTTTACAGGCTGGCTGGAACTGAAACTGCAGCTAGCGTATAAATATGCCATTGCTTTATGGACTGAACACTGAAACTTTTCTTCCCCACGTTTGTCAACTGACTGCACTTGACACGAACATTGGCATTTTTGGCAGAGCTGCCAAACTGGACTCCCATCTGATCTGGAGCTTCTTGCTCCATGAGGAATTCCTTCCCCACAATAAGCAAAGGTTGGAAACATTCCCATTGGCAGCAAGACTCAGGTTTGAGGACAAAGAAGAAGGGAAGGTGAAAGGTTACGGAAAGGTTTAGAGATATGTGGAGGCAGCAGAGAAAGTAGCAGTTAATTGGAAGAAGGAAAATGGAAGGCAAAAAGGAAGTGGGCAAAGTGAATCATTGAATCCCTACAGTACTGAAGGAGGCCATTCAGCCCATTGAGCTTGCACCAGCAGCACTCCCAGCCAGGCCCTATCCCCGTAACCCCCCCACATTTACATTGCTAAACTCCCCGAAACTAAGGCAAATTTAGCATGGCCAATTAACTTAACCCGCACATCTTTGGACTGTGGGAGGATACTCATGCAGGAAAAATGTGCAAACTCCACATAGACAGAGACCAGGAATTGAACCCAGGTCCTTGGTGCTGTAAGGCAGCAGTGCTAACCACTGCACCACCTTGTACGAAAGGGAGATAAGTGCAGGGAGAAGGGCAGTGGAGGGCAATAGAAATACAAAAACCCAAGGCTAAAATGGTATCAGATTGGAAGCCAAAGTGTTTAGTTTGGGTGGAAAAGGTGAGGAACTCTCTGTGGCATTTTGCGCACATTTTGAGAAAGAAGTTCACAGAAACACTTTGAAATGAGGGGCGAAAGAGGGTATCTATACTAACAGAGGGAGCAAATCATTAACTGGGGGTGCAATGAAATTTGGAGGGTCACCATTAACTGATAGAGTGCAATGGGCGAGACTGACCAGGCAAGTTGTGGGTGTGGAGGTAATGGAGAGTGTCAGCATCAACTGGACAGGAGGGTTAGGCAGAGACATTATGCCTGTGAGGGTGGAAGGATGCAAAGTTGAGTTAAAGAAGATGGGGAAAACATAGAGCCTGAACTGAGGGAGAACAGGGGTAAGAATGTCTGTATAAATGATAATGTTTCAGGAAAAAAGATCTCTGTGAAAGAGTTGGGACTTGAATGAGTTATAGAGTCCCTGTGAACAGGATCAAGAGAGGGTATCACACTTTACTGGTCTTCAGGGATGGGCTAGAATATTGACCTCTGGGTAAATGACTAATGTTCAAAATCAAAATGTCACTTACTTGATCAGTGAAAGGAAATATATCTATCAACTGAAGTCTACAAATGCTTAAAATTAACCAACATGCATCATCCATTATGTAATTGTTTAAAAAAAGCCTTATTACATGCATATTTTGTGTGTCAGCATTTTTATTTCCTCCTTCCAGTTTTTATGCATTAATGATTTCATTTACTCAATAAAGTTAACCAACTTCATTACACATACAATCCACAAAGCCCTGCGTCTGCTGGATTTCATCATACAATCCCTACAGTGCAGAAGGAGGCCATTTGGCTCATCGAGTCTGTACCAACAACAATTCCACCCAGGCTTTGGCCCCACCAATTTACCCGTCAATCCTTCTAACTACACATCCCTGGACACTATGGGCAATTTAGCATGACCACACGTGGCAGCACATCTTTGGACTGTGAGAAGAAACTGGAGCACCCAGAGGAAACCCACGCAGACACAGAGCGAATGTGCAAGCTCCGCACAGACAGTGACCCAAGCTGGGAATCGAACCTAAGTCCCTGGTGCTATGAAGCAGGAGCGCTAACACTATGCCACTATGCCACCCCAAATAACGTAGACCTTTAATTGTGCTATCTCTAAGTTCTCACTTTATTTATTGTCCATCCTTCATTGCCTTAGAGAAGGTGGAAGTCTCCTTCTTGAGCTCTTGTAGTCCATGTAGGGAAGGGACACCCATTGCATTGTCAGGAAGGGGGAGAGAGTTCTATGGTTTTGACCCAGTGAGAGTGAAGGAATGGCGATATGTTTCCATGTCAGAATAATAAATAATTTGGAGAGGGCGTAAATGAAAACATTCATGAATAAAAACCGGAAGGGGCAAATAAAAATGCTGACACATAAAATATGCAAGAGACCAGGTCACAGTCATTGGGTTTTTTTAACAAAAGAACACACAATGGATGATATATGTTTCCTAATTTTAAACACATGCAGACTTCAGTTGATAGATATAATTCCTTTTGGTAAATGACATGGAGGGGAATTTTCAGGTAATTGTGTTACCACAATGTTTGTGTTCATCTCCTTATAGACTACCTGAGCTTTATAGTTTTCTCTGGTTTTGCTATATCAAATGTATCTTAGATGCGCAAGTTGCTCATCTTGTTAAGACAGAAAAGAAACAGTGTGCTTATCCTAGTTTTCAAATGCCTCCATTCCCCTCCCTATCTCAGTAATTTTTCACTGCCCCCTGACCACTTTCTCAGAAGATTGAGGAAATTTGACATGTTAGATATGATTGTCACCAACTTTTACACATGCACTATAGAAAGCATTCTTTCTGGTTGTGTCACAGCTCGGTTTGGCTCCTGCTCTGCCCAAGACAGCAAGAAACTACAAAGGATCGTGAATGTAGCCCAATCCTTCACGCAAACCATCCTCCCATCCGTTGACTCTTTTTACACTTCTCACTGCCTTGGAAAAGCAGTCAGCATAATTAAGGACCCCGGGCACTTCGGATATTCTCTCTTTCACCTTCTTCCAACGAGAAAAAGACAAAAAACTCTGGGTTACTTACCAACTGACTCAAAAAACGTTTCTTCCCTGCTGCCATCAGATTTTTAAATGAACTTTCCTCACATTAAGTTGCTCTTTCTCTACACCCTAGCTATGACTGTGACACTACATTCTGCACTCTCTCCTTTCCTTCCCTATGAATGGTATGCTTTGTCTGTGTAGCGTGCAAGAAACAGTACTTTTCACTGTGTACTAATACTTGTCCAACACCGGCATCTCCACATCATTATTAACATATGTGGCAATAATAAATCACATCAAATCAAAACCCTCCAAGATATCTGGATTCATCTAATTCTAGTCTCTTCTGCACTCACTATTTTTATCGCTTCACCACTGGTGACCACAGCTTCAGCTGTCTGATCCCCATGAAGGACTGACAACCCTGAGTGAATCTATTCCTCATGGTTTCACTACAATGACTTGCCCCCAATGCATTGGTCAACGCACCCATCCTTATGACACGCACTGCTTTTCCTACATGAATTGGAATGCAAAAAGACTCACTAACCCAATTGGATGATGCTTGATTTAAGACAAGCAACCTTCTCTCTCACGTCCCATTTTTATTGCTGCAGGTATTTGTAAAGAGAAATGTTAAAAGAAAATGATGAAATAAAACACTTTGCCCTGATGATTTTTCTCCTCGGATGCATACAGTAAGCAGTATCCTGGAAATTTGATTTAATATTGTCACATGTGATGGGATACAGTGAAAATTATTCATAGAATCCTTATAATGCAGAAGGAGGACATTTGACCCATTGCACCGGCCATAATCCCATCTTGGCCCTATTCCCATAACACTACTTTTTACCCTGGTAATCTCCCTGGCACTAAGGGGAAATTTAGCATAGCCAATCAACCTAACTCACACAACTTTGAATAGTGGGAGAAAACCGGAGCACCCAGACGAAACCCACGTAGGCAATGGGGAGAATGTGCAAACTTCACACAGACAGTGACCTGAATTGAATCCAGGTCGCTGACACTGTGAGGCAGTAGTGCTAACCACTGTGCCACCCAATGTAGTGTTTCTTGCATGCTATACAGACAAAACATACCATTCCTAGAGTACATAAGGGAGAAAGAGAGGAGAGAGGGTGCAGAATGTAGAGTTACAGTCACAGCTAGAATGTAGAGAAAGATTAGCTTAATATATGGTAGGTCCACTCAAAAGTTTGATGCCTGGATAATCCAGGCCAATCCTGAAAGGTTGGTAACCCAAGCACTACACTCTGGAATGACCTTACCATCTCTTCCTCTCTTTCCTCTCCTTATATCAACTCTTTTGATCGAGCTCTTGGCAAGTTGACCATTCTAGTACGTGGCTGGGTGTCAAATATTCCATATCACCCCTGCCAAGCGCCTCGGGTAGTTTTGTTACGTCAAAGGTGCTCTATAAATACAAGTTGCTGTTGTTGCACTTTAGCATTTATTGCTTCTGGTCAAATCTTGGAAAAAAAATTGTAAGGGGAGGCAAGTTTAGGAGAATTGTAGATCTGTGTCCGTGTTGGAGCAAGGGGGGGTGTGTGTGGGGTCGGGAGTTGGGAACAATGTTTGATCGAATCTAGTAAAGTTTTACAACACCAATTTTAAATCCAACCAATTTATTTGATAGTAAATCCGCGAGCTTTCGACACTATGTGCCTTCGTCAGGCAAATGCAGTGTTCTGATCTGCAGAGGCACTCATATCCACACAGACAGTTACAGATTGCTGATTAGAATGCGAATCCTTACATCTAACCTGCTATTCAAGTGTTAAAGTGGCTAACAATGTGTGTGAAGGGAATCCTGAGCATTGGTTAGAGAATTGTGCATTTTCTCCAGACAGCACAGTGAGTGAGGTTTTTTGCTAACCCAGGCAAGTTACGGGGGTTACAGATAGTGTGACATGAAGCCAAGACCCTGTTAAGACCGTCCTCATGTGTGCGGAACTTGGCTATCAGTCTCTGCTCAGCAACTCTGCGCTGTCGTGTGTCACGAAGGCCCCCTTGAAGAACATTTACCCGCAGGTCGGAGGCCGAATGCCCATGACTGCTGAAGTGTTCGCCCACAGGAAGGGAACTGTTTTGCCTGGTGATTGTTGAGCGATGCTCATTCATCTGCTGTCGTAGTGTCTGCATGGTCTCCCCAATGTACCATGCTTCGGGACATCCTTTCTTGCAACGTATTAGGTAGACAACGTTGGCCGAGTTGCAAGAGTATGTACCGTGCACCTGGTGAATGGTATCCTCACGTTTGATGATGTCGTCCATGTCTATGATCCGGCATGTCTTGCAGAGGTTGCTGTGGCAGGGTTGTGTGGTATTGTGGTCACTGTTCTCCTGAAGGTTGGGTAGTTTGCTGCGAACAATGATCTGTTTGAGGTTGTGCGGTTGTCTGAAAGCAAGAAGTGGGGGGGTGGGATGGCCCCAAATAAACTATCAAATAAATTGGTTGGATTTAAAATTGGTGTTGTAAAACTTTACTGAGTTTACCCCAGTCCAACGCCGGTATCTCTACACCATGATCGAATCTACCCAGCAGGGATTCTGCAGTGTATCGGCTGCGTGCTGGAAACGGGGCTATTTGCAAACTAGCTGCTGAGTGAGTCATGTTGAATTGCAAAACTTTAGATTTCCCCTCTTTGGAAACGCTTCCAGTTTCCATTCATCATGCAACAATTTGTAGGGTGACGTTTCATCCACTGGATGCCTGGAAGATGATCCTTTGTCACAATCTCCTCTCGCATGTAAACACACCCGTGTTATCCCGGGAGGCATTCCCAAACTCTCCAGTTAGACCAGAACTTCACCGTTGGCTGCAGGTCAGTTTTTACTCCTGTGAGCCAGGGAGAGGGGTTTCTTTAACATTCATTGGCAGCGAGAGACGATATGAATCGGAGGGGTTTAACCTGACAATTGTGTCATGTAAAGTTGAGGGATTGTTCTTGATGCTAAAAAAACAGTCTGGAATTGCACAAGTCCTTAAAGAGTGAAGAGAGTGGTTTTTTTTTAAAAAAAAATACATTTCAATCTTACAAACATTGCTGGCTCCAGCCGGAGGGAGAGAGAGATAGAGATGGGAGAGTTGCTCCCAGCGGGTAAGTGACTGTTGTAATTTCACTGCTCTGGGTGAAATTACACCTTCTGCAAATAGACCAGTTTGGTTTTGTTTTGGCGCAGCGTCTCTCTCCCCGATGGCGATATTGGAGCTGTATTGATCCACCGCGTCCTCCCCTCCCTCGTATCTCCCCTTTCATCCTCCTCCTTTTCCGCTTCCTTTCCCCTCTCCTATCCCCGTCCTCTCCCCCTTTTTCTCTTCTCCCCCTTTCCTCTCCCCTTTCTTGTTTTCCCCTTTCCTTTTCTCCCCCTTTGCCCCTTTTTCTCTCCCCCTTCCCTCTCCTCCTTTCCTCTTTCCTCCCTCTCTCTCCCTGTGTTGTGTATGTGATGGGAAAGGACCCAGCACCCCCGGACCAGGAGCGCGCTGCCAATGAGCTTTGCATTGGAAATTGCGAGTGGCTGCGATGGGGGAAATGCAGCTTTCTGTCAGTGAGTGAGTGCCCAGCGCCCCAGGGGGGGCAGATTGGAGAAACTTTGCTCAATCCCACATTTTTGTCGCATCTTCACTCTCTCTCTCTCGCCACAATTTTTTTCTCCCTCTCTCTCTGCGATGCGACAAAAGTTGTGACGCCGCACATTCTCGTATTTCAGACGCAGCAAAAATGCGACGTCCCGTCGGAGGGCAAATTGCAACTTAGTCGCCATCTTTAGCGATGGTATTTTGTGTTAGTGTCGGGGAGATTCCTGCCTGGGGTTGTGTGCTTAATCATCTGAGGCGGGCTGTCCCCCCTCTCCCGGACACATGGCTCAGGAGGAAGCCTTCCGCCGCCGCAAGCTCAACTTCAACGAGGACGAGACCGAGACCCTGATCCGGGAGGTGACCCTGCACCAGGACCAGCTGTTTGGCAGGGGGGACACCAAACTGCCCCCGGGGGCCAAGAACAAGATCTGGCTCTCCATCCTCGCCAAGGTCAACGCCGTCTCCAAGTGCACCAGGGACGTGGGCGACATCAAGAAGCGCTGGTACGACATGTGCCACCGCACCAAGGACAAGGTCATCAAGCTGGCGCGGGAGACCATTCGGGAGGCCGGCCCAGGGGCAGCCCGCCGCCACCACGATCCGGCCGGCGCCGGCACCGGCAACGATGACGAGAGCGAGCCGGGCACCAGCGGAGCCGACCAGGACGGCGGCGCGGGCGGAGGCGGCGCCCAACCCGCCGTCTCCGGCCAGCGGAAGAGGCAGGCGGCGCCCCGCCCGGTGACTTGGCAGGCCCGGCAGGTGCCGCCGGGGCAACCGCTGGTGGACCCCCAGGCGCCGGTTCAGTGGCCCCCCGTGCTGCTGTTCACGCTGGGCCCGAATGCCACACGGGACAATGCCAAGGAGCCATCCCCAGACCAGCAAGCAAACGACACCCTGGATGGTAAGTGCTCTCTCTGGCTCATATAACGCACTGTCGAACATCCCGACGCCACCAAGTTTCCACAATTTAAGGTCGCCAGGAGATAAATCTATTCCCGTGCTTGGTGCAATCCGTTACAGGCCAGAATGCAATGAAAAGTTATTTCAGTTTGGCTGTTGTAGAGATCAGAGGTGGTCAAAGGACAGGTTGCATCCCAAGTTGGGAGTTTTTATCACAAAGAGTTTGCCTCATTTATCTTTTCCAATTCTACTTTTGCAAAGATTTCTGTTCCCATCACTTAAATTCTCTACATCATTTTCTCATCGCCAGGCGCCCGAGCAACTCGTTACTCTGGCGTAGGCCACTGCTTCTCCGAAAGTTTAAAATTTATTCATTAGTGTCACAAGTAGGCTTGCATTAACATTGCAATGAAGCTACTGTGAAAACGCCCTAGTCGGCATAGTCCGAGAATTTAATATGGCCAATGCACCTAACCAGCACGTCTTTTGGACTGTGGGTGGAAACTGGAGCACTGGAGGAGACCCACGCAGACACGGGGAGACTGTGGACAACAGTGACCCAAATCGGGAATTGAACCTGGGTCCCTGGCGCTGTGAGACAACAGTGCTAACCACTGTGCCATTGCGCCACAGCAACCTACGGGAGGATGTACTGGTGGTCCCAGCATTGCACAAGCAGCTCAGGTGGAAACCTCTCTCTGGGAAATTATGCCAATGTTTTTCTCCAGTTCACAGTAACTCACTGCACTTCCAATATTGCTTTTCAAAACTAACCTTCGTATCCTTCAGCTTTTGCTGCTTATTTCTCTTTATCCACATTAAGTTTAAAACAAAATCCAATCTCATTCTGCTGGATTTTCTTAACACATCTGTTATAAAGTGAAGGTCGATCCCCTCTCTGACAGCTAATACTCAACCAAAGAGAAGTACTCCGCTTCATAATCTGTTATAGTATGTATTAGAAATAGTATGATTTACTGTTCAGCAACTTTTAGTGATTAAATCAAAATAACTACTTGAGACTATCTCTGTAAAAGTAACACTTCATTGATTTAACTACCAGTGAATAGGTTAACTAAACTATTAATAAATCAAATAAACACAATTCTAATGGAATGCTGTTTATATAAATTCAATTCCCACGTATTAGTAAAAAAAAATAGAATTTTTAGTCACTCTCAAAATGCAATCAAGTTTGTCATCTTCTGGAATCTTCTTTCTGGAATCTCTGGCTTCTACTGCTAGCTTCACTATTGAGATGAGGATTTCTCTTAAGACATAAATGCAGCAATCAGAGCCAGCCAGTTTCTCTCTCTCTCTCAGAGCTGAACTAAGCTGTCATTCTGCAGGTGCTCTTGTCTTCCAGTTTGTCATTACCCACCACCACCGCCCCCCATCTCTTATACCCGCTGATGATATAGCAACATCTCCACAATAGGATTAGTTTATAGGTTACCAAAACATCAAATTCAAACATGATGGGCTGCTGTTATTCAAATTGTGAGTGACTAAAAGTTCTATTTTTTTTTGTTTAAACTGATTGGGCAAACTGTAAGAAGAGCCTGTTGTCTCGGCAACATTACCATCTAAACTGGCGATATAATGTTTCAGTCTGTGTATTCTGTATGTAGCTGGAATTTATCTTTTTTAAAACTCTTAAGTACTACCCTTTTTGAACAGACTGTGCAATTTTACAACTCTCTGTATTTTACAATTTTTAATAATTTTGCAAACACTAACTTCACAATATATATTACTAAGTGGAGTAGGCTGAGCTTTTAAATATAATTATACAAAAACCTTATAGAAAGAAAAGGGAGGCTATCGTAACACAGCAACATACCTGATCTGGTGAAATAGATAACAGGAGGATATTTTAGTAGACAGTTTGTATTCAGTATCCCATGTCCTGATTTTTGCTCAACAAATAAAATAAAGTATTGGGCCAGACGTTCCTGTTTAAAACAACCAACGAGGCTCATGACACTAGTTGTTACTTGCACACAAATGTTACAGCATCTTCAAGCCAGAGAAGGATGTGCGACTGAATGTCAATATTTGAAAGTTGGTGCTAGGAGTTGTGCCATCCATCATCAGCTTCAGAAAAAGCGTCCTGCTCCCTGCCTCACCATCGGCATGCAGTAGATGTGAATTTAAACCCACCGCAAAATTACATAAGAACCAGGAGCAGGGATAGGCCATCTGCCCCTCCAGCCAGCTCCGCCACTCAATAAGATCGTGGCTGATCTTTTTGTGGATTCAGCTCCACTTACCCGACCACTCACCATAACTCTTAATCTTTTTTACTGTTCAAAATTTATCTATCCTTGTCTTAAAACTGCTTCACTGGGCAGGGAATTCCACAGATTCACAACCCTTTGTGTGAAGGAGTTCCTCCTCAACTCAGAAATAAATTTGCATCTTCTTGTTACAAACATAAATACAGTTTTAAGGATGTGTACATGATTAATTAGAGCCAATCTTTCTTTCCCTCTTTCTGCACCAATTTGACATTGAATTCATCTGTTGTTACACTTCCTTCTCTGCTCTGGAACTGTTTACTTTTCAGTCATTCAATCTGAATCATTGAGAATCCCTGCAGAGCAGAAGGAGGCCGTTCAGCCCATCGAGCCTGTATCAACAACAATGCAACCAAGGCTTTATTCCCATAACCTTGCATATTTACCTTGAAATTCCCCCAAAAACTAATGGGCAATTTAAAATGGCCAATAAAGCTAACCTGTACATCTTTGAACTGATTGGTTAAGTAGACACACAGCTTCTTGCTCCGTTTAGTCAGGTCCACCGTGCTTTGCTGCAACATTATTAGCTCACTACGGGTGGCACAGTAGCCAGCACTGCAGTATTACAGCACCAGGGACCCGGGTTTGATTCCCGGCTTGAGTCACTGTCTATGCACATTTGCCCTGTCTCTGCGTGGGTTTCCTCCAGGTGTTCCGGTTTTCTCCTACAATCTGAAAGATGTGCTGATTAGATACATTGGGCATGCTAAATTCTCCCTTCATGTATGCAAACAAGTGTGGCGACCAGGGGGCTTTCCCCAGTAACTTCATTGCTGTGTTAATGTAAGCCTACTTGTGGCACTGCTAAATAAACTTTAAGCTTCATCAATTGATGATTTTTTTCAAACTTAAATGTGCACAAGTAAACCTTAGTAATGGCAGCTGCCATTAGACGCTCTGCTACAGTAGAATTTGGGTCAATAAGGAAAACTCTTTGCTAAATACTTGAATCCTAGGGTTGTATTTTGGAGTAATCATATGGACTGCAAGAAAGAAGTGAACTAACTACCTCTGAGCAGGAACAGTGTGCATGTTTGAAGACAGTGTCTTTTCATGTTCACATTGTTTATCCAACAGAATCCATTATTGAAGTGAAGCAGGAAGACATTGGTGCAAACTTTGATGTGGATTATTCTTCACCAGACATTGCATCACCACGGAGTCTCCAAGAAGGGAGTCCATTCCAATCTCAAGGGAGACGTGGATGTAAGCAAATTTCCCAGGAAGAAATGTTGGGTGTCCAGGAACAGCACAACGTGTTGCTTGGGGACGGTAATGAGGAGTTGCACGGCATCAGGCAGGAACTGAGAGAACTTCGGGGTGATCTTCAGGAATTAGCCGCGGGCATCAGGCAACCCCTGGAGAGGATTGCAGATTGCATGCAGGCCCTCCTTCCATTATTACAGCATCCACCTTGTCCTCGAACGACGCAGATGACTGACTCCTTCACGCAGCCAGATGAAGAAGAAACCACAGAGTCTGGCCAGTCACAGTCCCGCAGTCGACGGAGCGGTCGCAAAACATATAAACGACCAAAGCTAGATGTGTAGTCGGTTTTATCTAAGACCAGTGGATTTTTGCTTCTTTCATTTCCATCTTTGGTTGGGTCAAGTATTGCAAGTCTCGATCAGACTGCACAACCCGATCCAGTGATTCCTGAAAGTCAGTGTTTGACACTTACTCCTGTCATAACAGGGATTTTTAGGAGTGGTGGGAGTGTGAAGTCTTCATACAATCTGCACTTGAACTGTGTGAAAGAAACATTACAGCTATGTTTTAGATTTTGTGTCACCCGGACTGTTTCTGCATGGAGTATTTTGGGCCTGGGTGAATTGCAGGCCTGAATATTTGTGTTAGTGGTGCTGATAATTTGAGGTCATTAATTAAATTTATCGCCAGTGGCATTTTGCCAACACATTAAAGCACTTTTGGATCATGTGTTTTTGTGCAGTGGCTTCAATATGCTAAATATGACTTGTAATAATATTGATGAAATGAAATGCTAATGATTTGGAGCAATTTTTAACATGATTTAAAGGGTAACATTAGACAAAAGGTGGGTAGCTATAGACCGGTTAACTTAACTCCCGTCATGGGCAAAATGCTTGAATCTATCATCAAGGAAGAAATAGTGAGACATTTGTATAGAAATTGTCCCATTAGGCAGATGCAGCATGGGTTCATGAAAGACAGGTCATGTTTAACTAATTTACTGGAATTCTTTGAGGACATTACAAGCGCGGTGGGCAGCGGGGAACCGGTGGATGTGGTATATCACAATTTCCAGAAGGCATTTGACAAGGTGCCACACAAAAGGCTGCTGCATAAGATGAAGGTGCTTGACAGTATGCGTAATGTATTTAGCAAGATGTTGGATTGGTTGACTCACAGAAAACAAAGAGTAGGGATAAATGGGTGTTTTTTCTGGTTGGCAATCAGTGACTAGTGGTGTGCCTCAGGGATCAGTGTTGAGACTGCAATTGTTTACAAGTTACTTGGATAATTTGGAATTGGGACCAAGTGTGTCAAAATTCACAAATGACGCTAAGATGAGTGGCAGAGCAAAGTGTGCAGAGGACACTGAAAATCTGCAAAGGGATATAGTTAGTTTTAGTGAGTGGGCAAGGATCTGGCAGATGGAGTACAATGTTAATAATTATGAGGTCATCCACTTTAGTAGGAATAATGGCAAAATGAACTAAATAGTAAAAAATTGCAGCATGCTGCTGTGCACAGAGACCTGGGTGTCCTTGTGCATGAATCACAAAATGTTGTTTTGCAGGTGTAGCAGGTACTTAAGAGGGCAAATGGAATTTTATCCTTCATTGCTAGAAAGGTGGAGTTTAAAAACAGCAAGGTTATGTTGAGCTGCATGAGCTGCTGGTGAGACCACACCTGGTGTACTGTGTACAGTTTTGGTCTCCTTACTTGAGAAAGGATATACTGGCACTGGAGGGAGTGCAGAGGAGATTCACTAGGTTGATTCTGGAGTTGAAAGGGTTGGTTTATGAGGACAGACTGAGTAGACTAGGATTATATTCTTTGGAATTAAGGATTCCAAAGGGGAGATCTTATGAAGAGAATAGACAAGATAGAAGCAGGGAGATTATTTCCACTGGCGGATGAAACTAGAACTAGGGGGCATATCCTCAAAATAAGGGGGAACAGATTTAGGACTGAGTTGAAGAGAAACTTCTTCACCCAAATGGTTGTGAATCTGTAGAATTCCCTGCCCAGTGAAGCAGTTGAGGCTACCTCATTGAATGTTTTTAAGGCAAAGGTAGATAAATTTTTGAACAATAAAGGAATTAAGGGTTATGGTGAGCAAGTGGAGCTGAGTTCATAAGAGATCAGCCATGATCTTATTGAATGGTGGAGCGGATTCAAGGGCCAAATGGCTACTCCTGCTCCTACTGCTTATGTTCTTATGTCATTGTGGGAGCAACAATACTATAAATGTCTCTGAAGGAGGAGACTTAACATCTCAGAGCTGCACAAGTGGGAAATAGAGAGCGAATAAATATTGAAAATGAAACTACATTCAGCTGCCTTCATTACGCAAGGTGAAGACAAATGGCCTCTGGATAATGTGCATCACGGTTTTATTTCAGTTTGTTGAAAAAGCAATTTTAGCATTTTTGAAACTATTGTTCTGGTTTTTAATTTAAATATTGACATTTTCTATGTCATTTTAAATTTAGTTTGGCAATGTTTAATTCTATTTGATCAAACACACTAATATTCCTAGCCAGGCCTGAGATGTATTTAGAAACACACGTAGAAAATAGAAGCTATTTGGCCCTTCGAGGCTGCTCTGCCATTCATTATGATCATGACTGACCTCAAACCTTAGGAGACCATTTTTTACAAGTGTATGGAAGGCGGTACAGTAATTAGCACTGCTGCCTCACGGCGTTAGGGACCCAGGTTTGATTCTGGCATTGGGTGACTCTATGTGTGGAGTTTGCAAGCACTCCCCGTGTCTGCGTGAGTTTCCTCCAGGCGCACCAGTTTTCTCCCACACTCCAAAGATGTGCGGGTTAGGTTGATTGGCCATGTTAAATTACCCCTTAGTGTCAGGAGGATTGACAGGGTAAATATGTCAGGTTATGGGAATAGGACCTGGGTGGGGTTGTGTCGGTGCAAGCTCAATAGGCTGAATGGCCTTTTTCTGCATTGTAGGGATTCTATGATTCTAATCTGTAAACAGGATGCTGGTCTCCAGCATCTGGGGAGAGAGAAACAGAGTTAACAGGTCAATCATCATTAAGCCACAGCAGAGGTTAGCTGTGTTTCCAGGCATGCTGAATAGTCGTATGGACTGGTGTCATTTTAATTTATACACTAAAACCAAAGTGATGTTGAACTTGTAGGTTAAGTCCTATTTAGTCTCTAAATAATAAAATCTCTCCTCATTAGTACTGGGAGGGCAATAAGTGCTGGCCAACCACCAGGAATGAATAAAAAAACCAACATGCCTGAACAGTGTAGCAATACTTTCAAGTGTGTCTCTGTTTCAGGGGAGCACCAGTCTTTTGTAATGAGAGCTGAGCGAAGATGATTGATTCAAATTCTTCTGCTGCAGATATGATCAGAGCTGAGATTGTCTCCTTATTGCGTATCATATCTTTGGTAATGACCATTTCACAAATTACATTGATTTGTACATCACGATCGAGGTGAAAGTGAAATGAAGAAAGCAAAATGCTACAGGTGCTGGCAATCTGGCAGAGGGAAGAGAAAATACTGAGAATATTCAGCGAGCCAGGCAGCAACTTGCTAGGATGGCATGTACTGGGGGTGGCCTGGTGACATAGTGGTTAGCATTGCTGCTTCACAGAACCAGGGACCCGCGTTTGATTCCTGGCCTGGATCACTGAGCGGAGACTGCACATTCTCCCACGTCAGCATGGGTTTCCTCCGGGTGTTCTGGTTTCCTCCCACAGACAGGAGTAGCACGATAGCACAGTGGTTAGCGCTGCTGCTTCACCACTCCAGGGATCTGGTTCAATTTCGGCTTGGGTCACTGTCTGTGTGGAGTTTGCACATTCTTCTCATGTCTGTGTGGGTTTCCTCCGGGTGCTCCGGTTTCAGTCCAAAGAACTTAAGAAAAAAACTTAAAACTTGGAGCGAGAAACAGAGTTAATATTTCGAGTCAACGACCTTTTGTCTGATGAAATTGTTATTTTTCTTTCTCGTTCAGCCGCCTGGACCCTAAGTTTTGGACAGGCGCCGGAGTATGGCAACTGGAGATTTTCACAGTAACTTCATTGCAATGTTAATGCAAGACTAGTTGTGACCCTAATAAAAACAAATAAAAAAACATAAACTCCTTCACCAAGATCTCCAGCCTTTTACAATATTGGGCCCCATCTTCTGTGTCCAGCCAATATCCATGGTTATCATTGGCTGTACTCTGAAATCATTAAAGTGAATAGGCACCGAGAGTTTGGCCTGTTTCCTGCATCATAATGAGTGGACACAGTTAATCCCGTATTCTGACCTTAGTGCCCTTGTTTGGGTGCTATTTAATTAAACCCCTCTCCAAACTCTGTGTAATATCTGGAACTCACCTGTATCCAATAAATTTTCCGTCTGCTGCTGCTGCGGGTGGCAGTGTTCCTTGAGCATGAAGATCAGTAAACCATAGTACATAACAGGTTCAGATCCCTTATTCTCTGCAGCAAGATAGCTATTCTGCCCGAGGGGATTGCCAGGCAGAGATAAGACAGTTCCCCAAAGTAAAGGCGGGACTGGTTACCAAGTTAATTGCATTATCGGACTGTGCCCTACAACCAAAGGGCTTCTCAATCCATCGAATGACCATACAGCAGCCTTAGGCAAGGCCAGGGGAGCTGGGGTCTGCCTCTTAATCAATACGTCGTGAAACGAGGATGGAGCAACATAGGCAAGTTTCTGCTCCCCAGAATTAGAATACCTGACGCTAAAATGCCACCCTACTACTTTCTGCAGGGATTCACCTTTGTTATCCTGACAGCAGTTTACATTCAAAGAACAAAGAACAAAACAGCACGGGAAACAGGCCCTTCGGCCCAACAAGCCCGTGCTGCCACCCCGATGTTACCACCTCTACCCGTGATCCCTGTCAATGTTTATAGATCTATGGATTAAAAACCAAATTTGAGACAATTTAGGGAGAATTTGTTTTGCCAATTAGCCTAAGAGCACATCTTTGGGATGTGGGAGGAAACCGGAGCACTCGGAGAAAACCCACGCAAGCACGGGGAGAATGCGCAAACTCCCACAGACACCAGCCCAAATCCATGTATCTGCACAGCACAGCGATAGTCACTGAGCTGTCGTGTTGCCCATCAAATGGTCCATTCCACGCCACCTAGACAGAAAGACTATGCTGGACAAAATATATGCCACCACAGTTAGCCTTGAGGCCTTGTTCATCGCTGCGTGGGACTTCAATCAGGCCAAGCTCAAAAATATCCTACCAAGACACCACAATACATCTCCTGTTCAGAGGCCCAAACATTCTAGACCACTGCCACACAAATATCAAACATGCCTACCACTCTGTTGCTCACCCACGTTTTGGCAAATCAGACCACAAGGCTGTAACCCTGCTCCCAGGTAATAAGCAAAAACTGAAATGGTATAATCCATAAGATTTGTAACTTTGGTCTGAGGAATTGGGTGATCTCCTATGGGGCTGCTTGGAGTCAGTGGACTGGCCAGTATTTAAAAACTTTGTGACCAGCCTGAACAAGTACGCCATGTCAGTAAAGCACTTCATTAGTCTGTGTGTAGAAGAATGTGTGCCAAAGAAGCAATCTGTGTGTTTCCCGACTGGATACCATGGATGAACAGGGATATCCTGCTTGCTGAAGTCCAGGTCTGAGGCGTACAAGTCAGGAGATCCTGACCTATACAAGAAAACCAAATATGATCTATGAAGATCCATCACAGATGCCAAAAGACAGTACCGGACCAAGCTAGAATCCCAGGCTAGCCACACGGACTCCTCCAACTATAGGCAAGGTCTGCAAGACATAACAGTCTACAAGATGTAAAATCGCCAGCTCCAATGCACTTCTTCCCAATGAGCTCCGTGCATTCTATGCCCAAAATGTCGCTCATTGCAAACTAAGGAAATTTGGCATGTCCGCTACAACTCTCACCAACTTTTACAGATGCACCATAGAAAGCATTCTTTCTGGTTGTGGTATCAGCTAAGTATGACTCTTATTCTGCTCAAGACCGCAAGAAATTACGAAAGGTCATGAATGTAGCCCAATCCATCTTGCAAATGCATCCTCCCATCCGTTGACTTTGTCTACACTTCCCGCTGCCTCGGCAAAGCAGCCAGCATAATTAAGAACCCTTCGCACCCCAACCATTTTCTCTTCCACCTTCTTCCATCGGGAAATAGACACGAAAGTCTGAGGATGTGTACAAACCTACTCAAGAATAGTTTTTGTCCTGCTACCATCAGACTTTTGAATGGACTTACCTTGCATTAAGTTGATCTTTCCCTATACCCTAGCTGTGACTGTAACACTACATTCTGCACCCCCTCCTTTCCTTCTCTATGAGTCGTATGCTTTATCTGTATAGTGCACAAGAAACAATACTTTTCATTTTATTCCAATACAAACGACAATAATAAATCAAATCAAATCTGCAACTTTCTGACGAAATGGCACTTGCAAAGGCTTGAACAGGATCATGAGGTGCCACAGAAGAGAAGAGGCTGATTTGATTTTATAACCCGAAGTTTTAATGTTTATTTATTCAAGTTTAAACCTTTGGTTATAAAATAGAGCGCCATCCAGTTTGCAGCGAGGGACATTTTGGGATCAGTTGGTATTTTAGCGGAGTTGCAGTTTGCCATACCATGGTTGGGATGTGAGAACATTTGAGATTTTAAAAAAATGCACCGTTTTGTAGACAAACGTGTCCTTTGTTTTTGAACCACTGCAAACCCCTTTGCAATGCGAATTTGACGCCAGACAAAAACAGGCGTGATTGCAGCAAAAAAAAAATTGAGTTGGACAGGGAGTTTTAAAGTGATTACACTTCTATACATTTCGGACCGTAATGTAATAAGCACCCCATTTTTCCTCAGTTGCGATTAATGTTAGCTGGCCAGGTTTTGAGTTTTTCTGCACAGTGCTACTTGCAATGTTTGAGCTCTCTATCGCACTGTAGGCGGCGGTTGTTACTGACAGCGAGGGCTGAGAAAAGACACGTTACTGCTCCAGGGGAGAAAATAAAACAAGGTGCATGCAGCAAGAGAGGTGGGCAGGCGAGAAGCACAGGGCAGAAAGACAAAAGACAACTGGGGTACGAAAAGAACTGGGGTGGTGAGCAAGAACATTGGAGATACGTAAGTGCATTCATCTCACTGTTTTTTTAAAAGGGAGGGGAGCAAATTAAATCAGTTTCACCCTCCCTCCTCTTTGTTTTGCAAGCAAGGTTTGCATGGGAAGGGGCAAAAGTTTTGCAATTCGCACGACGCCCCCCCCCTCCTAATCTCCAAAGCGCGTCCCGGGGCAACTTCGCAGCGCGAGCCGCCGGGCAAAAAAAAAAGCGGCCCCTAGCAACCGCGGCCGGGCCCCCCTGGCAACGGCGGCTGGGCCTCAGAGGAGGCGGAGGTTCGGCGGCACTCGGGTCCGCTCCGGGCGGCCGGGCTTGCTGGATTCCCTCGGAGACGGTGAGTCAGACAGGGAGAGCCCTCCCGAGCACCTCTCCGGGGCGGAGGAGGGGGGGAAGAGGCCTCGGGATCTCTCTCTCTCTCTCTCTCTTTCGTCCACCCCTCTCGATGTGGGAAGCCACGTCTCCACCGGCCCCCTCGGTTTTGCTGCTGACAAAGCATCCCACCGCCAGGCCGCAAAGCCCCGGCTGTCGTTAGGGGACCGACTGAGTAGCAGCCACGCATCTCGGATGCAGCTTTGCTTGGGGCTAAATATATTGGCTGCCCTGTCTGTTGTTGTATTCCACATCTCCCCCCCCCCCCCAATTAAAGTGACTGAAAATTTTGGATGATACATTTTGAAATTTTTCGTGTTGGTTTTGATTTATTCTGCATTTGAAATGGAAGTTGTAAAGTTTATTTACCGGTGTCACTGTTAAGCCTACGTTAACACTGCAATGAAGTTATTGTGAAAATCTGTTTAACTGTTTTGCCTGCTGCTACAAACATCCACTTCCCCCACTGAACGGTGTCTGAAATTTTTGGGTGATATATTTTCCAACCTTTAGTGTGATAGTGTCAGTCTGCAAGTTATATATTTGAATGGAAGTTTTTAAGTGTCACGAATAGGCTTACGTTCACACTGCAATGGAGTTACCGTGAAAATCTGTTCTCGTTTTGTCTGCTGCTGTACTCACATTCCTTTCACCGTAGCAAGCAAAACATCAAACCCATTGATGTAATCATAGAATCTCTACAGTTCAGAAGGAGGCCATTCGGCTCATCAAGTCTGCACTGACCACAATTCCCCCCCCCCGGCTCTATCTCTATAATTCCACGAACTTACCCTAGTCAGTCCCCCAGGCGCTAAGGGACAATTTAGCATAGCCAATCCACCTAACCTGTAATGGGCAGGACTTGGGGCAAGTTAGGATAAATTATTAGGATAAATAATTAGGATAAAGGGCTTTGGATAAATTCAAGTTACGGAGAGTAAGGTGTACAACGTACAACTATATAGTGGTAATTTATCCATAGAAATACTAGTTAGAGCATCTGCACAAAACAGTGGTTCAAATCCCAGATCTGCTGGTATGTTTTCGTGAAGATTAATATTTATGTTTGAACTATTATTAGAAAGTTAAATATGTGTGGGCTAGTTTTCTTAGCATTTTGAGCTCAAGGGCAACAAGATATGTAAAACTTTTTTTTTGCATCAGCTTGTACAGAATACATTCTAACTGGACAAGGATTTCTTCAGTAACCTCCCGTGTGTACTATTGCTACCATGCCATAAATGACAGAATAATCCTCGATGATCCCTGCGCCTCGGCAGTGTTTATCCATTTGGAGAAACAGCTTCTTCCAGGGGTACTTGAAGGGTTCAGTGATCACCTGGTCTGGAATCACAGATCAATGGAAAGGGGTTGAAATCACTTGGTTTGCTTTTGGTGGGATATACGCAAATGTGTTTGTGTAAAGTTAATTTGTCTACTATTTTGCCAAATTATATTTGAAATAGGTTAATGTTGTCATTAAAATAATGGGCAGAGGATTTTGATTTGGATATGTTTATAATATTAGTGATTTCAACCCAGTAATTTGTATGACTAATTTTAAAAAATGTTCTTTTGTATAGCATCTTTCATGACCTCAGCCCTTTATTAACCTTTGCAGTCAATGAGATGTAATTAAGGGAGCACAGCAAAGATATTAATATTTTAATAATTAGTTGTAAGGAGGATAAATATTGACCAGAATATGAGTATGATGTTGCTCCCTTCCCAGTAGTGAACACACATTTTTGTGGCCATCTAAGATGGCACAAGGAATTTGTTAATTGTGTCTCTGACATGAAGTATTTCCTTCATGTAAACCCTGTTTGTGCTTTGTGGGATCCAACCCATAACCTTTTGACTTTGAGGTGATGATGCTATCAGCTATTGGAAACAAAATATTTGTATTCTAATAACTTCTTCCGTGGCCTTAAGATGTCCAGAAGCACTTCAGAGACATTGGGATAATTATAAACTGTGGTTACTGCTGTAATTGTAGAATGGTTGCAGCACAGAAGTGGGCTATTCAGCCTGTTGTCTCTTGGCTGGCTCTCTGGAGGGGCAGTTTATCTAGGTTCGTTCCCCTATTTTCTCTGCAGAGACCTGCGCTTTTTTTTCCTTGTTAGATAACCCAATTCCTCCTCAAATGCCTTGATTGAAGTTACTTCTATCATGCTGTCAGGCAGTGTGTTCCAGATCCACTTGCTGTGTGTGAAAGTTTTTTTCTCATGCTACTATTCGTTCTTTTACCAATTGCTTTAAATCTGTGTTCTCTTGCAAGTAAAGTTTATTAGTCACAAGCAGGTTTGGCATTAACATTGCAATGAAGTTACTGTGAAAATCATTGATCCTTTCATTCAGGGGAACAATTCCTCCCCATCTACTCTGTCCAGACACCCCATGATTTTGTATATTCTACAAATCTCCTTCCAAAACAGTTCCAGCCTCCCTGATCTATCTACATAATTAAAGTTCCTACTCTTGGAGCTGTTTTTGTTCATCCTTCCTCCAATATCTCTGATAACTTTATATCTTTCCTAAAGTGTAGCGCTCAGAACTGGACATAGTCTCTACTGAGGCTGAAGCAATGTTCTATACAAAATGAACATTCCTGGTTTTTGTCTACTGTTCCCTTAATAATAAAGCCTAGAATGTTGTAGTTTGAGCCCTGCTGGCAGAGAGGGTGCTGACTAAAACGTGACCCAAAGAGATCAGCCTATTGTGAGCTCAAATTACTGAAGGAATAATTTCAAAAGAGTCATAATTCCGCTTTCAATCTGTTCTGCTGGCACCTTCAATGATTTATGCACGTATGCATCAGGGTCCCTCTGCTTCTACGCTCCCATGTTCTTCCAAACAAAATGAAATACGTGTGGAGTCTGCACATTCTCCCTGTGTCTGTGTGGATTTCTTCCGGGTACTCCAGTTTCCTATCAGAGTCTGAAAGATGTGCTGGTTAGATGTATTTGTCATACCAAATTCTCCCTCAGTGTACTCAGACAGGTGCTGGAGTGTGGTGACTTGGAGATTTTCATTGTAACTTCATTGAACTGTTTTTGGAACCATACTTGTGACATTAATTTAAAAAAAACTTCACGCTTTTCTGCCATCAGTTTCATTTGCTGCTTGTCCACCCATTTTAATACAGCTCTGTTAACTTAGTTTGTCTGTACGCAGCTTCCACCTGACCTGCTGAACATTTTCAACATTTTCTGTTTTTATTTTGTTTTAAATGCTGTGGTATTTTGTTTGTGTAAATGCAGCAGCCAGTTGTACACAGTGATGTTCTCCAAACATTGAAACCAGACAATACTCTAAGAAGTGGTCTTATGATTCTTACGATGCAAATGGGATTGTTTTGCCAATTTTTTTTGTTTATTATGCATAATAGTTAGCGGAAAAGTAGAGCTGAATGTGATCAGCATACAGGTGAAAAGTGACCCAGTCGGTATACAATTTTGTGTGTGTGTGTGTGTTTGAGAATGGAGTGCTGGCATACTTCAGAGCTGATCTTGTGTAGGCAGAAAGATAAAATGTACAGATACCGCTCTGTTAAGCAAAGACGTGGATTAAGGGCTTGCCAATCCATTGACTTTGAGTGCTGCTGAAGTGAGGGTCTTTAACCCAATAGTTCTGCTCATAATGACCTCTCTGTCAGTGAAAGATGTGTTTGCTTCCTATGTCTCTCTCCTACAGTTTTGTGACATGGTTAAAAGTTGTGTTGAGGTGTGAAGTTTGCATTTGGATGTATCTGGATACCAAAAGATTTCAAGTGCAGATTAGATTTGAAG
This sequence comes from Sphyrna mokarran, assembly GCA_024679065.1. Taxonomy (NCBI): domain Eukaryota; kingdom Metazoa; phylum Chordata; class Chondrichthyes; order Carcharhiniformes; family Carcharhinidae; genus Sphyrna; species Sphyrna mokarran. Next base: position 44,312,100 of record JAGIQG010000018.1, read on the forward strand.
TACTCCTTTCTTTGCCTAGTCATTCTATTAGTCCTCATGCCTTCAAAAGCCGTTGCATCTTAAATTTGCCATTATTCTGATCCAGCTCTGATTTGTAACATTGATCTGTCACTGATTTGAGTTCTATTGCTTTGGGAAATAACAATGTATTTTTTGTATTGAAATAATCAAAGAACTGGATGGCTGACTAGGCTAGTGACCTTACTTGCAGTCCTAGGATATGGTTTTCATGGAGTCCTACAGTGCAGAAGCAGGCCATTTGGCCCATCAAGTCTGCACTGACCACAATCCCACATAGCCCCTATCCCTGTAACCTCTTATATTTATCCTAGCTAGTTCCCCTGACACTAAGGGGCAATTTAGCATGGCTAATCCATCTAACCCGCATGTCTTTGGACTGTGGCACGAAACCGGAGCATCCGGAGCAAACCCACGCAGACACAGGGAGAACGTGCAGACTACTCACAGACAGTGACCCAAGCAGGGAATCGAACCTGAGTCCCTGGCGCTGTGAGGCAGCACTGCTAACCATTGTGCAACTGTGCCATCCCACTGTGCCACCACTTTGAATGCAGCCCAAAAGTTATGGTTGCAATCTTATTTTCCAGGTCCTTGTGAAATTTATTTCCACCCATCTCAATGATGCTTGGTACACAGCACAACACAACAAATTTAATTGTGATAATTAGTAATCTCATTTATCCCACAAGGTTGATTTGCATACAGATTTTTTTAATTATCTGTTCTTGGGATGTGGACCTTTCTGGCAGCAGAGCCAGCATTTGTTGCACATTCCCAGCTGCCCTTAAGAACATGGTGGTGAGCTGCCTTCTTGAATTGTGCAATCCATCTGATTTGATTTGATTTATTATTGGAATACTATGAAAAGTATTGTTTCTTGCTTACTATTACAACAAAGCATACCATTCATAGAGTATGTATGGGGAGAATGAAAGAAGAGGATGAGAATATAGTGTTGCAGTTATAGATAGGGTGAAGAGAAAGATCAGCTTAACGTTCAAAAGCTTGTAGGTATACCCACAGTGCTGTTCCATTTATTAGGAGAGCAGGAGGATTAGCATGTTGATGAAGAGTAACGGTGCTCTGTTTCGACTTGTGTATCCTGTAGATTTATTTGGAGGCTTCCACTTGTTGTGATCAGTAACGTTCAGGACTGATAGCGAACATAGAAATCTAATTTTCCTCCAGTGGGCAGAAGTAAAGAACAATAAGGGGATTGGAAACCCTTAAGTGTGAGATTATTTGCTAATGTTGCAGGTATTCTAATGAAAGATCATGTCAGCATAATCGTTCATTACAACATCTGAAGCATTAACTCTTTCCTCGGATGCTTTCTGACCTCGGTATTTTCTGGTGTTTTCCATGCTTGTTTCAGATTTCTTCTGCAATATTTTGCCTTTGTCAATGTGTGATTATTTGATTTAGCTGGTGCCTCCACCTACAGGGGAAATAAGTGCTTATCGAGCAATGGATAAAGCTCTTAGCTAGTAAAAACAAGGAGGGTACAGACTGTCCACGTGCACAGTTAATCAGATTGGTAGCAGATACAGTTAATTTGAACATCATTTCTAATGGCAGTTGTGCTTCAATTATTTTTCTTGGCAGAATGCAAGATGCATTTAAACCTGCTGCAGGAAATGATATCTGACTCAGGATGTCTTCTACTTTGTTCTGCATTTGTAGAGTTGGTACTGAACTCTTAAACCAATGAGTTGCCTACTACTGAATATAAGTTACACCAATAGCATTTCCGTCTGTCCCATATGCTGCCTTGTATCTAACTTTACTTATATACATTCTGTTTTGCTTCAGCACTGTGTTCTGTTAAACAGTATAGAGATAACAATGTCCAATTGTTTGTGCTAGTTTGGGTTTTGTCGTTTTCACGTGCTGGTATGTAGAATATTTTACCAGTGCAAAACCACACTTGAGTAATTCAGGCTTTCAGTTTGTTTTTGATTTGGTCATTAATGCATTTAAGAACTAGCAAGATTTGTCAAATTGTGGATTTCAATACTATTAGCAGTAGATTTTATCAAATGGTCATAGAGAGCATTGAGAAGTGTGTTTAAGGGCATAGTGGTTAGTGCTGCTGCTTAGCAGCACTAGGGACCTGGGTTCAATTTCCGGCTTGGATCATCATCTGTGCAGAGTCTGCACGTTCCCCTTGTGTCTGCGTGGGTTTCCTCCCACAGCCCAATGACGTGCTGCTTAAGTGCATTGGCCGTAGTAAATTCTTCCTCAGTGTATCCGGACAGGTGCAGGAGTGTGGTGACCAGGGGATTTTTCACAGTAACTTCATTGCAGTGTTAATATAAGCTTACTTGTGACACTAATAAATAAACTATAGGATTTGAAATGCATTTCTTGTCTTGTTCCATTTGAATGCTGTAATAGTGCTGGAAATACAGTTAGATGTGATATCATCAAACTACACAGTATTTTAATTTCATAAACACGAAAGCAACTGAAGAGATTCTTTCGAGCATTTGCTGCATATCCTTGAATGCTAAAATAAAGACCAGTCTTTTGATTCAGATAAGGATCGAGTGCTGTTGAATTAATAGGAATGGGAAATTTCCCACATTAGCACCTATTGGTAAGCATTCAAATGCTTCAGATTGTATGCAAAGTAAATTCCGCTGCTGTTGGGCCTAACCCCAAAGGGCATGCTATATGTATTACACCATTGAGAAATTTTCACCAAATGTTTTGGCCTTCAAGTGAGATTGCTAAATTGTGGATTATTGTAGGCAATTTGGTTAGACCTATAACCCCTGAAATTATCTGATTTGGTTGGTATCAGGCCTTTAGTTCCTTTTTATTCTGTTTGTTTTGAATGAAAGATGATGCTTTTAATGTTTCCATATTCAAAGGGGCATTGGATTGTTGTTTGAAAAGGAAGAATGTGCAGAGTAGTGGGGAAAAGTTGGAGGGGCACTTGGAACTATTGTTAAAGTTTTAATGTTTATTTATTAGTGTCATAAGTTGGCTTACATTGACACTGCAATGACATTACTGTGAAAATCCCCTAGTTGCCACATTTAGGTGCCAATTCGGGTACATTGAGGGAAAATTTAGCATGGCCAACGCACCTAACCAGCATGCTTTTGGATTATAGGAAGAATTCGGAGTACCCAGAGGAAACCCACCAGACATGGTGGAAAAAGACTCTGCACAATGATCCGTGCCAAGAATCGAACCTGGGTTCCTGGCCCTGTGAGGCAACAGTGCTAACCACTCTGCCAGCCCATACTTGAAAGAGCAAATGCAGAAACAATGGGCACATTGGTCTCCTGTGCTATATAACAGTTCTGCATTGTGTGCTGGTAGTTTTCGAACTTTTTTGTGCCTGGGATGTTGCTAGTCTTTCATTTTGCATTATTTTTCTGTTATGCAGTAAAAAAGCCTCTCAAAATCAGCAAGATTTGTATTCTTTGTTATGTGATATTCATTTCTTCAAAGAGCAACCTAACATAGTACCTAGATGCCTAATGCATTTAAAGTAATCTGAATACTCTGTAGTTAGTTTAACAATTCTTGATCTCTGTTGCCCTGCTGTTGCATGCTAAAAATCTTTTGGTTTGTTTCACTGTATGCATGCATGAGATGGACTCTAGATGAGTTATCTACCACGAGTTTTGAAGAATTTTATCAAAATTATATGTTTTGTATTTTTTTTTAAGTATTGAAGGGTGGCACAGTGATTAGCACTGCTGCCTCACAGCACCAGGGCCCTGGGCTCAATTCTGGCTTCAGGTGATTGTGTGGAATTTGCACATTCTATCTGTGTCTGCATGGGTTTCCTCCCTCAGTCCAAAGATATGCAGGTTAAGTAGACTGGCCGTGCTAAATTGCTCCTTAGTGTCAGGGAGATTAGTGGGGTAAGTATGTGGGGATAGGACCTGGGTAGGTTTACTGTTGGTACAGGATCAATGGTCCGAATGCCTCCTTCTGCACTGTAAGAATTTTATGATTCTATGCACTCAATTGCAGCATATTGCCATTAGTCCACTGAAGCAGATTCTGTTCTTTCCTGCATAATGTGTTAAGTTTTCAGTGATGGACTGGTGCATGCATATCTTGTTAGATCAATGTTGATATAAATATTATACACATAGAACATACCTTGTGAAGGCAAAGTTGCATTGGCTAGAATTCCCCAAGCTTGTCATTTAAAGCACATGACTGTGAAGTGTTGGCTAGATCAAATTCTTATTGCATATCACAATTTGCAGTGTTTGTTTACCAGTCCATTTGGTAAGAAATGGAGCTGTACAATTCCATTTGTTTCTGTTCCTGTTTGCAGTGTAGCTCTTGAGTCTATTGTTGTATTGCCTAATGATTAAATGTAACAGATTTCATGGCATTCCTTACTTACGGTAAATTGATTGATAGGCTGCTTTGTATGGATGGTAATGCTTTACAATGAAATGCAGAATAATTGTTCTGTGAAAGTCGAGCTTTGTCTCTTTAAAATCACAGTGAATTCGTAGATGGGAATGTTTTGATTTGTTTCAGATTCAAAAGCACACAGGATTTAAGATTGTTTTGCATCTGTAACAAAAATGATGTTGATGTCTGCCTTTTCGCTGCATTTGAAGAATTTATCATGTGTTGTGGGAATCTTTGCTCATGTTAGGCCTAATATTTTCGTTACAGTGCAACTTAGTCTTTGCATTTGTTTATTAATCACTGACATCTGATCTGTTATCTTGTATAATAATTCAGCAAAGTACTTTTATATTTTGAAAAAAAAAGTTCTATTTTTCACTAGGGTAGATGTGCAACTTTTTGGCTCTTCTGCCCTCCATGTTTTAGAAGAATTTGTGGAACACCAGGAAGAGCAGGTTCTTTTAATAGCTTAAAATATTTTTAAGAGATTTTGTTTTGCTTATTCTCTTCACTTGTCATAAACCTTCTGATAATTGCTTAAACTGATATTTTAATTATTGTATGATTTGTTTTCACAATGATTAAAATTGCATGGTATGGATGTGGTTTCTGCTGTAACAGTAGAGCAGAATATAGAATACTTAAATTAATTTATCATGATTCCTGTTAACATATCCCAAGTGTCTATCTCAAAGAGATACAGTGCTCTGATAGTTGTAAGATTATTATGAAGGAAATAGCTAAGATAGGAGCAGGGAGATCGTTTCCACTGGTAGGTGAAACTAGAACTAGGGGGCGTAGCCTCAAAATAAGGGGGAGCAGATTTAGGATTTAGTTGAGGAGGAACTTCTTCACCCAAAGAGTTATAAATCTGCAGAATTCCCTGCCCAGTGAAGCAGTTGAGGCTACCTCATTGACTATTTTTAAGGCAAGGATAGATACATTTTTTAACAATAAAGGAATTAAGGATTATGGTGAGCAGGCAGGTAAGTGGAGCCTAATCCACAAAAAGATCGGTCATGATTTTGTTGAATGGCGGAGCAGGTTTAAGCGGCCAGATGGCTTACTCCTGCTCCTAGTTTTTATGCTGTTACAAAAGTTTGGAATTGTTTCATGATTTAGTACTCACTGATAGTAACCATCATGTCCTTTCCAGTGTTCAAAGTAAACAGTTGTGCATTCTGTTCTCAGTTAAGTGGCTTTTTGGACTTTTGATGGGTTACTTGTTTCATAGCTTTCGTTATTGATCGCTTAAAGCCATTAACCTTTAATGTAACAGGAAGCAAGATGCAAATACGTTTGCCTTGTTTCTGCTGTACAGCTGAAGGATAGGTATTTAGTGATGGTGTGATTCAAGGCAGCATGTTAAATTAGGATGGAAAAGTGTTGTTTATATTTAATGATTTTGGCGGTAAGTTGAATATCTATGCCAGAACTACCATAAACAAGTAGAAGATTTTTTTTATAAGGCTTTTCCATGTTTTGAGTCAGCGTTTTGGGTTTTAGAATTGAGTGCGTGGAGTAAAAAGAGTAACAAAAATCATTTATAGCACTAAGATTTGTTTTGATTTTTCTTGCGAATAGTTGATACAGCTACAATAGCCTTTATCTGTGCTGTAAACCTCTACTTCTATGATAGACAGTCTTGAGCCATATACATAAAACAAAGCAAAAATACTACAAATGGTGAAGACCTGAAATAGAAAAACAGAAAATACTGGAAATACTCATTGGTCACACAGAATGTGTAGAGTCATAGAATCCTACAGTGCAGAAGGAGGCCCTGGTCCTATCCCCACAACCACATGCATTTAACCTAGCCAGTTCCCCTGACACTAGAGGAGGCAGAGTTAACATTTTCAGGTCATTGGCCTCCTCCTGTACTGAAGGGATCATTTTGACCCATTGAGTCTGTATTAACTACAATTCCACCAAGTCCCACCTGAAACCCCGCAGATTTACCCTGCTAATCCTCTGACACTAGGGTCAATTTAACATGGCCAGTCAACCTAATCCACATATTTTTGGACTGTGGGAGGAAACTGGAGCACCAGGAGGAAACCTGTGCAGACACGGGAAAATGTGCAAACTCCACACTTTTTCCGGTGACCTGAGACTGAGATTGAACCTGGGTCCCTGGCGCTGAGAGGTAGTGGTACTAACCACTGTGCCACGCAGAGACCCTTTGTTAGGTGTCTCCTTCTCACTTAACAAAGGCTGCAAGCCTTGCTGACTGTTTCCAGCATCTCCTATTTCTTATTTTAGTGTATAACCGAGTCTTGGTTGTTTGCTTGGATGGTCATGTTATATGGGCTGAACCTAAATCATTGATGTGTGACTGAGACAAGTGTGTAAGACTGTAAGAACATCGGGCTAAAATTTAAAATACTTTTTTGTGTTGTGGCATTTTAAGTGTCTTAATCATAAATTTTGATTCCCATTTAAAGGGTGTTTAATACATTACCAAAACAATGCTGATGTAAATCTAACACATTTAACTGTATGAATCTGCAAAAAGAGTTATACTTTATAGTGTAAGCGAATAAAGAGAGCATGCAGAATCATTTGTGTGACTTATTGTTTCTTTTTCTGCCTCAGAATCTGCATCATTAGAGGAATTGGATGTAAAGGATAACATGTCCAATGTATCCAAGGACAGAAGTGATAGGTGGCAAGAAATTCAGAAAGGACTACAATTTATCCAGTAAGTGTCTCCCTAAGCAGTGTGCTTAATTTTACTGTTCTCTGAAGCTCATATTCTCTGAATACAACTGAAGCAACATCCAAAATCAGTTGTATGTCCTCTACAAGGTTCTCTGGATGCTGGAAACTTGGAAGGAAAAAAGGTGCAAAAAAATGTTGGAAAAACTCAGCAGGTCTGGCAGCATCTGTGGATGCAGTAATTAAAGAATGCTGTTAAAGACAGGCTGATGGGATAATTCCCCCTCCAGTTTCTCTTCTTTCCCTCAACTTGCAGGTTAGCTCCTTACCACTGTGACATGTTTGATATCATTAATGTATCATGTGAGAAATGAGTGAATTCTGTTACTGTGCTCTAATCAAACCTTGATGTTCTTTAAACACTGCTCCTGGAATCTCTTTGTGATTATTGCATGACAGCGAGTGTAAATACTGGAGGGTTAATTCTGGGATTGGATGTCCCAGTGAGGAATGATAACAGTATCTTGGAACTTTGTGGGTGTGCAGTCAAGGGATTTCAGTACAGGAGTTCTGATGCACGTTTGTCCCTAAGTTTGAACCTGGACGATTTGGGCCAACATATCAGTGTAGCAACATACACTGAATAACAAAAATATTATTGGTATTTTTCCCTATCTTGCTTTTAATTTGGCATTATTACTTTAGTAAATATAAATTAATCAGCCAAAGAATTAGAAAACGTTTAGAAATTAAATACCTTAGCAGCTTGCAATATAGAATTCCAGTTTTCTTTCTTCCAGCCAACAAGTTACACCCTTCCCTGTGGCATGTTCAGTAATACTTACAGTAATTGTATAGACGTTTCCGATTGCAGGTGTGCGCCATAGAACATAGAAAAACTACAACACAAACAGGCCTTTCAGCCCACAAGTTGCGCTCATTGTATCCCTACCTGCCAGGCCTATCTATAACCCTCAATCCCATTGAATCCCATGTACTCATCCAGAAGTCTCTTAAAAGACCCTATCAAATTTTCCTCCACCACCAACGGCAGTTGATTTTACTTACCCACTACCCTCAGAGTGAAAAACTTACCCTGATATGTCCTCTGTACCTACTTCCCAGCACCTTAAACCTGTGTTCTCTGGTAGCAACCATTCCAGCCCTGGGAAAAAGCCTGTGAGAATCTACCCGATCTGTACCTCTCAACATCTTATACATTTGTGTCAGGTCACCTCTCATCTTTTCTCTCTCTAGGGAGAAAAGACTGAGCTCCCTCAACCTGTCCTCATAAGGCATGCCTCCCAATCCAGACAACATCCTTGTAAATCTCCTCTGCACCCTTTCAATAGCCTCCACATCCCTCCTGTAATGAGGCGACCAGAACTGAGCATGTGGAGTTTTAAAAAAATTCTGTCAAAGAGATAGATGAGTTCCTAGTTTCTTTTAAATGTGCAAGCAGGAAATATATTGAACAGTAAAATGAGTACAATCTGTTTGTTTTGCAGCAGCAATTTGTATATTATCTACTTGATTACTACAGTTTGTCACAAATTTCACATTGTTATCCGTAATGGTGCGTGATTAGTAAAATCAGACAATGCTGGAAATACTCAGCAGGTTTGGCAGCAACTATGAAGAGAGAAACTGAGCTTATGTTTCAGATCGTGTCCTTTTATCAGATCTGATTATGTTGGCACCAGATGGATCATGTTGGCACAAAAACTGAAAATGCTGGAAAATCTCAGCAAATCTGATAACATCTGTGGAAAGAGAGTAGAGTCAATACTTTGAGTCAGGATAACTCTTCGTCAGAATTGCTCGCTCGACACTCTGTCTTGAAACATTGTCAGAATTTGTTCTCTCTCCACGGATGCTGCCAGACCTGCTGAGATTTCCCAGCATTTTCTGTTTTCGTTTCGGATTCCAGCATCTGCTGTATTTTCCTTTTATCATGTTGACAAACTGCTGAAAAGGAGCGCTGTTTTGTTTCCCTAATTGTTTTGGTGGATGCATTGTTGATGGCAAACAATGTGGTGTGTTGTGTTATATAACATTCTGCTGTGATGGAAGCAACGTAAGCAACTTGCTTGATGGTGGATTCGAGTCACAATTTACATGGGAAAATTATCTCTTTGTGCTACACTCTGCCACTTTATTGACCTCAGAAATAGAAAATAGGTGATTGATGTCAATATTGTGGGGCAAAAGATCGTATTTGTTTTTGACTTAATTAATTGCAAGAAATTATGGATGAAGCACTACTGGTAACATGTAGGCCGTATAGGCATTGTCAGATTCCTCAAACTTTTTCAGATTGCTCAATATTTCTTGCCCAGTCTTTAACCAAATTTCACCAGGAATACACAGTGCACTCCTCACGGAGCTGTCTCAGTGCTGTAGAGTTGGTGGGAAATGTTGGGAAGGTGTGGTAGAGAGATAGGACACACCCTCTCTATACAGCACTAGGTTTCATATATTAATGATCTGGAGGAGGGAATTGAATGTATTATTTCCAGATTTGCATATGACACAAAGTTGGGTGGGAGGGTGAGCTGTGAGGAGGATGCAGAAATGTTTCACCGTGATTTGGACAGGTTTGAGTGAGTGGGTATGTGCATGGCAGATGAAGTATAACATGTATTAATGGGAGTATATTGGTAGCAAAAATAGGAAGGCAGAGCTAAATGCTTAGTTTTATGTCCTCATGCATCAGTCACTGAAAATAAGTGCACAGGTACAGCAGGCAGAGAAGAAGATATGGTATAGCAAGAGGATTTGAGTATAAGAATAGAGGTGTTTTACTGCAATTGTATAGGGTGTTGGTGAGACCCTGGAGGTTCGTGTACAGTTTTAGTATTTTTATCTAAGGAATGATGCCCTTGCAACAGAGGGAGTATAATGAAAGTTTGCCAGGCTGATTACTGGCATGTCATGAGGAGAGACTTAAGTTAGTTAGGATGGTATTCATTGGAGGTTAGGAAAAGTGAGAGGGGATCTCATAGAAATTTATAAAATTCTAACAGGATTAGACAGGGTAGTTCCTAAAGAATGCCCCTGATGGTGGGGGAGTCCAGAACTATGGTTCACAGTTTGAGGATGACGGGTAAACCTTTTAGGATTGAGGTAAAAAAAAAAAGTCTTAATTTAGAGAGTGAATGTCTGGCATTCACTATCACAGAAAGTAGTTGAAGTCAAAACATTGTCTGATTTCAAGAAGAAATGATATGGCCCTTGGGGCTAAAGGGATCAGGAGATGTGGGAGGAAACTGGATTGATTTTGATGATCAACCATGATCGAAAAGAATAGCAGAGCAGGTTGAAGAGCCTACTCCTTCATTTTCTACTTCTATTTTCTATGTTTCAATGTGATAAGGTAACTTTAATTGTGAATGCTAGTGAATGAATTAATTGGTAGGGTGGAGTAAGTTGGTAGGATGGTGGAGGGGTTGTCAGGTCATGTTGAGAGTGGTAGGTTAGTTTGGGAGAAGGTAGTGGACTACCCACCAGGAGGTGGTCAGGAGATAATAAAACAGTTGGCGGAGTTGGAAGCTTCTCAGGGAGGGGTGGTCAATGAATGATTGGAAAGTCTGTCCTATAGTTATCCAGGATTTTGACTAAGTTTTAATCTGTCTGACGTTTCCTGGGTAATCGTTCAGATAAGTACAGCAAAGCTATCTGAAATCCCTAACTTTGAGTCTAATATATCCACTGAAGGCCCTGGGGAACAGGTGAATTTCAGATTTCTCACGGAGGTCAGAGCATTGAACAGGACATGCATCTTGGGTCGATGATTAGAGACTGAAGATTGGGGTTATCAATTAACTATGTTGGCCTTGTTCTAGTGTTGTGACTAGAAAATATTATATCAGACAGATTTTTGTGTTGGTTGATGTATTTTTAATGTTTTGGTATGTTGATTATCACATGCATCCAGTATGTGATGTTTATTTCTTTGTCAGTATTATTTCTGTTTGTTGTGTTGATAAATTATGGTTGTGGTAGAGGTAAATTGATTTTACCATGGATGGAATTTCATTAAGGTAAATTGAAGAGCACTTTATCACAATAAAGAACGCAGCATCTGAGGACAAAACTTACTTCAGTAATTTATTCCTTTAGAAAACCATTCAAATTTTTTATTGGCTCGTCAATTCAGTAATATAAAACACTTAATTACAATTGTGTCAAGATAATAAATCTAATGAGGGCAGCATTGAAACCAGCAGCAATAAGTCAGATCCTTAGGATGCTGCAAGCTCCAAAAAATGCCTCCCTCTGTTGGCTGTGGAAAGCACACATTAGTAACATTAATTAAGTGTTAATAGTCACTATATTTCTTTTTCACTACTGGTCAAAATCTCCCCTCTGCTGAAACTGCTGACCAACTAGGATTCACTTCCCTAAGTGGCAATTATTCATATATGAGTCTTGACAGTCATTGTCAACAAAATACTTTGACCATGTGGAGTGCTGCTGCAGCTGCATTCAGTTCTTAGCAATGCCTATTTACATGCAGTTCTCAGTGGAAATTACTGGATTGAAGACATACAGGAACCTTAATTTATTTTCTCCCTCAGGATGAAAGTTTCGCGTTAAAGTTTAGTTATTAGTGTCACAAGTAGGCTTACATTAACACTGCAACAAAGTTACTGTGAAAATCTGCTAGTCGCCATACTCCGGTGCCTGTGTGGGAACACTGAGGGAGAATTTAGCATGGTCAATGCACCTATGTACGTTAGGGCGGCATGATGGCACAGTGGTTAACACTGCTGCCTCTCAGCGCCAGGAACCTGAGTTCAATTCCTGACTTGGGTGACTCTGCGGAGTCTGCACATTCTCCCCATATCTGTATGGGTTTCCTCCCACAGTCCAAAGATGTGCGTGTTAGGTGGTTTGGCCATAAGAAATTGCCCCTTTGTGTCAAGGAGGTCTAGCTAGGGTAAATGCATAGGGTTATGGAATAGGGCCTGGGTAGGATTATAGTTGGTGCAGACTCGATGAGCTGAATGGCCTCCCTGCAGTGTAGGATTCTGTGTTCCATATTCGGACTGTGGGAGGAAACCAGAGCACCTGGAGGAAACCCACGCAGACATGGAGAGAACGTGCAGGTTCCACACAGACAGTGACCTAAGCCGGAAATCGAATCTGGGTCCCTGATGCTGAGGTGGCAATGCTAACCACTGTGCCCCTGTGCTGTGGACCAGGAATCCCATGATAGTTACGACAGTGGTATATTTCTGAAACCAGTTAATTTAGCAAAGACTGGGGATTGAATGATTGATTTTTTTTTGGTCTCTATATCTGAGCTAATTATTGAACAATTGACTGGATGTTTTGTTGTAAATATTTTCTTCAAGCCTGAAACACTAACCTGAATGACAAACTTCTTTTGATCCTGAACTACTTGTACAATCTGTTGGATCATCTTTGCTTGATATTGAGTCAAGCATATCTGTTCTGTGTGGAATCCCTACAGTGCACAAGACGGCCATTCAGCCCATTGAGCCTGCACTAACTCACCAAAAGAGCATCTTATCAAGATCCATTCACCTTCCTTCCCCCATTCCTATAAACCTGTACGTGGCTAATCCATCTTGAGACACCAAAGGGCAATTTTGCACGGTCGGTCCACCTGACCTGCAAATTTTTGTGTTGTGGGAGGCAACTGGCGCATCCAGTGGGAAGAGAAATCCACTCTTTATGTATCTTTCCCATTTTCTCTCACTAACAATTCCCTCAGTGGAAATTCCTGGGATTTTGAACAGCCTGTACCCTTTGATCTCTGAGGTACTATGAAAACTTGGCCATCTGTTATGACCTTGTTCTGCTGATGTCAAGCAACCTATTGAAAACGTACAAGATTCTTTGAGGCCTTCATAGGGTAAGTGCTGAGGGAAACCATCCTCTTATGGGGGAATTTAGAATTAGGAGATGCAGTTTAAAAATAAGAAAATTCCCATTTAAGAAGGCGATGAGGAGGAATTTCTTCTTGGTTTGTTAGTCTTTGGCAGTCTCTTCCACAGAGAGCAGTGGAGGCTGGGTCATTGAATATTACACTCAGGCTGAGTTTGACAGACTTTTGATTGCCAAGACAGTTTGAAGGTTGTGAGTGATAGGAATATGGAGTTAAGACTACAATCAGATCAGTCATCGCCTTTTTGAATGGCAGAATAGGTTCCCTGGGTCAAAAGGTCTTAATATTGCTCCTGTTTCCTAGGATCTTATGAACTTGTCAAAAATTGTGTATCTGCCATGCATGGATTGGGTTTAATCAGATGTGACATTTGATGTGTGCTGTCAAGCCACGCCGTTGGCATATTGTTAACACCCATACTGCTGTTGCTATTCAGCTTTTGAAGTCTCGGTTGCAGACAGTATCCTGATTCCTTTTTGCTGCTGTGATACACGATTGGGTAAGTATTTTCAGTTGAATGCCTGAAGTTTTGAGAGTTCTGGCTTTTGGTCTTCTGTTTGCTGTTTTTCATTGTCTTTCCATTATTAATCTTTAGGCCATATTACATGATACATTTATATGTGGCGTTTCTGATGATTTTGCCGTCGTTGCCACGTTATAAGCACATCACGTGTCCAGCAACACATGAATCCCATCATAATGGCAATCGGTGGTACTTGTTGATTTCTGAATTGATGTTGAGAGGAGATTTGCAGATCTCTGTAGGGATCTAGGCAGGGTAGATGCAGGGAAGATGTTCTCGATGGTAGGGGAATCCAGAACCAAAAGCCACAGTCTGAGGATTCAAAGGAGACCATTTAGGACAGAGGTGAGAAGACATTTCCTCATCCAAAGAGTGGTGAGGTGTGGAACTCATTATCTCAGGAAGTAGTTGATGCCAAAATATTGAATGTTATTAAAGAGATGACTAAATATAACACTTGGGACAAATGAGGTCACTGGTTATGGGGAAAAAGCAGAGATAGGCTGTTGAGTTGGATGATCAGCCATGATTGTAATGAACGGCGAAACAGGTCGAAGGGCCACATGGCCTCTTCCTGCTCCTATCTTCTGTGTTTCTAAGATTCATGTTTTACTCTGGATCCACTATTTGAATTATCCATATTTCTACATGTTTTTTCCTCTAGAATGATTCCATGCAACCAATATATTCTAGTACTTTTAATAAGAATGCTGCACTTCTCATCAGCTGTCGTTTTGTAATTGGTGAAATGTTAATAGGTGCTATGTTGAACTTCTGCTCGATTGCTTAAAAGAAGATGCCTTCTCTTGTTCACCTTTTATAAATATTGTTTGGCTTTCCACTGATTTTTCACAATCTTTACCATACTATTCAGTTATGATCACAGCAGATGTTGATTGCTGAGCAGACCAAATCCCAGAGGGAAACCTGGTTTATGGGCCGTGCCCTTTTTTAATATTTTGAAAATGAGAGGCAGCCTCGGCAGCAAGAAGAGCAGTAGCACTTTTGGGATTTGAAAAATTAAAAGTAGACCCCCTGCCCCACTCCAAAAAAAGAAAAAAATTCCTTGCGTTCAGACCAACAGTAAACATCTTCAGGCAACATGGCCTTGTAAACATTTAACTATTAAAATCAAGTATTATTACCAAAGGCAAAACTGCTATCACTTTTAAAAGGGTGTACCACACAATCTGTCAAACTCTTTTCTACCCTGCTGTGGAAATCCAAGAAACTTCAGAACCAGTCTGATTTTTTTTTTTCAGTCCAAGATTTTTCTGGCTTTATTGAATGGCTGTTTCACATTTAATCTTTCCCAGTTCAATTGTTCCCTTCGCAGTAGATCTTCTGTACACAGTCAATACCAAACGAGCTCAACCTCTTCTTCCTTTTACTTTTCCCCTTTTAGCTTCAATTCCATTGTTCTCAGCACTTTGAACTTTTCCAAAATATAAAAATTTTTTTATATCTTTGCTATTACCCCATTTTAAGGCCAAACAAAATGTAATAACCTTTCCTTGCTTATTTATGAAATAGTGGCAAAATGCAGATGCCTTTTATAGAATCCCTACAGTGCAGAAGAAGGCCATTTGGCCCATCAAGCCCACACGAACAGCAGCTCCACTGTTGCAATCCCATGTATCCGTCCTAGCCAGCCCCCCTGGCAATAGGGGCCAATTTAGCATGGCCAGTTCACCTAACCCCCACATGTCTGGACTGTGGGAGGAAACTGGAGCACCTAAAGGAAACCCGTGCAGACACCAGGAGAATTTGCAAACTCCGCACAGAAGGTGACCGAGGCCAGGAATTGAACCTGGGTCCCTGGTGCTGTGGGGTACCAGTGCTAACCACTGTGCCAACCTGCAGCCCCTTGTGTCACCTTGCCACCAATTTTGTTCTTCTCTGGAATTTAACAGCTTAAAAAACTAATTCCTTATCTACCTCCTGATGCAAATTTCTAAACTTTACTTATTTACATGTAAAGCCACTTGACTGTGGTTTTACTGCAAATGCATACACTTAGCATTTTGCTGCTTTCATTCTCAACCCCTACATGATCTCTATTAACCTTTCCCCAGCTTAACTGAATCGTTTATACACACAAGCGCACATTCTTGCGCATCACTATATTTTAAAAATCATTCTCAGAATTCTGAATCAGCAATAAATCTTTAACCACTTTACTCATGATGCTCCTTGTTCAAGATCCTGATAACTTCTGCAATGTAAGTGTCCTGGTCATATAGTACACTGGTGTAATTTCTTCTGACAGGACTGGGGAATTGAGGGATGGTGGGGACAGAGCAATATGGGTTGCCTGAGTCCTCATGTTGATGTCACTGAACTTTCTGAAAGGTTTCCCACTGTTCAGCGAGTTATTTTCCATCCTTTAAGTTTAAAATTTTTCATTTCTTAAAATTGACTGTCAACCATTGTCTGACTTTAAGTACACAAATTTGATGGTTAAGAATCAGTGCTCACTTTCAACCATGGGCCGGTTAGCTCACGTGGTTAGTGCGTGGTGCTAATAATACCAGGGATGCAGATTCAATCCCCATACTGGCCAAATGCAGTTACTTATATCTGTGGAGTCCTGGCTTATGATGTGCTCAGTGGAAATCTCATTGCTGAGTTGCTGCGCGTAGTTTCGTAGTCACAACGTAATTATTTGGCCTCAAGTGCCAAATAATTATGTTGGTTGAATTCCCAGCTGGGGTCACTGTCTGTGTGACGTTTGCATGTTCTCCCCAGGTCTATGTAGGTTTCCTCCCACATTCCAAAGACGTGCTGGTTAGGTTTATTAGCCATGCTAAATTGACCTTCAGTGTACCTGAACAAACATGAGTGTAGTGACTAGAGGATTTTCATTGTAATGTCATTGCGATGCGAATGTAAGTCTACTTGTGACCAATAAATAAATAGACAGAAACGTCTGGCATCTGTCCATGTGCATTTAAATGCAGAAATCAGGAAGTTAACGTCTGATTTGTTCTCCACAAACTTTACTCCCTTGACAAACAAATTGATTCAGACACGTGAAATGATGTGAAGTTGCTGCAGTTGTGCACTAGATACTTACTAAATACAAGAGAAAAAAAAGAGGATTTTCCCAGTCAAGTCTACGTCCCATTTTCATGGTGTTTTTGGTTACTGCCAAGTAATCTCGGTGGCATTGAAAATTAACGTATAGAAGTATGAATTCTTATGACTTTGGATTTTAATTATTGGAGATTTTAAGAAAAATTAAAATCAATATTTAACATTTTCTTTCTCCCTCCTTTTTTCACCCTCTCAATCCTGATTAAAGTTTTAACGATTATTTATTAGTGTCACAAGAAGACTTACATTAACACTGCAATGAAAATCCCCTAGTGGCCACACTCCAGCACCTGTTCAGGTACGCTAAGAGAGAATTTAGCATGGCCAGTGCACCTAACCAGCATGTGGGAGGAAACTGGAGCACCAGGAGGAAACCCATGCAAACACAGGGAGAATGTGCAGATTCCACACAGACAGTGACCCAAACTGGGAATCGAAGCTGGGTCCCTGGTGCTGTGAGGTAGCAGTGCTAACCACTGTGCCACCTTGCTAATTTTATATTCAGTTAAGTATTCCAACTTGCACTTGCTGGTTTAGACTCTGGATCTGTCAGCCATGCTTGTCTCAATGCCGGAAAATTCCACCTAAGTTGAAAGCTTGGTCTGTGTGCCACCCGCTACGATTCCCGTCACGGGAGAGAAGGGAAAATTCTGCCCCATGACTCAGTCAGGATTCTTCTACATGACTGAAGAAACATGTCATGTCTATTCTAATTACACAGGTGTGCATTCCCTATAGACGATGCCAAGCTGTTTTGACTATCTGATAATTAGAAATCACAGTGCAAAACTCTACAGAAATTCTGTGGCATAATGAATGATGAGCTCATTGTTAAATCTGGGTTATGGAAATAATGGGGATCCATATGCACACCACTTTTGCAGAAATATGTTCCTCTGTGGATTGTGGAATTTGGTATATTTCTCCATGTCTTCGGTTAGTAAGTTTGAGTCTTTTTATTTGTGATTCATCTCTAATTCCATCTCTGCCATGTTAAATACCTTAACTGGTATTGTAATATTAACCACAAACCATATTAACTGTATTAGAGGAAGGTGGTGATATAGTGGTAATGTGATTAGCAATCCATTAGGTAATGCTGTGGGGACAGTGGTTCGAACCATACCACAGCAGCTGGTGGAATTTAAATTCAGTTCATAAATCTGGAATTTAAAAGCTAGTCTTGTTAATATTGACCCTTATTGATTGTTGTAAAAACCAATCTGGTTTGCTAATGTCCTTTTTAGAGAAGGAAATCCCCTGTCCCTTTTTGGTCTGGCCTATATGTGACTGCAGATCTGCAGCAATGTCTCCTAAAAGCCCTCTGAAGTAACCGAACAAGGCACTCGATTGAAGCAAATCATTAGAGTCTACATAAAGGAATAAAACTGGAAGGATTTACTGGTACTAGGTCTGTGCAAGTGGTGAAGAAACCAGCAAGAAGGAAAAACCTTGTCCTCAACAATCTAGCTGTGGCAGATGCATCCTTCCATGAATGTCTTAGGAGGAGTGACCACTGCACAGTCCTTGTGGAGAAAGACCTGTCTTTGCAGTGAGGATACTTTCCATTGTGTTTAGCACTGCCACCATGGTAAATGAGATTGATTTCAAACAGATCGAGCATTGCTCAGTTTGAGTTTTGTCAGGATCACTCAGCCCTGATCTCATCAGAACCTCAGTCCAAATGTGGACAAAAGAGCTGAACTACAGAGGTGAGAGTGACTGCACTTGACATTAAGAAGGCATTTGACCAAATGTGGCACCAAGGCACTGCAGCAAAACTGGAGTCATTGGGGTCTACCCTATTTGGAGTCGTACCTAGCACAAAAAGGTTGTGAATGTTGGAGGTCAGTCATCTCCGTTCTAGGATATCACTGCTGGAATTCCTCAGGATAGTGTCCAGGTTCAACTGCTTCATCAATGACCTTACGTCAGAAGTGCGTATTTCACCGATGAATGTACAATGTTTAGCACCATTTTTGATTCCTCAAATGTTGAAGCATTCTGTGCCCATATGCAGCAAGCTCTGGACAACATTAGCGTTAGGTTGATAAGTAATAAGTAACTTCAATATTGCGCTTGCCAAGCAATGACCATCCAGAGGTCTCCCGTTCTCCAGGAACTGAATTGTACCAGTCATTTAAGTATTGTGGATACAAGAGTAGTCAGAAGCTGGGAATTCTGCAGAAAATAACTCACCTGTTCAGAACCTACAAGACTATCCATGCTTTAAATGGCTGAGATTTCTTTTAAACAGATTTTAAGTCATTCAAACTTCCAATATTTGAGGATTGAATTGCTTGCTTAATTATAGAACCATAGATTCTACAGTGCAGAAGGAGGCCATTTGGCCCATCAAGCCTGCACCGACAACAATCCCACCAAGGCTTTATCCCCATAACCCCACTTATTTACCCTCCTAATCTCCCTGACACTATGGCCATGATAAATTGTCCCTATCACCTAATCGCTGTGTTTTTGGGAAGAAACGGGAGCACTCAGAGAAAACTAACGCAGATGTGGGGAGTGTGTGCAAACTCCATACAGTCACTCAGCTGGAATCGAACCCTAGTCCCTGGTGCTGTGAGGCAGCAGTGCTAACTATTGTGCCCACTTTATATGACGAATCTTAAAAGATATTCAAGATTGTGCCACAGGAAAGTTTTGTTTAAGTCAAAGGACATTACATACAGTTGATGGGTTACCATGACATTTATTTCTATTTCGGTACATGTTAAAAATGATATTGGGGTCAAAGGTCTTCTTGAACTTCAGGTGCTACTGCTGTTACTATTGGAGGCTTGTGTGCTTTGCATTCTTGATTTTTTTTTTGAATCCTTTCCTTTCCAACAAAAAACATCCTTGCTTGTCACATCTGTGTTGCAGAAGTCTCTTTGTCAGGTTTAGTATGTGCACTAGACAACCATCAATAGTACAGTCACTCGAAGTGCAATGAAAGGTAATATTGAGCAAGAGAAACTTTTGTGCTGCTCCCAGTCAAACTGAAGATACAAAAATACTATTCAATTTCTGTCTTTTCAGACTTGAGGAAAGCATTTTGAGCTCTAACACAGGAAAAAAATTTTCCTGGTGTGAAGGTAGCAGTGGGTTACATCTTTAAGTAATAAATCTCATTGTAGCATTCAGATTAAATGCAGATTTTTCAGGGTGTTTTGGTATGAGTATGCTAATAACGACAGCAATTATGAGACTACTTCCTCCATTTTCTTACTGCTGATGTTTAAAATGACTCTAATAAACCGTATGTTTGGCCAATACAGTACACTCCTGCTAATCTGATTTGATTCAGAAGAACCTTAATCATAGAATTCATCATTTGGCCCATTGAGCCTGCACTGACCACAATCCCATCCAGGCCCTATTCCCATGACTTCATATATTTACCCTGCTAATCACCCCCAAAACTAGAGCCAATTTAGCACGGCCAATCAACCTAACCCACACATCTTTGGTGGCAATACGGAGCACTTGGAGGAAACCCACACGGACGTGTGGAGAATGTGCACATGTGGGATGTGAGGCAGCAGTGCTGTCCCAAAAACAATGACCCTTTTGCCCATTAAGCAATGCATTGCGAATTAGAGAATTCTAGGAGGGAACTGTAATGCATTTAAAATGAACATTTGATATAATGTCTGCAGTTTTATCACTTCAGTAGTTTGTTGCCAGCCAAGCAGAATAACTGCAAAGTTATGGTATTAATCTCAACAGCTTTGCATCATATGCTTCAAGTCATTACATTATAATTGAAGGGAGGCAATGCCCTAGTGGTATTATCACTAGATTATTAGTCCAGAAACTCAGCTAATATTCTGGGAACCTGGGTTCGAATCCCCACCATGGCATGTGGTGGAATTTGAGTTCAATAAAAAAAAACCTGGAATTAAGAATCGATTGATAACTATTGTTGATTGTTTAAAAAACAAATTTGGTTCACTAATGTCATTTAGGGAAGGAAATCTGCCGTCCTTGCCTGGACAGGCCTAATGTAACTCCAGAGCCACAGCAATGTGGTTGACTCTCAACTGCTGTCAGGCAGCTAGGGATGAGCAATAAATTCTGGCCAGCCAGCGACACCCGTGTCCCAGATGAATTAAAAAGAACGTTAGCTGTTTAGTAGCTCAGAACTTGAAGATTGTTGAAGAAGAGGTATGACAGATCTTTTCGTTGTGCATTCATTAGGGCACTTCGCAAAAGTAAAAAGCCTCACAACTCCAGGTTAAACAGGTTTATTTGGTAGCAAACGCCACTAGCTTTCACAAGAGTATCAATATAAATGGAAAACGCCAATTTATACAATTTACAATCAGAGTCTATTTGCCAACCAATTAGCATTGTCTTCTCTTTTTTTTTGCAAGAGTATCCTAGTGCTTCACGTTGTTAGTGTACACTTGACCTGGACCATTTGATGGGCAACATGACAGCTCAGTGACTATCGCTGTGCTGTGCAGATACATGGATTTGGGCCTGTGTCTGTGGGAGTTTGCGCATTCTCCCCGTGCTTGCGTGGGTTTTCTCCGGGCACTCCGGTTTCCTCCCACATCCCAAAGATGTGCTCTTAGGCTAATTGGCAAAACAAATTGTCCCTAAATTGTCTCAAATTCGGTTTTTAATCCATAGATCTATAAACATAGACAGGGATAGCGGGTAGAGGTGGGAACATCGGGGTGGCGACGTGGGCTCGTTGGGCCGAAGGGCCTGTTTCCCGTGCTGTTTTGTTCTTTGTTCTTTATTCTATATACAGTATAAATTTCTCTTGTATTCTTGCACAGTGTCCTTTTGAGTGCAAGACATAAAATTTTGACATTGTTTATTTTTCAGCAACACATTGAAGTTACATTGTAATACTCTATTCAGATAATACTGGATATAATTAGTAACTTGTTTTAAATTTTAAGGTCCCCACTGCAATATTTTTATAACTTTCTAATTAAATGTCACAGCTGAAGTATATAAATTAGTACCATTGGAGGTATTGGGTATAGTCTACCTTGATAAGTCAGTAGTATCTTGTGCAAGAAAAATCCAAGATTTGAATTCGCAATGTTAATAAAACAACAGAGGGAACTTTGCACTTGTAAATGGACTTATCAGATAATTTGAATGGAAGGACTTGAAATTAAGAGGAGTTGACTGCCACGCGTATGTAGACTCACTCAGTGTGCTGGCCCAGGATGTTGCATCATTGCACATTCAAATGTGTGGTATTGCTCAGATTTGATTTATTTAAAGTGTGCTTTCCATATATACGTAACTTCAATTAAGTTCTTAGAACACCCCAGTAGATAGCATTGAGATTGTTGAGCTTCCATTGCCAAGATGTGCCGATGGCCTAGATAGTTTTGGGCATTTTTAATCCTCGTATGGGGATCAACTATGTATGTTAGATGGGGTTGGCCATGCTAAATTACTCCTTAGTGTCCAAAGATTTGTAGTTTAGAGGGGATAGCAAGTTAAATGTGCGGGGTCTCAAGGAATGGGCCCGAATAAGGTGCTGAGTCAGATCAAACTTGATGAGCCGAATGGTGCCCTTTTGTAGGGATTCTATGAACTTAGTTTCCCGAACATTTGTTAAAAGTTTAACATCTTAGAAGGCACTGCGTGCTTAAGAAACTCAAATCTAAAGCTAGTTCTGCTTTCTAGCCAGAATTGGGCTTCTGAGACTGGATTGAATGGACATCAAATATGCCTTTATAACCAAACATAATGTACAAGAAAGCTACGTTCCAGATCAATATTTAATAAAGCTCCAATCAAATTTAGGCAAGAGCTTTCAACACCAGTGACCCTCACTCCCATGAAATCTAACTCTATGTATAAAACATGAAATCCCTGTTGGAGGATAACTAACAAAATCAAAATGAAATTATCCATTTAAAGACCTAGTGAGAATGGATCAATGATTGTTAGCTTAAAAAAACCTATCAGTTAGAGAACTGCTTTTCCCACTTGACTTCCTGACTGCATTCTTAAGCTACTGTAATGTTTGTAACATTAAAACCATTGAAAGAATTTTTTTTTAATAACTTGTATTAAACTATAAAATTGTCACATCTTAGACCTCAAACTGTGTTTGTTGTTGAAGTTTAATATACAATTGTTACTGAATATTGTGGATAGGTGCAGCCTGAGCATTCATCTGGGTAATTCCCTCAAATTTATATAGCTTGACTTCCTGCTGTCATAGAGGAACACAATTTCTGAGTTCCTTTTTTTTTGTTTGAGAATTAAAGTAGTTTTATTTGGTTAGTCTCTCATTCAAGCTCTTTTAAAGCAATAAGTATTGCTTCCTAGGGTGCAAGCACATACTTTTCATAGTATTTTCCCATCGGGTTTTCCCATAAAAACCCGATGCTATAAACTATTGCATTTAGTGCTTTTATCTAAGATAAAAAAGGAAACTTCAACAAGTGTTCACGATTGATGGCCATTTAGTAAAGGAGATCAGAAGTTGATCTTTATTCAGTTTTTTAAATTGATGCACAAAGTGGAACATTACACATTGTATAGCTCCCAATTCTACAGTCTCGTAGCAGTGTCA
Source organism: Sphyrna mokarran (assembly GCA_024679065.1). NCBI lineage: Eukaryota > Metazoa > Chordata > Chondrichthyes > Carcharhiniformes > Carcharhinidae > Sphyrna > Sphyrna mokarran. The sequence continues at coordinate 44,335,275 of JAGIQG010000018.1, forward strand.
ACTGAGTACCTCTTCATATTGACTTTTTGAACCAAATAAAAATAAACCGGTTAACAGGGATGACAGCCCTTTTAAATGTGTGCAAGTAATCATCTACATCACAAGATTGTATATAAAATTTCAGAATAGGGAAGTGATTGCTCAAAAATGTGAACAGTTATTATTTGCAGAAAATGTATTTGGGTTTCTCAGCAAGGATGCTGAGTTGTGTATGCATTGAGAGTGCTCTTCGGAAAGTTAAAAAAAAAACTGCATTTGTATATCGTTTTATTCATTTATGGGATGTGGGCCAGCATTTATTGTCCATCTCAAATTCCCCTTGAACTGAGACTGTTTAAGAGTGGAGAACGTTGGAGGCCAGACTCTGAAAGGATAGCTGATCCTGAAGGACATTAGTGAATCAGTTGAGTTTTTGCAACGATTGCCAATGGTTTCATCCTTAGACTTTTCTAATTTTGGATTTTTTTAAATTGAATTCAAGTTTCACCATCTGCTTTAGTGGACTGTTGAGCAGCAAATAATGTAGCTTGATGAGATTGGGGAAGAGAAATAAACCAAGTAATGGTAGGCTACAGGATGCAGAAGGAGAGCAGTCTGGGTTATGAGCGCAGCTCACTGAAATCAATGGTACAGTTTGCAACAGCAAGAACTAAAGCTAGATAACAAAGACATCTATGTCAGACTACTATTTATTGACTACATCACAGTCTTCAAAACCATTATTCCTATAAAATTCATTTCTGAACTCCGTGATCTGGGCCTCAGCTCCTCTCCCTCTGTGACTGGATCCTGAACGTCCTAACCCACAAACCACAAACATTAAGGATAGGTAACAACAGCAACTTCACGATCATTGTCAATACAAGTGCCCCACAAGGCTATGCTGTCAGCCTCCTGCTGTAGTCTTTTATACACTTATGACTGTGTGGCCAAATTACTCTCCAACTTGATTTTCAAGTTTGCTGATGACACCACCATACAAACCATGAAATGAAAACATTTCAATGATGAGAGAGAATACAGGAATGAGATAAAGAATCTGGTGAACTGGTGTGATAGCAATAATCTCTCGCTCAATGTCAACAAAACAAAGGACAGTGTCATCGACTTCAGAAAGCATAGTGGAGAACATGCAAATGTCTACATCAACAGGGACGAAGTAGAAATAGTCAAAAGGTTCAAATTTTTAGGTGTCCAGATCACCAACAACCTGTCCTGCACCTCCCCGTGCAAACACTATAGTTAAGAGAGTCCACCAACACTTCTATTGTCTCAGAAGACTAAGGAAATTTGGCATGTCAGCTACCACTTTCACTGTCTTTTACAGATGCATCATAAAAAGCATTCTTTCTGGTTGCATCACGGCTTGTTCTGGCTCCGTTTTGCTCAAAACTGCAAGAAGCTCCAAAAGCTCATGAATGTAGCGCAATCCATCATGTGAACCAGCTTCCCAACTGTTGACTCTGTCTACACTTCCCACTGCCTCAAAAAAGCAGCCAGCATAACCAAAAACACCACGCATCCCGCTATTCTCTTTTCCATCTTCTTCCATCAGGAAAAAGATACAAAAGTCTGAGGTCACATGCCAACCAACTCAAGAACAGCTTCTTGCCTGCTGTCATCAGACATTTGAATGGACTTATCTTGCATTAAGTTGATCTTTCTCTACACCCTAGCTATGACTATACACTACATTCTGCACCCTCTCCTTTCCTTCTCTATATATGGTATACTTTATATAGCGCCCAAGAAACAATAGTTTTCACCGTGTACTAATACATGTGACAATAATAAATCAAATCAAAATCAGCTGATCGGAATTACAGTCATATACAATGGGAAAATTGGAGATGGTGAAAACTCCCAGAAGAATCAACACCAGAATCTGCAGATGAATCGATGCAATCTTTGTTAAATACCGTGTATGGTGTTAGTCACTATGTACCCGTAAAATCCAGGTATTGGAGTTATTGCAAAAATTGGCAACCATTGTCTAGTCTCGAGGGTGTTGGCTGTGAGGAAAGTTGAATAAAATAGGATTGTTTTTACTGGAAAGATGGAAGCTGAGGGGACACCTGATAGAGGTCTACAAAATTATGAGAGGCGTGGTGTGATTAGATGGTGTGGATAGCCAGAAGCTTTTGCCCCAGGAAGTATCAAGTACAAGAGGCCACAGGCTCAAGGTGAGGGGGTAAGTTTGAGGGAGATGTGTGTGAGAAATCTTTCACGCAGGTAGTGGCGGGCGCTTGGAAAGTGCCGCCAGAGGAGGTGGTGAAGCAGGCATGTTTGTAACATTTTAAGAGGCATCTGGATGGGTATATGAATAGGGAGAAAAGAGAGGGAGACGGACAATGTAAGAACAGAAGGTTTTATTTAGGTTTAGCTGAGCCATCATGATAGGCATGGACTTGGAGGGACAAAGAGCCTGTTCCTGTGCTGTACTTTCCTTTGTTCAAACCAATACTTTCATAAATGCTGCTGAGTATGTGGAAATTTAAAATTTATTCTAAAGCAAAGGACCACATTGAAAATTGAAGTTTGATACTTTGGAAATTTGCTACAGGCTCTGAAGGGAAATGAGTCAAACATTTCTAGCTAGTTCAGAGTGAAGATTTTTTTAGAAAAAGACTGTAATTAAATGGAATGCAAAAGCAAACGACTGCGGTTGTTGGAAGTCTGAAATAAATACATAGAAGTGCTGGAAATTCTCAAGTTGGGAAGCATCTGGAGAGGAAAGGTCATAAACCTGATACCTTTCCATTTTTTTTTTTTGTCTAAAAATACTGCCAAATCTACTAAAGACTTTTTCAGTATTGTCTGTTTTTTTTTGAATCATCTGGAATGGACAGTCCAGAGAACTAATGGAAAAGATTTCACTAGTTGGTAAATGAAAGAGAGAATTTTTTGAAACCAGTGCCATGTATTTTCTCAGCCTGTATTTTCCTGAGAGAGATCCCGGTTAAATCACTTGTGTTTAATGGCCCTGTAAAATATTTGATTTATTATTGTCACGTATTGGGTTACAATGGAAAGTATTGTTTCTTGTGTGCTATGCAGACAAAGCATACTGTTCATAGAGGACATAAGGGAGAGCACATAGGGGACAAGGAAAGGAGAGGATTTTGGGTCTGTTACAGAATTGAGTCAAAGACCAATGGGAAAGGGGAAAGAATAGAAAAGGCTAACTTTGAACAGGGTATTCCAGGCTATAATTTTGAGGATTTTGCTGTATTCAGCATTGTACAAAAATTATGGATTGAAAGAATAAAATGCCTTTGAACTAAGCCAGTTACTGAGAGGTGCGTGTGTATGTGCTGTTTCTTTGACATCAGGTTTTCAGAATCATTTTGACTATGCTGGGCTTGAGGGCCCATATCACTGGGCTAGGTCTTGTACAAAAGAGGCTGGCTTATCAGAAACCTCTCCTCCAATGTCTGTGATCATTTGTTCATTCGTGTCAATGGGCAGCAAATCATTAACAAAGCACTTGCAATTTCCCTATTACTCATTGTGTATGAGTTTGTATGGAATAACGCCCACCAAATTGGTTTTCAAATGTATGTTTATCCACATGTCAGTCCTAGCATTTTAGCAGGAAAAAACTTTGATCAGTTGTTAGTAACATCTGTGCTGTGTTCCCTCAATAATTTTTTTGCCTCATAATTAAATGGCATTGATAAAAGTCATGATGACTGGCCTATTCTCCTTTGAATATGAAATGTTTACAGCATTCATGGACTTGCAAATACTGCATTTAATCAATATCTTAAATGCATTAGGATGTAGGATAATCAGAAACTTTTGCCTCTGTGCACATGTTAATGTGTTTACTACTTGAGTGACTATATTTACCTAATAGTCTGCTGTAATTCTTGTATTATGCTTCTCAATGCTCAGTGGTATCGCATTTGTGAGATGCATCACATTCATTCTCCTCAGAAGAGATTGCAGTGTCAGCTGTGATTTGATCGATAGTACTGTTGTCTCTTTGAATCTCATGGTTCTGGATTCATGCCTCATTCCAACACTTGCGCACAAAATTCTGGGCTGACAGTCCAGTAGAATACTGAGGGGTTCTGCTTTGTTGGCGGTGCTGTCTCTCAGATATTAAACTGAAGCCCTAGGCACTTTCAGATTGATGTAAAAACAAAATCACTTGGTTAAAGCAAATTACCATGGATGCTGGAATTGGGAACAAAGACAGGAAATGCTGGTAAATCTTAGCAGGTCCGACAGCACAAGCATGGCAAGAGAACAGCCAACGTTTCATGACTGGATGTTTGTTTGTCAGAGCATCTGGTGCTATTTCTAGGAAGAATAGAGGAGTTATTCCTGTGTTCGTCATGAAAGCTGATATGAACATTATCACATTGCTAGTTGTGAGAGCTCGTTGTCTACAAATTAGCTGCAATATTTTCTGTTTCAGTACGGTGACTATACTTAAAAAGCACTTCATTGTCTGTAAAACACTTTGAAATGTCCAGCGGTCAATAAAAGCACTATATAAATGCAAGATATTTTGGTCTCGGGTGCATGTTGTATAAAAAAAATTATGTAAATTAGTGTTTTAATTCCGATTCTTTCCTACGATTTAACTTTTTTCTTGTCAAACTGCAGATTTATTTTTGTATCTCTCAGCTCATTATCTAGGGCTTGTTCAGGGTTCACTTCACTCAAACCCTGTATTTCAAAATAACCTTTTGAATTGGTTATTACTTAAGGTAGCACAATCAAAATTCTATTGTTTTTCTTGAACAGGCACCAAAATGATTAGCCAAGTTGTCAGTGGCCGAGTTGTCAACTTTATAACGAATACATATATATTTATACTGGCTACATGTAAAAATGTTAAATCTATTACAAGTCACTCCATCTTTGTTTCATTACTGCTGACTTTTACCTTAGGCAACAGTAGTGCTAAATGCTTGTTTGCTTCACAGTGGAATCTTAGAATCCCTACGGTGCAGAAGGAGGCCATTTGGCCCATTGACTCTGCACCAACCACAACACAATCCCACTCTCCATAATCCCATGTATTTACCCCTGTATCCCTGACACTAAAGAGCAATTTACTAAACAACCCACCTAACCTGCACATCTTCGGATTTCGGGAGGAAACCGGAGCACCCAGAGGAAATAAGTACGTCAGGAATAAAAGAATGACTAGGATAAGGTTAGGTCCAGTTAAGGACAGTAGTGGGAAGTTGTGCGTGGAGTCTGAAGAGATAGGAAAGGCGCTAAATGAATATTTTTCATCAGTATTCACACAAAAAAAAGGTTGTGTTGTTGAGGAGATTACTGAGATATAGGCTATTAGACTAGACAGAATTGAGTTTCATAAGGAGGAGGTGTTAGCAATTTTGTAAAGCGTGAAAATAAATCAGTCCCCTGGGCTGGATGGGATTTTTCCACGGATTCTCGGGGAAGCTAGGAAGGAGATTGCAGAGCCTTTGGATTTAATCTTTATGTAGTCATTGTCTACAGAAATAGTGCTAGAAGAGTGGAGGATAGCAAATGTTGTCCGCTTGTTCAAGAACAGGAGTAGCGACAACCCTGGTAATTATAGACAGTGGGCCTTACTTCTGTTGTGGGCAAAGTTTTGGGAAAGATTATAAGAGGTAGGATTTATAATCATCTAGAAAGGAATAATTTGATTAGGGATAATCAGTTTTGTGAAGAATAGGTCATGCCTCACAAACCTTATTGAGTTCTTTGAGAAGGTGACCAAAGAGGTGGATGAGGTAAAACAGTTGATGTGATATATATGGATGTCAGTAAAATGTTTGACAAGGTTCCCCGTGATAGGCAATTGCAGAAAATACGGAGGCATGGGATTGAGCATGATTTAGCAGTTTGAATCAGGAATTGGCTAGCTGAAAGAAGATAGTAAGTGGTGGTTGATGGGAAATGTTCATCCTGGAGTTCAGTTTCTAGTGGTGTACTGCAAGGATCTGTTTTGGGACCACTGCTCTTTGTCATTTTTATAAATTACTTGGATGGGTTAGTAAATTCATGGATGACACTAAAATCTGTAGAGTTGTGGACAGTGTGGAAGGATGTTGCAGTTTACAGAAGGACATGGATAAGCTGCAGAGCTGGGTTGAGAGGTGGCAAATGGAATTTAATGCGGAAAAGTGTGAGGTGATTCACTTTGGAAGGAGTAACAGGAATACAGAGTACTGAGCTAATGGTAAGATACTTGGCAGTGTGGATGAGCAGAGAGAGCTCGATGTCCATGTGCACAGATCCTTGAAAGTTGGCACCCAGGTTGATAGCGTTGTTAAGAAGGTGTGTTAACTTTTATTGGTAGAGAGATTGAGTTTTGGAGTCATGAGGTCATGTTGCACCTGTTCAAAACTCTGGTGCGGCAGCACGTGGAGTATTGCATATAGTTCTGGTCGCCGCATTATAGGAATCTTAGGAAAGGATGCAGAGGAGATTTACCAGGATGTTGACTGGTATGGTGGGAAGGTCTTATGAGAAACGGCTAAGGACTTGAGGCTGTTTTCACTAGAGAGAAGCAGGTTAAAAGATGACTTAATAGAGGCATACAAGATGATCAGAGGATTAGATAGCATGGACAGTAAGAGCCTTTTTCATCGGATTGGGATGGCTGGCACGAGGGGACATAGCTTTAAATTGAGGGCTGATAGATACAGGACAGATATTAGAGGTAGGTTCTTTACTCAAAGAGTAGTAAGGGTATGGAATGCCCTGCCTGCAACAGTAGTGGACTCGCCAACATGAAGGGCATTTAAATGGTCATTGGATAAATATATGGATGATATTGAAATAGTGTAGGTTAGATGGGCTTTAGATTGGTTTTTGCAGGCTGACACAACATCAAGGGCTGAAGGGCCTGTACTGCAATTTTGTATTCTATGAAACCCATGCAGGCACTGGGAGAATGTGTAAACTTCACACTAACAGTGACCCAAGCTGAGAATTCAACCTGGATCTGTGGGGCTGTGAGGCAGCAGTGCTAACCACTATGCTATTGTGCTGTCCTGTGAAATGATTCACTGTTTTATTGATGTCTCTAACTTCTGTTTAATACTTTCTCTTATTTGGAGGACCAACCAGATTTGGCTTTTACAGCTTTTTACACCTGAACTAATAAATTATGCTTGTTAAGCATTCATAGCAATGATCGTTTGTCAACCATCAAGTATTCCAGATGATATTTGTTGATGAGACAGACGAGGAAGCTTGTTTAAAATTAAAGTTATGCATCCTTGTTAATACAGTGTTAAATAGGAAATATAGTTCAGGATGAGGCGATGGCTGTTTGTGTTGGTAATCTTCATCGTATTGACTTCTAACATGCTGGTAATTGGAAAAGGTTGTTTCTGTAGCATAATCTTAATTATTGGAAAAGGTGCTGGATTTTGAGTTGAATATAAAAATGCTTTTTGTTTTTGCAGGTCTACTTTGCCATATCCTGGTACTGAGCGAGACTATGAGGTAAAATAAATGTATATTTAAATATTCTTAATGCATGGTGGTTGAGCTAATAATTTTACTACATTTTTGGAGGACATAGGCAGTGAAAAACTTCTTACAATTTGATGAGAAGTTAACTTAAGCAAAGTGTATTTGAGTCCTTAAGACTGGAATTGTAATTGTTCATATGTTTGAGGGAAAGATTCACTTGACAGCTGCCTGCACTGGATTACTTGAATGCTGTGCATAGAGGAAAATTAGATGGACTTTCCCAATAGTAAATGTACTAATTATGCAACTCCTGATAAACAGAGGGCATAGAATCCCTGCAGTGCAGAAGGAGGTCATTCAGCCCATTTTGTCTGTACGGCCAGCAATCCCATCCAGGCTCCATTCCCATCACCCCACATATTTACCCTGCTAATCCCCTTTATTAAAGCAATTTAGCATGGCCAGTGAACCTAACCTGCACACTTTTGGACTAAGGGAGGAAACCAGAGCACCCAGAGGAAACCCATGCAGACATGGAGAAAATGTGCAAACTCCACACAGACTGTGACCCAAGTCCAGAATTGAACCTGGGTCCCTGGAGCTGTGAGGCAGCAGTGCTAACCATTGTGCCACCGTGTTGGCCTCAGCAGCTCACTCAGATTCATATCTCTGGGATGAGTATATTTTAATCTCTCCTGGTATATAAACACGTCTTAAGCTGGATTGAAGGGGTAACAGAAGGCTATGGATGGTTATGATCTTTATGGAAGTAGTCCTTATGAGGGGGCTTTAAAATTCTGACTAGATCATAAAAGTGTTACCACATGGCTAGTATCTAAGCATCATACCCAGTGTAGCCTGTCAGAGTGAGAAGCACTGTTGAAGACTTGGATGTTCTTTGGGGAAAAAAGGTGATATTGTATTCTCCTGCTCTCCCTTTGAGAGAGAATAAAGTTTATTGATGCACTTTGTGAATGTTTCAAATATGTTAAATCATTTTAATTTATAGGTATTTCTTCAAGACCTTGTGAGAAATTTGTATGATGAGGGAAATGATAAATTCAGAGAACGTAATTGGGCTGATGCCTTGAATCAGTATACTGAGGCCTTAAATGTGGCTGAGTATGCATCTGAAGAAATCAGTATTGTAAATGGAGTTATAGAGAAACTGTATGCAAATCGAGCAGCCTGCTACTTGAACATGGTAAGATTACAGAATACAAGAAGCTTGCTTGCTAATTATCTCATATGAAGTATAATGATAAGAATTTGGTCATTTTGTCACCCTTTGCGAATGGCAATTTGTATGTCACGTTGCTTCAAATTTATCTGGGGTTAATGATGTATCTTTTCTGAGGAATATACTATTTGATTTGATGACATAAATTATTCAGGTCTTGTTCATACCTGCACACCTTCTGCAGAGATCGTTGAATAATGGTTCTTGTTCCCACTTCTTCCCCCTTCATAAAGTTCTTGAATTTTAAAGCTAATTGTGACAAGTCATTATTTTGAATAATGTTTCTAATCTTCGCTGCTCTCTCAATTTAGGGTCTCTATAATCAGGTATTAGATGATTGTGACAAAGCTTTGGAGTTGAATCATAACAACTACAGAGCACTCTATCGAAAGGGAAAAGCTCTGAAAGAGTTAGGAAGGCATAAAGAAGCCTATGATGTTGTTGCAAAGTGTTCACTGGCTGTGCCACAGGTAAGAGCAATGTGTTTGCATCTACTTGACAGAAAAAATTGTATTCCCCACTTCTCAATGCTGTACATTATGGTTGGCTTGTCCAACCATTTTGCTCAGGAGGCTATATTTACATATTTTTCTCACTCAAAGGGCAAGCCAATGAGCTTATTTATGAAAGATAAAGTTTGGCACAACAATAAACTGAATTTCTTAAAAAAAAACTGAGGTTTTGAAGAAAGATAATTGAGCCAACGTAAAGCAATGTCAGAGCAATAAGCTATTAAGTTAAAAAGGTGTGAGTAATAAAAATGACCAGAATTTTGGAGAGTCAGTGTGTATGTGAGTGGGAGCGCGTGTACATGTGATGTTGAAAGTGAGTGAGGAAAGTCGAATTGAACGCAAGGGAGATTTAGACTCTTTCCCCATCCATTCACCCTGTCACTCATTCAACATCTCCCCCACACGTACACAGTCATGCACACATCGTCAGTCAGTCACATACGTACAGACGCCCACTCGTATATTCACTACCAGTCATCCATTTAGTTGCTCCCTCTCCCACCAGCTGTCACTCACACCTGCCCTTTTCCATACATCCACTCACCGCTTTCCACACATCCGCTCAGTCATTGATCCCTCCAAAATGACAAACTTCAATCTCCCTGGGCCCGATTCTACTTTGCCCTTCCCGGCCCTGCTGTGTGCTTGTCCCCTTGGGCTCCAACCCAGCCACACCATGCACCAGGGCTTCAACCCTGACGTAGCTGGCTCTCCAACCACAATGCACCCACATTTCTCTTGCACATCAGCTCTCGATGTACTGTGTGCTGCTTCAAAAATCAGTGACTTTCTCTCTCGTTTGCTGCTGATATGGTATCAGAAGCAGACATGGGAGATAAATTAATGGGGCGTGGGCATTGCTGGCTAAAAGCGTGACCTAGTTGTTACCCGTTCCTTATGAAGTAGTATGATTTCAGTATTGACTTGTTTCTAAATTGTTACCTGGGTTCTGAGCAGCTCCAACCTTCGATATAATCATTTGAAATGTAGAGCTCAGAATGATTGAAAGACACGGTTTGGATCTTTTGGTTGTAATTGCGTTTAAAAATTTACTATGCTTTGGTGCCCAACAGGTGTGTTCAACATACTACCTCCATCTGCAGTGAGTAAGAGGAAGTTTTAAGTTGTGTTTTTGTTCCTTTCCCGAAACTGCAGAGTCCGAGAAAAGCTACTGTGCCAAACAATAGCTGAAACCATCTTCTATTATTAGTAAGAACTTCAATCTGTATTGGCTGATTGAAGGTTGTGGCCTGCAGCCTTGGCTTTTAGAATGCGTCTAATTTGTCTTTTGTTGACAGTTCCATTTGTTAATTATCCAAAAGGACATTTCTACGGGCAGATTGAGAAATGTGTTGTAATTGTATATTTCAGGATGATGATGTAATAAAATTAACCCAGGAGCTGGCTCAGAAATTAGGATTAAAAATTCGAAAAGCTTATGTTCGAGCTCAAGTGAGTACATCGTTCTTTGCTAGAAGCTAATGTTTTCTTCAAGTTTCATTTATCATATTTGTATTATTATTTAATTGACTGTGTGTTCCTTTCTTTTAGCCTCCCTTGAACCCAGTAGTTGCTGTCAGTTCTGTATCTTCTGCTGATTCTTCTAATCAAGTAAGGACTTTCTTGTTCATGTATTTTAAGTATTCCATACTGTATTCATTATCCACGAGCATTAAGTTTTAACAGCTGCTATTTCATTAGAAGTTAAAATCTACATGCACTGATTTTTTTTTTTGATTCTGTGGGGAATTTAAAATACTCCTGCAGGAGTGTTGCAGCAGAACGAATGACCTCCTTCTGCACTGTAGGGGTTCTGTGATTCTAATGGACTTTGTTCGTATCTCACTCTTTTATCAAAAAGAAATTTTGTTTAACAGGAGTAGAGGACTATTCCATTATAATAAATAAATGGTTTCCTTGCTGATGTGAAAGAAAATGTGTGGTACTTTAGAAGTGTTAGATTCTGCATGTGACATCTGCTACATTGGTAGTTAAAGTAAACACAAATGGCAGAGCGTCTAATTTAAATTCATCAGGTCTACCACTGTAAATCAGGATTCGTTTGTTGCCATAAATGTCACAATGTTTGCCTATTCAATGTTTGTATATTTAAATTTATGCCTGTTCCCAAAAGCATACAGCAATGAAATATTTGCAGTGCAAAAATGCTCATGGCCTCAAGGCTGTATAAGTAAAATGTTCTTGTGTTTCCTGATTTATTTTATGTATTTTATAGCAGCTGCAGTGGTACTGGTACAAAACAATTGGCATATGTCCAACACCAGTTTATCCCCTTGTCCTGTTGGACATGGAGAGATAGCAAATCTTACAGAAAATGAACTCTACAAAAATAACTAATTAACCAGTTGGGTATACTTATCTGAACAGTTGACTGAGAAGGTTGAGAACATTGCATGCTCAATTTAGGATCTCTTTAAATGGATTTTGAAACAGTGTCCTTTTTAAAATGATTTGAGGGAAATGGGGGAGCTTAAAATTCTGTGGTGGCACAGTGGTCGCACTACTGCCTCACAGCGCCAGGGACCGAGATTCGGTTCCCGGCTTAGGTCACTGTGTGGAGTTTGCATATTCTCCCTGTGTCTGCGTAGATTTCCTTCAGGTACTCCGGTTTCCTCCCACAGTCTAGAAAATGTGCTGGGTAGTTGCATTGGCCATGCTAAATTCTCCTTTCATATACCCAAACAGGTGCCAGGGTGTGATGACTATGGGATTTTTCAGATTAACTTCATCACAGTGTTAATGTAATCCTACTTGTAATGCTTGTCATACCTGTTCCCTGTTGACAGAAGAGCCTCAGACAGATATGTAATTTGTCCCTGATCTTGCCTCATGGGTAGTTTGTAACATAGCAAGATCCATTTACAAAGTTGACAAAATAGGAAAGAGAACAAAATGTTAGATGCAAAATTGTTAGCCCAGATCTTCTAGAGATAAGTTGTACACTGGATGATGCACCACGAGTCCCCTTGGAATTCCTAACTTGGGGACTCTGGGAATTGCCTGGGAAGTTGAACTTCAGTGGGAAATTTTCTGGTTTCCAGGACTCTCTAAAATGTCTCCAGCTCTTTAGTTCAAGCTGGAGACTTTGGAGTGTTCCTCCTTGGTTGCTAAGAAATATTAGGCAGATTAAAACCAAGTCTAACTCTTGGATAACTATACCACTGACTCCACTCAGATCTTTTCCCCCAACCCTTTGAATCATTCCCAACCCTCCTCTAACCTCCTTCCTCTGACCCCCTTGATCCTGTAACAGCCCCTCCTTTCAGTTGAACTATTCAAACCTCTTGACTCCTCACTGGCCCAACCCAGCATTACCATTAGGCTGGTAATGGATACCAGCCTATCCATTCCTACTTAGTTCATCTACCTCACTGACAAACAAAACAAAAAACTATTTAGTGTATACTGAATGATGACATCCTCTACCCCCCAGTGATCTAGTGCAATAAGGAAGGACTCTGAAAATAGTTATACCTTGCTGTATTTGTGATTTGAAAGTCTGGACCAGAAAGCTGGAGCTACGTTGTTGCGTAAAACAAAATGGGAATGGAATAGCAATCTGGTGATTGTCACCCATCGGAAAATTTGGCATGTTTTTGATTATCGTCTAGCCTGTTAGGACTCAGTGGATAATGGATAGGCTGGTAGAGGATGTGGCTAGGTCAGTGAGGTATCAAGAGGTTTGAATAGCGCACCTGGGAAGAGGGGCTGTTACAGGATCAAGGGGATCAGAACTCCACGATTTCCTGCTTGAGAACATCAAGTAAAAGACGTGTACTGATAACATTTGACAATATAGTGTTTTGTCTGAACGACCAATTTGGAAAAAAACATGTATTTGATACTTAACGTGAGAGGTGAAATAAAAATAGGGGCCGAATATTTAAGGGAATATCTACATATAATGTCTTTTGGAGTCCACATGGGTTTGGTGAGTATTAACAGGATCACAGAATCTTTATATAGAAGGAAGCAATTCAACCCATCGAATGGAATTTTATCAGCATGTATGCCCGAGATTTCTACAGTGTGCCTGAGGCCAATGAAGAATGCCATTCTCCAAGCCTTACCTGCCTCCGGAATCGGCCGGGCATACCGGTAAAATTCCGGCCATTGAGTCTGCACCAACTCTCAAACAGCATTTTACCCAGTCCCATTCCCATGCTCTTATCCCCGTAACCTTGCACACACTTTCTTTTGAGGATAGCAATCCAATTCCCCTTTGAATGCCTCAGTGAAACCTGCCTCACCACCTTTTCAGAAAGTTCCTTTCAGACACCAATCACATTCTGGGTGAAAACAATTTCTTCACATCACTTTTACTTCTTCTGCAAATAATTTTGAATCTGTGCCCTCTTGTTTTTAATGGTCTCTTGAGTGAAAACTTTTTACCCTGTCCACACAACTCCAGATCAATTTTTTTTTTATTCATGGAATATGGACATCTCTGGCTGGACTGATATTTATTGCCCATCCCAGAAAGTATTTACGTTTGGAGCCACATGTAGGCCATACCAACTAAGGACACCAGATTTCCTTCCCTAAAGGACATTAGTGAACGAACTACCTCCATCCAGTCTGCTCTCAGCCACCTTTTCTTCAAGGAAAAGCATTCCCACATCTCCAGTCTATTGCCACAGCTGTTTCTTTATCCCAGTCTCCTCGACTCTTTCCAATGCCTTCATGTCCTTCTTCCAATATGGCATCCTGAGCCAGACATGGTTCTCTTAGTGAGACTTAATTAGTATTTAATACAAGTTCAGCATGACCTCTTTCACTTTTGCACTTAATGCTCTATCAATAAAGCCTTGATACTACATGCTTTGTTAACTGCTCTCTCAACACGCCCTCAGTGGTTTATCTACATATTGTTCCTCTTGTTCCTGCCTCTCATTTCAAATTGATCTTTTTTTATACTGTCTCCATGTTATTTCTGCCAAAATGAATCGTCTTGCGCTTCTTTGCATTGAGCTTCATCTGTCGCTTGTCTGCCTGATCCACCAACATGCCTATATACTTTTGAAGTTCAAGACTATCTTCGTCACAGTTGGCAGTGTTCCCAATCTTTGTATCTCCTTCACGTGTTGAAATTATGCCCGACCACCACAGTCTAGGCCATTTAATATACATCAGGAAGGGTGAGTGCCCCCAACATTGACCTCTGGAGAACCCCACCACAAACCTTCTTTCGGTCTGATAAACAACGATTTATCGTGACTGTCAGTTTCTGTATTGTCATACAAAAATTTTTTTTTCTCCATAGCCCACCAATGGTTTGGATTCTGTTGAAGATATTGAAATAGGTAAAGTGAACTTTTTTATAAATTCTTGCAGCCAAACCTACAGAGGTCTGACACTTGATTCAAAAACAGAAAATTGCTGGAAAATCTCAGCAGGTCTGACACCATCTCTGGAGAGAGAGTAGAGCTCTTACTCTACTCTTTCTACACGGATGGTATTAGACCTGCTGAGATTTTCCAGCTTTTTTTCCGTTTTTGTTTCAGATTCCAGCATCCGCAGTATTTTGCATTTATCTGACTTTTGATTGCTTTCCCGTTGAATAGAGGTGCATGTCTGAAGGACGTGAAATAAAATTACCCTCTGTCCTCTAAATGTGCATTACATTTGTAGGTTGGTGGAGATTGGTGACTTAAGTTTTCATAAGTTTTTTTTAATATGGTTTCCTTTTTGTTGTTGAATGGACTAAAATTGTTTTGATTAGAACAGCGGAGGCTGAGGGGTGACCTAATTGATGTGTAAAAATTGAGGAACCTTGGTGGGATCAGCATGAAAGACCTGTTCCCCTTAGCTGAGAGGTCTGTTATCAGGGCGTAGATATAAGGTGATTGATGAAGGATTAGAGGGGCTATAAGAAAAGAATCGATCACCCAGAGAAGGTGGTGAGTGTTTAGAATTTACTGTGCGAATTGGTCATTGGGGCAGAAATGCTCGACTCATTTATAAGATGCTTGGATCCGCACCTGAAGTACTATAACCTGCAAGGCTACAGACCAGATGCTGAAAAATGGGATTAAAGTGAGTAGTTAGATTTTTTGTTTGGCCTGTGTAGTTAGGGTGGCATGAAGGCATAGTGGTTAGCACTGCTGCCTTACAGTGCCAGCGACTCTTATTCGGTTCCCGGCCCGGCTCGGCTCACTGTGTGGAGTTTGCATGTTCTCCCTGTAGCTGCATGGGTTTCCTCCGAGTGTCCAGTTTCCTCCCATAGTCCGAATGACATTTGGCCATGCTGATTTCTCCTCAGTGTACCTGAACAAGCACTGGAGTGTGGTGACTAAGGGATTTTTGCAGTAACTTCATTGCAATGATAACGTAAGACTACATTTGACTAATAAAATAATAAGTGATGTTGGGCTAAATGGCATCTTGCTGTGCTATAGCTTTTCTATGGTTCTATATCAAAAATTTAAAAGATCTTTGGTTAAATTAAATTGTGGTTAATAACTGAGAGGTAGGAGTTGACAGTTTGATATTATCCATTTTATGTTGTAGATTTCCCAGGATTGAGTTTGGAGCCTTCAGTTTCTTCATCTATCCCTTTGGGTGAAATCCCTCAAGCAGCTTGCGATTCAGCCCCAATTCCACTTATTTCTAATTCCACATCCCCCACTGTACAACTGTTAGAGAAAACCAGCCTTTCCGCTACTGCACTGGTGAATGGAGAAGAGATACCCTTTTCAGTGCCCGAGTCATGTTTAGACTTAACTGACGGTGACAAAATAGGAGAAGATCTGGATGAGTTGCTGGATTCTATGTCCACAGCAGAAGACACCCCAATGGTAAAACAAAACTCTGAACCCTCATATCTTTTTAACAAATAATATTTGAGAATACGTGATGGTTGACAAACGATCATTGCTATGAATGCCTGATGATAATTTGTTACTCCAGAAGATATAAAAAGCTGTAAAAGTCTAATCTGGCTGGTCTTCCGAATAAGTGAATGTTTTGTTTTGATGCCTCTGACTGTTGTTTAGTACTGTGAACTATTTCACAGGACAGCACAGTGGTTAGTACTGCTGCCTCACAGTGCCAGGGACCCATGTTCAATTCCAGCCTTGGGTGACTGTGGGGAGCCTGTACGCTATTCCTGTGTCTATGTGGGTTTCCTCTGGGTTCTTCGGGGATTTCCTACTCAGATGCCCAGAGATGTGAGGGTCAGGTTGATTGGCAATGCTAAATTGCCTCTTAGTGTCAGGGGAATCAGTTAGGATAAATTCTTGGGATCAAGGGGGATAGGGTCTGGGTGGGATTGTGGTCAGAGCAAACTTGATAGGCTGGATAGCCTCCTTCTGCACTGAAGGCATTTGATGATTCTATGATTTTAAAACCAGAAATGATGTGCTTCAATGAGCATGGTACTATAGACGTGCTCCCGGCTTTTAAATTGTTGAGTGTGTGCATTGTTTGCTATAAGTGACATCAGTAGGCCCCCACCCTCTAAGCTGAAGAGAGTGAAATTGGCCTCTTGTTCCTCTTTCTGTTTTATCCACTGACTGGAAATATGCCCGTGCAGTTAATATTTGAGGACAGATTTGGACTCAGTGTGATATGGTCAAAATATAATCAACAAACATGTGCTTTCAGCTGCACAGATGATGAATTTTTTTTTGTTTGCCTAGAAGCTCCAGAGCAGTCATTTCCTATGTAAGCATACCACATTCTTTGGAAGGGTAGATGGGGGAGAGGAAAGCATTTCCACAGTTTTACAGAATCTAGAATTGCTTCAGCTGTCAGTTTCTGTTTTTTTTTTATATATATTATAATATGATTGCTTTCCTGTTAGTATAATAGTTTGTAGTCATAGCTTCCCCTCTGTGACCCAGATATTAGACTCTTGAACGCAGTCAATTTTAAATTCATTTTTTCAGTGTCAAGTTGCATCCAAGTATCCTCCTAATTTGGACTGAAATTTAAAATAGGCAAAAATTAGCGTGAATAATCAGAGTTTAACTAAAGAACGGAACTTGCATCTTTTTTTCAGGTGTCAAAATGTAATTTTCAATTCTTTTAACCATCCGTGCACAATCAGATGCAGTATATATTGAAGCCTGAAATCAGGGAACCTGTCCAATTTTTAACGTAAAAATTCATTTTGAAAAATTGTGATCTGTAGGTTTTTTCTTTAAAATGTTCAAAAATTTGCAATAAAACAGCAGAGCAATTACTCTCTGCTTCATATGAAAGAGAGATTGCAAAGTGAAGAGATCCTCTGAATCAGCGCAGTGGAAGATATTTGCATTTGAAGGTTGGGATTGGACTAGTTTTGTAGATCTTGATGGGTGTCTGTTATAAAAATTTGACTTGAATATATTTCAGTTCTCAGCGTAATTCATATGTATGCATAATCCCACCATTCCTTAAACTGGATTTCATCTGTTGTGCCTCATTTTGTCATATTTGATTGTGTGACTCTCCTGTGAAGTACATTGGGACATTTTATTATGTTAAAGGCAGAAACTAAACATAAATAGTTGTTTCTGTTTGCACCCAAATATCCATGTGTCTCTGAGCAAATGCAGATTGTATCTATCTTAGGGTGTAATGAAGAGAAACTCTGGGCATCAGTATCCAAAACTGGATTAATATGCCGCTAAAGTTATTTAATTGCTGTATTAAAGTCTCGTGAAGAGTTATTGCACTCTTAGTAAAAGATTAATTAAGACTTTTTGCAGTTGCCGATGCAATTTTACAGATGTCCTAATGTATTTGTTCTAGCATTTCCAAGCCTGATAAATATCAAAGCAATTGAATTATGTTACAGTCCCCTAGTACTCTGAATTGGCAAAGTTTCATCTTGCTGTTTGCATTTTCCAATCTCATGTTTTTTTCACATATCCCCCGCTGCCTTGGTTGTTCTATTAATTGATGGTGATTAAGATAACTGGTTATTTTGATCATTCTTCATTTCTTTGTAGCCTTCCCTCAGAAGACACGTTTACTGAAATGCTCCTTTACAGAATACCACTAGCTGTAGGTGACATAACTGTAAGAAAAATAACATCCAATATGTTTAGCATACGCCAATTTTTCAAACTTCACTAATTTGGATACAGTAAAGGTGTTTAATTTATTATTGTCATGTATTGCTATGCAGTGAAAAGTATTGTTTCTTGTGCACTATACAGGCTTCGTTCATGATTTTTTTGTAGTGGTATTCTGCATGCCATTCATAGAGAAGGAAAGAAGAAGTTGCAAAATGTAGTGTTAGGGTTATAGTTAGGATGTAGAGAAAGATCAACTCAATGTAAAGTAGGCCCATTCAAAAATCTGAAAGCAGCAGGGAAGAAGCTATTCTTGAGTTGGTTGGTACCTGACCTCAGACTTTTGTATCTTTTTCCCAACGGAAGGTGTGGAAGACAGTATGTCCAGTGTATGTGGGATCCTTGATTATGCTGGCTACTTTTGCGAGGTAACGGGAAGTTTAGACAGTGTCAGTGGATGGGAGACTGGTTTGAATGACAGATGGGCTTTGTTCATGATCTTTTATAGTGGTATTCCGCAAAGGATCATTTTAGTTAACTTACGTTTGGGAGTTGGTTACAAAGAAATGAAAAATAATCAAACTTATCGGGAATAATTGAATTGAGTTATTTTGCAAAAACAAAAATTTGTGTGTCCAATAAAGTTGGAAAAGATTTTCTTAACTTGTGTGAAATTGGAAACATTTGTCTTGCATCATGAAAAATGTTTGGTCCGTGATATATGATGCCATTATTTTAGGACTTTTAGAAATGATTTGATTTAATCCAACAATGGATTTATTATCTGCTGATCTAATATTTAGAATACAGAACCGTTAATACATGTAGATGACAAATTGATTGGCTAAGCTTAATTTAGACGGTAGTTATCTTTTTAAATTGATTTTGAGAGTGGAAGGTGTGGATTTCCATTAACTGGAATCAAGAGTATTTATTTGTCAAAAAAATATACTTGCAAGACAAATATTATATTTGCCCCAAGCCAGAAGATTGTTTGCTGGACTCAAACTCTCAATCTTTTGGGATGTGCCATGTTATTGGAGGCACAGTCTTTCAGGTTGAAACTTTTAACCATTGCGTAGTCTCCCTGCCAGTGTGAATATATCGCGCTCATAATGTTATCTGAAGAAGAGCCAGGGTTCTCCTGGTCTTGTGGCCAACTGTCAACCCACAACCAACACAAGTTGTAGAGTTGACGTAACATGGTCTTATTGTATGGTGGAACAGACTTGAAGGGCTGTGTGGCCTTCTTTTGCTTCAAATTCATATGTACAAAAAAAACAACAGGTTTTTTTGATCATTGATGTTTATTGGCTCTTGATATGGGTGAATTGACTATGACATTTACGTAAATAACTGTGACTACGTTCCAAAAATAATCCATTGGCTGCAAAATGCAGTGAGGTGTGCATTCTTTAATTATTTTTTTTAATCTTATGCACGATTAAAGCTGATTTGTTTTACTCCTTTAATCGCAGAAGACCATGAACGTTACAGGAAGTATTTCTTCCAGCTTGCCTGCCAGTATTCCTTGTCCCAGTTCTGTCTTAGTGCCACCACCCCAAGTTACAGCTAATAGTATTCCATCGGTGACTCTGCCGTCGGTGTATTCATTATCTATGAATATGCTACCCTATGACACTTTTGGTTCCAGAATGGACTCTTTAGATTCTCTACCTATTATGGAATCTCGGCGAGGTAAGAATTGTCATTAATTACATTGCCAAATTTGTTAAGTGCAATGAATGTCTGTTCTATGTTTCAATATTAAGTAAGTTGTGGTCCCCATTCATGGAAACATTTTTCTGCCCTGATAGGTTTCCTATAGACCTCAAACAGGTGAGTTACTATGGCTACTCATATATGTTTCTAATATTGCTATTCTGCATGAGGAGGCTTCACATGCACCCTTGCTTCCTCAATATTTGGACCTTCTCTTCACTGAGACCATGCCCCCTAGACCACCCTCTGCCATCAGGAGCTTGCTAAGTAATGACAAATTTGCACTGCTTTAACAAAGGAATCTTGAAGTGAATTTGTCTGCAACAGCAGTAATGCAAATAAGGCTTTTGGAATTGCAGGGGACGGAAGTGTTGCAAAACGAGTGAGCAGTCCTCAAAACAACAATAATGTCACCATTCTCCACACACCCCTGCTTTCTTCCATATAGATCCAAAAAGCAAAGCTGCACAGAAGTGAAGGACTTGTGCACATAAAAGCAAAGCTCCCTCCTTCCCATTATGTAGCACAAAAGTAAATAGCGTTCCTATTTTTTGTTCATTTCCTACTTTTCTGTAGTTTTAAATGTGGAAGCTTCAGCTGTTGAGCTCCAGGGTCTGGAGTTCACCAAAAAGGTTGCTTTGTAATTAATGTTGCCTTTCTTAGCCCTCCAGATGTGGGAACATCAAAAAGCTGAAGTTTAAGTTTATTTAATAGTGTCACAAGTAGGCTTATATTAACACTGCAATGAAATTACTGTGCAAGTCCCCTAGTTGCCACACTCTGGTGCCTGTTCGGGTAAACGGAGGGAGAATTTAACATGGCCAGTGCACCGAACCAGCGCATCTTTTGGACTGTGGGAGGAAACCAAGGAAGCCCACTGGTGCTATGAGGCGGCAGTGCTGACCACTGTCCACATGCCATCGAAGTTCAAAAGCAAGCTTTACACTTGAGCTGAAAATGCTTTATTGGTCATATTTGGCTTGTTGCTTGTATTAGACGATATTTATATTGCAGTTAACTATTCAAGTATCCAAGAAATATATTGTGCATGTAAATTAATGTATTTATTTTAAGGTTCTCCTGAAAAGAACCGATCAGTCAGGAACATACTTCTGTCTGATGCAACCCCATTTCGTAGAGGGAAGTGGCAACCTTAGCAGGAGTTTCCTTAAAATAAAAGGAAGTGCTGGAAAAACTCACCAGGTCTGGCAGCAACTTTGGAGAAAGAAACAGAGTTCATTTTTTTAATTGCATTCAGTGGGTGTGGACTTCACTGAGGCCAATATTCATTGCCCATTCCCAATTGTCCTTGAAGGTGGTGGTGAGTTACCTTTTTGAACCCCAGCAGTCCATGTGTGGGTACACCCACAGTGCTGTTAGGGACAGATTTCCAGGCTTTTGACCCAACGATAGTGAAGGACTGGCGATTATAATTCCTAGTAAGAGTGCTGAGTGTTTTGGTGGGGAATTTCCAGGTAGTAGCGTTCTCATGTGTCTGCTTCTGTTGTCCTTCTAGATGGTAGTGATCATGGGTTTGGAAGATGCTGTTTAAGGAGCCTTGGATGGAACATGCTGCTGCTATTGTGTGTTAGTGGTGGAGTGAGTGAATGTTTGTGAAAGGGGTACCAATCAAGTAGGCTATTTTGTCTTGGATAGTGACATGTTTCTTGAGTGATGGGAGGCGAGCAGCAAGTAGATTGATAAGGTCCTTGTGTAGCAGCAGACTTGGTTGATGTAAACATTCTCCGCTACAATCTTCCTCCTTATGTGAGATGTTGTTCAGAACTGGGAGCCTGGGGAGTTGAGTGTACTTGAGATGATGCACATTGTTGTGTTGAGCTGGATGTCTACAAGACTGCTGTAGGATGATTTGTACAGTAGTGGTGCATGGTACTCTGCAATCGAGCAGATGATGGCAAGAGCTGATGTCCTTTAAAGTTTGAGCATCTGCACCCCAGGAAGAGCCAGAAGATTTGTTGAGATTGTTTCACATTTTAATCTTGGTGGACAGGCTTTGGAGGGTCAGGAAATGAGTTATTCACTGTAGGATTTCTAGCCTCTGACCTACTCTTGTAGCCGCACTATTTACGCAGCTGGTCCAATTGAATTAGTGGTGAATGATAACCCCTAGGATGTTGACAGTGAGGGATTGAGTAATGGCAATGCCATTGAACGTCAAGGGGCAGTAGTTAGATTTTCTCGTTGGTAATTGCCTGGCAGTTTTGTGATGTGAATGTCATTTGCCAGTTGTCAACTCAAGCCTGGATATTATCCAGTTCCTACTGCATTTAGACATGGACTGCTTCAGTATCTGAGTAGCCTCGGATGGTGCTGAATATTGTACAATCATCAGCGAACATCCCACTTCTGGCCTTATGATGGAAGGAAGGTCATTGGTGAAGCTGAAGATAGTTGTGTCCAAAACACTATCCTGAGGAATTCCTAATGGCTGACCTCATCTTTGTGCTAAGTTTGACTCCAGCCAGCAGAGAGTTTTCCCTTGATTCCCATTGACTAGTTTTGCTAGGGTTCCTTGATATTGTGAAGTGCTGCCTTGATGTCAGGGGCAGTGACTCTCCCCTCACCTAGTGACCCTGTTTGGGTCCCAGATGATGGCCCAAATCTTCCAGAGGACAGCAATGACTGTTGGTTTGCCATTCCACTCCTGCTTTTCTATTCATGACAGCTCCATATTTCTGACTGGCTCTTTTGATCCTGGCTTCTTTGGAAACGTGGACTGTTCTTCTGCACCCTTGTAGCATTTGATCACTGGGGGCACAGTAAGCCATGCCCCCTTTTTATGGCACTAGCTGCCTGATTCCGATCAGTATTCTTTTAACACTGAAAAGCCCTGGGACAATTAAAACAGGTTTTCAGTATGTCAGTGAATGAGTGAGTGACAATCTGGAGAATGGGAGACCTGGGCCAGTGTTTCAGGTTGATGAACTTTCATTAGCAATGAAAGATGTTAAAAGTTTTAACAGGTCTACAGCAAGTACACAAACGGGGAAAGGAGGACTTTTGAATGAAAGTTGGGTGGAAACCAAGAGAAATTAAATGACTAAAGATATAATGTGATGAGGCCAAAGAAAATAGTAGTAGCATAAATAAAGATACTTGTCCAATAATCATCTTTTGCCTTGCACCTTGATCTATTTTGTCATTTAATCACAGATTTTCTCTCCTCCCCCACACACACTTTCGCTTGTCTGCGTTCTTAATTAAAACCTGCTGCAGCTCTAACTTTCTTCAGTTCTGATGAAAGGTCATCGACTCGAAAAGCTAATTCCGTTTCTCTCTCCACAGATGCTGCCAGTATTTTCAGTTTATAGCTCCTGATTTCCAGCATCCACCGTGTTTTGCCCTTGCACGAGGGATTTCCTGGATTGATGTTTTCCCAATAGAGTTTCTACAATATAAAGAACGGAAGGAGTGATTTCCAACTGGCTTGAGTGTTCCTCTGGAATGAAGCAACCTTGGGAACAGTTGCATTTCCAACCTGAAATGTGTTTTCCTGACTTTGGTCAGTTCAGAGCAACCTCACAGCCAGTCTGAAATTCATTATTTGCTACGAAGGCAGTTGGGGATGTTCCTTGTGAGTGGCATCAGAGGAGAAGTTTGACAAAGAATGTCCTAACACTTTTGAGAAACATTTATTGTCCTAACGTCTTGGAAAAACATTAACATTTTTTAAAAATATGGTCATTTTTGACAAGATTTAATTTTTTTTTCTGCCACATAAAGCAGGAATAATGGGAACAAAAGTTGTTACATGTACTTTCCTCCACCCTTATTTGTTGCAATTAACTCTATAAACAAGAAGTTAAAGGCCTTCATATGCTGTGCTGGACCACTAAGCTGACTTTTTTGTTTCCTGTTGCTTCTGCATACTGCTGAAATCAGCATTTTTGGATGTGCATTGGAAAACTGAAGATTTTAGCCTATCAGTATTTTCATGTGTTATTATACTTTTTTCTTGGAAGGGAAACCTCCAGGTCTTGGAGTTGGGGCTGGAGTGCAAGGACATAGTAGCAGCGCTTCTTATCTGCCTGTGAGTAAATGTGTAATTTGCACTAATCTTTATAAGGTATACGGTAAAACATTTTGAGGTTTGGTGGTTTAGCTCGATTACAGGATCTGCCAAACACTACAGCTATTATCAGGGAAATTAAATCGAGGAGGGGAAGGAAGAGTGAACTGAAGATAACTGTTGGATCCCAGCAAAACTGATTTACTGTCTCCAGCAGTCAAAACTTTTGTCTGTCTGTGATGACTATCTTTTATAAGTTGTTTCAGTTGTAGATGCGCCAAGTTTGGTGGCGTTCAAGAGGTTAGTTGATAAGTTTATGGAAGAGAAGGGAATGGTTTAGTTTGGAGGGTCATTGCTTTTTTCATAATTGGTCGGTGCAACATCGAAGGCCGAAGGGCCTGTTCTGCGCTGTAATGTTCTATGTTCTATAAAATCCCTACAGTGTAGAAGGATGCCGTTCAGCCCATCAAGCTTGCAGTGACAACAATCCCATCCAAGCCCTATCCCCAGAAACCCACACACTTATCTCTCTAATCCCATCTAACCTACACATCTCGGAACACTAAGGGGCAATTTGGGATGGCCAATCCACCTAACTTTGGAACATCTTTGGAATGATGGAAGAAACTGGAATACCCGGAAGAAATCCATGCAAACTGTGCACGGTCACCTAAGACTGGAATCAAACTCGGATTCCTGGTACTGTGAGGCAATAGTGCTAACCACTGTGCCACCATGCTACCCTAAATAAAAGAAAATTAAATTAAATGTCAGAAATCAAGAGGGGGGAAAAAAAAACAATTTAAGTTAATTGAAGGCATAATGAAGATCTTGGAAGTCACCAAGTCAAATAAAAGATTTCTCTCTCAATTTCTGGCCAGTACAAAAATGGTGAACTGAATACTAACTTCAAAAGGGCATAGAAAGATTGAATTTCTTTTGACATCTATTTGTCCAATTTATTAACGTAGAAAAATTAAAACGTTTTGGAATGAAGAATATACTGTAAAAACCTAAAAGTACTAGAGGAACTAAGAAATTGGGGGTTCAGTCTTTAAAAGTGGGAAGATGAACAGATTTTTCTTTTTAATCCCAGATTTTACAAATCACAGGAGGCCATTTGGCCCATCCTATCTGCACTGGTTCTCCAAACAAGCATCCTCTTCCTTTTCCCTGTACCTTGCACATTGTTTCTGTTCAAGTGATCATCTAATGCCCCCTTGAATGCCTTGATTAAACCCACCTCTATTGCACTTCAGGTAGTGTATTCCAGACCCGAACCATTTGCTGTGTGAAGAAGTGAAGGGTTTTCTTGAAGTCTGTAAACAGTTTTGTCAGTTATGACTATGGATGGGATTTTCCAGCTGCCCCAAGACTGGAAAATCATGCGCGTGATCAGTGGATATTTGCATGATTTGTGTCCTGCTCAGAGCACCCGGAGGAAGCCCATGTAGAAACAGAGAGAACATGCAGTCTCCATACAGACAGTGATCCAAGCCGGGAACTGAACCTGGGTTACTGGCATTGTGAGGCAGCATTGTGCCACCATGTCACCGTAGCAAATGGTTTGCTCTTCAGGGAGTGAACCACGAGCCACATGGCTACTTGTAGGAAATGCTTTGAGGCGTCCTGAGGACACAAAAAGCAATACGTAAATAAATTTTTGTTTTTCTTTGCAGCTGTCAGGAATACGCAGCCCCAAATCTACCTTCTCATTTCTGTGTTAGGTGACAGGAAGAGAACACTGAGACCTACAAGAAAGGAGCAGACAGACACATGCAGAGGTGGCAAATGGAAGTATATGAGAGGCATGCAAAGTGCTAGAAAGAGACAAGTGTGGATGTGCGCACACGTTCACCAGGAGAAAAGAATGAGATGCAAAGCAGAGAGGAAATAACAGAGGACAGATGTGCATAAAAGATGAGACTGAGAATCAGTATTGTAAAGTGAGAGGCATGGAATGCAAAAGCTGAAAGTGGCAAGATTATATAAAAAAAAAAGTCAGCAATGGCATAGGAATTGAAGTAGTTTTTTCAGTCCAGACTTTCTTTGTTTGTGTATCACATTTGTCGAAGTGCTTTTCATGAATTGCTTCAGTTTTATTTATTCTCTAGATCTCTTGCTGTGTTGCTGTCAGGAAGTCTGTGAGCCTTTGTCTTTTGCTCCACCAGTTGGATCAGAGCAGAACAGCTGGCTCCAGAAATATGTCATTCGTAGCGGTTGTAAACCATAGGGCTGCTGAGCACATTGAAAATTGGAGAGGGTCACTCCATAAAATTAGAGGTCCGATTGTTCATTGTTGACAGTTATATTATTGTTGCATCAATGTATGAGGTGACATGTTTGCAGTCTGAGGTACAGTTAATGTGTTCTTGCTGGAAACTGGTTGTTCTCCCAGAGGAAATTTGTGAAACAGACATAAAAAAGCAAGTAGAACCAATGAAAAATGGAAGACTAGGGTTAGAACTATTCTGGTTGGAACAGCAGAGGGAAGCATATGTTGCCAAAGTTTTAAAACAGCTGGTACAGTTGAAAAAGCATGAAAGCTGGAATTGGCAGTGGAAGAAGGCTGTCGAATGATCTCTGTAAATGAAGGAAGTGTAATGCTCAAATGTCGGAAGCAAGAGTGGAATATGCCTTGATTTGAAAGGTAGATAATGGAACGAGGAAGAAAAGCACACAGTGTAAAAGGATATGATAACACAATCGAAATGGCATAGGACTCGGGTTGGGACATGCTATCCAGGCAATGGAGGAAAGAGGGTGAAGCATGCTATAATCAAGAAGATAAAAATTGACCAGGTTTTGTGATGTCTGACAATCTAGGAGGGAAGAGTACGTGAAGAGCAAAGAAAGTTAGAGCAAAGAAAGTTAGAGCACAGGAATAGGCCCTTCACCCCTCCAAGCCTGCACCATCCACGCTGCCCAACCGAACTAAAACTCCCTACCTTCCAGGGATCATATTCCTCTATTCCCTTCCTATTCATGTATTTGTCAAGCTGCCCCTTAAAAGTCACTATCGTATCATACCTTTGACCATTGCATGATAATGGGATTAGGTGTGATTATGAGGGTGGCACAGTGGTTAGCACTTTTGCCTCAAAGCACCAGGACCCGGGTTCAATTCCCAGCTTGGATCACTGTCTATGTGGAGTTTGTACGTTCTCCGCATCTCTGCGTGGGTTTCCTTTCTGTCCAAAGATGTGTGGATTAGGCAAATTGCCCATGCTAAATTACCCCTAATTGTCTGGTGGACTAACTGGGCTAAATGCTTGGGTAATAGGGATAGGGCCTGGATGGGATTGTGGTCACTGCAGACTCAATGGGCCAAATGGTTTCCTGCACTGTAGATTCTATGATGTCCTTGCAATGGAATAGCTTACAGATGGCCTAATAAAGACCTTTGGAGCCCGAATCTCAACAGGAAAGCGATGCTATAGGAAATTAAAGTCATAGAGGTTTACAGTATGAAAACAGACCCTTCGGTCCAATTTATCTATGCCAATTTATTGGGGGAAGGTTCACCAAAAAGAGTATTGTCTGTCTTTCTGTCTCTCTCTTCTCCCCTCCCCTACCCCCCAACTCCTTTTCCAGAAAATAAAACTAGTGACCATTTGTTTACACAGCCTTTGAACTCTGACTTTCCCTCCCAGCTGGATTCATCACCTTTGTGAATCCTCTTCTCTTGACTAGCAAAATAAATAACACAACTTAGTGGTGCTTGCAATATGTCCAGAAGTGATAGCCCAAAGTCCCTCAAACAGGAGCAAGGATTGTAATGATTCTTGGTTTTCTGTACCCTCTAGAAAAGAGGGAAGAATAACCTTACCGTGCATTGATGGTAGTGCTGCCGATACTCTGTTTTTCCTTGCATTGATATCCTGTATTTCCTCTTCTTTCCAAAGGTACACTATTTAGTAGAAAAGTAGAACGACATTTTCTAATGTTGCTGATTGCTGATGATTTGATTTATTATTGTCACATGT
The DNA here is from genome assembly GCA_024679065.1 of Sphyrna mokarran. Classification (NCBI taxonomy): domain Eukaryota; kingdom Metazoa; phylum Chordata; class Chondrichthyes; order Carcharhiniformes; family Carcharhinidae; genus Sphyrna; species Sphyrna mokarran. The sequence continues at coordinate 44,363,222 of JAGIQG010000018.1, forward strand.
ATTAACATACAGCGAAAAGTATTGTGTCTTGCGCTATACAGACAAAGCATACCGTTCATAGAGAAGGAAACGGGAGAATGCAGAATGTAGTGTTACAGTCACAGCTAGGGTGTAGAGAAAGTTCAACTTAATGCAAGGTAGGTCCATTCAAAGGTCTGATGGCAGCAGGGAAGAAGCTGTTCTTGAGTCAGTTGGTATATGACTCAGACTTTTGTACCTTTTTCCTGATGGAACAGAGAATGTCTGGGGTGCGTGGAGCCCTTAATTATGCTGGCTGCTTTGTTGAGGCAGTGGGAAGTAGAGACAGAGTCAGGGAATGGAAGGCTGGTTTGAGTGATGGATTGGGCTACATTCACAACCTTTTGTAGGGGTCTTGGGCAGAGCAGGAGCCATACCAAGCTGTGAAACAACCAGATAGGATCATGTGTTGGGATATTATTTTATTGATATATAGTGGTATTTTTAATAGTTTCTAGATAAATGTTTGCTATTACAGCTCCTGTTTAATCAAATGCAAATTTCATGCCAAGTGTTCATCTTGGCAACATATATGCAATGTTAAAGTACATTTTACAGTTTTGATTAATGAATTCAGTGTAGGGAACTCGTAGTTGTAGGAAATGTGTGTGGGGACTGCGGGGAAGGATTACCAGAAAAAGTGTTGTTCCCTCTGCCCAAGTAAACAGAATAGCTTACCGACAGTTATGTAAGGCGCTGCTGCGCATCTGGAACTTGTATCGCAGCAGGGAATCAATACTTACAGGAAATTCTTTTTCTTAGAACTGTTACAAAATGTTTAAAGAGGGGGGGGAGGACACTACCTAAGTTTTAGAAATGAATGGCCATTCCTGTCAAATTGCCATGGATTAATTTCATGGGCAAATTTAGTTAATGCTGTGCTGGAAATTGAAATCCTGAATTTTCAGGTAAACTAAAACACGTTCTGCAAGATCATCATTAGTTTTATCAACATTAACTTCTTGTACTGATACTCTGACCTCCATGGGAGCTTTGAAATGGGATTCAAACAAATTAATGAATAATTAGTCTGAAATTGTAGCAGAAAGTTTGTTTTTACAATATTTTATTTATGCAAATGATATATAATTATTTAAAAACCTTCGGTCCAAAATTCTTTTGGAGATTGAGTTTTTAAATGAAATCATTTGGAATATGAATAATCTATAATCAAGCTTGTTTGTCTTTTTGTAAAAGCACCAGAAGAGATTGAGTTTTGTTTTGGTTTGGTTTAATTTATAATTTAAAAATGCAATACTTCTCATCTGGCTACTTAAAATCTGTTACACCGACGTAGTGAAATGTATCATTTGGTTTCACGGTTTCAAAATTCAGATCATGATACTACAGATATAATGATTTTTTTCTGCTTTTCAATGTTCAGTGCATGTATAAAAAATAAATAGTGAATGTTTTCCATATTTTTTCCTACAGCTAAATAGTACAAACAGTCTGTTCGGTAGTAACAGCAATATAGGAGTTATAGGTCAAAATGGAAGTGGCTTTTCAAGAGGATCAGAACTGGGAGCAAATGAATTATCCACACAAACACTAGCTAGAAATCCGCTATCGGACACGCATGAATTTAAGCAGGCCTGTCCTTTGTGTTTTAAAATAGGTGAGCAAAATACAACTTGGTTATATTCTACAGATTTTCATCTTATGAAACGGCTATTACTATTAAGTGTAGAATTTGCCTGTTCATGTTGCTCCACATGTATTTGAACAGTAGGCTGTGTAAGTTAATTGCTCTACCAACAGGCTCACATTTCATAAGAACCAATATGTTCAACTGTGAATCCTCATCATATTCAATAGAAGAATGTCTCTCTGGGGAACAGTGGAGTTGTTAACATTTAATTTTTGCATTTCTGCAGTCTAATTTGAGATGAATGATTTCACATTCGAGATAAGTACCTGTTGCTTAAGTTTTTTTGTGCACTTTTGAGTTATGTTGACGGTTATAATGTTGAAACTCCACGTGTATCGTCACAAAAAATTGCTGAGCTGCAATCTTTTCCCTTGAAGTCTTGCTCTCAGACAGGAACTCATGATGATGGTGAAAATTACTGAACCGTAACCATGAAAAATCTGTTCCTTTGCAGCTGGTGTTATACACGAAAGAGCCAAGTATTTGACCAAGGTTTCTCACAAAGTGGCCAAACAAATATTGGCTTATGTATATCACGTCCTATGGGCGAGATTTTCCAATCGATAACCAGAAATTCCCATCTGAAATCAACAGACCTGTAACTGATCGTCAAATGGTTCATCCTACTGACAATTTCAGTGGTGGGCAGGACTGGAAAATTTACCCTATAATCTTCCCCCGCACACACGGTTTTTAATGTGTTTTGTCTGTTGGTTGGTCCTGCTCCAAATGCAGTTGAATAGGCAAATTGCTCGAAGGCCTTTGTATTTATGCCTTTTTTTTTGATGGCCAAATCATTGGACAAGGATGCCACATTAGCATGGCATCTAGCAGATGTTATATCATCCTGTTTTTAAATACTAAATGGTAGATAGCTTTGGCTATGCATAATGAAGTGAATTATATAGTTTATCATCACTGTTTCTTGGGCTTTATATCCTAGCAACTTCCCTCATCTGATGTCAAGCTTTCAGACTAGTTTTTTAACCAGTAAAATTAATAACAATCGTTCTTCAAAATTAAATTGTTAGTCACAATCCTCTGTCCTATGGCAACAACATTTATTTTCTACTTTCCCATCCAGATTAGTTTATCATTAGAAAGTTGCTTGTTTGTTTTTTTGCTAATGTTGAGTAATTTTTCAGGAAATGCTCAAAACCATTTGTTCCACAGCTTTTAAGAAATCTGTTTCAACCTGCCACTTTGATCTATAATTATTGTAGTTAAATCAAAAAGCTAATGTATTAACATTTGCACTTTGGATCAGATCCAGATAGCATTGTATGATGATCCCGTTAATTTAAAATCACAACAGTGTGTGACGGAGTATCAGAGATACCTAACCAGCATTGGAGAGTTGAAGCTCACTAAATTCCAGTATGTTCAGTCTTTCTAGGAATCGAATCCTAGGCATCCCTACCTCCCTGATAGCTGATGTAATAGTCTAATAGATGTTTGGAAACGCAGGAGCAGTAGAAATCCTATTTTCTTTTTGAAATACAGTCACTGTAGTCTTACTCTAAAAATACCAATATTGAGTGATACTAAAAATTATTGTAAGGTGCTTTTAAAATGATGAAAGGGTAAAATCAAAATAAAACTATTACCTGCTAATCAAGAAAGATCCAAAGAACCGTTCTTAATAAATTATCCAATATCAGTAGCCGCTTGGTCATATGGAATTCACGTGCTGTTGTAAAAAGAGATATCCTGTAGAAGGTTTTCATTTGCACTCATCAAATCAGAATTGTAAGAATACTATATTTCAAAGGAACAACAATATATACTGCATAAGAAAAGGATGCTGATTGGTTGGCATGTGGACTCTGGTCGGCTGTTGCCATTGGAGATGTATCCTATATACTTTTGAATAGCTACTGTAATCAAAATATTAATCTCACATTCAGTTGACTTTCTTCTATGTGTGGAGGTACCAATGTTGGACTGGGGTAGACACAATAAGGAGTCTCACAACACCAGGTTAAATTATTATTGTAAATACTGGACTGCACCCCACTCCCTCAAAAAAAAAAGCACAGAGTGGTATTGCATGGGCTAAAATCCGAGTACATTTCTTGATAAATTACCCTGTATCAATAGTTGTTTGGTAGGACAGAGCTTGTGTTGCTGTAAAAAGAGACAGGCAATAACAGGTAATTTTACTTTGATTTTATCCTTTCGTCACTAAATGCGTCTTGCAAGTTTATTTGTGGCACAAGCTTTTGGAGTGCTGCCCCTTTATCAGTGACTCACCTGATGAAGGGGCAGTGTGCCAAAAGCTCGTGCTGCCAAATAAACACATTGGAATTTACCTTGGTGTTGTGAGACTCTACTGTGATTAACATCAGTCCCTTAGCACACAATCAAGTCAGCAATTCAACCCTTTGAGTCTGCAACACTGTTCAATTATATAGAATCAACAGTGCGGAAGAGAGGCCATTCAGCCCATCAAATCTGCATCGACCATAATCCTACTCAGGTCCTATCCCCATAACTCCATGCATTTTATCCTAGCTAGTCCCCCTGACACCAGGAGGCAATTAAACATAGCCAATCCACCTAACTCTCATTTTTAGACTGAGAGAGGAAACTGGCACATCCGGAAGAAATCCACGCAGAACGTGCAGACTCTACACAGACAGTGACCCAAATTGGGAATCGGGCTGTGAAGTGGCAGTGCTAACCACTGTGCTGTCAGCAATCATATCATAGCTGATCTCTAAATATTGTTTGCCATGTAACAGGAGCTCCACTAGCAGTAGTTAAACAGCAGTGCAAATAAAGTAGCACTGTTGCCATTGAAGATGAAGTAAGTAATCAAGGCATGGTTTGCCTCATGTTTCTGGCCATTGATCAACATGCAACACTTTTGTATGCAATGCTGGGAGAAGGTTCTGTATTTAGTCATTGATACTTTTGGGTATTTGCAAATATGGCTACCATGCACAAGCCTGTCTATGTTGTAGTTTTTTTACTTGCAAGCTGGTATTGTAAATACTGGACTGCACCCTCCACAAAAAAAGAGCACAGAGTGGTATTGCATGGGTTAAAATCCAAGTACGTTCCTTAATAACTTATCCCACATTAATAGCCGCTTGGTGGTACAGAGCCTGTATTGCTATAAAAAGGGTCAGGCAATAACTAGTAATTTTACTCTGATTTTACTTTTTTGTCATTAAATGCATCTTGCGATAATTTTTGTTATCTCTCACTGTTGGCACTTTGAACTGAGCGTGCCAGAGTTAATTTTAAGGTGAAGTTTTAGAGTGGGAGTATTTGCTTTGGAGCTGCCCTGGAATATCAACAGTGTTTCCATAAACCCAGAATAAGAAATAGAGTTTACGAATTTACAAGGCTTTGAGATGTGATATTTTAAGGAATTTGTTCACAATTCCACCGATTTCTACTATTTTTAGATCCCAAAGGATTGACATGTACGTACAACAAAGATGTGGAACATAAGTGTAAGAAGGATATTTTAATTGGTCGATTGAAGAACCCAGATGGTAGGCCCTGGAAGAAGATCCGACCTAGACCAACAAAAAATCAATATGTGGGGCCATATTTCATATGTAAAGGTAAGACTTAAGCAGGGGTCAATGAGTCTTCTACTTGTGGAAATAGTCAATTTTCATTTTAGTGAGAAAGTTCACTTACTGTAGGCAATAAAAGGATGGTTAATATTTTCTCGGATAGGGAATTTAGTGCATTGTGGATATTAATTATCTATTGACTGCCTCCTGCATTTGTTGTTAAAGCTAGACAGCTATATTAGTGTTAGTTATTCTATGCTATTTTTCAAACAAGTTGTTAACTGCCATCATTTTAAGTATACAGGAAATATAACAATTATCTGATAAGACTTTTAAAAATTAATTTTAGGGATAGAGGCGTCACTAATGAGGTTAGCGTTGATTTTTGTTTTATTCCTATCCCTAGTTGCTCTTGAGAAGATGGAATTGTGTCTTCTGATTGCACCATTGTAGTTTGTGTGGTGAAGGTCTCCCACAATAGCTTTAGGCAGAGTTTCTGGATTCCCAGAAACAATGTAGGGACAACTATTCATGCCTGTAAATGGTGTCTGCTGCTCTCAGCATTTTAGATTTGGATGGTATTGCTTCTCCTGCCTGCAGTATTTGCCTTTACCTGGAATTTTTATCCTTTGCATTCAGTTAGCATCATCTGTTGAACCATTTGCTATGGCAGGAATTAAGAAAAATGTATATACCTCATGACAAATTTTCCAGACCTGTTGCACTCTTCAACTGCCACCATGCTAAACCGTGAAAAATTTTTGGTGAGTTGCTGCAATGTATCCTGCAGATAGATGATATACCTTGCAGCCCAAGTATGCTGGTGTTGGTGGAGTTCAGGCTAATGAATGGTGAATTTCTTGTTGCACCCTTCCAGACAAATGTAGAATATTCTGTCACACTCCTGACTCGTGCCTTGTAGAAGGTGGAGAAACTTTAAAGAGACAGGAGGTATTAAATATTCAACCTCTGGTTCTAATAGGCACCTTAGCATAGTATTTACTACTGCTGCTTCAAAGCGCCAGGGACCTGGGTTTGATTCCTGGCTTGGGTCACTGTGTGGACTTTGCACGTTCTCTCCCTGTCTGCATGAATTTCTTCCAGGTGCTCTGGTTTCTTCCCAGATTCTGAAAGACTGGTTAGGTGCATTCACCCAAACAGGCACCAGACTGTGGCGACACCGAGAATTTCACAGTGCAATGTTAATGTAAGCCTTTCTAGTACCAATAAAGAAATAAACTCTAATAACCACATCATTTATATGACCAGTCCAGTTAAGCTGCTAACTAATTAGGATTCTCAGGATGTTTATGGTCTATAACCCATCAATGGTAAGACCACTAAATGTCGTGGAGAAGCAGGTCATTCTCTCTGTTATTGGAGCTGGACATTGCTGTTGCGTGATTCCAGCAGTAGTCTTATGTATTTTCTCCTCTCCCTGTGACTGCCTGTCACTCTCCAGCTATTAATATTAGTGTGCCTCGATTTTGTATCACTGGCTACCTTCAGTATAGTGTGACCTTGCACACACGTTGCCATTGTTATGAGATGGGTTGAGTTCCATCAGTTTGATTGCCATTCCATGTTGTGTGCAGTGTTTTGCAGCTGATCCACCTTTCCCAGCCAAACAACATCAAAATAAAAACTGCAGAAGTATGAAAAAGTCATTGGGAACATGGATGTATTTTGCTGCTCATCAATTGCAAGAGTTTGTCTGTTTTATTCTTCTTAGATTTAATATCAGCCTCTCAAGACTTTTCACTGTGCAGCTGTTAAACAACTTATGTACCAAATGCAATAATTAGCACATTGCCTGAATACATTATAATTCATGTGGGACCTACTAATGATCATAGTCTTGTTAGTGTACTGTAACAAAGAGGATGCTGATGATATTGAGCATGATAGTTAATGAGCATGATATATGTGGAGAGTTTATATTGGGGCACATGTTTTTCCTGTGCCTGATTTATGTTGTAGCAGTTGGTCCAGCAGCTAATGCTGTCTGAATATAAAGGATAACGATTCCAGGTATAGGATTGGATTTGATTTGATTTATTATTGTCACATATATACAGTGAAAAATATTGCTTTTTGTGCTGTACAGACAGAGCATACCGTTCTTAGGGAAGGAAAGGAGATAGTGCAGAATGTAGTGTTACAGTTATAGCTAAGGTGTAGAGAAAGAACTTAATGTGAGGTAGATCCATTCAGAAGTCTGGCAGCAGGGAAGAAGCTGTTGAGTTGGTTGGTATGTGACTTCAGACTTTTGTATCTTTTGTCCGATGAAGAAGTTGGAAGAGAATGTCTGGGGTGCATAAGGGTCTTTGACTAGGCTGGCCGCTTTTCCAAGGCAGTGGGAAGTGTAGACTGTCAATGGGTAGAAGACTGGTTTGAATGATGGACTAGGCTTCACTCACAACCCTTTGTAGTTTCTTGTGGTCTTAGACAGAACAAGTGCCATACCAAGCTTGATACAACCAGAAAGATTGCTTTCTGTGGTGCATTTGGAGTTGCTGGCGTTGGACTGGGGCAGGCATAGTAAGTAGTCTCACAGCAACAGTTTAAAGTTCAACATTTGTTGGTAGCACAAGCTTTGAGAGCGCTGTTCCTTCATCAGGCAGTCAGCTGATGGAGAGACACTCCAAAAGCTCATGTTACCAAATAATTCTGTTGGACTTTAACCTGGTGTTGTGAGACTACTTACTATGGTGCATCTGTAAAGGTTGGTGAGAGTGATAGCTGACGTGCCAAATTTCCTTAATCTTCTGAGAAAGTAGAAGTGTTGGTGGACTTTCTTGACTAAAGCGCCAGGATGGAGAGACCAGGACATGTTTGTAATCTGGACATCTGAAAACCTGAAGCTCTCAACCATTTCTACTTTGTCTCCATTGATGTAGACAGAGGCATGTTCTCCGCTATGCTTCCTGAAGTTGATGACTATCTCCTCCATTTTGTTGATATTAAGGGAGAGATTATTGTCATCACACCAGTTCAGCAGATTATGTGTCTCATTCCTGTACTCTGCCTGATCGTTGTTTGACATCTGAACCACTACGTTATCAGCAAACTTGAAAGTCAAGTTGGGGGTGGGGGGATTTGACCGCATAGTCCATAGATGTATGAGGAGTATAGTAAGGAGCTGAGGACACTGCCTTGTGGGGCACTGGTGTTGAAGATGATTGTGGAGGTGGTGTTATTGCCTATCCTTACTGATTGTGGCCTGTGGGTTCAGAAGTTCAAGATCTAGTTGCAGATGAAGAAGCTGAGCTCTAGGCCATGGAGTTTGGAGATCAGTTTCTTGGGTATAATGGCATTGAAGGCTGAGTTCTCGTCATGAATCAGAGTCTGACATGATGTCATTGTTATCTCGGTGCTTCAGGTTGAGTGCAGGGCTAGAGAAATGGCTTCTGCTGTGGACCTGTTGTAGCGGTAGGTGAGCTGTAGTGAGCCCAGACAATCTGGGAGGCCAGAATTGCCAGAGGGTGATACACAAATTAAGTATTGTTGGCAGCAGAAGTAATATGTGAAGCTGGGTTGCTAGTGTCCTTTACAGATTTATTTGGCTCTTACAGGGTTTTAAATGGCAATTGCAGCAGCTAATACAATGCTGAGTTCTGTAATGAATACCAGCTATTTTTGTGATGTAATTACATCGTAAGGAGAGTCAATAAGGATAGATTTGATGGCATTGATTTGGCTTGGCCAACCATAAACGTTCGAGTGTTCGTAATGATTTTATAAGTTCATGGAAGTAACGGCATCATCCTACCTTCTCAATCAAGGCAAACCTATTATATTCTGATCATATATTTGTAATGATATGGAGATGCTGGTGTTAGACTGGGGTGGGCACAGTAAGGAGTCTCTCAACACTAGGATAAAGATCAACAGGTTTGTTTGGTATCACAAGTTTACAGAGTGCTACTCCTTCATTAAGTGTTATTTGTGGTGAGTAATGGGTGTGACAAAGATTTTCTCACATTTTGTAATCTTTCCGTTTTGTTTGCAGTAGTGCTCTTCTCTCCCATGAGATTCATCACGACATTTTTATCTGTATTGAAGTTAAGTAAATTTATTGGTGTCACAAGTAGGCTTACGTTAATATTGCAATGAAGTTACTGTGAGAATTCCCTAGTTGCCACACTCCAGCACCTATTCGGGCTCTCAGAGAATTTAGCATGGCGAATGCACCTAATGAACACGTTCTTTGGACTCTGGGAGGAAACGGGAGCACCATGCAGATATGAAGAGAACATGCAGACTCCCCACAAACCAGGAGTCGAACCAGGGTCCCTGGTGCTGTGGGGCAGCAGTGCTAACCACTATATGCTCTGCCAAGACGTTGTAAATAGATGCTTGCCCTGTTTCTTGTGTAAAATTCATGTAGGTGTCTTTTCTGGCATGCTTCACTGGATAGCAATCACAGTGGACCAGTTCAGATTGGTTAATTAATACTAGATTTATTGTTTATTGAGCAAATGAACAGTGAATTTTGCAGTTTTTGACTTTGATTTCTCTGTGAAGACAAGCAACATGCTTGCTCTTTTCACTTAAATAGTGTGAAATAGTTTTGTCTCTTGATTACTGCCCTGAAAAATCATAATCTTTTATTGTGCTTTTAGCCCGTGTAAACATTTTTAGCCCGTGTAAGCATGCTTTTACCCAATATAATATTTTTTATTAAACCAAGCAGAGAAACAATCCTCAGCAACATTAGATATCATCTGTTGCTTTGGAACCAGATGAAATGTAGATATTTTAGCCAGTATATGGGGCCATGGGTAACACATTCTGTTGTGAACTGAGTTAAAGTTGACTAAAATTTATTCCCTTTCTTGGATCTTGTTAAAAGGTAAGTGATACATGATTTTCCTTAGTGTTGGTATTGGCGTCTAAGTTAATTGGCTATAAAAAAAACTTATGTTTGGATCAAAAGTATGGAAGTTTATAATACTTTGTTTTGTTTTTAGATGTTGCTGCTGGAGAAGAATGTACATACCCTGGTCACTGTACATTTGCATATTGCCAAGAAGAGATAGATGTATGGACCCTAGAACGCAAAGGAGCATTTAATCGTGAACTGTTGTTTGATCCTTTTGGAAGTGTCACGAAAGTTAATTTAACTGTAGGCAAAATTCTGCAAGAACATCATGGCATATTTATGTTTCTCTGTGAGGTAAGTTGGATTTGTTTTAAATTAATCGCACCATTGTTCCATTTTACTTAATCTGGCATATTCCACCAGACACAGAACGAGAAATGAAATTCAATATGGGATGGGGGAGAGGGGCGTGTGAGGGATGCTCTGTCAGAGAGTTGATGCAGATTTGACAGGCCGAATTGCTACCTTTTGCACTGGGGGATTCTCTTCTGTGGGTGCAAAAAAATAGTTGGGATGGCACAGTGGTTAGCACTGCTGTCTGACAATGCCAGGGACCCGAGTTCAATTCTGTCATTGGATCACTGTCTGTGTGGAGTTAGCACATTCTCTCCCTGCCTGCATGGGTTTTCTCCAGGTGCTCCGATTTCCTTCCACAGTCCAAAGATGCGCGGGTTAGATGGACTGGCCATGATAAATTGACCCTAGTGTCAGGGGATTAGCAGAGTAAATATGTGGGGTTATGGAAATAGGGCCTGGGTAGGATTGTGATCAGCGCAGGCACAATGGGTCGAAGGACCTCCTGCACTGCAGGAACACTGATCTAAATACGGTTTCATCATAAAGTGAGAAGACTTCAGATTTTCTGACTTGGGTGGAGTGGGAAAATAATGAGGCATTTTGTGAATCTTTGATGACTGTAGAAACAGTTGATGTTTCTTTCATCACCTATTTGTATTGCTTTAGTTTTTTTTACTCATTTGTGGGACGTTGCGTTGCTGATTGGTCAGCATTTTTGCCCATTCCTTGTCCGAGGGCAATTGAGAGTCAAGCATATTGCTGTGGTTCTGGACTCGCATGTTGGCCAGACCAGGTAAAGGCAGCAGATTTCTTTCACTATAGGACATTAGTGAATCAGATGGATTTTCTCGACCAATCAACAATGATTTCATGGTCATCAGTAGATTTTTAGTTCCTTTTTTTTCACTAAATTCAAATTCTTCTACTAGCAGTGGTGGGTTTCGATCCCCAGAACATGAAGAGTTTCTGAATTAATAGTCTAGCGATAATACCACTGGACCATCACCTCCCCATGTCATTGTCCACACGATCTTGATGAATGGTGATCAGGTTTCAGTAATATGTACAGCCATGATGATTGGTATCACCTTGCTTTTGTAGCTTCTTCTGCCTTCACAACCAGTGAAATACACAATTATTCTACAACTGTTCTGTTGTTAAGGACTTCTTGAACCTCACCTTTCCTGGCACTTCCACCCTGACCTTATTGTTAAGCTTGGTCCTATCAGGAGCTCCTGACAGCATTACTCAAGGGATCATTGGCGTGCACAAACCTCTCCACCAGGTCATAGTGGAGATCCACATAAGGGTCTGAGCAGCTCACTTGACAGCACACTATCCTACAGTTCAAGTCCACCTCCAGGACTTGCATTGCGCAGGAATAGCATCCATCTTAATTGAATTTCTTATTGTGTGAAGCTGACCTATACAGGCTGGCAAATTCCAAATACTGTTGATCTCAGTTAAGGTAATTTTAGGGACTTGATTTGCTGAGTATTACAAGTTGGAGAATTAACACAAGTTCTGAAGAGCTGCTTTTGAATTCATACGTTTTAAAGCAAAGTTAAACTCTGTCGCAATCAGCATGCCATTTTTTTAAAGTCAAAATCATAAAAGGACTCGTTAAAATGTTATTGTTTAGTTAAATATTGGCAGGTTTTAATTTGTAAAGATATGCTACAAGGTAAGTTGTAAGATCAATATTAATTATGGAACCATCATGTGTTAATTAATTTCAGATATGTTTTGATAACAAACCCAGAATGATACACAAGAACAATAAGGATAACCAAGTTTACTGTTCCAATCCAGATGCCAAGCATTTATTTGAACAGAACAAGTAAGTACATTCGGCACTAAAACTGTGGAACATCATTGAAAGAGCTGGAACAAACCTATATTTTTGGACTTCCAAGGTTTTGTATGTACCCTGTGTTTGCTGTTGGGGACTGAAGTGTTTTTCATCCATGGAATATGTCATTATAATTGTTCCCATGACTGGCAACACCGTATCTTGCCAAAAATCTCTTCGCTTTTTATTTGAGTTAATTGGTAACGCATTAAATGTGTTGCTGTTCTGGGACGAGTGATGGAAAGTGAATAACAATGCTTGCGTAACTAAATTTAATAATTGAATAGTGGGATTTGTAGGCAATTATTTGCCTTACGGCTGAGAACCAGCTTTCAAATCGTCACTGCATTTCTGTTGAGGAAACAGAAAAAAAAATCTTAAATTAGGAAATGCTATTGTTGACTAAAAAATATCTTGTAAGTGAAAATAATTCAAAATATTTGCGGTGGGCCATGAATTTTACACAACTTCAGCTGCTGATCTACCCTGACATTCCTTCATTGTCTAGCAGTTCTGACAAAAATTACAAGGCTTTGGACCCTGGATGTTTGTGATACTCTGTCATTTCCGATTGGTTGTTTTGAAATAGTTTGTGCAGTTTTGTGGTGACATGGAGGTATTGGGATAGGAATTTGCCCGTCCCACCCACCGCAGAGTTGTAGTGAGTGCGGGCGGATGGTCTGGTGACCGTGTGTGTGTGTGTGTGTGTGTGTGTGTGTGTGTGTGTGTGTGTGTGTGTGTGTGGTGTGTGTGTGGTGGTGGGGGGGGGGGGGGCAATTTCCAGCCTTGGGGTGATCACGGTCATAAAATCCCACCCAATATCAGCATCTTTAGTTAGTATTATACTAAGATATTTTCTTTCAAATTCAAGCATGAACTCTGCTGTCATACTTTCCCAGTTAATGCTTGCTTGCCAGCCAATCAGCCTTCCAAATTCACACTACTGCTTTTCTCCTCTTGCCCCTCACTCCAATTTATGGTGACTCTCTTCACCATCTTCCTCCTCATTCTTCTAGTTCATGTTGCAACTTCCTCCCCTTCCAGGCCCTTCTAGTACTTTACCCTCACCCCTAGTTTACGCTGATACTCCTCCTTGTGCAGCGGCCTTCTCCTTCCAATCACCTTTTTTTTAAGGTAAGCTTCTATAAATGTCTCTTTTGTTGCCAATTATTTTGTTTAATATTTTGGATGCTTGGCTACAGTTTTGTGAACTTCCGGGTAATTAGTTGCTGCTTGTCTAGTGCCTGAATCATATAGAGGTATATCCGAGTTATATGAACTTGCTTTCTCAGCTCACTAAAATGGAAATTTGATTTAATAGAATTTTAAGTTATTTTCCTTAATGATACTTCCTATAGTGACTTGACTTACAGTGACTTGGTGGAGAGGTATATTAACCTGACTATGTGTTCACTTGTCTTAGAACACTGCTTTAAGATGACTGAGAAATCAATTTGTTGCCTGATTTTACTGGTGAGTATTAGAGTAACTCATCTCCTGACTCCCCAAAACCTATTCAGCATCAACAGGCACAAGTTAGGAATGTGATGGAATATTCTGCACTTGTCTGGGATGGTGCAGCTCCAGCAATGTTCAGGAAGCTTGACACCATCCAGGACAAAACAGCCCACTTGATTAGCACTACATCCACTACCGACGCTCAGTAGCAGCAGTGTGTACTATCTACAAGATGGCTTGCAGAAATTCATCAAAGATCCATAGACAGCACCTTCCAAACCCAAGACTACTTCCATCACCTGCAGGGTCCCCTCTAAGCCACTATTTGGAAATACATTAGCAGTCGTTGGGTCAAAAACCTTGAATTCCCTCTCAAACAGCATTCTGGGCCAACCCACAGCATGTGGACTGCAGCAACTCAAGAAGGCAACTCACCACCACCACCACCACAAGGGCAACTAGGGATGGGCTTTTGTAGACTGAGTGGATTTGCCTTTATCTTTTGGTTTTCTCTGCTTGATCAGTAACATTCTCGAGACTTCTGTACAGATTCCAATTACCTGCTCTTTTATTTAAATAGGTGCCTCGTCCACATCCTTCGAGAGACAACAGTGAAATACTCTAAGATCCGACCTTTTGACAATACCAGACTACTTGATCTCTGCCGCCATGAAGTTCGCTTTGGTTGTATTAGAGAAGATGAGTGTTTTTATGCGCACAGCCTGATAGAATTGAAAGTCTGGATGATGCAACTGGAGACACGTAGGTTCCATAACACAGGCTTTTTTTTCTGTTGAGAGCCTTCTTTTTATGCACATCCTGCCCAGGTTATCAGGTTACAGAAAGCTTGGAATCGGAATAGACCATTCCATTCACTGTGTATAAGTCAGCCTGCCAAAGATTCAGCAGTCATTCTGACTAATGTTATTTTCCTTTTATCTCTGAACCTCTACTATCTGAATATGGAGTTTAGAACATAGAACGTTACAGCACAGAACAGGCCCTTCGGCCTTCGATGTTGCGCCGACCAATATAAAAAGCAATGCCCCTCCAAACTAAACCATTCCCTTCTCTTCATATACTTATCAACTAACCTCTTAAACGCCACCAAACTTGGCGCATCTACAACTGCTGCAGGCAGGGCATTCCACTCCCGAACCACCCTTTGGGTAAAGAACCTACTCTGATATCCGTCCTATAACTATCACCCCTTAATTTAAAGCTGTGTCCCCTCGTGCTAGCTTTCTCCATCCTAGGAAAAAGGCTATCACTGTCCACCCTATCTAAACCTCTAATCATCTTATAATATTTCAATAAGGTCCCCTCTTAGCCACCTCCTTTCTAACGAAAACAACCTCAAATCCCTCAGCCTCTCTTCATTAGACCTGCCCTCCATACCAGGCAACATCCTGGTAAACCTCCTCTGTACCCTCTCCAATGCCTCCACATCTTTCTTATAATGCAGGGACCAGAACTGCACACAATACTCCAAGTGCGGCCGCACTAGAGTTTTGTACAGTTGCAACATGACGTTGCGGCTCCAAAATTCAATCCCCGAGTTTGTCAAGTTTCTTTTCTCATCCATTGTCACTTATACTGGATGTCAGTCGGTCTATTTGACTGCCCTTTTGTGGTGTGATTGCTCTTGACGTGTATAGGCCAAGTGTTTCACTGTGAAGAAAATTATATTTCCACTTTCTGCGTATTCTTATCAGCAACCTATCACTGCTTAGTTGAAATGCAAGCAGTTGTCTGGCAAACCTATGCTCAGTCTGGTGGCTTAAATCCTTATAGTGCAGAAGGAAGCCATTCAGCCCATTGAGTCTGCACTGACTCTCTGACAGTGCATCTTCTGCACATCCCATCCTCAATAGCCATACTAATTTATCCTGCTGATCCCCCTCAAACCTACACAGCTTGGGACACTAAGGGACAACTTTTCATGGCCTAATTTAACACCTAACCTGCACATCACTAGAGTGTAGGAAGAAGCTGGAGCACTTAGAGGAAACCCATGCAGACATGGGGAGAATGTGCAGACACCACACAGACATTAATCAAAAGCTGGAAATACAACTCTGGTCCCTGATGCTATAAGGACTAATCGTTGTGCCACTGTGCTGTTTGGGAATGACACTTGGGATTATGTTAGGGCTGTAGAGAGCTGGCCGCATTCAGTTTGGGCAGCTGCGGATTGAGGATTGTTCATAACATTTCAAATCCATCCCGCCAAATATGTAGTGTTGCTTTATTTTCACTTGGTTTGCAAACTGAAGAAATATTCTGTGGGTGCTTTACAGTTAATGAAATACTTTTGAAGTAGAGTCATTGTAATATAGGAAATACACCAAACACAAACACAGCAGCCAAGTCATACACACCAAACTCTCTCAATGATCAAATAATCTGTTTTCTGATACTGATTGAAGGATAAACCTTTGCTAGCGCCCTGGGATCTGTTGCACCTACCCCAGCAGGCAGACAAAGCCTTGATTTACCATCTCATCTGACAGGTGGCACCTCCGAAAGTGCAGCACTCCCTCAGTACTGCCGCTGGAGTGTGAGCTTATGTTTTTGTGCTCCAGCCCTGGAGTGCAACTTGAATCTGAAGCCCAGTGACAATTACAGCTGATATAGTGTAGCAAGTAGGCTTGAGAATTGTGCTGAAAGCCGATGCAAAAATCAGATGTCACGTAAATGTGTTTAAGATGAGAATTATTTATTAATTTTATATATTTGTGTCTCTAAATGTTGAAACTATCTTTTTTAAATCACCAGATATCTCTCATGAAGCAATTACTCAGGAATCGAAAAAGTATTGGCAGAACTTGGAAGCTAGTGCCCAGGCAGGACAGGTAAACATCTTCTCTAACTCTGTTTTGCATGTGGTTCGGATTAGCTATTGTCTCTGGTTGCAAACATATCAGTTGTGTACTTTTAATTAATATATTCCATTCCTCACAAACACTGATTTGTGAAAGAACTTACAAACCATGTTATTGAGTTCCAGGGTGTTTTTGTTAATGTTCCAGAGGCTGTGTTGATACCCATACATTGACAACACCTAATTGCTACCAGAGGAAGTTATTTGGCTGATGCATTCTCTTTTTTTGATTGGCGGTTTAGCAGAACAGAGAATATCTTATTACAACAGCTTCACTGTGTCCGGAGGATAATTGGACGATGGAGCCTTTGTTGGAAGAATTGTATGGTGCTGAAATTAAGTATTCCTAGACATTAATTTTCTGAAATTGAAACTAGCTTTGACATTGTTCAGTGTTTAAAAATAGTTTGTAAAATAGTTGCATCATTTTCCATTGATTGAATGGAATGCAGCAATAAAAACTGCTGCATCTGTGTGACGCGTAGTGTGCCAGAATTTGATAGTGACTCCCAAATTGAATTACTGTCTGACTTGTTATTGTGATAACTTCGTGTCATGTGTGTTTGATTTCCGCAGTGTTCCACATGAGGGTATCAAAACAAAGTAAACTTTATGAATAGAAGACAAAAGATACTGCACCCTCAGGCACCTAACAGAATGCTACCCAACTTATTCAGTATATTCTGACTTTATTTTTAATCCATTTCCATTTGCCATATTCATAAACAGAAGCAATTTTTGCTTGCGTTCAACCTTCAATCCCACCTTGTGTACGAAAGTGATCTTTTCCATCTATTTTTGCCTCTGCTTTCGATCCAAGATCTGCCCTACACAAAGATGATGCAAAGTACGTTACAAATTGAGCTGGGCAATTGCTGAGTAAACCGTACAGTTCAGAAGTGAGGAGACACTCTTGTTTACAAATTCAATTTTATCTTACAACCCTACAGTGACGTGTTGTTGTACCAATTACTTGTTGGAGTAATTATTGTCAACATAGAACATAGAACATTACAGCACAGAACAGGCCCTTCGGCCTTCGATGTTGCGCCGACCAATATAAAAAGCAATGACCCTCCAAACTAAATCATTCCCTTCTCTTCCATATACTTATCAACTAACCTCTTAAACGCCACCAAACTTGGCGCATCTACAACTGCTGCAGGCAGGGCATTCCACTCCCTAACCACCCTTTGGGGAAAGAACCTACCTCTGATATCCGTCCTATAACTATCACCCCTTAATTTAAAGCTGTGTCCCCTCGTGCTAGCTTTCTCCATCCTAGGAAAAAGGCTATCACTGTCCACCCTATCTAAACCTCTAATCATCTCATATGTTTCAATAAGGTCTCCTCTTAGCCGCCTTCTTTCTAACGAAAACAACCTCAAAATCCCTCAGCCTCTCTTCATAAGACCTGCCCTCCATACCAGGCAACATCCTGGTAAACCTCCTCTGTACCCTCTCCAATGCATCCACATCTTTCTTATAATGCGGGGACCAGAACTGTACACAATACTCCAAGTGCGGCCGCACTAGAGTTTTGTACAGTTGCAACATGACGTTGCGGATCCGAAATTCAATCCCCCTACCAATAAAAGCCAAGACTCCATATGCCTTCTTAACAACCTTCTCGACTTGACTGCCTACTTTTAGGGATCTATGCACATACACACCAAGATCCCTCTGTTCATCAAGACTACTAAGAATCCTACCATTAGCCCTATACTCTACACATTTATTATTCCTGCCATAGTGCATTACCTCACACTTTTCCACATGAAACTCCATTTGCCACCTCTCGGCCCAGCTCTGCAACTTGTCCAAGTCTCTCTGCAAACTATAACACCCCTCTTCAATATCTACCACTCCACCGACTTTAGTGTCATCTGCAAATTTACTAATCCATCCTTCAATACCCTCATCCAGATCTTTTATAAAAATTACAAACAGCAGGGGCCCCAAAACAGACCCCTGAGGTACACCACTTGTCACCGAACTCCAAGATGAATATCTCCCATCAACCACCACCCTCTGTCTTCTATCTGCTAGCCAATTCCTAAACCAATTAGCTAAATCACCCTCTATCCCATACATCTGCATTTTCTGCAGAAGTCTTCCATGGGCCACCTTATCAAACGCCTTACTAAAGTCCATATATACCACATCAACCGCCTTACCCCCATCCACCTCTTTGGTAACTTTTTCAAAAAACTCAATAAGGTTAGTAAGGCACGACCTACCCTTCACAAAACCATGCTGACTATCCCCAATCAATTCATTTCTCTCTAAATAACTATAAATCCTATCCCTAATAATTCTCTCCAATACCTTTCCCACAACAGAAGTAAGACTCACTGGCCTATAATTCCCTGGAAGGTCTCTCTTCCCCTTCTTAAACAATGGGACCACATTCGCTATCCTCCAGTCCTCCGGAACCACACCCGTAACCAACGAAGACCTGAAGATCAGAGCCAGAGGCTCTGCAATCTCCTCTCTTGCCTCCCAGAGAATCCTAGGGTAAATCCCGTCCGGCCCAGGGGACTTATCCAACTTCAAACCCTCAAGAATATCTAGCACATCCTCCCTATCTACTTCAATACTTTCCAGTTTGCTACCCTGTACCTCAGTGTTCTCCATAACTACATTTACATCACCCTGCGTGAATACCGAAGAGAAATATTTATTCAGTGCCTCTCCAATCTCTTCAGGCTCCACGCGCAACTTCCCACTGCTGTCTATGACTGGCCCTAATCTTGCCCTAACCAATCTTCTATTCTTAACATATCTAAAGAAAGCTTTAGGATTCTCCTTAATCCTATCAGCCAAAGTCTTCTCGTGTCCCCTCTTAGCTCTCCTCAATTCACTCTTTAGCTCCCTCCTGGCTAATCTATAGCTATCCTTTGCACTAACTGAGCCTTCAAGCCTCATCCTGACATAAGCCTCCTTTTTCCTTTTAACCAGCGAATCAACTTTTTTCGTACACCAAGGTTCCCTTACTCGACCATTTCCTCCTTGCCTGACAGGGACATACTTATCAAGGACTCGCAGCAGCTGCTCCTTGAATAAGCTCCACATTCCAGATGTTCCCAGTCCCTGTAGTTTCCTAGTCCAATCTATGCACCCTAATTCTCTCCTGATGGCCTCATAATTACCCTTCCCCCAGCTATAACTACTGCCCCCAGCTTCATGCCTATCCCTATCCATCACTAAGGTGAACGTAACCGAATTGTGGTCACTATCACCAAAATGTTCACTAACTTCCAAGCCTAACACCTGGTCTGGCTCATTGCCCAGCACCAAATCCAATGTAGCCTCACCTCTAGTTGGCCTATCTACATACTGAGTCAAAAAACCTTCCTGCACACTTTGTACGAAAACTGACCCCTCTAACGAGCTAGAGCTATAGCTATTCCAATCAATATTAGTAAAGTTAAAGTCCCCCATAACAATTACCCTATTACTTTCACTCCTGACCAGAATTGACTTTGCAATCCTTTCCACCTCTCTAGAACTTTTAGGAGGTCTATAAAAGACTCCCAACAGGGTGACCTCTCCTCTCCTGTTTCTAATCTCAGCCCATACTACCTCAACAGACAAGTCCTCATCAAACTTCTTTTCTGTCACTGTGATACAGTCTTTGACTAATAATGCCACTCCTCCCCCCCTTCTACCTCCTTCTCTACTCCGACTAAAGCATTTGAACCCTGGAACCTGCAACATCCATTCTTGTCCCTAAAGAATTGTCCTAAGCCTTCTACGCCTGGGGGATGATTCTCCCATCCCGATGCGCTGCTTTTGTAGTACAGTGGGTCAAGAGACTCAAGCGGTGGCCTCTGCTAGTCTCCAGCAGCTCCATGCTAATTTCTGGTGAGACTGCATGAATTATGTAAATCACTGTTAGCATATATTTTAAATGTGACTAACCGGCCAGGAACTGGTATCTCCAAGTTTGCTAGACTGCAAGAGGCAAAGTGCCAATGCCAGTGGGCATTTGGCAGTGCCCAAATGGGAGGGGCTAAAGGTGTGGGTCCCCAGGGCTATATCAGTGGGGGTGGAAGTCTGCACTCGGTTGTGACACTCGGGCTGGAGGCTCTGGGATTAAGGGGGGAGAGGGGATTCGTGGAGAAGGTGGGGGAGGCATTAGGTTGGCTGGTCATATTCGTGGGGCCAGCAATCAGGGCTGGCCATCGGGTGATGCGATTTGCGTTCTAATCTGTAATCTGTAAACTGTCTGTGCTGTTGTATGTACTGTCTGAGGCCAGAACTCTTCATCCATCTGAGAAAGAGGGGGAACCTCGAAAGCTTTGAGTTTACTATCAAATAAATCGGTTGGACTTGAACCTGGTTTTGTCAGACTTCTTACTATATTGCTGGGGCCAGGCATCAGGTCATAGGGAGTTTGGAGGTGCCAGCAAGGTTGCAGGGCTGGCTGGCGATCGCAAGGTCAATAGTGCGGGGCTACAGTGGATGTGCCAGCCTCAGTGCTGACAGATTGGCACATGTCCAATGACCTGCTCAGTTTTATACTGCTAGCCTCTCCAGCGAGATTAGGACCCGTGTGTTGATTTTTAGCGTGATCCACACTAGTGCACTCTGCAGTGAGCAGAGTGTGGGAGATTGATTTTGAAAATGCCTCTGGAGAGAAGTGAGATTTACTTCAGTTTTTGCACGAATTCAACACTTATAATTTCTTTGGGAGAATTGCTTCCTCTGGTTTTTTTGGAATTTGCTTTTAAAAAAAAAATGCAGAAGCTTTATAAACTATTGTTCACCAGTATTTCATTGCCATTGGTGATATTGTTGCAGTCGATTTGACATATGAACTCCCGATGCTGTTTATATTGTTGTAGACCTTGAACTTCTGAACTTTTAGCTTCGTGCTGGCGATCTGGAAGTATGCAGCATTTAACTGCTACTTCTAGTGTCAGACTTAATAGCTTTTGTGCATTGTACTAACATAGTGTATTATTCATGGGGGGAGACCTGTGGCATTCATGTTTTTAAATCACCTGGGAGGTGGGAAAACTAGGAATTAGAAGCATGTTAGTGATAATCGTGATTCAATTTGGTGGTAAAATGTAGGGCTGGAGACGACACCAGCACGTGTCAGAGATGTAAATTATTTTTGAATTGCACAAGAATTGAAGTTGTATTCTTATTTTTGGAATTCAGAGAGTAACATAATTTGAAACCAAGGTTCTTTGAGATTGGGGACATCTGGAAATTCCAACTATCTCTGTTCAGAACTACAGAAACCCACGGAATGACAGAAAATTTAGCTCAGCAATGTGCTGAAATGGATTCAACATTCCATAATTCTTCGCTATCTCTTACCCCTTTTTCCTTTTCTTTATCCTAGTCTAATTTTTTCTTCCATGCGTTTCAAATGTCTTGAATAAAAAAAGTCCTTATTTAATTGCTGTACTTTTGCAGTTGGAAGTCAGTTAGCTCAATTGCCTGGACGGTTTGTGATGGGGGTTGCTAATACCCAGTTGGCTGGACAATTGTGGTGGGGGTTTCTAATACCTAGTTGGTTGGACAGTTGTGTTGGGGGTTGCTGAAACCCAGTTGATTGGTGATGCAGAGTGACACCAACAGTGCGGGTTCGATTCCTGTACTGGTAAGGTTATCCATGAAGGCCCCATCTTCTTAGCCTTTTGCCCCTCGCCTAAGGTGTGGTGATCCTCAGGTTAAAATCGCATCAGTCAGCCCTCCCCCTCCCAGGGAGAGCAGTCTATGATCATCTGGGACTTTGGCAACTTTAGTTTTGCAGTACTGCTCGCTAAGTGTCCACTGCGTCAACTATTTACTGATAATATTAGCCACACTCTATGTTCCAGCAGGTGGTTTAGAAGATATAAAATCCTATTTTTACCGCTGCACAGATATTGCTGGTTATGTATCCCTTAAACTGCTGGATAGCCAACATGCTGATAAGTACTGCTGATTGCAGTATATATGTCAAGGACTGATTCCTTCCCGTAGAGAGAAGATATAATGCCCTCTACTTGGTGTCCTGTCATTGCAGTACATCCAAGATTAGGAACTGAATGGGAGTGGGAGCTGTGACTGACTCCACTCTGTGCTCCTGTTTCATTTGTAAAACTTCCAGCAGTTGAATAAAATATTTATACTGTATAAATTAGGAATTATTTGCAGAGCTTAGTTACCTTTGTTAATTGGATCTTAGCTATGAATGCCATTCTATCAGAGAAATGCACATATTTAGGGTGGCACCATGGTTAGCACTGCTACCTCACAGCGCCAAGGACCCAGAGTCAATTTCAGCCTCAGGTCATTGCCAGTGCGGAGTTTGCACTTTCTCTGCATGTCTGTGTGGATTTCCTCAAGGTGCTCTGTTTTACTCCCACAATCTAAAGGATTAGGTTGATAGGCCGTGCAAAATTGACCCTAGTGTCAAGGGGATTAGCAGGGCAAATGTGCGGACTTATAGAGATAGACCTTAGGTGGGATTGTGGTCGGTGCAGACTCGTGGGCCAAATGGCGGCCTCCTGCACTGCAGGGATTCTATTCTTCTATTTCAAATGAAATTCTAGTTAATGCATGCAACTATAATGTTGTGTGTGCATCTCTGCAATTAGGGGGAAGGAAGTAATCATTTTCTCAATAAGAGAACTATGAAGTAATATTTTCCCAGTATATCAGACAGGCATACCTCTAATGCAAAATCATTTTGCAATGCAAAATCATTTTGCAAATCAAAACCCAGCTTCTTTTCACAGTTTTACAGGAGCTCTGGCGTCACACCAGTTAAGCGATTATACTGTTTGGGTTGTGATGAATGGTCAGTGATTTAGCTGGTTTCTCTTTCAAGGTACCTCTAGGCATGACAAAATCTAGAAACCTAAACTTGAAGCTCAAGTTTGTATGTGGACAGTGTTGGAGGAATGGGCAAGTCAGCGAACCAGACAGGAACCGAAAATACTGCAGTGCTAAAGCAAGACACCCGTAAGTAGTTAAATTATCAACATTATTGTAGTTCAGTCAACCAATATGTATTCATTGGACAATGATCTACTATTGAGTAATTGTAATATGGCACCACAGATAGCTTCAGCATTCTGCTTATTCCTACGCTTCTAATTCTACGGTACGTACTATGTTTCTGTAAGAAGCTATGAATTGTTAATGTAAGGATTAGTTGAACAATGGATAACTGTCATTAAATACATTTACAATTACCATTTTTTTAAGCTACTATACACAATTTTCACCATGTTCATAATCTTGACACTGTAACTTGGGTACTGTTTGCTGGTTACAGCTGCATGTTCCCCTGTCAGAATATATTTTGGGTTAATGAATGGCACTCACTGTTAGTTAGACTTGTAAGTTAAGTTGAAAGTTTATTTATTAGTGTTACAAGTAGGCTTACGTTGACACTGCAGTGAAGTTACTGTGAAAATCCTCTAGTCATCACACTCTGGCGTGCCTGTATGGGTACACTGAGGGAAAATTGAGCCACGGCCAGTGCACCTAACCAGCATATATTTCAGACTGAGAGAGGAAACCCATGCAGACTCCGCACAAACAGTGACCCAAACTGGGAATCGAACCCGAGTCCCTAGTGCTCTGAGGCAACAGTGTTAACCACTATGCCCCCTTGTCTTGCCTGTTTTAATATCAACAATATTTTATGCTGTGAGTTGTTGAAAATTAACAATGGAAGAAGGGTAAGGGCAAGCTACTGTGAAATCTTCAAGCACTCAGACTGAAGGGCTCTGAAAGCATGTGTAATAACTGAGAAGAAAGTATAGGTTAAAATGGTGAATTAGCGTTCAGCCAGACACACAAAAAAATGGGAAGGAGAAGATGGGATTTAGAGAGAGGGAAAAAAGACTGAAAGAACAAGTAAACAGTTCAAATGGGAAGGAATGAGATTCCACCCTTGCAGTAGATTATCTGGCAGGAATTAACATGTCATTAAAAGGGTACTTGGACTTGAAAAGTCTTTAACTACCTGTGGCAAATTTATTTGTATCTATCGTGCAAGTGAAGGATCATCACACTGCTCAATGCATTGGAGTTGGGAGCAACAAGATACTTTCCTTCTGAAACTAACAACAGAACAAAGAACAAAACAGCACAGGAAACAGGCCCTTTGGCCCAACGAGCCCGCGCCGCCACCCTGATGTTTCCACCTCTACCCACGATCCTGTCCATGTTTATAGATATAGAATGTCTTAACGTCACAGTAATTTTTTCATTCCCACACTTAATCATGTAGCTATCCATTGCTGATGATGTTGTGCTATTTGCAGCTAAAGATTAATGAGTGCCATTAACCTCTCAGTTGTTTTGAGTTACTAGTCTTGCCATTATGTTGGCAGCAGTGTTTGGGCCATTGTGTTTTCATGCCAGACAATGTTAGGTTACCAGATCAGAAACCCCAAGATGTACGACGAAACCAGACTAGTCTCCAATAATTTTCAATTTTGGCATTAATGTGAGAATAGGGTATTTAATTCCGAGTGTGATTCTACTGACAAATTAGGGAGCTTTTATCACAACAAGCTTTATTTAATAACACAGTTTAACTATAACAAATGCATTGGCTTAACTTTTAACAATTAAATGATACTTAAACATGACAAGATACAATTCTTAACTGCTAACCTGCTATTCGTTCCAATCAAGCAATATTTCTCATATTTAAAATATAGTTCTTTATAATTAGTTAGCAAAGCACATGCATACTTGCTTGTGACTTCGGTTAAAAATCTTGGAGCATTAGCTCTGAAGAAAAAAAGTGAGAGAGACATAGAAGTACTGTTTTTTTTTCCATTAGCTCCAGATGCAACTGTTCTTTATTTTAAAATGAAAATTAAACAGCTTTTCCTGCAAGTTTAACTTCTATTAGCCACGAGTGTCCCTATCAATTAACCTAATCAAAACTCATATGACTCTGTACCTAGTCTAAAGTTCCAGAAGAATTTAAATAAACAAAACATCCATGAATTCTGCAAAGTAACATATTATTCTTAGCTAAAATGAGTTACTTTCCTGCATTCTCAACTTTTGAGCTGCATGTTTTCACAGACAAATTGACTCTTGTAACTAAACTCTGCCTCTTAAAGCAGCCCCACCTTAAACATAAAATATATCTAGTCACATCACAACAGTGAGATGAGGTGTCCCTTTGAACCCAATATCATGATTCTCATTTCATTTGCACTGCTGTATGGAAATTATTTCATTATAGCAAAGTCCTGGCAGAGATCAAAGTTTTTAACATGTTCACTATGAGGATGCCACACATTATCTATGTTTTACGTAGTCCTTGTGCAAACATTGTTATCTCAATGGACAGATGCTACTGGAAAGGAAACCTTGATTTCGCTTGTAATATCATTCTGTGCTTAAAATGTGACATTTTTTTAACTGTTAAAAGTTGGACCAAAGAACGCCGCGTGCTATTAGTGATGTCCAGTGAGCGTAAGAAATGGACAACCATACGTGCTCTGCCATCAAAAAAACCGATTCCGCAACAGTTTGATGTAAGTGTTTTGAATAATTTATTTTAAGTAATATATTTGTATAAATATGTTCCAAATTGAGCTTCCTTTTGTGACTCTTTCAGTTGTGTATGCATATAGCAAAAGGCAAGAAATGTACATACACTGGGCAATGCTCCTTCGCCCATAGTCTTGAGGAAAAAGACATGTGGACCTATATGAAAGACAGTAACAGTAAGTGCTAATTAAAGCTTTATTGTTTTGATTTAAACTGTGAAAATATTTCAGACTGTAGGGTTTTTTTTTCGGAGGGTAAGTATTGACCTAATACCAAGACTCTCAACATGGTATCTTGCTGAAAGCTGTTTCTTTATTGACCAATGCATGCTGGGAGAAAAGGGCTGGGCAGTCCAACTCTTCTCTGAAATTATATCATAGTGGCAATACAATTATACAACTCCCAAAAGACATTTTATCCGCCTTCTGGCTTATCATAAGCCAGCCATCATTAGTAAATGTCATGTACCTTGACCAATTACAGATATTCTCTGACAGCAATAAGTTCTAGTGGTTTCTGTCTGACTTTCCCAGGGCCACTTGGCCTAAACTCTCAGCTGGTACAATACGCAGCCTGTTCATTAGTTGTCTAGAATCATAGCTTGTCCTTGCTCAATGAACGTATCGTTCACTGAACTGCCTGGTATTCGTGCTGGCAAGACTTATGCCTCTAAGCATATTGTTATAAGGAATGTAGTTCACTTTACTGGCCTATTTCCCATGATGTTTTAGAACCCATGAGCCAAGATGTATGCCTGTTCAATGAGGCACTTTCAAAAATACGTTTAAATTCTTTAACTGTGGTTATGTTTCTGTGCAGACAGCACCTCTGCAAAATATATACAAGGCAGTCTGTGATTCTTATCCTGAGCTAATCCAGTCTCTTATAATATTCTTTATTAGTGCTTTAAATCCCAGCATATTTTGAAGTCCTGTAACAGAAACTTCTTTTGCATTGAATTTGAAATAACTGCTTGTTCTTCGAGAACAATCCTCCTCTCGATTCTCAAAGCAACATAGTTCCACGGTTCCTGTGGAATTAAAGCCAATGTGTTAATTTAGGAATCTAATTACATTTTATTTCCTTTGAATTTCACTGTAAACATGCAACAAAAAGTCCTTTTAAAGAAGTTTCCTAAGTACACATGGTAGTGGTGCTCGACAGTGATGATGTATAATTTCTCACATGCGAAACGATGGCCTAGTGGTATTATCACTAGGTTATTAATGCAGAAATTCAGCTAACGTTCTGGGAATCCCGCCAAGGCAGATGGTGGAATTTGTATTCAATAAAAAAGATCTGGAATTAAGAATCTACTGATAACCATGAAATCATTATTGGAAAAACCCATCTGGGTTCACTAATACCGTTTGGGGAAGGAAATATGCCATCTTCATCTGGTCTGGCCTACATGTGACTCTCAACTGCCCTTGGGCAACTAGGGATGAGTAATAAATGCTGATCAGCCAGCAACGTTCATGTTCCCCGAATGAATTAAAGAATTAATTAAACTTTTTAGCATTAGAAATCTCAGTGTAGCTGGAGGCCATTTATTGTGCTAATCATCAGAACGACAGTAAAATGGGAACCATATGGTGGCATAGTGATTAGCATTGCTGCCTCTCAGCGCCAAGGACCCCAGTTCAGTTCCCAGCTTGGATCACCGTGTGCCGAGTTTGCATGTTCTCCTCGTATCTACATGGGTGTTCTCCAGATACTCTGGTTTCCTCCCACAATCCGAAAGATGTGCTGTTTAGGTGTACTAGGGGATTTTCACAGTAATTTCAATGCAGTGTTAATGTAAGCCTACTTGTGACATTAATAACAAAACTTTAAACACTATTTTTAACAATAATACTTTATTGCAATCTAATGTACATTCTTTGGGAACAAAAATTGAAAACTTAGAAAATAAGGTGAAAATATACTTCTGATCTACACATATCTTGCGCATGCTTTGACAGACTTGTATTTGATTTCCTTCGTAATGCTTCTATGTTCAGATTTCTATAGTGGAGATTCTTCTGCAGAGAAATTGCTTTAATTTAAAATGCGGAGCAGGCTTATTAAAGAATTACACCACCATGCCACAGAAGTGATCCATTCATTTTTGGTAGATTGATGCTCATCAGTGTTTATCTTTTGCACGTCTGAATTTCTTTTTCACTATATCACTTTAAATTAAATATTTACCAGTCCTAGATATGGAACAACTGTATGAAATGTGGTTGAAGAGCCGGGAGCCAGAGAAGGAGGAAGCAGCTAATGCGCCAAAGGAAAATGGCAAACAAATCCATATGCCAACTGACTATGCTGAGCTTGGGGTAAGTGAGTAATTGATCAACTGGCCTTTGCAATTAACGTATTGCTCAACAGATTTTAAATAAAACCATTGTTATTATTCCAGATTGTAAACTAGTCACCTAGTTATACAAGATTGACCAATGATGGGAAGACAATATGCGCACAAGCGAGGTATAATACAGTAAATGAAATACAAATTCTTATAACCATGCAAGCTCGGACAGAATGAAATCTCTCCAGTTAGAATTCCTAAGGCCAGTCTTCCTGGGCCAAATTCCAATGTGTTGGTATTATCCCTCTCATACTTAGGTTTTTCTTATCGAACTGTCCCAAATCATGAGGGGGTCACTTATTTACATTAGAAATTCTCTTAAAGATTAGTACCTTTTGACAGAATGCTTAGTATAATTTCAGTGATGTGAAGAATGGTAGGCTTGTAAATAAGGTTAGTGGGTTCTAAAGCAGCGATGCAGCCAGTCTACATAAGCTGCACGTTTCAGTCTAATTTTCATAGAACATAGAACATTACAGCACAGAACAGGCCCTTCGGCCTTCGATGTTGCGCCGACCAATATAAAAAGCAATGCCCCTCCAAACTAAACCATTCCCTTCTCTTCCATATACTTATCAACTAACCTCTTAAACGCCACCAAACTTGGCGCATCTACAACTGCTGCAGGCAGGGCATTCCACTCCCGAACCACCCTTTGGGTAAAGAACCTGCCTCTGATATCCGTCCTATAACTATCACCCCTTAATTTAAAGCTGTGTCCCCTCGTGCTAGCTTTCTCCATCCTAGGAAAAAGGCTATCACTGTCCACCCTATCTAAACCTCTAATCATCTTATATGTTTCGATAAGGTCCCCTCTTAGCCGCCTCCTTTCTAACGAAAACAACCTCAAATCCCTCAGCCTCTCCTCATAAGACCTGCCCTCCATACCAGGCAACATCCTGGTAAACCTCCTCTGTACCCTCTCCAATGCCTCCACATCTTTCTTATAATGTGGGGACCAGAACTGCACACAATACTCCAAGTGCGGCCGCACTAGAGTTTTGTACAGTTGCAACGTGACGTTGCGGCTCCGAAATTCAATCCCTCTACCAATAAAAGCCAAGACTCCATATGCCTTCCTAACAACCTTCTCGACCTGACTGCCTACTTTCAGGGATCTATGCACATACACACCAAGATCCGTCTGTTCATCTAGACTACTAAGAATCCTACCATTTGCCCTATACTCTACACATTTATTATTTCTGCCTAAATAATGCTAAATAATGAAAATAATGCTATTTTCAGGATAGCATTATCCTACATATCAGAGCGATTGATCCCAGAATTAACGAATAGCTTATTGTAAGTGGCAGAAATGCATTAATTTTCTATAAGCTGTGACTAACAGAGATCATATTTAATTAGAATAGAACAAAATAGAATCCCTGTAGTACAGAAGGAGGCCTTTCAGCCCATCAAGTCTGTACTGATCACAATCCCACCCAGGCCCTATTCCCACAACTCCACGCATTTACCCTGCTAATTCCCCTGTCACTCAGGTCAATTTAGCATGGCTAATCAACTTAATCCACTCATCTTTGGACTGTGCAAGGAAACCTGAGCACCCAGAGGGAACCCATGCAGACACTGGGAGAACATTCAAACCCCACATAGACAGTGACCGGAATTGAACCTGGGACTCCAGCACCGTGAGGCAGTGTGCCACCGTGCTGCCCTAATTCAAATTATTTTAGTTTTTCTGCTCTCGTAAATCAAAAGGTAACGAAAGTATTTATTATAAAAGCAGTAGCTGATTCTTAGCAGGAATGAAAACTACATTATGTTCAACTAACAAAGAAAACCTCCACTACACCATCGATATATACACTTGAGATATAGGCTGGAATTTTAAAGCTCCACAGGAATTGGAATGGGCAAGAGGCGGACTGTGGGAAGGTCCGTTGACTCAGACGGGACGTTACGGTTTTGGGATGAGCGAAGCAGCAGAATCCTGCTTATAAAGTGAGATCAGTACCAACGTACGGCTGATAGTCTCGTATCTGGAATGGAACCTAATGGCTCTTTTCTGTTATGGAGTGGCTTATTTTTGAAGTGTTTCTGAAAGTGGCCATGGTTGGTGATATGATCTCCTTGTTCGTTGCAGTGAAAAATTAGCACAGTCGTACTCCTGACAGTCTGCCCAAGGCTGCCCTTCGTGTTAGACCAGTAGTGATAAAAGAACGTTGCTTACCTGTTCGAGTGGGACAGTAGGTCAGTCCACCCACAGCCAAGCCCCAAGACGTTAGACAAGGTAGCAAATATTACCAGAGGAAGCCATTTTGGTATCACTTGATGTCGGTTGCACCCACTGAAATTCCTATCCAGGGGACGATTCATTGCTTTGTTTATAATTTATATTTTGTAGTATGTGTGATAATCCGAGATTAAGTATGAGCTGCTAGTTTCACAACGCAGTCTTTCTTTGGATGACAATCTAATTTATATATAAACATACAAAGTACAGCAGGAATACAGCTCTTGAACCTGCTGCACTGTACAGTAAGATCGTGGCTGATTTGATTGTAATCCGAACACCATAGTCCCACCTATCCCTGATGACTTTCCACGCCATGGCTTATTATGGATTATTTAAAAAGCTCACTGTCCTGTATCATAGAATCCTTACAGAGCAGAAGGAGGCCATTCGACCATAATGCCATCCAGGCCCCTATCTCCATAGTCCCATATATTTACCCTAGCTAATTTAGCATGGGCAGTCAACCTGACCCGCTTATTTTTGGACTGTGGGAGATAACTGGAGCATCCAGAGGAAACCCACGCCGACACTGGAGGGGGGGAGAATATACAAACTCCACACAGACAGTGACCTAAGCCATGAATCGAACCCAGATCCCTGGCGCCGTGAGGGCAGCAGTGCTAATCACTGTGCCGTCCCTTTTCAAAAAAGGGAGTTACATTCGTTATTTTCCTACGTAGCGTTTTAATAAATAAACCTGATACAGATATGGTTCTAACAATCAATATGATGTATAGATATTACCCTTCATCTTTTAGCATTTGCCTTGTTTTTACATGTTTAGAATGAGATCGATTTATTTCTGTTCCGTTACAGTTAGCGGTTTCAATGCATGCATCATAGCTCTATCCAGGACATGGTTAATGGGACTTTAAAAATCATTTGTTTAAGATCTTCATTCGTATTAACTTTGATAAATACGTTTCCTTTTGTGCACACTCTCGGGTAAACTCTAGCAGTTCCCTCTCCTCCACGGGCTCGTGTTTTCTCCATTGGTAGAATGCTTTTAAAGAAAATTACTGCTTTCTTTCCTTTGAAGACTGGCTATCATTGTTGGTTGTGTGGGAAGAACTGTAACAGTGAGAAGCAGTGGCAGCAGCACATAACCTCTGAGAAACACAAAGAAAAAGTTTTTAGCTGCGAGGATGACCAGAACTGCTGGCAACATCGTTTTCCAACAGGACAGTTCAGTGTTTGTAAAATGTAAGGATGCATTTAATTCATCTTTGAACAACAAAACCATTTGGTTTTATTTGAAATGGGGATTTGTTTACATTATGAGAGATATGTATGTCAGAACTTTTCATCCCATTATAGTGGCAGATAGTAATTTGTACATCACAGAATCCCTACAGTACGGCAAAAGACGTTTGGCCCATCGATTTGCACTGGCTCTCTGACAGACAGGCCCCTCCTTGAATGATTCTCTTAACCCCACACATTTACCCCACTGATGCCCCTAACCTACAGTAAGGGACAATTTAACATGGCCAATCTGCCTAAACTGCACACCTTTGGACTGTGGGAGGAAACTGGAGCACCCGGAAGAAGCTCACGCAGGCATGGGGAAAATGTATAAACTCTGCACAGTGATCGAGGCCAGAATTGAATCCAGCTTTCTGATGCAGTGAGACTAACCACTGTGCCATCCATCGTGCATCAGAATTCAGATAAAATGGTAAAATGGCAAAGGTAACATTGATTCCTAAATAAAAACAAAAAATGCTGGAAAATCTCAGCAGCTTTGACAGCATCTGTGTGGAGAGAATAGGGTCAATGTTGGCTGTGTTTTATCTCCACAGATGCTGTCAGACCTGTTGAGATTTCCCCACATTTTTTATTTTCATTTCAGATTTCAGCATCCACAGTATTTTGCTTTTATTTTATCTTTAAGTTACATATTTTCAATTGCAGTTCGATAATATTGTGTCCAGTTATTGTTCCTTAGCTACCCAAAGGACCTGACTCCCATTCAGCTAATCCATCCCCTTCTTAGTCTCATTCGTTGGAAGTTTGATCACCACATGAGAATTGTCCCGTACGGTCTTGAGTTGAAAAGGTTGTTCCATCTGTACCCTTGCAGTGCGTTTTGAGAATAAGGTGCTAATTGGAATATAATGACTTTCTGTTATTTACAGGCATGAGACAGGTACTTGTACAGATGACAAGAATTGCCAGTTTGCTCATAGTAAAGCAGAATTGCAAGAATGGATGGATCGAAGAGAAGTCCTAAGACAGAAACTAGCCAAAGCCAAGAAAGACCATTTGATTGCTCCGGAAGATGACGATTTTGGAAAATTTGATTTTTTGATTAAAGACTTAAATTAATATAATAACCATGATGTATTTTCAGAAATGTGTTATTGGTAGAAGTTGACAGTCTCTCGATCGAAACCAAAACTAAAAGGTGTACAAGCAGTAATTCTTTGAATTGTTCTCCTGCTTTACTTCCCTACAGTGATGACTACTGTGGTCTTGTAAGAGTGGCATATAGTAGAGAGGCAGGAACGTGGCAGTGTTCTCTGCACTTTGACGTAACAGCAAGCTGCAGACTGACTTGTTGAAAGTTGGAACCTCGGTTCAAGATGACATGCAACTTTTAAAAAAATAATAATAATCATGGGGTATATTGAAGTGCAAGGACTCGAATATTTTTTGTGATATATTCCTACGACATTATGGGGAGTATTTGAGTTACTTGAGACAAGGGGAAACTTTGAATTTCTATGAATGTGAGATTTAAAGGATACAGAATTTGTCAGCCCTAAAGAAATCGAATCAGCAGAGGAATAAGGATCAGCAATGGGGGCAAATCAATTTGGGTAATTTTTAACTGTTCAGAGATGAGTTGCCATCGATGAATTTGTTGGAGCAATAGGATGCATTTTTGATAACATTTTTCTTCTAAGTAATAGTTTTTAAGCAGAGTCATTCATCAGTATATAGGATGAATGGATTTAAATTTTACCAGTGTTTAATTATGTGCTCCTTTCAATGGTAACTGGGAACCAGGTGTTAAAAGAACTGCATAAAATAATTTCATTACAAGATTTTAAAAATATTATGTTTTTGCTATATTGCTTGCTATTTAATTGTTTTTTCCTTTAAAAAAAAAATCACATGAATTGCCAATTGGCAAAAATTATATGGACCAATATTGTCAATAAAGGATATGAAAGTGTTTACATTACGCTTTGTTGGAGTGCATCGTATCCTGTCTGTTGAACAAAGAACAAAAACAGCACAGGAAACAGGCCCTTCAGCCCAGTGAGCCCGCGCCGCCACCCCGATGTTCCCACCTCTACCCGCGATCCCTGTCCATGTTTATAGATCTATGGATTAAAAACCAAATTTGAGACAATTTAGGGAGAATTTGTTTTGCCAATTAGCCTAAGAGCACATCTTTGGGATGTGGGAGGAAACCGGAGCGCCCGGAGAAAACCCACGCAAGCACGGAATTTTACTATTCATTGTAATTGCCCATGAATCTTGATAAGAGTTGTTAACAGCATATTCAAAATAGTTGTGCTCTGTCATGGTCCTTGCTTTGCCCGTCTCTTCTGCTTCCGTGTTTCTATTGTTCCCTCGATTTCTGTATTTTTATTGCTTCTGTTTTGCTACCGCTACCATTCCCCTTCTCAAGTGCCTCACCCCATTAAACATCACAACGCTTTTAATATACTTACAACAGGCCAGAAGGGCAAGGTGAGTGTTGGAAACCGGGGAGCCATAGACCAAAAGGAGGGGGTTCATGATGTGAAAAGACAAGTCGAATGGGTTTGGGGAAGAGAAGAACTGATACCAGAGAAACTACGAGCAAGTGGTTTTTGAAGGAGCAGCATTGACTTAATGGCACTGGATGGAGTAGATCTGGGAGATCATGGTGCCACCTAGTGCTGGAGTGTCATAATGGGCACATTTGCAGCTTAAAATAAATGTCTAAGCAGGGTATCACATAGGGAAGTCTCAACATTTAATATTAAAGCTTTTTTTAAAAATCCTTTCTGCAACTTGTTAACCAGAGTAGTGTATTGACTATTGCCATGTTGCTGTGACTGGCCTTTCCATTTCTAATCCCTGCAGTGCAGGAGGAGACCATTTGGCTCATCAAGTCTGATCAGTGTTCCAACAGAGCATCTTATCCAGTCTTTATCCTTGTAGCCCCACGTATTTGATTCACTAATCCCCCTAACTTACAGATCTTTGGATAGTAAGGGGTGGCACAGTCATTAGCACTGCTGCCTCACAGCACCAGGAACTCGGGTCACTGTCTGTGTGAAGTCTGCACGTTTTCCCCATGTTTGCATGAGTTTCCTCTGGTACTTCGGTTTCCTCCCGAATTGTCGGAAAGATGTGCTGGTTAGGTACAGGACATTTTAAATTAGTGTACACGAGCAGGCATCAGAGTGTAGCGACACGGGAATTTATACAGTGATTTAGCACAGCCAGTCCACCAAACCTGCACGTCTTTGGACTGTGGGAAGAAACAGGAGCCCCTGGAGGAAACCCATGTAAATGTTGTGCAAACTCACCACAGTCACCCAGGTCCCTGGAGCTGTGAGGCAGCAGTGTTAAACACTGTGTGGCCATGACCATATGCTGGAGTACTGATTATGCTAACTCTAAAGATGTAAATGTAGCATATTTACCTGGCCTAAATGTGACTTCATAATGTTGCAAGTAAAATAATACCTCTGGGACTGTTAGTGAGTCAAAATACAGTGTTTTTTATTTCAAAACTCCAGTGTTTATTCCAGAGTTTTGGGAGAAGCAGGACTACCAGACTTCTTATAGAACACAAACACAAGTGGGCATTTATACATTATGAATTCCAGCAGGAATCACAATTTAAAGTTCCAATTCCTTCCAGAACTCCGGGTCTTCCTTCCTTGGTCGTGATTCAGTCCCAGATTCAAACACAATTCACAGTCCAGCTGGCAGCTGCTGTCATGACACAGGTTTCAATCCGGTCACGATTCAAAACCCTTCTGCAGTTTCGGCATCCCTGTCTTTGAAGTTACTTGTGCAATCGCGGCCATCCCAGCAGAAGTCTTCCTGTTAAAAGCCGGTATCGTAATCTGCCATCAGCAGCTGTCAAAAGCCAGTATCATAAACTACCATCTGTGTAACCATGTCCAACTAACACAAATAGGTACGAGTTGCAAAGTCTACAAAATAACAGCTACATTAAACTATCTGTCTTTATAAAAATGAGAGTTAAAGCATGTACTACATGAACAAATAACTTGTATTACTGCTAGGAGCAGTATAAGCTAAAGAAGATCAGTCATGAGGCAAGGTTATGTTTGTGACCTAAGTAAAAAATCCATTGACTCTTTCCCTTCTTCAGGTACAAAGTGCATTAACCCTTTTTCTACTTCCATAGCCACAGTAGTATGGTTGAATCTCAACTGCCCTCAGGGATGGGTAATAAATGCCGGCCCAGCCAGTAACACCGACATCCCATGAACACACAATAAAAACAAAACTTCGAATAGGGCTGGGTAATCTGTACGAAAAAGGTTGAATTGCAAATGTAGGGTGATTCCGAAGCTTAAAGGCAGACTTTGCTTTCAGTTAAATGGCGCTGGCAGGACTCTTGCTTTTGAGTTAGAAGATTGTTGATTGAAGTGCAGGAGTTGAGCACAAAATAAATCTACACTGACACTTCAGTGCATTACTGGGTGTGTGTGACATTGTGGGAGGTGCAGCCTCTGCGGGATATTGAACAAAAGCCTGTTTGGGTGGATGTAAAAGAATCTACGGCAGTATTTTGATGAGGAACAGGGTGTCCTGTAGGTATCTTGGCAAATATTTATCCTTCAATCTACACCACAAATAAGCCCATTATTTGGTGAGAACTTGCTGTTTGCAAATTGGCACTGCATTTATTATAGCACTGACTGTACAATACTTTGTTGGTTGCAAACCATTTTGCTGCAATACTCCAGCAATGCCCAATGCAAACAGGAAGATCATTTCATCTCCTGATTAGATACATTAACAGCATTCTAGACTCAATATTGAGTTCAACAACTTTAGAATGTGAATATTCCCCTCCAATTTGACTCCTCCAGTTTGTTTTCCAATATTCTGTTCTCCTGGCTGAGGAATGTGACTGGTGGCCCCATTTATCATCACCAATGACATTCCTTTTGTCCAATTACAGCAACTCCCCCCCCCCCACCGCTCCTCCACCCCAGTATAAACCCTCCCTGATTTTCCTTCACTTCTGATCTGACAATGGGTCATCTTGACTCAAAATGTTAGCTCTATTCTCTCCACAGATGCTGTCAGACTGACTGAGATTTTTTCCAGTATTTAATGTTTTTTTAAAACGGGCAATTATGTGGATGTGATGGCCTCGTGGTATTGTTGCTAGAGTATTAATCCAGAAATTCAGCTAATGTTCTGGGGACTGGGTTTGAATCCTGCCACAGCAGATGATGGAATTTGACTTCAGTAAAAAAAATCTGGAATTAAGAATGTGCTGATGACCATGAATCCATTGTCGATTGTTGGAAAAACCCATCCGGTTCACGAATGTCCTTTAGGGAAAGAAATCTGTCGTCCTTAGCTGGTCTGGCCTACATGACTTGCCTGGGTTGCAAAATCTCACACCTGACTGGCGACACCATACATCTCTTTAACCTGTGCTTAACACACTCTCCATTCACACTGTTGTAACTTTAAGACTTGATTACCTATAAAGACTCACGTTCCAATCATTATTCTGTAAATTGAGTTTGTGCCTTTATATGCCCTGTTTGTGAACAGAACTCCTACTCAGCTGACAAAGGGGCAGAACCCTGAAAGCCAGTGGCATTTACTACCAAATAAATCTGTTGGACTTTAACCTGGTGTTGTGAGGCTTCTTATTGTGTTTACCCCAGTCCACCACCAGCATCTCCATATCATGACTACGTTTGACTCCAGAACAACAGCAATGAGGTTGACTCTCAACTGCCCTTGGGCAGTTTGGCTGGCCAGCGTTTATTGTCTGACAACACCAGTTTTAAATCCATGTCTATGCTGATATGTGTGCTATTGGAGACCAAAACACCTCATTCGCCTGACGAAGGCCATAGAGCCAAAAGCTTATGAGTTTACTCTCAAATAAATAGGTTGGATTTAAAACTGGTGTTGTCAGACTTCTTACTGTCCAACACCCGCATCTCTACATCAGCATTTATTGCCCATCCCTATGACGCTCATGTCTCATGAATGAATAAAATATTCGGTCATTGTTGACTATGGGAGGTTGCTGTGTGCAAATTGAGTCTGGTGTGGAACTCGACGAGCACAGGGACCCAGCGGCAGCATAGCTGTTTGACTCTGGGGTGGTGGCGGTCGGAGCATGCGCGGGGCTGAGGAACGGCGAGGGGCGGGGGGGGAGAGCGCGGGGGCGGGGCCAGGCCGTGCGGGGGGCGGAGCAGGCAGGGACCGGAGCGTGCGCCGTACGATACCAGGTGGCCCGGGGCGGAGCCAGGAAGGGGGCGGGGTCAGGCCGCGCGTGGGGCGGAGCAGTCAGGGACGGGGCCGGAGTGTGCGTGTCACGATGCCGGTTGATCCGGGGCGGGGCCAGAGCGTGCGTGGGCGGGGCCAGAGCGTGCGTGGGCGGGGCTAGGGTGTGTATGGGCGGGGCCAGCCGTGCGTGTGTGGGCGGGGCCAGCCGTGCGTGATCGAGCCCGCCCCGCCGCCGGCGTGCCCCCTCCCCCCCCGGGTTACTGAGCGGAAGTGTTGACGCGGACGTGGCGGAGCGTGGTTCGCCCGGCGGCCGAGAGCTGAGGCCCGGGCGCGCCCTCCCTCCCTCCTTCCCGCCCGCCCTCTGTGACAGGCCGCGGCTGGGCCGTGCCAGGCCAGGCATGCTGAGGCGGCGCTGTGTGTGGCTCAGTCAGGCTGGCTGGCAGATGGCGAGGAGACCCGAGTGTGTGTGCGGGGCCATCGCCGTCATCTGTATCCTGTTCACCCTCAGACTGGCACTCAGGTAAGGGACAGAGGGGGGAAGAGGGTGAGACACAGTGTCAGAGAGAGGGTGAGACACAGTGTCAGAGAGAAGGTGAGACACAGTGTCAGAGAGAGGGTGAGACACAGTGTCAAAGAAGGGGTGAGACACAGTGTCAGAGAGAGGGAGAGACACAGTGTCAGAGAAGAGGTGAGACACAGTGTCAGAGAAGGGGTGAGACACAGTGTCAGAGAGGGGTGAGACACAGTGTCAGAGAGAGGGTGAGACACAGTGTCAAGAGGGGTGAGACACAGTGTCAGAGAAGGGGTGAGACACAGTGTCAGAGAGAGGAGAGACACAGTGTCAGAGAAGGGGTGAGACACAGTGTCAGAGAAGGGGTGAGACACAGTGTCAGAGAGAGGGTGAGACACAGTGTCAGAGAGAGGGTGAGACACAGTGTCAGAGAAGGGGTGAGACACGGTGTCAGAGAAGGGGTGAGACACGGTGTCAGAGAAGGGGTGAGACACGGTGTCAGAGAGAGGGAGAGACACAGTGTCAGAGAAGGGGTGAGACACAGTGTCAGAGAGAGGGAGAGACACAGTGTCAGAGAGAGGGAGAGACACTGTCGGAGAGGGAGAGACACACACTCACAGAGAGAGGGAGAGACACACACAAACTGTCAGACAGAGTGAGGCACACTGTCAGAGAGATGGGGGTGTGGGGAAGAGACAGATCAGACTCTCCCTCTCTCTATTCCCCTATCTCTCTCTCCCCCCTTCCCTTTCTTTTCTCACACCAACACACACACACACACACACACTCTAAGGTATTTTAAGTTTTGACATCCAGGTGCCACTTTTCCATTTATGGAGCAATCTTTATGGAAGAATGTTAACATTTTATGGATCTATACATTTTATCGAATGCTGATTATGTGCTTTCCTCCATTAGAAGTTCAGAGCCTCTCGAGGCCAAACTAAAAATTTGAAAAACCTATGAATTCTACTTGTTCTGCCAAAGGCGTGGACATGTATATGTTTGTGTAATGTGGTATAAATATCAAATGCAATAAGACATATGAATGGTTAGACAACTTTCTTGAGCAAAGATTTGAGGTGATGTATTTATACTTTGGACAGATATACTTTAATAATGTTATTTGAAAGATCCTTTCTTTGCTGGGCTAGGTTATTTTTTTGATCTGTTTGCAGCATTGGGTTTGTACTTTGCCTTTCCCTTCCTGACATCTGCATTTGGAAGTATCGTGAATATGCTTGGGAATAGAAAGTGTATCCACCACCTGAACCGTTCACCATTCTGTCACTGAGATGCGTGGCACTCAGCGCTGGTGTGACCAGCTGGTGTGGACTGTGTACATTTCCGTGCTTGTGATAACACTGCCCTCTCCTTGAACTAAGTTCTGCTGGGGTTAAGTTGTACCTCTGTGGCTTTTGGCCTGAAAGATCTCCTTGGACAAATGTGAGAGGGTGAATGCCAGTTAGTTGTGCGCGGCTTGTATTTGTTTAAACAACTACTTAATAAGTGAAGAATTTGAATAGCTTAGTTTAATTTAGCAAACGAAAGAGAAAATGCTGGAAAATCTCAGCAGGTCTGGCAGCATCTGTCAGAACATAAGAACCACTAGCAGGAGCAGGCCATCTGGCCCCCTTGAGCATGCTCCGTCATTCAGTAGGATCATGGCGGATCTTTTCGTGGACTCAGCTCCACTTAACCCACCCGCTTACCAGAACTCTTAATTTCTTCATTGTTCAAAAATTTATCTACCCTTGCCTTAAAAGCATTCACTGAGGTAGCCTCAACTGCTTCACTGGGCAGGGAAATCACAATCCTTTATCAAAGCTGCAATATGTGATCAGCTTTGACAAGGGATTACCTGGACTCTTCTCTCTCCTTACAGATGCTGCCAGACCTGTTGAGATTTTCCAGCATCTTCTCTTTCGATTTCAGATTGCAGTATCCACAATAATTTGCTTTTATCTTTAGTTTAGTTTGCTTATTTGTGTCACAAGTAGGTTTCCATTAACACTACAATGA
The DNA here is from genome assembly GCA_024679065.1 of Sphyrna mokarran. Classification (NCBI taxonomy): domain Eukaryota; kingdom Metazoa; phylum Chordata; class Chondrichthyes; order Carcharhiniformes; family Carcharhinidae; genus Sphyrna; species Sphyrna mokarran. The sequence continues at coordinate 44,403,950 of JAGIQG010000018.1, forward strand.
AGTTTCTGTGAAAATCCCCCTGTTTCCACACTTCAGCACCTGTTCGGGTACACTGAAGGAAAATTTATCACGGCCAACGACTCTAACCAGCACATCTTTCGGACTACGGGAGGAAACCAGAGCACTCGGAGAAAGCCCTTGCAGACACAGGGAGAATGTACAGACTTTGCAGCAATCCCAATGGGAGTCGAATCTGAATCCTTGGTGCTATGAGACCAGAGTGTTAACCACTTGTGCTGCCCCAGTGAAGAATTTGAATAGATGCATTTTGTAATGGTAGTTAACTTTTTGGATTTTTGTACCAGTTGTCATAAGCCGATCTGCATTTTGAATTGCAATACTTCAAAACATCTAGTGAATAATGTTTGAAAAGGTAACCCACCAGAGTTGCTTCTAAGTTACCCTGATTTGAATATCTTAAGCCATAGCTACCATTATTCAAAAAATAGGAGTTCTGAGTGTGCAGTTTGACTGCAGTAATGACAGTTCTTCACACGTATTTTCTTTTTACGTGTGTCCATGCAGATGTGATTAGTGAAGTGAAACACTTGGTTCTGCTAAGCTGAATCACTGCAGTGTAGGTTGCTGCGATCTGTGCTCAAGCACTCAGTTGTCAACATTTTTAGGATCAGAACCAAATAGCTCACAAAAATATTTGTGTTCAAAGAAGGATTTTATCTTTCGGGCGATTCGTTTTTTCCTTTCGACTATTTGAAATCAGTTATTAGAGTGAATAAAATGATTTTATACGTTTGACTTTTTTAACTCTGTATCTACTGTGTACCTCAAAGCATTGAGGATGAACTTGAAAAGGTAAACTGCAGCAGTTCAAAAAGTCAAATATACTTTGTTCCATTGGGAAAAAGATACAAAAGTCTGAGGTCACGTACCAACCGACTCAAGAAATAGCTTCTTCTCTGCTGCCGTCAGACTTATGAATGGACCTGTCTTAAGTTGATCTTTCTTTACATCCTAGCTATGACTGTAACATTATATCCTGCATCTTCTTTCCTTCTCCCTAAGTTTATCTGTCAGTCACAAGTAAGTTTACATTTACACTGCAATGAAGTTACTGTTAAATTCCCCTAATTGCCACACTCCGGCATCTGTTTGGGTACACAGAGAATTTAGCATGGCCATTCACATCTTTGGATTGTGAGAGAAAACCAGAGCACCTGGAGGAAACCCACGCAGACAGAGGGAGAATGCATAGATTTCACACAGAAAATGACCCAAGCTGGGAATCGAACCTGGGTCCTGGTGTTGTGTGCCATCGTGCTGCCATGTCTGTATAGTGCACAAGAAACAATACTTTTCACTGAACACCAATACATGTGACAATAATAAATTAAATCTTAAGGATAATAGGATGGGCAATAAATGCTGGCCTTACCAATGACTGTCCCCCTGTGTACAAAGCAAAGTAAATATTTGTAATTCAAAATATTTGTAGTTAAGACAGTAATCAGCTTCCTCATTTGCTGTATATGAGGGCAGATGGTTGCTGTAATTTGTATAGGGCTAGTTTTACCAGATCTGACAATACTTTATTGCTAATGTTTTACTTGGACAGAGATGTTCTGATCGTTGTTTGAAAACTTTTGAAAACTTCCTCTTTGTAAAATCTGCGTTGCATTGAAGTCTTTTTAAAAAGTAAAAGTATGTATGTAGCCAATTCTGTGGAGGTTCAATTCCCATTTAATTTTTTAAGAAACATTTCAGCTGATGTCACAAACTAGGTAACATGATGTACTGAAATTGAAGTGTTTTTTTTGTAGCTGGGGGCAGTCGTTTGGTCGTTTTTGTGGAAAGAAGGGCAAGATCAGAAACCCAAAATAAGGAAACCATGTCTGTTAGCTCATAGTGATATATACCTGTCCTGTATCTCTGTATTTGCATAAACAATTGCCAGTTTACTTTGTGGTTTTAAACAATTTGTGTCAATAATCTTTTCTTCCAGTAAGAAAATTTCCAAGTTTGTTTTTAATCCACATTTTTAAAGTGTAAATATTGCAAATTATACCTATCAACGACATCCTTATTAAAATATGTCTACATATGTCAATAAGATAGTCCCTCACACATTATTTTACTTAATGTCACAATACTGTCAAGAAATGGAGGTAGTTTCAAGTAATTTATATTTGAATCTGTGTGTATTAGAAATAAGGCAGAACTTTAACTAAGTTTAATTTTGTGGTTCTATATTTGGTTTCAGATGCTTGCATGGCAATGATTGCTCACTTATTGTAAAACTATCAGGTTTTAAAGGTAAACTAGGTTTTTTTTAGCAACCAGGTGTCACCTCAGAGAGAACTATTGAGTCTATTTTTCAACCAGACCTCGGAGAGGCTGGCAGGACAAGGAAACTGGGCAAAAGACAGACTTCTCAAAAGAACAAAATAAAGTCCAAAAATCAGGCAGTTGTGGACAAAAAAATGTCTGGGGAAGGCAGTTAAAGGAACAAGAAGTTGAATGAGGTTCTGTTAAATGAAGTTAAAGTAAAAAGCAGATGAAATGCTCTTGAGTTAAATAAACAGCTGCAAGAAGCAGATCCAAAGTGAGAAGTCTGACGTGAGGTAAATCAAACATTTGGGTACATCCTAATACATCCTGTGAAGTAGTAATGATCTGTTGGTGAGACTTGGTATCTGAAAGATTGTGCAGAAGCTTGAATGCACATGGCAGTCCAAGGCAGAGAATACCGAAGGGAGAGATTGAAATCCTGGAGGTGGATCCTTGATGAAGGCATCCAAAAGAAAGCGTAGTTTGGGAAGAGATTCCAAAGTTTTTTGAGAGTAGAATTTTGAAACACTACAGGATAGAATTTTAAAAAGCCAAGTGGGCTTAATGTGTGACAAGCGCCTGGGGAGATTCGATGAGGAGCCCCCAGAAATTTTCGACTGGCAATTGCCATTTGGTTTCAGAGTTTGGTATGTTTGACCATGATTGGCCCCTTGATTTATGTGGACTGTGTACATACTGAGAACAAGTAGTCATAAAGTACAGGAAACTTTCTATAACTTGTGTGTTATCCTAATAAATTTGTGTACATATACGTAATGATTTAGGTGGGAGTGAGGGAATAGTTTGTTATAGTTAATATTTTCCTGTTTAGTAAAAGTTTTATTCTTTTGTTAAAAGTTAATCAGCAGTCCTGAGATTCTGTTCATTCACATCTGTATTCAAAAAGGTAGTTGCCAGTCAGGAATCTATGTGTCTAATAGTTGGAACCATAACAGTACTTTTGTGGTTTTTACATATTTTGAAACATAAATTCTCTTTTACTGTGGGGTATTGCAATGGGCCTCAGCCTTTCATGCTTTTTTATTATAATAGAAATGGTGATTAGAATTGGTATATTAAATATCTGACTCATTCTTGGGAATATAATCGTGCATGATAATGCATGTAAATAAAAGCAAGAGCTCCAAATAAAAGTTATAGCCACAAGTATCTTCTGGACCCCCAGTTATGCCTCGTCTTTTTCACAGAATCCCTCCAGTGCAGAAGGTGGCCATTTGGCCCATTGAGCCAACAACCACACTCAAGCCCTATCCCCACAACCCCGTACATTTACTCAAGCTCAGTCCCCGACACTAAGGGACAATTTAGCTTGGCCAATCGACCTAACCCACACGTCTTTGGACTGTGGAAGGAAACCAGAGCACCCGGAGGAAACCCATGCAGATATGGGGAGAACGTGCAAACTCCACACAGGCAGTCATCCAAGGCAGGAATCGAACCTGGGTCTCAGGTTCTGTGAGGCAAACCACTGTGAACACTCTTTGTTCAAGCCCTTTTCAGACTCATTCAGACACTTTTTCCATTTTTATTTTGCTTCCAATTTCCTATCTCACCTTACGTGGTTCATTTCTGACACTTTCCTTCTTTGACCTCTCTGTCTCCACTGATGGACTGACCACCAATGGTCATTACAAGCCCATGATTCCCACAGGTACCTTGACTATAGTTCCTCATAATCTGTACGAAGGACTCCATCCCGTTCTACCAGTTTCTCTGCCTCTCTGACATCTGTTCTGATGATGCCACCTTTGTAAATGGCTCTTCTGACATGTCTGCTTTCTTTCTTATCCATCCCTGCCCATTGTGATTGGCAGAGCACTCAACCAAGTTCAACCCATTTCTCACAGCTCTGCTCTCACCCCATTCCCTTCTTCCCAGAACCATGATAGGATCCCCATCGTCCTGACTTTCCACTCCACCAGCCTCCGCATTCAAAGGATCATCCTCTACCATTTCCATCAACTTCAGTGTTAGCATTTCATATGGACATTCCCTTCTGGGCATCCTGGTCCACTGCTCCTTCAACCCCAACTTTTCACCTCTTTCCCACAGTACCTTTTCTTGCAGTCGCAGATGATGCAACATCACCTACTCTTTACCTTCACCGTTTTCACTATTCAGGGCCCCAAACACTCCATTCAGGTGAAGTGACATTTCTGTTGCATCTCCTTCAATTTGATCTACGGTATTCGCTGCTTCCAATGCGGTCTCCTCTACACTGGGGACACTAAATGCAGAATAGGTGACTATCTACAACATTTATTGCCCTTTAGAAGGTGGTGATGTATTATCTTGTGGATGTACCTACACTACTGCAATCCATGTGGTATAGGTATATCATGATGTGAAATTGCTGGCCTTGGACTGGGGTAAACATAGTAAGAAATCTCACAACGCCAGGTTAAAGTCCAACAGGTTTATTTGGTAGCAAAAGCCACTAGCGCTCGACTCATCAATCGACAGTTCTGACGCACCACAGCAAAAAACCACATTGACTGCCTCAGAAGACAAACATGGGACACGATGGACGGAGTACCCTTCGTCGTTCAGTACTTCCCCGGAGCGGAGAAGCTGTGACATCTTCTCCAGAGTCTTCAACATGTCATTGATGAAGACGAACATCTCGCCAAAGCCATCCCCACACCCCCACTTCTTGCCTTCAAACAACCCACAACCTCAAACAGGCCATTGTCCGCAGCAAACTACCTAGCCTTCAGGAGAATTGTGACCACGACACCACAGCCCTGCCACAGCAACCTCTGCAAGACATGCCTGATCATCGACACAGATGCCATCATCTCAACTGAGAATGCTGTCCATAGATACACAGTACATACTCTTGCAACTCAGCCAACGTTGTCTACCTGAAATGCTGCAGGAAAGAATGTCCCGAGGCACGGTACATTAGGGAGACCATGCAGATACTACGACAATGGATGAATGAACATTGCTTGACAATCACCCGGCAAGACTGTTCTCTTCCTGTTGGGGAACACTTCAGCGGTCACTGGCATTCTGCCTGTAATCTTCGGGTAAGTGTTCTCCAAGGTGGCCTTCACAATACATGACAATGCAGAATCGCTGAGCAGAGACTGATAGCCAAGTTCCTCACACGTGAGGACGGCCTCAACTGTCACACTATCTGTAATCTCCTACGACTTGCCTGGGCTTGCAAAATCTCACTAACTGCCTTGTCTGGAGACAATACACATCTTTTTAACTTGTGCTTAACGCTCTCTCCACTCACATTGTCGGTACCTTAAGACTTGGTTACCTGTAAAAACTCGCATTCCAATCTTTATTTTGTAAATTGAATTTGTGTTTTTATATGCCCTGTTTGTGAATAGAACTCCCGCTCACTTGACCAAGGGACACAAGCACTTTGAAAGCTAGTGGCTTTTGCTACCAAATAAATCTGTTGGACTTTAACCTGGTGTTGTGAGACTGTGTAGATGCATCCACAGTGCTGTTTGGCGTAGGGTTTCAGGATATTAACCCAGCAGCAGGGAAGGAACAGTGATATAATTCCAAGTCAGGCTGGTGTGTGGAAGAGAACTTGCAGTGGTGGTGTTGCCATGCATCTGCTGTCCTGTACTTGCACATGGTAGACATGGAAACAGCAGCATTTCTAGTTGATCTATACTCATTATTTTAAAGATCTCTATAAGATCATCGCTCCGTCTTCTACGCTCCAGAGAAAGAAATCCCAATTTACCCAACCTCTTCTTATAACTCAAACTATTAAGTCCTGGTAGCAGCTGAGTAAATTTTTTCTGCACTCTTTATAGTTTAATAATATCCTTTCTATAATAGTGATCAGAACTGTACACAATCAGAGTCAAAACTGTGGGACGCTTTTGACTACAGATAGCACGCCAGTGGAGGCTTTGATGCCTGCCTTTGGGTTTTCTCACTTCTGAGTAAAATCAGGTTTTAATTCCATTTGGTTATGCATTCAACTGGTCCAAATCCCTTTGGTTAAGAAGCTCTAATACTTCATTGCATGCTTGCAGTTTCTATTTTCTGTTGCTGGGTGGCACTATATCACACTAGTTAATGCTGGTGATCTCTTTCCTTGCGTTATGTCGGTTCCTGCCTCAGGTCGAGAGCATCTTCGACATTCAGGAGCAGTGATATCATCAAGTAAACTAAGCAGCCAATTACATTGAAGAATTCTCTCTGGCAAACCAGGCAAGGTTTGCCCGAAAGTAGCTTAAAAAAAGTTTGTTTATTAGTGTCACAAGTCTGATTACATTAACGTTGCAGTGAAGTTACTGTGAAAATCCTCTAGTTGCCACACTCCTGCGCCTCTTTGGGTACACTGAAGGAGAATTTTAGCATGGCCGATGCATCTAACCACGTGTCTATCGGACTGTGGGAGGAGACTCTGGAGGACGTGGAGGAAACCCATGCAGACATGGGGAGAACTTGCACATTTCATACAGACAGTGACCCAAGCCAGGAATTGAATCCAGGTCCCTGGTGCCATGACTAACAACTGTGCCACCCTTTATTCATTTTTCAGAAAGTCAAGTGGAAAGGTAGAAGCTGAAATATAATAATTTTATTATTTTAACAATGTTTTGTTATAGGATAATTTGACATTGTGCAAATATAAAGTTAATTTCTTCAGAGGTAGAGAAATTCATTGATAATTATGAAACTAGTTCACCATTTAAAAACAAGGTGCAGCTTCTTCGGGGGTTTTTACAGTGAGGAAAGTGGCATAGAAGTGATGTTAAGTGATAACAGATTTTGATGTGTGGGGTCTTCAGCAGTGCACACTCTGGAGTAGCAAGAAATCACTGACAATAACATTTGGATTTCAGTATTTATCTGCATGCAGCCAAAAATCTGAAGTTGCTCCATTTCACCATAATATGGCAAATGCTGCTGGTTGCACTGTCATTAGGGCTGCAAGTACCAGGACCATTTGTCATTTACTTTGAAGCAGTACCTTTGGCACAGTTAGCACAGCTGCCTCACAGCACCAGGGACCTGGGTTCAATTCCAGCCTGGGTCACTGTCCATGTGGAATTTACATATTCTCCTCGTGTCTGTGTATGTTTCCTCTGGGTGCTCCAGTTTCCTCCCACAAGATGTACAGGTTAGGCTGATTGGCTGTGCTAAATTATCCTGTCTGTCTTGCACCAGGGCTAACATTCTGCTTGTCTTCCTAATTGCTGATGTTTTCTGATTCATATGCAAGGGCACACAGACCCTCTGCACTGCAGCGTTCTGCAGTCTCTGTTTAAATAATAGCTTATTTTTTTAAAATAAAATATTTATGTAACTACCTGAATGGAAACTGGTATCCAGTTGCTTCAGTGTGTTACTGGATTGCAAGTGGCATTGAAGCAGTGTGGGTCCTGTTTGAGCTGTGAATACACAGCAGAGAGCAGAGCAATCCTGAGCTTTTCACTTTGTGTGCTTGTGAATTGTGAGGTTTTCGGTCACTGCAAATCTTTTTGTTCTTAGCTAATGTACACTTCGCAAAAGAGCAAGATTTTAGATGGAAACCTCTGTATAACCGACATTGGGAAGCAGCATTTAGCATTTAAAAAGTAAGTTGTTAATAAAATTTATTTGGTTAGCACTTTTGCCTCACAGTGCCAGGGACCTGGGTTCAACTCTTGGCTTGGGTCACTGTCTGTAGAGTTTGCATGTTTTCCCCTGTGTCTGTGGGGATTTCCTCCCATAATCCGAAAGATGTGCTGGTACTGGTGACCCGAACAGGTGTTGGAGTGTGGCACCAAGGAGAATTTCGCAGTAATCTCATTACAGTGTTAATGTAAGTCTTATTTGTAATTAATAACTTTTACTTTGTAATTAATAGCTTTACTTTGTTTATGAGTAATCTAGCATTCTTAATGTCGTTTCCAAGCCATAACCTTAATGTCCAGATTTTCATGGCAGCAAATGAGAAATTGGAGCAAGGTTCTTGAATTTTTTAATGTTTAGTCAGCTATTGCATTTGTGTGTTTGAAATTGTGATTCTGTTTTAAAAAGGTAAATATGTTTAGTTTGGGTTTCCTTTTACAGTCGGGCAAAAGATGTAGTCAGAATGGCTCCACCTCCTGTTCGATTCTTTTCCCCCAACTCTCCTGTTGTGGACCTGTACATGGGACAACTGGATCAAGTGGAAAGATACTGTCACATATCTGAAGTCTACGTTATTCTGTTCTACGCCCCTTGGTGTGGAGAGTCCATTTCTGTCAGGAGAGAAATCGATCAAGTGGCAATGAAGCTTCAGGATCAGGTGAGTATTGTTTTGTGTCCTTGGCCAGTCATTCCTGATGCACTTGCAGGGAGACCTCAACTTGCAAACCTTGGTTCGTGAACACAGTGCAGATGTTGTGTGTGTTAGCGTTTCTATTATTTGGTTACAGCTCATTTGGGCATTTCTCTCCCTCTTTGATTTGTGCCGATTATAGTTATCATATTGCACTTTGTACAGAAAATTGACTCCGTCAGCCATAAAATAGTTTAAGACATGCACTCTTAAAGTAGTGGACGTTTTAAAACTAGGATTACCATTTCGTAATAAGCTCATAAGCGTGATAGTTTACACCTTCAGAATCTACAGCGGATTGGAGAAAAGGGCACACAATGTTTCATTTGATATGGAGATGTCGGCATTGGACTGGGGTGGGCACGGTAAGAAGTCTCTCAACACCAAGGTTAAAGTCCAACAGATTTATTTGGAATCACGAGCTCTCAAGAGCGCTGCTCCTTCATCAGATGAAGGGATACACCCCAAGAGCTCGTGATTCCAAATAAATCTGTTGTATTTTAACCTGGTGTTGTGAGACTTAATGTTTTATTTGACAATGGACAATTGAGGATTTAATGTAATCTCAATTGTGAGTGTTTTGAGGGTATGACGAGTGAAATATTGTTCATACCGTAGGCAAATTAGTAGCAAAGGAACACCAATTAGAATGCTCACTTAAGCGCAGAGGGATTTGATCTTTCCATATTCTTCCCCAAGAGTTGTTAAAATATGGAATCCTATTTTGGAAGTGACTGTTGAGGCAGAAACAGTAACCTTTTAAAGGTGAATCTTGATAACTATTTGGAAAGGTATCTTTAAGAATGGCGAAAGGGCACAGAAACAGAGTTGGCATAAATAACACAGTGGGTTGAATATGTATCATTGACAAGATGTGCTTCAGAAATTCACTCCTTAGACTGCACCTTCCCAAGCCATGATTGTGTCCAGCTAACAAACATGGGGGGGGCACCATCACCCATAATTCCCTTCCAAGCCCCTAGTCAACCTGACTTGGAAATGTATTGCTGGTGCTTTACTGTCACTGGGTCAAATCCTGGAATCCCTCCCTTTATTAGCACTGTGGGCGTACTTGCACCATGTGGACTGCAGCAGTTCAAGAAGACAGCTCAGCACCACCTTCTCAAGGGCATTTGGGGATGGGAAGTAAATGCTGGTCTGACCAATGGCACTCCCCTGTCCCAAGAAAGAATAAAAGTAAACTCTCCCCTGTGAAATTGCAACCGAGAAAGGAATGGAAGGTATTGCTGATGGGGATTGAAGAAGAAGGAAGAAGCTTGTCTGGAACATAAACACCAGTATACAACATTTGGACATTATGGCTTGGTTCTGTCCTGTGATTTCTATGCATTGTAGGATTTCCAGCCCTCTACAGCTGTTTAGGTGTAAAAACTGTCTTGGATTTCTTGTAAAGACTTGTGGATGGTACGTAAACAAAAAAAAAATCGATGTATATCTGCAATCTTTGTGGATTGGAAATGCAAACAATCTAACCTAAAAGTTGTGTGAGTGTTGCTGAGGGTCTGTCACTAATTCACCCCTTGGTGCACGGGTTGGAAAATCCTGTTCACAAGATGGATATTGTAAAATGTGTTATGAATATGTGACTGCTATTGAAAATGCTTTCTACACATTGAAAAATTATGATCAGTCTCACTGTGTTAAGCTGCAGAATGTGAGTGGAGCATTGGTTCCTGATAGTTAAATTAGTTGTTTGACAACTAGAAGTGACTGTCAGTAAATAAGGTTTATTTATTAGTTGCAAGTAGGCTGACGTTAACACAGCAAAGAAGTAAGTGTGAAAATCCCCTGGTCACTACACTCTGGCACCTGTTTGGGTACGCTGAGTAAACCCATGCAGATTTGGAGAGAACATGCGGACTCTACACAGATGGTGACCTAAGCCAGGAATTGAACCGGGATCTCTGGTGCTGTGATTCCCAAGGCTTCAAGTCAGCCTTTTTGTGGATCGTTTATTGGTTTTTTTTCTCAAATCTGTTTTGGACTGCTTTGAGTTTTACAATCTCATCGTTATTGGGCATTTACAAAGGCCGTGATGTCTCTTCAATCTTATTACTTTGTTTCCTGCATCTGCAGAAATGAGACCCCTTGTCAAAATTGGCTTAATCCTCATTGTTTTTAAGCTGAGTTTAAATGGAGTTGGGATCGCTTTCTCTAAATCATAGAATCCCTTCAATGCAGAGGAGGCCATTTGGCTCATCAAATCTGCACTGACTCTCTCTAACAGAGTATCATACAGACTCTTCCTTGCCCCCCTCCCTGACCATATCTCTGTAACCTCACACATTTACCATGGTTAATCTGTCTCACCTACACATCTTTGGATACTAAAAGGCAATTTAGCATGGCCAATCCACCTAACCTGCACAACTTTGGTCTGTGAGAAGAAACCAGAGCATCCGGAGGAAACCCACATAGACATGTGGAAATGTACAGATTCTACACAGACAGTGATCCAAGGCCAGATTCAAACATGGGCCCCTGGTGCTGTGAGGCAGTAGTGCTAACACTAAAATGAGAACTTTTTAACATAGTCCAGATTCCAGCGCTAAGTGTGTTACTGATGGCAAAAGTATTTTGTGGTTAAAAGTTTAGTGATTGAAACTAATTATTGTTATTTAAATAATGACGCTTTGCTTTTGAGGGTGGCAGGAAGCCTAAATTATAACTTGTAACTTTTATGTCTTAAGCTTATGACTCAGCTGGAAATCTTTAAAATAGCATTGCTGCTAACTTGATTTCATACAGAAGATTAAAGTAAACTTCAGTTCAATTGGAACTCCTACTTCAGCATTTTTCTTTAGTATTATTGTACAGATTGAGGAGGCTCAGAGATATTTCAAGTAAGAAGCCTATTGGCATTGACCTTTCTGCTTCCTACGCTTTGCCACCTACTTGTTTAACATGAGTAATCTAATGGTGCCATATGGTAGTTGGCTCCTGGATTGGATTGAAATGTATGCTTTGAAAACTTTATAAACATCGGTGTCTTGATTTGTGGTAAATGGATCATTATACATTCCCTACACTGTCCTCATGCCTAACAGTCAAGTCGAGAAGGTTGTTAAGAAGGCATATGGAGTCTTAGCTTTTATTGGTAGGGGGATTGAATTTCAGAGCCGCAACGTCATGTTGCGACTGTACAAAACAGTTTAGTTTGGAGGGTCATTGCTTTTTCCTAATTGGTCGGCGCAACATCGAAGGCCGAAGGGTCTGTTCTGTGCTGTAGTGTTCTATGTTCTAACACTATGGTTCCACTCCATCGCCTGATTTTGTTTTTATTTATCTGCCTTGATATATATTCTTGTGTACGAATTTTAGTTCAACTTGAATTGACAGTTTAATTTCCCATGACTGGGCAGTACATAAGGAGTGCATTTTGTTAGATATCCTATTTTTTTCAAATGTGGCACTAAACCTGGGCTTGCTCTGACAGAGTCATTCTCACATCCTGATTTCCTTTAAAAATTTGTTTACCCTTCTCTTTTCTCTCCTGCCTTCCAGTCAACACCTCTTGGCCCTTAAGACCAATTGTAACATCCACAAGCTGCTGCTTTGACTGAGATTGGCCAACTCCATAACATGGAACATAGAACATAGAAACATTACAGCGCAGAACAGGCCCTTCGGCCTTCGATGTTGCGCCGACCAATTAGGAAAAAGCAATGACCCTCCAAACTAAACCATTCCCTTTTCGTCCATAAACTTATCTACTAACCTCTTAAACGCCACCAAATTTGGCGCATCTACAACTGCCTCAGGCAGGGCATTCCATACCCTAACCACCGTCTGGGTAAAGAACCTACCTCTGATATCCGTCCTATAACTACCACCCCTTAATTTAAAGCTATGTCCCCTTGTGCTAGCTTTCTCCATCCTAGGAAAAATGCTATCACTGTCCACCCTATCTAAACCTCTAATCATCTTATATGTTTCGATTAGGTCCCCTCTTAGCCGCCTCCTTTCTAACGAAAACACCCTCAAATCCCTCAGCCTCTCCTCATAAGACCTGCCCTCCATACCAGGCAACATCCTGGTAAACCTCCTCTGTACCCTCTCCAGTGCCTCCACGTCTTTCTTATAATGTGGGGACCAGAACTGCACACAATACTCCAAGTGCGGCCGCACTAGAGTTTTGTACAGTTGCAACATGACGTTGCGGCTCCGAAATTCAATCCCCCTACCAATAAAAGCTATTGATGGACAACAGTCCATCAATTAAAGTTTTAAAATATTTATTTATTAGTGTCACAAGTAAGGCTTACATAAGCACTGCAATGAAGTTGCTGTGAAATTCCCCTAGTTGCCACACTCCAGTGCCTGTTCAGATCAATGCCTCTAACCAGACTGTGGGCAGAAACCGGAATATCCAGAGGAGACCCACCTAGACATGGGGAGAACGTTCAAACTCCACACAGATAGGGATCTAAGCTGGGAATTGAACCGGGTCCCTAGCACTGTGAGGGAGCACTGTGTTGCCTAGATTACCTGCAATTATTCTTAGAGTTTGTTTTTCCAATGAAAAGTTGCACAATGGCACAGTGGTTAGCACCGCTGCCTCATAGTGCCGGGGACCTGTGTTTGATTCTGGTGTCTGGTCACTGTTTGTGTGGATTTTGCACGTTCTCCCCATGTCTGTATGAGTTTCCCCTGGCTTCCCTTCTCACTCCAAAGATGTGCACGTTAATGGATTAGCCATGTTGTGTAGGTTAGGTAGATTAGCAGTCATGGGGATAACAGGAGGGGGGAGGGGATGCTGGGAGGTCTTTGGGCCTGGGTAAATGCTGAGTTGGTGCAGACCAACCAAAGGGTACGATGGGTATAGATGGATATGGGCCAAATGGGGCAATTGGGATTAGCTTAGGGGTTTTTTAAAAAAAGGGTGCATGGACAAGTTGGGCCGAAGGGTCTGTTTCCAAGCTGTAAACCTTTATTACTCTATGATCTGATGGGCTGAATAGCCTCCTTCGGCTCTGTAGGAAATTCTATGATGATTCTTAACTGAGCAGTGATGGTGCAGCTTGGGATGATACAACAGTTGATTAGTTTGGAATGAAACTGATTCTTCCCTCTATGTTTTAGGTGCTGTTCATTGCTGTAAACTGCTGGTGGCACCAGGGGAAGTGCCGGAAGCAAATGAATCTCTTCTATTATCCTGTGATCCATTTATATCAGAGAAGGTAAGAAGCTATTTCATAATCCAACCAAGAAACAAAGCTAATAAACAACTGATGGAACAGCCCACAAAAAAAGGCTGATTCCTTGAATGATGAAGCTGGCCTTATAATAAGTCCTCGGAGGTGGAAGTCTCTCTCCAGAACATTTACAAGACCCAGCAATACCATGTAAAGTGCTCTCAGTATGCAGTCTACATCCGGAATGCCAGAGGAACTGACACTCCTGTTTACATACAGAGTTTGGGGCTCCTTGATTGGGCCATCACTTTGACCCACTCTTTTTATTATCAAAGCAGTTACAAATACATTACACCAGTATCAACACCAGACACATCATTTAAATACAATGGTAGAACTAACATATCACAATAACAAATCGGTTCGCAGCAGCAATAAACCAGCAAATCGCTATTTAAACAAATGACGGATAACACTGTCCTTTAACCAATAATAAACAAACTACTCCCTTGCTCTAAGAAAGGGTTCCTTGTACATTATCCTTGACTTTTCAGTGCATTGCTCTCCATATTTCCCCCTTCCAAGGGTCTGCTGCCTCTCTGAGGATCACAGCACAGTATAATAAGTATCTCCATCACAATACAATGACCATTGTGAGTCATTCACAGTCTTCCAGGCTTTGATTCTCTGGATTTTCTCATCTCCCGGATTTTTGGGCCATCGATTTGGCCCTTAATCAGGGATATCTTTTATTGAGATCCTTAAGGCGGGAACTCTTTTTTTTTCCCCCCAACCAAATAAACAAAATCAAATTAACTCAAAAGGGGCAGCTTCGTAAAAGGAAGGAAGGCCCTTAATCAGGGAGATTTGTTGGGTTTGCTTGGTGCCAACGCGAAGGAAAATCAATGCTGGTAGTGGTATTGAACCCACATTTCCAGAGGAGACTGTGACCTAAACGCAGCACCTTAGACCGCTTGGCCATCCTGACTACATGAAACATTTGGAAATGATTCTGCCCAGTCTTGAACAGGGGATCTTCCATCTGGGAGGCAAATGTGATAACCACTACATACAGAAACATAGCAATAGTTTCATGTTCAAGCAGACCAGCCTCAATTGCCTGATAAAGTTTGTTACAAACCGTGAATTAAGCACTGTGACCAAAGGTACAACTTTAGGAGTTGCTGAATAAGTTTGTTTCACTTTTCATCACATTCCACTATTCAGTTTGTTTTCCTAAGGTAAAACCTGATGACTTCTTGGGAGATAATGAAAATGTGCATACACCTGACACATTGGTGTACAGAAAAAAGTGACTTGATGGAATTTGAAGGGGATGCAATTGCTGCTTCTAAATTTCTTAATGCGGAGATACCGGCATTGGACTGAGGTAAATCAATAAGAAGTCTCTCAACAGCAGATTAAAGTCCAACAGGTTTATTTGGTAGCAAAGTCCATTTTGCTACCAGATAAACCTGTTGGACTTTAACCTGGTGTTGTGAGACTTCTTCCTAAATTTCTTATCCAGGCTTGTATTCTGGGGCAATTCCATCAATGATGTTTTGGTTTCTGGCACCATTTCTTTGGGATTTTGTTTTTGTACATTTTGGAAATCATTCAGCTTTTGAAGTTGAATATAATACTGGATGATTTCTTCCTACTCCTGATGTTCAGTAACTTTTCATGCCCCGTTTGTTATTTAAGCGTCCCACATGTTGGGTGTGAAGCCAAGCAACCCCAAGTAGTGCTAATGAAAAGTGTGCCATGTGGGCCTTCCACTCTGATCCCCTCCCACTACACCTCATCAGGGCGCAAGTCCTGCCTTCTGGAGCTGTCAGTCCATCCAGTTGCCTGGTAGCTCCATCAGCCCCACAGCGCTGGGCAAATAGGCAGTGAGTGGCAGCTGCCAGGACTCCAACTGTAGAGAAGAGGCCAGGGCCATGGATTCATGGAATACGTTAAGTCTGCGTCCTGGCTCGAGAGGATTTAGGTGCTGCCCTGTCTCCTTCCTGAAGTTCGCAGCATCCTGAGTGCACTTCTGTTCCCTCCTCCTTCCCGCCCTTCTCTTTCTTCTCCCTCCAATCCGTATCTTCTGCTCACTAGAGGACGTTTCTCCAATTGAGACCACCGTCCCCATTTGTCTCAGTTGTTTTTCACCCCTTGCCGTGGATGGAAATGATTCAATCGAAGGAGCCCTCTGAATCAAAGGAGTATCCTCCTCATGGAACCAAAGCATTCTTCTGCTCATTCCCACGAGTCAGTGGAGTTTGCATTGCAAAGCTGAGAACTCTGGTCTTAGCTGCAGTTTTATAACCTGCCCAAAGGAACTTTGCCCATGAAAACACAGATTTCCCCTTATGTCACGCATCTTGTCCTGAAGGTATAATGTTGCCGTTTGCACATGTCTGCGTAGGTTTCCCCCCACTGTCCAAAGATGTGCTGGTTAGGTGGATTGGTCATGCTAAATTGCCTCTTAGTGTCAGGACGATTAGGTGAATATGTATGTTTTGTTATGGGATAGAGCCTGGCTGAAGTTGTTGTTGGTTCAGAGTCGATGGGCCAAATGGCTTTGTTAGGGATTCTTTGATTTGAAGTGATTGGGGCGCGGGTGGCGGGCTGGGGAATGACTAATTGGCATCCTTTCCATTTTGATCTGATGTCTGATACTGAATTGAAATTTACCAGTGTCAGAAGACTAAAAATTAGATATTTTTCTATAAATCTTTTCCTTTTCCTTCCTTGCACATCACCCACATAAGTAAGAAAAGTTGAATCTGGAAGGAATTGTATCTTGATGGACATTACAATAAACCTGCATGGTTTAAATTTTTGAATGTGATTAACCTTTCCGTATGTTGCAACATGGCATAGTGGTTAGCACTGCTGCCTCACAGCACTAGGGACCTGGGTTCGATTCCCAGCTTGGGGTCACTGTCTGTACGGTCTGCATGGGTTCCTCTGAGTGCTCTGGTTTCTTCCCACGGTCTGAAAGAAGTGCTGTTTAGAAGCATTGGCCATGCTAAATTTTCCCTCAGTGTACCCGACCAGGTGCCGGCGCGTGGAGACTAAGGCACTTTTACAGTAACTTCACTGCAGTGTTAATGTAAGCCTATTTGTGACACTAATGAAAAAAAAACTTTCACCAATTTGGCTGAGTTTAATTTTGTAGAAGATCTTTGTTTTCTATCTAATGTCGTAATGCCTGCATGACTGTGAACATACTCTACACAGGAGGGAAACCCTCACGCAAATAAAGCCTGTAAAAAGTTCCTACGTCTCAGAAAGGGACTGATGTTATTCAATCATGATAGATTGATTTCAAAGTTGGTGGAAATCTTTAGAACAATCACCTGAATGAGCTTGCACATGTGGATGGCTTGATTACCTTTTCTGGTTTACCCTCAATCAGAACCATTTATATTTTAACCTTGTAACACTCCATCCAAATTGATGTTGTTCACAGTAACAGTCTGCTAATTATGCTAACTCATGGCTAACAAAACACAGGCATCTCCTCACTATATGTAACAGTCCCAGTTGACGTTAAGTCTTCTGTTGCTGAGGCAAATTAATCTTTGTAGCTCACAACTAGACTGATTCCTGTTGGGTCAGCCAGGCTGTTCAGCTCCTGTAGATTGGTACTTGGAGATTATTAACACAGTAAACTTCCAACAGTTTAGTTGGCAACCTTGAATATCAAGTTACAGAACTTCAATTGTTACAAGCATGCTGAAAATATTTAGCATTCTGAAGATTTGAGATGCTATCAGCAAGGTCAGCAGTTACTGCTCATCCTTAATTGCCCCTGAGAAGATTTTGTTGAGCTTCATCCATTTTCTTAAAAAACAAAGAACCTGGGTGTTTATTAGGACAGTTGAGACTCAACCACATTGCTAATACAGTAATTGTTTGGCAAATAAATAGCTTGCAACACATGCAAGCCTTTATTCTAAAGCTTTAACATTAATGAAGCAGAACTTAAAGTTTACTTATTAGTCACAAATAAGGCTTACATTAACACTTCACTGAAGTTGTAATGAAATGACATGTTTCTCCTATTTCTCAGGAAGTAGAACCATGTAATCCCTAGGCTGTAGCAGATGATGATTCGGCCCTCCGGGTCTGCACTGAATCTCCAAGAAAGCATCTTATTGAGGCCCATCCCTACTCTATCCCCTTAACCCCTTACATTTACCATGGCTATTCCACCTAGCCTACACTATTGGACATAAAGCGGTAATTAAGCATGGCCAATCCAGTTAACTTGCACATCTTTGGACACACAGAGGCAATTTAATATAGCCAGTCTACCCAACCCGCACATCTTTGGACTGTGGGAGGAAAAAGGAGCACCCGAAAGAAATCCATGCAGATGTGGTGAGAACATGCAAACTCCACACAGTCAACCAAGCCAGGAATTGAACCTGGGTGCCTGGTGCTGTGAGGCGGCAGTGCTAATCACTGTGCCACCGTGCAGTCAAGTGCAATGGCTGCTCCAGTATCTCCAGATCTTTGGGCTTGATACCATTACTCGGGGTGATGAAAGGAATCTGAAACATTATGGGACCAGGCCTGTACGCATCTTCTGAGTGAGGATATATTGCCTGACTAACCTCCATAGACTAAGCGCTGACAAATTTGACGTACTTAGTTATCAAAATAGGCCAATGATAAAAGTACTGCCTGAGATGCTTTTGATATCCGAGTCGAAGGCTATCGCGAATCAGACATGATGTGAATTAATAACTAGTTAAAGCGAAGGAAGGTAAGGCACATATTGGTGGTTCAGGATTGTAATCGGTGAAAATACTGAGTAACGAACTGCTGAATCTTCTGTTCCCAATGTACAAATGATCCAGAGTTGTTAAAAATCTTGACAATCATTGATAAATGTGGAGATGGAGCCAGAAAGAAAATTGTTAACTCAGGAATCAGCTAAGATTGTGAAAAGGCAGGTTGGTCATATACTCTGAACAAATCAGTGGTAAATATAGAATTTAATCTGACAGTATAGCCTGCTGCTCCTTGGCAGTAGAGGTAATGGGTACTCCATGTCTATGAGAGAGCTGGGAAAGATAAAATTGACTTACATTTATTTGGCAGTTTTCATTAGCATGAATATGGGTGGCACAGTAGTTAGCGCTGCTGCCTCATAGTGCCAGGGACCGAGATTCAATTCCTGGTTTGGATCACTCTGTGCAGTTTGCACATTTTCCCCATGTCTGCATGGGTTTTTTCCATGTCCCTAGTTTCCTCCCACAGTCTGAAAGATGTGCTGGTTAGGTGCATTGACCCAAACAAGCACTGGAGTGTGGTGATTAGGGGAACTTCATGCAGTGTTAATATAAGCCTTGCTTGTGATTAATAAATTAACTTTATAATCCAAAGTGTTTTATAGCCACTGAAGGACTTTTGAAGTCTAGCCAGTGTTGTAATGTAGAAACATACAAACTGGAATCAGGAGTAGGCCATTTGTCCCTTTGAGCCTGCTCCACTATTCAATATGATCCTGATTCTGCCTTCTCCTCCATATCCCCATGTAGGAAGCACAGGAACCAACTTGCACAGTGCAAATTCCTGAAAATCCATTTGTGTGATGTTGATCAAGAGGTAGATATTGGCCAGGAGGTCTTTCTTTGAAATGGTATCATGGGATTGTTTAGTCCACTTAAGGGAGCTATGAGGAGAGGTTGGAGAAACTTGTTTTGTTCTCACTGAATGGAGGTTGAGGGGGCGACCTGATAGAAGTCTACAGGATTATGAGGAGCATGGGCAGAGTAGATAGTCAAAAGCCTTTTCCCAGGATGGAAGAGTCAATTAGTAGGGGGCGTACATTGCAGTGTTAATGTAAGCCTTATTTGTGACTAATAAATAAACTTTTACTTTAAGTAATGTTCCTTTGTTTCATCCAACTTTTTTTCTCTTCACCCTGAGCAAAGGAGAGAGTGCAGATGTAGAGTTACAGTCATAACTAGGATATAAAGAAAGATCAACTTAGTGTGAGGTAGATCGATTCAGAAGTCTGACGACAGCAGCAAAAAAGCTGTTCTTATTTCATTTGATATGTGACTTCAGACTTTTTCCCGATGAAAGAAGGTGGAAGAGGGAATGTCTGGGGTGTGTAGGATCCTTAATTATGCTGTTAACGGAAACCACATGGTGCTCAGTTGGGAAGTCAGCAGCGCTGGGTCCCTTTGCTGGAGTTATCAGGTTTTTATTTTGAGTACACCCTTGCACAGTCACGTACAATCCAGAAACCATTAATTGAAAAATGTTACCAGCAATTTATGGTTGGTTATTTGAACAATGTGTAAAATGTGAGTCTGTGCTAATATTGCAGAAGGCCTCTTTTGTGAGATTTTTTGTCTTAGATGCTGAACACCAGCTTGGCTGACAAATTAAGATCCCTTTCGTGGCCTGTGTTACGAGTAAGCTCTTCAATTCACAGTGACACAGTGGTTAGCACTGCTGCCTCACAGTGTCAGGGATCCAGGTTCGATTCCTGACTTGGTTCACTGTCCATGCAGGATCTGCACGTTCTCCTCACGTTTTCATCGGTTTCCTCCAGGTGCTCTGGTTTCTCCCCTTGTCAAAGACGTGCTGGTTAGGTGCATTGGCCGTGTTAAATTCTCCCTCAGTGTACCTAAACAGATGCCAGAGTGTGGCGTCTAGGGGATTTTCACAGTAACTTCATTGCAATGTTAATGTAAGCCTACTTGTGACATAAATAAATAAACTTTAAACCTAAATAATTCCCAACAGGAAGAATTAGTAAAGTACCCACAAACCAAAAGGAAATCTAAATTTGATTTTTATCTTTAAATGCATTGTTGTTCAAAAATGTTTAGATTAACAAATTGCATTTTTAACTTTTTTAGGAGTTTGGATGGCACACAGAAGTTTAGACTTAATTTTTAAATAGAGGTGGTTGTTTTGGGTTAGCTGCCCCTTTCAGTCTCGAGCAAAATTTTAAAAAGATGTGTTTGAAACCGGGGAAAGGGCTGACTACATTAAGCTGGCAATTCTATTGAAACTCCATAAGGATGGTTGGTGTTGGCAGAGAACATACCTTATTGGTGAAGCAGGAGGTGTTGAAGCATGACATCTAAGGCATGTTATGATAGTCTGAAAGAATATTTATTATTTATCCGTTACTGCCTGATAGCAATGGGGTGTTTCTGAATCCATATGCTATTACGATAGAATCCCTACAATGCAGAAGGAGGCCTACTCAGGCCTTATCCCCATAACTCCATGTATCTACCCTGCTAGTCCTCCTGAAGGTACTAAAGGCCAACCCACTTAAGCTGCACATCTCCAGAGCAGCCAGAAGAAACCCACACAGACATGGGGAGAATATGCAGATTCATACAATAGAGCATGCAAAGTCCATATACCTTTCAGCTTTGAGCACTATATTATTCTCCTCTCCATCCCCACTCCCAAAAAAAAGCATTTTTAATGAATGAACTTTATTAATTTTATATGATATGCAAGTCTTCGTTTATAAGGTTTTCCAGAAAAATAAGTCCTCCTATCAAGGCAAATTCCTGCCAATTTGCTGTTGTTGCTAATTTCTCATGCTTTGAAATACGTGGACAGGAAAATTTAACCCTGATATGGAGATAGTGGCATTGGGCTGAGGTGGACACGGTAAAAAGCCTCACAATACCAGGTTAAAGTCCAAAAGAGTCTGAGTCATCTCATGAAGGAGCAGCACTCTGAAAGCTCATGATT
The DNA here is from genome assembly GCA_024679065.1 of Sphyrna mokarran. NCBI lineage: Eukaryota > Metazoa > Chordata > Chondrichthyes > Carcharhiniformes > Carcharhinidae > Sphyrna > Sphyrna mokarran. The sequence continues at coordinate 44,425,442 of JAGIQG010000018.1, forward strand.
CCAAATAAGCTTATTGGACTTTAATCTGGTGTTGTGAGACTTCTTGCCAGGAAAATTTAGAACTGTTTTTTGTATGTTTGTGTTGGCCTGGATGGTGTGTAAGAAAGTTACTGGTCTTTGCTAATGTTTCATTAATAATGTTAAATTCTCCATGCAGATGGATGTAAGAACTCCATAAGGTTATTGCAATTCATGGAAATTCTTTTTGCCATGTTAGGTTTGGCCCTATTGAATACAAAGGCCCTCTTACAGCTGCTTATATTCATAACTTCATTCGCCGAGTAATGAGTCCACTTCAGTACATCGCAACTCATTCCACCTTGCTGGGCTTTCTGTCACATTATGAGGTAGGTAGTCCATTTGTATTCTGGCAAGAAAACAAACCTGATTGCATGTTCATTTTAAGTGTTAATCAGTGAAGCAGCTCCTATACACATGCTAAATACAGTATGTTGGCTGTGTAGATTTCTTCAGCTAACACCCCAGTGCAACACGGAAGGAATGCTATTGGAAATGTTACATCAAGATATTTATTTATTAATGTCACAAGGAGGCTTATATTAACACTGCAGTGAAGTTATTGTAAAAATCCCCTAGTCGCCACACTCTGGCACCTGTTCGGGTACACTGAGGGAGGATTTAGCACGGCCAATGCACCTATCCCGCACATTTTTGGACTGTGGGAGAAAACCAGGGCATCCAAAGGAAACCTGTGCAGACACGGGGAGAACGTGCAGATTCCAAACAAACAGAGACCTGAGGCTGGAATTGAGCCCATGTCCCTGGAGCTGTGAGGCAGCAGTGCTAATCACTGCCATTGTGCAGCTGATTAGAAATAAGCCAATGTTACGTGAAGAGAAAATTTTACCAAAAGAAGCAGGATTTGTGACTTTTAAATTGAATTTAAATTGAAGAACAGTTTTCTGCGAATGTTTATTTGTTTTGCATTCTTCCAAACCAGTCCTTTAAAGGGGGAAAATGTGGCCACTTCTTGTGTAAATTCATCTGATAGCAATGGTGTCAGATTGTCTGAACATGGCACACTACTTCACCTCTCAAAGATATTGATGACTGCTCTGCAAGTGACTGTTTCCACTTTGCAAATACTTCTGGTTCAAACCGTGATTCCTGTCTGCTTACTCAGATGGGTATAAAGGGTTTTATGATTGTATTTGAAGGAGGAGGGAATTTTCCTGATATCCTGGCCAACATTCTTCCCTCGTTCAGTACCATCAGAAAACAGTTTCATTGGTCACTTATTTTGCTGCACCTTGGGCACAGTAAGAAGTCTCTCAACACCAGGTTAAAATCCAACAGGGTTTATTGGGTATCACAAGCTTTTGGAGTGCTGCTCCTTCGTCAAGTGAATGTAACTCACTAGTTGAGCAGCAATTTGTCCTGAACTTGCAAAAGTCTATTAACTCCTGCTTGAAACAATTCACATCTCTTTAACTTGTGATTAAATTTTTTGATTTGATTTATTATTATTACATGTATTAGTATACAGTGAAAAGTATTGTTTCTTGCGTGCTGTACAGACCCTCTCCACTTGCATTGTTTGTACCTGTAAAGACTTGACTACTTGTAAAGATTTTCATTCCAGTCATTATCTTAGAATTGAGTCTGTGTCTGTACGTATGCCATGTTTGTGAATCCAACTCTCCACTCACCTCTTGAAGGAGCAGCACTCCAAAAGTTTGTGATATCAAATAAACATGTTGGATTTTAACCCTGGTGTAATGAGACTTCTTACTGTGCTCACCCTATTCCAACGCTGGCATTTCCATATCATGTCCTGAAGATGTGGTGAGTTACTATATAAACCAGAGTTGGTTCTTGCATGCAGCATACTAGATGTTCATTGTCTTTATTTGTTGTGTAATTTTGACAATGTCAAGTGTTGCTTTTCTACCTGCTAGGTTCATCTCCAATGCTTTTAGTGATTCATAATGATTTTTGTAGCACAATTGTGGGGATTTTCTTCTTCAAGACCTCAAAGGACTGAATGTTAATTAGATTTTGGCTTCCTGGGTTCCTCTGCACGTTCCAGGTTATAATGAAACAATAGTCATAGAATTCCTACAGTGCAAGAGGAGGCCATTCAGCCCATTGAGTCCACAGTGACAATAATCCCACCCAGGCCCTTTCCTTATAACCCCACATATTTACCCTGCTAATCCCCCTGACACTAAGAGACAATCTAGTAGTCAATCTAACTTACGCATCTTTGGAGTGTGGGAGAAAACTGGAGCATCCGGAGGAAATCCAGTGTAAGGTTGTAATTACAGACTTTTTCTCATGTTCTTTCATGTTGAAAAGATCCAATGTATTGACACATGGATTTTTAAAAACTTTTCGTAGACCTAACTGTCAATCTGTAAAGCTGGTACTTAAGTATTCGCTGAAGCATACACATTATTTAGAATCATGCTGTGAAAAGCAAGTTTGACCTAAATTTCCCCATTGACCACAAGGGGGAGGTCAATCATCAAAACTCAATACAGCACTAAGACAATACTTGACTTTTCAAGTCATCAGCTTGTATAGTTATATTGGAGCTGTTTTTTTTCCTGAATGAAATGTCATAAAAAGCTCGTTGATAAAATTACTAAATTATTTTGAAATTATAGAACCATTCAGTGCAGAAAAGATCCTTTGACCCATTGAGTATGCACCAATACCTGAACTCTCACCTAATCCCATCTGCCAGCTTTTGGCCCATCGCCCTGAATGTTACGACATGCCAAATGCTCATCGGATGCTTTTTTAAAAGATGTGAGGCATGGCGCTTCTATCACCCTCCCAGGCAACGTATTCCAGACCGCCACCATCCTCTGGGTACAAAAGATTTTCCTCTCATCCCATCTGTACAGTAAGATTTGAATTTCTTGCCTGTCAGTGACTCAAAACAGTGAGACCTTGTCATTCATGTGCATGGATCTTTGAAGATGGAGGATAAATTGTAGTTAACAAAGTATTGAGTACAGAAGTTATGCTGAACCTTTATAAAGCTTTGGTTAAGCCAAAATAAGTGCATTGTGCCACCCTTGACAATCGGTAAGGAAAAGACGCGACAAATTTCCATGAAGGATGACAAGAAAGGGCATGTAGCCACTAGTGACGGCTGGCAAGAGGAGGAGGAAATTGAAAAAATACAGTTACTCCACTTACAAAGTGATGAAGTAGGCCCCTCCTCTGAGGCCTGAGCGTCGTGAACTTGTCTGCCAATGGTACCTTTAAGTGTATCATGGGTGAAGCTGCCCACCTAGGCTATTACAACAAGCGGCAGATCATCAGCTCCCGGGGGATCTGGTCTGCCAGTGGTGGGGGGTGTGGGGGGAAGAGATCGAGACTGATGTGCACCAGCTGCTGCTTGAGGAACTTGTCAAGCACGCCACATCGGAGGAGACAAAGGTTGCCACTGAATATACCAGCTCAAAGTCAGCATACTGAAAAATGTCTCACGTTTAGAAAGAATGTAAGGGTCCTTGAGAGAAGGCAAAGGAGATTTAACAACAAAGTTCGAGAAATTAGGGATTTTAGCCACAGGGTTAGGCTGGAGAAGCTGGGATTTTCTCCTCGGAGCAAAGGAGATGAAGCAAGATTTGATAACTATATACACAATTATAACAGGTTTAGATAAGGTAGGCCAAGAATGGCTGTTCCTGTTAGTGTATATGATGACTAACGGGGTATGGTTTTAAGGTTTTGGGCAAAAGGTGCAGTGGGAATTTGAGGAAGAGCTTTAAACAGTGGGTGGCAAATGTCCAGGAACACACTGCCTACAAGGTTGCTGGACGGCATGGAGACAATCAACGGTTTCAATAAAAAATTAGATGAGCACTGGACGGGAATAAACTCAGTAAGAAGTCTCTCAGCACCAGGTTAAAGTCCAACAGGTTTACTTGGCAGCACTAGCTTTGAGTTTCAGGCTCCTTGATCAGGTGAGTGAGGACTTGTGTTCACAAACAGGTCAGTTTGTGTCTGTATATGACCTGATTGTGAACACAAGTCCTCACTCATCTGATCAAGGAGCCTTAGACTCCGAAAACTAGTGCTCCAAATAAACCAGTTGGACTTTAACCTCATGTTGTGAGACGTCTTACTGTGCTTACCCCAGTCCATCGCCAGCATCTCCACATCATGGGAAATAAACTTGCAGAATTGTGAGGATAGAACATGGGACTGACCGGATTGCTCTGCAGTGAACTGACACAGTCTCAATGGGCCAAACGGCCTCCTCCTGTGCTGTAATGAACCTATATGAATCTGTTGCCAACAAAGATACAATAGTGGTTGCTGTGTCTGCAAGGCACACCAGTCTTAGTAATGTGAAGGATGTTGCTGCTGAGATAATGAGCTTTCTGACCAGATGGAGCGGAACTTAAACTCCAGAAAATAGCAGGACAGGGTTCTCTCTTCCTTCCTTGTATCCTGATTATCAAGGAGGATTTGCTCTATATTAAAACTGAGGATCAGATCATTGTGCAAGTGAACTCGAGCTATGAGTACCTTGGATAAAAGCAAATTATTGCGGATACTGGAATCTGAAACCAAAAGAGAGCATTCTGGGCAGCTTTGACAAAGGATGATTTGGGCTTGAAGTGTCAGCTTTTTTCTCTCCTTACAGATGCTGTCAAACCTGCTGTGATTTTCCAGCATTTTCTCGTTTGGTTTCAGATTCCAGCATTTGCAGTAATTTGCTTTTATTGAACTATGAACACCTTGGCTTTTACCTCGGCCATCACTGGCCATTATCTATAAAAGCTAGCATGTGTTCTGGAAACAATTTGCCGCTTTTATGTTGGTCTTTCTGGAAGGTCACTGTTTTTTTGTTTTACTATTAAATCCATTTGGCAGACTGTGCTGTAAATTTGGTTCACCGAGTGCAGAAGCTGACATAACAGCAAAAGTGCTAAGAGAATTTATTTGTTGATTGCTGGGTTCCAGAATTAGAGTTAAAGTTAAAGCAAGCTCTTAATCATTTTCTCCAAGACCATGGGAGCATCACCATGTTCTTTTATCCAAAGGCTTTGAGGACCATACAATGACTTGGCTTTCACCTGCACCTTTGGAGACCTATTGGGGCAGCTCTGTCACTGATTCCGGGGTTCATATCAATGGTAGTGGTATGAACTCAGGATATATAGGATTGGAGTAAGATTGTCAGAAGTAATGTTGTTTGAAATTCAGGAAAATGGATTGCTCTGTATGGTTTGATTTGATTTATTATTGTCATATATATTGGGATATAGTGAAAGGTATTATTTCTTGTGCGTTATGCAGGCAAAACATGCAGTTCATAGGGTGCATGATGAGAAGAAAAGGAGAGGGTGCTGAATGTAGGCTTTAGAGAAATATCAGCTTAATGTATAGTAGACCCGTTCAAAGTTTTGTAGTTTGTTTATTAGCAACGCAAGTAGGCTTGTAAAAATCCCTTCGTCATTACACCCGAATGCCTATTCAGTTACATTGAGGGAGGATTTAGCACAGCCAACGCACCTAACCAGCACATCTTTCAAACCGAGAGAGGACATGAGCACCCTAAGAAAACCCACGCAGACATAAGGAAAACGTGCAAATTCCAAGCCAGGAATCAAACCTGGGTCCCTGGCACTGTGAGGCAACAACGCTAATGACTGTGCCGCCCTGATGGAAGCAGGGAAGAGAGTGTTCTTAGTTGGGAGTGCTTCTTAAAAGAAAGTTAGAATTTGGAGAACATACAATTCACAATTGTAACTTTTCTTAGAATGTTTTGTCCCAACAGTACGTGGTAATGGCCAAAACTATACTGTGTGTTTCTTTTAATACATTTCAGCTAATCTCGCCGTGACTGCCCCCATGGTTTTCCCAGTGTGTAGTTTATAATAAGCAGTGACCAGTTTCAAAAATAACAATCTGTTGGAAGATGGAAAATGTCACCTGCTTGTTCTGTACTTACTCTGAAACCTTAGTGACAAAAGGAGCTACCTTGTGGGTGTGTGAAATGCCAATCGCTGTTGTGCTTTGCTAAAGTTCCAGTCAGGATACTTAAGAACCAGTATTTTCTGTGATTTCAGATTTGTGTAACTGAGAATGCTACCTTTTTCTTCTTTGCATGCACTTTCACTGGCCAGTGTCAATAATCTGCTCTGTTGTTGGTCTGAATTGCTGAAACTAACTTGTGACCTAATTTTGTAGGAATTTGAAAAGAGAAGACTGGAGTGGAAACTGTTTTAATAACAGGAATTTGTCTGGAGAAGCAACAAAGACATTCACTAAAGTTTAGGAAGAGAATATAAACTTCAACTCAGTTTCACATTTATCATGAGAATGAGCACAGGAAGGGACAGTGATGGGCGAGTTCCTGCAGGATGTGGCCAGCGACAACTTGGAGTAATGCATTTGTGGAAAATGTCCTCTGGTGAATCTCTTTTGAGCTTCGGATCTCAATTTGAGTTGGACTGGGAGATGGTCTGACTTGTTAGTGATCGCTTGGAGCTTCTTCCTGGGCGGCATGATGGCACAGTGGTTAGCACTGCTACCTCACAGCGCCAGGGACCCAGGTTCAATTCCCGGCTTGGGTCACTTTCTGTGTGAAGTCTGCACATTCTCCCCACGTCTGCGTGGGTTTCCTCCAGATGTTCTGGTTTCCTCCCACAGTCCGAAAGACACACTGGTTAGGTGCATTAACTATGCTAAATTCTCCCTCAGTGTACCTGAACAGATGCCAGAAGATAAATATGATAGATTATAATAGATTACTAACAGTAATTAAGAGTTATGGTGAGCGGATCAGCCACGATGTTATTGGATGGCAGAATAGGCTCAAGGAGCCAGATGGCCTACTCCTGCTCCTAGTTCTTATGTTTTTATGAATGTGGCAATGAGATGATTTTCATAGAAACTTTATAGAATTGTAAAATCCCTACAATGCAGAAAAGATTTGGCCCATCGAGTCTGCACCAACTCTCTGACCGAGTATCTTACCCGGCAAAACAGCTGGAAGGACAGCAAGTTGACCATGAATTGGATTTTCATCCTCTCTCTGGCTTGCCACACCAATCGACTGGTGCAGCGAGCTAGTAAGATCACACCTGTTATCTTGCCTCTATTCTGGAGCTTTCTTCCCAGAAAGGAGGTGTCCTGTTCAGAGTGCATCACTGCAGCTGGTAAAAGTTTAGGGTTGGCGTTAGAGCGCAATAACTTCTAAACAGTCTATGCTTTTCCCTGCTCCATTAGTGCAGACCTTATCCAACCATTGTAACCGTATGAAACTCAAACTTGTTTTTGTCTCGGAAACAGCACTTCAGGTTTTAAAACAAAACTTGCATGATAGGCAGGATATTAATCCCAGATTTGGTCTGTGTTGACTGCCACCAATCCTTCCTATTTGTATTTCTCTTTAAGTTTCCCGGCTGAATTGGAAACCAATAATCAATCTTCGAAAGCAATTAAGTTGAGTAACATAGAACACTACAGCACAAACAGGCCCTTCAGCCCACAAGTTGCGCCGATCATACCCATACCTACTAGGCCATAGAACTATCTGTAACTCCCAATCCCATTTAATCCCATGTAGTCATCCAGAAGTCTTTTAAAAGACCCCAGAGAGTTTGCCTCCACCACCACCGACGGCAGCCGATTCCATTCACTCACCACCCTCTGAGTAAAAGAATTACCCCTAACATCTCCTCCGTACTCCCTGCCCAGCACCTTAAACCTGTGTCCTCTCGTAGCAACCATTTCAGCTCTGGGAAATAGCCTTTGAGAATCCACCCTATCTACCCCTTTCAACATTTTATAAACCTCTATCAGGTCGCCACGCGATCTTTGTCTCTCCAGGGAGAAGAGATTTAGCTCCCTCAACTTATCTTCATAGGGCATGCCTCCTAATCCAGGCAACATCCTTGTAAATCTCCTCTGCACCATTTTAATAGCTTCCACATCCTTCCTGTAGTGAGACGACCAGAACTGCACACAGTAAGATTTAACAAATTAACTCCCAAGTATTTTGAAATCAACTACAATAATGATTTGGAAGTTTTGGACTGAGAGTTCTCTTGGCATGTTGACTGGTTCTGTTTGATTCCTTTCTTTGCTTTGTGCCATAATTTACCAGATTTGGCTCTAGGATGTATTGAAAACTTACTGCAGTGATAAATTAAGGTTTTCTACTGTGTGGCACAGTGGTTAGCATTGTTGCCTCAGAGCGTGAGGGACCCGGGTTCGATTCCCAGCATGGGTCACTGGCTATGTGGAGTTTGCATGTTCTCCTTATGTCTGCATGGGGTTCCTCTGGCTGCTCCGGTTTGCTCTCTCAGTCTGAAAGACATGCTGGTTAGGTGGATTGCCCTTGCTAAATTCTCCCTCGGGGTACCCAAACAGGCACCAGAGTGTGGCGATTAGGGGATTTTCACAGTAACTTCATTGTAATGATAACGTAAGCTGACTTATGACACTAATAAATAAACTTTAACTTTATAAATGGCTACGTTAAGCCAAACAGTCCATCAAACTTGCATGCAGCCAAATCATGACTAAGAAAAGATTAGGAATGATGTATTGGGACTGCTAATATTCCAGCCTAAGTATAACTTTGATTTCCAGTAACAACTCTTACAAATTTATTGGTATTTGCAAACGATAGCAGCTATGACCTGTTGAACCTAACGTGTGAATAGTGCAGTCTTCTTATTTATTGGGATTTCATTTAACTCTGAATCAGTCAGATCAGAAAAAAACATCGGAATTCTAATTTTGAGTTTGGTTACTAAGGGGAACAATGCTATCATATTGCATGCCTTACGTAGAAAATAATGCCCCTTCCCCATCTAGAGATATTGCTTTGAATGAACTGCAGGGCTTAGTTTGGATCATGGCTACATTGGTGGCACAATGGTTAGCACTGCTGTCTCACAGCACAAGGGACCCCGGTTCAATTCTCAGTTTGAGTCACTGCATGTGCAGGTCTGCACGTTCTGCCTGTGTCTGCGTGGGTTTTCTCTGGGTGTTTCAATTTCCTCCCACAGTCCAAAAGATGCGTTGATTAGGTTGGCTGCCTGTGCTAAATTCTCCCTCAGAGTGCCTGAACAGGCACCAGTGTGTGGTGACTAGGGGATTTTCACAGTAGCTTCATTGCTATGTTAATGTAATCCTAATTGTGACGCTAATAAATAATTTTAAAAATGCATGTGTTGTTTGGGCCAAGCTCGTGTTGTACAACATCATGGTATCCAGGTGTCCCACTAATAGTCTCTCAGCTTGCAGTGACAGTCCATGCAGGTGACTTGAACGCTTCCTGCTGCTTAGATAACCTCTGATGGAGGATTATTATGTAACCAGTTGCGCACCTTCACCAATGTGCTCTTTATGTATACTTATTGCCACTCCTGTTTTATATTCTCTGCATTTTTTTTTGCCTTCTTGCACAAAGATATTTCCCCTCTCCCACCTTCTTCCCAACTCCTTTCCATTTCAACTTTTTTTTTTTGCTTACCTTTTGGTACTTTTATTACAACCAAAAATCCCAATTCAAATTAAATCTAATTCATAGTCCCCACATAAGGGACGAATAAGATGCAAACTGGCAGAGTGAGGCATTGCAGCTCTCCCTTGATCTGACGCTTCATCTTAGCCAAAAGGCTGAGCTAAATTTGAAAAATTGCATCAAATAAAGCCTCAGTTTAACCTCTGGCTGCCCTGATTCTTTACCCTAGTCTGGGCAAACCACCATTGCAGGCGTCAGCATACTCCCAGCGCAATGGGCTAACCTGTCCTCTGTTTGACCATGGTTTCTTCCCTTCCCACTTCAACATGTGTTAGGATACTGAATTAGTTTACATTACAAAGCCAGACTAGCCCCAGCAAATTTTTCATTCGGCATAAACATGAAAAGATATTTTTTCCCAGTAGTACTTGCACTAACAAAGTATGGATCTTTTATAGTAAGACATACTTTATTTAATAACACAGTTTAAATATAACACTAACAAATGAAACAGCAAAATCAACAGTTGAACAATATTTAAACATGAGAGGAAACAGCTTTGCTTTCTGGCTTTTGACTGTTCCACTTCCAAATAAATCCTGTTTGAGTTAACAGTTTTGAAGCTTTCAGAGAGATTTTGTGGGGAAAGAGAGAGAGTTCTCAGCAATAGCTTCTACCTCTGACTTTTGCAGGCCTTTAACTCTATAAAAGTTTCTCTCTGCTAAAGACTCAGCTCTGCACATTAACCACATTATCACATGACCCTGTCAATCAACTTCCCAAGTAATACTTTGTGTAAATAAATGTCCATTAGCTCTATCATAACCAATTTCTAGTTGAAATGAATAAACAACTTGCTTTTACAACCCTTGAGATGCACTGTCTGCCTGTAGAATAAAGCTGAAATTTTAAATGTTCTACAGAAACATAAAAAAAATCTATAACAAATGCCTACTGTCATCACACTTGCCAGTTACAAAGTGTGATTGAAGTATTCAGTAGGTGTTTATTTGTTCTCCTTGTTGGCTGAGGAACAGTAGTAGGTCCGAAGATCGAGTGAAGTAAAAAGTGGGTGAGAAGGAAGCTTTAATTCTTGCTTTGTAAAATTTGTGTAGCTACCAAAGCATTAATTCCAATTAATCGCTTAGTACTCAACCTGAATGTTGTTGAGAAAAGGGACATGCTGTTGAAGCATTTTGTCTTGCAGTCATTAGGACCGATGCTACAATACCAAATTTTGGAAAAGGAGCATTTGACATTTGTAGTTTAGTTTTCTAGAGTCTGTCCTAATGAGTGCAAGTTGAAAAGTTTTGATAGCACGTCTTTTTTTTAGCAGTGCTGCTGCAGTCACTTTTCTGTTTTGTAAGTTGAGCTATGGCATTAGTCTCTTTAAAGCAATCACAATCTGCTTAGCTTCCAACAATCAGCATGATCTAAATACAGATTTCCTTGTCACCCATTTTGATGGCCATCTGTTAGTAGCTGACTTATGGTGGCTACATATGTTCTGATTTAAATACAAAAGTGGAAAGCAGTTGCAAAGGGGAAGAAGATAAAGTGGTTCGGGAAATTATTCATCTGACACAAGCAAAAGACTACTGAAGCCATAAATCTGAAATGAAAACAAAATGCTCAACAGTTCAGGGAGCGTCTGTGGAGAAAGAGAATATTGTCACCTCGTACCTCACAGTCAGCCACCCTAGTTGCTGTGTGATCTGCTGAGTTTGCTGGTATTACTTAATAGTAGTCCAGTGACGGGTTTTCTTATTCATTCATGGGATGTAGGTGTCGCTGGCTGGACCAGCATTTATTGCCCATCCCTGAGAGCATTTAAGAATCAACCACATTGCTGTGAGTCTTGAGTCATTTGTACACCAAACCAAATAAAGATGTCAGATTTTCTTCCCTCAAGGACATTAGTGAACCAGATGGGTTTTTCTGACAATCGACAATGGTTTTGCCGCTAACAAAAAACACAGAAAACTACAGCACAGGAACAGGCTCTTCGGCCCTCCAAATGTGCACTGACTTGCACAATTTAACTAAAACCCCCTATCCCTCCGGAGACCATATTCCTTTATTTCCATTCCATTCATGTATTTGTCAAGACACTTCTTAAAAGTCAATACCGTATCCACTTCCATTACTTCTCCTGGCAAAGAATTCCAGACACCCACCACTCTCTGTGCAAAAAATCTGCCCCTTGCATCACCTATGCTCCCTCTACTTCTCCTCTATTCAGGGAAGAGCTTCTGACTATCCACTCTGTCCATGCCTCTCATTATCTTGTGGACTTCTATCAGGTCTCCCCTCAACCTCTGTCGTTCCAGTGAGAACAAACCAAGTTTCTCCAACCTCTCCTCATAGCCAATTGCCCTCCATACCAGGCAACATCCTGGTAAATCTTTTTTGTATCCTCTCCAAAGCCTCCACATCCTTCTGGTAGTGTGGCGACCAGAATTGAACACTATATTCCAACTGCGGCCCAACTAAGTTTCTATAAAGCTGCAGCATGACATGCCAATTTTTAAACTCGATAGTCTGGCTGATGAAGGCAAACATGCCATACGCCTTCTTGACTACCTTCCCTACCTGTGTTGTCATCTTCAGTGACCTGTGTACCTTATACCCAGATCCCTTTGCCTATCAATATTCTTAAGGGTTCTGCCATGTACTGTATATTTCCTATCTGTATTAGACCATCATTAAACTTTTAATTCCAGATTTTTATTGAATTCAAATTTCATCATTTGCCATGGCGGGATTCGACCCCAGGTCCCATAGTATTACTCTGGGTGTCTGGATTACTAGTCCAGCAACAATACCACTACATCTCTGCCTGTCCAGGTATTCTTGCTGTTATTTGCTGTCTTGCTATGACTTGAGGTTAGAGTCATAGAAGTTTACAGCATGGAAACAGGCCCTTCGGCCCAAATTGTCTATGCCGCTCTTTTTTTTTAATCAGTAAGCTAGTCCCAATTGCCCGCGTTTGGCTCACATCCCTCTGTACCCAACTTACCCATGTAATTATCTAAATGTTTTTAAAAAGATGAAATTGTACCTACCTCTATTACTGCCTCTAACAGCTTGTTTTAGACACCCACCATCCTTTGTGTGAAAATATTGCCCCTCTGGACCCTTCTGTATCCCTCCCCTCTCACCTTAAACCAATGTCCTCTAGTTTTTCACTCCCCTACCTTTGGGAAAAGATTTTGACTGTCTACCTTATCTATTCCCCTTGTTATTTTATAGATTTCTTTAAGATTGGGCTGAAGGGCTTGTTTCCATGCTGTAAACCTCTATGACTCTATGATCTATCATCCCTAAGCCTCCTACACTTCAGGGAAAAAAGTCCCAGTCTATCCAGCCTCTCCTTATAACTCAAACCATCAAGCCCCAGTAACATCCTAGTAAATTATTTCTGCACTCTTTCTAGTTTAATAATATCCTTTCTATAATAGGGTGACCAGTATTATACAGAGATGGTGAACTGCATTTCTACAAAGGCTGCTGCTTGGAAGAGACAGGGCACGAGCTTACTATGTGAAAAGGGCATTTATCTGAAGTTGCAGGTCTGGTCATGAGTTCCACTCTGCTGGTGTCCTGGCCTTAATGAAAGTAAATATTGGATTTGGGTCCAAGTTAAGTAGGATAGCTAACTGTAATTATTTTTTATAACGGTATGTGGTCAGATTCCTTTCTTAATGCGAAGATGGCAGAATGCCTGCTTTTCTTCAAAGTGGTGTGATTTTCTGAGTGCAGCTTAACTTTTGGGTGACTAATTATAGTGTCAAAAATGAACATTTCCGACCTTTCGTAAAACGAGGCTGACTAAACTGGGGTGGTGGGGGAGCAGGAAGAGGAGGAGGTCTGACAGGGTGGTTTGATCAGCGAAGAACTTAATTTCTTTCTGCTTTTCATTCCAAGAGGCCAATACCATTTATGTGATCCTCGGAGTTTTTTTCCTGAGCCGTATGAATCAATACCTTTCCTGAAGTCTGTTCTTTTCATTGAATTACGCAGCAGGCAGTGGCAGCATCTGTGGAGAGAAAGTTAGTTAATGTTTTGTGTCCTTGATCTTTCATCAGAAGTTCTGGTGAAAGGTCATGGGCCTGAAACAGTAACTCACTTTCTGTCCACAGATGCTGCCATTACCGTGCTGAATATCTGCAGCATATTCTGTTCTTATTTCAGATTTCCAGCATCAATGGTATTCTACTTGACTATTTTATTCCTCATTTGTTTAAAGCTGGCTTTGGTCTACAAGGCAACCAGAATAATAAAGCCCATTTTTACTTTAAATGCCAAAATTATTAGCAGTGGTGTTTTTACACGGCCCCCAGCATCCCCCCCCCCCCCTCCATTTTTCAATGCATCTGGTGCACTTTACGGCATGATTCAATCAACTTGCTCCACCTGCCTTAAATTCTCTGCCTAGCTCAGCATGATTTGGCTTCAAAGACAGGAGCTAATCTCAAAGACCATCTGTGCACGCTTGAGAGAATCAGGAATTGAGAGGTTGGGGGGAAACCTTTCTTGAGAAATACCAGATGTCACCTTGTGGGGTCAGGGTCTGTGTCTACCTGAATTCTTGTTTGTTGATTGTCACCTTTCTGCCGAACTGGCAAGGAATTGGGCCCTAAATGTTTGCAGGTATGCACTTTCTGGCAGGATAACGAATAGGAATATGAACATTGCATACTCTTTCTCAGATATAATTTATGTTATCAAAGTCAAATGTGTCATCATTGCATATTGGTAAGTCTTTTTGAAATAGTCTAATTAAGCTATCAAATTTTGTTTGATCACTCCAGGGATGTTTTATTAGGTTAAAGCATGCTCTGTAATGGAAGTTGGTGTTATTATTGCATTCCCTTACAGTGGTAAACGCTGCTGCCTGTCAACACCAGGAACCTGGGTTTGATTCCCGGCTTGGGTCACTGTGTGTGCGGAGTCTGCAAGTTTTCCCCATGTCTCTGTGGGTTTCCTCCAGGTGCGGCAGTTTCTCCCGTAGTCCATCAGATGTGCTGGTTAGGTGCTAAATTCTCCCTCCGTGTAACCGAATAGGTGCTGGAGTGTGGTGACTGGGGAATTTTCACAGTATCTTCATTGCAGTGTGAATGTAAGTCTAATTGTGACACTAATAAATAAACTTTAAAAATTAAACCTTTTTATTTAAATACACTTTCTAATTAGCATCTAGCCCCATTAGCATTCGAAATGAATAATGCTTTGACATAATGCTGGACTTGTCAAGTATAATTTCATCTGAAGAATTATTGTTGTGTAGAAAGTGTTGTGTGTAATTAATGAACTATTTTTAGTGGCATGTGTTCTGGCATCTTTCTGAACGAAGTATTTGACTCACACAAGTTTTGATTTTAGAAAGTTGTACCAGTAGCATGGCGTGGGGCAGAAATAAAAGCAAAATATTGCAAATGCTGGAATCTGAAACAAAAACAGAGAATGCTGGAAAATCTCAGCAAGTCTGACAGCAAGGTCATCCAGCCTTGAAACGTTTGTTCTTCTCTCTCCACAGATACTCTGAGACCTGCTGGAGGTTTTCCAGTGTTTTTTGTTTCTTTTGTGTGACGATGTCTGGTTTTTTGAGTATCTGTTTTGTGAACATATGGTGGAACGTGCAGATGGTTTTCTCAAAATTCTTAGGCTATCGTTTTCATTTTTTCTCTCTCCTTTTTATTTCCAATAAAGCCAGGTGTCCTTGGATATTTTGAGTTCAATGCATCACCGCAGCCTCCAGGTTACCTGACACTTTACATCTCCGCATTACATGCTCTAAAAGGAGGTGAGACTTCTCCTTACTTTTTAAGTACTGGAGCTCTCGGTCTATATCCAAAGTAAATAATACAGACTAAACTTTCAGTTTAATATCTGACGAAAACATTCTATTTTATTTGAGGATTCACAGAATTTGGCAGCGCAGAGGGACACCATTCGCCCACAACTCTCTTGACGGCCTTTTCCTCATTCACTGTCCTTTCCCACATTCTTTCAGTGTTTTTCTTGGTCAAATATTTATATGTTTTCTTTTTTAAAAACTATCATAGATTTTGTTATGGCAATTGAAGTAAGATACATTTCTCAACTTTGGAATTACAAAAAAATGTTTGCCTGTTCCAATCTTTGGCAGGATTCTGTGTTTTTGGCTGACTTGTAACTTGGAACATATGTAGCAGAATTTCTTGCAAACATGAGTTTCTCCCTTTGTTTTATATTGTTTCACAATATTCCATGGTCCCATGTTGATTTTTATACCTGCACACTCACACTCTTTCTCTCTCTCCCGCTCACTCATCTCACTCTCACTCAATCTCTCTCTCACTCTCTCACCCACCCTGCCCCGCCTTGCCCGTCCAGCCCGCGCACTCTCATCTCTCGCTTGCTCGCCCCATCCCATCCCACCCAACCACCAAGATTTAAATGAAACTTGTACCTGCAGTAGGCTTGTTTGTCACAGGAGTTTGTGCAGAAGGCTTAGTATTCTGTCAAATAGGTATTCGGACGCTGAGAGTGATTTCATTATTAAAACCAAAGTATTTGGATTTGGTGGAAAATTGGTTCATGTGGGTTAGCCAAATTGCTTTATATCCCTTAAAAAACGGTAGTTCAACAACAGGAAAGTTGTTGTACCTTGTGGTGCTGTGCAATTCTAAGAGCTGTAATGACAGTGTTTACAAATTAAAAGGAAATCTAGATTTTCCAACATTATCTTTGTTGGGATGGCAAAGGTTGCCTCTCTCCAAATTCCTTACCTGATGTGAATATTACAATTGTAATTTATGAGACATAGGATATTTCTGAGGCTTGTGCAAGATAAAGTTGTGCAAAGTTTGTTTTTATTTAAATCAGTTAAATTGCTATTTAAAGCAAATAGGTGTTTAGCAAAAACATTCTAAACCTTAATTTTTATTTGTTTGGGATTATGATAGTAAATTAAATAATATTTGCAATATTTTCCTGTTCCATGCCCCCCATCCCTTTAGCTGCATGATGTGCCAGAAAATGTTAAATTCACTCTCACATGGAGCAATTGTTAGCCATTTTGTCTGTAAAAACATTGTCCTGTTATTAAACATGCCCAGAGTTGGAAATGCTTGAAAACAAAGGTTTCCCATTAATTTAACTTTTGATGTTGTCCATTTTTTTGTTATCCATGCAGCAATCAATAGAAGACATTTTAAGTTGATATAATGCAGCAAATTTTGAGTGATGCCTTTAATTAGCTGAAATGAAATTAGTTTTTTTCCCACCTGCTGGTATTTTAGTGAATTATCAGTAGAGTTTAAATGTTTACATATCTGACCATACTTAACGCATGTGTGTTAGTATAGATAGGTCCTGTCCCCAAGCTGTTATCAATAATAACTTCCATCCTCTGCAAAACTGGGCTGGACAGGACTTGTTTACTTTTCATTTTGCTATGAACTGCAGCTGCACTTGGTTTCCCTTGTCATTTGGTTTTAAGATGATTCCATGTGTTCAGTTTGCAAGTGAAATGGCTATTTCATGCTATGCCTAGCAGACAAAGTGATTGAACGGTTTTGGCCTCTTACTCAAGGAAAGATATACTGGTATTAGAGACAGTGCAAAGAAGGGTCAGTAGCTCGATTCCGGGTACGGACGGATTTTTTTTTTGTGTTATTCTTTTCACATCTATTAACATATAGTGAAAAGTATTTTTCTTGCTCGCTATACAGACAAAACATACTGTTCATAGAGAAGGAAATGAGAGAATGCAGAATGTAGTGTTACGGTCAGAGCTAGAGTGTAGAGAAAGATCAACGTAATGTGAGAAAGGTCCATTTAAAAGTCTGACAGCAGCAGGGAAGAAACAGTTCATGAGTCGATTGGTACATGATCTCAGACTTTTGTATCTTTTTCCCAATGGAAGAAGATGGAAAATAAAGTCCAGGGTGCGTGGGGTCCTTAATGATGCTGGCTGCTTTGCCGAAGCAGGGGGAAGTGTAGACAATCGATAAATGGGAGGTTGGTTTGCGTGATGGGTTGGGCTACGTTCACGATCTTTGGTAGTCCCTTGCAGTCTTGGGCAGAGCAGGAGTCATACCAAGCTGTGATACAACCAGAAAGAATGCTTTCTATGGTGCATTTGTAAAAGTTAGTGAGACTGATAGCTGATACGTCAAATTTCCTTAGTCTTCTGAGAAAGTGAAGGTGTTTCTCATGTGGAGAGGTTGTATAGGTTGGGCCTGTATTTATTGGAATTTAGAAGAATGAGAAGCAACCTTATTGAGACTCAGGAGGGTGACAGGGTAAATGGTCAGAGATTTTATCCCCTATGGGAGAGGCTAGGTCCAGAGGGCATATATTTCAAGTAAGGGATTGCCCATTAAGAGTAGGGGTAATGAATTTGTGCAATTCTTTACTGCAGAAGGCTGTAGAAGCTGTGTCATTAAGTATGTTCAAAATTGAGACAGATTTTTAAGGGTTGAGGATTATGGGGATAAAGCAGAAAAGTGGAGTTGAGAACTATTACATCAGATCATTCATGATCTCACTGAATGGAGGAGCAGACTTAATGGGCTGAATGGCCTGCTCCTATATCAGAATTGCTGAAATTATGCCTTGCATTTTTAGTTGAATAAAGAGCACCAATTGGGATCCATGTGTAAAGATGTAAAAATGTCAACATTTCTAACATAATTTGGATGTAAGCCTACCTAATTCAAAATCTCCCTCATGCTGATTTGCATATAGGCATTGATCAGTGCAGCAGTAAGACAAACTGATGAAAGGTTTAGCTTCAATTCCTGGTTTTAATTAATCCTGTTGTGTGGCATAATTTGGTCCAAGAACAATGGTCTTGTTATGCTTAGGGTTTAGAATTAGGGACTTATGCTTTTGACTGCTAACTTTTCAGTGATTTTGCTGGGTTGAGAACGTAGGTTCTTCTCAGTTTTCATTTGCAAGCCTTAATGTGAAGGGGTTAAGCAAAACTTAACCCTTTGAGGAAAGCAGGGCGGAAAAGTTGGAGAACAAGAAGCTATTATCACAATTGCATTGTTGGTTCTGTATTTTGATTTAATATGATTTATTATTGTCACGTGTTGGGATACAATGAAAAGTATTATATCTTGCAAGCTATATAGACAAAACATACCATTCAAAGAAAGAGTTCAGATTGTAATGTTGCTTTCGTAGCTTGATATATGGTAGGTCCATTCAAAGGTCTGATAGCAGCAGGGAAAGAGCTGTTCTTGAGTCAGTTGGTAAGTGATATTACCAGAGGGTTGTGTACATATGGACTTCACTACCACAAAGTAGTGGGGCCCAAAATATTGTCTGATTTCAAGGAGAAATTAGATAAAGCTCTTGGGGCTAAAGGGATCAAGAGACACGGGGAAATGGAGGATCAGGATATTAAATTTGATGATCAGTTATAGTTAAAATGAATGGTGGAGCAAGTTCGAAGGATTGAATAGCCTATTTCAACTCTAGTTTCTATGTTCTATCTCAGACTTTTGTATCCTTTCTCGACAGGAGAAGGTGGGAAGAGACTATGTCCGGAGTGCGTGGGGTTTTTGATTATGCTGATTATTCTCCTCTTTCCAAAAGAAAATGTGACAGTAGATAGGCATGATTAGAAAT
This sequence comes from Sphyrna mokarran, assembly GCA_024679065.1. NCBI lineage: Eukaryota > Metazoa > Chordata > Chondrichthyes > Carcharhiniformes > Carcharhinidae > Sphyrna > Sphyrna mokarran. The sequence goes on from JAGIQG010000018.1 coordinate 44,444,538, forward strand.
AGAATTGTGGAATAAAAAGTAGTTCCCTAATGAGATGGGAGAAAGTAGATGAAGATTGAAAATTTGATATCTTAAGAGGGGCAAATTATATGTATTACAAAGGAGAAAAGAATATTTGCTGCTTCGTGTTGGAAAGACTGAGATTTTCCATAAGACCACAAAAGTAAATGCATTTTTCTCTTCACTTATTACTTTGATTAACGTTGGGACATTGGCATGCTTTGAACTTGCATTGAAGTCTCGCCATCTTCCCTTTCGAATTGTAGTCATAAAATCAGAGGTTTGCAGCATGGAAGCAGGCTCTCCGGCCCAACTTGTCCATGCTACCTTTTTTTAAAATGCCTAAGCTAGCCCCAATTGCCCGCATTTGGCCCATATTCCTCTCTACCTATCTTAACCATGTAACTGTCTAAACACTTTTTAAAAAACAAAATTGTACCGGCCTCTATTACTACTTCTGGCAGCTTATTCCAGATACTCACCACCCTCTGTGTGAAACAATTGCTCCTCTGGATCCTTCTGTATCTCTCCCCTCTCACATTAAACCTCTGCCCTCTAGTTTTAAAACTCTCCTAACTTTGGGAAAAGATATTGATTATGTAGCTACTCTCTTCCCTTTGTTATTTCATAGACCTTTATAAGGTCACCCCTCAGCCTCCTACGCTGCAGGGAAAGAAGTCCCAGTCTATCCAGCCTTTCCTTATGACTCAAACTATCAAGTCCCAGTCTATCCAGCCTTTCCTTATAACTCAAACTATCAAGTCCCAGTCTATCCAGCCTTTCCTTATAACTCAAACTATCAAGTCCCAGTAGCACCCTAGTAAATCTATTCTGCACTCTTTCTAGTTTAATAATGTACTTTCTATAATAGGGTGTCACACAGTATTCCAAGTATGGCCTGACCAATGTCTTGTACAATTTCAACAAGACATTCCAACTCCTGTATTCAGTGTTCTGACTGATGAAACCAAGCATTCTGAATGCCTTCTTCACTCTGTCCACCTGCGACTCCACTTTCAAGGAGCTATGAACCTGTACCCCTAGACCTCTTTGTTCTGTAACTCTCCCCAGTACCCTACCATTAACTGAGTAAGTCCTGCCCTGGTTCAGTCTACCAAAATACATCATCTCACATTTTTCTAAATTAAACTCCATCTGCCATTCGTCAACCCATTGGCCCAATTGATCAAGATAATTTTATTGGTCGAAATCATCTTTTAGGTGTCAATATCTATTGGGAAAGCATGTGTTTCTTTTGAGTTCCTTCTCTGGTATCCGGTGAAAATAATATGCATAATTATTGGTCTCTTCTATGTAACACCTCAGGGAAAGTAGGGAAGGAAATTGAAAAATAATGCCAGCTGCTCAGATCATTTTAATTCATTGCTTAGTTAAATGGAACACTTTTTGTTCTGAAACAATGTCTAAAGTTTATCATGTTTTGCATTTAAATTATGGAATTTAATCACTGAATTTGCATTTGTCTATGAAATGTATCAACTTAAGATAATCTTCAAAACATTGTTGGTGGCGCAGTGGTTAGCACTGCTGCCTCACAGTGAGAGGTAGCCAGGTTCAGTTCTGGCCTGTTGGTGTGAAGTTTGCACCTTCTCCCCACGTCCACGTGGGTTTCCTCCAGGTGCTTCGATTCCCTCCCACCATCCAAAGATGTGTGGGTTAGGTTGATTAGCATGTTAAATTTACCCTTCGTGACAGGGAACTAGCAGGGTAAATGTGCGGGGTTACACATATAGGGCCTGGGGGGTATTATTTGGTGCAGGCTCGATGGGCCGAATGGCCTCCTCCTGCACTGTAGGGATTCCAAGTACAATCACTCTGAATTTTAATTTAAATAGAACATTAAGAACTATGGTGGATTTGCATGAGTATTTGCAAATTCATTTATGAATTTTTTTCTAACGTTTAAAATGTCATGTCAGCATTGCATTACACTGAGGTCATTGATGTATTTACAAGCCATTGTGCTGGTTGTTCTTTGTTTAACTGCTGCCATTTGAAGAAAAATACATGCCTTTGGTTTTATCCATATTAAAGTAATTATTTAAAAATAATACTGTGACACTAGATCATGTTTGATTGCGATAAGTAAAGCTGGCTTTTTGAATTGACAAAATTGCTTGATTAATATATAGAAATATATCCTCAAATATCCTTATTGAATTTAATTTTTCTGAGAATTTGATATTTCTGAGAGGCTGTGAGATGGTGTGAAGAAAATGTCTCTTTGATTTCCTCTTAAGTATCTTTTTCTCAGAATATGTGTTTGTATATTATATATTAAAACATGGTTCCTTATTAAGCCAACCTGTTGTAACCCAAGAGGAAAAAATGGTTCTATTACATTGAGCCCTTTGAACTCAGGATGTCATAGAAATAATTTTTGAGGTCAGCTTTTAAGCAGCATAATCTGTGATTTCAGATCATCAAGGAACTATTCGTTTTGGTGTGATAACCAGCAAGCAGGTGGCAGAAAAGATATCAGTAACCAACCCTGGAACAATTTACATGCATAGGCATTTCAACTCTTCCATAGTAAGTGATGTGACTTTGATTTGAATTCATTTATTATTGTCACATGTATTAGTATACAGTGAAAAGTGTTGTTTCCTGCGAGCAATACAGACAAAGCATACCATTCATAGAGAAGGAAAGGAGACAGTGCGGAATGTAGTGTTACAGTCATAGCTAGGGTGCAGAGAAAGATCAATTTAACACGAGGTAGGTTTATTCAAAAGTCTGCTGGCAACAGGGAAGAAGCTATTCTTGAATCGGTTGATACGTGACCTCAGACTTTTGTAACTTTTTCCTGACATAGAACATAGAACATTACAGCACAGAACAGGCCCTTCGGCCTTCGATGTTGCGCCGACCAATTAAGAAAAAGCAATGACCCTCTAACCTAAACCATTCCCTTTTCATCCATAAACTTATCTACTAACCTCTTAAATGCTGCCAAACTTGGCGCATCTACAACTGCAGCAGGCAGGGCATTCCATACCCTTACCCCCTCTGGGTAAAGAACCTACCTCTGACATCCGTCCTATAACTACCACCCCTTAATTTAAAGCTATGTCCCCTCGTGCTAGCTTTCTCCATCCTAAGAAAAAGGCTATCACTGTCCACCCTATCTAAACCTCTAATCATCTTATATGTTTCAATAAGGTCTCCTCTTAGCCGCCTTCTTTCTAACGAAAACAACCTCAAACCCTCAGCCTCTCTTCATAAGACCTGCCCTCCATACCAGGCAACATCCTGGTAAACCTCCTCTGTACCCTCTCCAATGCCTCCACGTCTTTCTTATAATGTGGGGACCAGAACTGTACACAATACTCCAAGTGCGGTCGCACTAGAGTTTTGTACAGTTGCAACATTACGTTGAGGCTCCGAAATTCAATCCCCCTACCAATAAAAGCCAAGACTCCATATGCCTTCTTAACAACCTTATCGACCTGACGGAAGAAGGTGAAAGAGAGAATGTCCGGGGTGTTTGTTGTCCTCAATTATGCTGGCTGCTTTGGTGTGTTTTCAGTTGTAGATACATCACATTATACCATAACAATTCAGAGAATTGTAGTATTTCTTTCAAAATCTTTTCATGTTGCTTCAGACTGAAATGAATGAGGTTTGATTGTGAACTGAAGTGTTTGATTAACAACCCATATCATTTGTAAGGATGTCCAACTACAGTGCCAGAGCTAATGATTGAAGCAGAGATGATGGTGACGTTTAAGAATAGGTTGGATAGTTGCTTAAAGGAAAGAGGGTCAAGGAACATGAGCTGGAAGGTACTCTCATGTGAAGGATGAATTATAATGTGGACTGGTTGTGCCAAGCAGCCTGTTTCAGTGATACAATTTCTCTGTCACCAGGAAATAGATTTTTAGTTTAGCTTATTTATTAATGTCACAAGTATGCTTACATTAACATTGCAACAAGGTTACTGTGGAAATCCCCTAGTTGCCACACTCTGGCGCCTGTTCAGGTACACTGGTGGAGAATTTTAGCATGGCTGTTGCATCTGACCCACACACTTTTGGACTGTGGGAGGAAATCCACGCAGACACAGAGAATATGCAAACTCCACACAGATAGCAAACCAAGTTGGTAATCGAACCCGGTCCCTGGTGCTGTGAGGCAGCGATGTTAACCACTGTGCCATCGTGCTGCTCCATTGTCTTCCCGTCATAAGCAACAAGAACAAAGGATGCCGAAACAGGTCTGGCAATATCTATTAGGAAAGGAACAGAGTTAATGTTTCAAATCATAGACCGTTCATTGGAATTGAAAGGAGGGAGAATGTTAGAGGAATAGAAGCAACAATGAAAAACACCAACTTCAGAAACAAGTGACAAATAACCTGGTGTGAGAGAGAATTTGCATTAAGGCAATAGATGAACAGAATATAAAATGAAAGAAGAGTTTGAGAGAGGAAGAGAGTCAAAATCTAAAGTTACTGAACTCAAGACTGACTCCTAAGGGTTGCAACATGTCCAATCAGAAGATGAGATGTTGCTTCTCCAGCTGGCGATGGGATTCACTGGACTATTGTAGCAGGCCAAGAATGAACACGCAGGCATGAGAGGAAGATGCTGAATTAAAATGGCAAGCGGCAAGGAAGTTAGGGTCAGGCTTGCAGACTGAGCGAAGGTGTTTCTCAAAGCGGTCACCCAGTCTGCGTTTATGTAGTGGAGACCCCATTGGGAACAGTAAATACAACAAACCAAATTGAAAGAGGTGCAATTGAAATGCTGCTTAACCTGAAAGGATTATTTGAAGCCATAAACGGAGTGGAGGGAGTAAGTAAAGAGGCAGGTGCTGCGTCTTTTATCATTACAAGGGAAGGTGTTGTGGGAAGGAGATGGGGAGTTGGGCGTGGCGGAGGAATGCGCCAGGATGTCACAGACAGAGGAGTTCCCTTCGGAATGCTGTCGGGATGGGAGGGGGGGAAGGGGGGGGAGGTAGAGGGGATGCATTTAGTGGTGACATCATGCTGGAGCTGGTGGAAATGGCTGAGGATGATCCATGAACTCAGAGGCTGATGGGATGGAGACTGAGAACAAGGATGACCTGTGGAAATTGGTGAGTTTATAATAAACATTGTTTGTTGGTTTATCACTGGAGATAGACAATGTGAACCTGAGAGAGGGATGAAAATTGGAAGCAAATTCAATAAAGTTATCCAGGTCCAGTTGAGAGCATGAAGCTCATCAAAATACCGGGAAAAACAGCTGCCAGAGTAAGAATGGAACAAGGAGTGTTTCACTTAACCACAAAAAGGCAGGCATAACTGGGGCCCATGCAGAGACCCATAGTCACACCTTTTATTTGAAATTATTTAGTGACAGCCAAGCGGCAAGTGTTGGAGCAGATGGGGATTGTTCGGGTCTCTGCTCCAGGAAGAACCAGAGTGTCCTCAGACTGTCCCGGTGGGGGATAGAGGGATTGGACATCGTAGTGAAAAGGCAGCGGTTGGGGCCAGGGAACTGTAAATTGTTGATATGATATGGGGCATCAGATGAATCATGAATGTGGATAATGCGTGGTCATGATTGGCAGGACATGATTTACTTGCAAAATTAGTCTGTACATGGTGCAGTGGGGGGGAAGTTTACAGGCAATGTGTGAGGCAAATTTTTTTATACAGAGGGTGATGAATGTCTAGAATGCGCTGCCCAGGGAGGTGATGGGAGCAGGTACGATAGTGACATTTAAGGAGTATCTAGATGAATGCATTAATAGAATGGGAATGGAGAGATACGGACTCTGAAAATGTTTATGGTTTTAGTTTAGTTAGGGCACCATGATCAGTGCAAGCTGGGACGGCCAAAGGGCCTGTCCCTGTGCTGTACTGTTCTTTGTATGTGCTATCCTCCTTGAGAGCCTGAGAAGCTGGTGGATGAGACAGTCCCATATGGTCTTTTCTCCCACCACTACTGGGGAACTAGTTGTGACATGAGAGACCTAAAAGAAGCGATATAACAAATGTGCAGTATAGTTAGGTTTCAGTCTTTCTGGACTGCAGGGGAGTGAGTGTATTCACAGATTATTTTAGTTATATTTTGGTCATTGGATTTATCTCCTTTTTTGTAAAGTAGAAGCTGAAACTTCTTTGGTCTGTCTTCCTACTGCAGATCTTCCCTCACGATGTCTTAAACTTCACTGCGGTGAATATCTACAGCTGGGCTTTTGAGAATCGGGAAACCTTTATACGCTGGCTACGACCACATGGAAGCAAGAGCCTTCTCCTAAACAACGAACTAAAGAAAGGCCCAGCATTACTGCTGTTTTTCCCATTCAGCCCATTAGCTGAAAAGCAAACACTCATGGAGGAGGTGAGAATTAAAGATCTGGAAATAATGTGTTAAGTGGAGGTGGCATTGGGAGGGCCAAGTAATTGACAGTTTTGTGTTAATGGTTGAATGCATCTGAAACATGTCAGTTTGAAAATAACATTGTCTATACTTAAAAGGTGTGAGCATTGTTGGGAAGACTTCCCCCGAACCATCCTGTATCACCATCATCAATTTCTGCTGTTCACTGCCGGCATCCTTTTTTGCTGGATATTACTACATTTCGCTTTCCAGTTCTGGAAACCCATGGCAGATGGAATTTGCATTTTAAGAAAAAGATCTCGAATTAAGAACCTACTGATTGCTGTGAAACCATTGTCGATTGTCGGAAAAACCCGCCTGGTTCACTAATACCCTTTTGGGAAGGGAAATCTGCCATCCTTAGCCAGTCTGGCCTATGTGTGACTTCAGAGTCATAGCAATGTGATTGACTCTCAACTGCCCTTCGACAACTAAGAATGGACAATAAATGCTGACCAGCCAGTGATGCCCATGTTCCATGAATAAATGAAAAAATATCAGCTTGTCTTGTAGGCTGTTTCTCCAGATTTAACTTCCTTGGAACGGTTGATTTCTTGACTTTACAACTTTTATTGTGCAACCTTGATGGACGGTATCTTCTGAAATTCATGCATTTGGGTAGAGGAGGGGTTTAGCTTACAGAAAATAAAGAACATTCTAGTATTTACCTTTCAGACTGGAGATTTACCACCCAGCCCCAGCCAAGCCTTTCCTGTACAAGTACAATACTGGCATCTAGGCTGCAGTGTAGAAAATTGCTCAAGTATGTCCTACACACAAGAAACAGGACAAATCCAACTCAGCCAATTAAGCCCCATCAGTCAACTCTTGATTATCAGTAAAGTGATGGAAGGGGTCATCAACAGTGCTATCCAGCAGCATTTGCTCAGCAATAACCCGTTCAGTGATGCACACTTTGAGTTCAGCCAGGATCACACAGCTCCTGACCTCATTATAGCCTTGGTTCAAACATGGATAAAAGAGCTGAACTCTAGAAGTGAGGTGAGCGTGACTGTCTTTGGCACCAAGGCAGTATTTGACTGAGTAAAGCATCAAGGAGCCCCAGCAAGACTGAGTCAATGGGAATTAGAAGTAAACCCTCTGTTGGTTGGAGTCATACCTAGCACAAAGGACAATCATTGTTATGATTGGTGGTCAGTCATCTCAGCTCCAAGATATCTCTGCAGGATGATGGCCTTTGCCCAACTATCTTCAGCTATTTCATCAGTAACCTCCCTCCCACTAAAAATTCAAAAGTAGGAATGTTTGCTGATGATTGCATGATGTTCAGTACCGTTCATGGCTCCTCAGATTCTGAAGCCATCTATGTCTAAATGCAGCAAGATTTGGATAATATCCAGGCTTGGGCTGACAATTGGCAATCACAGAATCCTATAGTGCAAGAGGAGGCCATTTGGCCCATTTAGCCTGCACTGACCACAATTGCACCCAGACCATATCCCCATAACCCCATACATTTACCCTAACTACTGCCCCTGACACTGGGGCAAATTAGCATGGCCAATCCATCTAACCCACAAATGACATTTGTGCCAAACATTTGTCAGGTAATGACCTTCCCCAACAAGAGAGGATCTAGCCATCAACCCTTTGCATTCAATGCCATTACCATCACTGAATACCCCACTATCAATATCCTGCGGGTTACCGTTGACCAGAAATTGCACTGGACTAGCCACATAAATACTGTGGCTACCAGAGCAGGTCAAAGGCTAGGAATCCTGTGGTGAGTAACTTATCACCTGACTCGCAAAGCCTGTCCGCACTCTTCAAAGCACAGGTCAGGAGTGTGATGGAATATTCTCCACTTGCCTGGATGAGTATAATTCCAACATCACTCCAGACAGCTCTCGCTGTTACCTGCCACATAGTCTGTTTTAACCCTTATACAGTGGACAAATAACTACAAGTAAATGTCTTGTTAGTACAACCAATATTTATTTAAACCCACATAATCAATAATCACCCACCTGACCTACAATAAGTTATCTTACAGGAAAATACTAGAATTCAAGTACAATACAAGACCTTGACTTAACTTTGCGTGACTGACAAGCACCCAAGCAGATATTGGCCTTTTTCTGTGCGTCAGTCTTGATAGTTGTCTGCATAGTCTGGTCCTTTGGTCTGGTGTGGCATTCTGACTGGAGCTTCTTCCTTCTCGGGTGTGGTGGCTCTCCTCTTGCTGGCAATGTTCACCATTGTTGTAGCTTGTTTGTGGGTCAGAGAGAGATTCCTGGTTGTGCAGCACCCTTTCTACCCTGTTTGGTTTCACGCCCCTTTTTGGCCATTGCCAATCAGTCAATCAGGACTTGATCCTGATCGATAAGAATCCAGTCAGGTGCTAACACACCAATCTCTGGGTGTGTCCCCAGCAACTATGACTGTAGGTGTTGGAGGCACATAGGTTACATACTTTCCTCTGAAATAAGGATTCACGGTGCCTTTATGTCTGGCACACAACCCAGTGTGACCAGAAAATCTCTTTCATCCTGGACATGGCCCATATTCTGTTTATTCACTCATCAGGGTTGCAGCCTGTTTGTCTGTCTTTAAACTGCAGCCTGTCGGTTTAGTTTCTTGCCCAATTGTCTCAGAATGCTTTACAAAACATTGTTTTAGCTAGCCCGTTTGGTTACAACACCATCTGGGATAAAGCAGCCGGCTTGATTGCTATCCCTTCCACAAACATTCACACCTCCACTGCTGAGTAACAGTGGCAGCAGTATGTACCATCTAGAAGGTGCGTGCACGAGCCCATCAATGATTCTAAGGCGGCACCTTCCAAATCCACATCCACTACCATTTAGAAAGACAAGATCAACAGATACTTGGGAACATTACCTGGATGTTCCCCTCCAAGTCACTCACTATCCTCACTTGGAATTATATCACCGTTCCTTCACTATCGCAAGTTCAAAATCTTGGAATTCCCTCCCTATCAGCACTGTGGTTGTATCTATACCTCAGTGACTTCAATAGTTCAAGAAGGTGGCTCACTACTATCTTCTGAAGGGCAACTAGGAATGGGCAACAAATGTTGGTCTAGTCAGCGATGTTCACATCCCATAAATGGATTAAGAAAGAAAATGTGAAAAGGGAGCAATCCAACTGTGAAGGATTTTGATGCACAGGTTTTTAAAATGAAAATTGTCAGGAAATGATTGAGTAAGATGTGTTCATGTGCCATAGTACACTAAAGGTTGACTGTCCATATTATTTATAACAGATATGATTGAAAAATGGTTCTCTGCACAAGAGAAGTCTTTAGCTGAACAATTGTCAACTTGTCATGGGAATGTCTTAGCGGATTAAATTAATGATTCCAAAAATTACAAGCAGATTTCGCTGTAGTATCTAAAAAGAAATCTCCTTTTGCTATCTTGTAAAATCTAAGGCTGCAAAAAAATGCTTCCTCTAACGATTTTAATACAAAAGCAGAAATTTCCATAATACGGAGAGGAAATGTTCCTCTCCTAAAGATACCTTCCTGCCCTAAAGATACCACAAGTTTAGTGTAGTCCTACTTCAAAAATGGTTGGCATAAATTAATTTTGTAGTTTTTGTGCTCTTCAAGTGAGAGGTATTAGTCCTGAGCAGTAGGGCATTTCCTAATTGGGGCATACTGTGTACACATCATGCACCTACAGTTGGATAATGACAAAAGATTTAGAGCAACATTTCCACAACTCTGGTCTCAATCTCAGAGGAGTACATCACTCTGCACCAGTTTGACATTTTGTCATTTCTCCACCTTGGTCTTACTATGGTGAATGATGATGTGAAGACGCCGGTGTTGGACTGGGATGGGCACAGTAAGAAGTCTCAGAACACCAGGTTAAAGTCCAACAGTTTATTTAGAATCACAGGCTTTCAGGGTGCTGCTCCTTCAGGTAAGTGTATGAAGGAGCAGTCCTTCGAAAGCTCGTGATTCCATAAGAACTAGGTGCAAGAGTAGGCCATCTGGCCCCTCGAGCCTGCTCCGCCATTCAATAAGATCATGGCTGATGTTTTTGTGGACTCAGCTCCACCTATTACATGCTCACCATAACCTTTAATTTCTTTACTGTTCAAAAGTTTATCTATCCTTGCCTTAAAAAATATTCAATGAGATAACCCCAGCTGCTTCAGTGGGCAGGGAATTCCACGGATTCACAACCCTTTGTGTGAAGAAGTTCCTCCTCAATTAAGTCCTAAATCTGCTTCCCCTTGTTTTGAAGCCATGCCCCCTGGTCCTAGTTTCACCTGCCAGTGGAAACAACTTCCCTGTTTCTATCTTACATCTTCCTTTCATAACCTTATGTATTTCTATAAGATTTCCCCTCATTCTTCTGAATTCCAATGAGTATAGCCCCAATCTGCCCAGTCTCTCCTCATAAGCCAACCCTCTTCATCTTTGGAATCAACCTAGTGGATCTCCTCTGCACCCCCTCCAGTGGCAGTATATCCTTTCTCAAATAAGGGAGATCAAAACTGAACACAGTACTCCAGGTGTGACCTCGCCAGTACCTTATACAGCTGCAATATATACACCTTGCTATTTTTTAAACTCCATCCCTCTATCAATGAAGGACAAAATTCCATTTGCCTTCCTAATTAGTTGGACCTGCAAACCAACTACATGTGATTCTTGCACAAGGACACCCAAGTCGCTCTGCACAGCAGCATGCTGCAGCTTTTTCCCATTTAAATAATAGTCCATTTGCTGTTATTCCAACCAAAATGGATGACCTCAAATTTATCAACATTGTACTCCATCTGTCAGACCCTTGCCCATTTAGTTATACCATCTATATCCCTTTGCAGACTTTCAGCATCCTCTGCACACTTTGCTCTGCCACTCATCTTAGTGTCATCTGTGAATTTTGACACAGTAGACTTGGTCCCCAACTCCAAATCATCAATGTAAGTCATAAACAATTGTGGTCCCAATACTGATCCCTGAGGCACACCACTAGTCACTGACTGCCAATCAGAAAAACACCCATTTACCTCCAATCTTTGCTTTCTGTTAGTTAACCAATCCTCTATCCATGATAATACATTATCCATAACATCGTGCATCTTTATCTTATGTAGCAGTCTTTGGTGTGGCATCTTGTCAAATGCCTTCTGGAAATCTAGATACACTACATTCACAGGTTCCCCATTGTCCACTGCATGTGTAATGCTCTCAAAGAATTATAGCAAATTATTCAAACATGACCTTCCCTTCATGAACCTATGCTGTCTCTTACCAATAGGACAATTTATATCCCGATGTCTCGCTATTTCTTCCTTAATGATAGATTCAAACATTTTCCCTACTACAGAAGTTAAGCTAACCAGCCTATAGTTACCCCGCCTTTTGTCTACCTCCATTTTTAAACAGTGGCATCATATTTGCTGTTTTCCAATCTGAGAAAACCACCCCGGAGTCCAGCAAGTTTTGGTAAATTGCCACTAATATATTTGCCATTTCCTCCGCCATCTCTTTTATTACCCTAGGATGCGTTCCATCAGGACCAGGAGACTTGTCTACCTCTAGCCTCATTAACTTGCCCAGCACTACCTCTTTCATGATAATTTCTAGGTCCTCACCTGCCATCGCCTTTTGTCATCAAACCTGTTGGATTTTAACCTGGTGAGTGAGATTGCTGAATTAAAAGTATTTGGCTGTTGGAGATAGTTTTTGCCTTCAACAGTCCCTTGGGATCAAGGATGACTTGCTACCACTCCAGTTTTGATGGGTTTTGAAACGGCTATCAATCCAACCATCTGGTTGGTGTCTTCCTGAAATGAACCTCCTCCATTTTTGTCAGTCACAAGCCATGTTCTCCCATACATCCACAGTGATGTTTGACTTCTTCAGGGGTGCTAAGAGGACATGCCCAAAATATTTCCACTGTCCTTCTGGGAGCCTTTTACAGCAACTGAGTTCCAAGTAAAACCATTTGTGAACCTTGGCATCAGGCATACAAGTCTGGTATCAGCAAAGATGGTATCTCCACATCTACTAGAATTGAGAATTGCTTGAACTCATTTAACATAGTTGAGTGACTTTTAATCTTTAATCTGGCCTGAGTTTTAATTGAAATTTGAGATCTGTGAGGATTGGCTGATATGCTTCACCTATTTTTTTAAAGGCCGTGCCTGCTTTTGATGTTAAATGTATATGAATATCTAAAAACGTTCTACTGCAAGACATTGTATACATGTTAAATGGTAGTTTAAATACTCATTTATCGATGTTTCTCTTCTGCAAGAGTGAACTTGTGGTTGCTTTGCACAGTAAGAAGTTCTCACAATATCAGGTTAAAGTCCAACAGGTTCATTTGGAATCACGAGCTTTTGAACTGCTGTTGCTTTATCAGGGATGAAGGAGCCGTGTTCCGAGAGCTTATGCTACCAAATGAACCTGCTGGACTTTAATCGGGATTTATGAGATTCCCAGTCCATTCCCAGCAACTCCGCATCATTGGCAGTAAGCTGCTCGTGAAATATTGCATGCTCTGTTAACTCTGGTGACCTGAAACTTTGATTTTGACAGTGGTTCATCCTGTGCTCACTTTTTATTTGTCATCAAAATAAATCTGCCAGTTTACATTCTGGAATATGTTCTACAAGAGAGTATGTTTCTCTAGATGTACATTCAGGCAGCACAGTGGATAGCACTGCTGCCTCTCTGTGCTAGAGACTGGTGTTTGATTCCCGGCTTGGGTCACTGTGCAGAGTCTGCACGTTCTCTCCTGTGTCTGTGTGGGTTTCCTCCGAGTGCTCCAATTTCCTCCCACAGTCCAAAAGATGTGCTGGTTAGATGCATTGGCCATGCAAGTTCTCCTCGTGTCTGAGTTGGTTTCCTCTGGGTGCTCCGGTTTCCTCCTCACACTTCAAAAAACATGCTGGTTAGATGCGTTGGCCATGCTAAATTTGTCCCCAGTGCACCCAAACAGTTGCCATAGTGTGGCAACTAGGGATTTTCACAGTAACTTCATGGCAGAGTTAATGTAAGCCTATTTGTGAAGAATAAATAAACTTCATTTTACTTTGACAGCTGTTTAATTCTATCTGTTATCCACCCTGATCTCTTCACCCTATTGTCAGGTTTCTCAATTGAAAAATCATTGCATCCTGAAAATGTTACAATTTCTGCTGAATTTGATGTATTCCATTATTATCTTTTGTAATTCCGTTCTTTTGGTAATGTTTGGTGTTCCAGTTGGGACTGATGATTGGTTGCTTGTATATTTCTGGCTTGTGTGAATAACTTAAAATGGTTGCAGAGTTACTGGAATAATAACCCAAAGACACAGGGTAATGATCTGGGAATCTGGATTAAAATCCAGATGGCGAAATTTGAAATCAATAAACAAAATCTGAAATGAGGCTGTATAAGATTCTGGGTCAGATCCAATTTGGAGTATTGTGAGCGGTTCTGGACCCCGTATCTAAGAGAGGATGTGCTGACCTTGGCGGTGTGAGGCAGCACCGCTAACCACTGTCTCCCATGTTGTCCCTTTCCCTACTCCAAAATATTTTTCTAATTTCACGCTGACTTTGTTTCCAAGATTGCTACAACCCTCCATAACCATGTCCTAACTAGCCATTTTTCATGATGAGAGCTCAACAGTGATTTTTTTTATACTGCAGTCTGGGAAGGCACGTTGTTCCCGCTCCCTGTTCTTCCACCCCGGCATTTTTGTTTTAAAGCAGAGATCACACATTAGCTCAGGAAGGGCTTTCCTACCTGACTCAGTATAACGTCCTGCACTTCAGAAATGTAGAACTGCGATCCACTGAATCAGCCCAGACCAGGGGTTCCCCGTGTGTGATTCACTGCTTCATGACATGGGGAGAATATGCAAACTCCATACAGTCACTCGAGGCCAGAATTGTATTCATTAAATGTTTGGTTGGGGATGACAGTCTCAAGCAATAACTTGCTTGTTAACCACCACAATTTTCATAAAGCATAACCCAGCATTGTGCAGTAAAACACTATAATTCCTTCATGGAGAATTATTAGATCATGCTCACCTACTGAGCCATTAGGAAATCCTTCAGTGTTGGCTTTATTTTTTTTAGTTATGTTTTGCATCTTCCGTCATGTGATGTGATGCATAACAAATACTCCATTTAAATGTTCAGTCTGATGGCATTTAATGTAGCCAGCAGAGGTTAGATCACAAAATGGTTAATGAAAGTTTGTTTCCAGGGTTTGAAAGAAGCGGACCACTCTCGAGGGCCACCCGTGACTGGTTTTCTGCATTGGACTGCTGGAGGTGTCTGTTGCTACAGGAAGACTCAACTCTGGTGCTATTCGGTGCCTGCAGCTGGAATAGAAATAGAATAGGGGAACGGAGCTTACATCTGACAGCCGTGATCTTATTGAATGACAGAGCAGGCTCGAGGGGCCAGATGGCCTATTCTTGCCCGTGGTTCTTACGTTCTTATGTTCTTATCTGAATGCTTAATGTCAGAGTACCATTATAATTGTGTCTATCAAACATTCCATTGATTTTTTTTCTCTTTTTTTATTCAGATAACTGAAATTGCTCTTAAATATCGCAACTGTAACAATAGCGATGCCATTCAACGTGTGTTGCAGTATATGGAAGAGACCAGGCAGGCTGACCAAGCAGATCAGTCCCCAATATCCTCTCCACCTGTAGCAGAAACTTCCTACGACACTAGGCAACGTTGTTGTAACACAATAATGCTTTCCCAGTGGCATCCTGTATCCCGAACTCGCAACATCTGTGAGTTGTGCGTTCGCCGGACGGTTGGAATTCAACCAGGTATGGTCTACGTTCCCCAGTGCAACTTCGTGGAGATGGAGGCAGCGCTAGATTCATTCTACCTCAGAAAAGAAACATTTCTTCACCTGCAATCAAGCACTGTGGGGTGTAGCAATATTTTGAGCTACTACAACCCTTTTAACTATTACACTGTTTGCTGCAGGGCATTCAGCAGTTCGTTTCAATCTGAACAAATTAATGCCCTTAACTCTTCAGAACTGTTTTCCAGTGCAGAGCGCAGGAGTGGAATAATTTCCCAAGGCTTTCCTCACATTGAGGATAGAGTATCCACTCACTTAGATCTGCACCATAGTCAAAGCCGTATTACAGGACTGAGCTGTAGTACAAATAAAACTCTTAATTTTTACCTGATGGATTCAAATTTGCACTGGAGTTTTGCCACTAGATTAGGAGCCAATGAATCTGCACAAGTGCAAGAATTTACAACAATTATTGATCTATGGGATGAAGTTCATTATGTCCTTGACCAAAAGCAGAGCCTTGATAAATCTTCTATTGGTACGTATTCTGAAAAAATATATTGAATGTGACTGCAATTTTGGAGATCTATAATATTTTATAAATTTATTTATTAGTCACAAGTAGGCTATCATTAACACCGCAACGAAGTTACTGTGAAAATCCCCTAGTGGCCACACTCAGGGACCTGTTTGGGTACACTGAAGGAGAATTTACTATGACTAATGCACCTAACCTGCATGTCTTTCAGTCTGTGGGAAGAAACCAGAGCACTCGGAGGAAACACAAAGGAAAAACTTTATATACTTGTATATTGTTGATTTTAATCTCTTTTTCGTTCCAGTTAACAGATTCCAGTACAATTTTTGTGCCGTTTCATTGAAGTTTTATTTTCATAGCATCTACAATGCAGAAGGAGGCCATTTGGCCCATTGAGCCCTGAACTGACAACAATCACATCCAGGTCCTTTTCCTGTAACCCCACATATTTATTTTCCTAACCCATCTGACGCTAAGGGGCAATTTAGCATTGCCAATCAACCTAATCTGCACATCCTTGGATTATGGAAGGCAACTGGAGAATCTGGAGGAAACCCATGCAGACACAGGGGGAAAGTGCAAACTCCACACAGTGCGGAGGCCGCAATTGAACCTGGATCTATATGAGGCAACAGTGCTAGCTACTGAATCACTGTGCCGCCCAAAAAATTGATCAAATTTTCTCCCTTGCGCATTTAATTTGAAAATTAAAGAACAGCTGAATGAACCTGGAATGAATTTTAAGGACAATTTGGTCAGTTTGATATAACCTACCATTTACCTTCGGAAATCATGAATTCAAATTTCTTTGAGTTTGCGTACTGAATTTTCCTTGCAACCTTGAAGCTATGTGGCATGGTAGCACAGTGGTTAGCGCTGCTGCTTCACAGCTCCAGAGTCCTGGGTCTGATTCCTGGCTCAGGTCACTGTTTGTGTGAAGTTTGCACATTTTCCTCATGTCTGCGTGGGTTTCCTCCAGGTACTCTGGTTTCCTCCCACAATGCAAAGATGTGCGGGGTTAGCGTGATTGGCCATGCTAAGAAACGGCCCCTTAGTGTCCAGGCATGCGTAGGTTAGAGGGATTAGTGAGTATAATATATAGGGATAGGGCCTAGGTGGGATTGTGTTTGGTGCAGATTCGATGGGCCAAAGAGCCGCCTCCTGCACTGTAGGGTTCTATGATTCAATTAAGCTATCCATCTGTTTTGACCATTTTGTACACAAATACTTCAGTCTTATTCAATAACTTTGCTACTTAGGGCGTTGACTATTTGCTGCTTCTGTCTGTCTGTCTCTTTTATTCACTCCATGCTCAGCTCTCTGAGTTAGTCTGCTATAATTGGGTGTTTTAAATTCAATCGCTGCAATAAATGTAGACTTGGTTGTGGGCTATCCATGTAGTTACAGACAATTGTGGATGCAAGAATTCCTAGAAGAGGACAGTGACTGTATTTCCCTATCTAGGATAGAAAATAAAGGTTCAATCCTAGTATGAGTTATGCTTGACTTTCACTTACTCTTACCATACTGAACCGCAGCAGAAACCTTTTGTAATTTCGGAACAGTATTTCATTTCAGTATTTCTGTGTGTTCTATGTGTGTATTTGCAGTGTTTCACTGAAATATTGAAATGGCACAGTAGTTAGCATGGCTGCCTCATTGCGCCAGGGACCTGCGTTTGATTCCCAACTTGGGCCACTGCCTGTGCAGAGTCTGCATGTTCTCCCTGTGTCTGCATGGATTTCCTTTGGATACTCCAGTTTCCTCCCACGTTCCAAAAATATGCGGTTTAGATTGATTGGCATGCCAGAAGTTTCTATACTGCCAGGGGTCTAGCAGGATAAATGTATGGGGATAAGGCCTGGGGTGGGATTGTTATCAGTGCAAACTCGATGGGCTGAATGGCTTCTTTCTGTAGGGATTCTATGACTCAATAATGAAATTAAGGCCACCAAGCTAAAGTTTATGCAAAAATGATTAAATTTGTCATTTAATTGTCTTTAATTTTGAATTAACTTTCTCAAATGACAGTAGCGGTAACAGAGAATATTTCACGATCAGATTTGCGTCACACTTCTGAATAGTCAGGATCGATCCTGTCAATGGAGGCATAAAAATGTTATGTCGGATATGAATGCGTCTGCAGCTTAATATAATCGAAGGTGAACCATTGGGACTTCTGAATATTTTGGGTTTAGTTTTTGACTTTATTGAGCCCCCCATAAGTAATGTTAAATATTGACCTTTTATTGCTCACACTTGATTCTTTCTTGATTAATAAAAGGATTAAGGGTTATGAGGAAAAGGCAGGAGATGTAGCCCAATCCATCATGCAAACCAGCCTCTTATCCATTGACTCTATCCACAGTCCCTGCTGACTTGGCAAAGCAGCCAGCATAATTAAGGACCCCACACAACCCAGATGTTCTCTCTTCCATCATCTTCTTTTGGGAAAAAGATACAAAAGTCTGAAGTCACGTACCAACTCACTCAAGAACAATTTCTTTCCTGCTGGACTTTTGAATGGACTTAGCTTGCATTAAGTTGATCTTTCTCCACACCTTAGCTATAACTGTAACACCATATTCTGCACTGTCTCATTTCCTTCTCTATGAACAATATGTTTTGTCTGTATAGTGCGCAAGAAACAATACATTTCACTGTATGTTAATACATGCGGCAATAATAAATCACAATCAACGAATGAAGATAAGAAAAATATCTGCCATGATTGAATGGTGGAGCAGACTTTATGGGCCGAGTGGCCGAATTCTGTTCCCGTGTCTTATGGTCTTATGATTGCAACCTGCTTTGGGCGTGTGCCTACCAGATAAGGATAGAACCTGCCTTGGCATCATTGTTCCCTGTGTTTGAAAGACCAGCTGTCACATTGCTTCAGGACTTGCAGGGCATTGTTGAATGTCTATCATTCAACTGAAATATTAAACAGAGGCTGTCCCCTCAGGTGGGCATTGAAAATCCTATGATACTATTCAAAGGAGAGCAAGGGAGATCTCCCCAATGTTCTGACCGGTTTTTATTCCTCAAGCCACCATCACTGAAGCTGAATGTTATCTTATTGCTGTTTGTGGGATCTTGCTATTCATACTTTGGCTTGTGCAGCTTGCTATGTTATGAACATGTACCCATATGCTGACCTATCCATAGCACTACTGCGCTAGGCCCGCCTTGAGAAATGTTACCACTGTTGTAAACTGCAGTATGTTATCTCAGTATGATCAGTTAAAATGCCCAAGAGGATTAAATGTGTTGTATTATATATAATCTTTAATTGAATCATGGAAGTTTACAGCATGAAAACAGGCCCTTTCAGCCCGACTTGTCCATGCTGTCGAGTTTTTACACTAAGTTGGCCTCAATTGCCTGCATTTGGCCCACATCCCTCTTACCCATGTAACTGTCTAAATGCTTTTTTTAAAAGACAAAATTGTACCCACCTCAACTACTGACTCTGGTAGCTTGTTCCAGACACTCACCACCTCTGTGTGAAAAAACTGCTCCTCTGAACCCTTTTGTATCTCTCCCCTCTCACCTTAAATCTATGCCCTCTAGTTTTAGACTCCCCTACCTTTGGGAAAAGATGTTGACTGTCTATCTTATCTGTGCCCCTCATTATTTTATAGATCTCTAAGCCTCCTGTGTTCCAGAAAAAACAGCCCTGGTCTATCCAGCCTCTCCTTATAGCGCAAACCATCAAACTCTGGTAACATCCTAGTAAACCTCTTCTGCACTCTTTTTAGTTTAATAATACCCTTTCTATACTAGGGTCATCAGAACTGTATACTGTGTCCCAAGTGTGGCCTTAGCAATATCTTGTACAACTTCAACAAAATGCTCTAACTGCTGTATTCAATGTTGTGACCAACGAAACCAAGTACGCCAAATGCCTCCTTCACCACCGTGTGCACCTACTTTCAAAAGTTATGAACGTGTACTCCTAGATCTTTTAGTTCTACAACTGTTCCCACAATACCCTACCATTGACTGAGTAGGCCGTGCCCCGATTTGATCTACCAAAATGCATCACCTCACATTTATCTAAATTAAATTCCATCTGCCATTCATCGGCCCAATGGCCCAATTGATCAAGATCCTGTTGCAATCCTAGATAACCTTCTTCACTGTTCACTATGCCACCAATCTTGGTATCATCTGCAGTCTCACTAACCATATGCCACAAATTCTCATCCAAATCGTTAATATAAATAACAAATAGCAGTGGACCCAGCACTGATCCCTGAGGCACATCACTGGTCACAGGCTTCCTGTTTGAAAAACAATCCTCTACAAACATACTCTGTCTCCTGTCTTAGATTAGCTTGTTTTCTTGTGCTTGCTGGAATGTGGAATATGCATTATAGGCAATGGATTTCAACCCCTTTGAGGTAGGAACAGGAGAAGACCATATGGTTCAGATGGCGGATTTTGGGCTTCAATTCCACTTTTCTGCCTGCTCTCCATATTCCTTGTCTATCTTAGCATTGAATGTACTCGATGACAATGCAATCACAACGCTTAGGGATAGAGAACTCCAAGTATTCACATCCCTCTAAAGGAAAGACATTTCTTCTTGCCTCAGTCCTAAATTATTACCCTTTTATCCTGAAACTGCCATTCTGTTTGAGATTCCCCAGTGAGGGAAAACAGCCTCCTGTTACCTACCCTGTCTTACTTCTGGATGGCATAGTGGCACAGTGGTTAGCATTACTGCCTCACAGCACCAGGGACCTGTGTTCAATTCCCAGCTTGGGCCATTGTCTGTGGGGAGTTTGCACGTTCTGCCCCGTGTCTGCATAGGTTTCCTCCGGGTGCTCCGGTTTCCTCCCATAGTCAGAAGACATGTGGGTTAATTGCCATGGTCATGCTAAATTCTTTCCCACTGAAGTTTAAAAGTTTGTTAGTTACAAACATGGTTAATATTAATGTAAAGTTACTGTGAAATTTGTTTAGTTGCCACAACCCAGCTTGGGTGAATATACCTAACCAGCACATCTCTCAGGATATGGGAGGAAACCAGACCACCTAAAGGAAACCCACACAGAGACAGGGAGAACATGCAAATGCCACACAAACAGTGACCTGAGGCCAGAATCAAATCCAGATCCCTGGTGCAGTGAGACAGCAGTGCTAACCATTGTGCCAGTGTGCCATCCAAACAGACACTGGAGTGTGCGATTAGAGGATTTTCACAGTAACTTGATTGTTAATGTAAGCCTGCTTGTGACAATAATAAATAAACTAAAAAAAGTCAAACTTCTTCATAATCGTGAATGTTTCAACAAGATTATCTCTCATTTTTCTATAAACTTCAGAGGGAATATAAATCCAAGCTACCCACCCCCTCATCCTTGGGACAATCTAATTGCCTCAGGAACAAATATCTGTGTTAAGCATATTCAAGTGGCAATTAAAGCTTTCTCTATTTTTGTGTCAATCATTTACTGCCATCTCAATCTTTAAATGCACATATTTATTCCTTTTCCAATTTTCTACACAACCTATTTGTTTCAGTCTTAATGACTTGGTAATAAATCATACAACAGTTTGTTCTATGAAACTTGAGTAAGACTGCAACAAGGATTTTCTTTCACTAAAATCCACATTCAGTGGTTCCCAGGTTCTTAAGATACTGTATTTTTTATTGTCCCACATTCTGCATTGTGATTTTCTTTGTGAATTGTAGATTGTTAAAGTTTGAATGTAAGTTGTAGTTCAGCTGACGCGTGCAGTCTGAAATGTATCCATTTACTTGATATTTGCCATACCGTTTTCTTGTTACAGAAAGCATCATAAAGAATTACAGTAAAATATACAGTCCATTAAAACGGCATCTTATTACTGGAGCCAAGTCTCAAGCTCAGGAAAAATATTTAATTGCCGAAGTAACAACTCAGACATTTGACTGCATAGTACTGGATGCTGAAAAGGTGAACCTCTAATTTATGTTGTTGCCTATCTCAATTTTCATGTTTTGCTCACAATCCGTATGTTCTATTGAAGGTCCCATTGTATGCTTTTGTTACTGTGGTCACTATGATGTTTGGTTTGAAAGATTATGTATGCATCAAGGTCTGAATAATATCCAGACTTAGTGGCAAATAACATTTGCGCCACACAAATGCCAGGCAATGACTATCACCAATAAGAGACACTTTAAAAATTCATTTATTAGTAACATGTCAGCTTACGTTAAGACTGCAATCAAGTTACTGTGAAAATCCTTTAGTCACCACACCTCGGCACCTGTTCGGCTACACTGAGGGAGAATTTAGTACAGCCATTACACTTATCCAGCACGTCATTTGGACTGTGGGAGGAAACCCATACAAACACGGGGAGAAAGTACAAACTCCACACTTAGCCAGAACTTGAACCCTGATGTTGTGGGCCGCAGTGCTAACCACTGTACCTACTGTGTCCCCTAACCACCACCCCTTGACATTGAATGGTGTTACTATCACTGAATCCCCCACTGTCAACATCCTTGAGGTTACCACTGACTAGAAACTCAACTGGACTCAGCATATAAACACAGTGGCTACAAGAGCAGGTCAGAAACTAGGAATTCTGTAGCGAGTAACTCATCTCCTGACTCCCCAAAGCCTTTCACCATCTATAAGGCACAAGTCGGGAGTGTGACAGGTGCAGCTCCACCACACTCAAGGACTTGATAACATCCTGGACAAAGCAGCCTGCTTGATTGGCACCACATCTACAAACGTCCACTCCCTCCGCCAACACTCAGTAGCAGAAGTGTGTACTATCCATAAAATGCACTGCAGCAATTCACCAAAGACCTTTAGACAGCACCTTCCAAACCCGCGACCACTTCCGTCTGAAGAGCAAGGGAGATACTTGGGAATGCTATCGTCTGCAAGTTCCCATCCAGTTCACTCACTATCCTAATTTGGAAATATATAGCGCCGTTCCTTTGCAATCACTAGTTCAAAATCCTGGAATTTCCTTCCTAACAGCACTGTGGAGCAATTCACTGCAGCAATTCAAGAAGGCAGCTCACCACCACCATCTCAAGGGCAACTATGATGAGCAATAAATGCTGGCCAGCCGGCGATGTCCACAATGAATGAATTTTTTTAAAAAAAGGACCTTCTTTAAGGCCAGTTTCTATTTCCCTTGAGCTAATAGTTGGTCTTTGGACATTTTGCCTGTGCCAACTGGGCACTGTTCAGCAAAATTCATTTGGGTCTTCTGCTGATTTGTTTCCACTGCTGTTTTTCTCAGTTTTATAAGCTCAGATCTAACAATGAATAAAAATGAGATTCTGTGTCACACAGCTAGCCATTCCTGAACCATTACGAAGACAAGGCAAAAGTATTTTTGTCATGAGATTAAAACTGCTTTTAGCTTCCAGAGTTGAAGGTGGTGTGTGGTTTGCGCAGGCATTGATGTGCTTCAGCTATGAGGGTAGATGATGCCTGTTGTGGGAGACAAGGCATCATGGCCTTAATTTTCAGAATGGCAGGGGATCAGCCAACTCCAGGAGCACCGGTGCCATTTCACGCTGGAGCAAGCATTGATTGACAGATGACAGTACTTCAGCCCTTCACTGGGAAGAAGTTCTACCTCGGAGTATGGGTCCAAAGGAAAAGAGCAGGGGGGGAGGGGGAGTAGGAGAAGGTATTTAGAATCACAGAAGTCTACAGCATGGAAACAGGCTCCTTAGTCCAACTTGTCCATGCCACCTTTTTTTTTATAAACCCTAAAGCTAATCCCAATTATCCACATTTGACCAATCTCTCCCTCTCTATACCCATCTCACCCATGTAACTAAATGCTTTTTAAAGACAAAATTGTACGCCGCTTATATTGCCTCTTACAGCTTGTTCCAGGCACTCAGTTGAAACCGATGCCCTCTAGGTTTAGACTCCCATACCTTGGCGAAAAGATATTAACTATCTAGCTGATGTATGCCCCTCATTATTTTATAGATCTCTATACGATCACCCCTCAGCCTCCTAATCTCCAGAGGAAAAAGTTCCAGTCTATCCAGCCTCTCCTTAAAACTCAAACCATCAAGTCCTAGTAGAATTTAAGTAAATCTTTTCTGTATTCTTTCTAGTTTATTAACATCCTTTCTATAAGAGAGTGACCAGAACTGTATACAACTTTGAGGTATTGTCAGAGAAGTTAGGGAGTTTTCTGGGCTCCAAGGCAAGCACCCCCCACCTGCAAAGTCAGGATGATGAGAGGTTCCCCTGCTTCCATCCTGTCCGATATTGAACTTTGTTCACTTTTGAGTTTCTCCCTCATCCTGATCTCTCATCCGTCCACCAGCCTAAAAATTGAGATTGGGCGGGAAAAGGATGTTTATCGGAGCAAGCATGGGCTTCCTGTCCAAGGCCTTGTCTAACCCAGCATGAAATCCCTACTCCCCCTGCCCGCGCCCCCTCACCTCCAGCTCAGAATCCATTGAGAGGGGGTAGCATAAAATTGAGGATTGTATCTGGAATTCAGTTTTTACTTAATTTGATGTCTACATAGCCATTGGAGAGTAAAAGAAGCAGGACCCCTAGTTATTTGGGGTTTTCTTTTCCTGCCACTCTTCTGCTGATTCTGAGATCAATGTTTGGCTATATTGAAGAGTTTGGAGTAGGTACAAGTCCACCATTAAACTGTTATATTTATTTGTTAAACTATCAGATTGCATGGTTCCCTCGTGTCCTCAAAGAGGAGTTCATGATCATTTAAGTCCTGTTTTCAACCTAGATGTGTTAGCTTTTCCACCAGACTTGTCGCTGCTGAACTTATCTTGTTCTTACCTGATTTCCACACCCCACAGTTTCCTGAATTGGTCAAAGTTGGGATAGTGTGTGTGAAAGTGGAATTCTAGCACGTTTCATTCTTGTTCCCTCACTCTCTAACTTGAGGTTTCTGAAACATAATTGTAACACCCTTTCTAATGGTTGACTTAAGACACCAGGAATTGAATCTTCAGGTCTATTACCCTTATGCACACTATCTAATTAATTGTTGCTATTTTGCAAACAAATATATTATGTGCAGTCACCACAACCTCTGTTTTTCCCTTGTTCATTCCTTTGTTTACAGTTGCTGTAAGAGACAGCTGCTTCATGTGAAATTCCTCTTTGGTGACTTGGTTAGGTAACGAGGGCTGTGGCAAGCTTTAGTCATTTCATAGAACAGGACTGCACAAGTCTGGCTTTGAGCAGTTGTGAAACATGAAGTGCAGAGACAGATATTAGCTAAAAGGAGCTGATATGTCTTGTGTTTTTTTGCCCAAGTCACTAAAGCACAAAAGGAGGCCATTTGACCCATTAAGTCCTTGCTGGCTTGTAGTCCTATTCACCCATTGTATAAATTCACATGGCAAATTTTTTTTTTTTGAGTATAGCCTGTCTTTTGTAAACATGGTGGGAATGCTGTTCTTAAGTTGAGCATTTTTTTAGTTTGGATTTTTTTGTTCTTGTTAGATTTGGGAAAATCAGTAACATTTGTTCATATGTTTTTGATTTGATTTATTATTGTCACATGTACTAGTGTATAGTGAAAAGTATTGTTTCTTATGTGCTATACAGACAAAGCATGCTGTTCATAGAGAAGGAAACAAGAGAGTGCAAAATGTAGTGTTACAGTCATAGCTAGGGTGAAGAGAAAGATCAACTTAATATGAGGTCTTGACCATTCAGAAGTCTGACAGCAGCAGGGAAGAAGCTGTTCTTGAGTCGGTTGATACATGACTTCAGATTTTTATATTTTTTTTCCTGACAGAAGAAGATGGAAGAGAGAATGTCCAGGGTGCGTGGAGTCCTTAATTATGCTGGCTGCTTTTCTGAGACAATGGGAAGTGTAGACAGAGTCAATGGATGAGAGGCTGGTTTGCGTGATGGATTGGGCAACATTCACAACTCTTTGTAGCTTTTGCAGTCTTGGACAGAACAGGAACCGTACCAACCTATGATGCAACCAGAAAGAATGTTTTCTATGGCGCACCTGTAAAAGTTAGCGAGAGTCGTAGCTGATTTCCTTAGCCTTCTGATAAAGTAGAGATGTTGATAGGTTTTCTTAACTCTAGCAGTGGGAGGGGGTTGGGTGGAGGGGGAACTAGGGCAGGTTGTTGGTGATCCAGACAGCTAAAAACCTGAAGCTCCCAGCTACTACTTCCTCATTAATGTAGACAGGAGCGTGTCCTCCAATACGCTCCTTGTTCTGTACCAACAGCAAGTTGCTGTCTATAGGTTACTGCTTTAATTGGTTTCTCTTTTTCAAAGACAAAACTATGGATCCCTGAAAAGCTGTTTCTCCTTGTAGATTCAGGTATGCTCTGCTGAAGTTCTGGTTTACTGGTACATGGATTCACTAATTATTCACAGAATATTTGTCCTTCAAAATAACATTTTTGGAACTGAACTGCTTTGGATGTTTGTACAAAAGCAAAATATTGTGGATTTTGGAAATCTGAAATCAGACCAAAAATGCCAGAAAAGAACTCAGCAATTTCAATGGCCTGATTGAAGTCAGTACAAAAAGAAAATATTAACTATACCGCATCAAATTAGCATGGTTTAGTTAAAGAAAAAGCTGCATTGAACTTGGAGAAATGTCGCTCCTCCTTCCCAATGGCCCAAACAAATAGGTAGACACAGGGCAATTTAATCATATTGTCTTGGTTTAAGTCTTTGGATTATACCATGTTGGCTTACTTGTTACCATACTATTTTCTTTTACAGAATGTCTTGCTATTGTACTACACTCAGTGGTGTGGATTTTGCACTGTTCTCAATCATGTGTTTATTCAGGTTGCCCGTCTCTTCCATGCCAACGATGGCATCGTGATAGCCAGGTAAAGAAATACTTGCAGTTGTTTCAGAACAACATTTTTTCTTTAGGGTTGCCCTGTTTTTCTTTAGCCTATTTGTCTTACTGCCTGTTTCCCACAACACCCCAATATGCCTACTCCAGTATCATCACTGCTTCCAAAATGTCTTGTTGCTTTATTCTAGTCAGTTTATTTGATCAACATTAATGAAATACATAAACTATTTGTGAGACAAGTAATCCCAGACTTTTATACAAGTTTTATACAAACTTGTGTCACATAATTTTGTTTTTTTTGTGTGTGTTATATTCCATTTCTTTCTTTGTGAACTTCCGCCTGAGATGTTATGTATTGGCAATGGGATAGAGCCAGTAAGCCGATATATGTTGCCCTCTTTTGCAAGATACCTTCTTTAATTTGGTCTTTGGCAGACCAGTTGTAAGGCCTTGTCTCAAAACTGAAACATGAAGGTCATTTATTTCTAGAAGTTATAATAATCTTTCAAGATGAAACTAACTTTATTTTTCTGGAATAAATGTGGGGTTGAGCATTGCAGAGGGAAAGGGGTTAGAGTTCTCTAATTTTGTCATGCTGAAAGGGGAGGCATTAGCCTCCTGGTCTTATTACTAGACTATTATTCCAGAAACCAGGATTCGAATTCTGCCACAGTAGATGGTGGAATTTGATTTCAGTATAAAAGAATCTGGAAGTAACTTATTCAATGTAACCATTGTCCACTGTCAAATAAACCCTACAGGATACCTGCCATCCTTCCCTGGTCTGGCCTACACGTGACTCCAGAGCCACAACAATGTGGTTGACTCTCAACTGCCCTTGGGCAACTAGACTAGGACTGTAAATGCTGACCAGCCAGTAACCCCCATGTTCCATGAGTGGATTTTTTTTAAAAAGCACTCGCTGGAACCCAAGAAGATTGGGTGAGTGTAAACAGACTCCATAGATTGATCATGTAAGTTAGCCTGGCCACCAGTGCGGTATGAGGAACTGCTACATTTCTCATGCGTTGCATTTCAAGTGAGCTGGTAAACAAAGGCCTGCCTGCATTTTCCAGCCAGACATTAAAAGTCACAATGACATTGAATGTTTTCTGTTCAACATTCCCTGCCTGCTGCAACTGATTAATTGGTCCTTTGGGCCCTGGTTGACTTGGGTCTTCCTGTGAACAGAACAGCTGCTTCATTTTTCTATATAGCAACTGTTACACTTCACTGATTCACAGCAAGTGACATACATTAAGATATTTCTGAGGGGTGTAATCAGGACCATTGCAAGTGCAAATCATTTTCTTGTGCCTTGTTGGAGATGTTTAGTTACTATGGTTTTCCAGGTTCTGTATACTCCATTTCCCAACTGAGGAGGGTCTAGTTAAAATGCTTAAAACCCATTTATTGTAATAAATGTTTGAACTTGGAAAAACTTGCACAAGGATTCAGCATCTCGGACTGCCTGCTTAATAATATAGAATCTGGCTCAATAGTTTAGATGACAGTTGATTACTTAGCAATACTTCACAGATCAGCAGGGTAATAATCATGTTATTTTTGGAACCAGCTATGCAAAGAATGTATATTCTGTGGAACTCTGCACAGTGCCAGGGCATTGCTTTAAGGCGGTTTATCATTTGGCAATCTCTTTTTGTTGAGTTAAAAATGAATTAAAGCATGTCTTGGCACTTTGATATAAAGAATGTCAGAAATGGGTGAAATAAAATGTTTTACTTTTTGTAACTTGCCAAAAGTTTGCAAAAAAGTATTTTTTTCGAACTGCAAATGATCGGTAAGTCACTAACTTACAGCGAAACACACCATCAGACAATTTCGGAAACAAAACGTCTTGCAAAGAAATGCATTGTATTGTACGCCTGCACATTTTTCCAGTCGCTACAAATGTATTCATCAATGTTATTTAAATTCTTCAGCCAATTTAGCACTTGTTCAGAAGCAAAATAGATCCAGACCTAAGAACAAAACAGCACGGGAAACAGGCCCTTCGGCCCAACGAGCCCGTGTCGCCAGCCCGATGTTCCCACCTCTACCCGCGATCCCTGTCCATGTTTATAGATCTATGGATTAAAAACCAAATTTGAGACAATTTAGGGAGAATTTGTTTTGCCAGTTAGCCTAAGAGCACATCTTCGGGATGTGGGAGGAAATTTGCTTTTTTTTTAAGTGCTCTTTTTCCGCAGGATTCGCAGTTCGTTCACTAAGTTGCCCTTATGCTTTCAGAATCAATGTTGCCAAAAATGACCTTCCGTGGGAGTATATGGTTGACCGATTTCCAACTGTTCTGTTTTTTCCCAGTAACAGGTGAGGTCTGGATAAGTTGCATGCATTTTTATTAAACTTATTGCTTATCTTATGTATAGATTCTCTCAATTGTAATGGTCTGGAAGTTTGTGTTTATCACTTTTATGGCTTGTCCAAGTGTGATTGACAAACTGTATCAAATTATAAGAGTGTACGAACTAAGAGCAGGAGTAAGCCATCTGGCCCTTTGAGTCTGCTCTGCCATTCAATAAGATCATGGCTGATCTTTTTGTGCACTCAACTTCACTTACCGGGCCGTGACAAATTATGAACTTTCAGAGCCGATTCTACTTCAAGAAAACTTCATGCGAGTTTGGCCATCTAAACATCAGCTTCCATAAAGACCCTCAGGTAAACTTTCTGATCCCTCCCACATTAGAAATCGTTGCAACAAATGCAAAATAGGATGGCACGGGGGCACAGTGGTTACACTGCTGCCTCATAGCACCAGGGTGTCGGGTTGGATTCTCGGCTTGGGTCGCTGTCTGTATGGAGTTTGCATGTTCTTCCTGTATCTGCGTGGTTTTCCTCTGGTTTTCTCCCAAAGTCCGAAAAACATACTAATTAGATGCATTACCGTGCTAAATTCTCCCTCAGTGTACCTGAACAGGCACCGGAATGTGGTGACTTAGGGATTTTCACAGCAACTTCATTGCAATGTTAATGTAAGCCTACATGTGACACTGATAAAATCATCTTCAGCTTCAATTTGACGGGCCATGCAGGGCAGCACAGTCGCATGGAAGTTAGCATGCTGCTCACCTGGGTCCAATTCTAGCCTCGGGTGATTATCGGTGTAGGGGTTTGCATGTTCTCCCCTTGTCTGCGTGGGCTTCCTCCGGCTGCTCCAGTTTCCTGCATAGTGTAAAGATGTGCGGGTTAGATGGATTGGCCATGGTAGATGTGTAATATTATGGGGATAGAGTAGGGAAGAGGTAAGATACTATCAGAGGGTCAGAGCACACTCGATGGGCCAAATTGCCTCTTTGGCACTGTAGGGATTCTGTTTTAAGAGTCTGTTGACTTTGGCTGGGAATTTCCAATCTCTGGATAGACCCAACCAGAAAAAGTTTTGATGTCGTGGAGTACAGCATTTGACTCAATATAAATGCAGTTCATTTTGCAACAGGACCGAGCGTGTACTGGCAGTCTGGTTTCACTGGACTGAAAAACAGTGCTGTCTTGCCTGAGGTTTCCTTTTTTGTTTAATAAAATTCATTTTTTGATGTTAAGTACCAGAACCCCCATGAAATACTGAATCAAAGAGGTTTTGATTTGATTTGATTTATTATTGTCACATATATTAACGTACAACAAAAAGTATTGTTTCTTGCGCACTATGCAGACAAAGCATACCGTTCATAGTGAAGGAAAGAAGGTGCAGAATGTAGTGTTCCAGTCATAGCTAGGGTGTTGAGAAAGATCAACTTAATGTGAGGTAGGTCCATCCAAAAGTCTGACAGCAGCAGGGAAGAAGTTGTTCTTGAGTCAGTTGGTACGTGACCTCAGCTTTTTGTATCTTTTTCCTGAAGGAAGAAGATGGAAGAGAGAGTGTCTGGGGTGCATGGGGTCCTTAATTTTGCTGGCTGCTGTGCTGAGGCAGCGGGAAGTGTAGACAGAGTCAGTGGATGGGAGACTGGTTTGCGTGATGGATTGGGCTACATTCACAACCTTTTGTAGCTCCTTGTAATTGGGTTAATGTAGCCAGTTAAACTGACTTTAATTGCTTGATAAGTTTTCTACTTTAGCCAAGTCATTTGAGTTTTTATGCTGCTATTAATTCTGTTCTTTCACACCATCTGCCACATGAATTTTTCAAAACCAGTTGTGTTTTGTTGATTCCTTCACCTACTTTTTAAATAAAATCCCTTACCCAACATAAAAACCAAAAGCATGTTAATTGTAGTTTATTTGAACTGCCCTGTGGTTTGTAGTATCTTTCAATGGCTCTTTCCTCTTTCAAATTAATGTGTCAAAGAATGTAAGAATTCACATTTGTACATTGGCTTCACAGTTTCAGGATGTTCCAAGACTTCCAAGTCAATCAACTGCTTTTGATGAACAATTATTATTGGTGATGTGATGTAGTTATTATGTTGTTTCAACTGCAGAAAACCAATCAGGAGCTAGAGTTACTCCTAGAATCATCGAAATCCCTCCAGTGCAGGAGGAGGCCATTTTGCCCATTGAGCCTGCACTGACAACAATCCCACCCAGGCCCTATCTCTGTAAACAACATATTTACTCTGCTAGTCCTCCTGACACTAAGGGGCAATTTAGCATGGCCAATCAAGCTAACTTGCCCATCTTTGCATTTGGAAAGAAACCAGAGCATTCGGGGGAAACTGCACAGACGCAGGGCGAATGTGCAAACTCCACACAGACTGTGACCCAAAGTTGGAATTGAACCCGGGTCTCTGGCGCTGGGAGGCTGCAGTGTTAACCACAGTGCCGCTCTAAACTGTCAACTTTAGTACTTATGGCATTACAGTGAATTAATTCATGATTTGGTCTCCTAACTTCTGTGTTTCACAAGACTGATGAGGCAACATTTTGGCCTTTTGACTATTCACTAAGCAAATGTGCAGCGCAGTAAACAGAATTAACAATCGGACTGTATGTGCAAACTCAGCGTAAAGGTTTTTTTCAGTTACTAAGTTTGTCATAGCCACTTTTCAAACTGCAAGCATCATGTGCTATTTGTAACTTTGTGCAACTATTTGTCACTCTGCACAGTCAGCGAGTACAATGTTAGTTGAAAATTGCTGACTTATTTTCTCCCACCCCGCAAAAAAACAGAACTGTATAGTTGAATCTGTGCGGAAGATTTCCAGCAAAAATATTTAAAAGAAAACGCAGGTGTAAGAGAGTATAGCACACTATAATTATACCAGCTTTCTCCTTTCAGTGTAATGCATTGAATCTGACCAAGCCAATGACAGATAAGTTATTCCCAGTGATCCTTTAAAACTAGCCACGAAAGGATATGGAACAACAGCCTAGTTGATTATTCTTTCTGTGTTGGAAATCATCTGAACTCCAATCAGCATTTTGTCAGTGGCGCGAATAGCAAAGATGTTAGTGGATTGGCCATGCTAAATTGCCTGTTAGTGTCAGGGGAATTAGCTAGGGTAAATACATGGGGTTATGAGAAGGGGAGTTGGTGGAATTGTTGTCAGTGCAGGCTCGATGGACCGAATGGCTTTATTCTGTACTGTAGGAATACAACTATGTTATGGTTCTCTAGTGGGAAATCCCCTGGCCGGGCATTGATTCCAGTAATGTGGACCAGTATGGACCAAAGAATCAAGGGGAACACCACCAGCAATAAAGACTGATTGACAGCTGAAGTTTGTTAAAGGGATTAAGTAGTTTCACTTCCTCTCTTGCACCGAGTTCATCATTATATTGTGTGTCGGAGGGTGGGGGGGGGGGGGGGGGGTTGCTGTTTCCGAACGTGAAGGTTACACTGTCCTTTAAAAGTGGTGCCCCAATCTTCGAAAAGAGGGGCTGGCCCCAATGTCTAAACCTCAGGGCTGGCCTGTGGGTTCCCTGGGATGGGCTCATTTTTATCTTTAGGTGGGTGAGTTCCACATGACAGATGCTGCGGGGAAACCCTTCTGTTTTCCCTTTACTGTGGCACTTAGTCCTGGTTCAAATGACTCATAGCCTGTGTCTCATGTATATTGTATTTTGTGAATGGGTTTTCGCTATCTATTTGGAACCCTGTCAGTACATTATTGAAGATCAGTCTACGGTAACTGGTACACCACTTCCTCATGTGAGAGAAAAGTGTTCCTCCATCCTCTACTTGTCACCTTCCAATGAAATAATATAGCAAACGTTTTATCACTAATTCATGCTATAGCGAGATATAATTAGACATGGTTAGCACCGATGCCTCATTAGTGCCCGTGACCTGGATTTGATTCCAGGCTTGGGTACTGTTTGTAGGGAGATTGTACATTCTCCCCATGTCTGCGTGGGTTTCCTTCCACAGTCCGAAGATGTGTAGGTTAGATGGATTGGTCATGCTAAGTTGCCCCTTAGTGTCCAAAGATGTGTAGGTTAGGGGGATTAGTGGGACAATTATTAGTTGGATTACGGTGGGGCAGGCCTGGTTAAATTGCTGCGTCAAAGATTTGGTGCAGACTTGATGGTCTCTTTCTACATGGAGAAATTCTATGATAATGGATCTCTTTCCTTTTTCATTATTAGGCATGAGTCATAGGGTCATACAGAACAAAAACAGGCTGTTCAACCACTATGTCTGTGCCAACCATCAAATATCAATCTATACTAATCCCACTTACCAGCACTGGCAGCCTACTATGCCTTGGCGATTTTTAAATGCTCGTCCAGATGCTTCTTAATCATTGTGAGTGTACCTGCCTCCACCACCCTCTTCGGCATCGCATTCCATATTTCCTCCTCTCTGGGTGGAAAATTCCTCAGATCCTCTTTGAATCAATTATTCCTCATTTTAAACTTATGCCCTCTGGTCTTAGACACCTCTGCCTTGGGGGAATAATTCTTATAATCTATCTTATTTATGTCTCTGATAGTTTGTATACCTTTATCAGATCCCACCTCAGTCTCCTTTGCTCCAGGGAAAACAAACCCAACCTATCCAGTATGGTCAGTATCCCCAAAATGCTTGTCCACTGACACTTTGACCACTTGCCTGACTTCATTTCCTTGGACAGTACCCAAATAGATTGATATTTGATGGTTGGCACAGACATAGTGGTTGAACGGCCTGTTTTTGTTCTGTATGACCCTATGACTCATGCCTAATAATGAAAAAGGAAAGAGATCCATTATCATAGAATTTCTCCATGTAGAAAGAGACCATCAAGTCTGCACCAAATCTTTGACGCAGCAATTTAACCAGGCCTGCCCCACCGTAATCCAACTAATAATTGTCCCACTAATCCCCCTAACCTACACATCTTTGGACACTAAGGGGCAACTTAGCATGACCAATCCATCTAACCTACACATCTTCGGACTGTGGAAGGAAACCCACGCAGACATGGGGAGAATGTACAATCTCCCTACAAACAGTACCCAAGCCTGGAATCAAATCCAGGTCACGGGCACTAATGAGGCATCGGTGCTAACCATGTCTAATTATATCTCACTATAGCATGAATTAGTGATAAAACATTTGCTATATTATTTCATTGGAAGGTGACAAGCAGAGGATGGAGGAACACTTTTCTCTCACATGAGGAAGTGGTGTACCAGTTACCGTAGACTGATCTTCAATAATGTACTGACAGGGTTCCAAATAGATACCCATCTTAGTAGGACTATCTATGTACAGGCACAAAAAACTCTCTTGGATGCACTTTGAAAATTTTACCACTTCTAATACTTTGATAAGAAAGCGATTTCAGTTAATATTGGTGAAATAGTAGGTGATTTCAACTATAACCCTATTCTTCCCTGTGATTTGCCTACAAATCTGCTCCTCTACCTCCCTCTGACTGTTGGGAGGCCTGTAGTATAGTCCCAGCAAAATGGTCGTCCCTTTTTTAATTTGTAAGATTCACCTAAATGGCCTCATTCTAAGACATCCTCTCTTGTTATCACAGTTATAGTCTGTTCTTACAATAATGCAATGCCCCCTCCTCTCTTACATTCCACATCCTCCCTACCACATCATGCCTGAAGCTTCTATATCCTGCAATGTTAAATTGCCAATTCTGTCCTCCTTTCCCAATGTCTCGGGATTGTAACATACTGTCACATGCTGATCAACGCTCTAAGTTCATTTACCTTACAACACAGGCTCCTTGCATTAAAAAAAATGTAATCCAGCTTTCCAGTCCTCCCATGTGGTTTGTCATACCCAGGTCTTCCCTGCCTGCTGGACTGACCTAGTTTTACTTCTATATTTGACTGAACCTCACACTCCCAATTGTATATCGACTCTGTCCCATCCCTCTGCCAAATTAGTTTAAAACCTCTACAAGGGCACCAGCAAACTTCCCAGCAATTGAACCCATTCTGGTTAGGTGAGGTGCAATCCACCAGCCTGTATGGGTCCCACCTGCTCCAGAAACTATCGCAATGATCCCAAAATTTAAAACTCTCCCTATTATGTATACCATCCCTTTAGCCACACATTCATCTGGCCTGTCTTCCTATTCCTGTACTCAGTGGTGCGTGGCACTGGAAGTAATCCAGAGGTTATACCCTTAGAATTCCTGCTTTTCAATCTACTACCTAACTCCTTAAATCCCTAACCCTAACCTCATCTAGTTACCTCAGCCATTGGTACTGACGTTTATCATAACCTCTGGCTGCAGCCGCTCTGAGACATCTTTGACCCTGGCACCAGAGAGCAACATACCATTTGGCAGCCTTGCTCGCAGCCACAGAAGGGCCTGTTGATTCCCCTTATAATCTCAAGTCCCCAATCACAAAAGTTCTGCTAGTCTTTTTTCTCCCCAGCTTTGCAGCAGAGTCAATCGGGATGTCACAGTTTAGCTGTTGCTGCTTTCCTCCCAAGAGACTATTCCACCATCACCACCGGCCCCCGCCCAACACTGTCTCCGACATGGTATGTCTCTTTGAGAGGGGAATGACCACAGGGGACCTCTGAATAACCTGCCTATATTGCTACTATTCCTGGTGGTCACCCAACACTTTTCCTGTGCAGCCATTGCTTGTGGTGTAACCATCTCACCAAACGTGCTATCCATGGTATACTCAGCATCACAGATGTTCCACACTGACTCTGTCCAAGTTTACAAGGATGCTGTCTGGATTGGGAGGCAGGCTTTGTGAAGATAGGTTGAGGGAGCTGGGACTCTTCTCACTGGAGAGACGTAGGTTGAGAGGCGACCTGATAGAGGTTTATAAAATGTTGAGAGGGATAGATAGGGTGGACTCTCAGAGACTATTTGCCCGAGCTGAAATGGTCACTACGAGAGGACACAGATTTAAGGTGCAGGGAAGCAAATGCAAAGGAGATGTCAGGGATAGGTTTTTCACTCAGAGGGTGGTGAGTGAATGGAACCGACTGCCGTCGGAGGTTGTTGAGGCAAACTCACTGGGGTCTTTTAAGAGACTTCTGGATGAGTATATGGAAAAGAATAGGATAGGGGGTTATAGATAGGTCTGTGGATTGGTAGATGTGATCGGCGCAACTCGTGGGCCGAAGGGCCTATTTGTGCTGTATTGTTCTATGTTATTTTGATTGCAGCAGCAAAGGGGAAGAGGGATTAATAATGTAATCAACCAAATACACTGCGGTATTTTCTTGAGGATTATCCATAGTTTATTTATTTAACAAAATTTCAGTAGGACTCTTCATTACTTGGAAACTAACTGAAGTGGAGGAGAGAAGAAAGTGCTACGAGTACACATTTAACAGCAATGCACAAGTTAAACTGGCTGTGAAATGCAAACTCAGCCCCTGGGATCCATTTCTAGAATTGAAAATCAGGAAATTTGTGTTCAAATTCTTTAGAATCTTCCTTCAAGGTCATTTACAAGTAATGTGTACAATTTTGGATATGAAAATTGAATGAGGGACAGGAGACATGAATGGTGAAAGGAAAGCAAAAATCTCAGCAGATCTGACAGCAGCTGTGGAGGGTGAATAGAGCCAACATTTTGAATCAGGATGATTTGATTTGATTTATTATTGTCACATGTATTAGTATACAATGAATCTATTGTTTCTCGCACACTACATAGACAAAGCAAAATGTTCATAGGGAAGGAAAGGAGAGAGTGTAGAATATGGTCTTATAGTCATGGCTAGGATGTAGAGGAAGATCAACTTAATGCAAGGTAGGTAGATTCAGAAGTCTGATGGCAGCAGGGAAGATTTTTAAATGCTCGTCCAGATGCTTCTTAATCATTGTGAGTGTACCTGCCTCCACCACCCTCTTCGGCATCGCATTCCATATTTCCTCCTCTCTGGGTGGAAAATTCCTCAGATCCTCTTTGAATCAATTATTTCTCATTTTAGACCTATGCCCTCTGGTCTTAGACACCTCTGCCTTGGGGGAATAATGGGCTGAATGGCAGCCTTCCTCTGCTGTAAACATTCTATGATTCCATTTGGACACTGAGACACAGGAGAAATGCAGAAGAAGTTTCTTGTAAGGCTGATGCCAGAACTGGGTGGTTACCACGGGGACAACCGAACCTAATAGAGGTGTTTAAAATTATGGAAGAGTTTGATATGATGGATGCATGAAACTTGCTTCTAATCGTGGGAGAGATGAAAACTGGGGGTCATAAAAAATAGAATAATTGTTAATAAATCCAGGCAAATTTCAGGAGAAACTTTTTTATTCAAAGTAGTTAAAATGTGTTACTTACTAATGAATACAATGGGTGCATTTTGAAGGAAAAAGAGAGAAACCCTTGAGGGCAAAAGAATTAGAAGAATATGTAGCTAAGGTTAGATGGGGCGACATGGTGGCACAGTGTTAGCATTGTTCGATTCCCAGCTTGAGTTACTGTCTGTGTGGAGTCTGCATGTTAACTTTCCGTATATCCGGGTGCTCTGGTTTTCTCCCTCAGAGATGTGCAGGTTAAGTGGATTGGCCAGGCTGAATTGTCCCTTAGAGTCCTGGAATGCATAGGTTAGAGGAATTAGTGGGGTAAATACATGGGGTTAAGGGGATCGGATCTGGGTAGGATTATTGTCAGTGCAAACTCGATGGGCCAAATGGCCTCCTTCTGCATTGTAGGGATTCTATGATTGTTCTATGAAGTAGACTGAGAGGAGGCTCATGTGAAGCATAAACACTGACATAGCTCAGTTAGTGTATCTGGCCAAAACTTAATAGTCACCAGGAAGTATACACAAACATGAATGATGTATTGCTAATGGGGAAAGTTAGTGGAAAATAAATTGGCAGTTTTGTTCCTTTTTAAAAGTACATTTTCCATGAACCCTATTTATCTTTAGTGGGGTGTATTTTCTTTGAAGAGTATCTTTTTGGGAAATGGCATTAATTACTTACATACAGTTTCTGCAGTGTCATGTCCTGAGACAAAGTTGGAAGAAATCTTTTCCAAGTTGGTTATTGTTTTGCTGTGTGTTCAGTCTCCAGATGGGGCTTGAAGGGATTGGCCATTCTCCCAAAATATGCTGCTTGAATCTTTAGTTTCCCTAAAGCATTACTCTTCATTTACAGCAAGTACTTACACATTTGGACCTCAACATATGGGGTGGAGCTTTCCCTCCTAGAACACACTGAGTCATGTGCTTCTTGTCATTAACCCTTTCTACTCAAAAGTTGAGTGCCTAGATTTTCTTTTATTGTTTGTTTGTGGGATTTGGATGTTGCGGGCTAGGTTAGATTTTATTGCCCATGTCCAGTTCTCCTTAGAGAAAGTGGTGGTGAACTATCTTCTTGAACCCACTGCAGTCTGTGTGGTCTAGGTACACCCTCAGTGCTATTAGGAAAGGAGTTCCAGGATTTTAAATCAGCAGACGGTGAGGATTTTTTTCATAAACCACATTGGCAAATGATGAAGTGAATTTTGTATTCAAACTGAGCATTGGGATGACTGTACCGTAGGTGAGACTACAATGCTCTCCATATCCTGCCTGTTGTGCATCTGTGTAGCTTCAGGAACAACCAGGTAGAAGGAGCAAAGGTTTAAAAGTAAAGTACAATTTATTTATTAGTCACAAGTAGGCTTACATTAACATTGCAATGAAGTTACTGTGAAATTCTCCTAGTCGCCATGTTTCAGTGCCTGTTTGGGTCAGTGCACCTCACCAGCATATCTTTCAAACTGTGGGAGGAGACCAGAGCACCTGTAGGAAACCCATGCAGACATGGGGAAAACATGCAAACTCCAAATCAGGAATTGAATGTGGGTCCCTAGCGTTGTGGAGCAGCTGTGCTACCGTGTCACCCAACTAAGAGTCACAGATGAGGATGAAGTTAAGCTGTATTAACAATGAATTAATCTAAACTATGTCCCTGGTTTGACTCCTTACCAGTTCATTTATGCTTGCGCCTTATTGCAGTTCATAGAATTATAGAATCTCTACTGTGCAGAAGGCGGCTATTTGTCCCATGGAGTCTGCACCACAGTCCCACCCAGGCCCTATCCTCATGACCCCACCATTTATCCTATTAATCCCCCTGTGGATAGCACAGCCAATCCACGTAACCTGCACATTTTTGGACTATGGGAGGAAGCTAGAGCGCCTGGAGGAAATCCACCCAGACACAGGGAGAACATGCAAACTCCACACAAACAGCAAGCCAAGCCAGAAATCAAGCCCAGATCCCTGGCACTGTGAGGTAACAGTGCTAACCACTATGCAACCTCCATGTTATAGTTAACATTCTTCTACTTCGGATGCCAACAATCCAGTCGAAACCTGTAAGTAGGTAAAAGGGCAATACACCAGAAGGGTAGCTACTATCTGGTGGATGCTTTCGGACAAGGAGGGGAGAAAGTTGGGAAAAAATGTCAAGATTCAGAATTTGATTTATGCTTGCTATTTCCAAATTGTACTCAATTCAGTATACAAACTTGTGTTCTGAACAGAGTATTAATGACTTGTATGAAGGAGTGTTGTTGATTAAATACATTTAAATTGTGTTTGCTATTCATATTCCCTTGTCGAAATGTGCAACTGATGTAACAGCAGCAAATAGATTTCCCTGTCTGTAGAAATGGGAGGGGGGGGGGGGGTGTGTGGAAACTGATCTGTGTTTTCAGGTTACAGCTTGCAGCATGAAGCACTAGCTTTCAGTATTGCTCTGAATTCACTGTTTAACACATGCTTTGAATGTGCGAATGCCTGGGAAGGAAACTAACTCTGAGACAGGCCTTCTTTCTATCTCTGCTTTGCCATTCCTTTCCTGTTCAAAGGCACCCCCCCCCACCCCCGGCTTGTAATTGGAACAGTGATGCCTCTCTTCCGCTCCCCCAACATTCTCACCACTCGTGTAAATGAGCTGAACTTGGAAATGCCAGCAGCTTGAGCTCATTGTATGTTGAAAGACGTATGCAAACCATACATTTCCTGACTTGCACTGAGGCAGCACAAATTGGCTGTATGAGCTCTCTGTTTTTGCGGAGTGTGTTAGATGACCCTGGTCCCACGATATGCAATTGATCATATACAGTACAGAAGAAGGCCATTCAGCCCATTGCGTCTGTACCAATCAGAATCCCACGCAGACCCTATTCCCGTAATCCCACACCTTTAACTCACTAATCCCAATAGAAGTAGGGTCAATTTAGCATGGCCAATCAACCTAACCCGCACACCTTTGGACTGTCTTGTGGTCTCCCAGTGCCTTATAGTCTTATTGAAATGGATGCTCATCTGAAGATAAAAATACTGGGATGGAAGATATAAAGAGAGAATTTGCTTTTCAATTTTAGTGGATCTTTTTTTTTAAAACAAAAGGTTTTAAGCTGGCAAGTAAGTAGTTTCTTTAACTTTGAGCTCCAAGTTTTACATTGATAAACAGGTTAATCTGTGTTAATTTTTCGATTGGTCTCCAAACTCGGGAAGAAGGGGCTGCTCGAAAGTGGAGAAAAATAGAATTAATTCAGAACAAATTCGCAGCTCAGAACTGAGCAGCAGTAGGATTGCATTTCACCATAATCTCATAGCCTGACATCTTCCTAACTTTATTATTTACCATCAAACTGGGGGACCAATCTTGACAGTGAGCAGTGTAGTACCTTCCAAATGTGCAACCTGTGTTAGCGAGAAGGACCAGGGCAGCAGGCGCATTCGAATGCCACCACTGGCATGCTCCCCTCCAAATTTCACACCACTGACCCTTACAGGTGGATTACTGTAAAGAAGAGGCATGTGTTAAACAGTGAATTCCGAGCAATACTGAAAGCTAGTGCTTCATGCTTCAGTCCAAAGACTTCCCCAGTGGCAGTCCCCCAAAATATCAAGGGCGGAGGGGTAAAGACGGTAAGGCACGAGGACCAGAGTACCTCAAAGGGGAGGAAGGGGGCTGGAAGGGAGATAGTGGTGGAGGATGGGAGGATTAAAGGAATAGATAGGCGGTTCTGCGGGACTCCAGGATGGAAGTTTGTCTCCCTGGAGCAGGGGTGCCTTTGACAGGGTAAAGGGCATTTTGAAGGGTGAGGGGACCCAGGCGGATGTGGTTATTCACGTAGGAGAGAAGGATGTAGGAAGGAAGAGCAGGGAGGATATACAAAGGCAGTTCAGAGAGTTGAGGGGTATGCTGAAGAGCAGGGCCTCCCGGGTGGCGATCTCAGGGCTGCTTCCAGGGGCGGGTAATAGTGGGGCCAGGAGAAATGAGATCCTACAGCTGAATGTGTGGCTGAAGGATTAATGTGGGGCAGAGGGTTTCATATTTGTGGATAACAATGAAGTATTTGTGAACGAAGGGCATCTGTATAGAAGGGACGGGGAACACTTAAATGGGAAGGGTGTGAATATCTTAGCTGGGAGATTAGTTGTTTCGGCATGGTTTAAACTAATATGGAGGTGGGGAGGGGCTGAGACCGATATCTTGGTAGAGAACGGGATGAGAGATAGAGTAAGCCCGGATGAGAAGAAATACACCAGGGAAAAAGAGGTTCCGAGTGGGCTTAGAAGTCTGGAGTGCATCTGTTTCAATGCGAGGAGCGTAACAGGAAAAGCGGATGAACTTAGGGCCTTAATGTTTGCGAGGAACTTGGATGTGGTTGCGGTGATAGAGACGTGATTAAAGGAAGGGGAGCAGTGGCAGCTGAACATTCCTGGGTATGAGTGTTTCAGGCGTGTCCAGAAGAGGTAGGGGAGTAGCGTTGTTAGTTAGGATCACAGCAGAGGGAAGACAATACAGAGGAGTTAGGAGTGGAGTCGCTGTGGGTGGAGTTGAGGAATAGAAAGGGAGTGATTACTATTCTAGGGGTGTATTATAGGCCACCCAACAGCCCGCAGGTTCTTGAAGAAGGCATTTGTAAAGACATTTTGGATAGGTGCAGAAAGATGTTATAATGGGAGATTTTAATCTCCCTAGGGTGGATTGGAAGGTACCTAGAGCTGGGGGTTTGGACAGGGAGGTATTTGTAAAATGCGTACTGGAAGGATCGTTGGAGCAGTATGTGGCTAGCCCAACTAGAGAAGGGGCTATATTGGATTTAGTTCTGATTAATGAGCCAGGGCAGGTGGTTGATGTTGTAGTAGGGAAACATGTGGCTAACAGTGACCACAATTCTGTCTACTTTAGGACACAGATGGAAAAGGATGCTTGTTGCCCTAGGGGCAGGGTGCTGAACTGGGGGAAGGCTAACTACAGTCGGATTAGACAGGAACTTTTGGAAACTGATTGGGAACGGTTGTTCGAGGGTAAGTCCACGCTAGGCATGTGGGATTCTTTCAAGGGAATACTGAAAATGTTGCAAGAAAGATATGTGCCGGCCAAGAGGAAAGATGGGAAAGGTCGGATTAGAGAGCCGTGGATTACTAGGAATATTGAGGACTTGGTTAGGCAGAAAAGAGAGGCATATAGTAAGTCAAAGCAGCTGGGAACGAACAGAGCGTTGGAGGAATATAGAGAGAATAGGAGGGAGCTCAAACGGGAAATTAGAAGGGCAAAATGGGGGCATGAAATGGTTTTGGTGGATAGGATTAAGGAAAATCCAAAGGCTTTTTACTCCTATGTTAGGAATAAAAGGATGGTTGGAGGAAAAATCGGACCTCTTAGGGACAGAGGAGGGGAACTGCTTAGAGCCTGAGGGAATGGGGGAGATCCTGAATGAATACTTTGCGTCGGTATTCACGAAGGAGAGGGGCTTGTTGACTGCTCCTGTTTCTGACGGAGCTGTGGACCATTTGAGGGAAATATCCATACCGAGGGAGGAAGTGTTAGAGCTTCTAGGTAGCAGTAAAACTGATAAATCTCCGGGCCTTATGGCATTTATCCCAGGCTGCATAGGTAGGTGTGAGGTGAAATTGCTGGGCCTCTGACGCAAATCTTTGGACACAGGTGAGGTCCCAGAGGACTGGAGCTAATGTTGTACCCTTGTTTAAAAAGGGTAGTAGGGATAACCCTGGAAATTATAGGCCGGTGAGTTTGACGTCAGTGGTAGGGAAGCTGTTGGAGGGGATTCTTAGAGATAGGATGTATAGGCACTTAGAATGTTGCGATCTGATTAGGGATACGCAGCATGGATTTGTTAAGGGGAGGTTGTGCCTTACAAATCTGGT
This sequence comes from Sphyrna mokarran, assembly GCA_024679065.1. NCBI lineage: Eukaryota > Metazoa > Chordata > Chondrichthyes > Carcharhiniformes > Carcharhinidae > Sphyrna > Sphyrna mokarran. Next base: position 44,487,584 of record JAGIQG010000018.1, read on the forward strand.
AGAATTTTTTGAGGAGGTGACGAAAACGGTGGACGAAGGGCGAGCCATTGATGTCGTCTATATGGATTTTAGTAAGGCGTTTGACAAAGTCCCTCATGGGAGGTTAGTCGAGAAGGTCAAGGCAAATGGGATACAAGGACAGGTAGCTAGATGGATAAGTAACTGGTTCGGTAATAGGAGACAGAGAGTAATAGTGGAAGGGTGTTTCTCTAGCTGGAGATGGGTCACTAGTGGTGTGCCACAGGGCTCGGTACTGGGACCTCTTCTATTTGTAATATAGATAAATGACTTGGAAGAGGGAGTAAGTGGAGTGATCAGCAAGTTTGCAGACGATACAAAGATGGCTGGACTTGCGGATAGTGAGGAGCATTGTCAGGCGATACAGCAGGACATAGATAGGCTGGTAGCTTGGGCAGATAGATGGCAAATGGAATTCAATCCTGATAAATGTGAAGTGATGCATTTCAGGAGAAAGAATGTAGGGGGAGGTATATGATAAAGGATAGACCTATTAAGAGTATAGAAACGCAGAGGGACCTGGGGGTGCAGGTGAACAAGTCTCTGAAGGTGGCAGAGCAAGTGGAGAAGTTTGTGAAGAAAGCATATAGTATGTTAGCCTTTATAGGAAGGGGTATAGAGTACAAGAGCTGGTCTTTAATGTTGCAGTTGTATAAAACGTTGGTTAGACCTCATTTGGAATACTGTGTCCAGTTCTGGTTGCCTTACTACTGGAAGGACGTGGAGACTCTGGAGAGAATGCAGAGGAGGTTTACCAGGATGCTGCCTGGTATGGAAGGTCTGAGTTACGAGGAGAGGTTAGGCAAATAGGGACTGTTTTCCTTAGAAAGACGTAGACTTAGAGGAGATCTAATAGAGGTGTACAAGATTATGAGGGATATAGATAGAGTAAACAGGGTTAAGCTTTTTCCTAGGATGGACTCAAATAGCATGAAGGGTCACGGGCTTAGGGTGAGGGGGGTAAGGTATAATTTGGATGCTAGAGGGAGTTTTTTTCACACAGAGGGTGGTGGGGGTATGGAATGCGCTGCCAAGTAAAGTGGTGGAGGCAGGTACTCTGGAGTTATTTAAGAAATACTTAGATGGGCACAAGAACAGAATGGGAATGGAAGGGTATAGAAAACTGATTTAAAATAGGGATCATGAGCCTTGGGAGTCCCTGGAAAGTGTGTAAATAGACGATGATATTGATGTACTTGTTTTTATCCTACAGGTTCTTTGGTCCACCTTGTTGTCTAACGAGGGGCATACACGCAATGGGTCGTGAGAGGGCTGCTCTTGGATTTTTCGAGAGTATCCGAGTGCTTCACATCATTAGTGTACGCTTGACCTGGACCATTTGATGGGCAACACGACAGCTCAGTGACTATCGCTGTGCTGTGCAGATACATGGATTTGGGCCTGTGTCTGTGGGAGTTTGCGCATTCTCCCCATGCTTGCATGGGTTTTCTCTGGGTGCTCCAGTTTCCTCCCACATCCCAAAAATGTGCTCTTAGGCTAATTGGCAGAACAAATTCTCCCTAAATTGAATCAAATTTGGTTTGAATCCATAGATCTATAAACATGGACAGGGATCGCGGGTAGAGGTGGGAACATCGGGGTGGCGGTGCGGACTCGTTGGGCCAAAGGGCCTGTTTCCCGCGTTTTTTATCCTCCTTTGTTCATCCTGACTTGGGTCCATTGCTGGGTCGAAACACTTCCTGTCCATTACCACTGCAGGAGCACCTTCATGGTAGTTCACCAACAATGTCTCAAGGGCAATTAGCACTGGGTAGTAAATGCTGACCTTGCCACTGATGCACGTCATGTGAACTTTATTTACCAGTTTCAATTCCTTTAAAGTGGGCAGTTTTGATGACAATTTAAATAGGACTTTAAGCACTGACATCGTGGGACTTGAATGAGGAAGCAGCTGTGAGATCACTTGTTTTACAGTTAGATATGGTTGAACAATTGCAGAAAATTATGTTTCCTTTGGTATTCTGTGAGAGAATGAAGTACTTCAGTTCTATAATTGTCCAACTCTATCCTAAACCAGCTATTTTAGGCTCACTTGAAATTAATTGAAATAATAGACCAAGGGATGAGGTTCCCATCCTCTGGCTTTCTACAGATCTGCTCTGCAAACTATATAAATGAGAAGTCCCAAAATTGGATTCCAAGCTGAGCTGTGGGTGTTTTTAAAGATGGTAAAAGTGGCTCTTACACTAAGAACGAAAGTCAAGCAAATTTGTATCTAATTTGTATTCCATAAGCTGTGCTGAAAAATGTCTGGATGTTTTGATTTGATTTATTATTGTCACATGTATTAGTGTATAGTGAAAAGTATTGTTTCTTGCATACTATGTAGACAAAACGTACCATTCATAGAGAAGGAAAAGGGAGGGAGCAGAATGTAGTATTACATCACAGCTAGGGTGTAGAGAAATGTGATGGTTGACTATGGCTTAGTCCATTAAATAGCTAGCATGTATTGTTAAAACACAAACAATGCCCATTTGTAATGTGCCAAAGGATTGTGGCAATCTGTGGAATTATTTTGCTACACAAGCCAAAAATCATGCTTTCAGGAGGGCAAAAACTTGTTTCAAACCCAACCAATTGAGCATTTGAGAACAGTTTTATGAATTTCAAGAATTAAGAATTCCTTAATCTACCCAGCTTTGGAACATTTTATAGGATAAATACCCTGTGACGCTGCATTGATTTCCTCCTTATTGAATGCATGTCTTCATCACAACTGTCTTTTTTTATGTTAACATAACATAGAGAAATATTGAAAAATACAGGGTGGAATTTCCCACGTAACCCATCGTGTGTTTCGCAGAAGCAGCTTGTATCTCTTGCTCCTGCCGTTGTCAGAGGGGTTTCCTGTTGAAAGCACCCCTCGTCACCGCAGTGGGGGTGCATGTTGGACAGCACGGTGGCACTGCTGCCAGGGATCCAGGTTCGATTCCCGGCTCGGCTCATCATCTGTGTGGATCTTACATCTTCTCCCCATGTCTACTTGGGTTTCCTCTGGGTGCTCCAGTTTCCTCCCACAGTCCGAAAGATGTGCTGGTTAGGATGCATTGGCTATGCTAAATTCTCCCTCAGTGTTCCCGAACAGGTGCCGGAATGTGGTGACTAGGGGATTTTCACAGTAACCTTTTGATTTGATTTATTATTGTTGTGCATTAACATACAATGAGAAATATTGTTTCTTGCACGCTGAGAAAACATACTGTTCATAAAGAAGAAAGAGTACAGAATGTAGTGTTACAGTCATAGCTAGGGTGTAGAAGATGATGAACTTAATATAAGATAGGCTTCTTTAAAAGTTTGAGGGCAGCAGGGAAGAAGCTGCTGTTGGTATGTGACCTCAGACTTTTGTATTATTTTCCCGACAGAAGAAGGTGAAGAGAATATATCTGGGGTGCATAGGGTCTTTAATTCTGCTGGCTGCTTCGCCAAGTCAACGGGAAGTGTAGACCAAGTCAGTGGATGGGAGGTGTTTGTGTCTTGGAGTAGGCTACATTAACGATCTTTTATAGTTTTTTGGACAGAGCAGGAGCTATACCAAGCTGTGATACAGCCAGAAAGAATGCTTTCTGTGATGCATCTGTAAAAGTTGATGAGACCTGTAGCTTAGTCTTCTGAGAAAGTAGAGACATTTGTGGGCTTAACTAAAACATCTGCATGAGAAAGGAGGAAGTGGGGAGTTGGGGAGGAAGAGGAGAAACCAGAACAGAATGTTGGTGATCTGGACATCTCAAACTTGAAGCTTTTGACCATTTCTACTTTGTCCTCCTTGATGGAGACAGAGGATGTTCCCTACAACATTTCCTAAAGTCAATGACAATCTCCTTCATTTTGTTGACGTTGAGGGAGAGATTCATTACAGTGTTAATATGATCCTACTTGTCACACTAATAAATAAACTTTAAACTTAACTTTAAAATACTTTAAACTGTGTTGGTGTGACTGGAAAATCTCACCAGCACGAACAGCTGGGAAGTTCCACTATTGACCAGAGTAAAATAAAAATTTTCTTTTTTATTGGTAGACCAAAAATGGAATGCTCAAAGCAAAGAGATTGATAATCTGGAAATGTTTAGGTTTTTACCCTATCAGGGTATTTCTACTGAAATTTATTTCTTTTTTTCTTTCAGGAAAGACCTGAGTGTAAAGTACCCTGAGGATCTGCCGTTTACTGTCCCTAACCTAGTGAAGTTCATTCTGCTGCATTCCCCCCAGTCGGTTCATCCTGATTCTTTCCAGTCGTGTAATCTGGATTGTATCCAAAGAGCAGCGGCACTGCAGAAAGACCGAATCAGCCAGCTGGAGACCGAGCTGACAAGGCTCCGCGCGGAGATGCAGGCATTGCATCAGGCAGAGAAGCAATTGGCTCTGCAGCTCTCCGTGACCAGGCGGGAGGAGCACCAGCTGAAGCTCCAAAACCAGGCTCTCGAGGCGAAAAACGAAAAGCTCCGGCACCACAACGAGAGACTACAGAACCTGTACAGCCAGAGAAACACGGAGCTGGCCGAAACAGCGGAGAAACTGAGCGAGATTACTGCGGTCTCCGAGAAGCTCCTCAAAGAGAACATTTTGCTTAAAACGTACATGGCTTCGATTGAAGAAGAACTGGAGGGAAAAACCTACCCCTCCTCGACACCGGATCCTGTCGAGGAAGAATCCAAATTGACTTCCCATTCAGAAAGTAACTCAGAAGCGGAATCTTTCTCCAATCCTGAGACTCATTTCTTGTGAAGAAGGTTAATCATGAACCCACAAAGACATGAGCCATTTTGCTACCTAATAATTTTTTTAAACTGCACCTGGAACATTAATGATTCTACATCAGGAATGGAGTGGGGGAATTCATGTGAAAAATCTCAGTAAAAATTTCTTCCTACAGCAAAGTGATTTATTTTTTTACAAGAACTGCGTTCCATTCTTGAAAATCTTTTTTTGCAAAGAAAAATCTGGTTGGTTAAAGGGGAAATTCTTTTATTTGTTTACATTTGAATATTGCACTAGTCTGAAATCTTGGGTTACATTGTAGAGACAGCAAATGTATTTCTGTAAACTATGAATTACAGGAAAGAGGAAAGAAATCTGGTCAGAAAGTACCACACAATCTTTATCGAGTCATTTTTTTTTAAAAAATGAAACTGTTTTAAGTACAATTTGACCCCATTAAACATGCTCTTTAATTAAACAATGAACTGCTCAGCCACCATCTTAACTCCACTGCAGACCTTCCGGATCACTGTGACTACATACAGCCTTCACCATCATAGGCCCAGACTAGAATCAGTTCAGGAAAAGTGCTATGGTAGCATCCTAGCAGTTCAAGCGAAACAGGTGCAAAACGCAATAACCATTCTGCGTCTTTCATTTTGCAGTCCTGTTGCAATGACAGTGCTTCCTGTTGCCCCCCCTCCCTGCCCCCTGACAACTTCCATTATTTCTTAAACAAACACCCCCCCCCCCCCCCCCAAAGCAAACACAGGATCTAACTGCGGGTGTGACGTAACTTTGGATTAGATTAATCAGACGGTCGAAATAGCTGCAATAAATGATCAACGATAGTAGTGTCGGACTATATTTTACGAGAGAATTATTGTGAACACCATCAATAATTTCTACCGTAGTTCTCTGGTCACTGAACCCCACATTGCAACCTAGACTCAACAACAGAAAAAGCACTAAAAAGATGATCACTTAAAATGAGGCCACTTTTCCTCTGGTAACATTTACAGCAGTTCATTTTGCACTTCAGTATGTAATACTATCCCCCCGCACAATACAGAAAACTAGAAGTTTCACAGGGATCTATTTTTTTCCAGCGATCCACAGGTTCAGTAGGGATGAAATGTACAGTAGTTGTTCCATCGATACAGGCTCAGTTAAAAGGGATTAGAATTCAAGTAGGAAACACTGCAAAATAAACATGGCTACTTCTTGGATCTTCCTCGACAACATGCAATTGCAGGTCAACAGATGGCTGCCTGGTCTGTGTCCTCCTGTGCTAAACTTTGCTATTTCGTTACAATAAGCAGCTTTAAACAGAGCTAAACCTTCACAGTTTGAATGATTATCCTACAAATGTCATCTTAGTTCCAGATGACAGAAGCTGCGGTCGTCAGCTGGTCACTGAAGGTTAACCGTGACCCTCTGTCCCATTGGCTGTCAGCTTGGCTTTCCGCTCCACCCGCGGCCCCTTGGCGGAGTACTGCACCAGCAGGAATGGCTCCTTGGTCTCGCCTTCCCCCACGATGCTCTCCTCGTCCTCCGACTGACCTATCCGCTGCAGGCGCAGGTAGCACCAGCAGCCCAGGATCAAGGCGCCGAGAGCCGCGATGGCAATGAGAATGACAATGACCGTGACCACTCCTGTGGTGGGGCTGTGGTCCATCGACATGGCAAGTGTCCAGTGTAAGCCTTCAATCTCAAACTACCAAGACAAAAAGAAGAGCGCGGCTTCAAATCCGATGGCTTGGAGCGATTGCTGGGGTTGAGATGCTTGCAAGAACAATCTGGAAAGAAAAAGAAATTGGGGTGAGTTATTAGAATCGCGACAGTGCACAGAAATCATAGACTCCTACAGTGCAGAAGAAAGCCATTTGGCCCATCAAGTCTGCACAAAAACCACAATCCCGTCCAGCCCCTATCCCCATAACGCCATCCAGTTACCCTACCGAATCCCCCAACACTAATGGGCAATTTGGCATGGCCAATCTACCAAATCTGCACATCTTTGAACTGTGGAAGGGGAAACAGGAGCACCAGGAGGAAACCCACGCAACATGGGGAGAACTTGCAGACTCCACACAGACAGAGACTCAAGCCAGGAATCGAATCTAAGTCCCTGGCATTGGGAGGCCGCAGTGCTAACCACTGTGTTGCCCAAGGAAACTATTCGGTCCTTCGCGCCTATAACAACAACAATCCCATTCGGGCTATACCCCATGTATTTACCTCACTAATTCCCCCTGATACTAAAGGCAATTTAGCATGACTAACCAACCCACACATCTTTGGACTGTGGGAGGAAACCAGTAAACGCATGCAGATTCTTGGGAGGAAATGCAAACTCCACACCAACAGCCAAGTAAGGCCGGAATTGAACCCGGTGTCCTTGATGCTGTAAGGCAGCACTGTGCCATCCTTAACAGCTGCTACAACAGCAAGATCCATATTTTAAATTTTGGACACTGAAAATATAGCTTGGTTGCATATCTGGGTAAGTTGCTGGTTTTTCCACCTTATAATAAAGGTGGGAATTCCCCAGAACTGTCAAATTTATGGGGTTTTCTTTTAAAAAGGGGAATTTCACAATTCTGAAAAATCACAGGCGTCTATTAAACAAAACAACCATTTCAAAGGTTCACTTTCACACAGTAACAGATCTCAGCAGCTTTACAAAGTGTATCTAATACATTACAGTATTTTAGTTACTGTAGGATACTATGGGGGACTTGATGGTTTGAGTTATAAGGAGAGGCTGGATAGACTGGGACTCTTTTTCTCTGGAGTGTAGGAGGCTTAGAGGTGATCTTATAGGGGGTCTGTAAAATAACGAGGGGCATAGATAAGATAGTCAATATCTTTTCCCAAAGGTAGAGGAGTCTAAAGCTAGAAGGCACAGGGGAAGAGATACAAAAGGGTCCAGAGGAGCAATTTTTTCACACAAAGGATAGTGTCAGGAACAAGCTGCCAGAGGTAACAATAGAGGTGGGTACAACTGTCTTTTTAAAGGCATTCTGCTGGTTAAATGAATACAAAGGGATATGGGCCAAATGTGGGTGATTGCGACTAGCTTAATAGTAAAAATCAGGTGGCATGGACAAATTGGGCTAAAGGGCCTATTTCCTTGCTGTAAATCCCAGTCCTGTTAAAACAAAATCCTTCTTGTATTAATTAATTGCACAGTTTGCTTGTTGCTTACTCCTAACTCGGTCTCTGCAGTGTTAATAATGTTCTAATTTAACAACATGAGTGGCCTGGGTAGGATTCGGGCCCCAAATGTTACTGCTGACATTTGGCTCCAGAGGAGGTTCACAAGAATCATCCCAGGAATGAAGGGTTTGTCGTATGAGGAGCAGTTGAGGACTCTAGGTCTACACTTGATGGAAGGATGAGGACAGATCTAACTGAATACTGAGAGGCCTAGATACAGTGGATATGGAGAGAATGTTTCCACTAGTGGGAGAGATCAGAACTCAAGGGCACAGCCTTGGAGTGAAGGGAAGCTCCTTTAAAACTGAGATGAGGATCAATTTCTTAGCCAGAGAGTGGTCAATCTGTGGAACTCATTGCCACACAGGGCTGTGGAGGCCAGGCCACTAAATGTCTTTAAGACAGATAGAAAGATACGTTCTTGATCAATAACAGGATCAAAGGTCATGGGAGAAGACAGGAGAATGGGAATGAGAATCCTATCAGCCATGATTGAATGAGCCAAATGGACAAATTCTGCTCCTTTATCTTATGGTTTCTACTCTATGCGGAGCTGCATGATTCCATAGAAGCCCCTAAAGCCTGCAGATCCCTGGGCTGTTAAGACAGTGCATGACTGACAGGAACCACTACCCAAGCTGAGGAGGGCTGGAAAGGAAGGAGCAGAGACTACACCTGAGCAACACATCCCCAAAAAGGTGGCAGAGATGGTCAATCCTGAAAAGGATTCCAACTGATTACAGGAGCCATTAAGAAACTTGCAGAATGGGCCAATGAACTTCACCACAGATTCTAGCAGGAAGAATAGGGAGGTCGCATTGCTTGGAAGCTTCAAGTCTTGGTTGCAACCAGAATGAGGGGATTGCAAAAGTGCAAATGCATTATTCACTACAAGTTGCGCCTTAAGTTTATTTATTATTGTCACAACTAGGCTTACATTACCACAGCAATAAAGTTAGTGTGAAAATCCCCAAGTCGCCACAGTTCAGCCCCCTTTTGGTACACTGAGGGAGAATTTAGTATGGCCAATGCACTTAACCAGCACGTCTTTCAGACTGTGGGAGGAAATTGGTGCACCTGGAGGAAACCCATGCAGACATGAGGGGAACGTGTCAACTACGCACAGAGAGTCTCACAAGCTTGGAATCGAATCCAGGTCCCCGGCACTGTAAGGCAGCAGTGCTAACCACTGCACTGCCCCAAATTAGCAAGATAGCTTTTTAAAAAAAACAATGCAAGCTCTAGGCTTTATCTCTAGGGATAAAATGGAAATGTAGGGAAGTTATGCTAAATCTCAATCAATCCTTTGTTCCAACACACTCACTGGCCAGGATTTTACAGTCATCCCAAAGCTGTAAAATCCCGCCTGAGGTCAACAGAACTTTCTATGTTCCGCCTCTTGCCCGCTCCGATTCCCGTGGCAGACGGAACGGTAGAATTCTGACCAGTGTGTGCAGTTCTCTCACCATATTATAGAAAGGATGCAGAGGCACTGGCAAGGGTGCAGAGAAGATTGACAAGGATGAGACCAGAAATGAGAGAGGAAACATTGATCAGGCTTGTTAAAATAATGTGGCCAAGGGGGTGACCTAACAGACATCTTCAAAACAATGAGAGGTTTTGAGAGAGTGGATACAGAACAGGCGTTTCTGTGGGAAGAGCATAATTGGGAGACCACTGATATAAGATCATTGCCACAAAATCCGACAGGAAATTCAGAGGAAACATCTTAACTTGGAAAGGTGATGAGAGTGGGGAATCTTCAACCCAGGGACTGGCTGAAGCGATCACATAAATGAATTTAAGGGGAAACTAGACAGTGGGAAGGGAATATAGAGAGTTAGGATGATAGATTAGATGAGGAAAGATGAGGCTAGTGTGGAACATAATCACAGAATCCCTACAGTGCAGAAAGAGGCCATTCAGCCCATTGTGCCTGCACTGACAGCAATCCCACTGTGGCCCTATCCCTACAGCCCCTTGCATTTATCCTAGTTAGTTTCCCCCTGTCACTAAGGGGCAATTTAGCATATCCAGTCCACCTAACCTACTCATCTTTGGTATGCGGCAGCAAACTGGAGCACCTGGAGGAAACCCACATAGACATGAGGAGAACATGCAAACTCTGCATAGATAGTGACCCAAGCTGGGAAACAAATCTGCTAACCACTCTGCCGCATGACATGGACTTATTGGACGAAATGCCCTGTTTCTGTGCCATATATCCTGCGGGATCTAAGATACTGCAGGGATTTTATTTTGTACATGATTTTTCGCAGGTGAGACAAATGTATTACTTTAGAGGGTGTTTCGGTGGCACAGTGGTTAGCACTGCTGCCTCACAGCGCCAGGGATCCAGGTTCAATTCCAGCCTCGGATGACTATGTGGAGTTTGCACGTTCTCGTCAAGTGTGGGTTTCCTGCCATGTGCCGAAGATGTGCGGGTTAGGTTGATTGGCCATGCTAAATTGCCCCTTAGTGTCAGGGGGATTAGCAGGTAAATACATGGGGATTACAGGGAAAGAGCCTGGAAGGGTTTTGTTGTTGGCCCAATGGTTTCCTCTGGGTGATCCGGTTTCCTCCCACAGTCCAAAGATGTGCGGGTTAGGTTGATTAGCTATGTTAAGTTGCCCCTTAGTGTCAGGGAGACTAGCAGGGTAAATGCATGGTATTACAGGAATGGAGCCCAGATAGTATTGAGGTCTATGCAGACTCGATGGGCCGAATGGCCTCCTTCTGCACTGTAGGGATTCCATAATTCTATAAAAAAGTCTCATGACACCAGGTTAAAGTCCAACAGGTTTATTCGGTATCACGAGCTTTTGGAGTACTGCTCCTTCATCAGGTGAATCAAATTTATATATTAAATTTAAAATTTGGATATCTTAGTTAAGTGGTCCAGCATGATTTGATAAAAATGCAGGCTTACAGTCCACAATGCTGTTGTGTCCATTGCAAATTTGATCTTAAAGCTGGCTTAATGATTTTTTTTAAAAAAAACAGCCTCCATGCTCAAACTTGAGACTTCATTGTCTAAAATTACAGTGAAATGAAATCAGGAAATGCCAGAAAAACCCAGTTGGTCTGGCAGTATCTGTGGTGGGAGAAACAGGGAGTGTTTCGAGTCAGTCTGACTCAGAGTTCAAGAGGTAGGAATCCAGATGGGTTTAAAGCTGCTGACACGAGAGATTGGAGAGGCTGTCTGGTGATTTTTATTTAGTGAAAGGGATTTAAACATTTTCTCCTACCTCCTTATCATCATCCCCCACTCAGGGCACCTCACCTCATCTCAATAATAATGTTCAATGTGCAAGCCTAATCCATTGGATAGTGACAGACCATTTAGTCTCAGCGTGGGGAGAGGCGGGGGGGCAGGGTGGCAGGGGGAGGTGAGGGTGGTAGGGATGCTGTGGCTCAGTATTTTTATATATGCATTTAGATCCACAATCCAAACTTTGCAACACTGACTTCATGACACAATTCTATTCCAAGTGTACAGAAAATTCCCCAATGCAAGCTTACAGAGAGTGGGGGGAGGAAGAAAAAGGATCGAAGAACTTTTGACGGCATGGTGGCACAGTAGTTATCACTGCTGCCTCACAGCGCCAGGGACCCGGGTTCAGTTCCAGCCTTGGGTCACTGTCTGTGCAGAGCCTGCACATTCTCCCCATGTCTGTGTGTGGGTTTCCTCCAGGTGCTCCAGTTCCTTCCCACGGTGCGAAGATATGCGGGTTAGGCACACCGGCCATGTTAAATTGCCCCTTAGTGTCAGCGGGACTAGTAGGGTAAATACGTAGGGTCACAAGGATAGGGACCAGGTGGGATTGTGGTCAGTGCAGGCTCGATGGACCTTCTGCACTGTAGGGATTCTATGAACTGGCAACAACACTGGCGTAAGTATAACAAGTCAAAACTAAAGTTTAATAAAATATATGGATGATGAGCTTACATAAAAGCAGGTAAAGAGAGAGGAAATGCCAAAAACGGCCTGAGAAAGTTGGAGGTTCAGCTACTGGACATAAGATAATAGATGGCTAGTCTGAGGTCTGAAGGATATAAGAGAGAATACAATGCTGGAGGTGGTTGCAAGGGCTAAAGGACAGGTTGAGGGGGCAATTTGTGAGGATAAGGATTTTTACTATTGGGGCAGAGTCAATGCAGATGGTCAAAAGTACTCGACTGGATTTCACTCAATTGCAGCAATTTTATCATGGTCAATGCATATCTCAGCATTCTTGGATTTTAAGAGCCACTGTTGCATTGCAATTCTCAGGTGGAGCAATGGTTAGCACTGCTGCCTCGCAACACCAAGGACCCGGGTTCCATTCCCAGCCTGGGTCACTGTCTATGTGGAGTTTGTACATTCTTCCCTGTGTCTTCATGGGTTTCCTCCCACAGTCCGAAAGACATGCTGGTTTGGTGCATTGGCCTCAGTGTACCCGAACAGGTGCCAGAGTGTGGCGACTAGGGGATTTTCACAGTAACTTCAATGCAGTGTTAATGTAAGTCTTACTTGTTATACTGACAAATTTAGAAAAGGTTATTGCCAAATTTCAAATAGTTGCACACAAACATAGTTAGTTGGGACAGAAATATAGCATCAGGGGTTCTGAAAACACTCCAAAGATGTGCAGGTTAGGTGGACTGGCCATGCTAAATTATCCCGTAGTGTCCTGGGATGTGTCTGTTAGAGGGATTAGCAGCATTAAACATGGAGGTTTCAGGGGTAGGGCATGGGTAGAATTGTCAGTGCAGACTCAATGGGCCAAATGGCCTCCATCTGCACTACAGGAATTCTACTATATTGTATATTAATTATCTCAGGTGTATATCCCAAACCCTGGAGGAATAAAATCTCCATTCGACTAATTCATTGTTTTTAAAACACCATGTAATATTTTGTGCTTGTTTAAGAATTACAAAATAGGTTTTCATTCCTGTATACTAGGCCAATTTAATGGAGATAGGTATTTCATTTCTCTTCTGTCAATAAAGAATAAGACACAGATAGCACTAACCTATGCACATCAAGATTGTCTCAGGTTTGATTTTCTGGTTGTGCAGAGTTACCCAGTTTCAAGTTTTTAGGTGTCCAGATCACCAACAACCTGTCCTGGTCCCCTTATGCTAACCCTACAGTTAAGAAAGCCCACCAATGCTTCTATTTTCTCAGCAGACTAAGGGAATTTGGTATGTCAGCTACAGCTCTCATCAATGTTTATAAATGCACCATACAAAGCATTCTTTCTGATTGTATCACAGCTTGCTATGGCTCCTGCTCTGCCTAAGGCCGCAAGGAACTACAAAAAGGTCATGAATGTAGCGCAATTCATCATGCAAAACAACCTCCCATCCATTGACTCTGTCTACATGTCCCGCTGTCTCGACAAAGCAGTCAGCATAATTAAGGACGCCACGCAATCCAGACATTCTCTCTTCCACCCTGCTCTTTTGGGAAAAGATACAAAAGTCTGAGGTCACGTACCAACCGACCCAAGAACAGCTTCTTTCCTGCTGCCATCAGACTTTTGAATGGACTTGCCTTGCATTATGTTGATCTTTCCCTACACCCTAGCTATGACTGTGACGTACATTCTGCACCCTCATTTCCTTCTCTATGAATGTATGTTTTGTCTGTAAAGCGTGCAAGAAACAATACTTTTCACTGTATGCTAATGCACGTGACAATAATAAATCAAATCAAAATCAAATCATGTTTAATGAGCTTGTCACATTGATCCCTAGAACCCCACAGCAAGGATGCACAAAGAAAAAAGATTCACACTCCAAGATTTGATCGCACGGGCTTTGGCTGAGGACAGGGTAGCTGTAAAGAAGCTACCATCAAATAGTCACCCCATTCCTTCCACACCCTATATGATGACACATTACAGAAAATTGATGGTCTCATCAATGGTATGAACCTAGAATCCTTACAGTGCAGGAGATGGCAATTTGGCCCATTCAGTCTGCACCAAGTCTCTGAAAGAGCATCTTACTCAGTCTTCCCGACCGTCCAAATACCCGTAACCTCACACGTTTACCATAGCTAATACTAACATACGCACCTTTGCACATTAAAGCACAGCCAATCCACCTAACCTACACATGTATTTATTTGTGTCACAAGTAGCTCACATTAACACTGCAATGAAGTTTCTGTGAAAATCCCCCAGTCACCGCACTCTGGTGCCTGTTCGGGTACACTGAGGGAAAATGCAGCATGGCCAATGCACCTAACTTTCAGAGCATGGGAGGAAACCAGAGCACCCGGAGGAAACCCATGCAGACACGAGGAGAATGTGCAGACTCCACACAGTGTCCCAAGCCAGGAATCAAACCAGGGTTCCCGTGAGGCAGCAGTGCTAAAGGCACTGTGTGCTGGAGGGTTGCCAGTATCTGTAGAACAACCTTCTCCTTTCAAGAAAGGATTCTAAGAACATATGCCTTGAAGCTTTCTGGATCATCAGTAGCAAGACAAAATGTCCTTCAAATCAACTCATATTGTGGTTGCTCAAAGGGAAATAAATTAACTTCAAATCTTCATCTCTAATTTTTAATTCAAGCTAATCAAGAACAAATTGCTAAATGCTGCAATGGCCCAGTGGTATTATCACTAGACTATTAATGCATAAACTCAGCTAATGTTTTGGGGACCTGGGTTCAAATCCCACCACGGAAGACAGTGATTGGAAATTAGTAGAAAATATCTGGAATTAAGAATCTACTGATTGTCAATTGTCAGGAAAACACATCTGGTTCACTAATACAAAGGATGGTGAATGTGTGGAACTCACTGTCCCATAGCGCAGTGGAGTCTGAATCAGTAAATGGTTTCAAGAAGGAAACGGATATATTTCTGATTTCAAAAATGGGTTAACAGGATATGGGGAACAGGCGGGGAAGTGGATGTGGGACCAGGGAGAGATCAGCCATGATCTGATTGAATGGTGGAGGAGGTCGAAGGGTGGAATTCCTACTTCTACTCCTAATTCCTATGTTCACATCCAGTGCCTGTTAAAGCACGGGCAGCACGGTGGCACAGTGGTTAGCATTGCTGCCTCACAACACCAGGGACCCGGGTTCAATTCCCGGCTTGGGTCATTGTCTGTGCATGTTCTCCCCACGCCTGCGTGGGTTTCCTCTCTCAGTCTGAAAGATGTGGTTAGATGCACTGACCTGAAATGATGCTGGAGTGTGGCGACTAGGTGAATTTCACAGTAACTTCATTGCAGTGTTAATGTAAGCCTTACTTGCGATAATCATGAGTAAACTTTATTTTACTGAGCTTGCAAACATGGGTAGAATCATTGAGGCCAGGATTTGAGATAGTTCCAATTCATTCATGCCGTGTTTAGTTTTCCCAAAAGATATTCAATTTATGTGTTTATTTTAGTTATGAGGGTAGATTGGAGAGGTTGGGACTGTTCTCCTTGGAGAGAACATGACTCAGAGGAGGTTTAATTCAGATGTTCAAAATCACAATGGAACTGGACAGAGCAGGTAGGGAGAAACAGTCCCCCTCATAAAAGGATCAAAGTCAGATTTGAAGCCAGTTGCGAAAGAAGCAAATGTGATGTGTGAAAAAAAGACTTTTCACACGTTCAAGTAGCTCAGGTATGGAATGCACAGTCTGGAAGTGTGGCGGAGGCAGGTTCAATCCAGGCATTCAACAGGGTATTAGTTATTATTTAAATAGAAACAAAGATACAGGGAGAAGGCAGGGAAATGGCACTGAGTCTAAATGCTCATTTGGAGAGCCAGTGCAGACATGATGGGCTGAATGGCCTCCTGTGCTGTAACAATTCTGTGACACTACAATCCCCAGATCTTTCAAATACCAAGAAAAATAGTATTCATAGATTACCCACAGTGCAGAAGGAGACCATTCAGCCCATCAAGTCTGGACTGACCACAATCCTACCCAGGCTCTATTCCGGTAACCTCATGTATTTACTCTTACTAATCCCCTGACAACAGGCTCAATTTAGCTTGGCCAAGCCACCTAACCCGTACATCTTCGGACTGTGGGAGGAAACCAAAGCACCTGGAGGAAACCCACGCAGACACGAGGAGAATGTTCAGACTCCACACAGACAGTGACCTGAGATCGGAATTGAACCCGGGTCCCTGGCACTGTGAGGCAGCAGTGCTGACTATTGTACCACCATACCGCCCTTAATTCTTTTAAAGTACATATTCTTCCCTAAGTCTGATCTGTGTAGCGGCCCTGCTCTGTGATATAATATTAAATGTGCCCCCGCAGTTTTTGGTGATTTTCATTGCAATTTGCATCATTGAGTCTTTTATAGCATGATTCAGCTACACTCACATCAAATATAATCTGCTTAAAAGTGCAAACAAAGCAACTCCTGGCATTATCAACACAAGTCACTGATTTTATTTCATTCCTTCATGGGATGTGAGCATTGCTGGCGAGGCCAACATTTATTGCCCATCCCTAATTGCCCTTGAGAAGATGGTGTGAGCTGTCTTCTTGAACTGCTGCAGCCTCCTAAGTGATGTAGGCCCACCCACAGTGCTGTTAGGGAGGGAGTTCCAGGATTTTGACAGCGAAGGAACAGAAATGTATTTCCAAGTCTGGATGGCATGTGGTTTAGAAGAGGACCTGCTGCTGGTTAGAATCCTCCAGTACAGAAGGAGGCCATTTAGCCCCCATCGAGTCTGCATCAACCATAATCCCACAATCCAATGCATTTACCCTAATACCGCTGATGCTAAAGGGCAATTGGCTTGGCCAATCCACCTAAGCTGCATATATTTGGACTGTGGGAGGAAACCCACGCAGACATGGGGAGAACGTGCAAACTCCACACAGATGGTGACCCAAGCCGGGAATTGAACCCGGGTCTCTGGTACTGTGAGACAGCGGTGCTAACCACTGTGCTACCCAGTTATCGTGCATCTGCCGCCCTTGTTCTTACGGGTGGTAGCGGTCATGGGCTTTTGGAAGGTGTTGTATTGGAGCTGCTGCAGTGCATCTTGTAGACGGTACACTCTGCTCCCCCTGTACATTGGTGGTGGAGAGAGTGAATGTTGAAGGTGCTACGCAGCACCAATCAACAGGTTCTAGGGGTTGTTAAGTATCTTCAGAGTTGGCAGGCTGCATTCATCCAAGCAAGTGGAGAGTACTCCTTCACACTGCTGATTTGCACTTTGTAGATGGTGGACAAGGCTTTGGGGAGTCAGGAGGTGAGTTACTCTGCAGAATTCCCTACCTCTCATCTGTTCTTGTAGTCACATTACAAGGCTGAACGAGTTCAGTTTCTGGTCAGTGATAACTACTGAATGTCAAAGGGTAATGGTTAGCTTTCCTCTTGTAGGGGGGTGGCGATTGCCTGTTACCCCGTGTGTGTGTGTGTTGCTAATGTAACTTGCCACTTCTCAGCCCAAGGCTGAATGTTGGCCTTGCCTTGCTGCATACAGACTAGGACTACTTCAGTTCTTATTAGTAATCAAAGGTTTTCCAAAAGTTGTGAACTGTTTTTGACCTTTCTCTCCCACAGACATAGGAGAAGCGATGGCCTAGTGGTATTATCACCAGATAATTAATCCACAAACTCAGCTAAGGTTCTGGGGACCCAGGTTCGAATCCTGTGCATGGCAGATGGTAGAATTTGAATTCAACAAAAAATATCTGGGATAAAGAATCTACTGACGACCATGAAACCATCGTCAGAAAAATCCATCTGGTTCACTAATGGGGCGGCACAGTGATTAGCACTGCTGCCTCACAGCGCCAGGGACACGGGTTCAATTCCCAGCTTGGGTCACTGTCTGTGTGGAGCCTGCACATTCTGAAAGACGTGCTGGTTAGGGTGCATTGACCCGAACAGGCACCAGACTGCGGCGGCTAGGGGAATTTCACAGTAACTTCATCGCAGTGTGAATGTAAGCCTTATTTGTGACTAATAAATAAGCTTCTAAATGTCCTTAGCTTGCGTGGGTTTTCTCCGGGTGCTCCGGTTTCCTCCCACATCCCAAAGATGTGCTCTTAGGCTAATTGGCAAAACAAATTCTCCCTAAATTGTCTCAAATTTGGTTTTCAATCCATAGATCTATAAACCTAGACAGGGATCGCGGATAGAGGTGGGAACATCAGGGTGGCGGCGCAGGCTCATTGGGCCAAAGGGCCTGTTTCCTGTGCTGTTTTGTTCTTTGTTCTTACCTGGTCTGACCTATGTGTGACTCCAGAGCCACAGCAATGTGGTTGACTCTCAACTGCCCCTGGGCAACTAGAGGTTGGCAATAAATGCCAATGAATTCCCCACGGGTCCCATAAATGAACTTAAAAAAAGACCGAAAGCCGCTTAGGTGCATTGGCCATGCTAAATTCTCCTTCAGCGTAAGCCGAACAGGCGCCGGAGTGTGGCGACTAGGGGATTTTTCACAGCAACTTCATTGCAGTGTTAATATAAGCTACTTGTGACACTAATGAGCTTACACGTTTGACTTTAGGCAGCTGGGCTGCACTTTGTCACACTTTCCATAGGGTCCAGGAAGGCTGAAACTACTCTGCTGCACGAAAGAAGGATCAGGCCCATTTAAAAGTTCCTGTTGTTGCCCATTTCCAGTTTACCAGAACGGAGTGGATAATGAGTAGGAAATGACACGAGGAGAAACTTTGCTCCATAAATACATAGTTTCCTTCAGAAAGAAGCTATTCGAGTTTACAATAGGACACTTTGGAATACTCAAGTTGTTACTGTCAGATTTTAACGCAGCTTTAGACCCAGAAGACAAAGATTTTTTAAAAATAATTTATATTTATTGAAAGCAAAATACTAATTAATAGATTTTTAAATATTAAATGTACCCCTTTTCCCAGTACAATCAAGGACCCCGTGCACCCCGGATGTTCTCTCTTCTACCTTCTTCCTTTGGGAAAAAGATACAGAAGCCTAGGTCACGGACCAACCAACTCTAGAACAGCTTCTTCCCTGCTGCCGTCAGACTTTTGAATGGATCTATCATATATTAAGCCGATCTTTCTCTACACTCTAGCTATGACTGTAGTACTATATTCTGCACTCTCTCCTTGTGCATCATGATGGCACAGTGGTTAGCACTGCTGCCTCACAGCGCCAGGGACCCAGGTTCGATTCCTGCCTTGGGTCACTGTCTGTGGCAGAATATACATGTTCTCCTTGTGTCTGCATTAATTTCCTCCGGGTGCTCCGGTTTCCTCCCACAGTCCGAATGACGTGCAGGTTAGGTGCATTGGCCATGCTAAATTCTCCCTCAGGTGTACCCGAACAGGCGCATGAGTGTGGCGACTAGTGGATTCTCACAGTAACTTCGCTGCGGTGTTAATGTAGGCCTACTTCTGACACTAATAAATAAACTTCCTTCTCTATGAGCAGTGTGTTTTGTCTGTATAGTGCACAAGAAATAATACTTTTCACTGTATCCCAATACGTGTGACAATAATAAATCAATTTAAATTTGAAAATAATCAAATGACAAGGGTGAGCTCGTTTCTACTCTATGTCAAATTTGGGAGACATTTTTCTTCTTGACTGCAAGGTTAGAATCCAGATATGTGTAATTCTTAACAGGGAAAAATCAAAACTTGAAACTAAATATGGAATAGGATGAATTAATTCTGATCCTCCCTGACAGTGATTGTAAAGAGATTATCCTCCTGCTTTTTCGCGAACGATCTACGCATGTTAATCTCTACTTTGTGAACCTGCAAAACAAGCCCAGCTGGGTTTTAATGATGCAGTGCAAAAACAGGAGCTATCCAGCTCTTTAACAACAATTACCTTCAGTAAAAAAGATTTAGAATCATAGGATCCCTACAGTGCAGAAGGCGGCCATTCGCTCCATCGAGCGGACTGAAAACAATCTCACCCAGGTTCTATCCCTGTAAACCCATGTAATTTCCTTGATACCAAAGGGACAATCCCGCCCAGGGCTGTTCCACGCAACACCAAGTATCTACCCAGCTAATCCCTCTAGCCTACACAGCTTGGGACACTAAGGGGCAATTTATCCATCTAACCTGCACATCTTTGGAGTGTGGGTGGAAACCAGAGCACTTGGAGGAAACCCACGCAGACACAGGGAGAATGTGCAGACCCTACACATACAGTGACCTGAGCTGGGAATCGAACCTGAGTCCCCGGCACTGCGAGGCAGCAGTGTTAACCACCATGCCATGTGCCACACATATCCTAAATGTGAAAGTAACTGGAATGTAATGTTAACTTCACAACTAGTTTTGAAGATTCCCTGGGAATCTTAGTACAAACCCACGTCACAAAGTCAGTCAAAACTTGTATCTCTCAGCTACACTCAGCTATGTCATTTTCAAACAGATTTTTCTCCCCCCACCTTTTAGAGAACATGTAACCCCAAAGTATCTACCCAAATAACTATACTGGATCAATCACCTCACTCTGGTGCGGGTGAATTGTAAGGATATTATCATGGCCCATAGATCTTCATTTGTAACACTCCACATTCTGAGCACATATCCTAAGTTATATGTCAGTGCAGCAACTGCCCACGGTTCAATCTTTTTGAAGGAAATTGTCACATGCTTCTTTGATTTATTATTGTCATGTGTTGGAATACAGTTAAAAGTATTGTTTCTTGCATGCTATACAGGCAAAGCAGACCTTACATACAGAAGGAAAGGAGAGAGTGCAGAATGTAGTGTTGCAGTCATAGCTAGGGTGTAGAGAAAGATCCTGAACTTCCTAACCCACAGACCTCAAATCAGTAAGGATACCTCCTCCACAATTGTCCTTAACACCAGTGCCCCACAAAGCTGTGTTCCCCTACTATACTTACACATCTATAACCGTGTGGCCAAATTCTCCTTTCAAGTTTGCTGATTTGATTCATTATTGTCACGTGTATTAGCACACAGTGAAAAGTGTTGTGTGCTTTCTTCCTGTTTCTTTAACTCCTGCTGTTTCTTCCCTCCTGATACTAAATGTTTCCCTGAACTTGGATTCTCTCAAAACCATCGCTACACCCGGAAACTGCTCTATCCTCACCAGCCAACACCCCAGCTCCAACCATCCTTTCCTCTTCAGAGCTCCTTCAATGTGACCTTGCTCCCGAGATCCAGGAGCACCCCATCCTACACCTCCCCATTTCTATCGCTCCAAACAGGTCTGTGCCCTTCCCACATCAACACAATAGTTATAACCAAGAGAATGAGGGACACGCACTAATCTCTGACCCTCCTCAATCTCTCTCAGCCTATAAATCACACAATCCTCCTCCGCCAGTGTTGAACTGGATAAGGTAGCTGTGTTGCTTGGTTCTACCCGTACAATTCCAACCATCACAGAAGCATTTTGCTTCTCTTTCTACTCCACATTCTCCCTTCTGAGTTGTAGAACAATACAGCATAGAGAGAAACCATTCAGCACAGAATGTGGAGGAGAGAACATATATCTCTTTCCTTTATTCCTTCGTGGGGTATGGGCATCTCTGGTACAGCCAGAGTTTGTTGCCCATCCCTAATTGCCCCTGAGCTCAACATTTCAGAGCGCATTTTCGAATCAACCCCATTGCTGTGGGTTTGGAATCAAATGTAGGCCAGACCAGGTAAGGACGGCAGATTTCCTTCCCGAAACAAAATCCTTTGATTTGATTTCTTATTGTTACACGTATTGGTATGTAGCAAAAAGTATTGTTTTGTTGCGCATTATACAGACAATGCATACTGTTCATAGAGTACACGGGGGAGAAGGAAAGGAGAGGGTGCAGAATATAGTGTGAGGGTTTTCACAGTAACTTCACTGCAGTGTTAATGTAAGCTTACTTCTGACTAATAATAAACTAAGCTAAAAATGCAGTCATCGCTAGAGTGTAGAGGAAGATTAGCTTAATCCAGAGGTGATTCAGTCTGCCTTATTGTCCAACAAGGGGCATGCACGTGGTGGGTCGGGCGAGGGCTGCTCTTGGATGTTACTTCGAGAGTTGCCGAGTGCTTTCATGTCGTTAGTGTACGCTTAAACTGGACCAAGTGACGGGCAACACAACAGCTCAGTGTCTATCACTGTTTGCTGTGCAGATACAGGGCCTGTGTCTGCGGGAGTTTGCACATTCTCCCCGTGCTTGCGTGGGTTTTCTCCGGGTGCTCCGGTTTCCTCCCACACCCCAAAAACGTGCTCTTAGGCTGACTGGAGTTAACAAATTGTCCCTAAATTAGTCATCCCTCAATCTGGTTATGGTTCCTTTACTGTGCAGTCCAATAGGCGTAGACAAAGGTCATAGGTAGAAGAGGGCACCCACGACGTTAAAATGGCAGCACGGGCTCGTTGGGCCGAAGGGCCTGTTTCCCGTGCTGTTTTGTTCTTTGTTCTTGATACAAGGTAAATCAAAATCTGACAGCAGCAGCAGCAGGGAAGGAGCTGTTCTTGAGTCGGTTGGTATCAGACTTTTGTATCTTTTTTCTGACAGAAGAAGATGGAAGGGAGATTGTCCAGGACGCCTGGGCCAGATGGGTGACAGTTTCACGATCACCGTCGCTGAAACTAGCTTGTCCCAGACTCTGACCACCCCTCCACCTTTCTTGTTGCTGTCTCAAGACTGCTGACATCGCTTACAAACTCTGCCAATCCATCCCACAAGAACGATCTCCTCTCGGGCCTGTAACGTTACTCGCCATTGCCCCCCCCCCCCCGAGCCAGCCCATCTTCTGCTGGATTTCTCACGTCCTCCAACACTTTGGCAGCTGTGACTCTTCACTCTCGATCCCGGGTCACAAGGTTGAGATTTCAAATGCTGCCTCAGCGCAGCCCCGGGGATCTGCTGCATTGCCGGAGGGTTGACGTAAAGGATCGCGATTTCAAAACGGCTTAGAGCAGTTTCTTTCGCGTCACGTCCGATATTCACCTCACAATCAACAAGAGAAAATCTGATCGTTATCACACGGCTGTTTGTCGAAACTTGCAGTGACTTTCGCTTTTCCTGCACTGGACGGTTTAAAAGTATTTCTGTCGAGAGCTTTAAAGTGGTTGTGAGAAACATAATCAAAGTGGAAGTTTTTGTTTCTGGACTGCAGAATTCTCTGATCTTGCCCACAGCACGTGGTTAGCACTGCTGCCTCACAGCGCCAGGGAGCTGGATTCGATTCCCAACTTGGGCCACCGTCTGAGCGGAGTCTGCACATTCTCCCCATATCTGTACATCTTTCCTCCAGCTTCCTCCCACAGTCTAAAAGACGTGCTGGTTACACACGTTGATCATAGTAAATTCTCCCTCAGCGTATCCAGACAGGCACCAGGGTGTGGCGACTAGGGGATTTTCACGGTAACTAGTGTTAATGTAAGCCTAGTTGTGACACTAATAATCTAAATTTAAAACTGGGATTTTCCAGGCCCGCTGCTGTAAATTGAGATTGGACCAAGCACTCAATTCTCCATTCTCGTTGGCAGTGGGAAAGTACAACATCGGAGAATTCCAGCCACTATTCTCTGCTGGCTGGAACACCATCTTCCCCTCTCCAAAATTCACCCAAATATATTCCACACCAATTCCCACTCAAACATTATTCAACGCATGTTGACTTATGTCCTTCCCCGGAAAAGCTCCAATTTAAAATTATGATATTTAAATTTTCTCAATGTTTTATTCCCCCCCCCGCCTCCCTATCTGTTACTTTTTCCCAACATTGCGACATCCTTTCCGCTGACTCTGAACTCTCCCCTAAATCCTTGTGAGTGTGCTCCACTCTCTAATTCCTTGACCTCCTCCGTGATCTAATGTTTAATCATCTTCCTAACGTCAGCTCTCCTTCAAGGGGAGACCGGCGTTAGCAATCCAGTAACCTAGGCTAACGTTTCAGAGATGCAGGTTCAAATCCCACCACGGCAATTTAAATTCAATCAGTGAAAATGGATTACAAAGCTAGTCTCACTAAAAGGTGCCAAATACCATAGTTTGTTTAACCCATTTGACTTTCCGGGAAACGAATGGGCCATTCTTAAGCAGTCTGGCCTACATCCAATTCCAAGCCCTTTGAAATAGCAGAGTGAATAGGTCAGTTCAAGGGTAATTAGGAATCACAGACTCCTACAGTGCAAAAGAGGTCCTTCAGCTCATTGAGTCTGCGCTGAAGGGACTTGCCCACCCAATTCGAATTGTAGCACTTGGCCCATAGCCCTGAATGTTAAGCTGTGCCAACTACTCATCCGGGTACTTTGTAAAGGAGAAGAAGCATTCCGCCTCCACCACCCTCCCAGGCAGCGCATTCCAGACCCTCACCACTCTCTAGGTGAAGTTTTTCCTCAAATCCCCCCTAAACCTCCCACCCCTCACTTTTAACTTGTGTCCCCTCATAACCGACCCTTCAACTAAGGGGATCAGCTGCTTCTTATCTACCCTGTCCATGTCTCTTGAACACCTCGATGAGGTCGTCCCTCAGTCTTCTGTAGTCCAGGGAAACCATGCCAAGCCTACCCAACCTCTCAATAAATTTGCCACAAATTAGTTTCTTTTAAAGAATTCTACCTCATCTACCCCCACCGCTCGCCTACGATGGGAAGAGTAGATCAAAACATTTGGGTGCTAGCTCAAAGCAAGTTGTTATTGTAGATAAAGAGCAAATGACATGACTTGAAGGGAGTTCTCCCTGGCTAATATTCATCCCACACCAAGCATCGCCAAAACTAGTCTGTTATCGAATCTGCTGTCCCTAGGATGGTGCTGGGTACAAATCAACTGCTAGATTTGCATAAAAAGCAATAGTGACCACACTTAATTAATTAGCGTTAGTATTCTGTCCACACTTCTCGCTGTCTGGACAAAACAGCCAGCATAATTAAGAACCACACACATCCTGGATATTCTCTCTTCCACCTTCTTCCGTCAGGAAAAAAATACAAAATTCTGAGGTCATGTATTAACCAATTCAAGAACAGCTTCTTCCCTGCTGCTGTTAGACTTTTGAATAGACCTACCTCGTATTAAGTTGATCTTTCTCTACACCCTAGCTACGACTGTAACACCGCATTCTGCACTCTCTCCTTCTCCATGAACGGTGTGCTTTATCTGTACAGCATGCAAGAAACAATACTGTATGCTAATACACGCGACAATAATAAATCAAACACTTCCTGCGGCCATGAAAGGCATTAGA
Source organism: Sphyrna mokarran (assembly GCA_024679065.1). Classification (NCBI taxonomy): domain Eukaryota; kingdom Metazoa; phylum Chordata; class Chondrichthyes; order Carcharhiniformes; family Carcharhinidae; genus Sphyrna; species Sphyrna mokarran. The sequence continues at coordinate 44,512,677 of JAGIQG010000018.1, forward strand.
AAGGGACATTATTTCTCTTCAATCATCCACCTACGGATTACAAATTCCTTCTTCGAAAACAAAATTACAAACCGTATCCAAAAGCAATAACCTCAAATCGCTTTTACAAACCAGTTAAATCCAACGCAGGGGAAGTATAGAGCAACTTCCAGTACCTAAGCTAAGAAGAGTGATTTATTTTAAACAAGATGAAAATTGACGGGAAAAAGTAATAATTTTGTCAATGCATCTTGCACCGAAGGCAAAATGATCAAAACTCCTCAAACGTTCACCAAGAGAATATAGTCTCTTTTTAAGGAAACAAAAATGTATTAAGTTGTACTCACGCATCACAGTCAATAACACTGCCTCAAAAGCCACTCTCAGTGCGCGTTTAAAAATAGCAAATATCGACAACAAATATAAAACCTCTTATTTTAGTCCGCACACACAAGACAATTTGAATTAACACATATGAAGACCTTTTAAAAACAAGCTTTTACAATAAATAGGGAAAATTTTTTAAATGTATTTAGCCACCACCGCAATGTCTTAAAATGTAAAACATCACCTCCCCTTCCCCTCAAACTGTTCTGGATTAAGCTGCACTCAATCAGATTTGATCCTCTTGCAGAAAGGTTCAAACCTAAAAGTTAGAAACTAGAAGCAGGAATAGGCCACTCGGCCCTTCGAGCCTGCTCCACCATTCATTTTGATCATGGCTGATCATCAAATTCAATATCCTGAGCCCCCCTCCGCCTTACTAATCCCCCCATATCCCTTTAGCCCCAAGAGCTGTAGCTAATTTCTTCTTGAAATCAGACAACGACATTCTCTGGGAGTGGATTCCACACATTGACCACCCTCTGGGTGAAGAAATTTCTCCTCACTTCAGTTCTAAAAGGTTTACCCCTTATCCTCAAACTACGACCCCTAGTTCTGGACTCGCCCATCATTGGCAACATTCTTTCTGAATCTATCCTATTAGAATTTTATAAGTTTCAGTGAGATAGGATGGGAATAGAGGGATATGATCCTGGGAACTGTAGGGGGGTTTTAATTAAGTCGGGAATTAGAGGCTTGGAGGGCCGAAGGGCCAGCTCCTGTGCTGGAAATTTTCTTTGTTCATTGAGATTCCCTCTCACAGCTTGAAGTTTATTTATTCGCGTCACAAGTAGGCTTACATTAACACCGCAATGAAGTTACTGTGGAAATGCGCTTTATTGTTTTTGTGCAATTGTGCGTCGAGTCAAACGGTAATAATTTGGTTTGCTTCAGAGAACTTTGCATCGGACTTCACATGTTTTTGCTCTGCAATTCTGCACGTCAGCAGCGGGAAGGAATTGAGGTGATCGGAATGAGCCGAGAACCGCTGCAGTTCGTAGGGCTTGGGCATTATTTTTCTAAAAGGATATTACATCGTTTGCCTTTTAATATCTCTGACCTAAGCAGGAACACAGCAGCCACAGGGATTGAAGGCTGTTTCCTATTCACTGCAATGGGCAAAAGCCTCTCCAAGACACTTGCCCCCAACGGCTGTGCTAAACTGAAGAAAGGAAAAGAGAGTTACTGCAATTATTCAAGCTACTTGCTGGTTTCCTACACACAAACTAATAACTACTGAATCCAATTGCAGTCATTAATGTTCGTGTAGTCCTATTACATAATAAAAAAAGCCTTTGCCCTTGAAGTGTTAAATGTCAAATTGAACGGCACAGAATTCTAAAAAGTAACCACTTCTTTCCCAAAGATTAATTCCTTATTCTGCAAACGTCAAAAACACGATAAAATCTAACGCTGTCTCACATTTGCCCAGGATCCTGTAGGGGATACTGGCCATAAATTATACAGACAGCTGGTAAATTGAATATAATTCTGGTGTAGACCGTGGCAACAATTACTTTACTGCCTAGCTCATTTTACAGAGAAGAGCTCTCGAGGTATTTAATTAGGGACAGAGTGTAACCAAAACACAGAAACAGACTCTAGAATGGACACCAATACACCGACTGACTATACAGGACAGATGACTGGTCGCTTGATTCTGGGGCAACACGGTGGCACAGTGGTCAGTACTGCTGTCTTAAAACTCCAGGGATCCGGGCTCGGTCCCTGGCTTGGGTCACTGTCTGTGTGAAGTTTGCACGTTCTCCCCGTATCTGCATGGGTTTCCTTTGGGTGCTCCGGTTTCCTCCCACAATCCAAAAACGTCGGGTTAGGTGCATTGCTAAATTAAATTGCCCCTTAGTGTCCCGGGATTAGAGGGATTAGTAGGATAAGCACGTGAGTTAAGGGGGACTGGAATTGTTGTCAGTGCAGAATTGATGGGCTGAATGGCCTCCTTCTGTGCTGTAGGGATTCTCTGATTCTTCTCAGGAATGGTAAAGACGGGTTAAGGCTGCTAGTTCCAGACAGTCAGGTAACTGACTATCCATTTCTTAATGCGTTACATTCTTGTATGAGTCTAAGCTCACAAGAGGACACAGGTTTAAAGTGCTGGGGAGTAGGTATAGAGGAGGTGTCAGGGGTAAATTCTTCACTCAGAGGGTGGTGGGTGAATGGAATCGGTGGTGGTGGAGGCAAGTTCGATACGGTCTTTTAAGAGACTTCAGGATGAGTACATGGGACTGAATAGGATTGAGGGTTATAGATAAGCCTAGTAGGTAGTGATATGATCGGCGCAACTTGTGGGCTGAAGGTTCTCTTTGTGCTGTAGATTTTCTATGTTCTAAGCTATAAAAACTTGCTAAAAGTGTCGGGGATCAAACCTCGTACCCTACAGTCTGAGATTATGAAAATGCAATCAATAGGTTCAAGGCAACTGGTGATATCCCTGCAAAGCACGTAGAGGCCACTTGGCCCATCAAGTTTGCACTGACCCAACAAAAGGAGCATCCCACCCAAGCCTTCCTGTTCACCCCATCGCCACAATGCCACGCATTTACCACGGCCATTCCACCCAACCTGCACATCTTTGGAGGGTGGGAAGAAAAGCGGAGCACCCGGAGGAAACCCACGCAGACATGGGGAGAATGTGCACTCAGTGACCCAAGCTGGAATCGAACCCGGATCCCTAGCACTGTGAGGCCACTGTGATGCACCAATTTTGTTTGGACGTATCTCACCTGAAACCAGTGAACAAAAACAAAACAAAAAAATTCATCGTTTAAAACAAAAGCAGCTTTCACAAACGACACAACTAATTGGTCAAAACTTCACTGGGATTTGTGTCTCTCTGGTAGAATATTTCCAATTGGGATTTACTTACAATAGCTGCTTGTAATTGGCTTCACTGCTAAGATGGGATTTGTAATCCAGAAGAAGAAAAAAATAAGGAAATACAAACAATTGTGGGGCACAACAGGAATTTTATAACCCGCCTGGGTCAGCACTGACCCCAAGAGCACAACCCGAGCTGGTGATCGCGGACAGGGTCCGAGCTGTTCACTAATGCAAATAAGTCCTGGGCAACATGCAATGGGTTAGTCCCAGCTCAAACCCTTCACACTGTGTATTCCACAACATTCCCCCACCTAACCACACACCCACAGCAACTGCCTGAATATTAAAATATCTTTAAAACAACTAATCTTTTTAGATTTATCAATGTTGACCAGGCAAACACAAGAATGCAATCACTCACTCCGGCACTGTGAAAAGCAAAATGCACAATTTTGGGAGAAACAGAATGATCTGCGGCAAATCAAGTCAGATACATTTTAACCCTTATTTACAACACAGCCTCTGGGAAATTGAAAAACACAATCAATTCTCCCCATCACATCACACACCACACACAGACACGCACACACTATGTACACTGCCGAGACATGTCTGCGTGCCCCAATATGGACACACACGTGTACACCCCATGCAGACACCCATACACACACACACACGCGTGCACAGCCCCATATACAGACACACACCCATCTTCATGTAGAGACACACATGCGCGCGTGCACGCACCCCCCCATATACAGACAGACAGCCATCCTCATACAGACACACACAACACGCGCATGCAGACGCACGCATGGGCACCCGCATGCAGACACGCACACGCGCACCCGCATGCAGACACGCACACGCACGCGTGCACCCGCATGCAGACAACACACACACCACACACGCACCCCCATGCAGACACACATGCGCACCCGCATGCAGACAACATACACACGCGCATCCACTCGCATGCAGACAACACACACGTGTCCACTCGCATGCAGACAACACACACGCGTCCACTCGCATGCAGACAACACACACGCACCCCCATCAGACACACACGCGTGCGCGCGCACCCCCACCAGACACACACGCGTGCGCGCGCACCCCCACCAGACACACACGCGTGCGCGCGCACCCCCACCAGACACACACGCGTGCGCGCGCACCCCCATCAGACACACACACGTGCGCGCGCACCCCCATCAGACACACACACATATGCGCGCGCACCCCCATCAGACACACACATGCGTGCGCATCCCCATCAGGCACACACACGCGCGCGCATCCCCATCAGGCACACACACACGCGCGCACCCCCATCAGACACACACACACACGCGCACCCCCATCAGACACACACACACACGCGCACCCCCATCAGACACACACCACACACACGCGCACCCCCATCAGACACACACACGCGCGCGCCACCCCATCAGACATACCACGCGCGCGCACCCCATCAGACACACACACGCGCGCGCACCCCCATCAGACACACACACGCGCGCACCCCCATCAGACACACCACACGCGCGCACCCCCATCAGACACACACACGCGCGCACCCCCATCAGACACACACACACACACACACGCGTACACCCATCAGTCACACACACACATACACGTACACCCCCATCAGACACACACATGCTCCCATACAGACACATATACACGCACACCCTTCCCACACACACCCATGCATGCATGCAGGCACACACACACGTACCCTCATGCAGACCACACACACCCATACAGATACACACACAACACAAAGATTCAGACATACAAACACACACACACACAGGTACAGACATACACATCCACACAGACACACACACACACAGGTACAGACAAGTACTGATTCTACCCCCATGAACCGACAGCCGGGAGGATCGGCTGAATGATCAGCTGCGGAGTTTGATATGGATAATGTTTCAATGTTGCGTCGCTTTGTTTCGCTGCGGTTTCTGCGCTCGCTGCACAGGGACAGCAGCGCCCCGAACACACTCACTGCTGGATCTGAATCGAGCTGAAAGCGGTTAGACAGTGTGCAAAGCAAGAGCGAGTCGGGGCTTTTTTTTTAAAAAAAAAATTTCCTCCCTTGTAATCAGTTGCAAACATTCGCTCACCATCTTTTCCAGCCGATGTGTTTCAGTGCCGGGGTGTAGTCCAGAGGCAGGGAGAGGGGCCAGAGTCCATTGCTTGTGCCTGCTGCTTGCCAGCGCCGGACCCAGCTTCCCTTCCCCCCCCCCTCCTCCTCCTCCTCCTCCCCCGCTGTCAGTATCTCCAAATGCTGCAGGAAGAACGCCTCCTCCCCCTTTCCTTGCCCTTGTCACTTTCACACTGGCAGCAACAAGCAGAAGCTCAGCCCCCCAGGCTAGTGAGTGACAGCAGAGCAAATCCAATAGCAGCAACAGGGTTAGGAGGAGGAGGATTGAGGAGGGTGTGTGTGTGTGTGTGTGTGAGGGAGGAGAGTGGGGGGCTGAATGAAGTTTCAATTTTTACAGCAATCCGTCCCTCCTGCAGTCTTTTTCTACCCCCAGCCTTCTCCCACTCCCTGCATTTCTCTCTCTCTGTCTGCACTGGGATCCATTTCTATCTGGAAAGCTGCAAAAATGCATTTGCAAAAAAAAGAATTCGATAAAACACTCACATTTGCTCCCCTCCCGGGCGTGATTCTTGTTCTAAGTAACCATGATCTGGGTTGCTTCACATTCACACTATTTGAACCATTCATTTTTTTTTCAGGGCAAAAACCATTCTCAGCGGCTGCATTAGAGAGAGTTGTGAATCATTCATTTGGATAAAGGAAAAATATGCCTATGTTTTCAATGACTACAGAGCGGGTCGATTTCCATTTGCTTTATTTTATTCATAGTTCTGCGGGGGGAGGGGATAAACACTTTCCCCTAGATCTCTGTGAATGAATCTTCTCAAATATTAACACCAGCTATATTCTGAATGTGCAGTTCTCACATTTTATTACAGAGCCGCCTTTGCAATTCCATTAACTATATTCCCTTCTATAATTACCATATGAGTCAAACTGGGCCATTCAAAAAAATCTCAGCTTGTCCACTCCAAAGGTGTGAGGGTTAGATGGATTGGCCACAGCCTCCAAGGTGGGAGGCGATGCCAGGGCAATATTATCGCTAGGCTGTGAACCCTGAAGCTCAGCGAATATGCTGGGGACCTGGGTTCGAATCCCGCCACGGCCGATGGTGGAATTTGAATTCAATTTTAAAAAAATCTGGAATTAAGAATCTACTGATGATCATGAAACCATTGTTGATTGTTGGAAAAATCCATCTGACTCAGTCATGTCCTTCAGGGAAGGAAATCTGCCATCCTTACCCAATCTGGCCTCCACATGACTCCAGAACCACAGCAATGTGATTGACTCTCAATTGCCCTCGGGCAACTAGGGATGGGCGATAAATGCTGGCCAGCCAGCGACACCCATGTCCCACGAATGAATTTAAAAAATGCTAAATTGCCCCTTTGCATCACGAGGACTAGCAAGGATAAATACATGAGATTACAGGGATAGATTGATTCATTATTGCCACATATTAATATGTAGTGCAAGATATTGTTTCTTGCATGCTACACTGTTCATAGAGAAGGAAAGAAGAGAGTGCAGAATGTAGTGTTATAGTTATAGCTTGGGTGTAGAGAAAGATCAATTTATAACAATGCAATGTTAGAGAATTTATAAGAGCATAGAATGAGAGTAAAAGATAGAATTAGAGTTAGCTCACAAGAAGTCGCCATACCCCAGAGTCATCATGATTTTTACTTGGTTGGGACTGGCGTCAGTGCAGGCTCAATGCAATGAATGGACTCCTACCACACTATGGGGATTATATAATTCTGTGTTCAGTTTTCTTTGGCATGCATATTTTAATTGGAAGGTCTGCCGCTGTTTACCCAACACGCATTGTGCTTTTTCAAATTAAAGTGCTGTTTCTAACCGCTATAATTAATCATTTACTTGTTTTAAACAAAAGATGCAGGTCCACTGCAGGTCAGGTAGGCTCGGGGCTGAATCTCTCAGAAGTCTCAGATGCATTTTTTAAATTCTCTCACAGGGTGAGGACATCACCAGATTAATTGTTCTTCATAAAAGCAAATTACTGCAGATGCTGGAATCCTTGAGCTTTGACAAAGGGTCATCTGGACGCAAAACATCAAACATTTTACTCTCTTTACAGATGCTGCCAGACCTGCTGAGATTTTCCAGCATTTTTCTCTTTTGATTTACTGTTTTTGAGCTTGTACTGTAAGGAGAACTCTGTGTGGGTCTCCTCCAGTGGTCCAGTTTTCTCCCACACTCCAAATAAAGTTTATTTATTAGTCACAGGCGAGGCTTACATTAACACTGCAATGAAGTTACTGTGAAATTCCCCTAGTTGCCACATTCCGATGCCTGATCGGATCAACGCCCCTAACCAGCACGTCTTTCAGATTGTGGGAGGAAACCCATGCAGACATAGGGAGAATGTGCAAATTCCACGCAGACAGTGGCCCAAGCCGGGAATTGAACCCGGCTCCCTGACGTTGCGAGGCAGTATCCCTAACCACTGTGCCACTCGTGAGGGTTAGGTGAATTGGCCATGCAAACTCACACTTTAGTGTCAGGGGAACTGGCAGGATAAATACATGGGGTTAAGGGGATAGGGCCTGGATGGGATTGTTCTGGGCTGAATGGGCTGAATGGCCTCTTTCTGCAGTGTAGGGTTAATTGATTCAATGAAAGCCGTGGCGGAGCTGGATACTGAACCCAAAGTACAGGAGTTAAGCAAAGCTATTGACTTGCTTGCCATTTATTACACTGGAGAAACCAATGCTCCTCTGCAGCATCTGCAGGAACATCTGCCTCTGCTGGTCGTGAGGGTCACTGCATCAGGGAAGCCCGATGCACCCTGTTCATTTTCTATTGCTAGCTGAAAGTAGATCATATTTTAATAGGCAGAATCGAGTTAGAGCACACACAGTTAGAAAACATGTTGCAAAATCTAAATCTGAATACTCAGACTTAGTACAGTAGATTTTGTTTTATTCATTCATGGGACATAGACATCACTGAATGACCAGCATTTATTGCCCATCCCTAGTTCCGCTGGGAGTCAACCACATTGCTGTGGCTCTGGAGTCACATGTAGGCCAGACTGAGTATTCTTGTGGTTCACGTCGTTAGTGTACGCTTGACCTGGACCATTTGATGGGCAACACAACAGCTCAGTGACTGTGTGTGTATTTCTCTTTGTGTGTCTGTTTCTCTCTTTGTATATGCATTTCTCTGTGTGTGTGTTTCTCTCTGTGTGTGCTTGTGTTTCTGTGTATGTGCGTGTGTTTCTTTGTGTGTGGGTGTGTATGTGTGTTCTCTATTTGCATGTGTGTGTATTTCTGTGTGTGTGTATTTCTCTTTGTGTATGTTTCTCTCTTTGTGTATGTGTTTCTGTGTGTGTGTATGTGTGTGTGTGTGTGTGTGTGTTTTTCTCTCTCTGTGTGTGCATGCATTTGTGTGTGTGTGTGTGTTACTCTCTTTGTGTGTATGTGTTTCTCGCTTTGTGTGTGTGTGTTTCTGTGTGTGTGTGTGTGTTTCTCTCTGTTTGTTTGTGTTTCTGTGTGTGTGTTTCTGTGTGTGTGTTTCTGTGTGTATGTGTGTGTTTCTCTTTGTGTATATGTTTCTCTCCTCCTTTTACTTTAACTAGAGGACAATTTCCTAATATCAGGCCTCCATTCATGACCCTGAGCTGTGTGAGGATCACAGATGACATTATGGATAGGTTTGTCCAGCCTCGCTCAACCTGAGACCAGAAGTTCAATGGTCATTTCCATCGTGCGCCCCTTGCCAGCTCTGATTCTGTGACAGACAGGGCAGTAGAATTCCAGCATGTATTTGCACCAGTGACCGTTGTCGACAGAATTAAGAACTGAACAGAGATCGGAAGCTTTGCATCTGATTGAAGCAATTGGAATGAGCAGGAAGTGCACTGGGGAATTGTCACATAGACATAGACATAGAATCCTACAGTGCAGGAAGAGGCCCTTCGACTCATCGAGTTTGCACCGAACACAATCCCACCCAAGCCCTATCCCCATATCCCACCCACTAATCCCGCTAACCTACACATCCCTGGACACTAAGGGGCAATTTCTTAGCATGACCAATCAACCTAGCCCGCAAATCTTTGAACTGTGCTGGAAACTGGAGTACCTGGAGGAAACCCACGCAGATGTAGAACATAGAACATTACAGCGTAGAACAGGCCCTTCGGCCCTCAATGTTGCGCCGACCAATTAAGAAAAAGCAATGACCCTCTAACCTAAACCATTCCCTTTTCATCCATAAACTTATCTACTAACCTCTTAAACGCCCCCAAACTTGGCACATCTACAACTGCAGCAGACAGGGCATTCCATACCCTTACCACCCTCTGGGTAAAGAACCTACCTCTGACATCCATCCTATAACTACCACCCCTTAATTTAAAGCTATGTCCCCTAGTGCTAGCTTTCTCCATCCTAGGAAAAAGGCTATCACTGTCCATCCTATCTAAATCTCTAATCATCTTATATGTTTCAATAAGGTCTCCTAAACATACACACACACTCACAGGGAAACATGAGGAGAATGTGCAAACTCTACGCAGACAGTGATCCGAGCTGAGATTCGAACCCCAGTCTCAGAGAGATGGCCTCAGATTCACGAAAGCTGGGTTACTGATGTGCCATCGTGATAGTGAGTCAAGGCTAGGTGCACAGGGACCTCCCGCCATCTCTCATCCATTTCCTCCCATCTGCCTGCACAACGGCAGCAAAGGAAACTTGGGCTTCTATTATATTAATTCTGCTCAGCTGAAGACTGTACGGAAATGGAAAAATATATCTCCTTTTAAAATGGTTGTGCATGTTATAAAATATCTCTACTAGCAGGCATGAAATTAATCATATTGCAGGAAAAGACTGCTAGCTTTAAATGGCTTTTCTTGTTGCAAAAAATATACTTTATTCATAAATTATCTGAAAGAATTCTTAATGTAGCATTCTCTATATATATGTTCTCTCTCTCTCTCTCTTTCTCTCTCTCTCTCTCTATATATATACATATAATATATCATGTTACATTCGGAGGTAATTCAACACAATCAGAGAAATGTTACAGACATTTCAAAATGGTATTACTGCTGGACTATTAATCCAGAAACTTAGCTAATGTTCTGGAAACTTGGGTTTGAATCACACCAGCGCAGATAAGGAAAGAATCTGGAATTAAAAATCTACAGATGACCATGAAACCATTCTTGATTGTTGGAAAACCCATCTGGTTCACTAATTTCCTTCAGGGAAGGAAATCTGCCATCCTTACCTGGCCTGGCCTGATCTGATTTGTATCGATTTGATTTATTATTGTCACATGCATTAATATATAATGAAAAGTATTGTTTCTTGTGTGCTACACAAAAGCATACGTTTCATAGAGAAGAATATGAGACAGTGCAGAATGTAGTGTTACAGTCATAGCTAGGGAGTAGAGAAAGATCAACTTAATTCAAGGTAGGTCCATTCAAAAGTCTGACAGCAGCTGGGAAGAAGCTGTTCTTGAGTCGGTTGACCTCAGATTTTTGTATCTTTTTCCCAATGGAAGAAGGTGGAAGAGAGAATGTCCAGGAGGTCCTTGATTACGCTGGTTGCTTTTCTGAGGCAACGGGAAGTGTAGACAGAGTCAATGGTTAGGAGGTTGGTTTGAATGATGGATTGAGCTACATTCATGACCTTTTGTAATTCCTTGCAGTCTTGGGCAGAGCAGGAGTAATACCAAGCTGGGATACAATCAGAAGGAATGCTTTCTATGATGCATCTGTAAAAGTTGATGAGAGCCATGGTTGATATGCCAAATGTCCTCAGTCTTCTGAGTAAGTAGAGGCTTTGGTGGACTTTCTTAACTATAGCATCAGCATGGAGGGACCAGGACAGATTGTTGGTAATTTGGACACCTAAAAACATGAAGCTTTCGACCATTTCTACTTCGTCCCCATTGATGTAGATGGGGACGTGTCTTCTACTACGCTTCCTGAAGTCAATAACATTTTCCTTCATTTTGTTGGCTTTGAGAGAGTGATTATTGTTGTCGCACCAGTTCTATCTCTTTTCTGTACTTCATCTCATCATTGTTTGAGATCTGACTCAGTACGGTGGTGTCATCAGTAAACTTGCAAATCAAATTGGAGGGAATTTGGCCACACTCATAGGTGATTAAGGATTACAGTAAGGGGCTGAGGATACAGCCTTGTGGGGTACCGGTGTTGAGGATGATCATGGAGAGAGTTGTTGCCTATCCTTACTGATTGTGATCTTTGGTCTACATGTGACTCAGAGCCACAGTAATGTGACTGACTCTCAATTGCCCTCCAAGGGCAGTTAGGAATGGACAATAAATGCTGGTTAGCCAGCAAAGCCCATATCCCACAAATTAATTTTTAAAACTAACAAATGGTGCAAAGATATTTAAGTTGCCTACATGGACCAAGTTGCACTTTGAAGTGCTTTCATACAATTGCGATATATATAATATTTGAATTTCCAGTTCAAGGTGAATCATACAACCTGAGGAGGATTCAATACAATTCCCTTTCCCTTAGTGCATTGTGGCTGTGAGGTCTTGAACAGCAACTTTTCCCATTGCGCTAACCCCAAGCTGTAGTGTGTCCTTCAACAAGTAATCCTGAGCTCTGGAATGTGCCATTCTGCAACACTTGATAAAGGATAACTCCTTGCACTGGAAGGCCAAGAAGTTAATTGCTTCATTGGAACAATATCGAATCTCTACAGTACAGAATGAGGCCATTCAGCCCATCAAATCTGTCCCGACCACAATGCCACTCAGACTCTATTCCCATAGTTCCATGCATTTACTGTGCTAATCCCCCTGACACTAAGGGTCAATTTAGCATGGCCAATAAACCTAACTTACACAACTTTGGACTGTGGGAGGAAACCCACGCAGACACGGGAAGAATGTGCAGACTCCACACAGATAGTCACCCGAGGCTGGAATTGAACCTGGGACCTTGGTGCTATGAGGCAGCAGTGCTAACCACTGTGCCACCGTGCTGCCAGAAATTATGTTAATTTGGAGACCACTAAAGTTTCACTCAATGGCTTTGAAAGTTAGACTTTGGGAGGTAGGTTCTTGGTGTATAATATAACCAATGTCACAGTGGAAATTCAAGATGATATTTTCAATTTGAGATTCAAAGGACAATTATATTCCTGTGTAACATTAACGGAATTGTCCAACCCATATCACGGGTAGATATGTTGTCTTTAATTAATAGATAAATAATAACAGATTACACTGATTTCAATTACAAAAGGACAGATGCTTGAAATTGTTTTTTTCTTCCCTCTGCAGCTTTATCTAACAGTTATACATATCACAAAACTTCATCTGAATTATTAACCAGCTTTTCTTTACACATTGTTTCAACTCAGTACTGCCACGTTTATCAGCTGTTCAGATAGGAATCCTTGTTCATAAAACTGTAAATACTTCAGCAGCAGTTAAATTGTTATAGATTTCAGGTGATGCTAAAGATGGTAAATAGAAACAGCGACAAAGTAGGAATGATCGTGAGCTTCAAGTTTTTAGATATCCAGGTTACTGGTGGCACGGTAGCACAGTGGTTAGTGTTGCTGCTTCACAGCCTCAGGGACCTGGGTTCGATTCCCTGGCCTGGGTTACTGTATATGTGGAGTTTGCACATTCTCCCCATTTCTGCGTAGGTTTCCTCCCACAGTTCAAAGACGTATGGGTTAGGTTGATTGGCAATGCTAAAATTGGCCCTTAGTGTCCTGAGATGCGTAGGTTAGGGGGATTACTGGGTAAATATGTAGGGATATGGGGGGTATGGCCTGGCTGGATCATGGTCGGTGCAGACTTGATGGGTCAAATGGCCTCTTTCTGCACTGTAGAGATTCTACGGTTCACCAACAACCTGTCCTGGTTCCCCCCTGCACACAAATGCTATAGTTAAGAACTCCCGCCAACGCTTCTACTTTCTCAGGAGACTAAGGAAATCTGGCATGTCGCTATGACTCTCATCAATGTTTACAAATGCACCATAGGAAGCATTCTTTCTGCTTGTATCACAACGTAGTATGGCTCCTGCTCTGCCCAAGATTGTGAGAAACTACAACGGGTCATGAATGAAGCCCAGTCAATCACTCAAACTAACCTCCCACCCTTTAACACTAACTACACTTCCCGCTGCCTCAGGAAACCAGCCAGCATAATCAAGGACTCCACAAACCCTGGACATTCTCTCTTCCACCTTTGTCCATTGGGAAAAAGATACAAAAGTCTCAGATCATGCACAAACTGACTCAAGAACATCTTCTTCCCTCCTGCCATCAGACTTTTGAATGGACTTACTTTACATTAAGTTGATCTTTCTCTACACCCTAGCTATGACTGTAACACAACATTCTGCACTCTCTCCTTTCCTTCTTTATGAATGGTATGTTTTGTCTGTGTAACACGCAAGAAACAATACTTTTCACTGTATGTTAATATGTGTGACAATAATAAATCAAATCTCTGGGTGAAGAAATTTCTCCTCACCTCAGTACTAAAAGATTTACCCACCTATTCTCAACCTATGACCTCCATTTATGGGCTCCCCCACCATCAGGAGTATTTTTTCTGAATCTAGCTGTCTAATCCTGTTAGAATTTTATAAGTTTTATTTTATAATTTTTTAAGTAAAATGATTTGTTTCAAGATAATTGGACATCACTCTTGTCACGTCTTGAATTTTCTGACTAAGCCTCCATGATAGGGGAAGGAACTGTTAGTGTGAATGGTATAGAATATTATTGAATTAAATTTGGTTGTATGAAGTTAAATTTACATGAGAGTTTGACTGGGAAACATTGATTAATATTCAGACCTGAGCTAGTGTGCTACGGACACTGAATGGGTAATATTCCCGTGAGTCTTCTGTATTGCTGTGACAACTCTAGTTGGTTAAATGAGTCATTGCCAAGTTAGACTTTCCGGAGGGGGTTTGGTTGGTTTGAATAAATGCTGACACAGGATTCAAACTGAGGGTAGAAAGGACACGAGATTATAACAAGAGCCCTGTGCCCTGGATTGAAGACCAAAATGCAAAGGCAGCATGGTGGAACCATGGTTAACATCACTGCCTCACAGCCCCAGGGACCTGGGTTTGATTCTGGCTTGGGTCACTGTTTGTGTGGTGTTTGCACACTCTCCCCACGTCTGCGTGGGTTTTTTCCCAGTGCTCTGGTTTCCTTCCCACAGTCCGAAAGGTGTGCTGGTTAGGTACATTGGCCATTCTAAGCTCTCCCTCACTGTATCCGGAACAGGCACCAGAGTGTGGCATCTAGGGGATTTTCACAGTAACTTCATTGCAATGTTAATCTAAACATATTTGTGACTAATAAACTTTTTTTCCTCTGTGTGCTCCGGTTTTCATGCTAAATGACAGGTTGGAGCAACATCGAGGGCCAAAGGGGCTATACAGCACTGTAATGTTCTATATTCTATATTCTAAATCTCCCCTTAGTGTGCAAAGATGTGAAGGTTAAGAGGATTAACAGGATAAATGTTATGGGGTTAGGACCTGGATGAGATGCTCTATCAGAGAGTTGGTGCAGACCCAATACGTCGAGAGGCTGCTTTCTGCGCTGTAGGGATTCTATGGTCTATAAATTTTGTTCCAAATAAGGTGATGGGGAAGCATAGCTTGCTATCTTGACTGACGATGCAAAGACATAATGTATTGATTAATATACATTAATCCAATGACAACATCTGTAATGTCCATTTGCCGTGAATAAGTGAACTCGTATCTCGCCTTGTTTTACCAGGGGCTGGCTGGATCCACCCTACGGAGAGACTTAAGAAGTACTTCTACACCCAGGTCAGATCAGAAAGGAGACACTATTGTTACAAATGCTGCCAGACAAAGAATTATAGGACAGCATCAGTCAACTCCCAGAGTAAGATTGCTCACAGGAGCAACTGATACTATTGATCCCTGTGATAGTATCTGTGTCAAACATGAGGCTGTGACAGCTCTTAAGCAACAAAATGTCGCAGGAAACTTTCTGCCCTACAAGCTACAGCAAATGAACATGTAGCTCTAACTGGAATCACTTATTTTTAATCGATGCAAAATCTATAGAATAATACAATCCAATAGGATATGTAATGCTTCCCTGTATCACTGGATTATCTCACTTGACTGAAATAAAGCTTGGCATTTTGGCCTTCAGTCCAGGGTGGAACGAGCTATCAATGTGTTTGGAGGTATTATCGCTGGACTACTAATCCAGGACTCAGCGAACATTCTGGAGCTCTGGGTTCAAATCCTGCCATGGCAGATGGTGGGATTTGAACTCAATAAAAAATACCTGGAATTAAGAATCTACTGATGACCATGAAACTGTTGTCAATTGTTAGAAAAACCCATCTGGTTCACTAATTTTTTTTCAAAACATCCTTTAGGGAAGGAAATCTGCAGCGATTCAAGAAGGCAGTTCACCACCACCTTCTCAAGGGTAACTAGGGATGGGCAATAAAGGCTGGCCAGCCAGCGACATGCAGGTCCCACCAATGAATAAAATAAATATTTCACTCTCAGCTTGACTCTAATGTCAGTTTTTACCCAAACCGAAGATTGTGATAATGAATTGGTCATTAATTGCTAACATTGTCATAGCAACCAGGATAGAAATAATTGGTCAATGCCCCATTAATTATCCGCATTGGCATAAGTGATTGGATTGAATTTACACTTTTAATTTTCACTATGTAACAATCTCACTGCATTTTGATGCATAATCTTGACTTTATTTGGCGTCTTTGTCACAGTTTCAGTCACGAATTCTCTTGGCTGTAGTTTGTAGATGCTGTGTAACAAACTATTTACTGAGTAGGTTGTGTCTGCGTGGGTTTCCTCTAGGTGCTCTGATTTCCTCCCACAGTCCAAAGATGCGCAGTTAGATGGATTGGTTATGTTAAATTGCCCCTCTGTGTCCAAAGGTATCCAGGTTAGAAGGATTAGCAATGATAAATGTGTGGGGTTAAGGGTTGTTGGGCCTAGATAAGACACTCTGTCAGAAAGTCAGTGCAGGCACAATGGGCCAAATGGCCTCTTCTGCACTGTAGGCATTCTATGTTTTTATGTTAAACTATGTGTTACATAGATATATGTGTTTGTGGCTCATTAAGTGAATGCATTTTCTTTACTATACCTATCCCCTCCTTTTCAATGGTACCAATATTCACTTTGTAATCATTTTATCATCAAGCCAGGCATTATAAAGCAATTGGTATACCCCTGAGCATTAATTTAATTGTTCAAATCTGGTTTTAAACAGCCTTGGTAGCATTGCAATATTCAAAGACTGGTTTTTGATCCAGAGCCTTTAAACGTGGGTCGGGTTTATTGACTTTATTGTTGTTTAGTTTTCAAATCACACTTTATCAAATTTAAAACAGGTATAAAAATTCCCTCCTTCAATGAAAAAGAGATGTGTGGAGATGTTAGAAATCCAATGCACAGCTCCAACTGAGGGTCAAGAAAGGTATTGAAAAGAGGCAGTTTTTCAGCTTTGCAAAGGGTTATCCTGATTCCGAATGTTGGCTCTGTTCTCTCTCCACGGATGCTGACAGACCTGCTGAGATTTTCCAGCATTTTCTTTCCTTTTCTTTTGCCTTACTCTTTTGGACTGAGAAAGATTCAAGAAAACTACTGGATGGGATGATGGGGAGGGAGGGGGGATAGGGGAGAGATTGATGGAAGGGGTGGTGAAGAAGTCCTTAAAAAGAAATGAAGTTTAAAATATTCTCATTGACAATTAGCTTTTAGTTAGCGCATCATGATCAGCACAGGCTGGGAGGGCCGAAGGGTCTGTCCTTTGTTCTTAAGTATTCTTTTGTAGTCTTATGAAAATCGGCGGGGGAAGGCATAGTTAAATGGAATTGATAATTATTTATTGGTTGTGAAATGTAATTTGATCATTAACTGTGGGAGTAATCTGCTACTATAACGGATTAAAATGTGTTGTTGTTAATCCCATTGTTTTATGAGGCCATTTTATTTTCTAGATTAAATAGATGAAAAGTATAATGAGTCCTCAGAGGCAGAAGTCCCTTGACCAAAATCCCTTTATTTACAAGTCTGCAGCTGCATACAGAGTACTTTCAGTTAGTAGTTCACCCTCAGAGTCCCAGAGGAACTGACACTCCTAGTTAAAAACAAAGACTCCTCAATTTGACCCTTAATCAGAGAGTTCATTTTCCAAAAGGCTCACCTCAATCTCAGTCCAGGGACCCGGGTTCGATTCCCGGCTTGGCTCACTGTCTGTGTGGAGTTGGCACATTCTCCCTGTCTCTGCGTGGGTTTCCTCCGGGTGCTCTGGTTTCCTCCCACACTCCAAAGATGTGCAGGTTAGTTGGATTGAACATAGAACATAGAACACTACAGCACAAACAGGCCCTTCGGCCCACAAGTTGCACTGATCATACCCATACCTACTAAGCCACAGAACTATCTGTAATTCCTAATCCCATTTAATCCCATTTACTCATCTAGAAATCTTTTAAAAGACCCCAGTGAGTTCACTTCCACCACCACTGATGGCAGCCGATTCCATTCACTCATCACCTTCTGAGTGAAAAACTTACCCCTAACATCCCCTCTGTACTTGCCCCCCAGCTCCTTAAACCTGTGTCCTCTTGTAGCGACCATTTCAGCCCTGGGAAATAGCCTCTGAGAATCCACCCTGTCTATTCCTCTCAACATTTTATACACCTCTATCAGGTCGCCTCTCAACCTTCGTCTCTCCAGGGAGAAGAGTCCCAGCTCCCTTAACCTATCTTCATAGGGCATGCCTCCCATTCTAGGCAACATCCTTGTAAATCTCCTCTGCACCCTCTCAATAGCTTCTACATTGTGCTAACTTGCCCCTTAGTGTCAGGGGTGTCAGCTAAGATAAATGCATGGGGTCATGGGAATAGGGCCTGGGTGGGATTCTGCTCGGTGCAGACTCAATGGGCCGAATGGCCTCCTTCTGCACTGTCACATTCTATGAAAAGAAAAATTGTCTGATTAAAAGTCATTAGAAAAAGATTTCTTTTTAACCTTTGTGCTTTATGGAGTCCAACTGCTGCAGATAGTTTCTGAATTTCTCTTCATCGAATCTTCCCGTCACCTGAAAGGTTCCAAACTCAATGGAGAGTTACCCTGTCATTGATAAATCTACTCATTATTTATGGATGAAAGAGTTTACGGTTCAATAAAGAGGGAAGAATTGAGTGTCAGCAACTGCATGCAATCCATTAATTATAAATTGTCTTTATTAATCTAAGAAACAATCTAGAAAGCCTTCTTATTTATGGCTGGGAGTTTAGCTGCAGTCATATAGAGCTTTGTTCTGATGATTTAAATAAGTTGAGAGCAACGCCAATAGAATTCTTAATTTTTTTTTATTCATTTGTGGGACATGGGTGTTGCTGGGTAGTTATTGCCCGTCCCTAGTAGCCTGAGGGTAGTTCAGAGTCAACCACGTTGCTGTAGCTCTGGAGTCACGTGTAGGCCAGACCAGGTAAGGATGGCAGAATTATTGATATGGAGATGCCAGTATTAAATTGGAGTGGGGGTACAGTAAAAAGTTTCACAGCAAGTCCCCTGTAAATCTGGTGGTGTGAGACTTCTTACTTAAGGACAATAGTGAACCAGATGAGTTTTCTGACCATTTATATCAGGCATCCAGATATTTTTTATTGAACTCAAATTCCACCATCTGCCATGGCAGGATTCGAACCCAGGTTCCAGGATATTAGCTGAGTTTCGGGATTAACAGTCCAGTGATGATACCACTAGGCCATCACCTCCCACTGAGGTAATAATGCCTTTTTTATACACTTTTTTCCCGTTATTTTTAACACGATTCCTTCCTGAAATTTCTTACTTAACGACAAACAATATTTATTAAAGCTCTGTGTTACAAAAGTTCCCTTAGGTCATAGAATCGCTACAGTGCAGAAAGAGGCTGTTTGACCCATTGAGTCTGTACTGACCTAAATGCAAAATATCGTAGATGCTGGAATCTGAGACGGAAACAGAGAAATGCTGGAAAATCTCAGTGGATCTGACAGTATCTGTGGAGAGGGAATAGAGCCAATGTTTTGAGGATGATCCTTTGTCAGGTGGCCTGATGCTGTCAGACCTGCCGAGATATACCGGAATTTTTCTGTTTTTGAGTCTACACCGAGTCTCTGACAGAGTATATTCCCCAGAACCTCTCCCCAATCCTACCCACGTAACCCCACACATTTACCATGCTTAATCCCTCTTGCCTACACATCTTTGGACACTTATTTAGCGTGGCCAATCCATCTAACCTGCACATCTTTGGAGTGTGGGAGGAAACCGGAGCAATCAGAGGAAACCCACACAGACACGGGGAGTTTGTGCCGACTCCACCCAGTCACCCGAAGCCAGAATCGAACCCGGATCTCTGGCGCTGTGAGGCAGCAGTGCTAACCACTGTGCCAGGCAACATTAGGAAACAGATGGTCGATGCTCACTACTCTCTATTAGCTACACACTGGAGCAGAGACCATCAGCTAAGCCCTGACAGGTTGTCGTGTATTGAATAAGAAATTAACTTGTCACTCATCTAATTGCTATTTGTGGAACTTGCTTTGGGCAAACTGGCTGGTGTATTTGTCTGAATACCTGCAGTGATTACACTTTCCAAGTGGCTGTTTGCTTTGCAGCACTTTGGAACATTCTCAAGACATGCACAACATTGTTAAGGTTTTTCCTTCCTTTCCCTTAGGAGCAGTGGAATTATTTATTGTGAAATCCAATATTTTGCTGCCCCATCAGAGAGGCCTGCTTTGCCCTTCTGGTGTGCTAAAGAAGACTGTTGTAGATGGATCATTACAACTGCATCGGCTACAAGGGAGCATCAAACCTACTAATTATGGAAGAACAGAACGAGGTTTAATGTCGGGTAGTCCTTCTTTTCACAGAGAATATGAGATGCTCTTTCAGAGGCAGTGCAGGCTTGATGGGCCGAATGGCCTCTTTATGCACTGTAGGAATTCTATGGATTCAGTTTGGTAACCTGCATGGGGGCTCTGCTAATGGGATAGAATGTGGACCCTCGCACCTCCCCCCCACACACACACCACACCACTCATATTCTTTCGAGTAGAGTAATTCCTGGTCACAGAGTCATAGAGGTTTACAGCATGGAAACAGGCCCTTCGGCCCAACTTGTCCATGTTGCCCTAAACCACTAAGCTAATCCCAATTGCCCTCATTTGGCCCATATCCCTCTATACCCATCATTACCCATGTAACTGTCTAAATGTTTTTTAAAAGGCAAAATTGTACCTGCCTTCACTACTACCTCTGGCAGCTTATTCCAGACACGCACCATCCTCTGTGTGAAAAAACTGCCCTTCTGTATCTCTCCCCTCTCACCTTAAATCTGTGTCCTCTAGTTTTAGACTCCCCTACCTTTGGGAAATGATATTGACTATTTAGCTGAGCTGTGCCCCTCATTATTTACAGACTTCTATAAGATCATATCTCTTATATCCAATTTTCCCATTTCAATAGCTTTGTTTTGTGGAAGGTACAGCGATACTAATATTGGGCTATTTTTGACTGTGTTTTCTAGTCTTTGGAACGCAGCTTTATCCCTTTGAAAAATTCATTGAGTTGTTTCCAGACTGTGAGTTCACAAAGTCACTTTTTATAAAGCATTAGCTTCAGCTCTGAAAGTATTGGTGCTCGTCCCAAGGGAATACATTGCAAAGCAAAACATATCCCTTATCGAGTTGACCTTTTAAGCTGGGCACTGCAACATGTTTACAGGCCTTGCCACACGTCTACTGATTCCTTCTTGCTAGTTTTCCCCTTTCCCTCCTCGCTTGAAGGCATTGACAATTTGCTGTCATCGAGAACAAAGAACATTTCAGCATAGGAACAGGCCCTTCGGCCCTCCAAGCCTGCACCAACCATGTTGTCCATCTGAACTAAAACCCCCAACCGTTCCTTAGATCATAATTCCTCCATTCCCAATATTTTCATGTATTTGTCAAGACGCCTTTTGAAGTCACTATCATGTTTGCTTCCACTACCACAACCACTTGCCTGTATCTGGTCCAAGTAACTGTTGTCAATGTGTGAATGTTGGCAGTGGTTGTCAGGAGGTAAATTGGGCCTTAAGGAGACATCATACTGAAACCAGATTCTCTCTTTCATTGACACCTGGACACCCGGGCTTTCAGTAAGGACTGCAGTGAGGGGGCGGTGGAGGTGGTGTTGAGGGTAAGGGGTGTTGGCAGACGTCGCTGAACAGAGAGGGAATCCTAGACCATTTTCCTCAGGATTTCTGAAGCCAATCGTGGTGCCCCATCACAAAAGAAAAGTTCATGACAGACAATGGTATGGAGAGCTTGGCATGGCTCCCGTTCTGACCAAGACTTCAAGAAACTCCAAAGGCTCATGAACGTAGCTCTGTCCATTATGCAAACCAACCACCTCTCCATTGACTCTGTCTACACTTCCTGCTGACTTGGAAAAGCAGCCAGCATAATTAAGGACCCCACGCACTCCAGACATTCTCTCTTCCACCTTATTCCGTCGGGAAAAGGATACAGAAGTCAGAGGTGATGTACCGACCGACTCAAGGGCAGCTTCTTCCCTGCTGCCAGTAGACTTTTGAATGGAGCTGCCATATGTTAAGTTGACCTCTCTCTACACCCTAGCTATGTAACACTATTGGCCACACTCACCCCAAGATCAGAAAATCCCACTCGAGATTAACAGACCTTCCCCTGGTTCATGTTCTGCTACGATTCCCATGGTGGACAGGATGGGAATATTCTGCCCTATATTCTCCATCCTCTCCTTTCCTCCTCCCTATGTGCTCTATGAATGGTATGCTTTGTGTGGTGCGCAAGAAACAATACTTTTCACTGTATCCCAGTAGACGTGACAATAATAAATCAAAGATGGATTGAAGCCGAGATATTCTTGACTCTGTTGCATGGTGATTAAAAGTGCTGAGCATCCTCTGTTCTGGAATGTTCTACTGCTGCTAAGCTATTTCAATTTTAAACCACTAATGGGGAACTTATTTACCATTGGTCAGCAACTGAAACTGTTAGCTAGTCCCTATCAGTTATTTTCTATTCATCTGCAGCTTCTTGCATTTCCTCGCAATCACAACATGCTCCATAATCTCTGATGTGCCTCTGAGAAATAACTGAGAACATTTCTTTTTGCAAGCTTCCTTCTGTTAGATTCTCCATTTGTGAAATGCTTTTATGATAGCCAGTCTTGCTATCGTAGAATCATAGAGGCTATTTGGCCCATCGACAATTGCAGCGACAATAATCCCACCCAGGCTCTGTTGCCATAACCCCACGTATTCATCCTGCTAATCAACCTGACATTGAGGATCAATTTAGCATGGCCAATCAACCTAACCTATACACCTTTATTCTTATTTATTACTTTCACAAATAGGCTTACAAAAACACTGCAATGAAGTTACTGTGAAAATCCCCTACTCACCACACCTGTTCGGGTACATTGAGGGAGAATTTAGCACCTAACCAGCATGCCTTTCAGAGTATGGGAGGAAACTGGAGCAGCCAGAGGAAACTAACCCAGACATGGATTGGGGGCCCCTGTACATGTTCTTATCTATGTTCTAATGTGCAGACTTTGCACAGTCAGCCCCTGGCATTGTGAAGCAGCAGTGCTATCCACTGTGCTACCATGCCGCCCTTTGGATTGTGGGAAGAAAGCAGAGCACCTGGAGGAAATCCATGCAGACACGGGGAGAACATGCAATGCAGACTCCACACAAACAGTGACCTCAGCTGGGAATTGAACCTGGGTCCCTGGCACTGTGAGACAGCAGTGCTAACCACCGTGCCATCCATCAGACAAATTAAATGCAAGAGTTCAAGGGGAAGATCTGGAGGGAAAGTTAAGAAGCATTATTATGGATTATGTACTAATCAAAGTTTAATGGCAGTGGTGATAGGTTCAAAAACAGAGCAAAATGCTGGAAAATCTCAGCAGGTCTGACAGCCTCTGTGGAGAGAGAGTAGAGCCAAGGTTTTGAATCTAGGTCAGCTTTTGTCAAAAGCAGTGATGACAGGTTGTTGTTCTTAGCCTATCTTTGCATCTATTCCAGCTCTGATGAAGGGTCATCCAGACTCAAAACATTGGCTCTATTCTCTCCCCACAGATATTGTCAGACCAGCTGAGATTTTCCAGCATTTTCTGTTTTTGTTTCAGACCCACAATGTTTTTTACCCTTTGGGGAATAATGTGGGAAATATTCCCTGAGCTGATTATCAACCTATAAAACCACGTTACGAACGCTACTACTGCGGCCAACAAGTCCCGATGTTTGTTAATATTCAAATTACAATGGGGAAAATGCGAATATTAAATGATGATCTTATTTAGTATATTGTGTGTGTCTAACCTCACACTGTTAGAGGATCTTTCTCTGCTACCAGAAAGCTACATGGAGGATAAAACTAGAACCAATCTTTGCACATTTTATTTGCAGAGATGCGCATTATAAACATGCATCTCCTTTCCCAATAACTATTATTTCAGTCTGCTCATTTTATTAGAAATACAATTGAACTAAGATTTTGCCCATTGCTTGCATAAAATTAATATACAATTAACAATCAGAATTAGTACAGGTGATCATATTGATTCTGGTTTTAAAGTTTATTTATTAGTCACAAGTAAGGCTTACCTTAACACTGCAATGAAGTTACTGTGAAAATCCTCTCGTCGCCACACTTTGGCGCCTGTTTGAGTCAATGCACCTAACCAGCATGTCTTTCAGAATGTGGGAGGAAACCAGAGCACTTGGAGGAAACCCACGCAGACACAGGAAGTACATGCAGACTTCGCATAGATGGGGACCCAAGCTGGGAATCGAACCGAGGTCCCTGGCTCTGTGACGCAGCAGTGCTGGCCACCGTACCACCGTGACTCCCCTATGATTATGATTTATGTTACAAAGTTCTTATCTCTCGTATAATATGATTGGTGCCCTGCTGAGAAAGAGGTCCGGGTCTTACTAGAAAGAAAATCAGTAAATTTGTGTTGTATGAAGTTAAGAGAGGTTTGAGTGAATGACAAAGCAGACTCGATGGGCTTAATGGCCTGTTGCTGCTGCTATATCTTATGGTGTTGTGGGGAGTGGGAGGAGAGGGAGGGGGATGCAGAAGGGAGTGTGGTTGATCAGCTCTGTTCAAAGTCAAATGGGAAGCCTGAGGGTTGTGAAAGAATGGTGGGGAAGGAGGGAGAAATTAGTAACAAGAGAATGAAGCGAATGGCCACACAGTGCCAGCCTCCTCAATGTCCAAAGATGTGCGGATTAGGTTGATTGGCCATGCTAAATCACCCCTTAGTATCAGGGGGATGAGCAAGTTAAATGTATGGGGTTATGGGGATAGGATCTGGATGGGATTGTTGTTGATGAAGACTCAATGGGCTGAATGACCTGCTCCTGCATTGTAGGGAATGCAATAATGTTATGCTTTATGACTCATCCAGAGCACTAACAAGCAATCCCAGAGCTCCTCAATGTCTATACAAGAACAAAGGCCCAAAGATAGTTCTGTAAAAGATTCCAGACAGAGACCTGTGTCTACAAGCCTCTGATGGCATTGGCAGATTAGACAAATTGCTGCACAGATTCTCAGCGGAGATCATCTCTCCCGTAAGAATCTCACTGGTTCCAATTCCAAGAATGTAAATACAACTCAGAGGCAGCCAAGAGAAAAAAAAAACAGGGGAGTGATCCAGGGA
This sequence comes from Sphyrna mokarran, assembly GCA_024679065.1. Lineage (NCBI taxonomy): Eukaryota > Metazoa > Chordata > Chondrichthyes > Carcharhiniformes > Carcharhinidae > Sphyrna > Sphyrna mokarran. Next base: position 44,537,819 of record JAGIQG010000018.1, read on the forward strand.
GAAATGGAGAAACTGAACAGCGCAGAAGAGAGAGAGTTCAGAAAGAATGGGGAGGGATTCAGAAAGGCAGAAAAAGCGGAGAGATACCCAGAGAGTGCACAGAAACACAGAGTGACAAAGTGTATAGAGGAACATCACAACTCGGATAGATTTATGTTGCTTTTCCTTCAATGTATTTCCCAAAATAAAATGGAAATGATGAAATTTCCCAATGGGGAGAAAAATTTTAGGGTAATTTTAAGAGTTGTGATTTTAAGGGGGACTTTATCATCGAGTGCTAGAGATATACAGCATGGAAACAGGCCCTTTGGCCCAATTTGTCCAAACCGACCAGGTTTTCTAACCTGAACTAGTCCGATTTGCCTGAGCTTGGCCCCTATCCCTCCAAACCTTTCCCATCCATGTACCTGTCCAGATGTCTTTTAAATGTTATAATTGTACCCACTTCTATCACCTTCTCTGGCAGCTCATTCTATACACGCACCACCCCCTGTGAGAAAAAGTAGCCACTCAGGTCCCTTTTAAATCTTTCCCCTCTAGTTTTGGACTCCTCCCTCCCTGGGGAAAAAGACCTTGGCTATTCACCTTATCTGTGCCCCTCATGATTTTATGAACTTCTACATTGTCCTTTGACAATACACCAGGATTTTGTGGCCATTCATTCCAATAGCTGAAGATAACGGTGCTGTCCAACTTGTAAAATAACTCACCACGTCTCTTGGCAAACAAGTGGGGAGGGTGTTATCATTCTTTAAAGTTTAAAGTTTATTTATTAGTGTCACAAATAGGCTCTTAAATGAACACTGCAATGAAGTTACTGTAAAAATCCCCCAGTCGCTGCGCTCCAGGTTTTGATATCCACTGTCTGGCCCACTCAGCTAATCTATCTGAGCCCATTTGTACATTTCTCACTTCCTCATTGCAACTTTTTATCCCACCTATTTCAGTATAGTAAGAAGTCTCACAACATCAGGTTGAAGTCCATCAGGGTTATTTGGAATCAGGAGATTTCGGACCACTGCTCCTTCGACACGTGAGTGAAGCTCGTGATGCCAAATAAACCTGTTGGGCTTTAACCTGGTGTTCGGAGGCTTTTTACTGTGTCCACCCCAGTCTAACACTGGCATCTCCACATCATACCTGCTGAAAATCTGCCTACAGTGCCTTCTATCCCTGCATCCAAGTTATTAATATAGATTGTAAAATACATGGGACCCGAGGGCCAAATCCTATGGCGTCCCCAATAGGGAAGGTGGTTGAGGATGTCCTGAGAGGTATGTAGATGTGCTACATGAATGTAAGTTCTTTCTTTTCTTTATTCCACTTGTTTGATGTGGCACTGGCCACGTAGTGCTGTGGTTTGCCTTGTATGGGGCTTGTAACCACAAGGCACTCCTGTGGTTTTGATGCAGATGAGTCCCTCCTTTGAAATTTGTTCCATTTTCCCATCTGTAGTTTGGTATGTTTCAGCCAGTGTTGATCTGTAGACAGTAAAGCTTGTACAAAGTATAGGCTTTCTTTGTTGGTTTCATTCATGTACTATCCTTGGTGTACTCTAGTCTTGGTGTACTGGATTAGTAAATTTGCAGATGACACTAAAGTCGGTGGAGTGGTAGATAGTGAAGAGGGGTGTTATAGTTTGCAGAGGGACTTGGACAAGTTGCAGAGCTGGGCCGAGAGGTGGCAAATGGAGTTTAATGTGGAAAAGTGTGAGGTAATGCACTATGGCAGAAATAATAAATGTGTAGAGTATAGGGCAAATGGTAGGATTCTTAGTAGTCTAGATGAACAGAGGGATCTTGGTGTGTATGTGCATAGATCCCTGAAAGTAGGCAGTCAGGTCAAGAAGGTTGTTAGGAAGGCATATGGAGTCTTGGCTTTTATTGGTAGAGGGATTGAATTTCGGAGCCGCAACGTCATGTTGCAACTGTACAAAACTCTAGTGCGGCCGCACTTGGAGTATTGTGTGCAGTTCTGGTCCCCACATTATAAGAAAGATGTGGAGGCATTGGAGAGGGTACAGAGGAGGTTTACCAGGATGTTGCCTGGTATGGAGGGCAGGTCTTATGAGGAGAGGCTGAGGGATTTGAGGTTGTTTTCGTTAGAAAGGAGGAGGCTAAGAGGGGACCTGATCGAAACATATAAGATGATTAGAGGTTTAGATAGGGTGGACAGTGATAGCCTTTTTCCTAGGATGAAAAAGCTAGCACGAGGGGACACAGCTTTAAATTAAGGGGTGATAGTTATAGGACGGATATCAGAGGTAGGTTCTTTACCCAAAGGGTGGTTCGGGAGTGGAATGCCCTGCCTGCAGCAGTTGTAGATGCGCCAAGTTTGGTGGCGTTTAAGAGGTTAGTTGATAAGTATATGGAAGAGAAGGGAATGGTTTAGTTTGGAGGGGCATTGCTTTTTATATTGGTCGGCGCAACATCGAAGGCCGAAGGGCCTGTTCTGTGCTGTTATGTTCTATGTTCTATGTACTCCTTCAAACATGATGAATGATCTCTGCTCATGATATTCAGTCACAATATACTGAAGAGTTGTCAGGAGCTTATATTTCCTACGAAACACAGAGGATAGTAGCAGAAAGAGGCCATTCGGCCCTTCGAGCCTGCTCCGCCATTCATTACGATTATGGCTGATCATCCAACTCAATAGCCTAATCCTGCTTTCTCCCCGTAATCTTTGATCCCATTCACCCCAAGTGCTATATCCAGCCAACTCTTGAATAAATTCAATGTTTTGGCATCAACTACTTCCTCTGGTAATGAATTCCACAAGCTCACCGCTCTTTGGGTGAAGAAATGTCTCCTCATTTCCATCCTACACGGTCTATCCCAAATCCTCAGATTATGAGAGAGTTTCAAATAAGGAATTCAGGGTGGGATTTTCCAGCCGCACTTGCCCTGAAAATGGAAAATCCCACCCGAGGTCAATGGACCTTTCCATGATCTGCCTCTCATCCTCTATGATTCCCATGGCAAGCGGTACAGGGAAATTGCCCCCATTGAGCGGAGGTGGTGAATGATCTGATTTCCTTACAGCATCTTCTGTTTTTTGTCATTCAGTTAGGGCACCCTGAGTCTCCATGCTGTCTGGGACCATTGCTTGGGATGGCGGTTCAGTACCCACTTGCAGTAAGGGCTGAGGAGGGAGTGACATGCGTAAGACAGATTTTTTTTTTAAAGCAACACAGCACGGGAAACAGGCCCTTCGGCCCAACGAGCCCGCGCCGCCGTCATACTATATAGTAGCAAATACATTATCCTATTTTAATATTCCTATATAATAATATATATATTATTCCTAATATGGAAAATTTTCACCATAGGGACAATTTGTTTCCCAATCAGCCTAAGAGCGAATTTTTGGGTTGTGGGAGGAAACCGGAGCGCCCGGAGAAAACCCACGCAACCACGGGGAGAACGCGCAAACTCCCGCAGACACTGGCCCAATTCCAAGTGTCTGCACAGCCGCATCGATAGTCTCTGAGCTGTCATGGTGCCCTTCAGATGGTCCACATAAAGCACTCATTTACGACATGAGGTACCAGGCAACCCATGAATCAACATCCAAGAGCTGTACCCGCACCACCTGCCGAATGCATGCTCAAAGTATGGACCGAATTACCTGTGGAAAAAAGCCGTAGTTAAACAGTCCTAATATATCCCTCTATCTGCATACCGCTCATGTGGCTGTCCAAGAGACCCTTAAACAGCCCCAGCGTGCCTGCTCCCACCACCTTACTCGGCAGTGCATTCCACACCCCCACTACCCTTTGTGTGAAAAACTGCCCTCTAATATTCGTCCTATACATAGCCCCCCTCACCCTATGGCCATGACCTCTCGTCCTATCCATTTCTAAAGGTGGAAAAAGTTTACCTCCATTTACTCTATCTATACCCCTTATAATCTTATACACCTCTATGAGATCCCCTCTAAGCCGACGTCTTTCAAGGGAAAACAACCCCAGTCTATCTAATCGTTCCTCATAAGACAGTCCTTCCATACCAGGCAGCATCCTGGTAAACCTCCTCTGCACTCTCTCCAAGGACTCCTTGGAGTCCCACATATGCCAGCCCGACAACAATGGCTGAGTGAAGCAAAGGTCTTTCTCAAAGCGACTCAGTCACCCTTCACCCCGGAGTGCAGCTCTCTATCAAAGATTGCAAATGGGCAGCTTTCTCAAGCTTAACCTTTGTTCCTCTAAGTAAGACGTCTCACAACACCAGGTTAACAGGTTCATTGGGAATCACAAGCTTTCAGGGCACTGCCCCTTCATCAGGTCTACATCTGCATTGGAAGGTTATGGTTTCAAGTGTTAAAGCACTTGGAGAAAATATATATATATATAAAACCTGCGCTGATGAATCAGTGTTGTGATTGGGGGTACCTGGCATTGACACTGATCCTGCCTTGCAAATGAGGTCTCGTATCTGTCAATTCCTGTGGGTCAAAGGCCCCTTGGCACTTGTCACTCCGGGGCAAAGGAGTTCAGTTTCGCTGAACCAAAACTGGTCCTTCATCACATTTACAGAAAAATGCTGGAAAATCTCAGCAGGTCTGACAGTATCTGTGGAGAGAGAATAGAGCCAATGTTTCGAGTCCAGGTGACCCTGAGCGAAAAGCTCATCCAGATTCTTTGTTGTGATTTATTATTGTCAGATGTATTGGGAAGTATTTTTTCTTATGCACTGTACAGGCAGCACGGTAGCACAGTGGTTAGTACTGCTACCTCACAGTGACCTGGTTCAATTCCCAACTTGGGTCACTGTCTGTACACTCTCTCCGTGTCTGCCTGGGTTTCCTCCGGGCGCCCAGGTTTCCCCCCACAGCCCAAAAGATTTGTGGGTTAGGTGGGTTGGCCGTGCTAAATTGTCCCTTAGTGTCAGGGGAATGAGATAGGGTAAAGACATGGGGTTATAGGGATAGGGCCAGGGTGGGATTGTGGTCACTGTAAATCAGATGGACCGAATAGCCTCCTTCTGCAGTGTAGGATTCTATGATTTGATGAATGCAAACCGTTCATCTAGACCATAGGGGAGAAAGAAAGGAGAGGGTGCAGAATGTAGCTAGGGTGAAGAGGGAAGATCAACTTAATGCAAGTTAAGCTGGCAAAAGTCTGATGGCAGCAGGGAAGAAGTTGTTCTTGAGTTGGTTGGTACATGATTTCAGATTTTTGAATCTTTTTCCCGACGGCAGAAGGTGGAAGAGAGAATGTCCGAGGTATGTGGTGTCTTTGATTATGTTGGCTGCTTTCCCTCGGCAGTGGGAAGTGTCGACGGATTCAAAGGATGGATTCAAAGGTTGCATGATGGACTGGGGTAAGTTTACAATCCTTTGTAGTCTCTTGTGGTCTTGGGCAGATCTGGAGCCGTACCAAGCTTGAGACTTGTGGAAATAGCTCTCTCTAAGGGAGAAATCAAGAGAGCTCCCAGTTTCATTGTTGTTACAACTGACAAGGCTACAGAAGGATTGGATGAATTGGCCTTGAAGAGGGATTAGGCTGCAAGCTCGAAAATTCTCAATGGAGTTCTTGGCAGCGATTATGTTGTAACTATTCACATCCTTTTACTGAGATTTCTGGGCCAAAGGTTACATTTCAACACCAAACAGACAAGCGATGTGAACTTTGGGTTGATTTGCAGCCTGATGTGAATGTAAGTGAAGGTTTGAGTTATAAGGAGAGGTTGGATAGGCTGGGACTTTTTTCCCTGGAGCCCAAGAGGATGAGGGGTGACCTTATTGAGGTTTGTAAAATCATGAGGGACATTGATAAGGAGAATAGCCAGGGTCTTTTCCCCAGGGTAGGGGAGTCCAAAATTTAAAGGGCATAGGTTTAAGGTGAGTGGGGAAAGATTTAAAACAGACGTGAGGGGCAACTTTTTCTCACGGAGGGTGGTGCATATATGGGATGAGCTGTCAGAGGAAGTGGTAGAAGCGGGTACAATATTTAAAACTCATTTGGACAGTTATATGGAGGGAAGGGTTTAGAGGGATATGGGTCCTAAAGGAGGCTAATTGGACTAGTTCAGTGTTGGTATGATTGAGTTGGGCTGATTGGCCTGTTTTTATGCTGTATATCTACAACTCTAAGTATTCCTTCTGAAATTAACGACAATCAACATTATGTAAATGTGGCAAAAGAAGAGGTCTAAAGATTATTTATTAGTGTCACAAGTAGCTTTACATTAACACTGCAATGAAGTTACGGTGAAAATCCCCTAGTTGCCACACTCCAGCGCCTGTTTGGGTACACTGAGGGAGAATTTAGCATGGCCAATCCACCTAACTTACATGTCTTTGGACTGTTAGAGGAAACTGGAGCACCCAGAGGAATCCCACACTGGGAAGAACATGCAAACTCCACACAGACAGTGATCCAAGATAGGAATCGAACCCAGGTCCCTGGCGTTGTGAGGCAGCAGTGCTAACCACCGTGCCATCGTGCTGACCCTGATGTCAAAATGTGCAAACGTTAAAACAAAAGGTAGATAGATCACTTGGCATAAAAGCAATGATAATTTATGATTTTGCAAGCACTAAAAATTTTTTAAAGTTTATTTATTAGTCACAAATTGATTTACGTTCACACTGCAAGGAACTTGTGGTGAAAGTCTTCAAGTCACCACACTCCAGCGTCTGTTCGGACACACTGAGAGAGCATTTAGCATGGTTAATTCACCTAACCAGCACATCTTTTATACAGTGGGAGGAAACCGGAGCACCCAGAGGAAACCCACGCAGACACTGGGAGAATGTGCAAACTCCACACAGACACTGACCCAAGCCAGGAATTGAAGCCCGGTCCCTGATGCTGTGAAGCAGCAGAGCTAACCACTGTGCCACCGTGCCGCTCGCTAACTGCCTAACCAGTCTGTCCTGAGGGATTTAGTTGTGTGAAACGCTTTTGATGTTGTGCTATGCAAATCTGCACATTTTATATCGAGGCAGTGACATTTAACATTTTTTTTTGTTTTGCCTCAAAGCCATCTCCAAGATCGCAATCAATGAAAAGATCACAGGAAAGCATTGGGAATTTCACAAGATATAATTTCACTCCAATCTACATCTGATAATTGCTCAGCTCTGCACTGGCAGATGCTGGTGGTGTTATCACACACACACTGAAACCATAGCAACCTTGTCGAGCAGGGTGCTCCACTTCCCTTTCTATTTTAAAATTGTCCTTTCCGACTGTATCTTTGTGTGAACTCAGCTACTGGCAAAGAACTCATGAGCCAATCAATGTATCAGTGCTGGTGGTGGTAATGTTAAGAAGGTCATAGAGTCAAAACATTTTACAGCGTGGAAACAGGCCCTTTGGCCCAACTTGTCCATGCCAGAGGGTGAAGGGATGATTAGATTTTTCACCAGGGAAATCGGTATTAATACTGATTCAGTTCCCTTCTAATCATCTCATGCCTGGCCTGCACCTTGGTTTATTTATTCGTGTCGCAAGTAGGCTTACATTGACGCTGCAGTGAAGTTACTGTGAAAATCCCCTAGTCGCTACACCTGTTTGGTTACACTGAGGAAAAATTTAGCATGGCCGATGCGCCTAATCAGGACATCTTTCGGACTGTGCGAATAAACCACAGCATTCAGAAGAAACCCTCGCAGATATGGGGAGGACATGCAGACTCCACATAGACAAGCCAGGAATCGAATCCGGGTCCCTGGCACTGTGAGGCAGCAGTGCTAACCACCATGTTGTTCCTGGCCTACTCCCTGTGCCATTCTTTTTGGCAAATCTAATAAATTAAATTAAATGAACAGCGGGACAAAGTTTCAGCCCTTTAAAGCAGTGGGGAGGAGGGGTGAGGGATGGCAGGTGCCCAAAGCAGAAAAATAAAGAATAAAGGAAACTTAAAACATCAAAATAAAAGGTGATAAAAGGGTCGATAACACACGCCACTCCCTGCAAGGCCCAATGAGCACAGCAGGCCTCAATGGCGACCATGGAAACCGAAGCATGCTCCCTCTCCAGGGATACCCAGCTGCGAATGTATCCACATTAGGGGGGCAGATAGTCAGGTTGGACGATCCCCCCTCACCCCCTTGGTCGCTCACTGCCTGGGACTTGTTGATGGCAAGTTTGGCCAGGCTCAGGGATAGGTTCAGAAGGAGGTCTTCCTCCTTCCCCTCACCCCTTTCGCACCAGGTGCCCGTACATCAAGGCCAAGGTCCAAGGCATTTGCTTCACACAAAACAAAGTATGATACCAACCCGCATGAAGAGATGAAGGCCGGAACCTTTTTGGTAGTTCATGCTGATGAGATCTTCCAGTCCCGCCAGCTGCGCGCTCCCATTGTGGGTTTTCCAGAGATGGAAAGTGGATTCAACAGGAAAACCCATTGACAATGGTGGGACCAGAGGCTTCCACCACTGGGCAATGGTGGGGCATTTCCCCTGTCCGTGAAACATGGTGGGTTGTACAGGAATTCCCACTCACAAGGTCAGGTGACCAAAATTCAGTCAAAGGAGTTAGCATTGAGAAATGTCTTAAAATAAGGTCAAGAGCTGGGGAGGGATTTCCTGAGCTTGGGGTCTTAAGCAATGGAAGGTACAGCTACGAATTATAATGGAGCAATTATAATTAGGAATGTATTAGAATGCAGAATGAGAGGAAAACAGTTACCCCAGAGGATTATGGGGCTTGAAGTGGTGTATCATGGGAATTTTTAGGCTTGACTAAGTTCTTGGTTCAAGTTTCAAAAGTGCTTGCAGTAAAACAATACACTAGAGAGGGATGAAGTCAGGAATGTGATATTTTGAACAGGTTAAGAAGTTGAGGGCTGATCTACGTATGAACCAGTCGATAATGAGCTAAGGAATATGACCTTTGGGTTAGGATAGAATAATGTAATGATTGATCTAAATGATCTATGATTGCCTCTGAGCTCAGGGTCAAGCTAAGGACTGAGCAATGCAATAAATTGGCACAATAGATAAGCAAAGATCACGGGTGAGAATTTATGGTCTCGTTTGTCCTGAGACTGCAAAATCCAGCCTGAGATCAATGGACATTTCCATTGTCCACCACTCATCCGCTCCGATTCCATGTTGGACGGGGCGGTAGAATTCCGGGGCACGTATGTGTCTACTGTTTTCTGAAAGTGGCAATGCAGGTGGAGGAGATAGTTAAGAAGGCATACGGCATGCTTACCTTCATTGATCGGGGCACTGAATATACAAATTGGCAAGTCATGCTGCAGTTGTACAGAACTTTAGTTAGCTCTCATTTAGAATATCGTGTACAATTCTGGTCGCCACATTACCAGAAGGATGTGGAGGCTTTGGAGAGGGTACAGAAGAGGTTGTTGCCTGGTCTTGGGGGTGGGTATTAGCTACGAGGGGAGGTTGGATAAACTCGGTTTTGTTCTCACTGGAATGACGGAGGTTGAGGAGCGCCCTGATAGAGGTTTACAAGACTATGAGTGGCATGGACAGAGTGGATAGTCAGATGTTCTTTCCTAGGTTGGAAAAGTCAAGTGCTAGAGGCCATAGGTTTAAGATGGGTGGGGGAAGGTTTAGAGGAGATGTGCGAGGCAAGTTTTTTTGCATAGAGTTTGGTGAATGTCTGGAATTTGCTGCCTGGGGAGGTGGGGGGAGAGGTATGATTGTGGCATTTAAGGGGCAACTAGACAAATATATGAATAGGATGGGAATGGAAGGATACGGACTCTGTAAGTGCATACAGTTTTTGTTTAGGCAGGCATCATTATCAGTATGAGCTTGAAGGGCTAAAGGGCCTGTTTCTGTGCTGTACTGTTCTTTGTTCTAAATCGTGGGCATCATTCGTGTTCCTGCAAACTCGTCTGTAATGGTGAATGTAGAGAACAAAACCTAACAACATTGTGAGTTAATGATGGGGCATCTATAATGATGAAGATGCGATAAATAGCTGACAGAAACTGTGTTTCTAAATCGCTTCTGGGAGTATTGTATCAGGCCTGTATATATCCTTATATTGAATAAACTGCTGCTTGCTCTACCTACAGCTCGCTCTGTGTCGATTGTCTTTAGAGTAGACAAAGAACAAAGAATTTTAAAAAATTACAGCACAGAAACAGGCCCTTTGGCCCTCCAAGCCTGTACCGACCGTGCTGCCCAACTTAACTCAAACCCCCTGCCCTTCTGGGGATCACATCCCTGTCTTCCTATCCTATTGATGTATTTATCCAGACGTCCCTTAAGAGTCACTATCGTATCCGCTTCCACTACCTCTCCTGATTGCAATTCCAGGCACTCCTCACCCTCTGTGTAAAAAGACTTGCCTTGTACATCTCCTTTAAACCTTACCCCTCTCACCTTAAACCTGTGCCCCCTAGTAATTGAGTCTTCCAACCTGGGAAAAAGCTTCTGACTATCTACTTTGTCCATACTCCTCAGATACCCCCATAACACATCGGAAGAGAATACAAATTGAGGTACAAGTGTAGAATTAGAGCACCGATCCGCTGTGATTTCATTGCTCGACATAACTGGTTCAAGGGGTTCCTGTGAGGACGTCTGTGTGACAAGTTTCAGTTTAAGCGTAAGAATGCGGGCAGTGCGACAGTACAGCAGTTAGCACTGCTGCCTCACAGGCTCAGTGACCTGGGTTCAATTCCGGCCTTGGGTTTGTACATTCTCCTTCCTGTGTCAGTGTGGCTTCCTCCAGTTTCCTCCCACAGTCCAAAGATAAGTGGGTTATGGCCATGCTGAATTGTCCCCTGGTGTCAGGGCGACTAGCAGGGTAAGTACATGGAGCTGTGGAAATAAGGTGTTGCCGGTGCAGGCTCAATGGGCCGAAAGGCCTCTTTCTGGGCCGTTGGGATTCTATGAATACATAGGAATGGGAAGAAGCTCTTGAACTTGTTCTGCCATTCAATGAAATCGTTCTAACTCCACATATCTATTGGCAGAAGTGACTATTGCTGTGCTGTGCAGATAGATGGATTTGGGTTTGTGTCTGTGGAGGTTTGTGCATTTTCCCTGTGATTGCATGGGTTTTCTCTGGGCGCTCCGGTTTCCTCCCACATCCTAAAGATGTGTTCTTAGGCTGATTGGCAGAACAAATTCTGTCTAATTTGTCTCAAATTTGGTTCTAATGCATAGACAGGGATCACGGGTAGAAGTGGGAGCATCGAGGTGGCGGCTCGGGCTCGTTGGGCCGAAGGGCCTGTTTCCCGCGCTGTTCTGTTCTTTGTTCTTTGATCTACCTCAATTTGTCCAATACTTCTCAATATCTTTTTGAACAAATCTATAAATCCCAGACTGAAATGTGCAAGTAACCCATTATTAATAGCAAAAGAAAGTTCCAAACTCTCAGTTCCATTTGCTTGTGGAAGAACTTTTTCTCTTTACTCCAACAGGGCTTGGCTCCATGCTGTATCCCTGAATCCTGGATCCGGCACCCTATGGGTTTAGCTTCTCTCTGCCCACCCCAACATTCCCAATAACAGGATGAAAAGTTCATTCAGGTCACTGCTAAGTGCGGCTCGATCCTAGGCAATGCAATCCGTGGATGGGGTTGAGTGTAAGCGATGGATGCTTTAGTTACCAGCAGGACAGCTGGTGAGCACTTCATACCCCCTCTTACCAGGAAGGCCTGCTTCACTTCGTGCCAATCCTAACACTGGCACTGGTAGTTCTTCTCAGGAATATTGGACCCTGGGGGGCTGAACTCCTGCCGACAGAGAGACAAGGCTACACGTGAGTGATGGCAGGAGAGATATTGTGGGCTGGGGGGCGTGGGAGAGGCATGGTAGAGCGATGGGTAGCAATAATATGGGATTGGCTCCAAGTAGGCCCTTCTCAAATCTGGCCCCCCGATTAGGGTCTGCCTTGCAGGTATATCTTTTTTTCCCCAAAAATAGACTTCATTCATAATAAACCTGCAAGAAGATGCAGTGCGGTGCAGACATGATAAGCTCTCGTAGCGACTATTTCAGCCCTGGGAAATAGCCTCTGAGAATCCACTCTATCTATTCCTCTCAACATCTTATCGACCCATTGAAAGGCAGGGATGGTGTGAGGTGGCTCAGCAGTTGGCATGGCTATGCTCTACAGACTGTTCCCAGGGACACACACCGAGACCAATATCAGATGTTACTGGAGGGTCATCAAATCAGTAGAAGATCCTCTTTGGCCTGCCTGAAACTTGTTGGTCATCCAGTACGTGGAGTTGAACCCAACTGAGTGTCGCAGGCTGGCACGTTCTGAAGCCCAGCACTGCGTGCTGAGGGACTCACTAAAGCCTGACACAGCAGAGGAATGTCGCTGTCTGAGACCTTTCATACACAGTGAACTGAGGGGAGCAGAACATCCTCGGGCTGAATGACTCACTGAATGCAAGCAATCGGTATTACATGGATCACAGTTATACTGAAGCACCTCAGAGTGTAACTTGTTCTATGTAGACAACCTTTAAAATAACTGCAACATTTGTGCTGTAAGGACTCTTTCAGTAGGGAAAGCTGAATGTGTTGGTAAATTAAAGGGGGAGGGCGATGGCCGAGTGGTATTATTGCTAGAATATTAATTCAGAAAATCAACTCATGTTCTAAGGACCCAGGATTGAATCCCTTCATGGCAGATGCTGGAATTTGAACTCAGTAAAAGAAATCTGGAATTAAGAAGCTAGTACTGACCATGAAACCATCATCAGAAAAACCCATCCAATGGGGGCAGCACGGTGGTTAGCACTGCTGCCTCACAGCGCCAGGGACCCAGGCTTGGGTCACCGTCTGTGTGGAGTTTGCACATTCTCTCCATGTCTGTGTGGGTTTCCTCCGGGTGCTCTTCTTTCTTCCCACAGTCCAAAGATATGCAGGTTAGATGGATTGGCCACGCTGAATTGTCTCTCAGTATTAAAGGGACTAGCTAGGGTAAATGCATGGAGTTATGGAGATAGGGCCTGGATGGGATTGTTGCCAGTACAGATTTGATGGGCCAAATGGCCTCCTTCTGCACTGTAGGATTTTATGAAGATTAGAAACGCTGCAAAATGACCATCACACAAAAAACAATAATGTTCAGGTTCTTTACAAGCGGCAAGTGGCATTCTGAGATGATTTGGAACAGAAAAGGAAATATTTCAGACATTTTACAATGGTCTCACAAATGTTGCAGTTATTTTAAAGGTTGTCTACATAGAACAAGTTACACTCTGAGGTGCTTCAGTATAACTGTGATCCATGTAATACCGATTGCTTGCATTCAGTGAGTCATTCAGCCCGAGGATGTTCTGCTCCCCTCAGTTCACTGTGTATGAAAGGTCTCAGACAGCGACATTCCTCTGCTGTGTCAGGCTTTAGTGAGTCCCTCAGCACGCAGTGCTGGGCTTCAGAACGTGCCAGCCTGCGACACTCAGTTGGGTTCAACTCCACGTACTGGATGACCAACAAGTTTCAGGCAGGCCAAAGAGGATCTTCTACTGATTTGATGACCCTCCAGTAACATCTGATATTGGTCTCGGTGTGTGTCCCTGGGAACAGTCTGTAGAGCATAGCCATGCCAACTGCTGAGCCACCTCACACCATCCCTGCCTTTCAATGGGTCGATAAGATGTTGAGAGGAATAGATAGAGTGGATTCTCAGAGGCTATTTCCCAGGGCTGAAATAGTCGCTACGAGAGGATACAGGTTTAAGGTGCTGGGGGGCAAGTACAGAGATGTTAGAGGTAAGTTTTTCACTCAGAGGGTGGTGAGTGAATGGAATCGGTTGCCGTCGGTGGAGGTAGAGGCGAACTCGCTGGGGTCTTTTAAGAGATTTCTGGATGAGTACATGGGATGCAATGGGATTGGGAGTTACAGATAGGTCCATGGCCTGGTAAGTATAGATATGATCTTGTGGGCCAAAGGGCCTGTTTGTGCTGTAATGTTCTATGTTCTATGATATCATTCAATATGCCCTCTTTAAGGCAAATATATCCTTCCTTCAAAAAGGCGACAAAAGCTGAACGCATATCCAAGCTGTAATCTCACCTGCTTCAGTCCTTGAGTAATCAAGGCTAATATCACAATAGCTTTCCAAATTGTATGCAAGGTTGGTGTGCTTGCTGATCCTTGTACAAATGAAGCCCGTTCTGAATACCAATCATCGGATTTCCAACATCCTTCTGATCATCAGTGTTTCCCAGTCTCTCACCTTTCATAAGACTTGCTGCGTTCCTGTTTTGATAACCAATATCAAACATTTCGACTGTCTGATGCCTATATCCAATGACTTAACCAGTCCGTATCCCCCTGCTTGTGTCTGCCCCATCTCTCACTTTGTTTCCTAGCTTGAGGCAAACTTGGACCATTATTCATGGCATCCTGGTGAACTAGAGTCATAGAATCCTAGAGTGCTAAAGGAGGCCCTTCGGCCCATCGAATCTACACTGAACACAATCCCATCCAGGCCCTACCCTCATATTATACCCACTAATCCCTCTAACCTACACACCCCTGGACACTAAGGGGCAATTTCTTAACATGGTCAATCAACCTAACCCGCACGTTTTTGGACCGTGGGAGGAAACCAGAGCACCCGGAGAAAACCCACGCAGACACGAGGAGAATGTGCAAACTCCACAGAGGCAGTGACCCAAGCCGGGAATCAAACCCAGGACCCTGGAGCTGTGAAGCAGCAGTGCTAACCACTGTGCTACCGTGCCTCCCAATTCTAATGTTAAGAATCGTTCCCACGTGGATGTACTGTTTTCAAATGGGTCTTATTATAGCATCATTGAATACCTACAGTGCAGAAGGCCATTCGGCCTATCAAGCCTGCACTGACAACAATCCCACCCAGGCCCTTTTCCCATAACGCCACATATTTAACTCACTAATTCCCCTGATGCGAAGGGGCAATTTAGCATCAAAACTAACTTTGGATGCCTTATGAAACCTGAAGTATCCTGAGGAAATCCAAACAGACATGGGGAGAACATGCAAACTCCACACAGACAGTCACCCGAAGTTGGAATTGAACCTGGGTCCCTGGCGCTGTGAGGGGGTGGTGCCGAGGGAGGAGGGTGGAAACTAATATTTACCCTACAAATCCCCTGACACTAAGGGGCAATTTAGTCTTGCCTCATATGCACATCTTTGGAGCGTGGGGGGAGGCCGGGGCATCTGGAGGCAGACAGTGGCAGAAGGTGTAAACTCCACACCCGATGGGTCGTGAGAGGGCTGCTCTTGGATTTTTCGAGAGTATTCTAGTGATTCACGTCGTTAGTGTACGCTTGACCTGGACCAGTTGATGGGCAGCACGACAGCTCAGTGACTATCGCTGGGCTGTGCAGATACATGGATTTGGGCCTGTGTCGGTGGAAGTTTGCGCATTCTCCCCGTGCTTGCGTGGGTTTTCTCTGGGTGCTCCGGGTTTCCTCCCACATCCCAGGGATGTGCTCTTAGGCTGATTGGCAGAACAAATTCTCCCTAAATTGTCTAAGATTTCGTTCCGATGCATAGATCTACAAACATAGACAGGGATCCCTGGTAGAAGTGGGAACATTGAGGTGGTGGCATGGGCTCGTTGGGCCGGAGGGCCTGTTTCCCGTGCTGTTTTGTTCTTTGTTCTTTGTGAAGCAGGTTAATCTGGGACCTCCGGCAGTGCTTGCGAGCACTTGCCTTCTTTAACTGGGACTCTTTGCTGAAATGGAGAAGTGTGTGCTGTCGTCACGCAGCCCCACGGAAGCTGAGTGTGTTGTGCAGATTGTAGCATAGCAACATATTTCCCTTCACATAACACCTTTTGAAAACTGTAATGTGTGATCTTATCAGCGCCAGAGTGGCCTCTTAAGGAGGGAGAAACCTGAGAGTGAACTTGCAAGCCTTTACTGCGGTTTTGATTGGGTGTGTGTGTGTGTGTGTGTGTGTGTGTGTGTGTGTGTGTGTGTGGTGTGTGTGTGTGTGTGTGTGTGTGTGTGTGTGTGTGTGTGTGTGTGTGTGTGTGTGTGTGTGTGTGTGTGACAGAATTTGGAAAATTAAAAAAAAGAATGAAATCTAAAAACTGCCCTTTTTGTTGTAAGTTCCCCACAACACAGTGAGAGAGAATAGGAGATGTGTTACCGATCTCATTGGGGATCGATCACTTCCACATTTCAAGATGGCACTGGAGTGCGGCAACTCTTTGCGAATTCTGTACAGTATGATTCCATACAATCCCTGTAGTGCAGAAGGATGCCATTCGGCCCATCGAGTCAGCACCGATCACAATCCCACTCCGGCCCTCTCCCCGCAACCTCTACCCTTACCCTAGCCAGTCCCCCTGGCAAGTTAGCATGGTCAATCGACCTAACCTGCGCATCTTTGGACTGTGGGAGGAAACGTGGGCACCCGCAGGAAACCCATGCAGAAACGGGGAGAATGTGCAATCTCCAGTGACCTGAGGCTGGAATTGAACCCAGGTCCCTATAACTGTGAAGCAGCAGTGCTAACCACCATGTCGCCTATTTGTATGAATGACATGCAAAACAATACTTTTCACCATGTCTTGGTACATGTGACAATAATAAATCAACTCAGATTTATAAAATGCACTTTAGAAAGCGCCACATAGAAATATTTTTAATTCATTCTGCTCTTATTTCTTATGTTCTCATTATTGGTGGGATATGGGCATTGTTGGCTGGCCAGTATTTATTGCCCATCCTAATTGCCCGAGGGCAGTTGACAGTCAACCACATTCCTGTGGCTCTGGAGTCACATGTAGGCCAGACTGGGTAAGGATGGCAGATTTCCTTCCCTAAAGGACATTAGTGAACCAGATGAGATTTTCCGGCAATGGTTTCATGATTGTCCGTAGATTCTGAATTCCAGATAGTTTTTATTGAATTCAAATTCCGCCACCTACCATGATGGAATTCAAACTCAGGTCCCCAGAACATTAACTGAGTTTCTGGAATAATAGTCGAGCCATAATACCACAAAGCCATCGCCTCTCCAAGCAAATAAAACAAAAGTAAAACTGTAAAACTGACCTCTGCAATTTTGAAAGTGCCTCTGAGAATTTTGTTTCATTTTCGTTCTTGACATTCAAGCACCAAGCTTATGTTTTTAATTGAGGAGCCATTAAGTGTCCAAAAGGAAAGTGTGACAGCAGAAAGCAGAAGAGAAAACTCAGCAGGTTTGGCAGTATCTGTGGAGAATGTAGGAATAAGGAATAGAAATTGGAACTTCAGCACTGCGAGCCTGCTCCGCCATTCAATCAGATCTCTCTCTAGTCTCAAAACCACTTCCCCATCTGTTCCCCATATCCCCTTATCCCTTTTTTTTTCGAAATATATCTATCTTCTTGAAACCATTCAGTGATTCAGACTCCCTCGCGCAATGGGACAGTGAGTTCCACAATTCATCACCCTCTGCGAGAAGTAGCTCCTCCTCATCTCAGTTTTAAATTTCGCGCCTCTCAATCTATACCTGTGACCTCGATCAGATCCCCTCTCCTTCTAACTCCGGTTTAGACAAGCCCAGACTGTTTAATCTCTCCTCACTACATGGTATGGGTGGCACGGTAGCACAGTGGTTAGCACTGCTGCTTCACAGCTCTAAAGACCTGGGTTCGATTCCCAGCTTGGGTCACTGTCTGTGTGGAGTTTGCACATTCTCCTTGTGTCTGCGTGGGTTTCCTCCGAGTGCTCTGGTTTCCTCTGGGTTAGGTTGATTGGCCATGCTAAAAAAAAGTGCCCTTAAAGTCCTGCGATGCATAGGTTAGAGGGATTAGTGGGTAAAATATGCAGGGATCTAGGGTTAGGGCCAGGTGGGATAGTATTCGGTGCAGACTCGATGGGCCGAAGGTTCTCTTTCTGCACTGTAGGGTTTCATGATTCTATGAACCCTTTCATCCCTGGAATCAATCTGGTGAACCTCCTCCAATGCCACCACATCCCTCCTCAAATAAGGAGCCCAAAACTGGGCAAGATACTCTAGATGTGGTCTCGCCAACACCCTGTACAATTGTAACAACACGTCTCTCCTCTTATTATCCAGTCCTTTTGTAATAAAGGCCAACATCCCATTTGCCTTTTTAATTACATAGAGACAGAAATGTTGGCCTAAATCTTACAATCCAGCCTTCCATGGAAATCGTCATAGGTGGGACGGGCAAGATGGCAGATCAGCGAAAGGTCCATCAATCTCAGGTGGATATATCCTGTCCCGGAGCGGGCAGGACAGGGAGGAAAATCCCAGCCAGAGCTAATACTTCAGGTTAATGGCCTTTCTCTGCAAGTGGAAGGAAGCTAGAGATTCAAAGCAGGGAGGTGGTGGAGAAAGGACAATAGGGAACCAGATGGAAGGCAGGAGAAATAATAAAGGAACAATTAAATGGCCGTATCTGAGGTGCAAATAGGAAGAGCAATATAATCAATTGAACCAAGTATGTGGTCGGAGTCCAAACTGTAATGTGTCCACTGGAACTAGATGAAGCAAAGTAGATGAAATAGATGGTGGCAGCATGGTGACGCAATGGTTAGCGAGGGAATAGAGGGATACAGCCTGAGTGAGGGCAGAAAGTTTGTTTTAGTTTAGTTAGGATATCGTAATCAGCACAGGCTTGGAGGGCCGAAGGGCCTGTTCCTGAGCTGTACTTTCTTTGTTCATTGTCCTCTGTTTGTCAGCACTGCTGCCTCACAGCGCCAGGGACCCGGGTTCAATTCTGGCCTCGTGTGACTGTGTGGAGTTTTCATGTTCTCCTTGTGTCTGTGTGGGTTTCCTCCGAGCGTCCAGTTTCATAGAATCGTTGAATCCCTAGTTGGAGAAAGTGGCCATTTGGCCCATCGAACCTGCACCGAAAACAATCTCACCTAGCCCCTATCGTGAAACACTATGTATTTACCCTGCTAACTTCCTTGATACTAACAGTCAATTTAGCATAGCCTATCAATCTAACGCACACATTTTTGGACTGTGGGAGGAAGCCGGAGGCAATCCTCCCACATCCCAAAGATGTACAGGTTCGGTTCGGATTGGCCGTGCTAGATTGCCCATTAGTGTCAGTGGCGGCGCGGGCTCGTTGGGCCGAAGGGCCTGTTTCCCATGCTGTTTTGTTCTTTGTTCTTTGAGATTAGCAGAATAGATACATGGGGTTATAGGGATAAGGTGGGAATTGTTGACAGTGCAGGCTGGATGGGGTTGAATGTCCTCTTTCTACACTGTGGGGATTCTATTCTATGATTATATTGAGTTCACTGAAAAGTGTTGAAGCCAGAGACTTCAAGTGGAAGTGAGGCGGGTCATTAAAAGGACAGCGGGCTGACTGAAAGTTCACGGTTATTCTTGTGGACTGGCTATCACAAGATTTTAAGGCGAATGCTATTTAGCGTTTCACCCACTTTTGATTGAAAGCTGTGGGTGATGTGAAATAGCCTGCGAATGCCCAAGTGATGTGATTTCGCTTTGAAACTCAATGAAATAATAGTCCACAGCACTGCGGCTGGCAGCTGAACTCTGCAGTGTGAGCACTCACCCAGTTTGATCAAGCGCAGTAACTACCCTTCCAGCTTTCCCTCCTCGGCACCTTGGACAACTCCTTGAACACTTCCAACACCCTTCCCCATGCTACCGTCCCATACAACTACAGGGGATACAATCTTGGCCATACGGGGAGATAGGACCTGGGTGGTTGAGTGCTGACTCAACGGGCTAAATGGCATCTTTCTGCACTGTAGGCATTTTATAATTCTATAATTCTATCTGCTCTTTTATCTTGTTCCTTCTCATCAGCCAAAACTCTAAAAGCTCGCTCTAGGTAAAGCAGTGACTTAATCTGCAAAACATTGCAGATGCTGGAATCTGAAGCAAAGACAGAAAATGCTGGAAAATCTCAGCAGGTCTGACAGCATCTGTGGGGAGAGAATAGAGCCAATTTTTCGAGTCTAGATGATTGTTTGGTAGAACAGCAATTTACTAATACTTCTTTTATTTTAATATCCTGATATCACTGTTTAAGGCCTTTTCTTTCTGACAAGACACTCCAGATCGTGTAGAAAAATGACTTCCCCTCTCAAACCCTCCCTGGATTTTCTTTTGGCAATTATCTAAGCTCTCTGTGCCATGGTTACTGAACTTCCTATCAGTGGAAACAACATACCAAAATCCCTCAGATATTTGAACATAAGGACAGTATGGTGGCACAATGGTTAGCGCTGCTGCCCGGGGACCCGGGTTCGATTCTTGCCTTGAGTCATCGTCTGTGAGTGGAGTTTGCAAATTCTCCCTGTATCCATGTGGGTTTCCTCCGTGTGTTCCGGTTTCCTCCCACAGTCCAAAAGCATGCTGGTTAGGTGCATTAGTCATGCTAAATACTCCCTTAGTGTACCCAAATAGGAGTGTGGTGACTAGGGGATTTTCATATAACTGAGTTTCAGTGTTAATGTAAACCTACCTGTGACATTAATAAATAAACTTTAAAATTCTCCCTGTGTCTGTGTGGGTTTCCTCCGGATGCTCCAATTTCCCCCCAAAGTCCGAAAAATGTGCTGGTTAGCATTGCCCATGCTAAATTCTCCCTCAGTGTGCCCAAACATGAGCTGGAGGGGGGATTTTCATAGTAACTTCATGTTACTATGAAATGTCAGCCTACTTGTGACACTAGTAAATAAACTTAACATATTATACATAATTCCTTGTTGTTTTTCATATTTTATATGCCAAAATGCTATAATTTGCTTACTAATTCATTAGTCTGACAACACCAGGTTTAAATCCAACCAATTTATTTAAACCTGATGTTGTCAGACTTCTTACTGTGTTTACCCCAGTCCATCTCTACAACATTACTAATTCATTACACAGTCTTGCAATAAACAGAAATTGCTACCACAAGATTTTAAGGTGATTGCTATTTAGCTTTTCATCCACGTTCGATTGAAAGCTCTGGCTAATGTGAAATAGTCTGCAAATATCCAAGTGATGCGATTTCTCTCTGAAACTCAATGAAATAATAGTCCACAGCACTGCGACTGGCAGCTGAACTCTGCAGTGTGAGTCACTCACAACAAAACTGTGGGTGGTAGTTATCAGAGGGAACTTGCACCGCTCAAACCTCCCTTTACAGTTTCAGCAGACACTCAACACTGTTAATTAAGAATAACATGTTTGGGTTGAAGTGGAACCATCGCTGTGATACTGCCCCAGAGTGCACTGAGCACAAACTCTACTTTATGTAATCATATATACCTTAAATATCTAAATGCTGGTACAGATGTAGCCAAAAATAAAGATTTATATTAATGGTTCCTATCCCTCCTTTATTATCTGTGGAACACAACGATATTCATCTGTTTTTTTCACTCTGCTGCTTGCTTATTTCACATTGAGAGATGAACTCTTCAGCACAGGCTCCAACCAGATTGGGAAATGTGATTGATATGTTTGTAGGCAATATTTATCTCCCCTGCATCATGCAACCTGTGTTTTGCACTCTTCAAGACTTTTAAGCAGGAGTTGGACAGTTTTTTAATTGATAATGGGTTGAAAGGTTATGGGGAGAAGGCAGGAAAAGGGGGATGAGGAGCATATCAACCATGATAGAAAGGCTGAGCAGATGTGATGGGCCGAATGGGCTAATTCTACCTGGCGGGCAAGGCTTGGCGAATGGTATTCTCCATTGGCCTGGGGCAGAGTCATACGAACCTCAGGTGAACATGTTGATAAAATTACAGCCAAAGTGTGATGTGACTTGATGGATGGATTCTGAGCAATCAGTTGCAATCTCCTCCCAGTCATCAAGGTCAATGTTGCTGCATTTCAAGAAAGGCTTCAGATTGTCTTTGAAGCATTTTCTTCACGTGTTGGTTATTTGAGAGTGACAACTATGCCAATATTTAACTTTCTGTATTCATTCGTGGGACATGGGCATTTCTGCTTGGCCAGCAATTTTTGCCCATCCCTAGTGGCCTAGGGAAAATTCACCCATCTTTGGACTGTGGGAAGAAACTGGAGCATCTGGAGGAAACCCAAGCAAACACGGGGAGAATGTGCAAACTCCACACGGGCAGTGGACCGAAGCTGGAATTGAACTCGGGCCCCTGGCACTGTGAGGCAGCAGCACTAACCATTGTATCAACATGCCACCCCATTTGAAGATTGCATGGCATTGAGAAAGTGCAATATCTGGTATCTTGAGCAATATTTAAAGCCCTTGACCAACATCACCTAATGGATTGGGGGAGGCAGCGGTGTAGTGGTATTATCGCTAGATTGGTAATCCAGAGACTCAGGGGAGCTGGGTTCAAATCCTGCCATTGCAGAAGGTGAAATTTGAATTCAATTTAAAAAATCCGGAATTAATAGTCTACTGATGACTGTGAAATCATTGTCAATTGTTGGAAAAACCCATCTGGTTCACTAACGTCCCTTTAGTGGGAAGGAAATCTGCTGTGCTTACCTGGTCTGACCTACAGCTGACTTTAGGCCCATAGCAATATGGTTGACTCTTAACTGCCCCCCGAAATGGCCCAGCAAGACACTCAGTTCAGGGGTAATTAGGGATGGCAACAAATTCTGGCCCAGCAAGTGACGCCCACATTCCATGAAAGAATAAAAAAAAGAACATAAGCTGATCATTATCACATTACTGCTTGTGGGATCGTACTGTGCATGAGCTGGCTGCCATTTTTCCTGCATTCCAACACTGCCAGTGCACTTCTAGAGTACTTCCTCAGGCTAAAGGGATAATCCTTCAGAACAAAGTTGAGGAGGAATTTTTTCAGCCAGAGAGTGGTGAATCCGTGGAACTTTTTGCTGCAGAAGGCTGTGGAAGGTAGATCATTGAGTGTCTTTATGACAGAGTTGGATAGGTTGTTGATTAATAAGATGGTCAAGGGTTCTGGGGAAAAGGCAGAAGAATAGGGATGAGAAAAATATCCGCTATGATTGGATGGTGGAGCAGACTCGATGGGCTGAGTGGCCTAATTCTATTCCTATGTCTTATTGGCTGTAAAGTACTCTAGAATAGATGCAAGTGCAAGATTTTTCTTTTCCCAGTTGAGACTAGCTGAGTTTGCACAGACCATACCCTTGGCTTTTGTGTAGCTCTTGAAGTTTGTGATCTCTGTCGTTTTATGTTACCCAGTCCTGCTAACATCTGGAAAAGTCCTCTTCGAGCTATTGTATGTTTTCATTCCCAGCTATTAAACGGCCTGTGTATTAAGCCATCTGTTGTCCGAGGGTTGTTTGCCATCAGTCGTTTTTTTTTACTTGTTCAGCGCTAATCAGCACCGCGCAGGGAGCACTGACATTTTTCAACATGTGGAGGCAATTTAAAACATGGGTTTTGGTGCCATTTTTCAAAGAGACAAACGCAAAACAGGGCGGAAGGAATGGAAGTGTGAAGTCACGTATCACTACATGTATCATGACCAGACGCTAATGGAGTTCACCTGCAGAGTACACCCACTTGAATTGATATAACGAAAACCAGGCTTGCAAATTTGTTGGACTTATTTTTTATTCATTTGTGGGACAGGGGAATCGCTGGCTAGACCAGCATTTATTGTCCATCCCTAGTTGCCCTTGAGAAAGTGGTGGTGAGCTGCCTTCTTGAATCGCTGCAGTCCGCAGAATGTGGGCTGACTCAGAATGCCGTTAAGGAAGGGATTGCAGGATTTTGACCCAGCGACTGCAAAAAAATGGTGATACGTTTTCAACTCAGTAAGAATTTAGCAACACCAATTTTAAATCCAACCAATTTATTTGATAGTAAATTTGCGAGCTTTCGACACTCTTGTGTCTTCGTCAGGCACACTGCATTTGCCTGACGAAGGCACAAGAATGTCGAAAGCTCGCAAATTTACTATCAAATAAATCGGTTGGATTTAAAATTGGTGTTGCTAAATTCTTACAGAGTTCTTACTACCCCAGTCCAACGCCAGCATCTCTACATCATGATACATTTTCAAGTCAGGACAGTGAGTGGCTTGGAGGAAAACTTGCAGAGATGGTGGTGTTCCCATGTATCTGCTGCCCTTGTCCTTCTAGATGGAAATTGTCGTGGGTTTGGAAGGTGCTATCTAAGGATTTTTGGTGAATTGCTGCAGTGCATCTTGTAGGTGGTACACACTGCTTTTACTGAGTGTCAGTGGTGAAGGGATTGAATGCTTGTAAATATACAGCCAATCAAATGGGCTGCTTTGCTCTGGATGGTGTCAAGTTTCTTGAGTGTTGTTGGAGCTACACCCATCTGGGAAAATGGACAGTATTCCATCACACTCCTGACTTGTGCCTTGTAGATGGTGGACAAGCTTTGGGGAGTCAGTAAGTGAATTACTCACCTCAGTATTCCCAGCCTCTGACCTGCTCTTTGTAACCAATTTGTTTATGTGATGAGTCCAATTGGTTTCTGGTCAATGGTTACCCCAAGGATGTTGACAATGGGGGATTCAGTGATGGTAACACCATTGAATGTCAAGGGGCGGTGCTTAGAGTGTCTCTTATTGGTGATGGTCATTGCCTGGCATTTGTGCGGTGCAAATGAGTTGTGCCTTGTAGATGGTAGACAGACTTTGGCGAGTCAGGAGGTGATTTGGAATGAACTGACATGGAGTTGCATCAAAAACTCAAGGATACAACAATTGTTGCACAGCTACAGAGAGGCTTGAGAATAAGTTCTCCCTATTCATTGTACGGAATTTACCCCCAAATTTGCACAGAGTGCTGGAGCAGGTGAGGAAAGCTGTGTGAAACTCATTGGCTTCACAGATGCCTTTTCTAATATGATTTAACAGTGCCCAATTTCTGGAGTGGATTATGTAGCTCGCAGGTAACGGGGGAACCTAAACACACTGGCAAAGCAGAATTCAGATACCAAGGTGACACTCTTGAAGTTAAGTTTACTCCCTAACCCCTCCGCACCTTCTACAAGCTCATCAGTCACCCTTAGCGGACAAGGGGTACGACCCTAACCCTCACACATAGAAGGGCAAGTCCTCCCTCCCTATTCTGACCAATACATGATGGTCTAGCCAGTTACACCCATATCATAGATTCAGAAAAAGCCTGCACCGACAGCAATCCCATCCAGACCCTATTCTTGTAACCCCACATAGGGGTTACTCTGCAAATCCCCCTGTCACAATAGGGCAATTTAGCATGGAGAATCCACCTATCTGCACATCTCTGGACTGTGGGAAGAAACCCACACAGACACAAGGAAAGCATACTAAACTCCACACAGTTACCTGGGGCTGGAACTGAACCTGGGTCCCTGGCGCTATGAGACAACAGTGCTAACCACTGTGCCATTCTGGTACATCCCATAATTAATGTTTTAAAAAGACATTGAGTAGTAGGACAAGGGAATGATTTACTAACATGCTGTTTGACATTGGGAAATGGTAAAAATGGGATTTCTTTCGCTAGTACGGGAGAATCATTCGCGTTAAGTTTTTATCGATATGAAGGAATACAGTAAATGGTAACCTTGGGGGTATTGACAGTGCCAATCACTGAAAATAGCAACGCAGGCGGATAAGACAGTCAACAAGGCATACGGTATGGTTGCCTTTATTGATCGGGGCACTGAGTATAAAAATTGGCAGGTCTTGCTGCAGCTGTACAGAACCTTAGTTAGGCCTCATTTAGAATATTGTCTACAATTCTAATGGCCACATTACCAGGAGGAAATAGATACTCTGGAGAAAAGGTTTACCAGAATGTTGCCTGGTATTGAGAATATTAACTATGAGGGGAATGCGGAGGTTGAGGAGCGACCTGATAGAGATTTACAGGATGATGAGTGGCGTGGACAGAATGGATAGTCAGATGGTCTTTCCTAGGGTAGAAAAGTCAAGTACTAGGTTTAAGGTGCGTGGGGGAAAAGCTTAGAAGAGATGTTTAAGGCAAGTTTTTTACACTAAGGGTGGTGAATGTCTGGAACACACTATCTGGGGAGGTATTGGGACAAGGTATGATAGTGGCATTTAAGGGGCAACTAGACAAATATGTGAGTAGGATGGGAATGGAAGGGTACAGAGTCTGGAATTGCATACAGATTTAGTATCGGCAGATCGGCACAGGCTTGGAGGGCTGAGGGGCCTGTTCCTGTGCTGTACCATCCTTTGTTCTTTGAATGGGATGGATAGAAATTGTTTGTCTATAGCAAAGGTAAATAGATACAAGCTATAGGGAGCAGGAGGAAACTGTTCAGGCAAAGGGTTACAGGAAACGACTAGAATAATTCACAGAGCAGGAGTCAATGCCTACATTTAAGAACAGGTTAGGTGGGTGGGTGGACAAAAGGGGTTAAAGGAAAATGGAGACAGGGTGGGTGCATGGGGTTAGAATCACTGCCAATGTGAAAAGAAACTAAACAGTTTAGTTCAAATGGCCTGTGGTAATTGCTATGTAATTCTACATTTAAAGAGATGCAGCGGTATAATTATCATCAATTTCAAGCAGATAAATTCACTTGGAAATAAACACACGTGAAACAGTTGGTAAATGTGTGAAATAATCACACTAATCATAAAGGTGTAGGTTGAAACTCTGTTTAGAACTGGTTCACAAATCTCAACGGGGCCAGATACAGGGCATCAGTTAACTTTCATACTCCTGGACTCAGGAAGGACCAAATCCTCCATTAATTTTGATTGCGATTGCTTCCCTGAAAGCGTGCTTACTGAATGACGATGGCACAGTAGTTAGTACTGTTTCCTCACAGCGCTAGGGATTCAGGTTTGATTCCCGGCTTTGGTCACTGTCTGTGCGGAGTCTGCACGGTATCTGTCTGGGGTTTCCTGCGGGTGCTCCAGTTTCCTCCCACACTCCAAAAGACGTGCTGGTTAGGTGCATTGGTCATGCTGAATTCTCCCTCAGTATACCCGAACAGGAGTGTGGCGAGTAGAGGATTTTCACAGCAACTTCGCTGCAGTGTTAATGTAAGCCTACCTGTGACCTTAATAAAATAAACTTTAAGTTTAACCATCCGGTGCATTGTCCTTTCTGCACGCACAGTGCAATGCCACACTGGAGTTCATATTCTTCTCTATGGATTTGGCCATTGTTATTTGGTGACAATAATAAATTCTCGGTGGGAAAATTCAACTTTGGTATACTTGGAGGTGCCAACTTCCCTCCATTGTTTTGCTTTTTGCTGCGCTTCACATGCCTGGGGCAGGGGAGATACACGTTATGCATGACACAATTGCTTGTGTACCACGATAATACAGTAGCCCTTTGTTGCTGCATTTTGTTTGAACAGCAGTGTCAATGTGAATCTGATCAAAAGCCCTGGTTGGTTTTGTAAATGCTCTGGTATTCCGCTCACGCCTGCCTGTACAATGCCCACGCTTTGTGCCCAACAATGTAACCTCGGAAAGACTTGTTTGCAATCGTTAGAAAATGCTCACATTTCTATCTGGTGCCAAGGACAATCACGCTGTTGTTTATTGTGCTGTGTGTGTTCACCAGGATCGGACCCCACTGTGCAATATTTCAGAGTGCAACCTTTGGGGGCTGGGGTGGGGTGTGGGGAGGGGGTGGGGGGAGAGGGGAGGGCGGTGGAGAGAGAACTTAAAGGGCAAGTCCACCCAATGTTCCAAAGTTGTTAATGAGTGTCAAGTTTATTTATCAATATCACAAGTTGGCTTACATTAACATTGCAAGAACATTAACGTGAAAATCCTCTAGTCCTTGCACACTCCATTGCCTGTTTGGGTTCTGAATTGGCAGCTATTTTGCATCTCTCTCGATTTGTTTCAATGCAAAAATTGGGAGAGAGGTGAAGAAGGCTCTTTTGTGAAAGCTGCAAATATAACCTCTCTATTCAAGAGAACAGGGAGACAGAAATCAGGAGACATAAGGCCAGTTCACCTAACATCTATCAGCGGGAAATTATTGGAATCCATCACTAAGGAGATAGTACCAGGATATTTGGAAAATCAGAATACAATTAGGCACAGTTAACATGGTTTGTTGGAAATTGTGTTCCATTGAATCATAGAATCTCTACACTGCAGAAGGAGGCCATTCAACCCATCCAGTCTGCATCGATAATAATCCCACCCAGGTCCTATCCCCGTAACAACACCCTCCTGTATTTACCCTGCTGTACCACTGATACTATGGGGTCATTTCACATGGCCAATCAGTGTAACCTGAACATCTTTGGACTGTGGGAGGAAACTGGAGAACCCAGAGGAAACCCACGCAGGCATGGAGAGAATGTGCAGATTCCACACACAGGCAGTGACCCAAGGTTGGAATCAAGCCTTGGTGCTGTGGGTCAGCAGTGCTAACCACTGTGCCACCCTAGAATGGGTGCTGAGCGAAAGGCTTCAGTTAAACTGAGAAGCTGGTACTGACACCGTGCTGCTTCGTGTCTGGGTGTGGAAAAGTTGAGATAGACACTGGAATATCTGCCAGACCCCTTCGGTGTCAGAACAGGAGGGAGAAAGCAAAATGGAAGAAAAATTTGGAGAGAGAAGCTCTCCTCGGAAGAAGCGTTAAATATATAGATTAGTAATCGAATTATATAGAGGGGATGAAGGCTTTGAACAGGATTGCTGCTGTATTGAGTATGTCTCTTGTATGAATGGCTGTCTGCAAGAGATTATAAGGCAGCAAACTAATCAAAGGGTTCAGACCATGTTATAAATTCTGGCATTAGGTTACAGTCTGGAAATCACTTCCTGGTCTCCAATTCCTTTTAATCTGATGTGAAGTTTTCATTCAAAATGTGCAGACAGCAGCTGACATTACTGATGTAAATTGCTAATGTGGTCACACTATTCATCTGTCACAATGCTCAGAGAGTCAGATTAAAGCTTTCATTACTCAAAACATTACTAATCATGGAATCCCTATAGTACCATTTGGCCCATGGAGTCTGCATAGACTACAATCCCAACCCAGGTCCTATCTCCATAACCCCATACATTTACCCCAGAGCTAAGGAGCAATTTAGCACGGCCAATCCACCTAACCCGCACTTCTTTGGACTGTGGGAGGAAACCGGTGCACCCGGAGGAAATTCACGCAGACATGGAGAGAAGATGCAGACACAAGCCGGGAATCGAACCTGGGTCCCTGGCGCTGTGAGGTAGTATGCTAATCACCCAGCCATTGTGCATTAACTATTAAAATGCAGTTGATAATGGATGTGATACTCTGATCATTCTATGTATTGCACTGCACTACACGTGATGAAATACAACTTGCACCGTCATTTTATATAACTCTGTGAATGGTACAGTGGCATAGTGGTTAGCACTGCTGTCTCACAAGACCCAGGTTCGATTCCTGGCTTCGGTCACTGTCAGTGCGGAGTCTGCACATTCTCCCCATGTCTGTGTGGGTCTCCTCCATGTGCTTGGTTTCCTCCCACACTCCAAAGATGTGCAAGTTAGGTTAATGGGCCATGCTAAATTGATTCTTAATGTCCCAGGATGTGCTGGTTAGATGGGTTTAGCCATGGTGAACGTACAGGTGTCATGGGGATAGGGTGGGGGAGATGAGCAGGACAAGATAATCTGTCAGTGAGTCAATGCAGATTCAATGGGCTGAATAGCCTCCTTCCACATGTAGGGATTAAACAATATTTTCCTAAGTCCTCCCTTTTCAAGGATTATGTCAAAAGTTCTCTCAAATGTCTTGACTTAATGCACTGCTGTAAATGTCCCTGCCAAATGTCGCCACCTTCAGGTCTGGAGGGTTAATGAGGTGATGCATTTCTTCACTTCAATCTTAGCCGATAGGGCTGGTATCATTGGAAGGATTAGTAAGGATGGGGATGGTGGAGGCAGGGGGGTGAGTGTGTTTTCCGGTCCTGCCTATCACGGAAATTGTCGTGGGAGACCAGGAAATTTGAAGGAGCAGCAACCGTTCTGTTGGCTTCAGATGTTGTGGGCCTGGAAAACTCCCACCCTGGGTGTCTGTCAGTCTCTGGGGGAGTTGGGGGGAAGAGAAGGTGGTGGGGGGGGGGGGGGGTGGGCAGTGATGCTGGGAGACTGTATTCTCTGAGCTCAGTAACTTGCTGGGCTGTATTCCACATCCAGGAACCAGCTTATATATGTAGGAACAAACCTGGGTTGGAGGGTGTGAGGGGGTGGGGTGTGGGTGGTGGTGGGATGCTGGTTGCAGTTCAGTAAGACACCTTCAAAAAATGAAACAATTTCAAAAGATGCCATTGAAGTACCCCCACGATTCCTGTACTGTTGGCTTACGTACAAAAAAAATGGGGAAGAGTTGGGTGAGAGGCAAGCGACCAAGTTGGGCTACTGCCCAACTTTTACCAATATGTCTAAAACTGTTATCAATATTTCTAACCATTGCAGGATGGCACAATGGTTAGCACTGCTGCCTCTCAGCACCAAGGACCTGGGTTCGATTCCTGGCGGAGTTTGCATTTTCTCCTCGTGTCTGCGTGCGTTTCCTCTGGGTGCTCCGGTTTCCTTCCACAGTCTGAAAGACGTGCAGGTTAGGTGCATTGGCCATGCTAAATTACCCCTTAGTGTCAGGGGGATTAGCAGAGTGGGGTTACAGGGAAAGGATCTGGGTGGGATTGTTGTTGTTTCAGGCTCAGTGGGCCGAATGGTCTCCTTTGACATTGTAGGGATCCCAAAAACCGGATTTTTGTCATGGAACACATCCAAAAACCGTGCTATTTTATAAATTAGTACTGTGGGTGTGCCTACACCACCAGGACTACAAGGCCGCTCACTGCCACATTCTGAAGGACAGTTAGGCATGGCCAATAAAAGTGGGCTAACTCGTGACCCTCACATCCTATCAACACATTTTAAAACATCCTCCAACACTTTCGTACCAATGAAGGTGGCTGATAATCCATTTTCTGCTGCTTCCTAGATTCCCCATCCTGTCCTTCCAAAAGCCTAAACAAGAATCCTAAGTGAATTGTGCGAAAACATGGTTATATTGGGCCCAAGTATTTCGCATCTCCTTTTCTCGTTGTAGTTTGTGAGAAGGGATTTTCTGGCTGTTAAGGCAATTGCTGACCAGAGATTTTCTAGATTTAAAAAATTAATTTCTAAGATGTGAGTGATATTGGCTAGGCCAACATTTATTGCCCATCCCTATTTGCCCTTTGAGAAGGTGGAATTAACCTGCCTTTCCATTGCAGTCCATGTGGCATCCACAGCTCCAATAGGGAAGGAATTCCAAGATTTTGACCCAGTGACAGTGAAGAAACAGCAATATATTTCCAAGTCAGAATGGTGTGTGCTTGGAGGGGACATCAAAACTGCACACAATACTGAAGTGTGGTCTCACCAAGGCCCTGTACAGCCTCAGTAAGACATCCATGTTCCCGTACTCAACTCCTCCTGCAATGAAGGCCAGTATTCCATTTGCCTTTCTAACTGCTTGTTGCGCTGCGTACTTGCTTTCAGTGACTGGTGCACCAGGACAACCAGGTCTCTTTTGTGCATCAACATTTCCCAATTTATCACAATTTAAATAATACTCTGCCATTCTGTTTCTCCATCTGAAGTGGGAAACCTCCCATTTACCCACATTACACTGTATCTGCCTTGTATTTGCCCACTCGTTCAACCTGTCTAAATCACCTTGAAACCTCTTAATATTGTCTTCACCATTCACCTTCCCACCAAGTCTCATATTGTCAGCAGACTTGGAAATATTGCTTTTGATTCCTTCATCCAAATCATTGATATATTTTGCGAATAGCTGGACCCCAAGCCTGTACCCCTGCAGGACTCCACTAGTTACTTTGAATAAAACCCATTCATTCCTACTCTCTGTTTCCTATCTGCTAACCAATTCTCAATCTTTGCCAATATACTACTCTCAATCCCATGTGCTTTAATTTTGCACACAAATCTTTTATGAGGTACTTTATCAAAGTCTTTTTGAAAATCCAAATATAACATATCCAAAGAACAAAGAAAATTACAGCACAGGAACAACCCTTGGGCCCTCCGAGCCTGCACCCACCAAGCTACGCAACTGAACTAAACTGGGGTCCATATCCCTCTATCCCCATCCTATTATGTATTTATCAGGATGCTCCTTAAAAATCACTATCATATCCATTATCTTCTCCAGCACACCTACCACCCTCTGTCTTATATATCCCCTTTAAATTGTGCCCCTTGCACCTTAAACCTATGCCTCCTAGTAATTGACTCTTCCACCCTGGGGGAAAAAGCTTCTGACTATCCATTCTGTTCACGCCTCTCATAATCTTAAAGGCTTCTATCAGGTTGCCCCTCAACCTCTGTTGTTCCAGTGAGAACAAACCAAGTTTCTCGAACCTCTCCTCATAGGTAATGCCCTCCATGCCAGGAAACATCCTGGTAAATCTTTTCTGACTCTCTCCAAAGGCTCCACATCCTTCTGCTAGTGTGGCCACCAGAATTGAGTACTATATTCCAAGTGCAGCCGAAGTAAAGTTCTAGAAAGCAGCAACTTGCCAATTTTTAAACATAATGCATTTCTTAAGTTTTTATTTATGGGATGAGAGTGTTCCTAGCTAGACCAGCCTTTATTGTCCATCCTTAATGTTCCTTCAGAAGGTGGTGTTGAGTTGCCTTCTTGCACCACTGCAGTCCACCTACTGTGCTGTTCCAGGATTTGACACTGTGACAGTGAGGAGTGATGATAATTTCAAAGTCAGGATGGTAAGTGGCTTGGAGAGGAATCTCTAAGTGATGGTATTCCCAGATATCTGCTGCCTGTATCATTTTAATGGTACAGTTTGCGGGCTTAGAAAGTGCTGCCTAAGGATCCTTGATAAGATCCTACAGTGCACCTTACACGTAGCTGCCACTGACTGGTTCACCTTTATCTATTCTACTGGTAATATCCTCAAGGAAAACTCCAGCAGGTTTGTCAAACATGGTTTCGCTTTCAACAAACCTATGTCGACTTTGCCTAATCCATTAACATTTTCCAAGTGTCTGGTTATTGTATCCTTTATAATTGGCTTTAGCATTTTCCCTTCTACTGACGTTCGTAACCAACCTGTAATTCCCTGCTTCCACCTTCCCTCCTTTTTTCAAATAGCAGGACTACATTTACTATTCTCCAATCTGTTCCAGAATCTACAGAATTTTGGAAGATGATCACTAACACATCTACTATTTCCATGACCATCTCCTTTAGTATCCTGGGATGTAGATTATCAGGCCATAGGGATTTGTCAGCTTTCAGTCCCATTAATTTTTCTAATTTTTTCTAGTAATAATAATTTCCTTCAACTCCTCCTTCTCAATGGACACTTGATTGCTTAGCATTTCTAGGAAGTTATTTGTAAAGATGTGACTAAAGCAATTGTTAAAGTGCTCTGTCATTTCCTAATTCTCTGTTATAAATTCTCCGGCTTCAGACTGGAAGGGACCTATATTTGTCTTCACTGATCTTTTTCTTTTTATATACTTATAAAAACATTTGCAATCTGATTTTATGTCATTTGCAAGATTGCACAATGATATTTGTGCAATTCTTCTTTAGCTCGAATGTTACTTGTCAGC
Organism: Sphyrna mokarran; assembly: GCA_024679065.1. Taxonomy (NCBI): domain Eukaryota; kingdom Metazoa; phylum Chordata; class Chondrichthyes; order Carcharhiniformes; family Carcharhinidae; genus Sphyrna; species Sphyrna mokarran. Next base: position 44,571,246 of record JAGIQG010000018.1, read on the forward strand.
CCAAGGATATTGTCCAGGTCTGGCTGTACTTTCCACAGAGACTGCTTCAGTATCTGAGGAATTGCAAATTGTGTAATTGGTGAACATCCCCACTTCTCACCTCATGATGGAAGGCAGGTCATTGATGAAGCAGTTGAAGATGGTTGGGCCTATCCTGAGGAATCCCTGCAGTGTTGTCCTGGAACTGAGAAGACTGATCTCCAACCATCACTACTGACCTGGATCGATGCTGGGTGGTCTATTGGGTTTAATTCCTTTTTGTAGGCTTTACAGTGGTTTGTTACGATTGAATGGCTTGCTCCAATTCAGAGGGTAGTTAAGAGTCAACCACATTACTGTAGATCAGGGAAGGTGATGGCCTAGTAGTATTATCGCTAGGCTATTAATCCAGAAATTCAGCTAATGTTCTGGGGACCTGCGTTCGAATCCCACCACGGCAGATGGTGGAATTTGAATTCAATAAAAAAAAATTTGGAATTAAGATCTACTGATGACCAGAGTTGATTGTCAGGAAAATCTATCTGATTTACTAATGTTCTTTAGAGAAGGAAATCTGTTGTTCTTACCTGGTCTGACCTACATGTGACTCCAGGACCCACAACAATGTGGTTGACTCTCAGCTATTCTCTAAGAGCAACTAGGGATGGGCAATAAATGTTGACTAGACAGCGATGCCTATGTCCCAGGAATGAACAAAAAAAATATTTGGTTTCACATGTAGGCCAGACTAGGTAAGGACGGCAGATTTCCTTTCCTAAGGAACATTCGTGAACCAGATAACTTTTTATAACAGTGATTTGGTGGTCACTTTCTTCATTCAGATTTTTACAAATTGAATTTAAATGCCATCACCTGTTGGGGAATGATTCGAACCCGAGTCTCCAGAGCATTACCCTGGGTCTCTGCATTACTAATGATACCAGCACACAGTGGCACAGTGGTTAGCACTGTCGCCTCACAGCGCCAGAGACCCGGGTTCGATTCTTGGCTTGGGTCATTGTCTGTTTGGAGTTTGAACCTTCTCCCCGTGTCTACATGGGTTTCCTCCGGGTGCTCTGATTTCTTCCCTTAGTGCGAAAGATGTGCTGGTTAGGTGCATTGATCTGAACAGGCACTGAAGTATGACAACTGGGGGAATTTTACAGTAACTTCATTGCAGTGTTAATGTAAGCCTACTTGCGATTAATAAATAAACTTTAACTTTACCTTTTTCCTTCCCTTGTGAGGATTCTTGTTTTTGTTTTGAAAAATCCCCTTTTCTTTTGACTGTGTGACTTGACCACTCTTCAGCCGGAGGGTAGATGCTCAACTGATTCTACAATCACCATCGATAAACATAGAAACATAGAAGATAGGAACAGGAGGAGGCCAATTGGCCCTTCAAGTCTGCTCCGCCATTCATTACGATCATGGCTGATCATCCAACTCAATAGCCTAATCCTGCTTTCTCCCCATAACCTTTGATCCCATTCACCCTAAGTGCTATATCCATCCGTCTCTTGAATACATTCAATGTTTTGGCATCAAGTACTTCCTGTGGGAATGAATTCTCACAGGTCTCCTCACTTCCATTCTAAATGGTCTATCCCGAATTCTCAGATTGGGACCCCTGGTTCTGACTCCCCCACCATCGGGAATATCCTCCCTGCGTCTATCTTGTGTAGTGCTGTTAGAATTTTGTAAGTCTCTATGAGATCCCCCTTCATTCATCTGAATTCTAGTGAAAAGAACCCAAAACTAGTCAATCTCTCCTCATACATCAGTCCCCCCATCCCCGGAATCAGCCTGGCAAACCTACGGGGCATTCCCTCGAGAGCAAGAACATCAGAAAAGAAACTCCCTGTAACCAGTTATTATAGAAATGCTGGGAGGCATGAGAGTGTTCCCATATTGCAAACGTATTAACCACAGATAATTAACTCTCATCCTAAGATGCAAGCTCCTGCTGTTTTGTTGGTGCTCCATTAAGTGCACCGAAGCAGAGGAACATCTTCCAGTTCCTGTTAAGTGAGTAGCGCCCACGCCCATAAGGAAGACACAGTCTGGTAATAATAACCTACAGAAACATCCTTTAACACTGAGGCGAAAAATTTCAGGGGACATTTCAGGCCTTGGGTGACTGCATGGAGTTTATATGTGTGTGCTCCCTTTGGGCGTTCCGCTTTCCTCCCACAGTCCAAAGATGTCAGTTTAGGTGGATTGGCCATTCTAAGTTGACCCTTCACTGCTACCTCACAATGCCAGGGACCCAGGTTCACTGGGTCACTGTCAGTGTGGAGCCTGCACGTTCTCCCCATATCAGTGTGGGTTTCCTTCGAGTGCTCTGTTTCCCTCCTACAGTCCAAAGATGCGCAGGTTAGAACAAGAACAAAGAACAAAGAACAGAACAGCACGGGAAACAGGCCCTTCGGCCCAACATCCAGGGCCGCCACCTCGATGTTCCCACTTGATCCCTGTCTACGTTTATAGATCTATGGATTGAAACTGGTTGATTGGCTATGCTAAGTTGCCCCTTAGTATCAGGGAATTAGCAAGGTAAATATATGAGGTCATGGGGACAGGACCTGGATAGGATTGTGGTCAGTGCAGACTCAATGGGCCGAATGGCCTCCTTCTGCACTGTAGGGAATTTTTGATTCTATGAAAATGCAAGATAAAACACAGCAGTTAGGTTATCTTCCCCATTTTCTAGGCAAATGTATCCAATGATACCTGGTCTACTTTTTGTTTGTAGTGATGTGAACGATTGCATGAGTTCAGAAGAATCGCATGACGGGTCTTTCATAGGATTTAGCACAGAAGGGATTGGTATATAATAAAACAAAATAGTGTGTGTTAGAAGTACGTCACAAGAAGACAATGTCTTCTGAAGAATTCTGAAGTAGCAGGTTTATTTTCAGTTTATTTGATAGCTTGGAAAGAAAGCTTAGCTTTTCTTAGAATATTTGCTAAGGTCTACTGAAGGAAAAAACAAGTTAGTTTTACCCATTCGTGGGAATGGGTATCACTGGTTGGGCCGGCATTTATTGCCCATCCCAAGTTGCCCTTGGAGGACAGTTGAGAATCAACCACATTGCTGTTGCTCTGGAGTCACGTGTAGGCCAGACCAAGTAAGGGCAACAGATTTCCTTCTCTAAAGGACATTAGTGAAGCAGATGGGTTTTTCTGACAATGTTTCAAGGTCATCGATAGATTTTTAATTCCGGATATTTTTTTTGAATTCAGATTCCACCATCTGAAGATGATCAGAGGGTTAGATAGGGTGGATAGTGAGAGCCTTTTTCCTCAGATGGAGATGGATAGCATGAGGGGACATAGCTTTAAATTAAGGGGTGGTAGTTATAGGACAGATGCTAGAGATGGGTTCTTTACTCAGAGGGTAGTAAGGGCGTGGAATGCCCTGCCTGCAGCAGCTGTGGTTTAAGGGTCGCCAAGTTTAAGGGCGTTCAAATGGGCAGTGGATAGGCATATAGATAGCATTGGAATAGTTTAGGATAGAGGGTCATAAAATTGGTTCCATTGGTCAGCGCAACATCAAGGGCCGAAGGGCTGTACTGCGCTGTAATGTTCTATGTTCTATCTGCCTGGGCGGGATTTGAACGTGGGTCCCCAGAACATTTCTGGATTAATAGTTTAGCGATAATACCACTAGGCCATCACCTCCCCTAAGAAGGAACTAGCTATTTGACAGTTCCCATCCAGTGATCTCTGATCATATGTTTATATTTAAACTTAGGATCCAAATCTAACCTGTTTTGTTGTAAAATCAGGTAAGGCTAATTGGGTTGGATTTTTGCCAGAATATTATCACTGCTCATGCTGGCAGGAGTTTCCTATCCCGCTGCTGTGAACGGAAATTTGGCTTGCACAGTGGGATGATGGCGGGATTGGCTGGTAAGATAACAACATGGACTTCACACGATAAATGTTTGTCATGGCTTAGATTCGAAACTCCAAGGTTCTTTATGGGGAATCATAAATTTTGCATCTTGAATTTGGCTAGGATAAGCATGAGATGTTTCACTTCAAGTATGATTCAAGTGACCCACTCGGGAGCTTTATCGAACAAAGTTTGTTTAAGAATATCATTAACTTTATAGTAAAAAATTAGTAAGAACTTTTATCAATTACAAACAAGAAACAAAACAACCACCATAATATAACTGAATGAGTATCTCTAATGTTAAAGTTAAAGTTTATTTATTGGTCACAAGTAGACTTACATTAACACTGCAATGAAGTTACTGTGCAAATCCCCTAATTGCCACACTCTGGTGCCTATTCAGGTACACTGAGGGACACTTCAGCATGGCCAATGTACATCTTTGGACTGTGAAAGGAAATCAGAGCTCCCAGAGGAAACCCATGCAGACACCCAGAGAATGTGCAAACTCCTCACTGACAGTGACCCAAACCCGTGTCCCTGGGGCTGTGAGACAGCAATGCGAACCACTGTTCCACCCTTCCGCAATGTGTACCAAATAAAATCAAAACCCTTAGACAAAACTCCTTAAACAGATATATCACTACACAGGCTAATACTTACACAATACTAGTTCCCTGGGTTGAATGCTGATTTCAAATGATCTTGAAAATTTAGAGCAGCTTTGTAGTTATCAGCTGCCCACAACACTGCTTCTTTACTGCAGGAGGGCAAGCAAGATATGCTTTCAGCTAAGTGGTAACATTTTAAATGTAAAAAACATAAAGAAACTTCTTTCAGCTATGGGTCTAACACTGCAGCCAAAATAAAACTAAAAACCCTTGTCACCTGACTGGCACACGGGGTTTTTTTTTCCTCCTCCCTCCAACGTCATCACCTCAGTTTGTGAGCATGATTTTAGAAAAGATTTTTTTTTAAAGGGACACTAACATCACACATTTTTGTTTGAAAGCTCAATATTAATTACATTTTTGAGGAAAGAACATAGCAAGGTAGAGGGGTGAATTTTTCCCATTCTGTCAGTCACGGGAATCATAGCAGGCGGGAGGGGGTCAAAATCCTGGAACACCCTCCCTAAGAGCACTGTGGGTGTACCTACATCACATAAACTGCAACTGGTTCCACAAGGCAGTTCACCACCACCTTCTCAAGGGAAGTTAGGGATGGGTCTAGCCAGTGAAGACCATGACCCATGGAAGAATAATCAAAAATAAACTTGAGGTAGCTTTAACTTGCCCCATAAGACCATAAGATATAGGAGCAGAATTAGGCCATTTGGCCCACTGGGTCTGCTCCACCATTCAATTATGGTTGATATGATTCACCCCAATTCTCCTGCTCCCCCCATAAACCTTGATCCCCTTATTGATCAAAAACCTATTGATCTCTGTCTCACAGACATTCAAAGACTTGGCCTCCACAGCCTTCTGTGGCAATGAGTTCCACAGATTCATCATTCACTGGCTGAAGAAATTCTTCCTCATCTTGTTTTTAAAGGAGCATCCCTTCATTCTGAGGTTGTGCCCTTGAATTCTAATCTCATCCACTACTGGAAATTTCCTCTCCATGTCCACTCTATCCAGACCTCTCAGTATTCTGTAAGTTTCAATTAGATTTCCCCCCCCCCCACCTCATCCTCCACTCAGTATAGACTCAGACGCCTTAACTGTTCCTCTTGTGACAAACCTTTCATTCCTGAGATTATTCTTGTGAAGCCCCTCCGGACCCTCTCCAAGGCCAGCACATTCTTCCTTCGGTATGGGGCCCAAAACTGCTCCGATTAACTTATTGTATCACCAGGTGCAGAGGGAGTGCTGCATTGCTGGAAGTGTTCCATTGAGGATGAGACATGACACTGAGGCCTATCAGCATGATCAGGTGGATGCAAAGCATCCCAGCGTGCAGCATCAACAAGGGGCAGGGACATTATCCCCAATGTCCCAGTCAATATCCATTCCTCAATTAACATCACACAAAACAGATGATTATCACATTGTTATGAGAGTTTGCTCTGTGCAGATTGGCTATCCGTATTTCGTATATTACAACAGACTCCACTTGTGGTGATTGGGCCTTTAAGGGCAACACAGCAGAGTTAGGGACTCCTGGGTAGGGTGACCAGGAATCACCCCAGAGTTCTCCTAAGCAGACGCATTCAGGAACTGGCAGCAGACACGTTGTTACAAGACATGTTGTAAGGGAATCCTCAATTGTTCACTATTGAGGTCTCTGGAAGTGTGTTCATCAGACTTTTTCAGAAGTAAAGTGTTTTCAGACATCCAGTGGCTCTCAGCTCAGTTCCCTTCTTCCTGACTCTGGCTCCCTCGATCAGGCGACGAGTATTTTTGAATGGGGGATGCCCTTGGGAAGCTCATGAGCAACCCCGCATTGTTTGCTTCTCATCCTCTCTATCGTTGTAAACTGCTCCCTTCCACAAGTGGCATGGGTTGTTCACTTGAGGGCTCAGAAAGGCTGCCCACGGGGTGGTAGTGGAGATGGAGGGCAGAGGATTTCGGCTCCTATGAAAACCCTTTCTTTCTTAAAATACTGAGCCAACCTGGCAGAGAAACATGCTGAGTACCCCTGCTCTGGATGGCTAACCAGTCATCCTCCTACTGGAGCTGAGGACTGTGACAATCCTATTCCTTCAACCATACTCTGTCTCCCCTCCCCACTCCATGGTCAAATAGCCCGTCAGCAATCACTGTCCAGTGTCACACAGAAATAATGTCCACCAGGCAGGATTGCTTTGTCCAAAGGCACTCAGGAGATCTCTGGTAGCCATGAGGAGAAGATTGGTGCTTTACTATAAGGAGGTAAACCTTTTTAAAAGCGCATGGTACCACAGTGGCACAAAGTCACTGCAATCTTAATGTAAGTCTACTCGTGACATTGGCACAGTGGATAACACTGCTGCCCCACAGTGCCAGGGACCTGGGTTCAATTCTCAGGTTGGGTGGCTGTGTTGAGTTTGATGTTCTTCTGTGTCTGCGTGGGTTTCCTCCGGGTGCTCCAGTTTCCTTCCACAGTTCAAAAAGACATGCTGATCAGTGCTCCTGCAGTGTACCCGAACAGGTGCCGGAGTGTGGCAACTAGGGGATTTTCACAATAACTTCATTGCAATGTTAATGCAAGCCCTCCTTATGACACTAATAAATAATATGATAAAAAGGGAAGAGTTTTTGGATTCTGAAAAGTTCAGAAGTTAAATTTCCAAGCTTATGAAATGCAAATCAAAATCCATGGGGATTTTAATGTTGCATCAATATGTGCAATTATGATTCCAATTTATTTATCTCCTAGGTGACTCAACGGCTGCTGTAGATCTTCAGGGAGTAAAAAGAATGAGGTTATATTACAAGCATTGTAATGGAAGTGAGATAATAATCTGATAAAATCGAGCTGTAGTTCTTATTTTATTGTTGAGATCTTGCATTTTATAAGCTTGTACAATGTTACAAAGAGAAAAAAAATGAATGTATTTTCCTGTCTGGAAGAAGGGAGAGGAGATATGATAAAAATTCTAAAACTGTTTGACTTGCTAAAGGCGGATCTCCATGCCACTGATTACGGGAGAATTAACTGGCAGCAAGGGGAACATTTCCTCTACTTCTATCTTGTAGCAGATTGTAAATGAAGCCATAAATAGATACATACATAACTTTGCCACAATTAACAAAGGATGGTATCACCCTGACTACAAATGTCTCTCGCATATTTTTGGAAATAAAATCCCAAGGCGGGACCGAGTGATTCCTTTCCTCTCTTCATAATTGAACTATATTCTCTCCTCGGGGATTGTAATCTGCGCTGAGTGTGCTTGCACGTTTTTTTTCAATTAAAAAGAAACCTTAGGGGTAACAGTATAAATCGGATCCTGCAGCGAGCAATGCTTAAACCTGCCACGTGTAGCAAATTTCGGCTGGTTGCCTTGGAGAGGTGTTTGTCGCAGAATGGAACTAATACCACAGGTGCTTAACAGGATTACCAGCAACAGGAAATAGGCCTCCTAAATCAAATCAAATCCTGTTCCCAATCTACTTGAAAATGAGTATTAAAATCTCTGTGACTATAATGCCGCGACTGATTTGACTGCTTATGAGCTCATGTGGAAGTGCTGGATGTAAGCGGAGTAAGAAGTCTTACAACACCAGGTTAAAGTCCAGCAGGTTTATTTGGAATCATGAGCTTTCGGAATGCCGCTCCTTCCTCAGTGGAGAGTTGGTTTCACAAACGTGGAATATATAGGCGATTGCAAAATGATGGTTGGAATGCGAGACTTTACAGGTAATCAAACCTTTACAGGTACAGAAAGTAAGAGTAGGGAGAGGCATAATCACTGCTGGACAGTCACCAGGCTGGAGTGTTCCTTTCCAGTCAGGAATAAAGAGCAAAGAAAATTACAGCACAGGGGCCTGCATGGGATTGTTGTCAGTGTAGACTCAATGGGCTGAATGGCCTCCTCTGTATTCTTGGGATGTTATGATTCTATATAGGCTTTAAAGAGTATAGGCAGTGAGCTTCCTTCACTCAGGGGCAATAGACAATCGGCACTCCAAACCTGCACTGACCATACTGCCAGACAACTAAAATGGTCCCTTTCCGGGGACCATATCCCTCTATTCCATCCTATTCATGTATTTGTTGAGACGCCCCTTAAAAGTCACCACCATATCCGCTTCCACTACCTCTCCAGGCATCCACTACACTCTGTGTGAAAAATCTGCCTCATCTCCTTTAAACCTTGCCCCCCGCACCTTAGACCTGTGCCCCCTAGTAATTGAACACTTCAGCAGGCAAGGACATTCAGCCTCTGATCTTCGGATAAGCGTTCTCCAAGGTGGCCTTCAAGACACACAAAACTGATAGCCAAGTTCTGCATACATGAGGACAGCCTCAACTGGGATCTTGGATTCATGTCGCACTATTTATAATCCCCACGACTTGCTCGGGCTTGCAAAATCCTACGAACTGTCCAGGCTTGAGACAAAATCTTTAACCTGTGATTATCCCCCTCTCCACTCGCACTGTCTGCACCTGTAAAGACTTAATTACTTGCAAAGAGTCACATTCCAAACATTACCTTGTATTGAGTTTGTATGTATATATGCCCTGTTTGTGAACCTAACTCCCACTCACCTGATGAAGGGGCGATGCTCTGAAAACTCGTGCTTCCAAATAAACTTGTTGGACTTTAACTTGTTTTTGTGACACTACTTATGGTGCCCACCCCAGTCCAACGCCAGCTTACAACATGGATGTAAGCTGGCATACATTGACACCAGTACCAATTCTAGAGGAAGATTCTCAAAGTTTTACCTTTGAGTCAATATCTAAGATTTGACACTGGGATGAAATCTTATTTGTCAAGTCCCCTGTGAACTTGTTCCGCTCCTTTTGCGAAGGAAGCTTGTCATCAGTTCTGGTTGCCCTACTATAGGAAGGATATTATTAAATTAGAAAGGGTTCAAAAAAGGACGTTACCGGGAGTGGGAGGTTTGAATTATAAGCAGGGACTGGATTAGCTGGGACTTTTTTCCCCAGAGCGTAGGAGGATAAGGGCTAATTTTATAGATGTCTATAAAATAATGAGGGGCAGAGGTAAAGTAGGACTATAAGATATAGGACTAGAATTAGGCCATTCGGCCCTTCGACCCTGCTCCACCATTCAATCATAGCCCATAAATTTCCCAACCCCATTCTCTTGCCTCTTCCCCGTAATCTTTGATCCCTTTACCAATCAAGAACCTATTTATCCCTGCCTTAAATACATTGGCCCCCACAGCCCTGTGTGGCAATGGATTCCACAGATTTGCCACCTCTAGCTGAAGAAATGCCTCCTCATCTCGGTTCTAAAAGGTTGTCCCTTCACTCTGAGGCTGTGTCCTGGGTTCCTAATCTCTCCTATTAATGGAAACATCATCTCCATATCCACTCTATCCAGGCCTTTCAGTATTCTGTACGTTTCAGTGAGATTTCTCCTCATCCTTCGAAATTCCATTGAGTACAGATCCAGGGGTTTTAGTAGAGCAAATATGTGGGGTTACGGAGATAGGGCTTGGATGGGATTGTTATCAGTGCAGACTCAATGGGCTGAATGGCCTCCTCTATACTCTTGGGATGCTATGGTTCCATATAGGCTTTAAAGAGTATAGACAGTGAGCTTCCCTCACTCAGGGGCAATAGACAAAGATGGTGAGGTGAGGGGAGGGAGGCAGTAATTGGGGAAAGGGAGATCCACAAGGTTCAAACCACGAGGAACAGGGAGCTGTGGGCAGGCATGAGGATAAAATATCTTCGGAGCTTAAAGATGAAAGCAAATGGGAGGTTTGCAAGCTCAGGTATGAAGGGGATGCACATTTCCCTTTCAAAGGCCAGGTTTGAGTTACATTGGCACCTGGGTGAGACTGGAGTTAATAGTGGGTAATGAGAAATAGAGAAAAGCTATTAAACTTTGGGTTCTCAGGCTGAAGGGAAATCAATCATTAGCATTGCTTCCCTCAGTGTTACATCTTGGAGTTTTAAATGAGATAAATCAGCTGTGGGAACTATCATGTTTATTACGCTCAGTGATTTATCAGGAACAATCTCTCCGGGTTTGCTCCGTGCCTCCTCTTGTTTTAATAAAAGCAGCTGTCCCTGAGCTGTATTCGAACCTGCATAAACAGCGCCATCAGAGCTGGAGGATTTCTGTCCATCTCGTTTGGATGAAGAATGGTGTGTGATCGGAGTGAATTTACAGAAACAATCCTGGCACGGTGGTTAGCACTGCTGCCTCACGGCGCCAGGGAGCCTGGTTCCATTCTAGCCTCAGGTCACTGTCTGGGTGGAGTTTGCATGTTCTCCTCGTGTCTGTGTGGGTTTCCTCTGGGCACTCCGGTTTCCTCCCACAGTCCAAAGATGTGCTGGTTAGCCTTGCTAAATTGCCCCTTAGTGTCAGGGAGGTTAAGGCTGTAAATATGTGGGGTTAAGGGGATAGGAACTGGGAGGGATTGTTGTCAGTGCAGACCTGATGGGCCAAATGGCCTCCTTCTGCATTGTAGGGATTCTCCGAACTCAGCAGAAGAATGGTGCAAAAGGCGACAAAATGCCTGAATTATTTCACCAAGGCTCCATTTCGATGACACTTGTGAAAGGTAAAATCCATCAAAACTACAAGCTTTAAAACAATACACCCGGGGTTTTTATTGGAAAAGAGAAGGTAAATGCAGATTCAAGGAGAAACAGTCAGGAGGTCAGGTTAATCGCATCTACTAAAGAGGCAGCATAAGGATAAGGGGCTGAATGGCTTCCTTCTGCTTACAGAACTACAGAATCCTTACAGTGCAGAAGGAGGTCATTCAGCCTATGGAGTCTGCATCAACTCTCTGAAAGAGCATCTTCTCCAGTCCCATTCCCCCTCCCTGTTCTTATAATCCTGTGCATTTACCATGGCTAATCTCCTAATCTACATATTTTTGGACACTAAGGGCAATTTATAATGGCCAATCCACATCTTTGGAGTGCAGGAGGAAACCGGAGCACCCGGACGATACCTACACACAAATGAGGAGAAGGTGCAAAATTACCACCTTCTGCACTGTATATTTTATTTAGTAGTGTCACAATAGGCTTACATTAACACTGCAATGAAGTTGCTGTGAAAATCCCCCAGTTGCCACACTGTTTGGGTACTCTGAGGGAGAATTTAGCATGGCCAACACACCTAACCAGCAGTCTTCTGGACTGCGGGAGGAAACTGAAACATCTGGAGGAAACCCACACAGACATGGGGAGAATGTGCAGACTCTGCACAAGCCAGGAATTGAACCCGGGTCCCTGGTGCTATGAGGCAGCGGTGCTAATCATTGTGCCATCAAGGCACTCACGGATTCTAAGGTGGGGAGTTTTCTCCTGTTGTAGCGATAGTGTGGTGGTGAGAGGGGTGGTGTTCAGTGATCCTAGATGGAAGCTCAGTAAGATTGTCAGGGTGGCTGATTCTGAGGGGAGGGACAGAGCAGATTAACGTGGGTGGCTGAAATGAAGCACTCTGCCTGCTCTTGGCCCACAAGCTGTGCTGGGTTGGGTAGAAACAGTAAAAAATCTCACCACACCTGGTTAACATCCAACAGGTTTATTTGGTAGCAAACAGAAGTAGCTTTGCCCCTTCATCAAGTATATGCCCTGTTTGCGATCAGAACTCCCTACTCATCTGATGAAGGGGCAAAGACTCGAAACATTGTGGCGTTTGCTACCAGATAAACCTGTTGGACTTTAAACCGGTGTTGTGAGACTTCTTACTGTGTTCACCCCAGTCCAATGCCAGCATCTTCGCATCTTGGGTAGGAACAACATTGACGGGAGCTCTGTGAGAGAGGAGAGACTGAATAACAGAAGGTGTAATCTTCCAGGGTCAGAGGGAATGATGATGGGGAAAGAAAAGAAGCAAAAGATCAAGTTAGTGCAGATGGGTTATGGCCTGAAAGCGAAAACTGAAAACAAGGAAAGAAAAGAATACAATACGGGGAGACAGCGATTCAGATCAGAAGACTTTATCCTAGGGGATGTGACTGCTTCCTGACACAAAGCTTCCAGTTCCCTCACTGATGTGCCGCATTGTCTGCAGCTCAGCCTCCGGCTCGTTGACTCTGAGGTAAAGTTCCTCAAGCTGCAGACACTTACTGCAGATGTGCTTACCCTGGATCACACTAGTATCCAAAAGCTCCCGCATGCTACAGCTTTGATACATCATCTGTCCTGCTTACAAAGTTTAACAGCTTGATTCAAATATTTATTTTCTTTTAAATTTTTATTAACCTTATCGCTAACACCAATAGAACAAAGAACAAAGAAAATTATAGTACAGGAAGAGACCCTTCGGCCCTCCAAGCCTATACTGACCATGCTGCATGACTTAACTAAAACCCTCTACCTGGTCAGGGACCATATCCCTCTATTCCCATCTCACTCATGTATTATTAGCATTTTAAACCTTTGGAAAATAAACTGTGACTACTTACTGGATTTTCACCAGATATTTATCTATAGAACACAAGAAGTCAATTCCAACAGGGTGAAACATGGTCCAAAATACTTCCTAGGACAAAAATGCAACACAATTTGACACTTTGGGCAGGGTTTTACTGTCGTGCCCATCATAGAAATTGGGGTGAGTGAAGGATGGGCCATGGGAAGGTCTGTTGATCTTGGGTGGAATGAGCAAGAATCCCACCCATAATCACATTAAGAGATACTACGACAGGGGACCAGAAGCTTTGTCCACAAAGTTAGCTTTAAGCAGCCTCTTAAAAGATGAGTGAATGGCAGAACGAAAGTTTTTAAAAGTTTATTTATTAGTCACAAGTAAGACGTACATCAACACTGCAATGAGGTTACTGTGAAATTCCCCTAGTCACTACACTCCGGCGCCTGTTCTGGTCATTGCAACTAACCAGTTTTTCAGACTGTGGGAGGAAACCAGAGCACCTGGAGGAAACCCCTGCAGACACAAAGAACAAAGAACAAAACAGCACGGGAAACAGGCCCTTCGGCCCAACGAGCCTGTGCCGCCACCTCGATGTTCCCACCTCTACCCGTGATCCCTGTCTATGTTTATAGATCTATGGATTAAAAACCAAATTTGAGACAATTTAGGGAGAATTTGTTTTGCCAATTAGCCTAAGAGCACATCTTTGGGATGTGGGAGGAAACCGGAGCACCCGGAGAAAACCCACGCAAGCACGGGGAGAATGCGCAAACTCCCACAGACACAGGCCCAAATCCATGTATCTGCACAGCACAGCGATAGTCACTGAGCTGTCGTGTTGCCCCATCAAATGGTCCAGGTCAAGCGTACACTAACGATGTGAAGCACTAGGATACTCTCGAAAAAAATCCAAGAGCAGCCCTCTCACGACCCATCGCGTGTATGCCCCTCGTTAGACAATGAGGTGGGCCAAAGACAAATTCACCAATATCATCACCTATTTACACACTTCCCAGGGACTTCCAAGGCTCATGACCCCTATTTTAAATCAGTTTTTAATACCCCTCCATTCCCATTCTGTTCATGTGCCCCTCTAAGTATTTCTTAAATAACTTCAGAGTGCCTGCCTCCACCACTTTACTTGGCAGTGCATTCCATATCCCCACCACCCTCTGTGTGAAAAAACTCCCTCTAGCATCCAAATTATACCTTTACCCCCTCACCCTAAGCCCGTGACCCCTTGTGCTATTCGAGTCCATCCTAGGAAAAAGCTTAACCCTGTTTACTCTATCTATACCCCTCATAATCTTGTACACCTCTATTAGATCTCCCGGGGAGAACACGGAGATTCTGCATAGACAGTGACCCAAGGCTGGAATTGAACCCTTTGCTAACCATTGTGCTGCCCATATGGGAGAGGTTTAGAGAGAAAAATGGACAGCAAAAATGGATTTTAATCTGTTTTGTGTTCTTGCGCACATCACTCTCTCTGCTTTTGAAGGATATTATTTTTTAAGCTTGTGCTATTGGCAATTGCTGTGCCGACTATGGGATAAATTGGGAGTCATTGCTGCCTCTGTGGGCTCCCACGTGCACCACCAGAATTACTTTCTCATGTTTCCGGGCAATGCAATGCAAACATCTCATCCGTGCCATTTCTCAGAAGTCCCGAGGCCAGTAAATAACATCAATAAGGATCATTTTCAGAATGTGCACAGTTGATTCTTCAGTTACTGTGGTGCTACTGAATCCACGTCATGATAAAAAGAATGACACTGACACCTATCACCACATTACAGCACTTTGTATCCAGGGTTTGATTCCCAGCTTGGATCACTATCTGTGTGTGAAGTTTGCACATCCTCCCCATGTCTGCGTGGGTTTCCTCCGGGTGCTCCAGTTCCCTCCCACAGTTAGAAAGACGTGCTGTTTAGGTGCTAAATTTTCCTTCAATGTACCCGAACAGGCGCCGCAGTGTGGCGACTGGGGGATTTTCGCAGTGACTTCAATGCGGTGTTAATGTCAGCCTACTTACGACACTAATAAATAAACTTAATGAAGTGGTTCTGCAGATTAAATGCAATTAGCTGAAGATCTTACATAACCTGGCCAATTGGGAGTTGTAAATGTGTCAAGTTATTCTTTGTGGAACCAGGCAAATGTGGTAAACACATTCTTCTCACATCTAGATTGAGTTATCAAAGTGTTGTTGTCTAGACTTTGTGTCTCACTAATAAAACAGCCAAATTCTTGGTGTAGGGAATCAAGAGTCTTCGGCAGAGAACATTATGTAGTTTGGATGTCAAATTGAATTATGATGAAGGACACTGATTGTCCTCTCTTTTTAAACTCTTGGAAACACTGGAATATGAAGTCTCTGTACCAAGAATACCAAGTACACAAACTTTGAAGATGTGAAGTCTCATCATGTGTAGGAGGATTTATTGCTGGCATGGACTTTTGATTTGATCTGGTGTATCATTGCAGTGAAAAGTATTGTTTCTTGTACGCTATTCTTGTACAAAGCATACTATTCATAGAGCACATAAGGGAGAAGGAAAGGAAAGTTACATGGATAAGATGGGTTTAGAGGAAGCTGGTCCAAACGCAGGCAATTGGGACTAGCATAGAGGTTAAAAAGGGGTGGCATGGACATGTTTGGCCGAAGGGCCTGTTTCCATGTTGTAAACATCTATGACCCTATGACTCTATGAGAGGGTGTTGCCAGACCTCTTACTATGAGAGGGGCAGCATGCGGTGTTACAGTGATAGCTGGGGTGTAGAGGAAGATCAACTCAATATATGGTATGCCCATTCAAAAGTCTGATGGAAAGAAGCTGTTCTTGAGTCAATTGGTATGGAATCTCAGACTTTTATATACAGTTCTTCCTTGTATCTTTTAACAGACTTTGAGATCTAGCCCCACAAATCAATATTTCTCGCTATTGAAGTATGCATTGATGTATTAATGGCAAGTCTTGATGCATCGGTGAATTTTCCCCTTGTAGAATCATAGAATCCTAGTGGGCAAAAAGAGGCCATTCGACCCATTGAGTCTACACTGACTATAATCCCTTCCAGACCCTACCCCAGAACCCCATGAATTTACCCTAGCTAGCCCCCCCCGACACTAAGGTCAATCAATATAACCTGCTCATCTTTGGACATGTGCACTAGAACATAGAGCAGTACAACACAGGAACAGGCCCTTCAGCCCATCATGTTATGCCGAATTAAACTAATCCCTTCTTCCTGCCCTTGGTACATATCCCTCTATTCCTTGCATATTCATGTGCTTATCTAAAAGCCCTTAAATGCCCCATCGCAATAAGTCCAGTAGTTCCATATCTAACATTTCTCCCAGCTGTTTCACTAATGTTTTTTATGTGTATCGCAACAGGCCAAAGCCAATAAATAATAAGAAGCAGTTTGAGGACAGAGTAATGTTTATAACTATGAAACAATGCAGGTATAAACACAAAGTGATAAGGGAATTCAACTGATGAAATAGGGATTAAAAATTGAAAGCAGAATTCTTCTGCTGGGCAGAAGGAAAAGGTTTAAAATTTCATAAACATGCCTGGGCATAATTATGTATTGAAGGACAATATCCTGGAGTATTGAGTATGGCATAACACAAGGCAGTTCTAGCAATAAAAAGCAACTGGTCTTTATAATCGGAAAGTTATCGATAAATTGTAAGATATGACAATCTAACAATGCATGTGCTTAAGGATGACCCTAAGTAACTGAATCCTGGAAACTGTGCATTGCAAAGAAGTGATCACCGTCTGCATCACTCAGTACACTGTTTGATTGAACAATGTCGATTAGAAATGAAGGGTGTTTACGGGAGACAAAGAGGATGTGGTCCAGCATGAGTACTAAACATGCATTGGGGTGGCATGGTGGCACAGTGGTTAGCACTGCTGTCTCACAGCACCAGGGACCCAGGTTCGATTCCTAGCTTGGGTCAGTGTCTATGTGCAGTTTGGATGCTCCTCGTATCTGCATGGGTTTCTTCTGGGTGTTCTAGTTTCCTCCCACAGTCCAAAGATGTGCGAATTGGCCATGATAAATTGCCCTTAGTGTCAGGGTAAATGGATAGGGGTTACAAGGATAGGTCCTGCTTGTGATTGTCGTCTGTGCAGGCCCGATGGGCTGAATGGCCTCCTTTTGCACTGTCAGGATTCTATGATCTGTTTCATATTCTTGGTGGTCTAGTTTTTTAAGGGTATAAATATTGGAACTACACCATAGGATATTTAGATTTGTTGGATTCAAGGTAAAGGTATGCTGCTGTAATCTAATGATTATAATTCTCTCCTTAAAAGTTTGGTAACTTTCCATTTGGGGCTTTAAGATAAATATTACTTCACATATTGATGGATACCTTAAATTTCTCTCTAATATTAACAAGACTTGGATTAAAAGCAATATTATACTTACTTTTCCTAACACTTTTAATGTCACAATTAAATTACCATCAAAGTGAATTGCATGTTTGGTTCATTAATAAATTTTTATATGATTTAGAAAATATATTGTCTCATATAGCCTTCAGTGTCCAAGCTTAAAAACACATCTTTGATTCTTTTTGATTTCATTTATTATTGTCACATGTATTAATATATAGCAAAAAGTATTGTTTCTTGCACACTATACCATTCATAGAGAAGGGAAGGACAGAGTACAGCATGTAGTGTTATAGCCACAGCTAGGGTGTAGAGAACGTTCAGCTTAATGTGAGATAGGTCCATTCAAAAATCTGGCTTCAAGTATGTATCTAGTATATACAGACTAGGTATGTACTAGTCTGCCTTGGCCGGAGTCCTTAAGATGAGATAACTAGAAGAATCATGGAATCCCTACCGTGCAGAAGGAGGCCATTTGGCCCATCAAGTCTGCACCAACCCAATCCTCATCGAGGTCCTATTCCCCTACCTAGGCCCCCTGATACTAAGGAGCAATTTAATATTGCCAATCCACCCAACCAGAAACTGGAGTACCCACAGGAAATCCACGCAGATATGGGGAGAACATGCAGACTCCGTACAGACACCGTCCCGCCTTTACCTTTCTTCATATTTACCAGAGATGGCAATCAAACTCGGATGGTTTTTGTCGGGAAACACAGGAAGGTATCTTTTTGATTCCTTAGAGAAACTTCCCCACAAGCATTCCTGTCTATGGCAAACAGTGCATTCGTCAACCATGCTTGGTGAATCATGTCCATTTTGCAAAATATACAACTCAGGTCCTTTTCAAGTCCAAGATTTCCATGTATGACTCCATGTTTTGTTCTCCATCATGGTAACATTATACAGTGTCTTTAACATAGTGAAACTTTCCCAAGGCATTTCATAGGATTGATACTTGACACTACGGCAATATAAAATGATATTAGGTCAGTGATGACTAAAGGCGTCACCTGCATTGCTGCTAGATAAGGAGTTTCATGATGTTGACTCAGTGGTTAGCACTGCTGCCTCACAACACGAGGGACACGGGTTCGATTCCTCGCTTCAGTCACTGTCTGTGTGGAGTTTGTATGTTCACTCCATGTTTGCATGGGTTTCCTCTGGGTGCTCTGGATTCTTCCCACATTCTGAAAGATGTGCTGGTTAGGTGCACTGATCTGAATAGGCGCCCGACTGGGGCGGCTAGCGGAATTTCACAGTAACTTCATTACAATGTTAATGTAAACCTTACTTGTGATTAATAAATAAACATTGCATTAACTTTGTACGTCCAACTTTGATGAAAATATTTAAGCTTTCTTATCTCTCTTTCACCATTATGTGTTTCCTTTACAACCTGAGGCATTACTGCCTTTACTATTTTTGATGACACCTTTTGCCTTGACTCTCTGGGGATTTATCTTTTTTCTGGATTCTATCCTTCACAGGTTGAAATTGAGATTGAAAACCAAACCTTTGATTTATGAACTAATTCAAAATCACCTGCCATTCCTGCTGCTAATCTCACAGTTTTAACACTTTGCTCTTCCACATGAGTTCTCATTAATGTGGGAAGTGAAGCTTTAAATTCCTCCAAAATAATTGTTTACTGAAGTGCGCCATATATCTAATCTATTTTCAATGTCCTTACCCACCAATCAATGTAAGCTTACTTGTAGCACCAATAAATAAACTTCAACTCACCATAATCCCTAGGCACCTCCTCAGGCAGTGTGCAAGTACCCCACTCATTCTTATCTCCCAACTTTGTTTGAACCAACAATATCCATTTGGTCTACGGCTATTTTCATTGTTTAGCTAATTTCTCAAATGAATTGAAAAAAAGGTTCCATGTCCTTTTCATCAAACCTTGACAGTGCTTGAATATATTTAAACATATCCCAGTAGGCCTTTGACTAAGAAGTTGAATAGGTTAGGACTTTATTCCCTGGAGTGTAGAAAAATGAGGGAAGATTTGGTAAAGGTGTATAGATTTATGATGGGTATGGATAAAGTGAATGCAAGCAAGCTTTTTCCACTGAGGCTAGGGGAGAAAAAAACTAGAGGTGAAAGGTGAAGGGGGAAAAGTTTAAAGGGAATATTAGGGGGGGGGGCTTCTTTTTTCACACGGAGAGTGGTGGGAGTGCGGAATGAGCTGTCAGATGAAGTGGTAAATGAGGGCTCACTTTTAATATTTAAGAAAGACTCGGACAAATACATGGATGAACGGGGTGTGAAGGGACGTGGTCCAGGTGCAGGTCATTGGAACTAGGCAGAAAAATGGTTCGGCACAAGCAAGAGGGGCCAAAAGGTGTGCTGTAATGTTCTACGGTTCTATGGACTGATTCCATCTTATTCTCCTTAACTCTTGCCTTTGCCGCCACCATTTTAAATTCATGTTTTCCTTGAGTTCCTGTTTCTGAAGTTCAAAGACTGAGGGTAAGATTTTCCAGCCGCACTCGCCCCGAAACCGGAAAATCTCACCTGAGGTCAACAGACCTTTCCATGGTCTACCACTTCCCTGCTTTGATTTCTGTGGTGGATGGGATGCTGAAATTCACCCTCTTCTCTTTCCTTTTCCTCTTCTTTTGCCGCTCTCTTTTCCCTTTCCCTGGGCCGTTTTCACTCTTTCTCTCTTACCTTTTATTTTGTCATTGCCTCTCCCTTCCTTTCTTTTGCCACACTTTCTCTTTGCTTTGCTTGTAGTTCAAGCTGTTCTGTTTCTGCAGCCGGCTGCAATTGTTTCATTTGTAATTGAATTCTAGCCAGTTGTAATGATTCAGACTGCATCTCTGGCAACTTCAAACATTGTGCCATTACTGAAATTATCTCTGCCTTCCTAGCCTCTTCCGGAAAAATCAACTGCATCTTGTTTACCAACTCCAAAAGCTATATTATAACCACCCTGTGGGTATAACCACTCCGAGTGAGCTCCGTAGCGATGCAGGCCTGATGTCAACTTAGTTGAGTTAATGCTTTAGTGGGAATGAAAGACGTTTCGGAAACAGAACATTCTCATGAAGCTGTGAAGCACTTTATAGTTAAATAGCAGGACATTTGTTCTCAGGTGGACTTGGATATTGGATGGTACTTGTTGTTGTAGTTGAGTTGTTTCAGCTATGATTTCTCAGGTATTTCTTAGGGTTTCAGAGGTGTCGCTGCTGGATTTGCTTTGTCCAAGATATTTTAAACTGCGGACCCTGAAAGATAGTTTCTGTCACATGACTGCAGGTTCCGCGCTTCAACTGTGCAGACCAACACGGTTTAGTTGCAATTAACAATGGCCGTTCACTATTATCTCTGCTCCTAAAGTAGCCCAAATAGTTTCCTTTGCTCACTACGACACTCAGAGACAAACAGTCCAGGGATGCCATACTTCTTAAACATTGGCTCATCTATTAAACAAGGGGATGTTTAAACCTCACAGGTAATTGCAGAAGTAGCTTTATTCAGATCCAAAGATGTGCAGGTTAGGTGGATTGGCCATGCTAAATTTTTGCTTAGTGTTCAAAGATATGCAGGTTAGGTGGATTGGTCATGCTAAGTTGATGCTTAGAGTCTAAAGATATGCAAGTTAGGTGGATTGGCCATGCTAAGTTGACACTTAGTGTCCAAAGATGTGCAGGTTAAGTGGATTGGCCATGCTAAATTTCTGCTTAGTGTCCAAAGATATGCAGGTTAGGTGGATTGGCCATGCTAAGTTGACCCTTAGTGTCCAAAGATATGCAAATTAGGTGGATTGGCCATGCGAAGTTGACCCTTAGTGTCCAAAGATATGCAAATTAGGTGGATTGGCCATGCGAAGTTGACCCTTAGTGTCCAAAGATATGCAAATTAGGTGGATTGGCCATGCGAAGTTGACCCTTAGTGTCCAAAGATGTGCAGATAGGTGGATTAGCCATGCTAAATTGTCCCTTATTGTCCAAAAATGTGCAGGTTAGGTGAATTGGCCACACAAAATTGCTCCTTGCTATGACCATGCTAAATATGTGACCATAGATTGGCCATGCTAAATTGTGCCTTGGTGTTCAAAGGTATGCAGTTTAAGCTGGATTGGCCACGCTAAATTTCCCCTTACTGTCCAAAAATGTGCGGGTTAGGTGGATTGGTCATGCTAAATTGCCCTTAAGTGTCCCAAGATGTGCAGGTTAGGTTTATTGAACATTCTAACTTGCCCCTTCCTGTCCAAAGATGTGCGGATTAGATGGATTAGCCAGGTTTTATGTGTGGGGTTACAGGATTAGGGTGGGGAATTGGGCCTAGATACGGTGCTCTTTTGGAGAGTCAATGCAGACTCGATGGGCTGAATGACGCTGTAGGGGTTCTATGATAAATATTGGTGACAAAATCTAATTTAAATGCCTGTTGTCACACGTTAAGTTGCAGCTATCTTAACAGAATTTGTGACCATTTGTGCAAAGCCTGATCTTACAGACCTTAATACTCAATATCCTCATGCTTGCACTGAACGTAACTTCTAATTCTCCTCGGACAACTTGGTTACGTTGGAGGTGCTATATAAATACAAGTGGGCTTTTTTTTTGTAAGTAGCTATTCTGCAGGACCTTTGGATGCTGTGCTGAAGTCACTGCGCCGTTCGGAAACGAAACAGATTCCAGTTCTGCTCTGCGTTGTCTTCAGAACAGGTCCTGAATTATTACTGCCAATGTCACAGATTTAAGAAGGAGTTATCTTCAAACTCTCCAAACTGTTTCCCCCTCCGCCTCTTTGAATGAACAGAAATCACGGCAGATCATTTTCAGATATCTGGTCTATTTTAAGGTCAGTCACACGTGGGCCTCTAAGCTAAACATCAACTCGGATCCTGGTGTTCTGATGCAATCAAACTGTGCACCTTCTGGCTATGCAAGCCATCCAGGATTTTTTTTTCTCTCTCTCTTCTTAGCTGATTGGTAAATAATTTAGGAAAACAGTATGCGTCCTTGCGGTATTTTTACATCTCGGAAAATGATGATTAAACAGCAAAGAGGATTAAAATGATAACCCTCCATACGCAACTGCCACTTACTTGCTTGAGTCATGCACCCTGGGGCACGCCACATGCACGTCCCGGTTCTAAATATAACTGTGTGCCAATCTCAGCTAATTTTGTTTATACAGAAATCTACACTAAGCCACAACAAGCAGGACATTTTTCCTCTCCCTCACTAGTTCTGGGCCAATTTTCCCTGAGCTCGGGCAATGATTCTTCCTGTTGGAGCACAGGCTGTATCAGCAGGCTTGATCCTCTGTCCTCCCCCCCGCCATCCACACATTTTTTTTTAAAGTTAATTTATTTGTGTCACGAGTCGGCTTACATCAGCACTGCAATGAAGTTACCGTGAAAATCTCCTAGTTGCCGCCCTCCAGCGCCTGTTCGGGTATGCAGGCCAACACAGTTCAGTTGCAATTAACAATGGCTGTTCACTATTATCTCTGCTACTAAAGGAGCTCAAATAGTTTCCGTTGCTCACTACAAGACAAACAGTCCAGGGACACTGTACTTCTTAAACACTGGCTCAACCATTCAACAAAGGGATGTTTAAACCTCACAGGTAATTGCAAAAGTAGCTTCATTCAGATCCAAAGATGTACAGTTTAAGCTGGATTGGCCATGCTAAATTTCCCCCTACTGTCCAAAATTGTGCAAGTTAGATGGATCGGTCATGCTAAATTGCCCATTAGTGTCGCAAGAATTTTAGCACGGCCGATGCACCCAACCAGCACGTCTTTCAGGCAGTAGGAGGAGCACCCGGAGGAAACCCAGGTGGGGAAATCGTGCAAACTCCGCACAGACAGTGACCCGAGCCAGGGATCGAACCCAGGTCCCTGATGCTGTGAGGCAGCGGTGCCAACCACTGTGCCAGCATGCCGCCCGCTTTCAGGTTGCAGTAGGAGTGTGATCAGGATGCGAATCCCTGACAGACTTTTCCATCTCAGAGGGGGGGTGTTTGGCAAGGTGGGGAGGGAGTGGGTGGAGATGGGGTGTGGGAAGGGAGAGAGGGGTTCAGAGGTGGAGGGGATGGCATGTCCTGAGAAAAATTATAAATTGCAGGGTCTGCTATGGGAACAGAGTTAAGGAGAAAACAAAAGGAACTAAATGACAATAGCCGGGGGTGGGGGGTTGTGGGGGGCTACTTACTTGTGCACCTGGATGTTTAAGGCCTAATTTTAATTTAGCTTGGGGCATGGTGGCGGGAGGAGAAGGCTAAATGCTAATAGGAGTCTTACATTTGCCTACAATCTCACTGCATGTGAGTTATTAACCCCCGGGGTGTCACAAGCTGAGGGTCTGTGATGCAGAGGGTGCACAGATCCCAGTTATTACTTACAGGGCAAATGGTGATTTACTTCAATCTAGCAATACTGCATTCATGGTGCAGTCTCCTCTACTGTGGGGAGATCAAACACAGATTGACTGGTCACTTTGCGGAGCCCCTGTGTTCAGACTGTAAGCGTGAACTTCTGTTTCCTCTTTTTCCATGGGATATGGGTGTCACTATCTGGGTGCCCATCCCTAATTGCCCCCTGAGGTAGCACTTAAGAGTCAATCACATTGCTGTTGGCCTGGAGTCACATATTGGCCAGGCCAGGTAAGGATGGCAGATTTCCTTCCCTAAAGGACATAAGTGAACCAGATGGGTTTTTCTGACAATGGTCGTCAGTAGACTTTTAATTCCAGTTTTTTTAATCTTATTTCACCATCTGCCAAGGTGGGATTCGAACCTGGTCTGCCAGATCATTACCCTGGTCCAGCAACAACACCACCACCCTTTACCGTTCTCTGCTCTGCTCCCACTCTGAACTTTTTGTCTTCAACTTCCTTTCCTGTTCCAACGAAGATTGAGAGAAACTCGAAGATCAGTACCTCAACTTCTGGTCAGGTGTTTTGCAGCCTCCCAGATATTGAACTCAGGCCAAGAAAAGGTAAATACGGCCTAGTTCCAGATGACCACAGGCTGCCCTGTCCTTTGAGGGGGTAGAGCTGACTGGTGCTGATTTAACCTGAAGACCAACCACACCTCAGGCGAGGGTCAAGGTTGAAAAAGAAGGTTTCATAAACAGCCTCAGACGGTTTGAGAATTGAACCCACGCTGTTGGCATCACTCTGCATCACAAACCAGCCATCCAGGGCAGATAGGATACAATGTGGAAAAGTGTGAGGTGATGCCACATTTGGGGGCATTTAAGAAGTCCGTGGATAGGTTTATGGATGAAAAGGGAATGGTTTAGGTTAGAGGGTCATTGCTTTTCCTTAATTGGTCGGCGCAACATCGAGGGCCGAAGGGCCTGTTCTGCACTGTAATGTTCTATGTTCTATGCTCTTTGGAAGGAGGAGTGGAGGCAGAGGCTATTTTCTAAATGGGAAAACGGTGAGGAAATCAGAAGTACGTTCAAGATTCTCTTCAGGTTAACGGTTGGCAGTTTGGAAAGCAAATGCAAATGTTAGCATTCATGTTGAGAGGGCTGGAATACAAAAGCACGGATGTACTTCTAAGGCTATATAAGGCTCTGGGCAGACCCCATTTGTAGTATTGTGAGCAGTTTTGGGCCCCATATCTAAGGAAGGATGTGTCTGGCCTTGGAAAGGTTCCATAAGATGTTCACAAGAATGATCCCTGGAATGAAGAGCTTGTCGTATGAGGAAAGATTGAGGACTCTGGCTCTGTACTCATTGGAGTTTGGGAGGATGAGGAGGGATCTTACTGAAACTTACAGGACACAGCGAGGCCAGGATAGAGTGGACGTGGAGAGATGTTTCCACTAATAGGAAAATCTAGAATCAGAGGGCACAACCTCAGGTTAAAGGGATGATAAAGAGGAATTTCTTCAGCCAGAGAGTAGTAGAACTCTGCCATAGAAGGCTGTGGAGGCCAGGTCATTGAGTGTCATGAAGACAAAGGCAGATATGTTCTTGATTAATAAGGGGATCAGGGGGCATGGAAAAAAGGCAGGAGAATGGGGATGAGAAAAATATCAGCCATGATTGAATGGCAGAGTAGACTGAATGGGCCGAGTGGCTTAATCCTGCTCCTATGTCTTATAGTCTTATGGTCCAACAACTTCAGTCAGCAGCAGCTACTGGTAAATGTTTTGTTGGGTTTTTTTAATTTGATTTTTTTTATTCATTCGTGGGACATAAGCATTGCTGTGTGGCCAAAATTTATTGCCCAACCTAGTTGCCCTTGTTCAGAAGGCGGTTGAGAGTTTACCACATTGCTATGGCTTTGGAGTCACATGTAGGCCAGACCAAGTAAGGACAGCAGATTTTCTTCTCTAAAGGACACTAGTGAACCAGATGGGCTTTTCTGACAATCGACAATAGTTGCATGGTCATCAGTAGATTGTTAATTCCAGATTTTTTATGGAATTCAAATTCCACCATCTCTTGTGGCGGGATTCGAACCCAGATCCCCAGAACATGAGCTAGTTTCTAGGTTCATAGTCCAGCAATAACACCACTAGGTCATCGCCTTCCTCTTTATTACAGACAAAGCATATCATTCATAAAGTACACAGGGGAGAAGGAAAGGATTGCAGAATGTAGGTTGCAGTCATTGCTAGGATGTAGAGAAAGATTGGTTTAATATAAGTGCGTCCATTCAAAAGTCTGACGGCTGTAGGAAAGAAGTTGCTCTTGAGTTGGTTGATAGGTAACCTCTCATATTTGTATCCTTTTCCCGATGGAAGAAGATGGAAGAGAGAATGCCCGGGTTGCGTGGGGTCCTTAATTATGCTGACTAATTTTCCGAGGCAGCAGGAATGTAGACAGAGTCAATGGATGGGAGGCTGGTTTGAGTGATCATTCATATCTCTATTTGAGTTATCTTTTGTTTCTATATTGCCTCCCATCTCCTCCCCACCACCATTGTCACTTTCATCTATCCTGTCTCCCCCCTTCCCTTTTGTTAGTTCCACCCACAAATTGCTAAATATTTGAGTTTCTTTCAGTTCTGATGAAAGATTGTTTTTTTTTAATTCATTCATAGAACATAGGACATAGGGCATAGAACATTACAACGCAGTACAGGCCCTTTGGCCCTCAATGTTGTGCCGACCAATGGAATCTATTTTATGACCCTCTATCCTAAACTATTCCAATGTTATCCATATGCCTATCCACTGACCATTTGAACGCCCTTAAACCTGACGAGTCCACAACTTCTGCAGGCAGGGCATTCCACGCCCTTACTACCCTCTGAGTAAAAAACCCACCTCTGGCATCTGTCCTATAGCTACTACCCCTTAATTTACAGCTATGTCCCCTCGTGTTAGCCATCTCCATGGAATGTTGCTGGCTGACCAGCATTCATTGCCCATCCCTAGTTGCTCTTGAGTGGGTGATGGGGAGCTGCCTTCTTGAACCCGCAATGCCGTTAGGGGGAGAATTCCAGGATTTTGACCCAGCGACTGCAAACTAAGGGCAATATATTTCCAAGTCAGGATGGTGAGTGGCTTGGAGGGGAACCTGCAGGCGGTGGTGTTCCCATGTATCTGCTGCCCTTGTCCTTCTAGATGGAAGTGGTTGTGGGTTTGGAAGGTGCTGTCTAAGGATCTTCAGTGAATTGCTGCACGGCATCTTGTAGATGGTACACACTGCTGCTACTGAGCGTCGGTTGTGGGAGGGAGTGGATGTTTGTAGATATGGTGCCAATCAAGCGAGCTGCTTTGTCCTGGATGGTGTGGAGCTTCTTGAGTGTTGTTGGAGCTGCACCCATCCAGGCAAGTGGGGAGTATTCCATCACAGTGCTGACTTGCATCATGTTGAATTGATCTTTGAAGTGTTGAATTATCCCTCCAGGAGAGCGGGGAGGAATTTGAGGGGGAATGTGTTTTATTCAGGGAGTGGTGATAATCTGGAACTCACTCCCTATGAAGGTGGTGGAAGATGTAGTATTTGGGTGTTGAGGGTTGAAAGGGTTAATGTGTGGGGCAGGTCCTCTCGATGATGTAAGGGACATGCAACTAAGAGTCAAGCAGGAGAAAGCTCGTGGTTCTGACTGAATAATGCCTGCAGCCTTGTACGTCTTACATGGTTATGTTCATCCAATAAACCAGTTCTTGTTCAGACATATCTATGCCTCTACAATCATTCTCAGATAGTCTTACCCAATCTACAACATGGTCCCAGAAGAGGAATCTTACAACAGAAACGGAGATGGTCAACGATTTTAAGAGGAAATTCGATGGACACTTGTAGGAAATAAATTTGCAGAGTTATGGCGATAAAACGGATGAATGGGACTGAGGATTGCTCTACAGAGATCCAGCATGGAGTTAATGGGCCTCAAAGCCTCCTTCTGTTCTGTTATTACTTAAGCTTTCTGCATGTTATTCTCTGACTTGATGGTTTGAAGACAGTTTTTATCTAAATATTCAATCATGCCATAAGTAACAGTGAAAATCTCTTCCCTGATATAATGACCAGATTTTTCCTGTTCCGACTCCATGGGAATTGTAGCGGGTGGAGATTTTACGATTTCAGGGTGAGCGTGGCTGGAAAATCCAAACCTATGGGTTATTCCGCCACTTCCCATAATGGGCAGAATGGGAAAATTTTCTTCTATGTGTTTCCTTTCTGTCCATATTAGGTGTATTTAGGGTGACATAGTGGTTAGCACAGTGATTAGCCTCACAGCGCCAGGGACCTGGGTTCAATTCTGGCCTCAGTCACCGTGCAGAGTTTGCATGTTCTCCCCGTGTCTGCATGGGTTTCCTCCCACAGGCCATAGATGTGCAAGTGAAATGGATTGGTTATGCCAATTGCCCATTAATATCCCAAGATGTGTAGATTAGGAGGATTAGCTGGGTAAATGCGTGAGGTTTTGAGAATGGGGTGGACGAGGGCAGGGTGGGATGCTCTGTTGGAGAATCGGTACAGACTCGATGGGCTGAATGGCCTCATTCCACATAGTAGGCATTCTATAATTCTTTGAATTACCTTCATCTCAGGTGATTATAAAATTGTACTGCTGCTTCACAGCTCCAGGGACTTGGGATCAATTCCCGGCTCGGGTTACTGCCTGTGTGGATTTTGCACATCCTTCTTGTGCCTGCGTGGGTTTCCTCCGGGTGCTCCAGTTTTCTCCCACAGTCCAAAGCTGTGCGAGTTAGGCTGATCGCCAATGCTAAAAGTGCCGCTTTAGTGTCTGAGATGCGTAGGTTAGAGGGATTAGTGAGTAAAATATATGGAGATAGAACCTAGATGGGATTGTGGTTGGTGCAGACTCAGTGGACCAACTGGCCTCTTTCTGTACTGTAGGGATTCTATGATTATATTGATAAGGAAATAATATTCCAGGTAATTGTTGTAATTTATTATTAATTAGTCACAAATAGGCTTACATTAACACTGCAATGGAGTTACTGTGAAAATACCCGAGTTGCCACACTCTAGCACCTTATCGAGTACACTGAGGGAGATCTATTCGCCACACTCTGGCACCTGTTTGGGTACACTGGGGGAGAATTTAGCATGGCCGATGCACCTAACCAGCACATCTTTCGGACTAAGAGAAGAAACCGGAGCACCTGGAGGAAACCCATGCAGATACGGGGAGAATGTGCAGACTCTGCACAGGGAGTGATTTGAGCTGGCAATCGAACCCGGGTCCTTGGCGCTGTGCCACCGTGCCACCCACTGAGTTGTTAGTTTATGAGAATGCCTTAATTGTTTTTTAGTGCAACTTCTCCAAGACTAGACTGTTGGTATAAACTCTGAAGTAATGCTGTGTTACTGCACAACATTCCGATTCGTTCATTGCTGGTTTGCTTTGGGCTCCTGTGTGGGCTGTGTTCAAACTACCCAGCAGCCTGTCAAATGTCTCTTTAAACTCCTCCTTCAGGTCTATTCAGTTCACCAGCAGTTCACTGAGACCCTTCCCTTTAACAGCTAAGTGTGACGCAGGGAGAAGGAATAGAAAGGCATTTCATAACTCCTAAATAGGAAAAGAAGATTGGACAATGTTTTTTTTTAAAGGAAAGACTTAAGTGATATTTTGGCTCCCTGCCACATCAGCCAATCTCAAGGGTCACAATCTCTGAGAATGTTTTAATATAAAAGGAGTTCTTTTTTGTTTGGGAATATTTATACTAGGAGAACAATATGGTTCACACTATCCCTTTCGCTGTTGGAATGTGGGCTTCTGTCCAATTTGCGGAAAGAGTCAAAGTCTCTGCGTTGTAAAGGTCTCACGTGGAATGAGTTTTGGCATTGTTTCAATCCAGTGTGAAAGGTTTATTTATTTATTAGTCATAAGTAAGGCTTACGTTAACATTGCAATGAAGTTACTGTGAAATTCACTACATTCCTGCACCTGTCAGGGTCAATGCATCTAACCAGCATGTCTTTCAGGGAAGAAACTGGAGTGCCCGGAGGAAACCCACGCACACGTGGGGAGAATGTGCAAACTCCACACAGACAGTGACCCAAGGCTGGGAATGGAACCCGGGTCCGTGGCACTCTGAGGCAGCAGCGTCAAACACTGTACCACCATGGATTCACAACCTAGAACAATACCCAGCAACAATCAGAAAACACAAAGATCGCAAAGAATAGTCAGTATGGAACATGGAGAGACTTACATATGCTGATGAAAGTAGAAAGAGTCATAGAGATTTACAGCATGGAAACAGGGCCTACTTATGTAGGAGTTTTGCACATTCTCCCCGTGTCTGCATGGGTTTCCTCTAGGTGCCCCGATTTCCTCCGACAGATTTGCAGATTAGGTTCACTGACCGTGCTAAATTGCTCCTTAGTGCTGGGAGTTTCGGATTGTAAATATGTGGGCTTACGGGAATGGGACTTCGGTAGGATTGCTATCGGTACAGACTTGGTGGGCCAAATGGTCTCCTACACTGTAGATTCTATGGCTGGAATTCTCCATTGGCCTCAGGCGGGATTTTACAAGCTTAACCCGAGTGAGATTGTAAAATCCCAACCTATGATCCTTTGGGTATGGATCCAACCTCTCCTCATAAGATAACCACTTCACCCTAAGAATCAGTTGGGTGAACCATCTCTGGACTGCTTCTAACACTTCTTAATATGAGCCCAACTTATCCATGCCACCCTTCATGGTATGGAAATCCTCATGCTGTAGCTGCTCTGTACTATACCTGACCCATGAGTTCACTGATTTCCACAGAAGCACTTTCTGGGCAAAAATGCAACATAGTGGTCTTGACACAACACAAGAATTAGGGGTAGTTGGAGACCATTCAGCCCCTCGAGCCTGCTTCATCGTTCGATAAAATCATGACTGATCCGATTGTGACCTCAACTCCACTGTCCTGTCTGTCCTCCCCCACCCCATCACACTTGATAGCCCCCCACTCCCCGTTGATCAAAAATCTATCAAACGCAGCCCTGAAAGCATTCAATGATCCAGTCCCCCACTGCTCTCTGGGCTAGAGAATTCTATGGACGAACAGCCTTCTGAGAAAAAAATCATTCTCCTCATCTCTGAATAAAATGTCGGACCGCCTGATTTTTTAATTGTATCTCCTGATTCTGGACTCCCGCACTCCCATGAAGGGGAAACATCCTCTCACACCCTCCCTGTCAAATCCCCTCAGAGTCTTAGATATTTCAATAAGATCACCTCTCCTAAAGTCATGGTAGCACGGTGGTTAGCACCGCTGTCTCACAGCATCAGGGACCTGGGTTCGATTCCTGGCTCGGGTCACTGTCTGTGTGGAGATTGCACATTCTCCCCGTGTCTGCATGGGTTTCCTCTGGGTGTTCCCGTTTCCTTCCACAGTCCAAAGGTGTGCAGATTAGGTTCATTGACTATGCTAAATTGCCCTTAGTAATGGGGTTTAGGGATGCAAATATTTGGGCTTGTGGGAATGGGATCTGGGTAGGATTGCTGTTGGTGTAGACTCAATGGGCCAAATGGTCTCCTACACTGTAGATTCTATGGCTGGAAGTTTCCATTGGCCTCAGGCTTATCCAGAGTGAGATTGTAAAATCCCACTCTATGATCCTGTGGGTATGGATCCAACCTCTCCTCACAAGATAACCGCTTCACCCTAAGAATCAGTTGGGTGAACCATCCCTGGACTGCTTCTAACACTCCCCAATATGAATTCTTTAGCGCGGTGAACAAACCTAAATATTCAAAGCTGAAATCTTGATCAAAGCCCAGAATTCTTGACACTATCTCTTCTATGGCCTGGTGGTATTATCATTGTACTACCAATCTGGAAACTCAGCTAATGTTCTGGGGACCCAGGTTCGAATCCTGCCATGGCAGGCGGTGGAATTTGAATTCCCTTAAAAAAAATCTGGAATTAAGAATCTATTGATGACCATCAATCAATTGTCGGAAAAAGCCATTTTGTTCACTAATGATCTTTAGGGAGAGGAATCTGCCTTTCTTATCCGTTCTGGCCTACATGTGACTCCAGAGCCACAGCAATGTGGTTGACTGTCAATTGCCTTTGGGCGACGAGGGATGGGCAATAAATGCTGACCAGCCAGCGATGCCCATGGCCCACATAGAAACTTTAAAAAGAGGCATCAAACACAACTTCCTGATACATCGTCCTGAGGTTAAAATGCAAAATAAACTCTTTTGCCACTTGGATACATTTAAGCTCATTCATAATGATTGACTGACCCCGTTATTAAAGCCAAACACAAATAGTTCTTTGTATAAAAGCCCAGTTAAGCCTTTATTAAATTTAATTCACAGTATATTATTGGATTGAATTCTGAATTGGATTCATTTTAACCAGGGTTGCAAAATCTACCACTTTACCTCATTAAAATGCTTTACAATTATAGATGGTCAAAGGCACCAAGTTATTAAAATACTTCAGAACATATAAAGTTTAAAAGTTTAAGTTTATTTATTAGTGTCACAAGTAGCTTACATTAATACTGCAGTGAAGTTACCATGAAAATCCCCTAGTCGTCACATTCTGGCGCCTGTTTGGGTACACTGGGGGAGAATTTAGCACGGCCAGTGCATCTAAACAGCATGTCTTTCACACTGTGGGGGCAAACCAGAGAACCCAGAGGAAACCCATGCAGACATAAGAAGCACACGCAAACTCCACACAAATAATGACTCAGGCTGGGAATCGATCCTGGGTCCCTGGCACTGTGAGGCAGCAGTGCTAACCACTGTGCCACCCATGTGACTGAATTAGAAAAAGTGGGGTAGGCCACTTAGCCCCTCAAGTCTGCCTTCCATTCTTTCTTTTTGTTCATTCATGAGACATGGACAATGCTGGCTGGGCCAGCATTTATTGCCCATCCCTAGTTACCCTTGGAGGGCAGTTGAGAGTCAACCACATTGCTGTGGCTCTTGAATCAATGTAGGCCAGACCTGCTAAGGACAGCAGATTTCCTTCCCTAAAGGGCATCGGTGAACCAGATGGGTTTTTCCAACAATTGACAATGGTTTCATGGCCATCACTAGATTCACATTTTTTTTAACTGAATTCAAATTCCACATCAGCCGTGGCAGGATTTGAACCTGGGATCCCAGAACATTAGTTGAGTTTCTGAATGAGTAGTCTGGTGTTAATACCACTAGGCCATTGCCTCAGCTGAAGTAGATTCAAATAGATTATGGCGGATCTGAATGACTGGTTTGAAGGGCTGAATGGCCTACCCTTGCTCTGAATTCCTATGTAATCTCAGCCCCTCATTCCTTCCCAGTACATTAGTATGATATTATGTAGTTTGTATAGCAGCTGAAGCTAACATATTTCTATTTCACTAAATAGATTGGATGGTCTGTGTATCAAGGGGCTGAAATGTAAATCTCAGTACCAGGAAAGATAAACACAATGCATGAAGGGAAGCGAGTCAGAACAGGCCTCAGAGCTGTGAATTTGACCAACTTTCAAACCTACATGTGTGTCCAACCTGGATTAACACTTGTATCTTTTTTATTCACTCATGGGATGCGGGCATCATTGGCTGGACCAACATTTATTGCCCATCCTTGGAGGCATTTTGAAAAAAAATCATTAAAGGGTCTGGGCATTGCTGGAAGGCCGACATTTATTGTCCATCCGTAATTGTCCTCGACCCGAGTGCCTTTCTAAGCCATTTCAGAGGGTATTTGAGAAACAACTACAGTGCTGTGACTCTGGAGTCACATGTAGGCCAGACCAGGTAAGGATGGTAGATTTCCTTCCCTAAAGGACCTTAGTGAACCAGATGGGTTTTTCCAATAATTGACAATGGCTTCGTGATTCATAGAATTCCCTACAATGCAGGACATAGAACATAGAACACTACAGCACAAACAGGCCCTTCAGCCCACAAGTTGTCATATCTATACCTACCAGGCCTATCTATAATTCCCAATCCCATTAAATCCCATGTACTCATCCAGAAATCTCTGAAAAGACCCCAACAAGTTCTTCTCTACCACTATCTATGGCAGCCGATTCCACTCACTCACCACCCTCTGAGTGAAAAATTGACATCTCCTGACATCTCCTCTGTACTTGCTCCCCAGCACCTTAAACCCGTGTTCTCTTGTAGCAACCATTTCAGCCCTGGGAAATAGTCTCCGAGAATCCACTCTATCTAGAAGAAGGCCATTTGGCCCATCGAGTCTGTACCAACAACAATCCCATCTCGGTTATATCACTATAACCCCATATATTTAGCATCCTAATCCTGCTAAGGGGCAATTTAGCATGGCAATGCACCTAACCTGAACATCTTTGGATTACAGAAAGAAACCAGAGCACCCATAGGAAACCCACGCAGACACGGGAAGAATGTGCAAACTTCAAATACATAGTGACCTAAGCCAGGAATCAATGCCCATGTCCCTGAAATAGCAGTGCTAAGCACTGTGCCAACATGCCATCCATAGCCATCAGTAGATTCTGAAATCCAGACATGTTTTATTGAATTCAAAGTCCACTATCTGCTGTATCGGGATTTGAGCCCTGGTCCCCAGAACATTAACTGGATTGATAGATTAACAGTCTAGTGATTATATCACTCGGCCATCACCTCTCTTTAAGAGTTAACTACATTGCTATGGTGGAGACAGTGGCATTGTTGTATTATCACTGGACTAGCAGCCTAGAGAACCAGAGTAGGATTTGGGTTCGAATCCAACCACAGGAGACGGTGAAATTTGAATTCAATAAAAGGTCTGGAATTAAAAGTCCAATGATGAACATGAAACCCATAGTTGATTGTCATAAAAACCCATCTGGTTCACTAATGTCCTTTAGGGAAGGAAATCTGCCATCTACTCCTGGCAGATGACACGTGACTCCAGAGCCACAGCAATGGGATTGAATCTCAGGTGGGCAGTTCGGGATGGGCAATAAATGCTGGCCCATCCAGTGATGCTCTCAATGAATGAAATCAGGACTCACCTGTACGCACAAGAAATAGAAGCAGGAGTAGACCATCAGGCCCTTCATAAGGTCCTCCTGGCTGATCTATTCTGGCCTCAGATCCTTTTCTGTGCCATTTCCCCCTGGCCCTCTAAGAACACACAAGTAGGCCAGACCAGGTAAAATATTGTCAGATAAAGTCATAGGATCATAGAGTTTACAGCATGGAAACTGGCCTTTCGGCCCACCTTGTCCATGCCGCCTTCTTTTTCAAAACCCCTAAGCTAGTCCCAATTGCCTGCATTTAATCCATATCTCTCTATAACCATCTTATCCATGTAACCGCCTAAATGCTTTTTTAAAAGACAAAATTATATCTGCCTCTACTATTATCCCTGGTAGTTTGTTCCAAGCACTTACCACCCTCTGTGAAAAAATTGCCCCTCTGTACACTTTTGTATCTCTCTCCCCTCACCTTAAACCTAGGCCCTCTAGTTTTAGACTCCCCCAACTTTTGGAAAAGATAGTGACTATCTAGCTGATCTGTGCCCCTCTTTATTTTATAGACCTCTATAAGAGCACCCCTCAGCCTTCTATGCTTCAGAGAAAAAAGTCCCAGTCTATCCAGCCTCTCCTTGTAACTCAAACCATCAAGTCCCGGTAGCATCCTAGTAAATTTTTTCCGAGCTCTTTCTAGTTTAATAATATCCTTTCTATAATAGGGTGACCAAAATTGCACACAGTATTCCAAGTGTGGCCCTACCAATGACGTGTACAACTTCAACAAGACGTCCCAATTCCTGTATTCAATGTTCTGATCGATGAAACCAAGCATGCTGAATGTCTTCTTTACCACTCTGTCCACCTGTGACTCCACGTTTAAGGAGCTTTAAAATGTATCCTTAGATCTCTTTGTTCAGTAACTCTCCCCAGTGCCCTTCCATTCACTGAGTAAGTCCTGCCCTGGTTCAATCTACCGAAATGCATCACCTCGCATTTATCCATATTAAACTCCATCTGCCATTCGTCAACCCACTAGGCCAATTGATCAAGATCTCGTTGAAATTGGAGATAGCTTTCTTCACTATCCATTACGCCACCAATCTTGGTGTCTTCTGCAAACTTACTAACCACGCCTCCTATATTCTCATCCAAATAGTTAATATAAATGACAAATAACAGTGGGCCCAGCACTGATTCCTGAGATACACCGCTGGTCACAGGCCTCCAGTTTGAAAAACAATTCTCTACAACCACTCTCTGGCTTCTGTCAAGAAGCCAATTTTGTATCCGTAACCAATGTATTAGTATGTATGTATGCATTAATATACATGAGAAGCATTGTTTCTTGTGGGCTACACAGACAGAGCATACTATTCACAGAGAAGGCACAGTAAGTCTCACAACACCAGGTTAAGTCCAATAGGTTCATTTGATATCACGAACTTTCAGAGCGCTGCTTCTTCATCAAGTGAGTGGGAGTTGGGTTCACAAGCACGGCATATGTAGATACAAACTTAATTACAAGAGAAGGAAAGGCAAGGGTGTAGAACGTAGTGTTATAGTCACAGCTAGGGTGCAGAGAAAGATCAACTTAATGCAAGGTAGGTCCATTCAAAAGTCTGAAGGTAGCAAGGAAGAAACTGTTCTTGAGTTGGTTGGTACGTGGCCTCAGACTTTTGTATCTTTTTCCCAACGGAAGAAAGTGGAAGAGAGAATGTCCAGGGTTTTTAATGGCATGGCAGACTTTTTTTCCAAAATGTCAGAAATCAGTGGAGAATAACATTGAATGGGGTTTAAATTGAGCATTCTACCTGCTCCTGTGAATCTCCCATCTGATACGTTAGGTTAAAATTACCCGAGGAAGATGTTTTGGAATAAGCTCAGTAAGTAAACTCAGGGAGGTGGTAGAGGGAGCATTCAATTCTCAAGGTTCTTAATCCTTCATGTTTTAACTGGTTCTGCAATCATTCACTTTCACAGCTGCAGATGAGGTAAACATTGCTGCAAAAGATTTTTTTTTAATTTATAGTGTCTGGAAATGCACAGTTAAATATGGAAATTTACAAGTTGATGTCAGTGACTCTAAACATATCTATGTGGGTTTTGTTGTAGAAATCCCTGCAGGCTGTAACAAATTAGAAATGATTAAACTTCCTTTTAAATGCTGCAATATTGCTTCAAAAAGTTTATTTATTTATGTCACAAGTAGGCTTACATTAACACTGCAATGAAGTTAGTGTGAAAATCCCCCAGTCACCACACTCTAGTGCTTGTTTGGGTACACTGAGGAGAATTTAACACAACTAATGCGCCTAACCAGCATGTCCTCAGGGGAAACCCACACAGACATGGGGAGAATGTGTAGACTCCCTGCAATTACCCAAGCCGAGGATTGAACCCATGGCGCTGATGCTATGAGGCAGCAGTGCTAACCACTGTGCTACCGTGTTGCCTTCTGCCCTGAAGATGTTACTTCTTGTTATTGAGATGTCACTATGCTTTTGGTCGTGTAGTACAACTACTTCTGATCCTGGTGAATTAACAGCACATTTGTGCAATTTCACATTTTTCTCATTAGAGTAAGCTTTTGAATACAACATGATTTAAATGTTTGTTTATCACATTTTAACTTCCAATGTGTTTGTGTCAATCTTTACTGAAGAGTAATCCATGCTTTTTACTACCTGTGATGTGGGGTTTCCGGTGTTGGACTGGGGGGGAGGGCACAGTTAGAAATCTCACAACACCAGGTTAACGTCCAACAGGTTTATTTGATACTAAGAGCTTTCGGAGTGCTGCTCCTTCATCAGGTTGGTGCTTTCTCCCCATAACCTTTGATCCCATTTGCCCCCAAGTACTATATCCAGCCTCACTTGGAGTACTGCGTCCAGTTCTGGTCGCCGTACTACCGGAAGGATGTGGAGTCCCTGGAGAGAGTGCAGAGGAGATTTACCAGGATGCTGCCTGGTATGGAAGGGCTGTCTTACGAGGAAAGGTTGAACGCACTGGGGTTGTTTTCCCTTGAAAGACGTCGGCTGAGAGGGGATCTATTAGAGGTATATAAGATTATGAGGGGTATAGATAGAGTAAATGGTGGTAAGCTTTTTCCACCATTAGAATCGGATAGAACGAGGGGTCATGGCCTTAGGGTGAGGGGGGCTATGTATAAGACGAATATTAGAGGGCATTTTTTCACACAAAGGGTAGTGGGGGTGTGGAATGCACTGCCGAGTAAGGTGGTGGGAGCAGGCACGCTAGGATTGTTTAAGGGTCTCTTGGACAGCCACATGAGAGGTCTGCAGATAGAGGGATATAGGAGGACTGTTTAAATACTTTAATTGTTTCCACAGGCTGTTCGGTCCACCTTGTTGACCAACAAGGTGCATGCATTCGGCAGGTCGTGCGAGGGCTGCTCCTGGATGTTACTTCAGGAGTGGCCTAGTGCTTCATGTCGTTAGTGTATGCTTAAACTGGACCATCAGATGGGCAACATGACAGCTCAGAGACTATCGCTGTTGCTGTGCAGACACATGGATTTGGGCCTGTGTCTGCGGGAGTTTGCGCGTTCTCCCCATGGTTGGGTGGGTTTTCTCCGGGTGCTCCGGTTTCCTCCCACATCCCAAAAATGTGCTCTTAGGCTGATTGGGTAACAAATTGTCCCTATATTGGTCTCGATATGTCATTAAGACGTTAGGATGGCGGCGCGGGCTCGTTGGGCCGAAGGGCCTGTTTCCCGTGCTGTGTTGTTCTTTGTTCTTTGTTCTACCTCTTGAATACATTCAGTGTTTTGGCATCAGTTACTTTCCGTCTTCCTTGCTTTTATACCTGGTTTGCCGCCTGTTAGAATGCTTCAATGTGATTGGCTGCTTATCTTGCTTGTTGACATCACTGTTGCCTGGACACCCCCTCGACTTGGTGCCACTGATGAGGCGCCATGGAGATTGTTTAGCCCACTGTCTACGAGACCAGTTGCAAGCCCCACTGCTTCACTGCAAGGTTCAGGTCAATGTGTTCCTCATCATTCTCAACCGGTGTCGCACTTTCACCCATACAATGATTCAACACTTTCATCATCTGAACTTTAAATAATATCCAGTCCACGCAGACAGGAGCTTAATATCTTATGATTCATGTAATTCAAAGAACTCTGAAGTGGATGGATGTAATTTGTCCTTTGCATCCGCAAAGATGAATCATCCAAATGCATAGACACTTCAGATGGATATTAGTCACCGAGCCCTCACTGTGACTGAAGATGGGGATGATAATGATAAGGATAAATCATCGATAACTATCAATCATCCAAAATACAGCCTGTGGAAAACAAACTGCGACAGCTTAACAATCCACATCTGCAAAGGAAAGATCTTATTGTCATTAATAGTGTGTTAGAAACAGAGAAGAGAGAAGCGGAAGGAGGCCATTTGGCCCTTTGAGCCTGCTCCGTCATTCATCACGATCACGGCTGATCGTCCAACTCAATAGCCTAATCCTGCTTCTTCCCCATAACCTGTGATCCCACTCATCCCAAGTGCTTTATCCAGCCACCTCTTGAATACATTCAATGTTTTGGCATCAACTACTTTCTGCGGTAATGAATTCCACAGGCTCATCACCATCTGAGTGAAGAAATGTCTACTCACTTCCATCCTAAATGATCTACCCTGAATCCTCAGACTGTGACCCCCTGGTCTGGATTCCGCCACCACTGGGAATATCCTCCCTGCATCTACCCTGTCTGGTCCCGTTAGAATTTTATAAGTCTCTGTGAGATTCCCCCTTCATTCAGCGACACCCATGTCCCACGAATGAATAAAAAAAGACTGCCTCCATTCACACTCAACAAAACATTTGAAAAGCGGTCAGTCTAAGTTGCTTCCAGATCCCACCTTGATACTAAATTCACCCCAGAGAAACCTGACTAAAAATCCACCAGCCAATTAAACTGCATGATGCAAAACAGAGTTGGTAAACGGTATTCGCCTGATGGTCTAAATAAGGTTAACAAGACTTGCTATTGAAGTGTAAATAGTGGATTAGAGCATTCAAAGCAATATAGGCCAAAGATGTATTGGCTTATATGCTTTGGTCTAAATAATTTTCCTCTTAGACACTTACATGTCACTTTAAATATAGTTAGCTACCATAAATATACTTGCTATAATGAGGATAGACAGTCATGAATGTGGATGTAGCAACATAGCACAGGCAACATTCTTAACAGGCCTCTTCTTAACCTCTCAAATTAGGGGCATTGGTCACTGGGAAAAAAGATAATAATGATAATTATCTTGTTACGCTTCTCATTTGCGTGTGCTGACTTCATCTCGGGTTATTGCCAGGGGAGGATAGGTGTTGATAGCTCAGGAATAGAGTTTGGACCAAAATCAGTCTTGACAATGTTCAACCGCACAACATTTCTGTTCATCCAGTACTCGGGTAAGCAGCCTGGTAATTTAGCAATAGTAGAGACGTCTGAACTAACTCCTCAGAGGTCGCTTTACCAGATTCCTTTTGCTTACAATCCTGCCTCCGCTCCTAAGAGTGCTTCAGGCACAAAGACAGAATCTGGAGTGTCAGTAACCCTGACAGTCTTCATTATACATGCACAGGTCAGGCTCCCGGATTGGACAAGCGATCGCTACCTCAATCAGGGAGCTCATACTCCAAAAGGCCCACCACAGAACTGAGAGAGGTGTTGGAGAAGAGTGTGATCACTGAGTCCATCTGAAAACCAACACTGCACCTTTGGATGGGATACCAAAGACCCGAGTGTAAACGAGAAATCAGAGGGGCACAGGATAGATCCTTGAGGGACACCAAATTTCAATTTTTTAGCTGTCCAGGTCACCCACAGCCTGTCCTGGTCCCCCCCCCCACCCGCATGCCGACACTATAGTTAAGAAAGCCCACCAATGTCTCTACCTTCTCAGGAGGCTAAGGAAATTTAGCATGTCCGCTATGATTCTCGCCAACTTTTACAGATGCACCATAAAAAGCTTTTTTTCTGGTTGTATCACAGCTTGGTATGGCTCCTGCTCTGCCCAGGACAGCAAAAAAACGACAAAGGATGGTGAACGTAGCCCAGTCCATCACTCAAACCAGCCTCCCATCCATTGTCTCTGCCTACACTTGCCACTACCTCTTGCATTCCATCAGTCTCTCTTCCACCTTCTTCCATCAGGAAAAGGATACGAACGTGTACCAACCGATTCAAGAACAGCTCCTTCCTTGCTGCTTTTGAATGGACCTACCTCGCGTTAAGTTGATCTTTCTCTACATCC
Source organism: Sphyrna mokarran (assembly GCA_024679065.1). Classification (NCBI taxonomy): domain Eukaryota; kingdom Metazoa; phylum Chordata; class Chondrichthyes; order Carcharhiniformes; family Carcharhinidae; genus Sphyrna; species Sphyrna mokarran. The sequence goes on from JAGIQG010000018.1 coordinate 44,612,229, forward strand.
CTAGCTATGACTGTAACATTACATTCTGCACTCTCTCCTTTCCTTCTCTATGAACGATATGCTTTGTCTGTATAGCGCGCAAACAACAATACTTTTCACTGTATACGTGACAGTAACAAATCAAGTCAAATTAGAGGTAGCGGAGCTGGAGCAGGAAGAGAAGTGATTCTTTGCCTACGATGAGATAGATCCTGAATGAACCCAGTCCCACCCAACTGGAAAGCAGTGAACAGCTATGAGAGGAGAGTGGTATGGCAAACAATGTTAACGGCTGCAGACAGATCATGAGGAACGAGAAGGGAAAGCTGACCTTTGGCACAGTCTCATGGGTTGTCATGTGTGACTTTGATGTTTCGGTGCTATGCCAGAGCGGAAACCTTATTGAAGGGGTTCAAACCGGGGGGTTCTGGGATAGATGAGCCTTAATTTGAGAGGTGAAAACATTCTCAAGCACCCTGGAGGAGAAAGGGACATTGCAAGGACAGTGGGTTGTGTATCATTTTTGAGCAGAAGGCTGATAATGGCAGATTTCATGGAGAGAACGGCGATATCCGATGGTCAGGAGGACCATTTATAAATGGGCAACGCGGTGGCACAGTGGTTAGCATTACTGCCTCACAGCGCCAGGGATCTGGGTTCGATTCCCGGCTTTGGGTCACAGTCTGTGCGGAGCTTGCACATTCTCTCTGTGTCTGTGTGTGGGTTTCCTCCGGTTTCCTTCCAAAGTCCAAAGATGTGCAGATTAGGTGGATTGGCCATGGTAAATTGCCCCTTAAAGTCAGGGGGATTGGCAGGGTAAATATGTGGGTTCACGGGGATAGAGGCTGGATGGGATTGTTGTCAGTGCAGATTTGATGGGCTGAACGGCCTCCTCTTGCACTCTAGGGATTCTATGATCCAATGAAAATCGCAAATAACTTACTCACTCAGTTTTTGTTTCCCTCTCTTTCTGAGGCATGACCTTTGACCTGTGGCTCCCCCCAGTTTCCTGTTGCATTCAGATGTTTGCAGATTTACTCTAAATCTGTACCGTTCCACGACCCCGAATCCTGGTGTTTCACGATGCCGTTCTTCAGGTCACCAGATTATTTCCGACGTAGCTGGACATTTGCCGGAATTCTACTACCCCGTCCGCCATGGAATTTGGAGCAGTCAAGGGGCAGACGATGGAAATGTCCATTTTCCAAAATTTCCAGTCTCGCGTGAGAAAGGCCACAAAATTCCACCCACAATATCTGGTGTGAGGGAAGGAGGTGGCGCAGTCACTGGACCAGTAATCCAGAGGTCCCGGGAAGTGCTCGGGTTCGAATCCCACCACGGCAGATGGTGAAATTTGAATTCAATAAAAATATGGAATTGAAATTTGAATGGCGACCACAAAACCATTGCCGATTGTTGTAAAAACCCATCAGGCTCACGAATGTCTGGAGGAAATCTGCCCTCATTACCTGGTCTGGCCCACACATGTCTCCAGATCCACAGCAATGTGGTTGACTCTCAACTCCCTCGCTGAAATGGCTGGCAAGCCATTTAGTTCAAAGGCAATTAGGGATGGGCAATGAATGTCGATTTAGCCAGCGACATCCCTTAAATAAATAAAACAAAAGAAATAAAATAAAAGGATAAGCAAATAAGGGCTTGTGCTGGAAAGCTGTCTAAGATAACTCCTCAAAACACCATTTCATCTTTTTAATCATTCACTGGCTGGTTAGCTTTTATTGCCCATCCCTAGTTGCCCAAGGGCAATTGAGAGTTAACCACACTGCTACGGCCTTGGAATCACATGTAGGCCAGACCAGGTAAGGATGGCGGATTTCATTCCCCAAAGGACATCAGTGGACCAACCAAAATGGTTTCATGGCCCCATAAGAGAAAATGCTGGAAAATCTCAGCGGGTCTGGCAGCATCTGTAAGGAGAGAAAAGAGCTGACGTTTCGAGTCCAGATGACCCCTTATCAAAGCTGAACTAGACTTGAAATATCAGCTCTCTTTTCTCTCTCCTTATAGATGCTGCCAGATCTCCTGAGATTTTCCAGCGTTTTCTCATTTGGTTTCAGATTCCAGCATCTGCAGTCATTTGCTTTTATCCGTTGGTCATCAGTAGATTCTTAATACCAGATTTTTTTATTATTGGATTCAAATTCCATCATCTGCCGTGGTGGGATTCGAACCGTCGGTTTGTCATTAAGCTGCCATTATTTCTCATTCGCAAATCAGCAAGATTTTCATGGACTTGTCTTAAACCGTCTTTTAATCAGTGAAGTTAAACTAATTACGCCCTAACGTCTGCATCACATTCAGAAATAATATAAAAAGCGCTTAGAGGAATAAATCACATGGAGTTGTTTCATACTCAGATTAATTTGTCAGCATCATGATTCATGTTTGTAATAAAGATATACTTGACCAATTACACTTCTATGGCTCATGCATATTATAAAATAATAATCTAGAAGTAGAGATTTACAGCATGGAACAGACTCTTCAGCCCAACTTATCCTCACCATCCATTTTTTTACCACTAACTTAGTTCCAATTGCCCATATCTCATCTCACCCATGTAACTGTCTAAATGCTTTTTAAAAGACCAAATTGACACTCACCGCTCTCTATATGAAAAAATTGTCCCTCTGGACACTTTTGTGTCTCTCCCCATAAACCTATGCCCTCTAGTTTTAGAATTTTGTGCCTTTGGGAAAAGATATTGAGTATCTAGCTGATCTATGCCCCTCATTATTTTATAGACTTCTATAAAATCTAAGCCTGCTGTGTTCCAGGGAAAAAAAGTCCCAGTCTATCCAGCCTCCCCTCACTCTATCCAGTCCCAGTATCATCCTAATAAGTTTTTTTCTGCACTCTTTCTAGTTTAATTACATCCTTTCTATAATATGGTGATCAGAATTGTATAGGGTGGCCAAAACTATAGCTCTTAGTTACCTGTAATACTTTTGGTAAGCTGATAAAAGGACAGCAAGACATCACTGATGTAATTACTTATATACATCTCCACATTGTTAAAAGTAGGCATTACACACTAGCAGATACATTGGGACATCCCGCCTGCTCGCTCCCTTCCAGTTAAACAACACACCACCCTGATTTGGAAATAGATTACCAGACCTTCATTGTAAATGGGTCAAAATCCCATAACTCCCTCTCTAACAGCACGCTGGATGATGTACATCACACGGACTGCAGGGGTTCAAGAAAGCAACTCACTGCATCTTCTTAAGATATGGGTTGAGAGGCAGTAGATTTAAAATTGATGTGAGGAGGAATTACTTCTCACAGAGGGTGGTGAACTTGTGGAACTCGCTGCCCCGTAGTGCAGTGGAGTCTGTATCATTGAATGGTTTCAAGTAGGAGATAGATATATTTCTAATGAAAACAAGCATAAGGGGATATGGGGAACAGGTGGGGAGGTGGATCTGAGACAGGAAGAGATCAGCCATGATCTGGTTGAATGGCGGAGAAGGCTCGAAGGGCTGGATTTGCCTACTTCTGTTCCTAATTCTGATGTTCCACCGAGGGATGAATAATAAATGCTTGTATAGGCAGCGACACCCACGTTCCTTGAATGAATATTTTAAAAAGTTACACAAAAATTTAACCTTTGCACATTTCCAGATAAATGGGCAATTGGGCACCGGCAGTATCTTGGTAATGGAAGCAATCTGCTTTGGTAAAAATCTGGGAATCATTGGACAGGGAACTTCCCAATTCTCTAAACCTGTTTCTCCTTTGAGCCTAAACTAATGCAGTCTATTTGTTCAGATATTCCCCTTTCCATACTGAACAAGAATGCATTGGGAATTCCAAACCAGGGGCAGCTGCGGCCACAATTGTAATCTTGCCAGTTCATTTCCCATGGCCAAGATTTTCCAAAGGTTGGGAAAACTGATTGGCGGCACTGTGGAATGTACAATATGCTGAAACCTGTTGCTGGGAAAAGGGGCGGCAGGGTGGTACAGTCGTTAGCATTGCTGCCTCACAGTGCCAGAGATCTGGGTTCAATTCCATCCTCGGGTGACTGTCTGTGAGGAGTCTACACATTCTCCCCGCATTTGTCTGCGTGGCTTTCCTCCGGGGGCTTTAGTTTCCTCCCACAGTCCAAAAATTTGGTGGATTGGCTATTCTAAATTGCCCTTCAGTGTCAGAGGGACTAGCAGGGCAAATATATAGGGTTATGGGGATAGGGATCTGGGATTGTTGTTAGTGCAGACTTGATGGCCTCCTGCATTGTCAGAATTCTTTGATTTTAATAGACCTGACAATCATGTGAAATGACCTCAGACACTATCTGAATGATTAGTGCAAATTCAATTCTTTTTGACAATAATAATTCCATGAATAGGCTCTTGAAGACTGTGGGAACCACACCAAATAAGTCAGTTTGTGAAATTTGGGAAAAGCCTGCTGTTGAGTCCAGAACTATTTGTCAGGTACATTTAAAAGCTCTTATCAAATTCAAATGTTATCATCTAATCGTATATGATGATTTAAGTATGTTTTCAATGCATTGAATGATCATAGGATTCTGTCCTTAAGATATAGAACTATTAAACTGACCAACAATGTGCAAATATTCACATGCATTAGTGTGCTTTATCCAATGGATAAGGTGCTGTCTTGCATTCAGAAGGAGAGAGGATCTGATTTAAATAAATCATCCAGATAAAGTGATTTGAGATTTATATTGATTTAAGATCCAGACATCTTTTGAAGGCAGGTGACCAGATGCCAGACTCCTTTGATTGAAACTCCACTGAGCCTTTGAAAAAAGACACAGAGATCTGGGCAGGTGAATTTAAATACTGAGTCATTTATTCAGCAATGCAGTGTATTCACATTATAAATGCTTGCCTGAACTTCAAGCCCCAGCAACAGATTTACAGTTTGATTGACAGTTTTATGAGCATTCAAGAGAGGCAATTTTTGAACCTGACATTTGAATGCCAATTTTGTTTTTAGTACCTAGAGCATTGCAAAGATGTCCCATTGCTATTATTGAGTCATGAGTCTGCCCGTAGTGGAGACTGGGTGAGTGGATCTGGAGGATGCCTTAGGGGAATGGAAAATGCATGGAGGGGAGAAATGATGGCATGGAGTGAGCATTATGAGGTACTGTGGTACGGACGGGCATGAGGATAAGCAGGGAATGAGTGGTAAGGGAAATGGCCTAACTTGGAGGGAAAAGTCCTATTTTCCCATGGTCTTACTTTGCCATTAAGTATTCAGGAGATCGAAAGTCTGTCCATTGATCTTCCCCTGACTGGGAAAGATTTGCCATTCAGCCCAGCTGGCATCTCGACTCCAAGTGGTATGTGGGAGGTATCACTTCACGGCTGGCACGACCTGGAAAAGTCTAGCTGGCGACTCCTCTTTCTGTGTCATCCCTGCTGAGCTAAATTTAACATCAAAAACAAAGGGTGAGATTCTCTGGCCTCCCGGCTAAGTGTTTCCAGCCGGCCGGGGGTGGTGCGTTGTTAACTAGTGGTGGGATTCTCCAATCCTGCTGCAGTTAATGGGAATCCCGGTGGGAAACCTGTGGTCAGGGATGCACTGCTAGCAGGACTGGAGAATCTCACTGATGTGAATGGCTGGAGAATCCCAGATCAAGTTACATCAAGTATACGGATTCTATGACAGAAATATCCACAAGGGTAAATATTCAATGTTCTGAAACTACGATTTTCCAGCTGCACAGATATCCTCTCGGCTAAACTGCAACATGTTGAGAATTCCTGGTAGGACAACATCCCTGCTTAAGAGTTTATTGCTGGCTCTTATCGATCTCTTAAACAATGATGTGATGGATTATAGGAATGAGATAGAGAATCTGGTGAGCTGGTGCAGCAACAGTAATCCTTCTCTCAATATCAACAAAATGAAAGCAATAGTTTTCAGGGAGCTTAGTGGAGAACACACTCCTGTCTACGTCAACGAGGATGGAGTGGAAATGGCCAAGAGCTTCAAATTTTACGTGTCCAGGTTATCAACAATTGTCCTGGACCCCTCCCCCCACCATGCTGACAATATAATTAAGAAAGCCCACCAATGCTTCTACTTTCTTAGGAGACTAAGGAAATTTGGCACGTCTGCTATGACTCTCACCAACTTCTACAGGTGCACCATGGAAAGCATTCTTTCTGATTGTATCATAGCCTGATTTGGCTCTTGCTCTGTCCAAGACCACAAGAAACTACAAAGGGTTGTGAATGAAGCCCAGTCCATCACGCAAACCATCCTCCCGTCCATTGACTCTGTCTACACTTGCCGCTGCCTTGGAAAAGCAGCCAGCATAATCAAGGACCCCATGCTCCCTGGATATTCTCTCTTCTGCCTTCTTCCATTGGGAAAAAGATATAAAAGTCTGCGGTCACGTACCAACCATCAAGAACATCGTTTTCCCTGCTGCCATCAGACTTTTGAATGGATCTTCCATATATTAAGTTGATCTTTCTCTACACCCTAGCTATGACTGTAACACTACATTCTGCACTCTCTCTTTTCCTTCTCTATGTGCGGCATGCTTTGTCTGTATAGTGTGCAAGAAATAATACTTCTCACTGTATGTTAATACATGCGAAATAATACATTAAATCAAAATGTCGCTCCAACGCCCCTCCTTCCTGCTGTGTAATATCCTTTGGTTCTCTGCATTCCAAGATCACTGTGCTGACTCAATTCAGTCTTAAAATAGAAACACGGAAAACAGAAGCAGGAGTAGGCACGGTGGCACAATGGTTAGCACTGCTGCCCCACAGTACCAGGGACCCATGGTTCAATTCCTGGTTTGGGTCACTGTGGAGTTTGCACTTCCTCCCCAGATCTGCGTGGGTTTCCTCTGGGTGCTCTGGTTTCTTCCCATGGGCTAAGAGGATTGGGCAAGCTAAATTGCCCCCTTAGTGTCAGGGGCATTAGTTAGGGTAAATGTGTGGGGTTATGGCAATAGGGCCTGGGTGGGATTGTGATTGAGGCAGATTCGATTTGTTGAATGGCCTCCTTCTGCTTTCTATGATTCTAGGCCAATCGAGCCTGCTCCGCCATTCATTTTGATCATGGCTGATCATCAAATTTAAGATCCTGATTCTGCCTCCACCCCCCCGTATCCCATGATCCCTTTACCCCCAACAACTAGACAACATGAATTCAGGATTTCCATGGTCCAATCATTGACACTGCACCTTCAGTTGCTGAGGCCTAAATCACCGGAATCCAACATTCCAAACTGAGGTAGCTCTCTTTCTCACTCCCCCTTTAAGATTCATTTCTCTTCAAGAACTTCCAACTGTCCCAATTCCTCTAGATGTGGGTCAGGGCCAAATTTTGTTTGGTGACGATGCTGCGAAAGGCCTCTTACTACGGTGCTACACAAATGCAAGTTGTAGTGGAAAACCTTGGATTGACATTGCACGCAGGAGCAGCCTAATGCTGCAAGAGGCCTCTTACTACGGTGCTACATAAATGCAAGTTGTAGGGGAAAACCTTGGATTGACATTGCACGCAGGAGCAGCCTAATGCTGCAAAAGGCCTCTTACTACGGGGCTACATAAATGCAAGTTGTAGGGGAAAACCTTGGATTGACATTGCACGCAGGAGCAGCCTAAATGCCGCACCGTACAGAGGGCAGCGGACGGTAAGGGAGCTGATAAATGAAGCAGCCCTCGAAACGTGTGCGCCGGGCACTCGGCGCGACAACTGAGTTGTGCAAACGCACGAGAGGCCTGGCTGATTGCTTGTCGCTCTGACCCTTGCCGCGTAACGCTGCTGAAACTTGTGGGGTTTCTCCGTGGTTGGCTGTGTCTACGCGGCCCGCGGAGGAAAGAAAGAAGCAGAAGAATGATTGAGAGCCCAGAGGGGATTGTTGGCCTGCTAGGCCTTCGGCGATTGGATGGAAATGAATAATTAATGAGCTTCCAGAAGCTCAATCTGCCTGTCAGAAGGAATTAAATTCTTGTCGGCGAGATATCCATTTTAACGTTGTCCTTTTTTAAAATTTGCTGGGGGTGGGGTGGTTGGTGGGGTGCGAGGGACACGTTACGTCTTTAACTCTTCGATGCTGGCAAGAGACTTCAAAGCCCTCGCCTCCAGCTGTTTCACGCAGATGTTGGTCACTGCTGGTGTCAGCCTCAGCGAAATGCCGCGTTCAAATATTTTATTGCATCGCGTACATCAAATCATCCACTTCCTGACCAAGCTCTTTTATTACAAAGAACAGAGAAAATTACAGCATGGGAACAGACCCTTCGGCCCTCCAAGCCTGTACTGACCATGCTGCCCGACTCAACAAAAGCCCTCCCAAGAATCCCATCCCTCTATTTCCATCCTATTCATGTATTTGTCAAGATGCCCCTTAGAAGTCATTACCGTATCAGGAAGCGTATCAGGTTCCACTCCCTCCTCCCGGTAGAGAGTTTCAGGCACCCACCACTATCTATGTAAAAATTTGTCTCGTACATCTCCTTTAAACTTTGCCCCTCGCTCCTCAAACCTGTGCCCCTGAGTAATTGACCCCGGGAAAAAGCTTTTGATTATTCATTCAGGTTAACTTGATGTCTGGCGGTCAAAGGTCCAAACCAATGACAATTCAAACGTTAACCAGCCTGGGGGCATTTCTGGCAAATCAGCAATTGTGTGGAGATGCCGGCGTTGGACTGGGGTAAACACAGACTTACAACACCAGATTAGAGTCCAACCAATTTATTTGATCGTAATCCCATAAGTTTTCGGAAACCATGTGTATCGCCTGACGAAGGGACACCGAAAGCTTGTGAGATTATTGTCAAATAAACTGGTTGGACTTTAATCTGATGTTGTGAGAAATCAGCAATGTGCAGGGGATATTTATAGAATCATACAACCCCTACAATGCAGAAGGAGGCCATTTGGCCCATCGAGACTGACCCGATGACACTCCCACCCAGGCCCCATCCCCGTAGCCCCATGTATTTACCCTGCCAATCCCCCCTGACACTAAGGGTGGGATTTTCTGATCATGCCAGACAATTCCACCCCAGGCTAATTGGAACATTGTATGATCTGTGTCCCACCCACTATGATTCACTTTGCGGGTGCGATGGGAACATTTGGCCCAAAGGGGCAATTTAGCATGGCCAACCACCCTAACCCGCACATCTTTAGACTGTGGAAGGAAACTGAAGCACCCGGAGGAAACCCACGCAGACACGGGGAGAATGTGCAAACTCCACACAGTCACCCAAGGCAGGAACTGAACCCAAACTCCTGACACGGTGAGACAGCAGTGCTATCCACTGTGCCACCTTGCCGCCTGAATAATTCACATTTCTTAGATTCATAGAATCCTTACAGGGCAGAAGAGGACTTTTGACCCATTGAGTCTGCATCAACTCTCACAGGCTCTCTTCCCACCTTTTCCCCGTAATCCCGCACATTTTCCATCTAACCTCCACATCTTGGGACACTAAGGGGCAATTTAGCACGGCCAATCAACTTAACCTGCACATCTTTGCCAGGTGGGAGGAAACCGGAGCACCTGGAGGAAACCCACGCAGACACGGGGGGAACATGCAGACTCCACACAGACTGTAATATTACATTCTGCATCAACTGCACCCAAGACTGGAATTGAACTAGGGTCCTTGCTGCTGTGAGGCGGCAGTGCTAAACACTGTGCCACCTCACTGTGGGAGCTAGAGTGAGAGGTTTCAGTTTACATGGAAAAGCTGTGATTGTTCTCCTCAGAACAGGGGAGGTAAAGGAAAAGTTTTAAAACTGACATTCAAAACCATGAAAGATTTGGATTAAGAGGGAAAATGTTTCCAGTGACAGGAGAGTGGGGATAATCGGTTGATTAAAAAAAAGCGAATGAGAGATGGAGAAAGTTTTTGCAAAGAGTTGTTGTGATCTGGAATGTGCTATTTGAGGGGTGCGGACAAGGTGAGTAGGGGGCCAGCTTTCTTCTTGGTTGAGGGGTCAGTCGAGGGGGTATCGTTTTAGAGTAAGGGGGCAGGAGATTCAGAGGAGATTTCAGAAAATAAACCTTTTGAGTCAGAGACTGTTGGGAATCTGTCTCGCACCGCCTGGGAAGGTAGCTTTTCACGTGGAGGGGCAGGCAAAACTGGAGAGCAACCATACAAGATTGTCTCCAATAAACGCAATCATGAATTTACAAGAAATTAAGACAGGTGAGAACGTGAACTTGCTACCATGGAGAATGGGTGGAATGAATAATATTTTATTCATTTAAGGGGAAGTTGAATATGCAAACAAGAGGGAAGGGAATAATTTTTGATTTATTATTGTCACACGTGTTGGGGTACAATGGAAAGTATTAGCTCACCACAAAGAATAAACATACCATTTATAGAGTACAAAGAGGAAAAGGAAAGGATGCAGAATATAGTATTACAATCATGGCTAGGGTGCAGAGAAAAATCAGCTTAATATGTAATAGCACCACTCAAAAATCTGACGGCAGCAGGGAAGAAGCTGTTCTTGAGTCAGTTGCTACGTGACCCCAGACTTTCATATCTTGGAAAGTCTGAAGCACGGTGGCACAGTGGTTAGCACTGCTGTCTCTTAGCGCCGAAGATCCGGGTTCAATTCCGGTCACTGTCCGCGTGGAGTTTGTACATTCTCTTCTGAATCTGCGTGGGTTTCCTTTGGGTGCTCCAGTTTCCTCCACAGTTCAAAGATGTGTGAGTTAGGTTGATTGGCTGTGCTAAGTTGACCCTTAAGTGTCAGAGGGACTGGTAGGGTGAATATGTAGGGTTACGGGAATAGGGCTTGGGTAGGATTGTGGTTGGTGCAGATTCGATGGGCCGAATGGCCTCCTTCTGCACTGTTAGGGACTCTAAGGTGGAAGAGAGCATGTATGTGGGGTCCTTGATTATGCTGGCTGCTTTGCTGAGGCAATGGCAGTGCCTCACAATGCTGTGTCGAGGCAGAGAGATTCAGGGATGAAATTCCAGAGCTTTGGGCTGAGGTGGCTGAAGACCGAGGCCAACAATTAGGAGGGGGGGGGCGGGGGTGTGAGTGAAACCAGAATTGGAAGAACAGAGAAATCGCCTTGCTGGTTTCCAGCTGGACAACATTCCAGAAATAGGGAGGGACAAAGTGATGGAGAGGTTTCTGAAACCGAGCACGGGAATTTTAAAATGGAGATGTTACTTAACCCTGAGTTGGTAAGCACAGGGGAGAGGGATGAATGTCATTTGGTGTAAGTTAGGAGAAGGGCAGTAGAATTTTGGATTAATTTAATTTTACGGTTGTTGGAAGATGGGATCCAGATGTGTATTAGAATATATAAACATTAGCAGGCACATCTAGTGCAGACTTCTATTTAAAAGCAGCTTCTGTTTCAAATCATCTGATTTATTGGACAAATTGTCCGATAGATTAGAAATATTAGTAGCTACAATCACCAACAGCAACCCAAATAATACATCTAACTAATATAGAAACGCCAAGATTGCAATGTTAAACTACCGTGACTAGCTAAATTGCAAACAGATTAATGACTTTATGATACAATTTATCTCGAAACTCCCCGCAGTTATTTTGTCTGAGTAATGCAGGTCCTTCAGACAGTTAATCTGTCCTCGTGTCTCTGTCTCACCCTGCTGAATGCGCTCAGAATTCCTGGGGGATTTGCCTCATGATGTGAAGTCCAAAGGAAAGGATTATTAGTTTCATTCCTTGGCATCAGGTTATTGAGGAGCGTGACCGATGTACGTTGTCACAAAACAGGGGATTTGATCACAAGGACCACACAAAGGTTAGAAAACTTATAATCATAGAGTCCTACAGTGAAGAAAAAGGCCCTTCGGCCCATCGAGTCTGCATTGACCACAATCCCATCCAGCCCCGTAAGCCTACATATTATTACCTGCTAATCCCTCTAACCTACGCATTGCAGGACACTAAAGGGCAATTTAGCATGGCCAATCAACCTAACCTGCACATCTTTGGAGTGTAGAAGGAAACCGGGGCACCCGGAGGAAACCCACACAGACACGAGAAGAATGTGCAAACTCTACACAGACAGTGACCCGAGCCAGGAATTGAAAACAGGATCCCTTATTCCACTGGCAGCAGTTTTGTACAAACATTGGTGGAAAAGTTAAGAAGTCTCGCAACACCAGTCCAACCAGTTTATTTGATAGGAAACCCACAAGCTTTTGGAAACGCTGTTCCTTCATCAGGTTGTGGAAGGTTCCCTTCCACTATTATGTATCTTCCACACACCTAATGAAGGAACAGTGTTTCCGAAAGCTTGTGAGTTTACTATCAAATGAACGGATTGGACTTTAACCTGGTGTTGTGAGAATTCTTGCTGTGTTTACCCCAGTCCAGCATCTTCACATCAGGAAAAGTTTAACACAGAGGGACAGACATTTCCAAATGATGTTTGGAATCGACACTCCTGTCACAATAATAGGATGTCCCAAAGTGCTTTACAGCTAATGACATTTTTTTCTGAAATGTCGTCACAGTTTTGTAGGAATTAAGAAGTCAGAAAATTCTAGGATAGATTCCTGGATGTTGATCTGATGGGGTAAATTGCCCACAATGTTTTAGGACCTCCCATCCCCTTCTTACTCCTCTCTTCCAGTCTTCACTCCACTGAGATCAGCAGGATAGGGGGCACAGTGGTTAGCACTGCTGCCTCACAGCTCCAGGGTTCGAATCTAGCCTTGGGTACCTGTGTAGGTGCAGCCTCACCGTGTCTGAGTGGGATTTCTCTGGCTGCTCTGGTTTCCTCCCACAGTCCAAAGATGTGCAGATTGGCCACGCTAAATTGCTCCTTAGACGCATTATGTTAGGGGAGAAGCTAGTGGGGTAAAGATGTGGAGTTACGAGGATAGGGCCTGGGTTGACGAGCCAGTGCAGACTCGATGGGCCGAATGGCCACTTTCTGCATTGGAGGGATCCTATGATTCTCGAGGGGCCAGTGCAGACACACTGGGCTGAATGGCTCCCTTCTTCACTGTAGGGACTCTATGATGATCATTGGACAGTTCTGTAGAAGGTGTTTATAATGGGGAACAGGAGTGATGCACAAGCAAGGCACTGAACGAGGACAAGGTGTCTGTGAATGGAATATTCCTCCAGGTAACGAGTGATCAGGAGTACAAAAGAGTTGGTGTTGACTCCATAAGGTCAGGGGTATGAAAGTTCAGCAGTAGATAATCATCATAGGGTCAATGAATCAAACTCTATCCTGCATTTCCTTGAATTAAATTTGCTGCTAGGAATGCCGTTACTCATTCACAGTGATTGTGCAGATTGCGAATGGGAACGCTTGATCTGTCTCATTTTGAATACATTCTAAAGCTTGCAGGAAGGACAGAAGAAACAAAAAGAAGTAACAGGGAAATGTGCGGTCTTTGGACAAAACAGAGGTAGCGGCCAAAGAAGTCTGCTGGAGATATAAAAATGGTTCCTTCAATACTCCGAGTTGTTCTATTTGATAATCACTCATTATATCTTCTAAATGACCCCATTAAAATCTCGTGGAACATAAGTCTGAGCCAATTGGTATTGAATTTGATGATTTGTGTCAACAATGGTTTTAGTTAATAAATCTTGGCATCTCACTAATTGCAGAGTTTCCTGACATCTGGTATATGCATCAGATTTTTAAAAAATAATTTCAAGAGCGAGGTAGACTGATTGGCTTCCAATCCACAAACACAAAGAAACATTTGTGCTGCAAAGTTCTCTCCTCCATCCTTCCTTTCTCGAGGACCAGTGACCCGTCACTCAAAAATTAGATGGAGTTCAACTGGCACAGGGATTAGAGAGTTATTACATTGTGGGAGGCAGGCCACTCGGTTTATTGTATCTGCTTCAAAAGGACAGCATAGAAAATAGTTCTTTTCTCACCCTCACGAGAAGCACATTTGTGGTCCGTAAAAATATCCAGCAAATGGACGAGGGGAGAACATGGACAAAGCTTAACTGGGTAAACAGACTGAAGGGTTTGGTGGTATGTAAGTAGTGGCGAACATTGAATTGAAATAGCTCAGCAGAAGTTAATCAATGAGGATTTATCACACAGAACTATGCACAATGACACAGCGGTTAGCACTGCAGTTTCACAGTGCCAGGGACCCAGGTTCGATTCTTGACTTGGGTCACTGTCTGTACAGGGTCTGCATGTTTTCCCCATGTCTGTGTGGATTTCGTCCAGTTTCCTCCCAAGATGTGTGGATTAGGTTGATTGACTATGCTAAAATTGCCCCTTAGTGTCCTGAGATGCATAGGTTAGAGAAATTAGCAGGTAAATATGTAGGGTTATGGGTGTATTTACACCCATATCCCTATATATGCACTGTAGGCCGAGGTAGGATTGTGTTCAGTGCAGATTCAATAGGCCGAAGGGCCTCTTTCTACACTGTAGGGTTTCTATGATTCTATGCACGGGTTAGGTTGATTGGACATGCTAAATTACGCCTTAGTGTCAGGGGGATTTGCAGGGTAAATACATGGGTTTACAGGGATGGGATATGAACAGGATGGGATTGTTGTTAGTATAGGCTCAATGGGCTGAATGGCCTCCTGCTGCACTGTAAGAATTCTATGAATTAGAAGTGCAGTAGGAACAAGAAACGAGAGGAGGCAATTCAGCTCTTCCAGCCCATTTCCCCCACTCTCATAGAAACCCTACAGTGCAGGAGGAGGCCATTCAGCCCATCAAGTCTGCATCGACAACGGTCTCACACTAGGCCTTATCCCTACATACTTGCCCTACTAATCCCTCTAACCTCCACTTCCTGGGACACAATGGACAAATTAGCATGGCCAATCAACTGCAGCTGCACATTTTCGGAATATGGGAGGAAACCAGAGCACCCGGAGGAAACCCATAGGTCGATTGCCATGCAAAATTGACCCTAATGTCAGGGGGATTAGCAGGGTATATGTGTGGGGTTATAGGAATAGAGCCAGGTGGGATTGTACAGAGTAGATGGGCCAAATGGCCTCCTTCTGTACTGTAGGGATTCTATGATTGGTGACTGGAAAATGAAGTCTTTACTTAAGGAACAGAGTAAAATATAAGAGTTAAAGAAAAATTTTTAATAGAGGCTCTTTCTTTCTGTTCAGAGCATAATTTATCCACTGTAATAACATTTAGTCAATATTGCTTTCAGTTTGTTTGTACGGTAAAAAGTTAAAACTTGAAATCTTGTCATAAGATTCTTTCAGATAAGATAAATTTGCAAGCACAAATTTCTTTTTAAAATCTATTGGTTAACAAAATAACCAAAGACTGGGGAGTTGTAGATCATGTGATGAAATCTCCAGGAACACGCACAACCCGAGTTGGCAACCCTCTCTCTCAGTCCATTGCACTAATGTCGCTGATGAAATAGTTTTTCAGGACTATTTTCCTCGACAGTAACGCAGGACGTTATTGTAACAGAAAGGGAAGCTACTTAATTTGCTTTGCTCAGCAGCTGAAAGCCATTATTTTATTCTATTGAGATTCTTTCTGGTGATCTGGATATCATTATCTGTGATACACTCCCCTTTATTCTGTGTGGAGCTTTGAGTTTGAACTGAGCAACAAAAAATAAAATAGGTCAGGATCAGCCCTGGGAGAATTGGGCTGGAAGGACATTTCAATGATTTCACTGCAGGATCGCACGTTATTGAATCAAGTTATGCGGCATGATAGAATTGCACAAATGCGTTCAAGCATTTGTTAAATTAATATACAAAAAAATTCATAAACTAGCAGACTTATTCCCTTCTTAAAATAGCAGATAGTGAAATTTCATCCAGAACATTAATAAATACTTTGCAATACCTTCACCTCAAATAAAATATTAGTCCTAAGCCTGGTCGCTTATAGCACTTTATTACAGAATGATCACTAAACTCCCATTATAAAGGGCAACATGGTGGCACAGTGGTTAGCACTGTTGCCTCACAGCGTCAGGGACCTTGGGTTCAATTCCCAGCTTGGGTCACTGTCTGTGCAGAGTTTGCATCTTCTCCCTGTGGCTGCGTGGGTTTCCTCTGGGTGCTCTGGTTTCCCCCCACAGTCCAAAGATGTGCAGGTTAGATGATAAATTCTCCCTCGGTGTAACAAGTGCTGCAGTGTGGTCACTAGGGGATTTTCACAGTAACATCATTGCAGTGTGTGACAAATAAATAAACTTGAACTTTTGAATGGGCGAGACAAGATAAAAATGGCTAAAACAAAATTGAGAAGTGCTTCTTTAAGTCTGCCAAGTAGAACCACTTGCTGATGTTTTGCTCTGTTAATACTTTGATCATTCTGAATGTTCAAATATGTCCAAAGATATGGGGGTTAGGTGGAAAGGCTATGCTAAATTGCCCCTTGATGTCAGGGAGATTAGTGGGGTAAATAGATGGGGTTATGGGGATAGGGCCTGAGTCGGATTGCTTATACAAGCTCAAAGGACTGAATGGCCTCCTTCTGCATTGTAAGGATTCTATGATTTTAAGTTACTTTGTTAATATTTTCCTACAACTTTTAACATCCTTTCATGGGATGTGGCCATTGCTGGCAAGATCAGCATTTATTGTCCCGTCCCTAATTGGTATTAAAAACAGTTGAGAGTCAACCACATTGCTGTGGCTCTGGAATCACACATAGGCCAGATCAGGGAAGGATGGCAGATTTCCTTCCCTAAAGGACATTAGTGAGCCAGATGGGTCTTTATAAAAGTGGATGATAGTTTCATGATCACCATCACTGCACTGAGGCAAATATTTGTTTCACCTTGGGTTCGGGGCTAGATGGGGTTTCTTTAAGGTTTGCCTGTTACCAATAAGACTGGTATTTGTGAAGAAACATTCTTATCTATCGACAGGTTTAGATCAATCTCAGTACTCTAAGCTGGTACAACTGCTTCCCGCCAGAATTCAGTCTCCTGGAGCCTGATTCTCCCATCACAACGCACTAATTTTTTGCTACGGCAGATACACGTGTTGGCCATTTCATGCGATTCGCGCATGCATTCCTGATGCATGTGTGTTTCCCACAGCCGGAGATCGGAGCAGGGGGGCTGTTGTGTTAGGTATTTGATCTGCAGAGGTGGAGGTTGTCCTGCTGCCGCTCTGCATGGGGATCGGTGGGGGCTGAAAGCCAGCAATCAGGATGGGCGAGGAGGAGTGGGGTGGTGGTTGGGGAGGGGAATTGTCACTGCTCAGTGTGGAGGGCTGCTGGAGGTCGGGGTTGGCTTGGGAATGGTCTTGGGGCTGTAATCAGGCCGTGGGGGATTTGGAAGGGCAGCACTGAGGGGGTCCCAGGCTGGCTAGCGATCTAATAGGCCAGCAAACTGCATGCTTACAGCTTGGGGCCACAGCACATGCATTCCAGAACTGTTAGACTCTGGCATGAATAGGCCCCACCACCCCCTCAAGCTTTTAATGATATTCACGATGGTGGCTTCTGCATTGTGCAGAGTGTGGGAGATACGAGCCTGAACTCCCACTGAAAAAAAGTCATGAATTACACTATTTTTCCCCCCCAATTCAGGGCTTAGAATTTTTCTGGGAGAATCAGGCAATTGGAGTCTTCTCTGGCCTCACAGGAAAGGTAGATGGTGTCAGTATGTCACTCTGCTCTTCGCTGTGCAATACACAGGTAATTTGTGATTATCCCTTCAATGAAATCATAGAATCCTATTCAGCCCATTGAACCAACTTCAATCCATCCAGGGCTCATACTCATAATCCCAACATATCTACCCTGCTAGTCCCCCCGATACTAAAGAACAATTTTCCAAGGCCAATCCACCTAACCTGCACATCTTTGGAGTATGGAAGGAAACCGGAGCACCAGGAGGAAACCCATGCAGACACAGGAAGTGTGTGCAAACTCCACAAGGCTGGAATTGAACCTGGGTCCCTGGCACTATGAGACAGCATTGCAAACTATTGTGCCACCATGCCACCCAATCACTGATGCCTGGCCACCAACCTGACTGTTGGACAATCTCTCTCCATTCTGATATTCCCAACTGACCTCGATAGATGTTGCGAAGAATGTCGGGTCAAAGTGTTTTAGGGATTAGTGGCCTTTTTGTTAAAAACTAAGAAATCATTGATTGATAGATAATTTTTCTGTTTGAAGTATTGGGTTGTTAGGAGTACAATCCAGCCATTTGTTTTGGCAATATTCTTATTTTTACATACTCATAATCCTACTGTTGTGCTTCCTTCATTTCTTGCAATCTCTTCTCATTGTCTTGTAAGTGATCAGTAATGAGTGAAGAATGTGCTTGTTAAATTTAAAACCTCCAGGTTGACTCCTTCCACTGGGGTATTTTTGATAATGTAGTCTGGTATTTCCTTGAACGTACACAGTACCTGAATCATATCTCATGAGTCTAAACTGTTAAATTCTAAGCAGAATTTGTACAATTCCCTTTAGGTTAAGAAGAGCTTTTGGCCAGTTTCAATTTTGAACCTTAATCCCACGATATAATCAAAGAATTACTCGCACACCTGTGTGGCACTAATGCCTCATTCTTAAAGGTTTTCTTGTGAAATGTAGAAGCAAAATAAATTGCTTTTCTTTGTCCAGTTGCTTGAATTTGAAACAACACTGTACTCAAACCTATAGATGATACATCCACTGCTACAATTGTTCACATCTCTGGGTCATTGTGCATTAGAATTTCTGGTGAAATTGGGCGATTATTGATCTTGGCAGAAGCATTTTGCTTGTCTATGTTAAAGCATTCACTGCTGACACCAGGTCTCAACAGCTGTCACAACACCTCCTAGATTTACATCAAGTTTAGCTGGACCTTGTCCACTTCACTGACCATCCCAAAGAATCTTTGTGATTCCCTGATGTTTTTGGGCCACGTGAATGACTTTAGTTTTCTGGGGGTCGGCTGTAATTGCCAAAGCCTCCACAATATACCCTAAGAATTTTATCATAGACTTTACAAATCCACATTTGTCATATAATCTGCTTATTTTAGGATTTTGCAGACTGTTCTTACAGACACGATATACCTGTTCTTCCTCTGTTGGACCATTTACGAGGACGCCCTCCATATGTTATTGAAATAGCTCCTCCAAGACCAAATATCCCTTCACCACATTTAGATTGATTTACAAAGTAGCAGGTATTTCCTTGCACAGATTATAAATCTGGGAGTGCCAGTAACCCTCACACTCCACATTACTGACACACACAGGACTCCCTCATTGGACAAGGTTACTGTCTTAATCTGGGAACTCGTATTCTAAGACGTCCAAATCATGTTGAAGTCATTATAAGCGTGTGACTCCTTCCATTCCTCCCAGGGTTTGAAAGATCATTCTTTGGAATCTCTCAGGTGCAGAAGCAACTCCAAATGGTTAAAACAATAATGATCAAATAGGAGTGCTAAAAGTAGTTAATAATCTGGATTCTTTGATCAGAAACAATGGTCCCAAATCCACTGTTATCATTTTTTACGCTAATTTGGTGAGACTTCCATCCACTAATGCCATTGGGTAGATTTCACATTCCACTGACTGGTTTAATTGAGTCAAATCCACACAGATTCTAACTGAACTGTTAGAGTTTGGTACTGTGACCTTTCCAGAACATGACTTTATATTGAACATGGTGCAGTAATATTGGTTATTACTGCAACATGTTCAATTTCACCCTTGACTTTGTCAAGTACGGAAGAGACAAAGCCTTAGCATCTTCTGTTGTATGATATTCTGTTTTAGAACCATACAGTGCAGAAAGAGATCCTTCTGCCCAACGATTCTTCACCAACCACAATCCCACACAGACCTTACCCCCATATCCCTACATATTTTACCCACTAATCCCTCTAACCTATGCATCCTAGTAGACTAAGGGGCAATCAACCTAACCTGCACAATTTTGGACTGTTTTCAGCCTTCCTTACTCTGCAAGTAGAGGGGGGGGGGAATTCATTCTTGAATACTTCTTATTTGAATTCAAGTTCCACTAGTTACACGATGAATGTGAACCCTTGATTCCCCACAGCATTAACCATTGCTAATTATTGAATGCCTAAAGTGCAACAGGATGTTATTAGGCCCATGAGCCGACAATCCGATCCCAGTCTTGTCCCCATAACTCCAAGTATCTGCCCTGTTAGTGTCAGGGGGAACCAAGGGGCAACTTGCAATCAACTTAACCCACACATTTTTGGAGCGTGGGAGAAAGAAGAGCACCCGGCGGAAACCCACGCAGAAGGAGAACGTGCAAAGTGCACACGGACAGTTACCCAAGGCTGGAATTGAACCCAGGTCCCCAGCCCTGTGAGGCAGCAGTGCTAACCACTATAACTATGCTGTTATCTTCCTCTTTGCACAAGCGATGCCACTTAAAAGATAAAGTTTTCAGTTCAGTGGCATCACATCAAGTCCTATGACATTATTGATGGAACGGAGCAGCAGGTGCGAAAGGTTGTTTTCTAAAAATACAGTTTACCATTAATCCCGAGTGAAATAGTGAGCCAGGCTGATGTTAGTCATGTCTGACCTTCATTCACAAAGTCACCTGCCATTGGAGTCATCAACATCCAGAGGAGGTAGTTGGGTTATGGCCCCCTGAAATGAATACCAAACCTGCCCGAGAGACTACTTTGCTATACGCGTCTTTTTTTTTTTAAACTGCTCAATTTTTCAAAACATTCGAAGCAGTTTTGTACAAACTTTAGTCAAGACACAAAAAGTTCATCTCAGATTTAAAAAACACCAAATTTGAATATTACTCCATATAAAACATACTGGGGGGAAACAAGAGTTCAATTACTTTTGTGTCTCCACATTCCTCTGAGAGCTAAAATCATTTTACAGAGCTTCTGCCATTTCATGATGTTTATTTTGTGATCATTATAAATATTAAAACGACCTCAAACTCAAAAAGGGTGGCCATTGTTACTGCTGCATTCCGTGATGACTCCTTTCCTTCAATCCCTGGCCAAAATATCCAGCTAGACACAAAGTACAAGGCTCCCGTTTCTTTTTGAACATGATGGAAGAGTTATCACCTTGAATGGCAGGACTATTCTCGAGAACTCAATGCTTTGGCTTATGATATGGAAACGGCAGTGTTTTGGACTAGGATAGGCACAGTAAGAAGTCTCACAACACCAGGTTAAAATCCAACAGGTTTATTTGGAATCACGAGCTTTCAGAGTGCTGCTCCTTCATCAGATGATTCCAAACAAATCTGTTGGACTTTAATCTGGTGTTACGAGGCTTCTTGCTTTAGCTTATTTGCTTGTATAGAGAAGTTACTGTCTTTTGGCTTTGCTGTCAGGATCAGTTCTCGTTAAGAAAATGTTATTTAGGACCACGTGAAGTATAAGACATCCTTAAATTTACCACTTTGGGCTACAACAGAGTTTAGTCGTGAATTTAGCAAGATGCTTTGCCAAAACTGCCGGAGTTATAATATGCTGTAAGATTATAAAGAATTATACAGGTCTTCTGAGTTTAAATCAACACTTAATTTCTCACACACAAGTACAGATGATAGAATACATTTAAGGATTATTTTTACAGTTCATGGAAAAAAATTAAAATATATAGTTAACTGTCCTTTGACTAATCTGGATGAAGTGATTCCATATTGTAGCTGTCCTGTGCAGTTGCCTTCCCAGGATATGGCTATAGAGTGCAGATTTTAAGATCCACGTACAGCACTTGCAGCAGAAAGAAACCCGGCTTTTCAATATCTCCGTCCAAGCTTTGCTGCATCTTGGTAAAACGTTCACAGAAAGTCTTGCAGTCTGTATATTCCAGAGGAGTTCCAAAACATCTAACATACTAAATGTTGCAGAACAGAAATTACATCTTTTGACATCTCAGAAACCTTTAAAGAGTAATAGTTAGAAGGTAACAGGACAGAGGATAGTCCACACTCAGGAGCAGTAGGAGAATTGAGAACTTCATCCTTTTCATCCCACTATGGGGTGGAATGCAAGTTGTAATCTTTCCAATTTGGAATTTAATAAATATCCAACCATAGGGGGAAAAAAAGACATCAGAAATTGTGGCCAGATTTTAAGGTCTTATCCACTGTGAAATATCTCCTACCAATTTAAATTCCCATTTACTTCAATGCGACAATGATATCCTGCTGAATATGTTAGTGGCATTAAGGGACTTCAGGATGCTAAATGGGCACCCCCAACTTGCCATATGATGGATAGACTATAAGCTGTGCACTGCCTGTCGTATTAAGTAAATTTTATTTATTAATCACAATGAATTTACTGTGAAAATCTCCCAGTTACCACAGACCAGTTGCTTTTCAGGCCACAATAAAAGGAGAATTTTAGCATGGCCAATCCACCTAACCATCACATCTTTGGACTATGGGAGGAAACCACAGCACCTGGAGGAAACCCACACAGACACAGGGAGAATGTGCAAACTTCACACAGCCAATAACCCAAGCTAGGAATTGAACCCTGGTCCCTGGCACCAAGAGGCAGCAGTGCCAAACACTGTGCCATCCACAGTATAGGCAAATTTAAGACTGCCAAGCCTGGTGCACAAAACATGCAGAAGCGCTATCGTCTGTTTGAGGTTCACTCTGCAATGCTGAATTGTCCCAATTGGGTACCAACACGTCACAATACTCCACAAAGCAGAGATGAATTGGCCCACAAATGAAGCTCCCACCATTGTACTTAAACAAATCTTTGCAACAATGGATAAGCAAATCAGAGTCAGCCCCCCATCTACACACTTCAAAATCCAGATTAAAAGGAAAATTTTCCCCAATTGACCCTCTTCCATTGGGAAAAAGGTACAAAAATCTGAGGTCATGTACGAACCGACTCAAGAACTACTTCTTCCCTTCTGCTGTCAGATTTTTGACTGGATCTATTTTGCATTAAGTCCATCTTTCTCTACACCCTATGACTGTAACATTGCATTCTGCATACTCTTGTTTTGTTCTCTATGAATGGTATGCTCTGGCTGTACAGCACGCAAGAATCAATACTTTTCAATGTTAATACATAATAAATCAGAACAAAATGACTAAAAACTCTTTCAAATCAGACAAGTTGGATTGGTTTTTAAATATTCAGTTGAGAGAGAATCTTGCGCTTAAAAAATAAGCACACATTTATCTTTTCTCTTTACAGAAACTGACTGTGTCCCCACGTTACGCACTTGAGATGCTTGAGAGTTGGTGCAGACTGAATGGGCCAAATGGCCTCTTTTTGCAGTGAAAGGATTCTATAGTACATTACATACAAACTGTCCTATTGCACCAGAACCTTCCATTATAAGTGATCAATCTATCAAATAATCATTCCTTTGATCCATTTTCACATTGAAATGAATAGTTAATCATTTCTCTAGAGACATTTCTAAAATTTTTTTGCAGGTGAAAAATATAAATTTACAATAAGTTTGTCAACATTTGTAGTTGCAGTTGGATTACATAAAATGATACAAATCTGGAATGTTGCTGCATGTGTTTTCCTGCTATTGATGCATCATGAAGACTTAAGTTTATTAGTCACAAGTAGACTTATATTAACACTGCAATGAAGTTACTGTGAAATTTTCCTGGGTTGCCACACTTCAGCACCTGCTTGGGTACACTGAGGGAGAATTTAGCACGGCCAATGCACCTAACTGGCATTTCTTTCAGACTATGGCAGGAAACTGGAGCACCTAGAGGAAACCCATGCAGACATGGGGAGAATGTGCAGTCTCCACATAGTGACCCAAGCTAGCAATCAAACCCAGGTCTCTGGCACTACAAAGCAGTACTAACCATTGTGCCACCCAGCAACTTGGAAAGTGCCTACTTAATGAAATTGAAATACAGAGCATAGGATGTAAAGCTTAGGACAGGAGATGAAAACAAATTGGTGTAAGTAATCTGTGGTACAACATTGGGTGATTTGAAGGTTGTGATGTAGTGATAGATTATGCATATTTCTGCTCACGGTATTGCAAAAGAATTTGGGAAAACATTTGTTCAGTAAAGCCCATGGTTCCTGGAATTTAATGGTCTGAATCTGTGATTTTTTTTCAAACTTTCCTACTTTCCAGCAGCCAATGGAAGCACCTTGAAGCCTGCATAAAAATCATGAATGACACCCATGCTTACAGTGGTTATAGCAATCATTCAATAAAATAATGGTGGGAAACTGGGGAAAACCCTTGACATAACCTCAACTTCTTGAGCATTAACATTTGCAAAAGGAAATGAGATTCCTTCATACTACCACAAATAGTTTGTTCCACTATTTCAAGGGGTTTTCGAAACATTGATACACAGGAGTAGAGGAAGAGACTGGACTGGCAAACACCAAATCCTGTGTACACTGCGCAACTGAGCAGTGTGCTCAATAAGCAGCAAGTATTTCTGAGAGTTATAGATATACGTTAAAGTGCCCATTTCAGAGCATCGTAAAAATAATAAATGAATGGGCTGTCCAATTAAACATATTTAAAACAAAGCACCAAAAATCTCACCAATTAAATTATTGCCATTTGTATGAGGCAGCTATGGGACTTGTTGCAGAAAACATTAACACATTTCAAACACTGAAAATGACCTGGCCAACACGTAACCCTCAAACATCAGAAAAACAGATCATAACACACAGGAGCCAAATTAGGCCGCCCAGCCCATCAAATCTGCTTTGCCATTCAATCATGGCTAACCATCTGGTCACTACTGTTTGTGGGAGTTTGCTGTATTTCCTACATTGCAACACATCAGAAGTGCTCTGAGACATTCTGAATTCATGAAAGGTGCTATTTAATTACAGGTCTTTCTTTAAACAATTTTTCATTAGATGCAACTCATCGGAGTTTCATTTACATCATTCCTGCTCCATCAGTTGCAATTTATTGCTGTTTTAAGTTTGACACACAAATGTGCATAGAATCAATGGTAGCTGTCCTTGACCAATACATTGCATGACATTAAACAAGTCTCCCTCTTTAATCTTGTCTAAAATTGTTTGCAACAGGTTGCTCAGAAGAAATTAGACTGAAAGCTGCCATTTTGCTTTGTGATTAATTCACATGTACACAACAGGTACTAGGTGCCAACAATTCTTTTGCTGCCCAATATGATTTCCGTAATCTTATTCACTATTAGGAGAAATTGGTAGCATGGGAATTGCATCTTCTGTTGTAACCCCAGCCATTGTAATCTGCTAATACAATTTCTCAGTGTTCCACTAAAGATACAATCAGGACAATAACTCTGGATTTTAAGGATGACTAGTTCATTCTGAGGGGTCTTGCAACCACTTGCACAGATTAGACCAACTAACCACCCATTGCAGCATTATCCTAGTTGGATTGAGCATAAGACAGACCCCAACACTCAGGGCATTATTGAGGGAGTGCTGCACCTTCAAAAGTGCCAACCTTCAGATTAGATATCAAGTTGCTATTTATTCTCTTGAAGTGGATGTAACTGACCCCATGGTACTATTTACAAGACCAGAGTTTTCTCTGGGACACTGTTGCATGGGAGCAGAGTTAATAAACAAATTCAAAGGGAAATTGTATGGGGCGGGGGGCGGGGGGGAGTGGAGAGAAAATGAACTCAGGCCAATGGAGGTAGACTGGAGAATAGCACTGACTAGGTTACTCTAAAGTGCTAACATGCGCTTAGTGGGCTGGTGACCTCCTTTGGCACTGTAAGGACAACAATTGTACGATGTCCTGGCCAATTTTTAATCCCTCAATCAACAGATGCCGGAGGGATCCTGCTGTGAGCTGGCTGCCATTTTCCTACATTACTTCAGTGACAATTTCCGTGCTGCCAATTTCTCCTAATTGTGAATAAGGTTACAGAAATCATATTGGGCTTCAAAAGAACTTTGAGCTGTAATGCCTATTTTCCTTGGGGTGAATCCTGAGGTAAAGAATGGCACTATAACCAGTTCTTGCTTTAACACTAAATCCTAATCGACAGATGGAAACTTCCTCTGCATTGATTAGCAGCTCAGTTCATTCGCTTACGTAAAAGCGAACACATGCAGTGAAGCACTTTCAAATGCAAAATATGAACTAATGCATCATATGTATTATGGTTCAAGTTCAACACTACACTTCACTGATCACTTGCATATATGTATCCATTGCCCTATCTCTGCAACCAGTTCTAATTCCTTTCCAAGTAGCTGTGAAGTGTCACAAAAAAACGCACAGCTTAGCGCGATGAATGCTTACTTCATGACAAATCTCAAAAGAAAACCCCATTTCAGCAAAAAAAAAACCCAATTGTGAGAAAATTATGGAGCTGATATGCCAAGACAATGGGACAATGGTTACATTGAAGATGCCTAGACAGTTTCAAAACACACAACCACAGAGACGGAAAAAAACATGTCAGAGTGCCGGTGAAGCATATTGCTGCATGAACTGAAAATGAACTTTCTTGAATGTAACTACTATCTGAATAAAGAACTGACATTATACAGCATTTTTAAACCGTTGTAATGGAGCGGTTTGCATAGCACTGCCTCACAAAAAGCGAATGCGGTAATAGCCACATCATCTCTTAGCAATATTGACACAAGAATAAATCTCGGCTAGGACACCTGGTAAAACTGTGCACTTTGAAATAATGCCATGATGTCGCTTACACCCACCTGAGGTGGCAGCCAAAAGCACTTGCTGTTGGAGTTTCATAGTTTTTCACAAAGCTAACCTTTGGAATGTCTATACCTCCCTCTGGTGCTGGGACTGATGCGGTAGCGTTTGACCTTTTCAGTGTTGTTACGAATATGGAATCTTTCTCCAGAGCTACGGAAGTACGGTGTTGAGAAAGCACTGCATGATGTTTTTAAATTAGTGTCACAAGTACTTCTATGCAGACAGTGGGCTACACGGTGGTTAGCACTGCTGCCTCACAGGGACCCAGGTACAATTGCAGCCTTGGGTCACTGTCTGTGTGAAGCCTGTACGTTCTCCCCGTGCCTGCGTGGGTTTCCTCTTGATGCTATTTCCTCCTACAGTCTGAATGATGTGTTGGTTAGGTGCATTGACCCAAACAGGCACCAGAGTGTGGTGATTGGGGGAAATTTCACAGTAATTTTATTGCAGTGTTAATGTAAGCCTAATTTGTGACAAATAAAATTAAATTGGGCTTACATTAATGCTACAATGAAGTTAGTAAAAATCCTGTAGTCACCACAATCTGACATGTTCAGGTGAACTGAGGGAGAATTTAGCACAGCCAATACATCTAACCAGCACGTCTTTTGGATTGTGGGATGAAACTGCAGCACCTGGAGGAAACCCAACCCATGCACATACATGGAGAAACATGCAGACTTCGCACAGGCAGTCATCCAAGCTGGGAGCCAAACCCTGGTGCTAAGAGGCAGCAGTGCTAACCACGGTGCCACACAATGTTACCCCAGTTAAGGCAGCAATTCTTGTAGCTTAGTCACAGTGGAAGATTTGGCTCTTTGAGCCTGCTCCACCATTCATTACAATCATGGCTGGTCATCCAACTCAGTAGTCTAATACTGCTTTCTCCCCATAACCTCTGATCCCATTCACCACAAATGTTATATCCAATTGCCTCGAACATATTCGATGTTTTGGCATCAATTACTTCCTGTGGGAATGAATTCCACAGGCTCACCAACTCTTTAGGTGAAGAAATCTCTCCTCACCACCATCCTCAATGGTCTACCCTTTTAACCTGTATAGAAATGTAGTCAATGCTTTAATTTTGCACATGACAATACAGCCTAGAAATTGTCTCTACATGAATATATCTCCTGATAAATGCTCTGGAAAATGGTATCAAGTCTAATCATAAAACCTCTATCAAATATTTAAATCCCTAGATTTTCAAATCTTGGTCTGTCAGCTGAGATCAATGATATGAAGAGACTGGTGCCTGTTTGGGCAGTACAGTAACAGTGGTCAGTACTGCTGCTTCACAGCTCCAGGGACCTGGGTTTGATTCCCGGCTCGGGTCACTGTCTGTATGGGAGTTTGCACATACTCCTCGTATCTGAGTGGGTTTGCTCCAGGTGCTCCAGTTTCCTCCCACAGTCCAAAGATGTGCAAGTGAGGTTGATTGGCCATGTTAAAATTGCCCCTTAGTGTCCCAGGATGCGTAGGTTCAACAGATTAGTGGGTAACATATGTAGGGATATGAGGGTAGCGCCTGGGTGTGATTGTGGTCAGTGTAGACTCAATGGGCCAAAGGGCCTCTTTCTGGACTGTAGAGTTCTACGATTCCATGAGAGGTACAATTGGTTAACTCTGTAAAATGACAACTAATTTTAGTGGATGTACAGCAAAAAAGTTAAGAGTACTTGAATAATGTGATACTCTTGCCATATTGCTTATAGTTGATTAATGGTTTGAGAATTCACCCACAGAAATACCTTTCCGCTTTTAAGAATTTATGAGGCATTGAAAGTGCTGAAACTAAAACAGGAAATGCTCAGAATTCTGGAAGAGTCCATTGCTGGAACATTAACTCAGAACATGGAAGTTCCTTCCCTCCAAGTCGCCAAATGATTTGGCATCACCTTATGTTTTCACTCAAAGAGAATGAGGAGGAAATATTTCAAAGACATGTTTATATATCCGTTTAAAAGTTACAGAAATCTGTCACATCACCTTAAGATTCATTGCTATGTAAACTTTTTAGTTACAAATCCACCCAATGACATTGGCAGCGACTCAGGAGAATAGAGAAATAAGGTTTTTAGGTTTTAGCAGAACAATTAAACAAAACAATTTCAATTTGTTAATGCAGTTCAAAATAGCACACTGTAAACTGTGCCTTTCACAGCATATGCCTTGCAGTACATTCTGCTTGTGTTGAACTTCGTATCTAATAAATATACAAAGGAAAAAGCAAGTATGCTACCAAGTGGCCAGAGGCTGTATGACATGAGGATAGCTCAAAAGCTGGTGACTATGAAAAGTCATAAAGCCATGCAAAAAGACAAGACCAGGAAAGATAAGAGTTATAACCAATACTGAGAGAAAAAGGGTTTTTCTAAGTAAAAGGGATAGTCAACTTTGGAGATGGTCAAACTTCTAAAAAATATTCTTTCATGGGATATGGGCATTTTTGGCAAGGTCAGCATTTGCTGTCTTTGAACTGAGTGGCTTACTAGGCCATTCCAGGGTAGAGAGTCAATCACCATGCTCTAGGCTTGCATGGAGTCACATTAAGAATGGCACATTTCCTTCCCTAAAAAAGGACATTAGTGAACCAGATGGTTTTTGCAACAATCGTTGGAAGTCTCGTGGCACCATTACTGAGACCAGCTTTCAATTCCACATTTTTTTAAATCAATCACATCATTACATTAAATTTGTTGTGGTGGGACTTAAACCCATGTCCCCAAGGCATTAGTTCTGGTTCACTAGTCCAGTGATAGTAAGATTATGCCGTCTTTGCTAAGGACCTTGTGCTAGAGAGCCTGGGATGGAAGAAATGCATTTTCCAACATAGGAATTGCCAGCCTGGAAACTGGGTGACAAATGGGAGTTTGTTGAGCAATTAACATCCATGAATAAATGTAACAGCCTCACAATGAAGAAATCTTCATGGGGGAAACCTTTCGGAACCTAGATTCCAAGTCACCTGCTGCTCCAAAACAAAATGCACAGACTGCTTATCATGACTCAATACACTTGTGCACTGTATACCAAAGGGTTTTTTTTTAAAGAAACCAACTGCATTTGAAGAATTAATGCCAAGTGCACACTGAATATTGGCAGAACATTATTAAAATTACTCCGCACAAACAGGATCAACTTACAAATGCCAATGTGTTGGGTGCATAGTGTCCTTTTATGCTAGCCACATGACTCAGGCAGTTACTTAAAGAGAAAATATTTTGGAAATGGACAAACCACTAAAAGAAATTGGAACATCCATTTTCAGTAAACAGGCAAGCCATTATACAGGGTAGACACTAAGTTCAAAAGTAGATCATCTAGCAATCTCAATTTGGGTTCAAATTAATGGGACATTGGAAGCACAGACAAATCAGGGAAATCACCATTAATTCGTTAACATGAAGATGCCGGCATTGGAATGGAATGGACACAGTAAGAAGTTTCAATAGCAGGTTAAGAGTCCAACAGGTTTATTTGGAATCATAAGCTTTCAGAGCACTGCTCCTTCATTAGGAGAGTGGCTTGAGGTGGGTCTCAACTTGCTTGAAGGAGCAATGCTCCAAAAGCTTGTGATCCCTAATAAACCTGTTGGACTTTGATCTGTTGTCAGACTTCTTAGTTAAGCAAAGCTTATACTTGGCTATTTTAAGATCGACTTGCAGGAAATTCATATGAAATGGAAATATAGGAAATGCCAAATATGGATTTTCAGAAGATGTTTGGCAAAATGCCATACAAGTTGCTAAGAGAAAGAGTAAAGTCTCGAGAACAGAGTGCAAGCCTCTTGGAAGCCCCTTCTGTTTTCCATTTATACAAGTGATTAGGTCATAACCACAACACCTTCACAACCTCAACATTGACTCCATCAAAAACACACCATTGCTGCAGCGTGCACCAACCACAAGATGCAATTCAGCAATCTGTCAATGTTCTTCCCAAACCTACAAGATTATGAGCAGCAAGCACAAAGGAATATCACTTCCTGCTAGTTTCTCCCCACATTGCACACCATTCTGATCTGGAACTAGAGCATAATTCCTGTTCTGCAATAGCACTGTCTTGACAGCCCTTCTGGGTCAAGGACTTACCTCCATTCTGGGGAGATGGGTTCTGCTGTGGATGATCAGTCCAGTCTTGGAGCCACAGACTCTGCCACAGGATTGGGAAGGGGGTGCTTGATGAGATGGGTGGGCGAGATGTTCCAGATTCTGCACTCTTTCCACTGTTTATGTTTGGCCTCTGAGCACTCCACCCAGTGACACTCAAGGTGGTTGGTACTTTTGTGGATGCTTCTTCTCCAGTCCATGTGCTCTCAAACAAAGTATTTACATGTTGATGGGGACGTTGCATTTATCTATGGAGGTCCAAAGCAGTTTCCTCTGCCCTCAGTTATTGCTTGCCATGGTAGAGCTCCAAGGAAAGCACTTGATGCATGTGGAGAACCTGTCCCTCCCATCAGGAGAGAAATGCAGCTGCTCCGTAGACTATGCATTCTGTGCTGGATCGAGGTCTCAGCTTTTGAATACTTTCTCAGGTGTCCAAAGACCGCACTGGCCCATTGCAGTCGATGCTGGGTCTCATCATCTATCTCTGCCTGTGCCGAGAGGAAGCTCCCAAGGTATGGGAAAAGATCCACATTGTCCAAGGCTCACTGTAGATCTTGGTCAGGGGGACAATTGTGTAGCAGCAGCAGGCCAGTAGAGAAACTGTTTTCTGGATGTTTTGTCTGAGGCCCCAATTCTCATAGGCCTCAAGTGAAAACGTATTGCAACTCAGTGACAGAAATTGGTATGGTCTTGGTTCTAATCTGGAGGTGTCAGAGATTGAATAGCTTCAGCAACACCATAGGTGCCACCTCCACCACATGGATGGCAGTAGTCCAAGGTGGCATCACACTACCTGGAGGGCATTTAGGGATGGGCAAATAAATACTGGCTTTGTCCGCAACACATTCCTATAATGATTCAAGTTTAGTAAGGCAAAAGGGCTAATACTCAAACTTGATACCAAATTGGGTGTGGGGGTGGGAATGGCAGATGAGATCCATTATTTAAAAAGAGATAGCCTAGAGTTTAAGCTAGAAATCAAAGCAGATAACATTAAATGAGATGAAAAGGCCTCTTAACTGGGCAAAAAGCTGTGTGAACTGTTTGGCCATAACAGATGATGATTTTCAAACACGAGTGAGATAAAGAACAATGTATTAAGAACTTGGCCAATGAACACAGATGCGTTTAAATAGACAGCCACATTTATTGGCCAAAAGCACTGTCAAATTCAAAGTTGTTGTTACAGCAGAATGCTACGTATTTTGGGCAAATACAGCTATGCTTGTCCCTGGGTTCGCAGTATACTCAGGACAAGGCAAACAATCTGCATGGGAACAACCTTAAACACTGGCTGGATTGATATCCAAAGACATAAATCCAAGAACATTGCAATTCAAATGATTTAAAACAAAACATTTTAAAACAGACAAAAAAATTCCAGTCAAGTTCTGTGTTTTTAAATTCGAAGCTCCCGTGCTCTGCAGAAGTGATGGTACTGGCTCTGTTTTGGGCATGTATGCACCAGGCTATGCCGAATGTTATTATATAGCCATCAAACCAAAGCTTTCAATGAAAACGCTCATTGTGTTCTCTTCAGTCCACGTCTGATATTCTTAGTCTTCACACCTCTGATATAGTCAACTTATCGTTTAACTGCCCCAAACAGGATTTCCTCCAGCATGTTTTTTTATTCATTTGTAGGACAGGGGCACCATTGGCTGGCCAGCACTTTTTCCCATCCCTAGTTGCCCGAGGGTAGTTGAGAGTCAACCATATTACTGTGGCTCTGGAGTCACGTCTAGGCTAGAGCAGTTAAGGGCAGCAGATTTCCTTCAGTAAAGCACATAGTATAGTGAAGCAGATGGATTTTTCCAACAACCAACAATGGTCTCATTGTCATCAGTGGATCCTTATTTTCAGATATTTTCTTTTATTGAATTCAAGTTACACTATCTACTATGGAGAGATCTGAACTCAGAACACTGGCCGAGTTTCTGGATTAATAGTCTAATGACACCAGTCGAACATCACTTCCCCATGTCTAATTCTTCCCAGCGATACCAAAACCCCTGCATCCATCACTAAAAAAGGTCACTTTATTTCCCTTTGCACCCATGTAACTCCATCTACCTCAGACCAAAGGAACTAGTCTCATCAGCTTTTTGATGTCTGGCCTTCCACTTCCCATGACCAAACACACAAGCAACTTTTTTTTGAAGTATGACCAAACAGAATATTTAAAGAGACCATCTGCCCTTTATCCTTCTCCTCTAAAAGCCAAAACATTCAACCTTCAGTAGCTGCATCAAAGACTTGTTCCCAAATGTGAACTGATGCAACTTTGATCTGCAATGCACAACTACTTTCACTAACCAAGTGAAACACCCTAACCAGTGTACCAAATAAAAAATCCTTTGCCAGTTTTCTTTTAGCTTGACTTTGAATTATATATGCAGATGAACTCCTTAATGCAAGGTGTCTGCCAATTTCCAGCCAGTCGTCTACTTGGCTAAAAAAAATCATTTGAAACTCGCAAATGGAGATCAGCCCAAACATCCCCTTACATATTTTCTGGCTGTGTATATTATAATGCCTTTTTTCACCTTAGTCTTTAAATATGTCTGCTTTGAAACCATTCAAGAATTCTAAAGATCCATAGACAATGGGTCAGAAGTCCTGGCTCGTTTGGGGACAAATTAACAGGAATACCATTAAGGGTTCTGCCATGTAGAGTATTGACAAGCGTAAGGATTTGGATGTACAGGTACACAGGTCACTGCAAGTGACTATGCAGGTGGAGAAAGTGGTCAAAAAGGCATATGGCATCTAGCATTTGTCAGGGCCACTGAGTTTAAAAATTGGCAAGTCACGTTGCAGCTTTATAGAACCTTAGTTAGGTCACACGTATAATATAATGGCTGATTCTGGTCATCACACTATCAAAACGATGGGAGGCTTTGCAGAGGGTAAAGAAACAATTTACCACTTTGGTATATCCTTCATACCAGCACATTGCCTGGTATGGAGGGCATTTGCTATGAGAGGTCGGAGAAACCTGGTTGAGGGGAGACCTGTTAAGAGGTCTACAAGTATTATGAGGGGCATGGACAGAGTGGATAGTCAGAAGCTTTTCCCCCCACTGTGTAAGAGTCAATTATTAGGGGGCATAGGTTTAAGGTGTGAAGGGCAAGGTTTATGAGAAGTTTTTTTTTTTGCAGAGAATGGTGGATGGCTGAGCTTGTTGCTGGGAGAGGTAGTGGAAGCAGATACAACAGTGACTTTTAAAGGGCGTCTTGACAAATACATGAATAGCACGGGAATAGAACGATATGGTCCCTGGAAGGATTGGGGTTTTAATTCAGGCAGTTGGTGCAGGCTTGGAGGGCCAAAGGGCCTGTTTCTGCACTTCAATTTTGTTGTTTGAATAATCAACAGGAACAAACACCTACAACTTTCCTTACTGGACAACACTTCCTAAGTTGCTCAAGAAAATATTATTGCAGTTCATCCTTTTCTGTCACAGTCAAGGAAATTCTCTCTTGGGGGCAAAAGACTCCAAAATAGCACTGTGAACATTTTGCTGGAGTCAGAAATGATTCACTTCTGATAAAAGGCAACAAAATTGTAAATATCTTTCAGGAAAGAACTCAATGGTCAATACAAGTTCTGAAGCCATTGAAACATGGAAGTTGTCACAAGTTTGCTGGTCAGTTGATCCAAAAGAATGAAGGCAGGAAAATTAGTTTACAGATTTTAGTCTCGTACAAAATGCTACAATAATTTTTTGTGCATATGCCCACTGACAACTGGTAGACAAAGCAACATCATGATTCAATACAACATAGTTCATTTTAATCTCTGGTGTTTACTGCAAAACGTCAATATTACATGGCACATGTTGTACATACGAGGGAGAAACTGGTCAAGTTACCCAATCTTATTCACCAATGTAAGAGGCCAACCTGATCTACTGCAGTATTCACTGTCAAATTTTGAGACACCATCTTTCTATAACTTGTGTTTATGTCCTTAAGGGTTCACTTGGCATTTGAGAGTAGCTGAAAATCAAAACAAATGTATTTTCAATGGCGCATGAAGTAGTGACAGTTGAAGCAGTGAACAAATGAAAACATCCTAAATCAAGGAAGTCTTTGCAGGTTTGGCAACATCAGTAAGGAGAGGGAACAGCTGATGTTGCGAATCCAGATGACTGTTTGAAAGGTCATCTGGACTCAAAACGTCAGTTTTTTTCTCTCCTTACACATGCTACCAGATCTGCTGAGATTTTTCCAGCATTCTCTTTTGGTTTCAGATTCCAGCATCTGCAGCAATTTACTTTTATTGAGGAAGTCACTGCCAGCTATCTCCTTTGTTTGATCTCAGCAACTCAACTCAGCAACTTGAGTGTCACTAATTGTAATTCATTGTCTACTGAATATTCTCCTAAAATAGTTATAGTCTAGAGTCAAGAAAACCACAAGATGAAAGGCACAAAATGCTAGTCCACAATTAGCAGCTATGTAGGAATACCAATTTAAACACACCGCAAACAGTACCGCCAAGGACTGTGAATACATCACATCTCAGCGAAACTTAAATTGATGTTTGATAAAAAAAAGAACATGACAAAGAACTGTGCAAGAAACTGTGTTATAAAGCAGTTCAAGTAAAATTACCATGAATGCAGAGTTTGACAAGTAGCTAAGGAAAAAGTACAAAACAGTTTAAACATTGCTAAATATTATCAAAAACGCTATGCCGTTACCAAAGTCATCTAAAACAAAATGCTGCTTGAGTCCATGTTTTAGTCTAAATCTACTTTATAATATTTAGCATTACAGAAAAATCTCCAAACCCATCTGAACATGTTTTTCCAGGTTAGAACACAACCAAAAAAACTAGCCCAAAATAATTGTACTTTGTGGGTACACAAAGCAAAATAAATACAACAGATGTTTTATAGAAAATTTTATTCAACATACAACATTTTCCAGCAAAAAGGCAATATACAGGAAAAAGATTTCATACACTGCTACGTGAATTAAAAAGATAAGAGGAAAGAGAAATTAAAAGTTGTGAATTGCAGATTCTATTTTACTGCACTCAACTAGACACGCTGCTGCAATTAGCTTAAAAAAACCAGTCTGAAATAAAACTACACGCAATGAATATCAACATCAGTGACTTTACCTGCAGACTCCTCCTTGGGAATTTATTCCTTCGAGTGTTAAAATTGTACATGTTCATCATTAAATATACAATTTTTTTGTATTTTTTTTAAAATTTTTACAAAGTCAACAGCTTACTACTTACGTTATTGAGCATGCCCTCTGTGCTAAAGGCTGTGTTTTGTCATGTTATAACTTTTCACATCTCACCATGACAAAATAGAACACATTCAGATTTTTCAACTTTGCCCTTTCCAGCCACCATTTGTGTCTCAAAACTGCTTCCCACAGGCAGCAAAGTAAACCCCACCGACTCCAGCCAGTTACCATTAGGAAGTACTAACGGCCATAGCATCAAAATAAAACAAGCATAGCCAGACCTACAAACTCGCACCAGGCAGGATACAATGAGTACTGATTTATTATTATTGCCAAGGTGTTCTACAAAGAGTATGGGATGAACAAAAACCCAGATCATGTTTAAAAAAACAAATCAAAGACCACATTCAGCTGGGAGGAAAAAAAAATGCATCTCCGTAATATTAAGTGCCAACAACGTGCAAGATGTAGTACAGACACCATTTATTAATGCTGTGAAAGTTGGTGGTGTTTACAAATTCACAAAAATTCTGAATTCATCCAAACTACCTAAATAAAGAAAAACTATCCAAATGACTGTAAACATGAACGTGCTAGCTGCTGAAGTGTTTGAGAAGTTTCACAACACCTATAATTAGCAGCCAGCCAGAGATGTGAATCCTATGCCATCTGCTGTGGGTTATTCTAAAGGCATGGAACCATTTAGCGAATGACTAGCTGTTTTCTTTGCTACTCAGCTCCTTTGCTATGCTGCCACATTCCGGCCACATCTTTTCATCTTTAAAACAAGCAAGAATTCACATCCAACTGCATTGCTCTTTGAGTAGGTAAAACCATATCGTCTTTCCATCTGGAAAATAGGCAGTCAATAGATAGAGAAGCCAAACTGAACAGCCTCAACAAAATAAAATTAGCATCAGCAGCAATCCTGTCGCTGAAGACTTCTGACAAGGTGCACGTGTACCAAAGTTCATTTTTACTGCTGTTGAATGGGTGCACACACTGTCTTTTTAATTTTTTTAAATTTTTTTAAGACACACAATCCTGACTAGTCGGGTATTGGTGTCAGTTGTGAATTTTGATCGCTTTTTCCAGGTATGCATAGCGACTTCTCTTTGGAGCTTTATTGAAGTGATCAAGCCCCAACCATGGCCTTGGCTGGGACATATTACCTACAAACAGAAACAGAAAAAGTTAGAAATATCCGCATAGTGCCTCTTTCAACTCATATTTGAGTTCGACTGGACAAACTGCAGCTGAAGTGACAATATTCACATTTGCAGTCTCCAATAACTGCATTACCTACAAGTTAGTGTTTCAAAAGCCCCTGAAATACTAGAGCCCCATGCAGATTAAGAACTCCACACAAGGCCGGTCTAGCAATTTCTCAATTTGCAGATACTTTGCTTCTAATATTTGAAGAAACGCTTGCAAAAGCTTCATAGGCACAGATTCTATAGTTATGGGATATTAGTATGTTCTAAAACGCATTTGTTTCATTCCACCTTTTTCTCAACTCATTTCTATATTTCTCTTGGATTCCAGCAGTTGAACAATACATGTCAAAAACCCATGTTTCTAATATCAAGCAAAGCTGCCAATCATAGACGCCATCATTTCCTGGGATTACCTTCCTGCAAGATGCATCATGTGGACACAAAATTTAAATCATTTATTTTATTGGCATATTTGCAGAACAATGCACTCAGCTACCTGCAAGCACTATTAATGATTCCAAGCCAAAAATGTGCAATGCATTACCTAAAAAAAATTGGTTTCATCTAAGTCAGTAATGATCTGTGGCTGTCAGGCTGTTAAGTTAAGCAAACCTGGTTTGAATCCCAAAGATGCTGTGGCGAAAAGACAACAAATACAATCTGGACAATTAATGTTGTCATAGTGGAGAGATATCCGGACTACTTGGGCAGTTACATTTTATAAAAAAAAGTTTTAATTTCACATAGCCATGCTTACTGTCAACGTGTGCGCAGTTTTTGTAGCAAATGAATGGTTAGTGTTTCCCTTCCCATTCCAGAAGCTAATAACTCCCCCCAACCAACGGCTAGCAAAAATCTTAGTAATACCCTTGTACAAAAAGTCAGTTTCCCAAATTGTGTCAACCTCCATTGAAACTGTTTGGAATCAGCACAGTGTGATTTACCTGCATGTGGTGAATCAAGTGAACAGAAATTGTGTGCAAGTCTTTGCAGTTAGCTTGCTTTGGAGACTCAAATGGCAAGAACATCTGGGTCAAATCAACCGGTTGATCAAAACAAAATTTCATCTTCATGAGGTTCTCTCTCAACCACATTTCAAAGTTCAATAAATGCTTCTAGCATTTTCCTCATAACTCAACCATCTGACAGCCTCATGACTCTTCTGTAATGCCTCTGGTGCTTGCATTCACCTTATTGATCTATTAATTGAACACAGCATCTGAGTCTGGACAGAATACTTTCTAGTTGAAGTGTGGGTACCTTAACTTGAATATTTAATTGGCTCATTAGCTGTTTCCTCAATGACTGCACTCATTAAACACTTCATGTATTAATGTCCCATAGATCTTTACTTCTCCATTCATTCATGGAATACATGAGTCACTTTGCTTCATTTGCAATAAATCACACTTTGTTTCAAATTACACTTCTAACATCTCGCTTGCCAACATTTTCTCAAGCTCCAATTTTCACATTTAAATATTAAGTGCCCATGCAATCTTATCCACCATGAGTTGTATCATGGCACATTTCAGATAGAGAAATTCCCGTATTTTCATCCATCACTAATTTTAAAGTAGTTTCAGACTTTGACTTAAAAATTCACACGCTTCACCCTGTGGATTCCATCAGTAAGTCAGTTCTCAACCTGGCTTTAGGCATCACCCTTCAGAATGCCTGATTATTTGCAAACAAGGCCCTTTGCCATGAATGAACTTGTAGCAGGATAATATCTTGTGACTTACTGAACCTCCCAGCTTCCAGCAATAGCCCTGCCTTGACCACTAGGGCGGCATTCACTTGCTCCTCCTTGCAGCATCTCTTATACTCTTTCAAAATCTTGACTCTTTATTACATTTTTAAGTACAAAATTCCCTCCGAGATATCTTCACTGCTTTCCTCCTTTAGCCTCTGCAATAAACCTCATTATCCTTGGTTACTTCATTCTCCAACTCGGCACATTCTCTGCCCTCGTACTCCCACTAAATCTCAAGCTCCGTGTTAACTCTCCAGCCTATATTTATAGCCACCCCATTTCGTGCGATGTTATTCCACCCTATCAATTACAGATATGGCTTTCTCTCATCCCCGCATTACATACCAGCCACATCTCCCTCAACACCCCAAACTTACCATCTTCTGTATTAGGCCTTGGAGGAAAAAAAAACTGTTCCTCAGCTTAACACTTTCAAAATTCCCACTATCTACATATCTCGATTTCCTCCTTTAAGGCATCTTAACTACCTCTGATCAAATTTTTGGTGACTCAATGTAATCTCTCAAGTGTGCTGCTGTCATGTTTTGTTTTAATGATGCTCCTGTAAAGCACCTTAAAAGGCACTAAATACAAGTTAGCAAGTTTGGCAATATCTGTGGTAGGGGCAGCAGTCAAGTATGAGTTTGTATGATCTTTCAGAGCTGAAGTTGTCTGGACTCAATACCAATTGTTTCCCTCTCCACAGAAGCTGTCAGATCTGCTGAGTTTTTTTCCCAGCATTCTGTGTGTTTATTTCAGACATATTTAACAATAAGCCAAGGTGCTTCACAGAAGTGTTATCAGGTGAAATCTGACACCAAACCACTTGAGATAAAAGCTTATCTTTTTTAAAAAATAGGTTCAACTCAAAAGGAGCTCAGGCAAGGTGGGAATTCAGGAGAAATTGACTGAACTAACAGCACTGAACATGATTCATTATTTTCACATTGATATTAGAGGGGGAAAGATGGGTGATTTGGAGCAATGTTTATTGTAACTAGGATAACTTGATCGCTAAGTAAATATGATCAGACTGTCTGATCTTGAGTTGGCCAATCTCAGCAATGACAAGCCAAGCTACATGGTGAAGCTTCCAATAAAGTGTAGATTTGTGCTCTACCAGGGCTCATGTTTGAACTCCTTAATAATTCAAAATATGAACATTACCTACCAGTCACATCCAGAAAAGGGAGGAAGGCAAAAGAAAGACTGGCTTTGTTTGGCTGAACACTCATTCCTGTTCATTATTGCTTGAAAGGATATTCTGGACAAGCTGTAGCCCCTTCCCATTTCTTTAAAAACCGTAAAAAGGAAAAGGCATTTCCTATCGTGAACAGCGCTACATGGTTTTTTTTACAGGATGTCAGTCATTTATATATCAAACATATTTTAAGACTTGCTTTAGAGTGAAAGGTTCCAATGCTCTGGCACATCTGGTGTTAATGGCATTATCTGTAAGGTTGAAATTTTCTTTGCAATTGGAATGATCACAATTACAAAACGTCTTCTGAAGAGATTTGCAGTTTATGTTATGAAAATAACAGTCCAAAATTAATAGATTGAATTAATAGAAGGCTGTTAAAACCTGACATCAACTCCATAACTGCGCTACAGTTTGGGGTCACCTGTCAAGCCCAGAATTGGGCTACATTATGGAAGTTGCTGTTAACTTAAATAGACAAATTTCTCATGCAAACATTCAGGTCACATGTTCACATGTACAGATGCAATTTTAACGATCTTCAGTCTCAAGCGCTTACCCGTTATTTGTAGAGAATCTGGAACTGGCCAGTCTTCTGCAAAAAAAGTCACGTATATAAAACTCCCACAAAGAGGTAACCCTCACTGCTGTCTAGATTTCTTTTTTTAAAAATAAAGCGACTATTGTTTGTCCAAAAACAATAAAAACACAGGAATCAATTCATTAGCACTTGTTTAGTCATTGAAACCAACTCCTGCCAATTCCATGGTTAGAAATCAAATTTGCAACTCACTAACAACCTTTTGCTACTTACTGGGCTGAGGCTCGAAGTCCTTCAAGTTGATTTCATATTCATCTTCATTTATGTATTGGTGCCGACCCATCATCACAATGGCAAATTTGAACTTGAAAAGAGAATTAATTTTTAATATTAGAAGATTCCAAACAGGAGAAGTGAACACCAAGAGCAGATTGACTGCAGAAACCAGTCCTTTGCATTTGTTGCTCTTGTTCAATATCAGTTTCTGGGCCTCAAAGAGAAACTTTAATTGTGAGGCAACTATAATGGGCATTTACAGACTTCTCAGCTTATTTAAGGAAACAGCAAAACCCAAAAAAGATATCCAAAATTAGATGCTTCTTACCTTTTCAAATTCCTTCTCTTGAACTTCCAGCATGGCCTGGATTCGTTTCATAATTTCCCTAAAGGGTTCACTCTAAAATTTTAGAGAACATATGAACTCTGGTCAAACTCTGAACAAAAGAAACATTCTTGAAGCAATCTGTGCAATTTTTCTGCCATTCAAAGCTCTGCATTAGATGACAGCCAGACATTTTAAATGCTCTGCTAAGAGCACAAAATTAAGACCTTACCTGGCATATCCGCAACAAGAATGGAATTCCAAAAGTGCCAAAAACTTCTTTGTGAAAATGTGCCACTGGGATCAATAACTCATTCTCTTTGTCCAGATCAACTTGATCTAATGGGACCTCCTGAAAAATATCCAGATAAATGTGAGTGCAAAGCGGAAACTTGTTGATTTAAAAAAAAATTTACAGCCACAGAAGTTTATCAAATATGCATCATACCTCTATCCTGAATGTACGGCTTGTTGCTGGAGATAAACATTCTAACAGCTCATCTTCTTGATGTACTCCAATTATTTTGTAGCTTACAATTTCCAGTAGCCTGAAAGCAAAAATACATTCATTGTTTAAAACATTAAAATTGTTTAAATCTAATCCATTGTTCAGTATACAAAGATGGTTGCTCAGGGTCAAAAAACCCACCATGACTAACATCCCAGTCATTTGGAAATCTGGCAATCCACCTTTTCAAAGGCACTGTTTACAGGTACTGTGACAGAAATGCTATTCTACCCTGCTGCCATCAAACTTCTGAATGGACCTAATATATGTTAAACTGATCTTTTGCTACACGCTATGATCAGAACTCTATATTCTGCATCCTCTCCTTTCCTTCTCCCCTATGTACTCTGAACAGTATATTTTGTCTGTATAGCACACAAGAAACAGTACTTTATCACTGTATCAATAATAAATCAAAATCATTGTCACTCGTAGAACCAGCATGAACTAGGTAGCAATTTAAACTAACTTAAAAATACAAAACACTTCCTCAAAAGATCTATGTTATTTTGCATCCAAGCATTGCCTTCCTCTGGTAATGACTTTAAAAATTATAAATATTAATTATTGCTAAAGGTGCCACTACTCTCCCAACTTGCACCTAATTTACCTAAACACAATAGCTGTGTTGAGATAAGATTGAGAAAGTAATTACTTTTATACTAAAACAAGTGTGGGCAGCGCATACAATTTAAAAAAAATAAGAACAGGTTATGTTAATTATTAGCTCAAAAAAGACTGTGGATCCCAACACAATACAGTTTGGGTTTTTGCTGACAAGGCTAAGTGGATGACCAAAGTTTGAACAGTTCCATTTGAATGCCTTCCAAGGTCACATACTGAAAAAAGCTCATACACCACAATTTGGCTCCAGCGCCTGAATTAACAATTGTTATCATAAAGCACGGTTACGTGAAACAACACACCACATACGGTCTTACCTTAGCTTACTGGAACCTTTTTCTGACAATTCCACAGCTTTCTTACATTCTTCCAGTAAGTCACGCACACAGCCATGTTTATCTGGATATAGTGTTATCTCCTATAGTACAATAAATTGTTCAAATTGGTATTTCGTTGAATGAGCTACGTACAATTTCATCCAAGTGGTATCTTGTAGC
Source organism: Sphyrna mokarran (assembly GCA_024679065.1). Lineage (NCBI taxonomy): Eukaryota > Metazoa > Chordata > Chondrichthyes > Carcharhiniformes > Carcharhinidae > Sphyrna > Sphyrna mokarran. The sequence continues at coordinate 44,655,103 of JAGIQG010000018.1, forward strand.
AAAATATTACCAACAGGTGTAATGTGTTTTGAGTTAGTTTCCTAGTAGATCAAATGTTCATTACTTAATTACTTAAGTGAAAATTAAATCAGTTAACTAATACTACAAATTTTCTAAGTTTCTAATGCAAAAAATAATTAACTATATCACATGCTCAAATTTCTAGGTAATGTGTTCCCATGACCTGAGCATTTTGATGCCCGATGTTGCTTGTGCGATCAGCACGAGTTAAAATTGTTTTCTGGAGAGCATGAGATGTATTGTGTATGTGGATCAAGGTGCTGATGGAATGCATGAAGTGCACTCATCCGTGTCTTTAATGTTTTGGGAGCAGTTGATACAGCCACTTGACTTTATTGTAAATGGCCTGCAAGGATAGCATAACCATGGAACTGGAGTTGTCCCGATAACCACGGTGACACAAGATTGAGAACAGTTAAGCAGTTAACTTGGACAGCTTTTCTCTCCAAGTGTACTGCGATATCATCGTATGCATCATTGAGACACTGATTTAATTGCAATAGAAAGCAAAGGTAGAATTAGTATGAAGTTGAGTGGGCAATGCCTGAAAACTGACCCAATTCTGCATTGTTCTAAGTAATATGCATACGCATAAAGTAATGAGAAGCGAAATAAAAAAAGCAGTCCAACTGCGAACTTTGCAAAACTACTAAAAATAATGGCTCAAGTCTTCCCAATATTTAATTCCATCCCATGAGGACTGTTCCCCTCGTCAACACTGGAAACCTGATAGTAACTCTGCTTCATCTCATGTAACTTTATATTAAAAAGACACGGCCAAGCTCAAATTCAAATGTATGACAGGGATCTGGTGCTGTGTACCTGCATAGAGCCATATGTAGGTGTACATTCTCAAATAAATGGACTTGCCAATTGCTTTGATTTCTGTATATGTAGTTATGCAAGGGACGGCTGGCGGTACGGGGAGGAGGAGAAGAAAAGGGCATCCGAACCTAGGTGGGAGTGAGTTTGTCAGGTTGGTATTTCCCTTTCCAGTGCAAGCCTTTATATGCAAGTGTTGGCAGGTGTGTGGAAGAATGGTGTCTGCATGAGATTGCAAAAAGGGCAAGTGGGTTTTCATTTTGTTGTACTCAAGATTAACTTAAATCCTATTCTACATTCAAATCTGTTTAACTAGCACACCCACTCTAGAACATTGAAATACCTAGCTGTTAAATCTTAAGACAACATAAGAATTGGTGTGTACCTCTTCCCTGTAACTGCTGTTGAGCCATATACACTTGAAACTCCGTCTATTTTCAAAGTCTGTGATCTTCATTTTTAGCTACATAAAAAAAGGAAATCAAGATTTGTGGCATTGTCTTTGTAATGTAAAATGTGGAACACATTTTGAAATAACATTCACAATATACAGCACAGAAAACGAGCCATTCAGTGCAATCACTTCATGTCAGAATTTATGTTATACTTGAACGTCCTCTTTTCTCTTTGCTTCCTCAGATGTAGGCCAAATAAGGACAGCAGATTTCCTTCCCGATAGGACATTAGCGAGCCATGTGTTTTTTTTTAAACAACAATTGATGACAGTTACCATGGCCACCATTATTTTCATAGTAACTTCATTGCAGTGTTGATGTAAGCCTACTTGTGACTAATAAATAAACTTTTACTTTACATTATTCAGATAAAATTTAAATTCATAAAATATGAAATATAAACTTAATCAGTTGATTTGCATCCAGTTCCTGGAGCATTAACTAGGGGCTACAGATTACTAGTCCGGTGATATTATGCCACGACCTCCTATTAGGATAACCTTTTCATCCCTTTTGCCTCAAATGCTTATTTATCCAGCCACCCCTCCCCCGCCTCCCGCCTCACCCCGAAAAACATCCTCAGCCACTCAGTAATTTTGGCTGAATTAAACAGCGCAAGCCCTAACGCTCATGCGTACAAGTCAGTCGCTCACATTACATCCATTTTCCATAATAAATAATGCAGAAGCTAGGCTGCTGAATTTAAAAGATTTATTTTGCTTTTTCCAACTAAAGATGCCCAAATTAAAAACATTGCAAAAAACTAAACTGTACCTTTAAACCTCTGAAGCTTTCATTTCATTTCCCATCCTTCCCAAAAGGGACATGAGTGCAGATATCTAAAATTGAGTTACCTACACTGCATCAAATCCATGACATACTAACTCCACTTTTTGTGAGGTGGTCCAGCAAGTTTCTTTTCAGAACACGTGACAATTTCATAGAACTCTAAAATTTGCTTTCAATTCCCAAGTTAGCCAGAGTTGCCCCAACAATAAACGCAGAACAAGTTTCAAACGTTTAAATGGCAGTGCAGCAATTTTTCTAACCTGACGAGGTCAAAAAAGGAAGCAGATTTCTTTTATAAAAAGAGCTCCCATATATTTGAGGATCAGGTTCTTAAAACAAAACTTTGCATTGGCTTAAAAATAAATCTTTGTCCTGTGTGATCAAGTTATCCATCAGAATTACAAATACACAACTTTTCTAAGTATATACCATTTCCCAGTATCTGACATGGAACAATTAAAATGATTCACATAATTCATAAACTGCCACTAAGTCAGCAAGATTGAAGATAGAGTTATTTCAAAATTGACAGTACTCAAACTATATTAGAATAGATACGGCTGTCAAAAGTTTGGTATACTTGGAATTTAACAGAGGTTAATTCCAAAATAGATGCAAGCAAATATATCTGGATTGAAAAATTTAAGCTTAATTTAGCATTAATTTACCTCGAGTCCTTTCGCATGCGGTAGAGAGGTCAAGTACAAATTTACTTACCTGCTGATAATAGAGTTTCTTTGGTTGCCTTGGCTTGAAGAACTGCAGCAGATCTCTAAGTGTACCTTCATAATTATGTCTAAGAGGATTACCAGGCCCATCCCTGTAACTTTTAATAATAAAATTCTTGAATTTTTGGCATTAAGAGCACAACAAGTTTTTTTTTAAAATGTAAAATTGCAAGATCAAACAAAACCACATGTCCAACAGGTCCATAACATAAATTATGTTATTAGTTTGTTTTGCCTGCACAATTTACAACTCTGAATCCCACTTTCACACTGCCCACCTCTTAAAATCACTACTTCACTGGCAAAAAACAAGTTTCCAAGATCCCTTACAAAACAGATTTATAATTTGAGCACCCTACATTAGCATCAGGCACTTCAGATTAAGAACAGCAAAAATATTTAAGAGTTTCCCCTCTTTGTCCCGACATTTAGCCATCACCTTTGAAATTTGGCCACCATACCGTTTTCCTCCCCCCAATTCATGCATTTGCTACACTATCTTGGTAAAGTTTTAAAATTAAAATGACAACGTGTGCTGGACTACAGCTAATCCATCAAGGTGAACATTTGTGTGTTAGGAACTGGATTCCAGTTGACCCAACCTACTTCACACATGAAGGACCTCCACCAATCAACAGAAAGACAGAGCTGATTCTAACAGTTTCAAACTACATTCATATTCCACCAAACAATACCAGTTTTTCACAAAAACATGTTTGCATTTGATTGTCTCACACAGAAAGAGTGAATCATGAGCACTGACACTGGCGAAACTGAAAAGCTGCAGCAAGTTTAGTCATTATCACTGCACAGCTTTTCAATCTAAAAGTGTGCAAAATTCTCTTTAATTTTCACCCATTTTACAGCTCCAACAAGACAACGTCTGAAATTGGCATGTGAGATTGAGATTAATTACAAGAAAACAGCTGATTTTAAACAAAGGGGTTCTTTATTCTACTACTAGACTGGGTGCCATCCCAAAGGAGGAGAAAACTGAAATTGGAAGTTAGGAAAATAGACGTATTCACTGAAAAATCTATTCAAGAAAGAAATTTGAACTGAAGTGACGTAGTCTTACCCTTGAGATTTGAAGAACTGAAGTAACATTGGATCAGTGTTTAGTCGCTGTGCTACTGTCTTGGCAACCTACCAAGAAAAGAATATTAGAATTTAATACTGCTTGTTTTTTTTGGTGGGGGGGGGGGGGAAGAATCATTACGAATGAACAATTCAAAATAACATCCTGTACCATGATCAGGAAACTATCATGGAACACTAAACAGAACAATTATTCGATTTCAAATCATGTTATAATCAAATGCTTTTGGTATGATTTAAAGATTAAATGTTTGTATAGCAATCTATCAAGAACCTGCCAAAATAAATCAAAAGGGGAAATAAATGCAATTACCTTATACTCTCATGACTTACAAATAAGCCAAAAATGGTATAATACAGGAATGGTCAGACTTGCTCTCTCAGCACAGTCTTAGATTTTTAAAAACTTTCAACTGACTGGGCCACATTAACTTCAATACACATATCACTAACTTATAGAACGTCACATTTTGAAGCAGAATGAATAGGAGCACAGGACTGCTACCAAATCCCACCTCTCTCCCTGGCCACAGTAAGGCTGAATAAGATCGACTGCAATCTCAGCATTCAAGACACCCAAGATTAGCCTTTCAGCCCCATGTTCGCTCATCGCCAAGGTCTTCCACTTCCAAAACAAGACTCTGCCCCTGCCTCAGCTTATCTTGTTGCTAAAAAGTAAAAATCCATAATTTTATTATTAAACTATCCCATTGCTCTCCTGGGCAGCCTCCCATTGTCAAACCATAAACCAGAATGCATCCGAAACTCTTGCTCATGTCTCAACACGCATTAAGTCTTTTCATTCATTATCCCAGTGCTCCTGAACTATGTTGGCAACCAGTCTGAGAACACTGATTTGGCAAATCTCATCCTCACTTTTACATCCCCTTAGATTTTGCCCGAGGACGCCACCGGCCCTACAAATCCACATCTACAATCTTCCTACTACTTGAATTCTGGCCTCTTAAGCAAGCTATGATTTTCATCACTCCTGTCTGGCAGCTGCACATTGAACTGAAGCTCTGGAATTCCCTTCCTAAATCTCACTTAAAAGAAACCTACCAATAACCTGTCCTAATATGGGGCAGGGAGCTGACATTAGGCTTGGTCACCCTTTTGATGCACCCAGTTACATTTATAAAGGGTCTTTAGCGTAGTTAAAAAGTAAGCTGTAGTCATGGCAGGTATTCCATAACTCAAATAACTTGAACAAGTCACTTAGGACAACCATTATGGCCACTATCGAAAAATCAGCCTTTCCTGAAGAAATAGGCCACTAATTGCAAAAGTTGCAACAAAGAAGTGATATAAAAAATCCACAACTTGCATCGTACATGTACATCTTAAAATTAAAATGATCTTCTAACTACAGGGGTATTATTCCACTTTTCAGTTCTGGTTTAATATGACTAATTTAGTGTCTCAAATCAGGAGTTCATTTTTTTTGTTATTGAATCCTCACAAACCAACTGCCGAAGCTCTCCTACCTGAAAGTAGTTCATTCTATTAGACAGAGTGACCACAAAGCCCGGGTCATTGGGAATAGTTTTATCACAAAAGATGACATCAACTCGATGATACAGATCTCGGAAATAATCTTTCGCTGTTGGTAACTCACTCGAGTCATTTTCTGGATCATCCCTGAAAACCAGTCAGAAAAGAATTGGTGAGTTCAGCTGTCCAGAGATTTCTACGACTCAGCAGTATGCTAACATATTCAAAATTAAACCTGGAGCACAGTCTCACAGATTTAATAGTGAAATTCTAAGTTGAAGTAGTGTGGATGTACTGCAGTTTTACCATTAAAGGTGCTGCATCCACTTTACAAGAACAGCATTAATGTGGAGTGAAGAATCAAGATCATTGCGTTAAGATATTGTTCAAGTGCCTGCAAGGACACAATTATTTCCAATTGTTACTTAGATTTTCCAATCTGTGGTCAGACCTACTCAGCCAGTTAGAACACAGAACACTACAGCGCAGTACAGGCCCTTTGGCCCTCAATTTTGCACCGACCCATGAAACCAATCTAAAGCCCATCTAATCTACACTATTCCAATATCATCCATAAGTTTATCCAATGACCATGTAAATGCTCTTAATGTTGAAACGGGAAAGACTATTTTTGCACCTTGTTATATGGAAATGCTAATAACCATGTAACTGGATACACATCACTGGGTAAAATTAATTTCTGATTATGCAGGTACATTTGGTTAGAATAGGAAGGCTAGATAGCAAATTCTAACATCATGTTATGTTTCTGTTCAGTCAGAAACAAATTGATAGCTATAAAGTTTTATGCTGATCAATTGCCTCTGCTTGCTGCAATAAAGGTTATAATTAAACATGTATCAAGAGGAGAAATGTACACCTAATACATGAAAAGCAACATTAATAATCCAGTTGCCAACAGGTACAAGTCAACACGAACTGTCTTATGTATACACAATCAAGGCCTCTACTTATGAATTCCCCATTTGCATTTAGAAAATGCTTTTTATATAGTAAAATAACCTGGGTCATTTATCAAACAAAATTTTTGACACCATGAAATGTTAGGTCATGTGAAGGAGTTAATTTTTTTTTCAGATTGTAGAGGAAAGTGGCAGAGAAGTTAAAGGAGGGAATCCTAGAGCTTAGGGCCATAGCTGCTGAAAACATGGGCATCAACAGTAGCATGATTAAACTCATGATTGTTCTTAGAGCCAGAATTATTTGGCATAGACATTCAAGAGAGTTGTATGGCTGCAGAAGATTATAGAGATGAATGCGGGAGGGGTGGGATTTGAAGGGAAGGATGAAAGAACTTTACATCTTGAGGCACTACTTGGGAATTGATGCTCATGCTCAACAGAAACGGGATGGAGGGGAACAGGATTTGGTGCAAGTAGGACACAGGCAGAATTCTGGAAGACCAAATTTCGAGGGCAGATTGTGAAAGGCCAATTTATGAATGCTATGAAACAATGCACACAAGCAACAAAAACAGAGGAGAGTTTTAGCAACAAATCAGTTAAGGAGTGAGGTAATGCTAAGGCAGCAGAAATAGGTAGTTTTAGAAAAAGAATAGATGTGGTCAGAAGTTCACCTCAGGGACAACTACCAAACCTAGCTTGCAAATCGATTTGTTCCTGCCTCAAAACAGTTATCAGGAAGAGGGATACAGTCAAGAGCTTATAAAAAATAGGAGTGCGCAGTAAGGAATGAAGGCAAATAGTTTTAATCTTCCCAATATTTGGTTGCAGGAAATTTTTGCTTTATTATTATGGAGGGCAGACAGCAGTCTGATCATTCAGAAAGCGTAGGCATCAAAAGACTGTGACTGAGGTGCAACTGGGTATCAGCAGTGAGCATGTGGAAAATTGTGGTGATTTTAGATGATGTCAATGAGAGGCTTTGTAGTTTGATGAGAAATGGCACGGCTGGGAGATGGCAAGGATAGACACACCAAGACAGAACACAAGTAACAATGCATGTACAGGCAAGTGATCTAAGAAAGAATAGAATCAGGTGAGTACAGTCCTGCCCAGCTGGACAATGATGGCAGGGCATTATGGTGCCAAAAGCTGCAGGTTGAAAAGGATAAACAGGATAATTCACCATTGATACGGAGGCAAAGGGGCAGAAACCTGTTGGGCTTGGAGTTCAGACAAAGATGGCAGTCATTTGGAAACCCATTTAAAGATTCTAGAAGGAAAAGGTTGGAGATGGAGCAGGAGCTTAGTGTGGTTTTCAAGAGCAGATGGGTCAAATTAAAAAAAGAGAGAATGTTAGCAGGAGGAGGAAAGAGAACTAACAGATAAACAGATGGACAGAGGAGGCAAAGGATGACCGTAAAAATGAGACAGGCAATTGTAAAGCAAAAAGAAAACATCAAGAAAAGGTATGTAATATTTCAGAGATCAATCCCACTTATAGATTTTGGCTGCTACAGCAGTCCTCAGAGCTCCTGTGCAGGGCTAGAAGTTGCAAAATGGCAGCAGCTTACTTCTGAACATTGGGATCATCATCATGTCAGGTATCTGTGAATTGTGATGCCTCACAGATGAAGAGCAAACTGGCTGAACATAGGCTTATCCAATCCCTTACTACTTTCAGCACAAGAAAAAACGTGGAGGCAGCAAAGAAGAAATAAAAAGATGGCTCCTTGTCAAGTGTAAAGTATCGAACAAATAGTGGAAGCTGAAGAATATATCCCATATGACAAAAGTAAATGGAACTAGTCATTAACTATGCACTAAACACAAACAGATGAAGATAATTTCTCACAAGAACATAGATATTTGGGAGAATATGACATCCACAAGCTTACATGCATGAATCTGCTGCACACAGTCATGTATTTAGACCAGTAAAGTTACTGGCCAATTCCCAGAGGGCTATGGTTGCTCAACTGAGCACGTTTAAGGGTGACATCAAATAGATTAAAGTATTTTTTAAAGTTGTGTTACATTAATTTGATGTTACAAAAAAATTAGTTGGCTTACATTAACACTGCAATGAAATTACCGCAAAAATCCCTTAGTTGCCACATTCCGACACTTGTTCAGGTACACCGAGGGGTAATTTAGCATGGCCAATGCATCTAAACAATGTCTTTCAGAGGAAGGAAACCAGAGCACTTGGAGGAAACTCACAAAGACACAGGGAGAATGTGCAGACTCCACACAGTGACCCAAGCTGGGAATCAGACCCTGGTCACTGGCATCAAGAGGCAGCCATGAACTCTATCAAGAGAATCATGCGGTATGGGAAGTGGGCAAAGAGCTATGTTTGTACTGAAAAGTGGAGAAGGCTCATGGTGGCAAAGTGTCTATTAGAATCAAGTCCTATTTCAAAAGCATGCAAGATTTTAAGGGGAGGACCCAACACTGCAATTCAATTAGACTATAAATGTCTAATTTAATGCTACTAATTGTCTTCAATTTTGTGTTAGATTAAATTAGATAGCATTGGATGGTGTGTGACAGTCCAGTGTACATTTACCAACAATACTAGAATTCGATCTACTAGCTAGTTTTCCGGTTCCCATTTCTCCCTCCAGCATGGAATAGTACATATTGCCAATTGTAAGGAGAACATGCAAAGGCTAGGCAATTTCATTACCCAATGTGGAAGCAAGCTGTGGTCTGGAGCCTGTCACAAATGAGCAGTAACTCACACTGGTGTTTTGTGCGTCTGCAGGATGGATTACATTTTGAGCTGGGGTAGCAAATTTTGATACCTGCAAAATACTGGAAAAATAAGGCGGAATATGCTTTCAGCCACCAGATTGGAATAAAAATTAAATAGTTACAAGCATCCAGTGTCACTGTTTACAGCCTAGTTTTCAATTTCTTGAAAAATACTCACTAAAAAGAAAACCAAACTGTAGGTAGCATCACTGCAAACTTTAACTAGAATATTAAGTTTCTGTAGAAATATAGTACTCTTTGCGGATCTCCGAGATGCTTCCCCCAGCTCAAACCACAATTATACAGATCACAGACCCCAACAGTCATATAAACAGCTTAGTACCATTAAGAAGTTAAAAGATTCTAAGACTGCAGGTTGAATTCCTCGCCCATACCCAAGTTAGTTGATTACAGATGAACAGAGGATTGGCCACTACAATGAACTTCATGGATTGTCTGTTAGTTAGGAAGGGAGTAATCCTATACCAAACATCATCTGGTAACTTTTGCTTGGAAGTGTACTTATGTGGACTTTAACCAATGACAAAATCTGACTTAAACAGAATGCTTTCCACTGTTGAATAACTGTCCAAACAGTGGGCAATTTGGGTACTGTACACAGTTATATTTACAGGCTGTTGGCACCTTTGATATATTCAAATGGTACCATCCCAGAAAAGAAGAAAACTGGCATGATATAGGGCTTGGTTTAAACAGAATTTAACATCTATAATACAAAATTATCTTGAATTACTATTCAAAACTAAGTGGGTAGAATAGTCGTACAATGGCATAACAGGGACCAACACAATTCTGTTGTTCTCCTGGCAAAATGCTTTGTTTTAAGAAAAACATGTATTACATAGAAATTCTCTTCTGCATGCCTTTCAAAATTAACACTCGTGACACAGAGTTTAATGACTTGTATAATTTAGGCCACCTATATCATTCTTTCAGGATGACAATCATGACAAGATTGGAAGGTTTCCGTATCAGTTTCATAAGGGATAAGAGTCAATTAAAAGATTTGATGGGATACCTGTTCCAGACTTTCACACTGCATTATTCTGGACCAAGACTGCTCCAGATGAACAGCCAACGCATTTTGGTGGAATTAAAATGAGTTTCATATAGTTAGCACTTTGGCCGGATGTTTGAAGAAAATAATCCCCCTTCCCCACGCTTAAAACGAAACAAAACCAGCAGTATGCATTTCTGGAATTTTGCCATTACATTTTCCCAACACAAACTGGGAAGATGCATGTCAAGCTATCCAAATCACATACTGACAAGTTAAGATCCATTCATTTGTTGCCAAACATTACTTACTTCTGAAATACTATAATATCGCCATCCATGAGCTCGTCAAGTGCTTTATCAAGGGACACTTCATAATCCTGAATTCTCTCTGTTAAATTGGGTTTTACTTCCTAAAGTAAAGACAGTTTTACATGTTAATATAAGTAATAACAAACTACTTACTTGTTACAATGACTAAAGCAGCACAATAACTGGCAGCTAGCTACATTACACATGCAACTGATGACCTCAAAGTAGTTTACTCAATAATGGCTTCCAATGATCAGAGCACAACCCGAACACTCAATTGACATTCTTGATGACATTTTAAAATCAAGTTTGTCCAACATTTTTTACTTAACACTGCCTCCCTTCCCATTCATTTTGTATTCAAGAGGCAGGGCGAAGAACCACTCTTACAACTTGAAAACGCATTTCTGTACAAAAGGATTCTGAATCACTTGTATTAAGGTCAGTCTATAAATTGCTCTATTGTCCTGCGCATGACATTACAATCAGCTTTGCTCATTACATCCCAAATCCTAAATTACTCTCAATCTTCCTTGTGATTTGGATGTATGCTCATCATCACTATACCAGGTGCCTGTAAGATTCTAGTTCAGTGTTGGAAATGGCTGTTCAACATACCCTGAATCAACATGACCTTGAATGGCTGCATGGTTGACAAAACAAGAAGAAAATTACAACACAGGTGCAGGCCTTACAGGATAGTGACTTTGAAGGGACGCAAAGACAAATACATGAATACAGGGTGGGAATAGAAGGATATGATTGGATCTAATTTTCTTCCTAATTTAGATGGGAAAGCAGCCAGCATAATCAAGGGCTACACACACCCAGGACATGCTATCTTGCAGTTTGAAAATAATGATACAGAAGGCTGAGGTCACGTACCAACTGACTCAAGAACACCAGCTTCCTGCTACTTTCAGACTTTTGAATGGACCTACCATATGTAAATCTTTCTGTATCCTAGTTACGAAAGTATTATGTTCTGCACCCCTTTTTTTTCCCCTATTTAATCTATGAATGGTATGCTTTGTCTGTTTAGCACGCAACAAACAATAACATTCCATGTCCCAATACCTGACTAATAAATCAAAACATTCTACCATGAAGTCAGATTTTTAAGTCAACACTATTTTAGTGAAAAGATATTACATCTATGTTTTACAAAGTCAGCTTGGTCATGTACGCTCGTACCTCATAGAGGATAAGGTTAGTTCCTTGCGGAAACCCTGCTCTCTCACACATGATCGGCAGTAAATCACCTACACACAACAAATTTAAGAGTTAATGTTTTGAAATGTCTGTACAAATTGAAATCTGCTATTAACTCTCAACTTACGTATTTTACACGATATAGGGGTGTAGATATGTCCACAGTAATTTAAGCTCCGAGTTTTGGGGTCATACATCTTCAAAAATAACATTACGTCATCTGAAGAGAAAATAATAGCATTACTTTACTGTACATTTATAGTCAGTTTCCATATTACAACAGGCAATTATGATGATTTTAACATTCCTTTAAAGGCATATCCTTAAACAAGTATCAAACTAAGAACTGTTGTGTAAATCATATCGTCAATAACAGTGCATTGTTAATATGGACTTACGATCTTTATCAAACTTGGGCAATGTTGCTCCACTGGCAGCCAATTCTGGATCAACTGTCTCTAGAAATATTGTCCACGGGTTGTCATTATCACTCAATTCAATCATCTACAAGTGAAACAAATATGGTTTGTTCGACTACATGGATCCTACAAGTTTACTTCATATTGCACAAACATCTTCACTAATACCATATACTTCAATGAAAGTTGCTGAAATCCCACACAACCATACACTGCTCTCCCTCCTTTGAGAGAGACTGTGCCAACTGGGGGTAATTTAACCTGAGTTTCACCACACCTCAGGCAAGGGGCAAGGCTGAAAAGGCAGGGCCCACACAAATAATCTCAGCTGGTATAGGAAATTATCCTGGAACACACACACTTACAGTTTTGTTGCTATCTGCTTCGTAGTCCAACATTGCTGGTCTCTTAGTCCCATTACTCCGAGCCTGCATTGGCCACAACCGTATCTGTTCCTGTGGATAACCCTGGATCAAAGCAACCGCAACAATTAGATCAAAACAGTTTAAAAAATTATACAGTTACAAATGAAGTACTGTTGGAGCACAGCATTCCAATTTACTACAGTTTCATGAAACAGACTTATTAGTGCTTGGTGCTTTATAGAAAACATAATACCAAATAAGGCAAATCTTCAGAGATATGAACACAAAATGCTCCATTATATGCATAAGTGTACCTTAAATCTCAGAACCCAAAAGAAACATCCCCCCCCCACAATGGCCTTGAGGGAGGAGACAATGCATGATTAATCATTAAACCAGAGACATACACCACTACGCCGAGAAAGTGATCTCAACCAGGGTATAATCTGGACTGTCACAACTGGCCTGGTGTTCTCGAGTTGGGAAAGTGAGGTGCAAAATGAAATGGTCATGCTGTGGTTTCGAAAGGTGCTTGCAGACGTTAGCGTTCCAATGCAGCTGCGAGGTGGTAGAGACTCAAATTTGGAAGATGCTGCCACAGGAAGCTTGGCACATTGCTGCAGAGCATTTTGTGAATACAATACACACTGCTGGCGGGAGGGAGGAAGTGAATATTTAAGGTGTGGACGGGGCTGATCAAGCAGGCTGCTCTGGCTTGGATGGTGTTGAATGTCCTGAAGGTGGCTGGAGCTGCATTCATCCGGACAAGGATTTCATTCCATCTCAAAACCAACCCTACGATGCTCCTATTCAGGGACTGCCATCATATCGGCATAGATTGCAAGTCCAATATGGGCTATGAATTTACAACTTCAGACCTAAGAATTCTATTGTGATGCTGGAAATAAAGTCCAGTGCCACTAAACCTTCTCAAAACGTGAAAAGTACTGTTGTTAGAAGCAACATATCACAGTACACATGCCTGTAGAAGTGATCGAGTATAGATTCAAAAAGCACATTTCCACTTTTTCAAAGCAATTCTAGTTGTTTGGTCATATGCCAAATAAGACAAAAGAAAACAATTCTGATGGGCAATGCTGTCCTAGTTTTATGGTATCAAACAAACCTTAGTGAAATACTAACCATTGTTTGTGATAAATTCTGAACAAACTCTGCAAGTGTAGAATTTTTCAAGACTTTGAACACTGTATATTTCACTTTTTCTTCATCGTACATGTCATTACCCTGATGTCCACAGAACTGGTCTTCTGTTACTATCTAAACGAAACAAAATGCAGGAAACTAGCTGACGAGATTGAATTTTGAAAGCTACAATTTTTACAACATTGCAAGACAACAAAAGCTGTTTGCAGTTTGCTTCATCACAACCACAAAAATAAAATTACATTCAGAAATTCACTTAATCCAAGAAATGGGATGAAACTGCAAATTGATATGGGGAGAGACAGAGTTGAGTAGTGTTAAGAACAAGCCCCTGATTCAACGTTGCTATTTTGTCCAACTATATAGGGGAAAATGGTTTTTTGGAGGTAGTGTGGTGGCACTGCTCCCTCAGTGCAAGGGACCTAGATTTAATTCCAGCCTTTGGTGACTGTCTGTGTGGCGTTTGCACGTTCAGTGTCTGCGTCGGTTTCCTCCGGATGCTCCCGTTGCCTCCCACAATCCAAAGGGTTAAGTGAATTGCCTATATGAAATTTGTCCACTATTGTCCTAAAATATGTAGGTTAGGTGGATTAGCAACAGTAGTGGGCGAGGTTATAAGGACAGAGTAGGGGCTTGCTGGGTCTGGGTGAGATGCTCCTTTGGCCTCTAATAAGGGGGAGACTTCATGCAGACTCAATGAGCCAAATTGATCTCCATCAGCACTAAGAATTCTAGTTGAGGCCTCACCGACACTTTGTACAACTGCAACAAAACCTCCATATTTTAAAACTCCAAACACTTTGCAATAAGCCCAAAATGCCATTTATCTAAACTATTTGTTGGACCTGCCAGTTGATTTTTGTGACTCATGTATTAGAACACCTTGATACCCTTTCGCTTCAATCACTTGCAGTCTCTCTCCATTTAGATAATAATCTGCCTTCTGATTCCTCATATCAAAGCACTTGACCTCACTTCCCCACATTAAATGCCATTTGCCTACAATTTTGGTTTCCTTATCTCAAAAAAACATTGGAGACGGTCCAAAGGAGATTCACCATGCTAATTTCTAGGATAAGAGGGTTGTGCTATCAAAACAGACTAAATAGTTTGGGTCTGTATTTCTTGGCATTTAGAAGAGGGAGGGGTAACCACATCCAAGCATATAATTCAATTTCACCTCTTCCTCGATCATCCCACCCCATCTCTCACTCCACCACCTCTCTTTTCAATTCCCTTAGTGCCCAACAATAATGTATTCCATGACTGAACATTCACAGCTCTCTAGAATAAGGAGCTCCCAATGATCTGCAACCTTCGGAGAAGTAATTGCTCATCTTAGGTGTTGAGTTGGATCAAATGGAGTTAAGTGCGATGAGTAGGGAGACATAATGCAATGCCACGTAGCTACTATATCATCTAAGACTTAAATGCAATCAGGATATAGATATCCCATAGCTTTCAGAATACTCTTGTTCCTATAGTCCTGGATGGCATGAACAATAAATTTTAATGAAATATGCTCTTGAATAGGGCAATGTATGAATCAAATTACAGGTGAAATAATTTACTTTCAAAAAAGGGCTGAGGATCTACATAGAATTAATGACATCTGCAGATATTCACGTTTCACATTTGCAGATACTCAAGTTTTACGTGCACTGGTTCCTAAACACACAAGAGACAAATTCCCTTTGTTAAAAGTAGAGTGCATACTGTGACAGCCAAGTGACGCAAGAATTATTGCCAGATTTAAATGACAAGAGTGCACTAATACCTGCACTTGCATGTAGAGGTGTGCTTCTTGCCTTTCCTTTCTTTTCTGAGCCTCTACCCTCTTCTCTTCTTGCAGACGCTCCACCAATTGTTGTGGAATGTTGTGGTCTGTGACAGCTTGTAAAACTTCACCTTTAAAATAAGAGTTTTTAAACACATTTGTATTCACATAAATTGCCCTAACACAAAAGACTAAAACAAAACAAATACCAGTAAAAAACTAGTTAAAACAAGCGTCCCGCACAAATGCTGAATGACCCAAATATATCACTAAGTTACTAAGTGTACTCTCCATTTTGCAGGCCAACTTGGAAAGGATTTCACAATCAACTGAACAACAAGCTAACCAATATTAATTCAGGAAGAAATGTTGGCTAGTGTTTCTAATGAACACCGTGCTCTTAAAAAATATGCTCTGCAATAACTTTGCATTTATTTGAATAGGAAGATGAAGCCCAAGATCAACAGTACTTTTACAAAAAATGCACATAATTGCTAACATTTGAAGGAGTTTGTTTTTGACAAAGCACACAATTTTGGTTAGTTTATTAAATTTGCAAAATAGGTTTCTAAACAAATTTAGATCAATGCTAAAACAGGCCTTCAACGTTCAAGACAACATCCATGAAGTTACATAAATATAGTGATGGACTGTCCATTCATCTATCAATATCCTACCAATGTATTCAGACTGATCAGTTAACAGATTCTGCAATCAATTGCTCAAACGCCAATGTAATTATTTGACAGGAACTTTGTGCCTAACGTGAGAATACAAACACACGAAACAGGGATAGACTATTTGGCCTCGAGCTTGCTCCAGCATTCAAGAAAGATCGTGGCTTATCTGTTTTCAGTTTCACATTCCGCATCAAGCCCTGAAAATCTTGGATTCCCATACCAACAAGAATTTATCTGCATTACCTTAAAAATATTCAATAAACCTGCTTCAATGCTTTGAGGCGGAGATTTCCAAAGTCACACAGCCCTCAGAAAAAAAATCTGCCTCAGCTTGATCCTCCAAGGCCTATTCCCAATTTTAAAACAGTGCCTCCCTTCCCTTGCAACATCCCAGTTCTGGACTCACGCACACGAGGAAACATCCTTTCAACATTCACAAAGATACACTTTGCCAATACAGTTCAGGATCTTAAGTGTCAATCAAGCCACCTCTGGTGGAGATGAGCCTAGCCTTTTCAATCTATCTTCATAAGACAATCTGTTTATTCCAGATATCAATCCTGTGACAATTGAGAACCCTTTTATCGATGATCAGCTACCTGTTAATTAGATAAATGCACAGAAACATGTGCACAACATTTTCAAACGGCAGAGTTTGCTATTCTGCATTCAAAACTTGCTTACTTAATTTTGATTCTCTGACGTATACCATCATATAGGCATTGGTGCAGTGTCGCACAGATAAATCATCATCGTGACCTCCATAGTTATGTTCAATTGCTTCCTCTTTTGTACACCTTGACACAACATCGTCATCAAATTTACACCACTTGGAAAAAGGAAAGAGAACATAATTATGTCATCCCAAATCAACCATAGTCAATAAAGGAAATAATCAGAACAGTTAAAAATATTGCTTCATTATTTTGTTAAACTGAGGCTAGCGTTCAGGAGGCTATCAATTAATGTTCCAATACAAAGTAAGTTTCAATGAATGGCACCAATGGGCCAACGTGGAAGAATAGATAACAAGACAATGCCTTAAGCTTAGGCCATCAAAAACTGAACGATGTATTACCATTGTTGGTGTATAATTTGACTGTCAAACATTAACTTGCACAAACTTTTGATAACGTATTGCCTCAACAGCATGCACTGAAGATTTTCTTTTAAAAGACTACGCTAAAGCAATAATAAAATACTGACCGTAGCTCAGGATAACAAGCCAAAGAACTATGCCTTGAAATACAAAAGGGAATGAGTTTACAGTAATAGCCTCAATTCTGAAAAATCTCATTGACAAACTCTTAACAAAATTTTCAATATAAAAGTACACTGCTCTCAGGTTAAAAGCAATAATCAAGTGTTGCTTCAATAGTGCTTCTGGATTAAAGCCGAAAGTATTAAGAATGGAATTAACCCAGATGGAGTTAAAAATACAGAAAACAAATTCTTCAATTGGTCTACTCCAATTGATATTAAAACCTTGTACATAAGCAAATATCATACATTAGCATATCTATATGATCACCAAAGCACAAGAGGCCACCATCTGGCCCACTGAGTTTGCACCAACTCTCCAAAAAACGTGTTTATACAGCCCACCCTGCTTGTCTTGCCTTATTCCCGCGCATTTATCATGGTTAATCCACCTAACCTACATATCTATATTGTGGGAGTAAACTGGAGCACCCAGAGAAAACCCGCAGAGACACAGGGAGAATGTCTGAGCGGGATTTGCACAGTCACCAAGGCTGGAATTGAACCATGATTCGTGGTGTTGACGGACAGAAATGCTAACCACTGTGTGCCCTAATTAACTCAGATGTAAAATTACTCAGGTAAAATTAAGAATCCCAGCATCAAAGTACTCCTCATACAAATGGCTGAAAATGTAGCCACTGAACTTATAATTCTCCCTACTCCTCAGTGTCTAACTGTATGGTCTCCTTTGGCAGCAACTCATTTGGTCATGATCTAAAGGAGTTGCTGTCAAGCTTGTTACTCTGTTAAGATGGGCAAAAGCACAGATTCTCCTGGTCAAAATAGTTGAGTACCAAATAGTGCAGTTCTCCAGGGAAGTCTGTTCTTTTTAGTTTTAAATTAGAAATTAAAATCAATTATTACATTCTGAACCACCATGCGTTAACTGATGTTAGTAGTTAGCGTTCCATCGTAAATCCTCTAAGCTAGCACCTCATTAAAAATCAGATACTGAAAGTTTTCAGTAAGGGTTGAGAAAACAACTAGCGTAAAGTTCCCATGCCACTCTACAAAGTCTCATACATGTCATCAGTTTTTCACTACTTTGTCTGTAATTGATTAGCGATTTTTAATTTAATATAGCATTAAGTTTACATATTAAAGCTTTCAAATATAGTACAGCAGATCAGACTTAGATATTTTGAAACCTATACAGTAACAGTTCAACACCAGTGTATGGAAAAGTGATGTGCAATAATGACCAGGAAGCAATAAAACATACACACACATTTGTTCAACATGAGTTCAGACAACGAAATAGCTTTCTATTGCAGGTTGCTCATAAGTATCAGTTGAGAAAATAGCATGACCAGAGCTATGCGACATCTGATAAACTTCAACTGTGATCAGCCATTCCAAATGCCTATTTTGCAGAAAAATTCTGCTGCAAAGGACATTAGTGTCGCTTCGACACAGTAGTCAAAAAATGAGTAATTAAGAAGCAATTTGAATGGCAAATAGAACTCCAGCTTCCCACACTAGGCAAAGTCTGCTGCATCAGCCATACCGATTTTAACAACACTGATTTTAGAAATTAGAAGGAACTCGAAATGTCAATGGATCTCGCGACACACTGAAAAATGAAGGCTGAAAAGGGCAGGAGTTTATTTTGCTGTTATGATTTGAAATGATTAAATCCGAAAGAGAGAAAGAAAAGCAAAGTTCCAAATAAATTCCTGCAATTGCATACTTCCTAACATTTTTTTTAGCACCAGTAGCAATTTGAAAAGTTTAACTCAAGAACAAGTGAGACTTGGCATTGCATTTACAAGCTTTTATTCCATCCTCCCAACTACACAACTGCAGAGCTGAAAAATAGAGCATAATGTGTTAAACACATCAATGTTAAAAGTGTTCTCAGCTACGGGGGTAACAAAGTGACTTTAAAAGACAAGTTTTAAAATTGTCCGTCCACTGAACTTTTCTTATTCCAATTTTCGGTTAATTAATGTATGAAAAGAAATTGATCTTCTCACTTAAATTAAAACATTTAATTTTAACTTCCAAAATGATTCAGCAAATTAAAATTCCAGTTGTTTGAGAGGACAGTTATAAATGTGAAATAACCAAATTTAATTTCTTGACATGCTGAAAAATGAAGTCTGGAAAGGCAAGAATTTATTTTGCTTATGATTTGAAATTATTAAATCCTAAAAATAGTGAGAAAGAAAATTAAAAGTTCCAAATAAATCCCTACAATTTCATATTTAGGAACATTTATTTATTTTTGAATAGCTTCCTTCAAGAGCAGTACTTGTAGTATTTTGAAAAAAGTTTAACTCAAGATGTAGGTAATAAGATAGAGCATCCCACCCACAAACAGTGGCCCTAGTAAACTCATCAGAAGTCAAACTCTCCTAGGTCAATTACAACATTGTGGCTAATGGATTATGAAAATTTTTCTTCAAATTTCCACACAAAATCAATATTTCACATACTATCCAAACAATAACTTTGGCTTGCTCAACAATAACACACCCATTAAGTGCAGCTACTTCACCAGTGGTTTATATACTCACTTTACCATCACCCTTAGGGTTTAGGTAGACTACGTAATGTCCACCATGGTTATCTCCACTGTGCACCAACACTGCATGTAGTATGTAATTAGCAGAATCCTTGGGATCGGGTTTCTGCAGAAACTCGTCTAGGGGCAAATGCTCAGGAAATTCAAACCTTAAAAAATAAAATTAAATTGCCCTTAGAAAATACCGAAACAGAGGAGAAAACCGTACATTTTTATATTTCAGCAAGTGTGTAGCAGGAGTCCAAAGCTAGTTTGAGAATAATTTAGGCTCAATACCAGTAAGCTACCACTAATACTGCAGTTTTACTTGTGTATCGCATGAACAAAAACTAGACTCAAAACACAGTGAAAGGTAACAATTCTAGCACAGACCATGCAAAGTCCCACAAGCAGTTACACTAATTCTAGTTACATTAGCTGCTTGTGACTGCCATTTAATCTGAACTTGTATACCTAAGATTCTCAAACATTAAGCATACAAAATGTTTGGCACTGCCACACCAGTTTAGTGGGGACGGTCATGGCGACATTGGGAATTCTGCTTTAGGTTGACTGATGGCATATTCCCAAAGACTGAGAATTTGTAGAAAAGCTATTTAAAACACTTGCAAAAGGTTGATAAACTATAATTTCCACTGAATGTTCTAGACTATTTAAAAGTCAAAGTAAATGAACTGTCAGTTGTTACCCAGATCGAAAAAAACCATCAGTGACTCAGAAGATTTGACAAGTTGGTTAGATATGATGCAGAACTATCAAAACGTATTACAAGAACACTTTCGTATTCCTAAATGCAGAAAGTCTCAAAACAGCTAAAACTCTAATTTCCACAGTTTACAAAAAACTGGAATATTGATTTATGTCCACTTTGCAAACCCTACTGCTGGTTCACTGAGGTAATTTGTTCCAATAACTGCATTAGGATAACAGTTTTCAAATTGTACAGTCAATTTCCAACAAGCTGATTGAAAATACTCATAATTTTTATAAAGCCTTCAATTAAGCAAGGTGCTTTATCTAGCTAAGTTTATCCATGTCTATAAGTATGTGGAACACATTAGGGCGAGAAGATGATGAACAGGAGGTGGAGGAAAAGTGAATCAAACTTCTAAATGACATGAATAGATTGAAAAGGAGTTGCACAGTGCGCATATATGCTGCATCCTACTGGAACAGTATCTTCTGCCCAAAACACTTGCTTTCGTCAAATCATACTCTGGTCTACTTTCCCCTTTCAAATCAAAATATAGGAAGCCAACTAACTTGAAACTGCACATTGATCATGTGTTCGCTATACTTTGTTTTCTTATAATTAGCGCCCAAAAATAAACAGCATATTTTCAAAGAACACCATTAAAAGTATATGGAATGCGTACATCATAATCTAACAATAGAATGATAAAACTAGCTAATCTTGAAAATGGCTTACATATATCAATATCTAGTACATTATTGTGAAGTAATAAAATAAACATACGCAATGTTTCTCATGATATCAAACTCAAAGATTCATTTTCCACCCTCAACGATGTACTTGAATCCTGAATTTTTTTATGCATCAGTTGTTGCTATTC
Organism: Sphyrna mokarran; assembly: GCA_024679065.1. Taxonomy (NCBI): domain Eukaryota; kingdom Metazoa; phylum Chordata; class Chondrichthyes; order Carcharhiniformes; family Carcharhinidae; genus Sphyrna; species Sphyrna mokarran. The sequence continues at coordinate 44,676,503 of JAGIQG010000018.1, forward strand.
TTAATAGATTCTCTTCCCTGACCATCAAGTCCTTACTTGTTTAAACTGCAGAATTACAAAGTGAATGCGACCCATAAAAAACATACCAAATTCCCAAAATACAAAAGGTGGATTAGATGCAAAGATCCCAATCAATTAATTACTGCAGAGTATCTCAGTGAGCTGTAGATCCAATATGCAGGAGCAAAGTGGCGAAAACAATCTCTGGCTGTATTCTCCAGTGCTCTCCATTGCACTTGCCAAGGAAACAGGGACAGTAATAAAATGGAAGCCTCAATGACACTGTGTGGTCAATGACGGTGCAGAACTGATGGAACTTGATACCAGACCTTCTGCTTGCCCTCATGGCTACAGCTAAGGGAGAACCATGGGGCATTAATAAAAACAAAGTTAATTTACCAACATCTAGGGTCCAGGATGAGGAATCTAAATGGATACAAAATTCACTTCTGTCAGGTGGTTGCGGAGAATTGTTTTTTAAACTGGAGGCCTCAGGGATCTGTGCTGGGCCCACTGTTATTTGTGTTAATGATTTTGACAACAACATAGGAGGCATCGTTAGTAAGTTTGCAGATGACACTAAGATTGGTGGCATAGTGAACAGTGCAGGAAGTTACCTCCAACTGCAACAGGATCTTGATCAATTGGGCCAGTGGGCTGACAAATGGCAGATGGAGTTTAATTTAGACAAATGCGAGGTGATGCATTTTGGTAAACTGAATCAGGGCAGAACTTTCTCAGTTAATCGTAGAGCATTAGGGAGAGTTATAGAACAAAGATCTAAAGGTACACGAACATAGCTTCTTGAAAGTGGAGTCAATGATGGACAGGGTGATGGAAAAGGCATTCGGCATGCTTGGTTTCACCAGTCAGAACACTGAACACAGGAGTTGGAATGTTTTGTTAAAGTTGTACAAGACATTGGTAAGGTCATGCTTGGAATATCGTGAGCAATTCTGGTTACCCTATTATAGAAAGGATATTACTAAGTGTAGTAAAGATTTTCTAGAATGCTACCAGGACTTGATGGTTTGAGTTGTAAGGAGAGGCTGGACAGGCTGGGACTTCTTTCTCGTGTAAGAGGCTGAGGGGCATCTTATAGAGGTCTATAAGATAATGAGGAGCACCGATCAGCTAGATAGTAAATATCTTTTTCAGAGGTTGGGGAGTCTAAGACTAGAGGGCATAGGTTTTAAGGTGAGAGGGAAAGATACAAAAGTGTATAGAGGGGAGTGAACAAGCTGTCAGAGGTAGTCGTAGAGCAGGTACAATTTTGCCTTTTAAAACACATTTAGGTAGTTACATGGGTACAATGGGGTATAGAGAGATATGGGCCAAATGCAGGCAATTGGGTTAGCTGAGAGGTTTTTTGGGATTAGCTTAGGTGGTTTTAAAAAAAGGGACAGCATGGACAAGTTGGGCAGAAGGCCTTGTTTCCATGCTGTCAACCTCTGCTTTGTCAGCTCCTAATAAATAGACAACATGAAGGTTATGTCAAAAAACACTTGCATAAAGGAGACAAGATGTACAATAAAGTAAATTTAGAAAACAAAATCAATTGTAGCATGGCAACTTCCATCAGATCTGTGCTGACTCAATTCACTGCTGTTACACATACCTTTCATCATATGCATAATTAGCTATAACAACTTGTCATGAGAACTGCTTTTAGTTTTGCTATGATGATAGATGCCTATTAACTATTAGGATTCACCTTTAGAATTTAGGTTTTGTTTCTCTTTGAAGGAGATGTTTTGGCTGTTTTTGTATATCAAATAACCTCATACCTAGACTGAATCAGAATCAATAGGGACAAAAATACAGATCTGCTTACCTGTCATTTATCTTGATATTTTGATCAGTTTGTGGATCATACATGAAACGCATAAGCTGAAGATGCAGCACCGGTGGAAAGGTAAGAAACTTCACACCCTTTTCTGCATCCTGTGCACAACACAAATTAGTTATATATCAGATATTTGATACAGATAAGCCGACATTCCCCCTAGTGAGAGCTGAGTGATAAAGTAACTATGCAGTTCTTGGGGATCAACGTGCAGAACTTGTACTGCAAGCAGAACAGCACTTCATTAGGTATAAAAAACAGCAAAAGCCTTTCGGCCCACCAAACCTGTGCCGATACATGGGTTCTAGCCCTCCGATTGCTTCCCATTGTGTGTCTTGAACATTGTTAATGTGCCTGCTTCTATTGGTAAAACATTCCAGGACACACCACCCTGTGAGAAAAACTTTTCCACACATCTCCCCTAAACTTACCACTTCTCATCTTAAACCTGTGCTCTCTTGTAGTCGACCCTCCCACTCTGAGAAAAAGCCTCTGACTATTCATCTTATCGATGCCTCTCAATTTTGCAGATTAGCAGGTTATCCCTCAGCCTCCATCTTTCCAGTGAAAACAATCTGAGTTTATCCAATCTCTCCTTATATCTAAAATCCTCCTGACCAAGCAACAGCCTGGTAAGCCTTATTTGCACCCTCTTCAAAATATCAATGTCTTTCTGGTAATGGGGTGACCAAAACTACACGCATCATTTCAAATGCAGTTTTGGTGAAGTTTTATATGGCTTTAACCAAACTCTATGCCCTGGTTGATGAAGGCAAGCATGCTGCATGCCTTTTTGACCACCTTATCAATCTGTAGTCTTCAAATCGTTGCAAATTAGAAGTGCTGTTAAAACCACAATTCACTGAAGTAATGCATCTGATCAGTTTTGCAATGAAAGATAGTAAACACAGATTTTTATGAACAGATATTGATTAGATTTTAAAGACAAAGGAAAGCATTTTACAATTAGTCCCAAATTTATCAGTGATCCTCAACGTATCTACAGAAAAACCCTGATCAAAAACATCAAAAGACAGTGGAAGCGGTTTCAATGACTTCAATAAAACTCCAGCTTGGCTATGATTTTATGCAACGGACAACAGAAATGCCAAATGACCCGAACATAATAAAGCCCACACAACAAAATTACTGTCATTAACACATCCAATTGGAGCCTCAGTATGAAACTTGAAATACTTTGTCAAATGCATTCATTTAAAAAAAACTGACATGGGATTAAAAAAGTAATGCAGTGTGTATAATAAAATAATCTCTGTACTATTTATGCAGTAAAACATTAGCTTCAAATCCCATTCAAAATCTGACTGGTCTTTCATTACACCTTGGTTATGTTGTTGTTTACCACTGGCCATTGCTAAATTGATAATCAGAATATTAGTTAAATGAAACAGCTTAACATTTCCTAATAGACTCTATATGAGAAACATACCTGAAAACCGTGCTCACCAGCATCATATTTGTTGTCCCCATCCAGCTGCTCCACTGCTACATAATCTTTGAAAGATTCAAATACTGCAGAACAAAAAGGTAGCTGTCAGTTTGCAGCAATTCTGAATATGTATAAAAGTGGATAAATAATAGTTATACTCACTGTTTTTCTTTCCCTTTATACTGAGTTGAATATCATAATAATCTTCTATTCTCTCAGATCGATACTCAACATGTTTGCACTGAATATATGACTTAAAGAAAACAGAAAATGTTACCTGATGTCAAAAGCACCAAAATGTCTTGAAATTGCATGATCGAGTAATTAAATTACTTACCACCATCTTTCCCCTGAACAATTTTGGAATTGTGCCCTCTACACAGGTTCCTTTCATTTTATTCTCAACATTATCAAGTAGCTGGAAAAAAATGAAATACTCTGTTGTCAAATCAATTACCAACTATTACAAAACTTCCCAGATGAATGCTTCTTCACAATACCGCTAAGGAAATTCTAACACATTTTCAGAACTTGGGCAGTTGCAAAATTTTGCTGCAACTACTGGGTCTTGCTCCCAGTTGTACATATCAAATGTCAGCATTTGCTCTTGGGATATGGTGTACTCAAATACTTGTGAAGTATGAAGTTTATTTATTAGTCACAAGTAAAACTTACATTAACAATGCAATGAAGTTAATGTGAAATTACAAGAATTAGTTGGCAAGGAGACTGATTTCAGAGGCATTGCCACGGACAATGTACCAGGTGACTGACAGTTAACTGTCAAGTACTGAAACTTGCTAAGAGCTTACTGGCAGGAGAGAATTTCCATTAGTGCCGATTTATAAAATTACATTTTGCACAAGTAATCATTCACACAAGCAGTTCGAAAAGGATTTAAAAACTAGAGCTCGGATTAGCAGTCGTGCGAAATTTTACTGTCATTTAACTGTCAATATCTCAAGATTTTTTGGAGATCATCTAATCCCTCAAATAATGTTGCAATATCTAGTTTTTACGCTAGCTGTACTCAGCAGGCAGACAGATCTTTAGTTGATAGAGGAAAACAAGCATATGTTATTTCAATTTACTTCACAGTTCAAGCTCTATTGTTGGTAATATCCCTGCTGCCACCAAGTGGAATATTCTAAACGTATTTTTGCACATTAGCTCCAATAGCTTTACATTCAACTGCAACATTTCTAAAAGATCTACAACTAAACCATGCCTATTAATAGTTAATCAATTACAAGTTTAAAATACATCAAAGTTCCTCTGAATAATTTCAACAACCGAAGATGATTCCTTCACAAGAAACAAGCAGCCCAGCTGCACAGAGCCCTGCCTTCTGTTATCTGAGGGACAGTGAGAGAAACAATGAAAAACTTTTCATTTTAAACAACCTCAATCTTAAAAGTGCAGAAAATGCCAGCAAGCCAAATTATGGCCGAGAAGAGATGCCAGATATCTAATAGGATGGCTGATAGCAATCTCAATTCCTTCACAACGTCAAGCAACTTGGGTTTGGTAGCACAGAACTTGACTGTTACTAAAAAGAGGGATACGTCAAAACTTCTTGTCTTGTACTCATCAGGTCACCTCAAGAATAGTGAAGGAGAAACAAAAATGTTGACTATGAGATGAATTGGTTTGGCAAGGAGACTGATTTTAGAGGTGCTGCCACAATGTATGTCCCAGATGACTGACAGTCAATTGCCAAGCATCGCTAGAAATGTAAATTAGATAACTCGACCACAATTGTTCAAGGCATTGCGCCAAAGGGTGAGTCAGCGATGTTTAGCTAAAACAGGCATAATGTTCTGTTTCCAGAGAACATTAATAAATGCAGCCTCCAATATATACAAACGCACCACGCTGCAAAGAGGACTAACAACCTTAAATTGGTTGTCAGTATAATTACTAGGACACCAAGGATTATTCAGCGAATGTTGCCCAATAGTGGAACACATTTAATGAGTTTTGCAGGCACCAGCTGGTTGGTTATGATCTGTACCTTGCCCATTGTGAACAGGGACTGGGCAATATTGTTTGATGTGATCCATACTCTTAGATGATGTAGATATTGAGCATCACACTGGAACTGAAAACCATATATTGCATTCCTCATTTCTGAAGTAGGTAAACATCTTTTTGACTCGATGTCAGCATCCTGTTAGTGTGAATACTTGTGTTGCTACTGTTTGGGAGCAGCAAGAAACAATGTGGTTCACTTGTTGCTCACATCGCCATTTCCTGTCCTTCGAAGGTGTTCGGAGGTAGACTGAACAATTTTCAGCATGAAAGGTGAGGGCCTTCTTGGGTTTGTGTGGTATACAGAATGAAATATTTGATCAGGATATGCCCTATTGCAACATTAAGTTGCAAAGTGAGCAAACAGATTGTGCCCTGTTTACAAGGCTGCAATAAGATACTAAGTAGAAGTAAGCCACTCAGCCCCTTGAATATGCTCTGCCATCCAATAAGATAATGACTGAACTAATTATAGCTTACCCCTCCTGCTTTCCCCCAATTACTTTTCATCCTCTTGTTAACCAAGAATTTATCTGGCTCTGCCTCATAAGTATTCAAAGATTCTGCCATTATTTGTTGTGGAAGAAATTCCAGAAGCTCAGAAAACAATTTTCAGTCTTAAATGAACCACCCCTACTTCTAGGTTTTACCAGAACAAACTTCTTTACACACAATCTCATTCCTAGTATTAGTCTTATAAGCCCTCTCTGAATTGCTTCCCATGCACTTGCATCTTTCCTGAAATGAGACCAATACTGCACACAATATTCCAGATGTGGTCTCACTAAGCCCTATACAAAGTATAACCTTCCTACTTTTGGATTCAACTCCCCTCGCAATAAATGATAGCATTCTATTAGCTTTCCTAATTATTTGGCCTGTAAACACTTGCCGTTTGTGATTCATGCTCTAGATACTTCTGTACCACAGAGCTCTGCAATCTCTCCATTTTTAGGTAATATCTTATTTAAATAATTTTTAAAAATTCTTCCTGCCAAAGTGAACAATTTCACATTTGCCCACATTATACTCCACTTGCCAGTGTTTCGCTCCCTCACTTAACCTTTGTAACCTTCTCGTATGCTCTCCACAATTTACTTTTCTACCTGTGTGTCATCAGCAAATTTAGCATACCTTTGATCCCTTCATCCAACACATTTATGTAAATTGTAAAAAGTTGAAGCCCCAGCAGTTGAGGCCTAGCACACCACTTGTCAGATCCTGTCAACCAGAAAAAGACCCATTTATGCTAAATGTTTGTTCGCTAGCCAATCTTTACTCCCTGCCAATATGTCGTTCCCTATGCTATGAACTTTTATTTTCTGCTATAAGCTTTGATGCAGCACCTTATCAAATGCCTTCTGGAAATCCAAGCACATTACATCCACTGATTCCCCTTTATCCACAGCATATACAACTCTTTCAAAGAGCTCCAACAAATTGGTTAAACATGATTTCCCTTCCACAAAACCACATCACTCTTCTGCCTGATCACCTTGAATATTTACAGAGCCCTGTAAAAACAACTTTAATAATGGCTTCCAACATGTTCTTTGTGATAGACGTCAGGCTAAGTGGCCTGTGGTTTCCCTACTTTCCATCTCTTTCCCTTTTTCAATAATCTTAGAATGCATGAACTGGATGAGTCCCAATATGTATGCTGACCAGTAACGGTAGCTGGTAAATTCTTCAATAAGTACTTGCAAGAAAGAGTGAACTTAATTCCTCCATTTCAAAGGTGAATTTGAATGCCTATTGCTGAAAAAAAAGGCATGCTGTCCAAGCTTTTCGTCCTGCACTCATCAGAAAAGCTGCTCAAGATAAACCAACTGTAAAGAGAATGATTCATATTGCATGAGGCAAAATTGAAAAGACTCTTAATTAGTAGAGATGTGGCTTTGGAGAAGACAGCAGAGACCCAGTTAACTTTCAAGCTTGACAAGTCAACCTGCCAATTTGAAATTCAAACAAGTGAGGCAATTTATTGTTCTTGGCTGCATCCTCCAGAGTCCACTTGCCAACTAATCAACATTCTCTTCTCATGAAGTATAAATTGTTGTTCTCCTCATCGCTTTATCTGAAGAGTGCAAGACAAAATGTATTTTTTCAGCAACACTCAATTTCCTTACGACCAAACTACTTGGTGTGGATATCCCAAGAATTAGCTGTTCATTTGTATTTAAGACCTGATACAAGTCAAGGAACACAATAATAACAAAGGACACAGTTCAAAATTTAATTTCAGCTTGGATCTTCCAAATATTATTCTCAGTTGAATCCTACAGGAGATGCATTTTCCATATAGTTTCCAAATGTGTCAATTAAATTAACCTAAGGGATCATTTTGCTGAAGCCTATCATTTAAGGCAAATTAAAAAATGCCAAATTTCAAACAATCAAAACTATTTGTAACGGAGGAGATTGGTTGGTAAATTGACTGTAGGTGGGTTACAGTGATGCAGAAAGCAAAGAACTATAGGCTCATTGGCAATTAAAAAAAATGTTTGAATATATTCATTTTATTACAGAGAACAGGCCACTGCATATAAACAGGAATTATTTTACTATCCTATATCAAGGGAACTGCTTCAAAAGATCAAGGTGCCTAGTTTGCACATTTCTGACAGTGCAGAACACACTTTAAATTTGGTACAGATTTAACTTTGGCAGTAATGTAAGATTAACTAAATGCAAATCAACAAACACAGCAAAAGTACTTACCACTCTGCACAGTTCCTGAACATCGTGCTGCATAAAACTATCTAGTGTTTCCCACCTAAACAAGAAAATTAAACAACATTTTTAGGACAACACTAATAAAATGTAATCACATGGTGCAAGATATACCACAATAGGTTTTGCACGTTATACCATCACTAACATTTGTGCTAACTATGAATAGGTAGTACAAAATAAACATTTTAAACATGGATTCCACCCCATGTTCCCACAAATCACAACTGCCTGAATGGTGCCGTGCAGGCTTTGTATTCAGTTAAATAATATATGCACAACTGTGTTAAAAGCTTAAGGGCTGTGCACTTAAAAATGGACTGCAGTGACCAAACGTTTAAAGAACATTGACTCCCTGCCCACTTGTCATTATTCACATTCTCTTTGCTCACTGATTGAAGTGCAGTCTGCAGACAACAAACAGATCACTGGCTCAAGTTCGCATAATTTTTTTTGCCATGAGTAAACAGATACAAAGAGACATTCAAGGCCACATTTTTCACTTATTGCTAATTAGATTAATACAAATCAGTTTAAGGACGTCAATGGGCTACAATGATAAACGACTATTTACTGCACGAACTATCAAGACACCACTCAAATGTTCGTATCCCATTTGAGTCACTCAGCAATTCACATTGAGTATTCAAACTTGGTTGAAATATGAATTGACAAGGATAGAACCATATTACAGAATCCCTACAGTACAGAAGGTTCCCATTCACGCCACCGAATCTGCACTGACTGACATATTTCAGCCCATTACCATACATATTTATCATGGCTAATCCATCTAACTTGTATCTTGGAACACTGATAGAAAATTTAGCATGGCCAGCACATCTCACCCGCACACCTTCAGTTTGTGGGAGGAAGTTACAGCAACCGGAGGAAACCGCAACAGACATGGGGAGAACGTGCAACAGTCACCCAAAGACAGAATTGAACCTGGGCCCTGGTTGCTGAGGCAATAGTGCTAACCACTGTGCCACTCCTGTGCTGTGCCACGAGTAAATCGTCCAAAAATGCAGTCTTAATTCTTGAAAAAAGGCAAGTGCAAACTTCTTATCATTTTCATAAATGACCTGGATGAGGAAGTGGAGGGATGGGTTAGCAAGTTCATCGACGATACAAAGATCGGTGGTGCTGTGGATGGTCTGGAGGGATGCCAAAAGTTGCAGCGGGACATAGACAGGATGCAAGACTGGGCGGAGAAGTGGCAGACGGACTTCAACACAGATAAATGTGTAGTGGTCCATTTTGGCAGGAATAATGGATGAAGGAGTACAATATAAGGGGTAGGAGTCTTAGCTGTGTTGTAGAGCAGAAGGATCTTGGGGTCCGGGTCCATAGGACTCTTAAATCGGCCTCGCAGGTGGAGGAAGTGGTCAAGAAGGCATACAGTGTACTGGCCTTCATTAATCGAGGAATAGAGTTTAGGAGTCAGGAGGTAATGATGCAGCTCTATAAGACTCTTGTCAGACGCCAGTTGGAGTATTGTGCGCAGTTCTGGTCGCCTCATTATAGGAAGGATGTAGAGGCTATTGAGAGAGTTCAGAGGAGATTTACAAGGATACTGCCTGGATTGGGAGGCAGGCCTTATGAAGATAGGTTGAGGGAGCTGGGACTCTTCTCACTGGAGAGACGAAGGTTGAGAGGCGACTGATAGAGGTTTATAAAATGTTGAGAGGAATAGATAGGGTGGACTCTCAGAGACTATTTCCCCGAGCTGAAATGGTCATTACGAGAGGACACAGATTTAAGGTGCAGGGAAGCAAATACAAAGGAGATGTCAGGGGTAGGTTTTTCACTCAGAGGGTGGTGAGTGAATGGAACCGACTGCCGTCAGAGGTTGTTGAGGCAGACTCACTGGGGTCTTTTAAGAGACTTCTGGATGAGTATATGGAAAAGAATAGGATAGGGGGTTATAGATAGGTCTGTGGATTGGTGGATGTGATCGGCGCAACTCGTGGGCCGAAGGGCCTGTTTGTGCTGTATTGTTCTACGTTCTATGTTTTTTCATATCTATATTCAAGCATTCAATTCCTTCTTACCCAAAAGACTTAGTCAGTTTTTTAGTTCCAACTGGTTTGTCACTGTGCTGCAGTTCATAGAACACCCGTTGCAACGCTAACGGAACACTTTTTGATGAATCATCCCCTTCTGTTGGCATCATATAGACAGCCTATGCAGGACAAAGAAAATCAGATCAACCAACAACATTGGTGATATGAAAATCAAATTGAGCAAAATTTCAGCCTTGGCAAGTTTGCCAGTTTTATTGGAGAAAAGATTTCCAAGTTTAGTGCATTTTAATGTACAAAACGTCTTGTCCATTTACTCTGACATCAGCCACAATCTCCTTAGTATGAGTTTTGATTTCTGGTCCAAAGGCAACTTTTCCCCACTGCAACCAATCAAGATTTTGTTCCTATTCCAACTACGATTTGCAACTTGGACTGGGTAGAGTTTCACAGAAACGAGCTTCCAACATCACACCCAGCCCCAACTGCCCTGCAGCATTTTATGCAGGCAAACTATTAGCACATCAGTGTGCAGACATCTAACACTATCATAGCCAAGAGCAAATAAAAACTGAATTTAAGCTAGGATATTCTGGGTAAACTGTTCAACAAAATATCAAGGCAAATTTAACAACTCATATTTGCATACCTTTAGAGGGAAAAACAATCTTTATATTTAAATTTACTGGCAGGAAGCAGTGATTTAAAACCATCACATCAAAAAAGACAGACTCAACTTGTATGTTTTACCTAATATTGTAATTTACCTTATTTCTTAGTGTCTTCTTTCAAGATGACAGTAAAAAAAGTGAAAATCATGCATGCCCACTTGATACCTTAAAATAAAAAGCTACTTGGCACTAGCCCCCAAAACCCAAGTGATACAACTGCAACAAAGCTCACTTCTATATATGCTGAATTGGCATTCAAACTTTAAATGAATAGTATGAAAATCCTCATCATACAAGGGTGACCACTATCAGCCCACGCTATTATAGGGGTACCACCAAATATAACTGTTCTTACAGCAACATTGTTGTTGCTTGGAATGAACAAAGAAGGGCTAGAAAAAACAGACATCAATAAGAGCCAAAAGTTTGTGCGTGCAAAAAAAATGCTCAAGAAACATGTTAAAGGTTGGAGAAACACTGGGTGCAGGCAAAAGATAAGTCTTGTACAGCCTCAAAAAGGCACGGATGGGTGATGAGGAATTGCAACTCAAAACAGCACGCAGGGCAGAATCAAAGATACATCCTGTTTTTAAACAGCAGGCGAGTCAAACATCAGACTTTAAAACCAAGCCAGATTTAGTCTTTACTCAACACTCGTAAGCACACGTTATAGCACAGATTACAATCAGGAAAAGATTTGACTGATTTTACACTCCCTGGCACAGGTAGATTGGAAGTTAATCATAGCCACCAGGGGAAATATAACTGATGGGTGCTCCAATACTTACAAATTAAATTTCCATGTAGAAATTTAGTCACTATTTCATTTTTTATAACTTAAAAGGAAGTGCTAATGCTATAGTTCTTAGCAGCATCTTCAGTTACTATATGCCATGTCTAATGCAACAAAAATCAGAAGTGCAGCATGCAACATGTTCATTGTAACCATTTTCACGGTTGAGAATAGCGAACGTCCATGTTACCTTTCGCAGTTGATTTGTGAAGAATAATGTCTGCAATAAACTGTTCATGTAACAAGTTGCTCCCTGGTTCTTCAAGCCTACATAACCTGTGTGCTTCTTGGAATCCCACCTAGAATTACAAGAGTACATCAATTTCAGCTTTTCATTATAACAGTTTGTCTTGAAATACCTGTAAGCGGTTATGTTAAAATTCACTACTCTTCAATTTTCTCTCATGTCCTGTGCAATCAGAGGCTAGGTGATGATTGGTAAACAGGTTTCCTACTTCCCTCATCCCCAAAATATTCCATTACTTAGCAAAAAAAAGTCAAATTATGGATATAGTTTTAAGATCAATTCACAATTTCTCAAACCTAGGAAACTTCCAAAGTACCTCATAATATACAATTTAAATGCAATACTCACGCCACTCCATGTGGGGCATCAGCTTGAACAAAAACTTCAAATGCAACCTTGTCATCTTCTATGAAGCCCTTTTCAGCATCTGTTGCTTCCTAAATAGATTTTGAACAAGTATTAAATAGCTGTTCAATCAACATAATATGATGTCAGAGTTAATTCAATTTTTGAAGCCTCCAAAAAAATCCTTTCAGAAACCTTGGGTCAACTTAAAGAGCAAGTATAAAAGTGAACTGGTGTGGGTGATCATCATTGTCAATTTGCCATGCAGGGCCTGCTCTGTGGCGGCATATCTTAAATTCCCACGCATCTTCATAACAGCCCATAATCACCCATTTGATTCCTTGTCCCAGTTATAGCGTATTCCAACATCCATTTGTAGATGACTAAAGAGTGCATAGCAGGTCAGGCTGAAAGTAGGTTAACTTCTCTGCTGAGTCAATGCAAAAACTGGAATTTTGAAACTGAAATGCTGTGGTCATCTTGCTTGCCAGATTGACTTGTCTGCACCAATTTGTGACTATTTATTCCATAGCCACCTCAAAAGGTTATTATGGCTCATTTGGCCATGCAATTTTAATTCAACTTCATTCAATAAATAGTCCAGGCAGATTAAATGTAAAATATAAATATGTTTCATATACAACACAGGATTAGACATCCTGTAACCTCTCTTTCACGAGAGAACTTTAGATCAATGGTTAGCTTGGGTGAAGTTACACGAACACATTCTTTGAAATCCAATAATGCACACAAGACCCATCTTGTTATCTAAAACCAGTTATCTAGCAATTCATTTATGCAAGTACAATTAAAGCAACACAACTCCCTATGCAAGGATTGAAACATAAGTGATGGCCACAGGGATTGCTTCCCACAGACAGAAGTGAGCTCAACGTGCATAGGTTCAGATTTGGAAGTGACAGAACAAGTGAGTACTCCAGAAAAATAATCCCTGAACAATCAATTTTTAAGTAGAGAAATAGGTTAAAAAATGCAGAGAGAATAATTATACAAGGCTAACAGGGGAAAAAAAAAGGATTACTTTTAGGACAATTAAAGAATAAAATAGGCATTTAGAGTATATAAAACAGCAGTGAAGATGAATAAATAAGGTTAAGCACAATAATTCATCTTACCTGTACCATTACAACAAGAAGCAAATTAGAACTACAGGATCAAAGTTGTGAATTAATAGGAGAAGTAGGGAGAACAATAACTCAAATGTTTAGAATAGCAAATATCCTATGAAATCAATAGAGATGTACCAAATATGATTAGAGACTAAAGATTTATCTTATGGGGAAATGGTATATTGTCTACATTCTTGTACAGTCAAACTTTAAATCTTTCACAGGTTCTGAACGATTGTCCACATTTCAGTGTTTGGAGGGACAGAAGGAGAATTGAAACTAATTAGATAAATCAATGGAAAATTACAGTAAATTACTTCTTTCAATTTAAGTCAGTGTTGGAATAGCTTTATTGAAGGAGTCTAGTGAATTGACAAATTTATGTTTGCGTTTTGACCATTCGACCACTTTGGTCAACACAAACGCTAAATCCAACTATACTTTCCTTTTGGGCAGAGTCCAGTTCACTCAGATCAGAATAATACCCTTATTCCAACAAGACCATGACAGACTGCGAAAACATGGACTACCCTAAATTACACAAGATTGCCTAATGTGTTATGGAGCAGCAATGCATTTAATTTAATTAAGATCTTGTGACAATGTTCAAAAAAGATTAATTCAAAATCAAGGATTGATGGAGGTATGCTCCGTGATGCATCAACATTTTTGTACTTGAATAAGTTTGCCTATATTCTCCCACACATCCATTTCACTTTCTTGCAGCAGTTTTGAAACACAGAAGTCAAGTCAAGCACATTTCACATTCAGATCAAAAACCTTCGATTGCAGAAAATGTAAACTTTCAACACTCACGCTCCAAGTCATAAAATTAGAGAAACCCCAATCATTCTCCTTGTGAAAGAAAAGATGACTGATTCTTCTACTAAATGACTTCTCTTCATCTTTATAGTTTATTATCTTCAAAACAGCTTGGGCATGACAGGACCATGATCTGTAAGAGAAGATCAGTTACTTAGTCACACAAATTCTTCATCTTCTCCAGCTAGGAGTAAATGCACAAATTCAAAAGCCACATAATTGACAGATACGCATTGGGTTACATTATACAATAGAATAGCAAAAAGCTAATCATGATTTTTGAGCTCAGGATATATTACATATATACTGAACGAGAAGCCCAACTATCCAGTTTCAAATCACACCAAGTTCTCATGGGAACTCAAAGCATTTAGTAATCTGTAGCTCGTGCAAGTGGGAAAGAAAAACAGGTTGCCTAACAGACATAAAAACATCACCATCCTTCAGGTAAAGGAACACATCAACCAATTAGTCCGTTATGCTCGAGCCCAGTTCTCTATCACATATCTGATTCAAAGCCCTTTGTTGTGACCTAGCAAAACATCAAATTTAACACGTAGCTAAAGACAACTGGCAAGCACTGCATTATTCTCAGCGCAACTAAGGATTGATCAGCATCAGCAAATCAAGATGGGGGAAATTTTCAAGTCCCTGATTTAAACACGTTGGCTCTTCTGTCCCTGGACTAGAATCCTTCAAATTTAGGTGTTAATAGAATCCTTAAAGCTCAGACAGTTGTCACTTGGCCCACTTGGTCTGTAGCAACTCTCCACCAGAGTTTCCTAGCCAGTCCCCATCCTTGCAACCTCATATTTAACCTGCTAATTTCTCTAACCTATACATCCTGGGACACTAAGGGGCACTTTAGCATGACCAATCCACTTGATTTGCACATCTCTGGACTGTGGGAGTAAACCCACACAGACACTTGAGGGGTGATAGATATAGGACAGATGTCAGAGGCAAGTTCTTTACTCACAGTAGTAAGGGCATGGAATGCTCTGCCTGCAACACCAGTGGACTTGCCAACATTAAGGGGGTTTAAATGGTCATTGGATAAACATAAGGATGATATTGGAATAGTGTAGGTTAGATGGGCTTTAGATTAGTTTCACAGGCATATCAAAGGCCTGTACTGCACTGTAATGTTCTATGGTGACAACATGCAAACTCCACAGTCATCCAAGGCTAGAATTCAACCAGGTCTCTGGGTGTTGGAAGGCTGCAGTACTAACCACTCTGCCACTGTGCCTTCCCTCACGGACACAATTTACAGTAGCTGTTGTAGATCGTTGGCATTAATTGAGCACACAGCAAATGCTGATTATATTTGAAATATTATATGCTTTCAAAACAAATTAAGAATTTATTATAGCTTGTATAGTTTTTCAAGGATATTTTACATTTAGTTATTTGATCTACCCCTTGGTCCCAAAGTGTCTTTATTGGTATGGGCATGAATGGCCAGGCCAGCATTTACTGGCCATCTCTAACTGCCTTCAAGATGGAGGTGGTGAGCCACCTGCTTGAACTGCTGTTGGACATTTGGTGCTGCTAGAAGAGGAATTCCAGGATTTTGGCTGAGCGACAGCGAAGAAACAGAGATATAGTTTCAAATCAGGATGGTGTACAATTTGGAAGGGAACCTTCAGGTGGCGGTTTTCCTATGCGTCTACTGCTTTAGTCCTTTGAAATGGCTTAGGTTACACGATGCATTTCACTTTCCTTGCTTCACCTTTTACACATCATTCAGTTAATACAAAAGTACGCTTAAGATATATTTTAGGACCTTAGAGGTTTTTGTAGATTAGGTCAATTTTTTCTCAAACTATATTACGTAGTATCAGATTATTCATAAGATTCTCATGTTTAAACATTTCAACCTTTAAAGCAACATTAACTTTTCCTTACGTGGAATCAGACTCAGCATTGCATTGGAGGAAAAATCCAACACTCTTTTGATGAGGTCGATCAGGATGGAAGCGAGGCATTACCATAATTTTCCATGGCAAATTTCGCACAAAACAAGGAGGACTCAGCACAGACTCACTGAGCCTACTAAACCGTTCCACAGTGAAACGAAATGTGGCCTCTGACCGCCAGCTGGTGTCTGTTGAAGATGAAAAGTAATTTTAATACAACAATTTTAAAATCAACAACTTGCCTCATTTAATGGCATCTAAATCAGATTTGTGGCTTCTGAGAGCTGGCTGAATTCTAAGTCAATACTTTGACCATCTGACTGATGTAGTGCAAAAAAGTTACTTTCATGAGCAAGCCATCATAATTCCTGCATGTTGTCAAAATATCAGCATCTAATTTTTCATTTACAATTGGACATTTTCAAAATGTGAATTTCAGCTTTTCTTACAGACCATCGTTCACCTACACTTCTGTTTTTCCAAGGCAAGGTGAGGCAGCTTGTCTCCCAATTTCAAGCTGCAGTCTCTACTGAGTATTCCACCTCCACAAGCAAAGAGTTCACTTGCTATCAAAATGTGCAAAAGTGCATAGGAAGTTTGCAATAACTATACAATAATAATGATTGATTAGGAATAAAGACACTCCTTGCCAACTTTATCATTCATACTAAGAAAAATGCCATCCAAAAGAGGAGCTTGAAGTAAATAGTGGATACATTGTTGTGACATTTGCTCTTCACTATAACTTACCGTAGCTATTGCCTTCCTCGTTCTCGAAGATTCCTTGCACAAACGATTTGGGAACGGGCAAAATAGAACTGAGATACTGTTACTCTTGAAAACATCTCACCCTGAGTCATTAAATGGTTCTTTTCCCCCAGGATGCTGCACACAAGATACCATTATTTGCTTGCAGGAGGCTGCTCCAAGTTGCCAACAGCAAGAATATAGAAACACTATCGCAAAACATGGAAGGTCAGACATTTAGATCAGGCCTATCAGGAGTTCCGTAGGTAGAGGTCAAACCTCTTCAAAATTTAAGTCGATTTCCACTCTAGATAATTAATATTTTCCTCGTGCTCTACCTCCACAAGTAATAGTAAAGGACAACAGTATAAAATATTTTATAGTGAAATACTGAGGAAGCAAACAACATTTCATGTATGGTATAGTGGCAAAAGATTCACATCCTCACTTCAACAGGCTATCCTTGGAAGTACAATGCAAGACAGCATTCAGCTAAAGCATCACACTAATGGATGCCTTTCATATAAGTCTTAATAAGGGGAGAGGTGTAACATGACTAAGGTCCTGCAAACAGTAGATGTGAAAAGGGAAATAGAAAGCCATTCAAGGGTGTAATGGCTTCAAAAGAACAATATCCCAGATGTCCTTTTCACCACAATGACAACATTTCATGGAAGTTATAAAAAAAACTTTAAAAAATTCCTCAGACACAAATAGATTTTTTTTGTAACAGACAGAATTCAAGGGACCCAGATTTATCACATACAAGAACAATATGAAATAATAAAAATCAAATCACAGTGATCAAGGAATGAGAAGTTTAGATCACACAAGTTTGCAGATTTAGGAGTAAGGAAAGAAATGAGTTAAAGAGATGAGAATTATACAAATGAATAAGTGCTTCGACAACTGCGATTCCCAGTTAGCCAATATGACTTAAAAATTCCCCAACATTTTCAATCTCTCTTAGGGCCTATCCTTCTTGTCTTAAATCTCATTCAGCCCCACAACCCTCCCAGATATTCTTCCTCATCCAATTCTGAAGTTGAGCACCCCCAATTTTATCTGTTCTACAACTGGTGGCCACGCTTTTGGCTGCTCAAGCCCAAGATTAGAAATCTCTCTCTCTCTCTTTCTAACTTTAAGATTTTTTTAAGACTCGCCTCTTTGACCGAAGTTTTGATTGTGTGGTTCAATATAGAATTTTATTACTATAAAGAATCTTAGGTATTAAAGGCACTACACAAATACAGGTAGTTTTATTCTCAGCACAGTTAAGATTCAACTCAAGTAGTAAGGAAGAAGGACTGGAGATGGCCATTCCTTAGCCTCTTTCGTAAATCTGTATTTCATTCCTCTTAAGGTGAAATGCATTTAAAACTTTTCATCTTGCAAGGTGCAAGAATACCAAACATCAAAGGGAACAACTGATGAGCAAAGGAGTGCCAATTGGCTGGCAATTCAGCTCTGAATGGTCAAAAATTACCAGGGCGAATATACCATTAGATGTGATTGTTCAGCAAATGCTGTCCAATCCCAAATGGATTAACATTTAGAAAAACCAATTTAAGATGAGTCCGGTTTGTAATGTCACTTTTATTCGTCTTCTGCAGGCAAAAGGAATACATCCAGACATGCACGTTTTTAGAATAAACAAAAACGGAAAATAGCTTCCTGTGTACATCACCATGGTAAAGGAACGACCAACTGGTTGATTGACTTGCCAACCAGTCAACATGCCTTTTCTCAAGCATTGTTGTTTTCTTTGAAATTTGGTACTTTCCATCTGTCCTGATAAGCGAAAAATGAAAAGCTTCAATAATGTCTCTTTTCTCAACAATACTTAATGTATTTATTACCAAGCAACTGTAGGACAGTATGCTGTTTCTCCAGATGAGAAGAAAACTCACCACAGTAACTTCAGGGGTTCAACCTCAATACTCTAGTTGTGGTTAAAAACAAACTTTACTATACTCCAATTCTTTTGTAACAAATGGTAACATATCATGGGTATGTATGGGTACAATCAGCGCAACTTGAGGGCCAAAGGGCCTGTTTGTGCTATAGTGTTTTATGTTCTATATCATTTGCCTTCCTCATTGCTCACTGTAATTTCACATATAAGGAATCAGGTCCCTCTGAATATAAATTTTCCCAATCTTTTGCCATGCACAAAATTGCCCAATTTTAATCCCCGAAGAGAATAACTTCACACAAGGCCATTTTTATTTCAACTGACACGTTATTGCCTAATCACTCAGCCTGTCTATATCCCCCTGCATATTTTTCTTGTACCTTGCCCAAGAGTAAAGGTTCATAATGTGAGAACATTAGAGTTTCAGTTCAAAAGAGAATCAACTGTTAGTGAGGGAAAAATGAGTTGTTACAAAAGTAGATAAACATGTGTGGTAGTTTTAGCAATGAATTACATTAGATGAGATCTATCAAGAACATCAATAGATGAAGGGACTAAAGAACTGAAAGGACTAAATAACTTGAAAGTTATGAATGTGATTTAAGAAGTTGCAACGAGATTTTCACTGTTCAAAAGGACAAAGCAGCCAGCCATGCGAGTGAGAATACAAACAGCAAACAACAATATAAAATCATGCAACACGTTAACCAGAAATATATGATGGGTAATCACAATAGTCCATCCCCATTTGCAACAGAAATGATGCATTTCTACTCATTAGTTGTATTCTAGTTAGAGCTATTGATGTGAATTGCACCTTCTGCTGTCAAATTCATTTCATAAATTGGGAGACTAGAGAATAACATACACCTGGTTATGAATGCAGGATCCAATTAAATGGCAGGCAAGATCTAAAAAAATTCAAGAAGTAACATGATTGGGACTCTTACCTCCAAGGCAAATTTACACAACATGAAACACCATTGCTTTTCAAAACTAGGTCAAATCCTCTCCTATCTAATACCTACTATTCATCCTTGTTCCGAAGTAAATTATAACGATTCTGTGACTATATGCATTCTTCAAAGAAAAGCTATTCTTCAAATAAAATCAGCATTAAAATCATTCTATTTATTATCAGCTACAACCTAATCATTTACAAAAGGGAATATTACTCACTGTCATAACTCACCATTTCTCCACAGAGAGTCTTCCACAGACACAAGCGTTAATCTGCACCAATCCAGCTAACTGGAATACTGAAGATTGCATGCACCACTTGCTGGTAGTTCTAAGAACAGCCGAGCT
This sequence comes from Sphyrna mokarran, assembly GCA_024679065.1. Lineage (NCBI taxonomy): Eukaryota > Metazoa > Chordata > Chondrichthyes > Carcharhiniformes > Carcharhinidae > Sphyrna > Sphyrna mokarran. The sequence continues at coordinate 44,696,487 of JAGIQG010000018.1, forward strand.
AAAACAAAATAGTTAAGAGAACAGAAGAGGACGGTGGGTGGTTTATGTCTGTGTGGAAGATTCTCCTTTAGAGAAGTGGGAGTTATTACCGCAATGCTTTTTATTTTTTTTAAAATCAGATCTTTCACAGACATTTTCATAATGGCACCACTTAGAGCACTAATGATAGATACGCATGTCAATATTATCTTCTTCCAAGAGACCCAATGGCAAAGTAAAAATGCACAAGAAAAAAATTATAGCAATTTGCAAACATTTATTTCTATTATTTACTTACCAGCACAGTTTGTATAAACAAAGTGCATGCTGCAAGGTGCTGCCAAAGCTCTTATTTTGCCCAATGTTTGTTTTTTTAAAACTGACATCACAAATTGCTTTAAAATATTTTCTCATGTAGTCTCAAAATACCAATCAAACCAACTGAAGTAAAATTTTTAAAAATCACATTTCAATAACCTATTTAAAGCACTCAGTTGCCATCCCTTTTCTGTACATTCTGGCCACATGAAAAGTGGGGCATGGGAGACAAAAATGTTACTACAGAGTCCAATTTCTTGACAATATCCCTACCCGACCCTACAATACACTGAAATGCGCAGTCTTCATCAAGTCACCTCGCTAAGACCAGAAGGGACTCGAGAGCTTATTCCTGCCACTACAGAGTTATTTGGGTCAATGAAAACTCATACTCAAAGTACAGAGTTTACCTCATACAACTAACAGAATATCTAGACCCAGAAGACATCATGGTAATTGACTTCCATCAATTGCAGAGCAAGATGTTACTCGCCTTAGTTTTACTAAGGAATGTTCTTCTCCCAGGTACGATAGCACCTAATGTTGTCTTTCCATGTTTATGTTGCGCCTCTGCACCTTTGATGCTGGGCAAATTCAAGAGGTCCACATGTCAGGGTTTTGAACCAGTCGATCGTGCAAGGCTATGACAATTCAGCACCTGTGTGTCAAGTCTGCCACAAATGACATTAAGGAGTGATGGGAAATAGGAATAGGGAACACAACTCTGTCAATATGTTTGTTAGTTTTTAAACTTTTGGTTCCTAATGGCAGTGACGCAAAAGAAATGGGTAGAATAACAAAGTCAGAAGTTTCTTAACACCAGGTTAAAGTCCAACAGATTTATTTGATAGTAAACCCACAAGTTTTTGGGGTTTGTCCCTTTGTCAGGTGAGTGAAATTGAGAGACTTCTTACTGTGTTGACCCAAGTCCAACACTGGCATCTCCATATTAGGATAACAAAGCCAGCCAACATGACAGGGTACATATTTCTTTTTAACACTTCCACCTTCATCTGGAACGAGAGCACACTTGTTCTGTAATTCAGCTCAAAACTGGGCATCACTGCGGTCAATCAGCACCACTAATGATACCAAAAAGTGTCATTAGCTTTTAAAGGAGATAGCACTGGTGAAGCATTATTATAAAAGGGTGGTGAGCAATTTCTTCTGAGGGCTGTTTGTCTTTGGAATTCTCTTCCACAGAGCTATGGAGGCTGGAACATTGAACATATTCCAAGTGGAGACAGAGTTATCAGCTAAGGAATCAGGGGTTACATAGGTGGGCAGTCAGGAAATGGATTTGAGGTCACTATCAGGTCAGCTATAACTTTACTGAATGATGGAGAAGGCTCAACAGGCTGAATGACCTACCCTGCTCCTATTTATGATCTTATGACTTATAGGAAGCTAACTCAACCAGATGTTGCACAGAATCCTGTAAACCAGGAAGTATTAGAGATCTTAGAAATTTTCAGAGACGACCTCTTGGTCCAATATTTTGCTTTCACTTTTGAGAAAAGGAAATTGCACAACTATTCTAATATGCTCATCCACTAAGAATTCAATAGCACCTTCCAAACCTGTGACCTCCCCATCCCAGCCAGAACAAGAACAGCAGACATATGGGCAATTTCTCCTCCAAACTTCATTACTTTGACCTGAAACTATCACCGTTCCTTCACTGTCACTGGGTCAAAATCCTCAAATACCCATTCTAATAGCATTGCAATAACACCTGTACAAACGCACTGCAAGCAACTCATACCTTCTCAAGGGCAATTAGAGATTGGCAATAACTCAACCCATGAGCAAAGAATGAAGCATTCTATGCTCCATGTGCAACAACACCTGAAGACACAAAATTCAAACAGAATACAATGGTCAAATATTAACATACTGGAGGTGGCCACTCACCAGAAACCCAGTCAGGTTTCTGGTCAGTGGCAAATGTAGTATTATTAGAGTAGATGCAATATTATTAGAGCAGGTTAAACATCCAGTCTTCAATGGCAACCAGCTCATATCCTGACTCCCCAAAGCCTCTCCATAACCTGAAAATTAAATATCAAAAATCCAACTCAATACTGGTCACATGCTTGAATGGGTTCAGTTACAAAAACCGTTGTTAATTTTACAGCACAACAAGTCATTCGATCCTGCGCTAGTCATCAAGCATGTACATCTATCTATACTAATCCTTTCACTCCCTCCGCATTTACAAGCTATCCACAGGATCCACTGCAGCAAATTGCCAAAGCTTTTTTGTTCCAAACCTCTGATCTCCACCAATAAGGTGGCCAAGGACAGTGGGTGCTCAGAACACCAAAACATTTAAGATATATGCCATCGCTCCTCCATTGATTGGTCAGCAGAAGTTGACCACCACTTTGGGAACACCATCACCTGAATAGCAACAGTCAAAGGCAATTCACTACTACATTCATACGTGTCACTACAGATGGGAAACAAATATGAGCAACACCAGGAATTGAAGTACCAAACCACAGCTATCACATCCGGTTTGTTGATTAACATCAAAAGACATACAACTTCCCAGATGTTGATCAAAGACATCAATGGTTAATTGGAGGCAGCACTAGGCAATTATCCAGATGAAGAAACAGAAATTCAGCGTTTTATCTTGATCATCAGCACCAAATACAATTTGGCCACAGCACCTCTTCATTAATTCACTTCCTGTCTGGTTGCAGTTAGAAAACGGGAACTCTGGGTTTCTCTTTACCAGAGGAACCTAGCTTTAGAATGCAATAAATGACTATTCCACTGAATACTTTCACAGGCTTGTGTTTCTCTTCTGTTGGGGAGCACAGTGGCAGAGTGGTTAGCACTGCTGCCTCACGGCACCAGGGATCTAGGTTCAATTCCCAGCTTCGGCCACTGTGGAGTTGGCTTGTTTTCTCCCTGTCCGCGTGGGTTTCCTCCAAGTGCTCTGACTTCCTGCCACAGTCAAAGTAGTGCTGATTAGGTGCATTGGTCATGCCAAATGCTCCCTCAGAATCTTGTCACACTCTGACACTAGTGTAACCAAACTGGCGCCGAGTATGGAGACTACCGGATTTTCACAGTGTGAATCTAAATCTACTTTGTAACTGATAAATAAACTTTCTGGAACTGCATCATGTTGAAGATAGGTTAATGAATTTGTAGTAGCAACCATTGTATGCCACAGATTTTAAATTCAGAAATACAACCAAACTCTCCAAAGTAGTCCTTAGGGGTAGATACTGCAAAATATCAGCTTAGGCAAACAGTTTTATTAAATTGAAAAATTTACAAAATTTTTTTTGCAGTTTACCATTACCCACAACATTATCTTACAAGTAAAATTTCTATGCAAAAGAAAACCAACACCGATGAGAAAAACTCAAAAAGGTGAAGTACACAAAGTCTTAGTTAGCAAAGGGAAAGATCGCCTGACCCAAATGATTGCGCAATGGTGAATTTCAAGAGCCCATTCCCTTTCCCACTTCCTCTCCCAAAGATAATGACTGAAATTCCTATTTCTATGTACGTAGAAGTTAAATGAATGACGGAAGAATTGAGCAATCTCTCATAACATGCTCCAAGTAGGAAATAAAATTCCTTGTGACCAGGATGTGTAATCAGAGAGCACCTACCCCATGGGGAGGCATCTTGCTAGAACAGTGTGCAATTCTCAATCTTCCGTTTAGCTGCGCAGGCATATATAACCCATTAGTGTTCATTTGTAGAATATCTGATCTGGAGGAGAATATGTGTAATAAATCTGGTCCTTAAGAAAGATTTAGCAAAATATAACCAACAGCATCGTCATTTGTCCCGTTTATAATCAAAAACGTACTTCAATCTTAAAAGCTTCACGATACATGTCGCAGCGTCCAACGTTTTGCAATGATTACTGCTTCACATCGAGAATGAAACAGGAAACAGTTTCATCACCAGAAACAAACCATTTTAAAGTCAAAATTACTATCTTAATTCAAAATATTTTGGTGATTGACATGCCCCCGGCAGATCTTTTGCCCATGTGTAAAATATTCTACACCAAAAATCAACTTTTGTGCACAGCTTTAATACAAGCCCCTGTGAAATGCAACAATGGGAGTAATTGGAGCCAACCCTCTTTCCTACATAAAAAGAATAATTTACAATCATCATCTCCAGACCTTTCTTATTAAGGAGTTAATTTTAGCTATCAATGTTTCCAGTTATTCCACTTTAAGATTAGTTACATAAATGTAAATGATTTAGTAAAAACCATCAAAAACACCAATTGCAGAGACTTGGGCTACTGGCCCCCAGAATATTGCTATACATTATCTAAAACCTACCACAAATCTATAAATCACTCAAAGATATTCAAATCACAATATATCACAAATGATCACAAATTGCAGCATCTTTGTGATATCCATTTCAACTACCCTGTTGACTGATTTCCACCACCCCCTTCCTCTTGTGGAGAGAGAAGGATCAGAAAATGAAAAAGGAAAGAAGGTTGCAGATAATTCAATAGATAATCTTTTAACATTTTGTACTGTGCTACAGCATAGTCCAATCAAATGAACTAAAAATCCACACCAAGCTGTCAATATTCAGCACCAATGTGTGGAGGTTACAGCAATGGCTGTTGAACAAGCACTTTACTGAGGATGATATCAGAACATTTTGTTGAGGGAGGAGTGAGGGGAGAGCTTTTTACCAGGTGTCCAAACATCCTTAAACAGACTAGGCATAAAATACTTCTATTCCCAACATGGTCATCACTATTCTGATATGCAAAAGACTCATTCACCCAACAAAACTCAAGTCAGAAATGCCACAAGCTATTTGTAAGATTTAAAATCTTACATGAAAACAATTTTTCCACACTGCCAGAATAAATTTCCATACCATACTTTTGAAATGATCTCCCTTCATTAAAGATTTTGATCCAAATTATTGAACATATTTCAGCAATGGATATCAGTCCAATTTAAGACTAATTCCCCACCTATATAAAGCGATACTTGTCTACTGAACAGATTAAAAAGTAAAAGGTTACCATCTTCCATGTCTTCCTCTGTGTTGTTGTGTCCATCTGCCATTGCTACGTTACCATTGATGACTGGATTAGGGGTGATTCTTGGGGGATCATCTGCATCCCCAGCTGAAAGAAAATGAGATACATTATTGCTAAAGAATCAACTTCTGGTTGCCACTGTAGAACTAAACATTTTTTTTACTCAACATCGAAGCACTCAGTCCTTCCCTATACATCTGTACATTGCAGCTGCACATCATACTTCTAACAGGTCCAAATAAATAAATATATAAATAATATACACACAACATCACAAAGCAATTCTGGGCTACCATTTATTTAAAACAGAAAACAAGTAAACAAAAGATGTCACAGCCAAGAGGGAAAATAGTTGCACTAGTTTTAAGTGATCTGTTTATTAAGGAAACAATACCTTACAAAAAGCAAGTTTTAATCAGTAGCAGAAAAATAAAATAGCAAAATTAGTCATAGCAATGGTGTCCAGATTTCTGGTGAATTAACCAAATTGTTTATTCTCGCTAGAAATATTATTTCCTGAGAATAACGGTCTGCTTCAGCAAAGTGGGTAAGAGGAAGGCAGTACAGCAGCCATGTCCACCGCAATGGCTGCAATCCCAGATGCTTCAATGCATGTAATCTCAGACGAGATTAAAACAACGTCCATCTGGGAAATCACTGTCAATAACAAACTCTGATCCCATTGATATCAATACTGAGATAAGAGCACAAGAACGTTATCATCTTTTTCTGCTCACAAAGAAGCTCTCAAAGGCGTAGGCAGTAAAACAAGCACATGAAAAAGCTCTCTCCAGGTGGAATTGTAAATCTGTAATAAGCATGTTTTTTTTTAAGATGCCCACTTTCTTTGTGGGATGTGGTGTTGGAAGCGAAAGGTCTTTACTGTAGAATGAGCAGCAGCTTTCACAACACTGAAAACAGTGTCACTTTGTTTATGGACATTAATTACATGAAAATAAAATTTGCCAACTGACGCAAGTGGCAGAATTGCAAATAATTCACAATCAACTGGTATAGAATAAAAATTCCAACAACAATGGAATTTTGGTCCAATGTTTTTAACTAACATGTGGGCATCAATGTTGAAGGCACACCATGCTTGCAGAAGCCAAATTGCAAACAAACTTGGGTTATTTTACTTGCAGACATATCTATGCAACTTCAAAAGCTTGAAACTTGTGTGCAACCCAGAATTGTTCCAATTTCACAAACAGATAGTTAAAAACTTCTGACTGCACTATTTTATTGAGAAGCAATAATATAGGTTTGCTTGCAAGGTAATTTTCTTTCAGCATTCTGAGTCCATATTCATTTTCCTGCAAGCACCAACATTAACTGCAGCTTTGTATCACTCAAGAAAGAGCATGCACAACAGTGCTCAGGAATGGCTTAACATTCCTCTCAGTGATGCAGCTAATCCACACATAAGATCAACAGCAAATGAGATAGCAGAGAATTATTCCATTCCATTCTTCGCAGCTCACGGAGGCATTATCCCCACGAGATGTTTCCCCATGCTTTCCAAATAGTGTAAACAGATGTTTTACGTGAACTAGCTCAGATAACTGCTTACCTAAACGACAGTACCACTGACAATGCAGCACTGCTCTCGTCACTGAATTGAGTGCAAACTTACAAAATTGTGGCACACACCACCAATTTAACCAATATCAGCAAATTAAAATTCATGGCAATCTGGGATCAACTATTGCAGAAGGCCCATTCCAGCACGCTTCCCACTTCTAAAATGGTTAATTAGTAGCCATAATTACTAATATGCAGATTGTGGTGAAGGAACAATGGCACACTGAGTACTGTGGTTACATTAGACCAAAAACAGGGTTTGTTTTCCTGATGGTTCTAAGAGCAGCCTAAACAATTAAATACACCCCACAACCTATTTAGTCATGATTGCTGTGTCATGGGCTTACAAACCATTTTGTTGCCAATTACAAACTGCCTAGATAGGCAGATGTCCTTAGTTGGTTACATTGAACAGTAAAGCCCTGATCAGTGATACTTCCCTTTCAAGAGGAAAAAAATGAGGACAAAATTCCAACACAAACTTCCTGAGGCAAATGAAACTCGGTTTCAAGATTACCTCAACCACACAGAACTCAATAAAAGGTAGATTAACTATCAAAGCACTGAGGTCACCAGTTAGCATCAAACACAAATTCTGCTCACTGCCCACCCCCAACAATGCCGCAACTTCAAATTACACAATCTACTAAAACCCCTTAGCCGACGCTTGCTCACACTGGCTATACTCCTGCTTTCCAAGTATTTGTTTAATTGCCCAATAGTATGATTTCTTTCACAAGTCGTTAGTGTGACAAATATTGCAAGGTTCTAACGTGTTGCAATGTGCATGACTCTTAATAGGGCAGCGTAGTGGCTAGAATTGCTGCCTCAAATGTTAGGGATCCGGGTTCGATTCCGAGCCCGGATGACTGTTTGACTTCTGCATGTTCTCCCAATAATAACATGGTTTCCTCCTACAGTCCAAAAGACATGCTGGTTAGATGCACTGGCCATGCTAAATTCTCCGTTTGGTGTACCCAAACAGACACCGGTGTAAGGACTAGATTTTCACACTAATTTCATTGCAATGTCTAGAACAAAGAACAAAACAGCACGGGAAACAGGCCCTTCGGCCCAATGAGCCCGCACCACCCGATGTTCCCACCTCTACCCATAATTCCTGTCTATGTTTATAGATCAATGGATTGAAACCAAATTTGAGACAATTGAGAGAGAACTTGTTCTGCCAAGTAGTCTAACAGCACATTTTTGGGATGAGGGGGGGAAACCATAGCACCCGAAGAAAACCCACGCAAGCACGGGGAGAATGCACAAACTCCCACAGACACAGGCCCAAATCCATGTCACAGCACAGCACAGAAATAGTCACTGAGATGTCGTGTTGCCCATCAAATGGTCCAGGTCAAACATACACCAACGACGTGAAGCACTGGGATACTCTCAAAAAAAAAAATCCAAGAGCAGCCCTCTCACGACCCATTGCGTGTATGCCCCTTGTTAGACAACAAGGTGGACCAAAGCACCTGTAGAATAAAAACAAGTACATCAATATCATCTATTTACACACTTCCCAGGGACTCCCAAGGCTCACGATCCCTATTTTAAATCAGTTTTCTATACCCTTCCATTCCCATTCTATTCATGTGTCCATCTAAGTATTTCTTAAATAACTCCAGAGTGACTGCCTCCACCACTTTACTTGGCAGCGCATTCCATACCCCTACCACCCTCTGTGTGAAAAAACTCTCTCTAGCATCCAAATTATACCTTACTCACTTCACCCTAAGCCCATGACTCCTCCTGCTATTTGAGTCCATCCTAGGAAAAAGCTTAACCCTGTTTACTCTATACTCATAATCTTGAACACCTCTATTAGATCTCCTCTAAGTCTACATCTTTCTAAGGAAAACTGCCCCAAATTGCCTTACCTCTCCTCGTAACTCAGACCTTCCATACCAGGCAGCATCCTGGTAAACCTCCTCTGCATTCTCTCCAGTCTCCACATCCTTCCGGTAGTAAGGCAACCAGTATTCCAAATGAGGTCTAACTAACATTTTATACAACTGCAACATTAAAGGCCAATTCCTGTACTCTATACCCCTTCCTATAAAGGCTAGCATACCATATGCTTTTTTCACAACCTTCTTCACCTGCTCTGCCATGCTCGGAGACTTGTGCACCTGCACCCTCAGCTCCCTCTGCGTTTCTATACTCTTAATAGGTCTACCATTTATCATATACCTCCCCTCTACATTCCTTCTCCCACAATGCATCACCTCGTATTTATCAAGATTGAATTCCATCTGCCATCTATCTGCCCAAGCTACCAGCCTATGTCCTGCTGCACTGCCTGACAATGCTCCTCACTATCCGCAAGTCCAGCCATCTTTGTATCATCTGCAAACTTGCTGATCATTCCACTTACTCCTTCTTCCAAATCATTTAAATAGAAGAGATCCCAGTACCGAGCCCTGTGGCACACCACTAGTGACTGACCTCCAGCTAGAAAAACACCCTTCCACTATTACTCTGTCTTCTATTACTAAGCCAGTTACTTATCCATTTAGCTACCTGTACTTGTATCCCATGAGCCTTGACCTTCTCAACTAACCTCCCATGAGGGACTTTGTCAAAGGCCTTACTGAAATCCATACAGGCGACATCAACGGCTTGCCCTTCGTCCACCGTTTTCGTCACCTCCTCAAAAAAAAACTCTACCAGATTCGTAAGCCATGACCTCCCCTTAAAGCCATGCTGCGTATCCCTAATCAGATCGCAACGCTCTAAGTGCCTATACATCCTATCTTTAAGAATCCCCTCCAACAGCTTCCCTACCATTGACGTCAAACTCCCTGGCCTATAATTTCCACAGTTATCCCTACTGTCCTTTTTAAACAAAAGGTACAACATTAGCTATTCTCCAGTCCTCTGGAACCTCATCTGTGTCCAAAGAAGAGACAAAGATTTGCGTCAGAGGCCCAGCAATTTCACCTCGCTCCTCCCTAAGCAGTCTGGGATAAATGCCATCAGGCCCGGAGATTTATCAGTTTTAATGCTACCTCGAAGCTCTAACACCTCCTCCCTCAGTATGGATATTTCCCTCAACTGGTCCACAGCTCCCTCTCCTTTGTGAATACCGCAAAGTATTCATTCAGGATCTCACCCATTCTCTCGGGCTCTAAGCAGTTCCCCTCCTCTGACCCGAAGAGGTCCGATTTTTCCTCTAACCACCCTTTTATTCCTAAAACAGAAGTAAAAAGCCTTTGGATTTTCCTTAATCCTATCCGCCAAAACCACTTCATGCCCCCTTTTTGCCCTTCTAAGCCCCAGTTTGAGCTTCCTCCTACTCTCTCTATATTCCTCCAATGCTGTCTCCGTTCCCAGCTGCTTTGACCTATCAGACGCCTCTCTTTTCTGCCTAACCAAGTCCTCAATATTCCTAGTAATCCAAGGCTCTCTAATCTTACCTTTCCCACCTTTCCTTAGCCAGCACACATCTTTCTTGCAACATTTTCCATATTCCCTTGAAAGAATCCCACATGCCTCGCGTGGACTTACCCTCAAACAACTGTTCCCAATCAGTTTCCATAAGTCCCTGTCTAATTCGACTGTAGTTAGCCTTCCCCCAATTCAGCACCCTGCCCCTAGTGCAACAAGCATCCTTTTCCATCTACATCTTAAAGTAGACAAGAGCTGTGGTCACTGTTAGCCACATGTTCCCCTACTACAACATCAACCACCTGCCCTGGCTCATTACTCAGAACTAAATCCAACATAGCCTCCTCTCTAGTTGGGCTAGCCACATACTGCTCCAACGATCCTTCCAATACACATTTTACAAATTTCTCCCCGTCCAAACCCCCAGCTCGAGGTACCCTCCAATCCACCCTAGAGAAATTTTAACTAATACAACTCTGTTCCTTCTGCACCTATCCAAAATGTCTTTACGTATGCCTTCTTCAACTACCCGCGGGCTGTTGGGTGGCCTATAATACACCCCTAGCATAGTAATCACTCCCTTTCTACTCCTCAACTCCACTCCTATCTCCTCTGTATTGTCCTCCCTCTGCACCGCTGTGATGCTCTCCCTAACAATGCCTCTCCCCCACCTCTTCTGGACCCCCCTCTGTCACGCCTGAAACACTTATACCCAGGAATATTCAGCTGCCACTGCTCCCCTTCCTTTAACCACATCTCCATCACTGCAACCACATCCAAGTTCCTCGCAAACATTAAGACCCTAAGTTCATCGTTTTTCCTGTTAAGCTCCTCGCATTGAATCAGACACACTCCAGATCTCCAAGCCCACTTGGAACCACCTCCTCCCTAGTGTATTTCTTCTCATCCAAGCTTACTCCATCTCCCATCCCACTCTCTACCAAGTTATCGGTCTCAGCCCCTCCCCACCTCCATATTACTTTAAACCCTGCCAAAACACTCCAGCTAACCTCCCAGCTAAGATATTCACACCCTTCCCATTTAAGTGTTCCCCGTCCCTTCTATACAGATGCCCTTCTTTCACAAACACTATGTAAGCCTACTTGTGCCTAATAAACAAACTGCATATAAACTTATTAAATGTCCTCTTAAATGCATGCAACTCCACTTTGTCATACATTGATATTAAAATGGTTACATGTCTTTTCACAATGACAATTCAGAATCTAAAATCCTACACTATTAAGTCAACAGTGGAAACACACTTCATATATCCTCTTAAAATCTCACGGGGGGGAGGGGGGAATTGAAACTTTGTTCAAAAGTAGTATCCGAGTGTCAAAATAAATGCACAATAAATCTTTTCCACGGCTCCAGTAAGTTTCCGATAATGAACTTGCCAAGAGTTGTCCAATATTCCAACTGGCCTCTCAGCTGTTGCAAATTTGGAGTGTGGTAGGGAAAGATAGGATTAGAGTTCAAGGTTAAAAACATTTTATTAAAACCAAATGTTAAACAGCTTAAGGGAAAGGGCTAGGTGGAAAAAAAGAGCAAGTGATCTGAATGAGGGGAGGATATAAATGTGACAAAAGCATACAGTAGTCTTGATAAATCAAAGAAAACATGCACCAGATCTGGAGAATATGTAAATGGTTAAGGCTACTTCTTCCTGACTTGGTCCTCAAACCATTCATCCATAACACCTACTGGTTTAAATAAAAAGGTTAACACTCATCCTCCTCTCCACAGATATTATCCGATTTGCATCGAGCATTTTCTTTTTTATTTTCAAGTTCCAGCATCTGCAATGTTTAGCTTTTCTTCTGTAAACATACTACTTTACTTTGATATGCTGTGCTGTAAGACCCATACATCAATTTTTATCCTATAGGTTTTGCTACTTGTACACCCATCTTAAAAATCCATATATTTGAAGATGTAGTCTTGTTGTTTCGAATCCTATTTTGACATATTCCTTTCACCCAAAATTTATGATACTATATGTCAACTCCGTTTCCACCTGCGTACTCATTTACCCACCTCTACAATCAGTCTGTTACTGAATCCTAAATTATGGGATGTATCAGCAAACTTAAGAACAAAGAACAAAACAGCACGGGAAACAGGCCCTTCGGCCCAACGAGCCTGCGCCGCCACCCCGATGTTCCCACCTCTACCCGCAATCCCTGTCCAGGTTTATAGATCTATGGATTAAAAACCAAATTTGAGACAATTTAGGGAGAATTTGTTTTGCCAATTAGCCTAAGATCACATCTTTGGGAATGTGGGAGGAAACCAGAGCACCCGGAGAAAACTCTCACAAGCACGGGGAGAATGCGCAAACTCCCGCAGACACAGGCCCAAATCCATACATCTGCACAGCACAGCGATAGTCATGTTGCCCATCAAACAGTCCAGGTCAAGCATACACTAACGACGGAAAGCATGAGGATACTCTCGAAAAAAATCCAAGAGCAAAAATTCTATTTTTGTACACACATTTGCCAGCTTGTTTTTACAAAACTAGAATCCAGAAGAATCTGGCGACCCAAATTCCATGTGATCAAAAGGTACACAACTGCTCCTCAATCTCTTTAATCATCCCACAACCTCAAGAGTCAGAGGTTTGCAGCATGGAAACAGGCCCTTTGGCCCAACTTGTCCATGCTGCCCCTTTTTTTTGAAACCTTTAAACTAATCTCAGTTGCCTACATTTGGCCCATATCCCATACCCATCGTACAATGTAACTATCTAAATGCTTTTGAAAAGCTAAAATTGTACCCGCTTCTACCACCACCTCTGGCAGTTTGTTCCAAATGCTTACCACGCTCTGAACACTTCTGTATCTCTCCCTTCTCACTTTAAACCTATGCTCTCTAGCTTCAGACTTCCCTATCTTTGGGAAAAGATATGACTATCTACCTTGTCTACACCCCTCATTATTTTATTGACTCCCTCAGCCTCCTACACTCCAAAGAGAAAAGTCCCAGTCTATTCAGTCTCTCCTTGTAACTCAATCCATCGTCAAGTTCCGCTGGCATTCGAGTAAATCTTTTCTGCACTCTTTCTATAATAGGACAACAGAATCGGGCACAGTACTCTAAGTGTGGCCTTATCGGTGTCTTGCACAGCTTCAAAAATACATCCCAATTCCTGAATTCAATGTTCTGACCAATGAAACCAAGCATGCCCAATGCCTTCTTTACCACTCTGTCCACCTGTGCTTCCACTTTCAAGGAGCAATGAACATGTACCCCTAGATCTTTGTTCTGCAACTCTCGCCAACATCCTACCATTAACTGAATAAGTCCTATCCTGATTCCATCATAATGCATCACCTCACATTTGTCAGCCCACTGATACAATTGATCAAGATCCTGTTGCAATTGGAGATAATTTTCTTCACTATCCACTATGCTACCAATCTTCGTGTCAACTGCAAACTTACTAACCATGTTTCCTATATTCTCATTCAAATTATTAATATTAATGATAAATAGCAGCGGGCCCAGCAGAGATCTGAGGCACACCACTGGTCACATGCCTCCAATTTGAAAAACAATTCTACAATCACCCTCTGACTTCTGTCAACAAGCTAATTTTGTGTCCATTTAGATACCTCACCCTGGATCACTTGAGATTTAACTTTATGCAATAACCTATCACGCAGTACCTTGTTAAAGACTTTGCTAAAGCCCACGAGGACTGCCCTCATCTTTGATACCCCTTCAAAAAACTCAAGCAAATTTGAGACATGATTTTCCACTCTCAAAGCCATGCTGACTGCCCCTGATTAGTTCTTTATCTCTAAATGCCTGTAGATCCTGTCTTTCAAAATACCTTCCAACAATTTACCCATCAGAGATGCGAGGGTCACTGGCTGTAGTTCTGAGACTTTTCCCTGCAGCCCTTTTTCCAATCAAGGTACAGTATTTGTCACTCTCCAACTTTCAGGGACCTCACTTGTGACTACTGATGATTGAAATATCTTGGCTAGGAGACCTGCAATTTCCTCCCTAGCCTTCCACAATATCCTGGGATATACTTCATCAGATCCCGGGGATTATGTACCTTGATACGCTTTAAGACTTCCAGCACCTACTCCTCTGCAATATATTCACTCCTCAAAACATCACTATTTATTTCCCCAAGTTGTCTAACATTTATACTTTTTAAAAAAGTAAATACTGATGAGAAATATTCATTTAGGATCTCATCCATCTCTTGTGGATCTGTAAATGACCTTGTTGATCCTTAAGAGGCCCTATTCTCTCTCTCTAGTTACCCTTTGTGTATTTGTGGAGGCTCATTGGATTCTCCTTTGCCTTATCTGCCAAAACAATTGTGTCCCTATTTTCCCTGATGTCTCTCTTAACTCTACTCCTACATCCCCTATATTCTTCAAGAGATTCACTTGATTGCAGCTACCCTATGTTATGTGCCACTTTCTTCTTCTTGACTAGGGCTTCAGTATCCTGAGTCATCCAGGTAAATAATCCCAAGAGGACATCAAGTTTTGCCCCCGTTCTAGTTCGGCCACCCACATACTGAATGAGAAATTCCTCCTGAATATACTCAAATTTTTCTCCATCCAACCTTCTAATACTATAATCTTATACACGGTCACCAATACAGACTGGAAAGCATGAACATCCATCACCTAGCAATAAAGCCAAATTCTTCAAATACTTAAATTTGTCTGAAAAATGCACAATGGCAAGCTTCACAGCTCCAGGGACCCAGGTTCAATTCTGGCCCTGTTTAAATTATTTGTTAGTGTCTCAAGCAGGCTTATATTAAGTTACTGTGAAAATCCCCTCATCTCCATACTCCAAAGCCTGTTCAGGTACACAGAATCTGCATGGGCATTGCACCTAATCAATATGTCTTTTAGATGTGGGAGATCCCTGCAGACACAGCAAGAACGTGCAGACAATGCCTGAGCCGGGAATGGAATCCTGGTCCCCAGAAGTGTGAGGTAGTAGGGCTAACCACAGTGCCACCGTGCCTATATAGAGTTTGCATGTTCGTCCAGTGTCTGCACTGCTTTCCTCCAGGTACTCTAGTTTCTTCCCACAGTCCGAGGATGTGCAGTTTGGGTGGATTAGCCATTGGGGTTACCAGGGATAGTGCAGGAGAAAGGATCTGGGTAAAATACTCTGTCAGAGAGTTAGTGCAGACTCAATGGGTAATATGCCCTCATCTGCACTGTAGGGATAGAACATAGAACACTACAGCAAAAACAGGCCCTTCGGCCCACAAGTTGCACTGATCATATCCCTACCTACCAGGTCTATTTATAACCCTCAATCCCATTAAATCCTACGTACTCATCCAGAAGTCTCAAAAAGCTCCAACGAGTTCACCTCCACCATCGCCAATAGCAGCTGATTCCACTCAGTGAAAAACTGGCCAAGGCACCTACAACCCTCTCACCTTACACCTAACATTTCCTCTTTACCTACTCCCCAGTACCTTAAACCAGTGTCCTCTCGTGGCGATCATTTCAGCCCTGGGAAATAGCCTCTGAGAATCTACCCAATCTGTACCTCTCAACATCTTTTAAACCTCTATCAGGTATCAGGATTCTATAATTTATGACAAGTTATTAGATAAACTTGAACAAGATAGTGTACAAACTGGTGAATGCAGAGAATATGAAGCTTGGGCTGGACAAAGTCCAATTTATTGACTATATTTGTTGACCTGCCCTCAATCATGCAAAACAGAACCCAACTCTAAGCAGTGATGAAGAACATTAACATATCATGGGGAACAAAACATAACTTGCACACAGTTTTCCATTCTGAAATTCTCTCCAGGCATGTACAATAAAATGAAATCACTTCGTAGTTGCATCACATGCAATTCCACACAGCTAAGTGGAGCTGTGACCTAAGTTCTCAGCTACTAAACCAGCATAACTGGAGTACAAGCAGATAGAAAAATCCAAGGGCAGCAAGGTATGCATTTTGCAAATTAACCTGAAATACTTGCACAGACCAAGTAAACCACAAATTGTGGTTAACTTTGAATCACTGTGTAAAGCATAACCAAAAAGATTAAGACTGAGTATCGAAATATCCAGCTTCGTGCACTGAGTCCTGTTCTTTTACCTGAACTAATATACCACTGTTTTGTGAAAACATACAAGGTAAATACAAGGTATGAACTGTTTTTAAAACATAATACATTGGCCTGAAAGCCACCTCCACATGTTGAAAATGGACTCTAACCTAGTGGCTTACATGAACCTCAACACAGTGTGTCCTGCAACAACCTTCAATATGGTTTAATTAACTGATTTCAGAATCAGTGAATTGGATAAAACAACAAGACCTGATTGCAGCTAGAATATCATATCCTTAAAGGAGTTAACAATTTCCATTTAGTACTGTGCTTGCATTATTAAAACCTTGCATAGTTAAGTGTTTGCCACTACTAGTTTGATATATTTTTTTAAACACCAACATAGTAACAATTGAAGAGAGTTTGTCGAGTCCACGGAAGGTAGGCAATCCTTTGAACGAGAATGTTCCAAAATATTTACATTACCCAGGAACGAAAAAAATTTCATCTCCTTATATTTGCAATCTGCAAACAAAAGAGTAATGCACATAGATTATTTGTGCTGCTCAGTTCAATTCCCGTTGTCAGTACCTAACACATCTCTGTTGCTCAAGGTCAGACTAGCAGATTTAACCAGAAAATTCAAATTCCAAGGGAAAATCTATCTCCAAACATTGAGTTCATGTTCCTTCCAAGTGTCCACCCATTCCCCTGAGGGAATGATCAAAGAAAGGGCAGGTCAAAGACGACTAGGAACTAATCTGCCCCTTTTCACAAGTGGAAGCAAAAACAATGGTAAACATCATCTCAACATATCCAGTTTTTTGGATTGTAAAAGCATTAGCCCCCACAGGTCTAAAACTGACATTAGTTCCCACAAGTAGTCCTCACTGGCAGAAAATCTGAGATTCAACCATTAATTAAGGACAGCCATTTGAAATCTGTCCTGATAGCGGATGCTAACTGGAAGTCACTGCTGGATAGAACGCTCAGGCCGGGAGTAATTTTAAATTTCCGGACTGTTCATGATCTCGCTACTGGCCTCAAAAAAAGCATGATTTTTGGGTTTCTTGTAGTATGAACCATATAAAGAAAGGCTTTTAAAATGGCTGAAAATTTTGAGCTGAATTCTCAATCAGGTGAAATGGGAAAAGGGCGTGTGTTCACACCTTCTCCTATGGTTTAGTCATGTATTTACAAGAAATGATAGATGGATCAGTCAGCAGATATAAATGCAATTATTGTCAAACAGTTCATGATTGAAGCCTAAAGTATGAATCCACTCCTAATCTTAGTAGTTAACACCCAAGCAATGGAAGCTCTGGTCTTTGTTAACAGGTCCCAGAATCCACAGTCAAATGTTATGATCTCCTTTATCCAAATTCTCTTCATGTTGGTGTTTGGAACACTGACGCTAAGTTATAGATGAAAGCATGTTTCTTTTAAAAGATTGAGCTCCAACTGAAAACAGAAACGAGCGAAGAATGATCGCTTTCAACAACAGGATGACTTTCCAGCAGGCAAGATATTCATGAGTCCTTTTGCAGAATGGTGCATAAGCTTCCCAGTGCAGAGAAGTATACAATGGTGGCTACAGATCTCAAAGCCAGATCCTGACATCAGGCGAACATCAATGATAAAAAAAAAAGGTATTGGTGACTAAAACAAAACAAAAAATTCACAAAACAGATTTAATAGGGAATAAAAGCAATCTCTCCAAAAACATAACTGTGTGGTTTCAATCACTGGTATCAACCTATATGTCAGCTCAACAAAAAACACAAAAATGACAATTATTGAAATTGCAAAGATTGCTGCTTCTATATCCATGCTATTGATGCCACCACTTTGTAATAGAATGTTGTTGTTTGCACAAAACCCTAATAGATGGAACAGCTGACTGTCAAATCCTACAACTAATTGAGTTGAACGATCCAGATCCCAATATATTTATAGTTCAGCAATGATCCAAAGAGCAGTTGAGCTATGCAGACCAGGACATTTGAGGTTCTATTTCTGGCTTGTTCACACCTGGGCAAGTGGTAGCTGGATTAAATGAGTTCGCTTCCTAGAGTTGAGAGGAAAAACCAAACATCTGGAGCTTGCTCTCGATTGCTATCTGGGAACATCTGTGTCAACTGTGCACACAAGCATTTGGCAAGGACAGAAATGAGCTGGGCAGTAACATGTCTGCCAAATTGCTTGTCGACATTCACCATTAAGGCTTGCTTTTTTTAAAATGAGCACGGCCAAAGCGCACAGTACAGGTAGGGAAGTATGCTCCCAAAAGGAACAGTGTTTCAGGGGAAGCAGTTAAGAAAATGGGTGAGGTAGAAAAGTTACATTTTATCACAAGAAAATTTTAATAGGATAATTCTGGTTCCACTACTAGCTTCAACTTAATGCTTTAATTAATTAAATCCTCTCATTCTAAAATCGTAAGATACCAAAAGACATTACCTGACAATAGGAGTTTCTGTAGATCCATAATTCCCTGTACTTACTGATAATGGAAGTTTCTTCTAAACTTTTTGCATTTTTAAATCCTTTTGGTCCGTTTACATTGGAGTTCAATAAATACTTGCTTCCTTTCAAAAAACTAATGCCTTCCAAACTGTCAGTTTTGTTTTACCTAGTCTAAACAAAAATAATTCATAATTCAGTCTGTTTACTTGAATATGTATTAAAGAGTTGGAATGTATCGTTTACATCACAAATGTCAGTTAACCGGCTTTGTTATGCTGTACGCAGCTTGTAACCAATGGAAAATGAACAGGCCCAAAGGAATAACCAGAGGGTCATGTTCACCTCTCTGCCCTTGACCACATCATAATGGCTGCCTAACATTCCAATTAAGACTTTTAAAAATAAAATCAGCTTTCAAAATCTAAACCTCCAGAAGAAACAGCTCTACGTTACTTTCATGCACTTAGGTTTCGTAGTTTGCTGCCAGCTGTTCAAGGTAAAGCCTGGAGACCAAAGACAGTAATAAAATTAAATCTCTATTGTGAAATGAATTTATTCCATATTCTATCAATCATTCACATTCTAAACTGTCTGTATGAAAACAATTCTTTCCACCACAAAAACAGTGAAAACCCACGAGCTGTAAGAAACCTACACGTGTAGTTAAACAAACAGCTGGTAGAACTTTGTTAGTGAAAGGAATGTTTTACAAGCTATCATTTATCAAGCCAGCTGAAAATTCTTACCTTTGCAACCTTTGCGCCAGAACAACTTCCTCATGATGTCATAAAACTGCCCAACTGCCTTTAGCGTTTAACACATTTGAAAGTAATTAGGTTCCAGAAAGTAATGAAGCTACAAATTTTATTTGTGGTGTTGGTCACAAAGAATAATTACCAGCTTTAATCTTTTTAAAAGGCCAGGTGGTAGAGGAAGGGAAATTCTTAATACGTTACTTCCTAAAGTAATCTAGTCACCAACAAACATCAACAAATAGATTAACACTTTGGCCAAATCCAGTAAGTGCAACTGTGCTCCATCCAGACTGAATCCAGTTTATAGTGGTTGGCTGAAAACTTGTCTTTAGCAGAGCTACATTCGGCAAAGCTAAGTTATTTTTCACAAGCATTAGAATTGCAACATAAATGCTGAATGCACTGCCATTATTTTGGTTAATTCTAAAAGATGTCTATCATATGGTTAAAGTAGCAATGTAGCAAAATCTAACTAACTACTGAAACAATTTATGACTAGTTGAATCCTACCAACAAATAATGCACCAACTACTATCCAATTATCCTTACGTGATTCCCAAATTGAAAAGCAGTACGAGTTTAACAACTGGCTCAACTGACTGTATCCAATGAAGAACAAGATTCCAACATAATATAAATCAAAGGCAGTTTGTTCTCTGGTGGGTGCAGGTGATGAATGACAGCCAGCACCATCCTGCCATAGAGGAACTCAAGTATGGGGTATGGATTTCTGCTCACCTGACATCAGCCAACAAGTTGCTATTCTATTAAAAGCAAGCTGATGAACAGTTCTCTGGTTAGATGTCAAAAATTGTTTCAATATCACATCTTAGAATGCTTGTACGAAGGAAAATCATCTGTGAAGATGGCACTCTCATCAGCTGAAAATAAGATTAAGCTGAAATGCTCTTTTTCCACTGAGACACCATAGGCTGAATAGCTCCTTCTCTAATCTTTTTCTCAGCCTCTAATCCCAGTAAAATCACTCAAAGTGAAGAACTCGAGAGAGGAACATCAAACTTAAAGTAAAAGAATCCGATAGCTGGTTAAGACACTTTACAAAGAGGATACAGAAACAAGCAATGAATATTACAAAGGAATGCTGTAGTTGATCTGAAAAAGACTTGCTAAATTGAATAGGACAAGGCCTGAGGAGTTTGAAAAATGAACAAGGCTTTTTTCAGCATCTTTGTTGGGACAAAGGCCTGGTAAAAGCAGATTTGACTCAGTAAGACTCAGATTCTCCTTGGTTGATAATTCTACCATTGGGATGATGGAACCATTATCCAACCAGACCAAAAAGCACCTGATGCAAGAATATCCAAAACAAAAACTAAAGATTGCACACCATCTGGTTTCAATGGACTGAGCACACAGGGAAAGCAAAGAAATCAGTACAAGATGAAAGGTGGAGAACGCCAAACAGTATGGCTATCATTTTGCCAACATCAATGTTTGATTTAAAATCCATCTGAGCTATTTAAGTACTCCAGAGCTTAAAAACCTTTGAACACCAAATTACAATCTTGGGTTTCACATTGCATTTACAAAAATAAATTAATCAATAATTTTTTCCTTAGTAAAATAAGTTACGACTTCATTGTTCACATTGATAGGTGATGAAAATATCCAGGAACAAAATAAGACATCATCCTACAACATATTTTCTTCAGTTCAGATAGTGACATACTCCCACTGGTAGAGACTCCATAACACATGGCCACAGGTGTATCTGATATGTTTGGTTCTATGCCAATAACTGTACAAATGCCAGAGCTAAACTTTCAAGACTAAGTATTTACAGTCATAAATGCACAAAGTCTGATAAAGCAAAACAAACTGCACCTAAAAGTGTTTCTTACCTTCCCCACAGCTTTAGAAAAGGCGAAAATAGTCTGTACTGTAACTACTGCGATACAGCAGCTGTACAGTTGAAACAATAATGCAAAATTCAAATTTCTATGTTCTGTAAACTTGCATACAACAGGCTGACAACTTGAAAACAAAGCTCAAAAGCAGATCTGCAATTTGTTCCCATCATTTTTCATGCATAATAAAAATTGAATTTAAAATACTGCCTAAACCTAAAACACGAAGATGGAATATGTCCTTTTGCTGGATTTGGCTCTGAAGAATAAATTCCAAATCTTTCTTTCGAGGGGACTCTACAGCAATAACTGACTTGCACGCACTGTATTATATATTACTAACCTACTTTGTGAACAATGATTCATCATATTTAGTTCATGCAAAATATCTTCAGTAGATAATAAATGGTGGCATAATAGTTAGCATTACTGCTTCACAGTGCCAGGGACACAGGTTCAATTCACGGTTTGGGTCACTGTCCGTGCAGAGTCTGTACATTTTCCGTGTCTGCGTGGGTTTCCTTCAGGTGCTCCAGTTTCCTCCTACAGTCCGAAAGACACGCTGATTAGTTGCATTGGCCATAATAAAGTTTCCCTCCATGTACCTGAACTGACCCTAGTTTGTGCAAACTAGGCGATTTTCACAGTAACTTAATTGGTGTTCATGTAAGCCTACTTGTGATGCTAATAAACTTTTAAAAAACTTTGTAAACAATATCAGGATTTATATTTTTTTTTTCATTCTTTCATAGCACGTGGGTGTAGTTGACTCAGCCATCATTTATTGCCCAACTCAAAGTGCACTCAAGGTGACTTAGGCAAGCACCCCAGTCCATGTAGTATAGATCCAGTCATAGCTGTTAAGAACAGTGCTCCAGGATTTCAATCCAATTTCAATGACAGAACAGTGGTATAGTTCCAAGACTGGATGGTGACTGACTTGGAGGAGAACTTGCAGATAGTGTTCCCATGTACCTCTTGTCCTTGTCCTCCTTGATGATAGAAATCACACATTTCAAAGGTGCTGTCAAAGAATCCTACGTGAGTCGCGTCTTGTGTATCTTGATGGTACACACTGCTGCCAGTGTGTCAATATTGGAGGAAGTGAAATGTTTAAGCTGGACAGGGTGCTAATCAAGTGGGCTTCTTCAGCCTGGATGGTATTGACTCTCTTCAGCATTATTGGAACTGCAACCAACCAGACAAGTGGAGAGAAATATCACCATCACGCTCCTGACTTGCACCTTATAGATTCTGAACCAGCTTTGGGGAGTCAAAAGGAGTGTTGCAGCTTCAATTCAATGATAGCTCCAAAATAAAAACCGTAGAGGATTCAGTGATGTCACTGAACGTAATGGTGAGATGGTTGGATTCTCTCTTTTTGGAGACTGTCATTGATTGGCATGAATATAACTAGTCACTTTTCAGTCCAAGCTTCAATGTTGTCCAGGTCTTGCTGCATAACATGGACTGCTTCAGTATCTAAGGAGTCAAAATTAGCATTGCACACAGTGAACATGCCCATGACTTATGATGGAAAGACAGTCATTGATAAAGTACGTAAAGATTGTTGGACGACTTCTTCAGGGTAATGTCCTTGGTTCACTGACATCCTAGGGCTGAGATGATCAACCTCCAACAATTTCAATCTTCCTTTGTATTAGGTATGATTCCAACTGGGTAGGGATTCCCATTGACCCCAGTTTTGTTAGAGGTCCTTGATGTCAATTTGATTGAGTATGATATCAAGGACACATCTGTACCTCATCTCTATTACAAAATAGAGATGTCACAGAGGGGAATGTAACAGCAGTGAAAGCCACAGTAAGAGGGAAAACTTCAAGTATGAAAATTGAGTTGCCACAGTGAAACTGACACCAAATTCTCATACCTAAAAATGTTAACGTGCAAAAAATTTGAACTCTTTTTTTCAAATCTACAATTGGCTTTCCACTACACATTGTAAGATATACAGTGCAGATTATTGCACTTGTTACTGGTAAATACTTTTTCTTCATCACTCTGCAACAAAGAAATCCTGTAGGTGAAGCATAAACTACTGCAATTGCAGTATTAACTACAGATATACTAATTTCACCAAAACCTCTAGACTATGTTCATGCATGCATCTGTGTAATCTTACGATAGCATCAGATAGAAAATACTCTGCATTGTCCATTTAACATTGCCAGATAAAGTCAGATGTTTCCACAGGAAGTTCCATAATATCAACTTTAATTTGCAAGTGTTCAGTTTAAAAAGAACATGTCTTAAAAAAACTCAAAAGCAAAACACTTGTGCAATGTATACACATCTGTCTAATTAATCTATTGTGGGAAAATATGAATTTAATTGCAATTCTCAAAATGGAAAGAACCATTCAATTTTTGATCATGACAAGCTCATTCCAAAACATTAGCAAAAAGTCTTTTATTTATACTGTTACATTAAGTATATATTTAATGTTATATTTAGTGTACCTTGTAGTTAATATTGACTAGATTCTTAACTGTGGTCAATCTCCCAACAGATGCAAAACCACAGATTATACTGGAGGGAAAATTGATTTATTTTCAATTGCCATTGCTTTTGCTCTGGCCCAGGTTCACCCTGAACATTTCTGCTCCTGCTCATCTTTCCCCCAATCCACGTACACAATAATGGCAGTTTCAAACCTTACGGCACTCCTTCCTGAGCCACTGCTGGTTAGGCCCTTCGAAACATTTGCAATCAGCTCCATATTCACTACTTCTCTCCCTCCTGAAACAGTTACACTCTAGACATCTTCCCTCCTTTATCCTGGTCTCTAAGGAATATATCAGCTAGTCAATATCTTTTCCCATAGGTAGGGAAGTCTAAAACTAGAGGGCACAGGTTTATGTTGGAGAGATACAAAAGGGTCCAAAGGGGCAATTTGTTCAGAGGATGGTGAGTGTCTGGAACAAGCTGCCAGAGACATTAGTAGAGGCAGGTACAATTTTGTCTTTTAAAAAGCATTTAGACAGTTACATGGCTAAGATGGACATAGAGGGATAAGGGCCAAACAGAGTAATTGAGACTAGCTATGGGTTAAAAAAGGGCGGCATGTACAGGTTGGGCCAAAGGGCCTGTTTTCATGCTATAAACCTCTATGATTCTCCACCTGACTTATCCATACTGCATGTTCTCTCTCTCGACCCAACTAGGTGCACGTCCACTTTATGCACGCTCTCGACTTGACTAAATGCACTTACTCCTTGCTGCACGCTGTCTCCCCCTAACTAAATGTACTTCCCCTTGTAGCAGGTTCTCTCCTCGACCTTGATTGCAAATGTTTCGAAGGGCCTAACCAGCAGTGGCTCAGGAAGGAGTGCAGTAAGGTTTGAAACTGCCATTATTGTGTATGTGGATTGGGGGAGAGATGCATTTACTTCTCCAACTAGATGTCCTTCCTTTAGAGCACGCTATCTTCCCCTGACTAGGTGCACTTATCCCTTGCTGTATATTATAATCTTCAAACAAAATCACAAAACACATTCAGTAAATCATGAATGAGACATACCTGATACCAAAGTAGGAAACGAGTGAACATAAAGAGGAGAATCCTACAGAAAGAACAAGGCAAAGGAAACAAGCCAGGAATAGAATTATCTTAAAGGTTATAGCACAGAATGAGGTATTTTAAAGTGTTCCTCATTTGGCTTGTCCTTTTTCATTCACTTCAAATCGCTATCCTCTAATATCAACCCTCCCACTATCTACGCTGTCTGAACCATCACCTCAGCACCTCTATCAAATTCCTTCTCAATCATCTCTTTTTTAACAGAACAATGTATCATCTCTAACCAGCCTCACAACTGAAGTGTCTCACCCAAAGTATTATTTTCAAGTTGCTTCTGATATTCCCAAAACGTAGCACCCAGATTTGAATATAATACTGCAGTTGAGGCTAGACCAGTGTTTTCTAAAAGGTTCGTCATTATTTCCTTACTTTTGTATTCCGTGTCTCTTGCAAGATCCAAAAGTAGTGGTAACAAACAAAGAATAAAAGAAAAAATAGCATATGGGAGGCAAGGCAGTTGCAGGAAGGCCTTCTGTTTGTGAGCAATAACATAAATCACAATACTCCAGCCACTACTCAACTGTTCCATACTGTACTGATGAGATAAATGTGAACAGACATTAGGTTTAATGATAACTTTAAATAGCTTTTCAACAAGTGCCATAAAAATGCATTGAATTAAAACTGTAATGCCTTTTATAAATTTTGTGTTTAAGATTATGCGTGTGTAACAAGGTAGTTAAAAGGTGTGGAAACCTGCTAGATATCTCCATTCCAGGCAAGTTAAGAACACTACACTGGAAAACTGTTTAACAGAAAAAGACTTGCCATTTATATTGTGCTTTTCACAATCTCAGTACAGCTTCAATGGCTTTTACAACCAATGAATGACTTTTGAAGTGTAGGTAAGGTAGCTGTCAATTTGCACACAGCGAGGTCCCTAGAACATAGAACATTACAGCACAGAACAGGCCCTTCAGCCTTCGATGTTGCGCCGACCAATATAAAAAGCAATGCCCCTCCAAACTAAACCATTCCCTTCTCTTCCATATACTTATCAACTAACCTCTTAAACGCCACCAAACTTGGCGCATCTACAACTGCTGCAGGCAGGGCATTCCACTCCCGAACCACCCTTGGGTAAAGAACCTACCTCTGATATCCGTCCTATAACTATCACCCCTTAATTTAAAGCTGTGTCCCCTCGTGCTAGCTTTCTCCATCCTAGGAAAAAGGCTATCACTGTCCACCCTATCTAAACCTCTAATCATCTTATATGTTTCAATTAGGTCCCCTCTTAGCCGCCTCCTTTCTAACGAAAACAACCTCAAATCCCTCAGCCTCTCTTCATAAGACCTGCCCTCCATACCAGGCAACATCCTGGTAAACCTCCTCTGTACCCTCTCCAATGCCTCCACATCTTTCTTATAATGTGGGGACCAGAACTGCACACAATACTCCAAGTGCGGCCGCACTAGAGTTTTGTACAGTTGCAACATGACGTTGCGGCTCCGAAATTCAATCCCCCTACCAATAAAAGCTAAGACTCCATATGCCTTCTTAACAACCTTCTCGACTTGACTGCCTACTTTCAGGGATCTATGCACATACACACCAAGATCCCTCTATTCATCAAGACTACTAAGAATCCTACCATTAGCCCTATACTCTACACATTTATTACTTCTGCCATAGTGCAATACCTCACACTTTTCCACATTAAACTCCATTTGTCCCTAAGATAGTATTTGATTATAAGCAGGTATCTTATTGTTGCAAAGGCAATACTGCCTTTAGATTTAAAATTCATTCAATGGAGAAGATAGGAGGGGGGTTTAATGCCTCATCTGAAAGGTTGACTCCTGACAATACTGAAGCAGTGCTGCACTGAAGTTCAGCCTGCCTTATGTGCTCTAACGCCTGGAGTAGAGTTTTACTTATCAAGAGTGCATATTATCACCAAGCTACAACAGACAACTAAGATGGACAAGATCACAACAAGGGATAGGTTTTGGTAAAATTGTGCATTAAAAATTTTTGAACTGTTTTATCTAAAAAACATTTTCAAGCAAACTGCACAATCTAAACATTAGCAATGGTTAAAATGCTGGATGATTGAAAATACCACGCAAATGATGTGATTTTAATGAATTATCTGTCCATAGAGCAGACATGTCACCAATCAGGGAAATGTAATTGCATGCAAGCACTCAAGTGATGGGACCAGTCACACGACCATTTCCCATCAATGCCCAAATCCTTATTAAAAATATGGATATATCTTGGATAAGGCGGCAAGTAATCTGTCCAATGAACCTTCTGTTTTGAAATAGTATCCCATTTCAACAAGCCTTCCTTCACAAATCCCATAATCATGAATACATTTAAACATTAGTCATGGGACTTGATGGACCAATTGTGCTTGGTAAACAGGTAATCATGTCACGTGTCAGTAAAAAAAAAACTTATCCACCTCTAATCTAATCAAGTGTTCAAAATTGTCTACTAAACATGTCAAACTCAGGAAAATGACTTCTCAGTACTGAAGCCTAGGTAAATTACTAGCAATGTTTTCTGATATTTACCACCCAGCATTCTAAACATGAAAAACTGAGTTTGCAATTTCCCATAAAAAGGCCACAATCTCGCTATAATATCTCTTGGGTAGGTTGAAGGGGACAGTGAAATAATGACATCAAGCAGACCTTCTGTTAGAGTCAACAATTTGCACCCAAATTTCAATGTTTTGGTTAAAGCCTTAAGAACACATCACCTGCTAAGGAGTGACGCAATGTTAAATTTTAGTTCAACAAAGGAACAAAAACACATACCCAAGTGCTTGGTAAACAATGGAAAAAAGTATAAAGCATGTTAAACTACCATTTAGCAAGTGGCTATTAATCAATGGAATTGCGCTGGCAGATCCCTACAGTGTTTAGAATAAACAAACAGAAATATTGGGAATAGCAGCCCCACTTGATCCAACTTTCATCCCTGCTTTCAAACAGTGGTTTCACAGGTAGCAGCAGTCCTCCAATGTTTCATCAAGTGGTCATTCTTCATGCAATCACTGAACAGTGACCAAAAGGAGGCATGCTGTTCTCTTATTTACTTCTCACTGATCAAAGATGGAGCAGAAGTATACAGCTACCAACACAGCCCGTAAGCCTAAACATGAGTTTTCATGGTTAATATGGGCCGGTACCAATATACTGATCCAGAACATCAAAGGATGCAACTGGGAAACCTAAAGATTATTTACTTAGGCAGAGACCAGGAAGGCCATTCATTTCCAAACCCTTGAACCTACACCACTAAGAACAGAATATCTGGTCATTATTTCTTTCCCACTTCTGGGATGCACACCTCTTTCTGCATGGATATTACCAGAATTACAAGTGTCTGCACTTTATTACTTCAGTGTCAAGTACTATTCAGTTCAGAGATTGCAGAAAGTGCTGTAAAATATCAAACCATTACTGGCTTTCTTATTCCTTCACCTATAACGGTATGATGTGTACATACAGAATCATAGAATCCTACAATGCAGAGAGAGGCCCTACAGCCCATCCAGTCTGCACCAAACAATCTCACCCACGCCTTACCCTCCACATATCCCTACATATTACATCCACTAATCCCTCTAACCTCCACTACCCTGGACACTAAGGGACAATTTCTTAGCATGGCCAACCAACCTAACCTGCACATCTTTGCGCTAAGGGAGGAAACCCACGCAGACATGAGGAGAATGTGCAAACTCCACACTGACAGTGGCCCGAGCCAACAATCGAACGCAGGATTCTGGAGCTGTGAAGCACTGTGCTACAGTGCCACCCTGGCCACTGAAAATATAAAATTATTTAGCTGTAAATTATGGATTGCAATAGCAATTCACTGCTACGCACAGCACCAAAAACTTCATGCAAGCTGCATGTACAAAACCAATGGTAACTTTCTTCCATACACTTGTACTAATGATTAAAAAGTTATGAAAATATTCACAACTAAATTCCTGGTATTTTAGGTTTCAAATACTTCAAAAGATTGTGTCCCTGATTTTGATGAGTAAATAGAAGATGGATGCTTCCAATGACTTGCAAAACAATGACAAGATAGCACAGATTCAGGATGATCAGGTGTATGGTTGAATGATGGATTAAGACATTTTTTCCAGAGGACTAGTCAAGTATAGCATCTCAGCAAAGCAACTGCTAACTTTAAAACAGAATAGGGGAATTTCACAGTAACTTCATTGCAGTATTAATGTAAGCCTTACTTGTGACTAATAAACAAACTTTACTTTTAGAACTGAGAGAAAAGAGAGGGAGCACAAAAATGAGAATTAAGAAATAACACAAGTTGAAGGTATGACAGACTTAATGGGCTGAATAGTTCTCTGCATCATTTCTAGAACACAAAAGACCAAATGGAGAACTTGACAAAAGTTTATTCCAGAGCACAAAATAAGCCATAAAAACTCACTTCCAAATAGGGTTGTCTTCAGGAAACAAAGAGGTTTGCAAAAGAAAATATCCGGACAAACTGTTTTTAAGGAGTCAATTCTCCAAACTGAGCTTGTAAATACAAGCACAGTATGGGCTAATTACCCAATTTTGTAATTGAATATTGGTCAAATTGCAGAAGCCAGACTTCAGAAATTAAATTACAACCTGAAAGATGAACATACTTTATCCAGTAAGAAGATAACAAAATTTTAATGGAGCTTGAATTTTTACCAAATTAGAAGCATCCAACATAATATAACAAGAAACAATGAGAAACAAATATTCATTTGGAGTGCATAAATGAATCCACGTCCCTTTCTAGAGGCACTTGAGTAAAGGCTTATTAATATACTCTGCATAAGATCACCACTGTGGTTGGGGGGAGAGATGGCAGATGAAATAAGATAGCTTGGAAAAGGCCAGCATGAGATGGCAAATACTGCAGGAAAGAGAGAAAGATCTGAGAGCAGTTGAAATGTCTCCATCACCACTCAATCCTTACTGGACCATGGGCCTTGTTTGTGTTTGTGGCATTTTGTCAAAATTTGGTAAGGAGGGTGAAAAAAATAAAGGTTCAATCCAAATCTAGAACGATATACATAAATGTACATTTGCACAGGCAAAGGGCCTGTGAACTGGAGAACAGCAACTGAGGGGATAAGTTTTAATTTAAATCTAGAATATTTTTAAACACACATTTACAAAATAAACTGGAGGGGAATAATGGGTGGGAGTTTAATTCAAACCTAGAGTATTTTTACATATGCATTTACGCAGTCAGCTAGAGAACAGCAACTGGGAAGGGGTGGGGGTTAATTCAAATCTAGAATGATATATTTATACAGATAAAGAGCCTGTGAACTAGGGGACAGCAACTGAGAGCAGGGGACGAGTGGGGGAGACGGAAGCTAATTCAAATCTAGAATGATATATTTAAACGCACATTTATGTGGATAACTAGAAAACAGCAACTGGGAGGATACATTTATCATATTTATACATATACATTTAAAGTATATTTACACAGATAAAGGGCCTGTGAACTGGAGAACAACAAATGGGGGCGGGGAGTTTAAATTCAAGTCTAGAACGATATATTTAAACGTACATTCACACAGATTAAAAGCCTGTTAACTGAAGAACAGCAACTGGGGGCAATTCAAATCTAGAATGATATATTTGAACATTTGCACAGATAAAAGGCCTGTGAACTAGGAAACAGTAAGTGATGCGGTGACTTTTTAATTCCAAATGTTCAGTTGAGTTTTTTGTAATAAAGAGAGCGGGATGATTAATGGGGGGGGGGGGAAGGGATGAAGAGGCGGCTAGGGGATCTCGGTGGGGCTCAATGTGGAGAGGCTGCAGCATGGCGCCTGGGGCCTACTCGTGGTTCCCATTAGGAATGAAGGGGGGGGGCAGTGAGAAACCCCGCGCTGGCCTGGAAGGAGGAGGAGGGGGCCTGAAGCCTAACGGTCAGTCTCTCTTTCCCTCTCCCTTACCTTCCATCTCCATCTCCTCGGGCTCGCTGAGATGCTGCTCGTTGGGCTTGGTGCAGTGATTCATGGCGGCGAGCGAGTGGGCCTCCGCCTCGGCCTTGCGCGCCTCGGCAGCCGGCGGCTGGGCGGTGAGGGACGGCTCTCGGCTGGCAGGAACGGAAACCCGGACGTACTTGCTCGCGATGCGCCCAATCTCGGCCGAGGGTGCTGCTGCCGCTGCTCGAAGCTCCCCCCCTGCCCGCCTGTCACGGCAAAGGGGGGAACCCGCCTCGACCTGCCTGCCCGAGAAAGGTGGGGAGAGGCCAGCGCCTCCCGACTGTGTGGGGAGGAGAGAGGCGGGGGGGGGAAAAGAGTGAGCGGGAGGGGGAGGTAAAGGGGGCAGGAGGAGGAGGAGGAGGAGGGGGGGGGCAAGAGAAGAAGAGCAATAAATAGAAACAATTCACGGATTGTTATTCGGTGAAAGGAGAGGCGGGAGGGCTGATTTTAAAACAAAAATCGACGCGGCGGCGGCGCCTGTTTTGTGGTGGGAGGGAGGGAGGCAGGCAGGCGGGCGGGCGGGCGCGGGAGGGGGGGTGGTTGCTGATTGTGACTTGTTGTTGTCGCTGCTGGCGGCCACCCGGGCCACCCCCCCCTCTCTATGGTAGATGATCCTCCTCCTCCTCCTTCTGTGTCGGGCTGCAGGCCTCCTCTGTCCTGGTTGAGGCCCTCACTCACACACTCTCTCTCTCTCTCTCTCTCCAGTCTCCTGTCTACCTCTCTCTCTCTCAGCCCCGCTGGCTCCGCACCGTGGAGAAAATGGCGGCACGACGCAGATGTCACCTCGGCACACGGCGCAGGCGCAAAGACCGACTGGCTGTGGCGGAGGGGGCGGGGCCTCCAGCTCCTGACGTCATCGCCCAGGCTCCGCCCCCTCCAGCCTGGTTCCAGTGTTTGCCCATGTACACCCAGCTGACCACATTGACCCAAACTCTCACCTTTCCCCACTCAAAAAAAAATCCATTCCCCCTCCTTTCCCCTTAATATTTCAGAAAGACAACATAGTTGACCACCCTCAGCAAAAGAAACTGGCAACTAACTTTCCCAAAGTTTGACAACTTCAGAAAAAGTGGTCCAATGCTGTTGCCTTGCCAGTCCCAGGGACCCTGGTTCTCTCAACAGAGATGGAGATGGGGACTTTGGACTGGGGTGAACACAGTAAGAAGTCTCACAACACCAGGTTAAAGTCCAACAGGTTTGTTTGGTAGCAAATGCGACTAGCTTTCAGGGCTCTGCCCCTTTGTCAAGTGAGTGGGGAGTTCTAATCACAAACGGGGCATATATATCTATAAAAGCACACACTCAGTTTACAGAATACTGATTAGAATGTGAGTCTTTACAGCTAATCAAGTTTTAAAAGTGCAGACAATGTGAGTGGAGATAGCATTAAGCATAGGTTAAAGAGATGTGTATTGTCTCCAGACTGGACAGTAAATGAGATGTTGCAAGCCCAGCTAAATAATGAGAGTAACAGATAATGCGACATGAACTCAGGATCCCAGTCGAGGCCAGCCTCGTGTGTACAGAACTTGGCTATCAGTCTCTGCTCAGTGACACTATGACAATGGATGAATGAACACCACTCGACAATCACCAGGTAAAAAAACTTCTCTTCCTGTTGGCAAACACTTCAGCAGTCACGGGCATTCGGCATGTGATCTTCGGGTAAGCATTCTCCAAAGTGGCTTCACGACACACGACAGTGCAGACACACTGAGCAGAGACTGATAGCCAAGTTCTGCACACATGAGAACAGCCTCAACTGGGATCTTGGGTTCATGTAACACGATTTGTAACCCGTATGACTTGCCTGGGCTTGCAATACCTCACTTACTGTCCTGTCTGAAGACGATACACATCTTTTTAACCAATGTTTAATGCTACCTCCACTGACATTGTCTGTACCTTTAAGACTTGATTAGCTGTAAAGATTCACATTCTAGTCAGTATTCTGCAAACTGAGTGTGTGCCTTTATATGCCCTGTTTGTGATCATAATTTCCCACTCATCCAATGAAGGAGCAGAGCCCCAAAAGCTAGTGGCGTTTGCTACCAAATAAACCTGTTGAACTGTAACCTGGTGTTGTGAGACTTCTTACTCCCTCAACAGATGCCAAGGTAAAATGGTAGCCAAGTTCCACACACGTGACTTCAACCAAGATCTTGGTTTCATATCACAATACATGTAAGCCTACCATTTGGTCTTGGCTTGCACAATGCTACTTAACTGTCCTGGCTTGAGACAATTCACACATCTTGAACCAGTGATTATCCCTCTCTCAACACACAGTCTGTATCTGTAAAGACTTGATGATCTGAAAAGACTCACATTCCAATCATTATCTTGCAATTGTGTCTTTGACTATATATGCCGTGTTTGTGAAACCTACTTCTCTGCTCATCTGATGAAGGAGTAGGGCTCCAAAAACTTGTGATGCTAAATAGACCTGTTGGACTTTAACTCGATGTTGTGAGACTTCTTACTGTGCACTCTCCAGTCCAACGCCAGCAGCTCCACATCAAGAAAGAAAAAAATCACACCAAACTTTCCAAAAGTTTGGCAACTTCAGAAAAGTTGGCACAGTGGTAAGCGCTATTGCTTCAAGGTATTACACTGTTCTGTCTTTGTTGATATGATTTGATTTATTATTGTCATTGTATAAAGTATTGTTTCTTGTGCACTATACAGACAAAGCATACCATACATAGAGAAAGAAAAGAGAGATACAGAATGTAGTGTTGCAGTCATAGTTAGGGTCCATTCAAAAGTCTGATGGTAGTAGGGAAGAAACTGTTTTTGAGTCAGTTGGAATGTGACCTCAAACTTTTGTATCTTGTTCCCAATGGAGAAGGTGGAAGAGAGTACGTTTGGGGTATGTGGGGTTCTTGATGATGCTGGCTGCTTTTCCAAGTTAAAGTCCAACAGTTGGACTTTAGCCTGGTGTTGTGAGACTTCTTGCTGTGTTTACCTCATCCAACGCCAGCATCTCCACATCATGCTTTTCCAAGGCAACAGGAAGTGGGCACAAGTTACTGGATGAGAGGCTAGTTTGTGTGATGACTGGCTTCATCCACACCCTTTGTAGCTTTTGTGGACTTGGGCAAAGCACCAGTCATACCAAGCTACGATACAACCAGAAAGAATGTTTTTTATAGCGCATCTGTACCGTAATTGGTGAGAGTTGTAGCTGATTTGCTAAATTTCCTTAGTCTTCTGAGAAAATAGAGGTGCTGGTAGGCTTTCTTAATGATAGCATCAGGGTGGGGGGACTAGGACAGGTTGTTGGTGATCTGGACACCTAGAAACTTGAAGCTCTTGCCAATTTCTCAACATTTTATAAAGGCAAAATAGTTGATCCTTCTGTCTGCAGATTCTGAAAAAAAAAGAAACTGGAACTCACAACTAACTTTCCAAAAGTTTGGCAACTTCAGAAAAGTTGGCATAGTGGTTAGTTAGCACTGCTGCCTCACAGGTCACTGTGTAGAGTTTGCATGTTTACTTTGTGTCACTGTCACAGTGCTAGGGACCTGGGTTCAATTCTTGGATCACTGCCTGTGCAGAGACTGCACATTCTCACCATGTCTGTGCAGTTTCCTTCAGGTGTTCCAGTCTCTTTCCACAGTCCAAAAGATATGCTGGTTAGGTGCATTGGCCATGCTAAACTCTCCCTCAGTGTACCCGAACAGGTGCAGGAGTGTGGCAGCTAGGGGATTTTCGCAGTAACTTCATTGCAGTATTCATGTAAACCTACTTGTAACACTAATAAATGAACAGGTGCTCTGGTTTCCTCTCACAGTCTAAAGATGTGCAGGTTGAATTGATTTGTCATGCTAAATTGCCCCTTACTGTCCCAGAATGTGTAGGTTAGGGGTATTGGCCATGGTAAACATATGGGGTTACATGGATAGGGCGGGACGGTGGGCCTGGGTAAGATACTCTGTCAGGGTGTTGGTGCAGACACAATGGGCTGAATGATCTCCTTCTGCATTGTAAGAATTGTTTGCATATGTGTTAAGAAAGCTATAGAATCCAACTAAATCACATGAGGATCCTTATTTTCTGTGTTAAATCTGTGGCAGAGATATGTTTATAAAGAGGTTGTTTGCTTGGAATATTGTGTTTAGTTGTTAAGGTTCATTTTTTTTCCTTGTTTGTAATTGGAAAAAATTATTGATAATTTTCTTTCTGTGCGTTAATTGTATTTTATATAAACTTTGTTTGATGAAAGCTCCCTACTGGGTCATTTGAACCACACCTGAAGTGAAACATCTCAAGCTTCCGCATGCCAAATTTAAATAGCAAAGCATATGGTCTAAGCTGATTTCATAAAACACTTTGGAGTTTCTGACCTGAATTATAACAAATGGTCAAACAAGACACTCAGTTCAAGTGCAATTGGGGGTGGGCAACAAATGCTGGCCTTGTCAGTGATGCCCATATCTCATGAAAGAATAAATAAATGAAAACTCTCAGTGCTATTTGGAAGGAAGTGTGTTGGTTATGTTTTTCCCATTTAGAGTTACATCTGCCTTAGTTATTTATCTTCAATGACGTTCTCAAGAGAAACTGTCTTCAGTGGCAAATTCAACTGCGCACCTTTGCTAAGAAAATACATAAGGGTTGTCCAACTATGAGCAAACAAATCTGTCCTGTTTTAGATCAGTACACCTAATAAATAACTAAACCATAAAGCATAGGAAACTCATACTGGAAATCATATTATCACCCGTATTGAATATACACACACAATTCTGTGGTGTCCAGTGATTGTATACGGTATTAAGCATACTAGAGGATACTTCAAGAGCATTGAAGAGAGGCAGGAATATCAGCATCTTATAAGGAGGCATTATTGTGGGTTTAATCCATTTCTGGCCTGAAGCAAAACTTTAAATGTACATTTCTGAAATTATTACTTCCAATGAAATGAACATATACTTTTTAAATTTAGCATTGCTTCTTTCAAACCTGCCCAAATTCTGTAGAAGATCATTTGGACATGAAATGTTAACTCGGTTTCTCTCCACTGATGCTACCAGATCTGCCGAGCTTAACCAGCATTTTCTGTTTTTATTATCTAACTTCTTTCAGTTGCGATGCCAATAACTAGCTTGATGCTGCATATGTGAGACAAATCGAACTATAATCCCCAACCGCAGCTTGTACCAATCACAACCAAATCTAAAATTCTTTGTCAACAAGAAAAAAACTATTTAGTTACATAAGAAATATGAATAGGCACAACTCACCGGTCGCATCAAGTGCTGCTTTTCCAATGTGGGAATCACAAGAGGGCATCTCCAGTATCCTTCCCTTCAAACATAGCAAATAAAAAGTCAGCACATATTGGCACTTTTTAACAGACACCAAGAACATAAGACCATAAACCCATAACACATAGCAGCACAATTAGGCCATTCAGCCCATCAAGTCTGCTCTACCATTCAATAATGGCTGACAAGTTCCTCAACCTCATTCTCCTGACTTTTCCCTATTTCCTTTGATCCCTTGACCAATCAAGAATCTATCTATCTTTGTCTTACATACGCTCAATGACCTGGCCTCCATAGCCTTCTGTGGCAATGAATTCCATAAATTCACCACCCTCTCGATGAAGAAATTCCTCCTCATCATGGTTCTATACCAAACCCCTTAGGGATGAGCGGCCATTAAATGATGGAATTCTTTATCAAGATGGGAAGTGAAGTAGTTGATTTGGAGACTAGGGTGGTGAAACTTAATAAAGGAAACTACAAAGAGTTGAGGCGTAAGTTGGCCTTGATATATTGGGGAGAGTTACTTAAAGGGATGACAGTGGACAGGCAATGGAAAACATTCAAGGAATGTGTGGGGGATCTGCAATAACTGTGTATTCCTGTCTGACACAAAAGCAAAATGGAAAAGAGGGCCATTCCATGGCTTACAAAGGAAATTAGAGAGAGTATCGATCTAAGGAAGAACATACAGATTAGCCAAGAAAAATAATAGGTCTGAGGATCGGGAGCAGTTTAGAATTCAGCAAAGAAGGACCAAGGAATTGGTTAAGAAGCGGAAAATACAGTACGAAAGGGAACATAAAGACTGACACTAAGAGTTTCATTAGATACATGAAGAGAAAGATAGTTGGTGAAGACAAGTGTAGTCCCCTACAGACAGAAACAGGGAAATGTATAATAGAGGACAAAGAAATGGCTGAGCAACTGAATACATACTTTGCTGATGTCTTTTCAAAAGAGGACACAAAGCAAATGCCAGAAACATTGGAGAATGCAAGTTTTAGTGAGAGGGAAGAACTGAAGGAAATCAATATTCGTGGAGGAATGGTGCTGAGAAAATTGATGAGATTGAAGGTGGATAAATCCCCAGGGCTTGGTAATCTACATCCCAAAGTACTTAAGAAGTGGCTCCAGAAATAATGGATGCATGGTGATCATCTTTCAGGATTCTATAGACTCTGGAATAGTCCCTGCAGACTGGTGGGTAGCAAATGTCACTCCGATAGTCACAAAGAGATGTAGAGAGAAAACAGGGAATTATAAACCAATAAGCTTAACATCGATAGTGGGGAAAATTCTCAAATCCATTATCAAAGACTTCATAGTGGAACATTTAGAAAGCAGAAGCAGGATCAGAGTCAACATGGATTTATGAAGGAGAAATCATGCTTGACAAATCTGTTGGAATTCTTTGAAGATGTAACTAGTACAGTTGACAAGCGGGAACCAGTTGATGTGGTATATTTGGACTTTCAGAAAGCATTTGATAAAGTTCTGCACAAGACATTATCGTGCAATATTAAAGCGCGTGGGATAGGGGAAGTGTATTGAGATGGATAGGAAGCTGGTTGGCAGAGGGAAAACAAAGTAGGAATTAATGCTTTTCAAAGTGGCAGGCAATAACTAGTGGGATGCCACAAGGATCAATACTGGCACCTCCAACGATTCACAATATATATTAATGATTTGAATGAGGGAACAAAATGCAACGTCGCAAAGTTTGCAAATGATATAAAGTTAGTTGGGAGGGTGAACTGTGATGAGGATGCAGAGATCTTTCAGAATGATTTGGACAGGTTGGGTAAGTGAGCAAATCAATGCAGTATCATTTGTATAAGTGTGAATTATTCATTTTGGAAGCAAAAACAAAAAGGCAGATTACTACCTGAATGGCTTAAAATTGGGAGAACGCAGTGTGCAGCAGGATCTGGGTGTCATTGAATGTAAGCATGCAAGTGCAGCAGGTGGTAAAGAAGGCAAATGGTATGTTAGTCTTCATTGCGTGAGGTTTCGAGTACAGGAGCAGGGATGTGTTGTTATACAGGGCCTAGAGTATTGTGTGCAATTTTGGTCTACTTTTCTGAGAGAGGATGTTCTTGTTCTCAAGGAAGTGCAGCAAAAGTTAACCAGGCTGATTCTGATGATGGTGGGACCAATGTATGAGGAGAGATTGTTTAGGTAAAGGTTGTTTTCGCTGGAGTTCAGACAAATTGGGGGGGGGGAGGAATCTCATAGAGACTT
Organism: Sphyrna mokarran; assembly: GCA_024679065.1. Lineage (NCBI taxonomy): Eukaryota > Metazoa > Chordata > Chondrichthyes > Carcharhiniformes > Carcharhinidae > Sphyrna > Sphyrna mokarran. Next base: position 44,735,086 of record JAGIQG010000018.1, read on the forward strand.
ATAAAATTCTAACAAGACTAGACAGAGAAGGTGCAGGGAAGATAGGGGTGAATTCAGAACTAGGGTCACAGTCTGAGGATTCAGAGTAGACCATTTAGGATAGAGATGAGGAGACATTTCTTCACTCAAAGTGTGATGAGTCTGTGGAATTCATTATCACAGGAAGTAGTTGATGCCGAAACATTGAATGCATTGAAGAGGCGTCCGGATATACCATTCAGGTGAATGGGGTCAAAGGTTATGGGGAAAATGCAGAATTAGGCTATTGAGTTGGATGATCAGCCATGAATGTGATGGGCTGAATGGCTACCTCCTGCTCCTATCTTCTATTTTTCTATGTTTCTATGCTAAAGGATCATCCCTGTATTCTGAGGCTGTGCCCTCAGATTGTAGTCTCTCTCACAAATAGAAACATCTTTCCCATGTCCACTTGATCCAGGCCTTTCAGTATTCTGTCAGTTCCAATGAGTTCACCCCCATCCTTTGAAACTGCCCTTGTCGGGAGCCATCAGCAGAGGCTGTTTAGCAGCCTCACCACTAGGTGCCACAGCTCCGCGCATCTCCAGCCCCGGATTTCTGGCAAATATTTAAATCTGTATTTCCATCTGATCAATGAGCCCAGTATTGAAGTCTCCTAGACAGCTAGCCTCTCTTCACCTTGCCAGGAGTGGTTCACTCCAATGGACTTTACAACACCTCAAGGGACTGGTGGCCTGACCCTGCTGGAATGAAGGGAGGCCATTGGAGGCCACCCCAGAATTGGGGGTTAAGGGGGGAGTGCCCCCTGGGCATTGGAGTTTGGCAGTGCCAGCCTGGCCCCCTGGCACTGCCCAACGTGCAATGAGGCAATGTCCAAGAGGCACCTTGGCATTGCCCACCAGGCATTGGGCAGTCCCAAGAGGGCATGCTCTGCGAGGGCAGGGCCTCTTAGTGGTGGGGCTTGAGGGGGGAGATTGGTGGAGGTGGGAGTGTCCCGATGCCACTCTGCACTCGGTGGCTGAAAGCAAAGGGGCTGAATGGGCTTGCCATTGGGTGAGGGTGGGGTGGTGGGTGTGGGGACTGCTGGTGGGGTGGGGCGGGGCATCAGGACAGCCAGTTGAGGAGATTGGGATTGCTGGGACAAGAGATCAAGATGGACTGGGGAGTGTGGTCTGGAGATAGGGTGAGTGGACGCAGAGACATTCCGGGAAGCCAGTGATCCGGGAATGGGGGTCTCTACAAACCATGATCCAGGATTGTTGTGCTGGGCAGTGATCAGGAGACCACACGTTTGGAATGCTGTGCATGTGCTGATCTCTGCTATCACAGATCGGCACGTATGCAATAGCCCACTCAGTACTATGTTGCTGGTTTCTCCAGTGGGAGTAGGCCCCAACCCTGGAATTTCTATGTGAATCTCACTCGGGCACTCTGCAGTGCCTAGAGTGTGGGAAATTAATTTTGAAAGTCCCACTGAAAGAAAACCCAGCAGGATTTACTCCAATCTTTACGCAAATTCCTAATATTCTTTTGGGAGAATCTTGGCTAATATAAAATTTGTTGATAGCCCACCGACTGCGAGGTGCAAATCAGGAGTGCGATGAAATGCTCTGGATGGATGTGCTTTAGCAACACTCAAGAAGCTCAGCACTGCCCAAGTTAAAGCAGCGCACTTAACAGGCACCCCATCCACCACCTTAAACACTCGCTTCCTTCACCACCCATGTATCATCTACGAGATGTACTGCAGCACTTCATCAAGATTTCTATAACCATATTTAGACCCGTGCTACCCACAAAAACAAAGTGCAACAAGCATATGGGAGCCCCATCATGTCAAGTTTCCCCTTCCTGTCACACACTATCCTGACTTAGTATCATATCACAGTTCCTTCAGAAGGTCTTGTGGGGCGATGATAGCATCCCTACCTCTGGGCCAGAAGCGCATCTACTGATGGAGGGTCAACTGTCTTTCGAAAATCTTAAGGACAAGATGACTTTGGGAGAATGGATATTTTGAGAGGGAGTAAGGTAAGGCTTGGGATAACTTGAAGGGAGTGAAAACGTTCAAGTCCAATAATAGGACTTGTTGGGCATGCAAGCAGCATTCATAATGCAGTTCAACAGGCTGGGGAATTCCCCAAAGGGAAGAAAGTGTATGTATATGAAGATAAGCTAAAAAAAAACCTGTTCCTTCAATGTGTTTTGACATACTAGAAAATCCTCCCTGTACCACTGTTGTACTTTGCCCTTAGGGCAAGTGTGTCAGTATATCACAACAATCACATAAACTGCAGTGGCTTATGAATCATAGAATCATACAGTGTTGCTGTAGTGGCTATTCAGCCTCCACCACAATCTCAGCCAAGCCCTAACCCCATAACCCCATGCTTTTACTCTAGCTAGTCCCCTAGACACTAAGGAGCAATATAACATGGCCAATCCACCTAACATCTTTGGGCTGTGATAGGAAACTAGAGCAAATGGAGGAAGCCCACGCAGACACAGGGAGAATGTGCAGACTCCACACAGACAGTGACCCTAGCCTGGAGTCGAACTCAAGCGCTATGAGGCAGGAGGGCTAACTACTGTGCCATCTCTTCAAAAAGAGTCCAGCAAATTCATGCTGGCTCTTCTTAATTGACTCGCATTTGCCCATGTGACTATGAATTTTGCCTCAAACTATTGTTTCCAGTACTGTTGCTCACTAAGAGTAACTATAGATAGCAATAAATGCTGGTCATGCTAGTGACACCAAACTCCCATTAATTAAAAATGTCAAAGCAATGATAATACCACATAAATGAAGTGTAGGACAACTGGATATATTACAAAGCAGAGGCAAGGGAGGTGGAAGGCCTTCTTTGCTGTATCATTGTATAATTCTATAACGTATTAATCTTAAGGTCTAATAATGGACAACATTAAACACGATCGAAACATTAAACATTATCCCTGGATACAAGGTATACGGGAAAGATAGGAAAAGAAGAATGAAGGGAGAAATTTCTGTATTGATTAAGAAGAGCATTGCATTGCAAGAGAGTGAAAGGTGATATTATTGAGGCATCAAGGGCTAGAACTAAGGGCCAAAAAAGATGCAATCACACAGCCTGATGTAGTTTACAGGCCACCAACTCATGAAAAGGAAATAGAAGAATAAACTTTACAAGGAGTTTACAGAGAGATGCAAGAATTATAGAGAAGCTATAATGATTTTAATTGTCCAAATAGAAATAGGGATAGTAAAAATGCAAAGGTCAGAATGCCTAAAGTGTGTTCAGGAAAAAAGTATACAGTTTTGTCAGTCTAATGAAAGGAAAAGCATTGCTGCACCTAGTTCTTGGGAAGGGGTTGCTCAGGTCAATCTAGTGATGCTGAAATCCATGGGGTAGCACGGTGGCACAGTGATTAGCACTGCTGCCTCACAGCATCAGGGACCCGGGTTCAAATCCTGGCTTGGGTCACTGTCTGTGTGGAGTTTGCATGTTCTCCCTGTGTCTGTGTGGGTTTCCTCCCATACTCTAAAGATATTTGGGTTATGTTGATGGGCCGTGGTAAATTGCCCCTTAGTGTCAACGGGGGTAGCTAGGGTAAACACATGGGATTATGGGAATAGGGCCTGGGTGGGATTGTGGTTGGTGCAGGCACAATGGGCCGAATGGCTTCCTTCTGCACTGTCGTGATTCTATGATTCTAAGAGATGGACTTAGAAAAGATATTTGATACAATGCTGCACAAAACAGACTCGTTAACAAAACTGGAGCTCACAGCAAAAGAAAAGGACAGTCACTACTTTGGCTGAGTGACAGAAAACAGTATAGTGGTTAATGGATGTTTTTCAGGCTGGTGGAAGGTTTGTACTGGAGCTCTCCAAGGGTCATTTTGGCACTTATATTATTGATATATACTAATGACTCAAACCTTAGTGTACAGAGCACAATTTCAAAATTTCTGCAAGATACAAAACTAGGAAGCATTGTTAACTGTGAGGAGAAGAATGTAGAATGACAACAGGACATTGACAAGTTTGATAGATTGGGTGGATGAAGTCCAACGCAGAGAAATTAGATCTGATTTGACGAGGTGTCACATAGGAGGCTGCTGAGTGAGATAGAAGAACCCATGGTGTTGGAAACAAGGTACTAACTAGCATGGATAGAGGATTGTCCAACTGGCAGGTGGCAGAGAATTGGGATAAAAGGATCCTTTTCAGATTGACAACAATAATGAGTGGAGTTCCGCAGAGGTCAGTGTTGGGACCACAACTTTTCACTTCATGCATCAATGATCTCGATGGAGGAACTGAGGGCATTGTGGCTCAGTTTACGGATGATACAAAGATAGGTGGAGAGATAGATCATGTTGAGGAAGCAGAGAGACTGCAGAAGGACGTGGATAGGTTAAGAGAATGGACAAAGAAGTGGTAAACAAAATACAATGTGTGTAAGTGTGGGGTTATGGACTTTGGTAGAAAGAATAGAGGCGTAAACTATTTTCTAAATGAGGAGGAAATTCAGAAATCGGAAACATAAAGATATTTTGGAGTCCTAGTTTAGCATTCTCTTAAGATTAACTTGCAGGTTGAGTTGGTAGTTAGGAAGACAAATGCAAAGTTAGCATCCATTTCGAGAGGGTTGGAATACAAAAGCATTGATGTAAGGCAAAGGCTTTGTAAGGCTCTAGTCTGACCACATGTGGAATATTGTGAGCAATCTTGGGCCCAGTAGACAAGGAAAGATGTGCTGGCCTTGGAGAAGGTCCAGAGGAGGTTCACAAAAATGATTCCAAGAATGAAAGGCTTGACATATGAGGAGCGTTTGAGGACTCTGGGTCTGTACTCGATGGAGTTTAGAAGGATGAGAGGGGGAGATTTCATTGAAACTTACAGAATACCGAAAGGACAGGATAGGATGGATGTGAGGAAGATTTCTGGAATTTTACCGGGACATCTCCCCCAAGAACGGCATTCCCCATTGGCCTCAGGCAGGATCATACGAGCTTCAGATGAGCGAGGTGGTAAAATTCCGGCAGATGTTTCCATTTGTAGGAGAGACGACAATCTGAAAGCACAGCCTCAGAATAAATGGGTGAGTTGAGGAGGAATTTCTTCAGCCAGAGCGTAGTGAATCTTTGGAATTTATTGCCACAGAAGGCTGTGGAAGCCAGATCATTGAGTGTCTTTAAGATGGAGATAGATAAGTTCTTGATTGGTAAGAGGATCAAAGGTTACAGGGAAACGGCGGGAGAATGAGGTTGCAAAACATATCAGCCATGATTGAATAGTAAAGCAGACTCAATGGGCTGAGTGGCCTAATTCTGCTCCTATATCTTATGGACTTATCATAAAAAGAGCGCGGAGAGGCAATACAAAATAAAGATGATAATTCTAAAGGGCATGCAGGAGCAGAGGGACCTGGGCATACGTGCTCATTAATCATTGAAACATGCAAGGCAGCTTGAGAGTACGGTTAGTAAAACATAGACATTCCTAGGCATTAGTAATTATTCCTAGGCATAAACGTTATGGTGAACCCGCCTCAGATATTAGCTTGGCCTCAGCTGGAATATTGCATCCATTTCGGGATGCTGCACTTCAGGAAAGATGTGGCGAGATTGGAGAAAGTGTTAGGAAAGATTCATGAGAATGGTTCCAGGATGAAGAAGTTCAGTCAAGAAGATAGACTGGGGACAATATGATTGTTTTCCTTGGGGAAGAGAAGGTTGAATTGAGAAGAGGTGTTCAAAATCATAAAAAGTCTGTACAGGGGGGAATGTTTTCCCAAGAATGAGAGGGCACTGATTTAAAGTAGTAAAAGTGACATGAGGAAAATCTTATTCACATAGTGAGCAGTTAAGGTCTGGAATGCACTTTCTAAGCGTGTGGTGGAAGCAGGTTCAATCGAGGCATTCAAAATGGAATTCATCTGTTATTAGAAAAGGAAGAATGGGAAGGGTGAGGGAGAGAGGCTGAAAAGTAAGAGTTTATTTATTAGTCACAAATAGACTTGTATTCAAGCTATGATGATGTTACTGTGAAAATCCCCTGGGGATTTGGGGATCGGGGAATGTGCTAGGTTTATTGCAGGCTAATCTCATTCGGGTGAAAACATGATAGACAACTGCCTCTTTCTGTTTTGTAACAATTTGTGGAGAACAACAGTATTTTATATTTATTTATTAGTGTCACAAGTACGCCTACATTCACACTACAATGAAGTTACTGTGAAAATCCCCCAGTTGCCCCATTCCGATAGGGATACACTGAGAATGAATTTAGCATGGCCAAAGCACCTAACGAGACATTTTTCGGACTGTGGGAGGAAACCGGAGCATCCGGAGGAAACGCATGCAGATACGGGAAGAATGTGCAAACGCTGCATGGGCAGTGATTCAAAGTGAGAATCGAACCTGGGTCCTTGGTGCTGTGAGGCAGCAGTGCTAACCACTGTGCCGCTGTACCACCCCGTACACATTAGGATATACTGGAGCAAATTAACTTGTTGGGTGTATTAGATGGTAGCAGAGGGTAGCTGCTCTTGATGGTTGAGTTGGTGAGTGTGCTGATTCACATGAAAATGAACAATACATAGGGAAGTAAGACGATAGACTGGGGAAGTTGTGCGTTGATCTCAGCTCAGGTGGTCATGGAAACTCTACAAGTGCCCTCATTGTCTCTCGTCCATGGAACACAAGTGTCTGCTTCTCGTTGCTGTCTCGTGACTGCTGTTGGAATCTTTGTCTATGTCAATCAGATCAAGACAGGTTAAGCTTGGGTGCTATCTCCCCAACAACTGACTCTTACTAATGATGATTTTATATGTTTTTTTTTACAAAATCGTGACTTTATTATCAGTCATTTTCGAGCAACGGTAAGAAAAGCAACGAGTGATACATCTGGGTATGAAGAGAAAATAATGATGAACAGAAACTTGGGTGTTTGATAGTAATCATGGAATGACTCTTCAGATACTGAAGCAGCCCATATCCAAATGCAACAAAGCCTGGATAACATCCAGGCCTGGACTGACCAAGTGCCAAGTGACATTCACACCATTCAAGTGCCAGGCAATGGCCATCTCCAACAGAGAGGATCTAACCATCACTCCTTGACATTCAATGGCATTACCATCACTGAATCCCCCACCATCAATATCCTAAGGGTTACTATTGATTGAACTGGGCCAACCATATAAATACTATATTCTACAAGAATGGATCAAAGACTAGGAATCCTGCAGCAAGCAACTTGATGCCCCAAAGCCTGTTCACCACCTTCAAACCACAAATCGGAAGAAGTGTGCTGGAATACTCTCCACCTGTATTCCACGTGCAGCTCCAACAATATTCAAGAAGCTTGACACCATCCAGGACAAAACAGCCCGTTTGATTGTTACCCCCTCCACAAACACCCGTTCCTTCCATAGCCAATGCAAAATGGCAGTCTTGTAGACAAGATGTCTACAAGATGCATGCTGAGCTCACCAAGGCTCCCTTGGAAGCACCTTCCAAATCCAAAACAACCACTATCTAGAAGGACAAGTTAGTAGATATCTGGGAACACCAGCACATGGAGGTTCCCCTCCAAGTCACTCACTATCCTGACTTGGAAATACATCACCGTTCCTTCATTGTTACTGGGTCAGAATCCTGGAATTTCCTCCCTAACAGTGCTGTGGGTGTACCTATATCACAATGACTGTAACGATGCAAGAAGGCAGCTTGCCATCTCCTTTTGAAGGCAATTAGGGATGGGCAATAAATGTTGGTCTAGCCAGTGCCGCCCACATTTTGTAAGTGAATTGAGGAAATGAATGCTCAATAATAATTGAGCGATAATAAAATAAAGAGCAAAATGTCCCAGCTTTTGCAAAAATTCGATGGATGCAAGGGTGATCCTTAGAAGTTGAAGATGCATAAAATTTTATTTAGAGTCATTTGTTGAGGGAAGTAACTCCAAAATCCCCAACAAAGTGAAAGACAATATTTCTAATATAACAGAATTTATGAAAGACAATGTGTAATCAAGAAATGTCTTTATAATAGGAAAGGGTAAAAGTTATGCTATGGCTAGATTAAATCCAGGTTATACTACACCTGGAATACTGTGATCAGTTCTGGGTAACTGCCTTAATGTTATGATCTCAGTAGAGACTGACAACTTTTAAAAAGAAATTCAAACTTCCAGTTGACAGCTGAAAAGGTGAAGAATTGAGATTTGAGATCTATTACTATAACAAACGGTGAAAAGCACATACATACAAAACACTTCTTTTGGGAAATAACTCACAATTTAAACAGCTGAGAGAGAAACATTCTCCTTTTGGATGTAGCAACCATCGCATACTCTAGAAAATTATCGTGCTTATAGCAAACCGCGCAGATGCTCACGGTTTCCAGTATTTGCGCTTTGCTGAGTTGTAAATTTGCATGACCACATCCAGGGGCTTGCCTCAGTTTTTGGTGAGTTTCTTGAACTCACAACCGTCAGTAAAGTCTGTTCTACTGATTCCTCTTCTCTTTGCCCGTACCAGAGCAAATAAATCCCTACAGGGCAGATTTACCAGCATCTATAGAAGACTGCAAGATGTATCTCTTTGATGAAAGATTATTTTCTTCCCACTTTTGCCTGAGGTAGCTCATAAAGTGGAGCAGGTCTTTTTCACTGCTGACCATATAAACCAAAACCTATTGTCTACCTGTGATATTTATTGACTTGTAGGGAAGCTGATCTCAGAAAAGCTGATCTCAGCTTTTCTTGCCGAGGGTCCTTTAAAGTAACATTTATTTATTAGTCACAATATTTGTTATAATATTTATTAGTCATAATATTTGGATGGACAGGGACTTATTAAGGAGAGTCAACATGGCTTTGTGTGTGGTAGGTCATGTTTAATCAATCTATTAGAATTTTTTGAGGAGGTTACCAAGAAAGTGGATGAAGGGAAGGCAGTGGATGTTATCTACAAGGACTTCAGTAAGGCCTCTGACAAGGTCCCATATGGGAGATTAATTAGGAAGGTTCAGTCACTAGGTATACATGGAAAGGGGGTAAATTGGATTAGACATTGGCTCAATGGAAGAAGCCAGAGAGTGGTAGTGGAAGATTGCTTCTCTGAGTGGAGGCCTGTGACTCGTGGTGTGCCACAGGAATCAGTGCTGGGTCCATTGTTGTTTGTCATCTACATCAATGATCTGGATGATATTGTGGTAAATTGGATCAGCAAATTTGCTGATGATCCAAAGATTGGAGGTATAGTGGACAGTGAGGAAAGTTTTCAAAACTTACAGAGGGATTTGGATCAGCTAGAAAAATGGGCTGAAAAATGGCAAATGGAGTTTAATACAGACAAGCGTGAGGTATTGCACTTTGGAAGGACAAACCAAGGTAGAACATACAAGGTAAATGGTACTGAAGAGTGTAGTAGTACAGAGGGATCTGGGAATTCAGAAAAAGTAGCGTCACAGGTAGATAGATTTGTAAAGAGTACTTTTGGTACATTGGCTTTTATAAATCAAAGTACTAAGTATGGAATGTTATGGTGAGGTTGTATAAGGCAATGGTAAGGCCGAATTTAGAGTATTGTGTGCAGTTTTGATCACCTAATTACAGGAAGGATATTAATAAAGTTAAAGAGTACAGAGAAGGCTTCCAAGGATGTCGCCAGGACTTGAGGAAACTGAGTTATAGTGAAAGGTTGAACAGGTTAGGACTTTATTCCCTGGAAAATAGAAGAATGAGGAGAGATTTGATAGAGGTGGATAAAATTATGATGGGATATATATGGAGATAAAGTAGCTTTTTCCACTGAGGCTCGGGGAGAAAAAAAAACGAGAGGATATAGGTTAAGGGTGAAGAGGGGAAAATTTAAAAGGAATATTGGGGGGTGTTTCTTCACACTGAAAGTGGTAGGAGTGTGAAATGAGCTTCCAGATGAAGTGGTAAATGCAGGGTCACTTTTAACAGTTAAGAAAAAATTGGACAGGTACATGGATGAGAGGAATATGGTCCAGGTGTGGATCAGTGGGAATATGCAAAAAATGGTCTGGCACAGCAAAGAAGGACTGTAATGTTCAATGGTTCTATGCTTCTCCAAGTAAGGCTTACATTAACATTGCAATGAACTTACTGTGAAATTCCCCTAATTGCCATAGTCCACCACCTATTTGGGTCAATGCACCTAACCAGAATGTCTTTCAGAATGTGGGAGGAAACTGGAGCAGCTGGAGGAAACCCACACAGACACAGGGAGAATGTGCAATCTCTACAAAGAGAGTGACCCAAGCCAGGAATCAAACCTGAGTCCCTGGCTCTGTAAGGTAGCAGTGCTAACCACTGTGCCACCGTGCCATCCCATGACAAGGTGAAACAAATTAGCCTTGTACTTTTGGTAGAAATGCTAATTAGCTATCCTTGACATCAAGTTGGAGGTAAATCAATAATTAATCACCCTTTACCCACTATATTTTTCTTGGGCTTTGGGAGATTCTGATCTAATCAGGCTGAATCCAGAGACTGCTGCCATTGTCTCCGACTGTAAATACTCATATCCTCTTGTGACTAAAACAATCTAGCCTTACTTTGTTCTATAATAATTAAACCACCCAGAGCTACCATCAGGCGGACTTCAAATCAAGTCATGTGATTGCTTTTGGTTATCCTAAATTTAAAGTTACAGTCCCATATATATATATACATATAATATATATATTTATTTATATATAAGCTTCAATATTGTAACGTTCGGAAGGATTTACTGGTCTAAAATTAGTGCAACACAATTTATCAGAATGACACCAATTTTCCAGCCATGTTTAACCCAAGACTGGAGTCTAAAGATGTGTGGATTAGGTCGATTGGCCATGCTAAAAATTGCCTCTTAGTGTCCTGAGATGCTTAGATTGGAGAGATTAGCAGGTAAAATATGTAGGGATATGGGATAGAGCCTGGGTGGGATTGTGATTGGTGCAGACTGAAAAGGGCGAAGGACCTCTTTCCGCACTATAGCATTTTATGGTTCTGTAAGATCGGAAAATTCTGCCTGAGGTCAATGGACCTTTCCATGGTCCACCCCTTGCCCACTATGACTCTTGCGGCGGGCAGAAGGGGAAACTTCCGCCCCTAGCCTCCAAAGTTTAAATTAGAAATTGCATAATCCCGGATTGTATGCCCTGGAATTTTAAAGGTCCAGGAGTAATTTGGTCAACATTTTCAAAATACTAAGAGAGAGAAATTACTTCTGCTGGTTGGGATATCTGGAACTAGGGACATCGACTAAAATTTAAAACCTGACTTTTCAGCAATGTAACTGAAACATTTCTCTTCAGCAAACAGCGTTTGCTGTCACACCATTTGTTAATTTGATTGGTAGATTTTACACTTTACCAAAGGCATTAACCAATATGGAGTTGGGTCACAGGTCAGCTGTGGCCTCATTGAATGAGTGAAACAGATTCAATGGGTGGAACTCTACCACCTCATCCGGAATTGGAGCAGGCCCGGGTCTGACAATGATTTTACACTTTGTTGACCTCGCCCCAACGAGCCATAAAATCCCGCCCAATATGCACAATGTTTCCGACTTCTGTTCCAATGACCCTACTTGGAATTCCTTCAGAATTGGGAAATGAGAATAAGGTGACATTTTATTCTGAACTTAGGTAAATATTTTGATAAGATCTCTTATTAATACTTAATATGCAGTTTAAAAATATTTGCAGGTTATAATTGAGGAAATGCTGAAGTTGGCAGTGATTACCAAAGTAAATATTATGCTTGAGCATAAATGAATCAGTGGTGTGTGATCCCAATAAGAAGAAATTAATCTTTGGAGAAATATTGGAGAAATTGCACTTGCGAATATTTGATACTGGTCCTGATGATTGTAAATTGGTATTAAATTGGGGTTTAAAGAAAGTGACAAGTTTTGAAACCAAAGTTTTTATATTATAAAGTTGAGAGGAAGTATGGCATATCATGAAATGCTAGCATTATCTTTGTTTTGAATCCACAATGGTCATGATAGCCATTTTGAACTGACAGACAGAATGAAAAATTTTTTGGATACAGTCCTTTAGCCACCAAGGGGGAGGTGATAGCCTAGTGGTATCATCGCTCAGCTGTTAATCCAGAAACTCAGCTAATGTCCTGGGGACCCACGGTTCGAATCCCATCACAGCGTAGGTGGAGTTTGGACTCAATTAAAAAAAATACCTGGAATTAAAAATCTCCTGATGATCATGAAACATTGTCAGGAAATGCCCATCTGATTTACTAATGTCCTTCAGGGAAGGAAATCTGCCTTCCTTATCTTCCTCTCAACTGCCCTCCAAGGGCAACTAGGGATGGGCAATAAATGCTGGCCAGCCAGTGATGCCCATGTCTCAGGCATGAATAAAAGAAAGAGCTGAATTTGAATTCAGCTAGACTAGAGGTAGATAAGTCTTTTGTTGGCAGGAATAAGGATCCTGATTAAACTGAGACTAGGGATGATTTATGGTTTTTATGAGAGATTATTGTGATATTCCAAAATTCCCTCAATGACGGAACAGTGTGAGCAGATTGTAAATTAGTAAATGTAACATGGCTACTCAAGGAAAGAGAAACAAAACACAGATCTACAGGCCAATTAGCCTGACTGAAGTAACAGCCAAAATGTTGGTATTTATTGTTAAGAAACCCATGGAACACCCAGTGGAAACCCATGCAGACACAGGGATAACATGCAGACTCTGAACAGTCACCCAAACTGGGAATCGAATTTGGGTCCCTGGTGCTATGAGGCAGCTGTGATAATGAGCTCATATTTGCTTCCCAAAGGGGTGGTAGAAGTGGAAGCTATCAATAATTTCAAAGCGGAATTGATGGGTATTGAAGGAAATAAATTCGCAGGTCCATGGAGATCAAGCAGGGCAGTGGTGGGAGGGGGAGGGCAGGGCTTTGGGATTGACTGAAATATTCCTCATGGAGCTAGTATAGGTTTGATGGGTGAAATGGCCTCCTTCTTCGCCATCAATGACTCTGATATGTGATTCAAAGAGAAACAAAAAACAAAATTGGAGGTGGTACAACAAAGGTTCACTGGATTAGTCCCTGAGATTAAGTAAAGTTTATTTATTAGTGTCACAAGTAGGCTTACATTAACACTGCAATGAAGTTACAGTGAAAATCCCCTCGTCGCCACACTCCTTAGCTGTTTGGGTACATTGAGGGAGAATTTAGCATGGCCAATGCATCTAACCAGCATGTCTTTCGGAATGTGGGGGGAAACTGGAGTATCCAGAGGAAATCTTCACAGACATGGGGAGAACGTGTAGCTTCCGCACAGACAGTGACCCAGACCAGGAATCACATCCGGGTGATGTGAGGCAGTGACACCGTGCTGCCCCTTCATAATAAGTGTTTGTCTTGTAATGAAAGAGTAAGTAAATTGAGTCGATAGATTCTGGAATTTAGAAAAATGAGCCTCATTAACATTGAAACATGGAAATGTAGAAAATAGGAGCAGAAATAGGCCATTCAGACCCTCAGACCTGCTCCAACATTCATTATGATATGATTGACCATCCAATACCCAACTCAACGGCTTGATCCCACCTTCCCTCCATATCCGTTGATCCCCTTTGTCCCAAGAGTTTTATGTAAAGCCTTCTTGAAAACATACGGCGCCGGTTTTTTCGACCTCGCCCAGAGCTGGGATTCTCTGCTCCTGCTGCAATGAATGGAGGTTTGGCTGAGTGCCAAAGTCTCTGTCCTTGCTGACAGTGGTGGTGTGGGGGGTTGGGGGGGGGGGGGGGGGGGGGGGGGGGGGGGGGGGATGGTGAGCGGCCATATAATCCATATGAGATTTTGTTAGATCCAATTCAGGTGGGAACCATAAAATAAATGGCAGAGCCATCAGCAGAACAGACACACAGAGAGATCTGGGAATGCAGGCAGGTCCACAGATCCTTAACAGTGGCAGTTCAGCTGGAAAAGGTGGTAAAGAAAGCATGAGGCATGCTTGCCTTTGTCAGACAAAACATGGAGCACAAAAGTCAGTAAATTATATTACCATTATAGAAAACATTGGCTTGGCCATATTTGGAATACTGTGTCCAATTCTGGTCACCACACTACCAGAAGGACGTGAAGGTTTTGGACAGAGTCCGGATAAGATTTACCAGGATGTTGCCTGGTATGTAGGGTATTAGCTATGAGGAGAAATTGCATAAACTGGGATTGTTCTCCTTGGAAAGAGGGAGGCTGAGGTGCCACCTGATAGAAGTTTATAAAATTATGACAGGTGTTTAAGGGTGGAGAGTTGGAAGACTTTTCCCAGGGCAGAAATGACAATTATAAGGAGATACAAGCTCAAGGTAAGCGGGGAAAGAGATGTGGAGATGTATGGGACAAGTTTTTTTACACAGAGGGCGGTGGGGGCCTGGAATGCACTGCCAAGTGAGTTAGACATGTTAGCAACGTTTAAGACGTTAGACATATGAACAAGCGGGGGATAGAGGGATACAGGCAGGTGGTATAGATAGGGCAACATGATCAGCACATGCTTAGAGGGCCAAAGGACCTGTTCCTGTGCTGTACTGTTCTTTGTTTGAGATTCTGAAGGAGCAGGTTTGAGCTATTTCAATACAATTTCAACACTATAGGCATTCACAATATCTATTCCGTATCAAGGATGTAGCTGAGGTATTTTCCACTAGCCCCTTCATATTCTTTCTCCATTGCGTCTCATCCTGGACCATGGAATGTTCTAGACTGCAACACTTGATTGACGACATCTTTTTAGACCAGTAGGTTTCAGGCAGACCAAAGAGTATCTTTCACTGAATTGGTGGACTGACAGGTTATTTCCCATGGCTGGGAAATCTAGAAGATATCGGTACAGTCTCAGGATAAGGGGTCAATCATTTAAGAATGAGGTAAGAAGTTTCTTTTCTCAGAAGGTTGTGGATTTATCTCCAGAGAGCTATGGGTGCTCCTTCAATGTTGAGCTGGACAGACTTCTGATCTTTCAGGAAATGAAAGGATTAACTGAACGAGGGTTAGTGCAGCCAGCCACTAATATTTTTTCCCAAAAATTTACCGCATTCATAAAATTTTAAAAAATAAATTGCATAATATTTTCTCTTGAAAATTGCAGAGAGTGCAATAAAAATTTAACTTGTCTCCATGAAGCACATTCCACTTTGAGTTATCTCGATACAATTTCAATGTTGTAGAGGTTTGCAAGAAACATTCCATATCGAGGTCACGGCTGAGGTATTTTCCACTAGCCCCTTCACGTTTTTTCTCCATTGTGTCTCATCCTGGACCATAGAATGTTCCAGACTGCAACACTTGATTGAGGACAGCTGTTTAGACCAGGCAGACCAAAGAATATCTTTCACTGAATTGGTGGCCTTCCAGCCCCAGTTGATGTTTATGTCAGTGTACATCCCAGGGAATAGCCCACAAAGCGCAGAATCCCATGTCACGGAGGTGCTCGGATCAACTTTGACAAAAACCATCACACCCCTCTCCAAACATTCTTAGTAAAGGCACATTCCAGAAGGAAATGGACAGTAGTCTCTTCCCAGACACCCAGAGGGATAGAAAATGGGAGAAATTTATACTGTTGGATGAGGGGATGAAAATTAAGTCAGTCATTCACACCTTCTATTCTCTCCATGGACACCATTAGCACCTCTTATACTTTTCCCTTGTTTTTGTGGCTATAGAGGCGGTATGGTAGCACAGTGGTTAGCACTGCTGCTTCACAGCTCCAGGGACCTGGGTTCGATTCCCGGCTCGGGTCTCTGTCTGTGTGGAGTTTGCACATTCTCCTTATGTCTGCATGGGTTTCCTCCAGGTGCTCCAGTTTCCTCCCACAGTCCAAAGATGTGCAGGTTAGGTTGATTGGCCATGCTACGGAATTGCCCCTTAGTGTCCAGGGATGTGTAGATTAGAGGGATTAGTGGATATAAAATATGGGGGTAGGGCCTCGATGGGATTGTGTACAGTGCAATCTCAATGGGTCAAAGGGCCTCTCCCTGCACTGTAGGATTCTATGACTCATATAAATATCTCCCACTTCCTATGACTTTTAGTTTTGACAAAGAGTCATCTGGACTTGAAACATCAGCTCTCTTCTCTCTTTACAGATGCTGCCATATCTGCTGAGATTTTCCAGCATTTTCTCTTTTGGTTTCAGATTCCAGCATCCGCAATAATTTGCCTTTACCGAGAGCGATATGTGTGAGGGATGTGATGGAAAGAGCTTTCTCACCACATCCAAACTATGTCTTGGTATTTGTTTGAAAGTTCTGACAGTAGTCATTCTGCCAGTCTACCAGGGCAGTAAATAGGATCTACTATCATCCTTTTGCCAGACCGTTGAGGAAACTACGTGTAGATCAATGCCTAATGGACTTATTGTCAAAGGCTTTTCTTTGCATGAACTTTTCCATGAAGGACGGGTGGGACAGCTTGGCCCAACTGCTTGGAATGTTCCATGGCAACGTGGTATGGCCCATGCTTCACAACACCAGGGACATATAGAACCTCAGTGCGCAGTGATGCTTGGCATTTGTGTCGTAAAGACCTACGCACAAGTTTACTCTGCTCTACACATAGGTGGTCACCAGGATAAGGGTGATGTCGGGCATGTTTTTTCCCCATTATGTAGAGGTTTGTACATAGTCTCCTTGTAAATGCGGTCCAGTTCCAATCTCCAGATAACATGGAATATAATTTGAATGATCACCAGGGTGCAGCAGTGATTGTTCCAATGAGAGAAAACTGATTTAAAATAGGCATCATGAGCCCTGGGAAATGTGTAAATTGTCGATGATATTGATGTATTTGTTTTATCCTACAGGTACTTCGGTCCGCCTTGTCTAACAGGGGGCATACACGCGATGGGTCATGAGAGGGCTGCTGTTGGATTTTGAGGGTAACCTCGTGCTTCACGTTGTTAGTGTACGCTTGACCTGGACCAGTTGATGGGCAACACAACAGCTCAGTGATTATCGCTGTGCTGTGCAGATACATGGATGTGTCTGTGGGAGTTTGTGCATTCTCCCTGTGCTTGCGTGGGTTTTCTCCAGGTGCTCCGGTTTCCTCCCACATCCCAAAGATGTGCTCTTAGGCTGATTGGCAGAACAAATTCTCCCTAAATTGTCTCAAATTTGGTTCTAATGCATAGATCTATAAACATAGACAGGGATGACAGGGATCATGGGTAAAAGTGGGAACATCAAGGTGGCGGCACGGGCTCGTTGGGCCGAAGGGCCTGTTTCCCGTGCTGTTTTGTTCTTTGTTCTTTGTTCTTTGAGGCGATGATGGCCTATCTGCTTAGGTAATGTGGATTAGGTTGACTGCAGACAATCAGCTGGTCTGAGGGATATGAGCAGAACTCCCGCCCTAGCCAAGATGCACTGGAATCAGCCAAAGTGAAAAATTCCAATCTATAAATGTGTTGAACACGGAAAGGAGGTTGGCTTGGACAGCCTAATTAAAGTAAAGTAAGGTAAAGTTTATTTATTTGTCACAAGTAAAGCTTACATTAACACTGCAATGAAGTTACTGTGAAATTCTCCTAGTCGCCACAATCTGTTTCGTCAATGCACCTAACCAGCGCGTCTTTCAGAATATGGGAGGAAACCGGAGCACCTGGAGGAAACCCATGCAGAGATGGGGAGAATGTGCAAACTCCCCACAGACAGGGATCCAGGCAGGGACTCAAACCCGGGTCCCTGGGGCTGTGAAGCAGCAGTGCTACCCACTGTGCTGCCCAGAAGAGAATGGGTTGTGGACAGGTCTATGGTGTCTAAGGAATTGTTAAAGTCAACGTGACTGAAGCATTAACTGCTTCACATTGATTTGTCAAGGCCGACTTTATTGTCTGGAGCTGGAGCTGGTGGAATGTCCACGAGCGCTGGTCAGAACTCTGCTATTCCTTGGCTCAGCCAAATTTCCATAATGTCAGCGAGTTGCAGTGGTGAGTCATGCCTGCAATTCGGAGCTGGTCCATTAGGGAACAGGAAATTGCATGCTGCTGGAGTTTTGCCAAGGAAGTAAGTGCTTAAAGGGATGTTGGTATTCCTGCTGCCAAAGGATAAAACAATAACCGCTCGATGGAAAATAGGCTGCAACCTTGGGGAGAGTGCACAGGGCAAAGGTATAACATACAAATGGGCGTGTATAGATAACAGCGGTTCAGGAGGAAGGAAGACCCAACGACACTAGACTTTGAACTTTCTTTCATTGAAAGGGTGGCACAGTTGCCTCACAGTGCCAGGGATTTGGGTTCAATTCCAGCCTTGGGTCACTGTCTATGTGGTCTAGCACACATGTAGTCTGTCCACATGTCTATGTTATCAGCACACTGTCTATTATTTTTGAAATTAGGTTCTTTACCCAGAGGGTGGAAAGGGTATGGAATGCCCTGCCTGCTGCAGTTGTAGATGCGCCAAGTTTGGCGGCATTTAAGAGGTTAGTAGATAAGTTTATGGATGAAAAGGGAATGGTTTAGGTTAGAGGGGCATTGCTTTTTCTTAATTGGTCGGCGCAACATCGAGGGCCGAAGGGCCTGTTCTGCGCTGTAATGTTCTATGTTCTATGTTCTATGTCCTATGGTATGTGCCTGCATGAGTTTCTTTCGCGTGCTCCAGTTTCTCCCACAGTCCAAAGATATCCAGGTTAGGTTGATTGGCCATGCTAAATTGCCCCTTAATGTCAGGGGGACTAGCTGGGGTTAATTTAAGGATAGGGCCTGGGGGGGATTGTTGACAGTGCAGGCTCCCTGGGTAGAATGGCCTCTTTCTGTGCCGTAGGGATTCTGTGGGGTTGCAGACCCTAGAAGTCTAGGCTTTAAGAAAAGGATCTTTTTCTGACTATATTTGATTATTTGAGGCTTTCGAGAGTATCCCAAGGAACATCCAGAGCATGGCGATTAATACAGGGGAAATGATACCTGGAGTTCTGATGTTCTGCCTCTCACAGTGGAACACATGGGCTAACCTGTAGCAGAGTCCCTGTAATTTCAATCAGGGCCTTGCTCAGGAACAATCACGGAGTCAAATGTTATCATAAAGCCCTAGGTTCTGCATTCTCATTCTCCAGGATGATCACACTGAGACAGGCATGGTTAACATCTTCACCAAATTAATTGTTCTCTTGAGTTCGTTCATCGCACAGTCACGAAAATGAGCCATGGAATGGTCACAGCACAGGAAGGGGCCATCTGGCTGGTTGTGCCCATTTCAGATCTCTGCAGGAACTACCCAGCCCGTCTCGCTCCCCCATCCTCTCTCCAGAGGCAGGAGATGTGCTTCACGTTGTTGTCTCTACAAACGATAACCCTACAGTAAAATTCCTTCCAGTGCTGTTGTCCAGCTGCTACACAAGCCGGTCTCTCCCCACACTTGATGAAGTGAAGCAAAGATGTAGGAACATAGGACTTAGGAGCAGAAGTTGGCTCTCAAGCCTGTTACATCATTTGATGAGATCATGGCTTATCTGGTTGCGATCTCAGTTCTATTTTCCTGTCTGTCTTCCATAATCCTCAACTTCTTTGTCGATCAAAAATTGGTCTAATTCTGCCTTAAATACATTCAATGAAGCAGTCTCCACTCCTTTCTGGGGCAAAGAATCTCACACTGCTCACTGAGGAAAAAATAATCTTTCCATCTCAGTCTTAAATAGCAGGGTCCTTATTTTTAAACCATGTCCCCTGCTTCTAAGTTTTCCCACAAGTGGAGACATCCTCCTAGTAGTTACATTATCAAATCTCTCTATGTTTCAATAAGATCTCATTCTAAACTCCAATGAGTATAGGCCCAGTCTGTTCAACTTCCTTCGTGAGATAGGCCCCCCATCCCAGGAATGAGTTGAGTAAACCTTCTCTGAGCTGTTTCTCATGAAATGTCATCTTTTTGTCAAAAAGAGAACAAAATTCCACACAGTATTCCAGACGTAGCCTCACCAATGCCTGGCAGAGCTGCAATAAAGCTTCCCTATTTTTAATATTGCATTCCCCTTGCAGTAAATGCTGTTTACCTTTCTAATCACTCACTGTATCTGCATACTAGCGTTTTATGATTCATATACCAGGACACCCAGATCTCTCCACACAACCAAGTTCTGCATCGGACAGGGAGAGGAATGGAATCAATGTCCAGGGAGCTGAGTAAGTGACAGGGGGAAAAGCATTCCCAATATTTAGTTGGAGGAAATGTCTGTTCATCCAGTGCTGGATGTCACAGCCAAACAATTTTGAGACAAGGGAAATTTTTAGAGAAATAGTGAACTGTGTACACATGGACGCTGGCATATTTTTAGGAATTCGTTTTCAGGAACTTTAGGAATTTAGGAATAAGAAAGAGTCAAGCTACAGATGTAAAACAGGAGGAGAAACCAGAACATAGAACATAGAACCGTACAGTGCAGAAACAGGCCCTTCGGCCCATCGAGTCTGCACCGACCACAATTCCATCCAGGCCCGGTCCCTACACATTTACCTGCTAATCCCTCTAACCTACACATCCCAGGACACTAAGGAGCAATTTTTTTAGCATGGCCAATCATTCTAACCCGCACATTTTTGGACTGTGGAATGAAATTGGAACATCCGGAGGAATCCCACGCAGACACAAGGAGAATGTGCAAACTCTACACAGACAGTGACCCAAGCCAGGAATCAAACCCAGGTCCCTGGAGGTGTGAAGCAGCAGCGCTAACCACTGTGCTACCATACTGCCCATGTACCAGGATAGGTACTTGGGAGACCCCAGAGGTAATAGTATGGTCTTGGGAATAGAAGCAATTGCAGGTAATTTTCTGCTGATGTAGATAAGAACAAAACCAGGTGAGCAAAGACCGACCCAGTTAGTCAATGGTAAAACGGTGTTGGAGGAGGATAGTGCGGCCATGGAGTAGTGTGGCATGATGGCAAAGTGGTTAGCACTGCTGCCTCACAGCGCCAGGGACCTGAGTTCATTTCCGGGCTCAGATGACTTTGTGGAGTTTACATGTTCTCCCTGTGGCGGCGTGGGTTTCCTCCGGGTGCTTCTATTTCCTCCCACAGTCCAAAGATGTGTAGGTTAGGTGATTGGCCGTGCTAAATTGTCTCTTAGTGTCCAAGGTTGTCCATGTTAGGGGGATTTGTAGATAAATATGTGAACCTGTATGAGACGTTTTGTCTGTGGGCTGAATGGCGTCCTACTGTACTCTAGGACTGTATGATTCAATCATGCCAAAAGCCACGAACAGGGTGAGGAGACAGGGCGATAGTTTATATTCGTCATATCAGATGAATTCGATAAGAGCGGGCAGGCAGAAACTTGAAAGGAGAGATACAAAATAGAGCTGAAGGAAAGCTGGACATGGTTTATGGAAATTGCAGCCCTTGCAAAAGTGTCTGGAGAGGAAAGGGGCATTGGAGAAGGCGCAGCTGTTTTTGAGGATGAAGATGTCAAGAATTGTCATTTATTGAGCAAAAGGGTGATGATGGTGCATGGACAGTGGTTGACAATTAAGCATTTGAGAGCCTAAAACATTGAGATAGCCACTGCTATGATTGTTGTGTAGAAGCATTAGGTTTAGGAATAGAATACCATTTGGGCACTCTGATATTTTTGAGATAGAAGAAAGTTAAATGTTCAGACAAATATTCTAATCAGTATTAGAATTACCCGAGTTGTTAAAATGGATCCTTTGTTACCTTCCCACATCACACTCCCTCTGCTGGTACATGTGTGTCTGGTAACATAAGTGGACAAAATACATGAGATAATTTTCAGTACATTAGAGGCATTCCATTTTAATAAAGCAAGATACAGATGGAATGCAGGAAAATAAATTTGATAGTGCTTCCAGAGGATCCACAGAATATTCTTGCGATAGTATTGTGGATTGGAACCTCAAGTTAGATAAATAGATTAATTAATGGCTGTGATTAATTGTGATAGTGTGGGCCCAAGTTTCAGAAAATGATGAAGGTGGGCAGAAGGAATGTATGTTGACCATTCTCAAGAGTTGTGAGTTCTACTTCCCTTTACATATCGTGTGTCTGATCAGTGCTTTTGCCGATGAACGCTCAGCGGATATTTTTGGTTATGCTCTAAGTGCTGTAAACCCAATCTACATTGGGTAGACCTTTGTTGCACCTGTCCTTGGAACCACTTTCGAGGTGATCCGGGCAGGAAATTTAGGCGGGATGCTGTGAGGAAATTTTTTTTTGCCCAGAGGGTGGTGACGGTCTGGAATGCGCTGCCTGGGAGGTTGTTGGAGAAAGGTTGCCCCGCGTCCTTTAAAAAGTCTCTGAATGAGCACTTGGCACGTCATAACATTCCAGACTATGGGTCAAGTGCTGGTAAATTGGAGTAGGTAGGAGTTCAAGTATTTCTCAAGTGTCAGTGCAGACTTGATGGGCCAAAGGGTCTCTTCTGCGGTGTACAATTCCATGATTCCATTGCATTTCCATTGTTGCCTTCATCCTATCGGTAAAAACTCTGGAACTGTGTCCTAAGCACTGACCATCAGTAAAGTGGTGAGACTTAATAACACTATTTGAAGTCCATAGTTCTCACAACATTCCGCTCAATCGCTGTGACCGCGCTTCTCACAGGAATTACCTCTGGGTCACTGGCAGCGAGACCAGCAGCCTACTCATGGACCTTGACGCAGCTGGGAGAGTAAAGGTGGGCGAGAGTCATCTTCTGCTAGCAGGAGTTCCTTCAACATTATCCTTCTTACTCTCCAGAGAGGTTTTCCAGAAGGGACAATGAGAGTTGAAAGGGATGTGAAGCTTACAAAAGTGGAGTCATCATGTCCTCCTACAAAAATCACCTCACACACAGTGTAGAACAGTCGCTAATTTTTCATTGAAGCTTACAGAATAATGAAAGGCCCTGGATAGAGTGGGCATTGGGAAATGTTTCCGTTAGTAGGAAAGATTAGGATCCAATGGCACAGCCTTAGAATAAAGAGACAGTCCTTGAGAACTGAAATGACTATCTTCAGCCAGAGGGTGGTGAATCTGTGGAACTCATTGCCATAGAAAGCTGTGGAGCCAGATCATTGAGTGTCTTAAGATGGAGATAGATACGTTCTTGATCAATAAAGTGACTAAAGGTGGGGGAATGGGGTTGAGAAACTTATCAGCGTGATTGAATGGTAGAGTAGATTCTTTGGGTCAAATGGCCTAATTCCATTCCTATATTTTATGATCTTATGGAAGTGCAATGAGAAAAAACAAGTTCTGAACAGAGAACCATGACATGTCCCTTTAAATAGGTGTACCTTCTTTGGAAACGTGGATACCAAGTTTACCTGTCGACACATGATAAAAAGTTGCGTTAATCTTGCTGCATCACAAACTCATGAAACTGTCCAAATTTTGCAACTTCTTCATCAGCATCTGATGATTTTGAAGCTCCAATTCAATTTGGACAGGTGTTTCTGCCTGATCTGATCTCACCATAAAATATGATCATCATTGATCTGTTAGTCTGGTCATGTGATTCCATATTTCGTTTAATCCTTTCTGTGCTTGTTTCTGGCAGTAAAGTTGACTAAAATTGGTCTCATTGTCCAATGAAGCAGACTACCATCTGGTAGAATCATTGGGGTAGCACGGTGACATGGTGGTTAATACTGCTGCCTTTCAGTGCCAAGGACCCGGGTTCAATTCCATCCTCTGCCAGTGCGGAGTCTGCACATTCTCCCCATGTCTGTGTGGGTTTCCTCTGGGCGCACTGATTTCCTCCCACAATCCAAAAGATTTGCAGGTTAGGTTGACTGGCCATGCTAAATTGCCCCTGACTGTCAGGGATTAGCAGGGTAAACACGTGGGGACAGGGCCTGGGTGGGAGTGAAGTAGGTGTAGGTTCGATGGGCTGAATGACCTCCTTGTGCACTGTGGGGATTCCATGATTGCACAGTCAGTGAAATATTCAGAAGAGCAAATGGATAGACTTCCAGTTCCATTGAAGACAAAGGAAGGAGGAAGGGATAGATGGTCTGGTGAACCTGAAAGATGCAGTGAACGTCATTGGACTGACTGACATTTTCCTGTTACTGTCTTCTCCTGTGTTTCTTTCCTCCAAATTACGTACAGGGATTATTATCTTTATGTCTAATGGCAGTAGCAAAATGTGACAGACACTGGAACTGTGGGCCAAATCTTATGGAGGGGTGGGAGTGGGGCTGGAAAATGCAGCAAGCTGTTCAAATGTCAGGAAGATTATATAAAAGTTTAAGGACACGTACCAAGCCACTCAAGAACAGCTTCTTCCCTGTTGCCATCAGACTTTTGCATGAACTGATCTCATATTAAGTTGATCTTCCTCTACACCCTATCTGTGGCCTTAACACTACATTCTGCACTCTCCTTTCCTTCTCTATGAACGTCTGTATAGCATGCAAGAAACAATATTTATCACTGAAACCAATACATATATCAATAATAAACCTAATTGAATCAAAAGCATTCGTGTATCAGTGGAATTAGAATAAAAACATCTGTGGCTGGTGCTCCTGTACTGAGTGGTTCAGTGGCACAGTGGTTAGCCCTGCTGCCTCACAGCACTAGGAACTTGAGTTTGATTCCTGGCTTGGGTCACTATCTGAGTGAAGTCTGCACATTCTCCCCTTGTCTGCGTGGATTTCCTCCGGGTGTTCCGGTTTCCCGTTTCCGAAAGATGTGGTGCATTGGCCATGCTAAATTCTCCCTCAGTGTACCTGAACTAGGGGATTAACACAGTAATTTCATTGCAATGTCAATGTGAGCCTACTTGTGACACTAGTAAGTAAACTCTGAACTTTAAAGTTTATTTATTTAAACTATAATTTCATGGTAAAAGCAAATGTACAGATACAGCAGGCAATAAAGAAGGCAAATGGAATGTTGGCCTTCATACTGAGAAGATTTGAGTATAGGGATAAGAATGTTATGTTGCAATTGTATAGGGCTTTGGTGAAGCCACACCTCAAATATTGTGTGCAGTTTTGGTGTCCTTATCTGAGGAAGGATGTCTTTGCTGCAGAGGGAGTGAAGCGAATGTTTACCAGGCTGATTCATGGGATAGCAGGCGTGTCATAGGAGGAGAGATTAAGTCAGTTAGGATTGTATTCACTGGAGCTTAGAAGAGTGAGAGGGGATCTCATTAAAATTTATAACATTCTAACAGGATTAGACAGGGTAGATTCAGAAAGAAGGTTCCCAATGGTGGGAGAGTACAGAATTACTCTGTGAGGAGTGTGAGGATAAGGGGTAAACCTTTTAGAACTGAAATGAAGAGAAATTTCTTCACCCAGATGGTGGTGAATGTGTGGAATTCACTACCACAGAATGTTGTTGAGGAAAAACATTGTGTGATTTCAAGAAGAAATTAGATAAAGCTCTTGGGGCTAAAGGGGTCAAAGGGTATGGGGGAAGGGGGAATCAGGATATTGAATTTGATGATTGGCTATGATCGAAATGAATGGCGGAGCAGGCTTGAAGGGCCGAATGGCCTGCTCCTGCTTCTAGTTTCTATGTTTCTCTGTTACATCAACACCCGGGAGGTCTGGATAATTTAAAACCCAGTGCTGTTTTAAACCAACAATCACAATCAAAACCTCTACGGTCATCGTCAAAATTCAAACACACGCTCCACAACATTCGCTAGCGAAAGGTTTCTCTCTAATAAACCCACCTTGTCACAGCTAGGAGAGTTATGACGTGAACCTACAGCTGTAGTTTCTCCTACCTTGAGTTGCTAATTAGAAGCAGGTCATGGAGGGAGCACTTCTTCACAGGGGAGCTGGGATAACTTGAAGGTGATTCAATCCGAGTTCTGGTGCATCTCCTAGCAACTGGTCACAAAGCACCATTCGCAGTGGCCCAGGAGCAGGTCGACAGCCTGCTCTGTCAGTCAGGGGATGAAGCATGGGATGGAGAAACCTTGGGGAGCAGCAAAAAAAATCTTCGAGGTGAGGATTGCAAGCAAAATAACAAATGCATTATTTAAAAATAAACTGAAGGTATACTGAACCCAAAACAATCATTAGAAACACAATCACCAGGACTAAAAGATTAAAATAACATCCACTGTAATTTATCTATCCATAACCTCTAAGGTTCGCCAATCCGGCCAAGACTAGCCTGGCATCTCCAGGAATTGAAGTTGAATTTCCGGAACGCTCAACCCCAGAAAAAAAATCGGATGGATGTTTGAGAAACTGTTTTCTTCATAAGTTTCTCGGCGCATTTTCTTTTACCGGATGTAAAAGTATTGAAAGTGGGGTAAGAAAAATCTGTTTGGCTGACAGTCAAACATCTTCGAAGATAGGAGCAGGGATATATTGTTAAAATTGTGCAGGGCCTTGGTGAGGCCACACCTAGAATATTGTGTGCAGTTTTGGTCTCCTTTTCTGAGGAAGAATGTTCTTGCTCTCGAGGGAGTGCAGCAAAAGATTATCAGGCTGATTCTAGGGATGGCGGGACTGATGTATGAGGAGAGATTGACGAGGTTAAGAATGTTTTCACTGGAGTTCAAGCAAATGATGGGGGGAATATCATAGAGACTTATAAAATTCTAACAGGACTAGACAGGGTAGATGCAGGGAGGACGTTCCCAATATTGCGGGAGTCCGGAACCAGGGGTCACAGTCTGAGGATTCAGGGTAGATCATTTAGGATGGAGGTGAGGAGTGGTGAGCCTGTGGAATTCCTTACCTCAGGAAGTAGTTGATATCTAAGCATTGAATGTATTCATGAAGCGGCTGGATATAGCACTTGGGGTGAATGGGATCAAAGGTGATAACAAGATTAGGTTATTGAGTTAGATGATCGGCTATGATGATCGTGATGAATGGCGGAACAGGCTCGAAGGGCCAAATGGCCTCTTCCTGCTTCTATCTTCTATGTTTCTATGTTTTTAAGTGGGATTACAAAGATAGTGGCGTGGGTGATGGGGGCAGGGAAGAATGGCCTGGGTAAGATACTCTGTCAGAGAGTCGATGCAGATTCAATGGATTGAATGGTGTAGACTGCACAATAGGGGTTCCATGATATTCAATGATATCTATGGTAATGAGTCTTTTTGCTTCCTAATCGGTGGCAGAATGGATGCATGTCACAAAGGTAGAAGTGTTAGTCGACTAATGGTTGGAACGTGGGGGAAAATAATTTGACAAAACTTCCTGTAATGGATAGGGACGGCACAGTGATTAGCACTACTGCCTCACAGTGCCAAGGACCCGGATTCAATTCCCGGCTTGGGTCACTGTGCGGAGTCTGCACGTTCCCCCCATGTCTGCGTGGGTTTCCTCCCACATTCCAAAAGATGTGCTGATTAGATGGACTGGCCATGCTAAATTCTCCCTCAGTGTATCCAAACAGTGGGAGATTGTCACAGTAACTTCATTGCAATGTTAATGTAAACCTACTTGTATCACGAATAAATAACCACAGTTGGCAACCCTAAAACCAGTACCATTCAGAACTTATAACTCTGACCCCACGCACCGGCAAATACTGGATTCTCAACTGATGCATACGAAGGAGCACTAAAAGGTGAATTCCTTAAGCTTGCTGGTTGGCTGAATTCCCCAAGGAAACCAGACATAAAATTCACGCCATCAGAATCTTTGGACCAGTTGTCTGAGTGAGAGCTTCATCTCTTTGGGTACGGAGGCCATCAAAAGTTTCAGCACTTTGCTACGTAATGCGCTCATCCCCTTTTCGCAGGGGGCTCTGCGCAACGCAGCGAGATTTGCCCTCTCCCGAACCCCTCGCAAACTGGTGTGCGGGGGGAACACAGCCCAAGGATTGAAGTAACGCGGCGTCAGTGACGCTCATTGAGGGAAGGTGGGGAGGGAGAAACTGTGTGCGGGTGTGATGCAATAATGACATGGTGATATCACAAAACAGTTTCAGCTGAATCTTTCAGGTCATTCAAACCCGTCCTGAGCAATAAACAGCCAGAGGGAAATACCTGCTGGGGTATGGCCAATTGAACTGCAAAGCAGTGAGTTAAGGTCATCCCAGTAATAATTAACATCTCTCATAGCCAGCAGAATGCTTTCCATGCTGTGTGAGGGCAATCGAGATAGAAGTGAAATGTGTATTTGCCCTGGTTTTCTAACTCAAGAACCTGAGTTGAGAATGTCTGGTGTCACCGCTCTTTGTGATATCAAATGCTTGAAATCGTTTTGCCTTCCAAGGCTGGAGGTCGGAAAAGTCAGCTGGCTCCAAGAACACTGTGCACACAAGGACAATGGCACGTAATGCATGGCATCCCAAACTTGCGGGAACTGGATCATTTCCATGAATCGGACACGTTGCCAGTGCTTGCGAGGGCAACGCACCAGCATTTCAAAGTCCCAATTCCACCTCACTGGGCCGAAGAGACCTAATTTCCGGACACAATGAAAGTCAGCTCGGTTCAAGCCAATTACCTTGCAGCCTCATGTGGTGATGGTCCCTTTAAGGATCAATCTGCAGAATAAGGGTCACTTGAAACCATCCAGGTCAGTATGGGCTTCTGCATTCAGGGCCATCTCGGATTGCAGCCAGAGGCTGTGAGCCTCTGTACAGTTTTAACCTGTAAACGAATGAGGTGTGTTTTCCCCAAACTGGTGAATGAGCATCTTTTCCTTTGGTGACAAGGAAAAACGAAAGCAATCCCCAGACTGTGAGTCTCCAGTTGATATTGAAGTCTGGGTAAAGTTAAGAAAAGACTACTTACCAGGATTCCCCTATTTGGTTTTTTGTTTCGAGAGTATCCTAGTGCTTCACGTCGTTAGTGTACGCTTGACCTGGACCATTTGATGGGCAACATGACAGCTCAGTGACTATCGCTGTGCTGTGCCGATACATGGATTTGGGCCTGTGTCTGTGGGAGATTGCGCATTCTCCTCGTGCTTGCGTGAGTTTTCTCCGGGTGCTCCGGTTTCCTCCCACATCCCAAAGATGTGCTCTTAGGCTAATTGGCAAAACAAATTCTCCCTAAATTGTCTCAAATTTGGTTTTTAATCCATAGATCTATAAATATAGACAGAAGTCACGGGTAGAGGTGGGAACATCGGGGTGGTGGCGTGGGCTCGATGGGCTGAAGGGCCTGTTTCCCTTGCTGTTTTGTTCTTTGTTCTTTGGACGCATGGATCCATTTGACGCCTCTGCGACAGATAATGGGCAGGATTCTCCGGCTGTGCTCGATTGAAAATTGGAGATTCCCAGTCGACTTCAATGGATCTTTACATGGTCTGCCCCGCCCCCTAGAATTCCAATGGTAGCTAGGATGGGAGAATTCTGGCCAGTATGTAGAATGGCTTAGGTATTACTTTGAAGTGAATGAAATAGAGGAGAGGGTGATGTGCAAGGTAATCTTCCCAAGCGTATGTGGAATCCAAGCTTACAATCTGATCTGCAGTCCCACAGCCCCAAGCGTGCCTGATTCCAAATCCTTCAGTGAGCTCATGAAATTGTTGAAAACACATTTCCAACCTTAGCCATCAGTCATTCTCTAGAGTTTCAAGCTTGATTTAAGGGGCAGAGCCCCTGGCAATTGTAATTCATATCACTAAATTGAAACTGATATCAGAGTATTGCAATATGGAGCCACAGTGAATGATATGTTATGGGACAGGTTAGTCTGCGGGGCTAACAACCAGGCAACTCAACAGAAATTACTTGCAGAAGTCGATTTAAATTTTAAAGTCGCAATGGAGAGAGCGCAGGCCATGGAAAGCGCTGGAAAAGGCGCACAAAAGTTACAGGGCATACAAAATGGCACCATTCATCAGTTAGGGCGGGAATCTGCACTCACCAGCGGCATCAAAAGAGAAGAAGCAGCCGTGAGGCAGGAAATAAGCTCAGCCACAAATAAGACAAGGAAGATTCAGAAGTGGAAATCAATCAACAAAGTTTGAAGGGAATGTTACCAATGTGGAGGTATCCACTCTCCTGAAGCCGACAGGTATCAGGAGTTTGAGTGGTTGTTTTTGTAATAAGCGAAGCCACGTAAGGTAGAGCCAACTCAAATCTATTGAGAAGCCAATTAAGTAATACGTCATCAATATACAATGTGGAATAGGCTAGCACAATGATTTAAACATCAAAGAACAAAGAACATTACAGCACAGGAATAGGTTTTTTGCCCCCCCCCAACCTACGCCAATTACATTGTTCTATCTAGACCATATCCCTCTATTCTCTGCTTTTCGTGAGTCTATCCAGATAAGTCTTAAATGTTACTAATGCGTCTTGGCAGTGCATTCCAGGTTCCCACCACCTTCTGTGGAAAAAACTTCCCCCAGACATCTCCACTGAACCTTTCCCTCCTTACCTTGAACTTGTGCCCCCTTGTAATTGTCATTTCACCCCTGGGAAAAAGCTTCCAACTATTCACCATATCTATGCCTCTCAATAATTGTATAAACTCCTATCAGGTTGCCTCTCAGTCTCCGTCTTTCCAGGGAGAACAATTCCAGTTTATTCAATCTCTCCTCATTGTCAATACCCTCCATACCTTTTCAGTACTCCCTCCAAAGCCACCACATCCTTCACTCACTGTTTAATATTAAAGTGGGCAAAATAGCCCTGATTATTGTAACATTCTGAGTAAATGAGAAGCCTCGTAAGATGAAAGTTGATACAAGGGATATCAGCCACTGTGATGTGTAAGCATACACATTAGTACTTGAAAGTAAGAGTTTAACCATTGAATTTGAAGAAATAGACCTTTGGGTTTTTGAGTTTCTCTGGAATTGGAAGACACAGAATGAATAAGTTGAATTTTAAGACTGCCAAGAGGTGTGTTGGAATGTGTGTGTGGTGGTCAAGGCCCAGCAGTGGGCAGCATTCTCGGAGGTCAATGCAATGTATGTGTCAATGGCTTGTTTAACCCAGCCAATGCTTTTCGGTAACCATTGCAGTCGCTAGCAGGTGCTGCTGGATGCCGTGGGAGTCTAGGGGTAATGTGCCGTTGTTCCTTAGTGACTGGAGGATGGCTCAGAACATCAGGTCGTGGAGGAGGTCAGGAGCAGGAGTATGGTGGCTTTCTCCTGGATACACTGTGGGAAGCAGTTCAGTGCCTTAAGCAGGGGAGATAAGACAACCATGAAATCATTGTTGTTAAAAACCCAGCTGGTTCACTAATGTCCTTTAGGGAAAGAAATCTGCCATCCTTGCCTGGCCTGGCCTATGTGAGCCTCAGTAATGGGCACAAATGCCCTCAATGGACAATAAATCTTGGCCCAGCCAGCGATGCCCACATCCCAGGAATGAATTTTACAGAATAGTAAATTCCCCTCCATTCTGATACATATGTCACTCCAACTCGCCTCACTTTGTACTTTCAAACTTTTTCCAGCACATCTGTCCTTCAGCAGATGGAACTCACTCATCCTTCTCTTTGCTCTTCCTCACATCCTTATCTGCCCCGTCACCTATGGCAAACAACTATTTCCTGGTGCATGTTACCTTTCTCTGCCGGAGTCACACTCAACAAATGTTCTTCATCTATTGAGTGCATGCCATGACCCACTCCCAGGCCTCTCCTTTCCCTCTTTGCTTGGGAGACAGCACAGAACACAAGGGAAAGGTGACCCTTGAGAGTTTAAAGTTTTAAAGTTTATTTATTATTATCACAAGCAAGCGCACGTTAACACTGCAATGAAGTTACTGTGAAAATCCACGAGTCACCACATTCTGGCACCTGTTCAGGTACATTGAGGGGGAACTTAACATGGCCAGTGCACCTAACCAGCATATCTTTCAGACTGTGGGAAGAAACCCAGAGAGGTGCAGACTCAGGAGGCTAAATACTTTCTTCTGCTCCCAGTCCGTATGTGAACCAGAGCGTCCAGAGGAAACCCATGCAGACATGGGGAGAATGTGCAAACTCCACACAAATAATTACCCAAGCCGGGAATTGAACCTTGTTGCTGTGAGGCAGCATTGCTAATCACCATGTCGCCAGAGATCTCACAGCTACCAGTTACAAGGAGATACTGGGAATTATTCCATTCTTGGATCTCAAGAGATGCTGGACTCCCCAGGAATAATGAAATATTAGATAGCCGCATGATATACAGTGCCCGCTCCTGTTGATATGAGTATAATGTCAAACTTTCTTACCTTCTTGACAATTCTTATTCACTTCTTCTATCTCAGACAAGGCTTTCATGTGCTTTGCACAACGCAATCCCGACCACTGCTGTTGTCAGTTTTTCAGAGGACGGCTTTCCCTCTGAGAGGGCACTGTCATTGGCCTCATTTAGACCACATGCTGGCTCAGACACTCACATTTCAGGGGGACCGGTGAGAAAGATACTTAGGTTTTCACCAAGTGACTCACACATCACAAGGCAGCACTAGCAGATGGTGGAGACAGCAACAGCAGTGGAGAGTCAGCGATGAAGGGAGCATAGGGGCCGTGAGTTATTTCTGGAACAGCAGCAGAGGACGTGCGATATGCTGGCAAACATTTCAGCCACGCAGTGCACACTTGAAGAGATATGGAGAGGAGCCTGTTACAAGTTCATTAATGTCCTTTAGAGAAGGACATTACCTGGTCCTTACCTGGTCTGTCTACATGTAACTCCAGAACCACAGCAATATGGTTAGCTCTCAGTTGCTCTCCAAGGGCAATTAGACATGGGCAATAAATGCTGGCCTACTATGATGCCACGAATGAATAAAGACAAATGCTTAAATGACACATTATCATAGGCCTTGATGGCTTCATCCAAGAAAAGAATGGCCAACAATCTTAAATGTCAAACATACAATCGAATGAGTGCACACAGGAGTTCACCAATGCCTTGCACATTTGGATGGCATGGTGGCATAGCGGGTTAGCACTGCTGCCTCACAGTGCCAGGTACACAGGTTTGATTCCCACTTAAGCTCACTCTCTGTGTGGAGTCTGCAAGTTCTCCCCATGTCTGTGTGGGTTTCCTCTGGGTTCTCCAGTTTCCTCCCACAGTCCAAAAGATGTGCTGGTTAGGTGCACTGGTAAATTCTCCCTCAGTGTACCCGAACATGTGCCGGAGTGTGGTGACGAAGGGATTTTCACAGTAACTTCATTGAAATGTTAAAACAAGCCTACTTGAGACACCAATGAAGAAACTTTACTATGAATGCCAAGGTTACATTGAATTGACTTGCCTTGTCAAGTTGGTAATGAAGAGTTTTAGGCCTGGGAAACCCAATGATAATTATTAATCATTAACACATTCAAAGTGACTACCTGGCCTCTCCTGAAGCAGTTGCTTGCCTGCAGTTGGGGTGTTGCTATGGGGTGAGTTGGAGTCGGCCTACGTTCTTCCCAGATTTCACTCCTCAACTGTAGGCAAAATGCACAAGTCAAAATTTCCTGCAACATTTGTCAGTGCTACCAATGGTAGAAGCCAGCAGATTTACAGAGCGGCGATTTTCTTGGGGCAGTTCCCAAACCTAATGTCAACGTATAAATTTGTAATGTGGTAAAGCAAAAACAGAGACCAAGATGCTGTAGATGGAAAAGGAGCAGACAGCTAACCTTTAAAAATATTTAATGTTTAAAATTTGCAGGACCGGGCAGGGAGGGGGTGGTGGCAGTGATAAAGAGCTGTGTAGAAGATTGAGGAAGGGGTGGGGGGGATGCTGGAGAAAGACTTGGGCAGGTTAGGACAAAGGAATGGCAGACGGAATACAATATGGAAAAGTGTGAGGTTATGCGCTTTGGAAGGAGGATCGGAGGCATAGATTATTTTCGAAATGGGAAGATGCTTAGGAAATCAGAAACAGAAAGGGATTGGGAGTCATTGTTCAAGATTCTCTTAGGCTTAACATGCAGTCGGCAGAGAGGAAAATATTAGATTAAGAAGGCATCCCTGGACAATAGAACCACATTCCTGTTAACATGGTTTCCTTTCCCGATGCCTGGTGCCCCCACTGAATCTTGAGGATAGCACAATCCCCCTGGTTTGGGAGTTTGGGTCCCCTTCATAGTGTGTCATAAGGCGATATCTTGACAACTCCCTCTCCAGATCCTGCAGGGGATTGGGGTGTCGGCCAGAGTGGGAAAGGACAGCAGATTTCCTTCCTTAAAGGACATTACTGAACCAGGTGGGTTTTTATGACAATCGACAATAGTTTCATGATCATAATTAAACTTTTCATTCCAGATTTCTATTAAATTCTATTTTCACTATCTGCCTTGGTGGGATTCGAATCCGGGTCCCCAGAGCATTATCCTGGATCTCTGGATTATGACTCCGGTAACAATATCATTACTCCACTGCCTCCCTTTCTTTACACCTATTGGCTGAATATGCACGATGGGATATTTCTTCCTTTCTCTGCTACGTTAATGGAGGGCACACTGGAGACCACTTCCTGGTCACTATCCGAACCCACAGTTTAATTCTGTGAAGGCTCGGTCTCTGCTACAGCTAAACTGGTCTCTCTCGCTGATAGAGACACTCCCAGTTTTTTTCACTGCCAGCCCCATCTCGGACAGGCACATTTCCATTTTGTGTACTTTTCGCACAGTGGTTAGCACTGCTGCCTCACAGCACCAGGGACCCGGGTTGGATTCTGCCCTCGGGTCACTGTCTGTGTGGAGTTTGCATGTTCCCTCTGTGTCTGCGTGGGTTTCATCCAGGTGCTCAGGTTTCCTCCCACAATCTAAAAATGTGTGGGTTAGGTTGATTGGCTAAATTGACCCTAATGTCATGGGGACTAGCAGGGTAAAGGAGTGGGGTTGTGGGGATAGAACCTGGGTGGGATTATTGTCAGTACAGGCTCGATGGTGAAATGGCCTCCTTCTGCACAGTAGGGATTCTATGATTCTTGAATTCTATGAAGGATGAGTTGCGAAACCTCTCTCCTTTGTCACAAAGACAATAGAGAATGTCTCCTGTCTCCTGATCCTCTTCCAGCATATGCCCATAAGATATTGGAGCGGAATTAAGGCATTCGGCTAACTGAGTCTGCTCTGCCATTCAATCATGGCTGATATGATTCTCATCCCCATTCTCCTGCCTTCTCCACAAAAACCTTCATCTCCTTATTAATCAAGAACCTATCTATCTCTGTCTTAAAGATACTCCACTCCTGGCCTCCACAGCCCTCTGTGGCAATGAGTTCCTCAGATTCACCACTCTCTGGCTGAGAAAAATTCCTCCTTATCTCAGTTTTAAAGGAGCGCTCTTTCATTCTGAGGTTATGCCCTCATTATGGTCTCCCCTATAGTGGAAATATCCTCTCCATGTAGACTCTAGGCCTCTCGGTAGAATCCCCTTCACTTTTCTAAACTGTATCAGTTTACGTATTCATTGGGCCTTCTTCATCAGGCACTTTTGGATTGGTGCACATTTTCCAGGGGAAGTGAAATCTCCCAATGTCTTCATTGACCAGTTAAAGCTTTCGACATGGTTGGCAAAAACCCAATGTGACTCTTGCCCCTGGTTTGGGAGTTTGGGTCTCCTTCATAGTGTGTCTATTTTGACACACTAGGTGATATAGGTGATATTTTGACAACTCCCTCTCCAGATCCTGCAGGGGATTGGGGTGTCGGCCAGAGTGGGAAAGGACAGCAGATTTCCTTCCTTAAAGGACATTACTGAACCAGGTGGGTTTTTATGACAATCGACAATAGTTTCATGATCATAATTAAACTTTTCATTCCAGATTTCTATTAAATTCTATTTTCACTATCTGCCTTGGTGGGATTCGAATCCGGGTCCCCAGAGCATTATCCTGGATCTCTGGATTATGACTCCGGTAACAATATCATTACTCCACTGCCTCCCTTTCTTTACACCTATTGGCTGAATATGCACGATGGGATATTTCTTCCTTTCTCTGCTACGTTAATGGAGGGCACACTGGAGACCACTTCCTGGTCACTATCCGAACCCACAGTTTAATTCTGTGAAGGCTCGGTCTCTGCTACAGCTAAACTGGTCTCTCTCGCTGATAGAGACACTCCCAGTTTTTTTCACTGCCAGCCCCATCTTGGACAGGCACATTTCCATTTTACCTCTCATCATTCAACGCCTGTGGATTCCCAGTTCTGTCTGGGGTTGAAGTCGAAATGGTTGAGAGTTTCAAGTTTTTAGGTGTTCAGATCACCAAAACCTGCCTTGGTTCTCTCCATGCTGACACTACAGTTAAGAAAGTCCATCAATGTCTCTACTTTCCCAGAAGACGAAGGAAATTTGGCATGTCAGCAATGACTCTCACCAACTCTTACACATGCATCACAGAAAGCATTCTTTCTGGTTGTATCACAGCTTGGTATGGCTTGTGCTCTGCCCAAGACCGCAAGAAACCACAAAGGGTTGTGTACGAAGCCAAACCCATCATACAAACCAGCCTTCCATCCATTGATTCTGTCTACATTTCCCGCTGCCTTGGTAAAGCAGCCAGCGTAATCAAGAATCCCATGCATCCGGACATATAAAGGCATAAAATATAAAGGCCTGAGGTCACGTACCAACCAACTCAAGAATAGCTTTTCCCTGCTGTTGTCAGACTTTTGAATGGATGTACCATTTATTAAGTTGATCTTTCTCTACACCCTAGCTGGCACTGTAACACTACATTCTGCACTCTCCCCTTTCCTTCTCTATGTACAGCATGCTTTTTCTGCAAAATGCACGAGAAATGGTACTTTTCGCTGTATACCAATACACATGACAATAATGAATCAAATCAAATCAAATCAAAATGACACCAAGAAGTAATGGGGGAATTAAGCACAAGGAAATAACAAAGGTTAGAAAACAGGATCCTTTATTCCATTGGCAGCAATTTTTTTACAAACCATGATGAAAAGGCTTAACATAGAGGGACAGACATTTACAATGAATGTTTAGAACCAACACTCCAGATCTGTCCAGTGGCCATCAGGAGCTTAACGCCTGGTTTGTAATCAGTTGGGTATCAGGGTTTATCTGGTGGAGTGTCTGTTGTGAATTTCCCATGAACATGTGACTCAGATTACCTTGTGTCCCAGACATGAGAAGAATTCGTCTCTCTGAGGCTTTTTGGGGCCGAGGGGTGCTGCCCAGGGAGTCTGGCTGCATTTTCTGACAGCTGTGTTCCTTGCTCCATTTCCATTTTCCGGTTTCTGGCTACCATCCAGTTGGCACAGTAGCACAATGGTTAACACTTTGCCGGAGACCCGGGTTCAATTCTGCCCTCGTTCTCTCCGTATTAGCATGAGTTTTCTCTGGGGACTCTGGTTTCCTCAAATAGTCAGAAAGACGAGCTTGTTAGGCACATTGGCCGTGGTAAATTAATGTTGGGGGACTACCAAGGTAAATATATGGGGTTATGGGAGTAGGACCCATGGGGATGGATTGTTGTCAGTGCAATCCTGATGGGCTGAATGGCCTTGTACTGCACTGTAGAGATTCTTTGATTCTATGATCAGAATTTTTGAGCTGCCATTGGCCTTGGTTCTGGAATGCTGCCACTCACCTGTCCTGGACTTCTACTCCTTGCTCCTTTCCCCCTCACCTCATGGATCCTCTCAGCTTGCCTCTGATCCTTGCAGGCAGGGCCCATCCAGGATCAGACCAGTTCCCCTGCTTGGTGCTCTCCTCCCCTTTGTTGCTGGAGGCTGTGCTGCATCTTCAGTTCCCTGTTTAATTTATTCGCGATTGATTCTATATCACAATTGCATCATAGAATCCATACAGTGCTGAAGGAGGCCATTCAGCCCATCGACTCTGCACTGTCTCTGACCAAGCCCCTCTCCTTATCCCACACATTTGCCATGGTTAGTCTACGTAACTTTGGACACAAAGGGCAATTTAGCATGGCCAACCCACCTAACCCACGCTTCTTTGGACTGTGGGAGGAAACCGGAGCACCCGGAGGAAACCCACATAGACATGGAGAGAATGTGCAGACTCTGCACAGACAGTCACCCAAACCGAGATTTGAACTGGGTTCCTGTGCTCTGAGGCAGCAGTGCTAACCACTGTGCCACTGTGTTACCTCAGTAAAGGTCAATAGGAAAGAGGAGTACAGTGTGCCCGTTGGTGAAGAATATGGTTATTCAAAACATTTTTGCAAGGTGCAAGGTGCTGTCTTTCCATTTTCATGATAAACTTTGACGAGGCAGTGAGTTTTTGTGAACAGTGTTGCAGTGCTGCTCTAACCAAGGCTGCATTAAATAATAAAGGGTCATGAATGTAGCCCAGTCCATCACGCAAACCAACCTCCCATCCAGTGACACTCTCTACTGCTGCCTCTGCAAAGCAGCCAGCATCATCAAGGATCCCACGCACCCTGGACATTCTCTCTTCCACCCTCTTCCATTGGGAAATTCTGAGGTCACGTAGCAACCAACTCAAGAACTGCTGTCATCAGAATTGCATGGACTTACTATATATTAAGCTAATCTTTCTCTAAACCCTAGCAATGACTGTAACATTATATTCAGCGCCCTCTCCTTTCCTTCTCTATGAACAATTTGGGTTCTGTTTATTTCTTAGGATGGACGTAGGCAGCAGTGGTCCGAAATTGAACTTTTTTTTATTGTGCAATAGTTAAAATTAACACATCAGAAAGTGAAAAAGGATTACTTAAGAGAGAGGGAAAGAAAGAGAGTAGATGGACCCAGCCGAAGCTAGTCCTGATGCAAACTCGATCCAAGGTTTACACTGAACTGACTACACAAATAACTGTTACTACAATATATGAATATTATCTGTGCTATTGAAATTGCTGGTACAAACTGTGTCCATAATTTCACAAACAATTAGCGGCTGTGACTGTGAAAGAACAAAGAACAAAACAGCACGGGAAACAGGCCCTTCGGCCCAACGAGCCCGCCCCGCCACCCCGATGTTCCCACCTCTACCCGCGATCCATGTCCATGTTTATAGATCTATGGATTAAAAACCAAATTTGAGACAATTTAGGGAGAATTTGTTTTGCCAATTAGCCTAAGAGCAAATCTTTGGGATGTGGGAGGAAACCGGAGCACCCGGAGAAAACCCACGCAAGCACGGGGAGAATGCACAAACTCCCACAGACACAGCCCAAATCCATGTATCTGCACAGCACAGCGATAGTCACTGAGCTGTCGTGTTGCCCATCAAATGGTCCAGGTCAAGCTTACACTAACGACGTGAAGCACTAGGATACTCTCGAAAAAGATCCAAGAGCAGCCCTCTCACGACCCATCGCGTGTATGCCCCTCGTTAGACAACAAGGCGGACCAAAGCACCTGTAGGATAAAAACAAGTACATCAATATCATCATCTATTTACACACTTCCCAGGGACTCCAAGGCTCATGATCCCTATTTTAAATCAGTTTTCTATACTCCTCCATTCCCATTCTGTTCATGTGTCCATCTAAGTATTTCTTAAATAACTCCAGAGTACCTGCCTCCACCACTTTACTTGGCAGTGCATTCCATACCCCCACCACTCTCTGTGTGAAAAACCTCCCTCTAGCATCTAAATTATACCTTACCCCCCTCACCCTAAGCCTGTGGCCCCTCGTGCTATTCGAGTCCATCCTAGGAAAGAGCTTAACCCTGTTTACTCTATCTATACTCCTCATAATCTTGTACACTTCTATTAGATCTCCTCTAAGTCTATGTCTTTCTAAGGAAAACAGTCCCAATTTGCCTAACATCTCCTCGTAACTCAGACCTTCCATACCAGGCAGCATCCTGGTAAACCTCCTCTGCACTCTCTCCAGAGTCTCCACGCCCTTCCGGTAGTAAGGCGACCAAAACTGGATGCAGTATTCCAAATGAGGTCTAACCAAAGTTTTATACAACTGCAACATTAAAGGCCAGCTCTTGTACTCTATACCCATTCCTATAAAGGCTAACATACTATATGCTTTCTTCATAACCTTCTCCACTTGCTCTGCCACCTTCAGAGACTTGTTCACCTGCATCCCCAGGTCCCTCTGCGTTTCTATACTCTTAATAGGTCTACCCTTTATCATATACCTCCCCCTACATTCTTTCTCCTGAAATGCATCACCTCACATTTATCAGGATTGAATTCCATCTGCCATCTGTCTGCCCAAGCTACCAGCCTATCTATGTCCTGCTTCATCGCCTGACAATGCTCCTCACTATCCGCAAGTCCAGCCATCTTTGTATCGTCTGCAAACTTGCTGATCATTCCACTTACTCCCTCTTCCAAGTCATTTATATATATTCAAATAGAAGAGGTCGCTGTACCGAGCCCTGTGGCACACCACTAGTGACTGACCTCCAGCTAGAAAAACAGCCTTCCGCTATTACTCTCTGTCTTCTATTACCAAGCCAGTTACTTATCCATCTAGCTACCTGTCCTTGTATCCTATTAGCCTTGACCTTCTCAACTAACCTCCCATGAGGGACTTTGTCAAACGCCTTACTAAAATCCATACAGACAACATCAATGGCTCGCTCTTCGTCCACCGTTTTCGTCACCTCCTCAAAAAATTCTACCAGACTTGTAAGGCACAACCTCCCCTTAACAAATCCATGCTGCGTATCCCTAATCAGATCGCAACACTCTAAGTGCCTATATATACTATCTCTAAGAATCCCGTCCAACAGCTTCCGCACCACTGACGTCAAACTCACCGGCCTATAATTCCCAGGGTTATCCCTACTACCCTTTTTAAGCAACGGTACAACATTAGCTATTCTCCAGTCACCTGGGATCTCACCTGTGTCCAAGGAAGAGGCAAAGATTTGCGTCAGAGACCCAGCAATTTCACCTCGCACCTCCCTAAGCAGCCTTCTGTTTGGGCTAATGAGAAAGCTTTGCTTGCAAGATTATTGTCAAAGAGTGCAGTCAACTTTCCAAGCTAATCCCAGAATTCCCAGCTGAGTTCAAAATGAGGCCAAGTTCGCTTTAAAGCTTAGCATAAGTAGGTACATAGGCAGAAATATCTTAAAATGAAGTCTTTTAACCGGCGCAAACCAAAGGATCCCACGAATGGTGTGCTTTGTCTGTAAAGTGCGCAAGAAAAAATACTTTTCATTGTATACTAATGCATGTCAAATGTAAATTCTTCAGCCAGAGAGTGGTAAGTCTGTGTAACATAGAACATAGAACATTACAGCGCAGAACAGACCCTTCGGCCTTTGATGTTGCGCCGACCAATTAGGAACAAGCAGTGACCCTCTAACCTAGACCATTCCCTTTTCATCCATAAACTTATCTACTAACCTCTTAAACGCCACCAAACTTGGCGCATCTACAACTACCGGCAAGCCTCCTAGTGACGACTTCTGGTTTCCAGTTAGTTTAAAAAAACAGCAAAAAACTACCACCGCTAGCTACTTTAACCGAAAAGAAAATATTAAAAATTACTTAACACTCGAACTTTACACTCGCCCAAATCGCTGCCTCTCCGTGCTGCTCCACAGGAACAATGAGGCCGATACCCAGAGGTTAGTACTTATATAGCTTAGAAACTACAACTACCGGCAAGCCTCCTAGTGACGACTTCCGGTTTCCAGTTAGTTTAAAAAAACGGGAAATGTGGAACTCTTTGCCGCAGAAGGCTGTGGAGGTCAGGCCTATGAAAGTCTTTAAGACGGAGATAGATAGATT
Organism: Sphyrna mokarran; assembly: GCA_024679065.1. Classification (NCBI taxonomy): domain Eukaryota; kingdom Metazoa; phylum Chordata; class Chondrichthyes; order Carcharhiniformes; family Carcharhinidae; genus Sphyrna; species Sphyrna mokarran. Next base: position 44,776,613 of record JAGIQG010000018.1, read on the forward strand.
CTTGATTAATAAGAGGGTCAGGGGTCATGGGGAAAAGGCAGGAGAATGGGGATGGGAAAAGTATCAGCCATGATTGAATGGTAGAGCAGACTCGATGGGCCGAGTGGCTTAATTCTGCTCCTGTGTCTTGTGGTCTTATGCGACAATAATAAATCAAATCAAATCAGATCAGAAAGTACTGAGTATATCATTGGTTTTAACTACTGGTCTGGTGTAATAAAACTTTGCTATGGGGCAATTCAATAGTTTTCCGTATGTCGAAAGGGAAGTTATAATGTCACTGAATGGAATTTTATATGTGGGCTGGAATGCTTAGTGGGGGTTGGGGGGGGGGGGGGGTCAGGAGGGGAGGAAGGAATTGGGTGGGGACTGATGAAATGCCAGTTATCTATTTCCAGTAACACGCATGGTCACCATGACTCATTCACAACAACATTGCTGCTCGCTCAGTTCCAGATTAAAATAACAGCTAGCTGACAGCACACTGTAACGCAGCTATTCTAACCTCTTCTGAACAGCTCACACCCCCTTGAGAGGGTTGCCGTTTCAAACAACAGTCTCCACCGCTCGCAAATGGCTCAAATTAGAGGGAGCACTCACAGAATCCAGGCTCGAAGGTTACAGCCTGATCCATTCGCAACCACATGCTTCACGAGCCTCCGACCAAATCCGGAATTGGTCAGCACCAGAGTCACCAGGTCTTGTAGAGCTACTGACACAGCCATTCTAGGATATTCTTAGCATCACACACTCCTTACTGAGGTTCAGTCCAGAGACAGCAAACACTGCCATTCTCTACAGACTCATATCGGAATAAAAACTGACGCTAGCCAATTGACCTTATTGATATCATTAAACTAGAAAGAGTGCAGAAAAGATTTACCAGGATGCTACCGGGACTTGATGGATTGAGTTATAAGGAGAGGCTGGATAGACTGGGACTTTTCTCTCTGGAGCGTAGGAGGCTGAAGGGTGAAGAGGTCTATAAAATAATGAGGGGCAGAGATAAGGTAGACAGTCAATGTCTTTTCCCAAAGGTAGGGGAGTCTAAAACTAGAGGGCATAGGTTGAAGGTGAGAGGGGAGAGATACAAAAGTGTCCAGAGGGACAATTTTTTCATACAAGGGGTGATGAGTGTCTGGAACAAGCTGCCAGAGGTAGTAGTAGAGGCGGGTACAATTTTATTTTTTATAAAGTTTTTAGATAGTTACATCGGTATGATGGATATAGAGGAATATGGGCCAAATGCAGGCAATAGGGGTTTAAGAAAAAGGGCAGCATGGACAAGAAGGGCTGAAGGGCCTTTTCCATTTTGTAAACCTCTATGACCCTATGACTCTGATTCTCCATTATTATCATGGGAACACCCAAATGGTGACAAGTAATCTGCCTCTCCCAATAAAGCGGCAACAATTGTTATGAAAATGGACATTTCCAGAAAATCTCCAGCAGCGCCTGTGAGGGAGAGAAACATAGAACATAGAACATTACAGCGCAGAACAGGCCCTTCGGCCTTCGATGTTGCGCCGACCAATTAGGAAAAAGCAATGACCCTGTAACCTAAACCATTCCCTTTTCGTCCATAAACTTATCTACTAACCTCTTAAACGCCACCAAACTTGGCACATCTACAACTGCAGCAGGCAGGGCATTCCATACCCTTACCACCCTCTGGGTAAAGAAACAGGGTGGGATTTTCCAGCCCCGCCCACTGCCAGGAGTGTCTGATTCCGCCGAGCTGCTACATTCCTCACAGCAGGTCCCACCATGGGCGGGCCTGGAAAATTACACTCACTGGGTTAACATGCCATATTTTCAGTTGCCAATGGGATTGGGATCCTGTGAGGGCACAGTTGTAAAATTGCTTTCCCGGAACGTGTCTCTGGAACCAATACTTCTGTCCTCATGGGCGGCACGGTGGCACAGGGGTTAGCATTGCTACCTCACAGTGTCAGGGATTAACATTCAATTCCTGGCTTGGGTCACTGTCTGTGCGGAGTCTGCATGTTCACCCCATGTCTGCGTGGGTTTCCTCCAGGTGCTCTGGTTTCCTCCCACAATCTGAAAGACATGCTGGTTAGGTGCATTGCTCATGTTAAACACTCCCTCAGTGTACCCGAACAGGCGTTGGAGTGTGGCGATTAGAGGATTTTCACAGTTACTTCATTGCAGTGTTAATGTAAGTCTTATTTGTGACTAATAAATAAATAAACTAAAATAAATTAAACTTTCCCCAGGAGAGAGTTGTGTGCATGCCCGAGTTTGCATGTTCTCCTCATGTCTATGTGGGTTTCCTCTGGCTCTTGGTTGAATGATCAAACCGATTATCCGACATTCGGAACTAGATAAGCAGAAATTTTCCCCAGTTAGATATTGGGAAGACTGAAGCCAATGCCTTTGATGCCCAAATTCTGTTCCTGAAGTACTGACTCCATCCTTCTCCCTGCCAACCAGGCAGCTTGCAACCTTAGCTTCATATTTGACCCCAAGATAAGCTTTTGACCACAAATCTGTGCTATCATTCAGATTGCCTACTTTCTATCTCTGTCACATCACTCAACATGTAGAGATGCCGGCGATGGACTGGGGTAAACACAGTAAGAAGTCTGACAACACCAGTTTTAAATCCAACTGATTTATTTGATAGTAAACTCGTAAGCTTTAGGCTTTATGGCCTTTGTCAGGCAAATGAGGTGTCTTGGTTCCAATATCACACATATCAGCACAGACAGTTTCCACTCACATTGTTAGCCACTTTAAGACTTGCATAGCAGGTTAGGTGTAAAGATTCGCATTCTAATCAGTAATCTGTAAATAGTCTGTGCTGTTATGTGTGCTATTGGAGACCACAACATCTCATTCGCCTGACGAAGGCCATAAAGCCTAAAGCTTACAAGTTTACTATCAAATAAATTGGTTGGATTTAAAACTGGCGTTGTCAGACTTCTTACTACATCACTCAACATCAGCCCTATCTCACCCCATCTGCTCCTGACACCCTCACTCATTCCTTGTTACTTTCGGAATGGACTATTCCAATGAACCCCTTCACTCGCCCGTTTGGCTACCCACATTGTATCCTCCACAAACATGAGGCCATTAATAGGAGGCACTTGGAGCCAAGGGCGCAGCCTCAGAATAAAGAGGGGACCCTTTAGAACCAAGATGAGAAGGAATCTCTTCATCCAGAGGCTGGTGAATCAATGGAATCCCTTGCCATAGAAGGCCACAGAGGTTAGGTCATTGTCAGAGATGGATACGTTCATGATTGGTGAGGGGATCAAAGGTTGCAGGGAAAGGGCAGGAGAATGGGGCTGAGAAACTTATCAACCATGATTGACTGGCGGAGCAGACTTGATGGGCCCAATGGCCTAATTCAGCTCCACTATCTTATAGTCTTATGGTATTTGGAAACAGATGCAGAGAATGACTCCATTCTTCATTGAAAGGAATCCAACAAAGAAAATAATACAGAATAGACCATCTATTATGTGAATGGCCCAGAATGTTGACCATTTGTATATGTCCCTCACAAGTCCCAAAATCTTCATTTGAAGACCTGAAATTTTTTAAAAATTTTACTTTTTATTTGACGTTTGATTTGTTTCTTTCACACTATACAAACAAAACATGTTGTTCATAGAGAAGGAAAATGAGAGAGTGCAGAATGTAATGTTATAGTCATAGCTAGGGTGGAGAGAAAGATTAACTTAATGCGAGGTAGGTCCATTCAGAAGTCTACTGGCAGCAAGGAAGAAGCTGCTCTTGAGTCGGTTGGTACGTGACCCCATACTTTTGTATCCTTTTCCTGATGGAAAATGGTATCTCTTCACGTTACGCAGATTCTGCCCAAGGGCATATCCTTTTTCAGTTTCCAGCCTCTCGTGGCTGCTCTTCCACTGGTGCCACAAGATGGCGCTTTGATGGCACAAAAAACAGCCTGGCAAGAGGCAACTTTGGCCAATGAAGCACAATTGGTCAACAAAAGCTCGACCAAAGGGGTGGGTTTTAAATAAGGCCTTGAAAATATAGAGTGAAGTGGATTCTGCACCAGCACATAGCTCTGAGGAACAGGAAAAGGCCCTTCTAGCCTGCTTCGCCATTCGATAAGATCGTGGCTGATCTGACTGTGGCCTCAATCCACTTTCTTATCTGCCCCCAGCCACCCCCCCACCCCCCACCCCCACCACCTCCACACCCTGCCACCCTCCCCTGCCCACCCTCCACCAGTACCTTAACATTTAACTCGCTTATCAATGAAAAAAAACATCGAACTGGGAATTGTGAGGTCAAATGGAAAAGGTGGTGGATTCATAGAGATGCAGGCCTAGAAATTCCTTTCTTCCATTTTGGGAATAATGCGTGTGCCTGAGGTCAGGGGCTGGAGGGCTGTTAGAAATGGATTCTTGGGCCTCATCAACAAACCTGGGATGAGGCAGCATGGATAATATGGAGGTGGGAGGAGCAGAAGTGCTTCATTGATGTTAGTACCTTGCCAGTGGATGAGTGGAAAAACTGCTCACCTCAGGGCACCATAAGCTGACACAAGGTCCCTTGATAAACATTATCCCCTTTTAACATGTGTAAGAAGCCTGCTTTAAGCAGCCACTCACAATTCTACAAAAAAACAGGCCCAATGAAATGCTTTTTGGGTGCCAACCCTCCAACTACTGAATTAACATTGCTCAATGGAACGGCATGGTGGCACACTGGTTCACAGTACCAGGGACCAGGGTTCAACTCTGGCTTTGGATCACCGTCTGTGTGGACTCTGCACGCTCTCCCCGTGTCTGCGTGGGTTTATTATGGGTGCTCGGGTTTCCTCCCACATTCCAAAGATGTGCAGTTTAGTGAATTGGCCATGCTAAATTGCTCCTGAGTGTCAAGCAGATTAGCAGGGTAAATATATGGGGTAATATATGGGGTTACAAGGTTAGAAGGGAATTGTTGTTGGTGCAGACTCAATGGGCCGAATGGCCTCCTTCTGCACTGTGAGATTCTATGGCAAGGTTTATACCTGACGAATGGACACAGCACTTAACAATATCTATCTTGGAGCTTTTGGGTGGAGGTTATATCCCTGGAAGAGGGGTGTAGTACATGGCATTGTGGTAGTGTAATCTAAAGACTCAGAGAACTGAGTCTGCTCTGGGGACCCAGGTTCAAATTCCACCATGACAGATAGTGAAATTTGAATTCCATAATAATTTAGAACATAGAACATAGAACATTACAGCGCAGTACAGGCCCTTCGGCCTTCGATGTTGCGCCGACCAATATAAAAAGCAATGCCCCTCCAAACTAAACCATTCCCTTCTCTTCCATATACTTATCAACTAACCTCTTAAACGCCACCAAACTTGGCGCATCTACAACTGCTGCAGGCAGGGCATTCCACTCCCGAACCACCCTTTGGGTAAAGAACCTACCTCTGACATCCGTCCTATAACTATCACCCCTTAATTTAAAGCTGTGTCCCCTCGTGCTAGCTTTCTCCATCCTAGGAAAAAGGCTATCACTGTCCACCCTATCTAAACCTCTAATCATCTTATATGTTTCGATCAGGTCCCCTCTTAGCCTCCTCCTTTCTAACGAAAACAACCTCAAATCCCTCAGCCTCTCTTCATAAGACCTGCCCTCCATACCAGGCAACATCCTGGTAAACCTCCTCTGTACCCTCTCCAATGCCTCCACATCTTTCTTATAATGTGGGGACCAGAACTGCACACAATACTCCAAGTGCGGCCGCACTAGAGTTTTGTACAGTTGCAACATGACGTTGCGGCTCCGAAATTCAATCCCTCTACCAATAAAAGCCAGGACTCCGTATGCCTTCCCAACAACCTTCTTGACCTGACTGCCTACTTTCAGGGATCTATGCACATACACACCAAGATCCCTCTGTTCATCTAGACTACTAAGAATCCTACCATTTGCCCTATACTCTACACATTTATTATTTCTGCCATAGTGCATTACCTCACACTTTTCCACATTAAACTCCATTTGCCACCTCTCGGCCCAGCTCTGCAACTTGTCCAAGTCCCTCTGCAAACTATAACACCCTCTTCACTATCTACCACTCCACCGACTTTAGTGTCATCTGCAAATTTACTAATCCATCCTTCAATACCCTCATCCAGATCATTTATAAAAATTACAAACAGCAGGGGCCCCAAAACAGACCCCTGAGGTACACCACTTGTCACCGAACTCCAAGATGAATATCTCCCATCAACCACCACCCTCTGTCTTCTATCTGCTAGCCAATTCCTAACCCAATTAGCTAAATTACCCTCTATCCCATACATCTGCATTTTCTGCAGAAGTCTTCCATGGGCCACCTTATCAAACGCCTTACTAAAGTCCATAATTAATTTTAATTTGGAATTAAAAGTCTAATAGTGACCATGACACTATTGTCAATTATCATAAAAACCTATCTGGTTCACTAAAGTCCCTCAGGAAAGGAAATCTGCCTTCCTTACCTGTTCTGGTCTACATGTGACTCCAGAACCACAACAATGTGGTTGATACTCAACTACCATTCAGTTTGAAGACAATTAAGATGAGTAACAAATGCTGGTCTTGTTGGCAAGGCCAACATCCCACAAAAGAATAAAGAAAGAAAGGGGCCAGTGAAATGTATGAATGGAAATTATTGCAGTGCGATATCTCGTTAATTAATATTGAAGGAGGCTGTGAGGAGACCCCAGTGCTGCCCAGTAACAAATAAGTGGAAAATATATTCTGCTATGAATGACTGACTGAATTTGAGGGGGACATTTGGTGGCAAAGTGCCAATATGAATGAATGAGTAATCCAGTGATCCAGGCTAATCACATTGCGCCTTTGGCCCATCATGTCTGCACTGACTTTCCCCCAGTGCCAACGTCTGCATTTTCTCTTTTGGTTTCAGATTCCAGCATTTGCAATAACTTGCTTGTATCCAGATTTTCACAGTAACTTTATTGCAGTTCAGTGCCAACTTGTAACACTAGTAAATAAATTTAAACTTTAAACTTAAAGTTTGTCTCACTATTGGCGACCATGACAAATAAACATTGACTTTTGTTAAAAACCCACTGGGTTCACTGATGTCTTTTCGGGAAGGAAATCTGCTGTCCTTACCTGGTCTGGCCTACATGTGGCTCCAGAGCCACAGCAATGTGGTTGATTCTGAAATATTCAAGCAAGACGGTCAGTTCAAGGCCAGTTAGGGACAGACAACAAATGCCAGCAGCACTTACATCCTGTGAAGGAATTTAAATAACAAATTCTCAAACCACGATGGTAGGACCTTAATTTGACAGCAAAACGTTCAAAAGAATTCTACATGTCAAAGTGTAAACTTTCTGCTCTCTCGCCATTTTCATCAGTGAGTTAAGTAAAGTTTAAAGTTTATTTTTTATTAATGTCACAAGTAGGCTCACATTAACACTGCAATGAAGTTACTGTGAAAATCCACCAGTTGCTACACTCCGGTACCTGTTCGGGTACACTGAGGCAGAATTTAGCACGGCCAATGCGCCTAACCAGCACATGGGAGGACTGTGGGAGGAAACAGGAGCACTCGCAGGAAATGCATGCAGTCACGGGGAGAATGCGCGGAGTCCACACAGGCAGTGACCCAAGCCAGAAATCGAACTCAGGTCCCTGGCACTGTGAAGCAGCAGTGATAACCACTGTACCACAGTGCTGCTAAGGTGATAGCTCTTTGCATCTGGAAGCTTTTGCTGAGATAAATTAAAACACTGCAGATGATGGAGATTTGGATGAGCTGTTAGGTTGGGATTTCATCACCTTGAGTTTTGTGCCTGCCGTTGTCTATGTTACCACAGGGTCCCTACCAAACAGACCAGAAGGGATCCAGGTTCGATTCCAACCTCGGCTCATGTCTGTGCAGAAGCTGCACATTCTCCCTGTGTCTGCATGGGTTTCCTCTGGGTGCTCCTATTTCCTCCCACAATCGCAAAGACATGCTGGTTAGATGCATTGGCTGTGCTAAATTCTCCTCGGTGTACCTGAACAGGCGCTGGAGTGTGGCGACTGGAGGATTTTCATCGTAACTTCACTGCAGTGTTAATGTAAGCCGACTTGTGACATTAATAAATAAACTTAAATAAAAATGTGTCAATGTATCAGCATGTGCACAGTGGATGAATTATATTCTCAGTCTCATTGCCTTCTGCCTCTCAGGAGAGTTAATTATTGTTGGCTCGACCTGCAAAATAGGTAGAACAGTTGGGAGAAGGGTGGGAATGGGAGTCTGATATGGAGTGTGAATATCCCTGTTGTTTTTGATGCAGAATAAACTTGCTGAAAGTAAAAGGCAAGCTGCTGTACAATTCCTTTATTATAGATGACCTGTGAGTGTTAACACATGGTCGTCTACGCTTCAGAGGACAGACAAGAGGGACCTGCCTGAGGTAAGATGTCTGGCACCAAGCACTCCATCTGTGTCTGGCACCAATAGAGGTAGCAGTACCCTGGAGAATCTGTTGAGCAAGCTTGAGGAATGGTGAGGATTGTACTCATTGGAGTTTGGAGATTCTAGCAGTATTAGAAATTTAGAATTTTAGAATTATTGTGTGCAGTTTTGCTCTCCTTATCTGAGGAAGGATGTCCTTGTTACAGAGGGAGTACAACAAAGGTTTACCGGGCTGATTCTTGGGATGGCAGCTCCGTTGCACGAGGAGAGATTAAATCGGTCAGAATTCACTAGAGTTTAGAAGAGTGAGAGGGGATCTCATTGGCATTTACAAAATTCTAATAGGATCAGATAGGGTAGATTGGTGGGGGAGTTCAGAACTACAGGTCTAGTTTGAGGATAAGGAGTAAACCTTTTAGGGCTGAGATGAGAAGAAATTTCTTACCAGAGGGTGGTGTATTTGTGGCATTCACTCCCGCAGAATGTAGCTGAGGCCAAAACATTGTGTGGTTTCAATAAGAAATTAGCTATCGCTCCTGGGGCTAAAGGAATTAAGGGATATGGGAGGAAGTGGGGAAGGAGGATGTTGAATTCAATGATTAGCCATGATCATAATGAAAGGCAGAGCAGGCTTGAAGGGCCTAATGACCTTTTCCTGCTTCTAATTTCTATGTTTCTATGTCCTCAGTAGTTCGAGGAGAAAGGAAGAAAATCTTACATTTATATAGTGCCTGTCACAACGTTAGGATTTCCCCAAAGTGCTCGGCAGCCAATGGAGCTAATTTGGAAATGTAGTCACTGTCCTCATGTCAGTGAAGGAAGAAGAAGGGTCTGGCCCTAGCTGTGTGACACTGACACATGTCTGCTCATCCGGGTGATGGTTTGGACTCTTGCTGGATCTGCCCTCTCTTGGGAATTGTTACAGGAACAGCCGGAATTTCCCATGTTCTTCGAGTGCACCGTTCATCAGGCAGAGAATATCCAGCTGCGCGATGCTAACCATCTCCAGTTCCGGGTTTCGAGAGAAACGGAGCCCCACGGAATAAATGACATCTTTACAGCCGGGGGCAGAGAAAGCACAGAGAGCCCAAGGACAGACCAGCTTTCTTTCACTAACACTGTGACCGGCACCATGGAGATAGACTTATCTGTTAGTCATTGTTGGATTGTACAGATAACGTGTAGCTGTGATGCTACATATCAATTACATGGGATATTCCATGTGGGAATACTGTTCTCTAATCGTTGGTCATCTAGTCAGAGGGGAGGCGATGGCCTAGTTGCTTGCTTATTAATCCAGAAATTCGGGTAATAGGCTAGGGATCCAGGTTAGAATGCTGTTCCGGCAGATGGTGGAATTTGAATTCAATAAAGAATGTCTGGAATCTACTGATGACCATGAAACCATTGTCTAGCGTTGGAAAAACCCATCTGGTTCACTAATGCCTTTGAGGGAAGGAAATCTGCCATCCTTACCTGGTCTGGCCTACATGTGACTCCAGAGCCACACAATGACTCCCAACTGCAGCATGGTCAGTGCAGCCTTGGAGGGCCGAAGGGCCTGTTCTTGTGCTGTCATTTTCTTTGTTTTTTTGCTCTCCAAGGAGAACTAGGGATGAGCAATAACTGCTGGCGACACCACGAGCAAAATGGAGGATGCAATGCATGGGGCAGGAAAGGGGTCAACTTTGCGTCGCCTAATCCGACTCCTCAAGAGCTATGAGGCTCCAGAGTTGTCTTGGTCTTCCCTTGGTGAGGGAAAGTACGGGGTTCCTATACATTAGCCTTCAGGGCTGCTGTCGAGTGAGCATTTTACCACATTATGCTACAGATGCATTCTGAGGTACATTATCTTCAACTCACGCACAGGAGCTGAGATCTCTTACAGTGACCCGCATCTGTTGGACGGCCTCTTTGAAAACAGATCATGTTATTCAGTGGGGAGCACGTTGGCATGGCAGTGTAACGACCATATCCTGTGTGAGTCAGCTGTGCCAATCCAGTGGGCCCTGTCCCGTGTGCACACTATTTCTGCTGCGCGTCATATGCCAGCTTTGCAAACGGTCCCAGCTTTAACTGCTGGCCCAGCTGTTCAGCTGCTTAACGGGGAAATATGCAGCCTGTCACCGTGCAACAAAAACAGCAGCTGCTCAGACTCCAGGACCTGGAAAAAATACTTTACTGTTCGCTGAGGATCATGTCGAGTCACTCTACCTCGCAGCGATCTCTCAGTAACATTTCTGTAAGGCTCACCCAAAGGGGTCGAATCTTCCTGTCCCACCAGCAGGATGAGGGGCGGACCGTGGAAAGGTGTGTTGACCTCGGGTGGGAGCGAGGGAGGAAAATCCCGTCCAATGTGCAAGAGAAACATCAGCAAAGTGGGGCTAATTTTTGCGATCCTTGGTGTGAACTCTCCATTTCCAGGATTTCAAATGTGAGCCTGGAGTCAAATTTACCAGCACCAGTGGTGAGGATCAGGCTTCGTCCAACATGCTCAGGATAAGTGGGTTCCTGTCAAACAAATTCCTTTTATCCTTGAACCAACTTTGATGTCGAGCCCAGATTGCAAACAAATAGTGGTACACTTCACACACACACACACACACACACACACGACTAAACAAGGCTGACCAAGGTGGCGAAATTATTTATTAACAGAGAGTCTAATAGTTCAAAGCCACACTGAGGAGATTGCACCAATTAGTTGAAAAGGGGCGACACACTGAATAGCACTGCTGCCTCACACCAGGGATCCAGGGGTTCGATTTCTGGCTTGGGTCACCATCTGTGTGGATTTTGCACATTCTCTCTGTATCTACGTGGGTTTTCTCCAGGTGCTCTAGTTTCCTCCCACAGTTTGAAAGACATGCTGGTTAGGTGCATGGCCAAGCTAAATTTTCCCTCAGTGTACCCGAACAGGCCCCCGAGTGTACAGTGCTGGGATTTTCACAGTAACTTCATTGTCGTGTTAATGTAAGCCTACTTATGACTAATAAACTTTTACTTTTTAGCCTCTCTCTGTAACCCTTCCCATCTTCCTTTTCGAATAACAGACTAATTCCATTTTGAATGCCTTGATTGAACCTGCTTCCACCACACTCTTAGAAAGTGCATTCCAGACCTTAACCCACTCACTTTGTGAAAAAGATTTTCCTCATGTCCCTATTAATCCTTTGCCAAATACTTTAAATCAGCACCCTCTCATTCTTCATCTTTCACACATGGGAAAACGTTCCCCCTGTCCAATCTACCCAGGCCTGTCATGATTTTGAATATCTCTTGTCGGATCTCCTGTCAGCCTTCTCTTCCCTGAGGAAAACAATCACAACTTCCCCAGTCTATCTTACCCAGTCTTTCTATCCAAGCAGACACCGGAGTGTAGCTACTCAGGGATTTTCACAGCAACTCCATTAATATAAGCCTACTTGTGACACTAATGTACAAATTTTAAACTTTATCAAGTAGTCCCTGCCCAAACACTGCAGAGTTAAGAATTAGAGAGCAGGGTGGGTTTAAAATTGAGTCTTAACTCTTCTTGTTCTGGTCTTGCAGTTTACAATGAGAATGTTTTGACCTTTCCGCGTCTTTAAGCTACATTAAATCAGCAATTAGACATCTCCTTTCAGGATTGCAGGTCCAAGTTGCTTCCATCTTTCCTGGTAATCCCGTTATTGATAGCTGCGGGACAAACATGTGGCTCTATCCTGCACTGCCTCCAGAGATTAAATCACTGCTGAAATAACTCCTCATGGATCAGTGTCTGTGTGACTTCAATTAGGCTAATGAGATTGGCTTGCTGCACTAGGAATTACCTGATAAATCCTTATTCAGGGCCAGATGCCCTTAGAGAGGAAGCATGTGGTGTCTATAGATGCAGTTGATGCCTTCCGTGCCCGCTGGACACCACAGGGCCTGGGGTATATTATAGACCCTGACCATCACATTTTGATTTGATGGTTAAAGTTTCCTTTCAATTTTGTTCTTGGTTCGGGCTGTTCTCCCTTCCTTCTGGGCAGCTGCCCCTTTTAATTTGTCGCTAAGTTAATTTAAGTTTGTTTATTTGGTTGATGCCAAAAAAGAGACCCGATAAATCCTTATTTGTGGCCTGGTGCCCCTGTAGAGGGAGTATGCAGTGTCCATGGGTACAGTTGACGCCTTCCATGCCTATTGAGTAACCCCAGGAACTGGGGTGTATTAATCAACCCTGACAATCACATTTTGATTTAATGTTTTAAGTTTCCTTTGTGCTTTGATTTTTGGTTTGGGCTGCTTCTCCCTCCTTTTGGGGAGCTATCTCTTTTAATTTGTCCCTAAATTAATTTGATTTAGTTTAATTAGATGGTACCAGGAAAGAAGTACATGTTAGGTCCTCACTGATGGTTAAATCAAGAGGCCTCATGCTCCTTATTTAAGGCAGGGGTGTGTCAGACCCCAATCTGCATTCAGCAGGGAGCAACTGGAGTACTGGCTGTGTACAGATGTGTGGTGTAAATAAAGTAACTTGGTGATGGGACTTTCATTTCCATGGAGTTATTATTGTACGTTTACCAGATTCCCTTCATTTAGAACATAGAACATAGAACATAGAACATTACAGCACAGAACAGGCCCTTCGGCCTTCGATGTTGTGCCGACCAAAATAAAAAGCAATGCCCCTCCAAACTAAACCATTCCCTTCTCTTCCATATACTTATCAATTAACCTCTTAAACGCCACCAAACTTGGCGCATCTACAACAGCTGCAGGCAGGGCATTCCACTCCCTAATCACTCTTTGAGTAAAGAACCTACCTCTGATATCCGTCCTATAACTATCACCCCTTAATTTAAAGCTGTGCCCCCTCGTGTTAGAATTTACAAACATATTCCCACTTCTAAGAGTGCTTCAGGTATAAAGTCAGAATCCAAAGTGTCTGTAACCCTAACACTCCTCGATATATAACTCAGATGAGGCTCCCTGTTTGGGCAGGCAATCACAACTTCAATCAGGGAGCTTATACTCCAAGAGGCCTATCTCATAGGCCTAGCCAAAGTCATTACAATTTCCTTGTGTATCAAGGCAGACCACTTTGACTTTTGGCCACAATTTAAAACCAGTAATATTGGATCCGTAGGATCAGGATCTCAGTAATAGAGTAAACTGGAGAATTCAGCGTTTGTAGATCAGCCACGTTTTTTTCTTGGTACTCCCATTGACTTTGATCAGGTGGAAATTGGTAGAGGGTAAATCAAGCTGAGGTCTCGCTATCACCTATTTTACAAGGTGGCCCCGTGGCACAGTACCCGAACAGGCACCAGAGTGTGCCGACTCGGGAATTTTCACAGTAACTTCATCACAGTGTTAATGTAAGCTACTTGTAATACCAATATGTAAGCTTCAAGCTAATACTGAACTGAACTCAACAGTATGGGTGCGAGGAAACATCGTTAAAGCACTCTCAGAGTCAGAATCTGCTGCGCGTTCAGTGAACCAGTCAATCCAGCTCTTGTTTCTAGGGCAATGATTTTTCTCCTTTGCCTCTGAAACCTCAGGGATAGAGGGAGAAAGAGCCTTTCACAATCACGCTCATGTTAAATATTATTGAGTGTTCTGTGTCACTGACTGAGGGCGGACTGTCCCTTTTCATTCCTTTGACCGGAGCCTTTAAAAAACAAAACATTCGCAGAATAAAGCTGCAGGCGATGACCTATTTTTATAAAAAAAATCTCTGAGCTGGCTTACACTGGAATTTCCTGGATTGTACATAAGATGACACTAGGCCCTGTGCCCAAATTTCCTGTGCATTGTGTGAGCATAAGCTGACATCAAAATTCCTGGAAACAGTCAAAGTTAATGTAAGTTTTGTAGACCAATGCTTTGAAAATTAAAACCATTGTTACTGGCGAGCTCTCCAGCCAGAACATACCATTCATAGAGTACACTGGGGAGAAGGAAAGGAGAGGGTGCAGAATATAATGTTACTGTCACAGAAAAGTCAGCTTAGTATATGGTAGGCCACATGGATATTAGTCCCTGTGAGGCAACAATGCTAACCACTGTGCCACTGCTGGTCGGAGCTGGGGATAATTCCCCTGCTCTTCTTCAAGATAGTGGCCTGGTTCTTTTGTACCCACCCAGGGAGGCAGATGGGACGTCGCTCTGATGCCCCATTACAGCACCTCCAACAGGACTGAGGCACTGAGGTCCTGTGCTGTTCTGGAGCACCAGCCTTCATTCTTGTGCTGGATTGGGACTTGAACGGAAGCCTTGTGACTCAGAGGTGAGAGTGTTACCAACTGAGCCACAGCTGAGGCTCATTCTTTGTGATGACTTCTTCACTCTGCATCACTGGGTGATATCATAGAATGCCTACATTGCAGAAGGAGGCCATTCAGCCCATTGAGCCTGCACCAACCACAATCCCTGTAACCCCATGCATTTACCCTGCGAATCATCCTGACACTGAGAGGTAATTTAGCATGGCCAATCTACCTAACCTGCACGTCTTTCGGAGGAAAGCAGAGCATGCGGAAGAAACCCAAGCAGACACAGAGGATGGGAATATGCAGACTCGGCACAGAAAGAGCCAGACAGATATGTTTACCTGCTGCCATCAGAACTGATTATTCTGCTTCTTATTATTTGGGAGAGGCAATTTTCTCCCCTTTGCATCTACCTGACCATTGAATATACAAACACAAAATTGCTTTGCAGGAACGGAGCATCTGGTTCAGGAAGCCCGTCGCACATCTGGACCAACATGACTCAACAGTTCAATCCACTCTCTTCTCACCCTCTCACTCTGCAGCCATTGTAATCACTTGGAAGATAAACAAGTGTAGATTCTCTGGGCCATGAAAATTGTCTGTTCCGCCACACAAACTAGTGCTGACTAGTCTCTGCAGGAAGTACACAAGAGCAGAGAGGAGCCCCTGCGGTGATTCTGATGATAGAAAACACAAGGAAAATGGAAGAGGTTGCATTCACTCAGTGGCATTCAACAAACTCAGGGGGTGGGACTTTCTAGTCAAGCACACCTCCCCAAGACCAGAAAATCCCACTCAAGGTCACTGGACCTTTGCATAGTCCGCATTCTGCCCCTTTACGATTCCCATGGCGGACGGGAAATTCTCACCCAGAAGATATCAAAGTCCTTCATGGCCAATTCACCACTTTTGAAGTGAAGTCCAACGGAGTTTAATTTTGATAAAGACGAGGTGATGCATTTTGGTAGATTTACTCAATTAAGAGCAGGACTTACTCAATTAACGGTAAGGTGTTGGTGAAAGCTACAGAACTAAGAGATCTAGAATATGTGTTCACAGAGTGCGTGAAAATCGCAGGGGGACAGAGTGGGGAAGAGGCATTTGGCATGCTTGGTTTCATTGGTCAGAACACTGAATACAGGAGATGCCTTGTTGAAGTTGTATAAGACATTGGTCAGGCCACATTTGCAATACTGCGTACAGTTCTGTTCACCCTGTTATAAAAAGGATATTATTAAATTAGAAAGAGTGCAGAAAAGATGTACTAAGATACAACCGGTATTTGACGGATTGGATTATAAGAAGAGGCTGGATAGACTGGGACTTCTTTCCTTGGAGCGTCGGAGACTTAGGAGTGATCTTATAGAAATCTATAAAATAATGACAGGCATAGATCAGATAGAACGTCAACATCTTTTCCCAAAATGTTAGAGGGCATAGGTTTAAGGTGAGGGGGAGAGATACAAAAGAGTCCAGAGGGGCAATTATTTCACACAGAGTGTGGTGAGTGTCTGGAAAAGTTGCCTTTCAAAAGCAGCCAGCATAATCAAGGATTTTGTGTATCCTGAAGATACTCTCTTCCAAGTTATTTCAAAGAACAAAGAAAATTACATACAGGAACAAACCCTTCAGCTCTCCAAGCCTGCACCATATTGCCCGGCTGTACAAAATTTCCATACCCTTCCGGGGACTGTATCCCTCCATTCCCATCCTATTTATGTGTTTATCCAGATGCCCCGTAAAACTCACTATTGTATCTGCTTCCACTACCTCACCCAGCAGCAAGTTCCAGGTACACACCACTATCTGTGTAAAAAACCTGCCTTGTACATCTCCTTTAAACCTTACCCCTCGCACCTTAAACCTGTGCCCCTAGTAATTGACTCTTCTACTCTGGGAAAAAGCTTCTGACTATCCACTCTGTACATGGCCCTCATAATCTTGGAGACTCAACCTCTGTTGTTCCAGTGAGAACAAATCAAGTTTCTCCAACCTCTCCTCATAACTAATGCCCTCCATACCAGGCAACATTCTGGTAAATCTTTCCTGTACCCACAGAAAAAGATACAAAAGCCTGAGATCACTTATCAACCGACTCAAAAACAGCTTCTTCCCTGCTGCCATCAAACTTTTGAATGTCTCGCATTAAGTTGATCTTTCTCTACAATCTAGCTATGACTGTAACACTACATTCTGCACTCTCTCCTTTCCATGTCTATGAACAGTATGCTTTGTCTGTATAGCTCGCTAGAAACAATATTTTTCCCTGTATACTAATACATGTGACAATAATAAATCAAATCAAATCAAACCTCTGGAGAGAGAGAGAGAGACCAATCGTCAAGTTCATGATTCATGTTAATATTTCAGAGGTAATCTTCTATTCATTTTCAGGCATCGTACTCCAAGAGATCCATCTCACTGGCTTGGCTGAAGCCCCACAACCTCTCAACATCTACCCTCTGAGAATGTTATGGCTGTTCACGTTGGTGAGATTTTCCCATCCCGCTATCGGAGTTTTGGCTGAGTGCCAGATTTTCCGTCTTCGCTGGAGCACGGTGTGAATAGCCAATAAAATTTGCACGCTATGGGTGTGATTTTATGACCTCACTTGGGCGAGGTTGGAAATTCCCAAGGACAACGGAGGTTTCTGTTGTCAGGTCCTTGCTCATTCCGATACCGTGGCGGGCGAGGTGATAGAGTTGCGGCCTGTATGTGTCAATAAGGTCACCCCTCATCATTCTAAACTCTAGTTAATACAGCCCCAATATTCCCAACTTCTCCTCCAAAGATGTGCTGGTTAGGTGTACTGGCCATGCTAAATTCTCCCTCAGTGTACCTGAACAGACACTGAACCGAAGCAACTAGGGGATTTTCACAGTAACTTCATTGCAGTGTGAATATAAGCCTAGTTGTGACTAATAAATAAACTTTACTTTACTTTTACTCAGAAAAAAATCCTTCCATATCCAATGTCAACCTTGTGAACCTTCTCTGGACTGCCCCCAATGCCAGTATATCGTCCCTTTGATAAGGGGACCAAAATTGTTCACAGTATTCCAGGTATGATGCAACATGGACAATTTTAGCAAAACCTCCCTATTTTTACACTCTGGCCTTGGCAGTGCTGCCCACATTCCATGAAAGAATGACTTTCAACACAGGTTTCATTCAATCAGATGACCTCAACATTTATACATCTACATTTATGTTGCTCGAAGCAAGTTCCTTATCCCAGCCGCAGAACCGTAATTGTCTAAAAATGTGAGTTTATGCTATTAAGGGCAACACAGTGGTTAACACTGCTGCCTCACACTGCCAGGAACCCAGGTTCAATTCAGGCCTTGGGTCACTGTCTGGAGTTGGCAATATTCTTCTCGAGTCTGCATGGGTTTCCTCCGGCTGCTCAATTTCCTTCCACTGTCCAAAGATGTGCGGTTAAGGTTGATTGATCATGTTAAATTGACCCTAGTGTCAGGGGATTAGCAGGGTAAATATGTGGGGTTACGGGAATACGGCCTGGGTGAGATTGTGGTCGGTGCAGATTCAATGGGCCGAGTGGTCTCCTGTAGGGATTCTATTGCTGATGAGGTAAAGGAGCTAGTTTTAACAGCGGAAACACAAAGGACTGAATGTTGCTGGTCTGTGATACAGGAGACAGCAATGTTAACAGGACTGGAGAAAGACTGTACTTTTATACGACATCGGTCACAAACACAGCTCATCCCAAAATAAATAATTTTGAACTGTGTTCACTTTTTACAATGTTGGAAATACCACCGTTGGCAAGCTCTATTTCTCCCAGGGCAGTCCTCATCCCAAACAGTGAAGCAGGTTCCAGCGTTATTCAAGCGACTGACTGGTTTTACTTTGCAGAGGAAATGAAATTTAAGATGTAGCGATTAAAAGGCCACAGAAGTTAAAATGGGCAGCACGATGGCAAATGGTTAGCATAAGCTGCCTCACTACGCCAGAGACCCGGGTTTCATTCCCAGCAGGGGTCACTGTCGTGCAGGGTATGCACATTCTCCCCGTGTCTGCGTGGGTGTCCTCCGGGTGCACCAGTTTCCTCCCACAATCCGAAAGATGCACTGCTTAGATGCATTGGCTGTGCTGCATTCTCCCTCCGTGTGGTGACTAGGGGATTTTCACAGTAACTTCATTGCAGTGTTGATGTGAGCCAACTTGCGACACTCATGCATATGTTTTAAAGTGAGCAGACACATTTAAACTGGAAAAAGAGAGGCAAAGGTTAAAAAAAAGAGAAAGAGAAGGAGATAGAAAGTTGAGTAGAGGGAAATACTGCAGTGGGCACCTGTTGTGTTAACTGCTGCCAGATTTCCTGATGAATCATAGAATCCCTGCAGTGCAGAGGAGGCCATTTGGCTCATCAAGTCTGCACCAACCACAGACTCGATCCCCTTAATCCCAGGTATTTATCCTGCTGTTTAGCACGGCCAATCAACCTAACCCTTTCTTCTTTGGGAGGAAACTGGAGCACCTAGAGAAAACCCACATAGACTCAAGGAGAATGAACAAACTTAGCATAGACAGTCACCCGAGGTCGGAATTGAACCAGGCTCTTTGAGGCAACAGCGCTAACTGCTGTGCCACCCAATCAGCGAATGTGTTATCAGCAGAGGTGAAGAAAAAGACTCCCTTGGCAAAAAGAGTGTAAACACAGTAAGAAATCTCGCAACACCAGGTGATGAAGCAAACACTCCGAAAGCTAATGGTTTTTGCTACCAAATAAACCTGCTGGACTTTAACCTGATGTTGTGAGGCATCTTACTGTGCTTACCTGAGTCCAACGCCGGCATCTCCTCATCAAGAACAGTGTGAGCGCCACCTTGACCATCCCCAGACAGAAGGAAAGTAGCAGGAATAGCTTAGTGATCACCCAAGTTCAGGAAAATTAAACTATGTCATGAATACGTAGGAAGATTTGAAAGTACTGGAAGGTGTGTGGTGCATCACCACACCCACCCCGCTTTCACACTGTTAATCAATGGATGTATATTCATACAGCACCTCTCACCCCACATCCACACATATACACCATTGCATTATGACTTATGCTCCTTCCTGACATCTAGGGTGGAACTACAGACAGAGTGAGAAATGAAGAGATGGCTGAATAGCGGGCACTCGAAAATATTTTTACTCTGAAAAATCTGCAGGCTTCTCATCGAAATTAAAGCAATTCGGCCAAGTGCCTTTCTCAGTCTATACTTTCTTTCATTGCTTTTCAGCACAGTTTCCTCAATCATCTCCTTCTATAAGATATATATAGGATATGGAGTGCCTCTGGATTTGGTCCCCAATTCTCTCACTTGCCAACCCCCGACGGGTTTTTGATTTGTCCATTGAATTGTGTCTGGAACGAGACACATTCATGCAAAAAATAGAAAATCGTTGGGCTCCAGTCTGTCTTCATAACAAACCATGGGGTTCCTGATCTGGTATTCCGACAAAGTTTTTGTGATTGTAAGAAATTTAGCATTCTTGAATTTGTCCTGATGAGTGCAAGATGAAAAACTTCAGCTGCACTTTTTAGAAATAGTCAATAAAACTTAAACATTCTTTTTTACCATCGGGGTACCGTGAGATTTCTCGTGGTTTGTATAGACTAAGCAAGTTCCCAGTCTAATCCAGTGCTGAGTGTCAGACTGGAGTTATTTATGGTGCTACAATTTGTTTGAACTCTGCCAGGTTATGGATGAGGAAGAGCAGTCAAGGTTAACAGTTCTGGCCACAATTTAGTGATATTTGGATCTGCAACATTAGGCAAGGACAGGATGGAATTTCACCATTCCATTAGTCTTACAGCCTATTGACAATGAGATACTGGGAATATAAGGCAGGAAAAGAAACACTAAGTTTCTTATAGGTGAATATCCATTTACCGAATTAAGGGGCATGATGATAGGATGTTTATCACTGCTACCTCATAGCGTCAGAGATCCAGGTACAATGCCAGCCTCGGGTCAATGTCTGCATGGAGTTTGCATGTTCTCCTCGTGTCTACATGGGTTTCCTCTGAGCGCTCTAGTTCCCTCCCACTCTCCAAAGATATGCAGGTATGATGTATTGGCCATGTTAAATTGCCTCCTTAGTGTCCTATGCTGTGTCAGTTAGGTGAATTGGCCATGGGAAATGCACAGAATTACGGGGATAGGGCCAGAGTGAGGGATTGGATGAGATGCTCTGTCAGAGAATCCATGCAGACTCGAAGGGCTGAATGACCTTCTTGTGCATTGTAGGGATTCTATGAGACGTTCTAATGATTCACAACCATTTTACTGCGATACAAGAGCTCAGTATAATTTCTAATTTCCTCTGTGCTTTCTTTCTGGACCCTCTCCCTCTCCAGAAGTCGAATACCCCCTCACCCCCACCCCACCAACACTGGGGAAAACCCAGCTCCTAAATGCAAGTTTCAATGAACAACAGCTGTTTTTAACTCACTCTGAAGCGAGTCCTGGTTTTACAAACATTGAAACATGGAAAACAGGAGCAGGAAGAGGCCTCACAGCCCTTGGAACCTGTTCAGCCATTCCTTATGATCAACTCAGTGCTGATTTCCTCTCATATCATTTGATCCCTTTACTCTTGAAGAAACCTGAATTCCAGACATTGTCATGTAAACCATTTGGCCCATCGCCATGTCTGGCAAATGTTTTCCCTGACCCGTATCATGACTCTGCATCCAACTGAACTTGCTGGTATAGTCTGTTGGTATAACTCCCTTCCTTTCCATCCATGACATATTGTTCTTTTAACCTATCCCTTCCACAGCAGTCTTGCGATAAAACCTATGAGCGTGTTAAACAACGCTAAACATTTTGAGGATGAGCCTATAGAGATGATGACAAACTAGTCCCAGCTAAGGCTGTGTGGATGCTTTAAATGACCAATCCTCCTGATATAAAACAAAACATCACCCACTCATTGCAATCCACTTCACGCCGACGTTATCTGTATTTGTTATTCCAAAAATCAATGCTTTTTATTTTTTGTTACGAGTGTGTTGCTCCTTATGTTGTACAGAGACAGGATGATTGCAAAGGGGAAAGGGTGAGGGAGTGGGTTGGGAATTGACTTCTGTGATGGCCCTGTCCTTTCATCAGCTTATGTACAACAGAACTGTCAGCTTCGGGGGCGGCAACACTGCTTCCTTCATCTCTCTGTCGCAAAATGCTCCAAAATAGACTAGGTTCAGACTGACAGTTGCAGTTTGATGATAAAAGACGATGCAAGTTATCCTTCATAAACTCAACTGTGTTGCACAACTCCACATACAAACACCAAATTCCCAGTGCCACCTGTAGCCCCTTTGTATTTCAATGACTTCTATTGAATTTTGCTGGAGTTCAGACAAATGAGGGGGGGAATCTCATAGAGACTTACAAAATTCTAACAGGACTAGACAGGGTAGATGCAGGGAGGATGTTTCCGATGGTGAGGAAGTCCAGAACCAGGGGTCACAGCCTGAGGATTCAGGGTAAACCATTTAGGTTGGAGGTGAGGAGGCGTTTCTTCACCTGAAGAGTGGTAAGCTTGTGGAATTCATTACCTCAGGAAATAGTTGATGTCAAAACATTGAGTGCGTTCAAGAGGCAACTGGATATAGTACTTGGGGTGAATGGAATCAAAGCTTATGGGGAAAGAGCAGGATTAGGCTATTGAGTTGGATGATCAGCCATGATCGTGATGAATGATGGAGCAGGCTCAAAGGCCGAATGCCCTCCTCCTGCTCCTATCTCCTTTGTTTCTATGTAATAATTAACATCAAATTCGAACTTCAGTGGAAGGAAGTTCTGTTAACACATTCTAACAGTCCAGGGTTGGCATGAAAGTCTCTGACAATGAAGACATCAAGTCAACTGGCACTTCTTGCTGACTTTATCCCTGGGCTGAAGACATCCTGATCTTTAAATAAGCACGATTTAACTCAGTATGAGATGCAATCTATCTCCAACGTATTCCAAACATTGCTTTCTTCATAAGGGTAGAGAGCTCTTCATCTTAATCCAAAGGTACGTAGGTTCGGTGGATTGGACACGATAAATGTGTATGATTACAGGGTGAGGGAGAGGACCTGGGTATGATGCTCTGTTGGAGAGTTGGTATAGACTTGATGGACTGAATGGCCTCTTTTGCACTGTGGAGATCCTGTGATTCTACTACGAGAATGCAGCAACTCAAGGTTATTCGAATGCATCCTCCAAATCATGATCTTGAATGATCTAGAAGGGCTGCAGGTTCTCCACACCAACTCCCCCTTTTAAAAACATATTTTTACTCCATCCTTGAAGTTACAAAGCCAGTGCTCAAAGTGCATCGAGCAAACCTAAATCCATCTCCTTTCTTGCTCCAAAAACCAAATTCAAATTCCAATTGAATCCAATTCGCTGTCCCTGCCAGAGAGACAAACAAGATTCAAGCTGGCAGGATAAGGCATTGCGTCCTACCTTGGGCTTGATCTGACGCTTGGTCTTAGAGAACACTTCCCCTAAGTTCACTCCCGAGCCGCATGCTATCCTGACTTGGAAAAAATAACACTGTTCCTTCACTGTTGCTGGAACTCCCTCCCTAACAGCACTGTGGAAATACCTAAATCACCCAAACATTGGGGAGTCAAAAAGACAGCTTCATCACCACCAAAAGGTCTATCTGAAGTGAAGGGCTGCCTGATGTAATTGGGGGTCCCCTCCCTAAATCTCTCCTCCTCACTTCCTCCCTTTTCTCCTTTAAGATACCTCTGATAAACTACCCCCTTAACCAAGGAAGGTGCAGTGATACAGTGGTTAGCACTGCTGCCTCACAGCCCCGGGGACCTGGGTACAGTTCCATCCTTGGGTGTCTGTGTGGAATTTGTATGTTCTCCCTGTGTCTGCGTGAGTTTCTTCTGGGGACTCCAGTTTCTTCCCACAGTCCAAAGATGTGTGGGTTAGGTTGATTGGCTAAATTGACTCTTAGTGTCAGGTGGATTATAGAACATAGAACATTACAGCGCAGTACAGGCCCTCTGGCCCTCGATGTTGTGCTGGCCAGTGGACCCTCTAACCTAAACTATTCCAATATCATCCATATGCCTATCCACCGAACATTTGAATGCCCCCAAAGTAGGCGAGTCCACAACTGCTGCAGGCAGGGCATTCCACGCCCTCACCACCCTCTGTGTAAAGAACCTGCCTCTGACATCCGTCCTATAACTACCACCTCTTAATTTAAAGTTATGTCCCCTCGTGTTGGTCATCACCATCCAAGGAAAAAGGCTCTCACTATCCACTCTATCCAATCCCTTGATCATCTTATACGCCTCAGTTAGGAAGGTAAGTAGATGGGGTTTGATGGGATTGTGGTCAGTGCAGACTCAATGAGCCAAATAGCCTCCTTCTGTGCTTAGAAATTCTATGATGATTCCAGTTTTTATCCATCTGCACTAATTTTTATCCTAATATCACCTCATAAGGTTTGGTGCCAAATTTGATAATTGCCCATATCAAACATCTCAGGCCGTTTGACTGTAACAAAAACTTGCATTTATGTGATGCAGTTTAATGCAATAATTTATTAAAAGTGCTTCATTATGCTATTGATTAAAACAGTGAATCTTCAGCAATGGTTGGCTTGCATTAGTTGAGTGCCATTAACACATATTGAACAATATTTTTAACATAACTTTGAAGCAGAAAGAGAAATTCCCATGAATAATGAGGTAAGTTGTGCAGGAAGGGAATACTGGCCCAATCTGCACAGTGGTTAGTTACTACTGACTCACAGCGCCAGGGACTCGGGTTCAATTTCTGGCTTGGATCACTGTGCAGAGTCTGCATGTTCTCTCTGTGTCCGCGAGGGTTTCCTCTGATTTCCTCCCACAATCCAAAAGACGTGCTGGTTAGGTACATTGATCATGTTGCATTCTCCCCGAACAGGCACCAGAATGTGGTGACTAGGGGATTTTCACAGTAACTTCATTGCAATGTTAATGTAAGCCTAGTTGTGACACTAATAAATGAACTTAAACTTTGAGCTATGTTTCCTGTTAACTTGGCCCTCTACTGGAAGATGGTAGAATTGCTGAATTATCCTTCATCCTCCCACTATAGAATCATAGAATCTCTGCAGTGCAGACGGAGGCCAATCGGCCCATTGAACCTACACCGACCACAATCCCACCCAGACCCTGTTCCTATTAATGCCTCTGAGACCAAGTGGGGAAATTGAGTCAATCAACCTAATCCACATATCTTTGGACTGTGGGAAGAAACAGGAGCTCCTGGAGGAAACCCATGCAGACATGGGGAGAATGTGCAAACTCCATACAGATAGTCACCCTAGCTGAGAATTGAACCTGAGTTCCTGGCAGTGTGAGGCAGCAGTGCTAACCACTGTATCACCATGCTGCTCCAACTGTGAAATGTTCCAATATTATTTAAAAATCATTATTTATTTTAAATGAGTTTCTATCTCAGTGACATTAGGGGACGAGGGACTATCAACTAAATACTGTAAAACTCTAAACAGTCACTTCTATGTTTCTTACTTTCTTAATTGGCCCAAATGTTTTCAATATTCACAGAATTGCAAATGTGCAGAAGAGGCCCTTCAACCCATCAAGTCTGCATTGATGCATGAAAGGCTCTGCCCACCTAATCCCACTCGCCAGCTCTTGGCCCATAGTCTTGAACAATGTGATGTGCCAAGTACTCATCCAGGTACTTTTTAAGGGATATGAGACTCCACCATCCTCCCAGGTAGTGCATTCCTGACCTTCATCACCCTCTGGATAAAAAAGTTTTCCTGAAATCCCTCCTAAACCTCCCATTCTTCACTTTTAACTCGTGTCTCCTTGTTCCTGACCATTTAACTAAGGGGAACAGGTGCTCCCTATCCACACTCTCTATATTGAAATTCAGTCACTGAAATAATACAATTTGAGCTTGTCTGTTTGTCCCTACAGATGGATGTACAATATTCTCTGACACTTCAAGGAGCAGGGTGTTCTTTTGGTATTCAGTCTCTTAGCTAACAACTGAGAAATAAACAAAATGGCCTTTCATACCACTGCTGTTTTGTGGGATCCGGTTTTCACACAGACTGGTTGTCATGTCCAGCTGCCTCACTGCACATCGTAGTAACTAACTGGCTGTGAAGATGGCTTGACAGTATGAAAAGTGCCAGCAAGTTCTCTTCCTCTTGTTCTTCAAATACACTTTACATTCACAAGGAAAACGCTGATTTCATTGATATGCACTGCAGCAACTCACCAAGGCTCCTTCAACAGAACCTTCCAAAACATATAACCTCTACCTCCTAGAAGGACAAAGACAGCAGATACACCGGGACATAGCCAACTGGAAGTTCGCTCCAAGCCACTCACTGTCCTGACTTGGAAATATATTCCTTCACTGAGGCTGGGTCAGAATCTTGGAACTCCCTCCCTAAAGTGCTGTGGGTGTACCTCCGCCACATGGTTTGGAATGGTTCAAGAAGGCAGCTCAACACCACCTTCTCAAGGGCAATTGAGGTTGGGCAATAAACACTGGCCTTTCCAACAATTACTGCATCCTGTGAATGAGTTAAACATTATTTTTTTTTGTCATTTGTTCAGAGGGTATGACTGACCAGGTCGGCTACAACTCAGGATTTTGACCCACGACAGTGAAGGAACAGTGACATATTTCCCAGTCAGAGTGGAGAGTGGTTTAGAGGGGCACTTCTGAGTGGTGGTTTTCCTGGGTATCTACTGCCCTTGTCCTTCTATGAGGTGGAGATGCCTGCATTGGACTGGACACAGTAAGAAGTCTCACAATACCAGTTTAGAGTCCAACAGGTTTATCCGGAATCACGAGCCTTCGGAGCACTGTTCCTTCATCAGGGTGAGTGGAGGTAGGCTCACAAACACGGCATATATAGACAAAGACACAATTGCAAGATAATTACAGATTAAATGTAAAGGATGGTTGGAATGTGAATCTTTAATGCTAATTAAATCTTTACAGATACTAAGAGCGTGCTGTAGTGAAGGATAATCAGAGATTCATATTCCAACAATTCTATGGATTTCTATAAAGCATTTGATAAGGTTCCCCACAGTAGGCTATTGCAGAAAATATGGAGGCATGGGATTGAGGGTGATTTAGTGGTTTGGAT
The DNA here is from genome assembly GCA_024679065.1 of Sphyrna mokarran. NCBI lineage: Eukaryota > Metazoa > Chordata > Chondrichthyes > Carcharhiniformes > Carcharhinidae > Sphyrna > Sphyrna mokarran. The sequence continues at coordinate 44,803,451 of JAGIQG010000018.1, forward strand.
CAGAAGTTGGCTAGCTGTAGGAAGACAGAGTTGGTGATTTTTTTGGGAAATGTTCGTCCTGGAGTTCAGTTGCTAGTGGTGTACCACAAGGATTTGTTTTGGGGCACCTGTTGTTTGTCATTTTTATAAATGATCTGGATGAAGGCATAGAAGAATGGGTTAGTAAATTTGTGGATGACATTAAAGTCGGTGGAGTTGTGGACAGTGTAGTAGGATGTTACAGCTTGCAGAGAGACATAGATAAGCTGCAGCTCTGGGTTGAAAGGTGGCAAATGGAGTTTAATGCAGAAAAGTGTGAGGTGATTCACTTTGGAAGGAGTAACAGGAATACAGATTGCTGGGCTAATAGTAAGACACTTGGTAGTGTGGATGAGCAGAGAAATCTCCGTGTTCTTTGCATAGATCCCTGAAAGTTGGCACCCAGTTTGATAGGGCTGTTAAGAAGGCTTACAGTGTGTTAGCTTTTATTGGTAGAGGGATTGAGTTTCGGAGCCATGAGGTCATGATGCAGCTGTACAAAACTCTGGTGCAACCGCACTTGCAGTATTGTGTACCAATCTGGTCAGCACATTATAGGAAGGATGTGGAAGCATGGGAAAGGGTGCAGAGGAGATTTACCAGGATGTTGCCTGATAAGATGGGAAGGTCTTATGAGGAAAGGCTAAGGGACTTGAGGCTGTTTTCATTAGAGAGAAGATTTGGAGATGACTTAATAGAGATATACAAGATGATCAGAGGATTAGATAGGATGGACAGTGAGAGCCTTTTTCTTCAGAGGAGACATGGTATAGCTCTAAATTGAGGGGTGATAGACATAGGACAGATGCCAGAGGTATGTTCTTTACTCAGAGGGCATGGAATGCCTTACCTGCAACAGTAGTGGACTTGCCAACATTAAGGGCATTTAAATGGTCATCGGATAATATTGGATGATATTGAAATAGTGTAGGTTAGATGGGCTTTAGATTGGTTTCACAGGTCGGCACAACATTCAAGGCCAAAGGGCCTGTACTGCGCTGTAATGTTCTGTGTTCTATGTTCACCTTCTAATCTGTATTTTTTTGCAATTGTGTCTTTGCCTATATATGCAATATTTGCAAACTAAACCCTACTCGCCTGGTGAAGGAGCAGCACTCTGAAAGCTTAGGATTCCAGATAAACCTGTTGGACTTTAACTTAACATTGAGAGACTTTTGACTTGTCCTTCTAGATGAAAGAGGTTGTAAATTTAGAAGGTGCTGAAGGAGTCTTGTTGATTTGCTGCAGCGCATCTTGCAGATAGGAACATCGGAATTATGAGCAGAAGTAGGAAATTCAGCTCTTTGAGATGGTACACACTGCTGCCATTGTGATGGGATTGAATGTTTAAGGTGATGGATGGGGTTCCAATCAAGCGGGAATTGTTGATTTCAGTCATTCACACTAGACAGGTTGTGGATTTGACATTTGGCTTGTGCTGTGGTGGTAATACAGGGGACTACAACTGGCCACTGTATATCTGGATTAGGAATGAGAAAAGTCAAGCAGCCAATCTGTTAAAATTTGCCCGTGTCCTATAGTTAATGTCATCTTGATGTGACTACCAGAATTAGAATTTGTATTAACATCAATTATTGACCACAATAATGGGAATAGGAACTAAAGTGGACATGTTGGCTACATTCCATGTGCAAGCATTGGCCAAAACAATGCAGTAACATTTAATCATTTAGGATTGTTTAGGTCATCCTGTTCCTTTCATATCAACTACTTAACTCTTCAACAATCGAGATAGACATTCTATCAAGTCTGGAAGTTACATGTTGGGGAGGAACTCATTTTAATATCTATACTGCATATTATGCGAAATAACTCATTAAGAAATGAAAAAAAATTATCAGGGAACAGCCCCTTTAAGGATAGAGCTCAGATGATATCGAGAGGGATTTTGGGTGTTATTTTACCATTTTTAGTCTAAGTATTGAATGGGTGTAGAATTGGGAGAGTTTCAGATCCATTTTTGGGTTTCTAGGCCTCCATATGCATGCTGGCTGCAATTTGGGTACCTGGCACTTTAAAAATCCACTTATTTGCAATTTGGGTGCCTGGCAGTTTAAAAGTCACTCCAACTATAATTTGGGTGCCTAACACTTTAAAAATCCTCTCATTTGCAATTTGGGTACATGGCACTTTAAAAATCATCCCTTCTGTAATTTGTGTGCCCGGCACTTTAAGACTGTTAGTCAGAGCGCAACCTGATGCTGGCTGTCTGCAGAGTGATGTAAATACTCCCTGTCTGACCCCGCTCAGTCTGGATTAGATATCCATTGCACCAGCTGGTTATGCTGCATGTCCTCAGGATAAGGCTCTCTCAGAGTCTTCCAGCACACACTGGGGACAGAGACGTGGGGAAATGGGGTCCTTCTGGAACATGAGTACACCCTGGGAGCAGCACTATACCTGGCTTGCAAGGCATGGGGTAACCCAGTGAAATAGCGTGTGACCCGGTGGAGGTGAATTTCTCACACCCACACCAATAGTTTAAAAGACAAAAGTAACAACATTGCCATATTGGAGAGTTTATTTTGTTTCATAAAGACAAGGAACAAACTAGATCATCGGAAATTGTTGCAGCACAAATATCCTGTTTACTGTCCCTTATCAGCCTTCCTTTATCAATATGTGGTCATCTATAATTCTCCATCTCTTCACTTCCCAGCTTGATGCTGCAAGGCCAGACTTGGCAAATGATGTATTGGAATGTCAACCCAGCATTCACACTGTCATTCATTCTCGCCAAGGCACAGAGGTCACTTCCACGTTGGAGAACACTTTGAAAGCTTCGTAGAGGCATCGAGTCATTGAGAGGTTTACACATGGAAACAGGTCCTTCAGCCCAACTTGTCCATGCTGCCCTTTTTTAAAAAAAAACCTAAGCTAATCCCAATTGCCTGCGTTTGGTCCATATCCCTCTATATCATCATATCTATCTATGTAACTATTTAAATGCTTTTTAAAAGGTAAAATTGTACCAAACTCTAATACTACATCTGGCAGCTTGTTCCAAGCACTCAACACCCTCTGTGTGAAAACAATTGCCTCTTGGGACACTTTTGTATCTCTCCCCTCTCACCTTAAACCTATGTCCTCTAGTTTTAGACTTTCCTATCTTTGGGAAAAGGTGTGACTATCTAGCTGATCTAAACTATTTTATAGACCTCTATACGATCACCCCTGGGTGCTCCAGTTTCCCCCCATATTCCGAAAAACATGCCAGTTAGATGCATTGGCCATGTTAAATTCTCCCTTAATGTACCCAAACGGGTACTGGGATGTGGCAACTGGAGGTTTTTCACAGCAACTTCATTGCAGTGTTAATGTAAGCCTATTTGTGACACTAATAAATAAACTTTAACCTTGAATACTGGCAACTAGAGCAATAAATGCTGGCCAGCCAGCGACGCCCATGTCTCATGAATGAATAAGGAAAACTTCATTTATAAAGCCCAAGATCCCATATTTTCACTAATTGCACTCTGAATATATCTACAAAGTTGAACTGTTGAAATTTCCTGGAAGTCCAATGCGTTGGTACAATGATCAAGAAGAACTGAGGTTTTATCTGCAATTATGTAGTGAATAAAAAGTGAGTCATTTGTCAATGACTCTAGATTTATTTATGAGTAGTTTAGAGTAATAATTTAATTGATTGTGACTAAAGAATGCAATTGGCTTAACGAAATATGTTCCACACATTATCTTGAGCAGCCAATTAAGCATTCACGGATCAGAACTGCTCATAGTATCCCTAAATGTCTGAAGTTTCCTCCGTGAAAACTCAGCTTTCCAATTCCCAGATCCATTAGATTGTGAGAGAGAAACGCAGGCTGAAGTCTGCCTCCAAAAACTTGAGGATTGCCCATGCTGAGATGAGCACAGGCCAGAGATTGAAAATGGGCCAGTTCTGTACGGCTCATTGGATCAACTGAGCCCTGTCTCCGCTGACCATCTTTAGTCTTTTGATTCAATTCTTACAAGAGGAATTATTGACAAAGCAATGCTGTTCTGCAGGAGATTGTATCAGGTTAACAGTCTAAAGTGTTTCACAGAAATGAGAAGCAGAAGTAGGCCATTCAGCCCTTCAAGACTGATTTATTTTGATCATGGCTGATATCAAATTCAATATCCTGATCCCTTTCTTCCTCCCATATCCTTTGATCCCTTTACCCCAAGAGATATATCTAATTTCTTTTTGAAATTACACAACTTTTTGGCCATCTCAGATATATGATGTTGTCTTTTTCATCAGAGGGTCCTGCGGCACAGTGCGGGTAGCGTCACTTCTCTGGGTTTGAATCCTACTCAATGGCCACAAAAAGTGTGTTCATCATATGGCCAAACAGGTTGATTATCAACTGGTAAATCCTCTCAATGTGCCGATGGTGGGTGGTAAGAATGGGAGAGGCTCTTGGCCAGCCATGCTTGATGCATAATTTTTCTTCCTTTAGTCATTCAGAGGATGTAGGCATCATTGCCTGGGCCAGCTACGTTATTATTCATCCTTCATTGGCCTTGAGAAGGTGATGGTGAGCCAGCATCTTGAACCTCTGAAGTCCATGTGGTGTATACCCAGAGGTAGATACTCCATGCCATTGAAGTACCAGGATTTTGATCTAACGACAGCGAAGGAATGACGATATATTTCCGAGTCAGGACGATGACTGACTTGGAGGGGAACTTCCGGTTGGTGGTGTTTCCAGGTATCTGCTGTCCTTGTCATATGGGTGGTAGATGTCGTGCATTGGGAAGCTGTTGCAAAAGGTGTCCCTTGAGCTATAGTCTGCAATGACAAGCGAGTGACCTGTTCCAGAAGAAATCTAGCTGTGGAAACGGATGTAGTAACAGATGTCTCATGTGCCACTAGGGAAAGGAAATCATAGAATTATGGAATTCCCACAGTGCAGGAGGAAGCCATGTGGCCCATCGAGTCTGCACTGACCTTCCAAGAGACTCATACCTGGGTCTTATCACCTATATATTTGCCCCTAACTGATACACCTTGGGACACTACGGGGCAATTTACCATGGCCAGTCCACCTAACCTGCTCATCTTTGGACTGTGGGAGGAAAGTGGAGCACCCGGAGGAAATTTACGCAGACATGGAAAGAATGCGCAAACTCCACATAGATAGTGAACCAAAGCTGGAGTGGAACCCGGGTTCCTGGCACTGCGAGGCAGCTGTGCTAACTGCTGTGCCACTACGCTGGGCAGTCGGTGGTGGGGTGGGGGTGAGGGATATTCTGGCCTCCCCGCAGTGTGTTTCTCAGGGCATGAACAACCAGAAAATTCCACTGGAATCTTTTCAATTGTACTTTTTTGCGGAAGTGTTTATTGCGAAGGTGTTACAATCGGCGAATCACTTTCTGATTTAGAAATTCCAGAGTGTAGCCAGCTGCCACGGAAACATTTAACCATTTTGTTCACATTATCTTTTCTGGGATCACTTGCTTAATCTTTCATCGACTTCCAGCCTTGAGAACACCAGCTTTTCCAACAGGTTTTACCAAGGGCCGGCCCCTAGGGAGCTGAGAGCTTTCTCTTGGGATTTCCTCTGACTGATGGTAATTTTCTCAATGGAGTTGGTTCAGCAGCTGCTGATAAAGATGAAAATGAACTTGATAAGACTGACTGGAATTCAATAATGTGCCGGAATTTGATTCTTCAACAATTAATTCGTGTCAAAATAACAATTTTGACAATGACATTTTTATTTTGTTAAGAAGGATGATGTTCATAGTAATGTTCATAGAAATGTAGTTCGTACTTGATCCATCTCTTGCGATTGGCAGATAAAATCCCTACAATGCTGAATTTTGCATTCTTTTTGAGCTTATTTATTCCTGTCACAAGTAGGCTTACATTAACACTGCTGTGAAGTCACCGTGAAAATCTGGCCATTCGGCCCATAAAACCTGCACTGACAACAATCTCACACTGACCCTATTCTCCGTAATCCCATATATTTATCCTGTTAATCCCCCTGATACTAAGGGTGGGATTTTCCAGCTGCGTCTCCCCCCCCCCCCACAGACACACACACACACACACACACACACACATACACACACAAGACTGGAAATTTCCACCTGAACTCAAATGGGCCTTTGTATGGTCCACCCATGTTCCACCCATGGTGGGCAGGACAGGAAAATTCTGCTCTTAGGGGCAATTTAACATGGCTAATCCAACTAACCAGCACATCTTTCGGACTGCAGGAGGTGTCCAGAGCACCCGGAGGAAACTCATGCAGACACGGGGATACTGTGCAGACTCCACACAGACGGTGATCCAAGGCTGGAATTTAAAAATGGGTCCCTGGCACTGTGAGGTATCCGTACAATCGCTGTGCCACCATGCTACAGGAATAAAGAACAGGTTAATATTTCAGTCAGCGACCTTCAATAGAACGGAAAGATGAACATACTTTTTACATAAACCAGGGATGCAAAAGAAGTCAACAATAGCTACAGGGGAGGCACTGCTGGTTAGCACTGCTGCCTCACTACGCCAGCGACTCAGGTTCAATTCCAGCTGTGGCTCACTATCTGTGCGGAGTTTTTGCAATCTTTGTGTGCGTGGGTTTCCTCAGGGTGCTCCAATTTCCTCCAAAGATTGGCCATGCTAAATTGCCCTTTAATGTCAGGGGGATTGTAGGGTAAACGCACAGGGCTATGGCGATAGGGGCTAGAAAGGATTGTTGTCTTGATGGGCCGAATGGCCTCTTCTGTACAGTAGGCATTGTATGAAGTGGTTCCGTTAACGGGCGAATTCGTTGCAACGTAACTGAAGAAGCTTAGAAATTGTCAGCTGCTGCGTGGAATTCTGTCAGTGAACCAATGTGCAGGTATCACTACGAGTTATAGAGAGGTCCGCCTGGAGAGAAAAGCTGAAAGCAAAGGTGAGAGGAACTCTGAAAATGTACGGGCCCCGAATTGAAACAAAATGGTTGGAACTTGGAGAGCTTTGGGGGAGATCTGAACATGCTGAAAGTCAAGACTCAGACCATTGGTCTGCAGAATGTCCATAATAAAAGATCAGATACTGTCCCTGACGTTGGGCTTGGGCAGAACATAAGAAATAGGAGCAGGAGTAGGCCAACTAGCCCTTCAAAACTGCCCCACCATTCAATAAGATCGTAGCTGATCTGAAGTGGATCAGTTCCACTTTCCCGCTTTCTCCCTTAATTCCCTTGTCTATCAGAAATCCAAAGGTGGTAAATAACACTGCAGGGGATGGGGCTGGGATGGGAGTTGAACTCTCGAATCACAAAGTCACACTTGCAAGCAGAGGGGATACGTTCAGCAAGGCAGTCATTTCATCTGTGTTTGGTCTCTGCAGTATAAAAGGGCCTGCACTGTGAATGTAGGTGAACGAGAGTAGATGATGGCTGTTCATTCCTTTGGGTCCTTTTCCACGGTTCAATGAGATCATGTACTTCAACACCACTGATCCACCTCCACTCTGTTTCCATTCGTGCACCTAATTAACATAAAAAAAATACTGTGCTCCCAATCCGTCTGCCACTGGAATTCTAGCACGCGCAGGCCAGGCCATGTGAATATCTAGGTGCCACTGCCAGCAGGGACAGAGAATTTGGCACTCAGCCAAATCTCCATTCACACAGCGGGACCAATAAATTCCACCAGCATGAATAGCTGGAAAATTCCAACCCTAGAGTTTTGCAGCACAGAAAGAGGCCCTTCGGCCCATTGTGTCTGTGCTGGTCATCATGCATCCATTTATTCTAACCCAACATTTAGTCCATAGCCGTGTAGCCTATGGTGTTTCAAATGTTCATCTAAATGCTTCTTAAGTATTCTGAGGATTCCTGCCTCTATCATCCAGATTCCCTGTGGGTGAAAACATTTTTCCTCAAATCTCCTCAAAATTTCCTGCTCTTAACCTTAAATTTATGCCTCTTGGTTACTGACCCTTTTATGAAGGAGAAAAGTTTCTTCTTAGCTACCCCATCTATGTCCCTCATAATTTTTTACACCTCAATCATGTCCCCCTCCCTCAGCTTCCTCTGCTCCAAAGAAGATAACCCCAGCCTCTCTTCATAGCTGATTTGCTCCAGCCCAGGCAATCACCCTAGTGAATCTCCTCTGCAAGCTTTCTAGTACAATCACATCTTCCCTCTAATGCGGCATCCAGAACTGCACACAATAATCTAGCTGCGGCCTAACAAGCACTTTATATCCTATGAACAGAGTTAGGGTATTTGCTTTTCCAAGGCAGCAGGAAACGTTGCCAGCCCGACACCTGGTACTGTCCAGCAGGCACCCCGAGCACTGCAGCCTGGCATCTTGGCACTGCCTAGTAGGTAGGGCCAAAGACAGGGGTGGGCCTCATTGGAGGTGGGGGGGGAACCTAAGGGAAGGTGGAGGGGGGGTTGCACACCTGAAATAGGAGTCTGGCAGGCCAGGGGTGGGGAGAGTGAGTGGGGGGGGCCGGGGGGGTGGGGTGGGTGGAGAATCGGCCAGGCTGGGATGTGGGTTGATTAGCTGGACTGGGGTGCTGGAGGGTAATCGGTCAGGGGAGGCCAGTGATCACACAGATCAGGTCATACAGATTAGAGAGAGAGAGAGAGAGAGAAAGATTTGCGCGTGTGCAAGGGTGCCCTCTGGAGTGAGCAGCTGAAAACATTTGGACTGCATTTCATCACATTCATGGGATGGCAACAGTCTTCAAATTTCCTGGCAGCTCCTCCTTGTCTCTTTTTATATGTCCTTTTATAAATACAGAATCTTTACAGTGCAGAAGGAGGCCATTTGGCCCATTAGTCTGCACTGACTGTCTAAAAGAGTATTCTACGTCCCACTCCTTATCCCCACAACTTTACACATTCTTTCTATTCAGATAACAATCCAATTCCTTTGTGAATACCTTAATTGGACCCGCCTCTTGTTCCAGATTCCAACCGCACTCTGGGTGAAATGTTTTATCCTCACTGCACCTTTGCCTATTGTTTCCAATCTGAGCCCTCTAGATTTTGATACTCTCATTAGACAGAACAGTTTTTCACTATTTACTCTTTCCATACCCCTCTGGACCTTGGGAAACCTCTAAAAAGCCTCCTCTCAAGTCTTCTTTTCTTCAAGGAAAACAGTCCGCACTTCTCCAATGTATCCTCAAAGCTACAGCTCTTCATCCCTTAAATAATTCTTGCCAACCTCCCTGTATCCTCCCTTGATGTCTTCATGTCCTTCCTCAAGTATGGTGCCTAGAGCTGGATATAGTACACCAGATGAGGCCTAACCAGTGTCTTATGTGGAACTCTTTGCCGCAGAAGGCTGTGGAGGCCAGGTCATTGAGTGTCTTTAAGATGTAGATAGATTCTTGATTAATAAGGGGATCAGGGGTTATGGGGAAAAGGCAGGAGAATGGGGATGAGAAAAATATCAGCCACGATTGAAAGGGGGAAGCAGACTCAATGGGCCGAGTGGTCTTATCCTGCTCCTATATATTCTGGTCTTATAGTTAATGATTAAGTCATGGAATCTCATCACAGACGAGGTGAGGAAAATAATGACTGCCAACAGAATAAGCTGACAACTTTGTACATTTTGGCTGATGGATGATGGTTTATTTTGGACTTCACTCAAGATTTTGTTTTGGAATTGTGACAAGCTGTGTGGGTTCAAATCAAGAATGGACGCCAAGCCCTCAAAAATATTATTTCTGTAAAAGTCAACTCTTATGTTTTTACTTAAAATATTGGATATATTCAATGCATCAACTGTGTTGTTTTCATCTGTACAATTGGTTACCTCTGCACAAAAACTCCATTCAATTTGATTTATTATTATTAGTAATAATTTATTATTATTTATTATGGGCCATATGGCCTCCTTCTCCACTATAGGGATTCGATGAGCCGTTCGTTTCACCAATTTCAAGAGGAAATTCGGGAGAAACCCCTTTGATCAGATGGAGGTTAGAATATGGAAATTTATCTATGAATCACAAGTAGCTTACATTGATACTGCAATGAAGTTACTATGAAAATCCCCTAGTTGCCACACTCCATGCCCGTTTGATACACTGAGGGAGAATTTAGCACGGCCAATGCATCTAACCAACACATCTTTCGGATTGTGGGAGGAAACTGGGGCACCCGGAGAAAATCCACGCAGACGCAGGGGAGAACGTGCAGACTCCTTACAGACAGTGACCCAAGCTAGGAATCGAATCTGGGTCCCTGGCACTGTGAGATAGCAGTGCTGACCACCGTGCTATTGCGCTACCCTGTCTATCCAATAAGATTCCTTCATAATCCTGAAGCCCTTAATGACTAGTATCAATGCATTTAAAGGGAAGCTGAATAGGTACAAGTGAAAATGTAATGGAAGAATACTTTGATGGAGTTAAATACCAAAAGGTGGAGGATGGCCTTGTGGGAAGCACAAACGCTCGCATGAACCTGTTGGACCAAATAGCCTCTTTCAGTGCTATAAATACAATGCAACTATGAAAGCCTCCTTAGCCATTTATTATTAGTAGTGGTCTATTTTGCTTCATATATTCCCAGTCTTTTCTGCTGTTTTAGTTTGAGGCGATTGATGTAGAAATAGTGTTAGGAAATCGATGATGGCATAAATTGTAAGAACAGGAAGTAAACGCAAACAGGAAATGCATAATAGACTTTTAATATGCTGTATATAAATAAAAATTCAATTCAGCACTACGCAGATTTATTGAGGGGCTATGTATCTGCACAAAGGCTCCCCAGTAACCTAAATGCAATGCTCTTATAATGTGGCCAGATCTTCTCACAACACATTTCTTTTCACTTAAACATTTTTTTGTTTCCCATACCTCACGTGTGCACAACAGGAAATCATTTCATCCAAGGTTACGAGATGTTTCTGACAACTCTCGTGTACTATACCTTTCCTGTCCTTTTTTGACTACACACTGAGCAAATTTCTCTTCTTCTTTGTTGCTTTTCTCGTTTTTCTAATTGTGCTCCAGTACAAATTATTTCCCCCGTGGATAGAACCACTGCATCACAAAAATTACTGTGTCGCATTCTCACCCAGTGAATCGTTCAGCTCGCGTTTGACTGGGAAATTGAAAGATTGCAAGAAGAAAGCCGGACTGTGCACACTTAACTGTTCATTTTCTTCTCAAGGGGTCCATTACCTTGTTATGGGCAAATTGAAGCTATTTCATTTGGTCTTCTTCAGCCAGAATATAAACGATCTCATTTGATAAAAATGGAAAACAGCACAATTTCTGGTGTTCTAAAAATCTGAGCATAATTGCAACATAGAATATAAAGTAATGGTCATCTCTTGATTTTAAAGTCAGAATCAGAGCGGCATAGTATTTATTTCTTTATTAGTCATAAGTAGGCTTACATTCACAAAGCGATGAAGTTAGTGTGAAAATCCCTTAGTCAATGCCCTATGGTGCACTTGGGGAGAATTTAGCATGGCCAATTCACCTAACCTGCATATTTTTGGACTGTGGGAGGAAACTGGAGCACCCGGAGTAACCACGTGCAGACACAGGAGAATGTGCAAATTCTACACAATGATCCAAGCTAGGAATTGAATCCAGATCCTTGGCACTGTGAGACAGAAGTGCTAACCATTGTGCCACTGTGCCGCCCCAAAATGGCATATGGTTAGCATTGCTGCTTCACAGCGCCAGGAACTTGGGTTCGATCTTGGCCTTGGGTGTTTACCTATGTGGAGTTAGCATGATGTCCCCATGTCTGCATGGGTTTATGTTTATTTATTAGTGTCACAAATGGCTTCCATTAACACTGCAACAAAGTTACTGTTAAAATCCCCTGGTCACCAAATGCTAGTGCCTATTCGGGTACACTGAGGGAGAGTCTAGCACAGCAGTTGCACATAACCTGCACATTTTCGGACTGTGGGAGGAAACCAGAGCACCCAGAGGAAACACATGCAGAGACAGGGAGAACATGCAAACCCCACAGAGACAGTGACCCAAGCCAGGAATTGAATCCAGGTTGCACTGTGAGACAGCAGTGCTAACCACTGTACTGTCCCAAAGTAGCACTATTGTTAGCATTGCTGCCTCATAGCACCAGGAAGTTGGGAGGAAACTGGAGCACCCGGAGGAAACCCATGCAAACATGAAGAGGATGTGCAGACTCCATACAGTGATGCAAGCTAAGAATTGAACCTCAGTCCCTGGTGCTGAGAGGCAGCACTGCTAATCACTGTGCCATCATACTGCCCCCAGGAACTCCCTTCTGAGAAGCGCCAATGGTATTTCTTCACCACATGGACTTCAGCAGTCCAGAAGAAGCATGCCATTACCTTCTCAAAGGCAATTATGGATTAACAATAAATGCTCACTTAGCCAGCAATGCCCACATCCCATGAATGAATAAAACATACGGAACTAATAGATAAATATGTTGATATGGAAACAGTAAATGTAGAAATGATATTGATTGGAACTATAATTCCTCCTTAAATAAACTTGATGGTTTTGCAACAAGAAATAAATCATGATGAAGCTGTAGGAAGTTACCAAATTCTGTAACTATGGAGTTTCATTTGCTTCATTCGAAGGCCAAATGTCAAAACAAAACATTGTTCTTCATTCTCAAAACAGTAAGTTTGTACTCCAAATTTTAAAAGTGCATAGTACTTCAACTGCACAGTTGAAGGTGCCATCTTTCAGAGATTATATGACACAGAAACGGGCCATTCAGCCGAACTAATTCATGCTGGTTTATGGTCCAATGCTGCATTCTCTTAACTTTTTCCCTCTACCTTCTTCTACTCCCTCAAATATTTGCCTCACTTTCCCTTAAATGTCTCTATACGTCCCCTTCAACCACTCGGTGGTAGCGAGTTCCATTTCCCTATACCACGTTAGCTAAAGGAGCATCCTCTGAGTTCTCCCTGATCTGCATGTGTTTCCTCCGACAGTCCAAAAGACATGCAGATTAGGTGCTAAATTCTCTCTGTGTACCTGAACAGGTGCCAGAGTGTAGCGATTACACTACACAGCTATACTGTGATTGTCAATCGCAGTAACTTTGTTGCAATGTTAATGTAAGTCCACTTGTGATTAATAAATAAATTCACTTCAGTCATTCTCATATTGTTGTTTGTGGGAATTTGCTGTGTTCCCTATATTACAATAATGACTACACTTCAAAAAGTACTTTATTTATTGTCACATGTATTGGGATATAGTGAAAGGTATTGTTTCTTGCTTCCAATACAAAGAATTCATATAGTGTAAAGGGGAGAAGAACAGAATGCAGAGTTAATCATAGCTAGGGTGTAGAGAAAAATCAACTTAATGTGAGGTAGGTCCATTCAAAAGTCTGAAGGCAGCAGGGAAGAAGCTGTCTTTGAGTCTTTATTGAATTCTTAACTGGCTTTAAAGAATTTTGACACACCCTGCTAGTCATGAAATGTGGTATGAAAATGTAAATCTTCCAACTGAAGATGTTATCTCTCAGAGAGAGAGATTCCCTGCTGGGGATAAAGAAGTCATGATGTGGAGATGCCAGCGTTGGACAGGCGTAAACAGAGTAAGAAGTCTCACAACATCAGGTTAAAGTCCAACAGGTTTATTTGTTAGCAAAATCCACTAGCTTTCGCGGCACTGCTCCTTCGTCAGCTGACTGGGAAATCTAATTTACAAACAGGGCATATAAAGACACAAAATTAATTTACAGAATAATGATTGGAATGCAAGTCTTCACCGCTAATCAAGTCTTAAAGGCACACACAATGCGAGTGGAGAGAGGGGTTAAGCACAGGTTAAACAGATGCGTACTGTCTCCATACAGGACAGTTAATGAGATTTTGCAAGCCCAGGCAAGTCGCGGGGGTTACAGACAGTGTGACATGAAGCCAAGGTTCCGGTTGAGGCCGTCCACATGTGTGCGGAACATGAGTCTCCGCTCTGCGCCGTCGTGTATTGTGAAGCCTACCTTGGAGAATACTTACCAGAAGATCAGAGACCAAATGTCCGTGACTGCTCAAGAGGCCCAGCTTGGAGCTCCATGAGAGTCTCCTTCAAGGGCGTCACGTGACAGGCCTGCCTCCTGCTCCAGGAGGGCCCAGAACCGGAAGGCACATGCGCACAATGCCCCCCGCGGCCCCACCCAACGCGCCTGCTGCTGCTCCTCGACGCAAAATACTGCGGATGCTGGAATCTGAAACAAAAACATTACAGCAACATAAGAGTTTCTAGCATTTTTCTGTGTTTTTGCTCTTGCTGCTCACCAAGCCTCACTGTTGACCAGTCTCAAGCGACGGGTGAATCCAGCCAGTCGGTCCTACTGGGGAGTCTAACCAATAGGAGAGCACGAGAGAGGGGAGTGGCGGGGGTAGCGCCGTTACGTATGGCTCGCGCAAGACGGGCCAGTAACAGGAGCAGGGATTGGAGGAGGGCGAGAGGGGGGGGCGGGACGCGGCGGCGTTGTTGATACGAGACGTAGCAAGGGATGGGGGAGAGAAGGCGGGGCCTGGCACGGGGGCGGGGGCGTCACTCTCTCCTCTGACGTATGTGCGAGAACGGGCCAGCCGTCGCAGCAACGATTGGACTGAGTGGGCGGGGTCTCTGCACCACGGGTGGGGTGGGGTGGGGCAGGGCCGGGGATTTGTACGCATGCGCTCTTGCTCCCCCTCCGCCCCCTCCCCCTCCCCGCCCCCCGCTTACTACCCGGGGCCAGGAGTGGACGGGAAGTGCGTCACGTGAGAGAGAGAAGAGTGTGAGAAAGCGGGGCTTCGGCGAGTGGGGGGCGGCTTTAACTGTGCGCCTACAAGCGGCCCCTTTCACCCGGAATGGAAGGCGTCACGTGAGGCAGAAAAGGGGGCGGGGCTGGAGGTCCGGGTGATGGCGGAGGGCGGGGCTGGAGGACCAGGCGGGCCGCGCATGGGTACTGAGCTTCCGGCTGGCGGCGGCGGCGCCGCGGGGGCTTTTCTGACGGGGCGGCCGGGCCCTTCAGTTTAATAACGTCAGCGAAAAGTACAAGCGGGGCGATTGTTGACGGCGCGGAGCAGGTTTTAATGTGGCTCTGTGTGTAAATGTGAGGGTGAGGAGGGGAGGAGGAGAGGAGGAGGGGGGGCGGGGTGGGGGGGTGGAGAAGAAAGGAAGAGAGAGAGAGAGGGCAAAAAAAAAGGAAACAGAAAAAAAAATTAAAAAATAAGGAAAAAAAAATCAACCCCCCCCCAAAAAAAATTAGCGGGGGAGGGGGTGAGGGGGGGAGAAAAAATCCATAATATTAGTAGAGGGAAAAATAAATCCCCCCCTCCCCTCGAATAAATATTTATCTTGAGAGATTTTTTTTTTGGATCGATTTATCATGGAGGATAAGAAAGATGAACACGAGTCAGAGATACAGGAACATTGCCCCGAACACTGGTTTTCCAAATGGGAGAGGCAGTGCCTGGCGGAGAGCGAGCAAGAGGAGCAGAGCCAGGAGGAGAGGGCGTCGCTAGAGGAAGAGCAGAGCCAGCAGAAACTTTGGCATTTATTTCAAAATTCGGCCACCGCCGTCGCCCAGTTATACAAAGGTACAGAGATAAAATATATTATATGTGTAATATATATATAGCAGCGAAAACACCCCTTTCTCCTTCCAACACCCTTCTCATCTTCCCCCCTCTCCATTTAGACCCCAACATCCTCCTCCTCTCACCCCCCTCTCCATTTTATACCTCCCTCCATTTTATATCCCCTCCAATATTTCCCCCTCTCCATTTTCGTGCTTGCTTCCACCCCCACTCCATTTTATTACCCCCCAAACATCCTCCTTCCATCCCCTCTCCATTTTATACCCCTCCAACATTCCCCCTTCCATTTTTATGCCCCCTCCAACATCCCCCTTCAACCCCCTCTCCATTTTATATCCCCCTTCAACCCTCTCTCCATCTTATGCCCCACAAACATCCTCTTTTCATCATCTTTATTTTATGCCCCCTCCAACATCACCTTTTCCTTACCCCCCTCCTTTCCATTTTACACTTCCTTCCACCCCTTTTCCATTTCATGTCCCTTTCCATTTTATACCACTCCAATATCCCCCTCCATTTTATACCCCCAAACATCCTCCTCCTACCCCCTCTCCCAACATCCTCACCCCTTTCCATTTTCTTATTTCAATTATTATTTCATATTTTGTTTCTTTTCTCCTTGAGGGAAGAAGCAAATGAAGGACGAGAGAAAGGGGCAACAAAAATATCCCACAAATATCCTTCTATCTCTTTTCCCCCCTCATATTACTCATACCTTCTCCATGTTCTTATTTCAATTCCTATTTAATATTTTGTGCTTTTTCTTGAGAGAAGAGAAGGGGGCAATAAAAATACCCTCTAACATCCTCATTTCACCCCCTTTCCCCTCATCATTTCCATTTTCTTGTGTCAATTATTATTTAACATCTTGTATGTGTTTTTTCTTCTCTCCCCTCCTTGAGGGGAGAAGCAAATGAAGGGGAGGGGGGTAACAGCAAAAAAATACTTCCCCCCCCAAGCATTCTTCCCCCCACCTGCTCAATTTTCTTATTTCAATTTTTATTTCACCTCTTGTGTGCTTTTTCTCCTTGAGGAGAGAGAGAGAGAGAGAAAGGGACAGCAGAAAGCTCCTGGTTTTGTCGGTTTCTCTTTTAATCCCAACCTCTCCCCTTTTCCTCGCATCTATATATTTTTCTGAACATATATTTTCTCCCCCCTTTTTCTTGAAAGGGGGGGTGGCCCCAAAAGGAAAAAAACAGTCGCAACCAAAATGGCGAAATCAAACATGGCCGGCAAGAGTCTCTCTCTTTCTATCCTTTCTCCAAGAGGGTTGTCCATCTTTTTAATATATATATATATATAGTGTGTTTTTTTAAGCACTTAGTTTGCATTCATTGCTCGCCTAATTTTTCTCTCCCCCTCCTCTTTCCCTCCCTCTCCCCTTTCCCCCTCTCCTCTCCTCCCCCTCCCCAAAAACCTTGTGTGTTTTTTCTTTCTCTCCCTCTCTCCAGATCGGGTCTGTCAACAACAAGGGCTGTCACTCTGGGTCCCGTTTCAAAATGCCGCCTCGGCTGTCACCAATGTATATAAAGGTAAATTCAAACAGATCCTCTCTTTTTTAGAAAAAGAATCTCTGGCTGTAGTTATTTGTCACTTGTGTGTGTCTGTGGGGTATTTTTTTTTTGGTCGAGATGGGTTGTGGTAGTGGCGTTTAAACTCTGCCCTCCAAATGGAGGATGGACTCTTTTTTTCATGTTTGCATGCCTCCTCCTCGTCCATTAGAAGTACAGTTTAAAAATAATGCCGAGTGATGCTATATCGTTGAATTGTAGTTCCCAGTAACCACCAGCAGAACGTATGTACCTCTGAATTACAGGCGTTGAAGATGGTGTTGAGGCTTTGATTCTTAATAATTTGTTTAAAAAAAGTTGTATTTTAATTTTTTCCCTCGTTTTAGTGTAGGTATAAACTTTCAAGAATTGAACTCTTTGTTTCATCAGTATGACTTTTCAGATGGGTTTGACTTTTGAGTAATTTTACTGATCTGAGATTAGGACCCCTCCCTCCCCCTTTCGTTCGGGTGTCCCTGGCATGACTCATGATTTCTCCATAGCTAATGCAGTCAAAACAAAACTACTGCAATATATATCCATTCTTGCAGCAAGCATCTGTTTTATCTAATGCTGTTCTCGTGACAGTAGTTAGTTTGTGTATTAAATTAAAATCCTGTCCCGTTTAATATCTAATGTGCAGCAGTGTGTACTTGTGA
Organism: Sphyrna mokarran; assembly: GCA_024679065.1. Lineage (NCBI taxonomy): Eukaryota > Metazoa > Chordata > Chondrichthyes > Carcharhiniformes > Carcharhinidae > Sphyrna > Sphyrna mokarran. The sequence goes on from JAGIQG010000018.1 coordinate 44,821,227, forward strand.
TGTGTTTATTTGGGAGTCAGGGAGAATTTCAGTACTGAATATATACAAATCCTATACTTAAATCAATTGATTCTATGGGTGACTTTTTTCTCATGGTATTTGTGTAATTATATTGTAATATATTAACCATGGTTGTATGCACAACCATGTCATATACTATATATAACATGCCAAAACATTGATCTTAATTTTCCAAGTTGAGCTTCAAGAACATTTAATCTGTATTGATTGCATTGTATTAAAACATTGGACTTCCACATTTTTACTCTTCAAAAGTTGTGCAGACTCTTTACAGTAGAAAGCTATAATACAGCTAGAAGCTTCCTGTCAGCCATCTAAATGGTTGCATTGTGGCACAGTGGCTAACACTGCTGCCTCAGTGGCAGAGACTTGGCTAGACCATTGTGTGGTGTCTGTACGTTCTCTCTGAGTCAGCATGGGTTTCCTGCAGGTGCTCTGATTTCCTTCTACAATCTAAAGATGTACTGGTTAAGTGCACTGGTCATGCTAAATTCCCCCTCGGTATACCTAAACCGGCACCACTGTGTGGATTTTCACAGTAACTTCATTGTGGTGTTAATGTAAACCTACTTTGTGACGTTTAAGTAAATGTTAAACCTAAAACTTTAAACACATTTTCAAGAAGAAATTCTATCCCCTTGACAACCCTTGTCAGATGAATAACATTGTCAGGTTAAGTGGAGGCTATTTGTTCCCAATTCTAATGTTCTGTGCTACTCTACATGGTCTGAGTGCCCATCTTCCAAATGCTATGGTCATCCTTGCAATGCAAAGAGAAATTTGGGTGCAGGGGAAGGAATCAGCCATGTGTCTAAATGCTTTATTCCATGTAGTAATAGGGTACTATGTCCAGCTACATTATTTCAATTGGAATCACTGATTTTAGATGTCTGTTCTTCAGCAGCAAATTTTTTTTGTGAAATGATTCTGATCTTACAGAGCAACTTGTGATCAGGGCATATCAGCACCGCAGTTGCATATCAAAAGATGTTCTTGCCAAAATCTGACCAAGATTCGTTCAGTATTTCTCAAATAATTAATGTGCCAATTTCGCAATGAGTGGGAGTCATTTTCTAAAAGGAACTCTGCCAAACATTTTGTTTATTGCAGTTGCAGTGTTGGTACAACTTTTGAGTTGGGTATGTTCTCTTGACTTGAAAGAATCCAAATTATTTTGACTGATACAAATGTCTGAATGGAACATAGTTTTATTTGGACTTTCCAGAAGCATATTTGGGTCAATGAAATTTAGTCAGTAGCAGCATTTTAAATTTCTTTTCTGTAGTTTTTACATTGCCTTGTGAACAATTTGGAAATCAGTACAGTTTTAACAAACAGCTCCTTTAACAACAGGAGCTGAAATTTACTGAGATTGCCAGTGATAAACATTAATATCTAGTTGTGCCTCCATCTTACGAGATTCAGCTCCTTACAACAGTGTTCTGAAGCCATAAAGGTATGATCCCTATGTTGCAAATAGTACAATATTGAAAAAGTTCTTTGATACATTTTCAGTTTTGAGACGTTCTGAGAGTTTGATCCATGCATGAAATTACTTCTGAAATAAATTTGCTTTTAACCATTGCCTGAATAACGGAGATCAGAGGCGGTGTTTTTTGTGCTGATCAAAAGAACTGGATCTTTTTGCATCTCTCAAGTGTGTTACATTTGAAGCTTTTCAAATTTTCATCAGATTAGTTTGACTTAAATGAGTTGTACGCAGAAATTTTAAGTGCATTGGATTATTTTGAAATAAATTGCAGTGCAGTCCATCCTTTCTGTAAACTGGTGTCCAGTAGTGTATTAATTTGTTTTCAGTTGCTCACTTTTTTTAATCTCTGCTTTTCCATTTCTTGGCTCACTTGGTTGCACTTTCACCTCCTGACGCCTACTTCAGAGACTTGAGCATAAAATTCAAGGCTGGAACTCCAGTACTACTGCTTCCCTGCTGCTGTCAGATTTTTGAATGGACTTACTTTGCATTAAGTTGATCTTTCTCTGCACCCTACACTATGATTGTAACACTATATTCTGCATTCTAGTTTCCTTCTCTGAACGGTATGCTTTGTATAGCACGCAAGAAACAAAACTTTTCACTGTATGCTAATACATGTGACAATAATAACTCAAAATCAAACCAGTGCAGTACTGAGGGAATGCTGCATTGTTGGGTGCCAGCTTTTGGATGACATGCTAAACTGAGACCTTCTCTGGAAGTAAAAGATCCTGTGGCACGATTCCAAAGAAGAGCAGGGAAGTTCTTCTGGTGTCTTGGTTTGAAATTATCCCTTAGTCAACAAGAGCAGATGATCTGCTCATGATCACATTGCTGTTTGTAGGAAACTGCTGCGTGCACAAGTTTATTTCCTCTTACCACAGTGACTACGCTTCAAAAAGTTCTTCATTGGCTGAGAAGCATTTTAGGACGTCCTGAGGTTGTGAAAGACGTGATAATACAAGTCTTTTGTTTATTTGCGTCTTTGTATGTACTGTACCCAAAATAACTTGTGTGGTTATTTTCATTGTTTAATCAAATGAGATATAGTCAAAGTCATAAGCCACAAATTTTGTAAATAATGATGCTCGCATTTGAATTAAATCTTTGCAAATTTGATTCCCAAATTTTGTAACAGCGAAAGAATTTGGTCTTAGAAATGAGATTGTAGTATCGAGAATATTTTTGATCCAGAAATTTCTAGCTGTGCTGAGAAATTTGTTCTGTTTTTGTTTCAGAAAGTATTGAAGCTCACCGTCGAAGCTACGACTTAGGAATTCAGGTCGGTTATCAACGACGTAATAAGGATGTGTTAGCTTGGGTGAAAAAGCGGAGACGGACCATTCGAAGAGAAGATTTGATCAGCTTCTTATGTGGCAAAGCTCCACCACCGCGCAACACCAGAGCTCCCCCTAGACTGACAGTCGTAACCTCTCCCACTAGAGCACCTACAACAGAAACTAGTTCATCTGTAGAGACTGACTTGCAGCCTTTTCGTGAAGCCATTGCACTGCATGGTAATTATACTGTTAAGTGATTAAGCACTTGGGGAAAGTAAATGTGGAGTTCAGAGAGCCTGTGTTTCTCTCGGTGATATGTACAGGCTGAATTTCAGCTTTCAGACAGATCCTATCTCAATTTTGACTACAAAATAGTTTAACTGATGGTATTGTGAAATATTGCTATATTGCAATCTGGAAATACAGCATAATTGCACCAGCTGCTTCTGCATCGTGATAACATTAATTGCAATAACAGTCTAAAAAGCTTGAGTGGGAAATGGATTCAAATGTTTTTTTTAAGAAGATTTACAGGTTTAAATGTTGGTAGCTGCTCTGTTTGACTAGTATCATTATTCAATGCAAATTCTCACAAATTACACAACTGAGTAAGAAATGATTGAAGGTGCATTGGCGACATGTCTGAATTTGTTCATTGACTTTGTGCTATTGTAATTATAGTTATCTGGTCACAGGAAGTCCAGTGATCAACACGCATACCGTTCTAATTTATTTTTGTTCACCAATTTTGGTTCATGATAGACAGGGGAAGTCTTCCAAATCTAGAGATGCATGAGGTAGACAACGCATATGTTTGTCTATTTTCACGTAGCTTGGTTTTCCTGAAATAGGTCGCTAGGCTGATGCCAGAGACCATAACTTGATGGGAGCCACTGTCTTTCAAGCATGTCGGAGCAGGTTTCTTTAGGCCTGTTGTAAGCATGTTGGAAGGACTTGCAGGTTTATAGTCAGTCTCTTGGCTGTGTTACGAATGCACCTTCTGTGGCCATCAAGCCCTGAAGTGGGGCTCAAACTTGGAGCTTCTTGTTCAGAGGCCAGGACCTACCTACTGCACCACAAGACTTCCCTATTCGTGATGTATGCAGGAAAATTAAGTTTTGCCTCAGGAGGCTTGAATTGCAGGTTTTTCTGGGTGGTTGTAAAGACCATTCCAGTTGTATGTATAAACATCCAGTGTCAACTTTTTGTATATGCTTTCCATCTCCCCTCAATCTCTTGCCCTCTTCATAAAAGAGGGGCTCGTATGCCACAGAAAATTGTTATAGTTGGTGCTTCTGTAAGAGCATAGGGGATTGGCATTCATGAATTGGCTTCCTGTATTGGCGTGACTAAAACTAACACCTTTATCCTGAGAGTAGAATAGTGGACTCTAGCTGTCAGACTAAGGGAGTTGGTATCAGCAGTGCACCCGAGAGAAGACCCAACATTCAGAAACTGTTTTCCTTCAATCCAAACTAAGAGCAAATATCAGGGTGCCTGATGTGTTTCATTACTACTAACAGTTACTTGCATGGCCTATCTAACATATTACTAGAGTATGGAATAAACCAGTTTAGAATTGCTGCTTGATATTCTGCAAGAAAAGTAATCTTTCCCAAATAAGTCAAATGCCTGCAACTGTACAGATGATAAACTTTGCTGTTCATTTATTTGGAAGTGTAAATGTGATGAGTGCTTTCTGCCAATTGTAGAGTTAGGGCCTGCTTTGCATGTAGTTCCCTTAAAATCTAGAGTTGCCATACATTTACTGAGCTCTTCAAGCAGTCCAAAGCTGTTTGGTGTGATTGTCTATCCTAATTTGTATATTGCAACTAAGGCAGCAGGTTATGTCAAACCAGTTATTGAATTAGGAGCGTGTACTATCACTTTATTCAACTTTTTGTGGAAGCTGTACATATTGCATAGATTTGACATTATTCGTTGCTATAACAAAACACTAAACAAGTTCTCAATTGAGTTCCTCTTATGCAAAGTTAGGAATAGTGGAAATTATAATCTTTTATTCTTTAATCAATGATTTGCAGTGATAACCTCATTTTTCTTATTTCAACCTGATTTACATGACACGTTCAACACTGATAAATACCCTCCCCCTTTATCAAATATCTTTTTTGTCTTTCCTTATGGGTTCATTTGTGTTTATTTCATTTTTCGGGGCATCACAGACTGCAGCATTGTGATGAGTGTAACCTAAACTGTCGCTACTCAAAATGATTATTCAGAACTTTCTGCCTTCATGCTTAAAAACCCGTTAAATGGTTTTATACTTTCCTCAGATGATTTCCGAGTATGAATCCAAGAATGCATATTTCCATCTTCAAAACTTCCCTGCTGATGCAGCTCTTGAAACCCTCTTTCATACCTTTATTTCTGTTAGACTTGTCTATTTCAAAGTACTTTTGGTTAAGCTCCCACAATTTTGCAAGCGCCCTAGAAACCAGCGGTCATTGTAAACTCTGCCCATGTCTTGTACCAAGTTCTATACACCAATCACCATGTGTTCACGGATCTATGTTGGCTCCTGATTAAGCAATATCTTAACTTCAAACTTCTCATGTTTTCAAACCTCTCAATGACCTGACCTCCCCTAATCTCCAGGCCTTCAATATAAAATTTGTTTATTAATGTCGCAAGTAGGCTTACATTAACACTGCAATAAAATTAGTGTGAAAATCTCTGAGCTGCCACGCTCTGGTACCTGCTCAGGTACTCTGAGGGATAATTTAGTATGGCCAGTGCACCTAACCACATTTTGCGGACTGGGAGGAAACTAGAACATCTGGAGGAAACCATGCAGGCATGGGGAGAATATCCAAACTCCATACAGACTGGAATCAAACCCAGGTCCTTGGTGCTGTGAGAGCAGTGCTAATCACTGTGCCTTCCAATATCTCAACGCTCATCCAGTTGTGTTTCTTTAAGCATCTTTGAATTTAATTGCTGCATCTTGGTGACCATGCTTTCAGTTGCCTAGCCTGTAAGCTCTTGAAATCTCTCTGTAAATTCTCAACCTGTCCTCTTAAAACCTACCTTTGTGGCCAAGTGTCAGTGTTGTTAGCTGTCTGTCCTAATTGTGTCTCTTGTCATTTGGTGTCAAGCATTCCTTTCTGACACCTTGGAATGTTCTGTCGTGTCAGAGGTGCTACATTAGTGGAAGCATTGTTGGTTGCTTGCAGGCATCATCCTGATTTAGATGTTTGCCTGGTTTGTATTGGAAGAAACTGAGAAAATATCAGCATTAGCCTGTTTGGGAATACAGACCAACAAGGATGAAGTTGTTCGATAGGGAACTGAATCAGTATTCTTAATGTACCACATCTGAGTTTCTCTCTATTCTTCAACCCTTCTGAGAGTTACGCTCCTCCACCACGTCTGATTTTAATCACTATCATTGGCGACCATGCCTTTAGCTGCTTGAGTGTTAAATCTATCTGTCTCACTACTTTTTAAGATTTTTTTTAAAGCATACCACTTTGACCAAGTTTAAATTAGTCAAATTTTGTTTCATGCGTGCATTTACTCCAGATGCTCCGGTTTCTTTCTCCAGTCTGAAAGATGTGCTGATTAGGTATGTTGGCTATGCTAAATTCTCCCTCAGTGAACCCGAACAGGCGCCGAAGTGTGGCAACTAGGGGATTTTCACAGTAACTTCATTGCAATGTTAATGTAAATCTATTTGTGACACTAATAAATAAACTTTAAAACTTGGACATATGTTGTTGTAGTAATGATTTCACTACCTATAAGCTAAGCTCTTCCCACTCCCACAGCCATTGTTGTGATTGCTTTTGTCAGGAGAATGGGAAAGAGAATAGACAAATCAGTGGGACAGGGCTTAAAGATCCTAATCACGAATAGCTGGTGCAGATCATGAAATTCCTCCCTTGGTATTTATTTTTGATTCCTTGTAATTTTCTGCAAAATTCAGCAGTTTCTTAACCTTTGCTTTTATTTCTTTACCCTTTTCTGAATTGTGTTCACTTGAGATTAATTCAGATCTCAGGAGAGTTGGGTAGATGTGAGCTGCAGGCAATGGAGGGAGTAAGCAGGCTGATGCAGGATGGCTGTTAATTGCTAGATTTCGTCTCTAATGTTTGCGAAGAGAAGTTGTGCAATTTACCTTTGGGAGATAAAGGTGCAAAGGAATAAAATGGCTGCAGTTTTTGTACTTGAGCAACTTGTTTTGATCCATCAGTTTGAATTTATTATTCAAACGTGTTGGGGAAGTATGGCAGAGCTATTTCCCAGAAACCTTGTAGACTGAAACCAGTAACTGGGGCAGAAAAAATGTCAATGCGACCATTGCTTTTGAGTTGCCGGAACAGTGCTTCATGTCGTGTGTATTTGAGCAATTTGGGTCAAGTATGAAATATCTTATGTTTGATTCTGCATAATTCCCTCCCTCAGTTAGGTGGCAAAGCTTTGTATGGCCTGTATGTCAATTTAATGTTCAGTTTTGCAATGAAATAAACAACAAAGTGGCTCGCTTGATTTTTTTTTTACTGATTGGAGAAATGCTGAGGCAGTGTTAATGCTTTTGGTATTGTAGTGAGTTATGGGAAGAAAACTTGACAAGTTTTTGAGTCACAAAATATTTCAGATTGTCAAAGATTGCTTTGAAGTGTACAGGCACTATGTTTCTATGCAAAGTTCATTTGATAATGTTCTTGTCACTTGGTAGCCAGTGTTTTTGGGTTGTAGATTGTGTGGCAATGGAAGGTTATGCTTAAGCATCCAGTGAAATGAATTTTTCTGTGAAATTCACAATTATCAAACCACTGGGCATGATGATTTTCATAATCAACAATGTTTTAAATGTGTCATTCTGATTCATAAAATGGCACAGCCTTACTAAAAGGTATGCAGTGTGTTGGAACTCAAGCTTGTAAGAATGCTTGAGTGCCAACACAGTTACTCCATTTGGAAAGAGGCTTCAAATCTTGCAATTCAAATTCTGTCCTGTCCTCCTTTTATTTGCCTAAGTTTGAGAAAAAACAATTATGCCCCGTACCAAAGAGTTGAGCAATTTATAACTTGGGTTTAACCTTGTGGATTTAGTGAAGTCTAAGAATTTACAGTGTGCATTTAGATGTGTTCGTTTAGTTTCATTTGAGGAAACCATCCATTTTTCACCCCGATCTTGTTTCCGGGATAGGCGGCATGATGGCACAGTGGTTAGCACTGCTGCCTCTCAGCACCAGGGACCTGGATTCAATCCCAGCTTTGATCACTGCTATGTGGAGTTTGCATGTTCTCCTTGTGTCTGTGGGAGTTTTCCTCCCATAGTCAAAAAGTATATGGGTTTGGTTATTGGCTGTGCTGAATTGACCCTATTGTCAGGGGGATTAGCAGGGTAAATATGAGAGATTAGGGACATAGGGCCTGGGTGGGATTGTGGTCGGTGCACACTTGATGGGCCAAATGGAGCCCTTTTGCACTGTAGGGATTCTGTGACACCTACGTGGTTCTGCAATGACCATTGAGCTGGTTATGATTCTCAGTGTTATCTTGTTTACATGACTGCGGAGTTCAAAAAAGTGAACCTTTGCCTCACCATTGTTAAATGGTTCACCCGTTAGTGATTTATTTGTTCTGTAATTTGTAATTGAAAGCACAAATTCAGTTAAATCCTTTAACCAGATTTGTGTGGAATTGATCGCAGCATTGAAGATCTCAAAGGGTCTTGACAGGAGAAATGTGGAAAGCACGTTTCCTCTTTGGAGAGAATCTAGAACCTAGATTAAGAGCTTAAAAATAAGGGGTTGCTCATTTAAGACAAACATTAGCAAATCTTTGGAACTCCTTAATAGGCAGTGGAAGCAGATCCTTTGAGTATTTTTACAGCAGAAGTAGATTGATTCTTGACAAGGAGGTGCAAGGTTGAAAGGAATAGGTGAAGAAAACAAATAAGCCATGATTTTAGTGAATGGTAGAGCAGGCTCAAGGGGCTGCGTTGTCTCCCAATGAATATTTGGTTTTTATCCTGTTGCTTTTAAAAATTAGTTTTATTTGAGGGTTGAATATTTAATTGGCAAACAACAGTGTTGCTTGTCAGCCATTTGCAATACTAAAGTTTGAGAGAGTACCTATTTAAGTTTGTGCAATAACTTTGCTTGGCACTAATTTTGTTACTATTATGGGAATTCTAAGATGTTTGTTCCTTTAATTCTGTCCTTTTGAGTGTCCCAATTTTAATTGCTCCAGTGTTGGTGGCCATGCCTCCAGTTGCCTAGCCCCCAACCTCTGGAATTTCCTTTCTAACTCTCTTCACCTTGATTTCTCCTTTTAAAACGTTCCTTACAACCTCTTTTGACCAGGCTTTCAGTAATCTAATGTGATATCACTTTGTATGGCTCCATGTCAGATCTTTTGTAATGCTGCTGTAAACTGCTTTGGGATGTTTCATTACATTAAAGGTGCTGTATAAATATAAATTGTTGAGATTGACTTTTTACCATGTGCACTTTTATTGGAACCAGAATCTCTGATTTTGCTTTTGAATTGACAGATACAGCCTTCAATGTTGAATTAGTTAGTCACACAGTACAAAAAAGGTCCATTGAGTCTGCACCAGTAATACCTACCGCTAAAGGCATGCTAATCCCATTTTCCTGCACTTATTCCCATATCCTCAAATATTATAGTATTTCAAATGCTCATCCAAACAACTTTTTAAGTTGTAAGGCTTCTGGCCTTGTCTACCTTCCAGGCAGTGCATTCCAGATTCTCACCACTCTGAGTAAAACAAAGGTTTTTTTCCCTCAAATTTGCTCTGAATCCCGTCCATTTTACCCTAAAACTAGGCCCCTCTGTGATTGAATCCTTATCCGAGGAGAACAGCTACTCCCTATTCACCCTGTCTGTATCCATCAATCTTAGATGCCTCAGTCATGACCCTGTCTTCTCTGCTCTAAAGAAAACAACCCAAGCCTATCCAGTCTTACAGCTCCAGTGCTCCATCGCAGGCAACATCTTAATGAACCTAGTGTACCCTCTCTATTACATCCTTCCTCATCGTGAGGTGACCAGAACTGCATACAGTGCTCCAATACCCTGTACAACTTCAACATTACCACTTTGTTCTTAAACACTAAATCATGACTGAAAGGAAGTGTTCCAAATGTCGCCTTGACTATCCTACTCATGTGCTCTGCTGACTTCAGGGATGTGTGGTAACTATTCCAACCTCCATCTGGTCACTCAAAACAGCCTTCTAACTTTTGAGTCTTATTACTAAGCCAATTTCTAATCCATCTTGCCAAGTTTCTCTGAATTCTATGTGCTTTAGCCTTCCTATCAGTCTCTCATATGGGACCTTGTCAAAAGCTTTGCTAAAATCCATGTAAGCTGCATCAACTGAACTTGCCTCATCCATTCATTTGGTCACATTTTCAAAAAATTCTACCAAATTAGTTCGGCATGACTGACCTATCTCCCTCTGAAAAAGCCATGCTGACTATCCCTAATTAACCCATGTCTTTCCAACTGGATACTAATCATCTCCTTCAGAATTTTCTCCAATAGTTCGCCTATCACTGGTTTTGAAAAGTAGAACCACATTAACCATTTTCCAGTCCTGTGTTACTTTCCCTATGCAGTAAGAATTCTCAACACCAAGTTAAAATCCAATGGGTTTATTTGGTAGCAAAAACCCACTAATGGCTTTTGGCTGCTCTTGGACTGTTTATCCCAGTCCAACGTCGGCATCTCCACATCATGATTTTCCGTATGGACAGAGAGGAATTAAATTGCATCAGAGCTCCTGGTGTTTAACTGTGATGACACTAAGATTATTGGAATTGCAGATAGTGATGAAGATTGTCGGAGAATACAACAGGATATAAACAGACTGGAAAATTGAGCGGAGAAATGGCAGATGAAATTTAATCAGGACAAATATGAGATGATGCATTTTGGTAAATCCAATTCAGGTGGGAGCTATTAAATGGCAGAGCCATCAGGAGCATAGGTGTAGACCTGGGAGTACACATCCACAGATTCTTAGAAGTGGCAAAAGGGGAAAGATGGTGAAGAAAGCACATGGCATACTTGCCTTCATCAGCCAAGGCATCGAGTTATAGAAGCTGGAAAATTGTTTTAGTTTCATAAAACATTGGTTTATCCAAATTTGGTATATTGTGTTCAATTCTGGTTGCCTCACTATCAGAAGGACATGGTGGCTTTGGAGAGAGTACAGAAAAGGTTTATCAGGATGTTGCCTGGTATGGAGGGTATTAGCTATGGGGAGAGAGTGAATAAACTGGGATTGTTCTCCTTGGAAAGATGGAGGCTGAGGGGTGACCTGATAGAATTATAAAATTGAGGGATATAGATAGAGTGAAGAGTTGGAAGCTTTTTTCCCAGGGCAGAAATGACAATGATGAGGGGCGAAGGTTCAGTGGAGATGCGCAGGGTAAGTGTTTTTACACAGGTGGTGAGACCTGGAATGTGCTGCCAAGTGAGGTGGTTGAGGCAGGCATATTAGTGACATTTAAGATTTTTCTGGATAGACACATGAACAGGTGGGGAAAAGAGAGGTACAGGTCTACATAGATCAACATGATCAGCAAAGGCTTGGTGGGTCAAAGGGCCTTTTTTTGTGCTGTACTGTTCTTTAAGAATATCTTGACTTCAGTCATATCTTTGACATCCACACACTACTTGCAGTGAAGGTTATTTGATAACGTCGGGGCAGGCATTCTGGAGTTCCCTCCTGCAGTTGATATCACTCTCCCCTTTTCCATTCTCTTTGAGTCATGAACGAGGCCAGGTGTAATGCCTCTTTGTTTTTTTTAATGGATCAATTCATTGAGTTAAGGACGAAGAGATCCTTATTAAGTACTGTAATGGTATTTTCAAGTCAAGAGAACCTATGACCAAGGAACCATTAACTTGTTTTAGTCACCTATGATGCTGCCCAGGTTCAAACAGGCTGCCAATACTCAGAAGTCTATAGATTAAGAGTGGACTCCTGGCTTTAAAATTTAAGCAAACTATAACTTCCTCCTTGTATCAGTATTTGAAATAAAATGGTGTTTTTGAACCAGTCTCTGCTCAGAAGCAAAGAATATTTTACAGTGCAGAAGGAGGCCATTTGGCCCAGTGAGTCTGAACTGGTTCGCATTTTACCCAGTCCCACTTCCCTGCCTTATCTCTGTAACCTTGCATGTTATTTCTTTTTAGATAGCAATGTAATTCCCACTTGATTAAACTTCTGCTACCCTCCCAGAAAGTTTGTTCCAGACTCTAACCACCCTCTGGGTGTAAATGTCTTTCCCCATGTCACTCCTCATTTTGCTCATTATTTTGCATCTGTGTTCCTTAACTCTTGCACGCTTGGAGAGAGCAGTGTTTCTCACTATTTACCCTGTCCATAGCTCTCTGTATCTTGACTATCTCTATCAAATCCCCTCAGCTGCCTTTTCTCCAAAGAAAACAGTCTCAACACCTCCAATCCAATGACAGTTGTTTACCAGAGAATCCCTACAGTACAGAAGGAGGCATTCAGCCCATTGAGTCTGCACTGACTCCAGAGCATCCCAACCAGACCCTATCCTATAACCTCATGTATACTGCTAACTCTGTCATCCTGGGGCACAAGGGGCAAGTTAGCATAGCCAATCCACCTAACCTGCATGTCTTTGGAATGTGGAAGGAGACCAGAACCATCCAGAAGAAACTCAAGATGGGGAGACAGTGCAAACTGCACTGAGGCAAGTTATCCAAGGCCAGAATTGAACCTGGGTTCATACGTGAGGGCAGCATGTTAACCACTAAGTCACCGTGCTGCCTTCTGGAATTATCTCTGGAATCATTCTTGTGAATCTCCTCTGTATACACTCCAATGCCTTCACATCCTTCCACATGTATGGAGCTTTGAATTGAACACAGTACTCCCCTTAGGGTGTTGTACACTATCTCCTTACTTCTGTACTCAATGCCTCTACAAATAAAATCTATGATGCAAAAAGCTTGTTAACGTCTCACTCAACTTGCACTGCCACCATCAGTGACTTGTATAATGTCTATATCAAAGTTCCTTAATCGTGCACCTCCATTTCTTTTGTAATGTCTCTCCATATTCCATAGAATCCTATAGTGCAGAAACAGGCCCTTTGGCCCATCGAGTCTGCACACACCCAGGCCCTCTCCCCATATCCCTACACGTTTACCCGCTAATACCTCTAACCTATACATTCCAGGACACTAAGGGGCAATTTTAGAATAGCCAATCAACCTAACCCTAAATTCCCTCTGCATTGAACCAACATGTGAACATGTCCAAGTTTTGTTGAAATTTTTGTCTTTAGAAGATTCGTTTTGTGGGCAACAGTTTTGCAAGTTGTGTTTGGCTTTGGTAGTTTGTCCAAGTCGGCATTCTGTGTGAACTTGGAAACTGAGCATTAGTAAGTTATTTTAACATTGGGGCGTAGCACAGTTGATTGTCATTCATTGAATACTTGCACATCAGTTTTAGACAAATCTTCCTGTTAAATCTTCCCCTTGAACAAAGAAAAGATTTGCATTCAGTCTTTAGGTATATAAACTATTACGTATAAGTTAAAGATGGTTAAAATTCTGTTCCAATGCAAAGCTTTTTGGGTGAATTTTTACTGGGCCTATTAATGCTGGCTCATGGATTTATCAGAAATGCAAAATACGTTTAACTTAAAGGAGGAATTTCTTCAGCCAGAGAGTGGTGAGTCTGTTGAACTCTAAGGCTGTGGAGGCCAGTCATTGAGTGTCTTTAAAACAGAGAGAGGCTTTTGATTAATAAAGGGATCAGGGATTATGGAGAAAAGGCAGGAGAATGGGGATGAGAAAAATAGCCATGATTGAATGGTGGAGCAGACCCATTGGGCCAAGTGGCCTAATTCTGCTCCTATGTCTTTAGTCATGGAATCCGAAATGGTGTTGGCTTTTGAAATTTGATAGTGCTTCAGAAATTTGTTAGTTCATCTATGCCAATTCACTATCTTGATTCTTTGTAAAATGTCTGCAATGCAGCTTCAAACAGAAGTTTAAAAAGACAGACTGGAATTAGTGTGATTAGAATCATAGCAAAAGGAGTACAAAAGGAGGCCATTCAGCCCATCAGGTCTGTACTGACCACAATCCCATCCAGGCCCTATTCCCATAACCCCACTAGGGTCAACTTAGCATGGTCAATCAATCTAACTGGCAAATCTTTGGATTGTGGGAGGAAACCAGAGGAAACGCATGCAGTCATGGGGAGAAAGTAACCGAAACCAGAATTTAACTTGGGTCCCTGGTGCTGTGAGACAGTGGTACTTGCCACTATGCCACCAGACTGTTGAAATTGATGTTAACATGCAGTTTTTTTGGCCAACACTTCACTGCTGTCTTCACTCACTGTGGTGTTCATCACCTTCACGCCCCATCCCCTGCTCTGTCTGTGTTCAAACTCATATCCCATCGCACTGCCTCCTCAGCCTCCCTGCCCCATCCTCCCCCTTGCACTCTCTAGTTTGGAACCCAGGCCAAATTTGCCTTCTCTTGGCTTTGAAATGCGTGGCTGGCACAAGCAATGATTTGCAGCATTTGGGCAGATTGGGTTTGCTGTGCAGGAAGGAACCGAAGCTGGGAATTGGTCCCACTTTGTGTTTTGGCAAATTCTTTCTGTTATTGCCTCATTGAATTACCAAAATATCAGCAGCATTTGCTGGATGGAACGGAGATTGTCCACGCTGCTGCTGCTGCTTCACAAATGGTCGAACATTACTAGTTGGTGCAAAGGTATTATTGACCTGATTTTCTTTTTGATCAGAACAGTGCTGTTTTATTAAACATCTAAGCAATGTGTGTGCAGTGCTGCTCTCACCATCAGCTATTCTGAACCCAGCTATTCATTGGCTTAAACAATTGAATGGGAGGAGGTGGAAGTACTGAAAATGTGGCACTTAGTGGGGTTGGCAAAATAAGCGGAAGTTTGGTGTTCAGTAAAGTGTCAGAACCATTGCCACTTAAAGTGACTGTTAATGCTTTTCTTTGTCTCCACAGGTCTTAGTGGAGCAATGGCTAGTATAAGTGTACGCTCAAGTACTCCAGGGTCTCCCACTCATGTAAGTGGTAGCTCCAACTCTTCTCGAAGGAGAAATGGACTCCATGACGTGGATTTGAACACTTTCATATCAGAAGAAATGGCGCTCCACTTGGACAATGGTGGCACTAGGAAGCGTACCTCAGCCCAGTGTACTGATGTCATCACAGACTCCCCAACGCACAAGCGCAATCGAATGCTTTGAACTTTTATATGGTCGCTGTGCTACTTGAAAGCCACTTGATACTCGACACTTTCTTGAATGGAAATGGAGGGCCTTCAAAACTTGTTTGATTGTGAAAGTACAAGTGAATTCAATAATGATTGCCATAAAGGAAGTTCTAACTAATGCAGTAGATGCCTCTTGTAATTATGGCTTTCCCAATACTGGTCTTGTGACAGAAGACATCCAGTCATTTGTGTAGTAGTTAGCAAGATCATCATAGGTAAACACATTAGATTCCAAGCTAAAGTGACCTTAACTTGTTTCCTTTTAAAGGGAAGGGTAATATTGGATGTTAATTTGGTTCAAACTGTTAATTGCCCTTTTTATTTCCTTCTGTGTTGACTGTCTGCTTCAACAGTATTGCCAGTATATCACTGATAGTCTATGTTAAAACGGCATCTTCCATCAAATCTGCAGACTTCCATTTTACAGCACTGTACTAAGACACTACTGGTTTTTTTATAGTGCGAACATAAGTTGTATCAATATTGGACTATTTTTAGTTAAAACTCAACAGCTGCTAATTCTGTGGATTGTGGAAATGGTGCTATGATGGTCATGCAATTAATACTAATATCAATCAACATAAAGATCTTTATTGGATTCACTTCTTGTGTTTTAGTGTTGCAAAAATTACAACAATAATATTGACTTTCCCATAAAAATTCTAAAAAAAATACTCTTATGTTTAAATATATAAATATATTATAAATATATGTAATGTATATACTAAGCATTTGGATGCTGGTATAGTACTCGTGCTACATAATGTAAATAAAATGTGCACACCAAACCCTGGAGTGGATATCCGAAATCAGAACTGCATCATGCTCGGTTTAAACTTTTCCTTCATGTGGTGGAGCTGGCCCAGTCAGGTAATTCATGGGACAGAGTCTTCTGACAGTGGGTCAACAATTACAACGTGCTCAGCTATTTTGTGGCCTGCTCATTTTCAAAAATTGTTGACTAGTCTGCGAAAGGAGGTGAACTTTCTCGTATGGAAATATGTTTGCATAAACATAGCTTGCATAAACCCGGGGGAACTGCTTTTCGATCCAGTTTGTCACAGAAGTCCTAGATTTCTATAACTATTACTCGCATTTTTTTTGTAGAGCGATGTCTGAAAGGAGGGGTACTTTAGCCTTAAAGTCTTTTTGTTTTGGGAGGAATTTTAACTTGTGAATTTACACTGTGGTAAGCAGGCTTAGCAAAAAAAAACTTCTGCTATTTACTGTATTTTAAATGCTTCAGTTAATGTACTTTGATTTTGAAAAGGATATGACAACTGAAGGTCACTACATAATTCAACAACTTACAGAAAAACTTAAGAGCTGATGTACACACATGCACACGCACAGACACTAACTTGAGCAATTTTGCCCTTTTGCACATGCAGATACATCTGGCAACTCGTGTGTTGTCTTGTTTTTTCACTGGGAAACCTATGCAAAGTGCAATTTAAGTATTTTAAGTAATATTAACTGGGGGAAGCAGGGTGGGTATTATCTGTTACCCTCACCTATTTGCTGGCAGTAGATGACCCACTTCAAAAGATGGCTTGTTTTTCTTTTCGGCCGCAGGTAGTTGGGTTTTGCTGCAAGACAGCACTCCCCCCGCCCCCCCACCCTCTTTATACAATCAAAGTATAATTTTTTTTAAAGTAGATTAATTATCCTATATCCACAATTCTGGCCTCTGCTCCATTCATCGACTTCAGCCACGTATAGGTCATATTCTAGGTATTATATGGCTTCATAGTTGGCTGCTGGCGTGAAGCTTTATTTTTTTTAAATAAAACACAATCTTTGAAAGTGTATGAAGGACATCTGATACTGGAATTCGTACAAAGAATCCATGTGGTGAGAACTCTGGGTGCATCTGCAAACGATGGTGATCTGTATGAAATTTTAATAGTTTACCTTTCTCGGATACTGGGCCCATTTTCTGAAATTGGCATGGCCTGGAATATGGACGTATGATCAGTTTGACTGATTTTAGGCAAACTACGGACTTTAAGATGTATTGTCATGGGGGAGGGCAGGATGTGTAAAATAAAGTTGCCCATGCTACAGTTTCAGAGATGACACCTTTTGAACCAGCATGTTTTTCTGTAAGGGATGGGGATGATAAGCGTTGAGTTTGAGACACGTTTTATTTTTTTTGGGGGTGGGGGGGGGATCTTATGTGCATTCTAAAAGTCAAAATTAAGGCTTTCGGCAAACTTTGCACTAACAGATTTTCAGTTTACAGTGATTGATATTTGCATGTGTATTTTCTTCTCATCACGTTTATTATCACAAGCCCCTCTTGCCCTTTTTGCAGGAGTTTATTTTTGCCACTTTTTCTAGCTTAATGTATGATGTAAATCAAGGTAGGGGTAGACCACCACCACCACCACTGAGGCGATTGATAAAATTCCATAGAATGTTTTGATAAAATTTGAATTTTAATAGTGTGCTGAAAAGGTATTGCCTAATGCCTTGATGGTGTAAAGCTAATTGGATGGCTTTCTAAGTTGCACGCTGTTTGTTTTCCTTGTTAAGTCGTATTTTCATTTGGTGGAAACCACTTGTAAGCTGTAATTGCCATTTCAAGAATAGATAGCACTTAATTTTTAATGAGTAAGAAAACTGTACCAAACTGTTATTTCATCTAACTGTAGCGTGCACTTGGAGAAATAAACACCATGCAAATCAGACATTGCCTTTTTCAATCGCACTTGTCTACTTGGAATTAATTTTTATAACTGCTTCATTTTAGGAAGAGATTGTGTTTGTACTCCCCCCCACCCCACCACCCCCACCACCACCACCACCACCACCACCACCACCACCCTACTGTCCCCATTCCTTTGAGTTGCATTTCAGTTTTGTGGAGAGGAACATGAATTAAAAATTCAGGGTTGGTAAACATGTTGTACTTGCACTAATTGCGGCACGATGGTTGGCACTGCTACTTCACAATGCCAGAGATCCGGGTTCAATTCCCAGCTTGGTTCGCTGTCTGTGCAGCGTTTGTATGTTCTCCCCATCTCTGCTTGGGTTGCCTTCCACAGTCTGAAACCTGCGGGTTAGGTTGATTGACTGCTATATTGCCCCTTAATGATAGGGGAATTTACGAGGTAAATAATGGGGTTGCAGGGATAGGGCCTGGATGGGGTTGTTGTCAGTGCAGGCTCGATGGGGCTGAATGGCCTCCTTCTGCATAGTTAGGGATCCTATGATTGAGGTGTGCTGGCAATTCCAGGAGTGGGAAACCTCATTATTTTATAGCCCTTTGCACGTTTCCCCCCGTGTCTGCGTGAGTTCCCTCCAGATGCTCCAGTTTCTTCCCACAGTCCGAAAGACTTGCTGATTAGGTGCATTGGTCATGCTAAATTCTCCCTCAGTGTACCTGAACAGGTGCAGGAGTGTGGCGACTAGGGGATTTTCACAGTAACTTCATTCCCGTGTTAATATAAGCCTACTTGTGACACTAAACTCATCTGTGGAGAAATTTGAACTTTTCAGTGCAGCTGTAATATGGTTGCTAATTTTGATAATTAGCTTTGAATATTGTAATTTGCAGCTATCACAGTGCAGAAATGAACATATTTTGGTTTCCCTTTCTTGCTGTTATTTCCTTCTTATGCCACTCCTTACATAAGTGCACATGTTGTCTCAAAGTCAGCCGATGATGCACCAATGTCTCAAGTTATAACCAAATGCTAGCTTTAAGGGTTTTATGGAGGTTTTGGCCTCTTTTGGAATCCAAGCCATGTGTTACTTTCGACAATGGAGCAATCCATCGATGAATATGACTACTTTTGAGTGTTTGATTGAAGTATGACGGTAGTATGCTATAAATTAGATGCATCAGTTTGCCTGATAGGTGTATCTGCCTGTAGTTGGTTGCCTTCTGTGCTAGTTCCTGGCTATTTACTTGGAAGTACTCTTGAACAATAAGTTCTGTTGTTTGCATTTTGTGAAAGTTACTTCCTGTGAAGTTGACTCCCTTTCGACAAAATCATGGATTTTCTCAACTGGAGAATGGAACAATGCAAATCGTAAATGCATCTGTCCAAACCACTCTGGTAGTGCTGGAAGGAAGTGAAGGATTTCTGCCAGTTTTTCTCTTTTTTTCAGAGATCTGTTAAATTATTTTTCTGGAGCAAAACCTGGACAGTGGAATTCAAGTGAGCATCGGAAGGAAGCTGTGTAGCCTAGGTACCAAACGTAGCTGTGCCACTATTCTAATCATGTTAATTAACATGGAACATTTGAGTATTATATTTAATATACTCTATGTTTCCTCAGTCTAATGGTGTTAAGCCCCAAGTTTAAGCTTGTTTGCCTTTCTCTAACTTGTTTTGGTCTCAGTGGGTCAGGTACCAACTGGTTGTGAATGTTGACACAATATCCACTCCCAGACCATTTCCATTGTTGTGTTGAGCTGCTAAAACGTGTGCAATTAGTTATGGATGATTGCTTTCTTTCCCCTGCTTGTGGGAAGATTATTATTGGCCTCAGCACCTCCCCATTGGTAAGGTGGACTCAGGAACACCTAGGCTTTATGTTTATACTAAAATTTATGTAGACAGCTCGATCAGAAACCTATATAACCCGAATACTACAGCAATTCTTTACGTTGTTGATCGGTGCAATGCTAATCTATAGATTATTTGCCTGCAATGCAGAGCGCCTGCAGCGCCTGCACTGTAGGTAGCAAATTGTTCCTGTGCACTGCAACATTCTCCTATGATGCAGAAATGCAGACTGGTGCAAGCACTTCCTGCAAAACATCTTGTATTAGCCAGGTTAATGATCTGAATCTTAATTTATGGAATTTCCAATAACTGTGTGTTGTATTTGTGTAAAAGCAAATATTTGCGCAAGTTTTCTGTCTAACTTTTGGCCTGGCCTTGCCGCATCATGCACTGTTCACTGGTCTACTGACAAACTTTATAACCCAACTAGTAACCAGGTATGCTTCTGACTAGGCATTCTGGTTAAAACAGTAGACAATACGTTGTCAGAAACAGAAAATGCTGGGGAAGATTCTGATGAAGGTTCAACCCAATTTGAAATATTGGCTGTATTCTCTCTGCACAGCATTTTCTGTTTTTCAGACTCCAGCACCTGTGGCACTTTTTCTTTTCTATTTATGACAATACTTTAGCAAGCAGTGATATTTCTGATTTTGATGTAACTTTGGTATATGCAGATAATTTGTTTGGAGCAGGCATCAATATTGTGGGACTGACTAGAAATTGTGTTTGGACGCCTTGTACTGAGATGGTTTGTTAGCACTGATGCAATGCTTTTGTAGTTGTTGAGAGCCGGGCTGTAAAGTCATCTTGGTTTCTTCCAACAGTTTTAAAATTTTCTGTTCACTCGAAAGATGAAGACTGACTGATCTTACAAGAGCTCTTGTTCTCTGTGACCAAATGCCTCTGCAAGACTGTCGTTACGAGTGACTCTCCTCCCTATTTTCCCTCACTGGTGCTGCACTTGGACTCCTTTTGTCACCTTGTTATGGTTTGATGACTGAGTAAGCCATTGTGCAGAGAATTCACTCCAACGTTTTGGGACAGTTCATTAAGAGTGCAGTGTGATGTTGCTATCAAATTCAATTGGGCAACATGAAGAGTATCTTTTGCAATTCCTTTTTTTTGCGTAAATAATAACGGTTGAGATTTATGCATGTAAAGTGTGAAACTCAGTAAATGTGGAACACAATTAATACTTAAGCAGCAAATTGCCAATCCTTACAACTTCGAGCAAGAGGGCAACATGACGGTCCATTGGTTAGTGTTGCTGCCTCAATGCCAGGGACCCAGGTTCGATTTCCGGCTTGTGTCACTGTATGGACTCTGCATGGGGGTTTCCTCCAGGTGCCCCAGTTTCCTTCCATAGTCTGAAAGACATGCAGATTTGTTACGTTGGCTGTGCTAAATTCTACCTCTGTGCCTGAATGGGTGCCGGAGTATGGCGACTAGGCGATTTTCACTGTAACTCAATTGCAGTGTTAATGTAAGCCTACTGGTGACACTAATAAACTAAACTAAACTTTTTCTCTTTGATTTATTATTGTCACATGTATTGGGATACAGGGAAAAGTATCGTTACTTGAGTGCTATATGGACAAAACATACCATTCATAGAGTACGCAGGGAAGAAGAAAAAGGGAGAGCACAGAATGTAGTGTTACACTCTTAGCTGGGGTGAAAGAGACAGATGAGCTTAATACATAACAGGTAGTCTGGCAGCAGGGAAGAAGCTACTCTTGATTCGGTTGATAATGATCTCGGACTTTTGTATCTTTTTCCTGGTGGAAGAAGGTATAAGTGAGAATGTCCAGCTTGTGTGGGGTTGTTAATTACGTTGGCTGCTCTTCTGAGGCAGGAAGTGTAGACGGAATCGATGGTTTTGTGCCAGTTGTCTCCAAGTATACTAATGGTAGGATTCAGGGCTAGTGGTGCATGACAGATTAGTTATAACGTGGGCTGGTTTCATGTAAGGGATACTTGAAGGAACAAAAGAGCAAAAGTAATATAGGTAACTTGTAAGGGAAGGCTCTGGGTAGATGGAGACCAAGGTAGTAAGTCTGTATGAGGTTATATAAAGTATAGAAATGGTCCATTTGGTTCAGCTTGTGTATACTGGTGTCTGTACTCTACATGAGCCTCCTACCAGAGGGTTGATGATCAGAGGGTTAGATAGGGTGGGCAGTGAGAGCCTTTTTCCTTGGATGGTGATGGCTAACATGAGGGGACATAGCTTTAAATTAAGGGGTGGTAGTTATAGGATGGATGTCAGAGGTAGGTTCTTTATTCAGAGGGTAGTAAGGGCGTGGAATGCCCTACCTACAGCAGTTGTGGACTCGCCAACTTTGAGAGCTTTCAAATGGTCAGTGGATAGGCATATGGATAACATTGGAATAGTTCAGGTTAGAGGGTTATTAGATTGGTTCCACTGTTCAGCGCAACATCGAGGGCCGAAGGGCCTGTACTGCGCTGTAATGTTCTACGTCCTATGTTCTACCAACCTCACATGGTCAGCATACCCTTCTATTCTGTCCCTTATGTCCCCATTCCGTTAAATAGTATGTGTGTTATTTAACTCATAGCAAGTCCCATATTTAAGTGGGATAAGACTACAAAAATGCAATCAGGATGGAAAAAGGCAAAAACAGTTATACTAATCCCATCCCATTCTAACCTTTCCCCTCCCTGTAGGCTTGTATCTTTCAGATTTCCCTCTGTTATTGCCATTCAGTCAGAAGAAATAACATTTCCCTAGACACACAAACTACCAAAGCCCTTTATAATTTTAAACAGCTGCAATAAACCTCTGAACCATTTCTACTTCAATTATCATTTCAATATTCGAAGCTTCTCCCTCTGGCACTTAGTTTCCCATTCCTCGCGCCATCCTGATGATTTTATAGTGTTTCTTTTAACAGCTTTATTGCCTTCGTAATTGGTTGCCCAAAATTAACCTTGGCCTCAACAGGTACAATCTAACTCTTACACTTTATGCTCTTGTGTAAAAACAAAAAGCAGCGAAACATCAAAAACTGGAATTTGAAATCCTTGATGGGAGAAGGGGGTACAATTTGATTTGTCACATGTATTTTGGAAGGTCGAATATAAATAGGAAATATATAGTAAATGGCAGAACTCTTAAGAGTATTGAAAGGCAAAGGGATCTGGGTGCGCAGGTACTCAGGTCACTGAAAGTGGCATTGCAGGTGGAGAAGGTAGTCAAGAAGGCACACGGCATTCTTTCCTTCATCGGCCAGGGCACTGAGTTTAAAATTGGCAAGTTATGTTGCAGCCTTATAGAACCTTAGTACGGCCGCACTTGGAATATAGTGTTCAATTCTGGTCGCCACACTACCAGAAGGATGTGGAGGGTTTGGAGAGGGTACAGAAAAGATTTACCAGGGTGTTGCCTGGAATGGAGGCATTAGCTATGAGGAGAGTTGGAGAGACTTGGTTTGTTCTCACTAGAAAGATGGAGGTTGAGGGGCGATCTGATAGAATTCTACAAGATTGAGAGGTATGGACAGAGTGGATAGTCAGAAGCTTTTTTCCTAGGGTGGAAGAGTCAATTATTAAGGGGCACAGGTTTAAGATGCAAGAGGCAAGGTTTAAAAGAGATGTATACAGCAGATTTTTTACACAGAGGGTGGTGGGTGCCTGGAACTCTCTGATGGGAGAGGTAGTGAAAGTGGATCCAATGGTGACTTTTAAGGAGCGTCTTGACAAATACGATCGGAATAGAGTGATGTGGTCCCTGGAAAGGTAAGGAATTTTAGTTAAGTCAGCAGCATGGTCGGTGCAAACTTGAGGACCAAACTTGTGGTAAATGTGTGTGCAATTAAAGGGACAGGGCAGGAGGGAGAGCCTGGATAAAATGCTCTGAGCTGGTGTAGATTCAATTGGAAGAATGGCCTCTTCTGCACTGTAGGGTCTGTTCCTGTGCCTTAATTTTCTTTGCCCTTTATTCTGTTGGGCTCCAGTGAGAAGTATTGTTTCATTATCGCTATACAGACAAAGCAAAAGTAGTTTATTTATCAGTCTCATGTAGGCTTAATACTTCAAGAAGTTGCAGTGAAAATCACCTAGTCACCGTAATCCAGTGCCTGTCTGGGTACACTGAAGGGGAATTTAGCATAGCCAATGCACTTAACCAGCACATCTTTTGGACTGTGGGAGAAAACACTTGGAGGAAACTCATGCAGACATGAGAAGAACGTGCAAACTCCACACAGACACTGACCCAAGCTGAGAATTGAACCCGGGTTCCTTGTGCTGTGAGGCAGCAGTCCTAACCATTGTGCTGCCCCAGCACACTGTTCATAAAGTACAGAGGGGAGAAGGATAGGATGCCAAACATAGTTTTGCAGTTACAGATAAGTGAAGAAAACGTTCAGCTTAATCTGTGGTAGGTCCGTTAAAAAGTTTGGCAACAGGTGAGATGTTCTTGAGTTGGTTAGTACGTAACCTCAAGCTTTTGTATCTTTCTCCTGACGGAGGAAGGTGGCAGAGAGAATATCTGAGGTGCATGGTGTCCTTGATTATGCTGGCTGCTTAAATCTTTGAAGTGTGGGAGGAAACCAGAGCATCCGGGGGGAACCTACGCACACTCAGAGAGATCATGCAAACTCTACACAGACTGAAAGCCTAAATTGAACCTGGGTCCCTGGCACTGTGAGGCAGCAGGAAGTGTAGACAGAGTCAATGAATGGGAGGCTGGTTTGCGTGATGGAGTGGGCTGCATTCACAATATGTGGTAGTTTCTTGTGGTCTTGGTCAGAGGGTGTGTGATTAAATAATACTAATACGTTCCACCAATATGTTAATTGTGAAGGAATAGTAAATTCAGGGGCCGAGCTACTCAGAGAAAGCGTACAAGCTTGAAGAGGCAGGGATTGACAAGCATCAATGAAGTATTCTAGGTTTCACAGATGTATCAAGATTGCTAACTCCGACCCCCCATCGCCCCACCATGTGGATTTGCAAGCGATCTAGGAATGAACAAGAAGCAGCCCTGATAATTTTCCAAGGTTTGATGGAAAGGGCACCCCAACTGAACAATCCTGAGTGTGCTCATGCTAAACATTAAAAAAATCAGTTTAGGATAATTGGGCAGGGTCAGCGTGGCTCATTGGCAATTACCACAAGTGAAATGTATTTGTACACAGAGAAATACTGAGTTGGTACAGTGATTAGAACTGCTGCCTCACAGTGCCAGGGACCCAGGTTCAATTTAGGCTTTGAGTCTGTGTAGAGTTTGCATGTTCTCTCTGGGTGTGCGTAGGTTCCCCCCAGATGTTCTGGTTTCCTCCCACACTTCAAAGATATGTCGGTTATAAGGATTATGTGGTAAATGTGTACAATTAAAGAGACAGGCAGGAGGGAGAGCCTGGATAAAATGCTCTGTCAGAGTTGGTGTAGATTCAATCGGCAGAATGGCCTCTTCTGCACTGTAGGGATTCTATGATTCCATGATCTGTCCTCTGTAAACAACAAGGCTTGCACATTATCAAACTATCCAGGATTTGGGGAGCTTTTAGTTCATTCCCCGTGCTTTCTTCATGACACTACCTCAGCCAGTCAGAGTTGTCTTCCTTATCAATCAGCCATCTTTTCTTCTGGAGTATAAATTGTTGTGATTGTTTGAAATTTGGCATTCTTCCATTTGTCCTGAAGAGTGCAAGGCAAGTAGTTTCTGCAACGTGCCTCTCTTTGTACCAACATCAAAGGAAATTTTTCAAGCTGTTGAACTAGAGGATAGCAACTGTGGTATCTTGCTGCACATAAAATGAGCTGGAGCTAATCTTACATCTTGTTGATAAACTGGGCACTGAAATTCCAGTGGATGTCCCATTCACTTGCTGGACTTATGGGCTACTATCAAAACCACTAGGGAAATGTTTATTTTATCCAGACCTCCAATGCTTACTGCAGTTATATTGGAAGATGAAACAAAGATATGTAGAGGGACGGGTAGTATTGAGGAAGCAACGGGGCTGCAGATGGAAATGGACAGGTTAGGAGAGTGGACAAAGAAATGGCAGATGGAATGCAATGTGGAAGAGTATGAGGTTGGAAGGAGGAATGGAAGTGTAGATTATTTTCTAAATGGGAAAATGATCAGTAATCAGAAACACAAAGGCATTTGGGGAATGTTGTTCAAGATTCTCTTAAGTTAACATGCAAATTCAGTTGGCAGTTAGGAAGGTAAATGCAATGTTAGCATTCATGTCGAGAGGATTAGAATACAAGAGCAGCGATGTACTTCTAAAGCTGAATAAGGCTCTGGTCAGACCCCACTGGGAGTATTGTGAGCAGTTTTGGGCCCCGTATCCAAGAAAGGATGTGTTGGCCTTGGAAAGGGTCCAGAGGAGGTTCACAAGAATGATCCCTGGAATGAAAAGCTTGTTGTATGAGGAATGTTTGATGTATGATGAATGGATTGTTTTTCCTCACTGTGTGGATAAGTGATCTGGAAGCCAGAGAAGAATATTGAAATTTTGTTGATTGTATCAAGTTTACTGTTTCGTCAAGTTGTGATAAGGACAACACGGGGGTTTTGATTCCAGCCTCCTGTGACCATCTGTGTGGAGTTTGCACATTCTGCCTGGGCTTCCTGCAGTTTCCTTCCAAAGATGTGCGGGTTAGGTTGATTGGCCATGCTAAACTTCCCCTTAGTATCGGAGGGACTAGCTCGGGTAAATGCATGGGGTTGCAGAGGTAGGGCATGGATGGGATTGTAGTTGGTTTGGACTTGATAGGCGAAATGGCCTTCTTCGGCACTGTAATGATTCAATGATTCTCCAATACCGTGAAAGATTACATAAGGGTAAGGATGGGCTAGCAGAACGGGCATTAGAAGCAGCATATAACATCAAGGGTAGCCTGATGTGACACCAAGAACTGTACAGCACAGGAAAAGGCCTACACTGATCATGTTGTCCTGTGTAGACCAATCTCCTGTTATCTCTCTATCCCCTGTCTGTCCATGTGCCAAGTCTTAAATGTCGCTAACATATCTGCCTCAACCACCTACTCATCAGTACATTCCAGGCCCCTCTGTGTAAAAAAACTTCCCCTGCACATCTCTACTGAACCTCTCCCCTCTTACGTTGAACTTTTGCCCCCTTATAATTGTCATTTCTGCTCTGCGACAGAGCACTACCCTATCTGTACCCCTCATAATTTTATAAACGTCTATCAGGTCACCCCCTCAGCCTCCATCTTTCCAGGGAGAAATTATATACACCTTGCAAGTAAGATGAGGGGATGGAAACAGATTCAAAATGGTACAATTTGAAGTAAAATAGAGGAGGAGAGAGTGTCGGTGTGCCAGTTATCAAAGGCGACAACTCAAGTAAATCAGTCATACAGAAAGAAACAGAATCCTTACGTTCCTCTGAGAGCCTTGGGATCCAAAGTTTGGAAGATAATGTTGAAATGAGAAGACCCTAATTGCACAGGGTTGGATTGATGTATACAGTCTTGGTCAACTCAGACGATGTATGTAAATGAGCTGGAAAAAGTGAAGCATCTGTGTAAAAACATTGTGTTTTAAGTTTAACCTTTAAAAAGCGCTGTCTCAGAATGCTTCACAGGCAGTGAAGTACGTTTAAACTCTAGTCACTTTCTAACACAGGAGATATGGCCACTAATTTCCCCAAAACAACCTCTTAAAAACAGCAATGTAGTAATTGTTGTGTGTCACATACAGTGGAATCCACACACACTGTAACCTGAGCCATTCCTGAAGCTCTATATGTTACACTATTGTTGCCAATGATGAGAGTTGACTGCTGTGAGGGAGAGTCAGCGCTGAACATGAGAAGATTGAAAGAGCTTTTCGGTATTATCCAGTAATGTGGTTGATTATTTCCATTTGACAAGACCAGTAAAAAGAGAGCATAAGTTTAAGATAACTTCTGAGTTGGTCGTTAGATCTGTGGAATTGAGGTATGGAAGGTGATTAGTAGATTGTAGCATATTCTGCTCTGTCTCTCTCTCTCTCTCTCCCCCTCTCTCTCTCCCCCCTTTCTCTATCCCCTCTCTCTTCCACCCTCTCTCTTCCCCCCCGTCTTACTCCCCTCTCTCTTCGTCCCCTCTCTCTTCTCCTTCCCTCTTCCCCATCTCTCTTCTTCCCTTTCTTTCCCCCTCTCTCTTTCCTCCATCTCTCTTCCCCCTCTCCTCCCTCCTCCCCTCTCTCTTCCCCTCTCTCTCTTTCCCTCCTCTCTTCCCCCATCTCTCTTCCTCCATCTCTCTTCCCCCTCTCTCCCTCCCCCTCTCTCTTCGCTCCTCTCTCTTACTGAGGCACTGTGGAGGGTTAATGGTTTTCAAACTATATGATACAACTATAGTCATAGGTGAGGGGCTTGAAGATTGGAGGGTGGCAAATGTTGTGCCTTTGTTTAAAAGGGGCTGCAGGGAAAAGCCTGGGAACTGGTGAGGCTCACACCTGTAGTGGGCAAATTGTTGGAAAGTATTTTGAGAGACAGGCATTTAGAGACGCAAGGGCTGATTAGGGACAATCAGCATGGCTTTGTGGATGGAAAATCATATCTCACAAATTTGATTGAAGAGGTAACCAAGAAGATAGATGAGGGCAGCACAGTTGATGTTGTCTACATAGACTTCAGCAAGGCTTTTGTCAGGCTACTGAGTGGTAGGTTGTCATGTAAGATTAAATCTCACAGGATCCAGGGTGAAATGGATACAAAATTGGCTTCTTGACAGGGTAGTCAGAAGGTAGTTGTAGAGTATTATTTTTTTAAACTGAAGGTCTGTGACCTGTGGTATACTCCAGGGATCGGTACTGAGTCCACTGTTATTTGTCATTTATATTAAGGATTTGGATGAGAATTTAATAGGCATGCTTTGTAAGTTTGCAGATGACACCAAGATTGGTGGCATAGTGGACAGTGAAGAAAGTTATCTCCAATTGCAATGGGATTATGTTCAATTAGAACATAGAACATAGAACATTACAGCACAGTACAGGCCCTTCGGCCCTCGATGTTGCGCCAGCCAGTGGACCCTCTAACCTAAACTATTCCAATATCATCCATATGCCTATCCACCGAACATTTGAATGCCCCCAAAGTAGGCGAGTCCACAACTGCTGCAGGCAGGGCATTCCACGCCCTCACCACCCTCTGTGTAAAGAACCTGCCTCTGACATCCGTCCTATAACTACCACCTCTTAATTTAAAGTTATGTCCCCTCGTGTTGGTCATCACCATCCGAGGAAAAAGGCTCTCACTATCCACCCTATCCAATCCCTTGATCATCTTATACGCCTCAATTAGGTCACCGCGTAACCTTCTTCTCTCTAATGAAAATAACCTCAGGTCCCTCAGCCTTTCCTCATAAGGCCTTCCCACCATACCAGGCAACATCCTGGTAAACCTCCTCTGCACCCTTTCCAATGCTTCCACATCTTTCTTATAATGCGGTGACCAGAACTGTACGCAATACTCCAAGTGCGGCCGCACCAGAGTTTTGTACAGTTGTAACATAACCTCACGGCTCCTAAATTCAATCCCTCTACCAATAAGAGCTAACACACCGTACGCCTTCTCAACAACTTTGGGCCAGTGGACTGACAAATGGAAGATGGGGTTTAATTTAGACAAATGCGAGGTGATGCATTTTGGTAGGTTGAACCAGGGCAGGACTTATTCAGTTAATGGTAGGGCATTGGGAGAAAAAGAGATCTATGGTTCATACCCCCTTGAAAATGGAGTCACAGGTGGATAGAATGGTAAAGAAGCCATTCAGCATGCTTGGTTTCATTGGTCAGAACATTGACTACAGGATTTGGAACGTCTTGTTGAAGTTGTACAGGACATTGGTAAGGCCACACTTGGAATACTGTGTACAGTTCTGGTCACCATATTATAGAAAGGATATTATTAAACTAGAAAGAGTGCAGAAAAGATTTGCTCGGATGCTACCGGGACTTGATGGTTTGAGTTATAAGAAGAGGTTGGATAGACTGGGACTTTTTTCTCTGGAGCGTAGGAGGTTGAGAGGTGATCTTATAGGGGTCTGTGAAATAATGAGGGGCACAGATCAATTAGATAGTCAATATCTTTTCCCAAAGATAGGGGCATTTAAAGCTAGCGGGCATAGGTTTAAGGTGAGAGAACAAAAGGGGCCGGAGGGGCAATTTTTTCACAGAGGGTGCTGAGTGTCTGGAACAAGCTTCAGAGGCCGTAGCAGAGGTGGGTACAATTTTGTCTTTTAAAAACATTTAGACAGTTACATGGGTGAGATGGGTATAGAGGGATATGGGCCAAATACAGGCAATTAGGACTAGCTTAAGCATTGAAAAAAAGGGCAGATAGACAAGTTGGACTGAAGGACCTGTTTCCATGCTGTAAACATCTATAACTCTATGATATGATTCCAGACAAGAGAGATATTATGTAAAAGTGGTGATAGCCTCTCAATGTTGGTCTTCTTCATCTTGATCAGACCAAATGATGAAATCTGCCTCCATCTCCATGTTTTATTTATTAGTGTCACAAATAGGCTTACATTCACACCGCAATGAAGTTACTGTGAAAATCCCCTAATCACCACACTCTGGCGCCTGTTCAGGCACACTGCGGGAGAAGTTAGCACAGCTAATGCACCATGTCCTTTCGACTGTGGGAGGAAACTGGAGCACCCAGAGGCCGTGCAGACACGGGGAGAATGTGCAAACTCCACACAGACGGTGAGCCGAGCTGGGAATCAATCCCGGGGCCCTGGCGCTGTGAGGCAGCAGTGCTAACCACTGTGTGCCACCCTTGTACCAACCATCGGAGCTTTGAGAGAGATTCCAAGGCCAGTCGTCACAAGAAAACACAACTTCTTTTCCCCCTTGCAATTATCGCTACTTAACAAATTGCTCTTGTCCTAGCGGAACAGGAGGAGGTCGGATTCATTCCCATAGATCGGAGGGCAGGACTGAAGGCCCAATCACCATTGGCTAAGAGCAGGGGGCTTGAACCTATCATTCAGAGCTTCCCTTCCCTCATCATTGGCTGCACTGGGGTTTGAAGATGGTTTTCAAAAGCTTGCAAAGAATGCTCACTTTTTGCTTTCCACTGAAGAGGTTTTATGAAGGATACACCCACCCACCTGTTAAAAAATTATATTTCTCAAAGAGACTTGACTGCAGTGGCCTGTGAAGCCGAGTTTCCTTTGTAGATGGGGGTTCTAACTGGTTTGTTTTTACAGAGGGGCGAGGTTTCACTGGCGTGGATACATGAACTGGCTTTGTTCAAGTATTTTTCTCCGCATCGATACCATTGCCAAGCTTGTGGAAGCATAACAGGAAGTGGGATGGGAGTGACACATGTTAGACTTAGTGTTCCCATATTTAGGATTCCACTGCTGTGATGTGTGCTGCGAACCCTTGCCCAGTTTGTGACTGAGTCTTGTTAGGTTCTGTGACACTTGCGTTCCCAGGGAGACATATTATCTCGGTGCCCATTTTGGAGTGTAAACATCTGAAGATTGGTCTCGATACTTGGAGCAGGCTGGGGGAACTAACTGGTCAAGCTCTGGGCTCAAGATTCAACAAACTGTTTCTCCTCCTGAAAGCTACGCTTCCAGAGAATCCCTCCAAGTGCAGACAGAGGCCTTTTGTCCCATCGAGCCTGTACTGACTACAATCCTACCCAGGCCCTATCCCCTTAACCCCATATATTTACTCTGCTAATCTCCCTGACATTAAGGGACAATTTAACATGGCCAATCCACCTAACCTACACATCAATGGACACCAAGGGACAATTTAACATGGCCAATCCACCTAACCTACACATCAATGGACACCAAGGGACAATTTAACATGGCCAATCCACCTAACCTACACATCAATGGACACCAAGGGACAATTTAACATAGCCAATTCACCTAACCTACACACATTTAGACACTAAGGGGCAATTTAGCATGGCCAAGCCACCAAACCTACACACATTTAAATGCTAAGGGGCAATTTAGCATGGCCAAGCCACCTAACCTACACACATTTAAATGCTAAGGGGCAATTTAGCATGGCCAATTCCCCTAACCTATGCACATTTAAACACTAAGGGGCAGTTTAGCATAGCCAATCCACCCAACCCCCACATCTTTGGTTTGAGGAAGGAAACTGGAGCGCCTGGAGGAAATGCATGAAGGCACGGAGAGAGAGTGCAGAACTGCACAGATAGTGACCCCAAGTTGGGAATTGAACCCGGATGCCTGGCACTGTGAGGCAGCAGTGCTAACCACTGTGCCACTGGTTGGGGGTAGGAGGATGGAGTGCGGTTGGCATGATGATCAAACTGCCCATCATGTTTCTGGCAAGGCCTGTTGCACGGTGGGCAACTGGTGTTTCACCCAGTCAGGGGGTCTAAAACACAGGGGCACAGCCTCAGGGTAAAGGGGACTGTTCATTTAGGACTGCGGTGGAGAGAAGTTTCAAATCATGTCTTTCAAAACTATAGCTGGAGTTCTCCGGCCGTTCACGCTGGAAGAAATCTCCGGAACTGCTTGCCCTGTACCCCTCCCCATCCCACGTTTTTCCCGCTGAATTCCCATCGACAGCAGGGGGACCAAAGAATCCCGTGATGAGCAAGCAATGTGCCCACTTCACGCCAACAGGAAATGTGGGCAGCACGGTGGCACAGTGGTTAGCGCTGCTGTCTCACACGCCAGGACCCGGGTTCAATTCCCGGCTCGGGTCACTGTCTATGCGGAGATTGCACGTTCTCCCCGTGTCTGCATGGGTTTCCTCTGGGTGCTCCCGTTTCCTTCCCATAGTCTTAAAGATGTGTTGGTTCGGTGCATTTGGCCGTGCTAAATTCTCGCTCAGTGTACCCGAGCAGGCGCTGGAATGTGGTGGCTGGGGGATTTTCACATTAACTTCATTGCAGTGTTAATGTAAACCTACTTGTGACTAATAAATAAACTTTAATTTTAAACATGAGGCTGGAGAATTTCGCTTAAAACTTTCACAGCCAGATATTTCTTTTAAAATGGAGACAGATAATGTATTGTCTGGTCAGTTGGATGCTGATCTGGTTTTTTTTAAAGATCAGAAGTTCATTTTGGAACTGTCAAGAAACATGCCTCTTCCCTGCTCTTCTCAAGACCGCAAGAAACTACAAAGGGTCGTGAATGTAGCCCAATCCATCTTGCACGATTTTAAATTTTAGACCTGTTGTTTTTGAACTCAGTGGTTGGGAATCTACAGCCTCGGTGGGGAGGGACCAGAAACTCCTGCGGGACATTTCTGTTAACCTCGGGCATCTTTTGGACTGTGGGAGGAAACTGGAGGAAACCCACGCAGATATGGGGAGAATATGCAAACTCCATATAGACAGTGACCCAACGCTGGGAATCAAACCCAGTCCCTGATTCTGTGGGGCATCAATGCTAACCACTGTGGCACAGTACTGCCCCAAGAAGTGGAACTGTTCCTCCTCGCTCCACCCCAAAGCGCCTCAGCCCTTGTAAATTTTTGCAACAGGTAAGATCTCTGACTTCTGGCACCAGACTTGTTAAAACCTACAAGATCATTGTAGGATGCATACAGGAAGATAGGCAGACTCAGATGCGTAGCCGTCGAGAGTTGTTAGCAGATCTTTCAAAAAGTCCATTTTCCCTTAGGGGTAAAAGAGTTGCACCTTTTTATCGTTCCACTTTGTGGTCAGAACCTAAACAAAACTCTCTCTGCACTAGCAAGACTGCTGAGACATTTGGAGACATTCACCCTCAATTCTGTGCTTGCTGCAGTATTGTGTGTGTGTCACTAGAGGGTGGTACAACACCACAAACTGAACACCACAAGTGGAATTCAATCAATGTGTCCCACAAATTAAAAAAATTGTGAACTTGGACCCTGCAACCTCAGGATATCTCTCGATCAATGCAATAAAGTCACTGTCTGTAAATGTTATCTTTTTATAACTTGTGTAAAAAAACAATAAAAAAGATTAGAAGTTGTGGTGTGAAATGTTCCAATTCCTTCTGCTTGACTCCGTTCTATTTTATTCATTTCCCTGAGGAGTGAGGCAGAATATTTTAGTGCTGTAATTAAACTGCCTTGCATACGTGTGGCGGATCCCTGTGAGTCCATGGAATCTTCAGCTCTGTTGCTGCAGTTCAGTAAAGAAGTCTCACAACACCAGGTTAAAGTCCAACAGGTTTATTTGGTAGCGCGAGCTTTTGGGATGCCGCCCCTTCATCAGACGAGTGGGAGTCCTGCTCACAAAACAGGGCATATAAAGACACAAACTCAATTTACAAAATAATGGTTGGGATGCGAGTCTTTGCAGGTAACCAAGTCTTAAAGGTACAGACAATGTGAGTGGAGAGAGGGTTCAGCACAGGTTAAAAAAGATGTCTCCAGCCAGGACAGTTAGTGAGATTTTGCAAGTCCAGGCAAGTCAAAGAACAAAGAACAAAACAGCACAGGAAACAGGCCCTTCGGCCCTACGAGCCTGCGCCGCCACCCCGATGTTCCCACCTCTACCCGTGATCCCTGTCTATGTTTATAGATCTATGGATTAAAAACCAAATTTGAGACAATTTAGGGAGAATTTGTTTTGCCAATTAGCCTAAGAGCACATCTTTGGGATGTGGGAGGAAACCGGAG
The DNA here is from genome assembly GCA_024679065.1 of Sphyrna mokarran. Lineage (NCBI taxonomy): Eukaryota > Metazoa > Chordata > Chondrichthyes > Carcharhiniformes > Carcharhinidae > Sphyrna > Sphyrna mokarran. Next base: position 44,855,488 of record JAGIQG010000018.1, read on the forward strand.
CGCCCGGAGAAAACCCACGCAAGCAGGGGAGAATGTGCAAACTCCCACAGACACAGGCCCAAATCCATGTATCTGCACAGCACAGCGATAGTCACTGAGCTATCGTGTTGCCCATCAAATGGTCCAGGTCAAGCGTCCATGTGAAGCACTAGGATACTCTCGAAAAAAAATCCAAGAGCACACAGATAGTGTGACATGAAGCTAAGATCCTGGTTGAAACTGTCCTCATGTATGCGGAACTTGGCTATCAGTCTCTGCTGAGCGACTCTGCGCTGTCATGTGTTATGAAGACTGTCTTGGAGAATGCTTTACCGAAGTTCAGAAGCTGAATGTTCGTGACTGCTAAAGTGTTCCCCAACAGGAAGAGAACAATCCTGTAGTTCTCTCTGTAGCCACATGGTGGAGACATTGACATCCCTTCTAAATATTTGCAAGCATTCCTGGTCAACCTGGTATAAACCCGTCAGTCCTGTTTACTTCTTGCAATGAATTTGCTTTTTGGATATAGATGTAGCTGACAAGTCATCGAGGTTTACAGCCTGGAAACAGGCTCTTTGGCCCAACTTGTCCATTCCGCCTTCAGTTTTATCTGAATTACCAAGAACCCTGCGGTTGGACATCCCACACTAGACAATAAATGGCAGATGTGACCAAGGTGTGGAGATGCCGGTGTTGGATTGGGCTAAACACAGTAAGAAACCTCACAACACCAGGTTAAAGTCCAACAGGTTTGTTTGGTAGCAAAATCTCCGAGCTTTCGGAGCGCTGCTCCTTCATCAGGTAAGTGGGAGTTCTATTCACAAACAGGGCATATAAAGACACAAACTCAATTTACAGAATAATGGTTGGAATGCACAAATTTACAGGTAAAGATTCTTTGCATTCCAGCCATTATTTTGTAAATTGAGTTTGTGTCATTATCTGCTCTGTTTGTGAACACAACTCCCACTTTTACTTGCCAGCCCCTTGAATTGAATGGCCTGTTCAGCCATATTAACTATACATCAGGAGTCACACACAGGCCGGGCCAAGCCGAGTAGGAATGGCAGATTTCCTTCACTAAAAGGGGCATTATAATAACCAAGACCAACATCCAGTCCCACTATGGGATTTGAACCTGTGTCCCCAGAGCATGAGCCTGGACCTTAGAACTGTAGTATCTGGACAGTACAGAAGAGGCCCTTTGGCCCATCGAGTCTGCATCGATGCGTGAAAGGCCCGGAGTTGCCCACCTAATCCCTCTTACCAGCATTCGATCCATAACCCTGAGTGTTATGATGTGCCAAGTACTCATTCAAGTACCTCTTGAAGGATGTGAAGCATCCCACCTCCACCACCCTCCCAGGCAACGCATTCCTGGCCATCACCACCCACTGGGTAAAAAAAAAAATTCCTTAAATCCCTCCTAAATCTCCCACTCCTCACTTTTCACTTGTGTCTTCTCATAAGTAACCCTTCAAGTAAGGGGAAACAGCTGCTCCCTATCCACTCTGTCCACGCCCCTCATAATCATGAGCACCTTGATCAGGTTGCCCCCTCAGTCATTTCTGCTCCAAGGAAAACATCCCAAAGCTATCCAGCCTCTCCTTATAACTTAAATGTTCCATCCCAGACAGCATCCTGGCATGAAATAATTAAGATGTAGAGATGCCGGCGTTGGACTGGGGTAGTAAGAACTCAGTAAGAATCTAGCAACACCAATTTTAAATCCAACCGATTTATTTGATAGTAAATCTGCGAACTTTCGACCTTTTCGTCTTCGTCAGGCAGACCAGAACACTGCATTTGCCTGACGAAGACGAAAGGGTCGAAAGCTCGCAGATTTACTATCAAATAAATCGGTTGGATTTAAAATTGGTGTTGCTAGATTCTTACTATGAAATAATTAAATCACTCAAGTCCGGAATTGAACCCGGATCCCCAGCGCCGTGAGACAGCGGTGTTGACCACTGTGCCACCCAGGACAGCTCACCATCACATCACTGCTACTCCACTGCCTCCCCTTTAAAGTTGCAAGTGTTCATGAAAGTTAACAAGGTTGATCAGTTGAAGTAAAAGCAGATGGAGATGAAACGTGCATGTTGTGGACTGAACACCAGGTGGCGGTCTAACAGCACATTGTACAATGCCATTCTGCCACGTACTAATCTGTTACTGACACAACTCCGCAGAGATACTGCAAGTGGAAGCAACTCATTGTTAGTCCAACAATTCAGCTGTTTAATCCGACACAGTGAGAGCAAACAACAAAAAAAAGGAAAAATAAATTACAGCGCAGAGAGAGAGATAGCGAGCTGCAGAAGTGCAACAAATTCAGGATTTAATTTATTAAAAAAACTTGAAGAACTTCCTACAAGGACAGCGCTGCCAATCTCATTTGGCAGTGAGATGTGTGAACTTTTGGTTCAATCTGTTTTGATACAAAGCCAAATGGGAGTCATTGGTCTGGTCATCAATCAAGGGCTGCATGGTGGTACAATGGTTAACATTGCTGCCTCACGGTGCCAGGGACCCGGGTTCAATTCCTGGCTTGGTCATTGTCTGTGTGGAGTTTGCATGTTCTCCTCATGTTTGCGTGGGTTTCCTTTGGGTGCTCCAGTTTCCTTTCTGTCTGAAAGACATGCCGCTTGGGTGCATTGGCCGTGCTAAGTTCTCCCTCAGTGTACCCGAATAGAATCGTAGAACCCTACAGTGCAGGAAGAAGCCCTTCAGCCCATCGAGTCTGCACTGACCACAACCCCACACAGACCCTACCCCCACGCATTTACCCACTAATCCCTCTAACCTACGCATCCCAGGAGACTAAGGGGCAATTTTTTTAAGCATGGCCAATCAACCTAATCTGCACATCTTTGGACTGTGGGAGGAAACCAGAGCACCCGGAGGAAACCCACACAGACACGAGGAGAATGTGCAAACTCTACACAGCCAGTGACCTGAGCCGTGAATCGAACCCAGGACCTTAGAGCTGTGAAGCAGCAGTGCTAACCATTGTGCTACTGTGCCGCCCAGTGTCAGAGTGTGGTGACTTGGGGATTTTGACAGTAATTTCATTGCAGTGTTAATGTAAGCCTACTTGTGACACTATTAAATACACTTTAAAATTTGGGTTTGATGTTAAGTCTCACTGATAGTGTGTACCCGCCCTGTCTCACTTTCTCCTCATAACCCTTAATTCCCTTGTCTATCAGAAATCTATCACCCTGGACATTGAGTATAAGAACAGCCATATGGTCAGACTGCATTTGAAGTATCGCAAGTAATTCTGGTTGCCACACAACCAGAAGGACATGGAAGAAACTTCTCGACCTCTCTTCTCTCCTTTAAGACACTCAGTTGAACCTGAGTTCAACTTTTTTGGTCACTTGTCCTGATCTCACTTTCTGTGGCTCACTCATGGAGATCGTTCTGCTCTGTGCTGACCTTTGCTTTGCAGCCAGTCCCACTCCACATGGCCCTGCCAATTTGGCTTAATGAATCTGGGACATTTTTGTTACCTTTCAGGTGCTACGTAAGTGCGGATTATGGGGCGGCACGGTGGCACAGTGGTTAGCACTGCTGCCTCGCACCACCAGGGACCTGGGTTCGATTCTGACCTCAGGTGACTGTCTGTGTGGACTTTGCACATCTTCCCCGTGTCTGCGTGGGTTTCCTCCACGTGCTCTGCCCAGTCAGTGCAAGGTCGATGGGCCAAATGGCCTTCTTCTGCACCCCAGGGATTCTCTGATTCAAATTGCTACTCTTGAGTCTATCTTCAATGTAACAGTTGGCTATTCAACCAAGTGAACCATGAATTGCAAATAAAAACATGGACTGAGTAGGAAGACAGAGTGAGATCTTAGAACGTGAATGGGTGACATGGTGGCACAGTGGTTAGCACTGCTGCCTCACAGCGCCAGGGAGCTGGGTTCGATTCCCAGCTTGGGTCACCGTCTGTGCAGAGTCTGCATGTTCTCCCCATGTCTGCGTGGGTTTCCTCTGGATGCTCCATTTTCCTCCCACAGTCTGAAATTGCTAAATTCTCTCTCAGTGTACCCGAACAGACGCCGGAATGTGGCAACTAGGCGATTTTCACAGTAACTTCATTTGTCTTGAAAGAAACAATATTTTTAACTGTACATTAATACATGTGACAGTAATAAATGAAATCAAATCAAAATAATTACAGTGTGAACACAGCCGTGATGTGGAGATGCTGGTGTTGGACTGGGGTGGGCACAGTAAGAGGTCACCTAGTGAAGTAGCAGCACTTCGGAAACTCAGGATTCCAAATAAACCTGTTGGATTTTAACCTGGTGTTGTGAGATTTCTTATGGTGTGAATGTCAGCCTACTTGTGACTCTGATAAATAAGCTAAAAAAATTATTTAGAGCTCTAATTAAGGGCCCTTTTATCAAGAAAGTTCAGTTTATATTCCAACAGCCTGGAACCTCCCACAGAAAATGAGTGTCACCTTTTCCTACACAAACGCAGACACAATTATCTGAAAATAAGACTCTAAATCTGCCACAAAATAACCTGAGCATCAACTGTGGGTACAATTCCAAAAGTCCCTTAATTGGCTGCAAAACACAGCGAGATAACTCAAGGTCATGCAAGTCTAACTATCAACGTGGGTGTTTCCCTGCATCTAAGTGTAGGAACAAGCTAAAACCTTGCCTAACCTAAGAGGTTGAGGAATGTTTTGATTGTCCAATGCCGGTGGTTGATGAGGAATTTCCCTTCTGGTGTGGGGGTCAAGAACACCGGATTTAAGATGCTTGTTAAAAATGCTGGAGTGGCAATTGTGAAATTGTTCTTACACGCAGCCGGTTGTTACAATCTGGCAAACGGTCTATGTAAGGGTGGTGGAGGCAGATATAATAGCATCTCTTGAAAGAATATTCAATAACGACTTGAAAATAAAAGGGAGAGAGAAATCAGGGCGGGAAGGGGTGTGAGATATTTTGATACATCTTTCAATGATGGCACAGAGAACCTCATCCAGATAATGTCCTCCATACCATCTGATTTCAAGCGCTGTAACACACATTGAGATGGAGACTACAATATGGTGATAATTAGTACATGCAGTATGTATGGCAGTCCCAGAATATCCCAATTGCTTCCCTGTGGAGGGAGTGTTTCTTTGCAGTTCAGCTTCTCCTACAGTGCACCGTTCCAGATGCTGTGCTCTCTGACCAATTCATTAGCCCCAACTGCGTTGCAACATCCCACCATTGGCCTCCGAAGCAACCTCACTTTTGGTATGGGGGGTTCAGAACACCAGATTTAAGACACTTGTCAAAAGAAGCATCTGTGGGAGTCTGCACATTCTCCCAGTGTCTGCGTGGGTTTCCTCCGGCTGCTCCGGTTTCCTCCCACGCTTCAAAGATGTGTGTGTCAGGTTGATTGGCCAGGCTAAAATTGTCCATTAGTGTTGGGGCGGGGGTTAGCAGGGTAAATATGTGGGGGGTTATGAGGATCGGGACTGGCTGGGATTGTGATCGGTGCAGACTCGATGGGCCAAAATGGCTTCTTCCTGCACCGTGGGGGGTTCTATGATCTCATGGCACCATTTTGAGGAACATAGAACATTACAGCGCAGTACAGGCCCTTTGGCCCTCGATGTTGCGCCGGCCAGCGGACCCTCTAACCTAAACTATTCCAATATCATCCATATGCCTATCCACCGACCATTTGAATGCCCCCAAAGTAGGCGAGTCCACAACTGCTGCAGGCAGGGCATTCCACGCCCTCACCACCCTCTGTGTAAAGAACCTGCCTCTGACATCCGTCCTATAACTACCACCTCTTAATTTAAAGTTATGTCCCCTCGTGTTGGTCATCACCATCCGAGGAAAAAGGCTCTCACTATCCACCCTATCCAGTCCTTTGATCATCTTATACGCCTCAATTAGGTCACCGCGTAACCTTCTTCTCTCTAATGAAAATAACCTCAGGTCCCTCAGCCTTTCCTCATAAGGCCTTCCCACCATACCAGGCAACATCCTGGTAAATCTCCTCTGCACCCTTTCCAATGCATCCACATCTTTCTTATGATGCAGCAACCAGAACTGTACGCAATACTCCAAGTGCGGCCGCACCAGAGTTTTGTACAGTTGTAACATAACCTCACGGCTCCTAAATTCAATCCCTCTACCAATAAAAGCTAACACACCGTATGCCTTCTTAACAACTTTATCAACCTGGGTGCCAACTTTCAAAGAACTATGTACTTGTACCCCAAGATCCCTCTGCTCGACAACACTATTAAGGGTCCTTCCATTAGCCCTATATTTCATATGCCTGTTATTCCTACCAAAGTGAATCACCTCACACTTATCCATGAGGAGGAGCATTCTCTGAAATAACTCCTCAGAGACCCGTGTCCGTTTCCCAAATTCTCTTTACTTACAAACTCAATCCCACTCCTAAGAGTGCTTCAAGTACCATGTCAGAATCCGGAGTGCCAGTAACCCCGACCCCAGTTCTTATTATGTGCACAGGTAAGACTCCCTGATTGGGAAAGCAATCACTACTTCAATCAGGGAGCCCATACTCCAAGAGGCCCATCTCTTGGGCCTGGCTGAGGCCCTTACCTTCTCCCTGGTACTCCTTCACTCAATGAGCACCAAAACTCAGTGGCTGCTTGTGGGAGCTGGCTATGTATAAACTGCATTTCCCGCTTTACAACACTGTGTCTACTTCAAAAGTACTTGATTGGCTTGTCAAGTCCTTTAGAACTTCCTGAGACTGAGAAAGCTGCAATTAAAAATGTTCTTTTTTGGGATGTGGGCATTATTGGTTGGGCTGGCATTTATTCCCATCCCTAGTTGCCCTGGGAGGGCAGTTGAGAGTCAACCACATTGCTGTGGCTCTGGAGTCACGTGTAGGCCAGACCAGGTAAGGATGGCAGATTTCCTTCCTTAAAGGACATCAGTGAGCCAGATGGGTTTTTCCGACAATGGTTTCACGGTCATCAGTAGATTCTTAATTCTAGACTTTGTTTCATTGAATTCAAATTTCACCATCTGCCTTGGCGGGATTTGAACCCGGGTCCCCCAGAACATTAGCTGAGTTTCGTGGATTAGTAGCCTTGTGATAATACCACTAGTCCATCCCTTCCCGAGGGTAGTGTTAGTACCTTTCCCCCTAGTGATCCATGAATGAATCTAATTGAAAATCGAGCATTGCCCGGCTGCCTCAGTAACCCTGTGTCTGAGCCTGTCTCTGCAGGACTAAGGAAGTTCAGGCTCTATATATTAATTCAGGCGCTATATTAATTCAGGCTCTGTATACATCAATATGCACATTCCTGGTGCAGTTTTGATAATGACTTTATTGTTAGCGAGGGCAAGCTTCCTTTTGACACAGTGAGCACCAGTTTATTGCTCACACAATGTGTATAATAATTCTATTGCCAGAATCTAGTGGCCCATCCATTACGCCCCTAACTACAGAATGCAGAGGTATTCCTGCAATAAAGTAATTGCCACTGAAATAACTGGGTGATGTTTTGCATTTAGTCTGTCTGTACACACAGCGATGCTCTGATCCTCGATAGCAAGTTTCAAAACACTGCAAAGCAAACAATAATGTTCATGGGGAGGACAGTGGTTAGCACTGCTGCCTCACAGCGTCAGGGACGCAGGTTGAGATTCCCAGCTTGATTCACCGTCTGTGTGACGTTTGCACATTCTGCTCGTGTCTGCGTGGGTTTCGTTTGGATGCTCCAGTTCCCTCCCACAGTCCGAAAGAACTGTGCATTGACCTGAACGGAGTGCACTACGAGGGGATTTTCACAGTAACTTCATTGCAGTGTTAATGTAAGCCTTACTTGTGACAGTAATAAACTAAACAAAGACACCAAATATCTTGAGAGACTTTGTGAGGAACGTACAGAAGTGAATTCGGGATGTTGGGAGCCTCCAAAGAATCTACCAACCCAACCATAAAACATAGTGGAACAACTCTGACAGGACTGGGAGACTGGATACAACTCTGATGAAGCCTAACTCAAAACATTGGCTCTATCCTCTCTCCACAGATGCTGACAGACCTGCTGAGTTTCTTCAGCCTTTTCTGTTTTCATTTCAGATTCCAGCACCTCTGTATTTTGTCTTTAAGTTTAAAGTTTATTTATTATTGTCATAAGTAGGCTTACATTAACCCTGCAATCAAGTTACTATGAAAATCCCCTAGTTGCCAGACTCAGGCACCTGTTCGGGTACACTGAGGGAGAATTTAGCACAGCCTTAACCACATTTTTCGGACCGTGGGAGGAAACCGGTGCACCCGGAGGAAACCCACACAGACATGGGGAGAATGTTCAGTGTGACTTTGTTACACACCGTACGCAGAATTAACAATTTTATTCTGAACTGTTTGAAAACAGTTGAGACTTTGCACATTTGGTGGATGCCATGTTCCACCGCCTTATTAACTGGCAACGTTAGCTTGAGGTTGGCATTGCTCCTTCAGCACAACGAAAAGGTTTCCAAGCTGAGTCGGTGGAATTTATTACCACAGGAAGTAGTTGATGCCAAAATATTGAATGTATTCAAGAGGCAACTGGATGTAGCACTTGAGAGTGAATGGGATCAAAGGTTATGGGGAGAAAGCAGGATTAGGCTAATGAGTTGGGCAATCAGAAATGATCGTGATGAATGGTGGAGCAGGCTTGATGGGCCGAATGGCCTCCTCCTGCTCTATCTTCAACATTTCTATGATTTGCAAAGTGACTTCTTCCCACAAAGACAGGGGATTTTTAAGGGGGAAGATGGTAGTATAGTAGTGATGTCACTAGCAATCCAGAGCCCACCTGAACACTCTGGGGACACAGGTTCAAATCCCACCACAGCAGTTGATTGAATTTAAATCCAATTTTTAAAAAATTCTCCATTTCATAGAATCTCTACAGTGCAGAAGACACCATTCTGCCCATCGTGTCTCACAGCTCTCTTACAGAGTATCCTATCCAGTGGCTCCCTCTAACTCCGCACGTGGCTAATCCAACCAACCTCAACACATTGGGACACTAAAGGGCAATTTAACATGGCCAATCAACCTAACCCGCACAACTTTTTTGGAGTGTGGGAGAAAACCGGAGCTCCTAGGGAAAACCCACGCAGACACGGGGAGAATGTGCAAACTCCACACGGGCAGTGATCTGGGGATTGAACCCAGGTCCCTGGCGCTGTGAGGGAACAATGCTAACCGCTGTGCCACCTCGCCTACTCCCTATTATCGCAGACTGGAGACTGACCCCGTGGACCTCTTTGGACTGATCCTTTCTCTGAGATTGTTACAGCGTTGCGCCACGGAGACGCTGAATTCGAGGGGACAATTGGAGTGAGTTGGTTAATTGGCGTATGCTGTGGAAAATTGAACCCGTGCATCATGCAGTTAATTAAGACAAAGCCCACAGAATGGTGCGGGGGAGCCGAGCAATGTTTTTTATTTTCTGTTCTGATGCGAGTGTAATTTGCTTTCAGGCAGACAAGTGAACTGGATTTTAACCCAGCATCCCCTCAGGTTAACGCATGAGAGTAACAAGTGATTGCTGTTTTCAGGATCATGGTTGGTTACAGCATAAACAAATTCAGTTAGTTTGTGAGGCTATAGGAGTGCAAGTAAAAGGTGGCATGATAATAGATCACAATGAAATGACACTACTTTGTGCTATAATAGGGTAGGCCATTGCAGTGGGCTGAATTAGTTATTGGATTCCAAATTGAACTGCGCGAAGCATTCACATTTTGGTCCACAGATGAAAGAAGAATATAATTGGATCTCATTTGATAGTCTGTTCTCCTTAACGTTCATTAGCTGATGCTGAGCTGTCAGAAGATTACGATGGTGCAATTTCTCTCCCAGAATAAAAGGAGCCATCAACATCAGAATGGTGCTCTGCATTAATGCAAGCTGGGGAAAAATAGGGAAATTAGACAGAAAAAATAAGCATTGGATTAAAGATTCATGAACGAAACCCAGTCCATTACTCAAACCAGCCTCCTGTCCATTGACTCTGTCTCGACAAAGCAGCCAGCATAATTAAAAACCTCACGTACCCCAGACATTCTCTCTTCCACCTTCTTCCATTGGGAAAAACATACAGAAATCTGTGATCACGTACCAAATGACTCAAGAACAGCTTCTTCCTGCTGCCCTCAGACTTTTGAATGGACCTACCTTATATTAAGTTGATCTTTGTCTATACCTTAGCTATGACTAAGTTCTGCACTCTCTCCTTTCCTTGTCCCCTATGCACTCTATGAATGGTATGTTTCGCCTGCATAATGCGCAAGAAGCAATACTGTCTCCCAATACGCGTGACAATAATAAATCAAATCAAGTATTTAGATTTTGAGAAGTTGTCTTCCGTCTAATGCTGCAGTGATTATATTTTTATCACAGCAGCTGGAGCAGTTTAAATTCAATTAGTTACTAAATCTCATTAATAACCACAAAGCTGCCAGATTGTCTCAAAATCCCATCTGGCTCTCTAACGGCCTTTGTGGAAAACAATCTACCATTCTTACCTGGTCTGGCCTCGAGAGTGACCTCAGGCCCACAGAGCTTGACTCTGAACTGTCTCAGTGAAATGGCACAGCAGGCCACTTAGTTAAGGGGCAATTGGGGATGGGAATAAATGCTGACAATGTTTAAAGTTTACTTAATAGTGTTACAAGTAGACCTACATTAACCCTGCAATGACATGATTATGAAAATCCCTTAGTTGACACATGTCGGCGCCTGTTACATCTTATGGTTTTATGGACTGTGATTGGGTGAAAGAGAGTATGTTCTGGTTGCTCTGTTATAGAAAGGTTATTATTAAACTAGGAAGAGTGTAGAAAAGATTTACTGGATAGACTGGGACTTTTATCTTTGAAGTATAGAAAGCTGAGAGGTCTATAAAATAAAGAAGGGCATTGATCAGCTAGATAGGCAATATCTATTCCCAAAGGTAAGGGAGTCTAAAACTAGAAGGCATAGGTTTAAAGTGAGAGAGAAGCGATATAAAAGGGTGCAATTTTTTCACATAGAGAGTGGTGAGTGTTTGGAACGAGCTGCCAGAGGCAGTAGTAGAGGCAGATACAATTTTGTTTTTTAAAAAACTCTTAGACAGTTACATGGGTAAGATGAGTATAGAGGGATATGGACCAAATGCTGGCAATCGGGACTAGCTAAGTGGTTAAAAAAAGGGCCACATGGACAAGTTGGGCTAAAGGGCCTGTTTCCATGCTGTAAACCTCTATGAGGTAATTCACTTTGGCAGGAATAACAAATGTGAAGAGTATAGGGCTAATGGTAGGACTCTTAATAGTGTTGATGAACAGAGGGATCTTGGTGTATATGTTAATAGATCCCTGAAAGTTGGCAATCAAGTCGATAAGGTTGTTAAGAAGGCATACGGAGTCTTAGCTTTTATTGGTAGTGGGATTGAATTTCGGAGCCGCAACGTCATGTTGCAACTGTACAAAACTCTAGTGCGGCCGCACTTGGAGTATTGTGTGCAGTTCTGGTCCCCACATTATAAGAAAGATGGGGAGGCATTGGAGAGGGTACAGAGGAGGTTTACCAGGATGTTGCCTGGTATGGAGGGCAGGTCTTATGAAGAGAGGCTGAGTGATTTGAGGTTGTTTTCGTTAGAAAGAAGGCGGCTAAGAGGAGACCTTATTGAAACATAAAAGATGATTAGAGGTTTAGATAGGGTGGACAGTGATAGCCTTTTTCCTAGGATGGAGAAAGCTAGCACGAGGGGACGTAGCTTTAAATTAAGGGATGGTGGTTATAGGACGGATGTCAGAGGTAGGTTCTTTACCCAGAGGGTGATAAGGGTATGGAATGCCCTGCCTGCGTCAGTTGTAGATACGCTAAGTTTGGTGGCGTTTAAGAGGTTAGTAGATAAGTTTATGGACGAAAAGGGAATGGTTTAGGTTAGAGGGTCATTGCTTTTTCCTAGTTGGTCGGCGCAACATCGAAGGCCGAAGGGCCTGTTCTGCGCTGTAATGTCCTATGTTCTATGACTCTATGACAAAGAGAATGATGGTGCAAATTTAGGATGAGGGGGCGGAAGGGGGCAGAATTGAAGAGGAAAAGCAATAAAAGGTGGTTCTAGATGAGCAACAAATGAGAACAGAGTCATAAACAGCAGCTAAGAACGTAGGGGAGTGGTTATGATTTGAAATTGCTGAGTGTAGTGTTAATTCTGGAAAGCTGTAAAATACTTAACTGAATGAAAAGGCTGCGTTCACAGTATTGTGATAGCAAAGCTGCCCCACACCGTTAGTGCATTGAGTGATACGATGACACAATAGTTAACACTGCTGCCTCACAGCACCGGGGACTTGGGTTCGATCTCTGGCTTGGGTCACTGTGCGGTGTCAGTATGTTCTCCCCGAGTCTGTGTGGGTTTCCTCTGGTTGTTCTGTTTCGTCCCATATTCTGAAAGACATGCCGGTTAGCTGCTAAATTCTCCCTCAGTGTACCCGAACGGGCACTGGATTTTCACGGTAACTTCATTGTGGTGTTATTGTAAGAATACTGATGATAGATGTATTTAAACATCCACTCACTGGGCACGACATCATGTTGGTGTGAACTACTACTGCTTTTTAAGAATAGGGAACAGGCAGCATGATCTCTGAGAGGTAAGGACCATAAAGTGCACACAGCATCACAAAATCCTAGGGGACAGAGAGCCCACTGGCCTGTTCTGGACGGGGTGGGATGCTCGGGCAGTGGCTAAGGGGCAGGTCGAGGATTCATAGACACATAGAAATGAAAAGCAGGCCCTTTGAGCCTGCTTTGCTGTTCATTTTGATCATCAAATTCAATATCCTGATTCCCCTCCTCCTCCCCCCACCCCACCTTGATCCATTCCTTGATCCCTTTAGCCCCAAGAGCTCCATCTAATTTCTTCTTAAAATCACACAACGTTTTGGCCTCAACTATGTTCCGTGGGAGTGAATTCCACACATTCACCGCCCTCTGGGTGAAGAAATTTCTCCGCATCTCAGTTCTAAAAGGTTTACCACTTATCCTCAAGCTAAAGGAAAATGTAAAGGATTAGGTTTGCGGATGACACAAAGGTTGGTTAATTTGTGGGTAACGATGAGGATCATCAGAGGATACAGCAGGATATGGATCAGTTGGAGACTGGGTGGAGAGATGGCAGATGGAGTTTAATCCAGACAAATGTGAGGTAATGCATTTTGGAAGGTCTAATACAGATAGGAAATATATAGTAAATGGCAGAACCCTTAAAAGTATTGATAGGCAAGGAATCAGGGTGTACAAATACACAGGCCACTGAAAATGGCAATGCAGGTGGAGAAGATAGTCAAGAAGGCACACGGCATGCTTGCCTTCATCGGCCGGGACGTTGAGTTTAAAAATTAGCAAGGCATGTTGCCGTTTTATAGAGCCTTAGTTAGGCCGCACTTGGAATATAGTGTTCAATTCTGGTCACCACACTACCAGGAAGATGTGGAGGCTTTGGAGAGGGTACAGAAAAGATTTACCTGGATGTTGTCTGGTATGGAGGGTATTAGCTATGAGGAGAGGCTGGTGAAACTTGGTTTGTTCTCACTGAAACAACAGAGGTTCCAGGGGCGAAGTCCAATTAACTCTTGAGCCTCTCCTTCACTGCCCAGCTTCTGAGCTGCTCTCTCAATCCTTCACCTGATACAGAGTTAGCCCTTTTAACCATCAAGCTTTGCTGGTGTCTAAAGATTGCTGGAGTCATCATAGATACCCATCAGTGCACATTTGCTTGCATTGTCCTATAAAATTCAGCCGGTAAATCATAGTTCTAAAAGCTAAAACTGGTACAATTTGTTGAAAGAGATTTATAGAATCCATCCAATGCAGAAAAAGCCGTTTGGCCCATCAAATTGGGCTCGACTCTCTGACAGAATATCTCTTTCACCCTATCCCAGTAACCCAAAGCATTTCCAATGGCTAATCCATCAGACCTATACATCTTGGGATACTAAGGGAGAACTTAGCTTGGCCAATTCATCTAACCCGCACATCTTTTGGACGGTGGGAGGAAAACGGAGCATTCCTGGTGGAAACCCATGCAGACACAGGGGAGAACACACTAACTCCACACAGACAGTGACCCAAAGCCAGGGAATCAAACATAGGAGCCTGGCGCTGTGAGGCAGCAGTACTAACCACTATGCCACCATGCCACCCTGTAACTACAACACAATATCCGCACCTTCCCCTTTCCTGCTCCCCATGTACTCTATGAACACTATGTTTTGCCTATATAGTGCGCAATAAACGATACTTTTCACTGTTTCCCAATACATGTAACAATAATAAATCAAATTTTAAGCTGATCTTTCTCTACAAGTTATTTGTAACTACAACACTATATTCTGCACCCTCTTCTTTCCTTCTCCCCTGTGTAATCCCGAGTGTGTTACTGAGTTGACATTTTTCAATTACTGTTGACTCAAAGCTTCCTGTGCTTAAAACACAGGAAGGGTGATGGTTAGGGGAAAGGTTTCATTAAAATGAACAGATTATTCAAGCCACACGCGTGATAAGTATCATCAAACAGCTCTGTAATATGTCTGGTAACTGACATTTCATTATCCACAAGACATTGCGTGCTATGGTGACTGAACATCAGGTCTGGTTTTGTATATTTATAAAACATGTTTACATCCATTCATTTATCATTTTGGTTTAATACAGTTTTCAGAAAAATAATTGATTTACTACACTCGAAGATTCTTATGTTCTCCTCCCAGAAATACATCCCTCCAAACTTTGCATGGCCTCCCAGCTCTGACATTTTTTCATAAGGTTTGTTTCCCTTCAGAAAAATAAATGGAAGGATTTTGATTTGATTTATTATTGTGACATGCATTGAGATACACTGAAAAGTATTGTTTCTTATGCACTATACAGACAAAGCACACCATTCATTGAATACATAGGGGAGAAGGAAAGGAGAGGGTGCAGAATATAGTATCATTTATTGCACGCTATATAGACAAAACATACCGTTCATAGAGCAGATACTGTGTTGTAGTTACAGATAGAGTGTCGAGAAACTTTAGCTTAATACGTGATAGTCTGGCAATAATACCATTAGACCATCACCTCCCCATCGATTTCCAACAGCTTGCTATCTGTGAGTACCTAAACGGGCCAAGGTACTTTTCCAACCACACTTGACGCTAACTGACCACTGACCTTGCATCATTCCATGACCGCTTAACACCGACTACGTCAGCTGAGTAGTTACGGTTCACAGTTGATGTGGTTTCAACCCTTGCAAGCAAATAAATGTTCACAGTTGATGTGACTTCAGGTCAGTTCTCTCACTTGATCCCCTTCAGATATCAAATGATGGCTTAAAAGTTTTTTGCAAATGTAAGTGTCACACCCAAGTATGAGTTAATATTGTTGCACCCAGAGTTCTGTCAAAGTTTTCGAGTAGGGAAGATTTCAAGGCAGAATTATTGCCCACCTCCATCGACCGACTCAGTTTAGGGTCTGATTCAGGATGTATGCTTCAGGCTGAAGTACTTTAATCCCCATGTTTACATTGAGGTGAGGGTGGCCAGGGGCAGACCAGTTAGAGGGGAAAAATCAAGGTGAGAAGGGAGAGTTTTCAGAGTGGTCCAGTAATCAGGAATATATCGGATTGCATAAATGTGGGAATTTCAAAGACAGATTAACTGGAGTTGATTCTGGAGAGGAGAAGTGCTTCTTCCTCTAGAACCACAAGCAGTGCTGGAAAAGTTATTCCCGACCGGATCCGAATATTCTCATCTTTCTTTGGCCTCCAGCTCTCAAACCTCGGAAAACTCAGTCCACAGACATTAAATGCAAATTTTCAAATTCCCTTCCCTAAAGGACATTAGTGAAACAGATGGTTTTTTTTAATGACAATTGACAATGGTTTCCTGGTCGTTATTATTAAAAAGACACAGTGGCACAGTGGTTAGCACTGCTGCCTCACAGCGCCAGGGACTTGGGTTCGATTCCGGGCTTTGTCTGTGTGGAGTCTGCACATTCTCCCCATGTCTGCATAGGTCCTCCCACAGCCCAAAGATTGGCTTGGCATATTTTATATATATTATCCAGGCTAAAGAGGTAGAGAAATTCTTCCCGCTTAGAAAGGATAGCAGAAGTAGAGGGCACAGCTCCAAAATAAAGGGAAGGGGGGCAGTTTAGAACGGAGTTGAGGAGGAACTTCTTCACTTAAAGGGTGATGAGTCTCTGAAATTCTCTACCCATCGAAGTGGGGAGGCTACCTCATTGAATGTATTTAAGTCACGGGTAGATAGATTTCTGATAGACAAGGGAATTAAGGGTTATGGGGAGAAAGCGGGAAAGTGGAACTGATTCACTTCAGACCAGCCATGATCTATTGAATGGCGGGGCAGGCTCGAAGGGCTAGATGGCCGACTCCTGCTCCTATTTCTTATGTTCTTATGTTTAAATTGCCCCTCGTGTCAGAGCGGCCAACATGGGTAAATGCCTGGGATAGGGCCTGGGTGGGATTGTGGGGGGGTGCAGACTCGATAGATCGAATGGCGTCCTTCTGCACTGTAGAGATTCAATGAATTCTGTGTTTCATGTGTAACAAACTCACACCGCGAAGTTGATTGTGAATAGAGAGGGCACCAGCAACAATTAATAGCTATAATGTCAGTCCTTTCCTTTTCTCTATATATTATCATTAGCCATTATATATATTTTACACATCTCTTGCTTTTTGATCTCTTTTGGCTATGAGGGTTGTTCTGATCAGAGGCTGAGCCTGTTCTTTGTATCCATGAATAATAAATCAGCGTTTGTCAGAATAGTTTTGCATTGACTGGATTATTATTGATGGCCTGTTTGCATCAGGATTCTGTTGAAAGTGGGCAACCGTCTCTGCGCAGTATCCATCGCACTATTGCAACACCATCCTGCCTACTTACTGCCGTCTGTCTTACTGCTGTTGCCAAAGAGATTAATGGCAGAAGGAAGGCGTGCTTAAACTGACAACGCAAGTACATAAAAGGCATTGGATTTATATATCCAAGCGGAGGAGTTTGATAGCAAGATGGGAAGGAATGGTTTCAACAAGGCATCAAGCTGTATTTTGTCTCGAGGGGGTTAAGACAGAGGGAAACTGATGGAGGACATAACAGGTCAGTCAGCCTCTATCATAAGAGAAGCAATGAGGTTATGATGCAAGTGTGATTGCAGTGTAATATTTTAAGTCTAATTACGAGTTCTGAGTGCAGCAGTTTCACTGAATCATAGAATCTCTACAGTGCAGGAGAGGCCATTTGGTCCATTGAGCCTGCACTAACTCTCTGACAGAGTGTCTTACCCAGGCCCTCACCCCTGCCCTATCCTGTAACTCTATACTTTTCCCATGGCTAACCCCCATAACCTGCACACTTTTATAAACTAAGGGGCAATTTAGCATAGCCAATCCATCTAACCTGCACATTTTTATAAACTAAGAAGCAATGTAGCATGGCCAATTCCCCTAACCTGCACATTTTTATAAACTAATACGCAATTTAGCATGGCCAATCCACCTAACCTGCACACCTTTGGAAACTAGGAGACAATTTAGCATGGCTAATCCACCTATCCTGCACATCTTTGGACACTAAGAGGCAATTTAGCATGGCTAATCCACCTAACCTGCACACCTTTGGACACTAAGAGGCAATTTAGCATGGCTAATTCACCTATCCTGCACATCTTTGGACACTAAGAGGCAATTTAGCATGGCCAATCCATCTAACCTGCACACCTTTGGACACTAAGAGGCAATTTAGCATGGCTAATTCACCTATCCTGCACATCTTTGGACACTAAGAGGCAATTTAGCATGGCCAATCCACCTAACCTGCACATCTTTGGACGCAAAAGGACAACTTTACATGGCCAATCCACTTAACCTGCATATCTTTGGATAATGGGAAGAAACTGGAGCATCTAGTGGAAACCATGCAGACACAGAGAGAATGTGCAAACTTCACGCAGACAGAGACCCAAACTGGGGATCGAACTCAGGTCCCTGATGCTGTGAGATAGCAGTGCTAATCACTGCGCCATCCGTAGTTTGGAAGCCGAAGTAACATAATAATCCATAGCTTTCAGTCGGATCATTTGAACCATTTTTTTCAGATGCACAAGAACAAGTCTGAATGCAAATCCTGACAAAGGACCATGGGCCTGAAATAATGAGCAGTATTTTATCCTCCTCCCCTGTGAAGAGTTTGGTGGTGGGGGAAGACATTTAATCTAGAAATTGAGGAACCCTGTCACCATTCTGTCCTGATGAGGTCCAGGGTGGGGAAGGCCTGTGACAATCCTCTCACCTTGTCACTGTTTGAGGCCCTTGAGTGGGAGATTAATGCCAAAAAAAACCACATTCCATCGCTGTTGGTACTGACCCAATTGCTGATGGGATGTGGTAACATGGGGAACCCGTAAAGCAAACCTCGTGGAGGTTGGGCGGAGGGGGTAATGGGGTACCTGGGGAGGAAGTTTCTTGCAGTCAGGTACCAGATGCCTGATGGGGGACCTAATATCAAGAAAGTGGTGGCCTACTGAGAACCACATTTTGCACTTGCTGCCAATCTCTCTCCCCTTCATGACCCCACTCATGATACCCTTCCTACCATCACTCACATGTCCCTTGGAAATCCCGGGCTTCGATTTTAATCCATTACTGGCTGTAGCCACCAGCCTTCTGGTGGCATTTATGGACAGAGAAAAAATGGCTACAATAATGATTTAACAGAAATAATGGCAATAATGACTTTAAAATGGCTACCCTGGCTGACAGCTAAGCATGCTGGGAATTTAGTTCATCTTATAGATTAAACCAGATGCAGCTGGTAAAGTTGCTCTGGTCTGGGAGCTGTTATCTGAAGTTTACATTAACGGAGACAGTGTGGCTTTGATTTTTGTGGCTGCTATTTATGGTACATGTCAAATGAACTAAGTGTAATGACATCATTCAAAAATAATTTCATTGGATGTTCGAGCCTTGCAATCGATTTTAGGTTACACAATTGGCTAGATGACAGAGAATCTTCTGGAAGTGAGTGGAGAATTGTGGATAAAAAGACACGCAGTCCTTTGTTTGGCAGCGAAAACTCGAAGAGACCAACCATTGCAAGAAGTCTTGTGCCCTGAAGGATGTTTCAGAGAAGGAGAAGATAGATTTTACATCAAGAGTATTTCTTGGCTAAGGTTTTCCTAACTTGGTGGTATCTATTTTTTGATTAAATAGTTAAAGTTGATGTTCAGCTAAAGTTGAAGTGAGTTTAAGAGTTAAAGTTCAATTAAAATTGATGTTCAGTTAAAGTTAGAGTTCTGTAAAGAGTTGTAACTGTTTATGTTTGAGCTGGTATTAGAAGAAATAATTGAATTACTGTCCTTGTTTGTCTCATTAAACTGGAATATTTTGAAGGTGTTTAAATTAAAACTGTATTACAAGCGTTACTGACCCACATTATTGGGCTCAGTTACAGCGTTGGGGTGGAGCTGCTAGCTATTTATTCAGATCAGAAATAATCTTGATGTTGAGGTAAAAAGGGGTAAAATTTACATCAGCCAATTTGAGTCTGACAGCTGAGTAGAAGCAACATATTAAATTAAATGAGGCTGCACTTAGCACATGAATCTTTAACGTGGCTATTGGAATTGGCAGGAGCCAGCTTCACTCTATCTTAGTGGAGCTATTGCATTAAGTTAGGCATAGTAGCACAGTGATTAGCACTGCTGCTTCACAGCTTCAGGAACCTGGGTTCAATTCCCAGCTTGGGTCACTATCTGTGTAGAGTCTGCACATTCTCCCTGTGTCTGCATGGGTTTCCTCCAGGTGCTTTGGTTTCCTCCCACAGTCTGGTTAGGTGCATTGGCCATGCTAAATTCTCCCTCAGTGTGCCTGAACAGGCTTGGGGATTTTCACATTTTTATTCATTCATGGGATATGGGTATCACTGGCTGGCCAGCATTTATTGCCCATCCCTAGTTCCCGAGGGCGGTTGAGAGTCAACCACGTTGCTGTGGCTCTGGAGTCACATGTAGGTCAGACCAAGTAAGGACGGCAGATTTCCTTCCCGAAAGGAAACCAGATGTTTTTCAACAATCAACAGGGTTTCACAGTCATCAGTAGTTCCAGATATTTTTAATGAATTCAAATTTCACCATCTGCTATGGCGAGATTCGAACCCTAGTCCTCAGAACAGGAGCTGAGTTTCTGGATGAATAGCCCAGCAATAATGCCACTAGGCCATCGCTTCCAAGCTACTTCCTCTGGATATTCTGGTTTCCTCCCACAGTCCAAAGATGTGCAGGTTATGTTGCTTGGCCATGCTAAATTGACCTCTAGTGTCCAAAGATGTGCAGGTTAGGTGGATTGGTCATGCTAAATTGCCCCTTAGTGTCCAAAGATGTGCAGGTTAGGTGGATTGGCCATGCTAAATTGCCCCTTAGTGTCCAATTTAAACTTAAGATCTGTCTCAATGCAAAAGAATTTGTCTTGGAATGTCTTCTGAAAGAATGATGAAGGAGAAACTCCTACTTCTCATCTGCAATGGCGTTTGGATCAGCTGTTTGTGTTAGCACGTCACAGTCAACCACCAGAACTCATAGATACCCACAGAGCAGAAGGATGCCATTCTGTCCATCTGGTCTGCATTGACTAACCGAAAGAGCATCCCATCCAGGACCTCTCCTCCTCCCTCTTCCCCCTAGCCTCTCGCATTTACTGTGGCCAATTCCAACAAGTGTGTTAAAAGATTCATGTGCTAAGTACAGCCTCAGTTAATTTAATATGCTGCTTCTACTAGCTGTCAGACTCAAACTGGCTGACTTAAATTTTATGCCCCTTTTATCTCAACATCAAGATGATTTCTAAACTGAATAAATAGCTGGCAACTCCATCCCAATCTGTAACTGTGTTTGTCCAGTAACTGTGGCATCAGATAACCTCTCTTCACGTTTCCACACTGCTATTTCTTATTTATTCTGCTTTCTTCATTTTTGTAACCTGTGTATCATTGGATAGTAAGGAGCATTTTGCCATGGCCAATCCATCTAACCTGCACATCTTTAGGCACGAAGGGACAATTTACGATGGTCAATCCACCTAACTTGCACATCTTTGGACGCTAAGGGACAATTTAACATGGCCAATCCACCTTACCTGCACATCTTTGGACACCACGGGGCAATTTAGCATGGCCAATCCACCTAACCTGCACATCTTTGGACACCACGGGGCAATTTAGCATGGCCAATCCACTTAACCTGCACATCTTTGACACTAAGGGGCAATTTAGCAAGGCCAATCCACCTAACTTCCACATCTTTGGACACTAAGGGACAATTTAGCATGGTGAATCCACCTAACCTGCACATCTTTGAACTGTGGGACGAAATCGGAATATCTGGAGTAAACCCATGCAGATAAGGAGAGCATGCCAATTCTACACAGTCACTCAATCTGAGAATCAAACTTTGGTCTCTGGAACTGTGAGGCAGCAGTGCTAACCACTGTTGTACCAGCCTTGGCGTTGCATGCGGGATTCAGTCTTTCTAACAATGGTTCTTTTCCATTGATTGCTATTCTGAAACTTTTCTGGGTAGAATTATCCCTGGTCCATTACTGTGGCTCCTAAATATGTTGAGCTCATGAAGGTACAAATAGGGTATCCACCTGAAGTACTGATTTGTTTGGACACACATTCCTTCTGAGATCTCCATATGAATTAATGTAGCTAGCGAAACATTAGTTGTCACCATCTAATTTCACACATTAGCTATGACTTTGTAACGAGGATCATGGAATGATATAACACTGAAGGTGCTGACACTTGGAAATAGCTCTCCGATTAGTTTCACTCCTCTGCTCGTCCCTTGGCCTGTAATTGTCTCCTTTTCAATTATTTATCCATTTCCCTTTGAAAGTTAATCACAAAACTGCTTCTGCCGCACTTTTAGGCAGTGCGTTCCAAATCATAACAACTCGCTGTGTTAAAAAACACGTCTCGTCTTTTCTCTGGTTCTTCCCCTATTATCTTCAATTTGTATCGCTGGTTAGATCTGCCTCACAGTGCCAGGGACCTGAGTTCAATTCTGACCTTGGATGACTGCGTGGAGTGTGCACATTCTCCCCATTTCTGCATGGGTTTCCTCTGGGTGCTCCAGTTTCCTCCCATGCTCCAAAGATGTGCAGTTAGGTTAACTGGCCATGGTAAAATTGCCCCTCAGTGTCAGGGGATTCGGAGGGTAAATTGTGTGGATAGTGTCTGGGTGGGATTGTTGTTCGTGCAGGCTCAATGGGCTGAATGGCCTCTTACTGTACTGTAGGGATTCTATTGTTACTGATATCTCTGCCAATGGAAACATACCCTGTCAAAACACCTCATGGTTTAGAAATACTCTATAATCTTCCCTTAACCTTTCTGCTCTGAGGAGAAAATAAGAGTTGGGTTGCAAATTTGCATGTCAGCTACGACTCTCACCATCTTTTACAGATGCACCATAGAAAGCATTCTTCCTGGTTGTATCACAACTTGGTATGGCTCCTGCTCTGCCCAAGATTATAAGGAACTACAAAAGGTCGTGGATGAATCCAGCCCATCACTCAAACCATCCTCCCATCCATTGACTCTGTCTACACTTCCCAAAGCAGCCAGCATAATCAAGGATCCCATGCACCCTGGACATTCTCTCTTCCACCTTCTTCCTTTGGGAAAAAGATTTTTTAGAAAAAGACTTTTGGGAAAAAGTCTGAGGATACATACTGACCGATTCAAGGACAGTTTCTCCCCTGCTGCCATCAGAGTTTTGAATGGACCTGCCTTGCATTGAGTTGATTTTTATTTCACTCTAGCTATGACTGTAACACTATATTTTACACTCTGTCCTTCACATCTAATGAATGGAGTGCTATGTCTGTACAGCACACTACAGTTCACACTGTAAGCCAATGCATGTGACAATAATGAATCAAATCAAATCGAGCATTGAAGTGCCACTTGCCAATTCTTCCCTCCTTTGTTGTCCCACTTGGCACAGAGCTCCATTTGAGGCTGTAGCTTCAGAAACCTTGGCATCGATTTCTGAATAGCAGCTGGCCAATACGGGCAGCTCATTACTGCTGCCTGATACCGCGCAGATGACTGTCCTTTTGAAGGTTCACGCTGCCCACAACTGTAAAACCATCCTGCTGATTAAATGTGCTAGCCGAGAAGGAAGGGCTGCAGTTGCCAATTTGAAATAATTCAGTCGAGGATTGTTGGTGAGTTGCCCCTGTTGTCACCAGCAGATATACAACCGTGCAAAAACGCCCTCAGATTCAAGGCGGACTGGTCATTATAGATCATAGTATCCTACCAGTGCAGAAGGAGGCCTTTCAGCCCATCGAGTCTGCCCTGACCACAATCCCACCCACCCCTTATCTTCATTACCCATTTACCCTACTGGTCCCCTGACACTAAGGGCCAATCAACCTAATCTTTGGACTGTGGGAGGAAACCGGAGCACCCGCAGGAAACCCATGCAGACACGGGGAGAAGGTGCAAACTCCACACTGACTGTAATCCAAACTCAGAATTGAACCCAGGTCCCTGGCACTGAGAGGCAGCAGTGCTATCCATGTGTGACGCTCTATTAAGCAGGAAAAATCTCCCTTACCTATATGTTAATTTGAGATTTTCAAATTTGGGCACCAATGATAGGATTCATTCTCCCTCCAATGAGTCTTGTTATTAGAAATCAAGTTTTTGTTGAAGCCAGCACCAAGATACAGAGCTGTTCCTTATTGAGAGAATTTAGCCACTTATCCTGTCTCACAGCTCTTGTTCCACTCAGCCCAGTGACCCAGCTATCTCCACTGCTCAAAGACAGTTAACCCATCACCTATCTCTCTTAACCATTCATGATGTAATTAACATTAATTATCCGTAACAATGATTGACAAGACATTCACAAGAATTTTCCCGTCCTGCTCACCATGGGAATTATAGCGGGTGAGAAACAGACCGTGTAAAGGTCTGTTAACCTTGGGTGGGATTTTCTGGCCTTGGGGGCAAACACACTCAGAATACCCAAGACTAAAGTGGTTCTGGTAATCTTTATCCACAAGATTGATTTGATTTGATTTGACTTGATTTATTATTGTCACATGTATTAATAAGGTGAAAAGTATTGTTTCCTGCACCCTATACAGACAAAACATACTGTTCATTGAGAAGCAGAAATAATAAATGTGTAGAGTATAGGGCAAATGGTAGGATTCTTAGTAGTCTAGATGAACAGAGGGATCTTGGTGTGTATGTGCATAGATCCCTGAAAGTAGGCAGTCAGGTCGAGAAGGTTGTTAGGAAGGCATATGGAGTCTTGGCTTTTATTGGTAGAGGGATTGAATTTCGGAGCCGCAACGTCATGTTGCAACTGTACAAAACTCTAGTGCGGCCGCACTTGGAGTATTGTGTGCAGTTCTGGTCCCCACATTATAAGAAAGATGTGGAGGCATTGGAGAGGGTACAGAGGAGGTTTACCAGGATGTTGCCTGGTATGGAGGGCAGGTCTTATGAAGAGAGGCTGAGGGATTTGAGGTTGTTTTCGTTAGAAAGGAGGAGGCTAAGAGGGGACCTTATCGAAACATATAAGATGATTAGAGGTTTAGATAGGGTGGACAGTGATAGCCTTTTTCCTAGGATGGAAAAAGCTAGCACGAGGGGACACAGCTTTAAATTAAGGGGTGATAGTTATAGGACGGATATCAGAGGCAGGTTCTTTACCCAAAGGGTGGTTCGGGAGTGGAATGCCCTGCCTGCAGCGGTTGTAGATGCGCCAAGTTTGGTGGCGTTTAAGAGGTTAGTTGATAAGTATATGGAAGAGAAGGGAATGGTTTAGTTTGGAGGGGCATTGCTTTTTATATTGGTCGGCGCAACATCGAAGGCCGAAGGGCCTGTTCTGTGCTGTAATGTTCTATGTTCTATGTTCTAAGTAAATGAGTGAGTGCAGAATGTAGTGTTATAGTAACACAGAGCAATTAATGCAATTGTGTAGGATGAGGTCACATCTGGAATATTGTGTGCAGTTTTATTGCTCCCATCTCAGGAAAGATGTCCTTGCAATAGGAGGAGGCACAGTGAATGTTTATCAGGCTGATTCCTGGGATGGCAGGTCTGTCATATGAGGAGTGACTAAGATTGTATTAATTGGAGTTTGGAAGAGTGAGAGGGGATCTCATGGAAATTTATATAATCTGACCAGGGTTAGACAAGGTAGGTGCAGAAAGGATGTTTCCAGTGGTGGGGAATCTGGGGGAGAGGTGGGGGGAATGTCATAATTTGAGGATAAAGAACCTTATCCTTAAGATAAGGCTTTTTAGGTCTGAGGTGAGCAGAAGTTTCTTTACCCAGAGGGTGGTGAACGTGTGGAATTCGTGACCCCAAGAAGCAGTTGAGGCCAAAACTTTGTGTGATTTCAAGAAGAAACTAGATATAGCTGTTGGGGTTAAAGAGAGGAAGGCAAGATCAGGGTATTGTATTTGGTGATCTAAATGAATGGTGGAGGAGGTTTAAAGGGCTGAATGGCCTTCCCCTTCTGATAGTTTCTATGCTTCTATGATACAACAGGACAAATTCCATTTTTATTATAGGATATTCTGGAAATTTCTGTTCGTCCTTTCAAGATCAGGATTGATACTTCCGACAGTTATTCTGACATTCTCTTTGATTGGTTCTGATGTTTTATATCAACTGAATACATTAAATTCCTTTTTGGGTTTGGTGGACCATATAGAGAGGTGTAGGGTGGATCTACACAGTGATCCACTGGTTAGCACTGCTGCCTTACAACGCCAGAGACCTGTGTTCAATTCCCAGCTTGAATCTCTGTCTATTCAGAATTTGCACATTCTCCCCATGTCTGCATGGGTTTCCTCCCATAGTCCGAAAGCTGTGCTGATTCAGTGCATTGACCATGCTAAATTCTTCTTTGCTGCACCCGAACAGATGCTGGAATGTGGCGACTAGAAGATTTTCATGGTAACTTCATTGCACTTTAATGTAAGCCTAATTATGACATTAATAAATTAACATAAACTTTAATATTATAATGACTTTAACCAGACAATTGACGTTGGCCTGTTTGAGCATCATCAAAAGATGTCATTCATTCTAACTGCCTGCCTCCCTACTGCAGCTATATTCAAGGCCAGGTTTCCCTGGAGTGGGAGCATGTAGTATCCACAGGTACAATTGACACCTTCAGTGCCCGCTGGGCACCATAGGGGCTGGAGTGTATTATTGATCCTGATAATCACCTTTAGATTTAATCATTTAAGTTTCCTTTGGGTGATTTGGCTTTTGGTTCGTGCTGTTCCCCTCCTTTTGGGAAGCTGCCCTTTTTAATTTGTCCTTAGTTAGTTTATTTGTTTGGTACGGAAAGAAATCCCTCATCAAAAGACGTCCCTAAGTGAGAGTTAATGATGGTCCAATCGTGGGGCACAGAGTTGGGGGGAGGGGGGGGGGGGTTCCATGTCCTGTATTTAAACAGGAGTCAGTCCCTTTGAACTCCTGATACAAGTGATCACACGGTGAGCACACTGTATGGTAGGATCTTGTAAATAAAAGAACTTTAGCATTGGGAATTTCACCTCTATGGACTTGTTAGAAATATATTCAAAAATTTGACCATTAGATACAAGTGAAAGAAATTAGGTTTATTTAATTCAATCACCAATAGGCAACTGTGGCTTTATCCAGTCAGGATTCTCTTCAGCCTGAATATGAAGGGATTTGTTCGTGTCATGGTTTTAGAGGATGTTGAGGTTAGACAACCAACTGCAGTGAAATAAATCAATGACCTGTGACTCCACAGAGGCTCAGGACCTCATAAGCTGCTGCAGTTCCATTATTAATAGATGCAGTGACATGACTGGAATTTGATGCAGGGGTTACATTCCCACTTGCACTGGCAACGGGGTAGAATGTGATATTCTGATGTTAAAATCCAGCATGAAGAACAGTGCCCCTCAGCACAGGCCTGAGGTGGGCCACCCATGCCTGGACCTTCCGAGGGATCATTCAGCTTTGATGAGAGATTTAGAAAATGTCGCCAAAAGAATGTTAGATTTTAAATTTCTGAACACTTGTTGTCACCTAAATTTTTAGGAAAATTGCATCTCCTGCAGGAGGAGGGAATTCAATATATTCTGTTGAATTTTCCCACCCTGTCTGCCAAGGGAATCGTAGCAGGTGCGGGACAGGAACACGCAAAGGTCGATTACTCTCAGGTGGGAATTTCCAGCCTTAGAGTGAGCTTGGACAGAAAATTCCCACCTATGCTGAATCTTTGTAAAAGCCATAGGCCGGAATTTTACCACTCCGTCCGCCATGGGAATTAGCGTGGGCGATGGGTGGACCATCAGCCTTCGGGATGAACCAGGCCATAAAATCCCATCCATAGTCTCACACCCAACCCCTTTCCCCACAGCCCTGCAATATTTCCCCCTTCAACTATCGATCCATTTCCTTTAGAAGGTCCTTCTGGAATCTGCTTCCACCTTCCTATCAGGTCGTGCAATCCAACTGTAATAATAGTGAAGAAATATTTCTCTGCCCCCCCACACCCACCAACCACCCCGCCCCCCCCAGCCCCATCCCCCCTGCCCTAACTTGGATTATTTGCCAATGATTCTAAATCTGATTCTTTGGGTACCGACCCCTCTGCCATTGGAAATAGATTGCCATTATTAACTGCATCAGAGCCCTTTGAACTTAGCATTACTGCCTCACAGCACCAGGCACCCGGGTTCAATTCCGGCCTTAGGTCACTGCCTGTGCGGAGTTTGCACATTGTGTCTGTGTGCGTTCTCTCCGGGGGGCCCTGGTTTCGTCCCATAGTCCAAAGATGTGCAGGTTAGACTGATTGACCATGCTAAATTGCCTCTTTGTATCAGGGGGATTAGCAGCATAAATATGTAGGGGAAGAGGATTGTAATAAAAGCAAATTACTGTGGATACTGGAATCTGAAACCAAAAGGAAAATGCTGGAAAATCTCAGCAGGTCTGGCAGCATCTGTAAGGAGAGAAAAGAGCTGACATTTTGAATCCAGATGACCCTTTGTCAAGGCTAAAAGGCGCAGGAAGTGTGAGATATTTATATTGCAGGAATTAAAGATGAGCCATAGCCACAGGGAAAGACTGGGTAGGATTGTGATCGGTGCAGACTTGATAGGCCTAATGTCTTCCTTCTGTAGTGTAGGGATTTTTAACTCTTTTTGATCAGAATGTCCTTCCCACATTTAGACTCTGTCGCTTTATGCCAAATCTTTGCATTTTCCAATATCTTCTCTGTGGTGGTGCAATAAGTTGAGGGTGAGTTGATGTGGCAGGAACCAGCAAAGACTTTACTACCAAATAAAGACTGATAGGACCACACAAGTTCAGTCTAGATTACTGTGCGACTGCTCAATTCCCTGACTCCAACTGTAAATTTCTCCTTGACCCATGGCGTACACCCCCCTGTTGATTGAATCTGCTTCCCACTGGGATGGTCCATAAGGAGCTCACGGATCTGGTGGCTCTTGGTAAATGCACCTCACCTCCCACCCTGCCCCTTAAGGAGGCAAGCTACAGAGATAATCCAGGTAATTACAGGCCACTGAGCCTGACATCAGTGGTGGGGAAGCTTTTGGAGAAGATTCTGAGAGACAGGATTTATTCAGCAAACAGACTTGTTAGTGATGGTTTTGGTTAGGGAAGGTCATGTCTCAGCAACTCAATAGAGTTTCTTGAGGAAGTGATACGAATGATTGATGAGGGAAAGGCACTGGATGTTGTCTATATGGACTTTAGTGAGATATTTGCAAGGTCCGTCATGGCAGGATGGTACAAAAGGTAAATCTCATGGGATTCGGGGTGGGCTGGCTAGATGGATACAGGAAAAGCTTGGTCACAGCAGACAGATAATAGCAGTGAAAGGATATTTTTCAGAATGGAGATGAGTAATTAGTGGTATTCCACAGGGATCAGTGCAGGAATCTCCGTTTTTTGCAACATACATAAATGATCTGGAGGAAAATGTAGGTGGCCTGAGTAGTAAGTTTGCAGATTACACAAAGATTGGTGGAGTTGTGGATAGTGAGAAGGATTGTCAAAGGATATAGATATATAGGTAGATATAGGTAGATTGCAGACTTGGGCAGAGAAATGGCAGATAGAATTAACCAGGATAAATGCAAGGTGATGCATTTTAGAAGGTCAAATTCAGGTGTGAATTGTACAGTAAATGGCAGAACTCCTTAGGAGCATTGACATACAGAGGAACCTGGGTGCACAGGTTCACAGATCCTAGAAGCTGGTAACACAGGTGGATAAGGTGGTCCAGAAGGCATACAGCTGTCTTCATCAGCTGGGTCATTGAGTATAACAGCTGCTAAGTTACGTCACAGCTGTATAAAACTTTAGTTAGACACATTTGGAATATTGCATGCAGTTCTGGTTGCTGTACTACCAGAAGGACGGAAGCTTTGGGAAAGAGGGCAAGGAATATTTACCAGGATGTTGCCAAATCTCGGGCGTGTTGGCTATGAGGACAGGTTGAATAAACTAGCCTCCTAACAGGAAGGATGGAGGCTGAGGGAGACCTGATAGAGGTTTACAAAATTATGAGAAGCATGGATAGTCAGAGGCTTTTTCCCTGGGGTGGAAAGATCAATTGCAAGCGGGCACACAGGTTCAAGTTGAGAGGGGCAATCTTTAAATGAAACGTGCGGTAAAGCTTTTCACACAGATGGTGCTGGGTTCCAGAGAAGGTGGTGGAAGCAGGCACATTAGCAACGATCACTGATAGACCCATGAACGGGAGGCAAACAGAGGGATAGAAACCACCAATTGTCCATAAGTAGTTGGTCTAAATAAGGATTGGGAATTGGTGAAGGCTTGGTGGGCAGAAGGGTATGTTCCTGTGCTGTGTTGCTTTTTGTTCCTTGTTCTACGTGGCCAGTTTTATATTTTTATTTTCCATTTTGCATTTGATCATTGACCAATCACTTTTTATTCACTTATTTTGCATCGCCCAACTATTAATATTATAGAATGGAAGAAGCAACGCTTTACTGAGGGAGTGTCACACTGTCGGAGGTGCGTTCTTCAGCCTGATGCTCCCATTGCCCTCTATGGTGGGTACCAGAGACATTATAGCATTATCTGAAGAGGAGTAGAGAAGTTTCCTTTAGTGCTTCCATCAATGTCACAAAAAACAAGTCGTTTGGTCAATTGTGTCATTCTAGTTTTGGGGAAATTTGCCGTGCGTGACTTGGCCACCACATTTCCTAAGCTCCAACAGAAGCACCTCATTGGCTGTCATGCACTTGAGGAAGATCTGAGATTGCGAAAGATGCCACCCATGTTTCTGCATCAATGGCACTGTTTCTCACTGTTATTCTCACTGTTGTGATGTGTGTGATGGAAATTTTTGACCACCCAAGGTCGATGAATCTTTGCGTAATCCGCCCCCTGGCTCACTATGATTCCCGTGACAGGCGGGATGGGAAAGTTGCCCCCAGGGAAATGTTTTGGGCGAATTCCATCCAATACGTTGAATTGCATTTTTTTGGATCATTGTGGGACATGGGCATTGTTGGCTGGCCAGCATTTATTGCCCATCCTGAGTTGTCTGAGGGCAATTGAGAGTCAACCACATTGGTATAGCTTTGGAGTCACATGTAGGCCAGACCAGGAAAGGACAACAGATTTCCTTTCTTAAACGACATTAGCGAACCAGATGGGTTTTTAAAGCAATTGACAATGGTTTTTCATGGTCATCAGTCAATACTTAATTCTACATATTTTTATTGAATTCAAATTCCACCACCTGCCGTGGCGGGATTTGAACCCCGGGTCCTCAGAACATTGGCTGAGTTTCTGGATTAATAGTCTGGTGATAATACCACTGAGCCATCGCCTCCACCTGTACATGTTGTAATTTTCTACAGTTCTATGAAATGCCAAAACTTTCAACAGCCTCAGTTTAATTTCTCTTTAGAACGCCTTTCTTTCATGCCTCATCCCGTATTGGTATTTTTAGCATCACGTAACCTATGGAGCGTGGGTCGACTTGCATCGTGGAAGATTGTGGTCACTGTTCATTCCAGGACTGTACCACAATAGATTTGTATCGTTTTCAAAATGATTAATGGCCTGGAATTCTCAGCTGCCAAGGCGGTTCGAGACTTGACAATGGAATTGCAGTCTTGTATTCACCATTGCCCCGTGAGCCATTCTGGCATTTAATCTGTGAACAGCAGACTCTGCTTGTTCCATTCTGGCTGATGTTTGCAGAGCTTGGAAAAGGTTTTTTTTTGATGGCTTTGTGTCCAAGCCCTTGGCTGTCAATGGTTTGATCTTCTTCTGTCTTCTTAGCTGGGGAGGTGGGGGGATTCTCTGCACTTAATTATCACCGATTACTCATGCTAACAAAGGCATACAAAGCCTTGGAGGTGAGATTTTAAGGCTCGCTCATCCTGAGACTGTAAAATCCCGCCTGAGGTCAATGGACCTTTTCATTGTCCGTCCCTTGCCTGTTCCGAGTCACGTGGTGTTTCAGCCACTGGGAGCAGTGGTTAACGTGAGTCCGGAGGAACTCGGTGTGCTGATGACTGAGTCGTCACAGGAATAGAAGCAAGAACATTCTGGTGGTGACTCATAGCTGTCACCAGGGCCAGTTCTGGCCTCAGTGAGTTTACAACCAACACGTTGAAGCCAACTTGGCAAGGGTCAGGTGCATTGGATCATTGCAAAACTATGAAACATTTGAATGAAAATATATTCAGGGGGCTGGAGAAAAGAAATCATTATCAGTGCATCAAAGAATAGCAGCTTGAGCCATAATGTTTCAAAATCTCCTTCTCTTCACTGAACTGATAGCTGTCAATGCCATGTCTGAGTGGGAGAGCATGAAAGTAGGTTAAGTAGATTGAGAACTGCAGGGAGATCGATGTGGTGTGACAGTTTCCAAGGCAATTTCTGTCGGCATTCCTACACTGAGACAAATGATACGATCACGCCAGTGACATTCATGAATGAACTTTGTGACATTGAGAAGACCTTCATTTCGAATCAGTGTTGGCAATGTTAAGGGAATCTGATGAGATACTGAACATTTTGCGTGTAGGATTTTTGTAACTGTGAGTAATGCATCATTGCCTGGCATGCTTGGCTTCATTGGCTGGGCATCAAGTTGGCCAAAGATGAAGGCAAAATACTGTGGATACTGGAATCTCGAACAAAAGCAGAAAACGCTGGAAAATCTCGACAGTTCTGACAGCATCTGTAAGGAGAGAATATTGCCCCAGTATTTCAAGTCTGGATGACTCTTCTCCAGAGCTGGCAAAGGGCCACCCAGACTCAAAATGTTGGCTCCATAGGTCATTGCCTTAGGATAAGGGGTAGCAAATTTAAAACTAAGTTGAGGAGAAACTACTTCTCCCGAAGGGTTGTGAATCTGTGGCATTTGCTACCCCAAAGTGCGGTGGATGCTGGGACAGTGAGTAAATTTAAGGAGGAGTTAATCAGGTTTTTAATTGGTAATGGGTTGAAGGGTTAGGGGGAGAAGGCAGGAAAATGGGGATCAGGAGCACATCAGCCATGGTTGAATGGCGGAGTGGACTCAATGGGCTGAATGGCCTCATTCTGCTTTTATATCTTATGGATTTATGAATTATTTTTGTTCCACAGATGCTGAGATTTTCCAGCATTCCCTGTTTTTGTATAAAACGTGGCAAGTTATGTTAGGTTCATACAGGCCACATTTGGAATATTGCCTGCAGTTTCTGGTCGCCATACTACCAGAAGGACGTGGATGCTTTGGAGAGGCTGCAAAGGAGGTTTTGCCGGGATGTTGCCTGGTCTGGAGGGATTTGATATGAGGAGGAATTGGAGAACATCAGATTGTTTTCGCTGGAAAGACAGAGGCTGAGGGGGCAACCTGATAGAGGTCTACAAAAATTAGATGAGGCATAGATAGGGTGGATAGTCAAAAGCTTTTACCCAGGGTGGAAGGGTAGACTACAAAAGGGCACAACTGGTTTAAGGTGGTAAGTTTAGAGGAGAGGTGCATCATTCTACAGTGCAGAAGGAGGTCATTCGGCCCATTGATTCTGCACCCGCCACAATTTCACCCACACCCTATTCCCACAACCCCACATATTCACCTTGCTAATCCCCAGACTCTGCTTATTCCATTCTGGCTGTGTTGCCACTAAGAGGTAATTTAGCACGAACAACCAAACTAACCTGCACATCTTTGGAGTGTGAGAGAAACCGGAGTACCCGGAGGAAACCCACGCAGACACAGGGAGAATGTGCAAACTCCACTCAGACAGTGACATGAGGCCGGGTCACTGGCGCTGTGCGGCAGAATATAGGGAGTGGGGGGTGGGGGGGCGCGAGCTTTATAACAGCTTGGTTATAAACTTGAGGTTTACACGATGCAGTGTACACCATAACCTATGGGATATATGTCCAGTAATTAAAATTCAATTATTTAATAACTGTTGCAGTCATAAAACTGTTATCAAAGCAATAGCTGTCAAGAGAGTAGGAAATTAAAATGGTGAGTTGTAAATTAGGTAAAAAGCCAGAGATATATATATACAAAAAAATTAATTTACTGCTTCTAATGAGGAGATAGACATGTTAACATCGATCTTGAACAGTGAAGAGGGGTGAATGACAGCCATTGGGTTAAATAAAGCTGGGAATATCAACACAAAAGATTGCAAATGACTCAGAGCAGGAAATTATTTCTTGGAAGTGGCTTTAACAGTCCCTGATAAAGATTTCCCCAAGTGGCTAATCTATAATTGATGACAGCCTTAATAAAGTTTGAACGTAAACTAATTCTTTCAACCCCGAAGGAAATAATGTTTAAATTAAAGTGCTTGAAAGATCAGTTGTGGAGACCCGAGGGTGATAAATCCTTTCTGGATCGAACTCAATAGTAGTTGAAGGTGGGTGACCGGAGTGAGATTACAAGGACATGACAAGAAATGGCTTGAGTTCAGCAGCTGGGTTTGATCTGAGCTAATCTAAACATGTAATGGTGGTTAGCACTGCTGCCTCGCAGCACCAGGGACCCAGTTTCGATTCCCAGCTTGGGTCACTATCTACGCAGAGTTTGCATGTTCTCCCCATGTCTGCGTGGGTTTCCTCCGAATGTTCCGATTTCCTCCCACAGTCTGAAAGACGTGCTGGTTACGTGCATTGGCTGTGATAAATTCTCCCTCAGTGTACCCAAACAGACACCAGAATATGGCTACAAGGGAATTTTCATAGTAATGTCAATGCAGTGTTAATACAAGCCTACTTATGACTGTGATAAATTAAAAAAAAATGACTATTGAGATTTAATTAGATGTTCAAGAACAAAATTTGTTTTTATTCATTTGTGGGATGCAAACATTGCGGGATGGTCACCATTTATTGCCAATCTAGGATCACAGGGTTGAATTCTGACCCAAGTTTGATTCCCGACATGGGTCACTGTCTGTGCAGAATCTGCACATTCTCCCCATGTCTGTCTGAGTTCCCTCTGGGTGCTCCGGTTGTCTCCCACTCTACGAACACCTGCAGATTAGGTTGATTGGCCATGATGAATTACCTCTTAGTGTCAGGGGGAATTAGTAGGGAAAATACATAGAGTTATGGGGCCTGGGTGAGGTTGTTGTCACTACAGCCTTGATGGGCCGAATGGCCTCTTTCTGCACTGTAGGAGTTCTATGATTCTATGATCTCTAGTTGTCTGGGGGAAGTTGAGAGTCGACCACATTGTTGTGGCTCTGGAATCACATGTAGGCCAGACCAATAATGAGAGGCATAGATAAGGTAGATAGTCAACATTTTTTCCCAAAGGTAGGGGATCTCTAAAACTAGCAAACATAGATATAAGGTGAGTGGGGAGAGATACAAAAGTGTCCAGAGGGCCAATTTTTTTTCACTCAGAGTGTGGTGAATGTCTGGAATGAGCTGCCAGAAGTAGTAGTGGAAGCAGAAACAATTTTGTCTTTTAAAAAGCATTTAGACTGTTATGGGCCAAATGTGGGCAATTGGGATTAACTTAATGGTAAAAACTGGGCAGTATGGACAAGTTGGGCTGAAGGGCCTATTTCCACATTGTAAACCTCTATGACTAGATAAGTATAGCTGATTTCCTTCCCTGAAGGACAATAGTGACAATGGTTATCAGTAACATCTTAATTCCAGATTTTTAAAAAATTGAATTCAAATTGCACCATCTGTCATTGCAGGATTTGAACCTGGATCTCTGGAATATTAGCTGAGTTTCTGGATTAATAATCCAGCGATAATACCACTAGGCCATTGTCTCCCCCAGTTGGGCAGCTGCTCCAATCGTTGTAAAGGTTAAGACATGAAATTTACTCTTGCATTCGCCTGGGCTCCAGGGCCAGATCGAAAGTGGCAAAAATCACAGGAAAGTGGATTCTTCCATCAACCAGTAATGTTGGTAAGTCATGGCAGTGCCAATGCACTCCTTTACAATCCCTGAGTGAATATTGACCAGGTTTGACAATGAACAGGTGATCCACTCCCCATGAGCCAGCCTAGGGATAGAGGTTTAATCATTGTGGTGAAGGATTGCATAACTTAATATACTCTGGAAAGAAAACTTCATTAAGTTTTCTGCACGGATGTTGGAATTTTGATTTGATTTATTATTGTCACATGTATTAACATACAGTGAAAAGTATTGTTTTTCGCTCGCTATACAAAGCATGCCATAATAGAGAAAGAAAGGAGACTGCAGAATGTAGTGTTATTGTCATAACTAGGGTGTAGAGAGAAATCAACTTGATATAAGGTAGGTCCATTCAAAAGTCTGATGGCAGCAGGGGAGAAGCTGTTCTTGAGAGTCAGTTGGTACGTATCCTCAGATTTTTGTGCCTTTTTCTCAAAGGAAGAAGGTGGAAAAGAGAAACATCCGGGGTGCATAAGGTCCTTAAATATGCTGGCTGCTTTTCCGGGGCAGTGGGAAGTGTAGACAGAGTCAATGGTTGGAAGGCTGGTTGGAGTGATGGGTTGGGCTTTGTTCACGATCCTTTGTAATTTAATGTGATGGTGGACAGAGCAGGAGCCATACTAGGCTGTGATACAACCAAAAAGGATGCTTTCTATGGTGCATCTGTACAAAGAGTCAGAGTGGACATGCTGAATTTTCTTAGCCTTCTGAGAAGTAGAGATGTTGGTGAGCTTTCTTAACTATAGTGTCAGCATGGGGGGACTAGGACAGATTGTTGGAGGTATATCCTGGTGGCGGAGGTGGCCCCTTCACCCCCATTGGTGGATGGTTGGGATCTTCTATTCCTACTGGTGTCTATGGGGTTTTGTGTGCCTTGCATCCTCTACCACAGGAGGATGGAGGGAGCATGGGGGTTTGCTCTACTTCAACAGGAGCAGAAGATCCAACCCTCAAAACAGGTGGCAAAACATTAGCCATCATTTTTATATTGATAATTCTATGGCGCCCTTCAAATATGGTAACCAGACCTTGCTTTCCCGTGGATGCGTCTTTCCAAAAATGTATTTATCTTTCACTTCAGACAGTGATAAGACAAAAGGATACATTTTTATTGCATCTCCTCACACTTTGAAGTGCGTTGAATTTTAATTAGGAATGGAAGAAGTGGTGACTTTCAAAAGAGAATCTGATAAGTACTTGAAAAGGAAAATGTTCCAGAGCTATGGGGCGGAAAGAGCTTTTTTAAAAACATGCACAAATCTGTTGGGCTGAATGGCCTCCTTCAGTGCTGGATGAATGTGTGATGTTATACAACTTACCAAGGTGCGATCTAATATCTGAGTAGTTACTCAAACACCATAACACCTACATTGCACTATCGCCAGTGCATATCAATAAGCCCACGGTGTGAAAACTATTATCATTTTGTATTTACACAAAATCAGTCAGAAGACAAAGCAAAATGGCTCAATTGTCCACTTATTACATTCCATCATCTATTAAAGATGTGGTGGTACAATGGTTAGCATTGCAGCCTCACAGCGCCAGGAACCTGTGTTTGATTCCCAGCTCGGGTCACTTTGTGGAGTCTGCATGTACTCCCCATGCCTGTGTGGGTTTCCTCTGAGTGCTCTGCCTTCCTCCCACAGTCCAAAAGACATGCAGGATGGGTGCATTGGCCATGCAAAATTCTCCCTCGGTGCACCTGAACAGGTGCTAGAGCATGGCGATTAGGCGATTTTCACAGTAACTTCATTGCAGTGTTAACATATGCCTGCTTTTTTAAAAATTCATCCATTTGTTGGACCTCTCAAGGAAGAGTTGCTTTGCAGTGAGTGCAGCGAAGGTTTATCAGGCTGATTCTGGAGATGGCGTGATTGATGTGTGCAGAGAGATCGACAAGGTTAGGATTGTTTTCATTGGAGTTCAGATGAATGAGGAGGAATCTCATAGAGACTCATAAAATTCCAACAGGACCAGACAGGGCAGATGCAGGGAGGATATTCCTAATGGTAGGGGAGTCCAGAGCTAGGGGTCACAGTCCAAGGTTTCAGGGTGGGACAGATGTGAGGAGACATTTCTTCAGAATGGTGAGCCTGTGGAATTCATTCCCACAGGAAGTGGTTGATGCCAAAATATTGAATGTATTCAAAAGTTGGCTGGATATAGCATGGGGTGAATGGGATCAAATATTATGGGGGAGAAAGCAGGATTAGGCTATTGAGTTGGACGGTCAGCCATGATTATGGTGAATAGCGGAGCAGGCTCTTGATCCTATCATCTATTTTTCTATGGGACATGGGTGTCGCTGGCTGGCCAGCATTTATTGCTCATCTCTAGTTGTCCTTGGAGGGCAGTTGAGAGTCAATCCCATTGCCCTGGAGTCACATATAGGCCAGACTAGGTAAGGACAGCAGATTTTCTTCCCTAAAGAGGATTAGCAAACCAGATAGGTTTCTCCAGAAATGTTTCATGGTCATCAGTAGATTCTTAATTACAGATTTTTTTATTGAATTGAAATTCGATCAGCAGGATTCGAATCCAGGTCCCCAGAACATTAACTGAGTTTCTAGATTAATAGTCTGATGATATTATCACCAGGCTACCATCTTGCAGCAATAATAAATCAGCTTTAAACATTTAGAAGTCAAAAGTGAAATGCTGAGCTCCAAGAGTTTACTTTCTTTTGACCTTATTAAATTTTCCATTGATCCGCTTTTGAATGATTTGTATCTCGGTCAGGATGCAGAATTCCATAGGATCTGAGGAGGGACCCATGGATTGGAAGGTAGCAAGTATAGTGCTATTCAGAGAAGATGATAAAAGAGGCAATTCTAGACTAGGTACCCTGACCTCAATTGATGGCGCCATCCACAATGATGGACATTGGCTAGAATCATAGAAACATAGAATCTCTAAAATGTAGAAGGAGACCATTTGGCTCATCGAGCCTGCATAATCCTGCCCCGGCCCTATCCCTGTAACGGCCCCCCGTATTTACCCTGCTAATCCCCCAGGAACAATTTAGCACGGCCAATCCACCAGCCTGCACACCTTTGGGTTGTGGGAGGAAACCAGAGCACCAGGAGGGAACAGATTAATGAAACATTAGCTCTCTTTCATGCTTCACAGATGCTTCCTGACCTGCTGAGTATTTCCAGCCTTTAATTTCTGGGATTCGACTTTAGCATGCGTTAACAGAATGGTCGGTGAGTTTGACCATGAGGTGGTGATGCTGAGACAGTTTAATAGTATCATCCAACGGACACCACTCAAATCACATGTACAGAAACCAATATTCGTTTTCACACAGTTAACCAGTTACTTCATAGAATCCCTACAGTGCAGAATGAGGCCATCCAGCCTGCACTGACAACAATCCCACCTAGACTCTCTCCCTGTACATGTACCCTGTTAATCTCCCTGACACAAAGTGGCAGTTTAGCATGGCAAATCCACCTAACCCACATTGTAAACCCACACAGACATGGGGAGAACATGCAAACTCCACACAGACAGTCACTCGAAGTCAGAGTTGAACCGGGGTCCGTGGCATTGTGAGGCAGCAGTGCTAACCACTGTGCCACTGTGCAGCCTTCCTTTTCCGCTTTTATTCAGATACTGACAAGACTATTCTTTCTTCTTTACTCCTGACATCTTTCATTAGCTGCCCTTAATTTTAGCAGATGGAATAAAAACCTTCAATCAGGGGAACGAGGTCGTGATGTCTGTCATAGAACATAGAACATAGAACATTACAGCGCAGAACAGGCCCTTTGGCCTTCGATGTTGCGCCGACCATTATAAAAAGCAATGCCCCTCCAAACTAAACCATTCCCTTCTCTTCCATAATCTTATCAACTAACCTCTTAAACGTCACCAAACTTGGCGCATCTACAACTGCCGCAGGCAGGGCATTCCACTCCCTAACCACCCTCTGGGTAAAGAACCTACCTCTGATATCCGTCCTATAACTACCACCCCTTAATTTAAGGCTGTGTCCCCTCGTGCTAGCTTTCTCCATCCTAGGAAAAAGGCTATCACTGTCCACTGTTCATTCTTCTGTATATTCAGTTTCTAATCTCTTGTAGGTAGCACACTGGTTAGCACTGCTGCCTCACAGTGCCAGAGACCCAGGTTCAATTCCAGCCTCGCGTCACTGTGTGTGCAGAGTTTGCACATTCTCCCTGTGTCTGCGTGGGTGTCCTGCAGGTACTCGGGTTTCCTTCCACAGTCCCAAAGATGTGTGGGTTAGATGCAATGGCTATGCTAAATTGACACTTTGTGTCCAAAGGTGTGTAGGTTAGGGGAATTAGTTTGGTAAATGCGTTGGTAAGCTGGGATAAGGGTCAGTATGGACCAAATGGTCTTTTTTTGCACTGTAGGGATTCTATGATACTGTGGTGACACCATTAAATTATATTGAGATGGAGGTCTTTTTTTAATAAAGGAATGATATAAAGAGATAATTGCTATTAAGTTTTCAAAGATGTGGTTTTGGGGCAGGTGAGATAACTAATGTTCTGAGTACTGTCAAAATCAGTCTGATTAATATGTAAATGTTTAAAACAACACAACCCTCACCAACTTTTACAGATGCAACATAGAAAGTATTCTTTCCGGTTGCATCACAGCTTGGAATGGCTCCTGCTCTGCCCAAGATTGCGAAAAAGTACAAACAGTCGTGTTTGTTTGTATAGCGCACAAGAAACAATACTTTTCACTGTATATTAATAGATGTGACAATAGTAAATAAAATCAAAAATCAAATCAAATTAAATCAAAAGGCTTGATAAAACCTTATTTCGAATCAAACTTAACTTGGGTTGGAATTCCTATTCAACTCAAAGCAATCTTCCACAACAGCCAATCCTGCTATCTTAATTATGAATCTAATACTGTTATCCTGAAATATATTCAGCCAGTTTTACTGTGGTAATGTTTATCTAAATTGTTGTTTGGAAGAGATTACATGAACGGTGATATCATCTAGCTTGTAATTAATAACAAGATCAATTGTTTTGGTGCATAGCTTGATAACACACAGGGGAGCAATAGCCTAGTGGTATTATTGTTAGCTTACTTAACTAGGAAACTCAACCAATGCTTTGGGGATCTGGATTCGAATCCTGCTACCGCAGATGGTTAAATTTGAATTCAACAAAAAAAATCTGGAATTAAGAATCTACTGATGACCATGAAATCATTGTCAGGAAAATCCCATCTGGTTCACTAAGGTCGTTTAGGGAAGGAAATTTGCTGTCCTTACTTGGGTCTGGCCTTCATGTGGCTCCAGAGCCACAGCACTGAACAATTAGGGATGGACAATAAATGCTAGCCTAACAGTGATACCTATATTCCATGAATGAATAAAAAAAAATGTGAGTACTTACCAGTAACTCAGGCACTGATGCATTTTATTCCTACTGGTCTCTGGAAATCATATCTCAAGAATACTTCCATGTAAAATTTGAAATATCAGGGCCACCATTTCAGCAGGTCATGCCTGGTTTAATTCACAGATTTACAGAACTGTTATGACCCATCGTGTTTGCTCTCCAAGCGAGCACTGTGACTTAGTGCCATTCCCCTGCCTTTTCCCCAAATCAATGATCCATTTGATTGGGAGCAGTTTCTCCCTGTCTACTCTGTCCAGCTCCCCCCCACTCATGATTTTGAACACTGCTATGAAATCTCCTCTTAACCTTCTATTCTCCAAGGGGAAGTGTTCCAACTTCTCTGCTCTACTGAAGTTTACAGCCTGGGAACCCTTCTTGTAAACCTCTCCCGCACTCTCCCCAATGCGACATCGTTCCAACACTGTGGCATCAGAACAGTCCACAATGTTCCAGCGTTGTCCGTATAAACGTTGGTGGAATGTGGATATTTGACCGTGATGCTGGCACACCTAAAACAGAGAATTCTATCCCGCTTGTCACTGCAATTGTAGTGAGTTGATTGTGATGGCCCATTGATGGTCGGGCAGGAATATCCAGCTTTTAGACCAGCACAGCCAGAGAATTCCACCCAGGAGATCAGCCTTTAATGAATACAAGCACTTGTTCTTATATCACTCCAGTTAAAATTCTCCTCCCTGGCACTGTTTCCCTATTTGATTTACCATTTTGTCTCGATGGAAACTTGTTCATTGTTGAAAGCACTCGATAAAAACAAGTTATTCTTGACACTATTACAAATTGTCAGGATGGGCCTTACTTTCTGGAAGATTCATATAAAAGCCTTAGAAATTAATATTACTCTGTAACAGGGAATAAGCAACACTGTTTGTTTCCTATAACTATTGCTAACTTGGCAATTTTTAAGGTCCCATGACAAATAGGTGAGGTCTAGAA
Source organism: Sphyrna mokarran (assembly GCA_024679065.1). Classification (NCBI taxonomy): domain Eukaryota; kingdom Metazoa; phylum Chordata; class Chondrichthyes; order Carcharhiniformes; family Carcharhinidae; genus Sphyrna; species Sphyrna mokarran. The sequence goes on from JAGIQG010000018.1 coordinate 44,897,382, forward strand.
ATAAAAATCATTCAGAATTAGGACACATTTGGTCATTTATTGACAGAACGAGCCTTGGCAGTGTAAAGATAACAAAGAACAAGAACAAAGATAGCACAGCACAGGGACAGGCCCTTTGGCCCTACAAGCTCGCGCCACCCATTTTAACATTTAGTGAGTGTCTTATTCAAGTCTTTCGTCGATTGTTGATGTTTTTGTCTACTTGAGTGGAACTTCACAATAAAGGGGGTGCAAATTTAGGGAATTACATGTGCGCCAGATAAAGGAAGATCCAATTCAGAGACAATTTATTGATACCAATCAGCCTAAAAAGCACAATTTTGGGATGTGGGAGGAAATCAGAGCACCCGGAGAAAACCCACACAAGCACGGGGAGAATGTGCAAACTCCCACAGACATCGATCCAAGCTGGAGATCCGATCCGGGTCCCTGTAACTGTGCAGCAGACAGCGATAGTCACTGAGCTGATGTGTTTCTCATCAATTGGTCCAGTTTAACATACACTAACAGACGTGAAACACCAGGCAACTCTCGAAACAACATCCAAGAGCAACCTTCAGGTGTGTATGCCCTTTGTTGGCCATCAAGGCAGACCAAATTGCCTGTGTTAAAATAGTATGGAATCAGGATTATTCTGCTCTGCAGATTCAGAATATTGTTCTGGTCAGATTTGATTGCCGACTCCAGTTAAGTTTTTATTTCTTTGACATTGATGCTTTCTATATTTAGTGAGATAAAGGGCAAACAAAACACAAGCTATGTGTCCCAGAGCTTAGAATCATAGCATCCAACAGCAGAAGGAGGCCATTCGGCCCATTGGATCTGCACTGACCACAATCCACAGTGGCACATTGGTTAACACTGCTGGTTCGCAGCGATAGGTAACTGGGTTCGATTGGCTTGGGTCGCTGTCTCTGTGGAGTTTACACGTTGTCCCTGTGTCAGGGTGTGTTTCCTCTGGGTGCTCCAGTTTCCTCCCACAGCCCAAAGATGTTCCGCTTAGATGGATTGGCCATGCTAAATTGTTCCTTAGTGACAGGGGGATGAGCTAGGGTAAATACACGAGGTTATTGGGGTAGGGCCTGGGTGGGATTATGATTGGTACAGACTCGATGGGCCAAATGGCCTCATTCTGCACTGTAGGATTCTGTGATTCTATCCCACCCAGACCTTATCTCCATAACCCCCCGACACTAAGGGGCAAGTTAGCATGGCCAATCCATCTAACCTGCACATTTTTGGAATATGGGAGGAAACTGGAGCACCCGGAGGAAACCCCACTTGAGGAGAACGTATAGACTCCACACATTTCCGAGCCGGGAATCAAATCAGGGTCCCTGATGCTGTGAGACAGCAGTGCTAACCACTGTGCCACCGTGCCATCTGCAAAGCCAGTCTGCATTTGGTCTCTCCAATGTAGGGTAGACTATATTGGGAGCAGCAAATGCATAGACCAGATTGAAGGGGGTGCAGGTGAAAGGATGTGCAGGTGAATGTTTATATCCTTTGATGGTGACCATGGAGGAGCTAAAGGGACAGGCGTAAGGGTATGGAGTCGAATCTTCTGTTTTTTCAAGTCTTTTGTCTTTTCAGCCACAGAGAAGGAAAGGTCAGAGGGTATGGTGAATACACAGCAATGTGTTAGGAGGAATAAAATCCACAGATTGGGAATGGGAATGGATGTGAGTTGGTTTCAATGAGTTGCTGGAGTTCCTTAACACCCAAAAGGAAGAGAAGAAGTTTCTTGGTAAGGCATCGGATAAAACGATGGATGTAATGAAACAGGGGATAAGGACAGCTTTGAGATAGAGTGAAGATCATCCTGACTCAAAACATTGGCTCTACTCTCTGCCCGCAGATGCTGTTTGACCTGCTGAGATTTTCCAGCATTTTTTGTTTCAGATTCCTGCAGCAATTCTGCTTTTATATTAGACTGTGAGTTTTGTTTGGTTAAACAAAAAATTTTTCAATAACCCATAACTTTGCATAGAGAACTATGAGCCAAATACATGCTTGCTTCTACACAGGTCTCTGTCCAGTCCATAACTGAAGTCTCAGTCACATCACACTGTGGATGGTGCTGTTTCTCAGTCCCATATTAACCCTTGATATGCCAGATACCTTTATATTACCTTGACATGTTCTGTAAATGGTAATTTACTTCCTGCTTATCAGGGAGTACTGTGGTCTACTATTTTAACCTGTTTACTATCAAATGAGTAGATTAGTATGTGCCTTAAAACAAAGAAATGTCATAAGAACGCTGAAATTTTCATCAGAATCTTCTGTAGACAGAAGTTCTACATGGTCTTTGAAGAACTCAATTCATTCATTCCCTCCAACACTGTGAAAATATGGGCCAGAATTTACTTTTGATTTTTCTCTTTGAATATTTTTATATATGTTCTATTTTTTCAAGTCCCTTTCACTTTGTCATTCTCTCTCTAAGTTTTACACTTTCTAATTCCAATAGTCAGATAACAGCTTTATATTCTGTGTTGTTCAGCAGATTAAATTTGCAAACACTAAATTTGAAGTTTAAGCTTGTAATCAATATCTGTATTTTCAATAATCTGAATTCAACTAATTTTGCTTCACAAAATTGGATTTGATTTGATTTGTTAAATCAAGTTAATGCAAGATAAGTTCATTCAAAAGTCCTGCCACAGCAGAAAAGAAGCTACTGCCTAGTGAAAGTCCAATTGTCGCATTTTTAGTCCTCTATCATCTTCATTGCTTCTCAGAGCTACCACCAAACTTCAATCCCAGTTTGCCAGGTAGGTTCTCATTCTATTTATTACTGGGCAAATAATAGGGCAAATGCAGGGAGTGTGGGCTGCAATGGGAGAGGAATGTATGGAAAGAGTTAACCAGACAGCACTGTAGTATCCACAATCACTGTAGCTGGACGCATAACAAATTATAAATAATTACAACTTAGAGGGCACTAAAACAATCATACCCCAGGCAGTATCATTCCAAGGCTGTAGCAACAATAAGACAATTGATATCACTAATCGTGCCTCCAAAAAGTCAAGAGGAGCCACTGTACCTCTGAAAAATGAATCAAGTATTGGAAAGATGGGACAATTAACACACCATTGAAATCGGTTTTGACAAACACAACAATTTGATATTGTAAACACATAGACAGGACAGGTCCAGAAAGCAATTAAAGCCAAAGCACACAAGACAATGGATCTATGTAATGGGATCAAAACAGAACTGTAACCAATTCAAAGTAACAATGTGATGATCTAATGTAAATGTAATGCTTTGTGACATGAAGAAAAGGGAATAAGAATATGGAAGAACCAGTGATTAGAGAGTAGCTCAGAAGTAAGCTGTCGTTACAGCCACAAGTTCTGCTCTCTCTCCTATATGTTGAATAAAGCTGTTTTTGTTGAAGTTCTACATGATCTTTGAAGACTCAATTCATTCATTCCCTCCAACACTGTGAAAATGTGGGCTAGTATTTGATTACTTTTCATTTTTCTCTTTGAATATTTTTATATTCAACTCCTTTTCACTTTGTCATGTTCTCTCTAAGTCATATATTTTCTAATTCCAATAATCAGATAACATCGCAGCTTTATATTCTGTGTGGTTCAGCAGAGTGAATTTGCCTCTGCATCAAAATACTGCATTCAAAAATACTTAATTCAGCAAATTTCTCATTATGAATGAATAGTGGCGGCATGGTGGCTAGCACAGCGGCTTCACAGTGCCAGGGACCCAGGTTCAACTCTGGCCTCGGGTGACTGTGAGCACTTTGCATGTTCTCCCCATGTCTGTGTGGGTTTCTTCTGGCTGCACCGTTTTTCTCCCAGAGTCCAAAGATGTGCAGGAAGGTGCTGAGCCAAACTCTTTAAAATTCATTTGTGGGAGAAGGATTCACTGGCTGGTTAGGATTCATTGTCCATTCCTTGGAGGGCAGTCAAGACTCAGTTGTGCTGCTGTGGTTCTGGAGTCACATGTAGGCCAGACCAGGTAAGGATGACAGATTTCCTTCCTTAAAGAATATTAGTGAACAAGATGGGTTTTTCTGACAATCGACAATGATTTCGCAGTTATCACACTGGGCAGGATCTTCCGACTGTGCTCACTGCAAGAATGGAAAATTCTCCCCGATGTCAATGGACCTTTGCGTAGTCTGTGTCCTTCCCACTATGATTCCTGTGATAGATGGGTCAGGAAAATTCCTCATATTCTTAATTCCTGATATTATTTATTGAATTCAAATTCCACTATCTGTTGTGGCGGGATTCGAACCCCGGTCCTCAGCACATTAGCTGAGTTTCTGGCTTAATAGTCTAGCAATAATGCCACATCGCCTCTCTTAATTTGATGGGCCAAATGGCCTCCTTCTGCACTGAAGGGAGTCTATGAATTGTTAAGGTGCTACATATTCTTTCTTGCTTCCTCTATCTCTCTCTCTCTTTCACTTTCTCTCAACAAAATCTATACCTAACCAAGCGAGCAAGTACAGCGTGCATAGTGTAGACCAATCAGTCTTTTTCATATAGCTCAAGATCCTTTTCTTTCCATCAAGCATTCTACTGTCAATTAATTCTGGAACTTTTCCTGATCCAGCCATTTACACATTGCCTGTGGAAACACTTCCCAATTAATTCTTCCTTAATTGTCAGCCAGATTGTAATAATTTCTCAGAGGCAGAGGTTCCTTCACAAAAGTCCCTTTATTAACAAGTTTGACAATAGCAGACAGAGTATTTTCAGTTTGCAGTCTGCATTCGGTGCTCCAAAGGAACCGGCAGGCCTGATTAAATACAAAGCAGAAGCTCTGTGATTGGCCCTTAATTAAGGAGTTCATATTATAATAGGCCCACCTCAATTACCCGATTAAACTCATTACACAGGCTAGCTCTGACCTGTGAACTTGTGTTGACACGGCACTTTAGAACCATCGCTAACACATTTTTTAAACAATTTTGTGGTCCATTTTCTTTTCCCTGTCTGATATGGTGCAGGGGACGGAGCTGCTAGACTGAGGAGCCATAGTTTCTCTATAGGTTAAAGAATGATGATACACAAAGCTTAATTAATTTCCAGCATGCTTTGAGAAACTGGGAGCAGGACTGATGGACAACAGCTTGTTATCTTCAAACTTGCTGAGCTGTAAGACGCTTTCTGTGAAGTAATTTTCTCATATTAAAGCCAGGCAGTGTTATCAGTGGAGAATTAAACAGACCTTGAAGGTCTATGGAACTTGTTAGTCAGTGTCCTTCAAACTGGATTAGCGCAATTAATTACCAACCGAGAAAATGAAGAACTCAGTCTTCGTATCCCTGGCCGGTTGCCAACACGTTCGACCTGACCAGGAGTGATGTACCACTGCCCACAGGCTGGGCCTCCCCCAGGCCTCTACCCCTAGGTAAGACTAGCAATAGGGAGCAGGCTCTGGAATTGAGGTGAATGGGGGGGTCTGGCTTCTTGGGGTCAGTCGAGCAGATGCCAGTGAGGGGAGAGGGACGGTCCCTGGTGAGGAAGGGTTTGGGAGATGATGCGATGGGTGTTTCTGTCCAGCCTTTCCTGTCACATTGTAACTGATCGGGTGGTGCATTTACTCACCTGGACCCACCTCCCCCTTCCGTGCATACTATCCACACCGCTAACCCCCTACCACACTCTGCCCCTCCGGCCTAACCCAGGCTCACAGGAAGGCAATATCCATTCTTCCCTAGAATCCCTATCTCAGCCAATGGTGGAATGTTAGTGACAGCAGAAAGAGGCCATTGAGAAACTTTAATTAGCTATTCGCAGCCTGCTCCATCCCTCAGCGAAGGTGACAGGTACTCCACCTCCCTAAAGATACTCCGCTCCCCCTGCCTGACTATCTGCTCCTGTAAACTGGATTAAATTCGACTCAGAAAACACTACGGGGCCTAGATTGAATACCTCATCCACAGGTTGATGCTTCTAACACTACAGCAGTCCCTTATTACTGCATATGATTGTCAACTCTCAGGACTTTGAACCCACAACCCGCTAGCACAGTGGCACAAGACTGCTGCCTCACTGTGCCAGGCACCTGAGTTCGATTCCCAGCTTGGGCCACTGTCTGTGCGGAGTGTGCATGTTCTCCTTGTGTCTGCATGGGTTTCCTCTGGATGCTCCAGTTTCCTCCCACAGTCCAAAAGCCATGCTGGTTAGATGCATTGGCTGTGTTAAATTCTCCCTCAGTACTGTGGAACAGTGCTGGATTTGATGATTTTTCGCAGTAACTTCTATGTAGTGTTAATGTAAGCCTACTTGCGACAATAATAAATAAACTTTAATCTTTTAACCTCATCTGGCCTCCTGGAATAAGGGCCTACTCTCTCTTAATTCTGAGCTGTGGTCCCCAGATTCAGGTTGTGGGGATTTAGCTACCTAAGAAGTGCAGGTTAGGTGGATAGGCCATACTAAATTGACTCTTAGTGTCCCAAAATGTGTGGGTTAGAAGGTTTAGCCATGGGGTACAGGGATAGGGAAGGGGAAAGTGGAGGATAAGATGCTCTGCCAGAGAGTTAGTGCAGACATAATGGGCCGAATGGCCTTTCCTGCACAACTGGGATTCTATGATCTTCAAACTCAGAGGTGAGAGTCTCAGCATAGATTCGAACAATTTAAAATTTGATCATATAAAGGAATATTCTGAGAGGTATACAAGATGGAAAACCAATCCTCTGAGAGGTTGGCCTTCCAGAGGTGATCATTTGCCTGCAGTGGCCATGAATAAATGGAATCCTTTAGGACATTGTCAAATAAAATTGAGCACAAATGTAAAAAAACTCCAATTTTTTTAAACACTACTTTGCTCTTAAATATTTCAATGAGGGCTTGTGTAGCTTAATAGGATCCCGCAGGTTTTGATGTGTATTAATAATATTACACATCAAAGGACATTTGGATTTTTGTCACTGCTTTAGGTTCTTAAGTTTTCTGCTCATTGGAGGCAATTTTTCAACTGTTGACTAACTACTTAACAAAGATGGTCAAGTAAAAAAAATTATAGTTACATTTACATATGCCAGGTGGCACAGTGGTGGGCATGACTGCCTCCCAGCCCCTTGGGTTAATGTCTACGTGGAGACTGCATGTTCTTCCCATTTCTATGTGGGTTTCCTTGGGATGGTTTACTCCCAGTGTCTGAAAGAAATGCTGGTTAAGTGCATTGGCCATGGTAAATTCTCCCTCAGTGTACAGGCACCTGCGATTAGGGGATTTTCACACTAACTTCATTGCAGTATTAGTGTAAGCCTACTTGGTAAATAAACTTAAAGCTTACAATATGAAGCCATAACTCTATGGCCAGAATTCTACCACTTCACCTGTCATGGAATCGGGTGAAGATCCATAACAGAAATCCCCATCGATCTGGAGCGGGAATTTCTGGTCTCAACTGAGTGAGGACACAAAATCCCACCCGAGTTATTGAATATTAAAAGGGGCTGTTAAAAGAGGGATTTCTTCACAATTGGTGTAGATTTGAAAATGGTGGGTCCGCAGATATGTGAAGACATTAATGGTGAAGAAACAATTTAGCTTCCCTCATCAAACATTTTATTGTTGGTCAAAAAAAAAAGTCAAATTTAATATAAGCCGCTGGCGGAGAGATCAAATAATAGTGAGGTGATTGACCTGAAACGGACTCTCTGAGAACAGATTCCTCAAGGATTCTGTTGTGCCGCTATGTCTGTGTACAAAGAGCTCGATTTCGTTTTCTCTTCTCGTTATCAATGGGCAGACGCTTCACAGCTTTGAGAGACTATGACAAAGCGTCCTATTGCATACATTAGCAATCCCATGGTTGAAGGCACACTCATTATCAACCAAGCTGTCCAGCCATTTAAACTTATTGTTTCCAAATTACCCAGAGACGTTTTAAGGAGTGTGCCTGATGCTAAATGGGAACGAGTTGCCCGTCGTAATGTCTGATAGAATTCCATCACGATACAGTCTACTGAGTTTATGATTATGTGTGACAGCCACCTCCATTACCTTTCCTCCTCAGGGCCTAGGTATATGTCTTCATATGTTCCAGCCTTGTGGACATGCTCCAACAATTTGCCAGGATTTACAACACGCTTTTTTCTCCCAGCTGGTGAGAACGTTCTGGTTTTTTTTTGCTGGAATTCTTCACAGGATCGGATCAGTTTGCAGCGCGGGTGGAGAAGACGCAACGCAATGGCCGGAATTTTACCACCGTTCCAGCCGACGGGATTTTCCCATCCCACCGCAGTCATCGGAGATGTGACTGGTTGCTGCAGTAGGAGCGTGAATGGGCAGTAAGATCATTGAAAGAGCAGTGCAGAAGGACACGATCTGCAAGGACAACAATCACACCCAGGTCCCATCTCCTTAACCCTACATATTTCTAATCCCCCTGATACTAGTGGGCAATTTATCATGGCCAATCCATCTAATCTGCACATCTTTTGGACTGTGGGAGGAAACCGGAGCACCCGGAGGAAACCCATGCAGACCCGGGGGGAATGTGCAAATTCTGCCCAGGCAGTCACCTGAGGCCGGAATTGAACCCGGGTCCCTGGGGCTGTGAGGCAACAGTGTGAACTACTGTGCCATCGGTCCGCCCCCGCCATGAGAGTGGGTAGAATTATAGCAGGTGGGACATGGACCAAGAAAAGGTCTGCTGACCTTGGATGGGATTTTCCGGTCTTGGGGAGAGAACAGACATGCCCCACCTGCTATAATTCCCCAGAACTCCGCTCTGTGAGTTTTCCTACTGAGCAAGCGGGAATTCACTCAATGAGAGATGAGTGATGCGAGTTGAAATCCCACGCTGACACCCTGGATGGTGAGTGCCAGGCACAAGCTTTGATTTGCTGTAAGCCACAGAGGTGGCCTTTTCTTTATTTTAATGAAGCAGTTTTGTACCAGAGGACTGATCTCAGAGGGGACATTACAGTGTGATAATGAAGGCAAGAGGCAAGGAGGGCAAAATCTATAAGCACTGGTGAACTGGTGCGGTGACAATAATCTCTCCCTCAATGTCAACAAAACAAAAGAGATTGACATCGATTTTAGGAAGCGTAGTGAAGGACATCCCCTATCTACATCAACGAGAGCAAAGTAGAAATGGTCAAGAGCTTCATGTTTTCAGGACAACCTGTCCTGGTACCCCTCCATGCTGACACTATATTAAGAAAGCCCCACCAATGCCTCTATTTCCTCAGAAGATGAAGGAAATTTGACATGTCAGCTATGGCTCTCAGCAACTTTACAGATGCACCATAGAAAGCGTTCTTTCTGGTTGTATCACAACTTGGTATAGCTCCTGCTCTGCCCAAGATTATGAGGAACTGCGAAAGGTTGTGAATGGTTCTGCATGGAGGTCGGTAACCAGTGGAGTGCCCCAGGGATCTGTTCTGGGACCCCTGCTGTTAGTCATTTTCATAAATGACCTGGATGAGGAAGTGGAGGGATGGGTTAGTAAGTTCGCTGATGATACAAAGGTTGGTGGTGTTGTGGATGGTCTGGAGGGATGTCAAAAGTTGCAATGGGACATAGACAGGATGCAAGACTGGGCGGAGAAGTGGCAGATGGACTTCAATGCAGATAAATGTGTAGTGGTCCATTTTGGCAGGAATAATGGGATGAAGGAGTACAATATAAGGGGTAGGAGTCTTATCTGTGTTGTAGAGCAGAAGGATCTCGGGGTCCGGGTCCATAGGACTCTTAAATCGGCCTCGCAGGTGGAGGAAGTGGTCAAGAAGGCGTACGGTGTACTGGTCTTCATTAATCGAGGAATAGAGTTCAGGAGTCAGGAGGTAATGATGCAGCTCTATAAGACTCTTGTCAGACCCCAGTTGGAGTATTGTGCGCAGTTCTGGTCGCCTCATTATAGGAAGGATGTAGAGGCGATTGAGAGAGTTCAGAGGAGATTTACAAGGATGCTGCCTGGATTGGGAGGCAGGCCTTATGAAGATAGGTTGAGGGAGCTGGACTCTTCTCACTGGAGAGACGTAGGTTGAGAGGCGACCTGATAGAGGTTTATAAAATGTTGAGAGGAATAGATAGGGTGGACTCTCAGAGAATATTTCCCCGAGCTGAAATGATCACTACGAGAGGACACAGATTTAAGGTGCAGGGAAGCAAATACAGAGGAGATGTTAGGGGTAAGTTTTTCACTGAGAGGGTGGTGAGTGAATGGAATCGGCTGCCATCGGAGGTTGTTGAGGCAAACTCGCTGGAGTCTTTTAAAAGACTTCTGGATGAATATATGGAAATGAATAGGATACGGGGTTATAGATAGGTCTGTGGACTGGTAGATGTGATCGGCGCAACTCGTGGGCCGAAGGACCTGTTTGTGCTGTATTGTTCTATGTTCTATGTTCTATGTGAACGTAGCCCAATCCATCGCACAAACCAGCTTCCCATCCATTGACTCTGTCTACACTTTCTGCTGCCTTGGCAAAGCAGCCAGAATAATCAAGGACCCCATGCACTCCTGACACTCTCTCTTCCACCATCTTCTGTCGGGAAATAGATACAAAAGTCTGAGGTCACATATCAACCGACTCAAGAACAGCTTCTTCCCTGCTGCCATCAGACTTTTGAGGGGACCTACCTTGCATTAAGTTGATCTTTCTCTGCATCCCAGCTATGACTGTGACAATACATTCTGCATCTCTCCTTTCCTTCTCTATGAACAGTATGTTTTATCTGTATAGCGTGCAAAAAACAATATTTTTCGCTGTATGCTAATACATGTCACAATAATAAATCAAATCGTATCAAATCATCGTGCCACCATGGAGGCAGGACTAAAGTGTTATGAATGTTCAAAAATAGTGACAAAGCAGATTTTTCAAGCCAACATCACAGATTAACTGGGCATATTTTATTGCTGCCTGTGAGATTTTGCTCGGAGTAAATTGTCTGATGTATTTTGTACGTTGCTGCTTCACTGGCTGTAAGCATGCTGATATGTAAATGTTGTAAAAGGTACAATAGAAATGCAAGGCTTTCAAAAAAAAACCTCCAGTCTCGCTTTAATTCTATGAAAAATAATGGAATCGGTTATCCGCAGAGATTTTGAGCATCAGCTGTGCAATAAGATTCTAATAACCAACAGTTAATATGCATTGAGGAGGGAAATATTATTCCTGAATATTGCCTCGAGAATGGCTTTTCTGCCGAGGTTTATCAAATGGTGCTTGGCAACAATTCCACACAAAGAGGCTATTTGTTAAACTCAAAGTCATAGGGTGGTGGCATAGTGGCCAGGGATCCGGGTTCGATCCCTGGCTCAGATCACTGCCCATGCAGAGTCTGCATGTTCTACCTGTACCTGCATGGGCTTCCTCTGGGTGCTCCAATTTCCTCCCACAGTGTGAAAGACATGATGGTTAGGGTGCATTGGTCGTGTTAATTCTCCCTCAGTGTACTCGTACAGGCACCGGGGTGTGGCGACTAAGGGATTTTCACTGTAACTTCATTGCAGTGTTAAAGCAAGCCTACTTTTGGCACTAATAAATAAACTTCAAACTTAAAGAAGACAGTTGATTCCCTGTTGCCAGGTGAGTGTTTTTGCCAGTTGGGACCAGTTGTTGCTGGTTGCTGATCGGTTGGCTATTTTTGGTTGGAGGCAGCTGTTGCTGGCCAACTTCTCCTCATAGGACACATTGTTATCTTCTTCCAGTTAAACTCAACTTAATAAAGATAATTAGCCAAACCAGGGGCTATAATTAAGGTCTCACACATCACAATGACAACATGTGCAACTGTATAAAAGTAATGAAGAAGTTGAAAGGAATGTGGACTGGCTGTAAATTTTAAACTTTTATTAAGTTAAACATGACATAACAAATGAAAAATTTGCCCCTTGATCGTAGACAGAATTCTTTAGTTGTTCCAAGAACTTAATCTTACCCAATTGAAAAAGGCTACCTGGGACACATGCTTTTCTCAATTGAGGCATAGATTGCAAAGGCAGGGAAATCACGTGGAGTTGTATAGAAATTTGGTGAGGCCACAACTTTTCAGTTCTGGTCACCATATTACAGGAAAGGTGTGATTGCATTGGTGTGAGTGCAGAGGAGATTCACCAGGATGCTGCCAGGGATAAAACATTTAAGTTATGAAGAGAGCTTGGATAAGTGTGGGTTGTTTTCGTTGGAGCAGAGAAGAATGAGGGGTGACCTGATTGAGTTCATGGACAGGGTGGATCGGGAGAAACTTAGTTGAAGAGTGTCACAAGGGGACATAGGTTCAAGGTGAGAGGCAGGAGGTTTCGGAGGGATATGAGGAAAAGCTTTTTTAGCCAGAGAGTGGTGCTGCCTGGGAAGGCAGTGGAGGTGGGTTGCCTGGATGAGCACTTGGCACACTGTAACGTTCAGGGCTATGGACCAAGTGCTGGTGGATGGGATTAGGTGGGAGTTCAGGTGTTTCTGATGTGGTGGTGCAGAGTTGATGGGCTGAAGGGCCTCTTTTGCACTGTGTGATTCTATTGCACCTGTAACTAAAATCAGGGACAGATTAGAATCCCACGTTAATAAAAGAGAAATATCACATATTTCAACTAATAAGTTGTTCAGGTTCAAGTACAAGTGGATTGGCACAAGTTTGGGATAGCGTTGCAGTCAATACTGCCTCCCTTAAATAAAGGACAGACAATTCAACCAGCTTTGATGGGATTAACTTATTGACAATGCAGACTCGAAAGCTGCAATGTAAAGATGAAAATGCCGTGTACGATGAAGGAGATTAATAATTAATGCCAAATACACAAAGATTGCTTTGAAATTGTCAATGCATATTGCCTTTTTGATAGTTGATTTACTCACTCCACTACTTCAGTTGGTTTCAGCAACATTGGTGCAACGCTGTTGGTCTTCGCACCGGGATCCCTCAAGACACTTGCGAGCTGCAACTTTCTGCTCAATGCTACCATAACAGAATTCTTCAGTTGCAATAACAGGAAAGGCTGGAAAATCTCAGCAGTTGGAAGGCATCTGTGCAGAAAGAACAGGGCCAACGTTTTGACTCAGGAGGACCCTTCGTCAGAGGTAACTTACCTTTACCATTCTTCAATGGCTTTCTTGCAAATCCCGGTGGTTGATGCAAAGCCCCTCCATACCCAGCAGTGGACAATTAAACAAATAACTGGAAGAGGTGGCTCCACAACTGTTTCATCTTAAGTTCTTGGTCTAGATGGGATCTTTGGAGTGTGGGAGGAAACGGGAGGAAACCCACTCAGACATGGAGAGAACATGCAAGCTCCACACAGACAATCCCCCGAGGCTGGAATCAAACCCTGGTCAAACCGTGCTGCTCCATAGCCAGCTAAGTCCCACAACTTGAATCTGGGGTGCACAGCTCAGAACCAAGTGTGAGTAGGCCCTTATTCCAGGAGAGTTGATAAGGTTCTTCCTCAAAAGTTTTGTTTGCAATTTTTTTCCCCTCCAGGTCTTGTTGGTTTTACATCCTTTTTTCTTCTCCAGTCTGTTGCCAGGCAGAACACTGGGAACAGACTGGCTTTGTTTCTTTCCTCTCAAATTCAGCATCTTGTTGTCTCTTTTTTTCCAGATCTTTCCGATGTTTGCAGAGTACCGGCTGAGTTTCAGGCCCCGGTCACTTTCCCACACACTCTGTCACTCGTGATGTCTTGAGAAATGCACAAGTCTGTGAACAATTTGGCCAAAATGGAAACGAAGGCCGAGAGGCCTTTGCTTAGTTGCTGTTCCTTCACAACCAATCCATCGTGAGACTGTTGATTAGCCCCCACTGAATTTTGTTCTGAATGTACTGATTGGCCATAAATACTTCTTCTTTTGTTGCTCACAGTTTAACCCATTTTGCTCTTTGCTCAGCTAATTGAGTGGCACGGTAGCACAGTGATTAATACTGCTGCCTCACAGTGCAGGGACCCAGGTTCGATTCCTGGCTTGGGTCACCGTCTGCGTGGAGTTTGTACATTCTCCCTGTGTCTGCATGATTTTCCTTCCACTTTCTGGAAGATGTGCTAGTTAGGTTCATAGGCGCCGAACTGTGGTGACAAGGGGAATTTCACAGTAACTTCATTGCTGTGTTAATGTAAGCCTTACTGTGACTAATAAGCAAGCTTTAAAAAAAATTAATCAGCCAATAATACAGTGTTTCAAGTTGATTTCTTTATTCTTCCAAACCTTGACACTTCCTGCCATAGGGGATTTACTTAGATCTTCTATGATTGGTATCAAAACATCCAACCAAATGTTCCCCCCAACTACTGTGTAACTGCAATCAACATAGCATTGCAAGATACAGTAACCATAGAACGTTACAGCACAGAAACAGGCCTTTTGGCCCTTCTTGGCTGTGCTGAACCATTTTTCTACCTTGTCCCACTTACCTGCACCTGGACTATCTCCCCCCACATCCCTCTCACCCATCTACCCGTCCAAGTTTTTCTTAAATGTTAAAGGTGAGCCCGCTTTCACCATTTTTCACCATTGGTTCCCTTGGAGCAGCACGGAGAGGCAGCGATTTGGGAGAGCGTAAAGTTCGAGTGTTAAGTAATTTTTAACTTTTTCTCTTTGGTTAAAGTAGCTAGCGGGGGTAGTTTTTTGCCGTTTTTATTTAAACTAACAAAATCGGAAGTCGTCATTAGGAGGCTTGCCGGTAGTTGTAGTTTTTCTCTCTGACTCTATAAATTGGTCCAGAGAGGAAACCCAATACTCTACACAGGTAGAGTATCCCACCCTCCCCCCTCCTCTAACCTAATAATAAAAGTGTGTGGGAAGTTTTTTTTTCTCTCCTGGAAATTAAAGTATCAGGGATGGCAGTGCAGGCAGTACGTTGCACCTCCTGCGGTATGTACGAGGTGAGGAACACCAGTAGTGTTCCTGCTGATTATACCTGCAGGAAGTGTGCCCATCTGCAGCTCCTTGAGGATCGTGTTAAGGAGCTGGGGCTGGAATTAGAGGAACTCAGGATAATTCGAGAGGTTGAGAAGGATATTGGCAGGAGTAACAAAGAGATAGTCACTCCTAAAAGTGATTCTTGGGTAACTATTAGGAAGAGGGGAAAGAAGCAATCGGGTAGACAAACCCCTGGGGCTGTTCCCCTCCAAAACAAATTTTCTGTCCTGGAGGCTACAGTTGAGGAAGAATCAACTGGAGATGGCCAAAGGGAGCAGGTCTCTGGGGGTGAGCCTGCTGAGAATGCTCAGGTGGGTAGGGGAAATAAGAGATTGGGCCTGGTAATTGGAGACTCCATAGTTAGGGGGACAGATAGGAGAGTAAATAGTAATAAACGGGACTCAGGGCTGGTGTGTTGCCTCCCAAGGGCTGGGGTCCAGGATGTCTCAGAGCGGGTTTTTAAGATTCTTAAGGGAGAGGGGAGTCAGCCCCAAGTCATAGTTCATGTAGGGACACATGATGGAGGTAGGACAAGGGAAGGGGATATTAAACAGAAATTTGTGGAGCTGGGGTGGAAGCTTAGGGCCAAACTGGCAGAGTGGTTATCTCTGGACTCTTGCCTGTGCCAAGGGATAGTTTAGAGAAGAACAGAGAGAGGGAATGTTTGAACTCGTGGCTGCGGGGATGGTGCAGGAGGGAGGGGTTCAGGTTCCTGAACAATAGGGACTCATTCTGGGATAGGTGGGACCTCTACAAGAGAGATGGTCTACACCTGAACCAGAGGGGAACTAATATCTTGGGGGGAAAATTTGCAAAGGCTATGCAGGGGGCTTTAAACTGATTCAGAGGGGGGGTGGGATCCTGAGTAGTTGGGGTGCTAAGAGGGATGAGAATAGGGGGGTCATAGAGGAGAACTGCAAAACACAGCAGTGTAGGGGTGGAGTAGGGCATGGTTTGAAATGCGTATATTTTAATGCAAGAAGTATTCGCAACAAGGTGGAGGAACTTGCAGCTTGGACCAGTACCTGGAACTTCGATGTTGTGGCCATTTCAGAGACTTGGGTAGAGCAGGGACAGGAATGGATGTTGCAGGTTCCGGGGTTCAAATGCTTTAGTCGGAGTAGAGAAGGAGGTAGAAGGGGGGGAGGAGTGGCATTATTAGTCAAAGACTGTATCACAGTGACAGAAAAGAAGTTTGATGAGGACTTGTCTGTTGAGGTAGTATGGGCTGAGATTAGAAACAGGAGAGGAGAGGTCACCCTGTTGGGAGTCTTTTATAGACCTCCTAAAAGTTCTAGAGAGGTTGAGGAAAGGATTGAACATAGAACATAGAACATAGAACAATACAGCACAGAACAGGCCCTTCGGCCTTCGATGTTGTGCCGACCAAAAATAAAAGCAATGCCCTCCAAACTAAACCATTCCCTTCTCTTCCATATACTTATCAACTAACCTCTTAAACGCCACCAAACTTGGCGCATCTACACCTGCAGGCAGGGCATTCCACTCCCTAATCACTCTTTGAGTAAAGAACCTACCTCTGATATCCGTCCTATAACTCATACCCCTTAATTTAAAGCTGTGTCCCCCTCGTGCTAGCTTTCTCCATCCTAGGAAAAAGGCTATCACTGTCCACCCTATCTATTGCAAAGTCGATCCTGGACAGGAGTGAAAGTAATAGGGTAATTGTTATGGGGGACTTTAACTTTACTAATATTGATTGGAATAGCTATAGCTCTAGCTCGTTAGAGGGGTCAGTTTTCGTACAAAGTGTGCAGGAAGGTTTTTTGACTCAGTATGTAGATAGGCCAACTAGAGGTGAGGCTACATTGGATTTGGTGCTGGGCAATGAGCCAGACCAGGTGTTAGGCTTGGAAGTTGGTGAACATTTTGGTGATAGTGACCACAATTCGGTTACGTTCACCTTAGTGATGGATAGGGATAGGCATGAAGCTGGGGGCAGTAGTTATAGCTGGGGGAAGGGTAATTATGAGGCCATAAGGAGAAAATTAGGGTGCATAGGTTGGACTAGGAAACTACAGGGACTGGGAACATCTGAAATGTGGAGCTTATTCAAGGAGCAGCTGCTGCGAGTCCTTGATAAGTATGTCCCTGTCAGGCAAGGAGGAAATGGTCGAGTAAGGGAACCTTGGTGTACGAAAAAAGTTAATTTGCTGGTTAAAAGGAAAAAGGAGGCTTATGTCAGGATGAGGCTTGAAGGCTCAGTTAGTGCAATGGATAGCTATAGATTAGCCAGGAGGGAGCTAAAGAGTGAATTGAGGAGAGCTAAGAGGGGACACGAGAAGACTTTGGCTGATAGGATTAAGGAGAATCCTAAAGCTTTCTTTAGATATGTTAAGAATAGAAGATTGGTTAGGGCAAGATTAGGGCCAGTCATAGACAGCAGTGGGAAGTTGTGCGTGGAGCCTGAAGAGATTGGAGAGGCACTGAATAAATATTTCTCTTCGGTATTCACGCAGGGAGATGTAAATGTAGTTGTGGAGAACACTGAGGTACAGGGTTGCAAACTGGAAAGTATTGAAGTAGATAGGGAGGATGTGCTAGATATTCTTGAGGGTTTGAAGTTGGATAAGTCCCCTGGGCCGGACGGGATTTACCCTAGGATTCTCTGGGAGGCAAGAGAGGAGATTGCAGAGCCTCTGGCTCTGATCTTCAGGTCGTCGTTGGTTACGGGTATAGTGCCGGAAGACTGGAGGATAGCCAATGTGGTCCCATTGTTCAAGAAGGGGAAGAGAGACTTTCCAGGGAATTATAGGCCAGTGAGTCTTACTTCTGTTGTGGGCAAAGTATTGGAGAGAATTATTAGGGATAGGATTTATAGTTATTTAGAGAGAAATGAATTGATTGGGGATAGTCAGCATGGTTTTGTGAAGGGTAGGTCGTGCCTTACTAACTTATTGAGTTTTTTGAAAAAGTGACCAAAGAGGTGGATGGGGGTAAGGCGGTTGATGTGGTATATATGGACTTTAGTAAGGCGTTCGATAAGGTGTCCCATGGAAGGCTTCTGCAGAAAATGCAGATGTATGGGATAGAGGGTGATTTAGCTAATTGGATTAGGAATTGGCTAGCGGATAGAAGACAGAGGGTGGTGGTTGATGGGAGATATTCATCGTGGAGTTCGGTTACAAGTGGTGTACCTCAGGGGTCTGTTTTGGGGCCCCTGCTGTTTGTAATTTTTATAAATGATCTGGATGAGGGTATTGAAGGATGGATTAGTAAATTTGCAGATGACACTAAAGTCGGTGGAGTGGTAGATAGTGAAGAGGGGTGTTATAGTTTGCAGAGAGACTTGGACAAGTTGCAGAGCTGGGCCGAGAGGTGGCAAATGGAGTTTAATGTGGAAAAGTGTGAGGTAATGCACTTTGGCAGGAATAATAAATGTGTAGAGTATAGGGCTAATGGTAGGATTCTTAATAGTGTTGATGAACAGAGGGATCTTGGTGTATTTGTGCATAGATCCCTGAAAGTAGGCAGTCAAGTCGATAAGGTTGTTAAGAAGGCATATGGAGTCTTAGCTTTTATTGGTAGGGGGATTGAATTTCGGAGCCGCAACGTCATGTTGCAACTGTACAAAACTCTAGTGCGGCCGCACTTGGAGTATTGTGTGCAGTTCTGGTCCCCACACTATAAGAAAGATGTGGAGGCATTGGAGAGGGTACAGAGGAGGTTTACCAGGATGTTGCCTGGTATGGAGGGCAGGTCTTATGAGGAGAGGCTGAGGGATTTGAGGTTGTTTTCGTTAGAAAGAAGGCGGCTAAGAGGAGACCTTATTGAAACATATAAGATGATTAGAGGTTTAGATAGGGTGGACAGTGATAGCCTTTTTCCTAGGATGGAGAAAGCTAGCACGAGGGGACACAGCTTTAAATTAAGGGGTGATAGTTATAGGACGGATATCAGAGGTAGGTTCTTTACCCAGAGGGTGGTTAGGGAGTGGAATGCCCTGCCTGCGGCAGTTGTAGATGCGCCAAGTTTGGTGGCGTTTAAGAGGTTAGTTGATAAATTTATGGAAGAGAAGGGATTGGTTTAGTTTGGAGAGTCATTGCTTTTCTCATAATTGGTCGGCGCAACATTGAAGGCCGAAGGGCCTGTTCTGCGCTGTAACGTTCTATGTTCTATGTTCTACGTTCTATTTCATCTGGCAGCTCATTCCACACTCCCTCCACTCTCTGTGTGAAGAACACTCCCCTCCCCCCCCACCCCCGCCCAATATTCCTTTTAACCACTGAAAGAAAGGCAACCTGTGTAATTTTCCCATCCTGCCATGGGAATTGTGACGGATGTGATACGGACCATGCAAATGTCTGCTAACCTTGGGCTGGATTTTCCGGTTTTGGTTCGAACGCAGCTAGAACACTGCCTGGTTGGTCCTGTCAGTACTATTTGCTTGTCTCAAAGATTACGCCATGCACGTTTAAGTAGATACTTCCTTCTGCATTGTAGGGATTCTATTGATTTTATCCCCATGCGTTTACTCCAATAACCTAATGCCACTGGTGCACAGAGGTTAGCACTGCTGCCTCACAGCACCAGGGACCCGGGTTCAATTCCAGCCTTGGGTCAGTGTGTGTGCGGAGTCTGCACATTCGCCCTGTGTCTGCATGGGTTTCCTCTAGGTGCTGCTCCAGTATCCTCCCACACTCCAAAGATGTGTGGGTCAGGTTGATTGGGTATGTTAAATTGTCCACTACAATGAAACTACAATGGACATGGTGGCACAGTGGTTAGCACTGCTACCTCACAGCGCCAGGGAGCCAGGTTCAATTTTTGACATGGTGTTTGTACATTCTCTTCATGTCTGCATGAGTTTCTTCTGGGTGCTCTGGTTCCTTCCACAGTCCAAAGATCATAGATCATAGAACCCTACAGTGTAGAAAGAGGCCCTTCGGCCTAACGAGTCTGCGCCAAACACAATCCCACCCAGGCCTTACCCCCATATCCCTACATATTGTACCCACTAATCCCTCTAACCTACACATCCCTGGAAACTAAGGGGCAATTTTAGCATGGCCGATCAACCTAACTCGCACATCTTTGGACTGTGGGAGGAAACCGGAGTACCTGAAGGAAACCCACGCAGACATGAGGAGAACATGCAAACTCTACACAGACAGTGACCCGAGCCAGGAATCGAACCCAGGACCCTGGAGCTGTGAAGCAGCAGTGCTAACCAATGTGCTACCGTGCTGCTGTGGATGTACAGGTTAGGTAGATTGGCCATACTAAATTGCTCCTTAGAATCATAGAATTCCTACAGAGCAGAAGGAGGCCATTTGGTCCTTTGGCACTGACAACAATCCCACACCTTACCCTGCTAATCCTCCTGACACTAAGGGACAAATTAGCATCAACCTGATCCACACGTTTTTGGATAATAGGAGGAAACCAGAATACCGGGAGGAAACACATGCAGACAAGGAGAGAAATTGCAAACTTCATGCAGACAGTGACCCAAGACTGGAATTGAATCCGTGTCCCTGGCACTGTGAGGTAGTAGTGCTAACCATTGTGCCATCCAGGGGCATTAGATTAGTGGGGTAAATCCAATGGTTTATGGGGATAGAATCCAAAAAATCCCTACAATACAGAAAGAAGCCCTTTGGCCCATTGAGAGAAAGAGAGTGTTCTCGTCAGTTTCATTAATTAAAGGTTCAAGAACCCACAGGACCACAGTTCAAGGTCCTTTGTAAAAGGAAAAATAAGATTTACACATGAGTGTTTAAGATCCAGAATGCATTGCCTCTGGTCAAGATAGAGTCAAGCGAGGGGAACCAAATCAGGGAAGACTTTGTCTGAAGAGGAAAAAAAGGACTCTAAGACTAAAAGGAAAAGGTAGGGGAGTGTGAGAACGTGGGTTGCTCTTGCAGGGGGATAGCATGGATATAATGGACTGAATGGCCATGTTCTGTGCTATAATTATCTCTTGTTTCTTCCATGCATGTGACACGGGCATCACTGGCTGTCCATACCTAGCTCCCCTTGAGAGGGTGGTGGTGAACTGCCTTCTTGAATCGCTGCAGTGCATGTTTTGTGGGTTGACTCGCAATGCCGTCAGGGATGAAATTCCAGGATTTTGACCCAGTGATGGCGAAGGAACGGGTGATATATTTCCGAGTCAAGATGATGACTAGCTTGGAATTTGCAGTAGTGATGGTATTCTCATGTATCTGCTGCCCTTGTCCTTCTGGATGGAAGTATTCATGGGTTTAGAAGGTGCTGTCTAAGGGAAGTGACACAGCCTCAACTCAACACCCCTATCCACACGCCTCTCCCCAAACAACCCCATGGGGAGATCTATTGATGACTCTCCCACTATGGATGGTGGGGGGGGGGGATTGGAATATTATGAGACTTCTTACTGATGAAGGAGCTCCAAAAGCTCATGAATCCAAATAAACCTGTTGGACTTGAACCTGGTGTTGTGAGACTTCTTACTATTGCTACTGAAGACTGCGAATGCCAGGCCCCACTAATGAATAATAAATAACTAACCTATTGGAGCTGCCAAAATTTCACTGGTTCCTTCATAATGATTATTATAATGGTATAAATTTCTGTTGCTGTCAGGAAGAGATACCATTGATTATTGGCTGTTCTTTACTTTGCTGAACTTCTATCTTGTTCATAGTAAGGCTATTAATTTTACTTGGTTGGGAAAGGCATGCAGGCCAAGTGTCCCCCAGTGAATACTTGGAGGAAGTAATCATTCACTCGGAATATATTTCACATTTTGTCCACATAGTCCATTTTGAACCCATTCAAACGTTTTATTGTGCTCACCTCGTTGCTCTGGCTGTTGAAATTTTATTGCGTTGAACTCCCATGGCATGAAACTCAACACTGAAAGCGCTAAATCAGGAGATTTACTTCAGCCAATCTTCCAATTCACTCATCATTTTAACAAGAACGCTCTATCTATTAAAGTGGTGACCGGCAGATGATATTCCCTGTTTCCCAGATCATTTTGTAGTGTAATGGTTAAAAGAAGGGAAAAAGATGAGGTGTCACCTATGAAAGTGCTTTCAGTCCAATTAGTAGCTGTTCATTTATTAGTGTCACAGTAGGCTTACGTTAACACTGCGATGAAGTTAGTGTGAAAATCCCCTGGCCGTCACACTCCAGTGCCTGTTCGGGAGAATTTAGCATGGCCAACACATCTAACCAGCGCGTCTTTTGGACAGTGGGAGGAAACTGGAGCCACCGGAGAGATGGGGTGAATGTGCAAACTCCACACAAACAGGGACCCAAGCAGGGAATCGAACCCGGGTCCCTAGCACTGTGAGGCAGCAGTGCTAACCACTGTGCTATCGTGCCAGCCACAATTCCCAAATATTTTTGGCTTTGTGCAAAAACAACGAATGGATCTCCTTCTCTATGTGTATGGCCATTGTGCTTACATATTCTGATTTTGACTTGATTTGATTTATTGTTATCAAATGAATTGGTATACAGCGAAAAGTATTGTTTTTTGTGCATTATAGAGACAAAGCATACCATTCATAGAGAAAGGAAGGAGAGAGTGCAGGATGTACTGTTACAGTCATAGCTAGGGCGTGGATGAAGATCAAATTAATGCAAGGTAGATCCATTCAAAAGTCTGATGAGCTGATTAGTACACGTCCTCAGACTCCTTTCTGTATCTTTCTCCCGAAATAAGAAAGTGGAAGAGAGTTGGGTGGGGTCCTGAATTATGCTGGCTGCTTTTCTGAGGCAGCAGGGAGTGTAAATAGTGTCAATGGATGGGAGGCTGGTTTGTGTGATGGATTGGTCTTCGTTCACAACTCCTTGTAGTGTCTTGAAGTCTTGGGCAGAGGAACTGTGATACAACCAGAAAGAATTGTACAAATTCATTATGTAGTAATGAAGAATTACCGAAGCGTTCTCTCATGTTAGAGCCTTATTTGGAAGAAAGATGGTCCATCATACATATGTTTTTGCTAACATTATCAAGAAATAGTCTCCTCCCTATTATTATGATTTGTATGGATGATGGACGGCATGGTGGCACAGTGATTAGCACTCCAGCCTCACAGTGCCAGGGACCTGGGTTCAATTCCTGGCTTGGGTCACTGTCTGTGTGGAGCTTGCACATTCTCCTCGTGTCTGAGTGGGTTTCCTTCGGGTACTCCTGTTTCTTCCCACTATCCAGGTCAAGTTGATTGGCCATGCTAAATTGCCCTTTCGTGTCAGGGGATTAGTAGGGTAAGTATGTGGAGTTAGGGGAAGAGGGCCTGGGTGAGATTGTGGTCAGTGCAAACTCGATGGGCCGAATGGCCTCCTTCTGCACTGTAGGGATTCCATGGCAATTTATGATAATGTGCAGATCCTCGTGCAAGTCCACCCGCCCCTGGAATCTTTTCCATCGATCAACCTCCGCTTTTCCAATGCCAAGTCACTCTCTAGTCAATAATGATGCATTGTTTATTCCTTGCTATACCAACATGCTAATTAAAATCTTTAAGATTTATTAACCTAAAAGTGCAGCCAAGCAAAAACAAAATAACAAATTGCCATTCTATTTCCTTGTAAACCCGAGTAACTACGCCCAGAACAATACTTGTGTTCTTTGAAACTGGTCGTGTTGGAAGGATTTATTTTTAGCAGGTCACAATGATTATTAAGATGGAGATATTGCATGGTCAGCATCATGCCACACCGAGGCATTACCAACTGAAATGAATTTATACCGTTCTGCAGCAACAGCATAATTGATGCAGCATCATTGCTTCCATGAATATTGTAATTAAGTGAGTGACTGTTCGCAAACTAGTGCCACTTCCCCTCTTGCTGTAAATGCAATCATAAAGATGTACACAGCAGAAGAAGAGACCATTCGGACCATCATTCATGTGCTGACTCTTTGATGAAGCTATCCTACACCCCCTACTCATTTCCCACAACACAATCAATTCTTTTCTTTGCAAGTGCATATCCAATTCCATCTGCACAGTTGAATGTGTTACCACTGCCCATTCAGTTTCACATAGCTTAAACCTAATGTTTATTTCCAATAACCTGTTTTTTTAATTCATTTGTGGGACATGGGTGTCGCTGGCTGGCCAGCGTTTATTGCCCATCTCAAGTTGCCCTTCTACCGAGGGCAGTTGAAAGTCAACCACATTAATGTGGTTCTGGAATCACATGTAGGCCAGACCACCTAAGAACAGCAAATTTCCTTCCCTGAAGGACATTAGTGAATTGCTGCGTTTTTCCGACAATAAACAGTTGTTTTGTGGTCATCAGTAGATTCTTAATTCCAGATTTTATTTTAATTGAATTCAAATTCCACCATCTGCTGTGGGCAGGATTTGAACCTGGGTCACCAGAACATTAGCTGATTTTCTGGATTAATAGTTTAGCGATTAATATCACTAGTCTATCGCCTCCCCAACTTAAATGTAATTCATATCAGGCGTGATGATTCTGATTCATTTAAAGTTTATTTACTAGTGTTACAATGAAGTTTCTGTGAAAATCCCCTTGTTGCTACACTCTGGCGCCTGTTCGGGTACACAGAGGGAGAATTTAACACGGCCAACACACCTAACCAACAGACTGTGGGATGGAACTAGAGTACCTGGAGGAAACCCTTGCAGACATGGGGAGAATGTGCAAACTCCACACAGATAGTGACCTAAACTGGGAATTGAACCTGAGTCCTGGCACCCTGAGACTACAGTGCTGATCATTGTGCCACTGTGCTGTGCCCGCTAATATAATGTAGCAAAAAGCCCCTCATGGTAATGAATTTTCTTCCCCTAAAGGAAAATCAATTCTACTTCTAAAGTCTCTACGAAATAATTTTGGGAAATGAAGGGAGGCCCCTATGGAAAATCAACTGTAAACTCCAACTCATTCAAAACCAACTTCCCTATATCCTAGTCTATCAGCTAAGCCTACTTTTCCTCACTGATCTACCCTTCGGATATTGAATTTAAACTCCTTATTTGTAATAATTTTTATTCACCAGTTAAGAGGAAAGACAAGAAGTTCAGGTTTCTAGGTGTCCAGATCAGCAACTCCTTGTCCTGGCCCCCCCTCCCCATGCTGACATTATACTTAAGAAAGCTCACCAACTCTCTACTTCCTCAGGAGACTAAGGAAATTTGACATGTCCACTATGACTTTCACCAACCTTTACCGATGCACCACAGAAAGCATTCTTTCTCGTTGTATCACAGCTTGGTATGCCTCCTGCTCTGCCAAAGACCGCAAGGAATTACAAAGGGTCAGGAACTTGGCCCAGTCCATCGAGCAAACCAACCTCCCATCCATTAACTCTGTCTACACTTCCTGTTGCCTCAGAAAAACAGCCAGCATAATTCTGGACATGCTCTCTTCCAAGTTCTTCCGTCGGGAAAAAGATACAAAAGTCTGAGATCACATATCAACCAAATCAAGATTAGCTTCTTCCCTGCTGCCCTCAGACTTTTGAATGGACCCCCCTTGCATTAAGTTGATCTTTCTCTACACCCCAGTTACGATTATAACACTACATTCTGCATTTTCTCCTTCCTTTCTCTATGAATGATATGCTTTATCTATATAGCACGTAACAAACAATACTTTTCACTGTATCTTAATACACGTGACAGTAATAAATCACATCAAGATCAAATCAAATTTACAGGTGAAAGATATACAGAGACTTGCAACCTCATGGTGGCAACCAACTCCCAAGAAGATTCTGGAACAGCAAATTCCAACTTATTACGATTGCCTAGGTTTACTAGGATTCTTCCAGGACTTGATGGTTTGAGTTATAAGGAGAGATCAGATAGATTGGGACTCTTTTCCCTGGAGGGTAAGAGGCTTAGGGGTAATCTTATAGAAGTCTATAAAATAATGAGGGGCATAGATCAACTAGATAGCCAACATCTTTTCCAAAAGGTAGGAGAGTCTAAAACTAAATGGCATACGTTTAAGGTGAGAGGGGAGAGATACAAAAGTGTCCAGAGGGTCATTTCTTCATTCAGACAGTGGTTAGTATCTGGAACGAGCTGCCAGAGGTAGCGGTAGTGACGGGTACAATTTTATCATTTAGAAAGCATTTAAACAATTACAGGGGTAAGATGGCTATAGACTGCATACTGTGTCCTGCCTAAGTGTGAGGAGTGTTTTTGGAGTTGCGTGAAAACAGGGAGTTCAAGTGGTAAGTTATAAGGAGGCAAGTAGTCATGTAGCTTTCAAGATGAGCTAAAGTAGTTCTTATTTGGGAAGTTAAAAGCTGCATTTTAATGCATTTCAGCAACAGGAATCAGCTGTGTTAGCTCTCAACTGAACTTAGCTGGTTGTTTATACAACTAATTAAGACCAGTTTCAGGACTTTGTAAGTTGTGCCTATAAAAACAGAGGATCCAGAGTGCTGCTCTGTCAGTGCTGCCTGACTGTGAGGAGTGCTTTTGGAGTTGGGTGAACAAATGGAGTTGGATGAAACAGATAGCAGATGCTATAAGAGAGAGTGCTGATTGGTCAGTCAGGCCCACAAGGGAGAGTGCTGATTGGTCAGTCAGACCCACAAGGGAGAGTGCTGATTGGTCAGTCAGACCCACAAGGGAGAGTGCTGATTGGTCAGTCAGACCCACAAGGGAGAGTGCTGATTGGTCAGTCAGACCCACAAGGGAGAGTGCTGATTGGTCAGTCAGACCCACAAGGGAGAGTGCTGATTGGTCAGTCAGACCCACAAGGGAGAGTGCTGATTGGTCAGTAATTATTCCTCTTGATTCTCTGAAAATGACAGTGAGTTTGGATTGAAAAAACTTAAAAATAACATCACTTGAGGGCTGTGATTTGATAGTTAATAGGGAGCTGGACCAGATTTGAAAATCCATTTAAATTACTGGTTAGACATTGCACTGAGATTGAGGTAAGAAGGAGACACATAATTTAAAATATCCAAACAAAAAAATCCCATATTAAAAAACTAATTAAATAAAATCGAGATGGAGGGTCAGTTGATGTGTTTTGCATGCATGATGTGAGAAATGGTAGTCCCCAGTAAGTGTTGGTTGCCTGAAGAACTCCGGGTGAGTTGGACTCTGAGCTTCGGACGCTGTAACACATCAGGGAGAGGGAGAGGTACTTGGATATCGTGTTCCAGGAGGCAGTCACACCCCTTAGATTAAATACCTTGAATTCAGGCAGTGGACAGAGACAGGAGGGCCTCGAGTGAGGCAGGTAGAGGGATCCAGGAGTTAGAGCTGTAGGAGTCCCTGTCCCTGAACATGTCCAACAGGTTCAAGATCCTTGTCCCCTGTACGGACAGGAACAGGTACTGCAGGGAGGATGAGCAACCTGATTAATAAGAGGATCAGGGATTATAGGGGAAAGGCAAGAGAATGAGGTTGAGAAAAATATCAGCCATGATTGAATGGCAGAACAAACCTGATGGGTACTGTGTCTTATAGTCTGATGGTCTTATAGAGAGATATGGGCCAAATGTGAGCAATTGGGACTAGCTTAATGGTAAAAACTGAGCAACATGAAGAAATTGGGCCAAAGGGCCTGTTTCCATGCTGTAAACTTCTATGATCCACCCATTCCCTGATTGGTACCCCTGGCTCATGTGACCTTTGATCTGTAGATTGATCCTTAAAGGGATCATTCCCAAATCATCCTTACCTGAAAATCCTTTCATGGCTTTGCCCTGTCCCATTTTACAACCTTTGAGGTAATTGATAATCCAAGCGACAAAGACATGAAGAGAAATCTTTTCCTTTAGTCAGTTGCTGAGGTTTGGAAAGTGCTACCTGATGGAAGCAGGTTCAAGTGAGGAATTCAGATTATCGAATCATAGAATCCTACAGTGCACAAGGAGGCTGTTTGGCCCATTGAGTCTGCATCAACACGATCCCACCCAGGCCCCTAACCCCATATATTTACCCTTCTGTTCCCCCAGACACTAAGGGACAATTTAGCATAGCCAATAAACCTAACCTGTACGTCTTTGGAATGTGGGGAGGGAACCCGAGCACCCGGAGGAAACCCACGCAGACACGGAGAGAAGATGCAAACTCTACACAAAGACTGACCTGAGGCTGGAATCCAAGCCGGGTTGAGGAAAACATCAGCTGTGAGGCAGTGGCACTAACCACTGTGCCACCATGACTTGCTGACAAGGAAGAATGTGCAGGGCTACAGCGAGAAGGTGAGGGGATAAGACGTTCATTCAAAGAATAATCATGGATGTGACTGGCCAAATGGGCTCCTTCAGCCCTGTAACAATTCCGTTATTCTGTGAAGAAACGCTTTGTTATAGTGGATGTGATGAAACCGATTGTAAAAATATAAGGTTGGGCATATTAACACACTCACTTTGTGGGCGACTTAGCTTGGAATTATCAAACAGCAGTGTGACTTTCACAGTTCAATTGTCCTGCAAGTGCTTAATGGCAGTGTTAATATATTTTGAACTGCTGATGGCCCCATCAGTCTCATACAGTAAAATTCCTCATCCGTTCAATCAGCTTTGATTGATGAGAATGAACACTGTTCTCGCCTAAAGGTGATTTGTGATGTTCAGCGCCAATGTCGTTGGGGACTCCTGTGTCACAGAGGATGACGCTGGATTCATAGAAGCCAGAATATCACAGCACCACCCCAGCCGATTTTGGATAACTGTGGCTTCATTGGAGTTAAGGGCGTGGGGGGTGAGATGCGACGGGGGGGTAGGAAGTGAGATGGGGGAGGGCTGGTAGGGGGATAGTAGCCTAAGTCCCTAGGTGGGAATCCCATGGGATTTGGTGGAACACCAGTATTACACCCTGTGCAGTGTTACCCTCGATGCCTGGCTTGGGTCACTGTCTGTGTGGAGTCTGCACGTTCTCCCTGTGTCTGTGTGGGTTTCCTCCGGGTGCTCTGCTTTCCTCCCAGAGTCTGAAGGACGTGCTAGTTATGTGCATTGGCTATGCTAAATTCTCCCTCAATGTACCCGAACAGGTACCAAAGTGTGGCAACCAGGAGATCTTCACAATAACTTCACTGCAGTGTTCATGTAAGCCTACTTGTGATGCTAATAAATAAAGAAACTTTAAACTGTTGACATCCAAAGAAAATGTAATTGAGTGGGATATAAAATTGATATTGTTCTCAATCCCATCAGTTTCCCAGCTGTTAGGTTAAGTCAATCCCCAGTCTGTGGTTATTTCCCTGGTTAATGCATTAGATTTGAGAATTTGACAAATCTCGAAGTGTTAGACTTCATTTGCAGCAATGCTTTGGAATGAATTTCACCTCTGGTTTGAGTCTATCCTCCAAATATACACCAAATGTATATTTGGTTAATGGTAAAAACAGAGTGACATGATGAAGTTGGGCCGAAGGGCCTGTTTCCATACTATAAGCCTCTATGATCCACCCACTCCCTGATTGATACCCCTGGCTCGTGTGACCTTTGATCTGCAGATTGATTCTTAAAGAAATGCAAAAACTATAAGCCATCAGGTAGGGGAGGAATGAGAATGGCATCAATATGGGCACAAACAGGCCTCTTTGAGAGTATTACCCAAACTCTTCAGCTTAGGAGGACAGAGGGAGCAGGCACAGCTCTCCAAATTTGACTCTAAGTCACTCACCATCCTGATTTTGGAAACATGTTGACTGTTCCTTCAGCAACGCTAGGTCAACATTTAGGAATTCCGTCCCTAACAGCACTACAACACAGGGACTGCAATGGGTTCAGTACCTCCTTGTCACGGGCAATTAGGGATGGGTGATAAATGCCAGCCCAGCCAGCATCATTTACATCCTGTGAATGAATAAAAAATCTACTATGTCCGCAGTAAATAGTGAGCAAAAAGGGAAAACTGCTTTTCTGTGAAAGTGTGGAGGTGCAATGTCTCTCTGAACCTGCTCGGGAGGGGATAAAGTACCTTTTTCACCTTCTGGAAGTGGGGGCTGGATGTGGTAGAGCAACTGTGAAGTGAATCTTTGGGTAAGTGCTCTGCAAATAATTTGGCCCGTTGAATATCCAAACGCCACTTGTTTTACGTTGTATTATGATTAAAGGCTGGAAAAATTCAAGTGAGACTTTGATCTGCCTGATATACAGTCCCACCAAAAGTCTGCCCCATCTTCCTGCTCATTAAGTATGCAGGGCTGACTCCCAGTGCCATCCTTACCAGCATGAGTGCAATATTCACTTGTTCTGTGTTTGATTGTGTGAGTCCAGTAACTGATCTGCGCTCACTGTACTTGATTAGTTAAGCCTGGGCGTGAACTCAGAGCAATCTGGATAGACACTTGAACAGACACTTGAATAGAGAGATACAGACAGTTGTTCTAAATGGGACAACATGATCGGCGCAAGTTTGGAGGATGAAAGGACCTGTTCTTGTACTGTACTGTTCTTTGTTCTTTGTTAAATAAACCAGACATCACAGAAGTTGAGTTGTAAGTGTGAGTGCAGACATTTCTGCATTGGAGAGTTAGTTTGAAACTCTTGTAGAATAAACCTGTTGTTCACTGAGAGATGAATGTAATCCTGGCGTTTCTCTGCAATGTGCAAAATATACAACAGTAAGAAAGCAAGATTTGGTGCAGAGAAAAGGCCAGTAAAAGAGGGCAGTTGATTATCAAGTATTAGTGAAGGATATTTCAATAAGTAAATTGTGTTTGGGGTAGACAGAGGGGTATTCACTTCTGGGTGCTATCTCTCAAAGTCTATCCATCACTGCCCTAAGGGGTACTGTTGCTCCTCTAGGCCTCTTTACTGAAGAAATCAGCTGCACAAGGTTAAATTAAGTTGAATTGAATTGATTTAATTTCATAGGATCATAGAATCCCACAGTGCAGGAAGAGGCCCTTTGTCCCATCGAGTCTGCACCGAACACAATCCTACCCAGTCCTACTCCCATATCCCTATATATTATACCCACTAATCCCTCTGACCTACACATCCCTGGACACTAAGGGGCAATTTCTTAGCATGGCCAATCAACCTAACCCCCAGATATTTGGACTGCGGGAGGAAACCGGAGCACCTGGAAGAAATTTGATTCATTTTCATTGATTTGATTCATTAATATCACACGTGTTGGGATACAGTGAAAAGTGTTGTTACTTGCACTACACAGACAAAACATAGCATTCATAGAGTACATGGGGAGAAGGAAAGGAGAGAGTGCAGAATGTAGTGTTACAGTCATAGCTAGGGTGTAGAGAAAGATCAGCTTAATATAAGGTAAGTCTATTCAAAAGTCTGATGGCAACAGGGAAGAAGTTATTCTTGAGTCTGGTTTCCAATGGGGAGTGCATAAGCGTAGGCAAGGGCCACGGGTGGAAGGGGGAACTCAATGTTAAAATGGTGGTGCAGGCTCATTAGGCCGAAGGGCCTGTTTCCCGTGCTGTATTGTTCTTTATTCTTTGTTCTTTGAGTCAGTTGATATGTGACCTCAGAATGTTGTATCTTTTTCCTGATGGAAGAAGGTGGAAGAGAGAATGTCTGAGCTGCCTGGGGTCCTAAATTATGCTGGCTGCTTTTCTGAGGCAACGGGAAGTTTAGGTGGAGTCAATGGAATGATGTGGGAATAGAAGACTAGTTCCTCGGAAAGGGTGCTGGCAACGTTTTTCAGTCAGAAAGGGATTGCAACAGAAGCCAGAGTTAGGGTGTGAGAGAGTAGGCCTCACTGTCTGGTTTTCACAACTGTTTCTCCTGCTAAACTACCTGAATTGGGCTGATATAACTCAGGAAAAGCCATAGCTAAAAGTCTATCCCATATACAAAGTGCAAAAGCACCTGAGAATGCCATATTTTAATATAAAAGCACTCAGTCTTGTTGCAGGGGAGGCAGTGGCTCGAGAAATGTGTCACAGTCTTGGGCCTTCGCCACATGGATTCCCTCTTTAGGAAGGCATTTGAGGTCACATGGTGAAAAGCGATATTCTGGAATCACTTCTGAGACATTTGGAAAAAATGACAGCCGGGGAATTTTGTTCTGGATGGCTGAGTTCAGATACATGGGATGGCTTTTATCCACATCTATCTTACAATCTGGTGACTGTGCGTTAATTAGTCATTAGACATTGTCTAATGCATCATGTAACGTTGCACTTCTGTCTTGACAGTCTGAAACACGGCTGCTCTCTTTAAGTTTAAGTTTATTTGTGTCATAAGCAGGCTTACATTAACACTGCAATGAAGTTATTGTGAAAATCTCCCTGTCGCCACACTCTGGCTCCTGTTTGGGGTACACTGAGGGAAAATTTAGCATGGCCAATGCACCTAACAAGCGCATCTTTGAGTGTGGGAGGAAATCGGAGGAAACCCACGCAGACATGGGGTTGAACGTACAGACTTTGCACAGATTGTGACCCAAGCCGGAAATTGAATTGGCATTGTGAGGCACCAGTGCTAACCAACTGTGTCACCTTTGATTAAACATTGGGGCCCCCCCAGCTCTTAGTCCGTTTATTCCTTCACAGGGATTTGTTTCCGATTGGAATCTGACAACCATTTTTCCTTATGGATCCCTAACATTTCCGCCAGAGAGGCCATTCTCAGAATCTCAGACGTTAGAGAGAAATGTGAGGGACTGTCAAATGATATAAAAATCTTTCACGGTTGAATCTGCTGTGCGTCAAGTTTGCAATAAGCCTTCAAGCGTATTTTTAGCAAGATTTTCAAATGTCGTTGTGACAAAAAAGATGACTCACATCCTGCCTTTGGACTCACTAATTGTGATGCAAATTCGCACCAACTTCTGCGAAATAGTTGCAAGCACTGAACGAGGGTGAACAAATTTATTTTTTACTTAAAATAGTTTTTGACTGGGATATATAAAATGAAGTAGAGTGCTGAAGTAAACATTGGTCCTTTAGAAGGTGAGAAGGGGGATGTAATAACTAGAAATGAGAAAATGGCTGAGGAATTGAATTTGTGTTGGTCTTCACAGTGGAAGACACAAATAACATGCCAAAAAATTGGTGTCAGGAAGACTGTGGCAGATGAAGATCTAGAAACTATCATTATTACAAAAGATGTAGTATTGGGCAAGTTAATGAGGCTAAAGTCTTCTGGCGCTGATGGAATGCATCTCAGGGTACTAAAAGAAATGATGTGGAGATGCCAGCATTGGGGTAAGCACAGTAAAAAGTTACACAACACCAGGTTAAAGTCCAACAGGTTTCTTTGGTAGCACAAGACACAAAACTATACGCTGCCCCTTCATCAGGTAAGTGGGAGTTCTATTCACAAACAGGGCATATAAAGACACAAACTCAATTTACAAAATAATGGTTCAGAATGTGAGTCTTTACAGATAATCCAGTCTTAAAGGTACAAACAATGTGAGTGGAGAGTGGGTTGAGCACTGGTTAAAGAGATGTGTATTGTCTCCAGACCGGACTGTTAGTGAGATTTTGCAAGCCCAGGCAAGCCGTGAGGGTTACAGATAGTGTGACAGGAACCCGTGACCATGGCACCATACAACCCCCTCCACAGCAACTTCTGCAAGATGTGCTGGATCATTGACACGGATGCCATCATTTCATGTGAGAACACCATCCGGCAGATACACGGTACATATACTTGCATCTCGGCCAATGTTGTCTGCCTGATACGCTGCAGGGAAGGATGTCCCGAGGCATGGTACATTGGGGAGACCATGCAGATGCTACAATAATGAATGAATGAACACCGCTCGACAATCACCAGGCAAGAGTGTTCTCTTTCTGTTGGGGAACATTTCAGCGGTCATGGGCATTCAGCCTCTGATCTTCGGGTAAGTGTTCTCCAAGGCGGCCTTCATGACACACGACAATAAAGAGTTGCTGAGCAGAGACTGATAACCAAGTTCCTCACACATGAGTCTCAATGGGATCTTGGGTTCAGTTCACACTATCTGTAACTCCCATGATTTGCCTGAGCTTGCAAAGTATCACTAACTGTCCTGGCTGGAGACGATACACATCTCTTTAACCTGTGCTGAACCCTCTCTCCACTCACATTGTCTGTACCTTTAAAACTTGATTACTTGTAAAGACTCGCATTCCAACCATTATTTTGTAAATTGAATTTGTGTCTTTATCTGCCCTGTTTGTGAACAGAACTCCCACATACCTGATGACGGAGCAGTGCTCCAAAAACATAAACCTATTGGATTTTAACCTGGTGTTGTGGGACTTATTAAAAGAGATTGTAGGGGAAATGGCAAATGCATTAAAATTCACTGGACTCTGGGGAGGTTCCCACAGATAGGAAAACAGCAAATGTGATACCACTGTTTTAAAAAAAGTAGACAAAAGGCAGGTAATTATAAGCTGGTTAGCTTAGCTTCTATAGTAGGGAAAGTGCTTGAATTTATCATCAAGGAAGAAATTCTAAGATATCTGGATATAAATTGTCCCATTGGTAACACACAGCATGGGTTCATGAAGGGCAGGTCATGTTTGACTAATTTGGTGGAATTCTTTGAGATCATTACATGTGCAGTGGACAGTGGGGAACCCGTGAATGTGGTGTATCTGGATTTCCAGATGGCATTTGATAAAGTGCCACATGAAAGACTGTTACATAAGATAAAGCTACCCGGTGTTACAGGTAATGTATTAGCATGAATAGGGATTAGTTAACTAACAGAAAATGAAGCATGGGGGTAAATGGATGTTTTTCTGGTTGGCAATCAGTGATCAGTGGTGTGCCTCAGGGATCAGTGTTGGGACCACAATTGTTTATGATTTACATAGATGATTTGGAGTTAGGGACCAAGTGTAGTGTGTCAAAATTTGTAGATGACACTAAGATGAGTGGCAGAGCAAAGTGTGCAGAAGATGCTGAAAGTCTGCAAAGGGATATAGATAGTCTAAGTAAGTGTGCAAGGATTTGGCAGATGGAGTACAATGTTGTTAAATTTGAGATCATCCATTTTGGCAAATTGGACTATTATTTAAATGGTAAAAAATTGCAGCATGCTGCTATGCAGAGAGAGCTGGGTGTCCTTGTGCAAGAATCACAAGGAGTTGGTTTGCAGGTTCAGCAGGGTAATTAAGAAGGCAAATGGAATTTTGTCCTTCATTGCTGGAGGGATAGAGTTTAAAAATAGCGAGATTATTTTGCAGCCGCATAAGGTGCTGGTGAGGCCACAGCTGAATTATTGTGTGCAGTTCTGGTCTCCTTGCTTGAGAAAGAATACACTGGCACTGGAAGGGGTGCAGAAGGGATTCACTAGGTTGATTCCGGAGTTGAGAGAGTGGGTTTTATGAGGAGAGACTGAGTAGACTAAGGCTGTGCTCATTGGAATTCAAAAGAATGAGAGGAAATTTTAAAGAAACATGTAAGATTATGAAAGGAATAGATAAGCAAGGAGGTTGTTTCCACTGGCAAGTGAGAATAGGACTAGGGGACATCACAGCAAAATAAGGGGAAGCAGATTTCGGACTGAGTTGAGGAGGAACTTCTTCACTCAGAGTTTGAGAATCTGTGGAATTCCCTGATCTGTGAAGCAGTTGAGACTACCTTATTGAATGTTTTTAAGGCAAGGATAGATAAATTTTTGAGCGGTAAAGAAGGAAGGAAATTTGACATCCTTACCTGGTCTGGCCTACATGTGATTCCAGAGCCACAGCAATGTGATTGACTGACTCTCAATTGCCCTCGGGCAACTAGGGATGGGCAATAAATACAGCCAACTAGTGACACCCATGTTCCATGAATGAATAAAAAGAAGTGTCAGCACTGTTATGCCCATTGTAAATGCATTAAGGAAGATAAACATTTTTTGATGGATTAGCTTTTATGGACTGTAAGTTATGTAAATAGACCCTGACCTTTTAGATTAAGTTAGAAAGAGAGCTAAGGTATATGGCCTTCAATTTAATGAACAGAAATCAATTTTCCCGACTATGTTTAAGCTCTTAACGGAAAATTCAATCAATGAATCAAAAATTGGTAAATGAGGCAGGAGCGTAAGAGCCCCCGGTGCGGCACTGTAACTAAAACAAAAACATCAAAAGAAAATTAGTACAGACTCTTGATGTACTGCTCCTTAGAAAACTAAGGTAAGTAACACAGGGATTTATACACTCAAGGGACAGGATAAGGACCCTTACAAGAAGTTATACTTTAAGAACTTTCAAGTGGTTATTGGATAGGCACATGGAGCACACCAGAGTGGAATAGCTTGATCTTGGGATTGGACATACTAGGAGCAACATTGAGGGCCAAAGGGCCTGTACTGTGCTGTAAACCCAAGTAAATAACCCTGGGGGTGAAGATAACTGGTGCACTAATGTCCTTTAGGGAAGAAAATCTGCTGTCCCTACCTGGTTTGGCCTACATGTGACTCCAAAGCCACAGCAACATGGTTGGTCTCAACTGCCCTCTAACCAAAGGCAACTAAGGATGGGCAATAAATGTTGGCCAGCCAGCGATGCCACAGGAATGAACAAAAAAATATGTGGAAGATTTAGGTTGTGAAGCTGTAGAATGGAAGAAATTTCACTCTTTCAGCTACCTCCTATTCCCATCAACATTTGAGCGACGGGACATTTTGACCCCGGCATTTCCTGTGTATTCCTTTCTATACGGCGGGGTGGGGGGTGGGGGAACGGAATGTGTCACTTCCACTGGCTAGGCTGTTTAAATGACCCAGATGAAACAGAGCCTAACCCTTTCTGAGAAGCAAGCAAGCCAGTTTGAGCAATGGGGTCGGGTCTGCATGCAACATTCAGGTTTTCCATTGCTGTGTAAAATCAAATGTTGTGCGAGATAAAACTGCTGCAGGATTAAAATTGACAGCAGCGATGAGAGTAAATGTCTTCAGTCAGTGACAGACAAATTTCCAAGTGCCGTCTTCAATAACGTGGAGAAATCTGAAGCCTTTGTGTGCTCGTCCTGTATTTAAATTCACTTGCGTTGCTTTATCATCGCAGGCATTGGACTTGTCAGTCGGTTCCAAGTGGGATTCGCCAGTAAGATAGATGCAAAGGTTCATTCAAGGTCACCTGCTCACACTGATTTGTCAGCATCAGTCCTTCCGAATCTCTTCATTCAGCCCGGGTGTAATCATCTATTTACCTGCACCTTGGAAATTGAGCTTGACTGAGGCCACACTGATCCATGAAAGTGGCACAAATCATTCGTATGTTTGTGAATTTTACTTTGCAGAGACGGTCAGATTAAAATTTGAAACTTCTTATCCATGCTCGTAACGCAAATTGTTTTCCTTTGCCGTTACTGGTGAGGGAACTGAGAAAAAAAACATTGTCCTCACTAACCTACCTACTGCATTTGTTTGTGACAGTGTAGTGCTTTTTTTTATTCATTTGTGGGACATAGGCGTCACTGGCTAGACCAGCATTTATTGTCTGTCCCTTGTTGCTCTTGGAGGGCAATTGAGAGCCAACTACATTACTGTGGCTCTGGTGTCACATGCAAGCCAGAACAGGTAAGGACGGAGATTTTCTTCCCTAAAGAACATTATTGAACCAGGTGAGTTTTTTCCGACAATCGACAATGGCTTCTTGGTCATCAGTAGATTCTTAATTCCAGATTTCCAGAATTCAAATTCCACCATCTGCAATGGCGGGATTCAAAGCCAGGTCCCCGGAACATTTGCTGAGTTTTGGAATAATTGTCCAACGATAATACCACTAGACCATCACCATCCCTAACTGGTGCTGTCGGTTGTTTGAAATTCATTAACGTAAAGACCTCACACTCACTTTAAGTTAATAATTAACGAGTTATTTATTTAACCAACCTGGAACTTTATATCAATTAAACGAAGATATTTCAGGAATGCTGTTCAAGTAAATACAAGAATTATTCATTACCAAAAAAGAAATGAATCACTTTCAAAAAATAGTACAAACAGGTTTTTTGGCTTTGGAAATCTTTTGGAGTTATTCCTGTAATTCCGCTGTCTGTAAGCTCTTTCTGATTTGGTAGCTTTTTGTTAGATAAATGGAGAGTTGTCTGAAGAGCTATTTTAAGCTGGTAGGGAGCTGCTCTTGCCCTTTCTGAATGTTGAGAAGTGGTAGCTGTTCAATTGAACTCTAAGCAGAATGTTGAGTTCCTCTTTATAAGCTTGGTGGCTTGTCAATTTTCCTATACCAGGATTGGTCTGATGTTGTCAACAATAGCAAATTTGATAGATTCCTCATAGTTGAGTGTCTTTTTTAAACTGATAGGCAGTCAAAATTCAAAAGTCTGTATAGCAACCGTAATGCTTAGTCCTTGTTACAAATGTTGCAATCTGTGTGCCCTGTATGCCTGCATTTTAAACATCCAAGCACTGGACACAAAACCAGTTTTTAAAAGCATTGAACACAAACCTGCTTTTAAAGGGATTTCATTTCACAAATTCAACTTCACAACACTATTTAAGCTCTTTTTGTAGACTATCGTTGAGTGAATAGGGAACATGGTGGTGTAGTGTTATTATTATTGAACCAGTAATCCAGACATCCAGGATAATGTTCTGGAGGCTTGGGCTCAAATCCCACCACAGCGGATGGTAAAATTTGAATTCATTAAAAAAGAAGTACGTCTTATTGTAGAATTTAACAGTGCAGAAGCAGGCCATTTGGCCCATCGAGTCTATCCTGACTCCCTGAGAGCATGATACACCAGTCCTCCCTCTGTCCTATCCCAGTAACCCCATATATTTATCCCACTAATCCACCCATCTTTGGGCACTATGATACAATTTAGCATGGCCAATCCTCCTAAACTGCGCATCTTTGGACTGTGGGAGGAAATTGGAGTACCCGGAGGAAACCCATGCAGAAACGGACAATGACCCAAATCGGGAATTGAACCCATGCCCCTGGCACTGTGAGACGGCAGTGCTAACCACTATGCCACTGGACTGCCCGTGATAACCATGAAACCATGGCCAATTGTTGTAAAACCATCTGGTTCACTAATGTCCTTTACAGAAGGTCATTTCACCGCCACAGAATGTAGTTGAGCTGAAAACATTGTGTAATTTCAAGAAGAAATTATATATAACTCTTGGGACTAAAGGGTTCAAGGGTTATGGGAGGAATGGGGGAATCAGGATATTGAAATTGATGATCAGCCATGATCAAAATGAATGGCAAAGCAGGCTCGAAGGGCCGAATGGCCTACTCTTGCTTCTAGTTTCTATATTTCTATGTAGGCCCAGCTTCCTACACACCTTCCTCTAATCTTCAATCCCTTTCTTCACCCCTCCATCTCTCCATCCATCCATCCATCCATCCCTTCGCCCCTTCCTCCACTTCTCCATCCAAAATGCTGTAGCTCTCATTCTCCCAATGTGTACAGAGAACGTTGTCCTTGCCTGGGACTTTAGAACCATGCGACACAGTCTAAGAATAAGTGGTAGACCAATTTGGGGCTGAGATGAGGCGGGATTACTTTACTCAGAGGGTAGGAAATATTTTGGAATTCTCTACCCAAGAGGGCTGTCCCTTAGTCAGTTAATGGTGGAAATCAACATATTCTAAGGTCTTGAAGGTACTGGGGAGGCGATAGCCTAGTGGTATTGTCGTTAATTTATTAATCGAGAAACTCAACGAATGTTCTGGGGACCCAGAGTTGAATCCCACCACGGCGGGTAGTAGAGTTTCAATTCGATAAAAAATATCTGGAATTAAGAATCTACTGATGACAATGAAACTATTGTTAGAGAAAAACCCATTTGGTTCACTAATGTTCTTTAGGGAAGGAAATCTGCTGTCCTTAACCCGATCTGGCCTGCATGTGACACCAGAGCCACAGCAATGTAGTTGACTCTCAACTACCCTTGGGCAACTAGGGATGGGCAATAAGTGCTGAGTTACCATGTCTCATGAATGAATAAAAGTAAAATATAGTGATGGTGCAAGAAAATGGTGTTATTGTGACTGGTGGCATGGTGGATAGCACAGCTGCCCCACAGTGCCAGGGACCTGGTTTGATTCTCGGGTCATTAGTAGAGTTTGCATGTTCTATCTGTGTCTGCGTGGGTTTCCTCCTACAGTTCAAAAGATGTACGTCGACAATGCTAAATTCTCTCTGTGTGCCAGAGCAGGCGCCGGAGTGTGGTGATGTGGGGATTTTCATAGTAACTTCATTATAGTGTTAATATAAGTCTACTTGTGACATTAGTAATAAACTTTAAAACTTAAAACTTAGATCAGCTATGATCTAGTTGAATGGTGGAGTGGGCGCGAGGGGCTGAATGGCCTCCATCCCCTCGCTCCAGTTGACATATCATGGCCTCCAAATATCCCACTGCTTTTTTTTGGAATGATTTTTGGATTCATCGGCCTGTATTCAAACTCATCTGAGAATCTGAGAGTTGCACTAATTTTGGGAAGTCCGACAACTCAAGGTCACTTGCCTGGGAAAATAACCGAGTGGATAAAACTGATCAAAGAAAGGACATGAAAGCACTTGCTGATCTAACAAGATATTCCAGAAATGACTGTCGGATCATTTCCTTTTCCCCCACTTGAGTCAGAAGATTGAGTTTACAGAATGACAAGAGTTCTCTGTGGCTTTGAAGTCAGCATTTCTCTGCAGGGTATTTAATCTTCTGATCTGCACAGGCAACATTTGACATAAAAGTAAGTCGGGAAGATTAGAATTTAAAGAAATTCATCTCTCTGACGGATTCTAGGATTTGTGTCTGTGAAACCTATAACTGTTGAGGGGGGAATTCTACACACAATTTTAGGGATGCACCATAGAAAGCATCCTTTCAGGATGTATCATAGCTTGGTATGGCTCTTGCTCTGCTCAAGACTGCAAGAAACTACAAAAGGCCGTGAATGTAGCCCAGTCCACCATGCAAACCAGCCTCCCATCCATTGACTCTGTCTACACTTCCCACTGCCTCAGCAAAGCAGCCAGCATAATCAAGGACCCTACGCACCCCGACATTCTCTCTTCCAACTTCTTCCGTTGGGAAAAAGTCTGAGACATGTACCAGCTGATTCACGAATAACTTCTTCTCTTCTTCTGTTAGAATTTTGAATGGACTTGCCTCGCGTTAAGTTGATCTTTCTCTACATCCTAGTCGTGACTGTAACACTACATTCTGCACTGTCTCCTTTCTTTCTCTGTGAACGGAACGCTTTGTCTGTGTAGCATGCAAGAAAGAATACTTTTCGCTGTGTACTCACACATGTGACAATAATAAGTCAAATCAAAATCAAATCACCTAAAAAATCAGCAGGAGCTGCCTTGTTCCTTGGCACTGATGGGATTTCTGTAGGATGGAGGAAGTGAGCTAGATAGCAAGGCTGGAGTTTGAGGCAGTGTGTTGGACATGTACTGTTGCATTAAGATGAGCATTTATCCCCTGATTTATTAATAAGCTGCTAACACTACATGTACTCCTCTCAACTGTAAAATCTTGATTACCATTTACGTTTTGGGAGATGTCATTAGATGTCTGAAAACCACTTTGATCCTCTATTGTCTGATGGTATAACGTGTACGAATTTGAGTTTTGAAACATGGGGTAATTTTCCGAATGTACCTGTGGGGTGAGTTTAAGTTTATTTATTAGTGTCTTAAGTAAAGCTTAAGTAAAGCTTCAATGAAGTTTCCGTGAAAATCCCCTAGTTGCCACATAATGCACAAGAGACAGTACTTTTCACTGTATACAATACATGTGGCAATAATAAATCAAATCAAATCAAATCAAATCTCCGGCGCCTATTCGGGTAAACGGAGGGAAAATTTAACACCTAATCAGCGCGTCTTTGGGACTCTAGGAGGAAACCGGAGCACTTGGAGGAAGCCGATGCAGATATGGGAGGAACATGCAGACCCTGCATAGACATTGGGCATCAAATGCGTGTCCTTGGCACTGTGAAGCAGCAGTGCTAACCACTGTGCCACTGTACCCATCCAAGAAAACCTTGGAAATGAATACTGATAGTGGATATGCATGGCTCAGCATTAAACAAAACAAGCTTTTAAAGTGTCTGACGTCAACTAGTTTCTAAAGAGACCATGCACTGTTGTTTCCCCTCTAGAATTTTACATTCTTTACAGACAATCTGTACATCTTTATCTACTTCACAACACTATGCTATAAATGTGTGCAATGATATAAATTTTGAAATATGTTCATATTTTCAAGCTGAGTTCAAAATCTGAAGCATTGACTAAACGTAGGGATCATTAACTGAGTTAGAACTTAGTCCTCATTGTTAAATTGAAAATGCTCAGAATCAGGATGTTTCTTGCTATGGAAAATACTTATCGCATGCAGCCAGTTCTAACTGGCTGCTGGGTGTGGTGTTGGTAGAGAGGTGGGAGTAGCGTTATCCAGGGTTCACAGCACCACTGAAAGGCAACTTCCATTTGTTGGCTATGAAATGCTCCATACAGAATTTCGACCAGTTTATCACTCAAAACACATTCACCCAGGTGTAATTACCTTATGAGAAAGACAAAGGAATGTAGTTCAAACTTAACCTTACTAAAAATACTCACAGGTTAAAGAAAATTTCGTACACAACACATCACGTTAAGTTTCCCCCAAACTAGGCCGACTGCCTGAGAAACAGATACTACCCGGTCTGCTGAAGCCAGTTGGCCTTTTGGATTCAATTTGCTGAGCTCACGTTGACAGATGAATTAACGGCCTCCTTGGCACGAAGGTGTATCTGCACACCCTCTTTCATTATCCTAGGTCACAGCTGTTTGGCCGGGTCTTTGATGGATTTTGCCGTGAGATTGCTGTTTTTATTCTATCCACCGCCCCCCCCCCCCCCCCCCCCCCCCCCCCCCCCCCCCCCGAGCCCTTCCGGAATGTTCTCTGGCTTTCAGCCAATGGGATGGCAGGGCAGGGGCCACAGCACCCAATGAGGCCAGAGGGCAGGTTTATCCTAGTTAGGCATGTCTCCTTTCAGGATATGGTTAATAGCAGTGTATCTGACTGAGACTGGAGAATACACAATCGTAATGTCTTTTTCTATCCTGGCTGAGAACCTCTTTATGGATTTTGAGCCGTAACCACGCTTCCATTGTTACGTTTGAGTCTCTGTATTCAATATGAAAGAGGTCTGGATTCTGGTCTTGGGTCGTAATGATTTCCCCATTGTTAAGGTGAAGAATCTCTATTCAATATGTAACACAGTTCTGGTATGTGTTGGCGTTTAGACCATAAGATATAGAAACAGAATTAGGCCATTCAGCCCATTGAGTCTGCTCCGCCATTCAATCATGGCTGATATGATTTTCATCCCCATTCTCCTACCTTCTCCACACAAACTTTGATTGTCTTATTAATCAAAAACCTATCTATCTCTGTCTTAAAGGCACTCAATGACATTGCCTCTGTGGCAATGAGTTCCATAGATTCACCACCCTTTGGCTGAAGGAATTCCTCCTCATCTCTGTTTTAAAGAGACATCCTTCTCTCTGAGGTTGTGTCCTTGAGTTCTAGTCTCAACTAGAAGTGGAAATGTCCTCTCCAGGTCCACCCTATCTCAGCCTCTGGGTACTCTGTAAGTTTCAATTAGATCCCTCCTCACCCTTTTCAACTTCGATTATAAACACAGACTCCTCAACTGCTTCTCATATGACAAACCTCACATGACAACGGGGCGGCACGGTGGCACAGTGGTCAGCACTGCTGTCTCATAGTGCCAGGGATCCGGGTTCAATTCCTGACTTGGCTCACCACCTAAGTGGAGTCTGCATGTTCTCCCTGTATCTGCGTGGGTTTCCTTTGGATGCTCCAGTTTCCTCCCGCAATCCAAAAATGTGCTGATCAGGTGCATTGGCTGTGCCAAATTCTCCCTCAGTGCACCCAAACAGACGACGGAGTCTGGTGACAAGGGGATTTTCACAATAACTTCATTGCAGTGTGAATGTAGGTCTTACTTGTGAGTAATAAATAAACTTTAACTTTAAAGATTTCATTATTACACTTGTGGTAACCTTGTCCGCATTCCATCAGGCCTTGCTTGTAGAAGCAGGTTAGCTGTATTAATGTCGGGCCTAATTGCTCAGGCTGTTGTCCATTTGACCATGTTACAGAAGAAGGTTCCTGGACACGCACTGGGAATTCCTTGCGCAACTGTTTGGAGATCTTATGGACAATTTAATGGATGGTGACCAGGTGTTGGAGCCTGTGTTGGCGAGTGTGGGCAACAGCAAGTCAATCCCATCACCACGGGCAAGAACGGATAGGGTATCTTTCTGCCTAATCTAGAATTTTGTCACAAGGCTTTACATAGAACATGGAGGTTGTGGTAACTGAAAGATGGAACTTGTCATTCTATAGCAACTGCAGTATGATTCAAGATTTCATATCATTACTTGCCGCAGGATCGTTCCCGATGCAAATTGATTGCAGTATTTACCTGCAAAACAATAGTGGCTGCACTTTGGAAGTAATTAACTGGCATTAAGGCACTTTGGAGTGTTTTAGAGGAATTAAAGGTGTCATAAGTTTGTTACTTATTTTTAATGGTTCACAACTAAACAGCTGCATTGCCTTGAGGAGTGCGTGCTCCAGGACGCTCAAGGTTGCTAAATAATTACATATTAAAACGTAATTCATTTGTGCGAAAGCTTATGTGAGGAATGAAGCAACTCAATCGATGCAAATGAGATTTGCCCCATCCCCCAGTATAAGTCTGAAAAGAAAGTGTAAGTCAGAATTCTCTTGCCACTTCCTAAACCAAACCATGAGGGTCAGATGGTGGGGGGAGGGAGGACAACAAATCGGTTATGATTGTCCATTGAACCATAGAATATATATAGAATCATAGAAAAA
This sequence comes from Sphyrna mokarran, assembly GCA_024679065.1. Lineage (NCBI taxonomy): Eukaryota > Metazoa > Chordata > Chondrichthyes > Carcharhiniformes > Carcharhinidae > Sphyrna > Sphyrna mokarran. The sequence goes on from JAGIQG010000018.1 coordinate 44,941,977, forward strand.
CTACAGCACAAACAGGCCCTTCGGCCCACAAATTGTGCCTAATCTTATCTCTACCTACTTGGTTTACCTATAACCCTTAATCCTATTAAGTCCCTACTGTCAATAGTTAAATTTCAGGAGGAGGCCATTTAGCCCAGTTCTCTGCAAGAGCAATTGGGCCGGTCAAAGAACATGGAAACATAGAAGATAAGAGCACTTGGCCCTTTGAGCTTTCTCCGCCATTCATTACAATCATGGCTGGTCATCCAACTCCTGCTTTCTCTCCATAATCTTTGATTCCATTTCCTCCAAGTGCTATATCCAGCCGCCTCTTGAATACATTCAATGTTTTGGTATCAAATACTTACTGTGGTAATGAATTCCACAGGCTCACCACTCTGGTGAAGAAATGTCTACTCACTTTTGTCCTAAATGGTCTATGCTGAATCCTCCAACTGTGATCCTTGGTTCTGAACTCCCAAACCATCAGGAACATCCTCCCTGCATCTATCCTGTCTAGTCCTGTTAGAATTTTATAAGTCTCAGTGAGATTCTCCCTCGTTTGTCTGAGCTCCAGTGAAAACAATGGTAACTTGGTTAATCTCTCCTCATATAATCAGTCCCGCCATCCCCAGAATCAGCTTGATAAACTTTCGCTGCACTGTCCTCAAGAGCAAGAACATCCTTCCTCAGAAACAGAACAAAGAATAAAGAACAGAACAGAGCAGGATCAGGCCCTTCCGCCTTCCAAGGCTGAGCGTTTATCTATCGAAATCAAATGCTTATATCCCTTTATTCCCTATTTGCCTGTCAAGATAAATATTAAATGTGGCTAATGTAACCTCACTTGGCAGTGCATTCCAGGCCTCCAACATCTTCCCTTGCACATCTCCGCTGAATCTCCCCTCCCCACTTTATCTCAAACTTGTGTCCTCTTGTAATTGTCATTTCCGCCCTGGGGAAAAGTTTCCAGCAGTTCATCCCATCGATACCTCTCATAATTTTACAACTTCTATTCAGTCGCCTCTCAGCCTGCGTCTTTCCAGGGAGAACAATCCCAGTTTATTCAATCTCTCCTCATACCGAGCAATATCCTGGTAAATCTTTTTGTACTTTCTCCGAAGTCTCTACATCCTTCCAATAGCGTGGCGACCAGAATCGGACACGGTATTCCAAATGTGGCTGAACCAACGATGTTTAGATTGTTTGCCAACTTTTACACTCAATGGCCCCGGCCAATGAAGGCAAGCATGCCATATGTTTTCGTCATAACCTTTTCTACCTGTGCTACCACTTTTAAGGATCTGTGGACCTGTCCTCCCAGATCTATAACCTGCTGTATTCTCTGACAATCTTCAATCCGCAGCTCCGCCAATCTTAGCATCGTCCACAAACTTGTGGATCAGACCAGCTACGTTTCCTTCCAATTCAATTATACATATTACAGACTGCAGAGAGTTCAGCACTGATCCTTATGGAACACCACTAGTTACAGACCTCCATTCAGAAAAACACCCTTTTACTGCTACCCTCCATCTTCTACACAGTTCTGAATCCAACTAGCTAGTTCACCCCTGATGTAATCTTTTGCACCAGCCTGCCATGAGGGACCTTTCAAATGTCTTACTAAAGTCCATGTAGACAACATCCACAGCCCTTCCCTTGTCAATTATTTTTGACACCTCCTCAAAAAACTCAATCAACTTAGTCGGTCATGACCTCCCTCATACAAAACCATGCTCTCTGTCGCTAACAGACCATTTAGTTCCAAATGTGATCACTGTGCTTTGATGAGTTAGTGCATGGTAGGTTATTGCATAAGGTTAAATCTCACAGGATCCAGGCTGAGGTAGCTAAATGGATACAAAACTAGCTGAATGACAGAAGCCAGATGGTGGTTGTAGAGAGTTGTTTTTCAGATTGGAGGTGGTGCACTTCAGGAATCAGTGCTGGATCCACTGTTATTTGTCATTTATATTACTGATTTGGGTGAGAATATAGGAGGCATGGTTAGTAAGTTTGCAGATGACATGAAGATTGGTGGCATAGTGGACACTGAAACAGATTATCTCAGATTGCAATGGGATCTTGATCAATTGGACCAGTGGACTGACAAATGGCAGATGGAGTTTAGATATATGTGATGCATTTTGGTAGATTGAACCATGGCAGTAATTACTCAGTTACTGGTAGGGCGTTGGAGAGAGTTACAGAACAAAGAGAACTATGGTTACATGGTCATATCCCTTGAAAGTGGAGTCATAGGTGGACAGAGTGGTAAAGAAGGCATTCAGCATGCTTGGTTTCATTGGTCAGAACATTGAATACAGCAGTTGGGGCATCTTGTTGAAGTTATACAAGACATTGGTAAGGCCACACTTGGAATACAGTTCTGGTCATCCTATTATAGAAAGGATATTATTAAACTAGAAAGAGTGCAGAAGAGATTTACTAGGAAGCTAATGGGATCTGATGGTTTGAGTTATAAGGAGGGGCTGGATAGACTGGGATTTTTTTCTCTGGAGCATAAAAGGCTGAGGAGTGATCTTATAGAGGTCTATAAAATAATGAAGGGCACAGATCAGCAATATAGTCAATATCTTTTCCCAAAGGCAGTGGAGTCTAAAACTAGAGGGCATAGGTTTTAAGGTGAGAGGGGAGAGATATAAAAATGTCTAGGGGTGCAAGTTTTTCACACAGAGGATGATGAGTGTCTGGAACAAGCTATCAGAGGTAGTAGTAGAGGTAAGTACAATTTTATCTTTAGAGAGTTACATGGGTAAGATGGGTATAGAGCCATATGGGCCAAATGCGGACAATTGGGACTAGCTTGGGCATTTAAAAAAAAGGGCTGAAGGGCTTGTTTCCAAGCTGTAAATTTCTATGACTGTATGACTCTAAGTGTATGGATTGGGAGCTGAGAAAGCCGCTTGTCTCTTCACATTGGATAGGAGCTTGGGTTGGAGGGTGGAAGGTAAATCCATTCGGAAGGTACTATGAAGAATGTGAATCACCTCACAAGCTTAAACATTCAGCCAAACCTGAGTGTGTCTTAAAAATCAGTCTCGAGTGCGTGTGAAAAGAAAACTGAATTCAGGAGGTCAATCTTGTTTTTTTAAATGTGAGGATTCTTTCCATGTTCCCATCACAGCTGAATTATCGAACCAATTTCAGACACATCGCAGAATCTCGTGTCGAGGCAGAGATGATGTAAGAATGCCAGCATGAAATCAGATTAAATCTAACCTGCAGTTAATTAAAAATAAAGCACTGTGTCACGTTTAAAACAGCACTCACAATTATGCATATACAAATCAATTCTGCTTAAGTCTGTGATTCAATGGCATTACTTAACTTGATCATTTTTTTCAATTACATTTTATTTGTTAAACTAAACTCTGGAAAATCTTTTGCCTCCTGTGAAGGGATAAAGTGACAACGCGGCTTCCTTGAATCACACGTAGGTTCCATTTAGCAACAGACAGAGCTTTGTTTGCATTACATTAGCTCATCTCCTGGCTCTCTCCATTGTCGGGTGGCACGGTGGCACAGTGGTTAGCACTGCTGTCTCACAGCGCCAGAGATTTGCGTTCGATTTCCGGCTTGGATCACTGTCTATGTGGAGTCTGTGCATTCTCCCAGAGTCTGTGTGGATTTCCTCTAGATGCTCTGCTTTCCTCCCACAGTCCAAAAGACATGCTATTTAGTGCATTGGCCATGCTAAATTCTTCCTGGGTGGTAAGGGTGGTAAGGGTATGGAACACCCTGCCTGCTGCAGTTGTAGATGCGCCAAGTTTGGTGGTGTTTAAGAGGTTAGTAGATACGTTTATGGATGAAAAGGGAATGGTTTAGGTTAGAGGGTCATTGCTTTCTCTTAATTGGTCGGCGCAACATCGAGGGCCAAAGGGCCTGTTCTGTGCTGTAATGTTCTATGTTCTATGTTCCTCAGTTACCCCCCGAACAGTGCTGGAGGGTGGTGACTAAGGGATTTTCACAGTAACTTCATTGTAATAGTCAATGGAACGTGAAATCTATCCAATGGCATGAGTGGATGAAAGTTTCACCAAATTAGCAAAAATTAACCTCTTTCCAAAATTGGATGCCAACAGTGGCCTGTGGCTATTGCTTCTGGACAAAGAATCCAGATTATTAAGTGCTTTTATCATCCCCATTTGATGATTATTGCTTGAACATGTGACTATTTAGAATTGCTTCTGCACCTGAGATATTCCAAAAAATAATGTCTCACACTCCGGGAGGGATGGAGGGAGTCACACACGTGTAATGACTTAACAAGATTTGGATATCTCAGAATATGAGATCCCAGATTAAGGCAGTAACAGCTTGTCCAATTAGGGAGCCTGCATGTGTACATTATAGAGTGTTAGAGTTAAGGACACTGTGGGTTTATACTCTGTACAAGGAAGTAAACTTGGTGACGAGACACCAGCCTTGGAGGAATTACTTCAATACCGTATGGTGGACATTCTAGTAAATGGTTCATCTGATGAAAAACAAGGCCATCATGTAAGAGCAGTCTGCAAAATCCTAACATAAGCAAGTTTGATGTTAAATGACAAACGTAAAGTTGCAATGCCTATGATAAAATTCTTAGATTGCATTGCGGAATTATAGCCAATCCCCAAAAAGCCAAAGTTTTTAGAGAGCTCACACAGCCCAGAAACATTAGGGTATCGTAGAATCATAGAACCATAGAAAATTACAGCTCAGAAACAGACCTTTTGGCCCTTCTTGTCTGTGCTGAACCATTTTTTGCCTAGTCCCACTGACCTGCACTTGAACCCCATATACCTCCACACATCCATCAAAGATTCTTTGGGATGGTCAATGAAGTGAGCAAGTTCCTACAATGAGGCATTATAATAGCTGTTGAGACTAGACGTTGGGTCCATTCATTCATTTGAAGAGATGAAGCAACAGCATTTGGTATGAGTTTTAAAATGATTTTCTTTTATTTGAAAGAACTTAAAAAATTAATATGACAGATGTAAAAAAAAGTGAACTGGAGATTGGCTTCTCAGTCAGGTCCTTGAACCAACTGACCTGAACTGAACTATACTGAACTGAACTGAATTGAATTTGAACAAACTGAACTAAAACTGAACACATACACAGTAAAGCCAAAAATATATTTCAACCCTTATCTTGTTATTGCAAGTATTTTTCGCATGCTATTTTCAACCCTTATCTTGTATTGCAAATGTTTTTCGCAGGCTATCTCCATCTTGGAAAACAATTCTTGCTGTTGTTTGCCTACATTGTGTACCCTTCAGGAATGCAATCAATTTTTAGCTAACCCATCATGCCTTCTGATTTGGCATGTAGTCAAACCAGCTACAATTGGTCACCTCAGCACAGTTAGTTAACCTCTACAGTCCAGCATTTAACTTTAATTGCATAGGCAGAAATATCTTAAAATGAATTCTTTGTATGGATGGAAGTAAACAGGGCTAAGCATACACAAGGCACCTCACCAGGTCAGCAGCGAATGCTGGAACATAGAGAAGCAAAATGCTTCTGACAAGATCAATAACCTCTCAGTTTCACCAGAAAATCTAATGCCCAGTGACCCACAGTTGTCAACAATTGGAGCAGTGGACGTATCATCTACAGGCTTGGGCACAGTGTTGTTTCAAATTCAAACAATTGGACAAAGAAAACTAATTTTTCCCACCTCACGTGGATATAGACTAAAAGTAAGTAATCATTGAGAAAGAGGCATTAATATCATGAATCTGCAGGAAATTCTCTGATTCTATCATGGGATTACAATTCAAAATTGGAACAGGCCACAAACCTTTGGTTAATTTTAGGTTATGCATTGGGTTCCTCCGGGTGCCCCAGTTTCCTCCCACAGTCCAAAGATGCGTAGGTTAGGTAGATTGACCATACTAAATTGATCCTAGTGTCGGAGGGATTGGCAGGGTAAATTTGTGGGGTTACAGAAATAGGGCCAGGGTGGGAGTGTGGTCAGTGCAGACTCGATGGGCCGAATGGCCTCCTTCTGCACTGTAGAATTGTATGATTCTTCTTAAGCTGAAGGAAATTGCAAAAATGCCACCCAGAAGTCAACGTTTTAGACCAAGACTCCTGAGATTTGAACTATTTTCTGAGTACATTCAGGGGAGGTGACAGACAACAGAGGATTAAGAATGCTATTGAAAGGAGTCAAAATAGAAGATTTAAAATTTGTTGAGGGAGTGGAACCCTATAGTTCACTCATTACTAAAATACTTAGCAGCAAATGAGAAAAGACTACAGGTGATTAAGCTTGCACTATAGCGGGTAGGTGAGCGCATGAAAATAAAAGATTAATTGCCAGAATAGATGGTCAAAGTACACTCCTAAAAATCCAATACCTTGTCAATACTTTGAACAGAGAAAACATCGTACAATCATTCGTGTTCCTTTAGCTTCCAATGACAGCCTAGTTATCCCAAAATCACTTCCATTAGACAATTTGCAAAGAATCTACCAAGGTCAATAGTGAAATGCTTAGATTCTAATATTCACTTGCTGATTGAGACTGACTGATTTCACTGTACCTGAAGAGAGCTTTTTCACCTTCTAGGGAGACTTTGTCATTCACCAACTCTGTCAACATTTTTCTTGGTTGCTCTCTCAGAGTTGTGTCTTTGATACTTTTTGGAGTCATCATTTGGTTTTGGGCATCTTGCTTAGTGTCTGCCTCATTCTGAATGAGGAATGATGTACAGGTGTCGCCACTGGACTGGGATGGGTACAGTAAGAAGTCTCACTACTCCAGGTTCAAATCCAACAAGTTTATTTGGAATCACAAGCTTTCAGGTGAGTGGGATGAAGGATCAGATGAAGGAACAGCACTCTGAAAGCTCGTGATACCAAATGAACCTGCTTGGACTTTAATCTGGTATTGTGAGACTTCTTACGAAATGAGCATTGGAGGAAGAGATCAGGCGAAGCAGAGAAGCAACAGCAATTGCAACAGAGACAGAGCGTGAGAGGGAGAGGAAAGAAAAGAGAGGAAAAGAGAAAGAGAGAAAAAGAGAGAAAACGAGTGTGTGAGAAAAAAAAATAATGAAGGAAGGAAAAAATGAGAGAGAAAATGGGAGCGAGACAAAAAAAAATAGTAAATGAGTGAGTGTGAAAGAGAGAAAAACAGAGTGAGAAAAAGTGAGAATGAGAGAGCAAATGAGAAAGGGAGGGAGAGAAAATAACAGAGTGAGAGAGAGATGGAGAATAAGAGAGTGAAAGAGACAGAAGGAGAAGGAGGACAAGAGAGTGAGAGAGAATAAGGGAGAGAGTGATTGAGTGAAAGAGAGAGAAAATGAGAGTGAGAAACAGAGAGAGAACGAGAGTGAGATAGAACAAGAGAGAAAATAAGAATGAGAGTGAAAACTAGAGTGAAAGACCGAGAGAGAACAAGAGAGAGAACAAGAGAGTGAGAGAGAGAATGAGAGAAAGTGAGAAAGACAGAGAGTGACTGAGGGGTCCCTCAGCAGATAGCTCTAAGGGTGTTCAGGGAACATGGCCCCTCCATGTACATGGCAGAAAGAGCAGTGCATGAAGAGCTGTGCTTTACAAGGGAAGTGATCACAGAGATCTCGAACCTTGTGGATCTGAGGCCTTCCAGCTCAGCCGGGACTGTGGTGCCAGTGGCTGTCAAGGTGGCAGTGACACTTCATTCTTATTCTGCTGGAACCCGCGAGGGCTGCCAAAGGTGACAGCCATCACATCTCACAATCCCCTTTATGCTTCAGCATAAAGAACCTGTCTGCACTCTGTATACTCTGAGCAATTCAATTCGATCGTGCTGGAGAAGACCAGAAGCGGAGACCGCTGGGATTAAACAGGAATGCGGGATTCCCTGTGCAGAGAGGAACCGACTGCACACATATGGCCGCGTGAGTCATGCATTTAAACTCAGAGGTACTGAGGAATAGGAAAGGATGTCATCACCTTGATGTGCAGCTCAACTTTGACCGGGGCAGTACATTATTCACGTCTGCTTCCTGGGAGCTGCCTTTCAGTTCAGACAAATTATTGAATCCCAGCACATGCTCTGATTTCCCATCCATGTTTTCATCTAACTCATTATGTGTTTTGCACACAACTCACTTGGTTCCAGGCAGGAAGAGTGAGGAGGAATGGTTTGTATTTTTGCCTTTCCAATCCAATGATCTTTTCAGACATTCTGAGATCATCGACTCAGAAGGAGTTTTCCAAGTCACTTCAGCTGTGCATGCTTACTCTGTCAATCCGAAAGTATATCATATTATAATTGGCAGATCACACAAGGATCTAAAGCACAAATGGTGACGTTTTACGATGACATCTGCCGTGTGAAAGATCTGGCGAAGACCCCCGACACTCTTTGCCACGGACCCAGTGGCGCAACAAAGTCAATGACAGAACTAGGAGAGGCAAAGTAACATATTGGTTGCTCTCCCATTTTCACTTGGACATGCTGGGTGTGATTTTCCAGCCCCAAAATTGGAAACTCTGAGGTCAATGGACATGTGAATAGTCCAAACCCCCACCCCCTCTGATTCCGTGATGGGTGGGACTGTAGAATTCTGGGGTTTGGATGAGATTTTCCAGTTTCACTCACCCCAAAACTGGAAAATCCGATCCAAGATCCATGGGACCTTTGCATTGCTTCCCTCCCCGCCCCATGATTTCCATAGAGGGCGGGATGGTAAAACTCCCTCATCTGGTTTCCAGAACGCATTTCAAACTTTAAACGACTCCATTCTGATTAAAAAGGGCTTTGAAATCTACAACATGGCCATTTAATTTCTTGCCTGCACAGCTCCGAGATTATAGCCTCCATTTAAGCAGGATGATGCCAATGTAAATCTTACTTCTGTTTTCTTGGGCCACCCACAGTTGCCAGCATTCACCCAGTTGGTTCAATCCTGTCGCACAACACATAGCAATGGCTTCCGCTCCATCTCGATGGCAATACGAATCTGACTCTATGATGGAAGTGTACAATAATATGAAGAGGTGGTAGCCTAATGGCATTGTCACTAGACTACTTACCCAGAAGCTCAGCTTATGCTCTGGGGACAGATGTTCGAATCCCATTGCAGATGGTGGAACTTGAATTCAATAAAAAAAAATCTGGAATTAAGAATCCGCTGATGATCGTGAAACCATTGTCGAGAAGCCCATCTGGTTTGCTAATGTCCCTTTAGGGAAGGAAATCTGCTTTAGAAGTAACTCCAGCCAATGAATTAGCTGCTGAAAGGAAGGAGGGAGCTCTTTAAAAACAATTCACCTTTGTGACAGGTTAAAATGCACAATTTCATATTCACCAGAGATGAGACAATGTCAGGATTGAAGGAAAAGTCTGGAAAAGTTGATCTCTAACCTAGGAAGCCATCATGCTAAATTGTCTCTAAGTGTCCCAACATGTGTAGACCTGGGGGATTAGCGGGGTAAATAAATAGGGAATGGGGTCTGGGTAAGATGCTCTGTGGGAGTCTGTTCAGACTTGATAGACCAAATGGTCTCCTTCTACACTCTAGGAATTCTATGATTTCACAGGCCAGCACTAATCATTCTCACATTTTGGTTTTAGATACTCGATTGACACTTAACATCTCCTCAGTCTTAAAGCTCTGCGCTAATGACAGAATTCAAGGCACATTCAGCTTTATTAAATTTCAATTTGATTGAAGTCACAATGTTTGTCTTATGGATGAGCTCCACAGAAATAGTACAATGAATAGCACTGCGGCCTCACAGCGCCAAGGACCTGGGTTCGATTTCCGGCTTGGGTGACTGTCTGTGCAGAGTGTGCACGCTCTACCCCGTGTCTGCGTGGGGTTCCTTCACGCGCTCTGGTTTCCTCCCACAGCCCAAAAGATGTGCTGGTTAGGTTGGCATTGGCCATGGTAAATTCTCCCACGGTGTACCCAAACAGATGCCAGAGTAAGGGATTTTTACAGTAACTTCATTGCAGTATTAACGTAAGCTGACACTAATAAATAAACTTAAACTTCTGCAGCACACTTCAGGGTGGGTTCTGTGGGTTGGAAAATTAGGAGATTTAATTGGAATTCCGGAGAATTGTTGATTGCTTATCCGATATGCAATTCTATTCCGCAGCACTTATTCTACAAAGCTGTTCTTTGTGCTAAAAGTGGCGATTCATTGAAAATGAAAAGGTTTTAGAAAAGCTATCAAATGAATTTTAAAAATACATTAGCGTCAGCTCAATAGGCAGAGAATGTGATAGTAGTCTGCATTCTCTGCAGTTTCTACACATTGGGTCATGACACTGCGTAAGGTCAGACTCACAAATGATTCACTCCTAATGTTATTATGAGACCTGACTCTGAAACAAGCACCTTGTAATGGAAGAAGATTGGTGGTTTCTTTGATGATTGATGCTGAGATTATAACTAGCAGATTCCAAGGAGTGTTTATTCTTCGAGTAATGTTGAGCCTGTCAGGGGCGAACGTGCCTTTTCAACTCATGAGAAACATCATTCCCAGTGATACCTTGACAATCTCTGAGAATAAACAAGTCACAAGGCCACATGCGTGACAGAATTCATATTTAAACTGTCTGCTTTTATACATAAGGTGGTTAGCACAGCTGCCTCACAGCGCCAGGGACCTGGGTTCAATTCCAACCTTGGGTCACTATCTGTGTGGAGCTTGCACATTCTCCCAGTGCCTGCGTGGCTTTCCTGCTCCTATTACCTCCCACAGTCCAAAAGTGTGCAGCTTATGTTGATTGGCCATGGTTAAATAGTATCAGGGGAATTGGTAGGGCGAATAATTTTGTCTCAAATTTGGTTTTTAATGTCTCAAATTTGGTTTTTAATCCATAGATCTATAAACATAGACAGGGATCACGGGTAGAGGTGGGAACATCGGGGTGACGGCGCGGGCTCGTTGGGGCGAAGGACCTGTTTCCCGTGCTGTTTTGTTTTTTGTTCTTTGTTGAATATCTGGGGATACGGGGAAAGGACTTGAGTGAGTTCGTTGTCGGTACAAGCTTGATGGGCTGAATGGCCTCTTTCTGCATTGCATGAATTTAAAAAAATTGTTACATCTTTTTATTCCACATTGTGATCAGTTATAAACTGATAAGTCAGTGGCTATCGCGATTCTGACATTGGTTTTTGATCCAGCAACACACAGATTGATAGGGCATTTGCTCATTTGATTTTGCTTCAGCTTTTAATACCATGTAGTCACGTAGTGGGATTGACATTTATCGTGTAGAATTTTCTGTTTTGAGCCCAATGGCCGTTAGCCTCTGGAATTTACTCAGAGCTCGTGTTAATGAATCCTGGATCTCCCCGGGACTGTGCCCCCTCATCTTTGGATCTCACCATCTAGATAACTGCTCATTGATCAGAACGTGGCAACATATTGATCCTGAAGGATGTTGCTGATACAGGATGTGTGGGTTTGATAAGCAATAACAAAGGGATCGATAGGGACTCAGTGGAGAAGATGATGGGATAACAATTCTCTTAAATGGAATGAAAACAGGATGAATGAACCGTAGACTTTGGGGTGGTACAGTGATTAGCACTGCTGCCTCACAGAAGCAGGGACCTGGGTTCAATTCCAGCCTCGGGTCACTGTCTGTGTGGAGTTTGCACATTCTCATAGTGTCTGTGTGGGTTTCCTTGGGATGCTCCAATTTCCTCCTAGGTGTGTTGGGTTGACTAGCTGTGCTAAATTGCCCTGAGTGTCGGGGGGGTTAGGAGGGTAAATAAGTGAGTTATGATGATAGGGCCTGGGTGGGATTGTTGTCGGTCAGATGGGCTGAATGGTCTCCTTCTGCACTATAGGGATTCTATGATTTTAAAAAGCCAGTTAGTGATAACGTTTCCATGAAGATTCATGATATGAACATTGAAATAATTAGTAACTCTAGCTATCTAATTATTGCAATGGATAATGGGATGAATTCTCCCATTTCATCCCACCAGGCGAGGGATGGACCATGGAAAGATCCACTAACTTCAGGTGGGATTTTCCGGTTTTAGGGCGAGCATGGTCTGAAAATCCCAACCAATAAGGTGAATTGGGATGAAAAGAATACAGATGTGATGACCAAGGGACATGCATGATTGTACTACTTCAGAAAATTAAAATCTTTTTGAGTAGATCCCACAACTATGAAACTCTTCTCTCCAGCTGTAACTGAGAGTGCTATCAATCCTGTTTGGATGTTTCTTTTGGCACTGTTGCCCTAGGAAAGTTGACACTTACATGATGCACAGAAGATTGAACCAGTCAAGAAAGATATTTGATGAGAAAACTTCAGTTGACAATATCTGCTCTGGAAGAATTTGGTTGAAAGAAATGAGTGCTACGGATAATGAGAATTACTTCCTTGTCTCAGGCATTGTAGCACGGTGGTTAGCAGTGCTGCCTCACAACACCCGGGACCAAGGTTCGATTCCCAGCTTGGGTCACTGTCTGTGCATAGTCTGCACATTCTCCCCATGTCAGTGTGGGTTTCCTTTAGATGCCCCGGTTTCCCCTCACAATCCAAAGACATGCTGGTTAGGTGAATTGGTCATGACAAATTCTCCCTCAGTGTACCCGAACAGGCACTGGAATGTATTTTCACCTTAACTTCAGTGCAGCGTTAATGTAAACTTACCTGTGACTAATAAATAGAAGTGATGTTGAAGGAAAAGGCTTGAATGCATCAGACGCAGGACAAATCAATTCCTGAACTGGTTTGTGGTTTTCTCAATAAGGACATTTAAGAGCAGTTTGACAAATGGATGAAATATACACTCAGACATGGAATTGATTATTTTAATCTATTGGAATAATTTTAATATACTTTTACTTTTAATACGCTTTTAATTAAAGTTAGACCTCTCTGATTGAGTAATTTTCTTTCCTTTTATTGTTATTATTCTTTTACATATAATTTTTTTAATGAACAAGCCATGTACCTGAAATGAGTTTCTGTGTGGACAATAAGCTGAAATTAAATTGCAGTATTTAATTTTAGTTTTATAGAATCAGAGAATCGTACAGTGCAGAAGACGCCCACCTGGCTTCAACCTGCCATGACAACTTTGGGCGCTTCTTAACCCTTTCTGTACTGGGCCAAGGTCTTTGTGCAGCAAATTGGCAAAAGTTGGGTATGGCATGGTATTGTCCGTAGCAAACTACCCAGCCTTCAGGAGAACAGTGACCACAACACCACAAAACACTGCCACAGCAACCTCTGCAGTGCCGGATCACCCACACGGATGCCACCATCTCACATGAGAACACCATCCACCAGGTACACGGCACATATCTTGCAACTTGGCCAACATTATCCATCTGATACGTTGCAGGAAAGGGTGTCCCGAGGCATGGTACACTGGGGAGACCATGCAGATGCTACGACAACAGATGAATGAACATCGCTCGACAATCAGCAGGCAAGAGTGTTCTCTTCTGGTTGAGGAACACTTCAGGGTCACGGGCATTCGGCCTCTGATCTTCGGGTAAACGCTTTCTAAGGCGGCCTTCATGACACACGACAGCGCAGAGTCGCTGAGCAGAGACTGACAGCCAAGTTCCGCCCACATGAGAATGGCCTCAACCAGGATCTTGGGTTCATGTCACACTATTAGTAACACCTATGACTTGCTTGGGCTTGCAACACCTCACTTACTGTCCTGTCTGGAGACAATACCCATCTCTTTAACCTATGCTTAATGCTATCTCCCCTCACATTGTCTGCACCTTTAAGAATTGATTAGCTATAAAGACTCACATTCTAATCAGTATTCTGTAAACTGAGTGTGTGCCTTTATATGCCCTGTTTGTGGCCAGAACTCCCCACTCACTCACCCCGAAAGCTAGTGGGTTTTACTATCAAATAAACTTGTTGGACTTTAACCTGGTGTTATGAGACTTCTTACTCTGGCAGGGTACCCAGGGAATGCAGCATCTCAATGATTCACATCACTAAAGACTCCTCCCTGATACAATGCAGTAGATACAATACAGCAGAAGGTTCAGAAGGAACTATTAGACCTAACATTTTCCCCTGAAACAAAAACTGGAAGTGGCTGGCCATTTCCAAAGATTGGGATCACAGACCTGCAAATTCTGTTTCCCCATACTGACTTGGGAGCAGAATTCTAGGCCACGGTCAATGTTCAAGTCAAGTTCATTGCTTAAGTCTATTTATTATTGTCACAAGATGGCTTACATTAACACTGCAATGAAGTTACTGCGAAAATGCCCCAGTTGCCACATTCTGGTTCCTGTTCGGGTACACTGAGGGAGAATTTAGGATAGCCAATGCGCCTAATCAACACGTCTTTTGGACTGTGGGAGCAAACTGGGGCACCCAAAGGGAACACACGCAAACATGTAGAGAACATGCAAACGTAACACAGACAGTGACCCAAGCCAGGAAGTGAATGTGGATCCCTGGCGCTGTGAGGCAGCAGTACTAACCACTGTGCCGCCATGTCTCGCTATGATATTGTAGTTGCATGACAAATACACGTTCTGAAAACATGAGCTAAAACTTTGAGTTCTTACGAGGAAAATAAAATACTTGCCTGACATCCACCCTATGTCCTCCATTTAAAGCATGTTTCAATTTTGTGATTTTTCTTCAGGACTGGGGAATGTGTCGGTTGGGAAGGTTTGGTTATAATGAGAAATAAAATATTAAGTATACAGGGAATGGTCTGATAGCGATGGCTTTGTTCTTGGAGGTCAGTCAACCTTTTACTAATTCCTTCAGAAAACAGAAAGGATTGCTTTTTTCAAATCAATTTTTTCCAAATGTAAATTGAATAATGGGATTTTTGCTTCATGATTTTTCATATTAAACTTGAGGAGGTGACCAAGTATACAGCCGAGGCTAGTGCAATCATAGAGTCTTAGAGTCACAGAGGTTTACAGCATGGAAACAGCCCTTTGACCCAACTTGTCCGTGCTGTTCTTTTTTTAAACCATTAAGCTAATCTCAATTGTCCACATTTGGCCCATATCCCTCTACGCCTATTGTACCCATGTAACTATCTAAATGCTTTTTAAAAGACAAAATTGTACCTGCCTCTATTATATCTCTGGCAGCTTGTTCCAGACACTCACCACCCTTTGTGTGAAAAAATTGCCTTTCAGGACTGTATCTCTGTATCTCTCCCCTCTCACCTTAAACCTATGTCCTCTAGTTTTAGGCTCCCCTACCTTTGGTAAAAGATGTTGACTATCTAACTGATCTATGCCTCTCATTACTGTATAGACCTTTATAAGATCACCCTTCTATGCTTCAGAGAAAATAGTCTCAGTCTATCCAACCTCTTCTTATAACTCAAACTATCAAATTCCATTAGCATCCTAGCAAATGTTCTCTGCACTCTTCCTGGTTTAAAAATATCCTTTCTACAATAGGGTGACCAGAATTACACACAGTATTCCAAGTGGGGCATTACCGATGTTACCAACTTCAACAAAATGTCCCAACTCCTGTATTCAATGTTCTGACCAATGAAACCAAGCATGCCGAGTGCCTTCTTCACCACTCTGTTCATCTGTGACACCACTTTCAAGGAGCTATGAACCTGTATCCATAGATCTCTTTGTTCTATAACTCTCCCCAGTGCACGACCATTAACTGAATAGGTCCTGCCCCAATTCACTGTGGGACCCACAGTGCCACTTGGGCTGTTCTGAGTGGCACAGGCCCCGTTTTTATTCCGTTGAGGTTATCCAGGTATATGCATACATCCTAGCCAGCAACTCCCCTCATGTTCCTTTGAAGGTGAATCCAGGAGCACCCTTCCTTTTGGTGGTTACCGGAGGGCATTAGAGAACCAGATGGGTTTTTCTGACAATCAACAATGTCATTAATAGATTCTTAATTCCAGATTTTTTTTATTGAAGACAAATTCCACCGTTTGCTGTGGCGGAATTTGAACCCGGGTCCCCAGAACATTAACTGAGTTTCTGGATTAATAGTCTGACAATAATACCACTAGGCCATCGCCTCCCCACATTGTTGAGAGTCAACCACAATACTGTGGCCCTGGAGTCACATGTAGGCCAGATGAGGTAAGATTTTCTTACCCAAAGGACATTAGTGAACCAGATGAATTTTTCCGACAATTGTTTCATGGTCATCAGTAGATCTTCAGTTCCAGATTTTTATTAAATTTCACCATCAATGCAGTGGGATTTGAACTCAGGTCCCCAGAGCATTATCCTCTGTCCAAAAGCGAAACTGTTGGAAAATCTCAGCAGGTCTGGCAGCATCTGTAAGGAAAGAAAAGAGCTGACGTTTCGAGTCTAGTTCACCCTTTGGTTTCAGACTCTACAGTAATTTGCTTTTATCCATTTTTATATCAAATGAGTGCAATACAGAAGGAGGCCATTCAGCCCACCAAGTCTGCATTGACACAATCCCACCAGGCCCTATCCCCATAACCCCATACATTTACCCTATTAGTCCCCCTGACGCTAAGGGGCAATTTAGCATGGTCAATCACCTAAACTCACATCTTTGGAGTGTGGGAGGAAACTGGAGCACCCAGAGGAAACCCACGCAGACACGGGGAGAATGTGCAAAATCCACACAGGCAGTCACCCAAGCTGGGAATTGAACCCGGATCCCTGGTGCTTTGAAGCAGCAATGCTAACCACCGTGCTGTCCCCATTACCCTGGATCTCTGGATTACCAGTCTGGCAACACCACTTGACACAAAACTTTAGATCCATGATAAAGCAGAGAAACGCTGGGAATTTGGGAAAACGTTGGGAATTGTTTGCCGTAAGAGAAACCTGAATTCCATGTGTAGTTCAACAAATTAAACGATTGTTACAGACCAAAAAGAGTTATGTTAATACTTGTTTCTTTCCTGGTTCATTGCCTCTTGCTCCATTTTTAGTTCAGAAGCTTCTGTCGTGGGTGGTTGTTGAAGGTAAGTGTGTGAACCAAAACATCTACTTCACAACAGTCGCAGTAAATCATCAAACAGGAACATTAAAGCTGCCTTTGGAAACTAAATTTGACACAAAGTACAGCTTTTATTGAATTCATTTTAAATGGGAGCTAAAGATAAAATGTGTTACTACAGTACTGGGTGAAGGTCTGAACAGTACTCATTAGTCGGCTTTTTATAACTTCTTTTCGAATACGTTCTGAGGGATGTGACATATGAAACTATACAGGACCTCTGAAATTTAAATGAGTCACCAACCTGTGCTTTTCAAGGTCTAGGCTGACTAACACAAATCAAAGAGATGCTTGGAGGTGAGGAGGGGAGCTGAGGAGGGATATTGATGGGACTGTGCCTTTAAGTATGAGACGGATTGTTATCAGATGAAAGATAGGATGATTGTGCAATCCATATCTTGAAATGGTGTTGTTTCAGCACTGAACTGGTCCATGTTGACGCTAATGTGACCATGCGATGGGCGGGCATGGTGGCACTTTGATGATGGTAAAGTGGAAATGATCGAGAGCTTCAAATTTCCAGCTGTTTAGATACCAACAATCTGTCCTGGTCCCCCCATGCCAGCACTATAGTTAAGAAAGCCCCGCAATGACTTTACTTCCTTAAGAGACTAAGGAAATTCGGCATGTCCATTGCAACTCTCATCAACTTTTACAGGTACACCCATAGAATGCATTCTTTCTGGATGTATCACAGTTTGATATGGCTCCTGCTCTGCCCAAGACTGTAAGAAGCTACAAAGGATCATGAACTTGGCCCAGTCCATCATGCAAACCAGCTTCCAATCCATTTACTTGAATTTTGCAGCTTTGCCCACCTGAGGCTTGTAAAATCTTGCTCAGGGTCAAAGGAGAATGCTGTTCGGCAAGCCTCACCCCAGCCAATTCTGGGGAGACCAAGTAGGTAAAATTCCAGTCATTGATTCCATCTACACTTCCTGCTGGCTGCCAGCACAAATAAGGACCCCATGCACCACAGACACATACTTTTTCACCTTCTTCCATTGGGAAAAATATACGAAAATCCATGATCACGCACCAACAGATACATGAACAACTTCTTCCCTGCTGCCATCAGACTTTTGAATGGACCTACCATAGATTAAGCTGATCTTTTTCTATACCCTAGTGATGACTGGAACATTATCTTCTGTTCACTTCCCTTTCTGTCTTCCCTATGTTCTCTATGAATGGTATGCCTTGTCTGTATAGTGCGCAAGAAACAATACTTTTCACTGTACTCCAATATGTGTGACGGTAATAAATCAAATCAGAATCAAATTAAACAGTGGTTAGCACTGCTTCATAACAACAGGGACCTGGGTTCACTTCTGGCCCTGGGTCACTGTCTACGTGGAGTTTGCACATGTGGAGTTTTCATTCCGTATCTGTGTGGGTTTCCTCTGGGTGCTCTGGTTTCCTCCCACAATGCATGATGTGTGTATTAGGTGGATTGGCCATGCTAAATTGCCCCTTAGTATCCACAGATGTGGAAGCTAGGTGGATTGGCCGTGCTAAATTGCCTCTCAGTGTCCAAAGGTGTGTGGGTTAGATGGATTGGTCATGCTAAATCGTCCCTTAGTGTCCACAGATGTGGGGGTTACATGGATTGGCCATTCTAAATTGCCCCTTAGTGTCCAAAGATATGCAGTTGAGGTGGATTGTCCATGATAAATTGCTCCTTAGTATCCACAGATGTAGAGGTTAGGTGGAGTGTCCAATGATGTATAGTTGAGATGGAATAGCCATGGGAAATGCATGGGGTTATGGAAATTGGGAAGAGGGGAGGGCCTGAGTGGGTTGCTCCTTCTGAGAGTCAGTACAGACTCGATGGGTTGAATGGTCTCTTCCTGCACTTTAAGAATTCTATGGTCTTGTCATCACCTAGCCTCATTGGCAAATCACTTATTCCTTTCTCAGTCTTGCAAGTTTTTCTGTGAATCCCGCAATTAAAGTTTGGCCGGCATTCTGGTGAAGGCAATTAAGAGTTGAACATTAACCAATTGGCTGGAACAGTGTTATGTTGACATTGTGCTCCGGGAAAGTGAATTCACTGAGGTAAATATCAGAATGGCCAAGGAGCCACTGAAGTATATTTATTTGGCCGAAGTCGGTAAAAAGAAACAAATTCTGGTGTCCTGGGGCCCTCTGATTTATGTCTTCTTGAGTTCTAGCTGTGCGATCAGTTGATATTTTTAATATGAATGTGTAAGCTTCCTGCATTGAAAATCAAAGTTTCAGGTAAACAACCTAGCCCAAAGATATCGTTCACTATCTAGAAGAGATTGTTGACTTGTTATATGATGGAAAGGGTCCCAAAACGCTCAGAGATTATCCAGTAGAATGCCAAAGAGATAAAGTGCCAGGTTACATTGAGGAATCAAGTAAAAGGCATACGGAATAGCTGAGCAAAATTTTGGGGTCTTGCAAATGTCTTAATACTGTTTTCTTAAACAAAACAATTGATATGTCAAGCCATAATGTGACATTTATAACCTTAAACTATGGTATATATTGAATAAGGTTCTGCAGAAATTGTTACATAAGGATTTGGCAGGTACAAAAGAAGCAGCAGCTGTTCTTTAACAAAATGATATCAGGCAGAAGAGATGCTGTGAATGGGAGCGGTAGCCTAGTGGTATTATCATTTGACTATTAATCCAGATACTCAGCTGGTGCCCCAGGGCCGTGGGTTCAAATCCCGGCACGGCAGATGGTAGAATTTCAATCCAATAAAAATAATCTGGAACTAAGAGTTTGCTAATGAGCATGAAAACATTGTCAAGCGCGGGAAAAACCCATCAGGTTCACTAATGTCCTTCAAGGAAGGAAATCTGCCGTCCTTACCTGGTCTGGCCTACAAGTAACTCCAATCTAATTAAACCACACCCACTGGTTCTCAATCAAGTCAACTAGTTACATCCTCAAAGAATTCTGTTAGATTTGTCAAGCATGATTTCCCTCTTATAAATTCATGCTGACTTTGTCTGATTATACCACTGCCTTCCGAGTTATGAAATCCTTGATAATGGCCTCCAGGAACTTCTCCAGTACCAATGTTAGACTCACCGGATTATAATTCCCTGTTTTCACAAAGAATGCTAAATGACAACCAGGGTGGCCTGATGGCACAGTGTTTACACTGCTGCCTCACAGCTCCAGAGACCTGGGATCGACTCCTGTACTGGTTGCATGTTCTCCCCGTGTCTGCATGGGTTTCCTCCAGGTACTCAGGTTTTCTTCTACATTCCGAAGATGTGCAGGTAGGTTGATTGACCATGCTAAATTGCCCAGGATGTGTAAGTCAGAGCACTAATGGATAAATGTATGTGGTCGTGAAGAAAGGGCCAGGGATGAGATTGTTGCTGGTGCAAACTTGATGGGCCAAATGACCTCCTTCTGTACTGTAGGTTTTCTATGTTTCTCTTGAGCTCCCCATTTTGAATAGCGTGCTTACATTCGCTCCCCCGCCTTCCAAATTGCAGGAACTATTCCAGAGTCCAAAGAATTTTGGAAAATAACCACCAATGGATGTACAATGAATCATACCTGAAGTGAAACATCTCATGCTCACCCTAGTCAAACTTGAAGTGCAAAACTTATGATCCAGGAGGACTTCATAAAATACTTCGGAGTTTCTGAGCTTGGATTGTAACATCAGCCATGATCATAATGAGTGGTGAAGCAGGCTCGAAGGGCTGAATGTCCTACTCCTACTTTTATGTTTCTATGGAGACATTGAACCTGGCGTTGATGGATCACAGGGAATGGCTGGGTTTAAACATTACGCATACAGGTGAAACAAGCACTTCTTTTAAAATTATCAATGATAGATGCTACAATGCGACCAATGATACAATAAATTGTCACTGAACTACACTAACCTTTCCATGGTTGATAGTGCTGGGCATTAACATTCTTTTATGAAGATTATGAATTGTAAATAATTCATAAGTATGGTCCCTGTAGGCAGCAATTTGTAAATCATGCGTTCTTTCCAATGTTTTAATTAAAAATCCTGAAAACTATCAGTGGTGAACACTTTGCCTTCAATTGGTTATTAGCTCACAGGATATGAACAAAAGAAAATATTGTGTGGAAGATTGAGAATGGAATTGCTGTCTGGGATTTGCAATCGAAATAGAGAAAAACAAATCCACATTCATAATTCTGCTATCGTGTGAAGAAGATTGTGCCTATGAGTTTTTTTTTTAACTCACAATTCATTCTGCGACGGAGAGGGAAGGAGAGATCCTGGTTTTTAATTCCGCTGTCAGTCAGAACCATTATGCGTTCAGTATGATCTATAGCAAAGCCTGTCACGGAGTATTATAGGAAAACATTGAGATGGACAAAAGCTCATTGCTTTGAAAGTGGAGGAACTTTCTAGAATCAACCTCCTTTGACAACCATCGTGACAATTCTTTTGTCCATTCATGGAATGTGGATGTCTCTGGGCCGGCATTTATTACCCATCCCTGAGGCTATTATCCTCAACAATTTCTAAGTCTTTGTTTATTCTTTCAAGTGGTAAAGGTGTCATTTGTCTGCATTTGTTGCAGTCCCTAATTCCCCCTGAACTGAGTGAGTGGGACACCCCAAGATTGCAGAGGACAGTTGAGAGTCAACCAGATTGCTCTGGGTTTGGACTCACATGCAGGCCAGACCGGGCAAGGACAGCAGATTTCCTTCCCTAAAGCAGCCAGATGGGTTTTTACGACAGCCATTTCATGGTCACCGAAGGGTGGCATGGAGTCCCAGTGGTTAGCACTGCTGCCTCACAGCACCAGGGATCCAGGTTCAATTCCGGGTCTTGGATCACTGTATGAAGTTAGTACATTCTCCCCATGTCTGCATGGGTTTCCTTCAGGTTCTCCAGTTTCCTCCCGCAGCCTAAAGATGTATGGGTTAGATTGATTGGCCATGCTAAATTGCCCCTTAGTATCAGGGGGATTAGCAAGGTAAATAAGTGGGGTTATGGGATAGTTCCTGGGCTGGGTTGTTGTTAATGCTGATGGGCCAAATGGTTTCTTTCCACACTGTAACACTTCCATGATCATTAGAGTTTTAATTCCATACTTACTGTTGAATTTAAATTTCACCAACACCGTGGTGGGATTTGAACATGGGTCTCTGGATTACTAATCCAGTGACAATACCACTACACCACTACCAAGAACTTGGCATCAAAGGCTCAATGGTAATTTAAGGCCAAATTCAGTTCAACAGTAAACTTGTAATTCTATAGCTAAAAATCTGTGCAACTAAATTGTCATTGGAAACCTCCGACCTTACCCGCGGCTGGGATTTTCCAGCACCACTGCACTGAAAGGCATTTTGGCTGAGCACCAAATTCTCCGTTCTCGTTAGCAGAAAGTATGGATAAGATGGGTGAATCAAATCTTCCATCTTCCCTCCCCACCATGAACCTTGGCACACTCTCTAGCCTACAGGAATATTTTGTCCAACTATACAGTGCAAGATAATGGGTTCATTCCAACTCTTTAATACACTAATAAGATGGTGTGAACACAGGAAGTGATGCAACACCACCTGATTCGAGCCCTTGTGTGGCCTTGTGTGAGACTCAGCCAGAACAGTCAGGTGATGTGATCCAATAAGGGACAAGGAGACAATGGCCTTATGATATTGTCACTAGACTATTAATCCAGAAACTCACCTAATGTTCTGGGGACCCGGGTTCAAACCTTGCTATAACATTTGGAATTCCATGGAATTTGAATTCAATAAAAAAATCTGGGATTAAGAATTTATTGATAACCATGAAATAATGAGAAAAACTCAGAATAGTCAGAAAAACTCATTTGGTTCACTAATGTCCTTCAGGGAGGGAAATCTGCTGTCCTTACCTGGCCTGGCCTACGCGTAACTCCCGAATCACAGCAATGTGGTTGACTCTCAACAACTCTCCAAGGACAACTAGGGATGAACACTAAATGCTGGCAAGCCTGCCCATCTCCCACTAGTGAGTAATATAAAAAATCTCCTCTTTCATATATCTCTGTTTAAAGTTTATTTAGTAGTGTCACAAAAAGGCTTATATTAACACTGCAATGAAGTCACTGTGAAAATCCCCTAGCTGCCACCCTCTGGCACTTGTTTGGGTACACCGAAAGCGAATTTAGCACCTAACCAGCATGTCTTTCAGACTGTGGGAGGAAACTGGAGCACCTGGAGGAAACCCCACGCAGACATGGGGAGAACGTGCAAACTCCGCGCAGACAGTGACCCAATCCGGGAATCGAACAGCACTGAGGGACGGCAGTGCTAACCACTGTGCCGCTGTTCCACTATACGGATGCTGCAGTTTCTTTACAGGGATTTATACGAAGCGAGTAGAAATCAAAGCAGTGAAGGAACACAGCAAAGTGGGAGGCCAGTAAGACAGATCTTGCTCTGCACCTGTTGGTGGTCTGTGTGAAAAAAACATGATAATGAGTTATTTATTTATATCAATACATTTATAATGATGAGGAACAAAACAAGCTACACAGCCTGCTGCGCTTGTTTTCTGTTTGTCTGCACACTGAGTTTAAAACATCACTCACCTTATATTTATCTTGAGCGGCCCTGAATAGATGTCCCAAAATAAGTTTGCCATACTGAACAACATAATTATCCTTTGCTTGTTCTGTTGAGATGGTAATTGGAGGTTTGCACCAGCGGTGTGCAAAGAGGGAAGATGCACTGCACAAAACCGGCAGATTTGAGGAACTGCACCCGGAGGGATGGTTTCAAGGAATGTCAGCACGTTCTGGGCTTTTCGTGCCCTTGGGAGGGGGAGAAGGTGGATGAGGACCAGCTTGTTGGAGACGCTCAGAGTGGAGATGTTGTCTTGGCTGCTACAATGTTAGCTATCTGTACACGGTCTCTTCATGACAAAGATGAGGAGGAATTTCTTCTCCCTGAGGGTAGTGAATCTGTGGAATTCTTTAACACAGAGGTCAAGTCGTTAAGTATGTTCAACGTGGAGATAGTCAGATTTTTGTTCAGTAGTCAGTGGGGCGGCTTGGTGTCACAGTGGTTAGCACTGCTGCTTCACAAGCGCCAGGGACCTGGGTTTGATTCTCGGCTCCAGTCACTGTCTGTGCAGAGACTGCACATTCTCTCCGTGTCTGCGTGGGCTTCCTCTGGTTTCCTCCCACAGTCCGAAGGAGAATGTTCCAACTTCTCCAGTCTTACCTGTGTATCTGACGTCACTTACTGACAGAACAGTCATTCTGAATCATTGGGTGGCATGGTGGTACAGTGGTTAGCACTGCTACCTCACAGCACTAAGGTCCCAGGTTCAATGCTGGCCTCAGGTCACTGTCTGTGTGGAGTTTGCACATTTCCCCCATTTCTGCGTGGGTTTTCTCTGATTTCCTTCCACAATGCAAAAATGTGTGGGTTAGGTTGATTGGCCATGATAAATTAAAGCTGGTTTCAGGGGAATTATAGGGTGAATGCATGGGTTGAGGGAACAGGGCCGAGGTGAGATTGTGGTCAGTACAGACCTGATGGGCTGAAAGGCTTCCTTCTGTACTATAGGGATTCTATGATTTCTGCACCCTCTCTAATGCCTTTACATCCTTCCTAAAATGTAATGTCTGCAACTAAGGTTAAGTTACTTACTGGTGTCACAAGTAGGCTTGCATTAACACTGCAATGAAGCTACTGTGAAAATCCCCTAGTTGCCATGCTCTGGCACCTGTTTGGGTACACTGAGGGAGAATTTAGTGTGGCCGATGCACCTAACCAGCATGTTTTTTTGGACTGTGTCCAAAATTCACGCAGACACCGAGAAAATGGCAGGCTCTGCACAGATAGTGACCTAAGCCGGGACCCTGGCGCGATGAGGCAGCAGTGCAGTGCCCCTGTATTGCAATACTCCAGTTCCACCCTTTAAGGGCCAGCACAGTGGCACAGTGGTTAACACTGCTGCCACACAGCACCAGGGACCGGGGTTCAGTTCCTGGCTTGGGTCACTATCTGTGTTAAGTTTGCATGTCCTCCCCATGTCTGCATGGGTTTCCTCTGGATGCTCTGGTTTCCTCCCACAGTCCGAAGGCGTGCTGGTCAGGTGCATTGGCCATACTAAATTCTCCCTCAGTGTATCCGAACAGGCACCAGAGTGCGGCGACTAGGGGATTTTCACAGTAACTCCATTGCAGTATTAATGTAAGCCTACTTGTGATGAATAAATAAACGTTAATAAAAATCAAATTTTAAAGTTTCTTTAATTCAGAGCGTATCCAAGAACTCAGTGGAAATGCAAATTAAGCTGGGTTTGTAACAAATGGCTTTATCGATAGTGTGCTGAGTCCTAATGATATCCCACATCCTCCTTACGTGAATTCCCTTGGATAATGACTAGTTGAGTCAAACTCTCGAGTGAGAGTATTATAAGATGCCATTATTGCTCCTTCAGTAACACAATTGGAAATAAGATGAGAAAGTGCAGAAGTAGATTTCAACAGCAAAATATAATTAAGCAGTATTCAAACTAACAGTAAGTCAATGTCACTTTAACACTTCAGCAGTTTCGTGATGATACTGATGTTTTTATTGATCCCATGAGAAGGATGGGCTGAGGGCTGTTTGAATATCCTCTTGCTGAAGGACAAGGGCAGAGAGAGCCCCGATGTGAGCTGATGTCCATGTTTGCTGCCTCCCCCTCACCCCTTGGCATCACTGGCAAACTTTGGGGTAAAATGTGGTCCTCCCTGGCTTCAATTCCTGATCTGCCCATGTCCAATGGCTCAGTGATAAGCAAATCACAGTGCAGAAGAGGCCCTTCGGCCCATTGAGTCTGCACTGACACATGAAAGGCCCCGACCTGCCACCTAATCCCACTTGGATGGCACAGTAGCACAGTGGTTAGCATTACTGCCTCACAGCTCCAGGGTCCTGGGTTCGATTCCCGGCTTGGGTCACTGTCAGTGTGGAGTTTGCACATTCTCCTCGTGCCTGCGTGGATTTCCTCCCACACTCCAAAGGTGTGCGGGTTAGGTTGATTTGGCCATGCTAAGAAATTGCTCCCTTAGTGCCCAGAGATATGTAGGTTAGAGGGATTAGTGGGTATGAAATGGGGGTAGGGCCTGGGTGGGACTGTGTTCAGTGTTGATTTGATGGGCTGAAGAGCCTCTTTCTGCACTGTAGGGTTCTATGGTATAACTTGGCCCATAGCCCTGAATGTTATGGCGTGCCAAGTACTCATCCAGGTATTTCTTAAAGGATATGAGGCATCCCGTCTCCACCACCCTCCCAGGCAGCACATTCCAGACCATCACAAGCTTCTGGGTAAAAAAGTTTTTCCTCAAGTCTCCCCTAACCCTCCCATTCCTCACTTTTAACTTGTGTCCCCTCATAACTGATCCTTCAACTAAGGGGAATAGCTGTTCCCTATCCACTCTGTCCGTACCTCTCATAATCTTGAACACCTCAATCAGGTCATCCTTCAGTCTTCTCTGCTCCAAAAAAAACCAACCCAAGGCTATCCAACCTTTCCTCATAACTTAAATGTTCTATCCCAGAAACATCCTGGTGAATCTCTTCTGCACCCTCTCCAGTGCGTTCACGTACTTTCTATAATGTGGCGACCAGAATTGCACACAGAGCTCTGGCTGTGGCCTCACTAAAGTTCTTTGCAATTCCATCATGACGACTCTGTTTTTGTAGTACTGATTGATAAAGATGACTCTGCCATATGCCTTTTTGATGGCCCTATTAACATGCTTTTCTGCCTTCAGAGATTTGTGAACAAACATGCCAAGGACCTTTTATTCTTCCAGCCTTCTCAGTGTCAGACCTTTCACAATATACAACCTCATCAGCTTACTCTTTCCAATGTGCATCACCTCACACTTTTCAGGATTAAATTCCATCTGCCACTTATCTGCCCACTTGACAATTTCATCTATATCTTTCTATAAACCAACACACTCAACCTCACTGTTAACCATCCGGTCAATTTTAGTGTAATTGGCAAACTTACTGATCCTACCCACCACATGGTATCTTTGTCATTTATTTAAATGACAAACAATAGAGGACCCAGCACAGATCCCTGTGGAACACCACTGGCCTCCAGTCACTAAAGCAGGGATCTATCACCAACCTCTGTCTCCTACCACTAAGCCAATTACAATCCACCTCGTCAAAACACCCTATATCCCTTCTTAATAAGTCTCCCACATGGGACTTTGTTAAAGGCTTTGCTAAAGTCCACGTAAAGTATATCTATTGGGCTACCCTTATTCATATACTTAGTTACATGCTTAAAAAATTCAATCAATTTCTGAAACTCGACCTCCCTCTGACAAACTCTGCTCACAGTCAAACCTGGCCTCTCCAAATGAAGATAAATTCTCTCCTTCAGAATCTTTTCCAACAGTTTTCCAACCATAGGCTTGAGACTCACTGGTCTGTAATTTCCTGGCTTATCTCTAAAAACTTTCTTTATTGTGGGACCACATTAGTTGCTCTCCAGTCTTCTGGCACCTCTATGGTGGCCAGAGAGGAATTAAAAATGAGGGTCAGAGCCCTTGCAATTTCCTCCCACAACAGCCTGGGACACAATTCATCTGGACCTGGAGACTTGTCCACTTTTAAGCCTACCAATACCTTGAATACCTTATCACTCCCTATGATAACTTTTTCTAAAGCCTCGCAGTCTCTCTGTCCAAGTTCCACAACTACCTCTTCATTCTCATGGGTGAAGCCTGATATGAAATATTTGCTTAACACCTTACCAATGTCTTCTGCTTTCCCCTTGGTCCCTAATGGGTCCTAATCTTCCCCTGGTTATCTTCTTCCCATTGATATAAAATATCTTAGGATTTTCCCTAATTTTACTAGCCAGAGCTTTCTTATACCCCCTCTTTGTTCTTCTAATTGATTTCTTAAGCTCCATCCTGTACTTTCTGTACTCCATTAATGTCTTTACAGATTTACTCCCCTTATACTTGTTAAAAACCTCCGTTTTCCTTCTCATTGTATTCTGACCGCCTCAGATCATCCATGGTAATCTGGGTTTGTTACATCTTCCTATTGCTCTAAAGGGACTTCCCCAATTCATCTTTGAATACCTCCACTGCTCTTCCCCATAAGTAACTCATTCTAGTCCACCTTGGTCAGATCCTGCCTCATTTTGTTAAAATCTACTCTCCCCCGATCCAAAACCATTTTTTGCAACTTGTCAATTTCTTTGTCCGTAACACATTTAAATCGAACCATGTTGTGATCACTATCACCAAAATACTCCCCACTAAAGCATTAACCACCTGTCTGGCTTTATTCCCTAGAATTAGGTCCAGCACAGCTCCTACCTTTTGTTGGCTCCTCCACATATTAACCCAAGAAGCTTTCCTGTATACATTTTAAAAACTCTACTCCATCTAAGTCCCGGACATGATGGCCATCCCAATTAATGTTGGGAAGGTTGAAATCATTACACTCTTATTACTTTTTACCCCTCTGCGAATTGTGCATATGTTTGCTCTTCAATTCCCTGCTGACTATCTGGTCCTCTATAGTAAATACCCAGCAATGTAGCTGTCCCTTTTTCATTCCTTAACTCTACCCACAAAGCTTCATTTGATGCCTCTTCCAAGATATCATGTAAGTCATAGAATCCCTACAGTGCAGAAGGAGGCCATTTGGCCCATCGAATCTACACCCACAACAATCCCACCCAGGCTCTTGTAGTCCCATGTAATCCCCCTGACGCTAAGGGGCAATCCCATCCAGACCCTGTAACCCCAAGTATTTACCCCATTAATCCCCCTGAGCTACACATTATGGGGCAACTTAGCATGCCCAATCAATATGACCCACACATGTTTGGACTGTGGGAGGAAACCAGAGCACCCGGACGAAACCCATGCAGACACAGGAGGAATGTGCAAACATAGACAGTCAGCCGAGACCAGAATTGAACCTGGGTCCCCTGGCACTGTGAGGCAGCAGTGCTAGCCATTCCATCACCATACTACCTCCTCCTTTGCCTGATGATATCATTGCTCTGGTCGGGTCCTGTGCTTCTGGCTACCTGTCCACTCAGTGGATACCCAAGCAGCATTCAATCATCTCATAGAACTATGGAAACATGGAGAACAGAAGCAGGAGGAGGCCACTTGGCCCTTTCAGCCTGTTGTGCCATTCATTATGATCATGGCTGATCATTCAACTCAGAAACGTGTTCGTTTTTCACCCCATATCTTTTGATTCCCCAAGAGCTTCTCTTCATTCCTTCTTAAAAACAAAGTTTTGGCCTCAGCCGTATTCCGTGGTAACAAATTCCACAGACTCACCACTCTCTGAGTGAAGAAATTTCTCCTTACCTCAACATATATATCCTTATCCTTAGAATGTGACCCCTGGTTCTGCACTTGTCTGACCATCCTTCCTGTATAATGGACCTTTTGTTTATTTCTAATCTGGGCCTAATGCAGTGTTCTGGAGTTTATGACCCTTTCGGGAAATGGTGATTTGAGACTGCTCGACAGATCATTTGATACCTTTGGATGTTGTTTTTCTCATAGGAGAAATCTCCTTTCTGTTTGGCAGGAGCTGTTTGGACTCGAGGCTGAAGGTAGTGCTTTGTCTCTCATCCTGGTATTGAAAATCCTGTACTCTGTAAGGTGTAGCTAGAAGGTAAGCACTATCTATGGGCAAATGATTCCAGGGCTGAGAAGGTATCAGGGTTTTCAATTCAACATCCAAAGGAGTAATTCATAGCAGGTGTTGCAAAGTTGCAAAATCCAGCATCACGGGAGCATACTTGCTCTCTGTTCTAAGCCTAGAACGGGGATGTTGTGGGCTAATAAAGGCGACCAGGACTGTCAAGAAAATTTGGACAATATAAGATTCATGAAGTCTCATGAACACTTGGACTCATGAAGAAGAGGGCATGGATTAAGGGTGAAAGGAGAAAAGTTTAAAGGGAATATTGGGGGGGGGGGGCTTCTTCACGCAGAGAGTGGTGGGAGTATGGAATGAACTGCTGGATAAAATGGTAAATGCGGGGTCACTTTTAACACTTAAGAAATACTTGGATGGATTCATGGATGAGAGGGGTGTGGAGGGATATGGTCCAAGTGTAGGTCAGTGGGACTAGACAAAAAATGATTTGGCACAGACAAGAAAGGTCAAAAGACTTGTTTCTGAGCTGTAATTTTCTTTGGTTCTATGGTTCTAAGTCAGTGTTTCTGAAACAAAGAATTACTGAACCAGCAGCCTCCAGGAGATCATTAAAGGATTAAGAAGCTCTGACATAGAGTAATAAAACCCCTCTGATGAATCTAACAATACAATCAATGAACAGATTGATTATAAATTTTTCTTATCAATCATTTCTGCATTGCAATAACTGTAAATCAGTCATCTTCAAGGTACATAAACCAATAATAATACCTGTCATATACTCTGGCCAATTGCATTCCACTCCTCAACATAATGGTATTTTATTAGTCCGTGAAATCCAGAAGCTAACTCCTGTCTCGGCTGATTCCACTCCCCAGTTGCCTAGAAATCTAAGACATTCAGCCCAACCTTCAAATTCTCATTCTCACATGTTCCCTCAGTGTTCACTGTCCAACCAGACAAACTTATGACGCCAGTCTGGGCACCAGTCTTGTCTGGATAGTGAATAAGCCCTATTCATCATATGTGATAAAGTGTTCTAACTATTCTCCCGTTAGAAACCTTAATTGATAAAACTACCATATCTCCAAGTTTCAAGTATTCTCTTGAAATGTGAATGAAAGTCACCCTGATGATTTTTGCTGTGACAGCTTGTGGTAAAATGTTTTTTGACTAAAGTGAACAGTATTCCTTAAAATGATAATACATTTAAAATATCTGTATTTATGAATCACAATCATAATCACTTGTTTGAATCAATGACTGCATCTCATATATGTAAACTGCTTCTTGTTAGCTTATTGTAAAACAGTTTAACTGAATATTGCTGATTTTATCACTGCCTTAACGTATACTGGTTAAAAAAAATCTCAGTAATCTTATTACCCCACTTCAGGGAGTATATGTTTATAGGAACATTTGTGTTAGAACAGTACTCTTAACTGTTAAGGTTTATACAATGTTATTGTGTAATTGGTAAAAGTTATTGCTAATTTTCTTACTCTATGTTAACTGTATTCTTAAATAAACTTTGTTTGATAAAAATCTCCCTAGTAGGTCACTTGACTCATAGCAAGAGTGAAAGATCTGTTAAAAAAAAGGGAATTTCATGGTAACTTCACTACAATGTTAATGTAAGCTTACTTGTGACTAATAAATAAATAAACTTTTACAAACACTTTATTCTTACCCATTTGAAATTCAAAGTGCAAAATCTATGGTCTGGGCTGATTTCATAACATACCTTGGACTTCCTGGTTTGGAATATAATAAAGAGTTATGGGTCTTTGAAATTCTGTAGTCGTTGAGGACATTGAAGAAAGAGAGTGACGGATGTTTGGATACTAATTATAGTATCTTGCAAAGATGGGTGACCACCAAGGAGAGGTGGGTGGCATGGTGGCACAGTAGTTGGCACTGCTGCTTCACAGTGCCAGTGATCTGGGTTCAAATCTGGCCTTGAGTTACTGTCTGTGTGGAGTCTGCACATTCTCCCCGTGTCTGCGTGGGTTTCCTCCGAGTGCTCCGGTTTTCTCCCACATGCCAAAGATGTGAAATTGTCTCTTAGTGTCAGGGGGACTTGCTAGGGTAAATGCATTGGGTTGTGGGAATGGGGCCTAGGTGGGATTGTGGTCAGTGCAGACTTAATGGGCCGAATGGCATCCTTCTGCACTCTGGGGATTCTATGATTCTGTTCTATTAATAAATGGTTTATTAAGGTGAGTAACTTGGTATCGAGTGACCATAAAGACTACTGTACTCCATGACTCCAAACCCCTAACTCCACGCTCAACTCCAGAAATCTGCATGCTCCAGTCCAATTGGCTGAATTAGTCACATGACTCTCCAAGATCCACACTACTACATGCATCAAGGATCATGTGGATCGTGCGGAAATGTGAGACAAAAGATCGGCAATGGTGTTATTGACTGACCAGCAATCTCTCCTGCTCTTACTGCCTGACATTGATGGATGTTGGAAGGATTTACAGGTTAACACTCAAGGCTTAGATAAGGTAGATAGTCAAATCCTTTCTGAAAGATAGGGGGGTCTAAAGCTAGAGGGCATAGGTTTAAGGTGAGAGGGGAAAGATACAAAAGGGTCCAGAGGGGCAATATTTTTCACAGAGGTAGTAGTATTAGCGGGTACAATTTTGTCTTTTAAAGAGCATTTAGACAATTACGTAGGTAAGATCGGTATAGAGGGATATGGTCCAAATGTGGACAATTAGGACTAGCTCAATGTATAAACTAAGTAGCATGGACAAGTTAGGTCATAGCATCTGTTTCCATGTTGTAAATCTCTATGATGCTATGTCTCTAAGTTGTTTGGCCACATTACGAACATACCGTCTTTGGCCATCAACTCCTGAAGTATGACTTGAACTTGGGCCTTCAGAGGCAGGAAGACTACTCACTGCACCACAAGAGCTCCTAACTTGTGTTCCAAATCCAATTCTCTTCCCGCAGCTAGTGGTGCGTACGACAGATTTTTATCTGCTTCCTTAGCCAGTAATTCGCAGAACAGTCTATTTCCAGGGCCTCAAAGCTTGAAAGGGCTCCATTCTGCATCAAACATGACTGATCAAGATCTCTCCTGCTTTTCCTGTCAGCCATTGGCATGATTGAAAGGATTTGCAGGTTGACACTCAACATGTTTGGCCATCCAGTTCTGGGTTGGGCCTTAAAACCAGAGCTTCTGGCCCAGAAACAGGGACCTTACCCACAAGCTCCATCTCATGGAGAGGCGATAGCCTAGTGGTATTATCAGCAGGCCACTAATTTGCTAACGTTCTGGGGACCTGGATTCAAATCCTGCCATGGCAAACAGTGGAAATTGGAATTCAATTTAAAAAGATTTCTGGAATTAAGAATCTACTGATGACCATGAAACAATTGCCTGAAAAGAAAAGAACATCTGGTTCACTAATGTTCTTTAGGGAAGGAAATCTGCCATCCTTACCTGGTCTGGCTTACATATGGCTCCAGAGTCACAACAATATGATTGACTCTCAACTCCCCTCGGGCAAACAAAGTAGAAGTTATAAAGTTTATTTTAGTGTCCTAAGTAGGTTTACGTTAAAACAATAAAATTACTGTGAAATTCCCCTAATCATCACACTCCAGCATCTGTCCAGATACACCGAGGAAGAATTTAGCATGGCCAATGCACCTAACCAGCACATCTTTTGGAGGAAACTGGAGCACCTGGAGGAAACCCACACAGACACGAGGAGAATGTGCAAATTCCACATAGAGAGTGACCCAAGTTGGGAATCGAACCCAGGTCCCTGGCACAGTGAAGGAGCAGTGCTAACCACTGTGCTACCATGCTACTCATAGGAATGGATAATAAATGCTGGACAGCCAGCAATACTCCTGTCCCATTAATGAATAAAAAGAATCATTTGTGATCGTAAATAAAACAGGAAGTATTACTTGTGATGACTTTACAAAGCCTCTGCTGAAAACTTGTACTTTAAAATGAGGGAGCGCATCATCTACTGCAATATAAAGAAACTTTGTACGATTCCTGCAAAATTTGATCTCAAATTCAAGAGCAGCACTGTGCAGGGTTTGAGCTGATTCTGACATCTCTTTAAACAAAAGTGAAGATTTAAAGAAATTCAGACTTTCAACTCGAAAGGGGATAATGGAAAGGGAAACTGGGTGAGATTTTTAACAAGAGATCCTGCTGACATTGTGTATCAGCCAAAGTCAGAATGACTCCACTATTTGAGATTCCATTATTCAGCATGCTGAGCACTGCTTGTTCAGCAGCGGAGTTGTAAAGCCTCTTTCGAACTGGTCCACAGCGATCTCTTATGCTCTACATGAGCCCCCTACTATCCTTACTTCATTCGTCAGCATGTAACCACAGTGGAATCAGTTGCTAGCATATGCTGGCTCCTTCATCTGCACGGACAGGGATGGGAGAATATTTAACATGTTCCAAATTTAAAAATAATTCATTCATGGGACATGGGGGTCGCTGGCTGGCCAGCGTTTATTGCCCACCCCTAGTTGCTCAAGGACAGTTGAGAGTCAACCACATTGCTGTGGCCTTGGAGTTACATGTAGACCAGATCAGGTAAGGATAGCAGATTTCCTTCCCTAAAGGACATTCATGAACCAGATGGGTTTTTCCGACAATCGACAATGGTTTCACGGTTATCAGTAGCTTTTTAATTCCATACTTTTTTTTATCGAATTCAAAATTCCACCATCTGCAGGATTTGAATCCAGGTCCCCAGAATGTTAATTGATTTCTGGATTAATAGTCTAGTGATGACACCAATAGGCCATCGCAAACCGCAAATGGCGAAAAGAGACATCAACATAGGCAGCACAGTGGCACAGCGGTTAGCACAGCTGCCCCACAGCGCCAGGACACAGGTTCAATTCCAAGCTTGGGTCATTGTCTGTGTGGAGTTTGTACATTCTTCCTGTATCTGCGTGGGTTTCCTCCAGGTGCTCTGATTTCCTCCCACACTCCAAATATTTGCAGATTCGATGGATTGGCTGTGCTAAATTGCCCCTTAGTATCAGGGGGCTCGGTAGTGTAAATATTTGGAGTTATAAGGATAGGGTTTGGGTGGGTTATTCCTGGTCAGACTTGATGGGCCAAATGGCCTCCTTCTGCACTGTATGGATTAAAAGAACATAGAACATTACAGCGCAGAACAGGCTCTTCGGCCTTCGATGTTGCGCCGACCAATTAGGAAAAAACAATGACCCTCTAACCTAAACCATTCCCTTTTCGTCCATAAACTTATTGTTTGATTCCGTGTGTGCCCCCTCAACCTAATTGTGGACCATCATTAAATGCAAAGGATTTTTAAGCGCTTCCAAATTTTGCGGCAAACCCTCAAAGGAGTAATTGATTTTGATATTTTGGATGTGAAACTCAGAATTTGTTTGAGACATGGCCCCCACGGCATGTGGAATTGTCAGCTTTATAGCCTTTGTGCATCTCGTTCTGCAGTGACAGAGGTAGTGGCTGGCAACGGTATTGATAACCAGAACTGAACTGTCGCTATTCCAGAATCAGCAAATAGAACACAGCAGCATAGCAGTGTTGCAGCTGGACAAATAATCCTGGCCTTAAACTCACAGCAGCGTGAGTTCAAATCCCGACATAGCTGTTGGAGGAATTTAAATTTGATTTCATTGACTTGGCAAAATTGGTCTCAATGATAATGATCATAAAATATCGGGTTTGTGTAAAAACCCGTCGGGTTCATTAATGTCCTTCAGGGAATGAAACAAAGATCAAAGAAAATTACAGCACAGGAACAGGCCTTTTGGCCCTCCAAGCCTGCAAAGACCATGCCGGTCATCTGAACGAAAACTCCCTTCTTTTCTGGGAACTATATCCCTCTATTCCAATCCTATTCACATATTTGTCAGGCTGTCCCTTAAAAGTCACTATCATATCTGCTTCCACTACCTCCCCCAGCAACGAATTTCGGACGCCCACTACCCTCTGTGTAAAAGAATTGCCTTGCACTTTGAACTTGTGTCCCCAGTAATTGACTCTTCCACCCTGGGAAAAAGCTTCTGACTATCCACTCTCTGCGTGCCCCTCGTAATCTTGTCGACTTCCATCATTTCGTCCCTCGACCTCTGTT
This sequence comes from Sphyrna mokarran, assembly GCA_024679065.1. Taxonomy (NCBI): domain Eukaryota; kingdom Metazoa; phylum Chordata; class Chondrichthyes; order Carcharhiniformes; family Carcharhinidae; genus Sphyrna; species Sphyrna mokarran. The sequence continues at coordinate 44,977,698 of JAGIQG010000018.1, forward strand.
GTTCCAACGAGAGCAAACAAAGTTTTTCCAGCCTCTCCTCATAATGCCCTTTACACCAGGCAGCATCCCGGTGAATCTTTCCTATACCCTCTCCAAAGCCTTCACATCCTTCTGGTTGTGTGGCAACCAGAAATCATTGTAAGGAACAAAAACAGAAAATGCTGGAAAATCTCAGCAGAGCTGACTGCGTCTCTGGGGAGACAATAGAGTCAATGTTTTGAATCTAGAGGACCCTTTTGTCAGAGCCATCTATACTCAAAACATTGGCTCTACTCTCTCCCTACAGATGCTGCCAGACCTGCTGAAATTTTCCAGCATTTTGTTTCAGATTCCAGCATCTGCAGTATTTTGCTTTTATCTTTTGTTACTTTTTTGGGTCTGATTTGAGGGTAACTTCAGATCCACAGCAATGGGGTTGATTCTTAAACTGTCCTCTGAAATCCTGTAATGAATAATATTCGGTTATCAGAGTGACATCATGGTATTATCACTGGACTAGTAATCCAGTGCTCTAACAATCTGGGAAACCCAGGCCTGATTGAGAAGGTGCATAGGGAGTTATAAGGAGATAAGTAGTCATTAAACTTGCTTTCTGAGTGAGCTACATTCGTTCTTATTCAGAAAGTTAAAAACTGCACTTTAGTGAATTCCAGCAACAGTTGAGTCAACTCTCCGTTGAACTTGGCTGGTTGTTTGTACAACTAGTTGAAACTAGTTCTGTAAGTTGTGCCTATAAAAACAGAGGACTGTGCTGCTCTGTCTGCACTGTGAGTGTTGCCTGATTGAGAGGAGTGCTTTTGGAGTTGGGTGAACACATGGAGTTAGGTGAAATAGACAGCAAAGGCTACAAGCGAGAGTGCTGATTGTTAAGTGTTACTTTTTCTTTTCATCCTTGGCGTTGGAGTTATTATACACTGCTGTAATGTTTCAGTGTAATTTCTGCAGTCTATAGTTTGAAAAGGTTATACTCTGTAGTAACAAGGAGCAGGAAAGAAGGGCTCTGGAAAATTTATATTGTGAAGGCAATAGATTAGATAGAAGCAGGGAAGTTGTCTTCACTGGTGGGTGAAACTACAACTTGGAGGCATAGCCTCAAAATAAGAGAAAGCAGATTTAGGACTGAGTTGAGGAGGAACTTCTTCACACAAAGAATTGCGAATCTGTGGAATTCCCTGCCCAGTGAAGCAGTTGAGGCTACCTCATTGAATGTTTTCAGGCAAAGATAGATATATTTTTGAACAATAAGAGAATTAAGGGTTATGGTGAGTGGGCGGTAAGTACAGCTGAATCCATGAAAAGATTAGCTGTGATCTTATTGAGTGGCAGAGCAGGTTCGAGGGGCCAGATGCCTATTCCTGCTCCTAGTTCTTCTGTTCTTGCGCTCTAGGTAATACTTTGTGAACCCGGGTTTGAATCCCATCACGGTGAAATTTGAATTCAATAAAAAACTGGAATTGGTTGTCATTTAAAGAAAAGCATCTGGTTTACTAATGTCCTTCAGGGAAGAAAATCTACTGCCCTTACCGGGTCAAGCCTACATAGGGTGGCACAGTGGTTAGCATTGCTGCCTCACAGTGCCAGGGGCCCAGGTTCAATTCCTTGTTGGAGTCACTGTCTGTGTGGAGTTTGCGTGTTCTTCCCATGTCTGCGTGGGTTTCCTCTGAGTGCTCTGGTTTCCTCCCACAGTCCAAAATATGCTTTGGTTAGTGAAATTGGCCATGCTAAATTCTCCCTCAGTGTACCCGAACAGACACCAGGGTGTGGAGATTAGGAGGTTTTCACAGTAACTTCATTGCAGTGTTAGTGTGACACTGATAAATAAACTTAAGCTTACGTGAGCCCAGACCCACAGTAATGTGGTTGACCCTTAAAGTGACCTCTGAAAGGGGCATAACAAGCCACCCAGTTCAAGTACAATTAGGGGTGGCGACTAAATGCTGACCCAACCAGTGACATCTCCATCCATGAATGAATGAAAAAACCTGTCATTTTAAGGATAATTTGAGCTGGGCATTAAATGCTGGCCTAGCACAGAAACTGACATCCTGTGAATGAATTACAGAACAAATAGGAAAAAGAAATCGTAGAATCCTGTATTGCAGAAATGGGCCATTTGGCCCATCGAGTCTGCACTGACCACAATCTCACCCAGGCCCCTGTCCCCACAACCCACAATATACTCTACAAATTCCTCTAACCTAGGAACACTCAGGGGCAATTTAGCACAGCCAACGCACCTGACGCGGACACTTTTGGAGTGTGGGAGGAAACCGGAGCACCCAGAGGAAACCAACCCAGACACGGGGAGAACATGCAGATTCCGCACAGGCAATGACTCAAGCCGGGAGTCGAACTCAGGTCTCTGGAGCTGTGAGGTAGCCGTGCTAACCACTATGCCACAGTGACGCCTCATGGATCGGAACATGGGGGAGTTCAGAGGCCCTCAGCTGTGAGCTGAGTACCAAAAACTGATTAACTATCCAACTGGTTGAAGTCAAGGTGGCTTTAAGAATTGACCATGTGGCTACTGCCACTGTCACATGTAGATAGACATCTGGGAGTTACAAAAAGATGTCTCTAGGGGGGTCTGGGTGACTTCAACTTTTCACTGTGACTGTTCAATAGCTGGTTGCTTGAAGGTTCCAGTAGAGGGGAGTATTAACACACAAATACACACCTCCCTGTTGTGTGAACTGCAATGTTTCAGTGTGTTGGTCCCTTTTCTCTATTGTTCTGCTTGAAAAGAAAATCGTGATTAAACTTATATCGCGCAGAGAAATGATTCCGCAAGGTCACACTTTGGTGCTTCTCTCTGAATTAAGTACTTTACTTCATTTGAATTCATGAGAAAGAAGAGGTCCCAAGCTGATCATTTTTTAGTATTAAGTACACATCTCCAGTCAATATTGACCTTGAGATGACATTAACCAACACACAGGTATTCCGGTTTGTATTCGGCGCAAGAGCTAACAGCATCTTCCTGATAGTCATCTTTTGAACTCCTAGGAACTTTACAGTGCAGAAGGAGGCCATTCTGTCCATCAACTCTGCACCAACAACAATCCCGCCCAGGCCCTATGTCCGTAGCCCCACACGGTTGGATTGCTAATCCCTCTGACATACACACTAAGAGGCAATTCAGCATGGCCAATGCACCTAATCTACACATCTTTGGAGAGTGGGAGGAAATCAGAGCACCTGGAAGAAAACCATGCAGACACGGGGAGAATGCATAGACAGTGAGCCAAGCCAGGAATTGAATCCAAGTCCCTGGAGCTGTGAGGCAGCAGTGCTAACCACTGCTGCCCACCTTTATCAGTTGGAGAATGATTACTAAATATTCTCATTATAATTTGAAGAAATATAATATACAAGCGCACCTCTAATCTCTACCGTGACCTCACACTTTTAATGTTCAGGAAATGTGGATGCATTCAACTTCCTGATTGCGTGCTTATAATGTGGGCATTAGGACTAGAGAATGTAAGAAAAACCAAGCAGTGCGCCTTAATGACTATCGGCCGGTGGCTCTGACATCCATCATTATGAAGTATGTCGAAAGGTTAATCACGGCGCGAATCAATTCCAGCTTCTCGGACTATCTGATCCACTAAAGTTTGCCTACCGCCGCAGCAGAACCACAGCAGACACCATTTCCCTGGCCCTGCCCTCAATCCTGGCACATCTAGATTACAACAACTAATGTCAGACTCCTATTTACTGACTATAGCTCAGCCTTTAACACCAGTATTCCTTGTAAACTAATTTCCAAACTCCTGGACCTCGGCTCCTCCCTCAGCGAATGGATCCTGAACTCCCTAATTCACAGACCACAATCAGTAAGGATAGGCAACACTGGTGCCTCACAAGTTCTCAGCCCCCTACTATACTCCTCATTCATTGATGTCTGTGTGGCCAAATTCCCCTCCAAGTTCAATTTTCAAGTTTGCTGACGATACTATCGTGGTGGGTCGGATTTCAAACAATGACAAGACAGAGTACAGGAATGCGGTACAGAATCTGGTGAACTGGTGTGGGAACAAAATATCTCTCCCTCAATGTCAACAAAATGAAAGAGATTGTCATCGACTTCAGGAAGCATAAAGGAGAACATGCCTCAGTTTACATCAAAGAGGATGAAGTGGAAAGGGTCAACAGCTTCTTATTTTTAAATGTCCAGGTCACCGACAATCTGACCTGACCCCCCAGGGCCAACAATATAGTTAAGAAAGCTCATCAATGCCTCTACTTTCTCAGAAGATGAAGGAAATTTGGCATGTCAGCTATGATTCTCATCAACTTTTACCATCCTTTCTGGTTGTATCGGAGCTTGATATGATTCCTGCTCTGCCCAAGACCACAAGAAACTAAAGTTCATGAATGTAGCCCAATCCATCATGCCTCCCATTCATTGACTCTGTCTACACTTCTCACTGCCTCAGCACTGCAGCCAGCACAATTAAGGGCCCCACGCACCCTGGATATTCTCTCTTCCATCTACTTCCTTCGGGAAAAAGATGCAAAAGTTTGAGGTCAAGTACCAATCGATTCAAGGATAGCTTCTTCCCTGTTGCTGTCAGACTTTTGAATGGACCTACCTTGCATTAAGTTGACCTTTCTTTACACCCCAGCTATGATTGTAACACGACCCTCTTGTTTCCTTCTCTATGAACAGTATGTTTTGTCTGTATAGTGCACAAAAAACAATACTTTTTTACTGTATGATAATACATGTGAGAATAATAAATCATATCAAATATTGCCAGGATTGTAAAATCACAGCTACGAGAAAGGATTGGATAGAATCATTGAATACAATCCCTATAATATAGAAGGGGCCCATTCAACTCTTTGAGATTGTACTGACAGTAACCCCCTATCTAATCCCCCTGACACTAAGGGGCAAATTTAGCATGGCCAACCCAACTAACCTGCACATCTTTAAACTGTGGAAGGAAACTGGAGCACCCGGAGGAAAGCCACACAGACATGGATAGAACTTCGAGGCTCTGCACAAATAGTGATCCAAGTCGGGAATTGAGCTCAGGTTCTTGGCACTGTGAGACAGCAGTGTGCCCCCTTGTTGGACAAGAATGATGTGAATGGGTGAACCTCGCAAAATAAGAAAGGGCCAGGAAATTTCCAGCTTTCATCTTGGTGTACCCAAGAAAAGAAGTTTTTATTTATTCAAGATATGTGGGCAGCATTTATTGCCCATCCCTAATTGCCTCTTAAGAAATTGTTGATGAGCTCCTTTTTGAATCACTGCAGTCCATGTTCTGTGGGTTGACCTACAATGCCATTAAGGAGGCAATTCCCTTATTTTGACCTAGAGACAGTGAAGGAAATGGCCGATATATTTCCAACTCAGGATGGTGAATGGCTTGGAGGGGAACTTGCAGCTGGTGATGTGCTTGCTGCCCTTGTCCTTCTAGATGGAAGTGGTCATGTGTTTGGAAAGTGCTGTCTAAGGAATCTTGCTGAGTTCCTGCAGTGTATCTTGTAAATGGTATGCACTGTGTGTCAATGATGAAGAGAGTGACTATGCGTGAATGGGATGCCAATTAGGTGGATTGCTTTATCCTGGATAGTGTCAAGCTTCTTGAATGTTGTTGGAACTGCACTCATCCAGGTAAGTGGGGAGAATTCCATCACACTCTTGACTCCTATCTTCATAATCCTGCATATTTACTATGGCTAATTTACCTAATCTGCCCACCTTTGGACATTAAGGAGGAATTTAAAATGGCCAATCCATCTAACTGGCACATCTTTGGAGTGCGGGTAGAAACCGGAGAACTGGAGGAAACCCATGAAGACATGGGAAAAATGTGTAAACTCTGCACAGTTAGCCACCCAAGACTAGGATTGAACCTAGATCCCTGGTGCTGTGAAGCAGCTGTGCTAACTACATGTAGCTATAATGTTTCTGAAGAAGAATGTTCTTTCTCCCAAGGAAGTGAAGCGAAGGTTTACCAGGCTGATTTCAGGGATTGCGGGACTGATGTACGAGGAGAGATTGACTAGGTTGGGATCGTTTTTGTTGGCATTCAGACGAATGAGGGAGGACCTCATAGAAATTTATAAAACAGAGTAAGTGCAGGGAGGATGTTCCCAATGGCAGGGGGATCTAGAACCAGGAGTTAGGGTCTGAGGATTCAGGGTAGGCCATTTAAGATGGAGATGAGGAGACATTTCTTCACCCAAAGAGTGTGAACCTGTGGAATTCATTACCTCAGGAAGTAATTGATGTCAAAGCAGTTAATGTATTCAAGAGACAGCTAGATATAGCACTTGGAGTGAATGGGATCAAAGGTTATGGGGGAAAGCAAGATTCGGCTATTGAGTTGGATGATCAGCCATGATCGTAATGAATGGCAGAGCAGACTCAAAGTGGCCTCTTCCTGCTCCTATCTTCTATGTTTGTTTCGTTGGTCCAGTTCTCTTTCTGATCGATGGTAAACCGCAGGATGTTTACTGAAGGAGTGCTCTTCTTGCGATCACAATAATAACTCTGGGCTGCGTTTGAACATGAGCATGCCCTCCCCTGGGGATATCTCCATCACTCCCACAAAACCCAACCATGTATCCAGTCGTAAACAGCAGCAAATTCTCTTTTTTATTGAGGAGATCTCATATCCTGATTCATGAACCATGTAAGTAATTAGATTAATGCTTCTATTAGAATGAAAGCTATTACCGACATAGAGAGTTTCACGGTTCCTTAACGATTGGCGCTTTGCATCTCTTAGATTACTGGAATCCAAGACTCCTCCGCAATCCCCCTCTGCGTTCGCCACAGTCATCAAATATTTAATCTGTGCCTTTGACGAATCGAGGCTTACATTGTGCTTTTTAAAAGTGCTCACCTTAGGAACAGGCTTTATGAAGTAAAGACATAGTTAGTTTCAGGCCAAGCTGTGAAAAGGTAAATGAAAGAAAGGAATTGCAAGCTCTTGTAAACATGTACATCACTATCATTAACTTGATTGTAAGATCATTATTTGCTGCGGTCTGTCGCTCAATGTATTTATTTATTAGTGTTGCAAGTAGGCTTACAACAACACTGCAATGATGTTACTGTGAAAATCCCATAGTCGCCACACACTGTTTGGGCACACTGAGGGAGAATTTAGCATGGCCGATGCAACTAATCAGTATGCTTTTTGGAGGAAACCGCAGCATCTGGGGCACCATGGTGGCACAGTGGTAAGTACTTCACAGCACCAGGGACCCAGGTTCAATTCCAACATTAGGTGACTGTCTATGTGAAGTTTCTTCCCATCTTTTACGTGAGTTTACTCTGGGTGCTCTGGTTTTCCTTCTACAGGCTAAAGATATGCAGATTAAATGGATTGGCCTTGTTAAATTGACTATTAGTGTTAGGGGGCTTGGCAGGGGTTGAGGGGATAGGACCTGGGTGGGATTGTTGTTAGTATACGTTTGCTGGGCCAAATGACCTCCTTCTGTGTTATAGGGATTCTACGAGACACAGAGAGAATGTGCAGACTTCCAAGTTGCTCCTTTTGTCAATGCAAAACCAAAAAAAAAATGATTTAAAAGGACAGGCTACCATTACATCTGGAAAATTTAAAATCAGACTTACAGTTAGTAACTGGAAAGATCAGGTATTGTGTGCTGTAATAAGGTAGAAAATTTCTTAATGATCACTGCCTTTCAGAGTTATAAGATTAGTGTGATATTAGTGTACCATTAAGAGAAGATTTTTTAAATCATAGTCTCTGCGACTGTCACAACTTACAGTGTTTTCTTAGCTCACAGTCTCAGCTGATGTCATGTGTTACCAGCTTGATGGGAAATATCCTTTTATTACTACTTCAATTGCTTAAATAGGGGTTGTTAATGTTTACTAAAAAATTGGTTTTATGGCTCTGTATTGTTAGAAGGAATGTCATGGGTCCCAGACAGGTTTTTTTTCCCTTCCAAGGGAATTCAAAGTTTCTTTCTGTTTGGTTGCAGTTAGAGTTGAGTTTTAGAAGAGATATCAAACTGAAAAGAAGTCTCTCTCTTTCTCTCCCTGGTTTTGGTAATTCTGTAGGTTAGCTGAAAATAAGATATGGCCTTTCTGAAGGGGAGAATCAATGTTTGATGACTTGATTCAAGTTCCACATGTTTTTGGAAACTGTTCAGACTTCAAACTGTACTGAGTTTATCCAGGGAACTGCAGACTTCATCCAAAGGACACAAATCCAATATCACATGATTATTAACGTTTGCTTTGTTGAATTTGTTTAAAAGGGTTTGTTCTCTGGGAAGCTTGGTTTTGATTGGAACACATTAGATACATTTGTTAAGAGCTGTATATCATTGTTCTGCTTCTTGTTTGTAATTGAAAGAAGTTCCTGATTTTCTTACTATACATGTTAGCTATATTTTTTAAAAAAAGTTTTGTTTGATAAAAGTTCCCTAGTGGGTTTTCTGAATCATACCTGAAGTGAAATCTATCAAGCTTAACCTGGCAAAATCTAAGAGGTAAAACTTTTGATCCATAAAATACTTTTCTGACCTGAACCAATAACAGTTCGACATTAATAACTTGTGTAAGAAGAAAAACGTTGAAAATTGCTATTTTTTCTCGGTTGGTGTTCTGGTGGGTTGGAAATGTCACATGTTGTTGGGTTGCTTGTCTATGTGACGCCATTACTCACCTTCTGGAAGTGCTGCCAAGTTACTGGGTCACTGGGGAATTGACCTCCCTCGCCACCTACTCCCAACGCATTCTGGGTGTGCCACATTGTGGTTCTCTGGTCTTACCACAAATGCTCCCCCCTACCGCGCTCCCTAAACTTCCCCTCCCCAGCAGCACTGTACCCTCTCCCCTCCAGTCCACATCCACCACTAAGACTTCCAGCACCATATTTGTGAGCCTGAAACCCTCTCTCCGATCTGGCATTTACTTGTCTCCAATTGTAACAACAGCAATTGATAGCTGCCTTTTGTAACTGTGCCCAATTGCCCCCCCTCTTCAAGAAGGACAGTCTGGCTTTAAGAGCAGAAGGCTGGCTGCGCCAAGTACTATTGGCACACATTTGAATACTGGGACAACCAGCCTCAGATACTCAGTTCTTACCCTATAATATGTAAATGAGGTGGCAGCATCCAGGACGTGGGCAAGAAGATTCTGATGTTCCTCCTAGTTCTGAGATCCAGATTCCCCTATATCTCCTGTAATTATTGAGGGTACGTGAATGGGAGAGAGAGTCTGGTGAGGGTAATGTTGCAACACTAAGGAACTATTCCTCAAACCTTTAGTCTCCAAATGAGGCAGCTGAAGAGGGCAAAGGCACTGTGGTTTAGAAGCACCTCGGTTAATGGATTATTCACCCTACCCACGCTCCTCACAATCTTATACACCTCCATCGAATCTTCTCTCAGCCTCTGTTGCTCTGATCTTCTGGTCCTGTCAATATCTATGGTGTTTCATGTGGCTTGTCCATCTCGCTTCTGGAAACACACCACGGGAATAGGGGAGGGGAGGGGGATTGGGTGCATCATTGTCAGCAGGTTTGGAAGATCCCGCAAGCGGGAAGTGGCGGAATATCCCACCCGGAGATAACTTTTCATGTCTATTCCGGCTCATCTTCAGAAATTTGACTCAAGACATTAATTCATGAATCCTACAGTGTAGAAGGAGGCCATTCAGTCCATTAAGCCTGTAATGATTACAATCCTACACAGGCCTATCTCAGTAATCCTGAGTATTTGCACAGCCTGGTCAATTCACCTAACCTGCACACCTTTGGACAGTAAGGGACAATTTATCATGGCCAATCCATCTATCCTGCACATCTTTGGACAATAAGGGACAATTTAGCATGGCCAATCCACCTAAGCTGCATACTTTTAGAGGTAGAGAGATTCTTCCCACTTAGAAAGGATAGCAGAACTAGAGGGCACACCCTCAATATAAGGGGGAGGGGGGAGCTAGTTTAGATCGGAGTTGAGGAGGAACTTCTTCACTCAAAGAGTGGTGAGTCTCTGGAATTCTCTGCCCATTGAAGTGGTGGAGGCTACCTCGCTGAATATATTTAAGTCACGGGTAGATAGGTTTCTGATAGACAAGGGAATTAAGGGTTATGCGGAGAAAGCAGGAAAGTGGAACTGATCCACTTCAGATCAGCCATGATCTTATTGAATGGTGGGGCAGGCTCAAAGAGCTAGATGGCCTACTCCTGCTCCTGTTTCTGACTATAGGAGGAAATGGGAGCACCCAGAGGAAGCCCAGCACAGGCACGGGGAGAATGTGCAAATTTTACAACAGACAGTCACCTGAGGCTGGAATCGAACTTGGGACCCTGGGGCTGTGAGGCAGCAGTGCTAACCACTGTGCCACCGCGTCACTCATTCCTCTCTCCACAGATTCTGCCAGACCGACTGAGCTTTTCCAGCATTCTCTGCTTTTTATTTCCCCGCTGGTTTGATAGATTTTGGAGTCATGGCATGTGGAAGGAACGTTCTTTTATCCTTGTTCAGCCCTGCAGCTCATCTGCGGGATATTCTGTCACGTTGTCCGGCTGAAAAATAAAATCCAGGTGAATAAAGAAACATCTCAGATGTCAGTGGTGGGATAAATCAGGGACAAGAGTTGCTTTCAGCGGTCCAAGAACTGTCATCTCTTTGAAAAATTAATCAAAACTGAATATAAGGTGCGTGGTAGGTTTGTCAAACCCCGATCAACTGTGATGGAGGTGGAGGGAGAAATTATATAACTAAGAACTGCTTGATGAAACAGTCGCTTTAAGGTGTATATTTAGAACGTTTTGTAAAGGTGTCCTCAAACTAATAGCCTGCAAGATCAATAGAAGTGTAATACTATGTGTCAGAATTATTATGTTGTATAGAACATTGGTCCTATTGTACTAAATTTATATTTTGCCACTTTCCCTTGTGAAATGAGAGATTAGACCACAAGAATGTAGAAGCAGAAGTAGGCCATTCAGCCCATCGAGTCTGCTCCACCATTCAGTAAGATCATGGCTGATTGTACACAATAATCCTCAACTCCACTTTCTGCCTTGTCCCCATAAATCATGATTCCGCTACTGATTAAAAATCACATTTATCATAGAATTCTTACAGTGTAGAACGAAACCATTCAGCCGTTCGAGTCTGCACCGATCCTCTGACACAGCAGCCCAACCAAGCCCTCTCCCTGTAACCCCTGCTAATCCCCCAACACTAACAACGAATAAAGAACAAAGAACAAAACAGCACAGGAAACAGGCCCTTTGGCCCAATGAGCCCGTGCCGCCACCTCGATGTTCCCACTTCTACCCTTGATCCCTGTCTATGTTTATAGATCTATGCATTGGAATCAAATTTGCGAGACAATTTAAGGAGAATTTGTTTTGCCTAAGAGCACATCGTTGGGGTGTAGGAGGAAACCAGAGCACCTGGAGAATACCCATGCAAGCACGGGGAGAATGTGCAAACTCCCACAGACACAGGGCCAAATCCATGTATCTGCACAGCACAGCGATAGTCACTAAGCTGTTGTGTTGCCCATCAAATGGTTTAGGTCAAGCATACACTAATGATGTGAAGTACCAGGCTACTTTCGAAAAATCCAAGAGCAGCCCTCTCATGACCTATTGCATGTATGCCTCTTGTTAGACAACAAGGCGGACTGAAGTACCTGTAGGATAAAACAGAAATACATCAATATCATTGACAATTTACATACTTCCCAGGGAACTCCCGAGGCTCATGATCCTTATTTTAAATCATTTTCTATATCCCTCCATTCCCATTCTGTTCATGTGCCCATGAACTTAAATAACTCCAGAGTGCCTGCCTCCACCACTTTACTTGGCAGTGCGTTCCATACCCCTACCACTTTCTGTGTGAAAAACTCCCTCTAGCATCCAAATTATACCTTATCCCCCTCACCCTAAGCCTGTGACCCCTCATGATATTTGAGTCCAACCTAAAGGGGCAATTTAGTCTGGCCAAACCTTTCTAACCTGCACATCTTTGGACTGTGGGAGGAAACTGGAGCACCCGGAGGAAACCCACACAGACACAGAGAAACTGTGCAAACTCCACACAGATAATCATCCGAGGACAGCTTTGAAGTTGGCTCTCTGGCGCCATGAGGCAGCAGCTCTAACCACTGCCCATAATGCACCATACTGTCCATAAATGATTACTTATTAATTCAAGGGATGTAGGCTTCATTGGCTCGGCTAGCCATTATTCCCATCTGTAATTGCTCTTGAGAAGGTGGTGGTGAGCTGGAGACCAGGTTCAAATCCCATCACGGCAGATGGGAGAATATGAATTCAATATAAAAAAATCCACAATTAAGAATCTACTGATGACCATGAAACCATTGTCAATTGTCGAAAAAACCCAATAGGTTTGTTAATATCCTTTAGGGAAGGAAATCAGCCATCCTGGCCTACATGTGACTCCAGAGCCATAGCATTGTGATTGACTCTCAATTTCTCTTTCAGGGGAATGAATGCTGGTCAGCCAGTTACAGTGATCGATGAATTAAAAAATGGTCTTTAATGTAGCAGAGCATCATGTGTTTGTGCAGGCTTGGTGGGCTGAAGGGTCTGTACTTGTTCATTGCTCTAACAATTCATGATAAGAACCCCTTCCTGTCTATAGACCCCAAGAGTCAATGGCGTTGTTGGGTGAAGGGGACAAAATCAGTTTAGCCACCTATAATTGATAGAGGAAATGTTTAAAAAGTCATTGATTATTTAAACACGTAAGTATTAAAATAAGCAGTATAATAACCGTGACTGCTATTTGTAGTTAAAATGGATGGCTTCATTAAAGAGACCTTTGTCAGCCTTTTGTTTCCTTTATATTTCAGGAACCATTTTGTCTGAGATGTGATGAGCAATTTCAGTGTCAAAGCTAATGATCACAGCCCTTGCTGGGGTCGCTTCGAGAAAATTGACGCGTACAGACATTTCCTGGAGAGACAATACAGTAACTGATTACAGGCCTATAATTTGAACACATCTATTTTTGACATCTTTTAAAAAATGCAACTGCTTTTGCTTATGTTTTAATATAGGATGGTTTTATAATAGTCACGGAGTCACTTGTTGTCTTCTCACTTGAGAAGACTAAGTTCCCTCAAGCTTTTGTCACTGTTTTCGGTAAGGATGAGATAGGTATAGAATTTGAAAGTGTTAAACCGTGAACGGTGACATGGATATCTGAGCTTTCCCAAGGTAGAAATGAAAATTATTCGGGGACATAGATTGAATGGACAAGGTGAAAAATGTAAAGGAGACGTGAGAGGCAAACTCTACTCATCAATGGGGGTTTCCGTGCATGTATACATCTCTGGGTGCTCTGGCTTCATCCCACAGTCCAAAGATGTGTAAGCTAGGTGGATTGGCCATGGTAAATTGCCCCTTATTACCCCAAGATATGTAGATTAGGTGGATTTGCCGTGCTAAATTACCCATTAGTGTCCAAAGATGTGCAGGTTAGGTGGATTGGCCATGCCACATTGCTCCTTAGTGTCTAAAGATGTGTAGGTTGGGTGGATTGGCCATGCTAAATTACCCATTAGTGTCCAAAGATGTGCAGGTTAGGTGGATTAGCCATGGTAAATTACCTATTAGTGTCCAAAGGTATGCAGCTTAGAGGGATTAGTGGGATACATATGGGAATAGGGCAGAAGGTGGATCTGTATAGGGCGCTCTGTTGAAAAGTTGGTCTCAACTAGATGGGCTGAATGGCCTCCTTCATCACAGGGAGTTCATGATTCTATGGATGCACTTCTCATCTTTGGGAAACCCGTGGCGGATTTGCACTATTGATGGGAGTGGAAGATTCAGCCTGCGTGAACTGCCGGAATGTTCCGGCCAAGAACTTTGTGCTGCAGGACAGAAATAATATAATCGCATTATTTTTGGACCACAATCTCATCGTGAAACTGACACATGATCTACTCTGTAGACAATGAAGGGGAATATGGTCAAATATCCTTACAAAGCCATGCTCTTTTGCAATAAAAGCCTATCCCCCATCTACAAGGCATAAGTCAGGAGTGTGATGGAATACTGCCCACTTGCCTAGGTAGGTACAACTCCAACAACACTCAAGAAGCTTGACACCATCCAAAATAAAGCAACCCACTTGATTGACAACACATCCATAAACACCCATTCCCTCCGCCACTGATGCTCAGTGGCAGCAGTGTGTAATATCTACAAGATGCACAGCAGTAATTCACCAATGGTCCTTAGACAGCACCTTCCAAACCCACAATCACTTCCATCTATAAGGATAAAGGCAGCAGATACATGGGAACACCGTCAACAGCAAGTTCCCCTCCAAGCCACACACCATGGTGACTTAGAAATATATCGCTGTTCCTTCACAGTTGCTGGGTCAAAATCTTGGAATTCCCTCCCTAATGGCATTGTGCATCAACCCACAGCACATACACTGCAACGATTCAAGAAATGGAGATGCCGGCGCTGGACTGGTGCAGGCACAGTAAGAAGTCTCACAACAACAGGTTAAAGTCCAACAGGTTTATTTGGAATCACGAGCTTTTGGAACACTGCTCCTTCATCAGGTGAGTCAAGGGACACTCACCTGATGAAGGAGCAGCACTCCAAAAGCTCGTGATTCCAAATAAACCTGTTGGACTTCAATCTATTGTTGTGAGACTTCTTACTGTATGATTCAAAAAGGCAGCTCACCACTATCTTCTCAAGGGCAACGAGGGATGGGCAATAAATGCTGGCTAGCCAGTGATGCCCATATCCCACAATGTTTCAGAACTATCTTAAAAACACTGTGTCAGAAATGCCCTAATCACTTCTGGCTTACGATGCTTATAATGGAATTGTGGAACCAATAAATGAGATGGATCATTTTGTTCTCGTTTCACTGATTATCACGAAATGGATTCAATGCATAATATCTGCCTTCTTAAAAAATGCGGAAGGATGGAGAATATGAGAATGAGTTGCAATCTTGTTCGAGAAGCTGGTATGTTGCTAAATGGGAACAGTTTAATTTAAATTTCGGCAATTCCAAAGTGTGAGAAAAGCAGTTACCTCTACACTGCCTGGTATTTATCTCTTGCAGTTTATATTTTAAATCGCGTCAGTGGTAACTGTTGTTTTGTACACTCATGTGACGCTGATGGGGGTAGCAATGAGTACATGTTTTAACAGCACAGACATGTGGAACAAACTCACATCTCCTACTGATCCAGGAAGGTTTGCTGAAACAAGCAGGTGAGTTCAAATCAGAATTTAATTCCCAGCTGCAGGAAAACACTCATTTCAATTTCCAAAAACCACTGAAACCCAGTTTTTAATCACTAATGATTCTATGATTACTGTTCTTATTGCCATCACTGGTGCGATGAATAAAACTTCAAACCCGACAGTGCAGAAGGAGCCCATTCGGCCCATCAGGTTTGCACTGACTCTCTGTTAGAGCATCCTCCCCAGGCCATATCCCCATAACCCCTACATATTTATCCCATTAATCCCCTGAACCTACACATCTTGGGAAACTAAGAGGCAATTTAGCATGGCATTATAAGATTCATGCCAGGCAATAACCATCACCAATAAGAGACAGTCTAACCAACACCCCTTGACATTCAAAGTTGTTACAATCGCTGAATCCCCCACTGTCACCATTCTTAGGGCTACCATTAAGATACAAAAATCTGAGGTCACATTCCAACTGACTCAAGAACAGCTTCTTCCCTGCTGCCATTAGACTTTCGAATGGGCCTACCTGGCATTAAGTTAACCTTTCTCTACACTGTAACACTACATTCTCCTTTCCTTTTCTATGAACAGTATGCTTTGTCTGTATGGTGCTTAAAAAAACAATAGTTTTCACTGTACGTTAACACGTGGCAATAACAAATCAAATCAAAACAAAAACCAAAGGGATTCCACAATTCAGACTGAGCAAAACAAGAATTAGTTGTCTTGTTTCACCCCTGAGATCTTGACTTTAGGAATAGTTCTTTGAAATTGGCGAAGCAGATGGGGTGGGGGCTTCATCCTTCCACCGACGTAGATTGAGGGTCAGAATTTGCTCACTGCGATAATGCCTTCAGATGAGATCTCCATCATCCAGAGGCTTCTCACAGCTACAGCGAGCGAATGTACTTACTTGTGCCGAGAGAGGTGGAGGAGGAAGTTTTATAATGGCTGGAGCAAGAAGAATTTTCTCTTCACTAAGAGGGATTCCTACTGTTCCTTTACTTTCACTCTGTGATGCCTCTGATTCTTCTCCGAGCTCAGTGTCGTACTGTTTTTTTTTGTTCTGTCTGGCAGCGGACAAAACCCTCATGTGGTGCGACACTTCCATTTTGTTTTATGGGGAATCGTCATTGCACTATCAGTGAAGTGCCGTACGACCATTATCTCCCTGCAGTGAGCTGGCACTGAAGTTCATCTCTTGTACTCGTTTGTCGAGAAGCTCTCATTTCTCACAGCAGTGTTCTGCAGACTCTCAGTTCCTGCGACGAGACACTACGGAACTTTGATGCCTCGCGGCACCACATCGCACGGCTCTTCACAAGTCGTCATTGCAATGCCTTTACATTTGGTAGCGATCTGGAATAATGATGTGTGACTACTCACTGCAACTTACTCCTTGGAATCGACTGTGAAGTAGCACAATGATTTTCTTACAAAATAGCCCATGTCTTTGAGAGCTTTGCATAAATTTCCCAGCAGTTTGTCACATCACGTGTGCTTCCTGATGCTTATGAGGCTACTAAATAGATACAGAACTGCCTTTTATTAGCGATTCCTCAAATGGTTTCATATTTTTGCCCAGGTGTAGACAATACTATGACTCTTTAGACTCAAGTGAGAAAGCAACGTTATAGAATCACAGAATCACACAGTGAAGAACACTTCCTTCAGTCCACACCGACACGTGAGCAATACTCCCACCTAATCCCATTTATCAGCACTTGGCCCATAGCCCTGAATATTCTGATGTGCCAACTTCTCATCCAGATACTTTTTAAAGGATGGGAGGCAAGCCTCCTCCATCAGCCTTCCGGGCAATGCATTCTAGGCCATCACCATCCTCATATTCCCTGTCATCTTCTGCCCCTCACTTGAATCTATGTCCCCTCATGACTGACTCTTCAACTTAGGGGAACAGCTACTGCCTATCCACTCTGTCCATAACTCTCATGCTCTCTCCACCTCGATCAGGTTGCCCTTCAGTCTTCTCTAGTCTAATGAAAACAACCCAAGCCGACGCAACTTCTCTTCATAATTTAAATTTTCCATTCCGGGCAATGCTCTGGTGAATCTGCACCCCCCTCCAGTGCAATCACATCCTTCCTACAATGTGGCACCCAGAACTGCATGTGTGTTGCAACTTAAGCAGATAAACAGCTGGAGTAGGCCATTCTGCCCTTCGTGTCTATTTCACCATTCAATGAATGGATACTCATTCCATTTGCACGCCGTGATCCCACATTCCTTCATGTTCTTTTCTTTTCATTCGTGGGACATGGGCATTGCTGACTGGCCCGTATTCATTGCCCATCTCTAGTTGCCCTTGAAACTGAGGGGCATTGAGAATCAACAACATTGCTGTGGCTCTGGAGTCACATGTAGGAAAGTCGGCAGATTTCCTTCTATAAAGGACATTAGTGAACCAGAATTAGTGAGTTTTTCCGACAATGGTTTCATGATCATCAGTAGATTCTTAATTCCAGATATTTTTTATTGAATTTGAATTCCACCATCTGCCGTGGTGGGATTTGAACCCGCGTCCCAAGAGCTGAGCTTCTGGATTAATAATTGATAATACCATCACCTCCCCTTATACTTGCAATCCAACAATCTCAGTTTTAAAAATTTCCACTGACTGAGCCTCAGCATCTTTTTGGAAGACAACTTCCAGGTTTCACATGAGCCAGGAATTCATCTTTCTGATAGAGGGTCAGCAGCTTTGCATTTGGCGAGCGCCTGCTTCAAGAACTCAGGATTCTACCTTGGACCCTGTGTCATGAGAGTCTTTCAGGTAAAAACATAGAAACATAGATAGAAGCAGGAGGAGGCCATTTGGCCCTTCGAGTCTGCTCTGCCATTCATCACGATCATAGCTGATCATCCAACTCAATAGCCTAATCCTGCTTTCTCCCCATAACCTTAGATCCTGTTCACCCCAAATGTTATATCCAGTTGCCTCTTGAATACACTCAATGTTTTGGCATCAACTACTTCCTGTGCTAATGAATTCCACAGGCTCACTATTATTTGGGTGAAGAAATGCCTCCCCATCTCCATCCTAAATTGTCTACCTCAGATATAGAATATTATTATGTTGTAAGTTAGATTTGACTGGCACCCCTTCCACGAGTGTTCACTCCCTTCACTACAGATGAACGTTGGCAGCCATATGTCCCATTTACATGCTGTACTGTCGCAACTCACCAAGAGTCCTTAGATAGCATTGTCCAAACCCGTGACTGCTACCATCTGGAAGGAAAAAGGCAACAGATACGTACTACCACCTGGAAGTTCCCCCTTCAATTCCAAATTCCCTGCATGATGAGCGGGTTAGGTTGATTGGCCATGCTCAATTGCCCTCTGGTCTCAGGGAGATTCACAGTAAGAAATCTCACAACACCAGGTTAAAGTCCAATCAGTTTATTTGATAGTCAAGTAAATTGGTTGGACTTTAACCTGGTGTTGTGAGACTTTTTACTGTGTTTACCCCAATCCAATGCTGGCATCTCCACCTCAGGGAGATTAGCAGGGTAAATACGTAGGGTTACAGGGATAGAGCCTGGGTGGAATTGTTGTTAGTATAGGCTCAATGGGCCAGATAATCCCTTTCTGCACTGTGGGCTTTCTATGAAACATATCACTGCTTCTACAGGGTCAAAACCTTGGAACTCCCTCCCTAACAGCATGGTGGGTGTGCCTACACAATATGAGGCTGCAGTGATTCCACCTTCTAAAGGGCAATTAGTGATGGCAATAAATGTTGGCCTAGCCAATGATGCCCACATCCCTTGAATGAATAAAAATAAATATTTGGTCAATGAATTTATTAAACTGCAGTGTGCAGTGAAGCACCTTCCAAACTTCTAGAATTAATCAAATCTCTCAGTACATTATTAGGCTTGGTGAACAGAAGGTGAAAGGTGTTTTTATCTGTCAGATTTTATTGAAATCTATAAAGATCTAAATTTATTGCTAAACCCACCCTTTGTAGCTGACTAGAGAAGTTTTATTGTTGTGTCTGCATGGGTTTCCTCTGGGTGCTCCAGTTTCCTCCCACAGTTCGAAAGACGTGCTGGTTAGGTGCATTGGCCATGCTGAATCCTCAGTGTACCCAAACAGACAACGGGGAGAACCTGCAAACTCCGCACAAACAGTGACCCAAGATGGGAATTGAATCTGGGTCCCTGGAGGTAGCAGTGCTAACCACTGTGTCACTATGCTGCCCCTAATTAGTTCTTATGACATCCACAGTTGCAGGTTTGATGTACTCGATAAAAATTATATTCCCAAATAGGTAGCCTAATTCTAACTGAGGTGAGGCAAAGTGTGTTACTGGCTATAAATATTCCAGTGAACACAGTTCCCTCTTACCTGGGGAAGCAACTAGATAGAAGTGACTCAAATCAAGAAATATCACAAGCTACAGCGTAGAAGTTGAATTCTGATTTTACAATTGCTGTTTTCACTAAAAATGTGGAAAATAAAACAAGGAATGATGGACGGAGCTACTACCAAGCCTCAGAGTAATTAAAATGAATGAACACAATCAAGCAATTTGCTTAAGTCCCATAAACTGATTATAAATTTTATTTGTTAGTGTCACAAGTAGGCTTACATTAACACTGTAGTGAAATTGCTGTGAAAATCCCAGCGCCTACTCGGGTACACTGAGGGTGAATTTAACATGGTCAATATACCTAACATACGCATCTTTTGCATGTGTTGCCACGTTCTCATTTCTCACTCCCATTTTCGAACAGCATGTTTTGTGCGATGGAACTATTTACCTCGTTGAGTTTTCCTGTTGAGTTTTAGTTTTATAGGCTGGTTCATTGCGAAGTTTCCAATTCTCATCAGAAGATTCCCTGATCCTTCCTGCTCAGAATGAATATACCGCCATCATCTTAATCCCTTGGCTGATTGACAGGAATGATTATTTTTTATGACAGTGCCCTTGTTTTCAATAGCCTGTGTTCTGATTCTTTGTAACTTGCTGCAGTAGGCACTGTTGACCTTATTATTTCTCACAGTACTTTTCCAAGTTGCCATGTTTTCAACAGATTGTCTGTGGAACTCCCTTTCTTCCCCAACCAGATATATAAAATCAAATTAACTTAGGGACAACGCAAAAGGGACTGCTCCTTAAAAGGAAGGGAGCCATTTGAAACAAAATAAAAGCGGAAAGCCTATTGAGTTCATGAGCAGATTATCTGGTTGACATTTTACCAGCACTGCCATCCCGAAATTGGTGGGGGCAAAACTCGCAGAATGGCATTTCCCCTTGGCCTCGGGTGCCATCTTACAAACCTTGGACGACCGTGCCGGTAAAATCGGGGCTGAAGGGATTCTCATCACACAAACGTGATCCAAATGATGGAAAATTCAGTGAGGTACTGAAATCTTTCAAAAATCATCGAATCATTGACTCCCTACAGTGCAGAAGGAGGCTATTCGGCCCATAGTTCAGCCATTCCGACCCCCAAAAACATAGACTAATTAACATTTTTTTATCTGAGCTTAACAATCTGTCAACTCAAAAGAAGATTGAAGCAAGAAGTCTCAAATATTGCGAGCTGTAAGGTGAAGGGGTTGTTTTTTCACAGGTTTGCTCTCCTGGGTAATCTCTCTCTACCAGATCAATTTTTGTTTCATACAGCTTACCTATTGCTTTGAACAGATCTGAAGGGAGACTGGGCTGTAGCAGTAACGCTTGAATAGCAATCGAATGATGGTGTTTTCTCATGAAATAAACCCTGCGAATAACCCTCAGTTATTTGACCGTATTCAAAAAGGAGAATAGAATAAAATGTGCCAGGTTACAGACTGTCATAGAATCTCTACAGTGCTGAGAGAGGCCATTCGGCCCATCAAGCCTGCACCATCCAGGTCCTATTCCTGTAACCCCATATATTTACCCTAGCTCATCCTCCTACATTAAGGGGCAATTTTGCATGGCCAAATGACCTAACCTGCACATCTTTGGACTGTGAGAGGAAACTGGGACATGTGGAGGAAGCCCACGCAGATATGGGGAGACTCCGCACAGACAGTGACCCAAGCCAGGAATCGAACCCGGTTCCCTGGCGCTGTGAGGCCATGATGTGGAGGTGCTGATGTTAGACTGAACGAGGCACAGTCAGTAGTCTCACAACACCAGGTTTAAAGTCCAACAGGTTTATTTGGCAGCACAAGCTTTCGGAGTCTTTCTTCTTCATCAGGCGAATGAGGACTTGTGCTCACAAACAGGGCTCATACAGACACAAACTCAATTTACAAGATAGTGGTTGGAATGTAAGTCTTTGCAGGTAATCAAATCCTAAAGGTACAGACAATGTGAGTGGAGAGAGGGCCAAGCTCACGTTAAAGAGGTATGTAAAGAGCTGAGGCAGCAGCGCTAACCGCTGTGTCACTGTGCCACCCACTAGCCATGCAACACTAATAAAATGAAATAGGGGATAAATAAAGATAAGTTCTGCTGATGTGGCTGGCTGCCGATGAGATTTGCTGTATTATAATAGGAACAAACTGTGCCTGTGCGATGAGCAGTGAATTAAATTCCATTGTTGCTTCACTGCATAAGCACAATGGCACTTCAGATCTGCCAAATGATCCGTTTCTGAGTGCTTGCTATAGAATCCCTACAGAAGGCATTGCAGGAGAAGGCTATTCAGCCCTTAGAGCCTGCACTGACCACACCCAGGCCTATTCCCCATAACCCCTTGCATTTATCCTAACTAATCCCCTGACACTAAAAGGCAGTTTAGCATGGCCAATCCACAAGACCCACACATTCTTGGCTGTTGGAAGAAACCCACACAGACACGGGGAGGACGTGCAAACTCCAGACAGGCAGTCACCCAAGCTGGGAATTGAACCCGGTTCTTGGCACTGTGAGACAGCAGCGCTAACCATAGTGCTACCGTGCTGCCCCAAGAAGCTGGGATCAGAAGTCCCAACAGAAATGAGGAGCTCCAGGGTAGTGCAGGAAAGCAGGAATAGAGTGGAAGACCGCAGGTGATCTCCACTCCTTGGAAGATAGGAAGCAGTTTGTGGAGAGACCGCGAAAGAAAGCAGCAGGAGGATTGGTCTCAGGATAATGAAATAATGAGATATTTCTTCTGGGCAAACAGGATAGAGAATAAAAAGTTATCCTCCTCACCGCTTGTAGGGACCCAACTTTCAACATCATGAAAGGTTTAATCATCCGGCAGTCCCAAATTCAAAATCTTTTGACGAATTAGTAGATATGTGTAATGACTTCAGCCAGGCTAATGAGGTTGGCTTGCTAAAGTATGATGTGTCCTTGTTAATTTGAGTTAGTTTCTTTGATTGGTATGAAAAGAGATACCTGATGAGCCTTCCCTAAGTTAATCTGAGTTTGTTTATTTGGTTGGTGTTGAAAGAGAAAAATGATGAGTTCTAATCGATCGTTAAATCAGGGAGCCTCACTTTCCCTATTTAAAGCAGGTCTGTCAGGCTCCCAGCCTGCATTCAGCAAGGAGCAACTGGAAAGCTGGCTGTGTACAGATGTTTGGTATAAATAAAGTAACTTGGTGACAGGACTTTCGCTTCCATGGCATTATTGCAATATGATATTGGGCGACTCCAACCCTAAACTGTCTGTTATATTGCAGCGCCACAAGTTTAGCATGACAATTAGACTACTGTGACCCAAGCCCTTTGCCCATTTCCCACCTGCTCCACATGCTCCCCAGTTCTCTCTGCTTCCTGATAAGTCTGTGCCTACCTTACAACATCCTCCAGCTCCACAGTCATTCTCTTGAGATGAAGTGGTCTTCTTTCACCATGATATCCTTAATGAAATGTTCTGAGAAGTTTTATTCGATTGATTTTAACAGCTTTAGATTAAATTGCTTTGCTCCCATATTTCATTTTGCTAGGCAATAGCTGTAGATATTCTATTGACATATTCAATACCAAGTTTAACAATTATAAACACTGCATCCATATAAGAAAAATACTTTTATCTTAAATGCTGCAAATCCTCTAAGGGAGATGGGGCAAAAGGATTGCATCACATTACAATGCAGTTTGCAAGTTCTCCTCATGTCTGGATTGCCAATTTACTATTAACCAACTTGTAAAGCACAGTGGCACTGCGGTGGTTGACATGATGGCACAGTGGTTAGCACTGCTGCCTCAAAATGCCAGAGACCTGTGTTCGAATCTGGCCTTGGGTGATTGTATGGAGTCTGCATGTTCTCCCCATGGCTGTATGGGTTTCCTCCAGATGCTCCAGTTTCCTCCCACGGGCCAAAGATGTGTAGGTTAGTCATAGAAAATGCATGGAGTTACGGGGATAGAGTGGTGAAGGGATGGGCCTGGGCAAGAGGTGTTTTCGGAGAGTCAGTGCAGGCACTGCAGGCTGGCCTCCTTCTACACTGTAAAGAATCTGCGATGGAAAAGACCAACATTTGTATGGCATAGAAACAGAAAATGCTGGAAAACCTCAGCAGTTCTGACAGCATCAGCAGTGGAGAGGGATTAGAGCAAACGATTTAAATCAGGATGACTAGCGTTGATGGGTCATTTGGATTCAAAACATTGGCTCTATTCTCTATCCACAGATGCTGTCAGACCTGCTGAGATTTTTCAGCATTCTCTGTTTCTATTTCAGATTCCATCATCTACATTATTTTGCCTTCAGCATTTACATGGCGCATCTCACAACTGTAGGGTCTTTGATATCCACACGACAGGAGAAATTGTTCTGAGATCTCGAAAGATGGCTCAGTACTGCAGCAGAGAAATCTTTTGTGCTCATGCCTCAGGGAATCGTAGAATGCCTACAGTGCATTAGGAGACCATTGGGTCATTGAATCCACAGTGGTTACAATCCCACCCAAACCCTATCCCTGTAGCCCCGTGCATTTACAGTAGCTAGTCCCCTGGACTCTAAGTGGCAATTTAGCATGGTCAGTCTATCTGACTCAACAGAGCAGGACTCAAACACACAACCTTCTAACTTCAAGAACTGTGGCTAACATTGATAGTGCAAATAACCAAAAATAAGGTTCTTTATAGCGGGATGGATAAACTTCTTTGAGCAGCACTTTCCAAACAGTTTACAAATATTTCAGCATCGCTCAGGACTGGGTATCTGTAGTGTGGTACACCACTGCAGTGAATGTGCTATATTGCAGCAATGGGGTGCTCCAGCCTCCTTTGGGAGCAATATTGTCGCTAGACTATCAATCCACAAAATCAGCTAATATTCTGAGTTTCCCAGGTTCGAATCCCGCCATAGCAGAGGATGGAAATTTGAATTTGACAAATAATATCTGGAATTAAGAATTTACTGATGACCATGAAACCATTGATGATGGTTGGAAAACCCATCTGGCTCACTAATGTCCTTTTAGGGAAGGAAATCTGCCTTACCTGGTCTGGCTTACATGTGACTCTGGAGCCACGGCAATGTGGTTGACTTTTGATTGCCCTCAGGCAACTAGGGGTGGGCAATAAATCCTGCTCAGTCAGTGATGTCCCATGAATGAATAAAAAATAAGGTTGAGGAGATTTGATGGAGACGCTGAGGATCATGCAGGAAATAAAGAGAAACTGTTTGCAGTGGTGGTCACAGATCATTAGATCGAAGATCTTTGACAAAAGAACCAGAAGCAGAATGAGGAGGAATTTTATGCAGCATGATGGCACAGTGGCTAGCACTGCTGTCTCACAGTGCCAGGGATCAGGTTCGATTCCCAGCTTGGGTCACTGTCTGTGCGGAGTCTGCATGTTCTCCCCGTGTCTGCGTGGGTTTCCTTCCAGTGCTCTGGTTTCCTCTCACACTCCAAAGATATGCGGGTTCATAGAAATCATAGAAACACTTCAATGCAGAAGGAAGCTATTTGGCCCATTGAGCCTGCATTGATAACAATTCTACCCCAGGTTTTCTCCCCATAATTCCACACATTTCCCCCTAACCTACACATCCTGAGACACTAAAGGGCAACTCACCATTGTCAATCAACCGAACCCGCTGTTGAAATCTTGACTTCTGAGTTGGACTTTAACACAAACACACATTAACACAAGATACTTAGCCAACAGATTGTCTTCATTTACTTGCTAGCAAGGGGAGCGGAGCTTGACACAATGGACCAGAGACACCACTCCACCGGACAAAGAGAATCATCCTGGTTTATACAATCCTGCAGCTCATAGTCAGTTGGATGGAATCCAATCAAAAGTGTTACAAATACATATTGATCCTGTAGAAAAAAACTACTGAACCATCCTGATCTACGAGATCCCAATACCTCATGGGGTACCCCAATATATCATCCCTAAGCCCGTTCCCCAGTCTCTTAGGCAAACATCATGTCTCTATTTTTGATGTCAACCTCACAAAACATCTTCACTAAAATAATCTCACATGGATATCCTTTAATTGATAAAGGAAGTCTACAAAAGCCATTAGTATTTTATGGTCTTGTCAGTGAAGCTAACTGAATCTCTATGGGATTTGGTCAACACATCTTGCCGTCAGGATATTTCCCAATTATAGCCTGGATAAGTTTTGTTTTTTGCCAACATATTGATACACAGGTACATATTACTTACCAGTGCAATGACTGAGCTTTTTATTACTACCGACACTTTCAAGGAGTATCATTATTTTACCATTAATTCTTCCCACTAAATCACCTACCATAACTCTTTCATTAGCTAAGACACTAATATTTTTCTGACTCTGTTTTGATTAGAAACTGTGAAGGCAACTTCATTAAAACTTACTCTTGTATCAGTTGTTTTTGATAAGGTATAGCAATTAAATTTTCTTTGTGATCTTGTGATCCTTGTGATGTTTTAAAGGAATGTATCTAATGTATGGCATCAAAAGGGTACCCTAAAACTGTGCATTAATGTTTATTTGTTTAATTTCTAAAAAGGTATAGAAGATATATTTATATGTAATTAACGATATTACATGTACCTTTGAAACTACAAGGCATTTAAAATATCTAATTATAATTACTAACAAACTTGCTCCTCATTGAGAAAGTGAATTCTACATCTAAGTTGATTAAACAAAATCCTAGCAGAGTCTGCCAAGCTTATAGTTGCCCTTTTCTACTCTGTATATCTTTGGACTGAGAGAGGAAACTGGAGCACCCGGAGGTTAGATATATTGGTCCTGTTAACTTGCCCCTCAGTGGATTAACAGGGTAAATCTGTGGAGTTACAGGAATATGGTCTGGGTGGGATTGTTGTTGGTGTAGTTTTGATAGGCCAAATGGCACCCTTCTACACTGTAGGGATTCTATGATTGTATGAATGATCTGAAATGGACTGCTGGAAAGAACATTGGAAGCTAATTGTATGAACTAGAAATTAAATCACTGCCAAATAAACTTAGCAGTTCCTTCACTGATGCATCCAGATAACTGGCATTGAGTAATATAAATATCTCCTCACAACTCTGATGATAAGTTGAACAGTGAATTACCCGGTAAAAGTATTCTTTCAATCTTTTTTGCTTTGATGCGTTTGATTTTACCCAATGTCGATTTCTGAATGGCTGATAACATTCGTGGGGA
The DNA here is from genome assembly GCA_024679065.1 of Sphyrna mokarran. NCBI lineage: Eukaryota > Metazoa > Chordata > Chondrichthyes > Carcharhiniformes > Carcharhinidae > Sphyrna > Sphyrna mokarran. The sequence goes on from JAGIQG010000018.1 coordinate 45,004,498, forward strand.
ATGATACACAGAAAGATTAATGACTGATAACCGGTGCTTAATGTGGTATATGAAATAAAGATGACCTGACTTCACATGTTGGGTCATCAGTAATGACTTGGAAAGACTGAGTGCTTTTTTAATATTTCACCAGACATTTATTTTTTTGTTCAGATTTAATTTTGTCTGCAGCGATATATACTAAGGCTTTGCTTGCTTGATAGCAGGTACGTTTGATCTCTGGATTGATTTTCTCAATATCCTTTCAGCACTTACCTTTCAAGCCTATAATCACTGATCTCCATGCCAACAATTTGTTTTATCATCCAGTTCTGATCCAGACTAACAGTCCTAAACTCTTTCCCGCCACTTATTTGGCCTTTTGAGAGCTCTGTAATCCTCTGCAGAGCACTTTTTCGCTGCAGGCAATGTTAGAGGTCGATCAGAACTCCAAAGGTATGCGGGTTAGGTGGTTTAAGTTGCTTCTTTAGCGTCTGGGGAATTAGAAGGGTCAGTACAAGTCCTATGCTTTCCCAAAAAACGCGTAATGCAGGTGGATTGCCTCAAGGACGGGTAAAAAGTCTCACATCACCAGGTTAAAGTCCAACAGATTTATTTGGTAGTAAACAAAGAACAAAGAACAAAGAATTGCACAGCACAGGAACAGGCTCTTCAGCCCTGTAAGCCTGCGTTGCTCATGCTCCCACCTAGACTATTTGTTTGTATCCCTCTATTCCCAGACTGTTCATGTGGCTATCTAGATAAATTTTAAACAATCCCACTGTGTCCGCCTCAACCACCTTGCTTGGCAGTGCATTCCAGGCTCCCACCACCCTCAGTGTGAAATATGCCCCCCTGACATCTGTGTTGAACCTTGCCCCCTTAACCTTGAACTTGTGACCCCTTGTGTGCGTCACCTCTGACCTGGGAAAAGGCTTCCCACTGTTCATTCTATCTATGCCCTTCACACCTCTATTAGGTCATCCTTCATCCTCCTTCTTTCCAGGGAGAACAACCCCGGTTTGCCCAATCTTTCCTCATAGCTAAGCCCCTCCATACCAGGAAACATCCTGATAAACCTTTTCTGCACTCTCTCCAAAGCCTCCACGTCCTTCTGATAGTGTGGCAACCGGAATTGGATGCAGTATTCCAAATGTGGCCGAATCAATATTCTATATAGCTGCAACATCATATGCCAACTTCTACACTCTGTGCCTAGTCCAATAAAGGCAGGCATGCCATATGCCTTCTTCACTACCCTCTCCACTTGTGCTGCCACCTTTAACCCCTGATCCCCTTATTAATCAAGAACCGTCTATCTCTGTCTTACAGGCACTCAATGACCCGGCCTCCGCAGCCTTCTGCGGCAAAGAGTTCCACAGATCCACCACTCTCTGGCTGAAGAAATTCCTCCTCATCTCTGTTTTAAACGATTGTCCCTTTAGCCTGAGGCTGGTTCCAGTTTTTCCTACTAGTGGACTAGTCCACTCTATCCAGTCCTCGCAGTATCCGATAAGTTTCAATAAGATCTCCCCTCACCCTTCTAAACTCCAACAAGTACAGACCCAGTCCTCAACTGTTTCTCATACGACAAACTCTTCATTCCAGGGATCATTCTTTGAAACTCCTCTGGGCCTGTTCCATGGCCAGCACAGTCTTCCTTAGATACAGGACCCAAAACTGCTCACAATTCTCCAAATTGGGTCTGACCAGAGCCTTATACAGCCTCAGAAGTACATCCCTGCTCTTATATTCTCGCCCTCTCGACATGAATCTAACAAATCTCATCTTATTTATAAAATAAGACAATTATGTTGCAACATCAGCTCAAGAAAAAATAATTTTATATCACTTTCTCCCCATTGAATTTTCTCCAAAAGTTCATTTATTTAAACCAATTTTGAATATTAATGTAAGGATGTTAGATGCTCAAGGAATTAACAAAAAGATGTTTGCTATGCTGCTTATCTAATAACGTGATATACCACATTTGATCCATTCAATGCACTGAGGGCTCATTTTTCTGAGTAAATTAGGTGTTTATCCAAAATTAGAAAATGCTGGAAAATTGCAGCAGGCCTGATGACTCTATCCTCTCCCCACAGATGCTAATGTTTGCAGTCAGAATGACCCTTCATCAGAACAGAAGGCAAGAAAATAAGGACAAGATTTATATTGTGAGGGTGGGTTTATAATTATAGAATCCTTACAGTGCAGTGGGAGGCCATTCAGCTCATTGAGTCTGCACTGACCACATTCCATCCAGGCCCTATGCCCATAACCCCACGTATTTACCCTGTTAGTGCCCCTAACGCTAACGGGCAATTTACCATGGTTAATAAACCTAACGCGCACATCTTTGGATTGTGAGGGAGGGAAACTGGAGCACCAGGAGGAAACCCATGCACACACAGAGAGAATGTGCAAGTTCTACACAGAATTCTACAGTAACCTGAGGCTGGAATTGGACCCAAATCTCTGGCGCTGTGAGGCAGCATTGCTAGCCATTGTGCCACCCCATTATAGTGATGGAATCGACAAAAAGACAAAGGGTGTGTAAATAGTGATGATAAAGGTTAGGAATGGTGCTAATAGCATCCATTAAGAGGTCAGAATGTGTAAATAACAAAGCAAAGATTCAGGGTGTAGGAATGTGGCAGATGGCCCTAGGTGAGTGGGGAAGGGGAGCGTGAAACAAGATGGAAAGCAAGTTTGAAAGTTGAAAAATGAAAAAAAGACCATAAAATAAGAAAAATTGATCAATAAGGTGAAAAGATGAAGTAAAATAAAATAAATGGGGATAGAGATGGAGATGGAAATGGAGTGGAGATGAAGATGGAGTGGAGATAGAGATGGAATAGAAGTGGAGGAGACTGTTCATGCCCTGAGTTCAACATTCAGTTCCATTCTTTATACGGATGGAATATAGATTCAATAAATACTGAACCAGTAAAGCTTCATGTTGTTTTATTGTAGTTGTACATTTTCTCAGCTATTGGAACCATGTTGGTTCCCAATTCACATTTGATTCTACTCACCACTGCCTTCTCACAAATATAATCTGAAAGTTAAGTTGCCCAGTTTGTTCAATTTCATCCTTTTCCCAAGCACCTGCTTTTTTGTAATCTTTGTTGCCTGTTTTAAGTCTTCCCGTAATTAGATGATTCATTTTAACTTAGCTTTGTATTGTCAATCCTTCCTCAGATGAGAAAGTACAAACCCTTCGCTCTCATTGGCATAATAAATTGTTGAGTTGCATTTGTGCTTGGTTCCCCACTCGGTCACAGAAGTCCCACTGCCCCCCTGCATCCCTGTCCCAGTCTACAATCTCTCTCTTTCTATCTCTCTCCCATCACATATCGTTGATCTCTCTTCCTCTCTCTGTCTTCCAGTCATGTATCTCTGAGCATTCTCTCTCCCTCTCTCTCCCTCTCTCACTCTCCTTCCCAGTCATGCGTCTCTGAGCTGTTTTTCTCTCTCTCTGTCTCCCAGTCACATGTCTCTGATCTCTCTCTCTTTCTTCCCTACAGCACAAGGGACCGTGTTAGGTTCTTGCAGGTTGTTTGGCCATGTAATTTGCCCTATAGTGACAGGGGCATTAGTCGGGTAAATATGTGGGGTAATGGGGATAGGGCCTAGGTGGGATTGTTGTTGGTGCAGACTCAATGGGCCAAATGGCCTCCTTCTGCACTGTAGGGATTCTATGATTCTAATTCAAGATGTTACAGTTCAGTCAAGCAACAAAACAATGATATAAATTTTGAACTGGAAGTATTGCAGTATTTTTTGATTTGCTAATGCAGTAAATCTTAAAGATAATAGAGTGGGACAGTGAAAGGGCAGTTCTTCTTTCAAATAGCGTTCACAGCTGGAGATGTCATTTTTCTTTGGTGTGTCCGCTACGACTTACCAAGTCTACAGATGCACCATAGAAAGCATCCTATGTATCACAGCTTGGCATGGCTCCTGCTCTGCCCAAGACTGCAAGAAACTGCAGAGTTGTGAATGTAGCCCAATCCATCAGGCAAACCAGCTTCCATCAACACTTCCTGCTGCCTCAGAAAAGCAGCCAGCTTAACGAAGGAAAGAAACCAGCCAGGGAATCTCTATAGTGCAGAAGGAACCCATTCGGCCCATCAAGCCTGCATTGACGATAATCCTACCTAGGCCTTATCTCCGTAACCCCATGTATTTATCCTCCTAAGTCTCCCTCATATTAAGGGCCAATTTAACACGACCTATCAACATAGCTCACACATCTTTGGGCTGCAGGAGGAAAGTGGAGTACCTGGAGGAAACCCGTGCACCTTAGACATTCTCTCTTCCACCTTCTCCAGTGGAGAACAAGATACAAAAGTCTGAGGTCACGTAGCAACCGACTCAAGAATAGCTTCTTCCCTGCTGCTGTCAGATGTTTGAATGGATTTACCTTGCATTAAGTTGATCTTTCTCTACACCCTAGCTATAATACTGCACCCACTCCTTTGCTTCTCCCCTATGTACTCTCTGGATGATGTGTTTTCTCTGTTTAGCTCAGAAGAAACAATACTTTTCACTACGTGCCAATACGTGTAACAATAATAAATAAATAAATATGACTGCAAAATTGCGTTCCATAGCATTGTTCATGTTGGCCTTTTGGAAACCCCGAAGCCACAATATGTACAGACACCTCAATCCAAAGACAGGTCCAATTATTAGAATAGAAATGAACGATACACACATTTCCTCACTGATGCACAGTGGCTGCAGTGTCTGTAAAACTCACTGAAGCAACACACCAAGTGCTCTTCCAAGTACACAGACACAGGTTAAAAATTGGTTGAAGGGCAGAAAACAGAACAAATGGGTCATTCTAGGATTGGCAGGCTGTGTGCCCAGTGGGGTACCGCAAGGATCAGTACTTGGCCCATAGCTGCTCACAATCTATGGGTGGGATTTTCTGGTCTTGTGTGCCCCAGGACTGGAAATTCCTGCCTGAGCTCAGCAGATCTTTAAATGGTGCACCAAATGTTCCGCCTCACCGACTATGATTCCCGTGGCGGGCAGGACAGGAGATTTTCAGCCTACACCAGTGATTAGGACCAACTTAAAAATTTCAAATTTGCTGACGGTGGCACAATGGTTATCACTGCTGCCTCACAGGGACCCAGGTTCAATTCCCAGCTTGGGTCACTTACTTTTTGTGCGGCCTTTGCATGTTCTCCTCATGTCTGCATGGGTTTCCTCCGGGTGCTCCGGTTTCCTCCCACAGCCTGAAAGACGTGCTAGTTAGATATATTGGCCGTGCTAAATTCTCCCTCGGTGTACCCGAACAGGCACCGGAGTGTGACGACCAGGGGATTTTCACAGGAACTTCATTGCAATGTTACTGCAAGCCTTACTTGTGACTAACAAGTCAACTTTTTTAAACTAGGCAGCATGTAAGTTGTGAGGAGGATTCAAGGCGGCTTCATGGGGACTTGAACCGGCTAAGTGAGTGGACAAGAAGATGATAGATGAATCTAATATGAATGAGTGTGAAGTTATCTACATTTGCAGAAAAAAATCAGAAGTGAGTATTTCTTAAATGTTGAGATGCTGGACCTTGTTCATCAGTCACTAAAAGATAGCATGCAGGTGCAGCAAACAATTAGGAAGGTAAGTGATATGTTTGTCTTTATTGCAAGAAAACTTGAGTTCAGGGGTAAAGATATCCTGCTGTATTTGTACAAAGCTTTGGTGAGACAGTACTTGGAATATTGTACACAGTTTTGCTCTCCTTACCTAAGGAAGGATGTACTTACCATGGAGGGGATACAATGGAAGGTCACCAGATTAATCCTGAGAAGATTTATGTGAGTTTGAGGAACTCAGGCCTATATTCCCTAGCATTTCGAAGACTGAGAGGGGATCGCTAATGGCATCCAGGGATAGTGGGGGAAAAAGGTGCAGAGGTAGATGAATAGCCATGAACTGATTGAATGGTGGAGCAGGCTCAAACGGTCAAATGGCCTACTCCTGTTCCTATTTCCTTTGTTCCTAAACCCATGACCTCCGCCAACTAGACAGACAGGGGTAGTATTTGCATAGGAATATCGCAAAGAAAACCCAAAGAAACAAAGAACAGCACAGCACAGAGTAGGCCATTTGGTCCATCAAGCCTGCACTGGTATATGACATCTATCTAAATAAAAATCTTTTGCTCTATGTAGTCCTTATCCCTCTATTCTCTGATTATTCATTTATCTGTCAAGATGCCTCTTAAATGTTATTATACCTGTCTGGCAGTGCATTCCAGGCACTGACTGCCTTCTGTGTAAAATACCTGCCTTCACATGTTCTTTAAACTTTCCCCCTTTTATCTTAAACCAATGTCTCTTACTAATTGTCATTTCTACCCTGAGAAATGGTCTGAAATATAGCTATATATAGCTTGATGCACAAGTTATAATTGAACAGTATAGGCTTTTGTATGCATGACGTAACCTTAATCAATAACTGTGAGTGGATAGAGATAACTCCTGTATTTTTATTGGTGTATGTTAATTATTTGCAATCAAATTTGAAACTATAATTACTCTTTATTTCTGAATTCCTGCACTCTTACTAGTCTTGAAGATTTGGACAGAGTCTTGAGGCTACAGTATTAAGTCATCTTAAATCACTCTCTGACATTGTCTGGCTATTTGAGGGAAACAATAGTTTTAAATACAACAAGAAAAACGTTGTGACAACCCCATGACATATTTTATCTCCTCCACTGGGCTAAAGTGGTGATATTGCTTTAGTTTTGCACCTTTCTATTTTGGGCAGCTTTGAGAAAGGGAAAGATATCAGTAATTTTGTTGCTCTGTGTTTAGTTGATGTGCCTGCCAAAGATGAATATCTCACAGGTATGTAAAGAGAGCAAGAAGTCAGTGCGAGGCTGGTTTCATTGAAACCATGTACGGATGAGGTATCTGAACATTAGTTGTGAGTCTTGAGTCCCAGTGGATGCTGAGAGGTGAGTAAAGGGGCATTGAGCAGCGTGAGAAATAATTTTAAGTATATTTATCTGTGTCACAGGTAGGTTTCCATTAACACTGCAATGAAGTTACCGTGAAAATCCTGTATTTACCACAGTCCGGCGTCTGTTCGGGTGCACTGAGGGAGAATTTAGCATGGCCAATGCAGCTAACCAGAACTGTTAGCCAGGACTGTGGGATGAAACCGGGGCACCTGGAGGAAACCCATGCAGACATGGGAAGAATGTGCAAACTCCACACACAATAAGAAGTTTCACAACACCAGTCCAACCAGTTTATTTGATAGTAATCCCACAAGCTTTCGGAAACAGTCCATTTCTGAAAAGTTTGTGGGATTACTATCAAATAAACTGGTTGGACTTAAACCTGGTGTTGTGAGCCTTCTTACTGTGTTTACCCCAGTCCATCGCCGGCATCTCTACATCAAATTCCATCAAAAGCCGGGAATCAGACCAGGTCACTGTGAGGCAGCAGTGCTAACTACTGAGCCACTATGCCATCCATTGGATGGTGTGGAATGGATGGTGTGGTAGGTTTGAGGTGCTTTTTGAAGATACATTCACAGCTTGCATGAGATCATTAAACTTATTCTGACACCTTAGGACCAGATTCTGGGTTGCCACCTTCCAGCTCTTCATGCCGGTGAGGTCATATAGCATAGCAGTACAGCTGCTATGAGTTTCCTGGCAGCACGGGTGAAGTTAATGGAAAATCACATTGACAGCAGAAGGAACATAAGATCCCACTGCCAGCCAACGGTGCGCCACTTCCCATCGCTAAGAAAAATGATGCGAGGAGACCAAAGGATCCCAGTGTGGGAATTCACCTCCCTGGCCAAATGCTACCATTTACTTCAAGAGTGAGTCTTGAGTTTCTACTGGTCCACCTGTGAAAGTATGGTATCTCTTGTCCTGTCAACCTCAATTTTTTTGGAATCCATTTTTTGGACATGTACACCACTGGCTGGCCAGCATTTATTGCCCATCCCTAGTTGCCTGAGGGCAACTGAGAGTCAGTCATATTGTTGTGGCTCTGGAGTCACTTATAGGACGTATAGAAAAGGGCAGCGTGGACAAGTTGGGCCGAAGAGCCTGTTTCCATGCTGTAAACCTCTATGACTCTATGACTGATGAGTTTTCCTGACAATCAAAAACAGTCATCAGTAGATTCATAATTACAGCTATTTTTTGTTGAATTCAAGTTTCACCATCTGACACGGTGGGATTCAAATCTGTGTCCCCAGAATATAAATTAGCATTCTGGACTAATTAATCTATCAATGAGTGTCTGGAACAAGCTGTCAGAGGTAGTAGTAGAGTACAATTTTGTCTTTTATAAAATATTTAGATAGTTACATGGGTAAGATGGGTATAGAAGGATATGAGCCAAATGCGGGCAATTGGGACAAACTCTAAAAAAAGGGCAGCGTGGACAAATTGGGCCAAAGGTCCCGTTTCTATGCTGTAAACCTCTATGATTCTACATTTCTAATAATACTATTACGCCATGGCCTTCCCATTAATAACTACGGTCCACAATGTTGCTCCATGAACCGTGTTGCTCTTTGTCCTATTTGCCTTCTGCTCAATTGCAGCGTTAAGAGCAGAAGGATCCTGGTGCAGCTTTAAGAGGGACAGACTGCCTTTAAGAGCTGGAGGCAGGTTAGAAAATGCATTAACCTGGCATGCTGTTGGGGCCCCGAGGGTTTCAGTCAGCTAGCTGGACAGGTCATGCATTGTGATTCCGGTGCCTGAGAACGGATGTGAATAATTTTTAGCTGCTGTGTCCAACACTTCAAAGGGCAGAAGACAGTGAAACATCAACTCACTGAAGACCCAACAAACAGCAGTGAGCTTTGAACTGAAAAAGAAAAATGACCTCAGGACTATCAAATTAGTCTTGAAAGCTCTGGTGGGCCATCGTAAAAATTGAATGTGTAATTCTGAAAGGCTTTATTACATTACAGAACAGAAGTGGGGTGGGGAGATGGAGGGTTGCCCGTATAAACTAATGGTTGTCTGAAGAAAAATCAAAGCAAACTAAGGGACTAGTACATAAGCTGAATGACTCCGAGCATGATATCTGCCGGATAATCCACTGTAATTTTCACAATAATGTTTTTGAACAATTTTAAAATCTATGAAAAACTCTGGGGAATAATTATAGCGGATTGAATAGCTGCTGACATGTTGATTATCCCTCAACTGGCTATGTGTTTATAGCTGTCAGTGTTTGTAAGATTGCTTTTGTAAGATAATATATAGCTCCCTTAAACACAGTGAAAACTGTCTTGCCATCTTAACCCTGCCAGGACCGAGCCTGCACTGCCAAAGATGATTTGCTGGAAACTTGATTTGATTTGGTTAGATTTGATTTATTATTATCACATGTATTAGTATACAGTGAAAAGTATTGTTTCTTGCACGCTGTAGTGACAAAGCATACCATTCATAGAGAAGGAAAGGAGACAGTGTAGAACATAGTGTTACAGTCATAGCTAGGGTAAGAGAAAGATTAACTTATTGCGAGGTAGGTCCATTCAAAAGTGTGACAGCAGCAGGGAAGAAGCTATTCTTGAGTCAAAGAACAAAGAACAAAACAGCACGGGAAATAAGCCCTTTGGCCCAACGAGCCCGCGCCGCCACCCCGATGTTCCCACCTCTACCCGTGATCCCTGTCTATGTTTATAGATCTATGGATTAAAAACCAAATTTGTGACAATTTAGGGAGAATTTGTTTTGCCAATTAGCCTAAAAGCACATCTTTGGGATGTGGGAGGAAACTGGAGCACCTGGAGAAAACCTATGCAAGCACGGGGAGAATGGTCAAACTCCCACAGACACAGGCCCAAATCCATGTATCCGCACAGCACAGCGATAGCCACTGAGCTGTCGTGTTGCCCATCAAATGGTCCAGGTCAAGCGTATACTAACGACACGAAGCACTAGGATACTCTCGAAAAAAAAAATCCAAGAGCAGCCCTCTCACGACCCATCGCGTGTATGCCCCTTGTTAGACAACATAGTGGACGAAAGCACCTGTAGGATAAAAACCAGTACATCAATATCATCATCTATTTACACACTTCCCAGGGACTCCCAAGGCTCATGATCCCTATTTTAAATCAGTTTTCTATACCCCTCCATTCCCATTCTGTTCATGTGCCCATCTAAGTATTTCTTAAATAACTCCAGAGTGACTGCCTCCACCACTTTACTTGGCAGCGCATTCCATACCCCCACCACCCTCTGTGTGAAAAAACTCTCTCTAGCATCCAAATTATACCTTACCCCCCTCACCCTAAGTCCATGACCCCTCGTGCCATTCGAGTCCATCCTAGGAAAAAGCTTAACCCTGAGTCAGTTGGTATGTGACCTCAGATTTTTTTATGTCTTTTTCCCTACTGAGAAAGGCGGAAGAGAGAATGTCCGGGGTGCGTGGCATCCTTAATTATGCTAGTTGTTTTGCCAAGACAGTGGGAAGTGTAGACAGATGGGAGGCTGGTTTGCCTGATGGATTGGGCTTCACTCACCACTCTTCTTAATTTCCTGCTATCTTTGCGAGTTCAGGTCTCTTGGAGTCTAGAGTGTGAAGGCCGCAACTCTGGTGGCATTTTCCTGGTCTGCAGAGTGGCTTTCAGGGCATTTTCCTGAACAGTGGGAACGGGTATAGGGAATGCTCCAGCTCTGGAACTGCAGCGCCAACCGCAAGTCCCATGTAGTCACCTGGTTCTAGGTCAGCTTCAGATTTGGTGTCTCCAGGGTCCTAAGGATTGCCAAATCTGTAAGCGATTGAATGAAAACACAAAGAGTTTAAGAGAGATAGAATTAAGTTTTAGTAGCACAGAATGGGAGTAAAAGATATAATTAGGAGGTATGCTGGGCAAAATCACCTTACTCCAGCACCATCTTGGGAGGAAATAAAGTGACTTAGTGAGTCCTGAGTTCTGGCTTGTTATGGAAGGAATCATTGAATCCCCACAGTGCAGAAGGAGGCTATTCAGCCCATCGAACTTGCACCGTCCACAATCCTACCGCCATAACCGTACATATTTAACCAATACATGTCACTGTAGGGGCAACTTAGAATGGCCAATTAACCTAACCTCCACATATTTGGAGTGTGGGAGGAAACCCACGCAGACACGGGGAGAATATGCAGACTCCGCACAGGCAGTGACCCGAGCCGGGCATTGTGCCGCCCCTAAATTTTCACTCCGTGTCTGGGAACTGAATCCAGGCTGTGGCAGCAGCGAGAATGCGGAATTCTAATCGCTCGGCCATCAGGGTTAATGTGTTTGCTTTGACTGAACAAAGAGCAAATCCTTTTGTCTGCTTCCTGCGGATGGTATTTTTGATGGGAGCCTGAATTTTCAGGATGGCAAGTATTCAGTGTCCATCAACCTGACCATCGATGGGGAACACATCGCTCGCTGGCTCTGCCATTTTACACTCAATCGAGCTTTGATTGTCGGCAGAGGGGTGGAGGGACAGAGGAGGAATATTCCAAGCTGGGGCTTTGGTAAGAGAAGACACATCCACCAGTGATGGAGAAAGTAAAACTGGGAGTGCAGAGGAGGTCAGAATTAGAGGAACACAGATATCTCAGAGCTTGATGAGAACGTAAAGGCAGTGAAGGGATGGGTCAAGGAAGGATTTGAAAACAAAGAGAATTTTTTTAAAAACAAAGCCATTGCCAAATTGTCCAACAATATGATTCAGTAAGCACATGGGTGGGAAATGGAGGGGTGGAATTTTCCAGCCCCGTCCGCCACGGGAATCATAACAGATGGGACATGCAAAGTCCGATGACCTCAGTGGGATTTTCCACACTTGGTCTTTGAACGGGTTAGGATGTGAGCAAAGGAACTTTGGATGAGCTTGAGTTAATAGAGAATGGAAGATAGGGATCGAGTGGGTGGGCTTTGGAATGGTAAAATGTGGAGTTAATGAAAGATGTGGATGAGGGTTTTAGCAGCAGGCAAGCTGAGCCAAAGAAGTCACCAGGCTAACCCATCTGTTGAAGCAACTTGTAATCAAGGGACCTGGGGATAAAATAGCTCAGTGGCACAGTGGTTAGCACAGCTGCCACACAGTGCCAGGGACCTGGGTTCAATTCCAGACTCAGGTCACTGTCTGTGAGGAGTCTGCATGTTCTCCCCGTGTCTGCCTGGGATTCTCCCGGGTGCTCTGGTTTCCTCCCACAGTTCAAAGATGTGCAGGTTAGGCTGATTGGTAATGCTAAATTGACTCTAGTGTCAGGGCATTAACAGGATAAATATTTGGAGTTACAGCACAGATGGGATTGTTGTCGGTGCAGAACCAGTGGGCTGAATGGCCTCCTCTGTAATGTAGGAATTCTCTGATAGCATCTGTGGAGACATCCTCAATCACTCAGCACTTAACAGCTAACGCATAAAAGGTGTAGGAAATAAAGAAGACCAATGACGAGAAGAACATCTCCAAATCCATGCCTGTTTGATTTGCTTTGATTTGATTTATTATTGTCAAATGTATTGGGATACAGTGAAAAGTATTTTTTCTTGTGCACTATATGGACAAAATATACCCTTCATAGAGAAGGGAAGAAGAGAGTGCAGAATATAGTGTAACAGTCATAGCTAGGGTTAGAGAAAGATCAATTCTGTTCAAAAGTCTGATGGTAAAAAAGCGAGCTTTCAACACTCTTGTGTCTTCCTCAGGCAAGTGCAGTGTTCTCTGCACTTGCCTGAGGAAGACACAAGAGTGTTGAAAGCTCGCTTTTTTACTATCAAATAAATCGGTTGGATTAATAATTGGTGTTGCTAAATTCTTACTGAGTTCTTACCACCCCAATCCAACGCCGGCACCTTTACATCAAAAGTCTGATGGCAGCAGAGATGAAGCTATTGTTGAGTCAGATTTCTGTATGTTTTTCCCAATGTAATAAGGTGATAGAGAGAATGTTTGGGGTATGTGGGGTCCTTAATTATGTTGACTGCTTTGCTGAGGCAGTGGGAAGTGTAGACAGAGTCAATGGATGGGAGGCTGGGTTGCGTGATGGATTGGGCTTCATTCACGACTGTTTGTAGTTTCTTGCAGTTATCTAGAAGGATGGCCTTACCGCCCAATTTGATGGCAGACTTTTACACAGTGCAAACTCCTCGCTGTCATTGGTGATTTGCTAGTGTTTCCGAGAGCAGTTTGGCTGGATATTCTTCTAATTCTTCACTAAGGTCCTCTAGGAATTGCAAACTGACCTGCAAGATTGCAGCTATTGGTCTGGTGGCAAGGCATTACTCACCCTATAAATGAAAAGATTTCTAACTGTCTTGCTTAAGCCGTGGTGGCGCAGTGGCACTGCTGCCTCACAATGCCAGAGAGCCGGATTCGATTCCAGTCTCAGGTGACTGTCTATGTGGAGTCTGCACGTTCTCCCCATGTCTGCGTGGGTTTCCTCCAGGTGCTCCAGTTCCCTCCCATACTCCAAAGATGTGTGGGTCAATTGATTGGCCTACCTCTGCTTCTAGTTTCTATTTTGGAGGATGCAGGGTACACAAAACTCCGTGAGACTGGAAGATTTTACCGTTGGAAAACACAGAGCAAAGGGGGACTGGAAAATTCAAGTCTATGAAACTGTCATGAAAACCCATCTGGTTCACTAACATCGTTTTGTATGTGATTCCAGACCCACAGCGAAATGTTGGCCTAGAAAGCCATTTAGCTCGGGGGCAATCAGGGATGGGCAACAAATGATAACTCAGTCAGTAATGCCCATGAATGAATTAAAAAACAAGTAAGAGGAGAGTAGATTAGTACATGAGAAAGGAAGCACTTGGAATGCATGGAGATAGGATTGGATGAAATAGGAAAGTGGGAGGCTAGTATGGAGTTCCAATTCTAGTGTAGACCAGTTGGGCCAAATGGCCTGTTTCTGTGCTGGACTTTCCATGTAATACAAAACAACTCATGATATTTTTAGAGCAGACATCCCTTATCCTCATTCCGCTCCCCTTCTGGGGGAATTTTAAATGCTAAGCTTGGAATTTTACCATGCGGCTCTCCACAGGAATTGGAGCAGGCAAGGAGCGGACCATGGAAAGGTCTATTGCTCTTCAGGATTTTACAATTCGGGTCAAGCATGGGGGTAAAACTCTGCCCTCCAAGCGGGTGGGGTTGAGTTAGCATCCGTTGTTAAAATGCAAACTCCCTTCCTCTTACTGGGTTTAACAGGAGCGAGAATCGGTCGGCTTAACCCACTCTTGAGTGGCAAATCGCCAGCCCATAGATTTGAATCAGATTGGCAGCCTCTGATTTAAGTTGCCCTTCAGGTTCTCAAGTCTTGGGAAACATATCAGCACAAGGGAGATGGGGCAAGCTGATGGGTGGAGTTAAACACCTTCACAGTATTGCAAGGAGAAGTAGGGAAAGTTTCTGTCTGGCCTTTCTAAGTTTTGAACGCCCCAACGTGGACATCCTTTTCCACACTGGGGCCGTGCAACTTACAGCGGAACTTGATACACTAGTAATCTACCAAATGACTAAGTAAGGCAGCATCAAATTTCCCTTGCTATTGCCCACAATTATATAGTCAGTTGTAATTACTGTCAGCTTAAGGCCTGTCGTAACCTTTTACCAATCAGAGCCTGCTCGATAATCTGAGCACAAGGATATTAACTGGATTTAATTTAGTTAAAATCCAATAGGAAAAAACACAATATGATTGGGTAAATTGCCACCACCACATTATTACAAAGACCTTTGAAATGCCTTGTGGATGTGCCTTGCTGAGGGGCAGGTGGGAGGGCGGGACGAGGTGGGAAGAGCCCTTGAACAGGATTTAAGATGAACTACCTCGCAAAATTTGGGTTTCTGAAACAAATTAAGTGTCCCGGAAAGGCCAAGTGTGGTGTCAGCAGTAGAAACAAATTATTCTCTCTGTTGTGTGATAATTGAGAGGAAAGAAAATGGGAATAGATAGGCGAGGGGCTGGTTACAGTTCTGGGGTGTGATGGATGAACCTGGAACTGCAGCGAAGCAAAAAAAAAACATTGATTGAATTTTAATGTAGCTTTCCTAATGACAACCACTCACATGGAAGAGTTCAGTCTTAAAATTAGATAATAGCCTTCTTGCCCGTTCAGTTGTTAATATTCAGTAACCATTCTGAATTCCATTACTCTATCAATCTGTCTTTTGTGACGTGAAGGTGAAACTGTTATTTTGTTTGATTTGATTTATTATCATCGCATAAAGTTCATTCATTAGTCACAAATAAGCTTGCATTAACGCTGCAATGTAGTTACTGTGAAAATTCCTTCGTTAATACGCTCCGGCGCCTGTTCGGGTGCACTGAGGAGAATTTAGCACGGCCGATGCACCTAACCGGCATATCTATCGGGCCGAGGGAAGAAACTGGAGCAACTGCAGGAAACCCACGCAGACACGAGGAGAATGTGCAGACTCTGCACAGACAGTGACCAAAGCCAGGAATCAAACACATGTCCCTGGTGCTGTAAGTGCTAACCACTGTGCCTATGCGTTAGTATGAATGAAAAGTATTGTTTCTTGCACACTATACAGACAAAACAAACCGTTCATAGAGAAGGAAAAGAGAGGGTGAAGAATGTGGTGTTACAGTCATAGCTAGGGTGTAGAGAAAGATCAACTTAATATAATGTAGGTCTATTCAAAAGTCTGATGGCAGCAGGGAAGAAGCTGTTCTTGAGTCGGTTGATCCGTAATCTCAGACTTTTGTATCTTTTCCCGAAAGAAGAAAGTGGAAGAGAGAATGTTCGGAGTGCAAATGGGATGATTGGAGTGTCATTCTAAGAGGGCTTGACAGGTTAGATGCGAAAGGCAATCTTTCCCCTGGCTGGAGGGCCAAGAATAGAAACAGAAGATGCTGCAGATAGTCGGTCTCTCTGGTGGCATCTGTGGAGAGAGAAAAATGTTTCCAGTCGAACATGATTCAACATAAAATATTGGAAGGAATTCTGCAATCTTGGGACAAAGTCCAGTGTGGTGTGGGAGCTTGGAATGTTTCCCATTGCGGAGGTCGGCAGGAAATCATGCCAATTCTACCAGCCCTGACCTCATTAATTATGCAGGTGTTTTGCGCTGTATTTCATAGAACATAGAACATAGAACATTACAGCACAGAACAGGCCCTTTGGCCTTCGATGTTGCGCCGACCAATATAAAAAGCAATGCCCCTCCAAACTAAACCATTCCCTTCTCTTCCATATACTTATCAACTAACCTCTTAAACGCCACCAAACTTGGCGCATCTACAACTGCTGCAGGCAGGGCATTCCACTCCCGAACCACCCTTTGGGTAAAGAACCTACCTCTGATATCCGTCCTATAACTATCACCCCTTAATTTAAAGCTGTGTCCCCTCGTGCTAGCTTTCTCCATCCTAGGAAAAAGGCTATCACTGTCCACCCTATCTAAACCTCTAATCATCTTATATGTTTCAATAAGGTCCCCTCTTAGCCGCCTCCTTTCTAACGAAAACAACCTCAAATCCCTCAGCCTCTCTTCATAAGACCTGCCCTCCATACCAGGCAACATCCTGGTAAACCTCCTCTGTACCCTCTCCAATGCCTCCACATCTTTCTTATAATGTGGGACCAGAACTGCACACAATACTCCAAGTGCGGCCGCACTAGAGTTTTGTACAGTTGCAACATGACGTTGCGGCTCCGAAATTCAATCCCCCTACCAATAAAAGCCAAGACTCCATATGCCTTCTTAACAACCTTCTCGACTTGACTGCCTACTTTCAGGGATCTATGCACATACACACCAAGATCCCTCTGTTCATCTAGACTACTAAGAATCCTACCATTTGCCCTATACTCTACACATTTATTATTTCTGCCATAGTGCATTACCTCACACTTTTCCACATTAAACTCCATTTGCCACCTCTCGGCCCAGCTCTGCAACTTGTCCAAGTCCCTCTGCAAACTATAACACCCCTCTTCACTATCTACCACTCCACCGACTTTAGTGTCATCTGCAAATTTACTAATCCATCCTTCAATACCCTCATCCAGATCATTTATAAAAATTACAAACAGCAGGGGCCCCAAAACAGACCCCTGAGGTACACCACTTGTCACCGAACTCCACGATGAATATCTCCCATCAACCACCACTCTCTGTCTTCTATCTGCTAGCCAATTCCTAACCCAATTAGCTAAATCACCCTCTATCCCATACATCTGCATTTTCTGCAGAAGTCTTCCATGGGCCACCTTATCAAACGCCTTACTAAAGTCCATATATACCACATCAACCGCCTTACCCCCATCCACCTCTTTGGTCACTTTTTCAAAAAACTCAATGAGGTTAGTAAGGCACGACCTACCCTTCACAAAACCATGCTGACTATCTCCAATCAATTCATTACTCTCTAAATAACTATAAATCCTATCCCTAATTATTCTCTCCAATACTTTGCCCACAACAGAAGTAAGACTCACTGGCCTATAATTCCCTGGAAGGTCTCTCTTCCCCTTCTGAACAACGGGACCACATTCGCTATCCTCCAGTCCTCCGGAACCACACCCGTAACCAACGACGACCTGAAGATCAGAGCCAGAGGCTCTGCAATCTCCTCTCTTGCCTCCCAGAGAATCCTAGGGTAAATCCCGTCCGGCCCAGGGGACTTATCCAACTTCAAACCCTCGAGAATATCTAGCACATCCTCCCTATCTACTTCGATACCTTCCAGTTTGCTACCCTGTACCTCAGTGTTCTCCATAACTACATTTACATCACCCTGCGTGAATACCGAAGAGAAATATTTATTCAGTACCTCTCCAATCTCCTCAGGCTCCACGCACAACTTCCCACTGCTGTCTATGACTGGCCCTAATCTTGCCCTAACCAATCTTCTATTCTTAACATATCTAAAGAAAGCTTTAGGATTCTCCCTAATCCTATCAGCCAAAGTCTTCTCATGTCCTCTCTTTGCTCTCCTCAATTCCCTCTTTAGCTCCCTCCTGGCTAATCTATAGCTATCCAATGCACTAACCGAGCCTTCAATCCTCATTTCCTGGGGAGGTAGGCCTGATGTCTCGTAGTCCATCATCCTAACTGGGTGTCATATCGAAAAGACAATCAACATCATTAACTCATTATTGCAGATCATAACTCATTGGTCATAGAATCCTTACAGTGCAAAATGAGGCCTTCTGGCCCATCGAGCCTGCACTGACAACAATCCCACCCAGGACCTATCCCCATAACCCCATATATTTATCTTGCTAATCCTCCTGATACTAAAGGGAAATTTAGCATGGCCAATCCACCTAACACACACATCTTCAGAGTGTGGGAGGAAACCGGAGCACCCAGAGGAAACCCATGCAGACACGAGGAGAGCATGCAGACTCCATACAGACTGCAATCCAAGCTGGGAATCGAACTTGGCCTCTTGGTGCTGTGAGTCAGCAGTGCTAACGCTGTGCCGCCAGTTCTCATACTATATTTTGTTCTTTGTCCTGATGGAAGAAGGTGGAAGAGAGTATGTCTGAGATGTGTGGTGTCCCTGATTATGCTGGCTGCTGTTCCGAGGCAGGGGGAAGTGCAGACCGATTCAATGGGTGGGAGGCTGGTTTGCCTGATTGACTGGGCTTCATTTGTGACCGTTTGTAGTTGCGGTCTTGGGCAGAGTAGGAGCCATACCAAACTGTGATACAACTAGAAAGGATGCTTTCTATTGTCCATCTGTGAAAGTAGATGAGAGGCATACCAGACATGCTGAATTTCCTTAGCTCCCTGAGAAAGTAGAGGCATTGATGGGCTTTCTTAACTATAGTACTGGTGTGGAGGGACAAAGATAGTTTCTCCGTGTTCAAATCACCAACAGTCTGTCCTGAACACCTAGAAACTTGAAGCTCTTGACCATTTCCACTCCTACTTCTCCTATTGAACTGTTGGAGAAACCTTTAGAACTCATGCATGAATTGTTACATTATGTTAAGCTTATAGAAGCATGTAAAAACATAGAAGATAGGAGCAGGAGCAGGTCGATGGGCCATTGGCCCCTTTGAGCCTGTTCCACCATTCATTACAACCATGGCTGATCGTCCAACCTAATCCTGATCTTTCTCTTCACCCTATCTGTAACTGTAACATTATACTCTTCACCGTCTCCTTTTCTTCTCCTTAATCTACTCTATGAACAGTATGCTTTTGCCTGTGTAGCTCACAAGAAATAATATCTTTCACTGTATCACAGCACATGTGATAATAATAAATAACATCAAATCTTCTTAATTTCTGAAATCATCTAAGTTACCTTCCCTTTCTCATTCCTTATCCACCTTTTTGATTCCTACACTATGGTTGTTGTACTATGAATGGGAGCACAGTGACTAATAATGGAACTGTTCCTTTAATACCATTGCCTGCATCAGTCTTCAGGCAGAAAACCAACTGGTTTGTGGCTCGCCTTTCCCAATGGATATCCTAATGTAGCTGTTAATAATCACCTTCCTCGCACTTTAATACAAGCTTTTACAGATGCACTATAGAAAGCATTCTTTCTGGTTGTATCAACTGGTTTGTGGCTCACCTTTCCCAATGGATATCCCAATGTAGCTGTTAATAATCACCTTCCTCGCACTTTAATACAAGCTTTTACAGATGCACTATAGAAAGCATTCTTTCTGGTTGTATTACAGCTTGGTATGGCTCCTGCTCTGCCCAGGACAGCAAAGAACTACAAAAGGTTGCGAATGTAGCCCAAATTATCTCGTAAACCAGCCTCCCATCCATTGCCTCTGTCTACACTTCCCATTGCCACGGCAAAGCAGCCAGCATAATTAAGGACCTCAAGTACTCCAGATATTCTGTCTTCTACCTTCTTCCTTTGGGAAAAAGATACAAAGGTCTGAGATCCATGTACCAACCGACTCAAGAACAGCTTCTTTCCTGCTGTTGTCAGACTTTAGAATGGATCTAACTCGCATTAAGTTGACCTTTCTCTACACCCTAGCTACGACTGTAACACTACATTCTGCACTCTCTTGTTTCCTTCTCTATGAATGGCATGCTTTGTCTGTATAGCACGCAAAAAACAATACTTTTCACTGTATGTTAGTATATGTGACAATAATAAATCAACTCAAAGAACTCCTAATGTATTGAATTGTACCACAATACAATCCCACTATGGATCTGAATGACTGATTTGAAAGAAAAATGATGATGAAGATAAGCTTCAACGATACGTGGGTTAGGTTGATTGGCCGTGCTAAATTGTAGTGTTAAGGGAATTAGCAGGGTAAATGTGTGGGGTTATGGGAATTGGGCCTGGGTATGATTGTGATCAGTGCAGACTTGATGGGCCAAATGGCCTTTTCTATACTGTCAGGATTCTATGATGTGCCATTCTTCTCTTTGATTCAAGATGCTTCAATGTCATGATCGACATTGGTAACCACCCAGAGAGCAGAACAGGCATAATATATGCCATTATTGATTTGATGGAAAGCCATGGGATTAAAAAAACCATTTCTGTCATCTCAGCGATTTATCTGAAGCGTTGCACAGGTGGATTTACTCTTTGAATGCCAGACCACAACTGTTTCATAGGAAAGGAGGCTATGTACAGGGATACTGGGCTCAAAGTGAAGCCTTTAAATGAAAAATGAATGTTAGTATGGCAGACACAGCCAGATATACCATCGATTTCAATAGGAGGGAATGTTGGTGTCAGCAACTGATTTGAATGGAGTAGTTTAATCACAGTGAAATGCTTATTTCCATTATGAATGAGAGGCATTCATTTTAAAATAGACATTTTTGCATCTTTCAGACCTCATTCTCGGCCTAGACTAACTGACCTTGAATTTATTATTGGCAAGAACATAGTAATAGGACTGGGAACACGATGGTATTATTGCTAGACTATTAATCCAGAAACTCAGCTTATGTAATGTGTTGTAACGATGAGTAGAGGGATCATATAGAGTAGCGAGGATATATAAAGTGTTGTAATGATGAGCAGACGGTCATGTAGGGTATTGTAATGGTGAGCAGAAGGGTCATGTAGAGTGTTGTAATGGTGACTAGAAGGGATATGTAGAATGTTGGAATGGTGAGCAGAGAGGGGTCATTAGAATGTTGTAATGATGAGTAGAGGGGTCATGTAGAGTGTTGTAACGATGAGAAGAGGGATCATGTAGAGTGTTGCAATGGTGAGCAGAGGCGTCATGTAGAGTGTTGTAATGGTGAGCAGAGATCATGTAGAGTGTTGTAATGGTGAGCAGAGGTCATGTAGAGCGTTGTAATGGTGAGCAGAAGGATCATGTAGAGTATTGTAATGGTGAGCAGAAGGATCATGTAGAGTGTTGTAATGGTGAGCAGAGGGATGATGTAGAGTGTTGTAATGGTGAGCAGAGGTCATGTAGAGCGTTGTAATGGTGAGCAGAAGGATCATGTAGAGTATTGTAATGGTGAGCAGAAGGATCATGTAGAGTGTTGTAATGGTGAGCAGAGGGATGATGTAGAGTGTTGTAAGCAGAAGGATCATGTAGCGTGTTGTAATGGTGAGCAGAGGGTCATGTAGAATATTGTAATGGTGAACAGAGGTCATGTAGAATATTGTAATGGCAAGCAGAGGGATCATGTAGAGTGTTGTAGTGGTGAGCAGAGGGATCATGTAGAGTATTGTAATGGTGAGCAGAGGAGTCATGTAGAGTATTGTAATGGTGAGCAGAGGAGTCATGTAGAGTATTGTAATGGTGAGCAGAAGGATCATGTAGAGTGTTGTAATGGTGAGCAGAGGGATCATGTAGAGTGTTGTAAACAGAAGGATCAGGTAGCGTGTTGTAATGGTGAGCAGAGGGTCATGTAGAATATTGTAATGGTGAACAGAGGTCATGTAGAATGTTGTGATGGTGAGCAGAAGGATCATGTAGAGTGTTGTAATGGTGAACAGAGGTCATGTAGAATATTGTAATGGCAAGCAGAGGGATCATGTAGAGTATTGTAATGGTGAGCAGAGGAGTCATGTAGAGTATTGTAATGGTGAGCAGAGGAGTCATGTAGAGTATTGTAATGGTGAGCAGAAGGATCATGTAGAGTTTGTAATGGTGAGTAAAGGGGCTTATGACATTTTGCTCTGGTTATTGTTGAAAGGAGAGCTATTGATGAAACCTTTCATCACACACTCATCAGGACAAACATAAGAATGCCAAATTTTGAACAGACAGAGAAATTCATTCTACAGGAAAAAAGGATCTTGATTGGTTGGCCAGTTAACACGGGGCCAGGTGTTACCATGGGGAAAGGAATGGGGAACTATAGGTCCCCTAATGTCCCAGGTGATTAAAAAGAAGACACAAG
This sequence comes from Sphyrna mokarran, assembly GCA_024679065.1. NCBI lineage: Eukaryota > Metazoa > Chordata > Chondrichthyes > Carcharhiniformes > Carcharhinidae > Sphyrna > Sphyrna mokarran. The sequence continues at coordinate 45,026,831 of JAGIQG010000018.1, forward strand.
CTTGAACGTATTTCTTTAATTTGCAAAGAGTAATTAATTAATTAATTAATTTGCAATTCTGACAAGTGTAACTGCATACTTTATATTATTGGTTAGTGAAGCTCTTGGCACACTAGGGATTGTTCTGTAAGTCGCGGAATCAAATCTAACCTCAGACACCGGTAGGGATATGGGGGTAGGGTCTGGATGGGATTGTGGTTGGTACAGACTTGATAGGCTGAATGGCCTCTTTCTGTGCTGCAGGGTTTCTATGTTCTATTCCGTTAAAGTCAAAATACTGCAGATGCTGGGATCTGAAACAAAAACAGAAAGTGCTGGAAAATCTCAGCAGGCCTGACAGCATCTGTGGAGAGAGAATAGAGCAGATAGAACATAGAACATAGAACATTACAGCACAGAACAGGCCCTTCGGCCTTCGATGTTGTGCCGACCAAAATAAAAAGCAATGCCCCCCAAACTAAACCATTCCCTTCTCTTCCATATACTTATCAATTAACCTCTTAAACGCCACCAAACTTGGCGCATCTACAACAGCTGCAGGCAGGGCATTCCACTCCCTAATCACTCTTTGAGTAAAGAACCTACCTCTGATATCCGTCCTATAACTCATACCCCTTAATTTAAAGCTGTGTCCCCTCGTGCTAGCTTTCTCCATCCTAGGAAAAAGGCTATCACTGTCCACCCTATCTAAACCTCTAATCATCTTATATGCTTCAATAAGATCCCCTCTTAGCCGCCTCCTTTCTAACGAAAACAACCTCAACTCCTTCAACCTCTCTTCATAGGACCTGCCCTCCATACCAGGCAACATCCTGGTAAACCTCCTCTGTACCCTCTCCAATGCCTCCACATCTTTCTTATAATGTGGGGACCAGAACTGCACACAATACTCCAAGTGCGGCCGCACTAGAGTTTTGTACAGTTGCAACATGATGCTGCGGCTCCTAAATTCAATCCCCCTACCAATAAAAGCTAAGACTCCATATGCCTTCTTAACAACTTTATCCACTTGACTGCCTACTTTCAGGGATCTATTGACACATACACCAAGATCCTTCTGTTCCTCAACACTATTAAGAGCCCTACCATTAGCCCTATACTCTACACATTTATTGTTCCTGCCAAAGTGCATTACCTCACACTTTTCCACATTAAACTCCATTTGCCACCTCTCGGCCCAGCTCTGCAACTTGTCCAAGTCTCTCTGCAAACTATAACACCCCTCTTCACTATCTACCACTCCACCGACTTTAGTGTCATCTGCAAATTTACTAATCCATCCTTCAATACCCTCATCCAGATCATTTATAAAAATTACAAACAGCAGGGGCCCCAAAACAGACCCCTGAGGCACACCACTTGTCACCGAACTCCACGATGAATATCTCCCATCAACCACCACCCTCTGTCTTCTATCTGCCAGCCAATTCCTAATCCAATTAGCTAAATCACCCTCTATTCCATACATCTGCATTTTCTGCAGAAGTCTTCCATGGGCCACCTTATCAAACGCCTTACTAAAGTCCATATATACTACATCAACCGCCTTACCCCCCTCCACCTCTCTGGTCACTTTCTCAAAAAACTCAATGAGGTTAGTAAGGCATGACCTACCCTTCACTAAACCATGCTGACTATCCCCAATCAATTCATTTCTCTCTAAATAACTATAAATCCTATCCCTAATAATTCTCTCCAATACCTTGCCCACAACAGATACTTCTGGTCTGGATGACCCTGCGTCGGAGTTGAGGCTCTGTTTTGCAAGTGCGAGCAGAATTAAACCACTCAGCCCATCAAGTCTGCTCTGCCATTGAATCATGGCTGATATTTTCCTCACCCCCATTCTCCTGCCTTTTCCTCATAACCCCTGATCGCCTTATTAGTCAAAAACCTATCTGGCTCTGTCTTAAAGACATTCAATGACTTGGCCTCCATGGCTTTCTGCGGCAAAGAGTTCCCCAGGTTCACCACTCTCTGGCTGAAGAAATTCTTTCTCGTTTCTGTTTTAAAGGATTGTCCTTTAAACCTGAGATTGTGCTGTTTGGTTATAAGGTAAATAAGAGTCCAATTAAGACCAAAGTTCAAAGGCTAACTGGAATTTCCTTTACTGCCAAGCCGGATGAGGTTGGTCTGGATTCCCAACTGAGGGAGGGTGTTAGACCATTGACCATAGAACATTACAGCGCAGTACAGGCCCTTTGGCCCTTGATATTGCGCTGAACAGTGGAACCAATCTAATGACCCTCTAACGTAAACTATTCCAATGTTACCCATATGCCTATCCACTGACCATTTGAATGGCCTTAAACTTGGCAAATCCACAACTGCTGCATGCAGGGCATTCCACGCCCTTACTAGCTCTGAGTAAAGAACCTGACATCTCTGACATCTGTCCTATAATTACCACCCCTCAATTTAAAGCTATGCCCCCTCGTGTTAGCCATCACCATATGAGGAAAAAGGCTCTCATTGTCCACCCTATCTAACCCTCTGATCATCTTCTATGCCTCAATTAGGTCACCTCTTAATCTTCTTCTCTCTAATGAAAATAACCTCCAAGTCCCTGAGCCTTTCCTCATAAGACATTCCCTCCATACCAGGCAACATGCTGGTAAACCTCCTTTGCACCCTTTCCAAAAGCCTCCACATTTTTCTTATAATGCAGTGAACAGAACTATATGCAATACTCTAACTGCGGCCGCACCACAGTTGCAACATGATCTCACAGTTCTGAAATTCAATCCCTCTACCAATAAAAGCCAGCACACCGTACGCCTTCTTAACAACCTTATCAACCTGCGTGTCTTGTTGCTTGATCCGATCAGCCAATCTCTGGGGCTTACAGTCTCCCTACCTGGTGCCACCTTGAAGCTGAAGGCGATGCACCACCTTGCTCGATTGTGCGAAAGAAAAATCTTTCAGGATTGACTGCGAGTGGAAGACACTGCTTTATATACTGCTTTGAAAACTTCAGCCCAGTGTGCGCCGCAACAAGAAATGAGATTGACCACTTTTCTTGCGGGGGAATGCTGAAACCAGAGAGGGAGAAAAATAAACCCCCTTGAGCACAACTCCTCATTTGCAGTCAAGTTCACCTTGAACTTTTTTTGTTGCAACCCAGCGCAGAACAGATTGAGGTAGCTCCTTGGATTGGGGAAGGATTTGCTGCAGGGTGAAAGAAATGTAAAGGGGTAGAATAATGAAAAGTAAAATTATTTTTTGTTATAAAAAAAATAAAGGACAGCAGTGCAGAAGCAATTACAAGCAGAGAAATTTAGTATTTTTTATCCAGACTGCTCCTTCATGGGTCAGTGAAGATCTGTCTAATTTACAATGCAATTCTGTGATAACAGCAGACAGCAGTCATTCCAAGGCGTTTGGCTACCAATTAAAGCCATTGGAAATTTAATGGAAATGCTGATTGCATGTTATATAATTTTTATGCCCACAACATCTTGTCAGGCATCAAAAAGTGGATGAGTTAAAATAATTTACTTGGTCACAACAGTTGCTTGCTTTGGAGCGAATGAAAGCACTCATGTTGCCTCAACTTGTCTCAACTCAAGACGTCAAAGCAAGCTTCTGCCAGAGAAGGAGCAAAAAAAAATGAAAATATCAAATTACTGAAACATATATCTGGTGTTGTTGTTTATAAGTCACGGTTAAAGGATCATAGATTCCCCACAGTACAGAGGGAGGCCATTTGGCCCGTTGAGTCTGTACCAACTGCTACCCCATCCAGGCCCTATTCCTGTAACCCCGCATATTTATCCCAGGTGGTCTCCCTGATACTAAGGTCAATTTAGCATGGCCAATCCACTTAACCTGCACATCTTTGGGAGGAAACCGGAGCACCTGGAGGAAACCCACTCAGACACGGGGAGAATGTGCAGGCTCCACACAGACAGTGACCCGAGGCTGGAATTGAACCAGGGACCTTAGCGCTGTTCAGCAGCAGTGCTAACTACTGTGCTACCCCTAAAAAATTATTGGCGAATGTGGACATCAATCCTGTTGCCTCTCACATGCTAAATAAGCGCTCTAGCATTTGACCTAATTCCCTACCACAAATGAGTGTCCATCCGGGATAAAGTTTCTTTAAGTTAATCAATGAAGATAAAATAAAGAACAAAGAAAGTGTCTCCATGGGAACACTCTAACTGGGAGAATTGAAAAGCATTGGCTTTGAATTTTAGGTGGCATTTTAAAAGCCACCATGTCAACGCTCAAGCCCCTGCGAACTACTTCACTTCTTCTTTATCACTTATTACATTGCTAGCCTCACTGCCAATTACAGTACCAATTGTCTGATAGAACATAGAACATTACAGCACAGAACAGGCCCTTCGGCCCTCAATGTTGCGCCGACTAATTAAGAAAAAGCAATGACCCTCTAACCTAAACCATTCCCTTTTCATCCATAAACCTATCCACGGACCTCTTAAACGCCCCCAAACTTGGCACATCTACAACTGCAGCAGGCAGGGCATTCCATACCCTTACCACCCTCTGGTAAAGAACCTACCTCTGACATCCGTCCTATAACTACCACCCCTTAATTTAAAGCTATGTCCCCTCGTGCTAGCTTTCTCCATCCTAGAAAAAAGGCTATCACTGTCCACCCTATCTAAACCTCTAATCATCTTATATGTTTCAATAAGGTCTCCTCTTAGCCGCCTCCTTTCTAACGAAAACAACCTCAAATCCCTCAGCCTCTCATAAGACCTGCCCTCCATACCAGGCAACATCCTGGTAAACCTCCTCTGTACCCTCTCCAATGCCTCCACATCTTTCTTATAATGGGGGGACCAGAACTGCACACAATACTCCAAGTGCGGCCGCACTAGAGTTTTGTACAGTTGCAACATGACGTTGCGGCTCCGAAATTCAATCCCCCTACCAATAAAAGCCAAGACTCCGTATGCCTTCTTAACAACCTTATCGACTTGATGGCACAGTGGTTAGCACTGCTGCCTCACATCTCCCAGGGACCCAGGTTTGATTCCCGGCTTGGGTCACTGTCTGTGTGGAGTTTGGACATTCTCCCCGTGTCTGTGTGGGTTTCCTCCGGGTGATCTGGTTTTCTCTGAAAGATGTGCTAGTTAGGCACATTGACCTGAACAGATGCTGTGGTGTGGCAAGTAGGGGAATTTCATAATAACTTCATTGCCGTGTTAATGTAAGCCTTACTTGGGACTAATAAGTAAACTTTATTTTCCTATCAAAAGCAACACATCTGAGTTGAGGGAGGGAGTGTAGCATTGCCAACTCAAAACTCCTCGTCCCCTTTGAGAAGAAGGCCAAGCCTTGTTATTATTGTATTTTTATTGTTAAGTAAATAAGTCACCCACAAAAGGTGGGTGACTTAAGACCATAAGACCACAAGACATAGAACAGAATTAGACCACTTGGTGCGTTGATCTGCTCCACCATTCAATCATGGCTGACATTTTTCTCACCCCCATTCTTCTGCCTTTTCCCCATAATCCCTTATTGATCAAGAACATACCTATCTCTGTCTTAAAGATATTCAATAGCCTGGCCTCCACAGCAAAGAGTTCCACAGATTCACAACTCTCCTGCTGAAGAAATTCCTCCTCATCCCTGTTTTAAAGGATCGTTCCTTAAGCCTGAGGTTGTGCCCTCTTGTTCGAAGGTAAATAAGAGTCCAATTAAGACCAAAGTTCAAAGGCTAACTGGAATTTCCTTTACTGCCAAGCCAGGGGAAGGTGATCAGCTTGAAGCTCACATCATCATCATTTTTGTAAACCTCTTCTGCATTCTCTCCAGTGCATTCTCGCCCTTCTGTAGTGTGGCACCCAGAATTGTACACAATGGGTGGGATTTTATGGCCTCATTCCCAAACTATAAAATCCGTTTCAATTCCATCGGCAGGTGGGATGGTAAAATTCCGGCCATAATTCCAGCTGAGATCTAACTAGTATCTTGCACCAGTTCAACATAACCCCCTGGCTCTCGTATTTATGCTCCTATTAATAAAGCCCAGGATACTGTGTGCTTTATTAACTGCTCTGTCTACATGTCCTGCCGCCTTGAATGATCTATGCACATACATACCCAGGTCCTTCTGCATTCCTTTTGGAATATTACCCTTATTATGGATTGTCTGTCCATGTTCGTCCTGCCGAAATATATCATTGCAGACTTCTCTGCTTTATACTGATTAGTTACTGCCGACTGCACAACTTGTATATATCCTTTTGAAGCTTTACACTGTTCTTTTCGTAGTTTACAAGCTTCTCAGTTTTGTGTCATCTGCAAACTCTGAAATTGTCCCCCGCACACCAAGGCCTAGATCATAATGTAATATCAGGAAAATAAACCAATTCCAAACTGCAAACGCCCCTCTAGCTAAAAACTATTCATTGACCATTACTCTGCTTTTTATTATTCAGTCAATTTGATATCTACATTGCTACTCTCCCTTTTATTTTGTGAGCTATAACTCATCTCACAAGTCTGTTGAAATATCTTCTGAAAGTCCATGCACACCACATCCGCTTCATTATCCTCATCGGCCATTTCCGTTACCTCATCAAAAAAAACTGCAGCAAGTTTAAACGCGGCACTGCTGCCTCACACAGCCAGGGAAGTGGGTTCAAATCCAGCCTTGGGTCGCTGTCTGTGTGGAGTTTGAATGTTTCTCTCTGTCTGTGTGGGTTTCCTCTGGGTGCTCCAATTCTCTCCCACAGTCCAAAGATGTCTAGGTTAAGTTGATTGGCCATGCTAAATTAACCTGAGTGTCAGGGAGATTAGCAGGGTAAATATGAAGGATTTCATGAATAGGTCTTGGGTGGAATTGTGGTTAGTGCAGACTCGATGGGTTGAATGGTCTCCTTCTGTACTGTCGGGATTCTAAGCTAGATAAACATGATTTCTCCTTTAGAAATCCAGGCTCGCTGTTCCTAATCAACCCACATTTTCTCATGTGATGAATAATTCTATCCTTAATAATTATTTCTTGATGTTTGCCCACCACTAATGTTGAAATGACTGCCCTGTAATTACAGGGGCCATGCTACTGATTTTGTTTTTTGAGCAGGAGTGTAACATTTGCAGTTCTCCAGGCACCTCCCCTGAATCTAGCGAAGACTGGAAGATTATGGTCAGTCCCCCCGCAACTTCCTGACCCGAATCTCAGTGAACCATACCCACCCTGTCAACTTGCTTGAGCAAGATTAATGTGGGATAGTTTGCCTTCCTAGCATTGCTAAGGATTGTAAGAAGTCCGACAACACCAGGTTTAAAGCTTGTGAGTTTACTATCAAATAAATCGGTTGGACTTAAACCTGGTGTTGTCGGACTTCTTAACTGTGTTTACCCCAGTCCAATGCCAGCATCTCCACATCATTGTTAAGGATTAACAAGGAGGTTCGAGCAGGCAGTGAGGGAGGAGGAATTGCAACTCCTGCGATGTCAAGGGAAAAGTCCTGCTCCTCTTGGTCCACAGAACAGTTCAATGGAGGTGACGGCGTGGTCATATTATCAGTAAACTACTAATTCTAAAAACTCAGTAAACGAAGACCCAGATTCAAATCACGCCAAGGCATTTGAATCCAATAAAAATATCTGGAATTATGAACCTACTGATGACTATGAAACTGTCGATTGTTGGAAAACCCATCTGTTTCACTAATGTCCTTTGGGGAAGGAAATCTGCTGCCCTTACCAGGTCTGGCCTACATGTGACTTCAGAGCCACGGTAATGTGGTTGACTCTCAACTGCCCCTGACTACTAGGGATGGGGATAAATGCTGGTCAGCCAGCGACACCCATGGCCCACGAGTAACAAAAAAAGTAGCTTGGTTCCTGTGGTGAGAGAACTGTCCAATAATGGGAAGCTAAGCAAATTGGACCTTTACTTGCCGGAATTGAGGAGAATGAAAGATGGAGTGGGATTTCCTAGCTGCACATGCCCCAAGACCAGAAACTACTGCCTGAGTTCAGTGGGCCTTTAAATGATCCTCCGAAATTCGCGATGATTCCCAGATGGGATGGGAAATTTCCAGCCATGATCTCACTGGGACACTTAAAGTTCTGAAGGGACTTGACAGGTTAGAACTGAGAGGTTTTGCCTTTGACTGGGGAACGTAGAACATGGGTTTGTAGACTCTAGATAAAGGGTTGATTGTTAATGATTGAGGAAAGGGTAGCGCGGTGGCACAGTGGTTAGCACCACTCCTTCACGGCGCCAGGGACCCGGGTTCGATTCCTGGCTCGGGTCACTGTCTCCATCTCTGCGTGGGTTTTCTCCGGATGCTCCTGTATCGTCCCACAGTCCAAAGATATTAGGTGTATTGGCCATGCTAAATTGCCTCTTGGAGTCAGGGAGATTAGCTAGAGTAAATAGATGGGGTTATGGGGATAGAGCCTGGGTAGGATTGTCATTGGTGGAGACTCGATGGACTGAATGGCCTCCCAGAGGTTCCACAGAGACAATGACCCGAGGCCGGAATTGAACCCGGGTCCCTGGCGCTGTGAGGCAGCAGTGCTAACCGCTGTGCCACCATGTCACTGAAAACCTGGCCCTGCAGAGGTCGCATCCATTGATTAAGCCCAGCCCATCTCGCTGCTAAATGGGCGTGTTTTACACCAGTTTGTGCTAAAGGAAAAATACAATGTAGATTAATTTGTACCCCATACTGTTTGTTTGTGATTTAATACTGGCAAGAAAACAAAATTTACTATTGCAGGTAAAAAAAAAGTTGAGTCCCAATTAGCGCCGCAAAATCTCTCTTCTCCTGTCTAAGCAACACACAAGAAGTGACGGCGTGTGAGAATACAGCGACATTTTGCCCTTTTTCCTGCACGGACCCGTGATTTGAAGAAGGAAACAACGGTTTGATTTGAGCCTGAGGTGATTCAAGTTGAACAAGAGTTTGGAAAATTACTAGAACTGGCCAAATTAGAGGGGACTCTAGGGAATTGGCATCACTGCACAGCCCCATTGAATAATACCTTAATAAGAAAGATGATGCATTTTTGTTTCTGGACACAATACAGGTCAGAGATTTGCAGTGAACGTATCGGAAAAAATACAGCATCCATCGGGGATACTGGTCTGTTTCAGGCTGTGAAGATCTGACCTTATCCTCTCTCTGATTGACTAAGATCTTTGTGCTGATGTTGCTATTGCAGAATACAGACTTATATCACAAACGTGCTCCCAGTTGAAATCAGTTTGAACAGCGCTTTCTCTGGAAGGTAAAAATGCTCTGAAAATATTGGCAACAAGGCGATAGGTTCTTTTGAAGTTTATTTATTTGTGTCACTAGTAGATTTACATTAACACTGCAATCTGCTGTCCTTATCCGGTCTGCCCTGCACGTGACTCCAGAGCTAAAGCAATTTGGTTGATTCTCAACTGCCCCCCTGAATTGGCCTAGCCACCCACTCAGTCCAAGGGCAACTAGGGATGGGCAATAAATGTTGGCCCAGCCAGCAAAGCCCATGTCACATGAATGAATGAAAAAATTTTTAGCACGGCTAATGTATCTAATCAGGACACCTTTCGGATTGTGGGAGGAGAGCAGAGTACTTGGAGGAAACCCACTTAGATATGGGGAGAATGTGCAGTCCCTGTACAGACAGCGACCCAAGCCGGGAATTGAACCCAAGTCCCTGACGCAGCTGTGGGAGGAGATGATTCTGGAACTACCAGAACACACTCATTCATAGAGTTAATCAAATTTGCGTTCCTTTTCCCCTGTCTGCAGAGAATTTAATCATTCAGATTGGTATTTTTTTGTTACCTATTTGATCTCCTGAAGGGTTACAGCAACTTTAAATGATGGGTGGCACAGTGGCGCAGTGGCTAGCACTACTGCCTCCAGCGCCAGAGATCCAGGTTCAATTCCATGTCACTGTCTATGTGGAATTTGCACATTCTCTCCTTGTCTGCATGGGTTTCTTCCAGGTGCTCCAGTTTCCTTCCACAGTCCAAGGATGTACGGGTTAGGTTGACTGGCCATGCTAAATTGACCCTTAATGTCAGGGGAATTAGCAGAGCAAATGGCAGATGGACTTTAACGCAGATAAATGTGTGGTGGTCCATTTTGGCAGGACCAATGGGATGAAGCAGTATAATATCAAGGGTAGGAATCTTGGCAGTGTTGAGGAGCAGAAGGATCTTGGACTCCGGGTCCATAGGTCTCTTAAATCTGCCCCACAAGTGGAGGATGTGGTCAAGAAGGCATTTGGTGTACTGGCCTTCATTAATAGAGGAATTGAGTTTAGGAGTCGGGAGGTAATGCTGCAACTTTATAAGACCCTTGTCAAACCCCACTTGGAGCACTGTGTGCAGTTCTGGTCGCCTCACTATAGGAAGGATGTGGAAGCTATTGAGAGGGTGCAGAGGAGATTTACAAGGATGTTGCCTGGATTGGGGGCATGCCTTATGAAGATAGGTTGAGAGAGCTAGGTCTCTTCTCCCTGAAGAGACAAAGGTTGAGAGGCGACCTGATAGAGGTTTATAAGATGTTGAGAGGAATAGATAGGGTGGATTCTTGGAGGCTATTTCCCAGGGCTGAAATGGTCGCTACGAGAGGACACAGGTTTAAGGTGCTGGGGGGCAAGTACAGAGGAGATATTAGAGGTAAGTTTTTCACTCAGAGGGTGGTGAGTGAATGGAATCGGTTGCTGTCAGTGGTGGTAGAGGCGAACTTGCTGGGGTCTTTTAAGAGATTTCTGGATGAGTACATGGGATTTAATGGGATTGGGAGTTACAGATAGTTCTATGGCCTGGAAGGTATAGATATGATTGGCACAACTTGTGGGCTGAAGGGCCTGTTTGTGCTGTAGTGTTCTGTGTTCTAAATATTTGGGGTTATGAGAATAAGGCTCTGGTGGGATTGTGGTCTGTGCAGACTCGATGGACTGCATGGTCCCCCTCTGCACTGTAGGATTCTGAGATGCTATGCTGTACAAAATGGAGCATTGGTATTCTTGGCATCTCATGTATTTTACTAATCATAAAAATCAACTCAAAGGTGCAGTTGGAGAAGTTCAAGGAGGTGTGTCACTTTGGGAGGTATAACTCCATACTTCTAAAGGCATCACAATCAGTTTCATCAAATGACCTTAACTAACTTGAAGAAATCCCCCCCCCCGGCACCAATAAATTTTAATGATCTAATCTCTAAAATGTATGACGCATACAGTAAAAAAGTTGCGTTTGCTTTAGGAAGCTGTAATGGTTTTACACTCCCACCGAGGTGCTACTTGTCATCGGCACTGATTCTAGAGGGGAAAACAGCGGAACTGGAGTGTGCTCAGCCCGTTTCTCTGGGATTCGCTTTGTCTGAATCTACATTGTGAAAGGCTCACTGAATACTTTCCTTTTGAGGACATTTTAATTAAGCACTCCATTAAATAACGCTGACCCATTTCATGTGCTTTTGCAGCTGCTGTTCCACACAGCTTGTTGGATCATTTATTTTTATCTAACTTCCTCCCTTCCTTTGCGATATTCAGACGTGATTGTCTCAATGCTCTCCTGGCTTCCTACCTTGCGTGAACTTGAGCCCGTGGAAAATTCTATATTATAATTCGCAGCTGTGATATACTGTATGTTGGGGCTTGGGGTGCGGATTATTTCTTTAAGGATTAGATGAAACCTGGGTAATTAGCTCCTCCCACTGTGGTACCCCATTGGGGAGTCCTGCAATGGCCTGTCAATCAGTGCGCATCTCTAATAAAGAGTCCCAGTGCTCAAATTATCAAGCCTCTCTCATGATTCTAGATGCATCCTTAGCCCATAGCATCATACATAGGAACATAGAGAGTGGGATTTTACCACCTTGTTCATCCCGCCCGAAGTCAACGCACCTTCCCACTGTCTGTCCCTCACCCACTCCGATTCCCGTAGTGGACAGGACGGCAAGATTCCAGCACGCAACTAGAGGCAGGGTTAGCCATTTTGCCCTTTGAGCCTGTTCTGCCATTTACTGATCATCAAATTCAATATCCCAATCCATCCTTCCCCCCACATCCCTTGATCCCAAGAACCAAGAATTATATCTAATTTCTTCTTGAAATCACACAATGTTTTGGCCTCAACTGCTTTTTGTGGGAGTGAATTCCACACATTCAGCACCCTCTGGATGAAGAAATTTCTCCTCACCTCAATCCTAAAAGTATCTCAAACTATGACCCCTAGTTCTGGATTCCCCCACCATTGGGAACCCTGTTAGAATTTTATCACTTTCTCTGAGATCCCCTCTCACTCTTCTAAACTCCAGTGAATATAATCCTAACCAACTTAGTGGGCCCAATTTCAACATCAGGTTGCGCCGGTTTTCAGGTGCGAAGTCTTGGTCAAGTTGGGTGTTGTGGCGAATAGTGTGAAATGTGCTGGTCCCAACTTTACCAAGGGTTGAAAATGGCCGTCGGGATTGCATTTAAATTGACTTAACGGACCTCCCACACAACCTTATCGGCACTCCCTCCTTTACCATCACGATTATCTATCCAGATTTGGCGCGACACAAACATTGCCCGCAAAGGTCTGCTTCATGCTCCAGTGGAGCTAAGTTCTGAGATTCTGGCAGCTCTCTGAGTCAGATTGGTGATGGGGGTGGGGGGTGTCAGATTGCTCTCTGTTGGGGTAGAAGAAAGCAGGTTAGATTGCTCTTTGTTGCGGGTTCGGGGAATGGGGGAGAGGGGGGTTTGCTGCCATTCTGTGTGTGATTGGTGGGGGAGAGGGGGGTTCGCTGGCACTCTATGTGTGATTGGTAAGGGGGCATAAGTGGACTGACCCTGTCACTCTGCCTGAGATTGGCTGGTGGGGAATTTGGGTTGGGACCCACATTTGGTCTGGGTAGGGGAAGGAATGGGAGGATAAATGGTCAGTAATGTTGTGGGAGGGTGGGTGTGGGTGGGACAATGTCTGTGGGAGGTAGGGGGAGGCATTATCCACCCTGGGAATGATGTGGCAGGGGAGCATTTTTCTGCTTTTTTCTATTTTTCTTTGACGAAATTCGGAGATTCGGGAAATTCTGGGTCATGTTTTCCCTCATGGTGGGAAGGGTGGGAAAGTAAAGAGGAGCAACATTAGTACAGTTCCCGGAAAAGATCCCCAAGAGAGACCAGGGAAATGTCTGCTTGCTCCATGGCGGCAAATGGCACAAGAAAGGCCCCAATGGGGATGAATTCGCAGTCCTGCTGACATTGTGGGTGAAATTTTCCCATCCCGCCCACCACGGGAACCATAGTGGGCGGAGGGGGAAGGGGGTGGACCAAGTAAAGGTCCATGAAAATCATAGGATCACTAAGGTACAGAAGGAGGCTATTCGGCCCACTGAGCCTGCACCAACAACAATCCCATCGAGGTCCTATCCTCGTAACTCCACGTATTTACCCTAGCTAATCCCCCTGACATTAAGGGTCAACCGATCAACTTAACATCTTTGGACTGTGGGAGGAAACTGGAGCACCTGGAGGAAACCCATGCAGACACGGGGAGAACATGCAAACTCCACACAGACCCAATTCGGGGAATTGAACCCGGGTCCCTGCTGCCAAGAGGCAGCAGTATTAACCACACCCAAGCATGCCCCGGCCCGTTCTCACTCACCCCTCAGGGTCCTAAAGCCCCTGGCTAAATCCAACCCTTTTCACCTGCACCTCAGCCCCCGGCTGACAGGCAGAAGGAAGATGGCCAATACCTCCTCCCTCATCTTCGAATTCTGCCGCTCCGGTGCAATTAAAAACCTTTTTAAAAATAAAAAAATAATCTCCATTGTGATTCCCAAGCACCATCTGATTATCATGGCTGACAGCTGAGGAAAGCAGGATGCTTATTAATGGTTAAGGACTGATCCTCAGTCAATTAAATCCCTGGTTTGTGATTGTTTGTGATCTCCTGTGTTCACATTTATCAGGACTGCCTGACACATTTATCAGGACTGCCTCGAATGCAGATTACCTCGTCTTTAGCCATCACACGTTTGACAATGGCTTTTCTTAGCCCTGTCAGCTGTGCAGCGTGCTGCTATTTTGTAAGTGTCTTTCTGGTGCTTTTTGCACTTTTCTCTCGTAAATTGGCATTATAACTAAAGCAAAACGCTGCAGAAATCAGAGGCGAAGAACGTGCTGGAAAGTCTCTCGCTCGGCTGGTGTGGCAGTACCTGTGCAGAGAAAGGCAGAGTCAGTAGGTGTAGGCCATTCGGGCTCTCGGGCCTTCTCTGCTGTTCAAAGAACTCATGGCTAATCTGATTGTCAGGCTAGCCCCCTGAGTTCCTGACGACCCCCTGATAACCTTTTACCTCATAGTTAATGTACTTAGCTCTGCCTTCTGAGGAAGAGACTCACAACCCTTGACAGAAAAGATTTCTCTTCATCTCTGTCTTAAATGAACGACTTCTTGTCCCCTAGTCCCAGATTCTTCAACACGCTTTATAAAATGTTGAGAGGCATAGATAGGGTGGATTCTCGGAGGCTATTTCCCAGGACTGAAATGGTCGCTACGGGGGGGACACAGGTTTAAGGTGGCAAGTACAGAGGAGACGTTAGGGGTAAGTTTTTTACTCAGAGGGTGGTGAGTGAGTGGAATCGGCTGCCCTCGGTGGTGGTAGAGGCGATCTCGCTGGGGTCTTTTAAAAAACTTCTGGATGAGTACATGGGATTGGGAATTACAGATAGTTCTATGGCCTGGTAGGTATGGGTATGATCGGCACAACTTGTGGGCCGAAGGGCCTGATTGTGCTGTAATGATCTATGTTCTATATTCTATTTAAGAGCAAACTTCCTCTCCACGTCCTTCTGTCAAAACCCCTCAGGAACTGAAAGGTCTTGATCAAGGTCTCGCCTCCTACTCTTTTGAATCCTGGTATTGGGCTAGTAAACCTTCTCTGAACTACTCCTAACATTTAAATATTTCCTTAATATTTCACTCACCTGATGAAGGAGCTGCACTCTGAAAGCTCGTGATTCCAAATAAACCTATTGGACTTTGCCAGGCGTTGTCAGACTTCTTACAGTGCCTACCCCAGTCCAATGCTGATGTCTCCACACCATGACTTAAATAAGAAGATCAATATTGCACACAATAATTCAGATGTGGTTTCATCAATGCCCTGTACAAATTAACTATAAGCTCCCTACATTTGTAATTAATTGCCCTCACATTAAATAATAACATTTTATTAGTTTTTACAATTATTTGCTGTGCCTGAATGCTAACCTTTTGTGATTCATACACTTGGACACCCAGATCCCTCTGCACCTCAGAAATTTGCAATGAAACCCCACCTATCACTCAAACTAGCCTCCCATCCATTTGCACTTCCCGCTACCTCGGGAAAACAGCCAGCATAATTAAGGACCCCATGCACCCCGGACATTCTCTCTTCCACCTTCTTCCGTTGGGAAAAGGAAACAAAAGTCTGAGGTTGCGTACCAACCGAGGGCAGCCGTATCAAGGGCAGCTTCTTCCCTCCTGCCATCAGACTTTTGAATGGACCCACCTCGCATTAAGCTGATCTTTCTCTACACCCTAACTATGACTGTAACACTACATTCTGCACTCTCTCTATGAACGGTATGCTTTGTATAGCACACAAGAAACAGTATTTTTCACTGTATACTAATACATGTGACAATAATAAATCAAATCAAATCCCTGACCATTTAGATAGCTCTACAATAGTGAATACAACAGAAATATAACTGAATTCCTTCAGAATATACAGCAAGCAGGACTTTAAGAAGTGGGTTTTTTGAATAGAGGCAAAAGATTCTGGATACAGCTCCTTTAGAATCATAAGGAATATCTCTCTCTTAAATTATAAAGTCCTGACCCTATTATCTAAATATCCAGTACAAAGGATGATGGCATTTTATTTATTTATTCAAGGAGACGTAAGCATTGCTAGTTGGCCAACATTTATTGCCCGTCCCTAGTTGCCCTTGAACTAAGTAACTTGTTAAGCTATTTCAGAAGGCAGCTGAGAATCAACCACTTTGCTGTGACTCTGGAGTCACATGTAGGCCAGACTGGGTAAGGATGGCAGATTTCCTTCCCTAAAAGACATTAATGAACCAGATGGGTTTTTCCAACAATTGACAATGGTTCCACGGTCATCAGTAAATTCTAAATTTTTTTTATTGAATTCAAATTTCACCACCTAGCTGTGGCAGGATTCGAACCCGGGTCCACAGAGTATTAGTTGAGTTTGGGATTAATAGACTAAGTGATAATATCACTAGGTCATCGCCTGTTCAAATGTTGATTGGAAAGAACCTAAGGAGAAACTCATTAATTTTTGAACAGAGGAACGTAGGAATTAGGAGCAGAAATCAGCAAGTTCAACCTTCGAGCCTGCTTCGCCATTCAATCAGATCTTGACTGATCTCTCCCTGGTCTCAAATCCACCTGTTCCCCATATCCCTTTCTTGATTAGAAATATATCCAGCTCCTTTTTGATACCATTAATGATTCAGAATCCAGGGTGCCATGGGGCAGCGAGTTCTACAAATTCATCACCCTCTGTGAGAAATAGTCCCTCCTCACCTCAGCTACTGCCTTGCAATCTATAATTGTCATTGTTTCTTGAGATTTCCCATAAGAGGAAACATTTGTTCTACATTTATTTTATCAATCCCTTTTAAAAATTTTAAATAGCTCAGTCAGACCCCATCTCCTCCTTTTGAACTCCAGCAAGTACAAGCCCAAACTGTTTAATCTCACCTCACACTTCAACGGCACAATGGTTTGCACTGCTGCTTCACAGCATCAAGGACCCAAGTTCGATTCCTGGCTTGGATCGCAATCTGTGTGCAATCTGCACGTTCTCCTCGTGTCTGCATGGGTTATCTCCGGGTACTCCGATTTCCTCCCACAGTCCAAAGATGTACAGGTTAGGTTGATTGGCCATGCTAAATTGCTCCTTAGTGTCAAGGGAACTAGCTAGGGTAAATGCATGGCGTTTTGGGGATAGGGCTTGGATGGGATTATGGTCAGTGCGGAATCAATGGGCTTGAATGGCCTCCTTCTGCACTGTATGGATTCCATGATTTCATCCCCGGAATCAATCTGGTGAACAGCCTCCAATACCAATGCCTTTGGAAGACAGATTGTGGATTAAAAAGAAGGATCTCTGGCGAATGCAAGTACATGGATTCAATTAAACCCCAGGATCTAAAAAAGAAACCAACTAACATGAAAGGGCCGCAACATCTCAAGGACGAGCAAAGGACTTAATCGCACATTCTGCTAACTTTTTAACCTGGATGCTAACTCTTCTGTGCCTTTGCAATGTCTATTATTATTTTCCCTCAGGTTTGACGGCTTATTAACTGACTCTTTCTTGGCCTGAAGGAAATTCGTTGATTGCTTTCTTTACTCCTCGCTGCTTAGATAGTAGAAGAATTGCATTCGGATTTGGGAGACAAAAAGGGGCGTCCACGGGGAGCATAAATTTAAAAACCTTTCCTGAGACCAACTGAGGGGATTGAAAAGAGATGAGCCAGCTCGCTCCTCCTCAACCCTGACAATGCCAAGGGGCGGAAAAGAATGAAAGTCAGGCACAGCTGTGTTCCTGTTGTCTGCTTTCATTAAGGACAGTTACGGAAGAAATGACTTTTCAATTTTGGGAATTGATCTGTGGCACTTTTAGACACCGGTGTGATTAGCATTCAGGCACATTGCTGTTCTTCAGTTGGCTTATCTGCATGGATAAGCACTTGGCAGTTGCGAATGGAATCCATTCAATAAAATATTTCATTATTGATTTTATTGCATTACTGAGCTCCATCCCTTTCGACAGAACACTAATTGCTGCATCAGCTCAAACTGGATTTACCTTCTGAGGATTATTTCAAGCCAGTTAAGTTCAGGTTAAAAAGAAAAAAAAAAATATTTTTTTCTATTGCTGCCAAAAATGAGTTTAAAAGATATAAAAAAAAACTTTGGCAGCCAGCTCACCTTTTAAACTGAGCAGAGATTCGAGTCTTGTTCCGAGCGTGTGCTGCCTTGTCAGGTATGCTGTCTTTCAGGGTCACACATTACACCAAGCTCCCTCACTTTCTGGATGCAGAGGTTAGCACTGCCACTTCATAGCGCTGGGGACCCAGGTTCAGTTGAGCGACAGTCAGTGTGGAGCTTGTACATCCTCCCCATGTCTGCGTGTGTTTCCTCCGAGTGCTCCGGTTTCCTCCCACACTCCACGGACAGAGTGGATGGTCAGTAGCTTTTTAGTGGATGAGTCAATTACTAGAGGGCATAGGTGCGAGGGGCAAGGTTTAAAAGAGATGTACAAGGCCAGTTTTTTACACAGGGGTGCCTGGAACTCTCTGCCGGGGGAGGTAGTGGAAGCAGATACAATAGTGACTTTTAAGAGGCGTTTGGACAAATCCTTGAATAGAATGGAAACGGAAAGAATAAGAACAAAAGAACAAAGAATAGTACAGCACAGGAAACAGGCCCTTCGGCCCTCCAAGCCTGTGCCGCTCATTGGTCCAACTGGACCATTCGTTTGTATCCCTCCATTCCAGTCTGCTCATGTGATATGGTCCCCAGAAGGTTAGGGAAAGTTTGGTTCAGACCAGCAGCATGGTCAGTACAGGCTTGGAGGGCCAAAGGATCTGTTCCTGTGTTGTAATTTTCTTTGTTTTTGTAAATCCTTTGTCAAAATGGCAAGAGGAGGGAGTGATGTGACATGGACCTCTGGCTTGTGGAACAACTAATATTGCACTGACAAACTGCATAGCTCAGTCTGCTGTTTAACATCTGGCTCGCTGAAGGATTTCAGGCAGGGTTATGGTTGGCTTGTGGGGGACTTATTCCCTAAGCATGAAGAAACAAGTGAATCACAGCCAGTTTGGGGATTGAACTGATGTTGTTGATAGCATTCGTGTATCATAATCAAGCCACCTAGCCAACTGAGCTAACTGACCACCACAAAGGCACCCTCCCCCAACAACATCAGTCAACATTAATCATGCTTGTGCATTAGCTAATGGTCTTGGGCATGAAGTCCTCTCAGCTGGAGGAGGAGATACAAACGCTGAGTGGAAGGAGTAGAAATAAGTAACATTTAAATTTAGAAATAAAATTAATGAATAAAATTATAACAAATAAAAATGTTAAATGGAGTTTTCGAAATGTTTTGAATAAAATTCTGGAAATCAGTAGTCAGCCTTTGTGTATTCGCTTGCTGGAATGACCAGGCACAGAAGACAGGAGTAAGGCTTTCCAGCCGTCACGTCTGTCACCAGATTGTGTGATTACCTCTGTGTCAGCTCCTTCCCCATGAAATCTCTGGTCTGCCACCTTCTCCTCCACCCTGGGGCTGCTGAAGGGAGGAAGGTGGTGGAAATCTCACTGTGACCCAGTGCGACAGATGGTTCCATCATTCTGCCTCCCCCAATTTGCAGCGATTAACTGGCAGGAGTTGGCTGCTTTCCTTTGCACTTGGTGCCTGGCATTTCACACCAGCAGTCGAGCCTTTAGCAAAACAATCGGACACACCTCGGAGTGAAAGTGAAACGGGGACTGAGGCTAATGGGCTCAGGCTGGGAATGAGATTAAGGTGGAAGTTAGAATTGTTTCATGTGGGTTACTAGAATGTAGCAGTGCTTTAACAAGCATGATTATTGAAGCGGAAGCTGTAACGCCATAAGTTTAAGTTTTCATTTATTTATTAGTATCACGAGTCGGCTTACATTAGCACTTGGGTCACTGAATGTGCAGAGTCTGTACGTTCTCCCTGTGTCTGCGTGGGTTTCCTCCCACAGTTCGAAAGATGCGCTGATTAGGTGCATTGGCCGTGCTAAATTCTCCCTCAGTCTACCCATACAGGTGCTGGAGTGTAGCAACTCGGGGATTTTCACAGTAACTTCATTGCAGTGTTGATGTAAGCCTACCTGTGATACTAATAAATAAATTTCAATTCAGAGGGTGGAATTTTCTGGACTGTGACATCCCTAAAGAGAACATAACAAATAGGAGCATGAGTAGGCCATCTAGCCCTTTAAGCTTGCCCTGCCATTGCCCTGCAAGGGCTTCGCTGCAAGACCAGAATGAAACAGAGAATAACAGACAGCCACATCTGTCTGAGCAGAAAGATTTCCGGGTTCCTTAGGGTAAACAGATGACTGAATTTGGAAGCAGCTTTGAACAAGCAATGCTGCAGACTCAGGAGAACTGATACTGGGGGGTAGTTGCAGGAGTGATGGATTTAATCTGCGTGCAAAGATAAACTGATGGCTGTGATATAACTTAATGATGGGTGTTTTACTCTCATTCGGGATTCTTCTGACAATCGTTCAACCTATTAGGGTGGAACGGTGGTGAAAGAATCTGTAATGCATGTGAATACACCCTGAACAAGGTACGAATCTGAAAGGTAAGACTGTTAATGAGAGAAAGAGATGGGTTGCAGTGTGCTGCAGGAGCTGTGTGCCAGCTCAGCAGAATCTGAATTGGTTCCAGGCGGCCCATGTACCTGCATTTTCTTTTAATAGCACTGAAGTGTGTGAGGGAGCTCGGAAAGAAATTGCTTAGTGTAATCCGCAAAGTGACAGACTGCTCCTTGATTGAAGTCATAAGTGGGATTATTGGTTCCAAAGCGATTTTGCCGTTCGAACAGAACGGATTGTGTCATGTTCTGTCGATCCAGCCTACACCCCAGTCCTGATTTTGATTAATAGCATTCATTAATATTTTAATTAATAATTTACTTAATATTATGCACAGTTTTGATCCCCGTATTTGAGGAAAGATAAAGAACAGGTGCAGCACAGGGACAGGCTGTTTGGTTCTCTAAACCTGCGCCAACCTCATTTACCTATCTGGATCAACTGCTTATGTTCCTCTATTCCCCATTTGTTCATGTGTCTATCCAGATAAGTCTCAAATGTGGCTAATGTAACTGCCTCGACGACCTCACTTGGCAATGCATTCCAGGCTCCCACCACTCTCTGTGTAAAAAAACTTCCCCGGAAAACCCCACTGAACTTTTCCTCACCTACATTGAACTTGTGCCCCCTTGTAATTGTCATTTCTGTCCTGGGAAAAATCTTCCAACTGTTCCCCCTATCTGTACCCCTCATAATTTTATAAGTTTCTATCAGGTCTCCCCTCAGCCCCCTTCTTTCCAGGGAGAACAATTCCACTTTATTCAAGCCTTCCTCATAGCCAACACTATCTATACCAGGCAACATCTTGTAAACCTTTTCTGTACTCTCTCCAAAGACTCCACTTGCTCTGGTAGTGGGGTGAGCGGAATTGGACACACTATTCCAAATGCGGCCTAGCCAAATTTTACACAACTGTAACATAATTTGCCAACTTTTATACTTGATCATATAGTGGCATTGGAGACAGTTCAGAGAAAGTTCATTAAATTGATTCTCGAGATGAGGGATTTGTTGTATGAAGAGAGATTAAACAATTTAGGCCTACATCCTCTGGAACTTAGAAGAATGAGGGGAGATCAAATTGAAGTATACAAGATGACAAAAGGTATGGATAAAGTAGACGTGGAGTGGATTCTTTCTCTTGTAGGGCATTCTAGGATGAGAGATCATAGTCTTAGGACAAGGGAAGAAAATTTAAAACAGTTGAGGAGAAATTACTTCTCCCAAAGTGAGGTGGATGCTGGTGAGTAAATTTAAGGAGGAGTTAGATTTTTAATTGGTAATGGGTTGAAGGTTATGGGGAGAAGGCAGGAAAATGGGGATGAGGAGCACATCAGCCATGATCGAATGGTGGGGCAGACTCAATGGGTTGAATGGCCTAATTCTGTTCCTATATCTTATGAACTAACAAACCTATCTGGCGATTCTAGATAAAACAAATCTCTAAGAATCAAACTCTTCAAACGAGCTAATCGGTTTTGCAAAATTAAATAGCAACTCCATACATGTGTGTTTCTGGTGACTCTAGAATGAAAGTTCTAGAGTCATGATGGACACAAATCTGTTGTAGCTGTTTGGCATAATGGGGTTGGTTTTTGCTCTCCCCCTGCCTGAGATAATGGGCTCAAGATGGGCTTAAACCTTAACCGGGATAGCACCAGCGATGTCATTTCAAATACGGGTTATCCAAAGTACTGTTGGAGTTGGACATTGATCATTCTGGTGATTGTTGTGTTTGGCTTGTGGGAACAGGCTGTCTACAAAATGGCTGCTGTGTTTCCCGCAATACAGCATTAACTACACTTTGTTGTGTTTTGCTGCACAAAGCCCTTATACAGTGGACAAAGAACTGCAGGTCAAATTCTTATTAATATGACAGCATTGATTCATTCACACAATTAATGGTAGTTGCCTTTACAGAACAATCAGAAATTTCAAATTTAGGGCTAGATTTTGACTTAGTTGTGAGTGATTGACAAGCAGGTATTAGCCAATGTCCACTTGTTGGTCTCTGCAATCTCCTCCGGTATGGTCTGCTCTTTGGTCTGCTCTGATCCTCCTCTTCAGTGTCTGGTCTATTCTTCCTCCTTCTCCTCTAAGTGGTCCAGTGGTTGGTCTCTAGAGCCACTGCTGCTGGTAGTGCGTTGCTTGGCACCTTTATCCTTGAATTATTTTGCCCCCTTTAGGACGGGCCCTTGATCGTCACCAACCAGTCGACCAGGGCTCGATCACCCTGATTGATGGAGACCAATTGGGTGCTGCCACACCAATTTTGGGGTATATACCAAGCGGCCGTGCCTGTAGGTGCTGGGGGCACATAGGTCACGTATCTCCCTCCCAAATAAGAGGTTAAGGCACTCCTTCGTCGGATAAACAAGTATGTTTGTCCACTATCTTCGGGATGGCCTCTTTTCCCAATATCTAAGGCTGCGGCCTGCTCGTCTCAGTCCAATATTCACTTAGAGCTGCAGCTTGTTTGTCTCAGCCTTTACGCACACTTGGCCATCCTATCCCATCATGCTTTGCAATCGCCATTTTTGGTGATCTGTTTGGCCACATCTTTAAATTGTAGCTTACTGTAAAGAGCTTTGGAGGTTGTGAAAGGCAGCATGCCAAGTTTGTTCTGCCTTTTGACTGACTGCAATAATGCCAATTATCCGCAAACCTCACAGATTTAAAGCTACCGATCTCACGTAAATGAACAGGCTGTGCTGGTGGTATTCCCCATTCACACTAACCCCAAGAAAGGCTGACCTCTCACTCTGGACACCTCCACGGCCCTTAGGATAGGCCTTTTGTAAATTTGAGAGATTTTTACCGGTTTCATTAACACCTCGAGAGCTGGTCAGTTGCTGATTTAATCCTTACATTACAGCAGTGACCACAATTCAAAGGCGTTTTATTGATTGTGATGCACACTGGCGGAGTCTGAAGTAATGAAAGGTGCTATATAAATGTAAGTCTTTCAAGTCTTTCTGTTTGTTCTCTAACCTTCAGAGTTTAAGTATTTCATATAGTTTGTCTTTTCAACTTTGTTGCTGCTCTCACAAATGGACAGAAACTTGGATTGATATTTTCTTATGGCTATTGTATGTCTGGCATAGTAGCACTGCTGCCTCAGCGATCTTGGTTCAATTCTGGCCTCGGGTCACTGTCTGTGCAGAGTCTGCATGTTCTCCCCATGTCTGCGTGGGTTTCCGCCGGGTGCTCCAATTTCCTTTCACAGTCCAAAGATATGCAGGTTAGGTGATTGGCCATGTTAAATTGCTCCTTAGTGTCCAAAGATTTGTCAGTTAAGAGGATTAGTTGGGTAAATATGTGGTGTTATGGGGGTAGGGCTTGGGTAAGATGGTCTGTTGGACAGTGCATAAGACATAGGAGCAGAATTAGGCTTTTTGGCCCATCAAGTCTGTTCCACCATTCAATCATGTTTGATAAGTTTCTCATCCCCATTCGCCTACTTTTTCCTGTAACTCTTGGTCCCACTATCAATCAAGAACTATCTGTGTCTCAATGAACCAGCCTCACACACTTCTGTGGCAATGAATTTCACAGATTTACCACCCTCTGGCTGAAGAAATATCTCTTTTTTTAAGTTTACTTATTAGTTTACCAAGTAGGCATGCATTAACACTGCGATGAAGTTACTGTGAAAACCCCCTATTTACCACACTCTGATGCACTGAATTTAGCATGGCCATCCTGGTCTTCTCTAAAGGGTTGCCTCTTTATCCTGAGGTTGTGCCCTCGGTTCCTGATCTCTCTTACTAAAAGAAACATCTTCCCCACGTCCACTCTATTCAGATCTTTCAGTGTCCTGTATGTTTCAATGAGATGCCTCCTCATTCTTCTGAACTCTATCAAGTACAGACCCAGGGCCCTGAAACTCTCTTCATATGTCAAGTTGGTGCAGACTCGATGGGCCAAATGACCTCCTCCTGTACCGTAGGCATTCTGTGATCTTTAGTCACCAAAGGCAATACTCATTGGCTAATGAGCCTATTAATAGGGGTAACTGTAATTCACTCCACTGACCCAGCTAGAATCCCGAGTACTTTGACCTTGCGCAAGTGAAAATTACCTTAATTAGATCTTTAAATGCGATAGATTGCTTCCTCTGCATTGGTGCTAATAACAAAGCTTAATGAGGGCGCTGTAGTTAAATCCAAATCATCTTGTGAAATCAAAGCCTCAAAACCTGAGTCTTAACAGCAGCCGATTTACATACAAGAATACTCTTTTGATTTATTCCGCTTTGCCATTTGGATAACAGGCAAGTAGTGGGGGAAAGATGAGTACATGAATTTTAATAGGCCGGGCACTTAAATTGTTTCTGTTATTAATTATTCACAGCTTAAAAATTAATAACATGATATTGGAAATTCTCGGAATGTGGCTCAGTGCAATTAAATTCAGAACTAAATAAAAAGCGCACAGGTCAGCGTACAATGCTTTTCACTTTTCCTTTTCCCCACGTACTCAGCTTTGATTATTAATTAAACAGTGCAGAAGAGTGGTACATCTCTGGAATCATTTACGGGCAGAAGCATTAAGCAGTTTGCATTAGACATCGGTGACCACAGGACCTACTGGAGACCACAGGGCCTATTGGGGACCACAAGGTCTTCTGAGGACCACAGGGCCTACTGGGGACCATAGGGCCTACTGGCAGTCACAGCGTTTACTGGAGTCACAGGGCCTACTGGGGACCATAGGGCCTACTGGCAGTCACAGGGTTTACTGGAGTTACAGGGCCTACTGAGGACCACAGGGCCTACTGAAGTCACAGGGTTTACTGGAGTCACAGGGTTTACTGGGGACCACAGGTCTTATTGAGGACCACAGGGCCTACTGGAGACCACAGGGCCTACTGGAGTCACAGGGTTTACTGGAGTCACAGGGTTTACTGGGGACCACAGGTCTTATTGAGGACCACAGGGCCTACTGGAGACCACAGGGCCTACTGGCAGTCACAGGGTTTACTGGAGTTACAGGGCCTACTGAGGACCACAGGGCCTACTGAAGTCACAGGGTTTACTGGAGTCACAGGGTTTACTGGGGACCACAGGTCTTATTGAGGACCACAGGGCCTACTGGAGACCACAGGGCCTACTGGAGACCACAGGGCCTACTGGAGTCACAGGGTTTACTGGAGTCACAGGGTTTACTGGAGACCACAGGGCCTATGGGGACCACTGGGCTTACTGGGGATAACAGGGCCTACTGGAGACCACAGGGCCTACTGGGGGCCACAGGGCCTACTGGAGGCCACAGGGCTTACTGGGGATGATAGAGCTTACTGGAGACCACAGAGCCCATTTGGAGACCAGGGTCTACTGGGGACCATAGGTTGTACTGGACTCTACAGGTCTTACTGTGGACCGTAGGGCCTACTGAAGACCACAGGGTCTTCTGAAGACCACAGGACCTACTGGAGATCATAGGACCTACTGGGGATCATAGGATCTATTGGACTCTACGGGTCTTACTGGAGACAACAGATCTACTGGAGACCACAGGGTCTTCTGAAGACCACAGGACCTACTGGGGATCATAGGATCTATTGGACTCTACAGGTCTTACTGGAGACAACAGATCTACTGGAGACCACAGGACCTACTGGGGGGACCCTAGGACCTACTGGCGATCACAAGGCCTACTGGAGTCCCCAAGGCCTAGTTCCTTTCACTGTTGTGTGCCTGACTCTCATTCTTCCCATCGACAAAAGATTCCACCGCTGTGCAAATGCCCTTCTATTTGAAGTGCTGCCACATTTGTTTTCCTGTCGCCAACTCCATTCTCTGGGAGCTGGTTCTGAATGTGAGCCAAGGGCAGTGAGCCAGCCTGTGATGCTGCCAACGCGAGCGAGGGAACTGCTCCAAGGAGAGCTTGAGATAAAACAAACGCCTTCAAGTGCAGTTTGGATCCCATTGTTCAAATAAATTCAAAGTTGAAATTATCCCCGTTTCTTGTCAACGGCAGTGGGGAAAGCTTGACAGCCGATCAGGCTGAGTTCTTTGTGTTTCAGGTGGCACACAGCACCAGGGACCCAGAATCGAGCCCAGATCCCTGGCCCACATTCATTATTGAAAGGATAATAGCCATTAACTCTATATATGACAGATACCAACCAAAAAGCCTGAATGCACAGGGTAGCATAGTGGTTAGCACTGCTGCCTCACAGTGCCAGGGACCTGGGTTCAATTCCAATCTCGGGAGACTGCCAGTGTGAGGTTTGCACATTCTGCTTGTATCTGTATGGGTTTCCTCTCACGGTCCGAAAGCCTGCTGCTTGTCAGGGTTTTGAAAGGATTTACCTCGCATTAAATTGACCTTTCTCTGCACCCTAGCTATGACTGCAATACTACATAGAACATAGAACATAGAACAATACAGCACAGAACAGACCCTTCGGCCTTCGGTGTTGTGCCGACCAAAATAAAAAGCAATGCCCCTCCAACCTAAACCATTCCCTTCTCTTCCATATACTTATCAATTAACCTCTTAAACGCCACCAAACTTGGCGCATCTACAACAGCTGCAGGCAGGGCATTCCACTCCCTAATCACTCTTGAGTAAAGAACCTACCTCTGATATCCGTCCTATAACTCATACCCCTTAATTTAAAGCTGTGTCCCCTCGTGCTAGATTTCTCCATCCTAGGAAAAAGGCTATCACTGTCCACCCTATCTAAACCTCTAATCATCTTATATGCTTCAATAAGATCCCCTCTTAGCCGCCTCCTTTCTAACGAAAACAACCTCAAATCCTTCAGCCTCTCTTCATAGGACCTGCCCTCCATACCAGGCAACATCCTGGTAAACCTCCTCTGTACCCTCTCCAATGCCTCCACATCTTTCTTATAATGTGGGGACCAGAACTGCACACAATACTCCAAGTGCGGCCGCACTAGAGTTTTGTACAGCTGCAACATGATGCTGCATTCTGCACTCTCTCATTTCCTTCTCTATGGACAGTATGCTTTGTATAGCCCGCAAGGAACAATAATTTTTGTGGTACGCTAATGCACGTGACAATGATAAATCAAATCAAATCAAAAGATATGTAAGTTTGGTGGACTGGCCATGTTCAATTGCCTCTTAGTGTCAAAAGATGTAGAGGCTAGGTGGATTAGCCTTGATAACTGTGTGTGGTTATGGGGATAGGATGGAAGGCAGGGCTGGAGTGGGATACTCTTTCATAGAATCGGCGTAGATCTAATGGGCCAAATGGCCTCTTTCTGCACTGTGGGGTACTCCGGTTTCCTCTCACAGTCCAAAGATGTGGAAGTCAGGTGGATTGGCCATGCTGATTTGTCCTTTGGTATCCGAAGATGTGTAGGTTAGGGGGATTAGCAGGGTAAATACATGAGGCTATGGGGATAAGGAGAGAGGTGGGCTTCAGTCATTGAATCTCTGCAGCGCAGAAGATGGCCGTTTGGCCCATCGCATCTGCACCAGCAACAATCCCACTCAGGCCCTATCCCTGTAACCCTGTGTATTTACCCTGCTAATCCCCCTGACACTAAGGGGCAATTTAGCACGGCCAATCAACCTAATCCACTCATTTTTGGACTGTGCATAAAACCATGACATTGAAAGGTGTGCAGGTAAGATGGGTTGGCCATGTTAAATTGACCCTCATATCAGAGGGATTAGAAGGGTAAATGTATAGGGGTGTGATTGGAACAGGCTCAATGGCCTCCTTCTGTACTATAGAAATTCTGTGGTAAGATATAGGAATAGAATTTGGCCGTTTAGACTGGACTTTCCGAAACGGCATATGACCCAAACTGGGAATCGAACCCGGATCCCTGGTGCTGTGAGACAGCGGTGCTAACCACTGTGCCACCGTCTTGAGAAACACCTGACCTCCCACTTCCTTACTTGCTTCCCTTCCATAAAGCCCACCCTCCTGACTGCTCCCATCCTGTTGCTGCCCCCCCCATAGGATCTCATCTGGATCAGCTGCTTGTGGGGTTGGCTGGCATTTAATCCCAATGACCCAGTGCCTCCGGCCTAAAAGTGACTTGGCAGCAAACCACTGTGCCAAAATCCTAGGCCTCCCGCGGCATCAGTCATTCTCTATAATGTACAGCATCCCTGCTTCCAAAGTGATGGGTGACGCGGTGTCGCGTCGAACCGGCTATGGAGATAAACGAGGAGATTCGAAGTACGCGCTTGGTTGGACGTCGTCTGAACTCAAGCCAAGCCCAACGACTATCCAGAGCTGGCCCAGACTGATAGCAGCGCCGCTGCTAATCCTTTCTCTGCCTCAGTGGCACTGTGAAAAATTGGCTCAATTAAGAGGCGAGCTTTTTTTTTCCCCTCTCTCCCATGCTGGTGTTGAAGAAAATAATTTAAATCTTCCAGGCCTGAATCAAGGAGCACTCACACTGACAGCAGCAGATGGGGAAAGAGGAAATGGGAATTGTGGAATCCACACTATTACCTTACACAGGATGGATTTGAAATTAGAAGCAGTTGATGGTTTATATTAGCCACTGGGATTCTAAATTTCTCTCCCACTCTCTTTGATATCCAAATTATGAGGGGATTGCGAGTGTTCTGTGCAGGTCAAAAAGGGGCTTGATGTCGGGAGTGCGACTACGTTTGTACCCTCAGGATACAGGACTTTCTTCGCAGCAATTGATAAGGCAAGATTATGATCTTAGTCCCAAGCCCCGATACTGCAGATGCTGGAAATCCCGAATAAAAATGCTGCAAAAATACTTAGCAGGCCAGCCACAGTCTTTGGAGAGAGTCATCGGGTGGAATTTTACTGGTACGTTTGCTCGAGGTTCATGCGGTCCCTCCGGAGGCCAACAGAGAATGCCGTTCTCCGAGCCTTGCCAACCCCCAGAATTGTTCACCCTATCTGTACCCCTCATCATTTTACAAATTCCTATCAGGTCGCCCCTCAGCCTCCATCTTTCTAGGGAGAACAATCCCAGTTTATTCAATCTCTCCCCATAGCTAATGCCCTCCATACCAGGCAACATCCTGGTAAATCTCTTCTTTACTCTCCCCAGAGCCACCACGTCCTTCTGGTGGGGTGGTGACCAGAATTGGACACAGTATGCGGCCGAAACCAACGTTTTCTAATGTTTCACAAACTGGCAGGCACATTGCCCCAGCAATTTGGACTCAGTGCTAAAAGAGAAGACTGTTTCTCTGGCTCAGTTTGAAAAGCTGTGCTCAGTACAACCAAGATTCAACTCCTGGAGTGAATTTGGTCCAGTGATCTCAACCAAGGTGGGGCAGCAGTATCCCAAGCTCAGAGTGACTGAAAGGAATTAAAGCATTGGATTGTTGTATCATGAGATTAGGCTGGAAATATTCTTAATAGGCCCAGAGGAACATTCCTGGTTTCAGGAACAATAAACACAGATTCCACACAAAAGAAGGGACTCCCTTTGACTGGATGGATGTCATTAAATGGAACTAATTTCTGACTGGGCTCTGCATCCACCCTAACAAAGTCTGTCTCTGAGACTCCTCCAGCATTGGCCAGAAGCCACCAGGAATTGAAAACCAATCTCCATGACACTGTGTTGTGCAGGATGGCATGGTGGCACAGTGGTTAACACTGCTGCTTCACAGCTCCTGGATCTGGGTTCAATCCCTGGCTTTGGTTGCTATCCGTGTGAAGTTTGCACATTCTTCTTGGTGGCACTATGGTTAACAGTAGTGCCTCACAGTGCCAGGGATCCAGGTTCAATTCCAGCATCTAGTCATAGTCTGTGTGGAGTTTGTACATTCTCTCCATGTCTACATGGTTTCCTCCTGGTACTCCAATTTCCTCCCATGGTCCAAAGATGTGCAGGTTAGGTGCATTGGCCATGTTACATTACCCCTTAATATCTAGGGATGCATACACTAGAGGAATTTGTGGGGTTAAGGTAATAGGGCCTGGGTGGGATTGTTGTCGGGGCAGACTCGATGGGTTCCTTCTGCACTATGGGGATTCTATGAAACCCTGAGAAAGATTATATGGACATTAAAAAAGATTATTTTTTTAAAAAAACCTTTCCTTGAACATTTCACGGTCTTGAAAATAGGGGGAAGTCAAGTATCATCCTATTGGATAATGAGCCTTCTTGCTTTCCAATTGGTGGAGAAGAGCAGTATGTCACAAGGAAGAACGTGCTGGTTGACTAATGGCTGAAGTGTGGGAGCAAGTCATGTGATGAATCTTCCAGAAATAGATCTAATCAACGGTTCGCAACTCGAACCAGTTGCAATCACTTGAGTGAGGAGATTGTCAACGCTATGAGGCAGGAAAGATAATGGACAATCTGAAGAGAGGAGTTTCTTGAAAAAAACTGCGAAGGAAAGTTGGTCATTTGAAGTGTGGATGAAAATGAATATAGATAATGACTAGGGCACATTTTTTTCACTTATTCTTGTTACTTGAGGGTCACTGGTAAGGCTCTTGTTGACGATGGTGATTGCCTGGCACTTGTGTTATAGAATCTACAGTGCAGAAAGAAGCCATTCGGCCCATCGAGCCTGCACTGACAACAATCCTACTCAGATCCTATCCCCGCAACCCCATGTATTTAACCTGCTAAACCCCCTCACGTTAAGGGTCAATTTAGCATGGCCAATCAACCTAACCTGCACATCTTTGGAATGTGGAAGGAAACTGGAGCATCTGAAGGAAACCCACACAGACACGGGGAGAATGTACAAACTGCACACAATCAGTGATCCAAGCAGGGGATTGAACCTGGCTCCCTGATGCTGTGAGGCAGTAGTGCTAGTCACTGTGCCACTGAGCCATGAGTGTTACTTGCCACCAGTCATCCCAAGTCTGGATATTGTCCTGATCTTGCTGCATTTGGACATGAACTGCTTCAGAATCTGAGAAGCCAGAATTGGAGCTGAACATTGTGCAATCATCAAAAAAAAAATCCTCAGTTATGACATAAGGCCCTTGGAACAACCAAAATGGGGTTTGTATGAACTCAGCGCTCACTGGCTGAATGTGTGAGTCATGCCCCACTCCTCCTTCTTGCCAGACTAAATGGTATCTGCTGGGAATGGGAATCATCGACTGCATCTCACTCACCATTTTTAATAATCCCCAAAGTCAGCCCAAATCTGCAAATAGCTGATCCAAAGTATATTTGGTTCAAATTAGTGAACAATAGTGGAGATATTATATTAGTGGGTGCATAAGGGATTCTTATCACTGCTGTCTCACAGCGCTTGAGACCCAGGTTCATTTTCTGACTTATGTCACTGCCAGTGAGGAATCTATATTTATCTTTGTGAGATTCCTCCAGCATCCTCCCACAGTCTGAAAGATGTGCTGGTTAGATGCATTGGCCATGCTAAATTTTCCCTTAGTATATTCAGACAGATGCCAGAGTGTGGTGACGAGAGGATTTTCACAGTAATTTCATTGCTCTGTTAATGTAAGCCTACTTGTGACGCTGTTAAATAAACTTTAAACTTAAAAATTCTGCCCCTCAACTCTGTTTCTCTCTCTCCAGATGCTGCCAGACCTGCTGAGATTTTCCGGAATTTTCTATTCATTTTAGGGAGCAATGGGACAGCTTCTCCATAAGGGAATACCTGACTAAGCCTTATTGGCATGTGAAGTGACTTTTTTTGTAATGGCTTCTGGGAGATACAAGTAAAGCTTCCATTTCAAATTCTGTCTATTTTCCCATGGGAGTTGGACATAGGGACCACAGAGGCAGCAATAACTCTCACTACAGGCAATAACTTTGGGAGAAAGTGACTGTTAGTCAGCTTGTGTGAAACAGTGAGTCATGGAATACAAAAGATAAAGTACAGCACAGAAACATGAACTTTGACCTTTCAAACCTGTGCCGATCAAGATGCCATAACTAAATCAGAGAAAATCTTCTGTCCTTACTCAATTTGTATCCCTCTATTCTCTCCCTATTCATGTACCCATCCAGATGCCTCTTAAATATTGCCTGCTTCCACCACCTCCTTTGACAGCACCTTCCAGGTACCTGCCACTCTCTGCATGAAGAACTTCTCCCACGCATCTCCCTTAAATTTTCCTCCTCTCATCTTGAACCTGTGCCCCTTGTAATTGACACCTCCATCCTGAGGATAAAAGCCTCCGGCTATCCATCCTGTCTATGCCTCTCAAAATTTTGTAAACCTCTACCAGGTCTCCCCTCAGCTTCTGTCTTTCCAGTGAGAACAATCCAGGTTTATTCAACCTCTCCTCATCCTCAAGATCAGGCAACATCCTGGTGAGCCTTCTTTGCGCTCTCTCCAAAGCTTCCCTGTAATTAATACTTCCACCCTGAGAAAAAAGCTCTGACAATCCAGCTTGTCTATGCCTCTCGTATTAAAGAGGAAAGGAGTGTTGTAGTTGTATTTGATGTAATATCATATTTAGCCCTGGGTTCCTGCACATGAAGATAATGTTTAATTACAAACTGTATAATTGACCCAAAGGGACTATTGGAGCTTGTTATGTATTGTGCCATGCAAATTGCTTGCCTCTGCCTGGCAACGTGGATGAGCAGATATGGGCTAAAGCTGTACAGTAACTCGAGCTGCTAAGACATGACTCATACAGGCTGTGTTTGGGGGACTAGTGGGATGGACATAATTCCATGCAACATATTAAACCTCAAACCCTAGTGTAGACATTGACAAAATAAGAAGTGACTGGGAGTCATTTGATTTGAACGATAGATGTAGAAGGGCCAATATTGAATCAACTTCCCATTATAAAACTCTCACCGTTGGCTTGATGATGTATAAAATCCAATATTGCCTGTAATATGCTACTGCTTAAAACCCAAATGACCTCCACTCTGCCAGGGTACAATTTACCCAGCTTAATACGACAAAATGATTGATCATGCAACTTCTATACAGTGTGGTGTAGAGCATATAAAGCTTCTAAACATGCCTGTTAGGACCTGACTGTGTGATCATGTAAAAGAAGTGATGGTAAGATGGTGAACAGTTTCCTAACCCTCCCGATTATAACTTTCATTCACTCGAAATGGCTCTTTTGAACCCTGTTTCATTACTGTCTGGTGACTGACTCCTTGTGTATTCCATGTACCGCCCAGTATTTGTGTGCTCAGGAACATCGAAAATGTAAAAAGAAGGTAAGGAAGATTTGCATTTATATCCTGCTTTCCATAACCGCTGGGTTTCTCGAAGCACTTTACAGTCAATGTTCTCTGACATGAAGGGCATGAGGAGAGATTGGAGGAACTTGGTTTGTTCTCACTAGATCAATGGAGGTTAAGGGGCGATGTGATAGAAATCTACAAGATTATGAGGGGCAAGGACAGAGTGGATAGTCAGAAGCTTTTTTCTCAGGGTGGAAGAGTCAATTACGAGGGGCATTGGTTTAAGGTGTGAAAGGCAAGGTTTAAAGGAGATATACGAGGCAGGTTTTTTAACATAGAGAGTAGTGAGTGCCTGGAACCGGAGGGAGGTAGTGGAAGCAGATACGATAGTGGATTTTAAGGAACATTTAAACAAATAGGATGGGAATAGAGGGATATAGAAGAGTAAGGGATTTTAGTTCAGTCAGGCAGCTTGTCAGTGCAGGCTTGGGAGGCTGGAGGGCTTGCTCCTGTGCTGTTATTTTCTTTGTTCTTTGAAGTACATTTGATGAGTGGTTGCTACCACAACGGAGTAAATTTGCAGGAAGCGGACCCGACATACCCCCACTGCTATTCCTACCCAAGCTGCCCCTGACAGCTCAGAAATCTCCTCAAAGGAAACGGATGATGGATCTCTGAGCGTGGCACTAGTTTTGTGTCAGCTCCGCCTTACCATCCCAGAGACTTTCACATCCGCGGGTCAAGTTAGTGGCAAGGCATCTGGGTCACTCTCTAGTGTGTACAATACATCTGCTGATGGAGGAGTGGAGGGGTGGAGGAGAGAATGTCCGAGACCTCTGGCACGTGGGAGTCTGCCGGAGGCGAAAATTCTGCTGGCCCCAATCACAGTTATGATTACATCATGCATACAAAAATAAGGGTATAATGTCCAATTAAAATACGAGCATGTTATATCATCAAGAAATGAAAGCTATATCTCTGACCATTGGTATCTCAACTTCCCTTTCCATTGTTCCTTGGTCTAGTGGGCAGATACAAAGTGCCGTTGCACATCATTGGAACGGTACGGTGGCACAGTGGGTTAGCACTGCTGCCTCACAGCGCCAGCGACCCAGGTTCAATTTGTCACTGTCTGTGTGAAGCTTGCAATTCTCCCCATGTCTATGCGGGTTTCCTTCTGGTTTCCTCCCCCAGTCCAAAGATGTGTGAGTTAGATGGACTGGCTGTGCTGAATTACCCCTTAGTGTAAGGCGGACTAGTTAGGATAAATGCATGGGGGTTATGGGGATAGGACATGGGTGGGATTGTGATCAGTGCAGACTCAATTGATCGAATGACCTCCTTCTGTACAGTAAGATTCTACAATTATTTGATTAGATAGTCCTTGAGTGTAATCTGAGGTTACTTTAATCAAAACCTATCATTTGTACGTAGCTTTCCCTGTGTGACTGAATTACAGCTTGCAGCTTACGTGATTCTTAAACTTGTGTGAATTTTTAATCCTTTCATTCTGCAATGTTGCTGACGTAATTCCACCATTTACATTTTATCCAATTCTTCAGGATAGACTGTTGTCGAGTGGACCAACCCTTTCCTTGGTACCCTCTTGCACTTTACATGCATATAAAGTGCCTTAGGATTTTAGAGTGTGCGTTTTTTTCACTTGTGGGATATGGGCGTCACTGGCTGGTCAGCATTTATTGCCCATCCCTTGTTGCCCAAGGGCAGTTGAGTGTCAACCACATTACTGTGGCTCTGGAGTCACATGTAGGCCAGAGCAGGTAAGGATGGCAGATTTCTTTCCCTAAAGGATGTTAGTGAACCAGATGGGTTTTTCTGACTATAGTTTCATGGTCATCAGAGAATTCTTAATTTCAGATTTTTTTTAACTGAATTCAAATTCTACCACCTACCATGGCAGGATTCGAACACAAGTCTCGAGACCATTAGTTGAGTTTCTGGATTAATATGCTGGCGATAATACCACTAGGCTATTGCCTCCCCTGATTAAAGATCGAACTACACGTAGGACACCATTCCAATTAGCTGTGCCTTCAGTCAAGTGCGATATTTTGCGCTGAAATATATACTGCACGTGGCTTTTGAAGAGAAAACCATTCAAATCCCCCCATTTGACACTCTGATATTTACTGAAGGATAGAAGAGCATTTTACTTGGCACTTTTAGTTATCAGGAGTGAGAGAACTAAATGCCACAAAACAAGAAGTATCAAAAAGAAAGTTGCTTGATGGGTACGGGTTAGGAAGTGATTCGATTCTTCTGTCAAAGGGAAATGTGTCTGGAATCCTCAACTTGTATCATTGACAGTTCTAAAGTTTATCAGCATTCTCACTGTCAGTTTTTCCTAGAGTAATCAACTCTTTGATTAACATTTTATTCTTGTTGAAGCTTTGATGCCTGCACAGAATTTGAATTGCTCTACTTATCAGCTGATGAGCAGCAAACAAAATAATTGGACCTTCTCACTGTTTCGGTTGTACTGGGGGATGCAGGATTGATTATTCATGTGGAGGGACCTCCTGAGGAAGATGTTTGTGACAGTGGTGCACCTTTAAATAGCTGCCCCCCAGCATTGTGCTTCTTTTGGGTGTGTCCATGGACTATCGTGGGACTTGTTTCTCCTCTCTCTCTTCCTCTGCAGTCTGTCAGATCTGAAGGGGGCTCCTGAGAACCACCTGTTAGAATGTAACCGGTGATAACTGGTGTATCGAATGTAATGTGACCAATGGTAACAAGCTGTAAGAGTCAGCTGACCCAGTGAACCATGGAACCAATTATAGAATGATGTGATGGTCAGCTGACCAGCTGACTCAGTATAAGTAAGAACCTGTTGGGAATTGTGGGGTGCTTGGATTGGCCCAGGGTGAGGCCCCAAGTTTGGAGTGAAATTTTTTTAATTTTTATCTTTGATTTATAAGTTGAAAAATAAGTTTTGTTATATTTTATTGTCTGCATTTGAAGAGTTCTTTCTGAAGAAACACCACCAGCCGACCTTCAATACAGAATTGATTACCAAGCTAAAAACAAATCTTCTCACAAGTCTTCCAAACTCTGCATCCTGCCTGTACTTGTTTCTGGTTGTTTCTCAGACCACCCTTGAGGTACTCCCTCTCCAGCCATGTTACAAGGAGTTCAGATGACATGTGAAAAAGAGAGTGCATGTACATTTCTAAAGACTGATTTAAGCAGAACCACTCTAATTAGTTACACCTTCAGACAAGTGTACAGTATTTACAATGAGCATTTTCTTGCACGCTCATTATAATGCAGCATGGTGGCAAAGGGGTTGGCACTGTAGCCTCACAGTGCCAGGAATCCAGGTTCGATTCCAGCCTTGGGTGATTGCCAGTGTGGAGTTTGCACATTCTCCTCCTGCTTACCCTGGTTTCCTCCCACAGTCCAATGAGAACAAAGAACAAAGAAAATTACAGCACAGAAACAGGGCCTTTGGCCCTCCAAGCCTGCAGTGATCATGCTGCCCAACTTAACTAAAATCCTCTCTCCTTGCGGGGACCGTATCCCTCCATGGTTGATTGTCCATTCTAAATGACCCCTTAGTATCCCAGGACGCGTGCGTTAGATGGATTAGCTACGGTAATGAGCCACGTCATGGGACAGGCGGAGGGCTGGATAAGATACTGATTCGGTGCTGATCCAATGGGCCGAATGGTCTCCTTCTGCACTGTAGATGTTCAATGATAATATCAGACTACAAAAACAGAGCATGGGGCAAAACTGACAGACAAGTTTTACTGCAAGAGACACCACAGTAGGTCTAATCAATGAGGTCATCACTTCAAAGGGATAAAGTCCATCTTTCATACAATAGCCTTACCACCTTCCTCTACCCCCACCTATTTCCCATTCCATCAAAACGCCATGCATCCATTATATGGCATCATTGCTTTGTTCCACTCTTAGCAGCGTTGTCGAGACCTTTCACTCTGGAATTCCGGAATTTCATCCCTAAATCCCTCTACCATTCTCTCTTCCTTTGGGATGTTCGTTAAAACCTATCTCTTCAATCAAGTTTTTGCTCATCCCCGAATGTCCCCTGACAAGGATTGGTGCCAGATTCTACTTTTGTTAAGGTGCAGGATTCTGATGGGGCTTGATCATATAAAGGAGGTTGCCCCTAGGGGAATGTAGATCGAGCAGTGGAGGGAGGGGTACAGCCTCAGGTTGATTTAGGACTGCGATGAGGTGAAATTTCTTGTGAATCTTTGGAATTCTCTAGCTCAGAGTGTTGTGGGTGCTGCATCATTGAATATATTTAAAGTTTGGATCAAGAGATTAAAGGGTGCAAAGGATGTAATGGGGCAGGATGATAATGGAGTGAGGAGTGGTTACAGCAAGAGATTTTGGTCTCCATATTTTTTCTCCCTCAGGTCGGTGTAACTGTTGAATAGCATTTCGTTGAATCCCTGCAGGATAGAAGGAGGCCATTCAGCCCATCATTTACCCTGCTAATCCCTCTGACACTAAGGGGCAATTTAGCAGAACCAACCCACAAATCTTTGGGCTGTGGGAGGAAAACAGAGCACCCGGATGAAACCCACGCAGACATGGGGAAAACATACAAATTCACACAGACTGTGACCCTAATGAGAATTGAACTGGGAAACCTGGCACTGTGAGGCCTTGGTGCTAACAATTTACCACCTGTTAAGTTTCATTGGAATTCTACTGCCTCACTGGCCATGGAATCAGAGCAAATGAGGGGTGAACAATGCAAATGGCCATTGATCTTGAGCAGGAATTTTTGGTGTTGCTTGAGCGAGGCTGTAGGATCCCATCCTCTGCATCTGAACAAGTGGGCAACCTGGAGCCTTAGGTTGATTTGATTTATTATTGTCATATGTATTGGGATACAGTGAAAAGTATTGTTTCTTGTACACTATATAGACTCAAGAACTGTGTCTGTATACCATTCACAGAATACATAGTGGAGAAGGAGAAGGAGAGGGTGCAGAATACAGTGTAAAATACTTAAAATTCAGTTTTAGAAGTGCAGAGCGGGAGTAAAACATGAAATAAGAGGGTATGCTGGGGCACATCACAAGTCACCTCACTCCAGTACCATCTTTTTTTTTGCTGTGGCTCTGAAGTCACATGTAGGCTAGACCAGGTAAGGATGGCAGATTTCCTTCCCTAAGGAACATTAGTGAGCCAGATGAGTTTTTACGACAATTATGTGCCTTTTGGAAAGTAGAACCAGGGTAGGATTTATTCAGTGAATTATAGGATCCTGTGGAGGGGCAGAAGGACCAAGGAGTACAAGGGCTTAGTTTGTTGAAAATGGCATCACAGGTAGATGAAAGTGTTTAGCAGACTGGCCTTCATCAGTCAGAAGTCTCACAACACCAGGTTGATTTGATACTAAACTCACCAGCTTTCGGAATGCTGTTCCTTCCATGCAGAGCAGTGAGTTAGGACTGTGTAAGTCATTGATTGGTGAGGCCACATTTGGCATTTTGTGTACAGTTTTGCTCACTATGTTATAGGGAATGACAGTAATAAACAGGAAAGGTGCAGAGAAGAATTAGCAGGCTGTTGCCAGAACTGAGTTATAGGGAATGGTTGGCCAAGGTAGGACTTTATTTCTTGGAATGTAGGAGAATGAAGAGTTACCTTATTGAGGTTTATAAAATGATAAGGGGCATAGATAGGCTGAGGACACATGGTGCAGGATTTTACGGCCTCACTCATCCCAAAATGGTTAAATCCCGTTTGAAGTCAACAGAACTTTCTATGGTCCATCCCCTTACCTGCTCCGATTCCCGTGGCAGGCGGGGCGGTAAAATTCCAGGCATAGTCTTTTTCCCAAGGAAAGGGAATTGAAAGAAAGAGGGAAGAGATTTAAGGTGAGAGATAAAAGATTTAAAAGGGACCAGAGGAGCAATTTCCTCATGCAGAGGCAGTGCGTGCATGGAATGAGCTGCCAGAGAAAGTGGTTGAGGCAGGTAAAATAGTAACATTTAGAAAGTATTTGGGAAGTACTTGGATGGGGAAGGATGAGAGGGATATGGGCCAAACATGGGCAACTGGGACTAGCTGGGAGGGCACCATTGTTGGCATGGAACGGTTGGGCCGAAGGGCCTGTTTCTGTGCTGTATTGCACCATGACTCTAACCCACAACGGTTTCATGATCATTAATAGGTTCTTCTTGATTTGGAGTCAAAGTACTGTTGCTTATTCTCTGGGGATGGCATGGTGGCACAATGGTTAGCATTGCTGCTTTGCAGTGCCAGGGGCTCGGGTTCAATTCTGTGTGGAGTTTGCTCGTTCTCCCTGTATCTGCGTGGATTTCCTCCGGGTGCTCTGGTTTCCTCCCACAGTCTAAAAACGTGTTGGTTAGGTGGATTGGCCATGCTCAAATTGTCTCTTAGTATTAGGGGGATTAACAGGGTAAAAGGGTAGGATTGTGGGGATAGGGCATGGGTGGGATTGTTGCTGGTGCAGGCTCGATGGGCCGAATGGCTGTCTTCTGCTCTGTGGGACTTGTAAAATGATGTTGCAGACCTGGAGCCAGTAGGGGACATCAAGATGCACATTGTTATGTGGCTCCTGCCTATTTCGGATCACCAAGGCTTACCTGATGGAAATATGTATCTGCAATTTAGCTCTTTTTCACTCATAATTTGTGATTTCTCTGTCTTTGGTGGTTCTGAAGCTGCAGGATTTGTGACTCATCATCTTCATTCTGAGTTTATTGGGCTGGAGGCAGGAATTTTCTGACTCCTCATTATGCTGCAAGTTTCCTGGGTTGTTGTGACCTGATTTTCTTTGTTGACTAGCGACGGTATTAACCTATCTATTGCTCCCACCCCGTTATTGAGGAATGATTGGGGCATTACCTCTGAATTTATATCTGAAGCACATTGTCTTCAGGGATTCTCTGCAGCAATATTTGCTGCAACAATGATCAACCTAAGAGCATCTGCTAAATTGTTTTCATAGTTTTAGTAATGGTGAGAATCAGCTGGATTTCTCTGGCTTTCAACCTGATGGTTTCTAAGTTGATTCATGAATGCAGTTTGGAGGTTGAGAAGCAAGAACTAGTTAGCACTGTGCCGCAAGCTGGAAAAGAGTGGAGTTCAAGAATTGGAAAGATGAAGTTATTTAATGTAGGGTATCTCATGTAGATTCTGGCAAAAGCATTAATGCTCCTAATAGTCTATTAAAAGAAGAAGAAATGGTTGTGAAAATGGTGCATGAAAGGCCATTAAACAGGGTAATGAGAAAAAGAAATGAATTGCATGCTACAATAGGACTAATGCACTACTTCTAATATAGGCTGATTCTAATGTACTGGAGGGCCGTTGTGCATTATGGAGGGCAACCAACTTCAGACTGATCTTCCTGTGGCTGTGAGGCGATATAACTAACCTACCGCAAAGTGACAGCATCTTAAAGCCAATACAGTAACAGCCTGTGAATATAGCATCAATTCCTGGCTGTCAGTTCTACTTAGGGAGAATGGGGCCAAGTTGGAATTTGATTCAATTTATTAATGTCACATGTATTCAGAAAGTATTGTTTCTTCCAAGCTATACAGACAAAATGTACCATGCATAGAGTACATAGGGGAGAAGGAAAGGAAGGGGTGTTGCAGTCATAGCCAGCATGAAGAGAAAGAGCGGCTTCATCACAGAATCATCATAGAATCCCTACAGTGCAGAAGGAGGCCATTCGGCCCATCAAGCCTGCACTGACAGCAATCCTACCCAGATCCTCTCCCCATAATCCCACACATTTACCCTGCTAGTCTCCCTGATACTAGAATTGGCCAATTTAACATGGCCAATCCACTTAAAATGCACATCTTTGTACTGAGGGAGGAATCCAGAGCAGCTGGAGGAAACCCACACAGACACTGGGAGAATGTGCAAACTCTACACAGCTAGTCACCCGAGGCTGGAATCGAACCCAGATTTTTGGCACTATGGGTCTAATCACTATGCCACCGTGCCATCCTTGTATGATAGAACAATTCAAAAGTCTGATGGCAGCAGGGAAGAAGCTGCTGTTGAGTTGGTTGGTAGGTGATATCAGAGTGTTGTATCATTTTCCTGATGGAAGAAGATGGAAGAAAGTATGTTCGAGAGTATGGGTGGGGTCCTTGGTTATGCTGGCTGCTTTTTTGAGGCAGCAGGAAGTGTAGACAGAGTCAATGGATGGAAGGTTGGTTTGTGTGATGGACTGGGCTTTGATCAGTAGTTTCTTGCTGTCTTGCCCTTGGAAGTGGAGTCTGAGTCACCAAACAGAATTTCCAATTTCAAGGTCCCAGCAAAAGGCACGGGAGGCAAATTTTTACAGGGAAGGGTGACGGCTATGTCTTCCCGATG
Organism: Sphyrna mokarran; assembly: GCA_024679065.1. Classification (NCBI taxonomy): domain Eukaryota; kingdom Metazoa; phylum Chordata; class Chondrichthyes; order Carcharhiniformes; family Carcharhinidae; genus Sphyrna; species Sphyrna mokarran. The sequence continues at coordinate 45,068,667 of JAGIQG010000018.1, forward strand.
TGAAAAGACGATATCAGCTTTCTTTGGGTATTAACACTGGGGACTCAGATTCTTATGGAGGGCAAGAATGGATCTCATCCTGATGGCTGTTGATGAACATTTACAGAGAACTCCCATAGCGAAGGCGACTTGCCTTTATATGCTGCTTTTCACATTTCAAACCATCTCATGGAGCTTCACAGACATTGCAAAAAAATGGATCCCAAGTCCAGTGGAAGGAGTGCTGTCTGTGTGAAGCTTGCATGTTCTCCTCGTGTCTGTGTGGGTTTTCTCTGGGTGTTCTGGTTTCCTCCCACAGTCCAAAGATCATAGATCCTGAATCTACAGTGCTGAAGGAGGCCAACAATCCCCCCCAAAATCCTGTCCATGCCCATAATCCCACACATCTATCCTCCTAAAATCCCTGACATTAAGGGGCAATTTAGCATGGCCAATCAACTTAACCAGCACACCTTTGGAGTGTGAGAGGAAACTGGAGCATCCAGAGGAAATCTACGTTGACACAGGGAGAATGTACAAACTCCACACAGACAGCAACCCGAGGTAGGAATTGGATCTAGGTCCCTGGTGCTGTGAGGCAGCAGTGCTAACCACTGTGCCACCGTGTCACCCTAGATGTGCAGGTTAGATGGATTGGCCATGCTAAATTGCCCCTTAGTGTCAGAGGGCCTAGCAGGGTAAATACTTGGGTTACGGGGATGGGGCCTGGGTGGGGTTGTTGTCGCTGCTAGCTTAATGGGATGAATGGCCTCCTTCTGCACTAAAAGGATTCTATGATCTATGAGTGGCTGGCAAAAGATTGATAGAGATGATCTGGCCTTGACAGAAAAGAAAGATTTGTGGTTGTTTCTGGATAAGAGAATCACTGGCTGGACCCTGCATTTCTTGCCCATCTCGAGCTGTTGTCCATTTCAGAGGGCAGTTGAAAGTCAACCACATTGTCGTGAGTGTAGAGTCAGATGTAGACCAGACTGGGGACGGATGGCAGATTTTCTTCCCTCCAGGACATCAGTGAACCTGATGGGTTTTTTTTTCCAACAATTGACGATGGTTTCATGATCACCATTAAATTTTAATTCCCAATTTTTATTGAATTCAAATCTTGCCATCTGCCATGGTAGGATTTGAACACAGGTCCCCGGATCTTCTTCAGGTTCTGTAAATTACTCATCCAGCAACAATACCGTAATACTTTTGTCTCCACATGTAGACCACCTTCTCAATTATAGGATGTCCCGATACGCTTTACAAGACATCAGGTCCGTAGATTTGCAGTGCACTGATTGTTGGTCATACAGGAAATATTGTGGCCAAACTGTGCACAGTAAGAGCCCACAAACTACAATCTAGTGATGGCCAGATCATCAGTGTTGGGCGAGACATAAACATTGCCCAGGACACCCATATTCTTCTTCCTGTCCGATCTCTTGTGTCAACCTGAGAGGACAGGCTACGTCACATCAGAAAGATGGCACCTTTGAGAGTGCAGCATCCTTCAGTACTGCTCTGGAGGACGAACCTAGATAATCTGCACAAATCTCTGGAATTTGATGTGATCCTTCTGTCTCAGCAACAGAGATGAGTGTCCAAAGGGAGAGGTGGAAAAGCCAAGGTTTTAGAGATGGAATTATAGAGCGTGAGACCAGAATGCTGAAAATATAGAAAAATCCTTAGCACTGTGAAAAGATGCATGATTGTACAAGAATTGAGAATAAGTGGAACAGATGGGTGTGAAGGAGGAGGGGACATTGAGGAACTTCCTAGCTTTTAACTCCTTGTATATTCTTGTTTTGGGATACATAAATTCATAGAAACCCTATGGTGCAGGAGGAGATCATTCACCCAATTGAATCCACACCAAGTTTCGACAGAGCAGCTTTGCCAGTTCCCCATAACTAGCATATTTCCCCGTCTAATTCCCCTAATTTATACATCTTGGGACATTAAGGGCCACCCCTTGAAGTCAGAGGGGACAGATATAAAAGGATCTAGAAGAGCAATTTTTTCGCTCAGAGGATGGTGAGTGTTTGGAACCTTAAACCTATGCCTCTAGTTTTAGACTCCCCTACCTTTGGGAAATGATATTGACTATCTCGCTGATCTATGCCCTTCATTATTTTATAGACCTCTTTAAGATCACCCCTCAGCCTCCTACACTACAGAGAAAAAAGCCCCAGTCTATAATTCGATGAAAAGCTACAACATTTTTATAATAGACCCAATTTTTTGTCCCTGAGATATGGAGTAAGAGACTGCATTGTCGTGAATCCTTATCTTAACATTGATATTCATCTGTCATTTTCAGCTTTGTGACTTCTTCAATAATGCAACTGAGATTTTATCCATATTTGTGATAATATATCCCTTTGAATCCAATCAATGAGATTGCCAGCAGTCTCGTAACTGGCATCTTTCTGCTTGGATAGCCTTTATTTTAGCTGTCTCACACAGAGTTTCAGCTCCCCAAAATTATTCTTGCATCAGATGTACAAGCTATGTAATATATCCTTCAAATTCAAAAGATTGCTTTTAGTATGAATGGTGCAGGGGTTGACTCTGTGAATACACACACACACACCCCAATCATTTCTCAATTGTTAGTAATGGACTTCCTTACAGCACATTAATTTCTTGAGGTGACTGACCTTCCACGCAGACTGCGGCCCCGATGTTGTCCAATCTTGCATGTGTCTACAGAATCCCCATAGTGCGGAAGGAGGCCACTCGGCCTGTCAAATCTGCACCGACAACAAACCCTCTCCCTACAACCCCACACATTTAGCCAGTTTATCAGTACATCCCATGACTCTTTAGAGGCAATTTAGCACAGCCAATCAACGTATCCTGCGCATCTTTGGACTGTGGGAGGAAACTGGAACACCCGGAGGGAAACCACGCAGACACTCGGAGAAGGTGCAAACTCCGCACAGACAGTGACCCCTGTCAGGAATCGAACCCTGGTTCCTGGAGCTGTGAGGCAGCAGTGTTAACCACTGTGCCACGGTGTCACCCACCACTATGTACAAGTGGAATGATCGAGAGCATTTTGTTGTGACATCGTCCAATTGCAACCAGGAAAATGAGTCCCTTTTCCCATAAACAAGTGAATAAACTGAATTAATTGTTCCTTGAGAGTTTCTGGTGTCCCTCAGAATAACTTTCAAATAATAAAAACTAAGGTAGCACAGTGGTTAGCACTGCTACTTCACTGTGCCAGCGCCCAGCGTTTGATTCTCAGCTTGAGTCACTGACTGTGTGGAGTCTGCACAAGTGTCTGCGTGGGTTTCCTCTGAGGGCTCCAGTTTCCTCCTACAGTCAGAAGGATAGGCTGGTTATGTGCATCGGCCACGTTATATTCTCCCTCAGAGTATCCAAACAGAGTATCCAGACTGTGGCGACTAGAGGATTTAAGCCTACTTGTAACACCAATAAATGAACTTAAAAGCTCTGCCTTTTTGCGAAATGAAAATCCATGTTCAACAGGGCTAATCCCAAGCTAAATGACCTTGCCTATAAAGGCTACAGTGTTTGTACGCACCACAGAACTTAATGTTGGGAACCTGCACCATGTATCACTTAATAGCAAATTGGGCTGTAAAGACGCACTCCAGTGTGTAAGGAGCGGTAAAGCAGTTTCAGGAGTATTCACTGAGATGGACCAAGAAAATACTTGGCCACATTGAGAATACTGTGTGCAGTTTTGTTCCCCTTTCTGAGGAAGGATGGAGGGAATGCAGGTTTACCTGCTGATTCTGGGCACTGTGAGGCAGCAGTGCTAACCACTGTGCCACTATGCTATGATTGCACATACGCTACAGAATGTATATAGATATAGGGAGTAGCAGAGGTTGAGTCACACTCGAAGCAGAGCGAAAGGAGTGGCACTTGGTACCCAGGACCCTGGCACAGAGCTTCTTTTTAGTTCACTTTGTCTTCGATCTGAGACTTACTTGTAACAAAAAACAAACTCTAGATCAAAATCATCGACAGATGGCACTTGCGTCCCTGCAAAATGACATTCAAGGTTTGGCTTGGAGTGAGGGAAAGCCCATTCCGGAGCTGTAGAGACTGTGTAAGTCTAAACTGGAGTTCATGGTGACTGTGGTGGAACCTTTGTTCAGCCCAGTGTAAATCCCAGTCACAAAGTATCTTAACCCCCATGACTGGTTGGGTTGGATTGTTGTCAGAAGTTTAAATGCAAAAAGTCTTCAACAGAAGTCCAACTCATTTCAAACTGGTCACTTCCAATTTTACAGAAGAGGGTTGATGGGAGGTAACCAATCTGCTGAAGAGGAGTGGGTTGGTTACTTTGTTAATAAATATGAAGCATGAAGACTGCCCAACTTTCGTTTCATTGCCATTCTATTTCAGGTGGATTAGAATCATGGAATCCTAGAGTGCATAAGGAGGCCATTCAGCCCATTGAGTCTGCACTGACAACAATCCCACTCTATCCCCATAACCCCATGCATTTACTCTAGCTAGTTCCCCTGACACTAGGGTCAATTTAGCATGGCCAATCCACTTAACCCCCACATCTTTGGACTGTGGGAGGAAACTGGAGGGCCTAGAGGAGATCCATGCAGACATGGGGAGAATGTGCAGGCTCTGCACAGACAATGACCCAAGGCTGGAATTGAATACAGGTCCCTGGCACTATGGGGCAACAGAGCCAACTACTGTGCCACCCAAAAGGCTCGTGGAAACCCAGCAGCTAAAAGGAGGTGAGAAGGGCTGATTCCAGGAGTAAGTGCCTTTACGGCAGGGCTTATGGTCTAGGAGAATCAGGAGTACTTCCTCAGGATAACCCAAAGCATCTTATCACCAATGGGCCTACTTTTGAATTGTAGGATGGGATTTTCTTGTTCCAACCTCCACAGGAATCGTGCTGGGTAGGGGGAAGTGGACCATGTAAAGGTTTGTTGACATTGGGTGGAATTTCCTGGTTTTAGCACAAGCGCGAATGGAAAATCCTGACTGTAATTACTGCTGTACTCTAGGATTGGCCAGAGGTTCAACTCAACAACAAGTCAAGAGAAAACATTAAGAGCAAAGTGATCATTGAAATAACAACAGCAAACGCTGGACATTCTTGGCAGCATGTGTGGAGAGAAGCAACAGAATTATAACTTTCCAGGCTGTCTGTTCCTCAGGGCTGGGAGTGATGAGTAACGCAATAATTTTTAAACCAGGCAGGGGGAGGTGGGAAGGAATGAAAGAAAAGGCCTTCAGTAGGATGGATAGCAAGGAGAGACTAAATAACAAAGAGGACCATAGTGAAAGACAAAACAAAATGGTAGCGGGGAAGGTAAAGGGGCAAATGATAGGCCGAGAGGAGGTATGAATTGGAAAGCAGAACTGCATTAATGGCAAAGATAAAGGTAAAATATCATGGATGCCAGAATCTGAAACAGAAACAGCAAGTGTTGGAAAGTCTCAACAGGTCTGACAGCATCTGTGGAGAGAGCATAGAGCCAATGCTTCCAGTCTGGATGGTCCTTCGTCAGAGCTTTTATCATTTTTATCGCTTTGTATTCTTATTTTTATTTTTTCATTTCTGAAATCTCACTCTCCATCTTATCGCCAACCCCCAACTCCCCCCCCCCCCCCCCCCCCCCCCCCCCCCCCCCCCCCCCCCCCCCCCCCACCCCCCAATCCTGTACCTCAGTAGGGTCAAATTCTTAAGGAGTCTCCTAACAATCTGGACTCCTCTTCTGCCATTCACACATTCCAATCACTTAATGGACGCGTTTAGCACCTTTTCCAACCTTTATCACCACCATTTGCATTCCATTTGTCAATTACGGCTCCCTCGTAGGATAAATCTTGACCAATTTTCCTTCTTTTCAGCTCTGACGAAGGGTCATCCAGACTCAAAACATTGGCTCTGTTCTCTCTCCACAGACCTGCTGAGATTTTCCAGCATTCTCTGTTTTTGCCCCACTAATGGCTGCTGTCCAAAAACAATGGGGGACAAAAGTAATCATCTAAAATTGTTGAACTCAGCGTTGAAGCTAGAAATTGTAAAGTGCTTGCTTGAGAGATGTTGCTTTGGCATTTAATCTAATTGCTGCCATCTTCTCTGCCTTATGAAGATAGGTTGAGTGAGCTGGGACTCTTCTCCCTGGAGAGACGTAGGTTGAGAGGCGACCTGATAGAGGTTTATAAAATGTTGAGAGGAATAGATAGAGTGGATTCTCAGAGGCTATTTCCCCGAGCTGAAATGGTCACTACAAGAGGTCACTACTATGTCACTGGTCACTACTATCAAATAAATTGGTTGGATTTAAAATTGGTGTTGTAAATCTTTACTGAGTTTACCCCAGTCCAACACCGGCATCTCTACATCATGACTACTAGAGGACACAGATTTAAGGTGCAGGGCAGCAAATACAGAGGAGATGTTAGGGGTAAGTTTTTCACTCAGAGGGTGGTGAGTGAATGGAATTGGCTGCCGTCGGTGGTGGTAGAGGCAAACTCGCTGGGGTCTTTTAAAAGACTTCTGGATGAGTATATGGGAACTAATGGGATAGGGGGTTATAGATAGGTCTGTGGCTTGGTAGGTATTGATGTGATCGGCGCAACTCGTGGACTCGTGTTTATGCTGTAGTTTTGTTCTATGTTCTAACCAAGCTTATTTCATTGCAATAAAATTTGAGGATGATATCAGAATAGGTGGGAAAGCAGGCAGTGAAAAGGATATCAAGATTTTAGAGATGGATATAGAAAGGCTAGGAAAATGAACCAAAATTTGGCAGATTGAGTTTAATCTGAATAAGTGTGAGGTTATCGACATTATCCATAAAAAATAGAAAGGCAAATTATCACCTAAATGGAGAATACATTCAAAATGTGTCATTGCAGAGGGATCTAGGTGTCTCAGTTTATGGATTGCAGAAAGTGTAGCACGTAATAAAAAAGGCAAATTAGATTTTGGCATTTATTGCAAAGGAATAAAAGTAGAGAAGTATTATTGCAATTATGTAGAGCATCAGTGAGATCAAATCTGGAGTATTGTCCTGTTTTGGTCTCCTTATTTGAAAAGGATATTGGAGGCAATTCAGAGAGGTTCATCACATTGATTCTGGGGTTGAAAGGGATTGACATATGAGGAGAATTAAATGGTCTGGGCTTCTACTCACTGGAGCTCAGAAGGATCTGATTGAGGGATATAAAACTTTACAAGGGATTGATAAAGTAAGTGTAGACTAAATGTCTCCTCTTATGAGACAATCATGAACAAGAGGTCACAGGTACAAGTTGGGAGGTGATGGATTTGAAACTGAGATGAGGAAAAACTGCTTCTCACAGAAGGTGGTGGATTTGTAGAACTTGTTGCCCCATAGCACGGTGGATTCTGACTTGTTGAATGGTTTCAAGAGGGGGATAGATATATTTCTAATTAAAAAAGGGATAAGAAGATATGACGAACAGGTGGGGAGATGGATTTGAGACCAGCGAGAGATCAGCCATGATCTGATTGAATGGCGGAGCAGGCTCGAGGGGCTGAATTTGCCTACTTCTGCTCTCAATTCCTATGTTCCCTTTCAATTATTCCCATTTAGTAAATTGGGAGAATTACACGAGCAAATGTTGCCTTAAATCAGCACTCCCATCACACAGCATACATTGACAAGCTTAGAGTGTCACATACTTTCCCAGTTATAATTCAAGGGCCGTGCGAGAGGATATGAGAATGTAGGTCTCATTTCTACCCCGTGCCCCAGGATTGTTTATTTTCGGCTGCCCTTGATCTAAAAAACCAAATTACTTTTGAAAAATGCTCCGATACGGTTCTCGGCAAGTGGAATGCTATATTTGGAGGTGATGTAGCTGGAAGTTCTAGTCCCGCAGAAGACACTGAGGGGTATTTGTGATTAATGCTGATGTGTTCTTGCTTCACACTGAAGAGGGTTGGCTTTGTTAAGCCGGTAGCCTGCAGAGTAAGTGCACTTTACTTTTCCGTGGCTATATCAGAACCTGTCAGCGAGCAGGGATAAAGGTCCCCTCCGGGAAAACAGAGCAAAAAATAATTGAAGAAATTGTACAGCCAGGATAACAATAGCCTGCGGTGCTGGTCTGATGCCCGGGTCAATACTAATAGACTGTAGAGGGCAGTAAAGTGCCGTGCCACTCTAAGAGAGTGGCAAAAGTTGCTCCACAAGATGATGCCTGCTCTGAGGAACGAAACTCAGATTTGAAGGACAACACTTGAAATGTGGCAGGAAAGTAACTTGGGGGAAGGAGTTCTGGCACACTGCTTGGTCACTACTCAATTATTTCAGAGCCCAAGGCGCCATTATTGTCCTCGCAGTAATCACCTTTCATTCTTTGAATGATTCCCCACTTAACAATCCCTGAGGACTGCACGGCGGTTAGTTCTGCTGCTTCACGGTGCCAGCAACGTGGGTTCGATTCCTAGCTTGAGTCACTGTCTGTTCAGAGTCTGCAGGTTCTCCCTCGTATCTGCGTATGGCTTTCTTCCGGATGCTCCGGTATCCTCCTGCAGTCCAAAAGACATTCTGTTTATGGGGGAAGTGATGGCCTAGTGGTATTATCGCCATACCATTAATCCGGAATCTCGGCTAATGTTCTGGGGACCTGGGTTCAAATCCTGCCACAGAAGATAGTGGTATTTGAATTCAATAAAAATTATCTGAAATTAAGAATCCCAATTGTTGATTGTCGTAAAAACCCATATGGCTTACTTCAGGGAAGGAAATCTGCCATTCTGACCTGGTCTGGCCTGCATGTGACTCCAGAGCCACAGCAATGTGTTGACTCTCAACTGCCCTTGGTCAACTAGGGACAGGCAATAAATGCTGGTCAGCCAGCTTCACCCATGAATGAATTTTAAAAAGTGTGTGTTGGCTATGCTAAATTCTCCCACAGTACACACGAACAGGCTTGGAGTGTGGCGACTAGGGAATTTTCACGGTAACTTGGTTAGATAGACTGAGGCGGCACAATGTCACAATGGTTGGCACTGCTGCCTCACAGCGCCAGGGACCCGGGTTCTATTCCTGGTTTGGGTCACTGTCTGTGTGGAGTTTGCACATTCTCCCCATGCCTGCACAGATTTCCTTCCACATTCCAAAGCTGTGAGGGTTGATTGGCCATGCAAAATTGACCCTACTATCAGGGGGAGTAGCAGGGTAAATATGTGGGGTTACGGGAATAGGGCTGGGTGGGATTGTGGTACATACAAACTCATTCTTTACTGTAGGGTTTAATGTACACTCTATTTATGAGGTGTTAACATAGGCCTACTTGTAACACTAATCAATAAACTTAAACTCGAAAGATTACATTATTGTTAGGCAGTGTAGGGGTGGGGAGGAGGGGGAGGAGAGAAAATTAAAGAAATGAAGCTTGAATGAAATCAGAAAACAATGTACGCACAAATGGGATCAACGTTATTGGCTGGCATTTATGGGGAGCGAGTGGAGCAGATGTTGATGAGTGCGTGCGGGGGAGGAGGGGTCTGGAGGTAATAAAGACGTGTGGATCCGAAAACTAAACACAAGTGTATCCCTCGCTGAGGCCTGAAGATTAATTTCTTCACGGAGATGTTAGTATTTGAATAATCATTTTCGCAGGATGACTAATCCCAACCTGGTTGCTATTTTAATGGCTAAATATAGACCAAACTTCCCTCCGTTTTCAGAATGTTTGAACACTGTGTTACGTTGGAAAGCTCATTTGAAAACCCAACTAATTAAAAATTCAAGATTCTTATCCCGGGGGCAGATGCACTATTGTAAAAAAAAAGGCTTGGAGCTTCAGATCATTTACAAGGCAGAACTTCACCTCTGGTCTCAAGGAGTTCAGATGAGTCGGCCGAATTAATTATTCATGTTGTTTATATCAGCCAGTTTAAGAATGCATCGCCAAAATAAATACTTGAGTGGAACTTGTTCTCGGGCAGTAATGTAAAGCGAATGGTCCACGAGCAGTATGTAGGATGTGGCTCAGTGTAGGCCTGAGGTGTTCATCACATGACCTGCCCACAAGCTCCAGCAAATGCACCATTCTCGTGACACACTGCATTCCCACACCAGTTGGAAAGCAAAAAAAAGATTCATTTACCCAATTCTGGTAATGATTGACTGTCAACCAACCAGACAGTTTTTTTTTTAACTCCATTTTGAATGTTTTTATATCTGCTGAGAAGAAACCAAGCAATCCTTTTTGATGCTCTCCAGGGGTTATACACACACACACACACACACACACACACACACGTGCCCTGCAGACTCATCCTCAATTTCTGGAGACTTGGAGCAGTCATTCAGCCCTTTGAGTTTGCTCCACCATTCATTTTGATTGTGGTTGATTGTCAAATTCAATGTCTTGTCCCCCGCCATCTGCTCCCCATACCCCTTTAGCCCCAAGAGCTATATCTAATTTCTTGAAATCACGCTGATATTAAGCTAATTGTTTTATTAAAAGATGAGTGACGATTATTGGCTCCACCTGCCAACCAGCATCCCGCCACTCCTCGCCCCCCCTCACACCCACCAACCACCCCTAGACCCTCCCACTCCTCCCCCACCTCCCCACACCCCCCTCCGTCTCCCCCCACCACCTCCCACACCACCTCTCCCACAGACTCTCCACACCCCCTCCGCCCCACATCCCAATCTGACCATCTCCCCCCACACCCGTCACCCTTCCGCACCCCACCAACTCCCTCCCTCAACCCCCCCATCCTCCCACCTCATGCCTCAATCCTCCAAATCCCCCCAACACCCCAAACCAACCCCCCAATCCCCACCATCCCCAAAACCTTCTGCATTTCCCATGGCTAATCTGACTAACCTATGAATCTTGGGGCTCTAAGGGGCAATTTAACATGGCCAATCCACCTAACCTACATGTCTTTGGACGCTGAGGGGATATTTAGCATGGTCAATCCATCTAACCTGCACATTTTTGGATTGTGGGAGGAAACTGGAGCACCTGGAGGAAACGCATGCAGACGTGGGAGAGAATGCACAAACTCCACGCAGTCACCCAAGGACGGAATCGAGCCCAGGCTCCTGGCGTTGTGAAGCAGCAGTGCTAACTACTATACCACCCAATCATCGTCACTGAGCATAGATTTAAAAAAAACCTACTTTCCCAATGTCAACATTCTGGCATTGAAAACTAATAAAAATGAGACTCAAAATACAATGTCAGAACCATCCAGTGACTGTTAGACTGAAAATAATGGATGCAATTTAGCAGACTGTGGCCTTATATGCTATTATATTAAAATGGAGATAACTGGATCATAAGACTGTGTTGCAAGAAACATTTGTGCATTTACTGATCTAATGGGCTTTATTTAACCAGCAATTTTGATTTGTCAGATGCATTTGCCTGACGAAGGCCATAAAGTCGAAAGCTCGCAAATTTACTATCAAATAAATTGGTTGGATTTAAAATTGGTGTTGTAAAACTTTACTGAGTTTACCCCAGTCCAACGCTGGCATCTCTACATCATGACTTTAGTGTGATTACAGGCCTTTTCATTATCGAGACAAAGTGGCTTTCAATTGCTTCCAACGATGGGAAATGAACAGGCTAACACCGCGGACACAGTCCAATTAAAGATGGCCGCCTACCTTTCAGAGTTCAAATTCCAGAAGGCTGGCAGCTCAGCAGCTGTTATGGGGCGCTGAGGCATTCCTGAAGGCTGTTGACTATATTTGCGGAAGCCAGGGACAAGCAGACAGGCCCCAGGAATTGGAGTGGGGAGAGGCGGATGTGCAGACCAGCAGTGAGTAAGGCGATGGAGCACCACCTGTGGGCCGTGCAGTAAGGAATGACCCCTACCGCTGGGAATCTGCTGGGACCCCAGGAGGCTTCATTCAACTGGCACGCTGCACGTTGCAAGCTTTGATGTCGGCCTTTAATTATTGCAATTTTACTCTTCAAGTGACCAGACAGAGTCACAGAGTCTTCTTAAACAGCTGTTTTAATAGCAGGGTCCTTGGAAAGTTGCAGTAGCTGAGTGGTGTATTCCAAGATAGATAAGCAATTACCATTTTCAAATTCAATTTCGAGTAATTGATACACAGCAATCATAATAAATTTGGACTTGTTTCATTATAGAACATAGAACAGTGCAGCACAGTACAGGCCTTTCGGCCCTCAATGTTGTACCGAGTTATGTCCGAACCCAAGATCAAGTTATCTCACTCCCTATCATTCTGGTGTGTTCCATGTGCCTATCCAATAACCACTTGAAAGTTCCTAAAGTGCCTGACTCCACTATCACAGCAGGCAGTGCATTCCACATCCCAACCACTCTCTGAGTAAAGAACCTACTTCAGACATCCCTGTTATATCTCCCACAATGAACCTTATAATTATGCCCCCTAGTAACAGCTAGATCCACCCAAGGAAATAATCTCTGCACATCCCTCTATCTCTCATCATTTTATAAACCTCTATTAAGTCATCCTCCTCCTCTCTAAAGAGAAAAGCCCCAGCTCCCTTAACCTTTCCTCATAGCATCTACTCTCCAAACTAGGCAGCATCCTAGTAAATCTCCTCTGCACTCTCTCCAATGCTTCCACATCTTTCTTGTAATGAGGTGACTAGAGCGACATATAGTCTTCCAAATATGTTCTCACTAAGGCCCTGTACAATTGCAGCATAACCCCATGACTCTTAAACTCAAATCCCCATTAATAAACGCTAACACACTATAAGCCTTCTTCATGGCTCTATCCACTTGAATGGCAACCTTCAGAGATCTGTGGATATGAAACCCAAGTTCTCTCTGCTCCTCAGAACCCTGCCATTGACCCTGTAATCCACATTCAAGTTTGTCCTACCAAATAAAATCATCTCACACTTATCAGGGTTAAACTCCATCTGCCACTTTTTGGCCCAACTCTGCATCCTATCAATGTCAGTTTGCAGCCTACAAGAGCTCTGCACCTCATCCAGTAATGATAATAACAAATCGGGGAAAACTTAACACATCATTGCTATAACTTATCATTGTCCAGCTCATTTCTATGGCTATGAATCTCTTCCTTTCTAGTTACTGATGTCTGATTTAATGAGCTTTGCCTAGACTAATGGCCTTTGTGCCTAACTATGAAGACTCTTAGAGAAAGATCTTTGTTTGTCAATGCAATTTTGAAATTTGTGTGATTATTAACCTTTTCACTCCCAACATGGCTACTCCTGATGTGAGAACAATGGGGTAGAAAGTGGCCGTTATTTGGGCCATTATTTGCCCTGTTGGCTGCCCAGCAGATGGCCACATTGCAAGGGTATCTACAGCTAACACTATGCCATAGAACATAGAACATAGAACATTACAGTGCAGAACAGGCCCTTCGGCCTTCGATGTTGCGCCGACCAATTATGAAAAAAGTAATGACCCTCCAAACTAAACCATTCCCTTCTCTTCCATAAACTTATCAACTAACCTCTTACAACATGAAGGCCTCAGCTTTACCTCCTGATGCCTTCCAATGTCCTGTTGCCAGCCCTCCTACCTTCCAATCAATCTCCAGTAGGTTGGGGAAGTTCAGCTCTGGGCATGGTACATCATGAGAAAATAACTTCTAGAATCAGTTCAGGACATCCATCAAGGAGTAAATGTCTTATTTATTTACGGAATCATGAGTTTGCAAATTAGTTTAAACTTGTTTCATTAGCCTCAGGCATCAAGCAAAATATCACTGAGGCATTACAGAGTTTCATAGAAACATAGAAGACAGGAGCGGGAAGAGGCTATGGAATCCTAGAGGTTTACAGCATGGAAACAAGGCTTTTGGTCCAGCTTGTTTGTGCTGCCCTTGTTTTTTAAAACCCCTAAACGAATCTCAATTGCCCACATTTGGCCAGTTTCCCTTTATATTCACCATACCCATGTAACTACCTAAATGCTTTTAAAAGACAAAATTATACCCACTCCTACTACTACCTCTGGCAGCTTGTTCCAGATACTCGGCATCCTCTGTATGAAAAAAATACCCTTCTGGACACTTTTGTGTCTTTCCCTTCTCACCTTAAACCTATACTCTTTAGTTTTAGACTCCCCCATCTTTGGGAAAAGATGTTGACTATCTATGCCCCTCATTATTTTATAGACATCTATAAGATCACCCCTCAGCCTCCTATGCTTCAGAGAAAAAAGTCCCAGTCTGTCCAACCTCTCCTTATAACTCAATCCACCAAGTCCCAATAGCATCCTAGGACATCTTTGCTGCACTCTTTCTAGTTTAATAATACCTTTTCTATAATAGGGTGACCAGAATTGCACACAGTATTCTAAATGTGGCCTCACCAATGTCCTGTAGAACTTCAACAAGTCATTCCAACTCCTGTACTCAAATATAAGGATAATATGGTCTTTCGAGCCTCCTCCCCCATTCATCACAATCATAGCTGATTGTCCAACTCAATAGTCTAAACCTGTTTTCTCCTAATAACCTTTGATCCCATTCACTCTCAAGTGCTTTATTCAGCCTCCTCTTGAATACATTCAATGTTTTGGCATCAACTGCTTCCTGTGATGATGAATTCCAGAGCCTCACCACTCTTTAGGTGAAGAAATGTCTCCTCCCCTCTGTCTTAAATGGTCTACCCTGAATCCTCAGACTGTGATCTCTGGTTTTGGACTCCCCCACCATTAGGCACATCCTCCCTGCATCTACCCTGTCTAGTCCTGCTAGAATTTTATTTGTCTTTATGACATCTCCCCTCATTCATCTGAACTCCATAGAATCATAGATTCCCTATAATGCAGAAGGAGACCATACAGCCCATTGTTCGTGCCCCAACTCCAGGGCCTATCCTATAACCCTATGTAGCATAGCCACTCAAACTAACCCACACATCTTTGGACAGCGGAAACTCACGCAGACACGGGGAGAATGCGCAGACTCCTCAGAGACAGTGACCCAAGGCCAGAATCGAACGCAGAGCCCTGATGCTGTGAGACAGCAATGCTAACAACTGTACCACCATGCCTGGGACAACACAGCCTTTCGACGAAGAAGCAATTGAATTCAATGTTAATTCTATTTCTCTCTTCACAGATGTTGCCAGACTAGCTGAATATTTCCAGCATTTTTATACACGTTTATACTGTGCCGATATATCTCGTACTGGAATGCACACAGCTGAAAATGCCAGCAAGCTCATTCTGAAGCTGATAACAGAGTTGTCACCTTCTTCGATCAGTGTGGACATTTAATGATCAATTAATAGTTTAAAATTTCTCCCATGCGAGTATTGATGAATTTCCTCTGCAAAGCTATTGTCATTGCTTCCTTTTCAATTTGCCAGTAATTCAGTTTTTATGACCCTGATGATCAGACCATGGATAAAATAGACTTCCCTCAACCATCTCTTCAATAGTAAATGGCATAAATCAATAAAGAGATGATTTCTCAGTTATAGACAAACATTATTATGTACTCACACTGGTAGATATCAACATTTCTTTGTGGTTATGGACTGATTTGTTGGGACAGAGTTTTCCCATCCTGCCTGCCATAGGAATCATAGCAAATGGGGATATGGATCATGTAAGCATCCACTGAACTCGGCCGGAATTTTCTGGACTTGGGGCAAGAGTAGCCAGAAAATCCCATCCTTTTTGTTCCACCATGGAGGCACAGGAATCGTGGTATTGTGGCTGGACTAATTCGGAGACTCAGGATGATGTTTAGGGGACCCAGGTTCGAATCCCATCACAGCAGATGATCAAATTTGAATTCAATCAAAAAAATCTGGAATTGGAAGTTTACCTTTGGCCAGAGGTTCACTAATATCAATGAAATTGTACGTTACCAATAATATGCTAAAGCAAAGTTATTAACTTAAAGGGGAGGCAATGGCCTAGTGGTATTATCGCTAGACTATTAACCCAGAAACTCAGCTAATATTCTGGGAACTCGATTTCGAATCCCATCATGGTAGATGGTGAAATTTGAACTCGGTGCAAAAAATCTGGAATTAAAAGTCTAATGATGATTACAAAACGATTGCTGATTGTTGTAAAACTGGTTCACTAATGTCAGTTTAGGAAGGAATTGCGTGATGGCATAGTGGTTAGCACTGCTACCCCACAGTGCCAGGGACCTGGGTTCAATTTCGGCCTCGGGTCGCTGTCTGTGTGAAGTTTGCACATTGTCCCCGTGTCTGTGTGGGTTTCCTCTGGGGATGCTCCGGTTTCCTCCCACAGTTCAAAGATGTGCAGATTAAGTTGATTGGTCATGCTAAATTGACTCTAGCGTCAGGGGATTAACAGGGTGAAATATGTGGGATTACGGGAATGGGGCCTGGATGGGATTGTGGTCAGTGCAGCCTTGATGGGCTGAATGGCCTCCATGGGGATTGGAGTGGGTGAGGAGTGTAGCATGGGGAGGTCTGTTGATGTTGGGTGGGATTTTAATTTTTGGGACGAGTGAAGAGATAAAGTCCCACCCTGTGTCTTTGTGGGTTTCTACCCACTCTCCTGTGTAACTCTGGTGAGCCCTATCAATGGAGAAAGCATCAGTTGTCATTTTTCAGTAGTTACTTTTCTTTTTGTTGGGAGTGCCAATGTTTCCCTACTGAAATCACAGGAGGAAGAGCAGGTTCCAATAAAATTTTAAAGCCTGACTATTTAAAGCAGGATTGGGTTATTAAATTGGACGATCAGCCATGATTGTAATGGATGACGGAGCAGGCTCAAAGAGCCAAATAGCTCCTATCTTCTATATTTCTACGTTAATAAATGTCACGTATCTCCTGCTAACAGAACCCACTCGGGGAGATAATCCTGTAGGGATTCTATGAAATCTGCCCCTCTTATATGTGACTCCAGACCCACAACAATGTGGTTGATTCGTAACTGTCCTCAGGTAGGGCAATAAATGTTGGCCCAGCCAATGGTGCCCACATCCCATGAATGAATAAAAAAGGTAGAGTCCCATACATATCCTTGGAATATTGTACAATACATGGGCTGAATAACACGTAGATACTCGAGATGAATACTCAATAGTGCTTGACTGATCATTGTGACTCTGAAATATCTTCCTGATGCTGTCTTCCATATTAAAGATACTTTTTCCCTTCTGTGGTTGAGCAAATGCCTATTCTATAATCATCTCTCTGGATCATAATAAAATCAAAAATTATCTTAATGTTCGTCACTGTTATTACCGTTATCTGTAACCATTTTAAATGCTTCCAGCTTCTAAACACGATAATATCTTATTCTTTTGGCAATGCAGTTGACTTTTAACTTCCCACTGAATTAGTTATCGATTATCTGCTTTAATATTTCCATGTGGAGCTCAGTGTCAGTGTTGGATATCACTCTGAAGCACCTTGGGCTGTTTTGCTATGTTAAGGGGAGGGGAGGGAGGGCGTTATATGAATACAATTTGGTTTTTTTTGCTGTTCATAGAAGCATAGAATCCCTACAGTGCAGGATAAGGCCATTTGACCCATCGAGCCTGCACTAATAATCACAGTCAGACACTATCCCCATAACCGCACATATTTATCCTACTTAGTCCCATTGGCACTGAAGAGGCAATTTAGCACAGCCATTCCACCTAACACGCACATCTTTAGACTGTGGGAGAAAACCGGAGCACCCGGAGGAAACCCACGCAGACACAGGGAAGATATGCAGACTCCGCATAGACAAACCGGGAATTGAACCCGGGGCTCTGGTGCTGTGAGGCAGCAGTGATAACCACCATGCTGCTATGCTTCTCCATGCTCACGGAGATCAGATGCATCAGGTACCAAAGGTCTTTAGATCTTTTTGCCACCCTGCCTGTCATGGGGATCAGAATGGGTAAGGGGCGAAGCATGGAGGGGTCTGTTGATCTTGGGTGGGATTTTATGTTTTCAGGACGAGCAAGGCCATAAAATCCAGCCCTGAATCTTTATGGGTTTCACGCACTGTCCTGTGTAACTCTGGTGAGTCCTGTCAATGGGGAAAGCATCAGTTGTCATTTTTTAATAGCTGATTTTCATTTGTTGGGAGTGCCAATGTTTCCCTACTTAAATCACAGGAGGAATAAGATTTTAAAGCTTGATGTTTTAAAGCAGGATTAGACTATTGAGTTTGACAATCAGTCATGACCATATGAATGGCGAAGCAGGCTCAAAGGGCCGAATGACCTCCTCCTGCTCCTATCTTCTGTGTTTCTATGTTAATAAATCTCATGTGTCTTCTGCTTAGGGAACGCACTCAGGGAGATAATCCTACCATCCTTTGATATGTTTTTGAAGATTTGATTTGATTTGGTTTGATTCATTATTGTTACATTTATTGGAGCACAGTGAAAAGTATTGTTTCTTGTTCTTTACAGACAAAGCATACCGTTCATAGAGTACAGAGGGGCGAAGGAAAGGTGCAGAATGTAGTGTTACAGTCATAGCTAGGGTGCAGAGAAAGATCATCCTAATATAAGGTCCATTCAAAAGTCTGATAGCAGCATTGAAGAAGCTATTCTTGAGTCGGTCGGTACGTGATCTCAGGGTTTTGTACCTTTCTCCTGATGGAAGAAGGTGGAAGGAAGAATGTCTGGGGTACACGATTATGCTGTCTGCTTTTCCGAGGTAGCAGGAAGTGTAGACAGAGTCAATGGCTGGGAGGCTGGTTTGCGTGATGGACTGGACTTTGTTCATGACTCTTCGTGGAGGATCAGAATTCTGCAGAATTGGTGTTCTGAAAATGAGTTAAAATTAATGATTTATGATGGGAGTGGGTGTTCATTTTGTCTCGGTTCATTGCGGTCATAGAATTGTTAGAGCACAAAAGGAGGCCATTTGGCCCACCATATCTGCACTGGCTCTCTGAATGATCAATGTACATAGAGCCATTTGCATGCTTTCTCCCTGTAGCCCAGTACGTTCTTCCTTTTCAGATAACCGCCCCTTTGAATACTTCAATAAAACCTGCTCCCACTACGACTTCAGGCAATATATTCCAGATCCTAACCGCTTGGTGCATGATAAATCTTTTTCTTCTATCACTTTTGTTCCATTTACCAATCACTTGCAATTTGCATCCTTGTGTTCTTCATCCTTTCATGAATGGGGAGGTTATCTCTATATACTCTGACCAGACCTCTCATGGTTTTGAATACCTCTATCAGATCTTTTCTCAGCTTTCATGTCTCTGAGAAAAAAAAAATCCTAACATCTCCAATCTATCTTTGTAGATGAAGATCTTCATCTCTGGAAGCACCCTTGTGAATCTTTTCCACATTCTTTCTAATGCCTTCGTTGCATACTTAAGTTTGGATGAAATATTCCAACTAAGGCTGAACTCATGTCCTGTACAAATTTAACATAGAATCATAGAAACTCTGCAGTGCAGAATGAGGCCATTTGGCCCATTGAGTCTGCACAACTGAGTCTGGAAAATCGGAGTATCTCTGATAAAGTATTTTATCCAAATCCACATGTGACATTGGTGTACGTTTAAGAGATTTTTTAAAAAATCACGTACCAATCCCTCTACTTTCTCAGGAGACTAAAGGAATTTGTCATGACCACTATGATTCTCACCAATTTTTACAGATGGACCATAGAAGGCGTTCTTTCTGATTGTATCACAGCTTGGTATGGCTCCTGTTCTGCCCAAGACGCCAATACAAAGGATCATGAATGAAGCCCAATCCAGCCTCCCATTCATTGACTCAGTCTGTACTTCCCACTGTCTTGGAAAAGCAGCCAGCATAATTAAGGACGCTCTTTCTTCCACCTTCTTCCGTTGGGGAAAAGGTACAAAAGTCTGAAGTCACGTACCAACCAATTTAAGAACAGCTTCTTCTCTGCTGCTATCAGACTTTTGAATGGACTTAGCTTGCATTAAGTAGATCTTTCTCAACACCATAGATGTAACTTTGACACTATATTCTGCACATGCTCCTTTTCTTCTCTACGAAAGGTGTGCGTGGTCTGTATAGCGCGCAACAAACAATACTCTTCACTATATGTTAATACATGTGAGAATAATAAATCAAATCAGATCAAATCTCTGTAGCTTTCAATTCCCATTGTTGCACTGGGTTGTCTACTAGGAATCCTTTTATTGCTCCTTTAGTGGTTTAAATGGGGGCTGTTTATTTTTACTTTGGGAATTAGTTTCATTCTTTGTTCTTTATTTGGTGCCCGGAAGAGTAGAAGGATTTAGTTCAGTCGGGCAGCATGGTCGATGCAGGCTTGGAGGGCTGAAGGGCCTGTTTCTGTGCTGTGATTTCCTTTGCTCTTTGTTCTATAACCCTGCATTGTCAGGAGGAAGAATGTTTGCAGGGCAGGTGACAGGAAAACTTCCATTTTCAGTTCTGAGCTGCAGGTTTTGCTTTTTAGAAGGGACATCAAGCTGGAAAGGAGTGTATCTCTCTCTTCCTTTTCCTGGTTTTGGGAAATTCTGCTGGTTAGCTGAAAGTCTCCCTGGATCTGCTGATGGTGGCTTGACCAGAGTCTCTCCCTGGTACTGTGGGAAGCTGTTCTAACTTCAAACTGTTCTGCAGTCTTTCAAAAGAACTGCAGCATTCATCCAATGGACTCAGTTCCGTTATCACATGTGCATTAGATTTTGCTATGTTAAACCTGTGAAGAAGTTTTGCTTTTTGTTTATGGGATTTGTTTGATTGCAACATCTTAGATATCTTTGTTAAGGGATTTACATTGACGCAATTGTTTTGTTTTTCATTTGTAATTTCTAAATGTTCTTGCTAATTTTCTTCCCACACATGTTAACTATATTCTTAAATGCATTTTGTTTGATAAAAGCTCCCTAGTGGGTCATTTGAATCATATCTGAGGTGAAACATATCATGCTTATCCTGGCCAAACTCAAGCTGCAAAACATACAATCCAGGTGGGCTCCACAAAACACTTTGGGGTTTTTTCCCTGAAACAAACACACCACATATTTAACACAGTGAATCCATCTAACCTGCATATCTTGGAACATTAAGGGACAATTTAAGATGTCCAATCCACCTAACCTGCACATCTTTGGACTGGGATTGAAAAGATCCCAAGGGTGTGTTTGGAGAAGAACAAGATAGTTAAGACCTTAAGGCCATAAGATATAGGAGCAGATTTAGACCACTCGAGTCTATCTGTCATTTAATCATGGCTGGTATTTCTCTCATCTCCATTCTCCTCCCTTTTCCCCGTAACCTCAGATCCCCTTATTAATCAAGAACCCATCTACCTCTTTCTTACAGACACTCAATGACCTGGCCTCCACAGCCTCTTGTGGCAAAAAGTTCTACAGATTCATCGTTCTTTGGCTGAAGAAATTCCTCCTCATCTCTGTTTTAAAGGATCGTCCCTTCAGCCTGAAGTTGTGCTCTCTGGTTCTATTTTTTCTTACCAGTGGAAACATCCTCTCCACTTCCACTCTATCCCGGTCTCACAGTATCCTGTAAGTTTCTATAAGATCCCCGTTCATCCTTCTAAACTCCAGTGAGTACAGACCCAATGACCTCAAGTGTTCCTCATACAACAAGATCTTCATTCCAGGGGTCATTCTCGTGAACTTTCTCTGGACCTTTTCCAAGGCAGCACATTCTTTTTTCGACTCTGCAATGTTACAACCAATATTTACCTTTGAGTCAACATTACCGAATAGATATATACCGCCTGGTTAGTGTTTGTGGTTCTTACCATGTCCAACTGTGCTTCCAATGTTTACAATACTTATTCAAATTTGAAAGTATTTAATTGGAATGAGCTGAGGTTGTGAAAAGCTTGAGATAAATTAAATTAATTTCTTTTTTTGACATAAGATCTGAGTTCATAATAATCTAACAGTTACTTCACACTCTGGATAATCCAGTTTGGGAATGGAGAATTACTTTCCGGTTTCTGCAGAGAGATTAAATAATTTGATTAATGGATGCCTTATACATCTTTGAACAAGCTTATATTGCCCTTCTGTGTGTGTGTGGTTCTTGTGTTAGGTAGTGGTCCATGCCAATGGAACTCTCCAGCCCCTGAAGGACAACTAACCTCTTCCAGGTTGCTGAAGGTGGCATATGCCGTAACAATCAGTTTACCAACTGCAAAGAGCAGGTCACTTACTTTCTAATGCTAATGATACAATCCTGACTGGTCTGTCCGGGTTCATAGGATGTTCAAAGCAGCGTCGCAGGTACAGGCTGTGGTTAAGAAGCCGTACGGTGTACTGGCCTTCATCAATTGAGGAACTGAGTTTAGAAGTGGGGAGATAATGCTACAGCTGTATAAAACCCTGGTCAGACCCCACTTGGAGCACTGTGCTCCGTTCTGGTCGCCTCATTACAGAAGGGATGTGGAAGCCATAGAAAGAGTGCAGAGGAGATTTACAAGAATTGGGTGGCATGCCTTATGAGGATAGAGCTTGGTCTTTTCTCCTTGGAGAGACGAAGGATGAGGGGTGATCTGATAGAGGTGCATAAGATGATGAGAGATATTGACCGAACGGATTCTTTTTCCCAGGGAAGAAATGATTGTCACAAGAGCACATAGGTTTAAGGTGCTGGGGAGTAGATACAGAGGAGACGTTAGGAGTAAATTTTTCATTCAGAGGGTGGTGGGTGTGTAAAATCGGCTGCTGTCGGTAGTGGTGGAGACGGATTCGATAGGGTCTTTTAAGAGACTTTTGAATAAGTACATGGAAGTTAGTAGGATGTAGGGTTATAGGTATGCCTAGTAAGTAGGGACATGTTTGGTGCAAATTGTGGGCTGAAGGGCCTGTTTCTGCTGTTGTTTTTCCATGTTTCTGTGGACTTCAAGCAGCGGGAGAACTCTTAAATGGAATTCTGGGCTTTGCGGGCATTTGAGGAATCTTCAATAGTATCTGTTAGAGCTCTCTCCATCAGTGTAATGGCATTTAGGGAACAGGAATGGTACGTACATTAGGAATAGCTCACACAGGTGGATGCCTGGCACTAGTGGTACTATCGCTACGTTATTAATCCAGAAATTTAGCAAACATTCTGGAAACCCGGGTTCGAATCCCGCCACAGCAGATAGTGAAATTTGAATTCAATAAAAAAATTCTGAGTTTAAGAATCTATTGATGATCATAAAACCATTGTCAGAAAACCCCTTCGGGTTCACTAATATCACTTAAGGAAGGAAATCTGCTGTCCTTGCCCAGTCTGGCCTACATGAGATTTACTGGGATGCCACTGGGACTTGATGGTTTGAGCTACAAGGAGAGGTTGGATAGACTGGGACTTTTTTCCTTGCAGCGTGGGTGACTTAGAGATAATCTTATAGAAACTATAAATTAATGAGGGGCACAGATCAGCTAGATAGTTAATATCTTTTCCCAAAGGTAGGGGAGTTTAAAATAGAAGGCATAGGTTTAAGGTGAGAGGGGAGAGAGATACAAAAGAGTCCAGAGGGGCATTTTTTTCATACAGAGAGTGCTAAGTATCTAGAACAAGCTGCCAGAGATAATAGTAGAGGCAGGTACAATTTTGTCTTTTTAAAAGACAGTTACATGGCAAGATGGGCATAGAGGGATATGGGCCAAATGCGGGCAACGGGGACTAGCTTAGTGGTTAAAAAAAGGGCAACTTGGACAAGTTGGGCCAAAGGTCCTGTTTCCATGCTGTAAACCTCTTTGACTCTATGACTATGTGGCTCCAGAGCCACAACAATGTGGCTGACTCTCAACTGCCCTTGGGCAGTTGGAAATGGACAATAAATGCTGGCCAGCCAGAGACGCCCACATCCCATGAATGAATTAAAAATAGAATCTGTGAAACAGCTTGTTTTGTATTTATAGCACACTGTTGATGATGCCACTATTATCCCAAGGAGTATCTTGGCTAGAAAGTTGGATTGCAGGGGAAAAGAGCTGCAGTTCTTGACACCGGTGTGAAACTGATTAACTTCAATTAATTGAGAAAAATCTCCGTAAAATTGAACACATCAAGGATATGCTGCAGTGTTGGTTCCATGGCATGGCCAGATCTGGCATTGTTTAGTTGTAAAAGAACCTGCAATGCTTCGTGCTGTTGGGTATCGCTCGATTCGCTGAAGGAGCAGGATTACCTGAGCCCTGAAGAAGATGAGACCAAGTCTGAAATATTGGCTGCTCTACACAATCTCCTTATTATGTGCCTCTTTCTCCTGCAAGCTATTGATGAAATGCTGGGAGTTTAGGCTGGGAATTACACAATGTAATTGCCTCCTGCTATCCGTAATATAGATGAGACAAGCTATACACAGCACACAAGCACTTGTTTCTGGAAGCTATTCCAGTCAAATTGGGCTTGCCAAAGCTTTTAATATATGTGTTCCCCCGGTAGCTGAAAAGTAGGTTTTCTTATGATTGTGTGGAAGATGTTCCAAAGTGCGAATTACGTGTCTGCGCCCAATATGCAGCTACTTGAGGTGAATGTGTTTGCCTCAGACTGTGCGCAGAGTAATTTGCTCATTGTGCCCACCTTGGAGCAGATCCATGGATCCGTGGAAAAATCCATGGACCTCGGGTGAGATTTTCCGGCTTTGTGTCAAGCACACTCGGAAAATCCCACCACCTGAGTCAACTACAACACAGAAAGGGGCCACTCAGCCCATCTGGTTTCTGCCACCTCTCCCACGGAGCAGTCCTTTTGCAGGTGAATGCTGAGTCCATGAAAAGATAAGGGCAGTCAGAGGCCACTCAGTCCCTTGAACTCCTGCCTAGTCCACGCGATGAGATCATGGCTGACCTACTTTCCCTGCTACTGAAAAGTTGATACTTTCCTTCCCAGTAAAGCTCCCTCCCAGACAGAAACCACTGCAGTGATCCACTGTGCAACTTCCCACCAGGGAGGAAGTTTACTGTAGGCATTTGAGAAGACTGCTCCCTCACATCCAAAGGTCCTCCTGTGCCATGTGCCTCTTGGCAGCAGCTGGTAGGTGCTGTCAGAGAAGGGGCAATATCTTCTCACTGCCCTTCCTCAGCCGTGCCCTTCAACCATGCTTGGTGGCACAATGGTTAGCACTGCTATTTCACATGACCAGGGATCTGGGTTTGATTCCCGAATGGGTCACTGTCTGGGCAGAGTTTGCACATTCTCCCTGTGTCTGCGTGGGTTTCCTCTGTATCCTCCGGTTTCCTCCCACAATCTGAAAGACGTGCTGGTTAGGTTCATTGGCCGTGCTAAATTCTCCCTCAGCGTACCCGAACAGGCGCTGGAGTGTGGCGACTAGGGGATTTTCACAGTAACTTGATTGAGGTGTTAACATAAGCCTACCTGTGACACTAATAAATAAAAGTAAACTTGAAAGAACTCACTCAGCACTGTTGGATGAGGAGGAGGTGGGGGGGGGGTGGTGGCAGTGTCGGATAGGGGGGTCGAGGGGAGTGAAAATTGAAGCAACGTAGCTTGAATGAAATCAGAAAAAAAAAGGCTCACAAAACGGAGCAACTGAATTGGCCGGCATTTATGGGGATAAATTAGAGCAGGTATTGATCAGTCCGGTTTCCTTCCACACTCCAGAGATGCGGAGGTTCGGTTGATTAGCTATGCTAAATTAACACTTAAGGTGGGATTTTACGCCTCGCTTGTCTGGAAACCGTAAAATCCTGCCTTCGACTTTTCGATGGTCCACCCCCTTGCCCACCTTTATTAGTATCAGTGGGATTAACAAGGTGAATACACGGGGTTACAGGGATAGGGCCTGTTATCAGTGTAGGCTTGATGGGCTGAATGGCCTCCTTCTGCACTGGAGGGATTCTATGGAACCACTCTCTTGGGTGCTTCTATTGAAACTTCTTGCCTTTGGTTAAGAAAAGAGATGAATCTTCCTTTGAAGTACCAGAATCATAAACCTGCTGTGAAACTTCAATGCCAATAGGTTTTCATACATAAACAACATCATTGTCATCGAAGCTAGCAATTATTGTAGATGATTAGTTCAGTGCCAGCATTAATCAGCCAGGCTCACCAGTGCTTGCTCTTGTTAGAACTCTCTCCCTTCTTTATCACGCTGACATCACTTTCCTTCAAGGTTAGAATGGTCTGGCACAGCTATATCTTTCAGCACAGTTGGAGCAGGGAGCTTGTTTTCTGAAATTAGAACCAGGGGCATGGCCTCAAAGTAAGGGGGAGCAGAGTTGAGAAGAAACTTCTTCACCCAAAACGTTGTGGAATTCCCTGCCCAGTGAAGCTGTTGAGGTCTACCTCGTTGACTGTTTTTAAGGCAAGGATTGATAGATTTTTGAACAGTAAAGGAGTTAAGGGTTATGGTGAACGGGCGGGTAAGTGGAGCTGAGTCCATGAAAAGATCAGCCATTGAATGGCGGGGTAAGCTCGATGGCCTACTCCTGCTCCTAGGTCTTATATTCTTAGTTTGTTCTTATGAGCCACAAGTAAAGATCAAGTGAGAACGGGGATTAAGAGAGAAGGGAAAGACATCAGGAAGGAAAAGAAAGAAAAAATGAAAAGAAGAAGCCAATTTTGTTGAGGCTGTAATTATTCTTGGGAAGTTGTTAACGAGACTAACATTCTTTTATCAGACTGATTTCTATTACCAGAATGATTCCTGGGATGGCAGGACTGACTTCTGAGGAGAGTTTGAGTCGGTTAGGATTGTATTCGCCGGAATTTAGAAGGAAGAGGAAGGATCTTGTAGAAATCTAGAATATTCTAACAGGACTAGACAGGGTAGATGCAGGAAGAATGTTCCCGATGGTGGGGATGCCCAGAAGCTGGGGTCACAGTCTGAAGATACAGGGTAGACCAGTTAGGACAAGGATGAGAAGAAATTTGCATGGCATGGTGGCACAGTGGTTAGCACTGCTGCCTCACAGCGCCAGGGATTCAGGGTTCGATTCTGGCCTAGGGTGACTGTGTAGAGTTTGCATGTTTCCCCGTGTCTGCATGGGTTTTCCCCAGGCATTCTAGTTTTCTCCTGCACTCCAAAGATGTATGGCTTTGGTGGATTGGCCATGCTCATTTGCTGGTTGGTGTTTAGGGTGATTAGCATACAGAGGGTTTTTAGGGTGCAGATCCACAGTTCCCTGAAGACGGCAACTCAGTTGGATAAAGTGGTCAAGAAGGCGTATGGCTTCATGAATACATATTGCATGAATAGGGCAGGGAATGGAAGGATATGGATCACGTAGAGGCAAGAAAACATTAGATTGGAGAGGCATCCGTGTCTTTGTGGGCTGAAGGGCTGTTACTGCGCTCTACTGTTCTTTGGGATTAGTGCCTTAAATACATGAGGTTTATGGGAATAGTGTCTGAGTCAGATGTTGTGTCAGAGAGTCTCGGTGCAGACTTGATGGGCCGAATGATCTGCTTCTGCATTGTCGGGAGCTTGTTCTACGATTCTAGGATAGCGGAACTC
The DNA here is from genome assembly GCA_024679065.1 of Sphyrna mokarran. Classification (NCBI taxonomy): domain Eukaryota; kingdom Metazoa; phylum Chordata; class Chondrichthyes; order Carcharhiniformes; family Carcharhinidae; genus Sphyrna; species Sphyrna mokarran. The sequence goes on from JAGIQG010000018.1 coordinate 45,095,994, forward strand.
TCTCAGCACATTGGGCGGGATCTTAAGTCCTCGCTCAACCTGAGACCGGAAAACCCTGCCCAAGGTCAACGGACCTTCCTAATGTCCGCCCCTCGTCTGCTCTGACCCCCTTGGAGAGCAGGGCGACAACATTCCGTTGACTGACTCTGTCAGAAGCCTTAGTGTCACCTGCAAATCCAGTGCCGTGTACCTTTATGGCGAGCTCGATTCTGGGGTAGCCTGTCACCTCCCCCTCTCCCTCCCCCCTCTCCACACAGACTACCACTGAGCCTGTTTCCCTTCCCCTCAGTGTACTCCTGCCCCCGACCCCTGCCTCGCCCCCTCAATTCCAAGTGAAACGCTAATCTCTTTGCGATTGACTATTTCAAACTCATGAAGCAGCTTGCAACTGAAATGATCTTTAAAATCTTTCATAGATCATCAAATGACTTAGCCAAGGGGTTATCGGGCTGTGGCAGACTTACTATCAGTGAGAAGGGTTGAGTGCTGCTGCCTTCGGCTGCAGTGGAACTTTTACTGATCTATCTTTAATTACACTGACTTCAAAGTGCTCTTCGATACGGAATCTAATCCTTTAGAGTTTAGATTAATCCACTTGAACATTGCCATGTGTTGCTTTCCATCCAAGACTATCATCCTTCCATGCGATGCCAGAGGACTTTACTCATTCCCACTTTTTTCTTGATTCATTCATGAGACGTGAACATCAGCCAGATTGCTATGGGTCTGGAGTCACATATAGACCTCCCCAACAGTGTACCCGAACAGGGGCTGGAATGCGGCGACCAGGGGATTTTCACAGTAACTTCATTGATTTGATTTTGTTTGATTTGATTTATTTTTGTCGCATGTGTTAGTATGCAATGAAAAGCATTGTTTCTTGTGCGTTATACAAAACGTACAATTCATAGAGAAGGAAAGGAGAGAGTGCAAGCTGTCGTGTTATAATCAAATTTATTTATTTATTAGTTACAAGTATTGGAATTGGGCCAGTGTCTGCGGGAGTTTGCGCGTTCTCCCCGTGGTTGCGTGGGTTTTCTCCGGGCACTCCGGTTTCCTCCCACAACCCAAAAATTCGCTCTTAGGCTGATTGGGAAACAAATTGTCCCTATGGTGAAAATTTTCCATATTAGGAATAATATATATTATTATATAGGAATATTAAAATAGGATAATGTATTTGGTATGATGGCGGCGCGGGCTCGTTGGGCCGAAGGGCCTGTTTCCCGTGCTGTGTTGCTTAATAATAAAAAAAAAATAAAAGTAAAGCTTGCATTAACACTGCAGTGAAGCTACTGTGAAATTCCCCTGGTTGCCACAGTCTGGTGCCTGTTCGGGTCAATGCACCTAACCAGCATGTTTTTCAGATTGTGGGAGGAAACTGGAACACTCTGAGGAAACCCACGCAGGCAAAGTGCAAACTCCACACAGACAGTGACCGAATCCAGGTCCCTGGTGCTGTGAGGCAGCAGTGCTAACCACTGTGCCACTCTACGCCCTAGTCAGAGCCAGGATGTAGAGAAAGATCAACTTAATGCACGTTAGGTCCATTCAAAAGTCTGACAGCAGCAGGGAAGAAGCTGTTCTTGAGTCTGTTGGTAGGTGATTCTAACTTTTGTATCTTTTTCCCAATGGAAGGAGGTGTAACGGAGAATTCCAGAGTGTGTGGGGTCCATAATGGCTGCTTTTCCGAGGTAGTGGGAAGTGCAGACAATGGCAATGGCTGGGAGGCTAGTTTGAGTGATAGACTGGGCTTCATTCACATCCCTTTGCAGTTCCTTGCAGTCTTGGACAGAGCAGGAGCCATACCAAGCTGTGATACAACCAGAAAGAATGCTTTTATGGTGCATCTGTAAGAGTTGGTGAGAGTTGTCGCAGACAAATTTCCTTAGTCTTCTGAGAAAGTAGGCGTTGGTAGGCTTTCTTAACTAGAATGTTAGCATTGGTTGGATTACAGTGTTAACGTAAGCCTACTTGTGACATTAATAAATAAATCCCTTAGTGAAAAATAAACTTTTTCTCCATGAAAGCAAAACACAGGGAACCTCCGACCTCACCCACGGCTGGGGTTCTCCAGGCCCGCTGCTGTGAGTGGAGTTTTGGGTGACCACCAAATTCTCCATTCTCGCTGGCATCAGAGGCAGGCAGGACTAACGAGGTGGGAGAACTCTGCCCACTGAATGGAAACCAAATGAATGTTCAAGGTCGTAAACGATTGTTTGTTATTTCTAATTTACCTGACTCAGCCTGCCTCCCTACATCGCCATTAGCAGGCTCTTCCACAGCCCAGGCAGCACATGGTATTGGCAAACAGAGAGGTTGAGGTGCCTGCCCAACAGGCACGATGATTCCACTGCTTATTCCATGTGTGTCTGAGTCCCCGATCCAGTTATATAAGAACATAAAAAATAGGAGCAGGAGTAGGCCATCTAGACCCTCGAGCTTGCCCCGCCACTCAATAAGATCATGGCTGATCTGTAGTGGTTCAATTCCACTTACCTGCCTGCTCCCCATAATCCTTAATTCCCTTATTGATCAGAAATCTATCTATCCGTGAATTAAACATATTCAATGAGGTAGCCTCCACTACTTCAATGGACAGAGAATTCCAGAGATTCACTACTCTCTGAGAGAAGAAGTTTCTTCTTAACTGTGTTCGAAACTGACTCCCCCATGCTTTGAGACTGTGCCCTCTAGTTCTTGTTTTTCATTCTAAGTGGAAAAAATCTCCCTACCTCTACCCTATCTAGCCCTTCATTATCTTATATGTCTCCATAAGATCCCCCCTCAGCCTTCTAAACTCCAACGAGTACAGGCCCAATCGACTCAATCTCTCCTCGTAAGTTACCCGCTGTGCCTCTGAGAATCTCTTCTGTTCTGAACCCGCCATGTTATACAGATTGAGAAAAAAAAACAAGATTGACCGGATAGTCGGATGAAAACAGCCCCAACTCCCGTCCAAGAAATGTTCTCCAAGTGGCTGTAGCTGAGGGATCGAGACAGGGGAATACTCCTTCAGCGAGATACGTCAGGCATTGGAAGAGATTCAAAACAAATCAGCAAAGTAATGGGAAATATGGAGGAAAGGATACCATAGAGCCCCTACAGTGCAGAAACAGGCCATTTGGCCCATCCAGTCTGCACCGACCACAATCTCAATCAAGCCCTATCCCAATCACTCCCATGCATTTACCCTAGCTAATCCCTCTAACACCCAGAGGCAACTTATCATGGACTATCCACCTAACCTGCACATCTTTGGATTGTGGTGAGAAACTGAAGCACATGGAGGAAACCCATAGAGGCACAGGGAGAACGTGTAGATTCTGCACAGTGATCCAAACCGAGAATTGAACCCAGTTCCCTGGCGCTGTGAGACAGCAGCGCTAGATCATAGATTCACAGAATCCCTACAGTGCAGAAGTGGCCATTCGGTCCTTGGGACTATACCAACCCTCTGAAAGAGCACTCTACCCAGGACCAATCACCCATCCTAACTCCATAACTCCAAACCCAATCATGGCCAATCTGCTAACTTGCATATCTTTGGGCTGTGGGAGGAAACCAGAGCACTCAGAGGAAACCCATGCAGATATGGGAACAATGTGCAGATTCCACACAGATAATCACCCTAGGCTGGAATCAAAGCTGGATCCCTAGTGCTGTGAGGCAGTTCTGCTAACGGCTGTACCAATAGGAAATGCAACCACTAATTTACATTCAGCAAATCTCACAAATAGCAATCTGATACTTACCTGGTAATCATGATGAAGAGATGCCAGCGTTGGACTCACAACATCAGGATAGAGACCAAACAGTTTATTTGATCGTATTCCCACAAGCTTTTGGAAACAGTGTCCCTTCGTCAGGAGGTGGAAGGTTCTGATCAAAGAAAGGCATATAAAGTCACACATAGTTTACAGAATACTGATTAGAATGCAAGTCTTTACAGCTAACCTGCTCTTCAAGTCTTAAGGATGCTGACAATCTGTCCTTTTCCTCACTAGTTTGCATATCTTGCCTTTATACGTTATACAAAACTGAAAAAGTTTACTCTTAAAACTGTTACCCTTCTGGATTTTGGCAATGCCCTCACCTCTAACATCAGCTTTTAACAGCATGAAAGTGAATCACATTTGAATGCTGCAAAGTAGGTAAAAGCAGGAGCCTGTTTGTACACAGAGAAAGAGAAGAGAACATCATCCCTGCGAGATTGGAATCCAATCTTTAATGATTCCAGTAAATGGAAAAGTGATCTGACCAATTGCATTCAGACTGGAAAACAAGATGAAGAGAAAATCATTTGTGTTAAGAATTCTGGACTTCTCTGCTTCTTTCTTAGATACCATCTGGAGCTTCACTGTGACATGTGATGGAAAATGTTCAGAGAATCCCAATAAAGGTGCGGACCCCAGGTTTACTAATAACAACGCAGCTGTACAATTCCAATAATGTACTGGGACAAAATTACAAACACACAACTTATAACAGAAGTGATGGTCTAGTGGTATTATCGCTAGACTATTAATCTAGAAACTCAGCTAACGTTTGGGTTCGAATCCCACCATGGCCAATGGTTGAATTTGAATTCAACAAAAAATATCTGAAATTAAGAATTTTTGATTGTCAAAAAAGACCTATCTGGTTCACTAATCTCCTACGGGGAATGAAATCTGCCATCCTTATCCAGTCTGTGACTCCATGCGACTCCAGAACCACAGCAATGTGATTGACTCTGAGCTACCCTCCAAGGGCAACTAGTGATGGACAATAAATGCTGGCCAACCAGTGACACCCATGTCCTGCTAATGAATAAAACAAAGCTGGAGTCACAAGTAGGCCAGACGAGGTAAGGACGGTAAATTTTCTTCCCTAAAGGGCATCAGTGAACCAGATGGGATTTTTTTGACAATCGATTCATTGTTATCATTAGATTTTTTGAATTCCAGATTTTTATTGAATTCAAACTCTACCATGCGCTGTTGGTGGGATTTGAACTGTGTTCCCAGAGCATTACCTTGGGTCTCTGGATTACTAACTCAGTAACAATACCACTAAGCCAACTCCATTTCATTCTACAAAGGCTGGATGAGATAACAGTGGAGGATAATGGAGGAACTCTCAGGGATAAATTTCCAAAGATTCCGAAGACTGGGAAAGCCCAGCACAGTCACATAGTGCAGCTTTTCTGAAACTATTCAATGGACAGGAGGAGATCGCAAGTCAACACTTTTCCAAGGGCAACAAGGGATGGGCAATAAATACTGGCCTGCCAGCGATACCCAAGCCTCATGAATTAAATACATAAAATAACGCTGCGGGAGAATTTAGCGGGGCCAATCCACCTAACCAGTGCATCTTTCGGACTGTGGGAAGAAACCGGAGCACCAGAAGAAACCCACTCAGAGAATGTGCAGATTCCATGCAGATGTTGACCCAACCCGGGAATCGAACCCACGTCCTTGGCACTGTGAGGCAGCATTGCGTAAACAACTGTGCAACTAACATTAAGCGACAACACAATGCTGTGGGCAGATAAGAAATATTGCATTCAATGTCAGTAAATTCTCTCCGATCCTGTTGTCTTCCTGCGGGGACAGTTCCCAGCTACTTTCCTTGTCTGCTACCTGTCGCCACGTGTTCTTGGCACAGATGCCGAGTCTGATCATCCTCCTGACATTGCACCATTTGTGTCGTAGTGTGTCCGACAATCCTGGTGATTAACCTCTGCTCCTGTACTCCTTCCCTGAGCTCACCTACCACTCTTCTTAAAAGTCCAACCTGAAAGCCAAGCGTCATTTACAACACTTTCGCCTGCCTCTGAGCACCAGCTGTGCAGCCTAATTCACATGCAGCAGTTAATGATACTTAATTACCTTCTGCTATGTGTCAGAGTGCAGCTCCAGATGGTGCCTAAGAAAGAAGCAGAGAAGACAGGAATTCATAACACAGATGATACTCTCTTCATCTTATTTCCCAGTGTGAATGGAACTGGACAGGTCAGGCTGTGGTTCGACCGCTGGTAGCACAGTAGTTAGCACTATTGCCTCACAGCGCCAGGGATCCCGGTTCAATTTCCGGGTTGGGTCACTGTCTACGTGGAGCCTGCACATTTCCCCCGTGTCTGCGTGGGTTTCCTCCAGGTGAATCATAGATTCCAGAAGAAGGCTATTCAACCCATGGAGTCTGCACCGACCACAATTCCACCCAGGCCCTGTTCCTGGAACCTCACATATTTATCCTGCAAATCACCCTGACACCTGGGTCAATTTAACATGGCCAATCAACGTAACCCACACATCTTTGGAATGTGGGAGGAAACTGGAGTGCCTGGAGGAAACCCATGCAGACACAGGGAGAACATGCAAAGTCCACACAGACAGTGACCCGCGGCTGGATTTGAGCCTGGCTCCTTGGCGCTATGGGACAGCAGTGCTAACCACTGTGTGATCAGGTGCTCTGGCTTTTTACCAAACATTATGAAGTCCTTGTTAATGGATTCTAGCAACTTCTCCAGTACCAACATTAACTCACTAGTCTATGGTTCCCTGTTTTAATTGCTGGCTTACATGAGGTACCCTCCAATCTGTAGTCCAGAGTCCAAAGAATTTTTGGAAAATAACCACTGATAGATATACGATTTCCAGGGCCACTTCCTTAAGTACTCTAGGATGAAGATTATTAGGAGATTTATCCACCTTCAATCCCATCAATTTCCCCCAAACCATTTCTCCCTTTCTTTTGTAGGGAGTCAAACAAATTCAGAAAGCAAAGCCTGCTCCTCCATTCAGTAAAATATTTGCTGATCTTTGTCCTCAATTCCACTTCTCCATTCTATACCCGTCTGACTTGATTCCCCTACAGTCCAAAAATCTATTGTCTTGATCCTTGAATGTGCTCGATGTTTGAGAATTCCAAGAATTCACACTCTTCTGAGTGAAGAAATTCCTCCTCATTTCAGTCTTAAATATTTGACCTTTTAATTGAGCCTTCTAATTCCGCTTTCTTCCATGAGAGAAAACAACCTCGCTGCATTTACCTTGCCAGATGTCCAGAGAGCCTTCTTCGTTTCAAAAAGGTCACCTCTCACTTCTCTACTTCAGCAAGTATATGGTTAATCTGCTTAACTACTCATCACTCGACAATGGGAGGGATGGGGGTGGAGGTCTGGTGCCACGGTGGCATAATGATTAGCACTGCTGCCACACAGCGCTAGGGACATGGGTTTGATTCCCGGCTTGGGTTGCTGTGTGCGCAGAGTCCACACATTCTCTCCGTGTCTGTGTGGGTTTCCTCCTGCAGTCTGAAAGATGCGCCGGTTAGGTGGATTGGCTGTGCTAAATTCTCCCTCAGTGTATCCGAACAGGCATGGGAGTGTGGCAACTAGGGGATTTTCACAGTAACTTCATAACAGTGTTAAGGTAAGTCTACTTATGACAAATAAAATGTAATTTGTCCAAAAGGCAGATCCTCCCACACTGATTTAGAGTTTAAACGATTCTCAAATGCCACTTGTGATGTGCTGCTGATGATTGCCTGTTCGCTGTGTTTTCTGTGGATGACTGAAATATCCCAGTCACAGCTCCCTCGTGAATCTTGTCAAACACTACACTGTCTACACACCTGTCTGGGTCAGAGTCCATGGTGATTATATATGTCCTACACAATCTGTACTTCCTGCCCACACTTTGTACTAATTACCTGCGTAGCTGGAGCTGTTGGGGACATTTCAATACCGCACGCACCAACAACAATAAAAATATTTCATATTTTTTACTTTAGTTCCAAAATTGCGCTGCAGAAAATATACTTCAGTCTGTTATTCTGGAACTGTCCCCTTTAAGAATTCACTCTCTGAACAACGATTCAATAATAAATCAGAGTTTTGTGATTAGATTGCTTTTTTTTCACCATTTACTAGAAGTTGAATTGTACAAAATCTGTGAAGCGTCCTGGGTTCGGGGTGGCACAGTGGTTAGTGCTGCTGTTTCACAGCACCAGGGACCTGGGTTCAATTCTTGGTTTGGGTTACTATCTGTGTGGAATCTGCATGTTCTCCCCCTGCCTGTGTGGATTTTCTCTGGGTACTCCAATTTCCTCCCGAGATGTGTAGGTGAGGTGGATTAGCTGTGCTTTTCTGTGTGGAGTTATGGGGAAAGGGTGTGGGGGTATGGTAGTGAGTAAGATGCTCTTTCAGAGAGTCCGTATAGACTCAACTGGCTGAATGGCCTCCTTCTGCACTGTGGGAATCCTGTGGTTCAATCATTTCATGAGCAGTCCCTGTTAGTCCCTGGGCGGCATGGTGGCACAATGGTTAGCATTGCTGCCTCACAGTGCCAGGGACCTGGGTTCGATTCCTGCCTTTGGTCACTCTCTGCACATTCTCCCCATGTCTGTGTGGTTTTCCTCCAAGTGCTCTGGTTTCCTCTTACAGTCCAAAGACGTGCTGGTTTGGTGAATTGGCACTGCTAAATTCTCCCTCAGTGCACCCAAACAGTTGTATCGACCAAGTGATTTTCACAGTAACTTCATTGCAGTGTTAATGTAAGCCTACCTATGACAAATAAATACATAATCTCTCTCCACAATAAACTACCCCCCACAGCTAGCAATGTTAAATATGGATGTCTGAACGTAAAGTACCTGCATTGCTTAGGGGGGATAGGGCCTGGGTGATATTTCGGAGGGTCAGGGCAGACTCAATGGGCCAAATAGCCTATTCTGCACTATAGTGTATCCACACCACCAAAGCAGCTTAGCTGGTCAATCTCCCATCATTAGTAGTGGGGGCTTGTTGTGCATTTTCTGCATTATGCTAGTGATTATATTTCCAAAAAAAATTAATTCATTGGAATGGGCCTGGGGGTGTCCCGAGGATGTAGAAAGTACACTATATGTCCAAATCTTTCTTTTACCTTTGGGTCATCCTGTGTCATTGGCAAGAATGATATGAATATCTGATAGAGGCCTTGAAATAAGTAGAGGTATGTGGATAGAGTGGTGTATGGTGGTGGGGGGGGGAGTGGTGTATGGTGGGGGGGAGGGGGGTGGTGGGGGTTGGAGGTGGGGTGCGGCAGTGTGGAGCGAAAAAGTGAATTGATAACCTGTCCTGAAATTACTTGAAGATTGCTCGGGATGTTGAGCAGATGAGCGACTCCCCATTCTTTGCACAATGACAGAAGGTAAAAGATGTGTAGATCAGGTGGATTGGCCATGGTAAATCCATGCTGTTACGGGGATAGTGTGAGGGATTGGGCAAGGTACTCTGTAGGGAATGGGTGCAGATTTGATGGGCTGACTATCTATAGAAAGCATCCTTTCAAGTTGCATCACAGCTCGGTGTGGCTCCTGCTCTACCCAAGAGTGCAAGAAACTACAAAGAGTCATGAATGAAGCCCAATCCATCACACAAATCAGCCTCTCCCATCCATTGACTCTGTCTACACTTCCCACTGCCTCGGAAAAGCAACCAACATAATTAAGGATTCTATGCACCCAGGACATTCTCTCTTTCACCTTTCTTGTAGGGAAAAAGATACCAAAATTTGAAAATATGTACCAACCAACTCAAGAATAGTTTCTTCCCTGCTGAAATCAAACTTTTGAGCAGACCCACCTTATATTAAGTTGATCTTGCTCTACATCCTAGTTCTGCAACACTGCATTCTGCACCCTCTCCTTTCCTTTTCTCCTATATATTTTATGAATGGTATGCTTTGTGTAGTGTGCAAAAAACTACTTTTCAATGTTTTATAGAATCCTACAATGCAGAAAGAGACCATTCAGTCCATCAAGTCTTTACTGATCACAATGCCACCCAGGTCCTATCCCCATAGCCTCATGCATTTATCCACCTAGTCCTTCCCTAACACTGAGGGACAATTTAGCATGGCCAATCCATCTAGCCTGCAGACCTCTGGACTGTGGGGAAAACTGGAGTGCCTGGAGGAAACCCACCAGATACGGGGAGAAGGTGCAGACTCCCCACAAACAGTCAGCAATCAAAACCTGGATCCCTGGTTCTGAGAGGCAGCAGTGCTAACCTTATGTGATAATAATAAATCAAATCAGCGAATGGCCACCTTCTGCACTATAGGGATCCTGTGAAAAGTTGCCTGCATGCCATCTACAGTAATTACATTTTAGCAGAGTCAAATGAGGAAGGATTTCTCTATCAGATGATTGCTGGAGGAGGAATGACAAGGAGTTTTTGATTTCCTCAGTAGTTGAGAACAAAGGAGCCCTTTTGTCCCCTGGCATCAAACACACTTATGAAAGAGCTTCTTTAAAGCCCCAGTCAGCAGTCTGCAACCACTTATACTCACATAATGCCTCTTTGTGTTTCCTGCACTAAAAGCCAAAAATTCTTTCCCCGGACTATGGTAAAGATTCAATATCACTCGTTATTTTTACTTTCTTGGGACTTTTTCTTTTTTTGGAGATTTCCAGTGCGCTGTGGAAAACCGTTCTTTGTGAAATACTTAAGTAATTAGCTGGAAGCGAAAAGGCAAGCAAAAAAAGTAATGATCCCCACAACATCTCATTAGGTGAGTGGGTGGACTTCAATGTAGAGAGACAATGGGAATGGATCGCAGGAGATGGGGATCCTGCCTCAGCATTGAGAATTTTTTCCCTTCAATGATTGCTTTTTGCAATTAAATACTTGACTATTTTGATGTGTTTTCTGTACACCTCATTATGTGATGCTTCTAATAGATTCAAGCCTTATTGAAGTAACAGTCCAATGTTAAGCATCACTGCATTTTATTTTCTTATTGCGAGTTTCTTCTGTCCTTATCCTTCAGATGCACTCATCCACCTGCACAGAATCCCTACTATGCAGAAGGAGGCCATTTGGCCCATTGAGTCTGCATTGACTCTCCAAACGGTATCTGATCCCAAGCCCATGCACTATCTCCATAACTCTGAGTAATTACCAAGGTTAATCTACCTCACCTACACATCATCATTAGATACTAAGGGATAATTTAGCATGGTCAATCCCCCTAATCTATACATATTCGAGCACTAAGAGGCATTTTACCACGGCTAATCCCTCTAACTTACACATATTTGGGCATTAAGGGACAATTGACCATGGCTATTTCCACTAACATACACATTTTGGGACACTAAGGGGCAATTTAGCATGGTCAATCCACCCAACCTCCACATCTTCCAACACAAAGGGGCAATTTAGCATGGCTAATCCCCTAACCGATACACCTTAGGACACTCAAGGGTAATCTAGCATGGCCAATGCACCTAGCATGACCTATGCATATCTTTGGACTGTGGCAGGAAACCAGGGCACTTGGAGGAAATCCCACGCAGACATGGGGAGAATGTGCAAACTCCACACAGACAGTCACCAAAGTTTGGAAGTGAACCTGAGTCCCTGGCGCTGGGTGGCAGCAGAACTAACCACTGTGCCACAATGTTATCCGTTGCCACCATGTGCCCATTCTGCAGAACGCACCCTACATAGGAGTTAAAAAGTAAAGTTTACTTATTAGTCACAACCTTGGCTTACATTAACACTGCAATGAAGTTAGTATGAAATTCCTCTAATTGCCACAATCTGGTACCTGTTCGGATCATTGCACCTAATCAGCACGTCTTTTACAATGTGGGAGGAAACTGGAGCACCCAGAGGAAACCCAAGCAGACATGGGAAGAATGTGCAAGCTCACCCAGACAGTGACCCAAGCCGACAATTGAACCCAGATCCCTGGTGCTGCGAGACAGCAGTGATAACCACTGTGCCAACCCTAGGATAAAGTGTGAGGTGTGTAACACCGAGTGTGATACAAAGAGCCTGGAAACTATAGCAGGTTTTCCCTTTGATGAGTTGCTGCAGGAACAAATATGACTCCAGCCTCACTCACATTAGAGATCGGTCTATTAAACTCATCATTGATGGCTACCAAGTCTGCCTGATTCCTTAGGAGATCAATAGACTATTCCTCGAAATTATCTCCCTGATGACTAATGTCCCCTTGCTAGTGGCCTATCTTACCTGCTGTCAGTTTCTCTCGGGGTCATAGTTAACCTTAATACCTGAACATAAAGATCTGAAAACAATTCTGCGGGTCACAGTGGTCATCTGATGTATCTGGAAAGTCAGTTTTAGTCAGATTTGAAGGTGTAATTCAGGTATAATTTGGGACTAGTTAATGAGGAAAATCCCAACATTGGATTCAAATGGAAGAATTGGAAGTTGTTTTAAAACATAGGGATAAGGTGGGAAAGTGGAGTTTGAGGACGGAACAGACAAGATGGGCCAAATGGGTTACTTCTGTTCCTCAGATTTAATGTCTTGTGGTGTATAAAGATGGAGGTTGGCCGTTCAATTTAAAAAGTGTCAAGTTTGAATTTTAAATAAAGCTTGGCAGTTAACTGTCAACTATCAGCATTCTGTATGGCAATGCCTCTAAATCAGAGTCCACTTGCTAACTGCTTTCTTCTCATGAAGTATAGATTGTTGTCCCGTTTATATTTTATATTCTTGGAAAAGATCTGATGGGTGCAAGTTTAAAAACTTCGACATGCGAGTTTTTTCATTGGGACTCAAATTCTGCGCTGCCAAATATCTATTAAAAAGGGAAATGGGGGTGAAGCTTGAAGTTGTCTTACCTTTTTAAGCCTTTTGTCAGACTATTTTTCCATGGGTGACAGAGGTGACATTCAGAACTCTCTACATGGTAACTGATTCACCCCCGAGGCAACCCATGAGGCCTCTCCTCTCATAGATCTGCAACCTGCTGACGTTCAGATTCCAACTGTATTGCTTATCTTTGAAATACTCACCAATGGTTCTGGCTATCAGCATTTTAACAATGACCTGCATTTGTGTAGCACCCTAAGGTGTTTCACCGGAGCGTTATCAAATAAAGTTGCAACTGAGCCACAGAGCGAGAAACTGGCGGGAATTTTTCAACCTCGCCTGCATTTGAGGTTCTCCGGTCCCGCTGCAGTGAACGGAGATTTGGTTGAGTGCCAAATATCTCAGTTTTCGCTGAGAAGGTGGAGGGAGGGACGGTAGGGGCATACGACATCAGCAAATTCTAGGAACTTTACAAATCTGGAATTGAGAATCTACAGATGACCATGAAACCGTTGCCAATGGTCGGGAAAACCCATCTGGTTCACTGATGTCCTTTCGGAAAGGAAATCTGCTATCCATACCCAGTGTGGATAGCATATTCAGAGTCACAGCGATGTGGTTGACTCTCAACTGCCCCTGGGCAACTCGGGATGGGCAATAAATGCTGGCCAGTCCATGTCCCATGAATGAATGAGAAAAAAAGACTGAGCAACCTCAACTAAGTGGGTTTTAAGCAGTACTTTAAAGGGGGAAATTGAGGTGGTAAAATGAAATGGTTTAGGATCTTCTAGATTCCAGAGAGCATTGGCCTAAACTATTCAATCTCTCTTGCTCGAACTGGCTCAGGAGTACATTCTGCGAAGGCGAGAATTTGTCTAAATGACCTACACAAATTATTGACCTTTACTTTTATCGGTTTGTCATAATAAAAAATAATGTGCTATAAGGTACGATCCGGAACTGAGTGCTCCAATAATTCTTTCAGGAACAGAAAGAGGATATAGGAGCACCGCAAAAAATTTGTAACTATAACCTTCTAATTTATCAAACTTAATACTTATATATGGCCCACGGTTTACTCCTGATGAATAGAGTGACTTAGAAAGAAAAGATTTACATTTGTATGGCATCTTTCACAACCCGAGGCCATCCCAAAGTGTTTTACAGCCAAATTTATTTGCCCCTCTCAATCTCTGTAACCTTCTCCAGCACATCAGTCGTACTGGAGCATATTCAATGGGCCAAATGGGCTAATTCTACACCTATATCTTACAAACTTATGAAAACTCAATTTAAACCAAAGTTTCAAAGTGAGATAGTCAGTACGGAATATGTGGTTCGTTGACTTCGTATCCTGCTGATTATTCCTGAAGCACGGCCGTGATCCTCTGACCTCGCCCATGGCTGGGGTTCTCCAGTCCTGCTGCGATGAATAAAATTTTGGCTGAGCGCCAAATTTTCCATTCTTGCTGCTAGTAGTGATGGGATTGGAGAATTCTCCCCCTTTTCTCCCCCAGGTATTTTCATTTGTTGTTATTCAGCATCAAAGCACAGGAGAAAGGAAAATCTGAAGGCTGGCAAAATTTGGAGGCAAAGTGTATTTTTATTTGGAAATCAGTGAGACATTAGTAGAACCTGGTTAAACCAAATGACAACCAATTATTTACCCAATCCACACTCATGGCATTACTGGTAATGAAGGTAATGAAATTTGTCTCTGAAATGGCAAAGGACAGCACAGTGGCACAAAGGGTGGCAGATGGCACCGTGGTTACCACTGCCTCCTCACAACGCCAGGGACCCGGGTTCAATTCTGGCTTTGGGCAATGTCTGTGTGGAGCTTGCACATTCTCCGTGGGCTTCCTCTAGGTGCTCTGGTTTCCTCCCACAGTCTGAAAGATGTGCAGGTTATGTAGATTGGCCATGCTCAGTTGTCCCTTAGTGTTCAAAGATCATAGAATCTCTACAGTACAAAAGAAGTCATTTGGCCCCATTCAGGCTGTGCTGACCACAATCCCACCCAGGCCCTATTCCCATAATCCCACACATTTACCCTGCTAATCTCTCTGACACTAGAGTAAATTTAGCATGACCAATCAGCCTAAAGCGCATATCTTTGGACTTGTGGGAGAAACCTGGAGCAGCCAGGGGAAACCCACATGAAGAACACAGCAAACTCCACACAGACAGTGTCCTGAGACCAGAATTGAACCTGGGACCCTGTGAGACAACAATGCTAACCACTGTGCCACCGTGCCGTCCCCAAGATGTTCAGGCTAGGTGGATTGGCCATCCTCAATTGCCCCTTTGTGTCCCAAGACGTATAGGTTATATGGGTTAGTCATGGGAAATGTGTGGGGTTACAGGGATAGGATGGGGGAGAGGGAGTGTGGGCCTGGGTAAGATGTTCTGTCACAGAATAGGTGCAAACTTGAAGGGCCGAATGGCCTCTTCTGCACTGTAGAGATTCTATAATTCTATGATTCATTAGCAATTAAATTCAATGATTGTATTTGACAATTCTGCTATCAAATTTTGATTGATGAAATTGGTGTCATTTCCATGTTAGCACCAGAATAGTTGATGCGGAGGTTACATTTTGCTTTTTGCCGCAAATGGTTATCTTAATAATATCGTTGTACCTATTGACAAAGCAGATCGAGATTATGAAGAAGGAGAAGAATTCTTCAGGTGTGAACCAGGTCAAATCCACTAGATTGAGAGAGGAAGGGAAGAGGAAACTAAGACTGGCAAAGAGAGAGAGAGAATGAGAATCGAAGGCAATCAACATGAAAGCGAACCTAAAGACCTTCCATCAGCACAATAAGTGAATAGGAAGCACTGGAGTGAGTCTTGTTAGGAACAAAGGAGATGATAATGGCTTAGAGGCACAAGGCTAGAATATTTAACAAGGTCTTTTGATCGAAGTTTGCAAAGGAAGAAAAATATGGAGGTTATGCTGCAACTACATTACAGATCGGTCAGACCACAACTAGAGTAATGTGTGCAGTTCTGAAATCATTATAGGAGGGATGTGATCGCACTGTAGAGGTTGCAAAGGAGACTTGTCAGGATCTTGCCTGGGCTGTGGAGTTTCTGTTATGAAGCAAGATTGGATAGAATGGGTCTATTGGATCTATTCTCTCTCTCTCTGCAGATGCTGTCAAACAAGCTGAGATTTTCCAGCATTTTCTGTTTTTGCTTGGACAAAGTCAGGTTGTTTTCCTTCAAAGACTGAGGGAGGTTTTTTTTTATTCGTTGGTGGGACATGGGCATCGCTGGCTGGCCAGCATTTATTGCCCATCCCTAGTTGCTCAAGAGCAGTAGAGAGTCATCACATTGCTGTGGCTTTGGTGACACATGTGGACCAGATCAAGTAAGGACGGCAGATTTCCTTCCCTAAAGGATATTAGTGAATCATTTGGGTTTTTCCGATGATTGACAAAGGTTCAGCAATGTTGTGGGCAATATCTGTGAGGGCTAGGGGGAGGCATTATCCACCTGGGACATGCGCAGTTGGAGGTGCAGATTGGAGCTGCAGGATTTTGGGCATGTTAAGCCCCTCTCACAGACTGGTGCAGTGTGATTTGGAATTGCTGATATCTTTTCAGGCAGAGTGCATATGGGAACGACTGAGAATGGGTTAAAATGCAGATCTGAAACACGCCCCATTTCAAATCCACCCAGAACTTCGAATCTAAATGGTAAAATAGGGTCCACAATGTCGTCTTAAATTCAGACTGTTATAGCCACTCTTTCAAATTGATTTCCGAAAAACACCTAATTGCAACATGGCTTACTATTCAGTTGGTTCAACACAAGGAATTTAATCATCAGACAATGAAATAATTTTGTCCCTTCAAACAAAATAGATAGAGTGAACGCACATAGTCTTCTTCCCAGGGAAGGGGAATTGAAAACTAGAGGGCATAGGTTTAAGGTGAGAGGAGAAAGATTTAAAAGGGACTTGAGGGGCAACTTTTTTCTCAGAGAATGGCACGTGTACGGGACGAGCTGCCAGAGAAAGTGAAATGGCAGCATTTAAAAAGCATTTAGATAACTACATGGATGGGAGAAGATTAGAGGGATGTGGGCCAAATATGGGCAATGGGACTAGCTGGGAGGACACCATGGGCAGCATGGGCTGAAGGGCCTATTTCCGTACTCTGACTTTCGGGGTGAGATTTTCTGACCATGCTCGCCCCAAGATCGGAACATCCCATCCGAGATCAATGGACCTTTCCATGATGTGTGTCCTGCCTGCTACGATTCCCATGGCAGATGGAATGGGAAGGTTCTGTTCAATGACTCTATAACTCTGAACAACAGTGTGCTAACTCGCTGAAATTTAGCTGGCCCTTTTAAAATACGGTCAAGGAATGAGTTCCAAATATGTTACAGATTTTAAAACTGAGTAAAATGATCAAATCTTTGTGGGAAGGGGCCAGAGGATTGGAAAATGGCAACTGTGACTGTTTCCTTCAAGGAAAGATGCAAGGACTGTCCTAGTAACTGCAAGTCAGTTAGTTTAACATCATTATCACATCACCCCAACTTCTGCACCCATCTCCATGAGCCACCCTTGGGTGCCAAGACACCAGGCCAGGATCTCAGTGCTAAGATATCCTTCTCCCTATCCCTTCCACCAACTACTCAAAATTATTCTCAAGATTTGTCCACAATAAATTTCTCAACTCTTTAATATATTTTAATCTCTGTATTGCTTATGATGATATTTGAACACACAACCATAGATCATTTGGCCCTTCAAGCCTGCTCCTCCATTCAATAAAATTGTGGTTGATCTAACTGTGTTGTGCGTTTGGGCAGAGAAAAAAAATTGGTAATTGGCTCATGTAAATTCAAAATATCAACCCCTCCTTAACTTAAAGCATTCTTAATTATTCAAGCCAGATTTCTACATGAGGCAAATGAGACTATGTATAGAGCCAAGATTACAGAACATCTTTAATCAGAGATATTAGATTCTTAACTCACAAAAGAGTGAATTGCTATTAGGGTTAGGCAGGAATGTGAGTTGAGGCTTGTTATATAGTTAAAAGGGTTGCTTTAAGAGCTGATCACATGATTTGTTGATGTCATTGGGGTGCTGTCACAGGCTGCAGTTGTACTTTCAGTTTTGTATTCCATGCATTGAAGACAAATCTTCAATAAATCTGTTGTTGCTATTTTGAATCCCCACGAGCCAACTTCATTTATTTCCTTCTGTCCAAGCCCACAACCTCCAACTCAGTTACATCAGCCACAATCTTATTGAATAATGTAGGAGGCTTGAGGGCCAACTCCTGCTCCTAGTTTGTGTGTTCAAATAAGCAATGCAGAGTTTAAATATATATTAAGCACAAAATCTCAAGATCATCTGTCATGTGAGTGTAATTTTAAGGAAGGGTTTTTTTTAAAATATACAGGCAGGTAACAGCTTCAGCAATGCCATTGGGGGTGGAGCTAAGTGATGGCAGTCAGGCGATAGGGCTTTCTGTTTAGTTTGTGGCTGTCAGTGATAAGTTTTTTCTTTTGAGCTTTTAGTTTTGTTTGGGGACTGTGTTTGAAGCAGTTTAGCAACAATCTAAGAACAGTCTCTCTCTCTCTTTCTTTCTCTTTCTCTCTCTTTCTCTCTCTCTCTCTCCCTGTTCTTTTTGTTTGATTCTGAAACTATTATTAGTTAGCTGAAGGAGAGACTTATTACTATCCAGCCTTAAAGAAGCTGTGTTTTAGGAAACAAGTTTGACTACAACCTCTTCTGAGTTTCTTCACAAGGGATTTTCAACCCAGGAGACTGGATTCCTGTAACAAGTGGCCATTAATCTAAGCTTATTTGGTGAGATTTGTGTGTTGGATGTTGGTTTTGATTGGAACACATTAAAGATAGTTCCTTAAGAGTTATAGATTATTGTGGTCCTTGTTTGTAATTCTTAAAAAATTCTTGCTAATTGTCTTATTATACACGTCAACAATATTCTTACTTAAACCTTGTTTTTAGTAAAAGCTCCTCGTGGGTCAGCTAAATCACACCCAAAGTGAAATCTTTTATGCTCATCCTTGCCAAATTCAATACAATATGTGAGAGATCAGACAATCTTAACAGAACGCCTTGAAGCATCCAACCTGTCTTGCAAAAATACAAGTCAAAGTTCTGGCAAAGTCTGAGGGCAACAGCGGAAAAAAGTCCAACAGGAAGACTAATTCTCATTCATATTCAGCTTCAACAGAGGAAAACATCTCAAGGCAGACATTTAATGAGATAAAAAATGAGGGTGAGCCCAAGGAGATATTATATCTGGAGGACATTGGCTAACAGAAAGGTGCCAAATGCAATTTGTTGCAGATAAGTGAGAAGAAACACATTTCAGCTGCCAAGAAACCAAAGTTCACTCAATTAAAAGTCAATGAAAAATGTGAATGAATCGTGGGAGCTCGGGTTAAAGTGCTTAATTCCCTTGAAGTGCAGGTGTAGGTCGATAAAGGCAGAGGAATGCCCGGCAGCAGTTTGAGGCTAAGGTGGATAGGCTCTGCAAGCAGCTGTGGGAGGTGTGTGATGAACCCAATGCCCATTATTCTGACTATCGCTGGTGTTAAATCCAATCTCCATTTGAAATCTGTCTCAGCCTATCACAATCCGTTTTGTTAGTGTTATGGAAACGTGGAGATTTGGGTACTAAACTCAAAAGTGCACAACTCCCGGGATAACTTTTAAAATTTGAAGAGTGAAAAATATATAGAATAGAAAATTGACAACAGAGAATGAGGCCATTTGGCTCTTCACACTGATAATAATCCCATCCAGACCCTATCCCCGTAACCTTAAGTATTTACCCTGCTAATACCTCTGGTGCTAAGGGGAAATTTACCATGGCCAGTCAACCTTTGGAAATGAAACAAAGAACAAAGACAATTACAGTACAGAAATGGGTCCTTTGGCCCTCCAAACCTGCACTGACCATGCTGTCTGACTGAACTAAAGTTTCCTATTGTTCCAGGGGCCATATCCCTCTATTTGCATCTTCATCATGTATTTGTCAAGATGCTCCTTAAAAGTCACTATCGTATCAGCTTCCACTCCCTCCCCCGGCAGCAAGTTCCAGGTACCCACCACTATCTGTGTAAAATAACCTGCCTCGTACATCTCCTTTAAACTTTGCCACTTGCACCTTAAACCTATGCCCCTAAGTAATTGACTCTTTCACCCTGGGAAAAAGCTTCTGACTATCCACTCTATCCATACCCCTCATAATCTTGTAGACTTCTATCAGATCGCACCCTCAATCTCTGTTGTTCCAGTGAGAACAAACCAAGTTTCTCCAACCTCTCCTAATAGCAAGTTGCCCTCCATACCAGGCAACATCCTGATAGATCTTTTTTGTACTCTCTCCAAAGGCTCCACATCCTTCTGGTAGTGTGGCGACCAGAATCAAACACTATATTTCAACTGTGACCTAACTAAGATTCTAAAAGCTGCAAAGTGACTCATTAATTCTCAAACTCAGTCCTCGGCCTATGAAGGCAAGCATGCCATGTGCCTTCTCGGCTACCTTCTCCACCTGTGTTGCTGCTTTCAGTGACCTATGTACCTGTACACACAGATCCCTTTGCCTATCAATACTCTTAAGGGTTCTGCCATTTACTGTATATTTAGTATTTGTATGAGACTTTCCAAAATGCATTACCTCACATTTGTCTGGGTTAAACTCCATCTGGCCCCTGGTATATCCTCTCATGGCCCTCATCACTGACCGCAAATCCACCAATCTTTGTGTCGTCTGCAAACTTACTAATCAAACCAGTTACATTTTCCTCCAACTCATTTATGTATATAATACAAACAGCAAAGGTCCCAGCACTGATCCTGAAGAATGCCACTTGTCACAGCCCTCCATTCAGAACTGCACCCTTTTACTGCTACCCTCTGTCTTCTTTGACTGAGCCAGTTCTGTATCCACCTTGCCAGCTCATCTCTGATCCCTGATATGACTTCACCTTCCGCACCAGTCTGCCATGAGGGACCTTGTCAAAGGCCTTATTGAAATCCATGTAGACAACATCCATTGCCCTATCCTCATCAATAATCTTTATCAAATCCACAAAAAACTAAGAGGCAATTTATCATGGCCAATCTACATAACCTAAAGTTTATTTATTAGTGTTACAAGTAGACTAACATTGACACTGCAGTGTACTTTTACTGTGAAAATCCCCCACTTGCCACACTCTGGCCAAGCTAAATTCTCCTTAATTACCTCAATCTCTCAGGTACAGTGAGGGAGAATTTAGCGTTGCCAATGCACCTAACGGGCACATCTTTTGGACTGTGGGAGGAAAGCGGAACATCAGGAGAAACACACGCACACACAGTGGAGAATATGCAAATTCTACACAGTCAGTGAGCCAAGCTGGGAATCGAACCTGGGCCCTTGGAGCTGTGAGGCAGCAGTGCTAACCACTGTGCCACCATGATGTCTATAAGATAAGTTACTCTGTTGGGGTGTCGGTGAAGACCCGATGGGCTGAATTGTCTCCATCTGCACTGCAGGAATTCTATTTTTGAAGCTAGCTGTCACTCCATAAAGGTGATAAATTTCCCTAACCCTAACATATTTCACTCTGAACCTTGAATGTTTTGACTGTTGCATTGTCTTGAAGAGAGAAGATATATAAGCAATATTTTTAAGTCGGTTTTATCTTTTCACTCAGAAAAAGGGTGAACTGTTCTGAGTTGATAAGAAATCCAGAAGTTAATCCACAATTGTCGAAAAGTGCATGGAACTAAATTAAGGAGCAGGGCAGCATGGTGACTCAGTGGTTAGCACTGCTGCCTCACAGCACCGTGGACTCGGCTTTAATTCCCCGGCCGCGGGTCACTGTCTGTGTGGAGTTTGCACATTCTCCCCGTGCCTGCATGAGTTTCCTCTGGATGCTCCGGTTTCCTCCCACAGTCCAAAGATGTGCGGGTTAGGTTGATTGACCATGATAATTTAACCCTTGAGTCAGGGGAAATTAGCAGTGTAAATATATGGGGTTACCGGAATAGTGTCCTAGGTGGGATTGTTGTCAGTGCAGATTTGATGGGCCAACTGGCCTCCTTTCTGTACTGAAAGGATTCTATGAGGAATCCAAACAGAAGCTGCTACAGCCACTCAATAGATCAGGCAACATTTTATTACTTATTTATTATTGTTGAAGGTTTACATTAACACTGCATTGAAGTTACTGTAAAAATCCCCTTATCGTCACACCCTGGTATCTGTGTGTTTACACTGAGGGAGAATTTACCATGGGCAATCTCGCGGACTGTGGGAGGAAACCCACGCAGAGAACATGTACAGACAGTGACCCAACTCGGGATTCGAACCCAGATCCCTGGCACTGTGAGGCAGCAGTGCTAACCACTGGGCCACCGTGCCGCCCCAGAAATATATGGATGTTTCTGCTTGCTTTCATACCAATGAACATCAGTGCGAGAGGCAAACGTGATAACCAGTAACATCTACGCAAAGAAAGATTGTTAATGTTTCAAGTCGGGTTAGCTTCCAGCAGCGGTGTGGATCTGTCACGAGCAATCTACAGTCACAGACATTAGATATTTAGGTAACATATTGATGCCTTCATTGGCACAACATGCTCATCTTGCTTCGAAGCAACATTGATTTCACCTATTGATCAAAGGCAATGAAAAGCCAGACCCATCTCTCCCTCTCTCTCTCTCTTTTGCATGCACCGTTATTTATCTCACAAAGTAGAATTAGAGTAAGCTACTCAAAGTAACACAATGTCAGAAAAAAAATGACAGGCTAGTAAGAATAATGAATAAACATGCTTCAAAATACTTGGATGGTAGAAGGGGTGATTGCAAAAGGTGCATTCCCGGGACTGTCTGAATGATGAACAGCCCATAGTATAACTGTAAGCAATGTGCCCTTTATTTGGAAAATGGGATTGGATTCTACTTTCACTAAATTAGGTTTTATGCCAGAAAAGTTTCATGCATTTTCTACTAAGGATTCAATCAGCTTGTTGAAAGGACTGAGATTGTCATCTCCATTCATTACATTTCCAAAGGGGGGGAAAAAAATCACTAATTCCGAGAGGAGCTTAAGGAAGTTGAGTATTAAAAGAGTATTAAAAGTATTAAATCATGACAGTTGATCAATATGGGCTGTACGGAGATAGTACAGTTCCCCTTCAACAGATGGCTGTGAAAGTTAACGCAGTGCACTTAGCATGAACATTAATTTCAATGAAAACTACCCTTTGTTCAGCCAAAGTAAACTAGTGCAAAACTGTGTCATCCAAAATGAATTGCTATTTGTCGATGGTTCAAATATAGTCCATACGGTCCATTACGCAAAGCAGCCTCCCATCCATTGACTCTTTCCGCTGCTTCAGAAAAGCAACCAGAATAATCAAGGACCCCACACCCCTGACTCTCTTCCACCTTTTTACATTGGGAAAAGGATACAGAAGTCTGAGATCAGGTACCAAGCAAATAAAGGACAGCATCTTCCCTCTTGCCATCAGACTTTTCACTGAACCTACCCTATATCAGGTTGATTTTTCTGTACATCCTAGTGATGTAATATTAAATTCTGCACCCTCCCCTTTCCTTCTTTATGAACAGTTTTCTTTGTCTGCAACATGTGCAAGAAACAATAATTTTCACTGTATACTGATATATGTGATAATGATAAATCAAATCAAACATGGATTTACAACTTTCTTCATTAAGGAAATAGTGACCAGTTGATTGGATTGTGCATGGTCAGTGTGTTTTTTAAAATAAATGTTCTCAGGGTGTGGAAACTTTGGCATTTATGTGCCATTCCTAACAAAGAACAAGAAATTGTACAGCACAGGAACAAGGTCTTCGGCCTATCAAGTCTGCACTGACACATGGAGCCTTTTAAACCAAAGATCTTTTAAGAACATAAGAACCAGGAGCACGAGTAGGCCATCAGGCCCCTTGCTCTGCTATTCAATAAGATCATGGCTGATCTTTTGGTGGACTCAGTTCCACTTACCTGCTGCTCACCATCATCCTTATTTCCTTTAAGGGTTCCTTTTGCCTCAATGTAGTCTGTATCCCACTATTCCCAGCCTATTGGTATATCTGCCAAGATGCCTCTTAAACGTTGCTAGTGTAACTGCTTCTGCCACCTCATCTGGCAGTGCATTACAGGCACTTACCACTCTCTGTGTAAATAAAACGGCCCTCACATCTCCTTTAAACTTTCCCCCTTTTATCTTAAACTTATGTCCCCTAGTAATTGACATTTCTACCCTGTTCCTAGTTGAGAAGATGGTGATAGAAGCTCTTTATTGAACCACCACATGTAGCAATTTGATGCAAGATGCTTCCTTACCTATCTTGGAGAGCAGCTAATAGTGAAGCATGTTGATGTGGCATTAAAGTCACATGTTGGCTGGGATGGATAAAGTTTCCCTACCCACAGGACATTAATGAACAAGTTGAATTTTTATGCCAATCTGACAGCTTCATTTCCATCGACACCAGCATTTTATTTCTTTTGAAACTGAGTTCCAATTCTCAACTCGCCTTAGTAGCCACAGTAGCACGGTGGTTAGCATTGCTGCCTCACAGCACCAGGGACCCCGAGTTCGATTCTGACCTTGTGTGACTGCCTGTATAGAGTTTGCACCTTTTCCCCATCATGCTTGGGTTTCCTCTGGGTGCTCTGGTTTCCTCCCACAGCCCAAAGATGTGTGGGTTAGGTGGATCGACTGTGCTAAATTGTCCCTTAGTGCCCCAAGATGTGTAGGCTAGGTGGATTAGTCGTGCCAAATTTTCCTTTATTACCCCAAGATGTGCAGGTTAGGGGGATCAGCGGGGTAAATAGATGGAGTTGGGGTGCCAGGTCTTTGGTGGGATGGCCTGTTGGCGAGTCCATGCAGACTGAATGGGCAGAATGGCCTTCATCTCTCCTTGTAGGGATTCTATGATTCGAGTGAGATTTGAGCAATGTTAGTCCAACTCTGGATTTCTATTCCAGTAATAAAAACGCAACATTACCACACGCCATGATGCCGGTATTGTGTCAATTGAAGCTGTACCGTTGCGGTGCCACCTATGCGAATTGTGTGACTAATTCCAATTGAAATCATTGGTTGAATTTTGACTCTTGTGTGTGATCTGTGAGTTGCTTAAATTTTCTCCAATTTATTTTGAGCTACAGGAACACACGGATGCTGAACAACAACGATAGTTCCGAATGGATGGATTACTCATTAAAGGTTTAATACCGAGTTAATTGCCTCTGATTTTATGGGAACAATAATGGTGAGACTGTCAGCCTTGACTCATTATTCCTCTCAAACTGCCAAAACCTTGTGGAGTTTAGTATGTGCAACTAAATGCAGAAATCCTGATGTTGCTGACAGTGATTCTACACTTCCACATAGGGGAAGTTTAAAGCTCCCTAGCAAAGTTGCAGTTGGGTAGAAATCAGCAAAATGACAAGAGGTTGCCTTTTTGCACTATTAATCTTGCTGTAACGTCCCTTAATAAGACCATAAAGTTATAGGAATTCGGAACAGAGTAGGTCATTTGGCCACTCACACTTGCTCTGCCATTCAAAAGGACCATCTCTGATCTGACCTTCCTCATGTCGATTTCTCTTGCCCTTTCTCCATAATCCTTGCTTCCCTTGATTAATAAAGTTACACTTTGTTGAATTAAGTATAACTAGGTGAGGCATGGTGGCACCTCACCATGGGACTGGGGACTGGGTTTGATTCTCACTTGGGTTATTGTCTATGTGGAGTCTGCTCCCCGTATCTGCGTGCGTTCCCTCCGGGCGCTCCAGTTTTCTCCTACAGTCAGAAAGATGTGCTGGTTAGGCGCACTGACCATGCTAAATTCTTCCTTAGTGTATCCGAACAGGCGCTGGAGTGCGGCGACTAGAGGATTTTCACAGTAACTTCATTGGAGTGTTAACATAAGCGTACTTGTGAGTCTCATAACTAAACTTCAAAGTTTAAACTAAGCTTATAAAGATGTACTAAATTCATTATTATCAGCCTCACTTATTTTGAAAATGAATTTTATATTTCCGTGCTTTGATTAAAAAAAAGATCTTCTATAAGATTTTCAGCTTAATCCCATATGCATACCCCAATCATTTATTTTGCCTTGTGTAAAATTCTAATTAAAAGTGCAAACAAAATTAGTGCATTTTACTTCTTGGTTTTCGGCCAGTGAGAATACTTCGATGTGATTGGCTCCGCATCCTGCCTTCATGCCAGATGCAATCTGAATACAGAAAGGGGGAGATCCAGACCTCAGAGCCCACATGATCGCCATTGTCTGCATGTCGAAGAACAGCCTTTGTTAATTTAGTGTCAGATTTTCAAAGCTCGGTAGGGCCTGCAAGATCGGAGAATTCCAGCCTTAATGTTTAGGAACTTATATGCAGTGTTTCAGAAATGTTGTTGACTGTTCACTGAGAATGGGTCAGACATCATCAAGGAGATTGAAGAACAAATCATAATGATTTTGACAAAGGACTTGTTCTCCGATGTTCATTGAGCTCTGTAATTGAACAATTAGACAGAGTTGAATCTTGCCACTATATTACCCAAAGTCATGAGTGTCCAAAGAACTAAAAGATGTCAGTTAACTTTCAAGGGTATTTCTGATTATCGCATAAACTTTTGTTCAGGTTAATTGGAAATGATTGAGAAGTTACAACACTCGTGCATTGTCATAAAGTAGACAGGAAGCAATTTTGGGATAAAATTTTCATTAAAACCAGGCTGGAAACTGAGCATTGTGGTAAAGGCTGAATTGAGTCTATGAACAAAGAACAAAGAACGAGGGGTCATCCAAACTCGAAACACTCTCCACAGATGTTTTCAGACCTGCAGAGATTTTCCAACTCTTTTTTGTTTTTGTTTCAGTATTTTACCTTTATCTTAGTGCTTAACTCACTGCCAATTCTCTTCCAGGAATACCTTCATGTAAGAAGTACTGCTCTTCTCTCCAATGACTCAGGCGAAGGGTCATCCAGACCAAAACATTGGCTCTATCCTCTCTCCACAGATGCTGTCAGACCTGCTGAGATTTTCCAGCATTTTCTTTTTCGTTGTGGAAGAAAACTACAGCACAGAAACAGGTCCTTTGACCCTCCAAGCCCATGTCGATGATGCGCTACCTAAACTAACAAAAAAATCTTCTGCCCTTGGTCCGTATCTCTCTATTCTGTCCCTATTCAGGCCGATGCCTCTTAAATGTTACTAATACGCCTGTTTCCTCCACCTCTTCTGGCAGCATGTTCCAGGCACCCACCACCCTCTGTGTGAAAAACCTCCCCCGTACATCTCCCTCAAGCTTCCCCCCCCCATCTTGAGTCTGTACCTCCTTGTAACTGATACTTCCAACCTGTATATGCCTCTCATAATTTTGTAGACCTCTACTGGGCCTCCTCTGAGTAGCTAAACATCGTAAGAAGTCTCACAACACCAGGTTAAAGTCCAACCAGTTTATTTGATAGTAAATCCTTCATCAGGTGAGTGGAGAGTTCCACCCCCCCTCAATCTCCTCTGCTCCAAGGAAAACAACCCCTGGTCCATTCAGTGTCTCTTCATAACTAAAACTCTTCAGCCTAGGCAACATCCCGGTAAATCGCCTCTACATCCTTTCCAGTATTATCACATCCCTCCTGGAATGTGGATTCCAGAACTGCACACAATACTTCATCTGTGGCCTAGCCAATGTTTTATATTGTGATGTTAGTGTCCCTTTAAAAGGTGTTTGTTTTACATCATGATCTCTGCGGGTCTCACAATCAGTATTTCTCCGCTTGCAGTCTTAGGTGATGTCATTGTTGGGAGGAGAAAAAAAAACTGTCGGTCAGCTGACAAGGGTAGTTTTTTGGTTCATTTAGAAGCATGGCTGAAAGAAGTTTCTCTTTCAGTTTTTTATTATCAGTTAGCTAAAAGCACATCTTGTTTTCCCTCCTGCAGTCTGTGCTTTGGTGTTTTGGGGAACTGACTTGTCTTCAAACTGTTCTGAGTCTCAAGAGGATTTGACTACATAATTCAACTAACAGCTTTGATCCCAGAATCAAATGAGCATTCGTTTGCACTGTGTTAAACTCGTGAAAAGTGCCTTTTACACATGGAGATTGGTTTTGAATGGGACACATTATAGAACATAGAACATAGAACATTACAGCACAGAACAGGCCCTTCGGCCTTCGATGTTGCGCCGACCAATATAAAAAGCAATGCCCCTCCAAACTAAACCATTCCCTTCTCTTCCATATACTTATCAACTAACCTCTTAAACGCCACCAAACTTGGCGCATCTACAACTGCTGCAGGCAGGGCATTCCACTCCCGAACCACCCTTTGGGTAAAGAACCTACCTCTGATATCCGTCCTATAACTATCACCCCTTAATTTAAAGCTGTGTCCCATCGTGCTAGCTTTCTCCATCCTCGGAAAAAGGCTATCACTGTCCACCATTATAGTGTTTGTTTTGTTTCAAGTTCATAATTGATAAAGCATCTTGCCAATTTTCTTACTATACATGTTAACTATTATTTCAAATAAACTTTGTTTGATAAAAGCTTTTGGTGGGTCATTTGAATCATAGAATTCTACAGTGCAGTGGAGGCCATTCAGCCCATCGAGTCTGCACCAACTACACAGGCTGTTCTGTCCACCTTGTTGACCAACAAGGTGCATGCATTCATTAGGTCGTGCGAGGGCTGCTCCTGGATGTTACTTCAGGAGTGGCCTAGTGCTTCATGTCATTAGTGTATGCTTAAACTGGACCATCAGATGGGCAACATGACAGTTCAGAGACTATCGCTGTTGCTGTGCAGACACATGGATTTGGGCCTGTGTCTGCGGGAGTTTGCGCGTTCTCCCCGTGGTTGCGTGGGTTTTCTCCGGGTGCTCCGGTTTCCTCCCACATCCCAAAAATGTGCTCTTAGGCTGATTGGGTAACAAATTGTCCCTATATTGGTCTCTATATGTCATTAAGACGTTAGGATGGTGGCGCGGGCTCGTTGGGCCGAAGGGCCTGTTTCCTGTGCTGTGTTGTTCTTTGTTCTTTGTAATCCCACCCAGGCCCTATCTCCATAACCCCATGCTATTATCCAAGTTAGTCTTCTTTAAGGGACAATTTAGCATGGCCAATCCACCTAACCTGCATATCTTTGAACTGTGGGAGGAGTGCTGGAAGAAACCCACATGGCCACAGGGAGAATGTGCAAACTCAAACTGGAAATCAAGCCTGGGTCGCTGGCACTAAGAGGCAGCAGTGCCAACCACTGTGTCACTGTGTCACTCCATCACATCCATCTCATGCTTATCCTAGCCAAATTCAAAATGCAAAACTTTTATTCAGGTGGGCTTCGCAAAACATTTTGGAGTTTCTGAACTGGATGATATGTTGCATTTAGTCGTTTCAACACCCTAGGGGTTGCTGTTAGTATGGACCAAATGTGGGCAATTGGGACTAGCTTAATGGCTAAAGGAAAGGCTGGCATGGATAAGCTGGGCCGAAGAGCTTGTTTCATGCTGTAAACATCTATGACTCCATAATATGGTTATGCTTAATTATTTCAAAAATAGCCTGCATTCTCCCGGCTACCTTTTCCAAACATGTTTCTCCATTGCATCTGGCAACTTCTGCTGCTGCTTCTCACTGCCACAAAAGTAATGCCCAGAGTAGGGCATTATTACAGACATCTGCACAGCAAGGAGTTTGTCAAAACCTTGCAAGATAGCTGTCACAAGTTGATTCCAGAACAAGGTGTATTCGAGAGAAAGTGCAAGTCATTGCAGTCCAAAATCTAGCAAGGTTTTCATATCACACACTCACATTGCCTGTGCTAATGGTCTTAGCCAATGGAAGATATGTTGATACTCTGTTAATGAAGCTGTGTTGGGTAATAATGTCTGGTAAGAAAGCTTGTGCTACAAAGGTTTGTACTACCAAATAAACCTGTTGGAATTTAACTTGGTGTTGTGAGACTTCTTACTGTGTTACAATGCCAACATCACCACATCATTGTAAGAAAGCAGGCAGAGGATTCTATAAAACTGTGGGGCTAGAGATCAACAACCAAAATATCTTGAGAACCCAAAAGTAGGGACATACTGCTGAAGCTTTATAAGGCTCTAGTCACAACACTTTTGGAAGCAATTTTAGGCCCTACATTTAAAGAAGGATTTGCCTGCCTTGGAGTGGGTCCAAAGGAGGTTTATGAGAATGATCCCAGGAATGAAAAGCTTGATGTATGAGGAGCATCTGAGAACTTTGGGTCTGTACTCCATGGAATTTAGAAGGATGAGGGGAAATCTCATTGAAATGTACAGAATACTGGAAGGCCCAGGATAGAGTGGATATGGGGAAGATGTTTCATTAATAAGAGGGAGAAGAATCTGAGGGCACAACCTCAGAATAAAGGGACAACTCTTTAGAATTGAAATGAGGAGGAATTTCTTCAGCCAGAGGGTGGTGAATCTGTAGAATTCATTGCCACAGAGGCCATGAAGGCCAGATCATTGAGTGTCTTTAGGACAGAGATAGATAAGGCTCTTGACTGTTAAGGGGATCAAAGGTTATGGGGAAAATGAGAGAGAATAGGATTGAGAAATTTATCAGCCATGATTGAATGGCAGAGCAGACCTGATAGGCCAAAGACAAAGTGTCAAGAGCTTCAAGTGTTTAGGTTTCCCGATCACCAACAATGTGCCCTGGTCTCCCCATGCCGACATTATAGTTAAGAAAACCCACCAATGCCTTCTCAGAAGACTAAGGAAATTTGGCATGTCAGCTATGATTCTCACCAACTTTTAAAGATGTGCCATAGAAAGCATTCTTTCCGGTTGTATCACAGCTTGGTATGACTCCTGCTCTGCCCAAGACTGCAAGGAATTTCAAAAGATTGTAAACATAGCCCAGTCCATCATGCAAATCAACCTCCCATCCATTGATTCTGTCCAAACTTCCCCACTGCTTTGGCAAAGCAGCTGCCATAATTAAGGACCCCACGCACCCCGGACATTCTCTCTTCCACCTTTTTCCTTTGGAAAAAGATACGAAGGCCTGAGGTCATGTACCAATTGACTCAAAAACAGCTTCTTCCCTTAACTGGGTTTGGAACTAATTCTGACTCCGCCGTACCCTAAGAAATAAATCATAGCCAGAATTATAGAATTCCTACAGTGCAGAAAGAAGTTATGTGGCCTATCAAATCTCACTGATCACAATCCCTCCCAGGCTCTGTCCCCGTAACTGCACTTATTTACACTGCTAATGCCTTAACACTAAGGGGCAATTTATCATGGCCAATCCACTTAAACTGCATATCTTTTGATTGTGGGAGGAAACCAGAGCACCACGAGGAAACCCACAGAGACGCAGGGAGAATGTGCAAACTCCACACCAACAGTGACCCAAGCCAGGAATTGAACACAGGTTCCTGGTGCTGTGAGGCAGCAGTGCTAACTACTATGCCACTGTGCTGCTCTATAGAAGGGTGAACATCTTTGGAAGTTGGCTTACACTGACTTCATCCTGTAAACTTGTGCCCTGTAACTTACCAGCCTGTCTATAAAGATAGTAAACACATATTACACAATAGCACATTCTTCAGATCACCATGAAGAAATCATGCAAAATCTACTGGCAGTCAAGAAAAATTAAATTTGACTAGCATGGTGACACAGTAGTTAGCACTGATACCTCATAGTGTCAGGGAAATGGGTTTAATTCTTGGCCTCAGGTGATTGTTTGTGCAGAGTGTGCACGTTCTCCCCATGTCTGCGTGGGATTCCCCCAGGTGCTCTGGTTTCCTCCCACAGTCCAAAGATATGCAGATTAGATGGATTGGCCATGCTAACTTGCCCCTTGGTGTCCAAAGATGTATAGATTAGGTGGATTGGCCATGCTAAATTGCCACTTAGTGTTCAAAGTTGTGTAGATTTAGTGGATTGGCTACGTTAACTTGCCTCCTGGTGTCCAAAGATGTGTGGGTTAGGTGGATTGGCTACAATCAATGCACGTGGTTTTGTGGAGAGAATGGGGAGCAGGCCTCGATAGAGTGCTTTTTCAGAGAGTTAGTACAGACTTTTTGGACCAAGTGGTTTCCTTTGGCAGTGTAGGAGTTGTGTGGATTCTATGACATTGCACAGACATCTCAATAAGGCTTTTTTGGTCACTATCTTTGGTGACCCACATCAGTTCCAAGTCTCAGCTCAATACTGAAGGAGAAATGTAAAATGTAATTCACTTCAGGGAAAAATAAAGCCAAACTCATTTTTTTCTTACTCATTCCTGCTCAATGAGTGGAAAATCTAGCCCCGGAGTTCAGTGAGATTGACTTCTATCTGTGAAGCAGCTGCCTCCAGCTGTCCTTTGAACCAACTAACAGAGTCTGACTTCGACTTAAAAGTAAGTGCAGCTGCTTTGAATCCTTGCAAGACATGAGACACCACTAAAGCCACGGCATAGCTTTTGCCTTTGGACAGACCACAACGCAATAGATGTGCACTTAGGATAATGGAGAGATAAGGACACTACGGAACATATCAGAAAGTATCATAAAGCAGGATAATGAAGTCACTGCAGTTTATGTAAGTCAGCCGGGTGGAGGCATTGTGTTACTGCCTTCAGCATCCTCCTGGTCATCATTTATTTATTAGAGTACAGCAGATTGAGACTCATTCCAAACCCATTCCCTGCTATTTTTAAAGACTAAACTCAGTAGTGAAGAGGATGCTTTTCAGATCATTTGGATAGTGTAAAAGCCCACCTATTTGGGTGTACCATGTTAATTATAGCTGAGAGAACTTGGAGTGTGATTGTATAATGTAATTAAAGTGCAATAAATTAATGAACAGATTAAAACTGCATATGGTCGCCATTAGCTGAGCAAATAATTGAGATATCTTTCGACAGTAACTGAAGGGCAAGGTTTTCTCCGTGGATTACATAGAATCATCCAATACCTACAGTGTAGAAGGAGGCCATTTGGCCCATTGAGTCTGCACAGAGCACAATCCCACCCTATCCACTTAACCATAACCACAATCCTGCTAATCCCTCTGACACTTAAGGGCAATTTAGCATGGCCAATCCACCTAACCCACACATCTTTAGGTTGCACCCGGAAGAAACCCACGCAGACATGGGGAGAACTCCACGCAGTTGGTTCCTGGCACTGTGAGAATATTATACAATTCCTACAGTATAGAAGGAGGCCATTCAGCCCATTGAGTTTGCACCATCCACAATCCCACCCAGACCCTATTCCGATAATCCCAATCATTTACCTTGGCTAATCTCCCTAACACTGGGGGCAATTTAGCATGGCCAGTCAATCTAACCCACACATCTTTGGACTGTGGCGGGAAACCGGAGCACCCAGACGAAAACCATGAAGATATGGGGAGAATGTGCAAAATCCATACAAATAGTGACCCGAGCCGGGAATTGAACCCAAGTCCCTGGTGCTGTGAGACTGCAGTGCTAACCACTGTGCCACCGTGCCAACCATAAGACTCACAAACAGGGCTGGGTTAAGGTAATTGAAACACTCTGATAATATTCCGTTTCAACCCAAGAACATGGCATAATGTGGGGGAAAACTACATTTGCTAGTCATTGTGCTACAGATCTTGGCTTAGACTTATCTGCTATTCTCCTTTCCACTGCAGTTGAAACTTCGCCTTGGAGGAATGCTGAGCAGATTCTGCTGAGGGTCCATGTTTTATTTGGTGTGAACTGTATAATAGGTTCAAGAAAGAAGCAAGTGTTCAGATAGGCAGTCTGTACACCACCTGCAACATCTGCTCCCTCTACCATCGGGGCATGATGACTGCATCGTCTACCATGTGCACAGAATTCAATTTACCCTTAATAAATTTTAAATCACAGGAAGTGCTTTCTTGGGATATAACATCACTGGTAAGGCCAGCATTGATTTCCTTTCTCCCAGTTGCCCAGTGAGTCATCTTCTTGAGATGGTGAATCCCACAGTGTTGTTAGGAAGGGAGTTGCAAGTTGCTAATCCATAAACCATGACAGGATGATGGGATATGTCTGTGCCAGAGTGGTGAAGGGTGGGGGGTGAACTTCCCTCTGAAAGGCCGACACACAGTTTGTTTCAGTGGTTTTGAAGCTAAGGGTGGCATGCTGGCACAAAGGGCAGCACGGTGATTGGCATTGCTGCCTCTCAGGGTTAGGGACCCAGGTTCAATTCCACCCTTGGGTCACTGTCTGTTATGGAGTTTGCACATTCTCCCTATATCTGCGTGGGTTTCCTCTGGGTGCTCCTGTTTCTTCCCAAAGTCCAAAGATGTGCAGGTTAAGTGGATTGGCCATTCTAAATTGTCCCTAGTGTCAGGTGGATTAGCAGGGTATTATGTGGAGTTACAGGAGTAGGGCCTGGGTGGGATTGTGGTTGGTACAGACTCCCATGGATCAAATTGCTTCCTTCTGCACTGTAGAGATTCTATGAAGCTAGATCAAAGATTCTCTGCATTATTAGTACATGCAACATAATAACTTACCTCTGATAGCTTTCCATGGAACGAAAGAATCCCTGCAGTGCTGCAAGAGGCCATTGGCTCCACTGAGTCCATACTGATTCTCCAAGAGAGCATCTAGCCTATCCACGTGACCCCGCACAGTTACCAGTGGGGGCTGAACTCCCTCAAATACACGTTTGGATACTAAGGGGCAATTTTGCATGGTCAATACACCAACCTACACATCTTAGGTCACTAAGGGACAATTTAGCCTGGCCAATCCACCTAACCTGCATATCTTTTGCCACGAAAGGGCAATTTAGCATACCAATCCATCAAACCCTGCACATCTGTGGATTGTGGGACAAAACCAGAACATCTGGAGGAAATCCATACAGACATGGGGAGAATGTGCAGACTCCACACAAACAGTGTGATAATCCCCAGGACTTGCATAGGGAATCAATGATTGACTTCCCTGTACCACTCACTGAATATGAGTTCCCTGGTAATTAACTCACCAGATGGAGCTTGTATACCAAGACCTTTGTAAAGCAGGACCCTGAGTGTGTCCATTATTGTAGTGCCCCAGTTGGGACCTGTTTGTGTTCGCCACAGGCTTGTAGAATCATAGAAACTCTACAGTGCAGATGGAGTCCATTCAGCCCATTGAGTCTGCACTGACAACAATCCCACCCAGGTACTCCTCCGAAACCCCACGTATTTACCCTGCTAATCCTTCTGACATACACAGCCTGGAACACTAAGGGGCAGTTTAGCATGGCCAACAACTTAATCCACTCATCGTTGGACTTTGGAGGAAACCTGAGCACCCGGTGGAAACCCAATCAGACACGGGGAGAATTCCACACAGATAGTGACCCGAGCTGGGAATCGAACCCAGGTCCCTGGAGCTGTGAGGCAGCAGTGCTAACCACTGTGCCACCGTGCCACCACTGTAGTTTTGCTTCACTTTATTTTGTGCAATAAAACCCTGTTCCTTTGCAAACAACTCCCAAATTGTTAGACAGTCACCAAAGAGCAATATTCAACCTGGATCGTTAATGGTATGAGGCAGCAGTGCCAACCAGTGTGCCACTCTGAGTCTAGTTTATGCCATTTTTGTCTCTTGTTTTGATGTCTATATCTCAGATGACTTGATGCTTTGGTCAGTATTAAAATAGCGCTGAGTGGTTAGCTCAGGAGCTGTTCTGTAATATCAGCGGTCTGAATTAAAAGTCCTTTCAGATATCAAAACTCTCATTAAAATAATTGATGTTGGTAAAATGGTCCATTTGGTAATATATCGGTTGGGGCAAAGACCTGCCTTAAAATCTTGCACTATGTCTTTTAATTTTACCTTTATTCTCCAATTGCCCAATATCTGGTTCACTACCACACTACTGTTGTACAGAAATAAACTCGGATCCCTACTAAGATTATTTGCAGAAGCTGAGTTTTACACTGGTGATAAAGCATATTACATTATTTATGCATTTCCACTCTGGAAGCAGCACTATTTATTTACCCGTTAAATCAGTTAGAAATTAGCCAAATGTAAGGATTGCAGGAAATGGAGCATTTTAATCTGCTGATTCCCTACAATCTTCATATTTGGCTCACATTATTATCTGGGGGAAACCATTGTGCTTTCAGCAGCCTACGTACAGATAATGAAATGCAACACATTAATGCAGGCAAGATGTTGACTCAGGGTTTTAAAATTAAGAAGGAGTTTGATGGGGTCGACATAGAGAAGGCTAGCACAGCTGTCTCACAGCGCCAGGGACTCAGGTTTTATCCTGGCCTTGTGTGGAGTTTGTATGTTCTCCCCATGTCTGCATAAGCTGCCTCTGGGTGCCTCAGTTTCCTCCCACAGTCCAAAGGTGTATGGGTTAGGTGACTTGGTCATGCTAAATTGACCCTTGATGTTCAAACATGTGTAGGTTAGGTGACTTGGCCATGGTAAATTGACCTTTGGTGCCCAAAGATGAGCAGGTTAGGCAAATTGGCCATGCTAAACTGGCCCTTGGTGTCCAAAAATGTGCAGGTTAGGCGAATTGACCATGCTAAACTGGTCCTTGGTGTTCAAAGATGTGTAGGTTAGATGGAATCGCCATGCTAAATTTCCCCTTAGTGACCCAAATGTGTAGGTTACATGGAATGGCCATGCTAAATTGTCCCTTAGTGTCCAAAGATGTGTAGATTAGGGGGAACCAGCCAATGGTAACTGCACTGTGTTATGTAGAGAGGGTGGAGGGAAGGGCCTGGGTTGAGTGGATTGGCCATGCTGGGTTGCCCCTTGGTGTCCTGGGATGTGCAGAGGATGGGGAGATGTCAGTGAATGCGTGGAGTTATGGGGGTGGTGCCTGGGTGGGGTGGGGATGGGGGCAGGTTCAGTGCAGATCTGATGGGCCGGGTGGTCACTTTCTCCTCTGTGGGGATTCTATGATTCTGAGATGTTTCCGCTTGTGATGAAAACTAATACTAGGGGCCACAAACAGAACTTTGTCACCAATAAATCCCATCGGAATTTGGGAGAAACCTTTTCACCTCAGCATCGTGGGAAGGCTGAACTTGCTACTACGACGTGTAGGCAAGGTGAATAACAAACTATATTTAACGGGAAGTTCGATAAACACACGAGGGAGGGAGGGATAGAGGTTATGCTGATTAAGATGAAGCAATGATGGAGATTACTCATGTTGAATACACTGGCATTGATCAGATGGGCTGAATGTCCAGGGTCTGTGGTGCAAACTCTAATTGGTTAGCTCAGCCCCAGACAAAGCAAACATACTGACACATGCAGGCACAGAGAGAACGCAAACAATGACCTAACTGGGAACTAAAACCACGTTCCAGACGCTGTGACATAGCCGTGCTAACCATTATGCCACTATCTCGCCCTGTATATATTTAAAAATGAAAGATCTGCAGGACAATGGGAATACGGAATTGGATTGCATCCTTCAAAGTGCAACGACTGTCATTATGGGTCAAATGACCTTCTTCAATCCTGCTTGATTTGATTTGATTTATTATTACATATATCAATATACAGTGAAAAGTATTGTTTCTAGTTATGCTATACAAAAAGAAAGCATGCCATTCATAGAGATGGAAATGAGAGAGTGCAGAATGTAGTCATACCTAGGGAGTAGAGAAAGATCAACTTAATACAAGGTCCATTCAAAAGTCTGATGGCAGCAGGAGAGAAGCTGTTCTTGAGTCGGTTGCTACGTGACCTCAGACTTTTGTATCTTTTTCTCAAGAAGGTGAAAGAGAGAATGTCCGGTGTGTGGGGCCCTTAATTATGCTGGCTGCTTTTCCGAGGCAGCGGGAAATGTAGACAAAGTCAATGGATGGGAGGCTGGTTTGTGTCATGGACTGGGTTTAGCTCACGATCCTTTGTAGTTTCTTGCAGTCTTGGACAGAGCAGGAGCCATACCAAGCAGATACAACCAGAAAAAATATTTTCTATGGTGCGTCTGTACTTCAGTCCTATATTATTCTGCAGACATGTTGTATCATTCCAATATGCAGAGTAATTATTTGATTATCAGAGTGAGAGAAATGGAAGCATTAAGTGTCTGTAACCATTTGAAGCCATTCCCTGTTATAGATGCAGTGAATTTTATGAGTTTTTGTCTCAGAGGTAACATTCTCACCCTGATTCAGAATGTTGGGATTCACATACTGTGCCAGTACATAATCCAACCTGACACTTCAGCACTGAGGGAGCGTGGTATTGATGGAACATTGTGTTTGAGATGTTAAACCATCCAGTTTTTTTTTTCTGTTCAGGATGTTAGGATTCTAGCGCAATATTTGAAGAAGTGCAGTGGAAGTGCCCTGGGCAACATTTCTCCTTGATCAAAGTTATCAAAAATAGTCAGTTGTTCTCTTTGCCTTTGGAGTCTTTGAGTAAGTTGGCTGCTGTGATCAAAACAAAAAAAAACTTCGGCAAGTCTGGCAGCATTGTGGAGTGAGAAGCAGAGTTAATCTTATGAATAAAACAGGATTCTCCATGTAAACTGGAGAGTGGTAATAATATGGTGGCACAGTTGTTAGCTGCCTCAGACATCTAGAGCCCCAGGTTCGATTCCTGGCTTTGGTCACTGTCTGTGCGGAGTTTGCACGCTGTGCCATGTCTGCGTGGGTTTCCTCCATGTGCTCCAGTTTCCTCCCACAGTCCAAAGATGTGTGGTTTAAATGCGTTGACCACGCTAAATTGCCCCTTACAGTCCCAGAATGCATAGGTTAGAGGGATTAGTGGAGTACATATGTAAGGTTACAGAAATAAGACCTGGGTGGGATTGTTGTCAGTTCAGACTCAATGGGCTGAATGGCCTCCGTCTGCACTGTAGGCGTTCTATGGTTTCCTATGCTGTTACAAAAGAGGTGGGGAAAGCAGATGAAGCCAAATAGAAAGGGGATAGGTCGGAGAGTATGAGAGATTAAATGAGAATGTCATGCAATAAACTCAGCTGATGAAAGAGCATCACTCCAAAAGCTCGTGATTCCAAATAAACCCGTTGGACTTTAATCTGGTGTCGTGAGACATCATACTATGGAATACAAGACAAAGGGAATTGCAATTAGTATAATGATGGAACTATTGCCTGTGAAATGCTCTATACAGGCACTTTGACCAGTTTATCACTCAAAACACATTCACCCAGGTGCTCTTGCTTTATGAGAAAGACAAAGGACTATGGTTCAAACTTTACTAAAAACGCTCACAGGTTTAAGAAACAATTCTTACACGATATATTAAGTTAACTTTTCCCCCAAACCAGGCTGACTGCCTGAGAAACAGATATTACCCGGTTTGCTGAAGCCAATTGGGTTGTTGGATCCAAATCACTGAGCTCAGGTTGACAGATGAACTCTTGGTCTTCTTGACATGAAAGTGGATCTTCACACGCCTCCTTTAGTCATCCCAGGTCGCAGGGGGTCAGTCGAGTCTACGCCAGAGTTTGTTTTGAGATGGTAGTTTTCATCCCCCATTTCAAAACTTGCTGGAATGTTCTCTGGCTTTCAATGGAGTGACAGGACGGGAGTCACAACATCCAATGAGATTAAGAACATAAGAAATAGAAGCAGGAGTAGGTTACCTAGCCCCTCGAGCCTTCCCCACCGTTCAATAAGATCATGGCTGATCTGAAGTGGATCAGTTTCACTTTCCTGCTTTCTCCCCATAGCCCTTAATTCCCTTGTCTATCTATCTATCCCTGACTTAACTATATTCAATGAGGTAGCCTCCACCACTTCACCGGGCAGAAAATTCCAGAGATTCACCACCCTTTGAGTGAAGAAGTTCCTCCTCAACTCCATTCTAAACTGCCCCTTATTTTGAGGCTGTGCCCTCTAATTCTGCTATCCTTTCTAAGCGGGAAGAATCTCTCTACCTCTACCCTATCTAGTCCCTTCATTATCTTATAATCTTCATTATAAGTCTCTATAAGATCCCCTCTCAGCCTTCTAAACTCTAACGAGTACAGACGCAGTCTATTCAATCTCTCTTTATAAGCTAGCTCATCCTAGTTGTACATATATCCTTTCAGGATATAGTTAATAGAAGCGTGTCTGGCTGAGA
This sequence comes from Sphyrna mokarran, assembly GCA_024679065.1. NCBI lineage: Eukaryota > Metazoa > Chordata > Chondrichthyes > Carcharhiniformes > Carcharhinidae > Sphyrna > Sphyrna mokarran. The sequence goes on from JAGIQG010000018.1 coordinate 45,135,722, forward strand.
CTACTGAATACACATTCATAATGTCATTTTCTACTCTGGCTGAGTACATCCTGGTGGATTTCAGGCCATAACTCTTCCATTGTTAAATTTGAGCCTCTCTATTCAATATGTAAGAGGTCTGGATTCTGGTTTTGGTTCATAATGACTTCTTCATTGTTAAGGTCAAGAACCTCTGTTCAATTCAGGTTCAATTGAATTGAACCTCTCTATTCAATATGTGCGACAGCTCTGGCATGTGTTGGCTTTTGATCTGTGGTAACCTCATCCGCATTTCATCAGGCCTTGCTTGTAGAAGCAGTTTAGCTATATTAAAGTGTTCCATTTTTTTATGTTGGGCTTATTTGCTAAGACTGTTGTGCATTTGGCCACAAAAGTTTTGACTCAGAGTAGGTTGTTAAAAGCAGAATAAAGGTCAGCACTGTCTGAAAACAAAATAGCAGAATGTTTTCATAGCAGAGAAAGTGGTCAGCACTTTCTGAAAGCATGAGAATAAAATATAGACCAGTATTTAGGGAAGAAAAATCAAATGGAGAAAATAATTCATAATTTGAAATTAGTAAGATCAATGTTGAATTCTGAAGGCTGTATGATACCAAAATAGAAATGAGGTTTTTATTCATAGAATCCCTACAGTACAGAAGGAGGCCATTCAGCCCATTGAATCTCCCCATAACCCCACATATTTACCCTGCTAATCCCCCTGAAACTAGGGTCAATTTAGCACGGCCAATCTACCTGGGTGGGAATACCGATGGGACGGTGAATAAAGAGGTTAGTTCCCAGGTAGGGAAGGACTGTAGGCACTCTGAGAGGGGGGTTAGGCAGGTGGTGGAAAAGGGAAATATCCTGACTAAGGGGCTGAGGTGTGTCTATTTTAATGCCAGGAGTGTAGTAAATAAGGTAGATGAGCTTAGGGCGTGGATTGCTGCTTGGGAGTGTGATGTGGTGGCCATTACAGAGACTTGGTTGTCTCAGGGACAGGACTGGGTACTTCAGGTGCTGGGATTCAGGTGCTTCAGGAGGGACAGGGTTGGGGGGCAAAAGAGGAGGTGGTGTGGCACTGTTGATCAGGGACAGTGTCATGGCTGTAGAGAAGGTGGAAGACGGGGAGGGATTGTCTACGGAGTCTCTGTGGGTGGAGGTTAGGAACAGCAAAGGCTCGATAACTTTGCTGGGTGTATTCTATAGGCCGCCCAACAGCGGCAGGGAACTTGAGGTGCAGATAGGGAAACAGATCCTAGACAGATGTAGAAATAACAGGGTTGTCGTGATGGGAGATTTCAATTTCTCAAACATCGACTGGAATATCCCAAGGGTAAGGGGTTTGGATGGTGTGGAGTTTGTTAGGTGTGTTCAGGAAGGTTTCCTGACACAGTACGTGGAAAAGCCTACGAGAGGAGAGGCTGTACTTGACCTGGTGCTAGCTAATGAGCCAGGGCAGGTGTCGGATCTCACGTAGGTGAGCATCTTGGGAATGGAGATCATAATTCTATCTCTTTCACGATAGCGATGGAAAGAGATAGGATCAGGCAGGCTAGAAAGGTGTATGTCTGGAGTAAGGGGAAATATGAAAACATTAGGCAGGTAATAGGACGCATAAACTGGAAGGAGGTGTTCTTGGGGAAAGAGTACAGAAGGGAAGTGGCGGTTTTTCAAGAATGTTTGTCTAGGGCACTGCAGGACAACGTTCCGAGGAGTCAAGGAGGTTCTGTTAGGACACGGGAACCGTGGTGCACGAAGGTAGAGGTGAACCTAGTTAGGAAGAAAAAAATGGTATATAAAAGGTTCAGAGAGCTAGGGGATGTTAGGGATCTAGAGGAGTATAAGATGTGTTGAAGGGAACTTAAAAAGGAAATTAGGAGAGCCAGAAGGGGTCATGAGAAGGCCTTGGCAGGGAAGATTAAGGAGAATGCCAAGGCCTTCTACAAATATGTGAAAAGTAAAAGGATGAGAAGAGAAGGGATAGGGCCTATAAAAGGTGAAGGGGGAAAAGTCTGCGTGAATCCGGAAGAAATGGCAGAGGTGCTTAACGAGTACTTTGCCTCGGTATTCATGGTGGAAAGTGAACTGGGAGATTGCACTGCAGGTTTGCGGCATACGGAAAAGATTGAGTATATGGATGTTAGGAAAGAGGATGTGTTAGACCTGTTAAATTCTATCAAGATAGACAAGTCGCCGGGACCGGATGGGATGTACCCCAGGTTATTGTGGGAGGTGAGGGAAGTGGTTGCAGAGCCCCTGGTGATGATCTTTGCGTCATCCATGGAAACGGGAGAGGTTCCGGAGGATTGGAGGATTGCGGATGTGGTTCCTATCTTTAAGAAAGGGAACAGGGATAGTCCAGGAAATTACCGACTGGTGAGTTTGACTTCAGTGGTTGGTAAGCTGATGGAGAGGCTTCTGAGGATAAGATATATGAACATTTGGAGAAGTTTGGACTGATTAGAAATAGTCAGCATGGTTTTGTCAAGGGCAGGTCATGCCTTACGAGCCTTGTTGAGTTCTTCGAAAATGTGACTGAACACATTGACAAAGGAAGGGCGGTGGATGTAGTGTACATGGACTTTAGTAAGGTGTTTGATAAGGTCCCACATGCAAGGCTTCTGAGAAGGTGAGAGGGCATGGAATCCAAGGGCTTTGGCCTCGTGGATCCAGAACTGGCTTGCCGGCAGAAGGCAGAGAGTGGTTGTGGATGGGTCTTGTTCTGCATGGCGATCGGTAACCAGTGGAGTGCCCCAGGGATCTGTTCTGGGATCCCTGCTGTTTGTCATTTTCATAAATGACCTGGATGAGGAAGTGGAGGGATGGGTTAGCAAGTTCGTCGACGGTACAAAGATCGGTGGTGTTGTGGATGGCCTGGAGAGATGCCAAAAGTTGCAGCGGAACATAGACTGGGTGGAGAAGTGGCAGATGGACTTCAATTCAGATAAATGTGTAGTGGTCCATTTTGGCAGGAATAATGGGATGAAGGAGTACAATATAAGGGGTAGGAGTCTTAGCTGTGTTGTAGAGCAGAAGGATCTCGGGGTCCGGGTCCATAGGACTCTTAAATCGGCCTCGCAGGTGGACAAAGTGGTCAAGAAGGCGTACGGTGAACTGGCCTTCATTAATCGAGGAATTGAGTTTAGGAGTCAGGAGGTAATGATGCAGCTCTATAAGACTCTTGTCAGACCCTAGTTGGAGCATTGTGTGCAGTTCTGGTTGCATTGTTATAGGAAGGATGTAGAGGCTATTGAGAGGGTTCAGAGGAGATTTACAACGATGCTGCCTGGATTGGGAGGCAGGCCTTATGAAGATAGGTTGAGGGAGCTGGGACTCTTCTCACTGGAGAGAAGTAGGTTGAGAGGCAACCTGATAGAGGTTTATAAAATGTTGAGAGGAATAGATAGGGTGGACTCTCAGAGACTATTTCCCCGAGCGGAAATGGTCAATACAAGAGGACAGATTTAAGGTGCAGGGAAGCAAATACAAAGGAGGTGTCGGGGGCAGGTTTTTCACTCTGAGGGTGGTGAGTGAATGGAACCGACTGCCGTTGGAGGTTGTTGAGGCAAACTCACTGGGGTCTTTGAAGAGACTTCTGGATGAGTATATGGAAAAGAATAGGATGGGGGTTATAGATAGGTATGTGGATTGGTAGATGTGATTGGCGCAACTCGTGGGTCGAAGGGCCTGTTTGTGCTGTATTGTTCTGTGTATCTATGTATCTATGTACCTAACCCACACAACCTTTGGAGTGTGGGAAGAAACTGGAGCACCCAGCGGAAACCCACGCAGACACACGAAGAATATGCAAATTCCACACAGACAGTGACCCAAGCCGGGTATTGAACCCAGGTCCTTGGTGCTGTGAGGCGGCAGTGCTAACCACTGTGCCACTGCGCCGCATGGAATTCTTTCTTTTATTCCTAATCAGAAAACCCAATGCAAATTACATCCAATCGTGGATAAACCAGATCCGAGCTACATTGCATCCTATCTTAGGCTCGATCTAACAAAATCCAAGCTCACAGCATGAGGCATTGCACCCCCCTCCCAGGCTTGATCATACGCTTCATCTTTGCCAACAGGCCGAGATAGATTTGAAATGTTACATCAGATAAAGACTCAGTTTAACCTCATTAGCGACCCTGATCCTTTACTCTACCCTAGCTAAGAGAGAGACTACCATCGCAAGTATGAGCACTCCACTCCCCTTCATCCCCCAAGTGCAATGGGCTAGCCTCATCATCCCCGCCTGATCCTGGTTTCACCCCAGCTATGTAAGTGCAAGACAAGGTGATGGTCCTCAGGCTTGTGTTGGGCTCCACTTGGAGCAGGCCGAGGGCAGAGATGTGAACCTGAGGGCAAAAGCTGTCTGCTGCATCTGCCTGCTAGACCCCACCTCAAAAGAATGACCTAACTGAGCTAACTAAATGAACAATGCATTGATTGAAGTAAAACTCAGAAACATTAGAGAATCAGAAAGGAAGGCCTTTCCAGCTTCTTGTGTATCGGATATGCAAATAGCAAACCAATTGTGAAGCAGGTCACGCAAGTCCCTGTTTCAATCGGCTTACTGCTGTACAACAAATAAAAAGAGTTGATTATGAAATTTAATTCGACACAAGGCACAATCTATGATAGCTTACTGGCTAATCCATAGGTTCTACCAGCCGACTATTAAATCTACAGCAGGCGCTGTGGCTGATATTTGAATTAATGTAATATTTTCAGAGAATTGAAAACTAGCATATCTGTGTGCCTGGTGTGAACGCCTGCATTCATAATTTAACACCCCTGTCACCTAAACTGCACTCACATTACAAGGTGACCTGTGATTGACAGTTTAAATAACCTCATTACAGCGTTTGCAAGGGATTCTGGCCAGTCAGCAAATCTGGCCGTTTTTGATATTCCGGAACCATCTCCGGCCACAGGCCATGGACAAATGAAGTCCCTGTTGGGTAAAGATATTGCAGATTTGCAAATTATTTCATGACACTCTGGTGCGACTGCTTTCAAAGTCAGCACGTGTTCAAGAGAAATTAATTTATCCGTGTAGACGACATGGGGAGGAATTTTACTGGGCATGTCTGCCCGAGGTTCGTGCGATCCCGGAACGAAAGCCAATGTTCTCCAAGCCTTGTCCGCGGCCCAGAATCGGAGCTGGCGTGCCGGTAAAATTCTGATCATGGAATGGGTGCACGATATATTTATAACCTGTTAGTCTTTCCTGTTTGAGATCTTGAAATCAAAGCTTGTAAATTAAGCAAGTTTACAAAAGTAGGCGGGAAGCATAGATTCATAGAGTCATTGAGGGTTACAGCGTGGAAACAGGCCCTTCGGCCCAACTTGTCCATGCCGCACTTTTTTTTAAAATCTGTAAGCTAGTCCCAATTGCCCGCATTTGGACCATATCACTCTATATGCATTTTACCCATGTAACTATCTAAATGCTTTTTTTCTCAAATGAAGCAGGCCATGTGCAAATGCAACAAGAACTGGGCACTATTCAGGTTTGGGCTGACAAATGGCAAGTAACATTCACGTGAAGCAAGTGCCAGTCATCTCTGACAAGAGAGAATCTCTGATGTAGAGATGGCTGTGTTGAATTGGGGTGGGCACAATATGAAGTCCCACAACACCAGGCTAAAGTCCAATAGGTTTATTTGGCAGCACTGGCTTTTGGAATCTCAAGCTCCTTCTCAGATGAGTGAAGACTTGTGTTCACAAATCTGGCACATAAAGACACAAGATAATGGTTGGAATGTGAGTCTTTACAGCTAATCAAGTCTTGAAGATACAGACAGTGTGAGTAGGCAAAGGATTAAGCACAGGTTAAAGAGATGTGTACTGTCTCCAGACAGGGCAGTTAGTGAGATTTTGCAAGCTCAAGACAAGTTGTGAGGGTTACAGAATGCGTGACATGAACCCAAGATCCTGGCTGAGGCCATGTGTGGAAGTTGGCTATCAGTCTCTGCTCAGGTGATTCTGCACTGTTGTGTGTCGTGAAGGCCACCTTGGAAAATGCTTACCCGAAGATCAGAGGCTGCATGCCCGTTAATCCCACAGCAGACACAAAGGAATTCATCAGACAAGTGAAGCTGTGGGAATTCTTCCACAAACACCAAGAGGCCAACAGAGAACACAATGAGACAGACAATGAATCGGAACAGCTGACAGCGAGGTCTGCAGTGCAACAACCAAAGAGGAAAGAGTTGAATTGAGCTCCTCTGGAAGGCCACTGCCCTTGACTGGACATGTATGTCCAAGCCATCAGCAGACCATCAATGCCAGATTCATCAACTGCACTCACAGGACAGCCCCGAATGTCACCCGATGCAACACCATCCGCGCTCTCAAGACCAACATTGTCATCAAACCAGCAGACAAAAGATGGGCCATTGTCACACTGAATAGAATGGATTACTGCAAAGAAATGTACCGACAACTAAACAACCAGGAACACTACAGACGGTTACCCGCAAATCTGATCAAAGAACACACCCATCAACTCAACAGATTGATCAAGACTTTCAGAGTACCCTTCTTGCTCTCATCCCACATACTCCCACATTGGAGACTTCTACTACCTCTCAAAGATACACAAGGTAAACACACTGGTTGTCCCTATTGGGCAATGGGACATGTGTGAGAACCTCTCCAGCCATGTCGAGGGCATTCTGAAATCCATTGTACAAAGAACCCCCAGCTTCTGTCATGACACTACGGACTTCCTACAGAAGTTTAGCACGGATGGAGCAGTTCAATCAGGAGCACTCCTTGTCTCAATGGATGGCTTGGCACTCCACACCAACGTCCCTCATGATGATGGCTTTGCTGCAGCTGCCTCAATACTCAATGTCAACGACTGCCAGTCTCCAGATGCAATTCTACAACTCATCCGCTTCATTCCGGACCACAACTTCTTCATTTTCAATAAACAGTTCTTCATCCAAACACACGGAACAGCCATGGGGACCAAATTTGCACCTCAATATGCCAACATCTTCATGCACAGAGTCGAATAAGACCTCACCACTGCAAAGGACCTTTAATTGATGCTATACATTAGATACATCAATGACATTTTCTTCCTTTGGACTCATGGTGGTCAATCATTGAAACAATGATGACATCAACAAATTCCATACTACCATTAGACTCAGCATGGACTACTCTCCGGAATCATTACATTCTTGGACACACGCAACTCCATCAAGGACGGTCACCTCAGCTTCATTGTACTGCAAGCCCACAGATAATCTCACAATGCTCCACTTCTCTAGCTTCCACCCTAAACACGTTAAAGGAGCCACCACTTACAGACAAGCCCTCCATATACACAGGATCTGCTCAGATAAGGAGGATCACAACAGACACCTACAGATGCTGAACGATGCCCTTATAAGAACAGGATGTGGCATTCGACTCATCGATCAACAGTTCCGACGTGCCACAGTGAAAAACCGCGCTGACCTCCTCAGAAGACAAACATGAGACATGGCGGATATAATACCCTTCGTTTTCCTATACTTCCCCAGAGCGGAGAAGCTACGATATCTTCGTCAGAGCTTTCAACGTGTCGTTGATGAAGATGAACATCTCGCTAGGGCCAAATCCTCACTTCTTGCCTTTAAATAACCGTACACCTCAAACAGACCATTGTCCACAGCAAGCTATCCAGCCTTCAGGAGAACAGTGACCAGAGCACCACACAACCCTGCCACAGCAACCTCTGCAAGATGTGCCAGATCATTGACACAGATGCAATCATCTCACATGAGAACACCATCCACCAGGCACACTGTACATATTCTTGCAACTTAGCCAACATTGTCTACCTGATATGCTGCAGGAAAGGCATGGTTCATTAGGGAAACCATGCAGATGCTATGACAATGAATGAACGTACACCACTCGACAATCACCAGGCAGGAGTGTTCCTTTCCAGTTGCAGAACACTTCAGCGGTCACTGGCATTCAGCATCTGATCTTCAGCTAAGCATTCTCCAAAGAGGCCTTCACGACACATGACAGTGCAGAATCACTGAGCAGAAACTGATAGCCAAATTTTGCACACATGGGTTCATGTCACACTATCTGTAACACCCACAACTTGCCTGGGCTTGCAATATTTCACTAACTGTCCTGTCTGGAGTCAATAAACATCTCTTTAACCTGGGCTTAACCCTCTTTCCACTCACATTGTCTGTATCTTTAAGACATGATTACTTGTAAAGAGTCACACTCCAATCTTTATCTTGTAAATTGAGTTTGGGTCTTTATACGTCCTGTTCATGAAGACAACTCCTGAAGAAGGAGCTTGAGAGTCTGAAAGTTAGCACTGTTGCATAAGCCTGTTGGACTTTAACCTGGTGTTATGAGACTTCTTACTAAGAGAGAATCTAATCACTGTCCCTTGAAAGTCAATGACATTATCATCATTGAATCCCCATTATCAACATCCTGGGATCACTCACTGTCTCCTCTCTTACTTATGAAGATGTGAAAATTACAAAGGTGTGTCAAGCGAAGAGGATAGATCATGACTTTGTGTGAAACTGGAAGCAGCAAGTTAGCGGTTCATTTGACATCTCTTCTGATTTTTATTTCCATTGAAGACGCCATATCGAGTGGGGCATGTTCGTTAAAATGGATGGGTGTTGTACAAGAGAGCTTGCCTCTGATTCTGATCTAATCCTCCTGATTATCATATTTGTATAAACAGATTTAGCTGACAGGAAGAGAGGATTCTGTAAAAAATAATTACCGAATCAAAGAAGAGTAGGAATCACAGAAGGAAGCCATTCTGCCGCGTCCATGCTGGTGCACTGCCACAGCAATTCACTTCATGCTCTCCCCCTGCCTTTCCCCAGAGACCTGCACATTTTTCCTTTGTAGATGATGATCCGATTCCCTTTTAAGTGTCACAATTAATTCTGCCACCATCACACTGTTAGACAGTGGACTCCAGATCCCAACCACCCTCTGTACAGGAACATTTTTCCTCATGTCACTTCTGCTTCTCTTGTTTTAAATCTGTGTCCTCTGTTTGTCAATCATTGCACCATATACCTGATATAAAATGTTGAGAGGAATAGATAGGGAGGATTCTCGGAGGCTATTTCCCAGGGCTGAGATGGTCACTACGAGGGGACACAGGTTTAAGGTGCTGGGGAGCAGGTACAGAGGAGATGTCAGAAGTTAAGTTTTTCACTCCGAGTGGTGAGTGAGTGGAATTGGCTGCCAATGGTAGTGGTAGAGGCGAACCCGCTGGGGTGTTCTAAAAGACTTCTGGATGAGTACATGGGATTTAATGGGATTGGGAGTTACAGATAGTTCTTTGGCCTGGTAGGTATGGATATGATTGGCACAACTTGTGGGCCGAAGGGCCTGTTTGTGCTGTAGTGTTCTATGTTCTATATTGACTCTGTCCTGACCTCCCAATGATTTTGATTACAGCTCTCAAATCTTCGACCATTCAACCGGAAACTCAACTGAAATAACTATATAAATACTGTGCCAACAAGGGTAGACCAGAGGCTAGGAATTCTTGATGAGTAATTCACTTCCTATCCTCCCTAAAATCTGTCTACCATCTACAAGACACAGGAGTGTGATGGAATATTCTCCACCTGCCTGGATGATGCAGCTCCAACAATGCTTAAGAAGCTTGACACCATCCAGGACAAAGCAGCCCATTTTATTTACATGCTACCCATTAGTGTCCATTCCCTACACCACCAACACACAATAGCAGCAGTGAGTACCATCGATAAGATGTGCTGAAGGAATTCACAAACGCTCCTTAAATAACACCTTCCAAACCCATAACCACTAACATCTAGAAAGGCAAGGACAGCAGATACCTAGGAACCCCACTGCCTAATGTTCCCAACTGAGTCACTCATCATCCTGACTTGGAAATATATTGCCAAATCTTCATTGTCAATGGGTCAAATCCTCCCTAACAGCACAGTGGGTGCACCTACACCACATGGACTGCAATGACTCAAGAAGGCAGCTCATCCACACCTTCTCAAGGGTAATTAAGGATGAGCAATGAATGTTGGCCCAGCCAGTGACATCCTATATCTTATGAACATAAAGAAAAAAATAATTACTTGAGATTTTTCCTCACTTTTCTGAATACAAATCATGCTATTCTTGGGAGGCAGAACATTTTCCCTGGGCAATATTCCTATGCTGCCTTGACAGTGATCCACAGCCTTAAAACAAATTAAAGTTGATTTATTATTGTCACAAGTTGGCTTACATTAACACTGCAATGAAGTTACTGTGAAAATCCTCTAGTCGCCACACTCTGGTGCCTGTTTGGATACACGGAGGGAGAATTTAGCACGGCCAATACAGCTAACCAGCACGTCTTTTGGACTGTGGGAGGAAACCAGAGGAAACCCATGCAGACATGTAGCGAATGCATGACTCCAAACAGACAGTGACCCAAGCCAGGAATGGAACCTGGGTCCCTGGCGCTGTGAGGCAGCAGTGCTAACCACTGTGACACTGTGCCTTCCCAACAGCATATCATTGTGTTACGCACTGGGCCCTGTCTGGACAAAGTATGCATCGTTGCTTTGACCTGAGAGTTATTTATTCTGATGTCAGGTCGAAATAAATCTTATGAAGGAACACAAAAATTTCAAGGTGAGAAGAGTGGAGGCCTCACTATGAAAAGAGGATAACCAGGATTTTCCCAGTGATGCTCCTGCAGAAACAATGTAGTTTTCTAGGCCATTACAGAGGGCATCAAGGAACCACATTGCTGTGGCTCTGGAGTCACATGTAGGCCAGACCAGATAAGGACAGCAGATTTCCTTCCTTAAAAGACATTAGAGAACCAATTGGGTTTTTATGACAATCGACAATGGTTTCATGGTCATCAATAGATTCTTAATTCCAAATTTTTATTGAAATCAAATTTCGCCACCTGCCTTGGTGGGATTTGAACCATTGTGGTCCCAGAACGTTAACTTGGTTTACTAGTTCAATGACGATGCCATAGTTTTACGTGAAATTTTAACAAGGCATTGATATTTTATACAGATATTCACCTGATCACACAGAAATGAATTCCAAGATGGCGCTGGAGTGAGGTGACTTCTTGCAAGCAACTTCCAGCATACCTTCTCATTCTATCTTTTATTCTTGTTCTATAGTTTTTCTAAAACTTTATTCCAACTCTTTCAAATTCTCTAACAATGCTTCCTATGGCTGTAAGGCTATATTCTGCATTATCTCCAATTCTTCTTTATGAACAGTATGCTTTGTCTCTATAGTGTGCAAGGAACAATATTTTCACTATATATTAATACATGTGACAAACATCCATCAAATTAGCCTGAAAATTGCAAAATAAGAGATTGGGAGTTACAAATGGTGTAGAATACAAGCTTAGGGGATCATCGGGTATAGCCTATAGCAGCTGATGGAGTCTCGCTTGTTAGCAGGGGAGCCACGTGATGCCTTCATTTGGGACAGTCTGCTGGATGAAGAACTTGAATGGACGGCGTGGGCATTCTCTGGGATCAAAGACCTCAGGAGTAGAAATCCTGCCATGCTACATGGAACCCTTAGCCAATCGGAAACCCACAAAGCGTTAGGTTGACCAGCCATGGTAAATTACCCCTTGGTAATTAGAATCACGGAATCGCTCAGTGTAGAAGGAGGCCATTCAGCCCATCCAGTCTGCACCAACCACAATCACTGGCCCTATCCTGATAACCCATGCATTTATCCTCGCTAATCCCCCTAATATTAGGGGGCAACTTAGCATGGCCAATCCACCTAACCTGTACATCCTTAGACAGTGAGAGGAAAGCAGAGCACCCAGAGGAAACCCATGCACACATAGGGAGAATGTGTAAGTTCCATGCAGACAGTGACCCAAGCCAGGCATTGAACCCGGGTCCCTGGTGTTGTAAGGCAGTTCTAATCACTGTGCCACTGTGCTGCCCCAATTTGAATCCCAGCTCTTTGTGGGAAACCAGTGGGATGAGGCAGAATGCTGGATTTATACACCGCCTGATGTCACTCTTCATTTCAATTGTGTTTCACCCGATTCTGTTAGTTTCCCACTGTAGTGGGTCGGATCTCAAACAATGACAAGATAGGGTACAGGAATAAAGTAGAGATTCTGGTGAACTGCTGTGGTGACAATAATCTCTCCCTCAATTCAACAGAATAAAGGAGATTGTCATTGACTTCAGGAAGTGTAAAGGAGAACATGTCCCTGTCTACATCAATGGGGACAAAGTAGGAAGGGTTGAGAGCTTCAAGTTCAGATCACCAACAACCTGTCTTGGTCCCATCATATTGATACTATAGTTAAGAAAGTCCACCAACGCTTCTAATTTCTCAGAAGACTAAGAAAATTTGGCAAATCAGCTACAACTCTTACCAGCATTTACAGATGCACCATAGAAAGCATTTTTTCTGATGTATCACAGCTTGGTATGGCTCCCGCTCTGCCGAAGATTGCAAGAAATTACAAAATGTCATGAATGTGGCTCAATTCATCACACAAAACAGCTTCCCATCCATTGGTATGGCCCCTGTTCTGCCCAGGACTACAAGAAACGTTTCTGAATGGAAGGCTGTGACAAGTGGCAATTTTCAGCGATCAGTGCTGGAACCTTTGCTGTTTGTAATTTATATAAATGATTTGGAGGAAAATAGAACTGGTTTGATTCGTAAATTTGCAGATGACAAAAAGATTGGTGGATTTCGGATAGCGATGAGGAACTTCAGAGGATGCAACAGAACATAGATCGGTTGGAGACTTGGGCAGAGAGATGGCAGATGGAGTTTAATCTGGATAAACGTGAGGTAATGCATTTTTGAAGGTCTGAAAAGGATAGGAAATATATAGTAAATGGCAGAACCCTTAAGAGTATTGAAAGAGATCTGGCTGTGCAGGTACACAAGTCACTGAAAGTAGCAATGCAGGTGGAGAATGTAGTGAAGAAGGCATACTGCATGCTTGCCTTCATCGGCCGGGGCATTGAGTTTAAAAATTGGCAAGTCATTTTGCAGCTTTATGCTTAGAATATAGTGTTCAATTCTGGCTGCCACACTACAAGAAAGATGTGGAGGCTTTGGTGAAGGTACAGAAAAGATTTTCCAGGATGTTGCCTGGTATGGAGGGCATTAGCTATGAGGACAGGTTGGAGGAACATAGTTTGTTCTCACTGGAATGACAGAGGTTAAGAGGCGACCTGATAGATTGTCAGAGGCATGGACAGAGTGGATAGTCAGAAGCTTTTTCCCAGGATGGAAGTGTCAATTACTAGGGGGCATAGGTTGAAGGTCCGAGAGATAATGTTTAAAGGAGATGCACAAGGCAGATTTTTTACACGGAGAATGGTTGGTGCCTGGAACTCGTTGCCAGGGAGGTAGTGGAAATGTATACGGTAATGACATTTAAGAGTATCTTGACAATTACATGAATTGGATGGGGATAGAGGGATATGGTCCCTGGAAGGCTAGGGGATTTAGTTAAGTTGGTCAGCATGGTTGGTGCAGGCTTGGAGAACTGAAGGGCCTGTTCCTGTGCTGTAATTTTCTTTGATCTTTGTTTTCTGAAACTACAAAAGATTGTGAAATGCAGCTCTATCTATCACTCAAACCAGCCTTCCATCCATTGATTCCATCTACACTTCCTGCTGCCTTGGAAAAGCAGCCAGCATAATTAAGGACCCCACACACCCTGGATGTTCTCTCTTCCACCTTTGGGAAAAGGTACAAAAGTCTGAGGTCACATACCAACCGATTCAAGAACAGCTTCTTCCCTGCTGTGGTCAGACTTTTGAATGGACCTACCTTGCATTAAGTTGATCCTTCTCTACACCCTAGCTATGACTGTAACATTACATCCTGCCCTCTCTCCTTTCCTTCTGCGTGAACAGCATGCTTTGTCTGTGTAGCTGGTGAGAAACAATACTTTTCACTATATGTTAATACATGTGACAATAATAAATCAAATCAAATTAAATGCAACTGCAATGTTGAAATGCGATAGCAGGCAGCAAAAAAGCTCCTTCAGCATAGGGGCTGGAAGCAAGGGTTTTTCAGGAACAATGTTGAAGGGGAACAGAGATTGCAACTGCAGCATGTAAATCGCAGGGCATTATACTGCGGTTGCACAGCCTAACTCTCTGGAAATTCACCTCAGTGTATCTGTATTCAACTAACTCATACATCAATATTGTAGTTAGACCCTTCTTATTATTACGCTTCAGGCAACACTGTTGAGTCCATGAATAATTTACATTGAACCACACAATCTGGGAGGCAGGATAGAGAGGCCGAAAATAATTAATCTCTTGCACCATGTTTTCCCTGCTGTAGTGAAGTGTGGAAAGAGTAAAGCTCGAATTTACAATAAATTCCTGATACTAATAGTTTATATGTTTATTTATTAGTGTCACAAACAGACCTGGAGTCATAGAGTCATAACTTGTCCATGCCACCCCTTTTTTTTAATGGCTAAGCTAGCCCTAATTGCCCGCATTTGGCCCATGTCCATTGTACCCATGTAACTGTCTATATGCTTTTTAAACAATAAAACTGTACCCGCCACTACTACTACATCACCACCCTCTGTATGAAAATGTTGCTGGTCTGGACACTTCTGTATCTCTCCCCTCTCACCTTAAACCTATGCCCAATAGTTTCAGATTCCTCTACTTTTGGGAAAACTATTAACTATCTAGCTGATCTATGCCTCTCATTATTTTATATCGATTTCTATAAGCTCACTGCTAAGCCTCCTACGCTCCAGGGAAAAAAAATCTATCCAGCCTCTCCTTATAACTCAAATCATCAAGTCCTGGCAGAATCCGAGTAAATCTTTTCTGCACCTTTTCTAGTTTAATAATAGATTTTTTATAATAGAGTGAGCAGAACCGTACACAGTATTCCAAGAGTGGCCTTATCAATGTCTTGTACAATTTCAACAAGACATCCCAACTTTTGTATTCAATGTTCTGACCAATGGAACTAAACATACCAAATGACTGCTTCACCACCTTGGCCACCTGTAATGAGTTATAAACCTGTACTCCTGGATCTCTTTGTTCTATAATTTTCCCCAACGCCCCACCATTAACAGGCTTACCTCTTCCCCAAAACCTTTGGTTTTGCTATAGTTCAGCAATCTGTCTATCTGAGCCTTTAACAGATTCAATTTAATGTTTAAAGTTTACTAGTGTCAAAAGTAGGATTATACTAATGCTGCAATGAAGTTACTGTGACAATCCCCCAGTTGCCACCCTCCAGTGCCTGTTCGGGTACACTGAAGGTGAATTTAGCATGGCCAATGGACCTAACCAGCACGTCTTTCAGACTTTCAGTCTTTCAGGAGGAAACCGGAGCACCAGGAGGAAAACTACGCAGACTCCACACAGTGACTCAACTGAGAATTCGAACCTGGCTCCCGGACATTGTTAGGCAGCAATGCTAACCACAGTGGCACATGATAGGTGAACTAGCATTAAACCTAGCACTGGTCTGAGTCACATTCAATAACAGACTTGCATTTGTATAGCAACCTTCACAATCTCAGGGCATTTTGGTGACATATTTTATATGTATCATAATCATGTGGGGAAACTTACACATCAAGATGCCACAAACACCAACATAAGTTAAAAACCTCTGAGCTCATGAGCGATATAGTGGCATAGTGTTTAACACTGCCGCCTCACAGAGCCAGGGTTCAATTCCAGTCCTGGGTCACTGTCTGTTTGCAGTCTGTACATTCTCCCCGTGTCTGTGTGGGTTTCCTCTGGTATCTGCCCATAATTCAAGGATGTGTGGGTTAGGTGCATTGGCTGTGCTAAATTGCCCATTAGTATCAGGGGGACTAGCAGGGTAAATATATGGGGATCAGTGGTGGGTGGGATTGTTATCAGTGCAGGTTTGATGGGCCAAATGGTCTTCTTCTGGACTGTCGGAATTCTATGAGAGGCTTTCATAGGGTCACCACCTGCTTTGGGTGACCCCCAACACCTCCAACCCCCCCTATTTCTCTGAGGTTAAACTTGGAACCAATATAAAAGGAAGAGAGTTGAAATGAGACCTTCCCACGAGGATGAATAGGATTTAAATAAATCTCCTCTTTCAGTTGAAAGCCCAGAATAAAACCAGAATTGGATCTTTTAAAGTTTATTTTTAGCAAAGAGAGACAGTTTGCACTTTTATTGATTGTTCCAATCAGCTTCTCAGTTGGGAATGATGAGTCAGTGTTAGTTACCAGTTCCACGGTAAAAGCTCTTCTCAGGATGAAGGAAGGCAAATTTTTACTGGGGACTCTGCTCCCACACATTGAAAATTCACTCCAGTAATATGTTTCAGACTTATTTTTGGCAGTCTGATATTTGCTATGCTCAGGAAGCCTTCTCACTCGATCGCAGCGCCACACGCAATTTAAAAAGTACAGATTAAATTCCATTTCCCACTCAGCCTGAATGCAAGTGACATTATTATTCTCTCAAACCTCTCGCTGCAAATTTCAGTCAAATGAAACATAGGACCAGATTTCCCACCCCGGGGTCAGATATTGATTTCCCAGGCTGATTGGCCATTTTAAGTTGCCCCTTAGTGTGCCAGGATGCGTCAGTTAGAGGCATTAGTGGGGTAAATACGTGGGGTCACGGGGTTAGGGCCTGCGTGGGATCGTGGACAGTGCAGACTCAAGAAAGGACAGCATGGGTGGCATAT
Organism: Sphyrna mokarran; assembly: GCA_024679065.1. Lineage (NCBI taxonomy): Eukaryota > Metazoa > Chordata > Chondrichthyes > Carcharhiniformes > Carcharhinidae > Sphyrna > Sphyrna mokarran. The sequence continues at coordinate 45,152,447 of JAGIQG010000018.1, forward strand.
AGCATTACCAACCCACCAATTCGTTAAAAGTTTTGGAGTCGGCGTACCTGAGACTGCAGTTTCTTTGCTTCATTCTTAAATGTGAGACTCCCTGATTTTTGAACTTGTCCTCTTGTTCTGGACCCCCTTCCCCTTTCCCCAGAAAAAAAAAGGAAATATCCTCTTAGCATCCACCTTGTCAAATCCCCTCAGAGTCTTATACATTTCCATAAAATCACTTCTCCTAAAGTCAGGGTGTTACAGTGGCACAGATGTTAGTACTGCTATCGCACAGCGCCCGGGGCCCGGGTTCGATTCCAGACTTGGGTCACCGTCTGTATGGAGTCTGTACATTCTCACTGTGTCTGCGTGGGTTTCCTCTAGGTGCTCCAATTTCCTTCCACATTCTGAAAGACATGCGGGATAGCTTCATTAGCTATGCTAAATTCTCCCTCAGTGTACCCATATTGGTGCAGGAGTGAGTCTGATTCCTGGCTTGGGTTACTGTCTGTGTGAAGTCTGCACATTTTCCTCGTGTCTGTGTGGGTTTCCTCCAGATGATCCGCTTTCCTCCCATATTTTGAACGACATGCCGGTTAGGTGCATTGGCCGTGCTAAATTTTTTCTTGGTGTACCCAAACAGATGCAGGAATGGGTCCGATTCCCCGCTTGGGTAGCTGTCTTTGAAAAGTCTGCATATTCCCAATGCATGGATTTCCTCCAGATGCTCCAGTTTTCTCCACAATGCGAAAGGTGTGCTGGTTAGGTGCATTGGCCATGCTAAATCCTCCCTCAGTGTACCCAAACAGGGGCTGGAGTGTGGTGACTAGGGGATTATCACAGAAACTTCATTGCGGCGTTGATGTAAATCCACTTGCAACACGAATAAATAAACTTTGAAGGTCATTCTGCATTCACTAAAATTCGACAACATTGTGGTTTGCAGACAATTTCCATTGGTCTACACATTCTCCTTTAAACAGAATCTACTTTTGTATAAATCTGGTGAGTTGAATGGATTACGGCAGATTTATCAAGGCATTTATCACATTGATTAAAGCGTCACAGTTAATGTAAATCAAGGAAATGGTCTTGGTGTCAACTGAGCATTAGTGTGGTACGCTGGGCATGGAACTACAATTGAGACCACAGCCAAGTAGTTTGAACAGGCATGATAAATAATGATAGACTTAGTAAACCTTGAAATAACATATAAAGGACATTCTTACGGCAATGTGAGAGCAATTTTAAAATTCAGGCAGCGTCGTAAATCTGATCTTTATAAAACGCACTTAGGATTTTGGGATGAAGGCACAGAGGAAAACTTCCAGTGTTTCAAAGCAGAACAAAACCATTAATTGAATAAATGTAAGATACTTATTGTTCACTTCAATCAGATTAACTCCTCAGGAACACGCTGTATGAACACGCCTCATCATTAAAAGCAGCTTTATTCATTAAACACTAATTTTTGCTTTAATGTTTCATTTCTTTTGTCGTTTTTAATGCCAAAGTACACATGTTTGGTTAGGTGCATTGCTGTGCTAAATTCTCCCTCAGTTTACCTGAGCAGGCGCTGGAGTGTGGTGACTAGGGGATTCTTACAGTAACTTCATTGCAGTGTTAATGTAAGCCTACTTGTGATACTAATAAATAAAATTTTAAACAAAGAAGCTGAAAGTAGCCCTGCTAATGGCATGTGGCGTTCTGTTTAATAAAAATCTGACTTACTCAGATACCCCTGGCTCCAAAATTTTTAACAAATTGGTGGGCTTGGTTAGAAAGTGTTATGATCCAAAACCTTCCATCATAGTCAGCAATACCACTTTAACATGGCAGGATGATCTCTAAGGAATCTATCACCAGATTTCTGACCAGGTGACAAAAATTGGCAGAGCATTGTGAATTTGGGTCATCTCTAAATGACATGATAGAAGACAGACTGGTCTGTGGATCTGTGAGAATTCAAAACAAATTATCAGCAGAACCCAATTAGGAAATAAAGAAGGCCATTGAGATTGTCTATCATTGGAGAATTCAGAGAAAGGAGATCTCAGGGAGCAATGTCCTCTGATTGTGGGGAGAGGTCTCATGCAATGTTCATCACTCCACTGAGAGTAATGATAATGGTAAAATATCTCACAATCCCTAATAGTGGTGGATTCCAGTTATATGATCAGGCAGTCAAGGAAGAGCAGGGACATTATGACAGCATTTGGCACAGCATGGCATCAAGGAATTCCAGCAAAACTGCAGTCAATGGGAATCAGGTGGAAAATTCTCTGCTGGTTGGAGTCATTCCTGGCACAAAGAGGGTTGTGGTGGTTGGAGGTCAATAATCTCAGTCCCAAAATATCAGTGCAGAAGTTTCTTAGGGTACTGTCTTCAATCTAGCCATCTCCATCTGCTTGACTAATGACCTTCCCTCCATCATATGATCAAAAATGGAGATGTTCCCCGATTATACAATGTTCAGTAACATAGATAAGTTTTCAGTTACTGAAATTGTTATAAGGAGAGGCTGGATTGACTGGGACCTCTTTTGCCTGAAGTGGAGGAGGCTTAGGGTAATTTTATAGAAGTCGATAAAATAATGAGGAACACAGATCAGTTAACATCGTTTCCCAAAGGTAGGGGAGTCTAAAACTAGAGGGCATAGGTTTAAGGTGAGAGGGTGGAGATACAAAAGGGTCCAGAGGGGCAACTTTTTCACACAGAAGCTGGTGAGTATCTGAAATAAACTGTCAGATGTAGTAGTAGAGGTGGATACAATTCTGTCTTTTAAGAAGCATTTAGACAGTAACGTAGGTAAGTATAGAGGGGTATGGGCCAAGATTAGTGGTAAATACTGGGTGGCATGGACAAGTTGAGCAGAAGGGACTGTTAGCATGCTTTGAACCTCTATGATTCTATGACTCCGCTGTGTGCCCAAATATAGCAGTTACCTTGACAACACTCAGGATATGGGTGATAAGGGGCAGTTAAAATTCAACACAAATCCCAGATAATGTTCAGCTTCAAGAAGAGAAAATCTAATCATTGCCCCTTGACATTCAGTGGTGTTACAATCACTGAATCCCCCACTATCAGCATCCTAGGATTACCATTGACTAGAAATTAAACTGGACCAGCCATATAAACACTGTAGCTACCAGAGCAGGCCAGAGACTAGGAATTTTGCAGAGAGGAACTCATTTCCTGATTCCCCAGAGCCTGTCCACCATCTATTAGAAATAAGTCAGGAGTGTAATGGAGTACTTGCCTGGATGAACGCAACTCCAACAACACTCAAAGCTCAAAACATTGAGGTCAGAGCAGTCCATTTGATTATCACACCACCCACAAACATTGACTCCCTCCACCATTGAGGCACAGTGGGAGCTCCATTTGTGCTCCATTTACAAGATGCACCGCAGCAACCCAGCAAGGCTCCTCCAACAGCGATTTGCACCTAGAAGGACAAGGCAGCAGACAAATGGGAAAGTTCCCACTTGCAAGTTCCCCTCCAAGCCATACAATATCCTGACATGGAAATATATCAGTCATTCCTTCACTGTCACTGGGTCAGAATCCTGGAGCTCCTTCCCTAACAGCACTGTGGCTATACCTACAATACACGTAAGAAAGTAGTTCACCACAACCTTCTCCAGGGCAATTATGGGTGAGGAATAAATGCTGGTCAGGCCCCATAAATGAGTGGAGTGATAAATCATCAAGGTTTATAGTATGAAAAAGTTTAGAGGTTTACAGCATGGAAACAGCCCTTCGGCCCAACTTGTCCGTGCTGTTCAGTTTTTATTGTTATGTTAGTCTCTATTTGGCCCATTATTGTCTAACTCCATCTTATCCAAGTAGCTATCTAAGTGCTTCTAAAAAAGCAAAATTTTACTGCCTCTGGAGGCTCATTCCAGTCGCTCACACCCTCTGAGTGAAAGAATTACCCCTTTGGGCCATTTTGTACCTCTCTCCCTTCATCTTAAAACTAGTTTTAGACTCCCCTACCTACCTTTGGCAAATGTTGACTATCTAGCTGATCTACGGCCCTTCATTATTTTATAGACTTCTTTAAGATCATTTCTAAACCTCCTATGCTTCATGAAAATAGTCCCAGTCTATCTAGCCTCCCCTTATAACTCAGATAATAATAAAAAGAAAACCCAGGTTCGGAGAGCGAGATAAGATAGTGCGTGCTCCAAAAATGTCACATATCCTTTCATAAGGACCTACTCTTTCGCTGGCTGTAATATCAAAGAATTGCACATTTCACAACAAGTGTCAAGCTGGATTATCAGTGTTTGACCTCTTTTGAATGGAGAATAAGCCAATCTCGGGGGAGAATTGCCTGCTCACAACCTGCTCCTTTAATGTACACAAGGATTTAGCTTTCGTTTCAAAATAGACACAGGAATTCCCTAAGGTTGTGACAAAATATGATTAAAGCAAACACCACACTCATCCCCTTTCTTCTCTCCAACCACCTTTCAGCAGAGTACACTTTCAGGAATCAAAATGCAGATAACCAATTAGCGATGCCATCAATAATTAGCGATTCTCATTCTTATAAGAAGGGACAAAAAAAGTTTGCATTCGTCAAAGGAAGAAAACTATTTTTCCTCTGGAACAATGAATTATCTTGTCTGTAATGCAATGCATTTTAAACCTTTCCGTATGTACTCTTTTTGAACACAATGACTGGAATTTTACCAGCATGCTTGCCCGATTCTGGGATGTGCAAGGCTCAAAGAACTGCATTTGCCATTGGCTTTGGGTGGGATTGTACAAATCTTGGGCAGACGCGCCAATAAAATTCCTTGTAATAGCTGCAAAATTCAATAAACCACAAAACCAGGAGCAGGTATGATGCACAAGTAAAAAGCGACCATTGTTTCAGATGCAGCAAAGTTTTAGGTTTAAAGTTTACTTATTAGTGTCATAAGTAGGCTTACATTAACACTGCAATGAAGTTATTGTGAAAATTCCCTAGTCACCTGTTTGAGTACACAGAGGAAGAATTTAACATGGCCAATGCATCTAACCAGAACGTCTTTCCAGCTGTAGAGGAAAACTGGAGCACCTGGAGGAAACCCACACAGACATGGAGAGAACAACACAACCGATTATTAAAGCGTTGCATGCAAGCCTCCCACCCACTGCTTACACACATTGTTCAGCCCCGCTAACCACACCATCCAAACCCCTATTCAAGAACAGAGGTAATGGGCTAATGGATATGCTATTGAGACTATGACAATATTAATGATATAAGTCTGGCATCAGTGGGTGGGTGACTAAGAGGCTCCAAGAGAGAAGTCTGTGCCCTAAATACCATTCATTTACCCTGAGGTCTCTGGCAATAAATCTCAATAACGGGTATTCACTTTGGTAGCAAAAGTAGGAAGGTAGATTATGATTTGAATGGGTGTAAATTGGAAGAGGTGGATATTCCACAAGACCTTGGTGTCTTTGTGTGCTTTAGTCATTGAAAGTAAATGCTCAGGCATGGCAGGCAGTCAAGAAGGCAAATGGCATGTTGGCCTTCATAGCAAGAAGATTTGAATATAGGGACAGAGATGTTTTGCTGCAACTGTGTAGAGCATTGATAAGACCACACCTAGAGCATTGTATACAGTATTGATGTCTTTATCTGAGGAAGGATGTCCTTGCTATAGAGCGAGTATAGTGAATGTTTACCAGGCTGATTCCTGGGATAGCAGGCCTGTCATATGAAGAGAGACTAAGTTAATTAGGATCGTATTCACTGGAGTTTAGAAGAGTGAGAGGGGTTCTCATAGATATGTATAAAATTCTAACAGAATTAGACAGGGTAGGTTTAGAAAGAATGTTCCCGATGTTGAACATAGAACATTACAGCGCAGAACAGGCCCTTCGGCCTTCGATGTTGCGCCGACCAATTAAGAAAAAGCATTGACCCTCTAACCTAAACCATTCCCTTGAGGGAGTCCAGAACTGGGGATCATTGCTTTGTTGATTGATTGATTATTGGCAAATATATTAGTATACAATCAAAAATATTATTTTTGCCACATTCTACAGACAAAGAATACTGTACATAGGGAAGGAAAGGAAAAGGTGCAGAATGTAGTGTTACAGTCTAAGTAGGATGTAAAGAACGATCAACTCAATGCAAACTTACAACAGCAGGGAAGGAGCTGTTCTTGAATCGGTTGCTATGTGACCTCAGACTTTTGTACATTTTTCCCAATGAAACAAGGTGGAAGAGAGAATGTCCAGGGTGTGTGGGGTCCTTAATTATGGTGGCTGCTTTGCCCAGGCAGTGGGAAGTGTAGACAGTGTCAATGAATAGTAGACTGGTTTGCATGATGAACTGGGCTACATTCATGACCCTTTGTAGTTTATTTGTGTTCTTACGCAGAGTAAAAGCCACACCAAGATGTGATACACTGAAAATGAACGATTTCTATGATGCATTGGTAAGAATTGGTGAGAGGATGGAGCTTGTCAGCCAGCCAGCTAGGACAGCTGAACTGGTGCTGTTTGATATTGGGCCTTCCAGGCTTGAAGTGGTCCTTCAATGTCATCTGTAGAATCCTCCACTGAATGGGGACATTATGGCATTGTAACAATATCAGTGGACTAGAAACCCAGAGGCTCAGGCTAATGCTTTGGAGAGAAGTGCTCAAATCCCACCATGACAACTGATAGAATTTAATTTCAATTCGTAATTGTGAATATAAAGCAAGTAATAGCTCATTATGGTGAGCATGAAACCATTGTCTTAAAACTCTGTCCAGATCATTGCGTGGCACAGTGGTTAGCAGTGCTGCCTCCCAGCACCAGAAGCCCAGGTTCAGTTCCCAGTTTGGGCTACCGTATGTGTGAAGTCTGCACATTCTTCCCGTGTCTGTGTGGGTTTCCTCCGCGTGCTCCAGTTTCCTCCCACAGTGCAAAAGACGTGCTGGTTAGCTGCATTGGCTGTGCTAAATTCTCCCTCAGTGTACCTGTACAGGTGCCAGAGTGTGGCGACTAGGGGATTTTCACAGTAACTTCATTGCAATGTTAATGTAAGCCTACTTATGACAGTAATAAATAAAAACATGTGATTCCAGGCCCACAGCAATGCGGTTGACTCCTAACTGCCCTCTGAAATGGTTTGACAAGTCATTCAATACAAGGGCAATTATGGATGGGTAACAAATTCTGGCCTCGTTGGTGATGTCCCCATCCAATGAAAGAATATAGAAAATGAAAGTCAGGATGCCACAGAAATAGAATCGCAGTGTAGCATCAGTTCAAGCAAAGGTACATCGAAGACAGGCACATTTATTCATCCAGTCACACTAAAATTATTAAGCTGAGCAGGAACATTTGATGTACTATTATTTCAGCTCGTTACATCTGATGGGTAAACAATATTAGCCAAATCAAAATCAGAGTTGGTGAAACTCAGAAGGAGGCCCTTAGTCCAGAAGCGATGGGCCAATCTCTTCCAAAGATTAATAATGCCAGTCCCCCACTTTCACCCCCATACACATGGACATTCCTCCTTTTCAGAGAACAACCTGATTCTCCTTTGAATGCCTCAGTTGAATGGAATATGTGCATGCAATGGGAAATGATGGCCAAGTGGCATTATTGTTGGATTATTAATCTAAAAACTGACGAATGTTCTGAGGACCTGGGTTCAAATCCCACCACAGCAGATGGTGGAATTTCACACAATACTTCAGTGCAAAAGAGGCCCTTCGGCCCATTGAGTTTGCACTGGTGCATGAAATGCCCTAGCTTGCCTACTCCGATTTGCCAGGACTTGGCCAATAGCCTTGAATTTTATGGCATGCCAAGTACTCATATTTTTTAATGGATATGAGACATTCCACCTCCACCACCCTCCCAGACAGCACATTCCAGACCATCACCACTCTCTGGAGTAAAAAAAGCATTTTCTCAAATCCCTCTTAAACCTCCCACCTCTTATTTTAACTTGTGTCCCCTCATTACTGACCCTTCAACTAAGGGGAACAGCTATTCCCGATCCACCCTTTCCATGTGCCTCAATTTAAATTCACTAAAAAATATCTGGAATTATGAATCTACTGATGACCATGAAACCATTGTCAATTGTTGGAAAAACCCATCTGTTTCTGTAGTGAAAGAAATCTGCCACTCTTACTCGGTCTGGCCTACACGTGACTCCAGAGCCACAGCAGTGTAGTTGACTGTCAACTGCCCTCGGACATCTAGGGATGGGCAATAAATGCTGGCCAGCCAGCGATGCCTATGTCCCCCAAATAAATAAGAAAAAAAAATGTAAAATTCTGGTCTCCTCTTTTAAATCTGGTTTCCAGTATGGGTTGAGTTGCATTGAGGAGTTTTATCTTGTCGCCTGCCAGAGTGTGTAATGAGGTGGAAACTCCTTCCCGATTTGAGTACATAATGGAACCCGCAGTCTGTTAATGACATTTTCCCTCTGTGGCTGAGAGATAATAACTAGTGCCACAGCACTCCATATCAGTAAATTATTACTGGCGTTGAGATGACGATTTTTCCCTGATAAGGAACCTCCGATTGCAGATACCAAGGCAAGGTGTCTGGAGAAGCAATACGGTTGTGAACGAGCGAGAAAGTTATTGCTCTTGTGTTGACGTGTAAGATGAAATACTGCAGAATTAATATTGTGAAGCTTACCTCTGCGTCTCCATCTTCTCCCCGATAGAAAGGACTTCCTCATGTTTGAGCATGAGGTGAGTAACGTCACACAGCACAGAAAAGGCCCTTTGGCCCATTGAACGTGTACTGACAATAACTACCACTAAAGTCACACCAATCCCATTTTCCAGCACCTGTCCCACGTCATAGAATTCCTATAGTGCAGAAGGAGGCCATTCAGCCCATTGAGTCTTCACTGACACCAACCCCACTGAAGCCCTATCCTCCTAACCCCACATATTTACCCATCTAATCCCCCAGATATTAACGTCAATTTAGCATGGCCAGTCATAGATCCCTACAGTGCAGAAAAAGGCCATTTGGCCCATCAAACCCGCACCGACCACAATCCCACCCAGGTCCTACCCCCATATCCCTACCTGCTAATCCCTCTAACCTACACATCTCAGGACACTAAGAGGCAATTTTAGCATGGCCAATCAACGTAACCCGCACATCTTTAGACTGTGGGAAGAAGCTAGAGCACCCAGAAGAAACCTATGCAGGCACGAGGAGAACATGCAGACTCCACACAGAGAGTGACCTGAGCTGGGAATTGAACCCCAGGTCCCTGGGGCTGTGAAGCAGCAGTGCTAACCACTGTGCCACTGAATCAACTCACACATCTTCGCATTCCTCCCACAGTAGGATAGATGAATTGGCCATGATAAATTGACATTAATGTTAGGCGGATTAGCGAGAGTAAATGTGTAAGGTTTTGGGGATATGACCTGGGTGGGATTATACAGACTCAATGCCCCAAATGACTACCTTCTGCTCTGTAGGATTCTATGTACTTTGGAGAATGGGAGCACCCAGAGGAAACCCTTGCAGACACAGGGCAAAAATGCAAACTCCATACAGACAGTCACCCGAGGCTGGAATTGAACCCAGGTCCCTGGCGCTGTGTGCCAGCAATGCTAACAACTGTGCCACCATGCCATCCCTTGAATATTATATTTCAAGTGCTCATCCAAATATTTTTTTGCCCTGGGCCTTCCTGGATTGTCCCACAGCTGTCATCTACCCCAGCCAGGACTGACTGCTGCCAGGGCAGGCTTGAATTTTGTATCTGTGACCCTCGCTATGGTACGGGTATTCCTTCCTACAGTTTCACAAGCAGCCATCTCCCCACCGTGCTCACAAAGCTACAGCAACACCGCCGAGTTCATACAATCCTCCATGTTTCCCAAGATTTGATCATCTTCCATCTACTACATAGAACCAGGGAGTCCCTACAATGCAGAAGGAGGCCATTCAACTCATTGAACCCAGTTTGACACCCCACCCTATCCTTGTAACCCCGCACATTTAACGTGGTCAGTCCATTTGACCTATGTATCTTTGAACACAAAGAGACAATTTAGCATGGCCAATCCACCTAACCTAGACATCTTTACACTGAGTACAAGAAAGAAACACATTGGGAGAATGTGAAAATTCACCTAAGACCAGAATTGAATTCAGATCCCTAATGCTGTGGGGCAGCAGTGCTAGAGAGGTGTTGTTGAAATTAAAGCAGGACCCCATTTAAATGCTTACTAAACAAATAAAACTGTTCCCATGCTACCACAGCTATTCCTAATTCACAATTGATGGAAGTTCTTGGAGATTTTCCCAATCATGTCAATTGAACCTTTGTTTTGCAGATTTGTATGAAAGCAATTGATTGGTTTTTGTAATGACTTCAATCAGGCCATTGACATTGGCCTATTGGACTATGAACTTCCTGATTAATGATTGCCTGTGACCATACTAATCTGAAAATGCCTAATCTTGTCTGATCTCAGAAGCTAAGCAGATTCAAGCCTGGTTAGGATTTGGATGGGAGACCGCCTGGGAATACCAGGTGCCGTAGGTTAATAATAAAATATATCCCTGATTTAGAATCCAATTGATGAGCTAATCAGAGAGTCTTTAACTGAACTAGGTGTGTCAGTTTCTCTAGCACCCCCAGAGGTAGGCTGCTAACCTCTGAGTACTGTTTTTAGAGTTTGTGACTAAAGGTATTTTGGTGGAGGGACTTCTGCCTCCACAGACTTTTAACAGTTTTCAAAATCTGCATTTTTTTTCACATTTTTGCATAAATGTCTGTAGAGGGAAGCAGCTGAATCACTTCAAATCTGATTTAAACCAGATGGAAAGATGTCAAACGGAGCAGAAGATCGAAGACTAATTACGGATGAGTAAGTGGAAGTGCATTGGGCTCAAATTAGTTCATTCATCCTAAAACACTCACTGGTCACTTGACTGCAGTATTATTTTGTTTCCAAAATGTCCAGTTTTGCCTTCAGAAAATCCAATTTAATTGTTGATTGCTGAGTAGATGAAGAAGAACATTCAGAACATTACAAGAAGGATGTGGAGGCTTTGGAGAGAAGGGGTTTACCAGGATGCTGCTTGGATTAGAGTGTATGAGCCATAAGGAGAGGCTAAAGTTGTTCTCTCTCTGGAGTGAAAGAGGCTGAGGGGAGATCAGATAGAAGTCTATAAAATTATGAGAAGCATAGATAGGGTTGGTAGTCAGAATTTTTTTTCCAGCGTTGAAGGGTGGAATTTTCATTTCTTGCCCACCATGGGATTCATAGCAGGCAGGACACAAAACACGCAAAAGTCCTTTGACCTCGGGTGGGATTTTTTGGTCTTGGGGTGAGCACAGTTTGAAAATCCTGCCCGAGATGTGTAATACTAGGAGGGCATGCACTTAGTGAGAGTGGAAAAGTTCAAAGGAGATGTGAGGGACAAGTTTTTAACATAGAGAGTGGTAGATACCTGGAATGTGATGCCAGGGATGGTAGTGGAGGCAGATACGATGGGGGCATTTAAAAGCTTTCAGATGGTCACATAAATATGCAAGGAATTGAGGAATATGGACTAAGACAGAAGGGTCTTGTTTAATTTGGAGTCACGTTTGGCACAGGATCATGGGCTGAAGCGCCTGTTCCTGTGCTGCTCTGACTTCATAGTATCAGCCCTAAAGCTGTAATTTACACATTTGAACCTTTCTTCCCTTGTCCCTATCACTGCAGTTTGGCATAGATTTTACCCTGGCTTGGGGCAAGACCTCTGCCTCCATGCTGGGAGTAAGTCCTGCCTGGAGAGTAACTGATTAACTAGCAAGTCCATAGTCTCAGCAGTGCCAGGTCTGAGTGGTAGCTACTCCCAGGATGACAGCAAGTCCCGGAATGTTATCTGGGGAATTTCTACCATCCTGTAGACTAACTCAACCGGCACTCTGTATAATGGATTTTACTCAAACACCCCTGCATATACTGGGCAGAAGGACACAGAAACCAATAATAAATAACCCCCCATTTACAACTCTATTCAGTGCAGTAAAAGACTTAAGTTTTACAACTTTAATAATTATCTCTCTCTGTAGCTAATTGATTATTTACCCCAGATCATAGAAGCATAGAGGATAGGAACAGGAGGAGGCCATTTAGCCCTTTGTGGCTGCTCTGCTATTCGTCACGATCATGGCTGATCGGCCAACTCAGTAACCCAATCCTGCTTTTTCCCCATAACCTTTGATCTCGTTCATCCCAAGTGCTATATCCAGACACCTAATACAGTCAACGATTTGGCATCAACTACTTCCTGTGGTAAAGAATTCCACAGGCTCACCACTCTTTGGATGAAGAAAAGTCCTCTCACCTCCGTCCTAGATGGTCTACCCTGAATCCTCAGACTGTGACCCCTGGTTCTAGACACCCTACCAGTGAGAATATCATCCCTGAATCTGCCCAATCAGATCCTCCAGTCTATCTCTCTTTGCCTCTCTCTCTCTAGCTGATAAATAATTTAGAAATTGGTATGCTACTCCACTAATCTTTCTATCTCTCTCTGTCTCTCAGTCCCAATCTTTCTCTCGCTCTTGAATCTTGCAAAAAAGCCTGTCTCTGGGCGGAATTATCTCTGTGTGTTTGGACTGAGGTAATCTCAGCATGCCTTGTGTTTAGGCCAGTTTTTACGCTGTTATGTTGGTTTTTATGTCATCCTGCAGTGCTTGTGTTCCTGCCCTCATGCACGTCTGCACTTTGTTTCCTTCCAATGACCACACAAAGCAGTCACAGGCTCCTACAGGAAGAAGTGGAGATAATGGCGACTGTATCGAATCTCAGTCCAATGTATCGATGGAGCATGACTAGCAGAGCCAAGCCCCACTGATACACCAGTTCCTTGGGTGGGGAGGGCACTTCCTCTTCTGTTGCGGAATAGAAACGAGAGCTCATTATTAAAAAGGCAGGCGGGGATTTTTTACGAAAGTGAGACTGAATTTAACATTGAAGTGAGTGGAATTAAAACATTTCCCCCCTTCATTCCAGCGGGGTCAAGCTGCGAGCTCCTTGAGAGAAGTATAATAATCCCAGCTGGAGTCAGAGATTCTGTCGGGGCGGGGGATGCTTGGGAGCCCAGAGAATTTAGTCGCGGGCCCTCTAATAGCATTAAAATAACATATAAAATACTATTTTAATTCTGGTCCCGTCTCCCAGCTGATTTGAGCTGCCACACACTAGAAATCTGGGACCTGAGAGACCCAAGTGTAGCGCGAAAACTCGCGGATACTCCACAAATTGGCTGATGCGTGATTCTCCTGGCCCGCTGCGCAAAAAAAATTAATGTAGCAAGATGGGAGAATCATGGCCTAAAAGTATAATGATAATCAAAAAAAAATCATTGTCGTAAAACCCATCTGGTTCACTAATGTCTTTCAATGAAGAAAACCTTTTGTCTTTCCCGTCTTCCAAATCCACAACAACGTGGTTGATTCTTAAATGTTTTTAGTGATAAGTGATAAATGCTGGTCCAACCAGTGACACTCACATCCCGTGAATGAATAAAGAAAATGATAGGAATAACTAAAATAAGTAACAATTGTAAATTGGAGGAAATTGAATGGATTTTGATAAAATTAGTCATAGATTTTCAAATGTTTCACAGTTGAATATGAGAGAAATCTTATTTAAAAAAAAGTACGTTACTGGGTAATGAAATGGTTCAGTTATATCAAGAACTACTTATAGAAATGATGCATAAAATTTCTGAACTTACTCATTTATAAGCCAGCATTAGAAAGTTGGTGCTAGAGTCCTCATCGAGATGAGGGCAGTGAGTTTAAAAATCATCAATACACGTTGCAGTTTTGTAGAACCTTAGTTAGGTCGCACTTAGAAAAGAGGGTTCAATTCTGGTTGCCACACTTCCAGAAGGATGTGAAGGTTTTGGAGTGGGTACAGAAAAGATTTCTCTGGATGTTGCCTGGTATGGAAGGCATTGACAATGGGGAGAGGTTGGTTTATTCTCACTGGAATGGCAGAGGTTGAGGGGTGACCCTGATAGAAGTCCACAAGATGAATGAAAGGCATGGACAGAGTGGATAAGTCAGAAGCTTTTTCTCAAGGTGGAGGAGTCAATTACTAGGGGGCACAGGTTTAAGGTGCGAGGGGCAAGGTTTAAAGATGTGCAAGGCAGGTTTTTTACACAGAGGGTAGTGGGTGCCTGGAACTCGATGCCGATGGAGGTAGTGGAAGTGGATAGGGCAGGAGGATAGGCCTGGGTAAGATACTCAATGGGCTGAATGTCCACCTCTGCAATGTAGGGATCCTATGATTCTCTGATCACGGTTTGTGTGAGAATCACATTGGACCCGAAATGCGAACTCACTTTTTTTCCCCTCCACAGTTGTTGCCGGTCCTGCTGAATTTTTCTGGCATCTTCTGTCTTTATTCCAGATCTCCAGAATCCACTCATGTAGATCTTTTTTTTAGCCACAGTGATTTATGGTGTTTAATTCAGGGTGAAATTGTGAAGCTCTGTCATTGCCTTTTCCTGCTGACAAACCTAATATTGCAGATCTCATTCTCTTTGTGAAACTGCATTACATCAAGTACTCTCTTTTAATTAAACATTTAATTGCCCTTTGCTTCCCCTGTCCACAACTGGATCAATTGTTTTACTTAAAGGCATAAGTCCACTTTGATAACAATGTTCAGTTGAATGGTATCATATTTCATCTGGCTCCAGATCCAAGGGCTGTTAAAATGAGAAAGTACACTTAAATATATTCTGAGATATTCAAACTGACATTTTACTCAGAGGAAACATTTTAAAAGTCAGAAGTCCTGGAGTATTAAATAATGATTTCTAAAAAGAATTAGCTTTAATCATATCTGGAGTTATTGAGGGAATGGGCCAGAAACGGGTTATAGAATCATTTATCTGAGGTTGGATTTGGATTATATAATGGGTGATGATGAATTGCCAGCTCCCGCTATTGATCCACATTTTCCAGTCGTTGAACCTCCCCCTGACTCACTTCTGCTCCCACATTTCTTCCTGGATCTTCCAAGACCGGCTTTCCCAGAAACGATGTGGAGATGCCGGTGTTGGACTGGAATAGGCATAGTAAGAAGTCACACAATGCCAAGTTAAAGCCCAACTGGTTGGTTTGGTAGCACAAGGTTTCAGTGCACTGCTCCTTCATCACGTAAGTGCAGGGATTTGGATCGCAAATAGAGCATAAATAGACAAAGGCTCAATTACAAGAGAATGGTTGGAATGGGAGTCTTAACAGGTAATCTTTACAGATGCAGACAATGCGAATGGAAAGCCAAATGGTTACAGGTACATGAACCCAAGAGGCCTATCTGAGGGCTGCCTGCAACCATTTAGCCTGGACTTGTGAAATCTTACTAACTGCCCTAGCTTGATGCAATTTACACCTCTTTAATCTGTGCTTATTCCTCTCTCTACTCGCACTGTCTGTATCTACAAAGTCACAATTACCTGTAAAGACTCTCATTCCAACCATTGTCTTGCAATTGATTCTGTGTCTATATATGCCGTGTTTGTGAACCCAACTCTCTACTCCCCTGATGAAGGAGCAACGCTCCAAAACCTCTTGCTACCACATAAACTTGTTGGACTTTAACCTGGTGTTGTGAGACTTCTTA
Organism: Sphyrna mokarran; assembly: GCA_024679065.1. Classification (NCBI taxonomy): domain Eukaryota; kingdom Metazoa; phylum Chordata; class Chondrichthyes; order Carcharhiniformes; family Carcharhinidae; genus Sphyrna; species Sphyrna mokarran. The sequence continues at coordinate 45,168,070 of JAGIQG010000018.1, forward strand.
CAGTTTTCAGAAATGCGGAGCGTAACGTCCCTCAGAGAGTTGTGTTGTAACGTAAGCATGATGGGATTAGAGGGATATGGTGCCCCAAGGATTAATTCGGATGGGCAGTTTGGCAGGTTTGGAGGGCCTGAGGTCCTGTTCCTGTGTTGTAATTTTCTTTGATCTTTGTTCACGTGGAAGAAACCCGCTCAGACACGGGGAGAACATGCAGGCTACTCACGAACCCAAGCCGGGAATCGAGCCCATGTCCCTGTTGCTGCGAGGCATCTTGTGTTGTTTGTGAGAGAAAATGCAGAGAAAGTAAAGGTCCTAAAAGAGAAAGTACTGGAAAAACACAGCAGGTCTGGCAGCATCTGTAAGGAGAGAAAAGAGCTGATGTTTCGAGTCCAGGTGACCCTTTGTCCAAGTTCAGAGTTTTGACAAAGGGTCAGCTGGACTCGACCCGCTGAGGTTTTCCAGCATTTTCTCTTTTGTTTTCCGATTCCAGCATCTGCAGCAATTTACGTTTATTTTGATCTAAGAAGATACTTTATTGAAAAGCACTGGCATTTATATAGCACCTGTCACATTCTCAGGGCATGCCAAAGTGCTTGACGGACAAGTGCGTCATTAACTGTGTGATTTTGGGTGATACAGGTGTAAGAACTCTTGCGCATTGGAGATACGCATGCTTCTGTCCTTCTGAGAGACAAGACCTTGCAGATTGTGTAAGTTGCGCGGAGCCTTCTGATATTGTCTTCAGCTCCTTACTCTGAAAGAAGAAATTAGAATGTGACTGATGTAAATCAGTGAAACTTCAGATCTTTCCAAATAATTCTGGGTTCATGGCTACCAGGAGCTAATGAAATGATATGGCTTGACCTTCATGATGTGGAGGAGGTTTGTTTCCTTCCAAAATAATGAACATCGTTCATCTTTTTTGCCTTGCGTCTTGCTTTGATTTTGTTTTTGCTGTCTCATGGATTTCAGAGTCGGTTCAAACAAGCACTTCTGTGCTGTGATAATATTGACTATGCGGATCTATCCTAAGCACTGTATTCCCCCTGGCAATCTTTCAGAGATCAGGGCAATTAAATTTTTCATATCCAGGTCCTCAGTGCTACAATCGCACCACGGTGATAATGTTCGCCATCATCATCAAAGCCTCTTTGAATAATTTACGTAGTACTCTCTGCTCCAGATCGGATCTCACAACAAGGGGACTATCTGAGATAATTTCTTCAAAAAATTCTCTGGGATTATGTTGAGATTCTATGTAGGTAAACAAAACGCTTTGTGTGTCCGTCCCGTCTTAAGAAAACGCAAGGGTTACAAGAAACAGTTTGACGACCAGGGCTAAGAGATGCTTTCTTCCAGGGTGGAAGAGTCAATTACTAGGGGACATAGGTTTAAGATGCGAGGGGTAAGGTTTGAAAGAGATGTATGAGACAAGTTTTTTTTTTTATACAGAGCTTCCCTGGAACTCACTGTGGGGAAGGTAGTGGAAGCAGATACGATGGTGGCTCTTAAAGGATGTCTCAACAAATACATGAATAAGATGAGAATAGAAGAATATGGTCTCTGGAAGGGAAGGGGGTTTTAGTTCAGTTGGGCAGCATGGTCGGTGGAGGCTTGGAAGGCTGAAGGGCCTGTTCCTGTACTATAATTTTCTCTGTTCCTTAAGAAAAGTTAAAGGTGCTACATTGATTAATTTATGATGAGAGGATATAGTCAGAGGTTTACAGCATGGAAACAGGCCCTTCTGCCCAACTTCTCCGTGCTGCCCTTTACTTCAAACTAATAAGCTAATCCCAATTGCCAGCAATTGGCCCATATCCCTCTATTTCCATCGGAACCAAGTAATTGTCTAAATGCTTTTTAAAAGACAAAATTATAGCAAGTTTGAGTCACAGCTAAATAGGTTGGATCAAAAATTTGCATTGAGAGATAAGTGGGAAATCTATTTTTCCAACTGTTGAATTTCGAAAGGGAGTTTCAAGGCCACAATGTGTTTGAATTGTAGGGTCCCTACAGTGCAGAAGGATGTTGTTTGTCCTATCAAGGCTACTCTAACAGCAATGCTCCCCAAGCCCTATCCCCATAACCCCACCAGCTCCCTCCTGTAATCCCTCTAACACAAAGGAACAATTGAATGGCCAATCAACCTAACACTCACACCTTTGGAGTGTGGGAGGAAACCAGAACACCTGGAGGAAACCCACGCAGATATGGGGAGAACATGCAGACTCCACACATACAGTTACCTGAGGCTGGAATCAAACCCAGCTCCCTGGCATTGTGAGGCAGCAGTGTTAGCCATCGTGCCGCCGTGCTGCTTGAGGACACCGGCACATGAGATGAAAGGGGAAAAAAAGATACTTAAAGAAAGATGATTAATTGGGTATGAAAAACTTGAAGACTATCTCCTTTGTTCTGAGAAGCTGTGAATGTTTGGATTGGAAGAGCCACTCACTGTTAACGCTGGAGAGCCTCTTTAATTCATTTTGAAGAAAGGTTTGTTTGTGGGTCTCCTTTTGGAATTCCACATCAGAGTGAAAGTGTTTAAGAAGTTATGTGGCACCACTTTACTAGATATTTCCTTGATTTACTGGATTTTTATAGTTGAAAGTCTATAAGGGATCTGTTGTCAAAGGGATATTTATTTGTGCATTTTTGACAAATCAGGAGTAATCTGATAGCAATAATAGGAAGACAGATTATTACTTGAGTGGGTGCAAATTAAGAGAGGTGGATACTCAATGAGATCTTGGTGTCTTGTGGACTAGTCACTGAGAGTAAGTGTGCAGGTACAACAGGCAGTAAAGGTGACAAATGATATGTTGGCTTTCATAGCGAGAGGATTTGAGTACAGGAATAGCGATGTTTTATTGCAATTGTACAGGCGAGTTGATGAGGATACACGTGGAGTATTGTGTGCAGTTTTGGTGTCCTTATCTGAGGAAGGTTATCCTTGCTATAGTGGGAATACAGCAAAGATTTACCAGGCTAATTCCTGGAATGGCAGGCCCATCATATGAGGAGAAACTAAGTCGGTTAGAATTATAGTCGCCGGAGTTTAGAAGCAAGGGGATCTCATAGAAACTTACTAAATTCTAACAGGATTAGACAGGATAGATTCAGAAAGAATGTTCCTGGGAGGAGTGCGGAGCTAGGGGGTCATAGTTTGAAGATAAAGTGTAAACCTTTTAGAATTGAGATGAGGAGAAATTTCATCACTCAGAGGGTGGTGAATGTGTGGAACTCACTACCACGGAATGGAGTTAAGGCCAAAACATTGTGTGATTTCAAGAAGAAATTAGCTCTTGGGGCTAAAGGGATCAAAGGATATGAAGGGAAGGGGGATAAGGATATTGAATTTGATGATAAGCCATAATCAAAATGAATAGTGGATATGCTTGAAAGGTTGAATTGCTTCTACTTCTAGTTTCTGTGTTTCTCTGGGCGGGATTTTACGACTTTGCTGGATCCAAGACCGGAAAATCTCGCCCAAGGACAGCGCACCTTCGTGTTGTCCATGCCTTGCTTGCTCCAATTCCATGGTGGGCAGGGCAGTTGAATTCTGGGAGGGGCTTTTTCCATAAAGATGTTTTAACTTTAATCTTGTGTTCTTAAGTTTTTATCTTTGAAATAAATCCTTGAATTTTGAAAACTCTATCAGTGTTTTTGGAGTTCTATGCTTTTGGGGTCAGTAGGTCTTCCTCATTTTCACAATATGAAAAGAAGTTTCTATGATTGGTGAGACAGGCTTCATTTTGGGATCTGGCTTGCTCCGCAATAATATCGACCGTGGCTGTAACAACTAGTTGAAAGAAATTAATTGATATGGTTAGTTTAGGAGGGAATGAATGAACTGAGTCTTCTGAGATTGTGTAGAACTTCAACAAAAATGGCTTTATTCAACATGCATGAGGGAGAGCAGAACTTATGGCTGTAACTACAGCCTTGCATCTGAGCTACTCCACTAATCATTGGCTCTTCCAAATTCTTGTACCCCTTTCTTTCCATTATAAAGTATTACATTGACATCAGATTGTCATATCATTACTTTGAATTGGTTACAGTTGTATATGTGATTACATTACATGATTCCATTGTCTTGGATACTTTAGCTTTAATCACTTTCTGGACATCCCTTGTCTGGTTGTTTACAATATCAAAGCATTGCGTTTGTCAAACTGATTTTGATGGGGTGTTAATTGTCCGATCTCCTGGATATTTGATTAAGTTTTCAGAGGTATAATGGCTCCTTGAGAACTTTTGGAGCCTTGATAATTGATATCAATTGTGGTTATTGTAATGTTGGAATGATACCTCCTGGTGTGTAACTGTTTTATTGACATCCGAGATATAGTTTGTATTTTGCCTGCACTGAGTGTGGATACAACAGTGCGGTCTGTTTACCCCTTTCCATTCACTCCTCTCCTGCTGCAGCCCTACTGCAGTTAGATAACCATCATCATTTATCATTGGACAACCAAGATGTTCAAAGGTGAACTAGTTAAATTTCTATTCATCTCGCCATTCCTATGTTTAGTATGAGCAGGTGAAGAGAGATGAGTGGAACAGAAAAGAAATGTCCTCTGGGAGATCCGAAAGGACGTTTCTAGATGATAATATAATTGTGAGGCTTTTTTAATGGAGCAGCCACAATAGATTACAATCTGTAATAAGATACACATCTATCAGGTAGCCTTAAGTTGGACCTGGCAAATCTATTGAGAAAAGCAGGTGATATATGTCACAGTTCAGGAGTTTATAGGGAAACTGAGAGAACATAAACCCTTGTGCTTACAACACAGAAGCTGTTATATGCTTCATAAATCCTGATCTGTTGATAAATGTTCCAGTATGCTATCTGGTATGGCTTTAAGAGTTCAATTACCATCCTGGAAAAGGGAGAAAAATCTTGTCCCTTTGCTTTTAGAAGTGCAGAATCATAGAACACCTATAGTGTTCTACAGGTTCTATGAAAAGGAGGCTATCGAGTTTGCACCAACCACAATCCTACCTTATCCCTGTAGTCCCACGTATTTATCCTGCTAACCCCTGACACTAAGTGGCAATCTAACATGGCCAATCAACCTAACCCGCACATCTTTGGATTACTGGGAGGAAACCGGAGCACCCGAAGGAAACCCATGCAGGTAATGGGGAGAACATGCAGATTCCGCACAGATGGTGACCTGAGGCCAGATTTGAACCTCGATCCCCAGCGCTGTGAAGCAGCAGCGCTAACCACTGTGCCACTGTGGGAGTATTAAAAGAGCTCTGAAGCCCATTGGTGAGAAATATTTTAACACCTGAATCCCTATGTTGCAAAACATCTCCATCTCCAGGGTGGCCTGGTGACACAGTGCTTATCACTGCTGCCTCACCGTTCCAGAGACCTGGGGTCAACTCCGGTCTTGGGTCACTGTCTGTGTGGAGTCTGCACGTTTTCTCTGTGTCTACATGGGTTACTTCCGGATACTCCAGTTTCCTTCCACAGTCCAAAGATGTGTGGGTTAGGTTGCTTGGCCATGTTAAATTGCTTTGAGTGTTAGGGGGATTAGCTGTGTAAATACATGCAGTTTCCTCTGGGTATTTTGGGTTTCTTTCCATGCTCTGAAGATGTGCCGGTTAGGTGGAGTGGCCATGCTCATTTGCCTGTTAATTTCAGAGATATTAGGAGGGTAAATACATGGAGCTTTAGGGATAGTATCTGGGTGGGACTGTTGTAGATGCAGGCTCGATGAGCCTCTGTAGGGATTCCGTGATTCTTGAAGATATTTCTTCCTCTTACCTCTCCTGGAGTTTCTCTTCATTTTGAGGGTTAATATCTGAGAGCATAAACTCCTAATAAGTCTCCATCTTCAGCAATAGCTGCTCCGAACCTGACCATTAGCCAGCTTGTAAGTATGACCTGGGCTAACCTTCCTGTGGGAAAACATCTGGCCTTTGTTCTCTGCCTTGACAGATAGATACCGTGCTTGAGATCACAGCTTATCCTTTGGAGGCTTTTGGCTATGAACGTAGATCAGATAAATATATGGAATCTGTACCTGTTTGACCATCATTTATTATGTGCGTGCAGACACATATCTCAATGAAGTGATCTGGAATGAGACACAATTGTACTAAGTCACTCACTTCTGTCAAAAAATAATTTGCAATCACAAGTGCTAACTTATGGATAATTTAAAATTTATTTATTAATGTCACAACTAGTCTTGCATTAACACTGCAATGAAATTGCTGTGAAAAGCCCCTAATCGCCATGCTCTAGTGCCTCTTTGAGTACTAGAATCATCATAGAATTCAACCGTGCAGAAGGAGGCCATTCAGCTCATTGAGTCCGGATTGATCACAATCCCATCCTGACTTCAGCCCCCTAACAAAAACATCTTATAAATGCACAGGTTCCCCCAAACCTGGTCGGCGCTTGTTTGCACGTATTAGCTCTAGAATTGCCACAGATATCTGAATAACGTTTCGAGCCAGCAAAGGAACCAACACTGATGTAACGAGCTACTCGCAGTTTCACTGTATCGGCCGTGTTTACTTAGACATGCCTGGCTTAGTCTTTGAGTTAAGCATATGCTACTGGCAGGATCAACCGGCTAACACTGAGTACACTGGGGCAGAATTGACCAGTGGACTTAACCAGCATGTCTTTGGGACTGTGGGAGGAAATCGGAGCAAACAGTGAAAACCCATCCAGACATGGGGAGAACATGCAGACTCCCAAGTCAGGAATCAAACCCAGATCCCTGGCACTGAGGCAGCCGTGCTAACCACAGTGCCATCCAGTTACACAGCAATCCTCCTGCTTTCTGTTGACAATAAAATTACAAATACCAATATTAAAAGAAACGTGCTTCTATTTTTCTCAGCACAAATCTCTTGCCTGGGATTAAATTGCTGATTAAAAAAGCAAATATTAGCCATGTATTAACAGATCACAAAACCATTCAAAGAGTCCCAAGCTTTTGCATGTGTACTGTTGTTTCATAATTAATGCAATTAAAAGCCCGAATATTGTGAGCATTCCACTAGAATTCGATGCACGGTTTATCATATTTAAGCAAATATGACATGGCCAGCTGAACAGCTGTTTCTGTATTGACACATCTGCTCTTTAACTTCATCCACCTACAGAGCTCCCGGGGTCCCTGACGTGTCTGATCACTTGAATTTTAAATAAACTCTTAATGACAGTATTTTGCAACTTAATGAATATTTGGACAGCTCCTGATTCAACTAGTCTGCGCGTGGACTTATACTGCACTGGGCTGAAAACAAGGGAATATTGAAACGCCCATTGCTTATATGTTCCAATATTAGCTGCTTACTGTTGTGACGGCTAATATTTGAAGAGAAATATTTCCTCCCCCAACCTTCACCGACACACAGGGTGGAATTTCATCGGCACATCCGCCCGAGGTTCATACAATCCCACCTGAGGCCAACAGGGAATGCCATTCTCCGAGCATCCGGAATTGGGGCAAGCATGTCGGTAAAAATTCCAGTTACACAGTTTGAAAATGATTATTTTGACCACTATTTTTAATCCAACCACAGTGGCCCAGTAGTTGGTACTGCTGTCTCAGTGGCAGAGATTTGGGTTTGATTCCCAGCTTGGGTCACTGTCTGTGTGGAGCCTGCATGTCCTCCCCATGTCTGCATGGGTTCCCTACGGGTGCTCTGGTTTCCTCTAAAGATATGCTGGTTAGGTGTTAAATTCTTCCTCACAGAGCCCAAACAGGGGCCAGAGTGTGGCGGCTAGGGGATTTCTCACAGTAACTTCATTGCAGTGTTAATATAAGCCTACCTGTGACACTAATAACAACAATCTCAATACAGTTAACTACATACTCTGATAAAGAAAACTGATGATCAACGCACCATCTATTGCTAGATAAACACTACAGAAAATACCAAACCAAAGACAAATGGATTCTCACGATGTCTTTGGATTATAATTACCATATTCCAGCCCCTTCTTCATTGACAAATCTTTTTTGCTTTTCATTCAGTGCCCTGATTGACAGCTTCTGAACTGCAGGTGTCACACACACAGGTCATGTCGTACATAGAACAGACAATAAATTTCACTCGTCAATTCCACAGTCCTAATACAAATGAGGATAAAGTTTAAAGTTTATTTATTAGTGTCACAAGACGTCAGTCTCTCACACGGGGATAAGTTTAATTCCAGAACAATTAGGTGAAGGTCAATAAGATTATCACCAGCAGTGAGCTCGTTCCTTCTCAAACAAAAAGCCAGGAATCTTGGCTGAGTTGCCAAGGATAACAATTACGATTCATGTCCTCCAGAAGTCGCAGCCAAGTTTTCCACACGTAAGAAAGTTCACTAGGATGTTGCCTGGCCTCGAGAGCGTTGGCTTTGAGAGAATGAACTAGGATTGTTTTTCATTGGAAAAGCGAAGGCTGAGGGGAGACCTGATAGGGATCTACAAAACTCGTGGGTGGGATCGTGGCCGATACAGGCTCGATGGGCCGAATGGCCTCTTCTGCACCGTTGGGGATCTATGAACACTGAGAGGCGTCGACAGGGTGGATAGCCAGAGACTTTTTCCCAGGGCCACAGGTGAGAGGGGGAAAGTTTAAGGGAGATGTGCAGGGGACGTTTTTCACGCAGAGGGTGGTGGGGGCCTGGAACTAATTTCCAGAAAAGTAGTGGAAACAGACACACTAGCAACATTTAAGAGGCATCTGGATGTGTGCATGAATAGGGTGGAAATAGAGCAATATGGTCCTGGTGAGGGCAGAAGGTTTTTTTAGTTTAGTTAGGGTATCACGACAGCCTAGGAAGGCCGAATGGTCTGTTCCTATGCTGTACTTTGCTTTGCTCTTTTGTACTATGAGTAATCCCCCAGCTGCAGGTTCATATGCTTGATGCATTCTAACATGTGGCCGAGAATGCATTTAACTAACGCTGTGGCTGTAGTGGTGTGGCTGCTTTACAGAGCATCCATCCATCCACTGATCATATGACCGGCAAACATGGGCAATTGGGAGTGAAGTGCTTGTGTCCGGGGAGGCAGGTACTCTGTGTGTGAGCCTGGGAGAGCTAGATCATACTTGTTATATCAAATTTTACTTGTTGTTAAATTAAACCACTCCATGCTTCCAGCAGCCTCCTGACTGATACCTCATGCTATTACAATGGCAAGCCTGAAAACACAATGAACATATCTCTTCTCCACCCTTCATGCACATCCAGAAAGGTGAAGCTTCACTCCCTGAAACTTTCTCCGGCCTTTTACTCATGTTGATAATACAAGAAGTCTTCCAAATGTCGTCTCCGCTTGCTGCGCCCTACCAAAATGGTGGCAGCACCAGCTACTAGCGCACTGGCCCACACCTCAGGTACTCTTTCACCACGATCCCACCCGATTTCAACAGCACAACTATCATGTATGTATTTAACAAAATATTGTACAAGAAGGGCAGCACAGTGGTTAGCACTGCTGCCTCGCAGCGTCAGGGTCCCGGATTCAATTCCAGCCTTGGGAGACAGCCAGTGTGGAGTTTGTACATTCTCCCCGTGTCTGTGTGGGATTCCTCCGGGAACTCTGGTTTCCACCCAAACTCCAAAGATGGGCAGGTTAGATGGATTGGCCAAGCTAAATTCTCCCTCATTTTTAAAGTTTATTTATTATTGTCGTAAGTAGGCTTTCATTAACACTGCAATGAAGTTATTGTGAAAATCCCCTGGTCACCACACTCAGGCACCTGTTTGGGTACACTGAGGGTGAATTTATTATGGCCAACACGTCTAACCAGCACTTCTTTTGGACTGTGGAGCACCCAGAGGAAACCTACACAGACATGGGGAGAACATACAAACTCCATGTAGACAGTGACCCAAGATGGGAATCGAACCAGGCATCTGCATTGTGAGGCAGCAGTGCTAACCACTGTACCACCCATACAGCTAACCATCATGCCACCATATCAGTGTGCCTGAAGAGGTACCAGAGCGGGGCAACTGATGGATTTTCACAGTAACTTCATTACAGTGTTAATATAAGCCTACTTGTGACACTAATAAAAAAAAGAATGACAATATAGACCTTGTAAACTTAAACACTGGGGAAATGTCTGCACTATGCCACAGTCAAATCCTAGCCTGGTTAACTGGGTAGCGCACTGGGAGGAGATACCGCTTGCTGGGTCACATGACCCACACTCTTAAAGGAGCAGTATGCATCCCAATTACCAAACATACATTTATCACACCAACATTGGGCAACAAATTGCATAATGAGCATTCTACACACAGTAGTCAAAATCACGTGATTGAGTCCCACACCCTTTGGGCAACTAGGGATGGGCAATAAATGTTGCCCATCTCCCACAAATGAATAAAAAAACTGGAACTGTCTTTCATAAAAGCTGAAATGAGAGCTTAATATGATCTTAGCGATTTCTGTAAAATATTATAGAGCCACAAAACACATCTCCATTTCATTGTAGGATTATTCTTCTCAATCATTTCTATAGCATCATAGAGTCACTGAGGATTACAGCATAGAAACAGGATATTCAGCCCAATTTGTCCATGCTGCTCAGTTTTTATCATTAAGCTATTCCCAACTGCCCGCATTTGGCCTACATCAGTCTGTACCAATCTTATCCATCCAACTGTCTGAATGCTTTTTAAAAGATAAAATGATATCCCCCCCCCCCCCCCCCACTACTGTCTGTGGCACCTCTTTCCAGACACTCATCATCCTCTGTGTGAAAGAATTGCCTCTCTGGACCTTTTTCTATCTCTCTCCTCTCACCCCAAACCTATGCCCTTTGGTTTTAGACTCACCTATCTTTGGGAAAAGATATTGACGAGCTGATCTATGCCCCTCATTTTTATAGACTTCTCTAAGATCATCCCTAAGCCTCCTACACACCAGGGAAAAATGACCCAGTTTATCCAGTCTTTCCTTATAACTTCAACCATCCAATCGTGTTAATATCCTAGTAAATCTTCTCTGCAATCTTTCTAGTTTAATAATATCGTTTCTATAATAGGGTGACCAGAACTGTACACACACTCCAAGTGTGGCCTTACTAATGCCTTGTGCAACAAGACACCCAACTCCCATATTCAATATCCTGACCAATGAAACCAAGCATGCTGAATGCCTTCTTCACCATTCTGGACACCATTTTCAAGGAGCTATGAACAAGTATTCCAAGATCTCTTTGTTCTGTAACTCTCCCCAATGCCCTACCATTAAGTGAATAAACCCTGCCTTGATACGATCTACCAAAATGCATCACCTCACATTTATCTAAATTAAATTCCATCGTCAGCCCACTGGCCCAATTGACAAGGAGCCCATTGCAATTGAAGATAACTTTCTTCAATGGGCACTATGCCACCAATCGTAGTGACATCTGCAAGCTTATCAAGCATGTCTATATAGGTCTAAGATGCTGAATTAGCCGTCAAAAGGGTTTTGCTCATATCTAATGTGTGTTTTACAACATGAAACTGAAAGTGTCATAAGAATAAGACTCACAACATCAGGTTAGAGTCCACCAGATTTATTTGGAGTCACAAGCTTCTGGAGCACTGTTCCTTCATCAGGTCACTCAGCTGATCGAAGGTGCAATGCTCCAAAATTCCATGATATCAAATAATTCTGTTGGAGTTCAACTGGGTGTTGTGAGACTTCTTACTGTGCTCACCCCAGTCCGATGCCAACATCTCCTCATCATAAGAATAGTATCAGGGTGGGTAACCTTTAATGACATCTGAATTATTGACTGAGTAATTGCCTTCATTAATAGCACAGCTTTCAACCCTTAACTCAGCATTTTCCTGATTGTTTTATTTCATTTAGCTACAGTAAGCGGACTGTTGAAAGAAGTTTGTTTGCCTGGAAGTTTATGGAATGGAAACTATTACAAGCTCTATTTTTTGCTTAACTTTTCATTGTAATGTGACAAGTTTGCCCCTGCAGAAAGCATAACGAGAAGTTTCTGCAGCTCCTTTTAACATTGGGATTTCTGGCATTCTGACACCAGGGTTAGTTACTGTTACTTCGCCTATAGCTACTGGTAGGTTATCCCACAACACTGACATTCACTGATCGGGGTGGCATGGTGGCACCATGGTTAGCACTGCTGCCTTACACCACCATGGTTCCATATTCAATTCCGGTCTCCGGTGACTACCTATGTGGAGTTTGTACATCCTTCCCGTGTCTGCATGGGTTTCCCCCCACAGTCCGAAAGTGTGTGCGTTAGGTTGATTGGCCATGCTAAATTGATTTAGTGTAAGGGGGATTAGCAGGGTAAATGCATGGAGTTTAAGGAATAGGGCTTGGGTGGGATTGTGGTTGGTACAGTCTTGGTGGGCCGAATGGCCTCCTTCTGCACTGCAGTGATTCAATGACTGACCTTAATCTATCTGGACTTCTGCAATTCTCCATTCCAAATTCCAATTATGCTCCACACTCAGAGTTGCAACTCATTTAGCCTCACAATTGATTGAATGTTTTCAGGTTATTGGCCACACAGGATAAATCTGTCTCACTCATTCTCAAGGTCACCTGCTTGCACCGTAGGTCCTTTACAGAAAGCCTTTGGATTTCTTTTGCAAACTTCCTTGTCCATTTTCACCAAATGCTGTATGAGGCAGTTCTTCTGTCAGAGCGATTACGGCCTTAGCTAATGGGTTTACGCGGGTTTACATCCAACTCACACAGGAGATTACCAGCTATCTGTTCCCGACCGGAGGCTCCTTAAGGATCCTCAATGAAATCAACTTCAATTAAACTCCTGGCAGACATGGGATTTTCACACTGGTCGCAAGTCCTTGGTCGTCTCGTCCAATAGCTAATATTGGGTTCCTCGAAAGCCTTTTTCCTCGGATGGAGATGGATAGCACGAGGGGACATAGCTTTAAATTAAGGGGTGGTAGTTATAGGACAGATGCTAGAGGTGGGTTCTTTACTCAGAGGGTAGTAAGGGCGTGGAATGCCCTGCCTGCAGCAGTTGTGGACTCGTCAAGTTTAAGGGCGTTCAAATGGGCAGTGGATAGGCATATGGATAGCATTGGAATAGTTTAGGATAGAGGGTCATAAAATTGGTTACATTGGTTGGCGCAACATCGAGGGCCGAAGGGCCTGTACTGCGCTGTAATGTTCTATGTTCTATTAAATGTCCTGTCTCTTCCCTTAAAATTATGTCCCCTGGTGATTAATGCCTCAACCAAAGGGAACAGCTGTGTCTTCTCATCCCGTCAATACCACTCATAATCTGATATACCTCAGTCATATATCCCTTTAGCCTTGTCTATTCTAAAGAAACAATCCAAGTCTATCCAGTCTCTCCTTTTGGTTCAAATGCTCTATTCAGGCAACATCCGAGTGAATCTCCTCTGTACCCTCTCCAGTGCAGTTGCGTCACTGTATTAACATTTCTTGGAGAACCTCAAGATAATAGAGTAGAATTAAAAACTGAGGAATTTCAACTGCAAAGCAAATTAGACTGCGTGCAATCACATGCACCTCATTTTGAAAATGTTTGGAAACCAACCATAGTTGTGGCCAGAATTTTCTGTCCATTCACGCCGATGAGATTCTCCAGTTCTGCAGTGAATGAAGGCTTGGCTGAGTGCCAAATTCCCTGTCTTGCGGCAGTGGGATGTAAACAGCTAGAAAATTCCAGCCCGTATGTCATCTGCAGTGAAAGCATGGTGACACACCGGTTAGCACTGCTGCCTTACAGTGACAGGGAGTCGGGTTCAATTCCCGGCTTGGGTCACTGTCTGAGTGGAGTTTGTACATTCTCCCTGTGTCTGCCTGGGTTTCCTCGGGTCTCTGGTTTCCGCCCACAGTCCGAAGATATGCTGGTTAGGTGCACTGGCCAAGCTAAATTCTCCCTCAGTGTACCTAAATGGACGCATGAGTGTGGCAACCAGGGATTTTCACAGTAACTTCATTGCAATGTTAATATAAGCCTACTTGTGAGTAATAAATAAACTATTTTTACTTTTATTCCACTTATTGTAGCCTTTCAGGGAAGCTCTTAAAATTAAGTATTTTGTTTGGCCAGATTTTAAGTGTTTTTAAAATATTAATGAGAATTAACTTACCAAGAAACTGGTGACTGAATACCAATGAAACCAGTAAATCGTACTGCAGAGTTGTTTTAAGTCATTATCAATTATTTAATAATTGGGTGGCTCACAGTTACTGTGTTGGAAATTGACTAGAAGCATTTTTTTTAAGAACGCAGGAGCAGGAAAAGACCATTCACAGAATCACAGAATATACAGCGCAGAAGGGGCCCTTTGGCCCATTGAGTCTGCCCTAACATATAAAAGATCGTGATCTACCCAATTAATCCCACTTGTCAGCACTTGGCCCATAGTCTAGAAGGTTATGATGTGCCAGGTACTCATTCAATTTAAGTTTAAGTTTATTTATTAGTGTCACAAGTAGGCTTATATTAACACTGCAATGAAGTTACTGTGAAAATCCCCGAATCACCACATTCCAGCACCGTTTGGGTGCACTGAGGGAGAATTTAGCATGGTCAATGCACCTAACCAGCACGTCTTTGGATTGTGGGAGGCAATCAGAGCACCCGGAGGAAACTTAGACAGACACAGGGAGAATGTGCAAACTCCACACTGATGATATTGTGCTGTTTTGATATATTTTATGTTTAAGGTATGGCTGCTTTAAGAGTTGGTCATCTGGTAAACATGCAGCAGATGTTAAGAATGCAGGCTAATAAGTGACTTTAGCTAGGAATGTGTGACTTGTAGCATTAATGGACTTTTTGGTTATTTAGGCTCAGTTGAGATTTTTTAGGCTGGGTGTGTAGAGTCATCTGACTTTTTACTGGTTTGGTTGACAGGGACAGAATCATGTGCCTAATGAGAGGAGCTAAGCCCACAAGGGGTGGGGGGGGGGGCAGGGGACAGAAACAGTTTCATTTTCATGTTAAACTAAGAACAGTTGCTGCCTGGGCTACCGGAGGAAAGTAATCCTAGGTAAATAAATGGGGTTATGGGGATATGGCCTGGGTGGGATTGTTGTCATTGCAGGCTCAATGGGCTGAATGTCCTCCTTCTACATTGTAGGGATTCTATGATTCTATGGAAGTGACTTAAAAATTAGTTTCCATTTCCATCTCTGAACAACACTTCCTCCAGCTTCGCACCTCAGCCCAAAACCTACCATGTTGGACCCAGCATCTTGCGAGTGATGCAAACAACTCATAACACAATGCAGGTACCTTCACGCTCTCAATTGCCCATTATCTGAACACGTTGTATTTAAATCCAAAGTTTGTACAAGAGTATTATCGTCTTTTAGAAGCGTTTCAAACACTACAAAAGCAAAGTGGATGATTGCATTCCAAGGTTAGGCTTTGTGGGGATTGAGAGGCACTGAGAGCTCAAAATAAATCCACTTCTCTCCTTTGGTGTGTAATCTAGGACAAGCCAGGATTTGAGCTGACAGGCCCTATCGACAAAGACAGTTTGTGCAGCAGAGTCTCAGCAAAAAAAACCAGACACGAGTTCATGAGATTTCCACGAATGAATGGCCCCTTTTCTTCATAGTTTATGGAGTTAAAGTATCATCGAATCCCAATAGTACAGAAAGAAGCTATTCAACCTGTCGAGGCTGCATCAACAACAAACCCATCCAACCCCTATCCCCATAGTCCTATGCATTTACTCTACCTAGTCCCCCCTGACACTAGGCCAATCAACCTATGAGGCAACAGTGCTAACCACCGTGCTATCGTGTTCGAGCGTAAATCTCAATTCCATTGTGGTAGAAATCCTACCCAATTTTATCCCATTAAAAATTCTAATTCTACCTCATTGTAGCATTTCTGTGATGTAAACTTCAACCTTATACAAACTCCTTTCACAAAGAACATTGCGTTTTGCGGACACCTTTCAGTGCACGTTTTGCTTCAAAGCAAATGGGTGGCGCAGTGGTTAGCACTGCTGCCTCACAGCACCAGGGACCCTGGTTCAATTTTAGTCTTGGGTGACTGTGCATTCTCCTTGTGCCTGCACGGGTATCCTCCAGATTTGCCAGTTTCCACTCGTAATTCAAAGATGTGCAGTTTAGGTGGATTGGCCATGCTAAATTGCCCCTTAATGTCCTAAGATGGGCAGGTTAGGGGAATTAGTAGGGTTTTAAATACATGGGGTTAGAGGATTGGGTCTGAGTGGGATCTTACCAAAGAGTGCATACAGACTTGATGGGCTGAATGGCCTCCTTCAGCATTGTGGGGAATCTATGAATTTGCACTCTGGAAATGATTCAGCACAGCTTTGGATCATTTTAGATCAGCCATGATCTTATTGAATGGCAGAGCAGGCTTGAAGGGCTAGATGGCCTATTCCTGCTCCTAGGTCTTATGTTCTTATGACCTACTGAGAATCTTCAGCAATTATTACTTTTATTTCAGATTTTCAGAACTCGTAATATTCTGCCAATGCAGACTCCACTCCAGAGCAAATCCCATTTTTGCACCCTCACTCTGTTGCTAGTCCACTGTGTACATAGAACATAGAACATTACATAGTTACAACAAACAAGCAACTTCAATGGAAATAACACGTATCTAACATGCTTCACACAGCGGCAAGGAACAAGTTTGATTAGGAAGGTGGAAAGGTTAAAGTCGTGATTTCAGGAGAATCTTTAAGGTAGAATTGGAAGTGGGAAGAGCAGTTGAGGGATGTGACTCCTACTGGTGAAGTGGAGGAGACTGAGATTCATAACTAGGGTTAGAGGAGGCAGGTTGGGGGTTTGGAGAGGGATACAGAGAGTTTGATTGCACTCAGGAAGAGGATGATGTACAGAATTGGCAGCCCTTGGGCTGTCAAAAAATAATGGTCTTGAATGCTACACAATCTCATAGTGGCAAGGAACAGAACCAAAGCTAACATCACCTTGTGTCCAAGCAGCTTCGAGAAGCAAAGATTGAAAACAATCTTTTCACTAACTATCATCTATTATGGGGCTGCACAAAGGCACAGTGGTTAGCACTGCTACCGCACAGTTCCAGGGACTCGGGTTCGATTCCTGGTCTGTGTGGAATCAGCACGTTCTTCCCATGTCTGCGTGAGTTTCCTTTGAGTGCTCCGGTTTCCTTCCAAAGTCTAAAGATGTGCTGGTTAGGTGCATTGGCCATGCCAAATTCTCTCTGTGTACCTGAACAGGCACCGGAGCGTGACAATTAGGGGATTTTTCACAGTAACTTCATTGCGGCGTGAATGTAAGCCTACTTGTGATACCAATAAATAAAAGAAATCATTATCTTTTATTGACATATATGTTGGGGAGCAGGTATTGGCAAGGACAAATTGTATAATGTTAAATTTGTTTTTAACTTGGGGCGGCACTGTGGTATAGTGATTAGCACTGCTGCCTGACAGCGCCAGGGACCCGGGTTCAATTCCAATCTTGGGTCACTGTCTCTCTGGAATTTGCACATTCTCCCCGTGTCTGCATGGGTTTCTTCCAGGTGCTCCAGTTTCCCCCCACAGTCCAAAGATGTGCGGGTTATGTGGATTAGTCACGGGAAATGTGTAGGGTTGCGGGGATAGAGATATTGTCAGAGAATTGGTACAGCTTTGATGGGCCAAATATCCCCTTCTGCTCTGTAGGAACTCCATGAAATGTTAAACAAACAAATGCTTCACCTTGTAGGAGAATCAGAGTTCAATGTTTAAAAATAAGAATTGGCCTATTTTCAACAGATGAGGAGAAACTTTTTTTCTGAGTTGTGAGTCTTTCTGAAAAGGCAATTGGAAGCAAAGTGTTTGCTTATTTTTATGGCAGAATGAGGTAGGGCTCTTGATTAACTAGGGGTGAAAGGTTATCAGGGGTCAGTGAGAATATGCGGTCAAGATTACAATCAGATCAGCCCACAATCTTACTGAAAGGTAGAATAGGTTTCAGGGGCCATTTAGCCTACATTTGACACTCACCTGATGTAGGAACAGCGCTCTGAAATCCAATAATGACCCCCAAATGAACCTGTTGGACTTTAACCTGGTGTTGTGAGACTACTTATGGCCCCTGCTTCGTACAAGTACATTAACACTGTGATGAAGTTACTGTGAAAAGTCCCTAGTCGCCACACTCTGGGTAGACTGAGGGGAAAAATTTAGCACGGCCAAATCACCTAACAAGCCTTTGGACTGTGCAAGGAAACTAGAGCACCCAGAGGAAACCCAAGCAGACATGGGGAGAACATGCAGACTCCGCACAGACAGTGACACAAGCTGGGAATCGAACCCAGGTCCCTGGCGCTGTGAGGGTAGCAGTGCTAACTACTGTGTCTCCTCAGCTTTGGGAGAGCCCAATAATTTCCCTATATTTTAGCAGCACAGCAACAACATTACTGACTGCTGTTCCATCAGTCCCTATAGATTAGCCTTGAAAAGACCCCGTGGATCTCTCAGCAGCTGTGCACAGCAGCTGCGAGGAGAATTGCTGGTTTCCAGCTGGTTTGGCAAACGGATTGACTGGAACTCAGCACCCAGGCACAACTGCGTATTATATCTGAGTTACAGAAGCTGCACAAATTGCGAGTTGCTTCGGAACCTTGAGAGATGCAGAGATTGATTCCCTGCTGCCTGTTTTGTGGATGAAGTGAGTTTGATGAAAGGCCAGCGATACAATTCACAGGGAATTCCATGCAGGATCTTTCCAAAGGGAGCAATGTTTTCCTTTCATTCCGCAGTGCACACAGCAGCCTTATTCCTCAATCGCTGGACACTGGACAACACATTTAGAACAAAGAAGAACAAAGAAAATTACAGCACAGGAACAGGCCCTTCAGTCCTTCAAACCTGCACTGACCATGCTGTCCAAACTAAAATCCCCTACCCTTCCAGGGTCCATATCCTTCTATTCCCATCCTATTTATGTATTTGTCCAGAAGCTCCTTAAAACTCACCATCGTAACTACTTCCCACAGCAGTTAGTTCTAGGCACCCACCACTCTCTGTATAAAAAAAAAAATCTGTCTCTCGCACCTCCTTAAAACTTTGCCCCTCGCACCTTAAACCTACGTCCCTTAGTAATTGACTCTTCCGTCCTGGGAAAAAGCTTCTGACTTATGATTGGACACTTACCCAGTCTCACCATTAATATAACCATTGTACCTTCAGTAATGGCTCATTTAATGTGAGCAACATGTCTCAAAACCCCCATTTTGCCTTTTTCAGCCCCTTTTCGGGTTGACATCTGGAGGGGCAATGATTGGTCAATGGGGACTGAAGCGTGCAAATCTGAGCACAACATTTCCCAGTCAGGGAGTCTGGAATCAAAGTAAAGACAGAAACATAGAAACTAGAAGCAGGAGTAGGCCATTCGGCCCTTCGAGCCTGCTCCACTATTCAATTTGATCATGGCTGACCATCAAATTCAATATCCCGATTTCCCCCTTCTCCCTTCCCCCCCATATCCCTTGATCCCTTTAGCTCCAAGAGCTATATCTAATTTCTTCTTGAAATCAGACAACATTTTGGCCTCAGCTATATTCTGTGGTAGTGAATTCCACACATTTCACCCAGGGAGTGGTAAGAAATTTCTCCTCACCTCAGTTTACCCTTTATCAACAAACAGTGATCTTTAATTCTGGCCTCCCCCCACCTTTAAGAATATTCTTTCTGAATCTACCCTGCCATAGAATCATAGAATCCCAACAGTGCAGAAGAAGGCCACTCAGCCCATCGAGACTGCACCAACAAAATTCCCACCCAGGCCCTATCACTGTAACTCCACTCATTTATCTCCTTGATCCTCCTGACACTAAGGGCAATTTAGCACAGCCAATCCACCTAACCTGCACGTCTTTGGACTGTAGGAAGAAACCGGAATGTCCAGAGGAAACCAACGCAGACATGAGGAGAACATGCAGATTCCACACAGAGAGTGATTCCCTGGGTCCCTGGCGCTGAGAGGCAGCAGTTTTAACCATTGTGCCACTATGCTGTGATCATGCTGCCCTAACCCTTTTCCAGCCCTGTTAGAATTTTATCAGTTTTTATGAGATCCCATCTCATGCTTTAAAACTCCAATAAATATAATCCTAACTGTCTCTCCTCATGTAACAGATCTGAATAAAGTGAAGTTTATTTATTAGTCACGAGTATGGCTGCTGTGAGCCTTAACACTGCAATGAAGTTACTGTAAAGTTCATCTAGTCACCACGGTCAGGCGCTTGTTTGGGTCAATGCACTTAACTAGCAAGTCTTTCAGGAAACTGGGACACCTCAGAGGAAACTCACGCAGACATGGGGAGAATGTGCAGACAGTGCCCCAAGCCAGGAATCAAATTCAGGTCCCTGGCTCTATGGAGCTAACCACTGTCCTACACTGCTGCCCCATGAATCAGCCTGGTAAACCCTTGCTGTTTTCCCTCTATAGCAAGAACACCCTTCCTAAGGTAAGGGCACCAAAACTTCACACAGTACTCTGGGCGTGGCCTCACTAACGCCCTATACAATTCTTCATATCCAAATCCTCTCGCTATGAAGATCAACATACCAGTACTCAGCAGCACATTGCTTGCACGTTTTGCTCAGTTCATTAGTTACAGTAAAATAGTTGAGTTACTAAACTTGGTGGTCGCCAGTCTCCTGAGACATCATCCATTTATATGGCAGTTTCACAGCTGAAAACTCTCCTGAGGCACATCAGAGAGATTAAAGCAACTACATACAACAATCCATGGGGAAAAACTCTTTGAGATGGTGGCCAATATCTTTGCTGAGGAGGGTGTTAAAGAACGCAAAGGAGATGGAGAAATGGAAATGTTTGAAGAGGGGGTTCCAGAGAATAGGACCAAATTGGTTGCCAATAATGCAGTGGAAGGTAAAGCAATCAGAATCAAAAGAACAGAGGAGGAGTGGTACAGTAGCACAGTGGTTAGCATGGTTGCCTCAATACACCAAGGACCTGGATTCAATTCCCATTTGGGTGACTGCATGGAGTTCTCCTCTTTGTCTGCATGGGTTTCCTCCGGATACTCCAGTTTCCTTCCACATTTGAAGGATGTGAAGCTTAGGTGGATTTGTCATTCTAAATTGCCCTTTAATGTCAGGGGAATTGGCAGGATAAATAGGTACGGTTAGTGCCTGGGTGAGATTACTGTCGGTGCAGTCTTGATAGGTCAAGTGCACTGTACGGATTCTTTAACAGCCACAGATAGGAAAGGTTACAGACTTAGAAAGGGGCAAATTGAATGGTGATCAGGCTGTAAAGGAGCAGGTAGTTAGTAGGAAATGAATGGTGGGAAACAACATCTTGAAGGAACCAAAAGAGAAAATGTTGGAAAATTTCAATGGGTCTGGCAACATTTATAAGGGGGAAAAAAAGAGTTTTGAGTCCTATGACCCTTTGTCAAAGCAGGTGTAGCAAAGGAGTTTTGGCAAAGATGCTTCTGAAATATCAACTCTTTTCTCTCCTTACAGATGCTGCCAGATTTTCCAGTATTTTCTCTTTTGGTTTCAGATTCCAGCATCCGCAGTAATTCCAATGTCTTGAAGGAACTGAGCTTTATGGAGGATAAAACTTGAGAGGTGACTGGTAGACTTACACTGGTAAAAGGGTGGACAATACCATGTTTAGCTCAGCCCCACTGGTCAACACACAGAAACATTTTCACAATGGAAAAATGATCCCTCAAACTCTATATTACCTGGAATAAGGAAGCATGGCACCACTCATAACTGACACTGTCCTGATTTGATTTAATTTATTATTGGCACATGTATCAGTATACAGTGAAAAGTATTGTTTCTTGCGTGCTATACAGATTAAGCATACCCCTCTTAGAGAAAGAAAGGACAGAATGCAGAATGTAGTGTTACAGTCACAGCTAGGGTGTAGAGAAAGGTCAACTTAATGAGAGGTAAGTCCATTCAAAAGTCTGACGGCAGCAGGGAAGAAGCTGTTCCTGAGTCAGTTGGTGCGTGACCTCAGACTTTTGTATCTTTTCTTGATGGAAGAAGGTGGAAGAGAGAATGCCCAGGATGCGCGAGGTCCTTAATTATGTTGGCTGCTTTGCCAAGGCAGTGGGAAGTGTAGACAGAGGTAGAGGATGGGAGATCGATTTGCGTGATGAATTGGGCTCCGTTCATGACCTTTGGTAATTTCTTGTGATCTTGTTCTACAGCGTTGCTCTCTTCTGTGACATTTCCAAAAGCGGCTTTCCAAAAACCTGTTGCAGCTTCAGGAAACGACTGTCCACCCTCATTTATGATATCTTTTTACAAAGCAAACCATGCAAAAGGCAAAGACCTGTGCTTTGTTGCCACAGGAGTAAAGTCCCAGCTCAGCTGAACAGGGCGATGTTCTATGTATAGCTTATAGTCACTGCATAGTTTCAGATAACTGGAAGGAAAACTTCAACATCATTTATGCACAGTCCGCCTTTCACTCCTAACATTAACTCTTCTAATACTAACTTCCCAACAGATAATACTTTTACGTTAATAGTGTTCAAAAAGTCTAGTTATTTTCCTGTGAGGCATCAAGGAAATTACTCAAATGTTAAATACCTCAGCTGTTGAGCAATTCCTGAATGAGCGAATACAGGGAAGAGCAGTATGTGTGCGGGCTATAACTGGACACACACACACACACACACACACACACACACTAGTACACAGAGTAATTCTGTGTTTCCCCACCCCTTTGAAACAGTATTTGACCATTCAGACTTTGAGCCTATTCCACTATTTAATTAGGTCATGGCTGATCTGTAACTCAGTACTATTTACTGGCGTTTACAATAAAATCCTTCAACTCCATCGATTGTAAGGAAATTTACTATTTGTGTGGCAGGGGAGTGATGGGTCAGTTGGGGGGGCAGAGGGAGGTTGTTGGGTGGGGAGGATGTAGGAGGAAAACATATGTCAGCTGCTGTTAGCACTAATGTTGTTTCAAAGCCTGCCTTTTTTGCAGTAGTTCCTAATTGAAAAGTGGCTATGCGTGTGTAGATGTGCACATGTGTACATGTATGCATACGTGTGTGTGCATGCATCAGGATATGGGTGTGTGCATGAGTGAGAGTATATGTATGCTCACATGACAGTATTTATGTGTACGTTTGTGTGTGTGCATGCATATGTATGTGTGTGTTTGTGTGTGAGTGTATTTGTATGTGTGTCTGTGTGTGCATCTATGCATGTGTATGTATGTGCGTGTGTCTGTGTGATGGGGTGGAGAGTCGTTTGTACATTGGGAGGATAAGTTTGGATTCCTGGCTGTGACATAAGACTTCTATGAAATCTTCTGGCTGCTAAGGAATGGAAATTGATTGGAAAAAAAATATACAAAGATCCAAGATAGAAATATGAGTGTGTGTGTTTGCGCATGCACATGCATGCATGTGTCTGTGCATGTGTGTGTGCAAACATTGTGTGTGCGCATGTGTACATGTACATGTGTGAATGTGTGTGCGAGCATGTGTGTGCATGCATGTGTATGTGCGTAAGCATGTATGTATGCATGCATGTGTATGTGTCCATATGTACATGTGGGTGTGTGCACTTGTGTGTGTATGTGAGCATGTGTATGTCCATGTATGTATATGTGAGTGTGTGCGCGTGCATGTGTGTGTGTGTGTTTCACATTTGGAGCCTATGAACCACACTAAGGAAGTTGTGTACAGGTTTAACCTTTTGATAATGCCTGCATCCATCCAACCTGGATGGAGTAAATCTGCTGTTGGAAGGTGACTTGACCAAATTCAGTGCAATGAAAAGGAGTTGAATTCGAGCTGAGGAACACAGAGATTTGAAGGACTTTGTGACTGAGCCTGATGCCATATTTACTGAGGGAGGCCTGCCAGTAAATTCATGAGATGGATCTTTGTTGTATTTGAAGTGAAATGTATAATGCTCTGAATATGTGCTCATCTCAAATACTGATCGTTCATACTCCAGCTGGAAACAGGAATTGGACTTTTAAAAGGGAAGTTCTTTTTAAGAAAGACCAAAGTGCTTCCAACTTAATATCATAATGACTGGCACTAATTTACGTTACTGTCAATCTCACATCCCAATCCTACAGAGAGTGCAAAACTCACCGGGGACAAAGATTCCTCCACCAGGGACTGTGAAAGACCTTCCTTCTTGCCTCATTGACAGGATGGTGATGAATAACGTCTGCAGTATTCAACAGCTGAAGACAAACCATTCAAAGGTAAATTGTTGGATCAAAATACTTTGATTGTTAAGATGGTTTTACAGGCAAGCTCATCTAGTTAAAATTGAAATCTATCATTATGATTGAATGACTGGCAGTAGCAGAGAGATTGCGTGAGCTGTCCAAGAGTTTTATACCGTGGGATTCTCAGCAGAATGGAGCTAGCAGCTGAGCTAAGTGGAGCTCTTATCCCTCTCTCTCTCTGTCTCTCTCTCTCTCGCTTGGAGCTTATTAATTTTACTTTCCCTCAATTCTGCAGTTGGTATTAAACATTAATTTACAGGGTACAGGTTTGGTTGATTGAGCCAGTATTTTTGTCCATCTCTAACTGTCCTTCACTTCAGAGGACATTTGAGAGTCGTTGCTATGGGTCTGAAGTCCCACATGGGCCAAACCAGGTAAGGATTGCAGATTTCCTTCCCTAAAGGACATTAGTGAATCAGAGAGATTTTGACCGCAATTGAGAGTGGGTGTCATAGACATCATTAGATTTTGAATTTCAGATTTTTGTTTTATTGAATTCAAATTTCATCTTCTGCCATGGTGGGATTTGAACCTTGGTGTTCAGATCTTGCCCTGAGTCTCTGGGGTACTCGTCCAGTGACAATGCCACTGCCTCCCTTTATTTCTTCAGCCAGAGAGTGGTGAATCTATGGAATTCTTTAATGCAGAAGGCTGTAGAGGCCAGGTCATTGAATGTCTTTAAGATAAGAATAGTTAGGTTCTTGATTAATAAGGGGATGAGGGTTTACAGGGATAAGACAGGGGAATGGAGGTGAGAAAAATATCAGCCATGATTGAATGGCGGAGCACATTTGATGGGCAGAGAGGCCTAATTCTGTTCCTAAGTCTTATGATTTTATGGCCTTAACTTATGTAAACAAACATTGTGAAATTAATGATAAAGATCAGAGTTGGAACTCTCAATCAACCAATATTTCCTCCACGATGCATTCCTCAAAACCTTCAATTAACAAACATCTGCCAACCTCAGGTTTAAAGTTAACCAGTGGTTTAGCATTAACATTTATGGACAAATATTCCAAACTTCTGCCATCTTTTATAAATTGAAGTGTTCCCTAGTTTCACTTCTTAATGAGTTGGCTCTGATTTCTCGACGGTACAGAGGCACAATGGTCGGGACCGCTGCCTCACAATGCCAGGAACCTGGGTTCGATTCCTGGTTTGGGTCACTGCTTGTGTGGAGTTTGGACGTTCTCCCTTTATCTGCACAGATTTCCTCCAGGTGCTCTGGTTTGCTCTCACACTCCAAAGGTATGAAGGTTAAGTTGATTGGTCATGCTAAGTTGACCATTATTGTTAGGGGATTAGCAGGGTAAATAGATGGGGTTACGGGGTTAAGATCTGGGTGGAATTGCTATCAATGCAAATTCGATGGCAAAGTAGTCTCTTTCCGCACTGTCAGGATTCTTTGATCCTAGACAATGCTCCCTAATCTTCTACTCAAAAAGCAGCAGAAATAGTTTTCTACCAGCTACCATACTTCTCCCACTTAAAGTCAGCCTTGGAATCTTTTAAGCAATTTTTTAAATTCATTCATGAACCATGAACATTGGTAGCTGGCATTTATTGCCCGTCCTGAGATGCCAAGGGCAGTTGAGACTAAACCACATTGCTGTAGCACTGGAGTCACATGTAGGCCAGACCAGGTAAGGATGGCAGATTTCCTTCCCTAAAGGACATTAGTGAACCAGATGGGTTTTTCTAACAATCAACAATAGTTGCATGGTCATCAGTAGATTCTTAATTCCAGATTTGTTTTATCGAATTCAGTTTCCTCAGAAAAGCAGTCAGTGTAATTAAGGACCCCACACACTCTGGACATTCTCTCTTCCACCTTCTTCCATTGGAAACAAGGTACAAAAGTCTGAGGTCACTTACCAATTGACTCAAGAGCAGCTTCTTCCCTGCTGCCATCATATTTTAGAATGGAGCTACCCCATATTAAACTGATCTTTTCCTACAGCCCAGCTATTATTGTAACACTATATTCTGCACTCTCTTCTTTCCTTCTCTATGAATGGTATGTTTTGTCTGTATAGTGCACAACAAACAATACCTTTCACTGCAAAACTAATATATGTGACAATAATAAATCAAAACCATCTGCTGTGGATGGATTTGGACCTGATTCCCAGTTTATTAGTTGAGTTTCTGGATTAATAATCTAGTGATGTTAGCACAAATTGCCTCTCCTACTGGTTTGTATAATCTTCCTTTGTAAGTAAACCCTTTCTGTCCAGGTAGCTTTTAGGTAAATTAACACTGCACTCCTTCCATTACCAGTGTATCCTCCCCAACAAGTGGGACCCAGAACTGCTCACAGTACCTCCCAGATGTATCCTAACCAGGAATCCATTGCAATCTCTGCCTGGATGTGACTAAAGCTGCCAAGAACTTATTGAGGACAAAATGCGACAACAACGAAAAAAAACTTCAGTTGTTCTAGTCCCTGAGAGGTGTCATCGGAGAAGACTTGGCTCAGTTCCCACTCTCTCTGTGCTGTGAGTGGTGGGTAAGGTGATATTGATGATACCTGGACCACTGCAGGGGAACAGACCCCACGGGCACAGCAAACTCATGTACAGATGGCAGGCTCTGAGTTGCAAAACCAGGAAATGGGAGGCGTGGAGGAAAGTGGGTCAGGAATTAAAAAAAAAAACAAACCCCAAAGCTCTGCAGCTGACACCAAGAGCCAGAACTATCTCTGCTCTCTGAAGACAAATATCCTGCGGTTGATTATTCTGTTGCAGAATCTGTGCCAAAGTGCTTAGTAAAAGCATGGATCGAGGTTTATTTTTTGAAAGTGTTCGCCGCAGATTCAGGTCATTGGCCTAGAATATTGACCTCGATTTGAGCACCCTGCAAGTTGAATGGGTTTTGAATTGGAAAAATTAATTCTCTTTCCCTTTCTCCGCAGATGTTGTGTTACCTGCTCACTGTTCCCGACATTTTGCTGCTTGCGTTTCAGATCTCCAGCATCTGCAGGCATTGTGTTCATGTTCAAGTTCACGGGATCATAGAATCCTGCAATATGGAGGGAGGCCATTCACCCATGGGGTCTGTAGTGACCACAAACCCCTCCCAGATCCTATTCCCGTTACCCTACATATTTACCATGCTAACCCCTGAGTCAAGAGTCAATTTACCACGGCCAACCAAGCTAATCTGCATATCTTCCCGACTATAGGAGTAAACCCACACCGATCCTATCACCATAACCCCATGCATTTACCTTGGCAAGGCCCCCTGCCATAAGGGGCAATTTAGCATGGCCAATCCAGCTAATCTGCACATTTTTGGACTGGATAGTTATGTTATGGGCATTGGACAAAGTTATGGATATTCTATCAAATTTGAATGTCCCTCACTTTGATTAACTTGTCCCTTATTGTCTGCAAAGTGTGAAGTTGAGTACTCTCTTTCCTGAAATGAAATAGAATCCTTACTGTGCAAAAGGAGGTCATTCAGCCCATCAAGTCTGCACCAACAACCAGGCCCTATCCCTGTAATCCTGCGCATTTATCCCGCTAATCCCCTGATACCAAGGGACACATTAGCCTGGCCAATCCACCTAATCTGCACATCTTTGGAGTGTGAGAAGAAATTGGGGCATCTGAAGGAAACCCACGTAGACACAAGGAGAACATGTAACCTGTGGCTGGAATTGAACTTGGGTCTCTGGCGCTGTGAGGCAGTGCTGCTAACTGCTGTCCCACTCATAATTGGATTGTGGATTGAAGGTCAAATGAAGCTTTGAAGGCTGAGATTGATGAATTTTTGCTGGGGAAGTGTTATTAAGGGACCTGGAGCTAAAGAGGGTAAACACCATTATGGCACTGACCAATTATATTGTAATTGCATGGCACAACAGTCCCAAAGGGCTGAATAGTTTCCTTTAGTTCTTACATTCCTTTTTTATTTTTAAATTGCACTGAAAAATCTAAGTATTTTAGTCTTAAATTTTATAACCAGTCGCAAAACACATCAACCTAAAATAAATCATTTTAAAGTGTGTGGTGGAGATCTGAAGATAATCACATATGTAAGACATTTTACTGTTTATATAATGTTTTATTTTAAAAAAATCTATATAGAATCAGATAATCACTGGAGTGCAGAACAGGCCATTTGGCCCATCAAGTTTGTACCAACTTTCTAACAGAGCATCTTACCCAGGGTCTCTTCCCTGTCTTATCCATATAATCCCACACATTTATCATGGCCAATCCACCCAACCTGCACATCTTTGGACTGTGGAGGACATTGGAATACCTGAAGGAAACCCACGCAGACACGGGAAGAATGTGCAGATTGCACATAGACAGTCACCCGAGGCTGCAATCGAACCAGGGTCCCTGGCGCTGAGGCAGCAGTGTTAACAACTGGGTGCCATGTTTGCATTTATCATCAGCATTTCTCACCATTTCAGGATATCCCATTCACCTGTTGTTGGAAGTGTGGCTGAACATGTGAGCATAGGAAGATCCTGCAAAGGCCAAAAGATCTGATAATCTGTTTTTGCGATGTTATTGTCCAAAAATAGTGATATTTAGAGTTCCTCCTCTGCAGCTGCAGCTCTGGATCTTACACACAGACACACACACACACACAGGGTGGACAGAATCTCAATTTCATTCGAGAAACTGTCCCTCCAACAGTACAACACTCTTTCCATTCTGCACAGATGTGTTAACTTGAAGCAGGTCTAAACTCCTGGGATAGGCCCACAAACCCCTATAGGTCAGACAGTTAAGTTTAAAGTTTATTTATTAGTGTCACAAATAGACTTAACACTGCAATTATGGAATCCCGCCATATGGAGACCATTTGGCAGATCAATTCTGCGCCAACCAACCATGCCCTAATCCCACAGCCTTGCATATTTACCCTACTAATCCCTTGACGCCAGGGTCAATCTACCTAACGAGAATATCTTTGGACTGTGAGAAGAAACCAGAGCATCAAGAGGAAACCCACGCGGTCATGGGGAGGACGTGCAGACTGCACACAGGCAGTGACCCAAGCCAGGAATCGAACCCCAGTCCGAGGCCGCAGAGCTAACTACTGTGCCAGCGTGCCACCCCAAGCCGGGAATCAAATCCAGGTACCTGACGCTGTAAGGCTGCAGTGCCAACCACTCATCAGCCACAGCTGACACTTCACCCCAGAAGCAAAGCTTCTGTAATTAACAAGCAGCACCTCCACAACGTTTAGGTTGCAGCCTCGAAGTTGCTCCCATGGTTCCATTATATCGACAATACGCATAGCTTGACTCTCTCAGTGTCTTTGAATTAGTTATTCAATTATTCACATCAGTGTTTCGGAAACTCAAGGGAAGGTGTGCCTGGAAGGGATAGAGTAAAGAATAGTAATTCATAGTGCGATAATTCTGACTTATTTATCAACCAACTGCCCTTGTGGATCACAACTTATGAACAAAGCATGTTTGACACAGTAATTGCATGGATAAGCAGTGCTCCATTAGCAGTAAACACTGCATCCCCTTTGGTGGTGAGATGTGGGTTCCACCCATATGCAATTATCCTTGGGTATTTGGTGACCGGATGGCATAGTGGTTAGCACTGCTGCCTCACAGCGCCAGGGACCCACATTTGATTCCTGACCTGGAACATTATCTGTGTGGAGTTTACACATTCTCCCTATGTCTGCATGGGTTTCCTCCCACAGACTCAAAGACATGCTGGTTAGGTGTACTGGTCATGCTAAATTCTCCCTCATTGTGCCCGAACAGGTACCGGAGCGTGGCGATGAGGGGATTTTCACAGTAACTTCATTGCAGTGTTAATATAAGCCTACTTGTGACACTAATAAATAAACTTTGATACTGAATCCATTTCTTACCCACATCGTGGTGGATGCGTAAATTCACGGAATGAGAGAGCATAAGCAGCTATATTGGTAAAGGTAGATAAAGGGGTCTTATGGGCCTGTGCCTTAAAGAGGAGTTGAACCTTTTCCATTAAAAATTAATAAGCCTTACATTTGATTGAAGCCTCCTTCGCCAATCACGGCAATTCTAATGCAAGTAACCCAGCTGCGTTTGGGAAGATGTGGTCTATATTTCAGAACGCCTCCCCATTTCGTTAGACAGGTTTTACCGTCAGACTTTTCTACTTTCTTTTTGGGTGCATTATGACAGAGTGGTTAGCACTGCTATCTCACAGCACCAGGGACTTGGGTTCAGTTCCAGCCTTGGGTCACTCTCTGTGTGGAGTTTGCAAGTTGCATGGTAGCAAAATTTTCCACAAATACTTAGGTAGTAAAAGTTGCTTCCTCAGAGGGAACTCTTCGAAAATGCAGATACGAAATTGCAACAAAACTTACAAATCAAAGAAAGAGTTTAATAAAGAAATATCATTACTCTAAGCTTGAGGCCGTGCCCGGGGTCACTCCAAGCTCCTTACAATTCTACATAGTTCCTTATTTATAGTGTATCAGCTGGTCAGCTGACTATTACGTCACTCTGTAATTGGTTCCATGGTTTACTGGGTCAGCTGACACTTACATCTTGTTTCCATTGAACACGTAACAACCAATACAAAGTTGTTTTTTTCCAGGTGAAAGGAAGGTCCAGTGATTCTTTGCTGTATTGCCTCTAATTTCTTTTCAATCCAGATGGTAAACATTCAGCCTATTTTAGGATTGGTGGTGTTGTAACCAGGATACAATCATAGAAACCTTGTAGTTCAGAAGCAGGCTGTTCGGCCCATCAAGTCTGTACCAACAAGAACCCAAACTAGGTCTTATCCTCGCATATTTACCACCCTAATCCCTCCAATCTGTGCATTCCATTCAATAAGGGGCAACTGAGCATGGCCAATGCACCTAACACGTACATCTCTGGAGGAAACCAGAACACCTGGAGGAAACCCAAGCAGACACTGGGAGAATGTGCAGACTCCACACAGACAGTGATCCAAGGCCAGAATTAAACTTGGGTCCCTGGCACTGTGAGGCAGCAATGCTAACCATGCTGCTGATATAAATAATGAGGGAATCATTTGGACAATTTGGCAGTGTTGCAAATTTCAAACTCCTTGATTTCAGAAGCTCAGTGGCTTGGAAATGAAAACGGAAAAGAGATTGAGTGGGTTAGGATTGGATTTGCTAGAGTTCAGAAGAATGAAGGGGAGCCTCATGGAAACCTATAAAATTCTAACAGGATTAGACAGGACAGATGCAGAAAGGATGCTCCCAAAGGTAGCAGTGTCCAGAACCAGAGGTCATAGTCTGAGGAGACAGATTTAGGACAGAGATGAGGAGACATTTCTTCACGCAGAGAGTGGGCAGCCTGTGGGATTCATTACCACAGAAAGTAGTTGAGGCCAAAACATTGAATGTTTTTAAGGAACAATTAGATAGAGCACTTGGGGTGATGGGTATTAAAGGATATGGGGAAAAAGCGGGAAGAGGCTATTGAGTTGGATGATAAGCCATGACCAGAATGAATGGTGGAGTAGGGCTTCTATTTCCCACGTTTCTATGAAACAGCCAGAAAGACAGAGCAAAAGTAAATAGAGGTTCAAGTTAAAAGTTTGCATGAGCTTTCAAAACCTCATCTAGAAATGATTGCACGTAACTCAAAAACAGCAAATGGCTAACCATAGTTGGCAGTAATTTTCAAAATCCATTAAGATCTTGGAATGTTGGCAAGTCTGGCATTTATTGTCAAAAATCAAATTCTGTGAATGTTAGAATCTGAATCCACTTTTTACTTTGTTGTTGTCTTTATTTTCTTTTTCCCCCTCCCTCACACTTTCCCCCAATTTTATTCCCCCTTCCTTACCTTTTCTTGCCTTTGCTTCCCCTTTCCCCCATTTTCTCCATTTTATCTCTCTCGTTTCATCTTCATATGTCACAGTTTACCCTCTGATTTCAGCTTCTCTGCCGTTTGGCCTTTCACATCCTTTATTCTCTCCATGGGCTGCCATTAGCAGCCTTTCCCCTCGTTTTTGTGTCTATGAGTCACTCTTTCATTCCCTCACCCTGCAGTTTAAATCTTTCACTTTCTAAGCCTTTTAGCTTTGACAAATGGTTATCTGGACTCAAGACATCAGCGTTTTTCTCTCCTTACAAATGCTGCCGGGCCCGCTGAGATTTTCCAGCATTCTCTCTTTTGGCATTTATGGTCCATCCTATGTTGCCCTTGAGAAGTTAAAGTCAAACCTCTTCCTGTACAAAGTGCTGGCTGCTCTGCACAGTTACTCTCTCCTCTCTCTAGCACACATCATTATGTAGATATATTCTAATAGCAGCACTTTATATGAGAAGCACTCCTTCATGAGCAATTCTTATGATTTAAAAGACCCTAAATTAAGTAAACTTGGATAGTTTTAATCCAACGCAGAACAGTAAAAATAGATCGGTGTATGTGTGTGTATATATAATTCAGAGTCAGATGAGGCACTGGACTGCTTGTGCTGTGTTCTGCATTCCAACCCCTGTGGCACCACTGATGAAATGGAGGGAATGTCAAGGGCAGAATTTCCCTGATCCGCTGGCCACAGGAATTGTAGTGGACTGGATACATAAAAATGTAGAAGATAGGAGGAGGCTATTCGGCCCATCGAGCCTGCTCCATCATTCACCATGATCATGGCTGATAGTCCAACTAAATAGCCTAATCCTGCTTTTTCCCCATAACCTTTGATCCCATTTCACTCCAGGTGCTATATCCCAGCCACCTCTTGAATACATTCAATGTTTTGGCATCAACTACTTCCTGTGGGAATGAATTCCACAGGCTCACCATTCTTTAGTGAAGAAATGTCTCCTCATCTCCATCCTAAATAGTCAACCCCGAATCCTTAGGCTGTGATCCTTGTTTCTGGACTCCCCCATCATTGGGAACATCCTCCCTGCATCTACTCTGTCTAGTGCTGTTAAAATTTTATAAGTCTCTATGAGATCCCCCCTCATTCATCTGAATGCCAGCGAAAACAATCCTAACCTAGTCAATCTTTCCCTACACATCAATCCTGCTATCCCCGGAATCAGCCTGATAAACCTTTGTTGCAATCCCTCAAGGGCAAGAGTGTCTTTCCTCAGAAAAGGTGGCCAAAACTGCACACAATATTCTGGGACCATGTAAAGGTCCTTTGACCTCAGGTGGGATTTTCCTCCTTTGGGATAAGCAGGGCCAGAAAATCCCACCTCAGGAATTCTGACTGCACTAGTGATTATAAATCACTTGCTTCATTTGTTGTGATCTAGGCTGAATAGGATTGCAAGTCCTTCCATTGACAGCTATGCCGCAGTTGGGCGTTCTTACTGTGAAGTCAGATGGTTGTAAGTTCAAGTTCCACTCCAGAGAGTTAAGCACAAAATCTAGGTTGACGCTCCAGTGCAGTACAGAAGCAGTGCTGCCTTGCCAGAGATGCATCATTCCAGTGAGATGTTAGAATGAGAACCCAGCAGCACATTCAGATCCCATGGCATGAGTTTGAAACTGAATAGGGGAGTTATCCCCTCTGTTCTATAATCAGCCCTCTACCACCAAAACAATTCATTGGTTGTTGTTTATGGGAGCTTGCTGTGCACAAATTGGTTGCTGAGACACCTACATTGAAACAGTAAATGCATTTTCAGATGAGGTCATCAAAGATGCAATGCAAATGCAAGTCTTTCTCTACCGCTGTTTTGCAGTGTCACACAGCAAGGCTTATCTACACTGCAGGGGAAGCAGTGGCTTAGAGGTATTGTCACTAGACTTATAATCCAGAGACCCTGGGTAATACTTTGGGGCCTGGGTTCGAATCCCACCATGGCAGATGGTGAAAGTTGAATGCAATAACGCTCTGGAATTAAAAGCCTAATGATGATCATGAAACCATTGTTGTAAAAACCCATCTTTTTCACTGATGTCCTTTAGGAAAGGAAATCTGCTGTCTTTGCCTGCTCTGGCCTACACGTGACTCCACCGCCACAGTAATGTGGTTGACTCTGAAATGCCCTCAGGAATGGGCAATAAATGCTTGGCCCAGCCAGCGATGCCCACATCCCGGGAATGAATAAAAATAAAAAGAAGCATTTAATATGATACATCACCAATGATGCACAGACGAGAGCTTGGATTGCAAATACTAGTTAACAACATTCCTGGAGGGATCTGTGTTAGGACCCCAATTGTTCACATATATTAATGATTTGGAAAAGGGAACTGAATGTATTATATTCAAATTTGCAGATGATCCAAAGTTGGGTGGGAGGGTGAGTTGTGAGGAGGATGCAGAGATGCTTCAGCATAATTTAGGCAGACTGAATGTGCGGGCATATGCATGGCAGATGCAGTATAATGTGGATAAATGTGAGGTTATCCACTTCGGTAGCAATAATAGGAAGACAGCTTATTACTTGAATAGATTAAATTGAGAGAGAGGTGGATACTCAGTGAGATATTGGAGTCCTCATTTATCAGTCATTGAAAGTAAGCATGCAGGTACACAGGTAGTAAAGAAGGCAAGTGGTATGTTGACCTTCATAGTAAGAGGATTTGAATATGGGGATAGGTGTTTTGCTGCAATTGTATAGGGTGTTTGTGAAACCACACCTAGAATATTATGCACAGTTTTGGTGTCCTTGCCTGAGGAAGGATGTCCTTGCTATAGAGGGAATGCAGCGGAGGTTTATCAGTTTGATTCCTGGATTGGCAGGTCTGTCATATAAAGAAAGACTGTGTCAGTTTGGATTATATTCGCTGGAGTTTAGAAGAGTGAGAGGGGATCTCATAGAAACTTATAACATTCTAACAGGGTTAGCCAGGGTAGTTTCAGAATGTTCCTGATGGTGAGGGGTCCAGAACTAGGGATAGTTTGAGGATAAGGAATAAACCTTTTAGAACTGAGGTGAAGAGAATTTTGTTCAACCAAAGGGTGCTGATTGTGTGGAATGTATTTGAGGCCAAAATGTTGTCTGATTTCAAGAAAAAATTAGATATAGCTCTTGGGGCTAAAGGGACCAAAGGATAGTGGGGAGAGGCCAGGGAGGAGAGGAGTCAAGATATGGAATTTGATGATCAACCATGATGAGCCATAATCAAATGAATGGCGAAGAAGGCTTGGAAGGGCTGAATGGCCTGCTTCTAGCTTCTCTGTTTCTAGGTGACATCACATGCTTGCCTGACATTAGTAACCTGACAGAACCTTATTGTTAATTGGAAGACTCACTTTGATGAACTCAGGACGTCACACAGTGTTTTACAGTTAAGTATAGCAACTGTTGAAATGCTCAAATGAAGTGGCTATAGAAATAGTGAATGCATTCATTGGAATGTGAATTCTGTAGATCCCAGAAAGTTCCCAGTGGATTGGAAAACTGCAAATGGAACACTTCTATTCAAAAGTCAAGGGAGGCAAGAAGCAGGAAAATATAGGGCAGTGTAGGTCTTACATCTGCCTACATGTCTAACTATAGGTCTAACACCTGTCACTGGAAAAATATTGGAATCCACTATTAGAGGGGTTGTGACAACAGATTTAGAAAATCAGAATGACATCAGGCAGAGTCAACATAGTTTGGTGAAAGGGAAATTGCATTTGAACTATTCATTAGAGTTATTTGAGGATGTAACAAGCAGGGTAGACAAAGGGGAATACATAGATGTAGTGTATCTAGATTTCCTTAAAGCATGGAATCAGGAGCAGCAATAAAATTTATCACACGAGGTAAGAGCTCATGATATTGGAAGTGATATATTAGCACGGATAGAGGATTGACTAACCAACAGGAAGCAGACTTGGGATAAATATGGCATTTTCAGGTTGGCAAATTGTAGCTAGTCACATGGGTTTCAACTATGTACAATCTATATTCATGAAGAAACCAACAGTATTGTAGCCAAAGTTAAAGGTAAAGTCATCATAATCCCAGATGACTAGGAGAAAACTAACTGGTGGCTCACGTTAGGCGATGTTGAGAAGCTTTTCATGGATAACCTTAAATCTAATGACATCCAAAGATTGGAAGAGCAAGCTGTGAGGAGAAAACAGCCTCTGCAAAGGGAAGTAGATGGGATTTAAGTGAGTCAGCTAAAACTTGATAGACGGACATATAATAATTAGGAGCAGATGTAAACCATTCAGCCTTTCGAGACATTTAATAGAATCACAGCTGGTCTGATTGTGGCCTCAATTCCTCTTTCACTTTGCTTTGAACTTCACCAATGTGAGGTTGTCCACTTTGGCAGGAAGAATAAGAAAGCAGAGTATTCAGAAGCGGAGTGAGACTAAAGAATGCTGTGATACAGAAGGATCCGGGTGTCCTTGTGCATGAATCATAGGATATTGATGCACAGATGAATTCACTCTGACCCAAGTTTAAGAGATGAGATCCCCTGACTTCATGTGTTCCAACCGGTAGGAGATGGCGTGTTGTTTCCCCAAGCCAGTGGGAAATGTGTGGGTGGGGGTGCACTGCCGACGAGACTGGAGAATCCCATTGGTGAGACTGACCAGAGAATTCTGCCCAACATCTCAAATCGCTGCGCATCCTTTACCAGCCTCTATCTCTGGATAAGCTGCACAAACTGTAGGATCATGCTATTAACAGCAGTAGAGAAGGCCATTCGGCCCAGGGGATCAGTGCTATCTCTTTACTGCAGCAACATAGAATGAATCCACAGTCTCCCTGTAGCCCTGATTCAAATACTTACCCAACTTGGCACTTAATGCTCTCTCCTCTCCAAAGCAGCAGTTTTGTTGATGCTACACTTCATGTTCCACTAACCTCTCAGAGATCAACATGAATCTCTTGTTATTCAGCTCCAGTTTAGTGCCTTAATTTAAACAATAGGCCAAATACTGCTGGGCATTAAATAAGAACAAGCAGTTTGAGAACAATGAGTCACGTCACCCATTTGTCCAGTTCATTTGCCTAACGCTGGCACAGACTGGCACACAGCTCAGGCATCAGATAAAGAAGCCTAAACTCCTCTTCATTAAAATTAGGCAAATATAGGCAGTGAAAAGTATAAATATTATTGAAAAGGCCCAGTTGCTCCCGCTGAGGCTAAAATGCCACTGTCTTTTAGCATTTCACACTCTGCAATGCTCCTGTAGCTCAGGAAGTACCCCCGAGGCTTGTATGTCCACACATCGTGGAGAGGTCAGGCTATTCCTGACACAGATGTAGAGTTATTTGGGCCTGTGACATATGGTGAACAGCAACTAGCATGATGGTGAGCAGTGACCCCCCCTCCCCTCAGGGAACCTCTACACTTACTCGTTCTAGTAGGGTGGGTTACATAGATATTTAAAGAGCAGGAGCAGACCATTCTGCCCAACTTGTCCATGCCAATGTCTATACATTACGTGAGCCTCTCCTAATCTAATTCATCTGGCTTTTTATTTTATTTCTCCCTAATGTGTCCACCTAGCTTCCCATACCTATGCTATGCGTCTCAACAAGTCCACACTGTTGCAAGTTGCACATTCTAATTACCCTCCTGATGAAGAGCTTTCTTTCTTTTTATTCAGTCCTGGAATGTGGGCATTCTTCGTTAGGCCAGCACTTGTTGTCCATTCCAAATTGCCCCTGAGAAGGTGACTCGCCTTCTTGAACCGCTGCAATCTATATATTGTAGGTACACCCACAGTACTGTTAGGAAGGGGAGTTCCAGGATTTTGACCTCAGCAGCAGTGAAGGAATGGCCAATGTTTTTCCAAGTCAGGACAGTGAGTGGCTTGGAGGGCCTCCATGTGTCTGCTGCTCTTCTAGATGATAGGGATTGTGAGTTTCGAAGTTGCTGATGAAGGAACTTTGGTGAGTTCCTGCAGTGCATCTTGAAGATGGTACACACGGCTGCCACTGTTTGTCAATGATGGAGGATGTTTGTAGATGTGGTGCCAATCAAACTGGCTGCTTTGTCCTGGATGGTGTCAAACTTCTCCAAGCTCACCCATCCAGACAAGTGGAGAATATTCTATTACATTCCTGCCTTGCAAACGATGGTTGGGCTTTGGGGAGTCAGGAGCTGAGATACTTGGTGTAAGATTCTGAGCCTCCAATTTGCTCTTGCGTATTTAAATGGCTAGTCCAGTTCGGTTACTAGTGACCGGTAACTCCCCAGGACGTTGATAGTGTGGGATTCATGGAATCGTACATTGCAGAAGAGGATCTTTGGTCCAACAAGTCTGCACCGATGCATTAGAATTCCCACCGAATCCCATCTGCTAGCATTTGGTCCATAGCCCGGAGTGTTATGATGGACCAAGCGATGGTGATGTTATTGAATGTTAAGGGATGATGGTTAGGTTCTCTCTTACTGGAGATGGTCATTGACTGGCGCTTGTGTGGCATGAGTGTCACTTGTCACTTGTCAACCTAAGACTGTAGAGTACCCAAGTCAGACTACATTTGGACCTGAGCTGCTTCAGTTGTTGAGGATGTGTGAATATGGAGGCTGAAACCAGTCAATAGTTCAGGCCGATGACCTTTCATCAGAATTAAGGATATTAGAAATCGGTGCAGGACTTGACCACCCAGCCCATTGAGCTGATTCTGCCATTCAATAGGATCAGGGCCAATCTTTGGCTTCAACTTTCTCACCCAGTCCCCCTTGCTTCCATGAGAGACTGGAAATCTGTCTATCTCAACAGTATCTTGGGTCACTAACGTGCAATTTAGCATGGCTAACCTGCACATCTTTGGACTAGCTTTTGCAATGTGACCCATTTTGCCACAATTCTTGCATTGATATCCTTGCTCCAGCATTCACTCACTGAATGACCCATTTTAGCACATCTGTGACATGCTTCTTGCTGCTTTGACTTTTTATGGACAGTCCCCAACTTATGGATCTTCAGTCCTGCGCCAAATTGTGAAACCTCTTGAGCGGTCAGTTCTATCAACATTGCAATTTCTACTGTCATCTTTATAGTCAAAACATGTTCATTAAGTAATCTTCTTTGGACAGCCTCATTTTAAAGACAACAAACTAGATGATCTTGAAGCGTATCTTCCAACGACTCACCAAACTCACAATGTTGTGCCAGACTTTTGAAGTTTGCCACAAAGCCAGCAATGCTTTTGCCTTTCCGCTTGACTCCTTCAGTGAAACCTGAGCTGTTCCACGATGATCAGTTACTTTGGAAAGAAGTTGCTCTTCGAGGATCTTTGTCGAGTCATTGTAAGTTTTGGCTCTTGATTTTGCTGGATGAACCAAACTCAGGTGCAAATTGTAGGTTTTACTTCCTATTGTACTGAGAAAAGCTGATTCAAGCACCTCATTTGCAATTTTATTCATTTGTACTTTGTAAGAGGATAAAGACTGCTAATTAACTTTTTTTACTGTCTTCCCAGTATTCCCCTTTTTATAACCAAGATGCATTTTCTTTCGAATGACACCAGCAGTATATTAAATTAGCCCTTCTTTTCAAATATGCCAGATATTGCCTGAAATCTCACCCCTGCCTGGTCAGGAAAAGAAAACTTCTTTTAAAGCCTCTCAGAGAGATTTTTCCTTGCTTTGCCTTCTTGGCACTTCATTGTTGAATCTGCTTGTTGCTTCCCCCAGCCTGAAGTCTCACAATGCTTTTTCCTTCTACCTCGGGATCTTTTCGCAATGTCCTTGTTGAAACAAAATACCAACTTGTCACTAATTTTCTTTTTGTCATATCGAAATTATGTTATTGATTGTGGGGTTTACACAAAAAAACTGTGGTTTGCACGCATAGATTCAAGCTAACAACAACAGATTTATTCGAGGAGATCTTTGCCTGTTTACGAGTACAAGCTCAAAGTAAAATAGCAGCTGTGGCAACACCCTAATGACATCATCATCATCAAATCATGCAATCAGCTCTTAAAACAGTCATGCAACCACTTAAATATATAACAAAGCCATAGAAAAGTTTTGGCACAGAAAGAGCCCACTATGTCTGATCAGCTGCTCCATTTAGCTCCATTCATGGTGAGACTGGAAATCCTTTCTGGATTAAAAAAGCTCAGTGCTAGAAAGTGACTGTATATCCTCCTAATCGAGATATAATTCCTGACAAATCTTCTCAAATAACAAAGTAAATTACAGGATAAA
This sequence comes from Sphyrna mokarran, assembly GCA_024679065.1. Lineage (NCBI taxonomy): Eukaryota > Metazoa > Chordata > Chondrichthyes > Carcharhiniformes > Carcharhinidae > Sphyrna > Sphyrna mokarran. The sequence goes on from JAGIQG010000018.1 coordinate 45,208,363, forward strand.
AGCCAATTGCTCTGGATGCTGGAATCTGAAACCAAAAGAGAAAATGCTGGAAAATCTCAGCAGGCCTGGCAGCATTTGCAAAGAGAGAAAAGAGCTGACATTTTGAGTGGAGATGATTCTTTGTCAAAGCTTTGAAGCCCTATTTTAGGGCCCTCTTTTACCATTTTGATTGTAAGTGCTCGGCAGATTTGAAATTGGGAGTGTTTCAGATTCGAATTTCAAAATTCTCAGGTGCTCCCATACACAGTCTGCCTGAAAAGATATCAGCGATTCTGAATAGCGCTGTGGAAGCCAGTGGGTGGGGCTTAGCACACCCAAAATCCTGCAGCTCTGATCGGTGCTTCCAACTGCGCATGCGCAGAAAAAGATGACAAAATAATGCTTCCTTGCCCGATTCCTCTGGGGTCAGATATTGCCTCCCCCTGGCTCCCACAGACATTGCCCTACCCCGCAACATTACTGACCCTCTTATCCCCATAGCGTCCGCCACCCAGACTGACTGCGGGCCCCTCTCCCCTTCCCTCCACAGGTAGAGTGGTAACGGAACCCCCTTTCCCACTTACTAATCTGATGCAGAGTGGCAGTGAGCCTCCCTTCACTTCACCCACCCCACCACCACCAACTTCAAGAAGAGATTTTTGGTGCTTGCCTCTTCACTAACTGGAGCACCCAAATTGGACCTTTGTGGACCGTGTGCGTTTCGCACTGATTCCAGATAGGTGACCACGTTGGTAAAGGAGGAAGAGCCAGTAAGGTTGGCTGTGTAGCCTATTAAGTCAATTTAAATGCATGCAAATACATTATGGCCATTTTTGGGCCTTGGTAAAAGGGGAACTGGCAGGGAGGCAGGCGCAGTTTGCGCTATTCACTTCACGCCCGATTTTACCAAGTTGAGCATTACTTGATGGTAAAATTTGGCCCATTGACTCTGCAAAGGAATATTCCACTCAGGCCCACCTCACCCATTCACCGAAATCCAGGTATTTACCATGGCTAATCCATCTAACCTGCACATCTGTGGATACTAAGGGACAAGCTATCATGGCCAATTCACCTAACCCACACATCTTTGTACTGTGGGAAGAAACCAGAACATCCAGAGGCAACCCACACAGACATGGGGAAAACATGCAGACTGTATGCGAACAGGTGCAGGCCAGAATCCAACCTGTGTCCCTGGTGCTGTGAACTCCAATCCCTTTGCAATAAAAGGATTGAAATCCACTTGAACTCCAATCCCTTTGCAATATAGATCAACATCCAATTTGCCGTTCCCATCACTTGCTGAGTCTGAGGGCTAACTTACTCTAGTAGAATGGTGCAGAATCGATTGGCTGAATGGCTCTCTGATTATTCACGTGCCCTATGTGCACTTAAAATTGGAGGACAAATTGGAAGATGGTTGATGAGCAAGAACAGCAAAAGGAAAGGGGAACGAACAAAAATGACCAAGTTCAAAGAAAAAAATCCCGTTGGAGAGAAGAACTAAGCTTCTTCTTGGTGGATGCTATTTGTTGAGGAATGACAGTGAATTAAACATTGAAACAAAAGCAATGTATTGCATATTTCCACTGCCAGAAAGTGACTGTTCATTCTCTTAATAGAGATATACTTCCCGATCGTACTTCTGCTCATACTGCCAATTCTAAAATGAATGCCTATTTAGAGCACAAATAGAGATGAAAAGCTTCTCATAAATAACTTCAACAAAAGGGTTGGTGTGACTCGAGAACAAGTGTTCCCATTTTGTATTTGAGTAGCTTTTTTTTACTCTAATTGGCAGGAGCAACTCCACTCATCAATTATTTAGATTAGTTTGGCGATAAATGATTGATTGGATCTAATTTGGGAACAAATCCTCAAGCATCCGGTAGCAATATCGGGAATGTGTTCAGTTCCTACACTTGGCTTAACGAAACAAATGCGGAAGTTGTGAGACTTGATTAATTGGCTTGAAGCAGAGAAGTAACACAGATAGAATTATCAATCCCCTGTGAACAAGCATCAATTTCCCATCCATGGGCTTTGTCCCTTTCTATCTCTGTAACCTCTGCCAGCCCAACAGCATCCAAGGATTGTGAGGGACCTCAGCACGCCTCCACTTCTGGCACTTTGCACAATCCCTACTTCCTTTGTCTACCCACCATTGGCAGTTGTGCCTTTCCCAAAGTTCTGGAATTCTCTCCCGACACTCCTTTCTCTTTTAAGATGTTCCTCGCAACCTTTGATCAAGCTTTCTGTCACCTCCCACATGCAGGATGGCACGGTGGTTAGCACTGCTGTCTCACCGTGCCAGGGAACTGGGTTCGATTCCCGGCTTGGGTCATTGTGTGGATCTGCACGTTCTCCCAGTGTCTGCTTGGGTTTCCTCTGGGTGCGCCAGTTTCCTCCCACAATCTGAAAGATGGGATGTTAGACGCATCTGCCATGGTGAATTCTCCCTTGGTGTATCCAAACAGGTGCCAGAGTGCGGTGACTAGGGGATTTTCACAGTAACTTCATTAATACAAGCCTACTTTTGAAACTAATAAATGAACATTAGATTGAAGGTTGAGGGGCGTTGGTTTTGGTGAGGAGGGGTGTCCAATATTGAAAGGGGTTGTGGGGGACTGGTGTAAAGGAGGCTCCTACATTGACTGAGAGTACTCTGAAGTGTTACACTGGGGGCTGGGGGCTAAGGAAAAAGGGTAGTGATGTCTCTATGAACTGAAGGAAGTGGTAGGGCAGGAATGGCTTGACTGTTATAATCCTATAATTAAAAGAATTCGACAATCGGATGCAGTATCAAGATGATTTTAACCCAACACCCCTGTGTGTGAGAGTATCCACAGGATCAAGCACAATGGATGGCTTTACCTTGCTCAATGTTTTTCTTCAATGGAAAGGAATCATTGGCAGAGATAAAACTAGCATTACATTTTTAAGTTTCCTGATGGGTTGATTTGGTTAAAATTACCCCCCGGATACAATTGCATCAGAGTTTTAAAGTTTATTTATTAGTGTCAGAAGTAGGCTTACATTAATACTACAATGAAGTTACTGTGAAAATCCCCTTGATGCTACATTCTGGTACCTGTTTGGGTACACTGAGGGAGAATTTAGCACGGCCAATGCACCTAACCAGTGTGCCTTTTGGACTATGGGAGGAAACTGGATAACCCCCAGGAAACCCATGTGGACACAGGGAGAACATGCAGATTCTGCACAAAAGTTACCAATGCCAGGAATTGAACCTGGGTCTCTGGCACTACGAGGCAGCAGTGCTAACCACTGTGCCACCCTCTATTATTTCCCCACAGTAGTTGAAGCAGTCAACAACATTTTATTGCTATGCTTACAAATGTTGCAATAATTGCAGGTTATATTCTGAGCTGTCTGTGCGCCTCTGAGTTCTCACACATACCACAGCCCTCAACTCTAAATGATAAGCTTTTGTTTGGTTTTGCCATCACTCATTTCTCAGGCTTGCTTGGAGAGAGGTATCCTGAACTGAGGTGACACTTGAACCTTTCCTGATGAAATTAGGAAAGGTAGAGAGTTAAAGGAGCTGACACAGAGATGATGGAATCTGTCAGCCGGAAGGAAGAGCTAAGATCAAAGTGAGAATGGATATGAGGCTCCTCACTGGTTCCCACAAATGTACAACATGATCCCCATGTTTCACAGCAACCCCGAGGAAGCTCTTTAATATAATACAAAGTATTTGTTTCGATCAGCTTGAGGGATGAGAGAGCTGTTTTCCCTTTGCGACAACACTGAGATGAGATGTTAGACAGATTTACTGGTATGAGTTTCTCCAAGGCACTTTCATAAAAACCTTGCAATTCACTAGGCCCGTGAGCCTGTCAATAGTTTTCTTCAGCAGCTGAGGTACCCCGATCGACTGAAGGCCTGAATTGGGATTTGCAGAACGTAATTTTGAATGTATTCAAGAAGCAGCTGGATATAGCATTTGGGGCAAATGGGATGAAAGGTTATGGGGAGAAAGCAGGATTAGGCTATTGAGTTGGTCGATCAGTCATGATCGTAATGAATGGCGGAGCAGGCTCAAAGGACCGAATTACCCCTCTTATCTTCTATGTATGTTTCTAAGTTATTTATTTATTTTATTAGTGTCACAATTAGGCTTATGTTAACACTGCAATGAAGTTACTGTGAATCCCCCTAGTTGTCACACTCCAGTGTCTGTTCCGTTACACCAAAGGAGAATTTAGCTTGGCCAATGCACCTAACCAGCACGTCTTTCAGACTGTGGAAGGAAACTGGAGCACCCCGGAGGAAACCCACGCAGACATGGGGAAAATGTGCAAACTCCGCACAGATAGCCTCTCAAGCTGGGAATTGAACCCAGGTCCCTGGCGCTGTGAGGCAGCAGTGCTACCCTATATAATAGTAAGGATAGTAGGCCATTCAGCCCCTCCAGTCATATAATAAAAATTGTGGCTGATCTTCAACTTTGACCCCACTGCCCCTCCCTTCCCCTGTATTCTGAGATGCTATCAGTGTCCAAGAATACATTGTCTCACTCTTGGATCCTCTGAACAGCTGAATTTCCACAGCCCTCTGAGGCACAGAATTCCTCAGATTTATCTAAAAACCTTCTACTCACTTCAGTCCTCAATGATTGACTCATATCCGAAGATAATGATCCCTGACTCTGGCCTCTGCAATCATGCAGAATGCACAACATCTACCCTATATCTGATTACATTGAGCAACAGCTAACAGGACCAGACAGGGTAGATGCAGGGAGGATGTACCCAAGGGTGGGGGAGTCAGAACCAGAGGGTCACAGTCTGAGGATTCAGGGTAGATCGTTGAGGACGGGGAGATGAGGTGACACTTCTTCACTCAAACAGTGGTGAGCTTGTGGAATTCATGACCACAGGAAGTAATTGATGCCAAAACATTGAATGTTTTCAAGAGATGGCTGGATATAGCACTTGGGGCGAATGGGATCAACGGTTACAGGGAGAAAGCAGGATTATGCTATTGAGTTGGATGATCAGCCATGATTGTGATGAATGGTGGAGCAGGCGAAGGACAAAATGGCCTCCTCCTGCTCCTATCTTCTTTGTTTCTAAGTTTAACAACCTAAAATTTAATTCTGACTGCTTCTATCTTTGTATTAGAAACCATGCCAATTTTCACACATGCAAATTGTATGTACGCCAAGAAAGAATGGAAAATATAGATCAGAATAAGGTGTAAGTAGATGTTCTGGCGCAAAGTAATATGACAAGGAAGCCTTAAGTTACAATGGTGATTATTGAGCAATGATTATTACTACATACAGACAGGATGAGGGCAGATACAAGCTTAGTCCCATCCACATCAGGGCTCAAACTGCAAGTTCCATCTATCCAGATCTGTGCCCTGATACTCGCTAGGCTAAGGTTCATACGCGCCATTCCTTTAGGTCCCAAGGGGGTCATATGATTCACGAGCAATTGTCCCTTAAAGAGGCCATGCGATCACAGCAGATATAGTTAGGACCAGATTTAGAACTTATCTGTTCAATAGAAGTGTTTGGTTCGGATAGTTAGAGGAACATTCTCTCCTCCGATGGAGAAATCCAGAATATTTGAACACAACACCTGGGATTCTCCTGTTGCACTGCGCTGCTCAAGTAGCACAGTAGGCCGGGAGATCTCTGCGGGGCTACTGTAGTGGGACTCATGACCTGCATCCAGTTAATCATGAACCTTCCAGGCAATATTTTCCATGCAATCAGCCCTGCACTGGAATTTGAAGTGGGGCTGCTTATCACATGGAAATAGTCATTTCCATGTGCTTAGTGAGTGTGGGATAGTAGTCTCTAGGCCCGCTAACATCTTCTCCCTCGAGCGTTCCCATTGATTGGGGGTGATTCCAGACCCACAGCATAAGGAGAGGTATCTGCTGTAGAGGGGCGGGGGCTCAGGCTGGACTGGAGATTTGGGATAGCTCAGGATTGGGGATGGTTTGGGAGGCCAGCAATTGGGGGGGGGGGGTGGATGCCAGTGTGCATGAGTCAATCTCTCCATTGGCAGATTGGCACAGTGGCTCGGTCAGTGTGCTGAAGGTGGCTCCCCCAATGGGAAGAGTTCCTCTCCCCTCATCAAACACCAGGGAATCTAGAGGATTTGACCAGAATTCAACCCCATCAAATCATCAGAAACAATAAACAATGGTGTTTTCTTCTGTAAATGTCTCTCGAGCTTTGCAACTTGCAGGAATCAAATCATCATTCCCTGTAATTTATTACCTCAGCCAATTTATTTCACTTTATTTAAATATTGGGTGCACGGTGGTACAGTGGTTTGTACTGCTGCCTCACAACTCCAAGGACCTGGGTTCAATTCCTGGCTTGGGTCACTGTCTATGTGGAGCTTGCACATTGTCCCCATGTCTGCATGGGTTTCCTCCGGGTGCTCCGGTTTCCTCCCACATTCTGAAAGATGTGCTGGTTAGGTGCTTTGACCCGAACAGGTGCCGGAGTGTGGCGACTAAGAGAATTTCAGAGTAACTTCATTGCAGTATTAATGTAAGTCTTACTTGTGACTAATAAATAAACTTTATTTCATTCATCCAATGATTATGCTTGATTCAAATATATATTGAGTTGGTCTGATTACATGGAAAGTGTCTAAATGTCAATGTGAAATTGGTTCAAAGTTCATGTTCATTAGAGGAGGTACAATATCTTTTTTTATTTTTAATTTGATTTATTATTGTGACATGCATTGGGACACAATGTTAAGTATTGTTTCTTGCACATATATAGACAAAGCATATTGTATATTGAGAAGGAAAGAAGAGAGTACAGAATGTAATGTTCCCATCATAGCTAGGGTGTAGAGAAAGATCAACTTAGTGCAAGGTAGGTTCATTCCAAAGTCTAACAACAGCCGTTATTATGTGATCTCAGACTTCTGTATCTTTTTCCGGATGGAAGAAGGTGGAAGAGAGAATGTCTGGAGTCTGTGGGGTCCTTAATTATGTGGCTGCTTTTCTGAGGCAGTGGGAAGTGTAGATAGAGTCAGTGGATGGGAGGCTGGTTTGTGTGATGGACTAGGCTTCATTCACAACCTTTTGTTGTTTCTTACAGTCTTGGACAGAGCAAGAGCCCTACCAAGCTGCGATATAACCAGAAAGAATGCTTTCTATGGCGCATCTGTAGAAATTGGTGAGAGTCATAGCTGACATACATGTTCCCCTCATGTCCTGTTGGATTTCCTCTGGGTGCTCTGATTTCTCCCCCCGGCCCAAAGATGTGAAAGTTAAGTGGATTGGCCATGCCCAGTTGCCCCTTCTTGTAAGGGGGATTAGAAGGGTAAATATATAGGGTTATGGGAATAGAGCCTGGGTGAGATTGTTGTTGGTGCAGGCTTGATGGGCCCGCTTTCTGCACTGTAGAGATTCTATGATTCTATGAAAGCCTTCGCCTCAGAGCTGCCACCCCAGTTGCTCATCCAGTGACCCCCATGGGCTGGTGCAGGAGTGGGAGAGTTTGGGAACCCCTGCTTTCTACGTTAGCTGCAAAACAATATCCACCCATGCCTATTCATTCTCAGTCACTCTATTGGTCTCCTGGATTAATGGTGAGTCCATGATTGGCCTGCATCCCACTGAGCTTTCCTCATTGCCAATTGTTTTGTCATGTGACCCTCCTTCACATTGTTGTCTGGCCACAGGATTTCCATCCTTCCGTCTGTCATTGCTTCACGGTCTTATTTGCCGTCTCAGGTGGTTTGTGAGGGCAAGTGCAGATACAGCAAAGGCTAAACACAAGCACAGCAAACTCCTTCATCAATGAAATGATCGCGGAGAATCTCGGGCATTCTTTTACTCAAACTCACCCAGGAATTCTTAAGCATATTGTTCCACAGTCTATGAATGTAGATGTGAATTTAATCTGTCAGGGAGGATGGGCGAGGTGAATGGATTGATGGGGAGAATTTCACCCATGAGGACCAGTTTGCTTTAGAATTGTGACCTTTCCTTCATCAATGAGTGAACCTCCAGTTATCTGCCCAGGAGAGTCTTTGACAGCACATGACGTGGGTCTAAAAAGAGTGATAGAATTGTCGAGAGTTATGGAGGTTTATGGCATGGAAATAGGCCCTTCAGCGCAACTTGTGCATGCTATCCACAATGCTGTCCCAATTGCACACATTTGGCCCATATCCTTCTATACCCAGTTTACCTATGTAACTATTTAAATGCTTTTTAAAAGACAAAATTGTACGCACCTCTACTACTACCTCTGGCACTCACCACCCTCTGTGTGAAAAAATTGCCCTTCTGGACCTTTTTGTATCTCTCCCCTCTCACTTTACACCCGTGCCCTCCAGTTTTAAACTCCCCTACCTTTCAGTTCTGTGACGCGTTCAGTTGCAATTGATTTTCAAAATGCAATTATCCTGGGTACAGGGACACTAAATATATACATTATAAAGTAAATGTAGCCCCATGAGGTGTACAGTATGTGTGTCAATTCAGGTTAAATATGGGGAGCCAGAAGGACAAGCAGGACAAATTCATCTGTCTACTATCTGCTTTGCTTCATCTGTCTTCATAAAATGTACTGAAAATATTCCTGTTCTAAAGGTTAAAGATGATGGATGGTGCACAAGACCTTCTACTCATGTTCCACACCATTGAAATGCAGTAAAGTTCCCCTGAGCTGATCTTTACCAAGATTGGCCAGGGATATACTGGTTCATTTTGTTAAAACCCAGACCAGGAACTCCAATGTCTACAATGCAGTTAGCCTAAAAACTTTTTCTTTTGATTTTGGCATCAGAGTGAGCACAAGGTGCTTCACTCTAGGTATAGTTCAAGTGACTCACTAGGGAGCTTTTATTAAACAAAGTTCATTTAAGGACACGGTCAGAATATAACAAAAAGAATTAGCATAACTTTTACCAATTAAAGTATTTAGACATTGCAAAGTATTATGCTTAACAACTAGCTGTCTCTATTGTTTCAATTTAAAGTGGCATGGTGGCAATTTGGGCAGCACAGTGGCACAGTGGTTAGAACTGCTGCCTCACAGTGCCAGGGACATGGGTTCAATTCCCGGCTTGGGTCACTGTCCATATGGTGTTTGCACATTCTCCCTATATCTGCATGGGTTTCCTCTGGTTGCTCTGGTTTCCTCCCACAGTCCAAAGATGTGCAGATGAGGTTGATTGGCCATGCTACATTGCCGCTCAGTGTCAGGGAGTTAGTAGGGTTATGGAGATAGGGTCAGGGTGGGATTATGGTTTGTGAAGACTCGATGGGCTGAATGGCCTCCTTCTACACTGTCGGGATTCTACGATAAGGATTCTAGGGAAACAATGTACCATAGATATATACCCTTCTGCAGAATTATTTAGCACAAAAACAAGTGTTCTCACATGATGCTGGATTTTCAGCTCTGTAACACTTAAAAACAAAGAAAAGTACAGTATGGGAACAGGCTGTTTGGCCCTCCAAGCCTGTTCTGTTCATGATGCTTAAACAAAATGAACAAAAAGCCTTCTGCCCTTACTCAGACCATATCCCTCTATTCTCTCCTTATTCATATACCCATCCAGGTGCCTCTTAAAGGTTGGCTCTTAAATGTGCCTGCTTCCACCACCTCCCCTAGCAGCGCGTACCAGGTACCCACCACTTTCTGCATGAAAATCATCTTCCGTACATCACCCTTAAATTCTCACCTTAAACCTATGTCTCTTTCTGGATAGAGATCAAGACAGCAGTTTTTAGAGAAGGACATATATCCTCAAAATGGGAAAAACTTAGAGATGCAAACACAGCTTCCAATAGCACCCAGTTCTTGAATTTCAGATTGAGTAAAAGAGATACTCTGCTCTGTCTCTTGACTCAAAAAACAGCAACTAAGCTTTAATATTCTGTGTCAGTTCAGTTTCCCCATCACATAACCATACTTGCCAAGCTCCCCAATGAAGCCCCACTCTGCAAATTCCCAGGGGGAAACAGTAGAACAGCATTAATTCAGATTAAAGTCAACATTATAGCCGTTAGAAACAATTATGCCTTTGCAGCAACAATACAGAATGCCGGTAGACAGAATGACTTTGATAAAATGGAAGGGACTGGTAGACCCATCCTAGGCAGAAACATGACTGTAATATATTTCTTGAAGGTACAGTCTCGTTACGAATTTGATTGCAGTTTTGTACCTGAGTTACAAGTTTTGATGTCAGCATTTCATTTGATCACAACTTTATCCTTCAAGTAACCAGGCCAAGTCACAGGGTTCTCTTAAATAGCTGTTTTAATGCAAGTTATAGCAAGGACATTGGAAAGCTACAGTTCACATCTCTAGTTAACCGGAATGGTGAATTCTGAGATACGTAAGCAATTATAGACTTCAAATTTGATTACAAGTAATTAGCATAAGCCAATTGTAATCAATTTATGCTTGCTTCATTATAATAACCAATTAGTGTGAAAAATTAATACATCATTGCTGCAACTTACCTTAGTCCAGCTCGCTCCTGTGCCTGTGGATCACTCCCATTCTAGTTACTGATTTAATGAGGTTTGCCCAGATAAATGACCTTAATGCTTGTTTTAAAGACTCTGATAATCTTTGTTCTTCATAGCAGCTTATGTGACTTTTCAACCTGTCTGATTATTAACCCTTTCAAACCCATGCTGGACAGCAGAGAACTGGCGATGCACTGAAGCCGATTTTCAATTCAATCTTGAAAGAAAGGCAACATCAGGTTGGCTCTTTATTGGGTGGACAGTTTGTTAACTGTGCTGAGGTTGGGTTTGTTCCACAAAAAATATCTAAATACAGATAAGAGCTGAAGTATAGGTTGATCCTTGGACTGGCAGCTTCTGACCCTCTGTGCTGCCTGCAACTGAAGCTTTTGACATTCCATTCTCTTCTTGCCTTCAGGCCTTGTCTCTAGGGGGTAAAATGCACCTGTGGTGAAGGCAGCCAGGGAGTCATAGAATCCCTACAATGCAACTACAATCTCATCCTGGCCCGATCGCCGTAACCCCACATAATACTAATCTCCTGGGATGAGAGGTTAATTTATCATGGCCAATCAACCTAACCGGCACATCTTTAGACTGTGGGAGGAAACTGGAGCACCCAGACAAAACCCACACAGCCACAGGGAGAATGTGCAAACTCTGCACAGTGACCTGAGATTGGAATTGAACCAGGGACCCTGGCGCTGTTGGGCAGCAGTGCTAACCACTGTGCCACCCTTACAAATGGGCCGTCGCTTTACACACTCCTGATATTTACCCCGGCCCTTTCCCTCTGCATCAGTAGGGGGACAAGTTAAAACCTTCAACTTCATCCATGGCTGGGATTTTCCAGTGCTGCCGAAGCCAAAGGAGTTTTGGCTGGTATGCCATTCTCGCTGGCAGCAGGGCGGGCATGAGTGAGATCGGAGAATCACATCCTGAGGCTCTCCCACTGGAATTACTTGCCCAGTGATGTTACAACCCAATCGCCATAAACATGAGTTAATATTCAGGATAAGGATAGATGGAAAAAGAACAGAAAACACTGGAGAAACTCAGGAAATCTGTGGAGAGAGAATAAAACCAACAATGGAGTTAACATCCAGTTGAATTCCTCCAGCATTTTCTGTTTTTGTTTCAGATTCCAGCATCCGCTGTATTTTGCCTTTATCTAAGGATAGATAGAGTTAGGAATAATATATTGGCAAATGTAGAGGATTGGTTAATGGGCAAGAAGCTTTGGGTAAACAATACATATTAATGACAGAAGGGAAAGATGGCCATGTAGAGATAATGTCACTGGGCAGCAGGTGGCACTGAGGTTGGCACTGCTGCCTCATAGTATCAGGGACCTGGGTTTGATTCCCGGCTTGTGGCACTGTCTGTGTGGAATTGACACATTCTCCCCGTGTCTGCACGGGTTTCCTCCCACAGTTCGAAAGATCTGGTTAGGTGCATTGTCCATGCTAAATTCTTCCTCAGCATACTAGAACAGGCGCCAGATTGCAGCTACTAGAAGATTTTGGCAGTAACTTCATTGCAGTATTAATGTAAGCCTACTTATAACACTGAAAAATAAAGTTTCCCTTTAGGGAAGAAAATCTGCTGGCCTTACCTGGTCTAGCCTCCAAGTGACTCCAGAACCACAGCAATGTGGTTGACTCTTAAATGCCCTCTGAATGCCCTGCTAAATTGCCGCTTAGTGTCCCAGGATGTGTATGTTAGAAGGGTTAGCAGGGTAAATATGTGGGGTTTCATGGAGAGGGCCTGGGTAGGATTAATGTCAGTACAGACTTGATGGGCCGATTGGCCTCCTTTTGCACTGTAAAGTTTCAACGTATGACTGTATAAATGGTCAAACAAGTCATGAAAGAATAAAGAATAAAGAATAAGAAAACAAAAGGATGGAACTGAATGCCTTTTCCCACCGTGGTGCGTTTGGTGGGGGAATGGGTGGGGTATTTAGTCAGGTGCGACCGAGCTGCCCTTCTGCCTCCACCCCCATAATGTCCCAGTTAATGCCTACTTCAGGGCCCCATCCTATTGCTCTGGGCATTAACCCAGTGCCAGGTCGGGGAGGCGTAGAGTGGCAAACAAACTCAATGTCTGCTTTGACCACCATCTCTCAGTTATTCCTCACATTATGTTCTCATTTCTAAATCTCAGTCCAATTGCAGCATATTGTAATGTCCTTACATTCTGATATCTCTCATCATAGAATGGCTAACGCTTAGGAAGAGGTGGATTGGCCCCTTAGTGTCCCAAGATGGGTAGTTAGAAGGATTAGCCATGGGAAATGTATATGGTTACAGGCATGCGGCAAGGGGAGAGGATGGGATAAGATGCTCTATTGAAGAGTTGGTGCAGACCTGATGGGCCAAATGGCCTGTTCTGCCTGATTCTATGATTCTAAGAGGGCAATTGGACCATCCTGCTGTGCCAGAATTCTGAACGGTGGCCTAGTGTTTAGCACTTCTGCCTCACAGCACCAAGGACCTGGGTTTGATTCGTGGCTTGAGTCATTGTCCGTGTGGAGTCTGCACATTCTCCCCATGCCTGCATGGGTTTCCTCCAGGTGCTCTGGTTTTTTTCTCATACTCCAAAGGTGTCCAGGTTAGGTGGATTGGCCAGCTAAATTGCCCTTTAGTGTTAGGGAGAGTAGCAGGGAAAATACATGGGGTTATGGGGATAGGGCCTAGGTGGGATTGTTGTGAGTGCAGGCTTGATGGACTGAATAGTCTCTTTCTGCACTGTAGGTGTTCTATGAAATAGGTTGGGACATGTTCCTCAAATCTCTGATTGTGAAACCAATTGTAAAGTAACTTGCAGCAAAACTCTCTTTAGGGTTAAATGAGTAGTATTGTTTAAGTAGACATTTAAATCCAGATGCAAGAATATACACACACACAAGCACATAAGAAGGGGATAGGAAGGAAAAGAGTTTCACAACTAAGAGTAACCTGAAGAGGAGAAGAACCATATATGTGGATATTAAATCACATGAATGTCAGTCCATAATGTCTTAAGACAAGCTTTGTTGTCAGCCTGATGTTAACAGGCTGGGTAATAGTTGACAGCCCTCAGAATCCAGCAACGCAACAAGAAAACTTTCCGCAGTCTTTTGGTGTTACCCATTAATGAGTGAGTTTCAGGCAGTCAGTTTCCATATCTCTGGTCAAACTCCATGATTCACTTTAAGATTAGACAGTGGCCATTAACACCTCCACAGGTATGACAACTTTTGTTGGCTCTGCCTTTGTTACAAATCTAGGCTGGGAAGACAGGCCCATCTGCTCCTTCCTGGGTCTGTTTATTGTAACAAATCCATATAATTATAGGTGTGAGATCCCATAACGATAAAGATTGACATTGTCCTGTAACTGTTGTTGGAAATTTCCAGAACTGTAGCCAATTTACAAATCATGTGACCTGTGACAGCCATGTTTTTGATCAAGCTAAGTCCATTTTCTTATATAAAAGCAGGAAGTAATGTTTGGTTTAAATGATTTATCATTTATTTTGTGTCTTATGGACATGACAATTTCTACACTCTTTCTCTCTGTCTAATGTCATATCTCTGTCCCTTCAGTTAAGGGAAGTGATGGCCTAGTGATATTATCACAAGACTATTAATCCACAAATTCAGCTGATCTTCCGGAGACCCAGGTTTGAATCCTGCCATGGCAGATGGTGAAATTTAGATTTGATTCAAAAAAATCTTGAACTAAGAATCTGCTGATGACCATGAAACCATTGCCAGAAAAACCCATCTGCAGAATGAGAGATTCTGCAGAAAGTCCTTTAGGGAAGGAAATCTGCCGTCCTTACCTGATCTGGCCTACATGTGATTCCAGAGCCATAACAATGTGGTTGACTCTCAACTGCCCTCAGGTAGGGAGGGATGGGCAATAACTGCTGGCCCAGCCCACCCATGACCCACAAATGAATATAAAAAAAGTGCTTTGCAAAAAGCCTCCATTTATATCTTTTCTCTTGTATCTCTCTCTCTCCATGATGTGGAGTTTGTCTACCTTGGACTGGGGTAAGCACAGCAAGTAGTCTCACAACACCAGGTTAAACTCCAACAGGTTTATTTGATAGCGCAAACTTTTGGAGCACTGCCTCTTCATCAGAGACTCATCTGATGAATAGGCAGCACTTCAAAAACAAATAAACCTGTTGGACTTTAACCTGAGTGTGGTGTTGAGTATTGCCACTGGTAATGAGTACTTGAGAATTGCTGAAAGAACTCTTCCGTTTTGGCTCTCAGAAAGGTCCACCCTGCAGATGAACCTCTACAAATGCGAACTGCCTTCTGTGTCCGTCAGGATTGAGAACGATTCTGCACCTTGAAACTAAACTCTCTTGAATCCCTGCCATTTGTATTTATTTTGGAAATTTCAGCCCATTAGTTAAATGTGTGTCATTAGGTTCCAAATCCACGTTGAATGGAGATTTAAGAGATTAGCATTTGCAAATTAGGACGGATTGCACGCACATATCAATGGATATTCAAAATGATATGTCGCCGAGAGTAAACAAGCTCTTAGGCTGATGTAAGTTGCAATGAAATAATTGGCAACAAACTGTGTAAATGATGTCAGACAAATGAGGTGGACAAGAGCAGGACTTCTCAATGATTCTATATTTCCAAATAAATTAAATCTAGGCTATTTAGCTCATTACATGAATAAGAATTCTCTTCCATTTTTTAAACATTATCAGTTTTGAAAGGTGACTATCCGTGTGGATAATTTCTCTTGTGCGATGATGGAGAAGCCCGGGAAAGTTGTACATTGATGCTTAGGCTATCGTTCAAATATTGTCCCCAATCTGGGAGTCGTGGTGACCATTATTCAGTTATGAGCGGCATGGTGGCACAATGGTTAGCATTGTTGTCTCATAGCACCAGGGACACTGGTTTGATTCCGGGTTTGGGGCACTGTCTATGTGGAGTTTGCACATCTTAATTCTGTTATACAGGGAGTTGTTTGTGTCTGCCAGTGTCTGCGGGGCTTTCCTCCGGGTGCTCCGGTTTGCTCCCACAGTCCAAAGATGTGTGGGTTAAGTGGATTGACCGTGCTAAATTGCCCCTTAAGGATTCAGCTGGGGTAAATGCATAGGGTTATGAGGATAGGGCCTGCGTGGCTGGTGCAGACTCAATAGGCTTCTTTCTGCACTGTAGGATTCTATGATGCAACTTCCTGAGGCCCCAACATGGTGGGAAAGAAATGTGTAGCCAAGTAAAGGGCACCCTTTCTCATTGGCTGAAGCAGATGTCAGTCCCTTTCTAATATTGAGCCAATGTCTGCTTGAAGCTTTCGTTCCAGGATTGGTTAAATCCCAAAGCCGCCGTCATCCAAACGCACATCTGCTTCCATCTAGAAGGACAAGGGCAGCAGACACGTGGGAACACCATCACCGGCAAGTTCCCCTCCAAGCAACTCACCATCTTGACTTATATATCCTTCTGCTCCTTCCAGGGGCAGACTATGATGTAACCACACCTCTTGATATGTGGGCCCTCTGTATCCTGAGATGCAGCAATGGGTAGCGCACTGGGAGATGATGGCCGGAATTTTCCGGCCTCGCCCACGGCTGGGGTTTTCCAGTCCCGCTGCTTGGAATGAACATTTGGCTGAGTGTCAAATTCTCTACTCAACTTGGTAGTGATGGTGGATTGTAAGAGGACAGGGAATTTCAGCTGTCGATATCTCGCTTGTAACTGCCACTGTGGCATCGGTGGCCACTGATGATACCAGCCTTGCCCTGATATTGGGCTCTAGACTGTAGGTGATGGCGCAGTTGTGAACCATCTGTTACAGATGGACAAGTTGGGCTGAAGGGCCTATTTCCTAAACCTCTATGGCTCTAAATCTACTCAACTCCTGGGCACATCTGGAGGTTTGAGAATTGCTCCCAGAATGCCTCAGCGTGGTTCGGCTTCTCCATGGAGAGTCCTCTTCTTCCTCCATTTTATTCCCAGAGTGCACATTATTGGACTGTGGGGGAGGAAACCTGAGGAAATCCACGCAGACATGGGGAGAATGTGCAATCTCCACACAGACAGTGACCTAAGCAGGGAACCGAACCTGGGTCCCTGTGCTGTGAGGCAACAGTGCTAGCCACCATGTGGCACAGTGGTACACGATCCTGAATGCGTAACCACAGGGAAGACACTCAGTGGTCCTCTCTTTTCCCCCTCTTCCCAAAGACTTGGAATACTCTCTTTTTGCCAAATCAAATATTGGCTCACAGCAAAGGCTGAAAAACAGGCAGGAGGCGATGGCCTGGTGGGATTGTCGCTGGACAATTAATCCCGAAACTCAACTGATGTTCTGGGTACCCGGGTTCAAATCTCACCATGGCAGAAGGTGGAATTTGAATTCAATTGTAACATAGTTCAAAAATGTGCGGGTTAGGTTGATTGGCCATGCTAAAATTGCCCCTAAAATTGTCCTGAGATGCATAGGTTAGACAGGTTAGCGGGTAAATGTGTAGGGATACTGGGATAGGACATGGGGGGGATTGTGGTCAGTATAGACTCGATGGACTAAATGGCCTCTTTCTGCAATGTAGGGTTCTATGATTCTATCTGGACTTACAAATCTACTGATGACAGTGAAACCATTGTCAAAACAAAAACCCATCATTATTGTCCTTTGGAGAAGGAAATCTGTCATCCTCATCTGGTCTGGCCTACCTGAGACTCCAGACCCACAGCAATGTGGTTGACTCTCAATTGTCCTCAAGCAACTAGGGACAGGCAATAAATACTAGCCAGCCAGCGATGCCCATGTCCCACAAATAAATAAAAGCAAAGGTCCGCTGTGTTAGCCGAGGAATTCTGTACGATTCTGAAAAAGCGAGACAAAACAAAAATAAAAAGCAAAATAATGCATGGGCGGAGGCATTTAAGAAGGTAAATGCTTATTTATATCAGTGTGTGATTAGACAACGTAAATAACACCTTAGCAAGCTGGCAGTGAGATCGAAACATTATTTCACAGGAACACTAGGTCCCAATTTATATTGGAGAAGGTGAGATTATCAGGCAGATCACTTCCCTCTGCGCTGGCTTTCACTCTCTTGAATTCTGCCCTGAATTCTAGAAGCTTCTCCGGGGAATGGTCACCCACCTTGTTAGGGCACACTATCTCCGCCTCTTCTAGCCTGACGCCAAGCAGCAGGGGATTTGCAGTCTCTTCCCGTAGGCCAGTGAATGGGATTTCAACAAAGCTGCATAATGTTGCTGTGTCGGGCTTTCCCAGTCTCCGAAACCTTTGGGAATTTATCCCTGAGTGTTCCTCTATTGTTCTCCACTGTTATCTCATGCAGCCTTTATAGAAATCTAGGCAATGGCACAGTGCTGTTGCCACTGGGTTAGCAATCCAGGGTAATAGCAATTCAGACCCCACTTGGAGTACTGTGTGCAGTTCTGGTTGCCTCACTATAGGAAGGATGTAGAAGCTATTGAGAGAGTGCAGAGGAGATTTACAAGGATGTTGCCTGAATTGGGGGGCATGCCTTATGAAGATAGGTTGAGGGAACTAGGTCTCTTCTCTCTGGAGAGACAAAGTTGAGAGGCGACCTGATAGAGGTTTATAAGATGTTGAGAGGAATAGATAGGATGGATTCTCGGAGGCTATTTCCTAGGGCTGAAATGGTCGCTACAAGAGGACACAAGTTTAAGATGCTGGGGGACAAGTACAGAGGGAATGTTAGAGATAAGTTTTTCACTCAGAGGGTGATGAGTGAATGGAATCGGTTGCTGTCAGTGGTGGTAGAGGCGAACTCACTGGGGTCTTTTAAGAGACTTCTCGATGAGTACATGTGATTTAATGGGATTGGGAGTTACAGATAGTTCTATGGCCTGTAAGTACAGATATGATTGGCATAACTTGTGGGCCGAAGGGCCAGTTTGTGCTGTAGTGTTCTATGTTCTATGTTCTAATGCTCTGGGGACCAAGACTCAAATCCCACCACAATGTTTTGTGAAATTTGAATTCAATAAAAATCTGGAATTTAAAATCTAATGAAAACCGTGAATCAATTGTCAGAAAAATCCACCTGGTTCACTAATGTCTTTTAAAGAAGGAAATCTGCCACCTTTACCTGTCTGGCCTACATGTGACTCTAGATTTTTTTTATTCATTAGTGGGACATGGGTATCGCTGATGACCACCATTTATTGCCCATTCCTAGTTTCCCATGTAGAACAGTTGAGAGTCAACCACATTGCAGTGGCTCTGGAGTCACATGTAGTCCAGACCCGGTAAGGATGGCAGATTTCCTTCGCTAAAGGACATTAGTGAAGAAGGTGGATTTTTTCTGGCAATGGTTTCATGGTCATTAGTAGGTTCTTAATTCCAGGTTTTTCTTTATTGAATTCAAATTCCACCATCTGCCATGGTAGGATTTGAACCCGGGTCCCCAGGATGTTAGTTGAGTTTCTGAATTAATGGTGTAGTGATAATACCACCAGGCTACCCTGAGAGATTCAGTAGACTGGGACTATACTCATTGGAATTCAGAAGAATGAGAGGAGATCTTATAGAAACATAGAAGATTATGAAGAGGATAGATAAGATAGAAGCTGGGAAGTTGTTTCCACTGGTGGGTGAAACTAGAACTAGGGGGCATCAAAATAAGGTGAAGCAGAGTTGAGGAGGAGTTTCTTCACACAAAGGATTGTGTAACTGTGGAATTCCCTGTCCATTGAAGCAGTTGAGGCTACTTCATTGAATGTTTTTAAGGCAAGGATAGATAAATACTTAGCAAAAAAGGAATTAAGGGATATGGTGAGTGAGTGGGTAAGTGGAATTGAGTCCACAAAAAGATCAGCCATGATCTTAGTGAATGATGGAGCAGGCTCGATGTGCCTGACTCCTGCTCCCAGTTCTTATGTTCTATGATCCCATTGGTTGATTATCATAAAAACCCAACTGGTTCATTAATATCCTTTAGGGAGGGAAGCTTGTTTTCTTGCCTGGTCTGGCCTAAATATGAGTCAACAGTAGTGTGGTTGACTCTCAACTGCCCTCTGAAATGGTGCACTCAGTTCAAGGGCAATTAGGGATGGGCAACAAATGCTGGCCTTGCCAGCAATGCCCACATTTCATGAAAGAATGAAAAAAAAAGTTATTGATATAAAAATAAAACATAGATTGTAATCTCCAAATCACAATCTGAAACTTCCCGGATCAGTGAAATATTCTATGCAATGCGGAGTTGTGACAACAATGTAACTAGCATATCTAACTCAAATCTGTCTGAAAATAGCTTTAATTCATGGACCCAAGATGTCAATAAAAAGCAGGTTCGATTAAACAATGCAATCATTTTAATTCATTGAATTAAATCTGTGAGCCTAAGAATGATTCCAGGTTTACTGTTTCCTCAGAGGGATAAATACTATTTACTGCTGTGGCGTTGGAATAATACAGGCAGTGGGACATTGACCTGTCTCCTCTGGTCATCAGCCATGAGGTAGAACACAATGTCTGTCGCTTCCCATCAACTTGGAATGGGCAAGCTTCTCAGGCTTGTGAAATTATGAAGACTCATTCTATAAACCACACGAGCCTCAGCAAGGAAGAAATGGTGATTTTGATTTCATTTGATTTATTATTGTCATGTGTATTAGTACCTATTGAAAAGTATTGTTTCTTGCTATACAGACAAAGAATACCATTCATAGAGAACAAAAGGAGACAGTGCAGAATGTAGTGTTACAGTCATAGCTAGGGTGTAGAGAAAGATCAACTTAGTGTCAAGTAGGTCCATTCAAAAATCTGACAGAGGCAGGGAAGAAGCTGTTCTTGAGTCGGTTGGGACGTGACCTCAGATTTTGGTCTCTTTTTCCTGAGGGAAGAAGATGGAAGAGAGAATGTCTGGAGTGTGTGGGGTTCTTAAACATTCTGGCTGCTTTTTCTGAGGCAGCGGGAAGTGTAGACAGAGTCAATGGATGGGAGGCTGATTTGTGTGATGGATTGGTCATACTCCTTTGTAGTTTCTTGCTGTCTTGAGCAGAGCAGGAGCCATACCAAGCTGTGATATATCTGGAAAGGATGTTTTCTATGTTCATCTGTAAGAGTTGATAAAAATCATAGCAGACATGTCACATTTCACCCGAGAAGGATGGGAAGAGGTAAACAGCAGAACGCTGTTTATAGCTGATGGTTTTGATTGCTCAGACCGCTTTTATACCATCTTATGACTGAATGCATCAGTCACTGAAATTCTTCATCTCGTTTGTAAAGTATGAATGGGTGACAAATTTGGCAAAAAGAAAAGATCCATCTCATACTGAATCATAAAATCCTACAGTGCAGAAGAAGGCCATTCGGCCCATTGAATCTGCACTAACCACAATCCCATCTAAACCCTACTCCTGTAACCCCAAAACTTTACCCTGCTAATCCACTTAACACTAGGGCCAATTTAACATGGCCAATCAACCTAATCCGCACATCTTTAGAATGTGGGAGGAAACCAGAGCATCCAGAGGAAACCCACACAGACATGGGGAGAATGTGCCAACCAGGATTCAAACCCAGGTCCCTGGCGCTGTGAGGCAATAGTGCTAACTTCTGTGTCACCATGTTCTCACAGATGGCCCTAGTGGTATTATCACTGGATTATTAAGTTGGAAACTTGGCTAGTGTTCTGGGGGCCCGAGTTCGAATCCCCCCACAGCAATAAAATTACCTGGAATTAAGAATCTGTGGATGACCACGAAGCCATTGTTGATTGTCAGAAAAACCCATCTAGTTTACTAAGTGTTCTTTAGGGAAGGAAATCTGCCATTCTTACCAGGTCTGGCCTACATGTGACTCCAAAGCCACAGCATTGTTGTTGACTCTCAACTGTTCTTCATGACCAATTAGGAATGGGGAGTAAATGTTGACTAGTCAGTGACACCCATGTCCTACGAATGAATAAAATATATCATGTTGCCACTGTTGAGAGTACTGTGACCTCTGTGATTGGAGCAGATCCTTCTCCACCAAGGATCCCTGCCATTTACTACCATGAATTTTTCATAGATTCATAGACTATTACAGCTCAAAGGGAGACTGTATCATTGGCCCATCATGTCTACGCTGGTCAACAAAGATCTGATTGCACTCATCCCATTTTCCAACACTTGGCCCCTAACTCTGGCAGTTACAGAAGCACAACACGAATATTTAAAATACTCCCGATATGTTACAATAGTGTCTGACTTAGCCCTCCTTTGTAGTCAACAGGACATTGACTTGTTTTTTGAATCTAATGCTGTGTATCCATTCTTCAGCACATTTATCCTTGTTCTCGCCAACCCATTCCTCTCCCCCCTAACTCAAATCTGAGCATCCTGTTTCCTGACTAACTGGGCAGGTGAGATGATTTATCAGATCTGGAAATAGAAGGATCTCTAGTTAAAGGAACGTGTTCGGGATCAAAATTGCTGAACTGTTGACTGATTCCTGAAGTTCCAGCATTCTCAGGGATGGACGGAATCCCATTCTTGTCCGGAGGTCCTACTATAATATCTGACAGTCTGGAGTGAAGTGTTGTTTCCCAAGGAGGGGAGAAGGAGATCAGGCTTTCAAACCTTGAATGGAACTAATTGAGGAAGTCGGCAGTAGGAATGAGGTTCCCTCCAGGCTGGAGGTGATGCACCAAGAAAATCCAAAACCTTAGCAGTGTGAGATAAGTAAATTATATATTCATAGGCCGAAATTTTACCTGCGCGCCTGCCCTGATTCCAGAGCGGGTGAGTCTTGAAGGATGAAATTCCCTGTTGGTCTTGGGCAGGATTTTCGGAGTCTCCCCTGAACAAAGTCATAAAATATCGACTATAGAGCCATAAGGCTTATCCCCACAACCCCAAGTATTTACCCTAGTCAGTTCCCCTGATACTAAGTGTTACATGGTGCCAACTTCCACATTCAGATTTCGCCAGCATTTTCCTACACATCGCCCCTCGGATCAACGCCCTCCATTCATTCCTCTCTCTGCCAGCACTTCCTCATGTCCCTGTTTGAACAGCCAGCACTTATCCACTCACCCTTACCTTTGGACTGTCTGACACCCGTGACCCACCTTCACCATCCACAAATGCTGTCCTTCCCTCCTCTTGGCTGTTTTCCCAATGCAGAGGAGACTCACGACTCCAAGAGGAGCAGAAAGCAGGGAAGGGGAACTGGGGAAGGAGTTGGAGGTAGTGGTGGGGAGAGTGTGTTCTCCACAGTTGGCCAATTCGATGACAACGTGCATTGACCTGCTTCACCAGGGAGGAGGTTTTATTCCAGAAGTCAGCAGATATCTGCATTAACCTGCTATTATTATTTTTATTCATTCAAGGGATGTGGGATTCGTTATCTGGAGCAATATTTATTGCCCAATCCTAACATCCATTTCAGAGAGCAATTAACAGTCAACCACATTGTTGTGTGGCTCTGGAGTCGCATGTAGGTAATGACAACAGATTTCCTTCCCTAACAGGCATTAGTGAACCAGATGGGTTTTTATGACGATCGATTTCTTGGTCATCATTTGTCTTTTAATTCCAGATTTGTTTTGAAATCAAATTTCACCATCTGCTGTGGTGGGATTTGAATCCAGACCCTCAGAGCATTACCCTGAGTATCTAGATTGCTAGTCCGGTGACAATACAATTACGCTACCACCTCCCTCTTGAGACTCTGGTGCTCACACATGTTCCTCTGCCTGTTGAGCTAATGCTAGAGATCTGTGTCCCATTCCTTCTGTCCCCTGGACAAGGCAGCTAGAACACTGCACTTGCCTGAGGAAGACACAAAAGTGTTGAAAGCTCGCTTTTTTACTATCAAATAAATCGGTTGGATTAATAATTGGTGTTGCTAAATTCTTACTGAGTTCTTACCACCCCAATCCAACGCCGGCATCTTTACATCAAGGCAGCTAGTGTCATAGTTACTCCTGATCCTTTGCTCCTGGCATTGTAATTGTTACAAAATAAGACAAATAATGATAAGATGAAATACCTTGTTTCTCATCTGAGATCCTGGTGCTACAGTGAAGGCAGACAACAAGGAAGTGTAGATCAAGATGAGTGAATTCCAAGGCAGGTGAAAAGATTGCCATGAAGTTGGAAATCTGCCAATCATTAAGAGTACACTTTCAGAAGAAGTTATGTAAACCCAGCTTGGAAAGTAGGCAGGACTGCAGCTTGTCAGTTTCACACTTTAAGGCTTTGCAATCTGTCAGTTCCATTGAGGAAGCATTCCCTGACTTGCTGACACCAGGTTAACCCCAGCGAATTCCATGGTCATTGCTCAACCCATGTTCTGGACTCACCACAATGACCAGGTCAGAGACGAGGAATACTGCGGTGGGTAACTCAGCTCCTGACTCTCCAAAGCCTGTCCACCATCTACAAGGCACAAGTCAGGAATGAGATAGATTACTCTCCACCTGCCTGCATAAGTGCAACTCCAACAACACACCAGAAGCTTGACACCAACCAGGACAAAGCAGCCCACTTGATTGAAACCACAAACAACCACTCCCTCCACCACCGATGCTTAGTAGCAGCAGTGTGTACTATCTACAAGGTGCTTTATAGCAATTCACTAAAGATCCTTAGGCAGCACTTTTCAAACTCATGGCCACTTCCATCTGGAAGGATAGGGCAGCAGATACAGGGGAACACCCATCTGCAAGTTCCCCTCCAAGCCACTCACCATCCTGGCTTGGAAATATATCGCTCCGCAGTCGCTATGTCAAAATCCTGGAATTCTCTCACTAACAATATTGTGGGTCAACCCACAGAGCATGGACTGCAGCGATTCAATTACATTCTCAATGACAACTAGAGATGGGCAATAAATGCTGGCCAGCCAACGATACCCGTTTTTCACAAATGCATTTTTAAAAAATTAGGTGTTTAAATACTTTAATTTCTTACCCAACAAGTCCATGGCAGTTTCCTCCTCAGCTGCAAACCTACCAAATTGATTCCTGAAGTGGGGAATCATCACTATTGCTCATCTGGACTGTGCTGCCCCTCCAGGACTCCCATCATGAGGCATCCCACCACCCCATCATCCCCGCCACCTCTCCAACATAATAAACATATCGTCAATTAGCTTAAAATTACATTCTTAATAGAATTGACGAACAAATCCCCATTAACTGTTCTTAATCATAGAACTTTAGAATCCCTACAGTGCAGAAGGAGACTGTTTAGGCCACCAAGTCAGCACTGACTCTCTGATAGAATATGTTACCCAGGTCCTCTACCCAGACCTATCCCCATAATGTCACACATTTAGAACATAGAACATGAGTAATCCATCTAACTTGCACATCTTGGATCTTGGGACAGTAAGGAGCAATTTAGCACGGCCAATCCACCCAACCTAACATCTTTGGATTGTGGTAGGAAACCAGAGCACCTGGAAAAGCTCATGCAAACACGGGGAGAATGTTCAAACTCTACACAGACTGTGACCTGAGGTCGGGATTGAACCCCGTCCCTGGTGCTGTGAAGCAGCAGTGATAACTAAGTTCTCTACATTTCTGATAGAGATCATAAATCAATCTGGACTACGAAACTTTACCTTACTAATTATTTTCTCATGCTCCAATTAAGGAACATCAGATCTCCAAGAGGACTTCAATGAAAGTGTAGGCAGTGTGATTGACATAAGCTGAATGTTTTATTTACAGCCAACCATGCGATAGTTACTAATTTACTCCTCAATTAGTCATAATTACCTTTTTCAAAAAGTAATATACTTTCAGTCAACCAGACAGAATCAGAGGTAGCATAAGCACAAAATGGCTGTTTTGTTAACATTATCTTCATACTTAACCCTGTATACTTGAACTACCAAGTTAACAGAGGGTTAATAAATACATTATATCAATTGGGCTGACGAATGGCAGATGGAGCTTAATTTAGATAAGTGTGAGGTGATGCATTCTGGTAGATTGAACCGGAGCAGGACTTAGTCAGTTAATTATTTTTGACATTTTTGTTTAACAGTACAGCACAGGAAACAGACCATTCGGCCCTCCAAGCCTGTGCTGTGTATTGGTCCAACTAGACCATTCATTTGTATCCCTCCATTCCCAGTCTGCTCATGTGACTATCCAGTAATTCTTAAATTATGCCAGTGTGTCTGCCTCCACCACCTTACTTGGCAGCGCATTCCAGGCCTCCACCACCCTCTGTGTAAAAAATGTCCCTCTGATAGAACATAGAACATAGAACATTACAGCGCAGAACAGGCCCTTCGGCCCTCGATGTTGCGCCGACCAATTAGGAACAAGCAGTGACCCTCTAACCTAAACCATTCCCTTTTCATCCATAAACTTATCTACTAACCTCTTAAACGCCACCAAACTTGGCGCATCTACAACTGACGCAGGCAAGGCATTCCATACCCTTACCACCCTCTGGGTAAAGAACCTACCTCTGACATCTGTCCTAAAACCACCACCCCTTAATTTAAAGCTATGTCCCCTCGTGCTAGCTTTCTCCATCCTAGGAAAAAGGCTATCACTGTCCACCCTATCTAAACCTCTAATCATCTTATATGTTTCAATAAGGTCTCCTCTTAGCCTCCTTCTTTCTAACGAAAACAACCTCAAATCCCTCAGCCTCTCTTCATAAGACCTGCCCTCCATACCAGGCAACATCCTGGTAAACCTCCTCTGTACCCTCTCCAATGCCTCCACATCTTTCTTATAATGCGGGGACCAGAACTGCACACAATACTCCAAGTGCGGCCGCACTAGAGTTTTGTACAGTTGCAACATGACGTTGCGGCTCCGAAATTCAATCCCCCCAACGATATCTGAGTTATACTTCGCCCCTCTCACCTTAAGCCCGTGACCCCTTGTGATTGTCACCTCCGAGCTGGGAAAAAGCTTCCCACTGCTCACCCTATCTATACCCTTCATAACAACCAAGACATGTTTCTACACAAAACGTATCTTGGAAGAGATCTGAATAATCCCAATTAAGGCAAGAATTGCATGTAAATATGAAAATCTCCCTCTTTGCATGAAGCTTCAGGTTATTTAGCACATTATAAACATAGACACACGGATGGCTGATTCCTCCAGATATTGAAGCAACTTGTGAATGTTCAGACACCCTGGAGACAAGAATGTTCTTTAAACTATTAGAAATGTCATCCTAAGAGGGTCACTTGGGATGTAAGCATAAAAAATGAGACCAGTAATGATAAGATATGCATTGAAATGGGGAACAATTAAACCATTTCATCTTATTTGATTTAATTTGATTTATTATTGTCACATGTATTGGCATGCAGTGAAAAGTATTGTTTCTTGTGCACTAAAGAGACAAAGCATGCCATTCATGGAGAAGGAAAGGATAGTGCAGAATCGAGTGTTACAGTCACAGCTAGGGTGTAGAGAAAGATCAATTTAGTGCAAAATAGGTCCACTCAAAATTTTGACGGGAGCAGGGAAGTTTTTGAGTCAGTTGATATGTGCATTCGACCTTTGTATCTTTTTCCCGACGGAAGAAGGTGGAAGAGAGAATGTCTGGGATGCATTGGCTCTTTAATTAAGCTGGCTGCTTTTCTGAAGCAGCGGGAAATGTGGACAGAGTCGACGGTTGGGGAGCTGGTTTGTCTGATGGACTGGGCTTCATTCATGACCCTTTGTAGTTACTTGCGGTCTTGGGCAGAGCAGGAGTCACACCAAGCTGTGATATAATCAGAAAGAATGCTCTCTATTAAACACTATGAGGAGACATTAAACAGGTTGGACTTATACTAGCTGGAGCTTAGAAGGATAAATGGGATCTGAGTGAAGTATATAAAATACTAAAAGGGATTGATAAAGTAAATATCTACGAAATGGTTCCCCTTATGGGGCAATCTTGAACAAGAGGTCACAGATATAGGTTGAGAGGTGGTAGCTTTAAAACTAAAATGAGGAAGAACTACTTGTCACAGACGGTGAATTTGTGGAATTAGCTTCCCCGTAGCATGGTGAATCATGACATGCTTTCAAGAAGGAGGTAGAGATATGTCTGATTTTAAAAACAGGTTAAAGGAATGTGGGAAATAGTGGGGAGATGGATTTGAGACCAGGGAGAGATTGAATGGAGGAGGAGGTTCGAAAAGCCATCCTTCCGACTTCTGCTCCTAATTGCTATGCTCCTATGTACTTTTTCTGGCCAACACTACAATGATGTACACACTCCCAAGCATACCTTGTGAGTACATGCATTGTTGTAATGTCGAAAATGACGTTGCTATTTTGAACATAAAATTCCACAAACAGCAATGTGATATTGACCAAATAATCTGCTTTTTGCCCAGTTGATCTTGAGGGATTAATATTGGCCTCAACACTGTGGATGATCCTTTTGCAGCCAGATGGGGTCTCAGTTTAACACCTTCACCAAAAGACTGCATCGCCACGAGTTCTGTATTCAAATCCTGGAGCAGGATTTGAACGTAGAGCTTGCTACTCAAAGATAAGCATATTGCTAACTGAGCTACAGCTGATACAGGGTGGGTGCAGTGCTTCTAGAGGGAGAGAAGAACCTTTGTGGTGGAACCTTTGCTGGAAATAATTGTTTCCAATGTCAAGGAATAGTTTTCATTGATAAAATTTAGAAATAAAATCTACGTTTATTTAAGACCTTTCATAACTTCAAGACAGCCTAGGCATACCATACAGGCAAGTTCCCCCTAAGAAGGCAAATGGAACACTTGCTTTTATTAACCCATGGTATAGAGTCTAAGAGCTAGGAAATAGTGTTGGACCCAAATAGAAAATGCTTGGAAATATCAGCAGATCTGGCAGCATCTGTAAGGAGAGAAAAGAGCAGATGTTTTGAGTCCAGATGATCTTTGGAGTTGTAGAAAGCATTGGTAAGGCCACAGCTAGAGTATTGTGCGCAGTTCTGGTCTCCTCACTAAGGATGTGATTGCACTAGAGGGGATACAGAGGAGGTTTATCAGGACATTGCCTGAGATGGAGCATTTGAACTGTAAGGAGAAACTGGATAGGCTTGGATTGTTTCTTTAGAGCAGAGAAGGATGTGGGGATGGAGAACGATGTGAGTGTGATGTATAAGATTATGAGAGGCATGGACAGGGTGAGAATAGAACAGCAATTCCCCTTGGTAGACAGATCAATCACAAGGGGGCATTATTTTAGGGTAATGGGCAGGAAGGGATTTGAGAGGAAACTTTTTCACTTAGAGGGTGGTAGGAATCTAAAATGAATGGCCTGGGAAGGTAGTGGAGTTCAGAAACCTTACAGCTGTTAAATAATATTTAGATGAGCGCTTGAAACATTTAAGGGTATGGGACAAGTGCTGGAAAATGATATTGTAGGTAAAATAATACCTCTGAGATTGTTAGTGAGTCAAAATATAGAGGCTTTTATTTCAAAGCCTTGGCTTTTATTCCAGAGATTTGGGAGAACTGGATCTTAATAATGGACTATCAGACTTCTTATGGAACACAAATACAAGCGGGTATTTATACATCATGAGTCTTAGTAACAAACATGACACAAACTTCCAATTCTGGCCAAAACCTTCGATCTTCCTTCTTCAATTACAATATCTGTAACTGCTTTGGCATCTCTGTCTTTGAAGTTACTTGTATGATCGCAATTTCCCAACAGCAACTGTTTAGCGATGCTCAATTAACAGAAACAGGCAAGGCTTGCAATGTCTGCAAAATAACATTGACACCTGACCATCTGCCTTTACATCCACATCTGACCATCTATATTCACATCTGACCATTTGTATTTACGAGAGTTAAAGAATGAAAGACATGAACGAGTAATTTACATTAACGCCAGGAGCAATACAAGCCTGGGAAGATCAGCTCTAATAAAGAGTTATATTTGTGATATATTCTAGGCACAACATTCATTAACCCTTTCCCTTGTTCAGTATTAATGCACCTTCAGTGGTGGTTATTGCCAGTGCAGCCTTGATGGGCTGAAGGGCCTTTCCTATGCCGTATGACTCTATGGGTAGGAATTTCTGCCAGAATTCTCATGGCTGGCAAGATGGGAAAATTCCGATTTTATCCTTTCTACCAGATTATTAAAAATTCTATCTGCTAGTCTTCTAACCTGTTAACAGTTTATTGCAGGAGTCAACATTTTCTAAAGACTGATGATTTTCTTCCACGCATTCAGTTTGAAGGAATCCACTTGTTTTCTGCTTTCAGATATTGAAGAAGCATTTATAGCTAAGTCATCAAATTCCCTCTTTTATCTAAAGGTGCTGACAAGCCAACTATCTCTAATCCAGCAGTTTGTTTGTCGGTCATTACTCTTATGCGCTGAATTCCAAAATCTGCACGGTAACAATTGCACTGAGAAGGATAACGAGAATTCAGTGATACGGTGGCACAGTGGTTAGAACTGCTGCCTCACCATGCCAGGGACCCGGATTCGATTCCTGACTTGGGTCACTGTCTGTGTGGAGTTTGCATGTTCTCGCTGTGTCTGCATGGGTTTCCTCCGGTTTCCTTCCACTGACCAAAATCGTGCGGGATAGGTTGACTGGCTGTACGAAATTGCTCCAGTGTCAGGGAAGGCTTTCGTAATTAATACTTGGGGCTATGGGGATAGGACCTGGATGTGGTCGGGGCAGAGTCGATGGGCCAAATGGCCTCCTTCTGCATTGTCAAAATTTTATGAAACTGTGAAGAAGGGGCTTTGAGTTTATTTCCTGAAGGATCACACCTGAATCTCCAATTGCAGGGAGAATTTGCCATCAAAGGCAACCTTTGTTACAGGCCGAAGTGATGAACAATCTGGCGTATTGTAATGAAAGGAAAACTTTGATATCTGCTCCTGGAGCGTTCACCGCCAAGGTCATTCATCACAGCTAGCCGAAACATGAATCATTTATCTCCATTTTGAATTCTGCTTTAAATGTTGGTGATCAGAGCTTCACTCTCTCCTTTATCCCCCCACTTCCAGCTAATCTCTCTCAAATTCTCCTTGGCATTTCTCCAATGAAATTGCTTGCTAGTCCTCCAAACAAAGCCAGGTTTGTTCTGTTTGTTCGCCTGGTTGTCAATTTCCTGAAATCCCTCGTTCTCACATTTATCTAAACCTGTGAGCAGTTGCTCTCAAAACATCGTTAGAAATCTGATTCTGATTCTGTTGATGTGCTGATTATTGACAGTGGATTAACTTCCACAATGCCATTTATAGTTCTATTTATTACCCTATTCCTGGACATCTACTATTTCCACTCCAGACTCTTGTTTAAATGATGCACCGAGTTCTATTTCTAACTACAGAACCAGAGAATGGTTTGCATACAGCGAGAGGCCATTCAGCCCGTCGTGTCTGAGCTGACTCTCTGTAAGAGCAAATTAGCCAGTCCACTTCCCTCACCCTTACTACGGAGCCCAGCAAATCTTCCTTCTATAGTGAGCCATGGTGTGGAGATGCCAGCATTGGATTGGGATGGTCACAGTAAGAAGTCACACAACACCAGGTTAAAGTCCAAAGGACTTTATTTGGAATCACGAGTTTTCAGAGCACTGCTCCTGCATCAGATGAGCACTTGGCCACTCATTCGAGGAAGGAGCAGCACTCCGAAAGCTCGTGCTATCGAATAAACCTGTTGGATTTTAATCTAGTGTTGTGAGTCTTCTTATTGTACTTTGGTGAGTCAGCAGCAGGAGTATTTGGAACATAGTGTTCAATTCTGGTGGCCACGCTACCAGAAGCATATGGAGGCTTTGGAGAGGGTACAGAAAAGATTTACCAGGATGTTACCTGGGATGGAGGGCATAAGTTATGAGGAGAGGCGGGAGAAACTTTGTTTGTTCTCACCGGAATGACGGAAGTTGAGGGGAGACCTGATAGAAGTCTACAAGATAATGAGGGGCATGGACAGAGTCGAGAGTCAGAAGCATTTCCCCAGGGTGGAAGAGTCAATTACTAGAGGGCATAGATTTAAAGTGTGAGGGACAATGTTTAAAGAAGAGGCAATTTTTTACACAGATGGTGGAACTCGCCTCCTGGAGAGGCAGTGGAAGCAGATACAATCGTGACTTTGAAGGAGCGCCCTAACAAATACATGAATAGGATGAAAATGGAGGGATACGGTCTCTGGAAGAGAAGGGGGTTTTATTCAGCATGGTCGGTACAGGCTTGGAGACCTGAAGGGTCCGTTCCTGTGCTGTAATTTTCTTCATTCTTTGTTCTTACTGTGCGCAGTTCAGGTCACTACATTATAGAAAGGATGTGATTATACTGGAAGAGGGGCAGAGGAGAGGAACAGGATGTTGCCTGGGATGGAACATTTAAGTTATGAAGAGATGGCGGATTAGCTTGGTTTGTTTTCGCTGGAGCAGAGAAGATGAGGGGTGACCTGATCAAGGTGCACGAGATAATGAGGGGTGTGGATAGAACATAGAACATTACAGAGCAGAACAGGCCCTTCGGCCTTCGATGTTGCGCCGACCAATTAGGAACAAGCAGTGACCCTCTAACCTAAACCATTCCCCTTTCATCCATAAACTTATCTACTAACCTCTTAAACGCCACCAAACTTGGCGCATCTACAACTGACGCAGGCAAGGCATTCCATACCCTTACCACCCTCTGGGTAAAGAACCTACCTCTGACATCTGTCCTAAAATCACCACCCCTTAATTTAAAGCTATGTCCCCTCGTGCTAGCTTTCTCCATCCTAGGAAAAAGGCTATCACTGTCCACCCTATCTAAACCTCTAATCATCTTATATGTTTCAATAAGGTCTCCTCTTAGCCGCCTTCTTTCTAACGAAAACAACCTCAAATCCCTCAGCCTCTCTTCATAAGACCTGCCCTCCATACCAGGCAACATCCTGGTAAACCTCCTCTGTACCCTCTCCAATGCCTCCACATCTTTCTTATAATGTGGGGACCAGAACTGCACACAATACTCCAAGTGCGGCCGCACTAGAGTTTTGTACAGTTGCAACATGACGTTGCGGCTCCGAAATTCAATCCCCCTACAATAAAAGCTAAGACTCCATATGCCTTCTTAACAACCTTATCGACTTGATTGCCAACTTTCAGGGATCTATGCACATATACACCAAGATCCCTCTGTTCATCAACACTATTAAGAGTCCTACCATTAGCCCTATACTCTGCACATTTGTTATTCCTGCCAAAGTGAATTACCTCACACTTTTCCACATTAAACTCCATTTGCCACCTCTCGGCCCAGCTCTGCAACTTGTCCAAGTCTCTCTGCAAACTATAACACCCCTCTTCACTATCTACCACTCCTCCGACTTTGGTGTCATCCGCAAATTTACTAATCCATCCTTCAATACCTTCATCCAGATCATTTATAAAAATTACAAACAGCAGGGGCCCCAAAACAGATCCCTGAGGTACACCACTTGTAACCGAAACAGTTACAAGTAGGAACTGTTTCGATAGGAAACAATTGTTCCCCTTCGTTAAAGAGTCAGTCACAAGGAGACATAAGTTCAAGATGAGGGGCAGGAAGTTTAGAGAGGATATGTTATGACCCAGGCCAGAAACTCTAAGGTGTTTTATGAAGACAGCCTAGTTTTATATTTGAATTTGGCATTAGAGTGAGGATAAGCTGTTTCACTCTGGGTATGATTCAAGTGACCCACTGGAAAGCATTTATCAAACAAAGTTTATTTAAGAACAAAATTAACCTATAATAATAAGAAAAGAATTGCCTAAGTTTTACCAGTTACATGATTCAAACATGATATAATATAAATCTTAACAGCTAGCTCTCTATGATATTCCAAGTCAAACAACATCCCAAAAATATACACCCCTTTCTCAGCTTGGCATAGAAACAAAATATGTTCGCATGATGCAAGGCTTTGCAGCTTTTTAACGCCTGTTATGAATTGCCTCTCTGAAGGTTGGATTAAAACTCTGAGATTTTCCAGCCCTGGAACTTCTAGTATGCTTTATATAATCATAGAATCCCAAAGTGCAGAAGGATGTCATTTGGTCCAAGAAGCCTACACTGATCACAATCCCACCCAAGCCCTATCCCCATAATGCCACATAATTAATCTGCTAATACCCCTGATACTAAAGTCAATTTAGCATGGCCAATCAGCCTGACACTTATATCTTGACTGTGAGAGGAAACCGGAGCATCCGGAGGAAACCCACGTAGACAAGGGGAGAATGTGCAAACTCTGCACAGCCAGTGACCCAAGCTGGAAATCAAACCCAGGTCCCTGGTGCTGTGAGGCAGCAATGCTAACCATGATGCCATCATGCTGCCTCGGGAGCTCCTGGAAGATTCAATACAACAATGCCTGAAGAAGATATTATAAAAAAGGGAATGGGATAATGAGAGTGGAACATTGGTTAAATGGCCAAAAGCAGATCCAGTTATTGGACTTGCTCACCTGGAGAGCTTTGCTTATGAAGAGAGCTTGGACAGAATGGGATTGTTTTCCTTGGAGCAGAAGAATCAGTGCAGATTTAATGGGCCAAATGGCCTCATTCTAATTTAGCATTCTATGATTGAAATGAGCAGGGACATGATTGAGTGTATAAAATTATGACGGCATCGATAGAGTTGACTGAAAGAAACATTTCCCTTTGTGGTGGGACCAGCATTGGTTTAAGGGGCAGGAGGTTTAGAGGGATTTTCACCCAGAGGCTGGTGGGAGTCTGGAACTCACTGCTTGAATAGGTGGCGGAGACAGAGACTCTTATAACATGTAAGAAGTGTTTAGTTATGCACTTGTGTTGCTACGGCATACATGGAGTACAGGAACTGGCCATGCTGATTTGTCCCTTAATAGCCAAAGATGTGTAGGTTAGGGAGATTAGCGGGATATGTGGCATTAGAGGACAGGGCTTGGGTGGGATGCTATGTCAGAGAATTAGTGCAGACTTGATGGGCCAAATGGCCTCATTCTGTGTTGTAGCATTCTACGATCGAAATGTTGGAAAGTAGGATGAGAATAGTTAGGTGGTTTGGCTTTGACTGGCACAGATGCGATGGGCTAAAGGGCCTTTTTCTGTGCTGTATATGACCTCTGCGACCTATTTTTAAGGCACTGTCAGCATCATTACTATTGCCTGTTGGAATAAAAGGAAAGAGACCAGCATGGTGTCACAGTGGCTAGAACAGCTGCCTCACGGCGTTAGGGACCCGGGTTCAATTCCCGGCTCGGGTCACTGTCTGTTTGCAGTCTGCAAGTTCTCCCTGTGTCTGCGTGGGTTTCTTCTGGCTGCTCCAGTTTCCTCCCACACTCCAAAGATGTGCAAGTTACAGAGACTGAATTGCCCCTCAGTCGGGAGATTAGTGGGATACATGGGATTACGGGGATAGGTCTTGGGTGGGAAGCTGTGTCGGAGAGTCGGTGCAGGCTTGATGGGTCAAATGGCCTCATTCTGCATTCTGTGATTGCAAAGTACAGCAGGTTTGTCAAGAAATGCAAATGAGATAAAAGCAAATATTTTTGATTTGACAATCTTATCAGTTCAGGCACATTCAGGAAATAACATTCACATTCACTGCCGCGCTTGTAATCCTTTCCCAAGTTTCCTCAGAGCTCGGATGTGTTTTATCAGCACGACTTTTGAACAAATTTCTGTTTCCTCAGCAAAAATGGATCTGTTTTCAGTTGAAAGTAACACATCATGAGAAATGTATTTTCAAAAGTCAGAGAAATTTCGCCTACGTGTAACTTTTAATGAACTGCTGCGAAAAGACTTCTGCAAATCTCATCTCCGGAAATCTAACATTGCGATTACATCATTCTGGCCGGAATTCTCCTTCCTCGCGCGTGCTGCCAGCCAAATTGGCGCTCAGCCAAATCTCCAATTCGCTGCAGCGGGATTGGAGAATTCCAGCCGCGGACGAGGTTGGAGAATCCCGGATAGTGTATCCAAAGCAGTTTTGTTAATTATAATGTTGATGTGAATCAGTGACTGATGAGGCATTCTCGTGATCCTCGCTTTGTATAGAGTCCAAAGATATACGGGTTAGGTGGATTGGCTAAATTGCCCTTTAGTGTTAGGGACACCAGTAGATAAGTACACGAGTTGCAGGGACAAGGCTTGGGTAAGATTGTTGTCAGTACGGGCTCAATGGGCCAAATGGCCTCCTTCTGCACTGTAGGGATTCTATGATTCTACGTTGACTAAACCAATGGAAAATGCATTCTTTGCATCTCACTCACTAACATAAAGATTAAGAAGGAGATGCCTGTTCCTCCTAACCTTTACTCTCCTTACCAATCAAAAACCTATCTATCTCTGTCTTAAATACAATGACCCAGCCTTTTGTGGCAATGAATCCCACATATTCACCAGCCTCTGGCTGAAGAAATCCCACCTCATCTTGGTTCTAAAGAGTTGTCCTTTTATTCTGAGGCTGTACCTTTGGATCCTTGTTTCTCTTATTAATGGAAACATCTTCCCCATGTCCAGGCCTTTCATTATTTTGTAAGTTTCATTAACTAAAAAATGTGTTGGGACATAGCGAGGTCAAGTAACTTAGGATCATAGAATACCTATATTGCGGAAGGAGACCATTCTATGTTCCTCGTCCTTGTAAACTCCATCGAGTACAGATCCAGAGTTGTCAAACACTCCTTACATGAACCATGTTATGAAGGCTTATAGATCAAAGAGATAAGAGTACACCGTTCAGCCACTCAAGCCCACTCCATCCACCATTCAACTAGACCAGAGATGATCTGGATCTTAATCTATATTTACCCAATTTGGGGGTTGGGGGGGGTGAGGCAAAGGGAGCGGTGGGGGGAGGAAGGGCACGGTGACACAGTGATTAGCACTGCTGTCTCACAGTGTCAGGGATCTAGTTTGGTTCCTGACTCAGGTGCCTATCTGTTTGGAACCTGCACATTCTCCCCATGCCTGTGTCGATTTCCTCTGCATGCTCCGGTTTCCTCCCACTGTCCAACAATGTGCAGGTTCAGTGCATTGGCCATGTTAAATTGCTCCTTAGTGTCAGGGGGATTAGTAGGGTGAATATGTGAGATTCTAGGGATAGATCTTGAATGGGATTGTGGTCAGTACAGACTTGTTGGGCCAAATGGCCTCCTTTCACAATGTAGGTATTCTATGATTCTAAGTTACCTGACCTCACTACATCCCAACGCATTTTTTAATTAATGAAGGATTTTGAAATGGACTCACTGATAGCACAGCATCAATGAAGGGACCACAATGTAGATGGTGTTTGGAGGGGCCCTTGAAAGTGGTGGTATTCCTATGCATTTGCTACCCTTGCCCTTCAAAATGGTAGAGTTCATTGATTTACACTTGTGATGATACTGTGCCTTTAAAAATATATTTTAATCATGTTACTCTGCAGGAAGTTTCAAGCAGTTCTTGGCATTTTGGCGGAGCTGTTTTGTCTCCAACCAGCATCCTCTATTGTTACTGGAGCAGTAAAATTGACATCATGCTTGTTTTAATTTGAAATAATGCAGGATTTTATTACTTTGGTGTTTCTCTGGGATTGCAGAATAGAGTTTGATTGGGGTAATTGAAAGGTTAGGTCATATGACTGGGGACAGCTAGGCTTTCATATAGAATTTCAGCTTAGCTATTTCAGATCATATTAAGAGTTGAGATATCCTTTCCTGTCTCTCAAACCTGAAGCCTGGAAGCTGCAAGAGATGAGATTTACTTCTTTACTTTGCTCTCTTGAGGACATAGTCTTCTTTGAAAACAGCTTAGATTTCTGTCTATACGTATTAAAACCTGGAAGTCATATACCATGTGAGCATATTTTAATTTGTTTTGATTTATTATTGTCACATGTATTAACATACAGTGAAAAGTATTGTTTCTTGTACAGTGTACAAACAAGGCATACTGTTCATAGAGAAGGAAACAAGAGACCGCAGAATATAATATTATAGTCATAGCTAGGGTGTAGAAAAAGATTAACTTAGTACAAGGGAAATACTTGTTTTGGTGTTATCTAATTCTGAAGGAAGGCATATGTCTATGGGATATTGCTTTTAAATGGGAACAACAGAGAGAGCTAGCTGTTAATGATTACACTGTGTAATGTTTAATTGACAAAAATGTAATTAATTATTTTTGTCGTATTCCAACCATGTTCTTAAATAAACGTTGTTTAGTAAAATTTGAATCACTTAATCATACCTGGGGTGAAAGACTTCATGCTCACCAATGCTGATACAAATGTAAAACTTAGGGTCTAGGCTAACTTTGCAAAGCACTTTGGATGTTGTAGCCTGGGCCTTGAACCCATGACCTCCTAACTCAGAGGAGAGTCTGTCATCACTGAGTCAGGATTCTCAGCTTCTAATGCTAAACAAAGGTATGAACGATGCCAGAGGGGAATGGGAATTCCCATTGATGGTGGCAGGGATCAAAGAATCCTGCCACTAGCCAACAACGCGCCACCTCTCGTTGGCAGGAAATCCATAGCTGGGAGGCCAGAGAACCTTGCTCATTAATTCTGGATCTCTATCCACAGATGCTGGCTGAGTTAATCCAGCATTTTCTGTTTGTATTTCAGATTTCCATCACTGGCAATACTTTGCTTTTATTAAAACTGTCAGCCTGTTTTGCTCTCGCCTACTGAGCTGCAGTAGTTTGTCAATTCACAAACAAGAAATTGTAGCCTCCTATTAACGCTTCAGTACAGTTTAGTTCTAAAACCCTTTGCCAGAAAAGGATTACTGTGTTAGAAACTCTCTTCAGTATATTGTGATGGTGCATTTATTTAGCCCAAGGGAAGGTGAATTTTGACTGCCTGTTTTTATATATTCAGCCTTTTGAGAACTGATTCCGATCAGTTCCCCCTGCCTCTCTTCACTTTATAATTGGCCAATGTCGGACTTGTTAGAATAAATCCACAGAGGAACGCATATAATGCAGAAGGAAGTCATTCGGCCCATCGAGTCTGCACTGATTCTCTGAAAGAGCTTATTACTCAGACCCCTCCTTCCACTCTATCCCTGCAATTCTGTGCATTTCCGATGGCCAATCCACCTAACCCGCACATTTTTGGACACAAAGGGGCAATTTACAATGGTCAATCCACATAACCATTTCATCTTTGGAGACATGGCAATTTGGCATGGCCAATCCACATAACCTGCACATCTTTGGATACTAAGGGGCAATTTAGCATGGCTGATCCACCTAACTTGCACATCTTTGGACACAAAGGGCCAATTTACAATGGCCAATCTTGTAGATACGCCAAGTTTGGTGGCGTTTAA
The DNA here is from genome assembly GCA_024679065.1 of Sphyrna mokarran. NCBI lineage: Eukaryota > Metazoa > Chordata > Chondrichthyes > Carcharhiniformes > Carcharhinidae > Sphyrna > Sphyrna mokarran. Next base: position 45,247,103 of record JAGIQG010000018.1, read on the forward strand.
GAGGTTAGTAGATAAGTTTATGGACGAAAAGGGAATGGTTTAGGTTAGAGGGTCATTGCTTTTTCCTAATTGGTCGGCACAACATCGAAGACTGAAAGGCCTGTTTTGCGCTGTAACGTTCTATGCTCTATGTTCGAATCCACCTAAACATTACATCTTTGGAGACATGGCAATTTAGCATGGCCAATCCACCTAATCCGCACACCTTTGACATGAATTGGCAATTTGGCATAGCCAATCCACTTAACCCTTACATCTTTGGACACTGAGGGACAATTTAGCATGGCCAATCCACTTAACCTAACACATATTTGGACGGGAATGGGCAATTTGGCATGGCCAATCCACTTAACCTGCACATCTTTGGACACTAAAGGGCAATTTAGCATGGCCAATCCACTTAACCTGCACATCTTTGGACACTAAAGGGCAATTTAGCATGGCCAATTCATTTAACTTAATACATCTTTAGACACAAGTTGGCAATTTGGCATGGCCAATCCATAGAACTCACACATCTTTGGAAACTAAGGGGCAATGCAGCATGGCCAAACTACCTGTCCTGCACATCTTTAGACTGTGAGATGAAGCCAAAGCACCCAGAGATCACCCACGCAGACATGGTGAGAACGTATTAACTCCATACAGAAAGACACCCAAGGCTGAATTCAAACACGGGACCTTTGTTCTGTGAGGCAGCAGCACTAACCACACACTGCTTTGCCACCCATGACCATTTACCTAAGACATTGACCAGAATTTTCTGGTCTTGCGCACCCCTAGCAAAAATGGGCCGAAGGGCCTGTTTGTGCTGTATTGTTCTAATGGCAAATGCGATGCTCAGCCAAACCTCTATTCACCGCAGTGGGACTGGAGAATCCCCTCCGTGGGTGAGGCTGGAGAATTACAGCCATTGTGCTACGGTTTTTGGGTTGAGGTTATATTCTTTAGTGAGGAAGGGTGTAGGTCGATAGATTCAACTTGTCTGAAATGAAGGACGCTACAGATTCCTGCATCAGCAAATTAGGGAAAATAAATTGCTTCAGCCTTCAGAGTTTGAATTTTTATATCCTCAGAATCTTGACCGTGCATGATTTAATTGCACTTTTTTTATTAGGGGCTGGAAATGTATTGGATTGTGCTCCTATCATTCTTTGATTTGATGCCTTGAGCGATGGAGGGGAGAGACATTTAAATTTTGCCCACGGTTACTAAATAGATGAAAACATAATCAAATTTCCGCCTGTGCTGCAGAATTCCTAAGATTCTTTGAATAATCTTTGAAGAATGCATCTAATTTATGGGGAAATATTAATAGGAATTAACCCAGGGTTTGCAAGCCTTCTCTCTGATTCTCTCTGACTGCTTGAAGTTTTGGTTGGATCCAACACTTGGCAGTGAGGAATATTTGAGGAAGTGACTCAAATAGTTCATTTCTTGGCATTTTTGTCACATAATTATTTTTAGAAAGTAGATAAAAATGATCCTATTTTCCTTCTCTGGTAAGGTTCGAATATAAAGGGCCTTTGTTTGAATTAGTCATCAGTCAGCGAGACGGGTATTGGCACCTTTGGCTGTCCTGTCTGATGCCTAAGTGAGGTGATTCTAACCTTCGCAATACCTTTCTGGACCCCTCAGTAGATGCCAACAGTATGGGTTCAGTTCCCATACTGGCTGAGGTACTGCACAAAGACCCCGCCTTCTTAACCTTAGCCCTACCTGAGGTGTAGTGATCTTCAGGTTAAATCACTACCAGTCAGTCTTTCCCCCATCCCCCTCAAAGGGGAGAGCAGCCTACAGTCATCTTGGATTATGGCGACTACAGGCGGCATGGTGGCACAGCCATTAGCACTGCTGCCTCACAGTGCCAGAGGCCCATATTCAATTCCTGGCTTGGTCATTGTCCATGTGGAGTTTGCACATTCTCCTTGTGTCTACGTGGGTTAACTCTGGGTGCTCTGGTTTCCTCCCACAGTTCGAAAGATGTGCTGATTAGGTGCATTGGCTATGCTAAATTCTCCTTCAGTCTGCCTGAATAAGTGCCAGAATGTGGTAACTCGGAGATTTTTAGTCACTTCATTGCAGTATTAATGTAAGTCTACTTGTAAATAGGCCTTTAAAAACCTTACCTTTTCTTTCCACAGCCTGCTTCTACCAGTGCTTCTGGGATCTATCTGATGATCAACGTCAGTGAAGTTTATCTTGAGCCAGTGGAGGTCTGATTCATGTCAAGAGCGCTTGACAAGTTCCAGATGTTGTTTTGACACAAGGGCTGTGAGTAACCCCACATTCTAATGGAGGGAAGGTCATTGCTAAAGCAGCTGCAGATGGTTGGACCTCGGACATTGCCCTGAGGAACTCCTGCAGAGATATCCTGGAAATGATTGACCTCCAACCATGACCTTCCTTTCTGTCAAGCATGACCACAAGCAGTGGAGACTTTCCCCAATTCCCATTGATCTGAATTTTATTAGCATTCTAATGTTACAAATTGATTTCAAACCAAAACTTTAAAGTTAGTCTGAAGAAAGAATTCTAATCCAAAGGAAACCTGTATTGTAAAAGAGTGAAGTAGAATCATAGAATCCAACAGTGCAGAAGGAGGCCATTTGGCCAATCGAGTCTGCACTGATCACAATCCCGCCTAGGCCCTATTCCCATAACCCCATGTACTTGGGCTCCTAATACTAAACAGCAATTTTGCATGACCAATCCACTTGACCCGTTCATCTTTGGACTGTGAGAGGAAACTGGAGCACCTAAAGGAAACCCACGCAGACATGGGGAGATCATGCAAACTCCACACAGACTGTGACCCAGGCCAGGGTTGAACTCGGGTCCCTGGCATTAGTATTATAAAAACGTGCAGGTTAGGTTGATTGGCCATGCTAAGAAATTGCCCCTTAGTGTCCAGAGGTTAGAGGGGTTAGAGGGTATAATATGTAAGGCACAGATACGTAGATGTCTGTGTACATCTACACAGGGGATAGAACCTAGACGGGATTGTGTTCGGTGCAGACTCGATGGGCTGAAGGGCCTTCTTCTGCACTGTAGGGTTCTATGATTTAAAGGCAAAGCATAGAGACTTTTTTCTACAGTTCAGAAATGCTGGAATTAGCAAAACCCATCCACCCTCTATTGCAGACAGTGAGGAAGGGGAGTGAGAGAAGAATATAAGACAAACTGCAAATGTATATTTCTTGACTTATTGCAGAGACTTGTCAGCTGAATGAAAAGAAGGTTGAGGATCTGTCTTTCAGATGACATGCTGGACCAAGGCCCCATCTGCTCTCTTATAATATTTCGTAAAATATCCCACGGAAAAAATTCTAATTGAGAACAGTTAGGTTCTCGGCATCATCACAGAATAGAATCATAGAATCCCTACAGTGCAGAAGGAGACCATTTGGCCTGTCAAGTCTGCACCAACAACAATCCCACCCAGGCACTATCTCTTGTTAACCCCACATATCTATCCTGCTAATCCCTCTGACACTAAGAGGCAATTTAACATGATTAATTAACCTAACCTGCACATTTTTGGAGTGTAGAAGGAAATTGGAGCACTTCGAGGAAACCCACACAGACATGAGGAGAATGTACAAACTCCACACTGACAGTGACCCAAGGCCGGAATTGAACCCGGGTCCCTGGCGCTGTGAGACAACAGTGCTAACTACTATGCCACCACACTGCCCTGTGCCCTTGTGGGTTTGATGGACTCTGTCAAAGGAGCTTTGGAGAGTTGCTGCAGTGCGTTTTGGATCTTTGCACACTGCTGCCACTGTGCATCGTTGGTGGAGAGAGTAAATGCCAATGTGGAAGTGATGCCACTCGGGCAGGGCTGCTTAGTCCTGACTGATTGGCTGAATGCTAATAAGGGTGGAGTGCCAGACTGGTTCAAGTCACAGGGCCACCTTGTCCTGTTCTTGCCTGATAGAAATGGTCACTCGATAATGTGCCCCAAGATTGGGAAGTTGAAACTTGCTTATCAGCCTTTGCCCTTCCATTCTGTGCTTGTTTCAGTCATGTGATTGGCTTTCCAATTTGAGTAATGGCTACCATTGAAGCGTTGATGAATAAACAGGAGAACAAAAGTAAGAATCAACTGTGGGGGACAATGATGTAGCAGAGCGCATGAATGAAATTTTACCATTAGAAGAAAGATCATGCAAGAAATTCATTTGAATACACAAAATAATTGTGTAGTAATTAACTTAACATATACAACATCACATGTAAGAAGTCTCACATCATCAGGTTAAAGTCCAACAGGTTTATTTGCAATCACAAGCTTTTGGAGGGCTGCTCCTTTGTTAGGTGAGTGGACAGTTGGGTTCGCAAACATGGCATATATAGATAAAGTCACAATTGCAAGTTAATGGTTGAAATGCTGCTCTCAGCAGGTAATCAAGTCTTAACATGTAGAGACAATGAGAGTGGAGAGAGATTTAATCACAGGTTAAAGAGGTGCGAATTGTCTTAAGCCAGGACTGTTCTTAGGATTTTGCAAGCCCAAGGCAAATTGTGATGTTTACACATAATGTGACATGGGCCCAAGATCCCAGTTGAGGCCATCCTCATGTGTGTGGAACTTGGTTATCAGTTTCTGCTTAGCAATTCTGTGTTGTCGTTTGTCTTGTATGCCACCTTGGAGAACGCGTACTCGAAGATCAGAGGCTGAATAGCCTTGACTGCTGAAGTGTTCCTTGACAGGGAGAGAACACTCCTGCCTGGTGATTGTCAAGCCATTCATTCATCTTCATTGCATCTGCAGGGTCTTGCCTATGAATCATGCCTCGGGGCATCCTTTCTTGGTTGTCTTACTGTATCAGGTAGACAACATTGAGTCACATGAGTACGTACCTTGCCCTTGGTGGATGGTGTTCTCATGTGTGATGATGGCATCCATGTCAATGAATTGGCATGTGTTGCAGAGATTGCTGTGGTAGGGTTGTATAGTGTCCTGTCACTGTTCTCCTGAAGGCTGGGTAGTTTGCTGTGAACAATGGTCTGTTTGAGATTGTGCAATTATTTGAAGGCAAGTAGTGGGGGAATGGGAAAATGGATTTTTTTCTGAAAATTTGATTCACTAATGTTCTTTCAGGAAGGAAATCCATTGTCCTCACCCTGGTCTGGCCTCCAGAGTCATAGCAATGCGGTTGATTTTCACCTCCTGTCTGAAATGGGTGAGCAAACCATTCAGTTCAAAGACAACCAGGGAAGGGCAATAAATGCTGCCAGGCAGTGAAATACATGCCCCACAGAACAAATGGCTCAATGGTATTATCACTAGACAATTAATCCAGAAACTCAGCTAATGTTTCTGGGAAAATGGGTTCGAATCCTGCCATGGCAGATGATGCAATTTGAATTCAATAAAAAAAACATTGGAATTAAGAATCTACTGATGACCATGAAACCGTGGAAAAATAAAAAAAAACTAACTAACCATCGGCTCCTCAATGTCTCTCCTGAAGGAATCAAACTGTTTCTCTTTGCAATGAAATGGCAAATGATTCCTGTCTGCGCAAAACTTCTGACCAGAATCCATAAATGTTTGTCTTGTCTCTCACGGCCGCTGACCGGTACTGGATGTGAGAAGGTAAGTTCTCTGGTAATGTCTTAAGTGACATTCACCGATCACTGTGCTGGGGATGTGACAATTTCTCATCATTAGATGCTTCACTGAAGTTTCAACAGCAATGAAAAGAAAAGATCTTCAGTACTTCAAAAATAGAGCCAAGTTTCAAGGTCAGCCTCGGAAGCAGGATGAGACTTTGGGAATATTCAGGGTGGATGCACATGGGGCTGCTCCCAGTGACTGAGCATGTGTCAAATACATCTCCGCAAACCATAAACGTCTCAATCTGATCGTGGGAAAAGGCAAGCAGTGTGTCCACAATTTGATGTGATTTATTATTGTCACTTGTATTTGGAAAAGCATTGTTTCTTGCACTATACAGACAAAGCATACCGTTCATAGAGTATATAGGGGAAAAGGAACAAAGAACAAACAAAGAACAAAACAGCACAGGGAACAGGCCCTTTGGCCCAACGAGCCCGCGCTGCCACCCCGATGTTCCCACCTCTATCCGTAAAGGAGAGGGTGAAGTATATAAAGTCATAGCAAAGGTGTAGAGAAAAATACATTTCATATAAGTTAGGCCCATTCAAAAGTCTGAAGGCAGCAAGGAAGAAGCTGTTGGTTTGATCTCTCCTCATTCTTCTAAATTCCAGAGACTATAGGCCTAAACTGTTTAACCTTTCCTTACCTACAACAGCCTTTTAGACTATCTGTAGTTCTTCTATATATCTCCATCTATCCGCTTAAATGGAACACGCATGTATTTCTTGGGTTCATTTATTATTAAGTGCAAAGCATCGAGGTCTATTTCTGGGGCATTGTATCCACAATGTTTTCAGGGCCTGTGGCCTGACAGTACTTCTGAAAACTGAGGCCTATGGGTTTCTGGATCTTTGGGCCTACAGTGTTCTTGGACCACGGTTTTTCTGGAACATTGATGCCAGTAGGCTTCTGAGGCCTGAGGCCAAGAATGTTTCCGAAGCCTGGGGCCTTTAATAAAGCTGGGTTATTAAATTAGCACCAAGTGCTTTCAGACTCTCTACATAAAGATTGCAAAGATTAAGAAATGAACCAGAAATATTTGAATGGTGACAGTGGCACAGTGGTTGGCATTGCTGCCTTACAGTGCCAGGGACCTGAATTCAATACCTGGATTGAGTTACTGTCTGTGTGGAGTCTGCACATTCTCCCTGTGTCTGCATGGGTTTCCTCTGGGTGTTCCGGTTTCTTCCCACAGTCTGAAAGATGTGCAGGTTAGGGTGCAGTGGCCAGGCTAAATTCTCCCTCAGTGCACCTGACAAGGGTGTGGTGATTAGGAGATGTTCTATGACTCTATTTCCCTATGATTCTATGGCTAGGGGATTTTGACATTAACTTCATTGCGGTGTTAATGTAAGCCTACTTGTGACAACAATAAATAAATAAACTTGGTCCCGTGCATTCTCCATTGCACATCAACCAAGGTGAGTATTTGCCGGAACACAAAGTGTCAGTTTTATTTTTGAGTAAGTTTGACGCAGGTATGCTTTCTTCCCACTTCGCATTTATCACATTTTCACAGTTTATATTTACATCTCTATCGAATGAAGCTGTTATGGATCTTATATTTGCAAGATGAATTTTCTTGCTGTGGACCCTTTCGGTGCTGGGAATATGGAAAGATTTTCCTCAATCATTTTTCTCATTTTAAAGAGAAATATAGAATTCTCCACTTTAATTTCATACCTTTCCACAGTCACAGGTTGTGAATGAAGTCCAGTCCATCATGCAAACCAGCTTCCCATCCACAGATTCTGTCTACACTTCCCTTGGAAAAGCAGCCATCATAACCACACACCCCGAGCATTCTCTCTTCCATCTTCTTCCATTGAGAAAAAGATACAAAACTCTGAGGTCACGTAGCAACTGATTCAAGAACAGCTTATTTTCGGCTGGCATTTTGAATGCCTTGCATTAAGTTGATCTTTCTCTACATCCTAGCTAACACTCCATTCTGCACTTTCCTTTTCTATGAACAGTATGCTTTGTCTGTATAGCGAGCAAGCAACAATACTCCTTACTGTGTAGTAATATATGTGACAATAATGAATCAAATCAAATCAAATCACTCCTCCCCATCTCCATTCTCTCTACATCACACTGCCTTGGAAAAGCAGCCAGCATAATTAAGGATCCCATGCACCCCAAACATTCTTCTTCCACATTTTTTCCTATAATTGGGAAAAAGATACAAAAGTCTGAGGTCATATACCAACCGGCTCAAGACCATCTTCTCCCCTGCTGCTGTCAAAATTTTGAATGGACTAACTAATCTTTTATACGCTAGCTATGATTGTGACACTATATTCTGCACCCTCTCCTTTTCTTCTTCCAAATATACTCTATGAATGGTATACTTTGCCTATATAGCGCACAACAAAAAATACTACTTACTGTATTCCAGTATCTGTGACAATAATAAATCAAAATCAAAAAATCCAAATGAGAAAATGAAAAACGTCAGGGCCGGGATTCTCCAGTCCCGCTGCAGCAAATGGAGATTTGGCTTCTCTGTTCTCGCTGGGGTGAACAACATCAGCGAACTCCAGCCCAAGAAAGTTTTACCCGTGCTTACACATTCATCGCTGCCCAGCTAAAGATTACAATTCCCAGCGGCAAATTTATCAATCTCAAGCAGAAAACAAATTATAAAGTATAATCCCATAAACTGTTTTGAGAATTTTAAATTCACTTCGTAATTACAAGACAAGATCTCTTATCTCATCAAGTGGTTTGAGCTATTTTAAGCTTATTTATTAGTATCACAAGCAAGCTTATATTAACACTGTAATGAATTTGATGTGAAAATCCCCTAGTCACCACACTCTGGCCCCTGTTCGGTATATTGAGGGAGAATTTAGCATGGTCAATCCACCTAACCTGCACATCTTTCATATTGTAGGAGGAAACCAGAGCACCTGGAGGAATCCCACCTCTTCAGAACGGGAGGTTTTCTGCTATAATTCATGCAAAATACTAAGGATGCTGGAATCTGAAACAAAAACAGAAAACTGCTGGAAAATCTCAGCAGGTCCGACAGCATCTTGTGGAGAATAGAGCCAACATTTTGAGTCTAGATGACCCTTTGTCAGAGCTTCGAAGGAAGATCATCCAAGTTTGAAACATTGGCTCTACTCTCTCCCAACACATGCTGTCAAACCGGCTGAGATTTTCCAGCATTTTTCTGTTTCTGTGTTGGAAAGTTTTCCACATTGGATTACTCCCACTTCCTCCAGGAATAGGTTCAAATCAGTTTGAGAGATTTGGGTACAGATTAGGGGATAAGACAAATTGGTTCCAAAATGCGTCACATATTCTTAATTAATTAAACGGGCATTAATTATTTGCAGCAGAATTCAAAAATAGTCTCATTCGTTCTTAAACAATTTAATCTCTGAGTGTTCCAGCTGGAACTGACAAAAGCGTGTTTCATCCCTTCCTTCAGAATTTTGCTTTTAATTCTATTTTTTCCTCTCTCTCTCTCCTAAGAGCCCTCACTCATAAGATTTTTTTTAGGAATAAAATTGCTTTCTCCTTTCGCGGGAAGACTGATAGTTCATTGTCCTCAAAGGTGCTTGGAACAGACATTTTGTTTGCCTAACTTTACAAGCGTATTATGAAACAAGTGCCTTCTAAAGAAAAATCACTAACTCTGTTTCTCTCTCCACAGATGCTGCCTATACTGACCATTTCCAGCATTTCTCTGGTATTATTTCAGGTTTTGTAGTTATAAATTCATAAGATATAGGAGCAGAGTTGGGCTATTCAGCCCATCAAGTCCGTTCTGCCATTCGATCCTGGCTAATACACTCCTCATCCCCATATTCCTGCCTTCTCCCCATAACCTTTCGACCCATCACCAATTAAAAATCTGTCCAACTTCTCCTTAAATTTACTCACTGTCCCCACATCCACTGCATGTTGGGGTCACGAATTCCACAGATTCACAACCCTTCGGTCCTCAACCCTGTTTTAAATTTGCTCCCCCTTTTCTTATGACCTCTCAGCCGATAATGCCCCACCAGCAGAAGAATCCATTTGACATTTACTTATGCACCTCCCCCAACTCACCCTCCCCCCAGCTTTATTCCAGGCCCTCCCGTCAGAGGACCTGATTGAATGTCCGGAATGTGGTCACCTGGCTACGGGCATGACAACATTGACAGTACAAATGTTTCAACAGTTTCTGAAGTCCTGGCCTCGGAGATGTGTGCACAGCGTGTGTCCGAACCTTGGAATGTGAAACTCACGTCCTGGTCTTGTTAACACACTTACCCTGTCCAGTTACTGCTCGATGCATCCTGACTGTAATAAGTCCTCAGAGACAGAAGTCTCTTTACAAAGGTCCCTTTATTTACAAGCCTGACAGAGTGTTTCCAGTTCACTGTCTACACAAGGAGTAAACTCAGTAAAGTTTTGCAACACCAATTTTAAATCCAACCAATTTATTTGATAGTAAATCCGCGAGCTTTTGACACTATGTTGTGCCTTCGTCAGGCAAATGCAGTGTTCTGATCTGCAGAGGTACTCATATCCACAGAGACAGTTACAGATTGCTGATTAGAATGTGAATCCTTACATCTAACCTGCTATTCAAGTATTAAAGTGGCTAACAATGTGTGTGAAGGAAATCCTGAGCATTGGTTAGAGAATTGTGTATTTTCTGCAGACAGCACAGAGGTTTTTTGCTAATCCAGGCAAGTTACGGGGGTTACAGATAGTGTGACATGAAGCCAAGATCCCTGTTAAGACCGTCCTCATGTGTGCGGAACTTGGCTATTAGTCTCTGCTCAGCAACTCTGCGCTGTCGTGTGTCACAAAGGCCCCCTTGAAGAACATTTACCGGCAGGTCGGAGGCCGAATGCCCATGACTGCTGAAGTGTTCGCCCACAGGAAGGGAACTGTTTTGCCTGGTGATTGTTGAGCGATGCTCATTCATCCGCTGTCGTAGTGTCTGCATGGTCTCCCCAATGTACCATGCTTCGGGACATCCTTTCTTGCAACGTATTAGGTAGACAACGTTGGCCGAGTTGCAAGAGTATGTACCGTGTACATACAAGGAGTCCCAGAGGAACTGATATTCCTGGTTAAATACAAAGCAAGAGGCTCCCTGATTATAGAACCCTACAGTGCAGAAAGAGGCCCTTCGGCCCATCAAGTCTGCACCAAACACAAACCCACCCTGGCCCTACCCCCATATCCTTACATACTTTACCCACTAATTCCTCTAACCTATGCATCACTGGACACTAAGGGGCAATTTCTTAGCATGCCCAATCAACCTAACCTGCACATCTTTGGACTTGGGAGGAAACTCACACAGATATGAGGAGAATGTGAAAACTCCACACAGACAGTGACCCGAGCCAGGAATTGAACCAAGGACCCTGGAGCTGTGAAGCAGCAGTGTTAACCACTGTGCTACTGTGCCGCACCAAATTGGCTCATCAAATTGGCCTTTAATTAGGGAGTTCATATTCTAATGGGCCCACCTCATCCCCTGATTAAACTCATTACAAACTCAAACATATAATGTTTTCCATTTATGGGATGTGGGCATTGCTGGCTCAACCAACATTTAATACCCATCCCATCCCCCAAGACGGTGGTGGTGGGCTGTCTTCTTGAATCGCTGTAGTCCCTGAGTTAGAAGTGTAAGGAAGGAGTTGCAGGATTTTGATCCAGTGACAATGATGGAACAGTGATATATTTCCAAGTCTGACCAACTTGAAAGGGAACCTCCACGTTGTAGTGTATCCAAGTGTCTGCTTCTCTTGCTTTTCTAGATGGAAGTGGTCATAGGTTTGGATGGTGTAGTCCAAGAATCTTTGCTGAATTACTGCATCTTGTAGATAGTACACACTGCTGCTACTGTGAATTGCTAGTGCAGGAAGTGAGTTTGTGGAAGGGATAGCAATCAAGTGGGGCTGCTTTGTTCTGCATGATGTCAAGCTTCTTGAGTGTTCTGGAGCTCCACTTATCCAGTCACCTTTGTGCCTTGTAGATGCTACAAAGGGTTTGGGGAAGTGAGTTACTCACTACAGAATTCCTAGCCTTTGACCTGCTCTGTTAGTCACAGTATTTGTATGATTAATCCGGTTCAGTTTTGGTTAATGGTTATCCCCAGAATGTTAATGGTGAGGGATTCAGTGATGATAATGCCATTGAATGTCAAGGGGCGATGATTTGATCCTCATCTTGTTGGAGGTGGTCATTGCCTGGCACTTGTGTGGCACGAATGTTACTTGGATACTGTCCAGATCTTGCTGCATTTGGACATGGACTGCTTCAGTATCTGAAGAGTCATGAATGGTATTGGAAATTGTACAGTCATCACTGAACAAACCCACTTCTGACCTTATGATAGAAGGAAGGTCATTGATGAAGCAGTTGAAGGTTGTTGGGCCAAGGATACTACTCTGAAGAACATCTGCACAGATGTCCTGGATCTGAGATGATTGATCTCACAACCATCTTTTGGTGTGCCAGGTATGACTCCAACTAGCAGAGGATGTTCACTCTGATTCCCATTGGCTCCAGTTTTGTGAAGATTCCTTAACAAAGAACAACACAACACAGGAAACAGGCCCTTCGGCCCTACAATCCCGCGCTGCCCGTTTTAACACTCAGTGAATGCTTCATTCCAATCCCTCTTCTACCTACGACTTTTGTCTACATCTCATCCTTGATGCCATATTCAGTGAAATGCGGTCTTTATGTTAAGCGCTGTCACTTTCACCTCACCTGGAATTCAGCTCTTTTGTCCATGCTTGAACCAAGGCCAGAAGCCGGGTGACCCTGACTGAATCCAAATTGTACGCCTGTGACCAGGTTGTCGCTGAGTAAATGCCACTTGACAGTGCTGTTGATGTCCTCTTCCATCATTTTACTGATGATCAAGAGTAGACTGATTGGGTGGCAATTGGCCAAGTTGGATTTTTTTATTGTTCATTCATGGGACATGGACGTTGCTGGCTGGCCAGCATTTATTGCAGCAGTGTGTACTATCTACAAGATGCAGCAAGAGAACAAGTTACCCTTGTTCAGAGGGCAGTTGAGAGTCAAACTACATTGCTGCGGCTCTGGAGTCACATGTAGACCAGACCAGGTAAGGACAGCAGGCTTCTTTCCCTAAAGGACATTAGTGAACGAGATAGGTTTTTACTAACAATTGACAATGATTTCATAGTCATCATGAGATTCTTAATTCCAGATTTTTTAAAAATTGAATTCAAATTCCACCATCTGCTGTGGCGGGATTCGAACTCAAGTCCCCAGAACACTCACTGAGTTTCGAGATGAAGAGACTACGATAGTACCACTAGACTATTGCCTCCCCATTTATCTGGTTCTTGTTCGCAGGGCAAATCTGAACAATTTTCCACATTAGATTAAAATTCCAAACCCACTGTACTTTCTCCTCTCCCCTTTCATTATTGCCCCTCTGTTCCAATAAAGAATAAAGTTTAGGCTTATCCTCTTAGTTTATTTATTAGTTTCACAAGTAGGCTTACAGTAACACTGCGATGAAGTTATTGTGAAAATCCTCTAGTCATCACATTCCGATACAATAAGGGAGAATGTAGCATGGCCAAGGTACCTAACCAGCACGTCTTTGGACTGTGGGAAGAAACTGGAGCATCCAGAGGAAATCCACACAGACACGAGGAGAATGTGCAAACTCCGCAGAGACAGTGACCCAAACTGGGAATCGAACCCGGGTCCCTGGTGCTGTGAGGTGACAGCGCTAACCATTGTGCCACCATTCATCTAGAACAATTCCATTTCTAATGCAATAAGTCAATGACCATGCTCTCGTGTTCTGCATTGACGTTGTTGTTATGTTTGCTCTTTTCAAAGGATACCCCCAGGATAGCCTTCAAGACAAAATGAGCAACTTACTACTCAGTATGCACAGCACAGCACCTGGAGCATATTTCCATGGCAACACAGTAAATTAAATTTGAAAATTTGCTTTGATATAATTGTTATTTACTGGCTGTGGATGTTTACATAAAATAATGAGGTCTTCTCTTCCTGCCAAACTGTACTCAAATGGGAAAGCATTAAAAATCAAAATTATTGAAATATTAATCAGATTTGAGTTAATGTAGCTTGGCAATGCAATATATTAAAGCTCCAAGGTACAAAATCATGGGCAGGTCAGATATCAATGGACAGCTATGGTCCCATTATACTGAAATTCAAAGAATTCTGCACTGGAGAAAGAGGCCATTCGGACCATCGACTCTGCACCAACCACAATCCCATCCAGAACATATCCCCATAACTCCATTCCTCTTAGCTAGTCCCCCTGACACTAAGAGGCATTTTGGCACTTACGGCCAATACACCTAACACAAATGCACCCTGGAAAACATTGTTTCTGGTTGTATCACAGTTTGGTATGGCTCTTGCTCTGCCCAACGCCACAAGGAACGACAAAAGGTTGTGAATGTAGCCCAGTCCATTAAACAAATCAACCTTCCATCCATTGACTCACTCCACATGTCCTACTGCCTTGGTAAAGCAGCCAGCATAATTAAGGACCCTACACACCCCAGACATTCTCTCTTCCACCTTCTTCCTCAGGAAAAAGATACAGAGTTTGATATTACGTCCCAACCGACTCAATAACATCTTCTTCCCTGCTTTTGAATGGACTTACCTTGTATTAAGTTGATCTTTCTCTACACTTTAGCTTTGACTGTTACACTACATTCTACACTCTCTCCTTTCCTTCTCTATGAATAGTATGTTTCGTCTGCATAGCACGCAAAAAACTATACTTTTCATTGTATGTTAATAAATGTGACAGTAATAAATCAAATCAAACCTTTGGAGTGTGGCAAGAAACCCATGCAGACACGGAGAGAACGTAGAAACTTCATATGGACCCAAGCCAGGAATCGAACCTGGATCCCTGGTACTCTGAGGCAGTAGTGTTAACCACTATGTCACCCTGCCACCTGTAATGCCAGTGTAGGCAACAAGCATGAGATAAGGAGAGGGAATGAGGGAGGGAGATTCATCTTGTACAACCGCCCTTGTCGAAAACATAATCACAAAATCTCAGAGGCAGGCCACTTCATCATTCTCTCATATTTTAAACATTTCGGATAAAGGAGCAAAGTGAAACATAAATTAAGAAAAGCATGATGTGGATGTCAGTAAGTTCTCCAATTCGATTTTCATCAGTGCAAAGATTTGGCAAAAAAGCATAGCTATTCATTCAGCCTGAATTAATCTTCTGCCTGGGCTAGCCAACATCTCCCAGATTGTCCCTTTGAGCTTAATGCAGCAATTTAACTCATTACTAATCCTTAGACAGCATCTTCCAAACCCACAACCACTTCCGTCTAGAAGGACAAGGGTAACAGAGACATGGGAACACCACAACTGCAAGTTCCCCTTTTACTGCTGCCTCACAGAGGCAATGACTTGAGTTCGATTCCTGGCTTGGGTCACTATCTGTATAGAGTTTGCACGTTCTCCCCATGTCTGCGTGGGTTTCCTCTGGATACTCTGGTTTCATCCCACAATCTGAAAGATGTGTTGGTTAGATGCAAGTACCCAAACAGGCACCAGAGTATGGCGACGAGGGAATTTTCACAGTAATTTCATTGGAGTGTTAATGTAAGCTTTCTTGTGATACTAATAAATAAACTGAAACTTAAAGCACAGAGACCCAGGTTTAATTTTGGCCTTGGGTCAATGTCTATGTGGAGTTTGCACATTCTCCCCATGTCTGCGGGGGTTTGCTCCGGTTTCCTCCAACACTTCAAAGATATGCAGATTAGCTTGATTGGCCATTATAAACTTGACCATTAGTGTTAGGGGGACTGGCAGGGCCAATTCATTAGGGTTATGGGGATGTTGTCAGTGCAGGCTTTAAAGGCCGAATGGCCTCCTTTTGCACTGTAGGGATTTCATGATTCTACAAAGCCACTCAGCATCCTCCTGTGGACATATACCAGCTGTCCCAGTATAATCGCTGGGTAAAAATCCTGGAATTTCCTCCCTAACAACACGTGAACTGGGATACGTTGATTGATGGTGTCTCAGAGGGATAGGTAAACCCTCTAGAACAAGCCGCCATTACAAGGGAGGAAGTATTAGGTGTAATAAAAAGCATTTAGGTAGACATATCCCCAGGGACAGATGGCATCTATCCCATATTACTGAGGGAGACTAAAGATGAAATTGCTGGGCCTCTAACAGAAATCTTTGTTTACTTGTGAGGTCCCAGATGATTGGAGGATAGCCAATGTTATCCCATTATTTAAGAAGGGTAGCAAGGATAACCTGGTAATTATCGGCCAATGAGCTTGATGTCAGCGATAGTGAAATTGTTGGAGAAATTCTCAGAGGTAGAATCTGTACACATTTGGAATTGGATGATCTTATGGTTTTGTATGAGAAAGGTCGTGACTCACTAATTTGATTGATTTGATTTGATTTTTTGAGGACATGACAAAAATGGTTGATGAAGAAAGGGCTGCGGACATTGTCTACGTGAACTTTAATAGAACATTTGACAAGGCCCTTCATCGCAGGCTGGTGCTAAAGATCAAGTCACATGGGATCAAGGGTGAGGTAGCTAGATGGATTCAGAACCAGCTTGGCCATAGAAGATAGAAGGTAGTTGTGGAAGGATATTTTTCTAAATGGAAGCCTATATCTAGTGGTATTCCATAGCGATCAGTGCTGGGACCTCTGCTGTTTGTAATATATATAAATGACTTCAAAAAAAATGTGGCTGGTCTGATTAACAAGTTTGCAGACGATGCTAAGATTGATGGAGTTGCAGATAGTGATGAAGATTGTCAGAGCATACAGCAGGATATTGATAAGCTGGAAAATTGGGCAGAGAAATGAAACTTAGAATTTAATCCGGACAAATGTGAGGTGATGCATGTTGGTAGATCTAGTGAAGGTAGGAGCTATGAAATAAATGGCAGAACCATCAGGAGCATTGACACGCAGAGAGATCGGGCAGGATAGGTCCACAGATCTTTAAAAGTGACAGCACAGATGGAAAAAGTGGTGAAGAAAGCATATGGCACGCTTGCCTTCATTGGCCGGGGCATTGAGTACAAAATTTGGCAAATTATGTTATAGTTGTATAAAATGTTGGATAGGCCACATTTGGAATACTGCGTCCAACTCTGGTCGCCACTCTGCCGGAAGGATGTGGAGGCTTTGGAGAGGTTACAGAAAAGGTTTACGAGGATGTTGCCTGGTATGGAGGGTATTAGTTCTGAGGAGAGATTGAACAAACTGTGATTATTCTCCCTGAAAAGATGGAAACCGATAGAAGTTTATAAAATTATGAAGGGTATAGATAGGGTGAACAGTTGGAAGCTTTTTCCCAGGGCAGAAATCACAATTACAAGGGGGCACAAGTTCAAGGTAAGGAGGGGGAAAAGGTTCAGTGGAGATGTGTGGGGGAAGTTTTTTACACAGAAGGTGGTGGGGGTTGGAATGCACTGCTAAGTGAGGTAGTTAAGGCAGACACGTTAACATAGAACATAGAACATAGAACATAACAGCACAGAACAGGCCCTTCGGCCTTCGATGTTGCACCGACCAATATAAAAAGCAATGACCCTCCAAACTAAACCATTCCCTTCTCTTCCATATACTTATCAACTAAAGTAGTTGAGGCTTATTAAGGCTTATTAAGGCTTATTCACATGAACAGGCAGTGAATAAAAGAGAGGGATACAGGAGGTTGGTTTAGATAGGATAATGTGATCGGTGTGGGCTTGATGTGCCAAAGGGCCTATTCCTGTTCTTTTTTTGGTTAGTATTGGGAGAACAATAAGCTGTCCTCCAATATCTTTGCAATCTCAATTGTAGGGCTGCCTTGTTGATGTCAAAGATAAGGAAGGATCTTTTGTCCAGACATGTGGAAAAAGGTTTTTGCTTTGTTCAGGCCCTGGATTATCCACGCCTACACGAGTCAAAGAGGAGTAGGGGCACATTCTGTCCCACTTTATTTTACACTGTTTAATCATTTTAAATTACAAGCACAAACAAGCGCACAAAATGAATCACTTCACATCCTCGGAAGGTAATACCTCATGAATATAATAACGTTGAATATGCAAATGGCTACTTAGACCTTGCTTCAAGTGCATTTGAGTCATCAAAGACACAACCTGCAGCATGCATGCTTAATTGTTTAAAAAATAGAATAATGAATATACAGGAATGAATCTTGAAGCTTTGAATGATCTTAAACCTCAAGACCAAAGAGCAGCTAAGCACTGAAATGCAATTAGGCCTTGAATCCATTGGCCTAAAGATTTGATGCAGTCAGACATATTTACATTAAGCTATGATTTCTTCATAGCTGTGCTCATAAGACCATAAGACATAGGACCAGACCACTTGGCCCATCAAGTCTGCTCCGTCATTCAATCATGACTGATGTTCCTCTCATCCCTATTTTCCTGCCTTTTCCCCATAACTTCTGATCCCCTTATCAATCAAGAACTTATCTATCGCTGTTTTAAAGACACTCAATGACTGGCCTTCACAGCCTTTTGCGGCAAAGAGTTTCACCACTTTCCAGCGAAAGAAATTCCTCCTCATCTCTGTTTTAAAGGATCGGCCCTTCAGCTTGGAGGTTGTGCCCTCTGGTTCTAGTTTTTCCTACTAGTGGAAACATCCTCTCCACATCCACTCTACCCATGCCTTGTGGTATCCTGTAAGTCTCTATAAGATTCCCCCTTCTAAACGCCAATGAGTACAGACACAGAGTCCTCAACAGTTCCTCAAATGAGAAGCTCTTCATTCTAGGGATCATTCTTGTGAACATCCTCTGGATCCTTGCCAAAGCCAGCACATCTTTCCTTAGATACAGGGCCCAAAACTGCTCACAATACTCCAAATGGGGTCTGCCCGGAGCCTTATACAGCCTCAGAAGTACATCTTTGCTCTTGTATTCTTGCCCTCTTGACATGAATGCTAACGTTGCATTTATCTTCCTAACTGCCAACTGAACCTACACATTAACCTCTTATCCATATTTTACTTCCTTCAGAGTTTGGAGTATTCTGGTGTCACCAGAGTTCTGCACTAAGCTTAAATTTAGCTGACTATAACAATCATGACAATCTCAGGGAATGCTTAACTGCGGAAAGATTGGTCTGATTAATCTCACCTGGTGGATGTTTTACAAATTTTTTTATTCATTCATGAGACATGGGCATCGCTGGTTGGCCAACATTTGTTGCCCATTGCTAGCTGCCCTTGAGAAGGTGTGGTGAGCTGCCTTTTTGAAATGCTGATACAACTGAGTGGCTTTCTGGGTCATTTCAGAGGGCAGTTGAGAGTCAACTACATTGCTGTGGCTCTGGAGTCACATGTAGGCCAGACTGGGTGAGGACGGCAGATTTCCTTCCCTAAAGGACATTAATGAACCAGATGCTTTTATGGACAATGGTTTCATGGTCGTCAGTAGATTTTTAATTGCAGATATTTTTTATTGACTTCAAATTCTACCATTTACTGTGGTGGGATTTGAACACAGATCTGCGGAACATTAGCTCAATTTCTGGATTGATAGTCTACTGACAATACCACCAGGCTATCACCTCCTGATATGGAAATGACCACAATAATGTTGACTGTATAGGCACAACCTGTTCAAAATGCTTAACTGCAGAAACAGGCCATCTAATCCATTGAGTTTCCACCAACCATAATTCCATCCCATAACCCCACATGTTTATTCTAGCCAGTCTCCATAATACTAAAAGGCAATTTAACACAGCCAATCAACCTAACCTGCGCATCTTTGGACTGTGGGAGAAAACCAGGGCACCCGGAGGAAACCCACACAGAGAATGCGCAAACTCCGCACAGATAGTGACCCAAGCGGGGAATCGAACCTGGGTTCCTGGCACTGTGAGGCAGCAGTGCTAACCACAGTGCCCTGAAGTTGCGCAGTTAGAAAAGTGGTCCACCTTTGGAGGTATGACAAACTGCCTGGATCCCCGCTGTAAATCCGATTTTTGCTCTCTTGCAATATTGAACAAGTGACCAATCTACCTGATAATCGTCCGTCATTGTTCTATTTATAAGAATCAACATTCAAAAGGGGAGAAAAATGTTCTTAACAGTTCTTAAAAATAAGAACTGTTCGCCCTTTTGTAAATCAAGCCTGAAAGGAGCTATTCAGTAAGAAAGACTGGCATTGGCTTATTCACTGAGTGAGTATTGGGAAGCTATAAGAGAGCAGATACAATGCCCACAAGGCTCAAACACATCATGCCATATGTCTGGGCCAGAGGAAAGAGGCACTAATCGAGGTAGTTGTCATTTGTAATAACAGCAAGGGACTGTGTCGTGAAGGAATTCCATCTGGCGTTGCCAGAGGCAACTGGCTTCCATTCACAATCATCCACACTCCTATTATTTCGCTGGCTAATTTAGAAATGACAAGTTTTAATAGCCAGACAACTTTGCGTGCAGCAACCGTGCCTGCCAGTACAGAATCAGTGGTAGTGGGTTTAAATGTTTTGGCACAGTGAAGCCTGCATGCAGAAGGTGAGTGGGACCTGAACAGGTCCTTTTCCCCCAGGATCAAAATATAGGGATCCATGTCAGTAAATTATTAAAATTACCAATCATTAGGTACAGAAAAAGAAGTTAAGGGAATGTTAACATTTGGAATATCAAATCCAGAATATAAAAAGGAAGGAGTTTACACAGTCCTGTTTAAAAGTTTATTTATTAGCATTTATTTATTAAGGGTCCCTGGTGCTATGAGGCAACAGTGCAAACTGCTGTGCCAACCTCTCCTTCCTTTGAGGCAGTCCTACCTGATTAAACATCTTGTTTAAAGTTTATTTATTAATGTCACAAGTAGGCTTACATTAACACTGCGATGAAGTTACTGTGAAAATCCGCTAGTCACTGCACTCCGGCGCCTGTTTGGGTACACTCAGGGAGAATTTAGCACGGCCAATGTACCTAACCATCATGTCTTTCGAACTGTGGGAGGAACCTGGAGTACCCGGAGAAAATCCACGCAGAAAGGAAAGAATGTGCAGGTTCCGCACAGTCAGTGACCCAAGCCAGGCATCGAACCCGGATCCCTGGCACTGTGTGGCAGCAGTGTTAGCCTCTGTGCCACCATGCCGCCCCTGAAAATTCTGGGAACTGCACCTTAAGAAGTTTAATTTGCCCTTGGACAGTGCAAGATAGGCTCATCTGAATATTATAACGACCCCAAAGGAGAGATGTGCAAAAATGTGCAGGTTAGGTTAATTGACTGTGCTAAACTTCCCCTTAGTGTCCAAAAATGTATAGGTTAGGGGGATTAGTGAGGTTAAAACTTGTGTTATGGAGATATGACAGAGGGGGTGGATGCAAAAGATGCTCTATCGGAAAATCAGTGCAGGCTCAATGAGCCAAATGGCCACTTTTTGCATTGTGAGGGTTCTAAGATTCCAAGGTTACATTAACTGAGCATGTATTTCCCAGAATATAGGAAGTTAAAGAGGTGATTTGATTGTGTTTTCTGGGATGTTGAAAGGAATTTATAGAGTAGATGGAGAAAACCTTTCCCTTGGGTTTGGAGTGGATTCCAAGGATGAAGGAGTTAGCAAAGAACAAAGAAAATTACAGCATAGAAACAGGCCCTTCGGCCCACCAAGCTTGTATTGACCATGTTGCCCGACTGAGCTAAAACCCCCTCTCCTTCCAGGGACCATATCCCTCTATTCCCTTAAAGGTGACGCATGAGGAGTGATTAAATAGTCTGGGCTTGTACTAGCTAGAGTTTAGAAAGAGGAGAGGGGATCTGATCAAGGGATATAAAATTACAACAGTAATTGATAAAGTAAATGTAGACCAAACCTTTCCTCTTATGAGACAATCTCAGATAAGAAGTCACAATTCTAGGTTGAGAGGCAGTAGGTTTAAAACGGGTGAGGAGGAACTAATTCTCGCAGAGGGTAGTGAATGTGTGGAACTCGCTGCCTCATTGCATAGTGGATTCTGAATCATTGAATTGTTTCAAGAAAGTGATAGATATATTTCTAACTAAAAAAAATGGCTGGAATGATATGGAGAATGGGTTGGATTTGAGATCAGGGAGAGATCTGATTGAATGGCGGAGCAAGCTTGAAGGCTGAATTTGATTCTCTCTGCTTCTAATTGCTATGTTGCTTTGATTGTTCTTCTTGGAGAGCAGAACACTGAGCAGAGATTTTATAGAGATGTCCAAAATCTCAGAAGACTGGACAGAGCAGTTGGAAAGAGATAGTTTCCACTTGTGAAAGGACTGTGAACAAGAGGGCACAGATTGAAAGTGATTAACGAAGGGAGGGAGTGTGACGTATGAACAGTTCAGATCTGGAATGTACTGCCTGCGAGAGTGAGGTTCAATCGAGGCATTCAAAAAGGAATGAGATGATTATTTGAAAATAAGCTATTTGCAGGGTGACGGCTAGAGAGTAGGAGAATGGTGCTAGGTGAAATTCTTGGTCAGAGGGCTGGTGCAGATATGATGGCTGAGTGATCTCATGCTGTATATAACAATCCTGTGGTGGCACAATGGTTGGCACTGCTGCCTCACAGTGCCAGGGACCCGGGTTCAATTTGGGTCGCTGACTCTGTGGAATTTGCACATTCTCCCCATGTCTGCGTGGGTTTCTTGCAGGTGCTCTGGTTTTCTCCCACAGTCCACCAAAGATGCGTGGGTTAGGTTAGTTAGTCTTGCTAAATTGACCCGAATGTCGAGGGAGGGTGGAATTAGCAGGATTATGGAATTGGGCCTGGGTGCAATTGTGGTCGGTACAATGGGCCAAATGGCCTCATTCAGTACTGTAGAGATGACTCTACCAGATTAAGCCTTAAACCCAAATTAACAATTTATTTGTGCCTATTTCTATTTCTGTAACATCTCCTGACCCTCAGTTTATCATTTGCTGAAGCCTTTGTCTATAAGTCTGCAGATTTGACTGCACCAGTGTGGGCTGGCTTGGCACATTCTACGTTCTGTAACCTTGAGATCATCCAAAACTTTGCTGCCAAGTTCTAACTTGCACTAAGTCCTGTTCACTCACCACTCCTGCCCTTAGTGACAAAACTAGAGTCTATATTATCTCAATTCTAAAAGTTTCATTGTCGTTTTCAATCCCTCCACGACATCACTCCATCTCCTCCAGCCTTAAGGTCCTTTGAGGTATCTGAGCTCCTCGAATTCTGACTCTTGATTTTAATTAGTCTGCTACTGGTGGCCATGTTTTCAGCTGCCCAGGTTCTAAGCTCAGAAATTCCCTCACTACATCTCACTGCCTCTCTTTCAAGACAATCCATATCTTAGGTCATCTCCAATGGCACAGCGGGCAGCGCTGATGCCTCCTGGTGCCAGGGATCCGAGTTCGATTCTTGCCTTGGGTTTGCGGACTCTGCACGTTCTCTGCATGGGTTTCCTCTGGGCGTTCCTGTTTCCTCCCATAGTCCAAGAGATGTGCTGATTAGGTGGATTGGCCGTGCTAAATTCTCCCTCAGTGTACCCGAACAGGAGCCAGAATGTGGTCAAAAATCAAAGATCAAAGAAAATTACAGCACAGGAATAGGCCCTTTGGCCTTCCAAGCCTGCACCGATCATGCCGCCCAATTTAAAACCCCCTATTCTTCCGGCGACCGTATCCCTCTATTCCCGTCCTATTCATACATTTGTCAAGACACACCTTAAAAGTCACTGCCGTATCCACGACCTCCCCTGGCAATGTGATCCAGGCACCCACCACCCTATCTGCAAAAAAATTTGTCTTGTACATCTTCTTTAAACCTTGTCCCTCGCACCTTAAATCTATGCCCTCTAGCAATTGACTCTTCCACCCTGGGAAAAAGTTTCTGACTATCCACTCTGTCCATGCCTCTCATAATCTTATAGACTTCTATCAGGTTGCCCTCCACTCAACCTCTGGCGTTCCAATGAGAACAAACCAAATTTCTCCAACCTCTCCTCACAGCTAATGTCCTCCATACCAGATAACATCCTGGTAAATCTTTTTTGTACCCTCTTCAAAGCCTTCACCTCCTTCTGGTAGACTGCTGACCAGAATTGAACACTATATTCCAAGTGGGGCCTAAATAAGTGCAGCTAGCAGCATAACTTGTCAATTTTTAAACTCAATGCCCCGGCCAATGAAGGCAAGCATGTGATACGCTGTCTTAACTACCTTCTCCAACTGCATTGCCACTTTTAGTGACCTGTGCATCTGCACGCCCAGATCCCTCTGCCTATCAATACTCTTAAGGGTTCTGCCATTTACTGTATAACTGTTAAGATGACAAGGGGATTTTCACAGTTAGCATAAGCCTATTTGTTGCACTAATAAGTAAACTTTAAAACTAATATGTTTTTATGCGCCTCAGTCACCAAAATTGTTTTGTTTCACTCCTGTGAAGTGAGTTGTGTAAGACAGCAATAGCCTTACTGAAATAAAAATTAACTTCATGAAGAACTGCTACCCCACAGCGCCAGGGACCCAGGTTCAATTCCAGTTTCAGGTGACTGTGTGTGTGGAGTTTGTACGCTGTCCCCATGCCTGCATTAGTTTCCTCCGGGTGCTCCGGTTTCCCCCCACAGTCCAAAGATGAATAAAATTTTAATAGGGTTGAACACGGTTGATTCAAAAAGAATGTCCCTGATGGTGGGGGAGTCCATAACTAAGAGTCATAATTTGAGGGTAAGGGATAGAACTGAGGTGCGGAGAAATTTCTTTACCTAGAGGCTGGAGAATGTGTGGAATTCACTACCACAGAAAGTAGTTGAGGCCAAAACATTGTGTGATTTCAAGAAGAAATTAGATATAGTTCTTGGGGCTAAAGGGATCAAGGGGTAGGGGGGAAGAGGGGAATCAATATATTGAATTTGATGAATAGCGAAACAGGCTTGAAGGGCCGAATAGCCTATTCCTGCTTCTTGTTTCTATGTCCAGGCTAGGTGAATTGGCCATGCTATATTGCTTCTTAGCATCGGGGGACTAGCAGGATAAATGCGTAAGGTTACGGGGATAGGTCCTGGATAGGATTTGTTTTCGGGTGTAGGCTCGATGGACTGAGTGGCACTTGCAGGAATCCTATGATACTCTATTCTAAGCTTCACCAAATTATCAAGATGCTGAGCAGAGGTTGAAACGTTACTGCAGAGCTGTAGCACTCTGCAGTAATCCCAGACAGTGGTATCGAATTGAGCAAAGCCGTGCTGTTTGGAAATGAAATATCTGTGTTTGAAATGTATCAACAGATCTGCGAAGGTAATGAGTTTTGACCACATCTGGAAAGATACTAACTCAGATGGAAAATTGCCAACAAAGCTGAATAAAGAATTG
This sequence comes from Sphyrna mokarran, assembly GCA_024679065.1. Classification (NCBI taxonomy): domain Eukaryota; kingdom Metazoa; phylum Chordata; class Chondrichthyes; order Carcharhiniformes; family Carcharhinidae; genus Sphyrna; species Sphyrna mokarran. The sequence goes on from JAGIQG010000018.1 coordinate 45,272,093, forward strand.
CCTCTTCGCAACCCCAGCTGATAGAAGCTGATTGAATGAAGCTTAAAAAAGATTGACACTGTCAAGCTGGTCAAACTCACTTCTCAGCGTGCGAATGGAAATTTTGGCTGCAAACAAATGCTAATTGGACTATACATGCCCTTACTATTCATTCTTGTTCCTCCCTAGAATTAAAGATTGAATGTTATGTCAGAATTCTTGAACACCCTCCTTAACAGCATTTATGGGTGGCATGGTGGCACAGTAGTTAGCACTGCTGCCTCAGTACGCCTGGAATCTGGGTTCGATCCCCAGCTTGGGTCACTGCCTGCGCAGAATCTGCACATTCTCTGTGTGAGTTTCTTCTGGGTGCTCTTGGTTCCATCCACAGTCCAAAAGACATGCTGTTTGGGTGCATTGGCCTTGCTAAATTCTCCCTCAGTGTATCCAAACAGGCGTTGGAGGTGATTAGGGGATTTTCACAGCAACTTCATTGCCGTGTTAATGTAAGCCTTACTTGTGACTAATAAATAAACTTTGGGGGTGTGCTCAAATCACACAGACTTCAGTGGTTCAAGAAGGCAGATTGCCAGCACCTCATAGAATCATGGAATCTGTACAGTGCAGAAGGAGGCCATCCTGCATTGACACCAATTCTACCCAGGCCCTATCCGTGTAACCCGCCATATTTACTCTGCTCATCCCCTTGACACTACGGAGCATGGCCAATCCATCTAACCTGCACATCTTTGCATTGTGGGAGGAAACCAGAGCACCCGGAGGAAACCCATGCAGACACAGGGACAACGTGTAAACACCACACAGAGAGTTACCCAAGGCCAGTGTTAAGGATTAACCAAACAGTGCATGGTACATACTCAAATCTTTTAAGCTTTAATTACGTGCTAGCAGGGAGAACAGACACAGTAAATTTCACTTCGGTGTTCTAACGGAGTTCGTTGAACTTACAGTGTGCACCAACCATAATTCACCCAGGCCCTAGGTATTTACCCTTGCTAGCCCCCTGGCACTATGGGGAAAATCGGCACGGCCAATCCACCTAATCTGCACATTTTTCGGACCATGGGAGGAAACCGGAGCAAAAAACAGACATGGGAAGAATGTGCAACCTGTACTTAGACTGCGACCCAAGTCGGGAATCGAACCTGGGTCCCCGGTGTAGTGAGGCTAATCACTATGCCACTGTGCCACCATCCACTTCTGCAAACAATGTCAGTTATAACACATTTTAGCCAATGGGAGAGAACATACCAGTTGAAGCACCAATAGCCTTACAGTTTGGTGCATACTTTCAATCAATAGAATTTATAATCCCTCATTTGCATAGTCTACCAACCATAGCCTTTTGTATCAATAGAAAACCGTCTCCTTCATTTGCACAATATGTCAACATATCTTGTTTTTTGCTATTTGTCATGGTAATTTGTCTTTGTTTCATCCTGTGTCCTAGCCTGGAATACAGTGGTTATGAAACTGACACAAAGTTGGATTAGTCTCTTTCCTGAATGTGCAACTACTGACCCCAAATGAGGCCTCGTTTGACTTGCTGACAGACTTACCTCATTGTTGAAACTTAATTTGAAACTGGGTCCCTGGCGCTGTGTGGTAGCAGCGCTAATCACTGTGCCACCTATAAGGGGCAATTGGCAATAAATGCTATCTTAGACAGCGATGCCCTCATCCCATGAAAGAATAGAAAAAAAAATATTATGATTGCAATCGGAGAGCAGGAGTGACTTGGTCTGTCACTGGAGCAACCGGTGTGAGTTAGACCTCTCACAGGTAGCTGTAGATATTTTGCTTGTTACATATTTCCAAGAATTGTTCGGGACAAGTAATCATCCAGAGGATAGTGTAGGTTTATATTGCAGGCTTTGATATATTTCTGCAGCACATGATAACAAATTTCCTTTCCCGAAAGGGCATAAGTAAACTGGATTGGTTTTTATTTCAGTTAACGATAATTTCATGTTTACCATTACATTAAGTAGATTGAGTTAATTCCACTAGTTGCCACGGTGGGATTTGAACCCAGATCCCCAAAGAATTAGCCTGAGCCCCTAGGTTGTTAGACCAGTGATATTCCCACTAAACAACCATCCTCCCCTGCAATACTGTTCTTTGTGTTAAATATTATTTTTATTCCTGTTTGCTATCACATTGGGCTTTATGATAGATGATTCTATGCAGTGGAATCCTGATAAGTATTCTGATTTGCTGTAAGTTCTTTATCTGAAGGTAGGACAAATATTTATTTTGGGAACCAAGTGTAACAACATTTTAAATTGCTTTCTAACCTTGTTATATGAAGCGCAGAGAGAAAAAGAAAATCTCCAACTCACCCTGGATTTCCATAAATAGTAAATACAAATGCTTCATACCTTCATATTTATGGACCAAATTCATTGCTTGAATTTTTGCAATTCAAGCAAAATAAAACCAGAAAGCAATTAATCAGCAATGTTTGAGATGTAATTAAGTGAATAGAGTTGGCTTACGGAGCACCTCATCATTGGAGAACATTATGGTCAAAATTTTCCAACTTCGCCGGTGACTGGAATTTTCCAGTCCCACTGCAGTGAGTGAAGTTTTGGCTGAGCACCGAATTCTCCGTTCTCACTGGCAGTGAGTGGAGGGGCGAAAGAGATGGGAGAATCCCAGTTTCCATCTTTGGATGAAGATGAAATAATTAAATGCAATGCAGAGAATGGTTTGGTATGAGGTAGTGGGCGGAATTTTTCTGTACCCCCTACTCCAGGCAAAAAATTCAGTGGACCATGTAAAGTTCTGTTGACCTTGGGTGGGTATTTCCAGTCTTGGGCTGTCCGCAGCTGGAAAATCTCACCATAAAGTTACATAGGACAAATAGCACAAGAATAGACCATTTGGCCAATACTTATAATCCACAGAAGTTTTCTCCCATTCCTCCTCACCTATCCATACACGTTTCTACTCTTTGCTCCACTGTGAGGAGGTAGGGATCTGGTGGTATTTTTTAAAGTTTATTTATTAAAGTCGCAAGTAGGCTTACATTAACAATGCAATGAAGTTACTGTGAAAATCCCCTCGTCGCCTGTTTGGGTACATTGAGGAAGAATTTAGCATGGCCAATGCACCTAACAAGCAGGAAGGAAACGGAGCGCCCGGAGGAAACCCACACAGTCATGGGGAGAATGTGTGGACTCCGCGTAGACAGTGACCCAAGCTGGGAATCGAACCTGGGTCCTTAGCACTGTGAGGCAGCAATATCAACCACTGTGCCATGGTATTGTCATTGAGCCAGTAATTCAGGGACCAAAGGTAATACCCTAGGGACACGGATTCGAACGCTCTCACAGCAGATGGTGAAATTTCAATTCCGTGGGGTTGGGGAAAAGGCAGGAGAATGGGGATGAGAAAAATATTAGCCATGATTGAATGGCAGAGCAGACTCAATGGACTGACTGGGCTAATTCTGCTCCCATGTTTTATGGGCTTATGACCTACTCTGGTTCCTAGTCCTTATGTTCTTTAACAGGGTATTTGTGTTTCACCCAAATGTTATCTGGATTTACTGACCTGTGTATGTCCCTCTCTCTCCCTCTCAAATGCCTCAGTTATTTGTGTTTTATCCTGTGCCTTTGACATTGTATTTTGATTGGTAGATTTGCATACATTTTCACCTCCATTTTGTGTGGCTGCGTCAATTTGAATTGCAAAACATTTATGTAAAGGTCAAAGATCTTGGAATGCTGGGAAGTCTTATTAATGGTTTATGCATGGCAAATTAACCTGCAGGAATCTGATTGTATCTATGAATGCATCGGTAGACATGTCAAAATATCCGTTCTGTCCATAATTAAAGCTTTACCTTCTTATGGAATGCACTCTGTACTTAATGAAAAATGCAGCCAGATTCAAATATTTTATTTATGCATGAACTAAGAAAAGCTATTTTCAGTTATTCTAACATTCATGGAATCATAGAATCCTTACAATGCAAAATGAGGCCATTTGGCCCATTGGGTCAGCACCAATTCTCCAACAGAACATTTTAACAAGGCCCTATCCCCATAACCTCATGCATTTACCTCACTAATTCCCCTAACCTACACATCTTTGGAAACTAAAGGGCAATTTAGCATAGCTAATCCATGATTTGTAGGGAATCTGAGGAAAACCTTTTTTATCCAAAGGGAGGTGATGCTCTGGAATGAGCTCTGAGGGAGGATAGTAGAATCAAGTTGCTTCCTTTAAAAGATACCTGGATGAGCACTTAGCAAGCCATAACATTGAAGGCTATAGGCTAAAGACTGGTAGATGGGTTTGGGTGGGAGTTCAGATGTGTCTTGTGTGTCAGTACAGACTCGATGGGCCGAAGGGCCTCTTCTGCAGTGTATGATTCTATGATTCTAATCCACCTAACCTGCACGTCTTTTGGACTGTGGGAGGAAACCAGAGCACCTGAAAGAAACCCCACGCACACATGGGGAGAACATGCACACTCCATACAAATAGCCACCCGAGGATGGAATTGAACCTGGGTCGCTGGCACTGTGAGGCAGCAGCACTGGTCACCATGCCACTTTCAAACATGCCAATGCTGACAATGTACTGGCCACAGTGATATTACGTGGGGTGGATCTTCACATATATATATATATATATTTAACCATGTTTAACCAGAGCATTCTATGCTTGGAGCATGTGATAATTCTACTGCCTATACTGCATATTGTTACCACATTATATTACCAATGATAGCATTTTAACTCTTAAAGCATTTTCAAAGCACACTGTTAAATACGTCTACAAGCTGTTATGCACAGGGTCTGTGGTACATCGGGGAGGAGCAGGTATGATAGCAGAATTTAAGGGGAATCTGGATGAATACATGAATAGGATAGGAATGGAGGTATATGCGGTTTTAATTTAGGCAGCCACCATGATTGGTTTGGAATAGGAGGACCAAAGAGCCTATTCCTGCGCTGTACTTTGCTTTGTTCTTTGCCCATTGCTCTGAGCGAGAAGTCCCACCCCAAAACCTGATGGCCAAGGAAGATGCATTCATAACACGGTCAAGCTAGGGTGTATCAACCTGAAAATCCTTCCAACATGTCACTAGCCGGTGGTAAGAACTGGTCAGCCATGCATTATGTGGAGTGATGTCCATGAAACTTTAAGTCCCTCGGCAACAGACTGGTGAGCCATTCTAGGAATAACTCAAGAACAGTTTTTTCTCTGCTGTCATCAGGCTTTTGAATGGACTTACCTTATATTGAACAGAACTTTCTACACGCCCTAACTATGATTGTAACACTACATCCTGAACTCTCTCCTTTCCTCCTCCGCTATGAATGGTATGTTTTGTCTGTAGAGCGTGCAAAAACAATATTTTTCACTGTATTCCAATACATATTACAATAAAAAAAAACAAATCAACTAATGACAGAAACAGATGAAAGTCTGCCTTACTGCGCGATTAGATGCAAGAAAAGAATTTGAATTGGAATAAACTGCCTTCACATATTGACCCAAACACAAGCTAAGACAAAATTTAAAAACTGGACATGTTGAAAATGTGAAATAAAAACAGAAAACACCAGAAATACTCTAGCAGATCTGTGGAGAGAGAAATCAAATTAACTCTTCAGATCTGTGATCTTTCTCCCAAATCCATAGATACTGCATCAAACTGAAGAAGGATTATAGAAAATAATGATGGCAAATGATGTTGAAGAGATGAACAAATATCCCATCAGAGAGGAGAGCAGAACTTCTTGTAGATTGACATTCTTGGAAGATAAATAGGAATGAATTAAGCAGCAATTTGAGGATAACCAGGGAAAGAGTAGAGACAATAAAGAAAAAAGAGGGAAATCTGTGGGTGGAGGCAGAGGACATTGGTGGGATGTTAAACAATTATTTCACATCTGTGTTCACCCAGGGGCGACACAGTAGTTGGCACTGTTGCCTCACAGCACCAGGATCCTGATATCGATTCCTGGCTTGCGTCACTGCCTGTGTGAAGTCTGTATGTTCTACCAGTGTCTGCTTGAGTTTCTTCTGGGTGCTCCGATTTCTTCCCACAGTCCAAAAGATGTGCTTGTTAGGTGCATTGATCATGCTAAATTCTACCTCAGTGAAATGGGATTAGCTTGGCAGCTCAGGGTCTTTCATGCATTGGTGCAGACTTGATGGGCTGAAGGGCCTTTTCTACACTGTAGTGTTCAGTGTTTAAACTAAAATACTATAGATGCTGGAAATCTGAAATGTCTTCTGCCAGTTAAAGGGGAGATTAGTCAGCAAGATTCATATGGTGAATAAAATCTGTTGATGTTTAAAGAACGGACTCATCAGTCTGAGGCAACAATTTGATGTTGATAAGTCAACTACATTTGTTGGTGCAATTTTAGCAATATGATTCCAAGTGGTATTGTTGAGGGGAAGTGTTTGTGTTAGCTAATTAAATATTGAAGCAGTTCTACCATTTCATTCCCATATTTTACAAGCAAACATAATACATTGCTATTGATTTTTACAATCTCTCATTTATTCTCAGTGGTTCTCCTTGCCCCGTTGGAAGCATTTGATTTGATTTGATTTATTATTGTTGCATGTATTGGTATACAGTGAAAAATATTGTTTCTTATGCTCTATACAGACAAAGCATACTGTTCAAAGAGTATATAGAACATAGAATATTACAGAGCAGAACAGGCCCTTCGGCCTTCGATGTTGCGCCGACCAATTAACAAAAAGCAATGACCCTCTAACCTAAACCATTCCCTTTTCATCCATAAACTTATCTACTAATCTCTTAAACGCCACCAAACTTGGCACATCTACAACTGCAGCAGGCAGGGCATTCCATACCCTTACCACCCTCTGGGTAAAGAACCTACCTCTGACATCCGTCCTGTAACTACCACCCCTTAATTTAAAGCTATGTCCCCTCGTGCTAGCTTTCTCCATCCTAGGAAAAAGGCTAAAATCTTTTTCCTATCTAACCTATCTAAACCTCTAATCATCTTATATGTTTCAATAAGGTCTCCTCTTAGTCGCCTTCTTTCCAACAAAAACAACCTCAAATCCCTCAGCCTCTCTTCATAAGACCTGCCCTCCATACCAGGCAACATCCTGGTAAACCTCCTCTGTACCCTCTCCAATGCCTCCACATCTTTCTTATAATGCGGGGACCAGAACTGCACACAATACTCCAAGTGCGGCCGCACTAGAGTTTTGTACAGTTGCAACATGACGTTGCGGCTCCGAAATTCAATCCCCCTACCAATAAAAGCTAAGACTCCGTATGCCTTCTTAACAACCTTATCGACTTGATTGCCAACTTTCAGAGATCTATGCACAAATACACCAAGATCCCTCTGTTCATCAACACTATTAAGAGTCCTTATAGGGGAGAAGGAAAGGAAAGGGTGAGGAATATAATGCTAAATTAGTAGCTAGTTTGTAGAGAAACATCAACTTAAAACAAGGTAGATCCATTAAAAGTCTAATGGCAGCAGGGAAGAAGCTGGGTGGCACGGGAGCACAGTGGTTAGCGCTGCTGCTTCACAGCTCCAGGGTCCTGGGTTCGATTCCCGGCTTGGGTTGCTGTCTGTGTGGAGTTTGCACTTCTCCTCATGTCCATGTGGGTTTCCTCCAGGTGCTTTGGTTTCCTCCCACAGTCCAAAGATGTGCGGGTTAGGTTGATTGGCCATGCTAAGAAATTGCCTCTTAGTGTCCAGGGATGCGTAGGTTAGGGGGATTAGTGAGTATAATATGGAGGGAAATGAGGGTAGAGATTGTGTTCAATGGGCCGAAGAGCCTCTTTCTGCACTGTAAGGTTCTATGTTTCTATAAGCAGTTCTTGAGTCGGTTGGTACGTGACCTCAGGTTTATGTATCTTTTCCTCAACGGAAGAAGGTGGAAGAGACAATGTCCAGGGTGTGTGGGATTCCTAATTATGCTGGCAGTTTTGCTGAGGAAGTGAGAAGTGTAGACAGTGTCAATGGATTGGAGGCTGACTTGCGTGATGGACGTGACTATGTTCATGACCCTTTGTAGTTCCTTGCGGTCTTGGGCAAAGCAGGATATCAAGCTGTGATACAAATAGAAATAAAGCTTTCTATGACGTATCTGTAAAAATGGTGAGAATCGAGCAGACATGCCAAATTTTGTTAGTCCCCTGAGAAAGTTGAAGCATTGGTGTGCTTTCTTGACCACAGTGCAGAGACACACAGGTTAGAAAGAATAGGCGGTAAATTTTCCACTCCTGCTGCAGTGACTATCGTGCGTAGGATGGAATACTTGACAGATTATTTAAAGATCTCAGATAGAAACTTTTGGTTTCAGGGCAAGCAAAATCCCATCCTTCACTAGGGACCAAACCCAGATTGAGTGAACATTTTGTGGAAACCCCATCAGACCACTGCAAGTGTGACCCTCAAATCACCACTAGCTCATCATTACAATTCTTTAAACTGCCATCCCTCCCCCTCACACCTTGATCTCTCTGTCACTCGGTTTCCTGCATTGATTAGGGTAGCACAGTACATTGGAATACGTTGAAAGGTATTGTTTCTTGCATGCTATACAATGGTTAGCACTGCTGCCTCACAGTGCCAAGAACCGGGGTTAATTCTGGCCTCGGATCACTGTCTGTCTGAAGTCCGAACATTCTCCCCATGTCTGCACAGTTTTCCTCCAGATGCTCCAGCTTTACCCCACAGTTGGAGAGATAGGTTGATTGGCCATGCTAAACTGCCCCTTAGTGTCAGGGGGACGGCAGGGTAAATACATGGGGTTACGAGGCTAGGACTTGGGTGGGATTGTTGCTAGTACACTCAATGGGCTGAATGGCCTTCTTCTGCACTGTAGGGTTTCTATGATTCTATGAGAGGTTGGCAGGGGTCCACAGTGAAATCCTTCGCACTTTAAAAATGGCAGCCCAATCCTCAAGAGATTAAGTTGCTGGTGGGATGGACAAATTAGACGTTGCTTGCCAGGGAAACATCATGGGGTGCATCCCGTACATGTTTTTTTCCTAAGTGTGGGACTATGAGGCAGAGAAAGTCAATGTAACTGTCGGTGGCATCGATGCTGCTTTCCCCACCTGCCGATTTCCAGAAAAATCCAGCCCATAATGTGGCCAAGATTAATTATGTACCTTTTCCACTTGTAAAATTTATCTGTTTGTAACGCCTTCATTGAAATAACATGCAAGACTTAGAGCTTGAAGCATCATTCGATTCCCTCATGTAGTTTTATTTAAATCAAGCAAACGTTTCCCATCAATATGCTTCATTTGATTTGAAAATTCATCCATCCAATCTCAAACAGACTTTATTTTTCTGACCTGCAAAGTATTTAATGTTTGCAGAGGAACAGCTGAAAGATTTGCAGCGGATCGGATTTCTAATTGCAATGTCCTGTATCCATCGACAGATGTTTTCTGAAGGAGGGACTTATTGCTATTCTGCCTTAAAGAAGCTGTGTTGTAGGGAACAGGTTCGACTACAACCTCTTCTGAGTTTCTTGACAAGGGATTTCCAGCACTCAACCCAGAAGGCAGGAATCCTGTAACAAGTGGGTATTAACCTATACTATATTGTGCTTATTTGGAGGGTTTTGTGTATTGGATGTTGGTTTTAAGTGGAACACATTAGAGAAATTTCCTTAAGAGTTGTACATTATCTTGGTTGTTGTGTTCCTTGTTTGTAATTATTAAAAATTCTTGCTAATTGTCTTACTATTGATGTCAATAATATTCTAAATTAAACTTTGGTTTTGATAAAAGCACCTGAAATGAAATCTTTCATTCTCATTCTCGCCAAATTCAATGTAAAATGAGAAGCTTCATAGAACACCTTGAAGTATCCAACCTGACTTGTAACAATATTGAAAAAAATCGTTTAAGACTCTAGAATATGTATATCACCTCTGCTAGTTATTAAATGGGTTTGAAAATATTCAGTTCAGTCACTGAGAGGCAAGCTGTTATCTCAAGAAGGCTCCGAAGGGCACAATTAGCCAGGGACTAGTCCCAGACAGAGCTACAAAAGTGTTAGATCTCAAGATCTATAGAAACAATGTGGAATTGTTCTTCCAACTATTCTGACAGCGAAACCATCCAGAGTAAACTCAAGGAGGTAATGTGATAAAATACATAGTGCACTGGGAAAACAAGTCAAGGGGGTGTAATTGATGTTCACAAGCCAGATACAAGTCATTATGTTAAAAACTAGTAGCTTTAGTAAATCAGAATAGATAATGTGTATGAGTCATTGGATATTATAATCAAATAGACGTGCACATGTTGTAATTGGTCAATTGTATTTGTACCTTAGGCATGATGTAAACTTAATCGATGATTGTAAATGGATATAGAATACCATATGCCTATACAAAAGTACATCTTTTAATTGGTGTATGCTAATTTCTTGGATTTTAAATTTAGTTGTTTGAATAGGACTATTTGATTATAATATCAAGGAGCCCATGCACATCAAACATTTTCTCTTCCACCTTCTTCCATCGGGAAAAAGATACAAAAGTCTGAGATCACATAACAACCAACTCAAGAACAGCTTTTTCCCTGCAGCCATCAGACTTTTGAATGGATCTTTCTCGCAATAATTTGATCTTTCTTTACACCCTAGCCAAGACTGTAATGTTACTTTCTGCACTCTGTCATTCCCTTCTCTATGAACAATATGCTTTTTCTGTATAGTGCGCAAGAAACAATGCTTTTCACTGTATGTTAATACACCTGATAATAATAAATCGAATCAAATCAAGATTGGAAAATCCTGCCTGAGATAAATGGACCTTTGCATGGTCCTCCAAATTTTTTGTCCCACCGGCTACAATTTCCATAGCTGGCGGGTTGGGAAAAATCTATCCCTAAAAGTCTTTGAATGATTTTCTCGGGAGTGAGAGAATAATGTATACTATAGATGCATTTCTCTCCATCTCCAAGTTTCGCTACTTCTTTTCCATACTGTAATGTGACAGCGCATGTTGAATTGAATAAAACACAGATTAATAGGATTCGTCACTATCAACTCAGGCCTTTCTGGTTAAAACTGCCCCCACGCAATGGAGGGAGCAAATGAGGGGAGGAATGATTCAATTAGCAGTGATATTGAAAGATTTTCTTTCCTTGCAGTTTTCAGAATCTTGCTGGAGTGCTGACTCTGCACATGCCTTAGTCTAAAAGCGACTTTCCATCCACTGCAAGTGACACATCAATAAATTACGGTCCTAGTGATAAAAAGGGAAAAAATTGCAGTACTTGGGAAGTTAGCTGCATCCACTCCTATGCTGCCAATTATAACATTGCCTCAAATGGGAGATACCGCTATTAACTCTGACAATACATTCAGGTTACCAATTTAATGCAGGGCACATCTAACATCTGCAGAAAAAATACACTGCATAAAGCAGTAACACCAATACTGTCACACAGTTCAACGTAGCTATTATGGACAGCATGATAGCACAGTCTTACAGTGCCAGGGACCCAGGTTCCATTCCCCGCTTAGGTCAATATCTATGCAGAGTCTACATGTTCTCTCCATGTCCATAAGGCTTCGGAGCAGAATTAGGCCACTCAGCCCATCAAGTCTGCTCCACCATTCAATCATGTCTGATATTTTTCTCATCCCTATAGTCCTGCCTTTTCCCCATAACACCTGATCTCCATTTTAATCAAGAACCCATCCATCTCTGTCTTACAGACACTCAATGACCTGGCTTTCACAGTCTTCTGCGGCAAAGAGTTCCACAGATTCACCGCTCTCTGACTGAAGAAATTTCTCCCTATCTCTGTTTTAAAGGATCATCCCTTTAGCCTGAGGTTGTGGCCTCAGGTTCTAGATTTTCTTACGCGTGGAAACGTTGTCTCCACATCCACTCCATCCAGGCCTCGCAGTGTCCTGTAGGTTTCAATAAGATGTCCCCTCATCCTTCTAAATTCCAGCGAGTACGGACACAGAGTCTTCAACCATTGCTCATACGACAAGCTCTTCATTCCAGGGATCATTCTTGTGATGTTCCTCTGGCCCCTTTCCGAGGCTAACACATGCTTCCTTAGATATGGGGCCCAGAACTGCCCACAATACTCCAAATGGGGCCTGACCAGAGCCTTATACAGCCTCAGAATTACATTCCTGCTCGATTTCCTCCGGTGCTCCGATTTCCTCCCACATTCTGAAAGGTTAGATGGATCAGCCATGCTAAATTCTGCCTCACTGTACAAAGGGCAAAGAAAATTACAGCACAGAAACAGGGCCTTCGGCCTCCAAGCTGACACTGATGATGCTGCCAGACTGAACTGAAACCCCCTTCCCTTCTGGGGACCGTATCTCTTTATTCCCAAACTATTCATGGTAAGAAGTCTCACAACACCAGATTAAAGTGCCACTCACTTGTTAAAGGAACACCACTCCGAAAACTTGTGATGTCAAATAAACCTATTGGACTTTAACCTGGTGTTTGTGAGATTTCTTACTCTGCTCACCCCTGTCTAATGCTGGCATCTCCACATCATCTTATTTGTATCAAGGTGACCCTTAGAAGTCATTATCTGCTTCCAATAACTTCCCCAGCAGTGAGCTCCAGGCACCTAAACAGGCGCTGGAAGATGGCAACTTGGGGATTTCCAATGTAACTTCATTCAAACTTAATTGAAGCTTATTTGTGACACTAATAAATAAACATTAAAAAATAGCCAAAATACTACAGAATTGGCGTGGGTGAGGGTCTGACACCAGAAATCTCCGTTGATCTCAGGCAGGGATTTCTGGTTTTGCCCAAGCAAGGCCGTGAATTCCCGTGCAATGTGTTTAAGATTTTCATTCAAGCCTTCGAAAGTCCTTCTGTTTAACTAAGTGCTTGTTGCTTTTAATGGGTCATGCTAACAGTTGAATCAAGAGTGATTTTATAGGGCATTATGCAGGCACTGCAAGGATCAATTCTTGAAAGAGAATTGGAACTTCCCGACGTTATTCCCAATATGATATGTCAGCAATCACCTTTCAGGCACCTCCCAAAGAAGTCATTGGCAAACAAAAGCCTCTCTGAGCTGTGCTTACTCGAAGGATTGCTCGGATTCTGAATGAATGGAGTGAAATGTACAAGGAGTCAAACTGAGATCTCGCTCTATGTTCACATTACCTCCAGCTGTGCTAACAAGCTCTCAGTATTTCAAAGTGGCGTTGGATGAATGTGTCATGTGTCAGCTAGTTCAGTAGCAGGGAAATACAGCAAGAGCAAAGTACCCTTTTTTTCTATATAATTGGTGAAGTTGACCACTGTCAGTATTGTGACTGATATGAATTTATGGAGCTGAAATTGCACTCTGGAATATTAATGACCAAATGGTAGCACAGTGGTTAGCACTGCTGCTTCGCAGTTCCAGGGACCTGCGTTCAATTCCTGGCTTGGGTCACTGTCTGTGTGGTGTTGCCACATTCTCCTCGTGAAGCGTGGGTTTCCTCTAGGTGCTCTGGTTTTGTCCCACAGTCCAAAGATGTGCAGGTTAGGTTGATTGGCCATGCTAAAATTACCCCTTAGTGTTCTGAGATGCACAAATTAGAGGGATTAACGGGTAAATATGTGGGAATAAGGCTTGGGTGGGATTGTCATCGGTGCAGACATGATGGGCCAAATGGCCTCTTTCTGCACTGTCAGGTTTCTACGATTCTATGAAGTCACCAGTGAACATCTGAAATGTATTCATCTAATAACTATGTCAGCGCTATTATTTGAGAACAGTGTAAGCTCTATGAGAATGCAACTTGTACACTAACTGCCATAATATCCACACTACATGATCAATAACTAATAGATTCACCATAAGTTTATTCATAGTTGGAAGTGTATTTTAAGAATGAGACATTAAACTGAAGCCTGTTTGTTTTCCAGGTTAAAATCCAAAGGTGCTTGTTGAAGAAGAGTGCTTGTTGAGGAATTCTTCTCAATTCCCTGGCCTCATGTGGAGTCTGCACGTTCAACAGCATTAATAATCTCTTCCTCAATGTCAACAAAACAGACTGTTGGAGGAAACAAAATGAAATATAAAGGAGAACATTCTCCTGTCTACATCAACAGGGGCAAAGTAGAAAGGATCGGGAATTCAAATTTTTAGGTGTCCAGATCACCAACAACCTGTCCTGGTCCGCCCCATGCCGACACTATAGTTAAGAAAGCCCACCAATGCCTCTACTTTCTCAGAAGACTAAGGAAATTTGGCAAGTCAGCTACAACTTTTACAGATGCACATTGAAAGCATTCTTTCTGGTTGTATCACAGCTTGGTATGGCTCCCACTCTGCTCAGGACCACAAGAAACTACAACAGATCATGAATGTAACCCAATTCATGACGCAAACCAACCTCTTACTCACTGACTCTGTCTATGCTTCCTGCTGCCTCAGAAAAGCAGCCAGCATAATTAACAACATCACACACTCTGGACATTCTCTCTCTACCGTCGGAAAATGATTCAGAAGTCTGAGGTCACATACCGACTCAAAAACAGACTTTTGAATGGACTACATTGCACTTAATTGATCTTTCTGTACACCCTAGTTATGACTGTATCATTGCGTTCTGCACTCTCTCTTTCTCTATGAATGGTAGCCTTTTTCCTAAGATGGAGAAAGCTAACATGAGGGGACATAGCTTTAAATTAAGGGGTGGTAGTTATAGGACAGATGTCAGAGGTAGGTTCTTTACCCAGAGGGTGGTAAGGGTATGGAATGCCCTGCCTGCTGCAGTTGTAGATGTGCCAAGTTTGGTGGCATTTAAGAGGTTAGTAGATAAGTTTATGGATGAATAGGGAATGGTTTAGGTTAGAGGGTCATTGCTTTTTCTTAATTGGTTGGCGCAACATTGAAGGCCGAAGGGCCTGTTCTGCACTGTAATGTTCTATGTTCTATGGTATGCATTGTCTGTATAGCACGGAAGAAACAATACTTTTCACTGCATACTAATACATGTAACAATAATATATCAAATCAAATCAATCGTTTCCCCATGTCTGCATGGGTTTCCTCCAGGTGCTCTGGTTTCCTCCCACACTCCAAAGATGTGCAGATTAGGCGGATTGTCCATGCTAAATTCACCCTTAAAGGCGAGAGTTTACAGCCTCTCTTGAGCGAGATCATAAAATCCCACTCGAGGCCAACAGAGATTTCCCTTCTGGTTAGTTTCTGCCTTAGTGTCAGGGGAACTAACTAGAGTAAATATGTAGGGGTTATGGGGATAGGGCCTGGATGGGATTATGGTTGGTGTAGACTCAATGGCCAAATGGTCTCCTTCTGTAAGGATTCTATGATTCTATGATTCTACCATTCAATATCATCATGGCTGACTTATGCTGGCTTCAACCCCTTTCCTCCATAACCCTCCATTCCTCAATCTGTCAAATAATCATCCATCTTCACTTTGAATATAACACTGATCTTAATAAGCCGTTATATGCAAATATAATTTGCACCCACCCCAATCTCACCCAAACTACATATCAGGCGGGATTTTTTTTGGCCATGACCAAAGACTGGAAAGTCCCATCCAAGGTCAACTGGCCTTTGCATTGTCTACCCCGATCCCCGGAAAAATTCCACCCATAATCTCCTGGGAGAGTTAGAAAATACAGGAGGAAAATTCCTCCATAAAACCTTTAAGATGATTCAAGCTAATCCAGGAGTCGCAATTTCTTTTCTTTAATGGGATGTGGGCTTCGCTGGCTTGGTCAGCATTTGTTACCCCTTCCTAATTTCTTTTAGGAAGATGATGGCAAGCTTTCTTCTTGGTTTTTTGCAGTCCCATGGGGTGCTGTTTAGAGAGGGAGTGCCAGCATTTTGACCCAGCAGCAGTGAAAGAATTGGCGATGTAATTTAAAGTCAGGATGGTGAATAGCATTGGAGAGCAGCTCGCAATTCCCATATAGCTTCTGCCCTTGTCCTTCTAGATGGCAAAGGCCAGGAGTGCTGTCAAAGGCAATGGAGCTGCTGTGTAAAACGCAAGAGGCAACATGGTGGCACAGTGGTTAGCCCTGCTTCCTCACAACACCAGGGAACCAGGTTTGATTCCAACCTCGGGTGACTGCCTGTGCGGAGTTTGCATGTTCTCCCTGTGTCTGCGTGGGTTTCCTCCAGGTGCTTCAGTTTCCTCCAAAAATGATATGGAGTTGCAGGTGTTGGATGGGAAAAGGCACAGTAAGTAGTCTCACATCACCAGTTTAAAGCCTAACATGCTTATTTGGTAGCACGAGCTTTTGGAGCACTGCTTCTTCATCAGGTGAATGAGGAGTTGTGTACACAAACAGGGCACATATAGACACAAACTCAATTACAAGATAATGGTTGGAATGTGAGTCTTAACAGGTAATCGAGTCCAAAGGTATGCAGGTTAGATTGATTGGCCATGCTAAATTGACACTAGTTTCAGAGGATTACCAGGATAAATATGTGGGATTATGGGGATAGGGCCTGGGTGGAATTGTGGGTGATACAGACTTGATGGGCCAAATAGCTTCTGCAGTGTAGGATTCTATGAAAGTAAATTTGATTTGCTTTTAGTAACTTTAGATTGATACACAGATACACTTTAAAATTCCCTTTAATCATAATCCCTTTTGGGACACTGTCCAGTACAAGAACATTTCAGAACAAAATTCATCATTGTGCTTCTTGATGAGCTGTTCATGCAGCTAAAAATAATTTATTGGTTGGTAACTATTTAGACAGAACCTTGGGGATGAACTTGAAGGGGCAGAGAGCCTTTTAACTTTATCTTCCTTCTCTGAAGGCGAAAGAAAATGTAGGCTCATTCCTAGTCAACTTTCTTTTGATTTGATTTGATTTGATTTAATGTTGTCACATATATTAGCATACAGTGAAAAATATTGTTTCTTATGCGCTACACAGAAAAAACATACCATTCACAGAGAAGGAAAGGAGAGAGTGTAGAATGCAGTGTTACAGTCATAGCTAGGGTGTAGAGAAAGATCAATTTAGTGCAAGCTAAGTCCATTCAGAAGTCTGACAGCAGCAGGAAAGAAATTGGTTGGTATCTCAGACTCTTGTATCTTTTTCCCGATGGAAGAAGTTGGGAAAGCGAATGTCCTGGATGAATGAGGTCCTTAATTATGCTGCCTGCTTTGCCGAGGCAGCAGGAAGTGTAGACATCATTGGATGGGAGACTGGTTTGCCTGATGGATTAGGCTACATTCACGACATTTTTGCAGTTCACACAATTTGGAGCACCTTATTCCAGTTCTTGGTTGTAGAGTCGAGGAGCAGTTTTATTCCGTATATACAATGTGCAGCTCTGACCCTGAGCAGACCAGCCTCTTCTCTTCACAGTGAAGCA
Source organism: Sphyrna mokarran (assembly GCA_024679065.1). Lineage (NCBI taxonomy): Eukaryota > Metazoa > Chordata > Chondrichthyes > Carcharhiniformes > Carcharhinidae > Sphyrna > Sphyrna mokarran. The sequence continues at coordinate 45,289,453 of JAGIQG010000018.1, forward strand.
TTGACAATTTATTTTGAGAGTTTTTCTCTGTTTTCATACCATTTTCTCCTTTTCACCTTGATCGTCTTCCTGCATACGCTGTTATTGATTCTTGATTTAACGTGTCAATGCAAGCTTAATGATAGCTTCAGGCTCTGCAAAAGTTTAATCTTGATACTATTACTCTGCATGTCAATAACTATCCCATTTCATTAGGTTTTTCCCTCGATCCCGTTCATTAACTACAGTCTGGATGCTAACTATGTACGAATCTCCATGGGCCCTCAAACATGTTTGTTAAATATTAGCGTTCTCACATTTCTGGTCTGAAGTTGGAGGCCTTCGTGTCTTCTGTAAACTTTTCTGTCACACCACCAATCGATGAATCAGTTCTGGCATCTTCAAGTTCGCAACAAATCCTGGAAAATCTCAGCAAGTTCTGACAGCATCTCTAAGGAGAGAAATGAGCTGACGTTTCATCGAAACACAGAAAGATAGAAGATAGGAGCAGGACGAGGCCATTTAGCCCTTCGACTCTGCTCATTCATTCTAATCATGGCTGACCATCCAATTCAATAGCCTAATCCTGCTTTCTTCCTATGACTTTTGACCCCGTTCACCCCAAGTGTTGCATCTAGCCACTTCTTGAATACATTCAATGCTTTGGCATCAACTTTTTCCTGTTCTTTGGGTGAAGTAAGGGTCACCTGGACTTGAAACATCAACTGTTTTCTCTCCTTACAGATGCTGCCAGACTTGCTGAGATTTTCCAGCCTTTTCTCTTTTTGGTTTAGATTCCAGCATCTGTAGCAATTTGCTTTTATCTCAATAAATCTTGGTGGCTGTCATGTACTTTGCTGAATTTCTTCCACTTGTTTGATCTCAAGCATATAGGTTAAGCCACCTTAAGGTGGACAAGAATGTCCCAAATACCATTGTGTTGATGGCAAATGGTCAACTTTTCAGGATGGTCACAGCTACGGTTGGAGGAGAAGAACAAAGTATTGTTATTTACAAAGAGGGTTTCAGCTCCTAAAGTTAAGAAGCATGATGGCCAGCCTAGCAACATATACTGGGGAAGCGTTAAGCATCCCAGGAGCCTCAACAGCACTTGTAAGCTACTAGAATCAGTCAGCTCAATTACTTAGGATGGAACAGTGGCACAGTGGTTGGCAGTGCTGCCTCACAGTACTAGAATCCCAGGTTTAGTTCCAGTCTCGGGTCACTGTCTGCGTGGAGTTGGCACATTCTCCCCATGTCTGCATGGGTTTTCTCCAGGTGCTCGTGTTTATTCCCACGCTCTAAAGATGGGTTCTGAGGAGCAAAACGGGAATTTGCTGCTGATCCAGCTCCCACGCCAGGTAGCTTCTGGATGACTTCAGAATGACACTTTGAAGGACTGGCAGAGTTTAAAAAAAAATACTTTCCAAAAATAAATGTGACTTTCTCAGCCACGTGTTAATGAATAATGCATCGGGTCTTCTGGTGGAATTGAGCACAAAGGACTAATTAAACTGCACACTTCTTGATTTGTGCTTTAATTAGGTCCTTGTCCCATCAGCTAGAACGAAGACCAATGCATCACTGTACCACCACATTATCAAACCAGGCATACACAGAATAGGCACAATGCTGTGCTGCGCAAAATTCTAGCAATGGGCTTTGGAAGCTTCGAGACCTTCATCTAGTGTTATTGGTGCCAGCAAAACTGACATTTCCATCTGTTTCCGAAATCTAAAACCAGATTGAGAACATTTGGTAGCCCAGTGATTAGCACTGCTGCCTCACAGCACCAGGGACGGGTCACTGTCTGTGTAGAGTCTGCACATTCTCCCCATGCCTGTGTGGGTTTCCTCCAGTTTCTTCCCACAGGTTGATTGGCCGTGCTAAGCTGCCCTTTAATGTCAGGGAGCGAGAGAGTAAATATGTGGGGTTATGGAATAGGTCCCAGGGTGATCGGAGCAGACTCGATGGGCCGAATGGCCTCCTTCTGCACTGTAGGGATTCTATAATTTCTTTGGATGAGTGGAAATAAGACACAGAGGCAGAAATAAAAACCTTCCGAACGTTTGGATGCCCACATTGTTTTGACCCCTTGCTGTAATGGCAGTGGCACATCAGTGAAGCCTTTGAAATGTGATTGGCTAACAATGCTGGCTAAATTCCAGGGATTCTGCAAAGTTCCCTCTGCAAATTCCCACCACCCATTCCCCACCCTTGATGCTTCCAATCCAAGTCGTGATGGATTAATTGACTGTGGCTGAAATTTACAACTGCTTTCTTTTTTCCTGTTTGGTGTTATAATGAACCGTTGTTATTGGAATTGCATAGAACCATAGAACATCACAGCACAGAAACAGGCCTTTTAGCCTTTCTTGGCTGTGCTGAACCATTTTTCTGCTTAGTCCCATTAACCTGCACCAGGACCATATCCCTCCACAACCCCTCTCATCCATGTCCTCGTCCAAGTTTTTCTTAAATGTTAAAAGTGAGCCCGCATTTACCACTTCATCTGGCAGCTCATTCCACAGAAACTACTACACGGGAACATGGGGGCGAAAGCAAAACGAGGATATTGAATTCAATGATCAGCCATGATTAAAGGCTCGAAGGGCTAAATAGCCTCCTCCTGCTTCTAGTTTCTATGTTTCTATGATATGCAAAATCCATAGATATGTGGGTTAAGTTGATTGGCCATGTTAAATTAAGGAGTAGCAGAGTAAATACAAGAACAAAGAACAATTAATAACACGATGCAGGAAACAGGCCCTTCAGCCCTACAAGCCCGTGCCGCCCATTTTAACACTCAGTGAGTGCCTCATTCCAACCCTTCTTCTACCTCCGACTTTTGGCTACATCTAGTGGACTCCAAAATAAAGGAGGTGCAAATTTAGGGACAATTTATTGACACCAATCAACCCAAAAGTGGTTAGAGGGCCATGGCCTCAGTGGGGATTGTTGTTGGTGCAGGCTCAATGAACTGAATGGCCTCCTTCTATGATTCTATGATATTCTGAGAAGGAAGGAGTGCAGTTTGTACACTTCCCAGCCTTATTATATTCAACAAGGTAAACCCGCACACTTTAAAATGCTGCAATTCTTTGCTTGCATTTTGTCCATCTCCATTATCTGGAGCTACTCCCCAATCCTATATTGATCCTTACATTGCCGAGTGCTTTACGTTATAATACACACAGCACATAAACAATGTAGCAATGTCTTATGTCTTGCTAGTTTTTTTTCCACAATCTTGGTCTGACACAGTTGAAGGAATGGCATTGAAATGCTGGAAAGAGAGCAAAACCATACCAAGTGACTTTAGTACCGGAAACAGAGAAATATGGCCATTCCTTCAACTGTGTCAGACCAAGATTGTGGAAAAAAAACTAGCAAGACATAAGACATTGCTACATTGTTTACGTGCTATGTGTATTATAATGTAAAGCACTCGGCAATGTAAGGATCAATATGGGATTGGGAGAGTGGCTCCAGATATTGGAGATAGTTGCATTTTATCCGCACACTTTAAAATGCTGCAATTCTTTGCTTGCTGGAAGAATTTGCTCTGCAAATTCTTCCAGCAAGAGGTAATTCTCCCCACACTGAAGCCGCCAAAGATTAAACAAATGGCCTGTTGTGGGGACATGCAGACTCCGAGCTCAGTATGGCCTTCACTCTTTTGCCTATACTCTGAGTTCTGTCACCACAAATCACCTCTCGGTTAGTTTCCTATGACCGCTGATGGAATGTGCCCCCGCTGAATGGGCCATGGGCTCAGAAGCTGATCTTCATTCAGTCTCTGGAACCCTGAATCCTTTGCTTTGTGAAAATATCTGCCTCTGCTGTAGACTCTGCTGTTCATCAAACACAGGAGGACAAATAGGAACCAATCCAATAACTGCACATTTATATTTCTCACATTGCAGTAAGAGATACGGATCACAGATTAGAGAATTCAATTTCATGAGATAACATCCCAGGGAAATTTTGGGGGCTGCAGGAGGAGTGGGTATGATGTAACCTTCTTCCTCTAGCTCCCTCCATTTCAATGTCAAGCAACTAGAAAATAAGACAAGTCCAGTGAAGAATTAGATCGGAAGAATAAGAGCTAGTGGAAGGGAAACTGAAAATGGCAATGCAGGTAGAGAAGGTTATCAAGGAGGCAAACGGCATGCTTGCCTTCATCGGCCGAAGCATTGAGCTTAAAAATTGGCAAGTTATGTTGCAGAACTTTAGTTAGGTCACTCTTGGAATAGTGTTCAATTCTTCTCATCACACTACCAGAGGGATGTGGAGGCTTTGGAGAGGGTACAGAAAAAAATTACCAAATGTCCCCTGGTATGGAGGGCATTAGCTATGAGGAGAGGTTGGAAAACTTGATTTGTTCTCACTGGAACAGCGGAGGTTGAGAGGTAGCCTGATAGAAGTCTACAACATTATGAAGGGGTATGGACAGAATAGATAGTCAGAAGCTTTATCCCAGGGTGGAAGAGTCAATTACCAGGGGGCACAGGTTTAAGGTGCAAGTGGCACAATTTAAAGGGGATATACAAGGCAAGTTTTTTACACAGAGGATGGCAGGTGTGCCGGAGAAGATAGTGGAAGCAGATATGATAGTGATTAGGGGGAAGAGGTTTGAAGTGTGAGGGGCAGGATTCAAAGGAGTTGGACGAAGCAAGTACTTCACCCAGAGGATGGTAGATACTTGGAACTTGTTGCCAGAGGAGGTAGTGGAAGGAAATACGATAGTGATTTTTAAGGGGCGTCTTAACAAATACACGAATAGGTTGAGAATAGAGGGATATGGTCCCGGGAAGGATAGGGAGTTTTAGTTCAGATGAGCAGCATGGTCGGTGCAGGCTTGGAGGGCCTGTTCCGGTGCTGTAATTATCTTTGCTCATTGTTTTTTGTTCTTTGGCACTGAGAAATTAACTGAAGAGGTAAAAACAGTGAAATTGACAGTGGACTCAGCAATTCAGGCAGAGAAAGGAACTGCGATTATGTACCAGAACAAGATTGCTGAAATGCTCATGCTAACAGAAAAGATTACGGTAAAATGGTCAATAAAAAAGGTGCAGCATTGAAATGCTGGAAAGAGAACAAAACCGTATCATGTGAGTTGAGTACCGGAAACAGAGAAATATGGCCATTCCTTCAACTGTGTCAGACCAAGATTGTGGAAAAAAAAACTAGCAAGACATAAGACATTGCTGCATTGTTTATGTGCTGTGTGTATTATAATGTAAAGCACTCGGCAAAGTAAGGGTCATTATGGGATTGGGGAGTGGCTCCAGATATTGGAGATAGTCGCACGGTCAGAGAACAGTCTAGAACTGAACACTATAAGCAGCAAGCCAGCACGGAATAGATCCGTGCAAGACCATATTTGGAATTATACATAGTTAGAGCCTACCAATCGAGGTTGGTGGGCGAGATTTTACAGCCTAGCTTGAACCGGGACCATAAAATCCTGCCCAAGGTCAGCGGGCGATTCCATGGTCCACCCCTCCGATTCCTGTGGCGGGCGGGACAATAAAATTCCAACCTTTATGTTTCAACATATAAGTCTCAAGATCTCATCAATGAGCCATCACCATTGCAACATGGAAGAACCCATGTTAAGTACATAATACGAAGGATCAAGTTAGATCCATGGAATTATTGCTTCCAAGACTGGACCCCTGTTTTATCAGATGGATGTGAAGGGATGGATCATTCGTATACACATGGCCTACTTGAGGAATTGGGAAACACTCCAGCAGTCAGTGTTGCCATCAAGAAATATTTTTGAAATAGTAAGCACCAAAGAACATGATTGACCTGTTATAGACATAACTGATGTCTCTGTGGAAGCAAGTAGTAACAAATTGTCTCTGCCACAAGTGAAACCCATTATTGTGGTTCCTGTTAATGTTGATTCTGTTGAAGCATCAGAGACTACAGAATTATACCGACCCACAAAAAACAGAAAAATTCCTCAAAGACTGGATTTATAATTGTCCAACTCATGTGTATAATGATTGATTAGAATTTAGGATTGAATAAATTAATTCGTGAAGATTATATAAAGGAGTTAAAGTGTGGGGGATGTGGTGATTGTCCTTTCAAGGAAGCACAGCAGCGGCATGATGACACTTTCAGAGGTACTTTCAGAGACTCAATTAGTAAATCATAGCCTCACATCGCCAGGGACACAGGCTTCCCGGCTTGGGTGACTGTCTGTGTGCAGCTTGCACATTCTCACCGTGTCTGCGTGGGTTTCCTCCAGATATTCCCATTTCCTCCCACAGAACATAGATGTGCTGGTTAGTTGACTTGGTCATGTTAAATTGCATCTAATTTCAGGCGGATTGGCAGAATAAATATGCGGGGTTGTGGGTATAGAACCTGGGATGGGATTGTGGTTGGAGTAGACTTGATGGGCCAGATGATCTCCTTCTGCACTGTAGGGATTCAACGATGATTCCATTCTATGAAAAGAGTCATCTGGGAGACAAATTGGGAATTAGAATGGGGAGCCAGCCCAGAGTTTGATGCTGTATTAAGCAGGAGACTTGTAGGGAGATAGACACAGCCAAGCGGATGCTAAACGATTCTTATTCATGCATCCTTTTTGTCCTGGAATTATAAAATACCTACAGGACAGAAGGGGGCCATTCAGCCCATCGAGCCTGCTCTGACAACAACCGACCCGATCCCATAACCCCATGTGCTAGCTAAACCCCCTGATGCTAAGAGGCAATTTAGCATGACCAATCGACCTGCACATTTATTGAGACCATGGGAGGAGAGCGGAGCATTCCAAGGAAACGCACGCAGGCAGGGAGAGAAAGTGCAAACTGCACACCAACGGTAACCTGGAGCCACAATTGAACCTGGGGTCCCTGGCACTGTGAGACAGCAATGCCAACACACCATGCCATTGTACTGCTCCACGGTTACAGGAATAGAGTCTGGGTGAGTTGTGATCGGTGCGGACTCGATACTCCCTGTTTCCCTGATGTCCCGGATATCATCAATGTTGTTTCCCTCATCAATCGAATGGTCAGTGCCCAATGGCAGCTCTGTGCATCATCCCCATTGCAAACAAGCTACCGTCATTCAGGATCCTCAGGCCATTATAGGCCGGCTAAGTTTTTAACCCAGAGCAGCTTTCACCACAAATATACCATAAGTGAGACTCAACACTTGTAATCTGTTTTTGGCTTTCCTCACAAGACATCTTCATCAGACACCGTGCCAGTGAACTAAAATTCAATAAAGAGTTGTCGGTGCAGTCACACACCAATAAACACAAAACAAGTCCTCTAAGAAATTGGATTAGGGATTTTTACAAAATTCGGGCAAAGAAGAGAGAATTTTTAAATCTTTGAGTCCATTTAATGATCCAGCTGATGTGTAGTAGCAAAATTATAATGTCTACAAAATAACTTGTGAAATTATCAGCATTCATCATGGGCATTGAGAAATTTGTGTGTGTTTGAATTGAATTAACTATTCCCCTTATCCATTCACACCCTCCACTACCCAGACTGATAGCGACCCTCTGCCTTCCCTTGCGTCCCAACTGATCACCCATAGAATGGCAGTGACCCCCCCCCCCCGCTTACCGCTCACCAGAGATCCATGTGGCCTCCCTCCCACCAGAGAGCGATCGAACTCCCCATCCCTACCAGAGATACATCTGACCCACCTCCCCGTCTACCAGAGAAGGTCAAGCCTGCTACCCTCCCACCCCTGCCCCTCTTCCACTCCATTGATCTAAGCTAGAGAGCTTCCAGAAGCTCTGAACTTATCCCTTCAGAGGTTGGAGCATCCGAAGCAGACCTTTGCTGGTCTGTTTCGTGCCAAATCTGGGCAGGCGAATGCAATGGTAAAGGGGGAAATGCAGATAAGATTGGGCATCCAGCTCATTAAGTCAATTTAAATGTGTATAAATGCATTTAAATTGATGTCGCGCCCGTTTTGGGCACAGTTCATATCGCGGCCATTTTCAGGCCTTGGTAAAGTGGGCATCTGCACAGATGCGGATCACACTAATTGTCTCATGCCGGAATTTCCCAACTTTTTGCTCCCAAAAACAGGTGCGATGCCTGTCTTCTTCAGAGAGAGAGGTTCCTTAAGCTTGATTCAGCAGATTTTGAGATGACTTTTCTCTGGGCCTGGCTTGGCAAAACCTAGTCTTAGATCTTCTGTCTGTATATTCCAAGACAATAAACCAATTAACATGTCTTTCAGTCACTATTGTTAAAAATGGATACTAACATTTTTTAATCTCTTATAAGAATAGATGTTTGAGTTTGATATTTCAGCAGGAATAGAGGTTAGGAAAAAGAATATGACCATGAACTTGATAGGAACAGCTGGGTAGGCAGCAGGAGGCAGTTTTGATAGAAAGCCCCAAAGTTAAATTTTTCCTAAAATCCACGTTGTTTTGTCTCCAATATGTGCATACTTTTGTTTGGGCCGATTCTCTACCGAGATGTTGATCGATAGGTTTTGCTTCCGGTTGGTTAAGGAGTATTCCAAATCAGACCTCAATGTTGAGCACTTGTGGGAACATGGTTTAACAGTGTCTGATCGCACACCCCCAGGAATAGACGTGGGATTCCAGTGAGAGGATCCCAGTGCGAGGCTGCTCTGATGGGTAGTTAGAGAGTGGGGGAAGTTTCCTTCTCCTCCTTGCCCATGTTGTCATTAGGTCGCTAATATAATAAGAGGACAATATTCATACTGAAAGTACTGATTTTGTGCCTCAGTCCCCCATTCTAGCTATTGGAGGCCTTGGGGAAAGAGGGAGTCTGCTGCATAGTTAGCAAGAGTGAGGCAGTAAGTTTACTTTGGGCCTCAGGATCTCTTATCTCTCTCCAGGGCAGCTTGGTGCCATTGTTGTTAGCACAACTGCCTCAGAGCGCCATGGACCTGGGTTCAGTTCCTGGTTTGAGTTCACTGTCTGTGCTAAATCTGGACATTCTCCCCATCTCTGCATGGATTTCCTCCGTGTTTCCTCCAAAAGATGCACTGGTTAGGTGCATTGGCCATGCTAAATTCTTCCTCAGTGTACCCAAACAGATGCCGACGTGTGGGGACTAAGGGATTTTCACAGTAACTTCATTGCAGTATTAACGTCAGCCTACTTGTGACACGAATAAACAAACTTTAAATGATTCTTAAAGGCAGTCCCAAGAAAGCACCTGAAATGCAGTTATCCTGCGGATACCTCTTCCCACACTGCTTAAGGTCTACCCTGCTCTCTCCTTTTTTTCTACAAAACCTATCTCATCGACTGATTTTTTTGTTCACATCATCGAAGATTTTCCTTCTTTGATTTGCTCTCATTTCTTTCTAAGCAACGTGGGCAATCTTTGAGTGCAGGGCATAGAGCCCCAGAACCATTGTCATAGAGGTTTACAGCATGGAAACAGGCCCTTCAGCCCAACTTGTCCATGCTGCCCTTTCTTCTAAACACTAAGCTAGCCACAATTGCCCGCATTTGGCCCATATCCCTCGACACCCATCTTACCCATGCAACTGCCTAAATGCTTTTTAAAAGACAATTTTGTACCTGCTTCTATGGCATGGTGATATAGTGGCGCAGTGGTTTAGCACTGCTGCCTCCCTGTGCCAGGGACCTGGGTTCGATTCCTGACTTGGGGTCACAGTCTGTGTGGAGTCTGCACATTCTCCCCTGCGTGTAGCTACGTGGGTTTCCTCCACTGGTTAGGTTACACTGACCCAAATATGTGTTGGAGTGTGGTGACTAGAGGAATTTCACAGTCACTTCTTCGCAGTGTTAATGTAAGCCCACTTATGACTGATAAATATATTTTACTTTTATTACTGCCTCTGGCAGCTCATTCCAGCCACTCACCATCCCCTGCGTGAAAGAATTGCCAATGTGGACCCTTTTGTATCTCTCCTCTCTCACCTAGACCCTCTAGTTTTTGACAGGAGTCTAAAGATATTGGCTATTTAGCATATCTGTGCTCCTCTTTATTTGATCTCAAAAAAATCACCCCTAAGCCTTCTACATTCCAGGGAAAAGAGTCCCAATCTATCCAGTCTGTCCTTATAATTCAAACCATTAAATCCCACTAGCATCCTAGTAAATCTTTTCTTTCTAGTTAAATGATTAAATGCGGTGTAAATGCGTGTAGTCATTGACGATGGGTACTAAACGTCAGTAATTGATTCTTTACCGCCTTGGCTTTTAGCTTTGCTTCCACGTGACTCGGAAACTGCCAAAGGCCATGAAAACACCATCAGCACTCATTTAACACAAACAGAGACACCTAAAGAGAATATCAATGGACCAAGATACAAATGAAGGTTAAAGTTAATTGCGATTCGCTTAACATTAATCATTCTAAAATGGTTGGTGTCATTGATTCACTTTTAAAGGTGGGGCATTGGAATGTCAAAGTCATCGAGGAGTTCAGAGGAAATTTACAGAATGGTGCCCCAAGGGGCTAAGAGCTGAGGTTGTTTTCCTGAGGGCAGGGAAGGTGAAGGAGAGATTTAATAAAGGTGTCCAAAATTATAAAGCACTTTCATTGAATAAATAAGGAGCAAATAAGTGTAGCACAGTGGTTAGCACTGCTGTCTCACAGCGCCAGGGACCCGGGTTCAATCCCAGCCCTGCGTGACAACCTGTGTGGAGTTTCCTCCAGTTTCCTCCCACAATCCAAAGATGTGTAGCTTAGTTTGATTGGCCATGCAAAATTGCTCCTTAGATTAGCAGCACAAATAGGTGGGGCCACGGAGATAGGTCCTGAGTGGGATTGCTGTTGGTGCAGGCATGATGGGTCAAATGGACTCCTTCTGCATCGTAGTAATTCTATGAATCTAACTATTTCCACAGACAGGAGGGTCAATAATCAGAGGGTACAGGTTTAAGATTTTTCTCAAAATAACAAGAGAGGAAATGAGGAAAAATCTTAAGGCAGCGTGGTGGCACAGTGGTTAGCACTGCTATCTCACTGTGCCAGGACCTGGGTTTGAGTCCTGGCTTGGGTCAATGTTTGCACAGAGTCTGCATGTTCTCCTCGTGTCTGCGTGGATTTCCTCCGAGTGCTCCGGTTTCCTCCCACAGTTGGAAAGACAAGCTGGTTAGGTGCATTGGCCATGCGAAATTCTCCATCAGTGTACACGAACAGTTGCCAGAATATGGCGACGAGGGAATTTTCACAGCAATTTCATTGCGGTGTTAATGCAAGCATACTTATGAAACTAATAAATAAACTTTATTCCTTTATTTCTCATGCAGCGGACTGTTGTGACAGAGAGTAGATTACCTGGAAGGGTGGCAGAATGTGGGGTGGCAGAACATGATTCAAAAGAAAGCAATAACAATCAGAAGGAGAGTTGATGAGTATTCGCGTAGCAAAGTCTGTCGGGTCATAGGGAAAGAGCAGGAAAGTGGGCCTAGTTGGGCAGCTTTTTCAAAGAGCTGGCATAGGCATAATAGGCTGAATGGCCTCACTTCTCATGTTGGGCACCGTGATGAAAATGTTAAATGATTGTGTCAATTTCACCAGCTAAGGTCCTGGTGCTTTCAGAAAAATTGGCTTTAACTAAGGCAAGTGGTACATAGAACATAGAACATTACAGCACAAACAGGCCCTTTGGCCCACGAGTTGCGCCGATCACATCTATATCTACCAATCCACAGACCTATCTATAACCCCCTATCCCATTCGTTCCCATATACTCATCCAGAAGTCTTTTAAAAGACCCCAGCGAGTTTGCCTCTACCACCTCCGATGGCAGCCGATTCCATTCACTCACCACCCTCTGAGTGAAAAACTTACCCCTAACATCCCCTCTGTATTTGCTTCCCTGCACCTTAAATCTGTGTCCTCTCGTAGTGACCATTTCAGCTCGGGGAAATAGTCTCTGAGAATGCACCCTATCTATTCCTCTCAACATTTTATAAACCTTGGTGTGTTGACTTTCCTAACAAAAGGATTTGAGTATAGCAATGGAGATGTTTTATTGTACAGAGCATTGATGAGGCCACCTTTGGAATAACATGTGCAGTTTTGATGACCTTATCTGAGGAAGGAGATCTTTGCTATAGAGGGGGTACAGCGAAGACTCTGATGTCCTTAGCTGAGGAAGGAGATCCTTGCTATGGAGGGAGTACAGTGAAGATTGTGGTGTCCTTATCTGAGGAAGGAAACCCTTGTTATGAAGGGAGTATAGCAAAGATTTTGGTGCCCTTAGCTGAGGAAGGAAACCCTTGTTATGGAGGGAATACAGCCAAGATTCTGGTGGCCTTACCTGAGGAAGGAGACTCTTGCTATGGAGGGAGTACACAAAGATTTTGGTGTCCTTAGCTGAGGAAGGAGACTCTTGCTATGGAGGAAGTAAGTGAAGATTTTGGTGTTCTTATCTGAGGAAGGATGTCCTTGTTATAGAAGGAATACAGTAAAGGTTTATCAGCAGATTCCTGAGATGACAGGTTTGTCACATAAGGAGAGGCTAAGTCAGTTAGGATTGTATTCATCTGGAGTTTAGAAGAGTGAGAGGGGATCTCATGGAAGTTTATAAAAGAAGACTTCCCATTTCTGCACACTTCTTCCACTGTAACTGTCGATGAACCCTCTCCAAAATTCATCTCTTTATTCTTCTCACTATTATATAACGTAGAGGCAAAATTCAAATATTTCATTGTGATCTTCATTCAAGTACATTTAGGGTAGATTCCCAATGGTGGGGGAGTCCAGAAGTAGGGGTCATAATTTGAGGATAAGGGGGAAACATTTTGGAACTGAGTGAGAAGAAATGTCTTCACCCAGAGAGTGGTGAATGTGTGGAATTCACTCCCACAGAAAGTAATTGAGGCCAAAACATTGTGTGATTTCAAGAAGAAATTAGATATGGCTCTTGGGTCTACAGGGATCAGGGGATGTAGGGGAAGAGGGATTGGGATATTGAATTTGACACCAAAAGAGGAAATGCTGGAAAATCTAAGCAGGTCTGGCAGCATCTGTAAGGAGAGAAAAGAGCTGATATTTTGAGTCCATCGTCAGGGCTAAAATTATTGTTGAATTTGATGATCAGCCATGATCAAAATGAATGGCAGAGCAGGTTCAAAGGGCTGAATGGCCTCCTCCTGTCTCTAGTTTCTATATAACTAAAACTGCAAAATTTTAACACCTCTGAGCCGTGTCATCTCATTTGCGTTGAGAGACTGTGGTGGTATTGTGTGCTCTAATCCTCATTAAGGATTAAAGTGAACTGCATGCTTCTTGCAAATAGCTTGTCGGTGTGTAAAGCAGTGCGCAAATTGAAGGCTGGAAAAAACACAATTCTTCACATCAGGCCCTGAACATGGGGGAGAATTTGTGAAAATGGTCAGTAATTATAAATCGGAGGTGCTCGCACAGAAAACATCAGAACCACAATGTGTGATAAATGATTGTTGGGACTACTGAATTATTTGTGATCAGTTTACAGCAGTGCCTATCTACGCAAACAGCTGATTGTGCAAAAAGTCCCATCCTTGCACCTTATTTGATTTATGATTGTTCCAGGAGATTATGTGACAATCCTTTATTCATTTAAGAAAATTAATTGGATAGGCAAAAGTCCGTTTAGTAAAACAGTTGCACAATTCTAGCCTTACTTTTGTTTTTTTTTAGAGCAACACAGCACGGGAAACAGGCCCTTCGGCCCAACGAGCCCGCGCCGCCGTCATAACTATATAGTAACAATTCCATTATCCTATTCTAATTTTAGGTTATTCCTAATATGGAAGAGTCTCAATGTAGGGACAATTTGTTTCCCAATCAGCCTAAGAGCGAATTTTTTGGGATGTGGGAGGAAACCGGAGCGCCCGGAGAAAACCCACGCAACCACGGGGAGAACGCGCAAACTCCCGCAGACACTGGCCCAATTCCAAGTGTCTGCACAGCTACAGCGATAGTCACTGAGCTGTCATGGTGCCCTTCAGATGGTCCAGATAAAGCACTCATTTACGACATGAAGCACCAGGCAACCCATGAATCAACACCCAAGAGCTGTCCCCGCACCACCTGCCGAATGCATGCTCCTTGTTGGTCAAGTATGGACTGAATTACCTGTGGAAAAAAAAGCCATAGTTAAACAGTCCTACTATATCCCTCTATCTGCATAACGCTCATGTGGCTGTCCAAGAGACCCTTAAACAGCCCTAGCGTGCCTGCTCCCACCACCTTACTCGGCAGTGCATTCCACACCCCCACTACCCTTTGTGTGAAAAACTGCCCTCTAATATTCGTCTTATACATAGCCCCCCTCACCCTAAGGCCATGACCCCTCGTCCTATCCATTTCTGAAGGTGGAAAAAGTTTACCACCATTTACTCTATCTATACCCCTTATAATCTTATACACCTCTATTAGATCCCCTCTAAGCCGACATCTTTCAAGGGAAAACAACCCCAGTCTATTTAATCGTTCCTCATAAGACAGTCCTTCCATACCAGGCAGCATCCTGGTAAACCTCCTCTACACTCTCTCCAAGGACTCCACATCCTTCCGATAGTACGGCGACCAGAACTGGATGCAGTATTCCAAGTGAGGCCTAACCAACGTTCTATACAATTGCAACATCAAACTCCTACTCTTGTATTCTATACCCTTCTCTATGAAAGCTAACATACTATACGCTTTCTTTATCACCTTCTCCACCTGTGAAGACACCTTCAGAGACTTGTGAACCTGCACCCCAAGTCTCTCTGTGTCTCTATACTCCGAATAGTTTTACCTTTTATCCTATAACTCTCTTCTACATTTTTCCGGCCAAAATGCATCACCTCGCATTTATCCTGATTAAATTCCATTTGCCATCTATCTGCCCAGTCTACCAACCTATCTATGTCCTGTTGTATTGCCTGGCACTGCTCCTCTGTACCCGCCAATCCCAGCATCTTAGTGTCATCAGCAAATTTGCTGATCTCACCACCTACCCCAACTTCCAAGTCGTTTATGTAAACCACAAATAGAAGAGGACCTAGTACTGAGCCTTGTGGCACTCCACTAGTGACAGGCTTCCAGTCGGAAAAAGAGCCTTCCACTATTACCCTCTGTCTCCTCCTCCCGAGCCAGTTTTCGACCCATCTACATACCCGACCCTGTATCCCATGCGCCTTCACCTTCTCTATCAGTCTACCATGAGGAACCTTGTCAAACGCCTTACTAAAATCCATGTAGACGACATCAACAGCCTGTCCTTCATCAACTGTTTTTGTCACTTCTTCAAAAAATTCCACTAGATTTGTAAGACAAGACTTCCCCTTGATGAAGCCATGCTGCGTATCCCTGATCAGATCGCAGAGCTCCAGATGCTCATACATCCTGTCCCTAAAGATCCTCTCCATTAGCTTACCTATAACTGAAGTCAAGCTCACCGGCCTATAGTTCCCTGGGTGATCCCTCTGACCTTTTTTAAACAACGGTACTACATTTGCTATCCTCCAGTCCTCTGGGACCTCACCTCTGTCTAAGGAAGAGACAAAGATTTGCGTCAGAGGCCCAGCTACGTCTTCCCTCAACTCCCTTAGCAGCCTGGGGTAAATGCCATCAGGCCCCGGAGCTTTATATGTCTTTAAGCTGCCTAACAGCCCCAACACCTCTTTCCTCGTAATCTTTATTTCCCTCACCCGATCCTCAACTTTGTCAACATCAGCAACAGACATCTGGCCAGTCTCCTGCGTGAATACCGACGCAAAGTATTCATTCAGGATCTCCCCCATTCCCTCAGGCTCTAATCATAGATCCCCTCCTCTGTCCCTGAGAGGTCCAATCTTGCCTCTAACCATCCTTTTGCTCCTTACATAGGTGTCAAATGCCTTAGGATTTTCCTTAATCCTACCTGCCAGAGCCACTTCGTGGCCCCTTTTTGCCTTTCTAACACCCCTTTTAAGATCCTGTCTACACTCTCTACAAGCTTCCAGCGCTGTCTCAGTCCCCAGTTGCCTAGATCTAATGTAAGCCTCTCGCTTCTTCCTGATCAAGTCCTCAATATCCCTGATAAACCACGGTTCTCTAATCCTACCTTTCCCATCCTTCCTCCTTGCCGGCACGTATCTTTCCTGCAGAGAGTTTAGTTTTCCCTTGAAAGACTCCCACATGTACCTCGTTGACCTGCCCTCGAAAAGCTTATCCCAGTCGATATCTTTAAGATCTTGCCTAATCTGGCTGTATCTAGCCCTCCCCCAGTTAAATACCTTCCCTTTTGGGCCGGTCTCGTCCTTTTCCATTAATAGCCTAAAGCAGACAGAGTTGTGATCACTATTTGACACCTGCTCTCCTACCTCGATGTCAACCACCTGGCCTGGCTCATTCCCCAGAACCAAATCCAGTATAGCCCCCTCTCTAGTCGGGCCATCCACATACTGCTCCAAGGACCCTTCCAAAACACACTGTACAAATTTCTCCCCGTCCACTCCTACAGCTCTGGGCTCTCTCCAATCTACTCCAGGAAAATTGAAATCTCCCACTACTACTACCCTATTTTTCCTACACTTATCTAAAATGTCCCTGCATATCCCTTCTTCCACGGCCCGCGGGCTGTTGGGCGGTCTGTAGTAAACACGCAACAGAGTAACCACTCCCTTCCTATTCCTCAACTCCACCCATAGAGACTCAATTCCTAAATCATCCATACCTCCCTCCCTCTGCACTGCTATGATGTTGTCCTTAACTAATAAAGCCGCTCCCCCGCCTCTCCTCACACCAACTCTGTCACGCCTAAAACACTTATACCCTGGAATATTCAATTGCCAGTCATGCCCCTCCTTCAACCACGTCTCGGTCACCGCCACCACTTCTAAACTCCTCGTGAACATTATTGCCTTCAGTTCATCTGTTTTGCCAGTCACACTCCTTGCATTAAAACACCATGCACTGAAGACCCTCAGCTCTCGGATATTCCTTTCTACCTTCTGGTGTTACCCTATCATCCCTCTCTCTCCCACTCCCAGTTCCCTCTCTCTCCCCACCCTCCCTCCCTATTAGTTTAAACACTTCTGAAACACTCCAGCTAACCTCCCAGCTAAAACATGTGTTCCCCTCCCAGTCAACTGCTCCCTATCCCTCTTGAATAGATGACCCTCCCTCCTGAAGACTTCCCAATGATCAATGAATATGAAGCCTTCTGTCCTACACCAATCCCTCATCCATGCATTTAGTTGTAGTGTCTCATTTGTTTTTACCCAATCGGTCCCGGGCACAGGCAGCAGGCCAGAGAACGCCACCCTGGAGGCCCTACCTTTCAGTTGAGCCCCCAACTCCCTAAACTGCCTATGTATGTCCCCCCTACGCTTTCTTCCTACATCTTTCTGTCCTACGTGAACTATTACATTTGCCTTAGACCCTTCTCCCTTCAAAATTCCCTCTACCCTCTCTGAAACATCCTGGACCCCTGCTCCAGGGAGGCAGACTACCATCCTGGAGTCTCTCTTTTGCCCACCGAAACGCCTATCGATCCCTTTAACCATCCCATCCCCCACCAATATCTCTCTTCCTGCTTTCCTGCTGGTCTCTGTGGCATTCTGTTCCCCCTCACTTGCCCTCTCCATCACAGCTTTTACCCCTCCCTTGGTTTTCTGGGAATCCTCCTTTGAGATGGCCTTTGTGCCTTGATTTTTATTCTTGTTCCTCGTATCTATAACCAGCCCGCCCCTACTACTAGATCCTGGGGTCCCCACAGGACTACCTTCCCTATTCATTGTAACCTCGTTTTCCCTCACTAGACACATGTCCTCCAAGCGCAGCTCCAGCTGCCTCACCCTAGCTCTTAAACGTTGCAATTCTAAACATTTTGCGCATATGTGGGGCTTCGGGAGACGTGATGCCTCCAAGAAGGTCCACATATGGCAGCGTACACAGTGGACGCGTTTGGCCAAGTGTCGTGGCATTTTGTACACCCCCTTTAAAGGTGTTGGGAAAAGAATGTTGATTAGGTAGGAATCAAGGTACTCACCGCATCTAAGCCTGCGCTCGCCCAGGCCCAGTGAGCTTAAGCCCTTATTGCTCTCACTCTAATTCCCGTCTCACTCCACTGCTCGCACCCGACGCTGCCCGCTGTCTACCTTGGCCTTCCTTATATACTCCCGCACTTCCTTCCCTGCAGCCCCCCGCGCCTATCTCCCGCTACAGAGCACCGAAATAAACACTCTAACAACTAAAGTGAAAGACAGAAATTGCAAATCAGGAGTCTCACCAGCCACTCTCCAAAAAACTCTGCTCCGGAGAACAGTAAGTTTCTCTTATCTGTGTCTGACACTCCTAAACCTTATTTGTTAGTGTCACAAGCAGGCTTACATTAACACTGCAATGAAGTTATTGTTAAAATCCCCTAGTTGTCACACTCTGGCACCTGTACAGTGAGTACACTGAGGGAGAATTTAGCTTAGCCAATGCACCTAAGCAGCACATCTTTCTGACTGTGGGAGAAAACCAGAGCTTTCAGAAGAAACCCATGCAGACACGGGGAGAATGTGCAGACTCCACACAGATAGTGTCCCAAGCTGGGAATTAAATCTAGGTCCCTGGCCTAATCACTGTGCCATCATATCACACTGACAGATGCATGGAAATATGTTGCGGTGAAAATCTCACATGTTCATTTATTTTGCTACTTTGTATTAAAGCAAGGAATAACAACGTCAGGCATTAAACACCAAACTTGTGTCTTCCTCAACCATTTATCACTCAATTAATTACTTACATTCAACTTTAGTCCCTTTATATTTTGAAGCTTTAACATGCCTATTTAGGAGTCAGCTTCAGAACACTTGCTTCTTAATCAGGTTATGAGTTTGTAACATGGACCGATCAATAACATGCATAAAATCAAAACTGTTTCTTCAGAAGGAACTCTTCAAATGCAGACAATAAACATATAACAAAACTTACTTCAATTTATAAATCAAAGCAAGGGTTTAATAAGGAAATTTCATTACTCCAAACTTGGGGCTTCGCCAATCCATGTTCCCCGTAGTTCCGAACAGGTTCTTATTTATCGTGAGTCAGCTGGTCAGCTGACCATCATATTATTCTGTAATTGGTTCCATGGTTTACTGGGTCAGCTGACCCTTACGGCTTATTATCATTGGTCATATTACATCCGATACGAAATTGTCACTGGTTACTTTCTAACAACAATCCCAACCGAATAGGTCAGGAATGTGAGGAATCTTCTTATGTGCAATATCAGATATGCTGATCTTCTGTTCTTGAAGAAGAACGATGTGAAATAGACTCCCCAAGGTGCCGAAGGTGACCAGTTAGCCTATCTAGTTTAGACTGATTTTGAGAGAGCATTCCATCCAGGCCCAGGTCCAATCTCCACGCTAGCACCCCCTACTTTATCCCTGTAATCCCACACATTTACTATCACTAACCTACACATTTTTGGCACTCAGGAGCAATTTAGCATGGCCAATCCACCTAACCTACACATCTTGGATGCTAAGGAACAATTTAGTATAGCTAACCCCACATATTTGGACTGCGGGAAGAAACTGGAGGAAACCCATGCAGGCACAGGGAGAATGTGCAAACTCATCACAGTCTCCCAAGGCTGGAGTTGAACCTGGGTCTCTGGCATTGCAAAGTAACAGTACTAACTAATGTGCCACCGCGCCGTCCCAGCTCAGCGCTGTTCTCAGTGCTTTAATGGTACGGACATGTCAATGGAAGGGTTAATCTTTGAGAACAAGAGGTCTCCTAATTCCTAATGTAGCAGGAACACAGGCAGATGGGGAACGTCACTCAAACATTCTGGTTAGAGATAATTGAATACAGCAACACATCTGGTAAGCGATTCCTCTGATGCTATTGAACCTGTGAAATACTTTGATATCGGCCCACTTCTCTGCAAGCTGTTCTGATTGCTGCCGTGGGACCTGAGTCAGGAAATAATGTGGAAAATATAATGACATTAAAGAAATTCCTGCCCAGCGAAAATGTCAACACATTGGGAGTAATCTAGTTAAGAGCACACAGAAGCACTAGGCTGCAATTCTTTCATTATTTTGAAGTTCTAACTCTAGGTTGATGTCCGTAGAGACACCGACATTTACACAGAGCCAATAACTTATTCCTAATTGAAGACATGTAGGAAGCAGCAAGTCCATTTTATTGCTTTGGCTATGATGATTTCTCGACAATTTTTAGATTTTACCCATTGCAAAATACACATTTCATAAATAGCCTTAATAAAATGAACCCTGCAGAACAGCAATACGCAGTGTGATATGTGGTGTTGTAGTCCTTCAAGGGGCAATTCCCTGAAAGAGTCACGTGACCCACTGATCCAGCCAAGTTGAGGTCTTTGCCTGGGCTTGTTCCAGGAGTTGGAGTGTTGGGCCTGTAGGGTTTAAGGCCTTTTCCCTTGTTCTGTGATGTATATAGTAGTTCTGTTACTAAAGCTATGTTCATTTGAAATCAAGCAGGGAAATGCCTCCCAATTTCAAAGAAAATTATAGCACAGGAACAGGCCTTTCGGCCCTCCAAGCCTGCACTGACCATGCTGCCCATCTGAATTAAAACCCTCTACCCTTCCGAGGACCATATCCCTCTGTTTCCATCCTATTCATGTATTTGTCCAGACACCCTTAAAAGTCACTATCTGCTTCCACTATCTCTCCCGACAACAAGTTCCACACACCGACCACCTTCCGTGTAAAAAACTTGCCTCGTACATCTGCTGTAAACCTTGCCCCTCGCACCTTAAACCTGTGCCCCTCATAATTGACTCTTTCATCCCGGGATAAAGCTTCTGACTATCCATGCTATAGAATCATAGAACCCTACAGTGCCGGGAGAGGCTCTTCAGCCTATCGAGTCTGCACTGAACACAATCACACCCAAGCCCTACATACTATACCCACTAATCCCTCCAACCTATGCATCCCTGGACACTAAGGGGTAATTCCTTAGATGGCCAATCAATCTAACCTGCACATCTTTGGATTGTGAAGCAAACCAGAGTAACTGGAAGAAACCCACACAGACACAAGGAGAATGTGCAAACTCGGCCCAGACAGTGACCTGAGCTGGGAATTGAACCTCGGACCCTGGAGCTGTGAAGCAGCAGTGCTAACCACTGTGCTACCGTGCTGCCCAAAATCTTGTAGACTTCTATCAGTCTACAAAGTTTCCACATCCTTTTGGTAGTGTGGTGACCAGAATTGAACACTATATTCCAAGTGTGGCCAAACCAAAGTGCTATAAAGCTGCAACGTGACTTGCCAATTTTTAAACTCAATGCCCCGGCCAATGAAGGCAAGCAGATCATATGCCTTCTAAACAAACTTCTCCATCTGCATTGCCGCTTATAGTGACCTGTGTACTTGTACAATCAGATTGTTTGCCTCTCAATATCTTAAGAGTTCTGCTATTTCATGTATATTTCCATCTGTATTAGACATTCCAAAATGCATTACCTCATATTTATCTGGATTGAACTCCATTTGCCATCTCTCTGCCCAAGCCTCCAATCAACCTATATCCTGCTGTGTCCTCTGACAGTCCTCACTATCCGCAATTCCACCAACCTGTGTGTCATCTGCAAACTTATTAATCAAACCAGTTGCATTTTCCTCCAAATCACTTGTATATATTACAAACAGCAAAGGTCCCAGCACTGATCCCTGGGGAACGCCACTTGTCACAGCCCTCCATTCAGAAACACGCCCTTCCACTGCTACCCTCTGTTTTCAATGACTGAGCCAGTTCTCCATCCATCCTGCCAGCTCATCCCTGACCCCATGCAATGTCACCTTTTGAGCCAATTTGCCATGAGGTTTCTTGTCAAAGGCCTTACTGAAGTCCATGTAGACAACATCCACTGAGCTATCCTCATCAATCATCTTCTTCACTTCCTTTACATCCTAGCTATGATTGTAACACTACATTCTGCACTCTATCCTTTCCTTCTCTATGAATGGTGTGCATTGTCTGTACAGTGCACAAGAAACAGTGCTTTTCGCTTTATACTAATACATGAGACAGTAATAAATTGAAGATACTGCTAGTGTCTGCCTCATTTTCCTCTCCATCCTTTCATTCTCTGTTAGAGCTTTCACCTATTTCCTATTAGCACCAGTTTTAAGCGGTATTTTATCTGCATCATACGATTTTACTACATTTTCGTTCTTGAAAGAGAAGCATGAAATAGTTACAAATGACTGCAATTGTCAGATCTCCCAGGAATTTTAGCAAGAGAGTGAAACATTTGATCCGTTTATCCAAGGCAATAGTGCCATAACAATAAATCATGTAAGGCTAACAGCAACTTGTGAGAGTTACGTAGTAAAGGTAAATGAAAAGGCTGGTGCTGAGGATCTCCAGCGCACACATATGTAAGAATGGCTTTTCTGACGCCTCAATCAAAATCCAACATTCATGGTACAGCTTGTAAATGGCCAGAAAGTGGAAACATTTTTCACATATGTAGCCAAGGTCATGAAATTCCATGTGTGGTCATCTCTTCCCTCATTATAAAAGAGACTGCAGTTGGGCAGCACCATGGCACAGTGCTTAGCATTGCTGCCTCACAGCGCCAGGGAGCCAGGTTCGATTCCTGGTTTGCGTCACTGTTTGCACATTCTCCCTGTGTCTGCGTGGATTTCCCCCGTGTGCTCCAGTTTCCTCCCACACTCTAACGATGTGCGAGTTAGGTTGATTGACTAATGCGCCTTCATGTCGGGGGGACTAGTATGGTAAATATGTGGGGTTATGGGGATAGGACTTGGGTAGGATTGTTGTCGATGGCCAAATGGCCTCCTGTAGATTCTATGAAACTTTTTTAATTGGCTGTAAAACACTTTGACACTTCTTAAGATCACATAAGACTCTATGTAGGTACAAGTCTCTCTTTTCTTTATAAGTAAAGCAAATTAATGTCAATTTGAAGGCATTCTGAGAAATATGGACTGGAAATCTCCGGCTGTTCTCCTGGATGGGATTCTCCAGTCCTGCCGGCTGCACACCGCCGCCGATAGGTTTCCCACTGGCATGGGGTGACATCAATGGGAATTCCCATTGACAGTGGCTGATCCAGAGAATCCTGCAGATGGCAAAAATTGTCCCACTTCCTGCTGGCTGTAAACGTGCAACTGGAAGATAGAGAATCTTACTCATGGATGCTAACATTTTTCTTTCAGAGATTTTTATCAGAACATATCTGTTCATTAGCTGTGAAAATTACTTAATGGAAGCTTGCAAATGTTCAGCATTTGAGGTATACAAAGTAACATGTGGTGGATGGTGAGAATATGGAACAGAAATTGTGCAGGTTAGGCAGATTGGCCATGCTAAATTTCCTCTTAATGTCCAAAGATGTTCAGCCTGGATGGATTGGCCTGGTAAATTCAGGGATAGAGTGGAGGGTAGGATGCTCTTTAAAGAGTTGGTGCAGACACTTTGGGCTGGATGATCTCTTTCTGTACTGTAGGGATTCTATGGTTCTATGAATGTGCATCAATTAACAGACCTCATTCTTTGCTGAGAAATGGGGATTCAGGAGAAATGAGAAGGGAACTGGAGCCCCTCTATTTTAAATGGATTCTCTTTACTTTCCCAAACAAACCAGGGAGGTATTAAGAATCATTGTTCACATCTGAATAATTGTACACTTGGCATGTTTCATTGACTTGAAACTTATGAACCCAGGAGGCTGATACTGATGAACAAAGGTTACAAATAAAGACTTATGATTTGATCAGACATTTGCCCGTGATCAACAATTCAGCCAATACTGAGGGCCATTTTGAAATTAATGGAAAATAAAATCGTGTTTGATGAAAAAAAGAAATTAGCTGGAAATCTCACTGTTTTAGCCATAAAACCCAAAAATTAATCATAGCTGTGTCTATCAAAACTTTCTGTACCTTTTGCTCATTTGAAAATAGGCTTCTGTTGAACCAGAAGATGACTGCTATAGGTCACATGACACAAAGAATTGGCCATCTGTTCTGGAAGCTTCCAACCGAGATTACAAAAACAAAGAGTTCCTCTCTCATCCCTCATTGCCAAATTCCAATCACAGAACTGAACTACTAACAAACAAATGTACAAACCATTTATCTTGGTCATTTGATTTAACATTAGCCAGAAAGAGCTCCAGCAGATTGTGATAATCCAAGCAACCGGCCAGCATTCCTCAATTCCTTGAAAACTGTTTGATTTGGAAAATCTCTGATCATCACCTGCCAAGTGATCTAAGCCCAGAAATCCCATTGTGCTACATCCTTATTCACTACCAGGATTTCTGTGATGCTCTCCCCGAACAAATACCCTGTGGACTTTAATTTCTGAGGATTTTAGAAATCACATGAACTAATTTTCATTCTTATGCTTTTCCTGTTATTGTGAATCAAAGTTATAAAACTTCTTCTTTTCTATTCTTCATATATATGTGTGTGTATATGTGTGTTTGTGTATATGTCTGTGTATATGTGTGTTTGTGTGTATATGCATGTATATGTGTTTGTGTATATAAGTGTGTATGTGTGTGTGTGTGTGTGTGTGTGTGTGTGTGCATGCGTGCATGTGTGTGCATGTGTGTGTGTGTGTGTGAACACTACCTCTTTCTCACCCCTGGTTTGAATGTGAATAAACTAACCCTTTGAGTTAATCATAACGTTGCGAGCGATTTTGAAATTGGATCACACCAACTGAGAGTTTTGGGAAACACTCAACATTCTTTAAAAAGAAGTCAGAAACACCTCGTCTTATGGACAAATGCGGGAGGGGGCAGGAGAGATAAAGAAGTTTAGCTTCTCTCTTTTTTCTCCGTAACACTGTCCATTTCTCGTCAGAGTGCAAGATGGAAATCAACCCCTTTGTTGGAAATCTTTGACTAAGGTCAGAAGATGAGCAAAGAAAGGGCAGATGTCTTTCAATCTGCATTGAGTAAGAGTGTTCAATGTCATGGGCTTCCTTTCCGCTGTGTGTTTACTGTTGTCCAACAAATCCTTCATCCAATTAGTGCAATTGGTGCACGAAGGCCGTGGTGAACATAGTCAGGAAGAAAAGAAAGGTGTATAAAAGGTTCAAAGAGCTAGGAGATGTTGGGGATCTAGAGAAGTATAAGGCTTATAGAAGAGAGCTTAAAAAGGAAATTAGGAGAGCCAGAAGGGGTCATGAGAAGCCTTGGCTGGTAGGATTAAGGAGAATCCCAAGGCCTTCTACAAATATGTGAAAAGTAAAAGGATGAGAAGAGAAGGGATAGGACCTATAAAAGGTGAAAGGGGAAAAGTCTGTATGGAACGGGAAGAAATGGCAGAGGTGCTTAATGAGGACTTTGCCTCAGTATTCACGGTGGAAAGTGATCTGGGAGGATGCACTACAAGTTTGCAGCAGACTGAAAAGATTGAGTATGTAGATATTAAGGAAGTGGATGTGTTCGAACTTTTAAATGCTATCAAGATAGGCAAGTCTCTGGGACCAGATGGGATGTACCCCAGGTTATTGTGGGAAGTGAGGGATGTCATTGCAGAGCCCCTGGCGATGATCTTTGCGTCGTCGATGGAGACGGGAGAGGTTCCGGAGAATTGGAGGATTGCGGATGTGGTCCCTATTTTCAAGAAAGGGAACAGGGATAGTCCTGGAAATTACCGACCGGTGAGTCTGACCTCAGTGGTTGGTAAGCTGATGGAGAGGCTTCTGAGGGACAAGATTTATGAGCATTTGGAGAAGGTTAGGTTGATTAGAAATAGTCAGCATGGTTTTGTAAAAGGCAGGTGGTGCCTTACGAGCTTAATTGGGTTCTTCGAAAATGTTACTGAACACATTGATGAAGGAAGAGCAGTGGACGTGGTGTACATGGACTTCAGCAAGGCATTTGACAAGGTCCCACATGCAAGACTTCTTGAGAAGGTGAGAGGCCATGGGATCCAAGGGGCTTTGGCCTTGTGGATCCAGAACTGGCTTTCCTGCAGAAGGCAGAGGGTGGTTGTGGATGGCTCTTTTTCTGCATGGAGGTCGGTCACCAGTGGAGTGCCCCAGGGATCTGTTCTAGGACCCTTGCTGTTTGTCATTTTCATAAGTGACCTGGATGAGGAAGTGGAGGGATGGGTGAGTAAGTTCACCGATGACACGAAGGTCGGTGGGGTTGTGGATGGTCTGGAGGGATGTCAGAAGTTTCAGCATGACATCGACAGGATGCAAGACTGGGCGGAGAAGAGGCGGATGGACTTCAACGCGGATAAATGTGTTGTGGTCCATTTTGGCAGATCCAACGGGATGAATGAGTACACTATCAAAGGTAGGAGTTTTAGCTATGTGGAAGAGCAGAGGAATCTTGGGGTCCAGGTCCATAAGACTCTCAAATCGGCCTCCCAGGTGGAGGATGTGGTTAAGAAAGCTTACGGTGTACTGGCCTTCATTCATCGAGGGATTGAGTTCAGGAGTAAGGAGGTAATGCTGCAGCTTTATAGGACCCTTGTCAGACCACACTTGGAGTACTGTGCGCAGTTCTGGTCGCCTCACTATATGAAGGACGTGGAAGCTATTGAAAGGGTGCAGAGGAGATTTACAAGGATGTTGCCTGGATTGGGAGGCATGCCTTATGAAGACAGGTTGAGGGAGCTGGGACTGTTCTCCCTGGAGAGACGAAGGTTGAGAGGCGACCTGATAGCGGTTTACAAGATGTTGAGAGGAATAGATAGGGTGGACTCTCAGAGACTATTTCCCAGGGCTGAAATGGTCGCGACGAGAGGGCACAGATTTAAAGGTGCAGGGAAGCAAGTACAGAGGGGATGCTAGGGGAAAGTTTTTCACTCAGAGGGTGGTGAGTGAATAGAATCGGCTGCCGTCGGTGGTGGTCGAGGCGAACTCGCTGGGTTCTTTTAAAAGACTTCTGGATGAGTATATGGAATCCAATGGGATTGGGGGTTATAGATAGGTCTTTGGCTGGGTAGGTTTTGATGTGTTCAGCACAACTTGTGCGCCGAAGGGCCTGTTTGTGCTGTAGTGTTCTATGTTCTATGTTCTAATTAGAATCTCCACCTATGATCTGTTGAGCATTTTACTTTGCTCTGAATCTCTCAATGGCATACAACCTTGCCAAATATTGCCTGACAGAGAAGAATTTGGACTGCATATCATTTACCTTCAAGCTGCATCCAAAAACTGCACTAAATATGTTCAAAGTGACCTCGCTTTTAAGAACCCTGTTTGCATTTATTATCTCCAGCCTTGCTGGGGAATGCTGAGTTTATTATTTTGTAATGACTTCTGCATTTTTCCTCACCATCAGCAGTCATTTCTCACACTGAGAATGGTGACCCCACCCTGGAAAGCTGGATGGATTGAAAATATTTCCCAGTTTCTGGCATTGTAGAGTTCCATTAATTCCAGTTTCATGAGCCAATACCTGCTGTGATTCATTGATCAGATTTTACAGTGGTTAGCACTGCTGCCTTGCAGCGCCAGGGACCTAGGTTCGATTCCCAGCTTGGGATACTGTCTGTATGGAGTTTGCACATTCTCCTCATGTCTGTGTGGGTTTTGTCTGGGTGCTCTGATTCCCTCCCACAGTCTGAAAGATGTGCTGGTTAGATGCATTGGCCATTCTAAATTCTCCCTCAATATTACCTAAACAGGCATCGGAGTGTGGCCAGTAGGGGATTTTCTCGGTAACTTCATTGCAGTGTTAGTGTCAGCCTACTCACGACACTAATAAATAAAGTTTTAAAATAGACAAAATCTCATTACGAATTAGCATTTGTTTGGTTCCCCTGCTTTTAATTCCGATTTTCAGCATCCATTTTTAATTTAAAAAGGATCATGTTTCTTCCCAACCCACTTCATCAGAAATATGATATCTCACAATTAAACCTTGACTTAGATCTGTGTGTGGTGATCTGTAGACTGAAGACAGAAAAGAGAAATGTGGTGTAAAACAATTCAGGAAATGAGAGTCAAGAAAAGAAAAATAGTGGGACTGATCGTACCGAAATTTGGCAAAGTTTTTAGAGTTAATTGATATATTAGTCATTTGTTAATGGTTAGTCATTAGTTATTTAGGGTGGCAAGGTGGCACATTGATTAGTATTGCTGTCTCACAGTGCCAGGGACCGGGTTCAATTTCGGTCTTGGGTCACTGTCTGTGTGGAGTCTGCACATTCTCTCCGTGCCTGCATGGGTTTCCTCCAGGTGCTCCGGTTTCCTCCCACAGTCCAAAGATGTATGGGTTAGGTTGATTAGCAATGCTAAATTAGTATAAGGGGAGATTAGCAAAGCAAATTTGTGGGATGACGTGAATAGGTCCTGGGTGAGATCGTGGTCAGTGTAGACTCGATGGGCTGAATGGGCTCCTTCTGCACTGTGGTGAATTCTATGATTCCACAAGTAGGCTTGCATTAACACTACAATTAGGTTGTTGTGAAAATCCCCAAATCTGAAAGTTAGGGCAATTAGTGGGGTAAAAGTGTGGTGTTTATAGGGATGGGGTTGGGTGGAATGTTCTTTTCGGAGAGTCAGTGCAAAGTTGATGGTTCAAATGGCTTGCTTTTGCATTATAAGGATTCTATTTTATGGTTAATGCAAGCTCACATTATAAAAGGACAAACTTGTTTGGGTGGCAGTGTTGCTTTTTAAATTGCGGAGTGAATTGTTAAGAAATACACAATGATGTAGAGATGTCAGTGTTGGACTGATTCAGGCAGAATAAGTCGTCTCACAACACCAGGTTAAAGTTCAACAGGTTTATTCCAACAGAAGTACGTCACCTGAAAGCCCAGTGCATAGACCTCAATTGATGTTGCTCAGCAACCCCCTCTATTCCCAGGGAAAATTCTGATTGTGTTGGTTGCAGTCAATAACTATTGAATTGCAAATGTCCGCAAGTCCTTTGCAAGATCAGCACACAAGCCTTGACTTTACTTATTGTCATAATCCTCAAACAAGCCATCTGAATCCCACAGATTGTGCTGCTGCTTTCCAATGCATTTGCAGCCTTTTAACTTTCACAAGATACATGAGGTTCTATTTAATTTTTCACGGTCCCGTGTATTCAGCCCTCTTCTGTAAAATCCTCTGAGCTTGAATGTGGCTTGTGCCTGGGTGGAGGCTGATACAAGGATTGTGATTCAAAGGAAAACATCCACAATAAAACTTTACAAGAGCTAACTTGGGAAAAGAAAAGACTCATGCTTCTATATTTAGAATGTCTCAAAATGTCTTCAAGCCAATAAAGTACATCTGTGAAATGTCAAAGTCTCTGTGACAAGGTAGGAAAATGGCAATTGAAAGAAAATGAGAACTTGCCTTAACATCCCAGGTGAAATATTATATGCTTCATATATAACAGGGCAATGCAAAGTGGCACAAGTTTCTAAGAGTGTAACAGGTTTATTTATAAGAGTTTGAAATGTTACAAAGTCTTTTTTTAATTCATTTAAGAGATATGGCTTGACCATCATGTATTACCTATCCCTAATTACCTTCAAAAGATGAAGTGCTGCAGTCCATGGTTGCACTCATATTTACCTTCGGCAGTGTCTATTTAACTTTGCTCTGAGCCCACACCCAGACATGACCGATCAATCACAGTGAGC
Source organism: Sphyrna mokarran (assembly GCA_024679065.1). Classification (NCBI taxonomy): domain Eukaryota; kingdom Metazoa; phylum Chordata; class Chondrichthyes; order Carcharhiniformes; family Carcharhinidae; genus Sphyrna; species Sphyrna mokarran. Next base: position 45,318,992 of record JAGIQG010000018.1, read on the forward strand.
ATCGATCAGTTACCTGACTCGTAATAATAAAACTCAGAACAGTCGAACATTATACGAAAGTTGGCACTCCTGCAATGCAACATGCTCACAAGTGAGCCCAGGTTTTGTGTTTGAATATCTGGGATGGGACTTGAACTCACAACCATCTTAACCTGGAGCTGAGGCTGCTAACAGAAGGATATGGTTAACACTCCTATAAAGAGCTGCAGATGGCATATCGGACTGTCAGGTTATATGTTGTCATTGCGTATGTGTACACTTATGAATGTTGATAGATGTTGGACAGGATTCTTTGAGGTAGGTACTTCTGGTCCTGTGCAGTTAGTGGGTAGGGGTGCACCTTTGACAGGACGAAGAGATCCCATTGGCATGGAAATCTGGAAAATCCTGGCCAATTTCCACAGTAAGAAATCTCACAACACCAGGTTAAAGTCCAACAGATTTATTTGGTAGTGGTGTTTACTACCAAATAAATCTGTTAGACTTTAACCTGGTGTTGTGAGACTTCTTACTGTGTTTACCCCAGTCCAACGCCAGCTTCTCCACATAACAATTTTCACAGTCCAAAGATGTGCAGGTTAGGTGCATTGGCCATGCTAAATTTACCCTAATGTCAGGAGAATTAGGAAGATAAATAGGTAAGGTTATGGGTGTGGGTTTTGGTGGGATTTGATTTGATTTATTATTGTCACATGTACTAACTCACAGTGAAAAGTATTGTATCTTGTGTGCTTTACAGACAAACAATACCATTCATAGATAGGAATTGTTATTGGTGCAGGCTTGATGGGCCAATTGGCCTCCTTCTGCACTGCAGGGATCCTATGATCATTTTTCATATTTTTATCTCGTTTTTAGCAATTTTGACTGGAAGTTTCAGCAGTGCATTTTTGTCCCCTCGAACCCCCCCTTAGATATTTCCCTAAACACTCTCTGAAAGTCCTAACATGAAGAAGAGTACGCAACAATCTCTTATTGAAACCAGTAAGGAATCAAGGGTACTGTGAGGTAATTTTAAAAGATCAGCTTGGAATGAATTCTGGAAGCAGTTTTTCCACACGGAGGGTATCAGAGATTTGGAAGCCCTGTTCCCTAAATGGCTTTGGATGCTGGGACAATTCTGGGATTGGGATAGACACATTGCAGTTCTGATGAAAGATTTTCAACCTGAAACACAATTTTACTGATTCCCCTGCCCCGATTCTGCGGGCTGGCAAGGCTTGGAGAACAATATTCTCCATTGGTCTCAGGCAGGATCGTACAAACTTTGAATGGTAAAATTCTATCCTCTGTTTCTTTCCCACGTATGTTGCCAGAACTCCTGAGCATCTCCAGCATTTTCTGTTTTTTATTCCAGATTTCCGGTATCTGCAGTATTTTACTTTTGGCAGCTAAATGTCCACTGGAGGGAAATGGAGAGAAACTTCTCACCACACCTTTTTTGACAGCACTTTCCAAATCCATAACCTCCACCAGTTAGAAGGACAAGGGCAGCAGGGACATGGGAACACGACCACTGTGTATCCCCCTCCAGACCAATGGTGGCACAGTGATTAGCACTCTGTCTTATAGCACCAAGGACCCGGGTTCGATTCCCGGCTTGAGTCTCTGTTGGTGTGGAGCCTGCATGTTCTTCCCATGTCTGAGTGGGTTTCCTTCAGGTGCTCTGGTTTCCTCTCACAGTCTGAAAGACATGCTGGTTGGATGGATTGGTCATGCTAAATTCTCCCTCAATGTACACAACCAGCGCCAGAGTGTAGCGATTAGGGAATTTTCCCAGTAACTTCATTGCAATGCTAATGTAAGCCTACTGTTGACAATAATAAGTAAAAAAAAAACACACCCACTGTCCTGACTTGCAAATATATCTCCATTCCTTCAGTATTGCTGAGGCAACATCCTGGAACAACCTCCCTAACTGCACTGTGGATGTACACACAGCACAGGGGGTTGACGTGATGTTAGTCATGAACAAAAGTGGTTCAAAAGATGGCTTCCCACTGCTTTCTCAAGGGGCAATTAAGGAAGGACAATAAATGATCCAGCCAGCAGCGCTCCCATTCCATAAATTAATAAGGAGAAAAACAATCTCGTTCATTGAAAGGCCCAGTCCCAAAAGACAATGTATATTGGTAGAAAGAAATAGCAACAGAGCGTATAACAGAATGTAGATGGAGATAACAGACAGAGTAGCACAGTGCTGTCTCACAGGGCCCAGGTTCAATTCCCAACTTGGGTCACTGTCTGTGTGGAGTCTCCACATTCTCCCCATGTCTGCGTGGGTTTCCTCCAGGTTTCTGGTTTCCTCCCACATTCTGAAAGATGTGCTAGTTAGCTGCATTGACCATGCTAAATTCTCCCTCGGTGTACCCGAACAGGTGCCAGAGTGATAGGGGATTTTACACAGTAACTTCATTGCAGCGTTAATATAAATCGACTTGTGACACAAATAAATAAACTTCAGGTTAACAATCACCTGTTTCATCTTCCTGCCTGGACCTAATTTCGGCTTCTACATCTGTCCAGTCTAACATCCTGCCAAGCAAACTTTTCTCTCAACCTTTTTTCAAGATAAATACATGCTAGCAGTGTACACCTCAGTGCCCCACATCAAATACACACAGCTTCTGTGAGCTGCATAATAATCAGAGTGCAAGCTCAGTAAATATTGCTGCGTTGGCAATGCATGACTGCTGTCATGCCTACTTTCTCAATTTAATCACAGTGATAAATAGTGTTGCCCTGAACCACTTTTCCTAACTACCCACTGCACCAGTTGCTTTCAGCTTTTAAGTAATTAGGTGTTTCTTTTTTTTTGCTCGCTTTCTTTTCTTCCCATTCCTTCTTGGATAATCTGTCTTTTCTGTTTTCCTGAATCACTTCTCTGCCTCGTCTGTTCAAGGCAATCATTCACTCCGATTCGCTTTTCATAGAATACTGAAACAGAAGTTCAGCATCTTCCGTCACCAAGCCAGATGTGACTGGTTTTTACCTTAACTTGACCTCACTGTCTTGGTCACCGTCACGCTTAATATCCATTTATAGGCGCTGGAGTGTGTCGACTAAGGGATTTTCACAGCAACTTCATTGCAAAATTAATGTAGGCCTGCTTGTGACATTGATAAATAAACTTTAAAGAATTATAACAAAAATTTATCAAATTCAGTGCTGAAACTTTCACATAACTCTCAGATTTAACAGCTTTTTGCAGGTGAGAGTTCCAGATTCTCAACATTTTTTGCAAAGGAAGTGCTTTCCCGCATCACCCCTGCGTGCCCCATCTCCAATGTTAGCCCCTTGTTCAAGGCTCCCACAGCAAAGAAAATAGTGTCAGAGAGTGAAACTTTCCCAGTTCACTCTCCAGTGGAATGATAGCATACGGGACATGGACCATGCAAAGGATCGTCCGGTCTTGGGGCGAGCATGGCTGAAAAATCCCTCCATGGGGTCGTACAGTGCAGAAAAGGCTCTGTACTGCACTGAGTCGAGTTGGCACAGTGGCACAATGGTTGCTGTCTCAAAACCACAGGACCTCAGGCAACTGCCTCTGTGGAGTTTGTACATTCTCACTGTGTCTGCATGAGTTTCCTCCAAGTGCTACGATTTCCTCCCACAGTCCAGAGATGCGTGGGTTCAGTAGATTAGCCACACTCAATTGTCCCTTAGTGTCGGAGGGATTCGCAGGGTAAATACATGGGGTTATGGGGAATGGGTCAGGGTGGGATTGTTGCCAATGCAGTCTTGATGGACTGAATGACCCCCTTCTACCCTGTAGGAATTCTATGGAGTTTGCACTGACAATAATGACCACCAAAGTTGAGCTTTGCCTACTTTCAATCACTTGACCCATATCCTTGAATGTTTTGATCTTTTTCAAGAAATAGTTTCTCTTTATTTATCAATTTAAAACAAAGATGAGGAGATTTCTTCAACCAGAGAGTGGTGAATCTGTGGAACTCTTTGCTGCAAAAGGCTATGGAGGCCAAGTCGTTGAATGTCTTTAAGACAGAGATAGATAGGTTCCTGATTAATAAGGGGATCAGGGGTTATGGGGAAAAGGCAGGAGAATGGGGATGGGAAAAGTATCAGCCATGATTGAATGGTGGAACAGACGCGATGCCAAGTGGCTTAATTCTCTTCCTATGTCTTATTGTCTTTTGGTCTTATCTTAAACACCTCTGTTAGTTCACCCCTCAATTTCATCTTATCCCATAGTGCCCATTCTCCTATCTAATTAAGTCCCTTTTGGTGAAGAAAACATGACTCCTGATATATTTAGTATGTCTTTTGCCTTAACTCCTTCTAAAATGCCAGTTAACACACCAGCAAGGCAAGGCAACAAAACATCGCACTGCAACAATATGGGGAAATTGACCTCTACTGCATTGCTAAGTTACCATTTTAACTACAATTATTACAATGAAGATAAAGCCTGATCACTGGAACTAAAAAATAGTGAAAGAAAATTACTGTGTAAAACACTGGTTAGGCCACAACTGGAGTACTGTATCTCACCATACTGTAGAAGGATGTAATTGCAGAGGAGATTCACCAGTATGTTGCCTGGGATAGAAGGCCTGGTTTACAAAGAGGTGTTGGATAGGCTGTGTCCAGGGTGGCACGGTGTCACAGTGGTTAGTACTGTTGCCTCTCAGCACCAAGGTCCCAGGTACGATTCCAGCCTCGGGTGACTGTGTGGAGTTTGCACATTGTTGCTGTGTCTGCATGGGTTTCCTTCAGGTGCTCCAGTTTCCTCCCACAGTCTGAAAGCTGTGCTGGTTCGATGGATTGGCCATGCTAAATTGCCTCTTATTGTTAGGGGATAAGCAGGGTGAGGTTACAGGGGTAAGGAGTAGGTGGGATAGTTGTCAGTGTAGATCCAATGGGCTGAATGGCCCCCTCCTACACTGTAAGGATTCTATAATTCTGTGCTGTCAATGTCTAGCAATCTATAAAATCTAAGGAAACGTTTCTCCAAACCTCTTCGTATCTCCTGGCTGGTGATTGATGAGTAGCGCAGGGAGAAACCTAATTTCAGATAGACCTTGGGAATCACAACTCGAAAGATTAGTAGAGCAATTCATAACCTCCCCGCGTCCTCTCACTTCATACTTCATTCTTACAGTTCGATTGGAGAATACTGGGAATTCTCACCAACACATTTGATCTTATTCCAAAACTATTTGATAAGCTGGGGATTTTGCGGGGGTGGTGGGATGGCGGGGGGAGGAGGGTTTGGTGGGGGGGTAGTGGGCTATTTAAATTTATGGCTCAGGGTGGCACAGTGTTTATCACTGCTTCTTCACAACACCAGGGACCTAAGTTCAATTCCCAGCTTGGGTCACTGTGTAAAGTTTGCATGTTCTCCCCGTTTCTGTGTAGGTTTCCTCCGGGTGCTCTGGTTTCCTCCCATAAGATGTGTGGATTAGGCTGTTTTTTAGTTTAGTTTTAACGTCACACTTAAGCCTACGTTAATACTGCAGTGAAGTTACTGCAAAATCCCCGAGTTGTCACACTCTGTGCCTGTTCAGGTACACTGAGGGAGGATTTAGCATGGCCAATGCACCTAATCAAGTCACCTTTTGGACTGTGGGAGGAATTGGAACAGCTGAAGGAAACCCACACTGGCACGGGGATTGGTGTTTGTGGGGGTGGGGGGGGGGGGGGGGGGGGGGTGGGCGGAGAGTGCGTGCCCTTGGATCACCCACAGACGGTGATCCAAGACAGGAATCGAACCCAGGATCCTTGGTGTTGATTGGCCATGATAAATTGTCCTATCGTGCTGGGAGGGGTATCAGGATAAATACATGGGGTTAAAGGGCCTGGGTGAGGTTGTGGTCAATGCAGAGTCGAATGTCTTCCTTCTGCACTGTAGGAATTCAATGATTCTATAATTCTCGTCTCTCCCTACATTCAGCCTTCTCTCTGTATTTTTCTGAAGCGTACCCCATTTTATCAATAACAATTGCGAAGTTTATTTCAGAACTTCACATGACAGGTGTTCAAAAAACATCCAACGGATCAGAATAAGTCTTTCATAGAAAGCCAAAAATTCCCTGTTCAGAAAATATCCTTCTGTTTCTGAAAAAAGAAAAGCAATGGGTGGATTAAGCCTGATTTAGCCCCTTTATCAGAGTCGGAAATGTGAAGCTCAGAAAATTGCTGTGGATAAATGAGACTTAGGGGAAAAGAAAAGGCTTTCGCTCATCACAGAATCCCTGAATCACGCAGTGCGAATGAGGTCTTTCAGCCCATCCGGTCTGTACCGTCACGTGAGAAACAGCTAACCTACCTGTCTAACCCCATTTGCCAGCACTTGGCCCTGAATGTTATAATGTGCCAAGTGCTCATCCGGGTACTTTTTAAAGAATAAGAGGCATCCCGCAGAAACCACCCTCCCAGGAAGTGCATTCCAGATTGCTACCACCCTCTGGGTAAAAAAGCTTTTCTTCACATCTCAAATATACACCAACTCTCATAACTATTGAATATCCCAAAGAGCTCATGAAGTGTTGCAATATAGGAAATGCGTAAGAGCATAAGAAATAGGGGAAGTGATGGCCTTGTGGTATTATTGCTAGACTATTAATCCGGAAACTCAATGTTCTGGGGACCCAGGTTCGAATCCTGCCACGGCAGATCGTGGAGCTTGAATTCAATATAAAAGCATATCTGGAATTAAGAATCTACAGATGACCGTGAAACCATTGTCGGAAAAATCCATCTTTTTCACCTAATGTCTGTTAGGGAAGGAAATCTGCAGTCCTTACCTGGTCTGGCCTACATGTGACTCCAGAGCCACAGCAACGTGGTTGATCTCAACTGCCCTGGGGTAACTAGCGATGGGCAATAAATGCTGGCCCAAGGAATGGCATCCACATTCCATAAATAAATAAAAAAAATTGCATAGCTTCAAGCTTGTCCCATCGTTAAAGATAATCATGACTGATCTTGGGTTTAACTCCACTTTCTTGCTCACTCCCCATTGTCCTTGATTCCCTGAGACACCAAAATTCTCTCTCTCTCAAATGCTGGCATATCCACAATGCTCCGATTCCAGAGATGCATTACCATCTCTGTAAAGAAATTCCTCTTCAACTCACATCCAAATAATGGGCTCCCTATCCTAAAACTGTTCTGTCTTGTTCCAGGGTCCTCACCAGACGAAACAGCCCAAGGCCAGAACTCTGCCACCTTGCCCACCACGGAATTGGCATGTGTAAGGATCCGACAATGGAAATCTCCATTGACCTCGGGAGGGGATTTCCAGCCTCATCCGAGCGAGGCTGTAAAATTTTGCCCGATATTCCAGGTGCTATCTCACCAAAGCCCTGTACAACTGTAGGAAAGGCTTATTTATCCTTGTATTCCAAATTCCTTGCACTAAAAGCCAACATGCTATTTGCTTTTTTAACTTCATGCTGTACCTGCACGTTAGCTTTTCACATCCCTTGTATGAATACGCTCAAGTCTTTCTGAATATCAACATTTACAAGTTCCGTTAACAATATGCTGCTTTTCCATCCTTCTGGCCAAAGTGAATAACCGCAGAGTTCCTCACAATATGCTCCATCTCTCAAACATGTCGAACATGTCATGGGATTTATCTAACTTACTAGTTGTATAATCGAAAATAAGATGTAATGAAATACTCTGCACTTACCTGGATGGGTGCAGCTCCAAAAACATTCAAGAAGCTCGACACCATCCAGGACAAAGAAGCCCACTTAATACTACCCCTCCTGTAGACATTTAATCCCTCCACCATGGATGAGCAATGGCAGCTGTGTGTACCACCAAGATACGCTGCAGCAACTCAACAAGCTTCCTTAGGTAGCACCTTTCAACCTCATATCCACTACCATCTACAAGGACAAAAGCAGAAGGTCCCTGGGACACACCACCTGCAAGTTTTCCTCCAAGTGACTCACCATCCTGAGTTGGAAATATATCACCATTCCTTCACTGTTGCTAGGTCAAAATCTCAGAATCCCCTCCCTAACAGCATTGTGAATGTAGGTACACCTTAGGGACTGTAACGTTTTAAGAAGGCAGCCCACCACTGTCTTGTCAAGGGCAAATAGTGAGGGGCAACAAATGCTGGCCTAGCCAGCGATGTCCACATCAAATCAATGGATGTTCAAAAACTTTGATGAATTTGTCAAATGGGATTAGTCCATGTTGACTAATCATAATGTGATTTTCTGGACATTGGACAGGTTTTTCCCACTGTGCTCAATTCACTATGATTCCATGGCGGACAAGACAGGAAAACTCCCCCATTGTCAATACTTCCTTAGTAATGGATTCTAGCGCTCCCCCAAAGGCTGATGTTTTATCTGTTTCTCTTTTTGGATATCAGAGGTGAGTTCTTTACTCAGAGGGTAGTAAGGGCATGGAATGCCCTGCCTTCAGCAGTTGTGGACTCACCAACTTTTGAGGGTATTCAAAGGATCATTGGATAGGCATTTGGATAATACTGGAATAGTTTAGGTTAGAGGGTCATTAGATGGGTTCCACTAGTTGGCACAACATTGAGGGCCGAAGGGCTTATACTACACTGTAATGTTCTGTGTTCCTTGTTAGCTCTGTTCTGCCCAAGATCACAAGAAACTACAAACGGTTGTGAATGTAGCATAGTCCACCACGCAAATCAATCTCCCATCCATTGACTTGGTCTATATTTCCCGCTGCCTCAGCAAAGCAGCCAGCATAATCAAGGACACCATGCACCTCAGGCATGTTTTCTTCTTCCATCAGGAAAAGATACAAAAGTCTGAGGTTATGTACCAACCAACCCATACCAACCGACAGGCAATTTTGGATATGGTGATGCGTAATGAGACAGACTTGATTAGAAAATTGAGACGAAGGAATCCTTAGGGGGCAGTGACCACAATTTGATTGAATTTACACTGCAGTTTGAGAAGGAGAAGCTAAAATCAGATATAACAGTGTTACAATTAAATAAACGTAACTACAAAGACACAAGGGAGGAGCTGGCCAGAGCTGATTAGAAAGTGAACCTCGTATGGTGGAACAGCAATGGCAGGAGTTTTTGAGAGTTCTTTGGGAGAAATTCATCCCAAGGGGAAGGAACCATGCTAAGAGAAGGATGAGGCATCCATGGCTGATGAGGGAATTCAATGCTAAAAGCAAAAGAAAAAGCATACAAAGTGACAAGGATTAGTGGGAAGCTAGAGGATTGGGAAGCCTTTAAAAGCGAGCAGAGGACAATAAAAAGAACAATAGGGGTGGTGGTGGTGGGGGGGAGAGAAGGTGAAATATGAGGATAAGCTAGCTGGAAATATAAAAAAAAATAGCAAGAGTTTTTTCAACATATAAAAGGTGAAAGGCAAAAATAGCCATTGGACCTCTGGAAAATGAGGCTGGAGAAGGGATTATAGGAAACAAAGCAATAGCAGAGGAACTGAATAGTTACTTTGTATCAGTTTTCACAGTGGAAGATACCAGTGGAATGCCAGAGCTCCAGGAGAGTCATGGGGTACAAGTGAATGTAGTGACCACCATTAAATATGAAGGGAAACTGAGAGGTCTGAAGATGGATAATTCATCTGGATCAGATGGACTATACTCTAACTAAAAGAGATAGCTAAGAAATTGTGCAAGCATTGGTGGTGACTTTTTAGGGATCACTGGAGGCAGGAAGGATAATAGAGGACTGGAAAGTAGGTAATGTAACACCACTGTTTAAGCAGGGAGGGAGACAGCAGACGGGAAATTATAAGCCGGTTAACCTGAGTATGGTCATTGGCAAGATTTTAGATTATTAAAAATGAGATCACAGAGTACTTGGAAGTGCATGATAAAGTAGGATTAATAAAGTAGGATTGAATCAGAATGGCTTTGTCAAGAGGAGGTCATGTCTGACAAATCTGTTAGAGCTCTTTGAGGCTGTAACAATGAAGTTGGATAAAGGAGAACCAGTCGACATGATTTATTTAGATTTCTAGAAGGCCTTTGACAGAGTGCCACATAAGAGACCGTTAAATAAATTAGAACCCATGGTGTTAAGAGTAAGATCCTGACATGGGTAGAGATTGGCAGAAGGCAGAGAGTGAAGATAAAGGGATCTTTTTCAGGATAGCAGTCGGTGACTAGTGGTGTGCCTCAGGGGTCAGTACTGGGACCACAACTTTTTACAATATACATTAATGATTTGGAAGTAGGAACTGAAGGCACTGTTGCTAAGTTTGCAGAAATACAAAGATGTGTAGAGGGACAGGTAGTATTGAGGAAGCAGTGGGGCTGCAGAAGAACTTGGACAGGTTAGGAGAGTGGGCAAAGAAGTAGCAGATGGTATACAATGTGGAAAAGTGTGAGGCTATGCACTTGGGAAGAAGGAATGAAGGCATAGACTATTTTCTAAATGGAAAAATGCTTAGGAAATTAGTAACACAAAGGAACTTGGGAGTCATTGTTGAAGATTCTTTTAAGGTTAATGTGTAGGTTCAGTTGGCAGTTAGGAAGGCAAATGCAATGTTAGCAATCATGTCGAGAAGACGAGAATACAAGAGCAGGGATGTATTTCTGAGGTTACATACAGTTCTGGTCAGACCCCATTTGGAGTGTTGTGAACTGTTTTGGGCCCCGAATTTAAGGAAGGTTGGCTGGCCTTGGAAAGGGTCCAGAAGAAGTTCACAAAAATGATTCCTGGAAGGAAGAGCTTGTCATACAGGGAATGATTGAGGACTCTGTGTCTGTACTCATTGGGAGTTTAAAAGGATGAAGAGGGATCTTATTGAAACTTACAGGATACTGCAAGGCCTGGATAGAGTGGATGTAGAGGGGATGTTTCCACTAGTAGGAAAAACTAGAACCAGAGGGCACAACCTGTGGCTAAAGAGACAATCCTTTAAAACAGAGATGAGGAGGAATTTCTTCATCCAGAGAGTGGTGACTCTGTGGAACTCCTCGCCGCAAAAGGCTGCGAAGGCTAGATCATTGAGTGTCTTTAAGACAAAGATAGATAGATCCTTGATTGATAAGGGGATCAGAGATTAACAAAGACAAAGAGCAACACAGCACGGGAAACAGATTATGGGGAAAAGGCAGGAGAATGGAGATGAAAAAGTATCAACCATGATTAAATGGCAGAACAGAATCGATGGGCCGAGTGGCTTAGTTCTGCTCCTATGTTTTATGGTCTTATGGACTCAAGCACACCTTCTTTCCTGCTGCCATCAGAATTTTCAATGGACCTATCTCACATTAAGTTGGTCTTTCTCTATACCCTAGCTATAACTGTAGCTACATTCTGCACTTTCTTCTTTCCTTCTTTATGAATGGTATGCTTTGTCTATAACAAGAAACAATACTTTTCAAGATATAGTAATACATGTGACAACAATAAATCAACTCAAATTAAATCAAAATCTGTTGGAACTGTTCCAAAATCTGGGAAATTTCAGAAAAGCATAGTTAGCCCATAGAATCCCTATAGTGTTCTTTGGCCCATTGAGTTTGCATTGACCACAATCCCACCCAGTCCTTAACTCTGTAGACCCACAAATTTCCCCTGCTATTCCCCCTGATTGGGTCACTGACAATGGCAATCAACCTGACCTGCACATCTTTGGACTGTGAGAGGAAACTGGAGCACCCAGAGGAAACCCATGCAGACATAGGGAGAATGTGAAAACTCTACATAGGCAGTGACCCAAGCCAGGCATCGAACCTGAGTTTGTAACCCTGTGAGGCAGCAGAGCTAACCACTGTGCCACCAAGTTGCTCTTTCTACCATCTCTGCAACTATCTTTATTAGAACCCCTGGATGAGGGCCATCTCAACCTGGGTTTTAGTCTCTCTCGTCCCTTAAGTTAAGCGATTGCCAACTTGGAGACAGCAATGCCCCACATAATAATCTGATTTTGGAGATGTTGATTGAGGGGGTAAATATTTATACTTCAAAAGTATCTTGTTGACCGTAACTTGCTTTGGAGCCTCTTGAGGTTGTGAGGCTGTTAAAATGGAAGTCTTTGCCTTAATTTTTTCAAACCATTTAAAGCAAACCAATATAGTAAAGTACAATTGAGCAGTTGTGGTACTAAGATTGGGAGTGCCACATCCTGTCATAGCATTAACTCATAATTATTGTGTAATGAAAGGCAATGCAACCTATAAATTATTCAGCATTGGCAAAAAAATAAGTAAGATTTAATTGGGGTATTTAGTATTACATATGAATTATGTAATTTTGTGATTGTGCCTGAAAGCGCATGAATTATTGTAATTATTTGCAATTTATAGTTGGATCTCACGGAAGTCATTTTTCAAAGAGGTTGTTAGAAACATAGAAAACAAGTAAATACAAGTCTTGGTACCTCATGTGGTATCACAAATCTGTCAACAATTTTTTTACGGAATTATTGCAGGCAAAGAAGCATATTCAAAATTACTTTGAACATACAACATAAAAACAGTCCATTGGTTTTTTTTTGTTTATTTGTTCAGGGGGCGCAGGTGTCGCTGGTTGGGTCAACACTTATTGCCCATCTCTAATTGCCCCTGAACTGAGTGGCTTGCTTGGCCATTTCAGAGGGTAATTAAGAGTCAACTACATGGCTAAAATTTCAGAGAAACCTAGAAACTAAAAGCAGGAGTGGGCCATTCAACCCTTCACGCCTGCTCCACCACCCATTATGATCATGGCTGATCATCAAATTCAATATCCTGATCCCCACTGCCTCCCCCCACCCCCCATATCCCTTGGCCCCAAGAGCTATATCTAATTTCTTCTTGAAATCAATGTTTTAGCCTCAGCTGTTTTCCATGGTAGTGAATTCCACATATTTGCCATCCTCTGGGTGAAGAAATATCTCCTCACCTCAGTTCTAAAAGATTTACCCCTTATCCTCAATTATGACCTCTCTTCCTGGAGTACCTCATCATTGTGAACGTTCTTTCTGAACCTATCCTCTCTTACCCTGTTAGAATTTTATAAGTTTCTATGAGATCCCCCTCTCATTCTTCGAAACTGCAATGAATATAATCATAATTGACCTAACCTCTCCTCATAAGACAGACCAGTCATCCCATGAATCAATTGCCTTCCCTAAAGGACATTAGTGAACCAAATGGTTTTTTTTTTAGCAATTGGCAATGGTTGCATGACCATAGTCATAATTTCATATTTTTATCGACTTCAAATTTCACCATCTGCTGTGGTGGGATTAGAACCCAGGTCACCAACACATTACCCTGGGTCTGTATTACTAATCCGTGATAAAACTAGTACGCCATCATCTTCCTGTTCCAACATTTATGTTCTACATCAGCCCACTCCAACCCCTTTTCACCCCCTCCCCCCATCCCATCAACTGCTCTGCACAAGAAAAGACCAACATGGATAACAGAAAAAAGGAAAAACTCCCGGATATAGGAAGACTTTCTGTTTGGATTATAGCTTGGTATGGTTCCTGCTCTGCCCAAGATTGCAAGAAACTACAAAGAGTCATGAATGAAGCCCAATCCATCTTGCAAACCAGCCTCCCATCCATTGATTCTGTCTACTCTTCCCACTGCTTTGGAAAAGCAGCCAACATAATTAAGGATCCTAAACACGTCGAACATAATCTCTTCCACCTTCTCCCGTCAGGAAAAAGTCTGAGGACGTGTAGCATCTGACTAAAGAACTGCTTCTTCCCTGCTACCATCAGACTTTTGAATTACCTCGCGTTACATTGATCTTTCTGTACACCCTAGTTATGACTGTTACACTACATTCTGCACCTTCTCCTTTCCTTCTCTATGCACAGTACTACTTTGTATAGTGTACAAGAAACAATGCTGTTTGCTGTATGTTAATACATGTGACAATAATAAATCAAATCGAATCAAAACAACAAGCCACAATTTACAGGCAAGGCACCATCAGGGACAACAAGGATTGGACCTCAGCTGAACGAAAAGAGACAGAGAAAGACAAAAAGGGGACATGTCCCCTCTCTTTATCTGACCCAAAAACCTATCAGGTGATGCACCTATTCCTCTCTCCCTCATGAACATGCCTCATATGTGGCACATTGGCACAGTGATTAGCACTGCTGCTTCATAGTGCCAGGGACCTGGGTTCGATTCCCAGCTTGGGTCACTATCTGTGTGGAGTTTGCACATTCTCCCCATGACTACGTGGGCTTCCTCCGAGTACTCCGGTTTCCTCCCGCAGTGTGAAGGACATGCTGGTTAGGTGCATTGGCCATGCTAAATTTTCCCTCAGTGTATCTAAATAAGTGCCAGAGTGTGGTGACGCGGGGATTTTCACAGTAACTTCATTGCAGTGTTAACGTAAACCTTACTTGTGACGGATAAATAAACTTTAGAGCATTCCCTTAAAGGCATGCCGTCAACTATTCTTTGCGGTTCAGTAGGGGCTTTGCATTATTATCTTGGCATTGATAATGTTCCCAGTCAATAAGCAGTTGGGTGGACAGATGGTGTCAGTCTGACATGTCGGCAGCTATTGCAGCTAAACACTCGTAACCCAGAAAAAGATTTGAAACAGCAATTCAACACAATCTGTCCTTTAAGTCGGAATCAGGTGGGGTTTACCTTTGATGAGACTGCGTGCGTGTGAATGGAGATGGACGTGTGTACAGGGAACTGCTGCTATTAACATCAGAGAAATGTGGCTGCCCTGGGAGATTATCAAATCCCTACCCAGCCCAGCCGAGTAGGAGAGACAGCACAAAGGACAAGAGGCAATAGGATATCTTAATAAAAAGAATGAACACCCAGTTAGATAGTCTGGTTGCTCCTTCAAGGCTGAAAAAAACAGACAGATATATTCCTGGCATTTGAACCACAATAAATGTCTATAAAAGCAAATTTCTGCAGATTTCTATCTCTATCTTATCTCCCTTTCCAGCAACTGATCTTCTACTGAGAGCAAAGTCTCTACAGTATGGTTACATAAATAAAGAAAATTCTGTTCTTTAGAGAGTGCTGTGGTTGGGGATGGGGGCTGTTTTCCTATTGACACTCAGAGAGCTGGAGTGGTGGTGGAAATTCCCAGCTTGGATCACTGCCTGTGTGGAGAATGCATGTTCTCCCCATGTTTGCATGGAGTTCCTCTGGGTGATCCGGCTTCCTCCACAGTTTGAAAGACGTGCTGGTTATTTGCATTGGGCAAGCCAAATTCTCCCTCAGTATGACCCGAACAAGCACCAAAGTGTGGCTACGGGGGGATTTTCACAGTAACTTTATTACAGTGTTAATATAAAACCTAGTTATGACATTAATAAATAATTTAAAGTGAACAAAGGAACAGATACTTTATGACTTGTCTGACGAGAATTGGGTGATGTAGAAAATTTATCCTTGGTTTGATTATGATGAGTCTGTCTTGTGTTTTTAATAATGGGTTTTGCATGCAGATATTAGTTGTCTGAGAGGCAAAACTGGAGGAACTTAAAGGCAATCTTATATTGTGCAGTAAAATCAGTCTCACAATGTCTCTTGATCAGTGAAGAAAGGCTCACAGAAAATAAGATGTTGCCATCAATCCAGGAGGATGTTCTGCTTACCATACGGTTGAGCAACATTGGATGGATTCCAATGTTGAGGTGATGCCAGGTATGTAGACTGTATAGCCCACTGATTGGCAGATTGAATCATACTGTATGTTCATTCAGTTGTTCCTGATAGGCAGAATGCAGGCTGTATTCAACCAGCCCGCACCAGTAAAACCACTGTGATTGGGCAGCACTTGCTAAACAACCCTGAGTGCGCCAGTTGCTACACAAGCAGCCAACTTTAGCACTCCTGCCTCACAGCACCAGGGGCCCAGGTTCGATTCCCATCTTGGTTAACTGCCTCTATAGAGTTTGCACATTCCCCCAGCTTCTGCATGGGTTTCATCTATGTGCTCTGGTTTCCTCCCACAGTCTGGTTAGGTGCAATAGCCATGCTAAATTATTCCTCAGTATACCCAAGCAAGCACACTGAATGTTGTATGAAGAACAGTTGTGGACTCTGGGTCTACTTTTGGAGGTTAGAAGGATGAGGGGGGAACTTATTGAAACTTACAGGGCGCTAGGAGGCCTGCATACAGTGGACATGGAGAGGATATTTCCACCAGTAGGAGAAACTAGAATCAGAGGGCACAACCTCAGGCTAAAAGGATGATCCTTTAAAACAGAGATGAGGAGGAATTTCTTCAGAGTGGTGAATCTGTGGAACTCTTTGCCACAGAAGACCGTGGAGGTCAGGTCATTGAGTGTCTTTAAGATATCGATAGGTTGTTGATTAATAAGGGGATTAAGCGTTACGGGGAAAAGGGAGGAGAGTGGGGATGAGAAAAAAAATCAGCCACGATTGAATGACAGAGTAGACTTGATGGGCTGAGTGGCCTAATTCTGCTCCTTATGGTCTTACAAGTGCCGGAGTGTGATACCTTGGGGGTTTTCACAGTAATTTCATTGCAAGCGTTAATGTAACCCTTCTTGTGATTCTAATAAATAAACTTTGGAGATTTACAGAAAACAATTAATGAAATGTAATGAAATATTTCTTCTGATGTACAAATTGAAAAGAGCAGTGGATGCGGAAACCCCATGGAGCTTGACTGGACATCTTCCGGCAACTGATAAGTGCAAATCATCAAGCTCCATTGGCAGGTCCCGTTAGTGGTGGGCTAATTGCTTCGTTTCCTTGCCATCAGGTTTTTTTTATAGCAGAAGCAGAGAATGCCATTGTAATCCCACATTCTACAACTCCCATTGCTGAGGAAAAAGCAGCGCAGTCAATTATGTGATACACGCAGAAGGACTGAGTGACAAAAACAATTTAAGTCAAACCTGTGAACCTCCTCTGGGAAGAGGCAGATATTAGTCATAGTCTGAGCAGTTATTCAGGAAGACTGAAAGAGTGTTTTAATAAGAATGTTCGCAAACGCTCACACCAGACCCCCAAATTAATATAATTTAAATTAGGCGGTGGTTGTTTGAGAATCTCTTTCACTGGGCTTGCAAATGAAATATTAGCCTTTTGCCCTGTGGCAATTCCAAATGTTTTCTTGCAAAGAGTTCAGCTTGAATCTCTCTCCGCCTTCCTGACTCACTGCAGAGTTTTGCATCTGTCTTTTCTTTGCTCCCTTTTCTTCCGATGTCAGCATTTTATTTTGTTCCGCTTATTTTATATGTTATTTTCTCTTGCCCAAACTATTGCTGCTTAGCACTTGCAAAAGATGACATACTGCGTGGGTTATGGGGGGATGCATCTAGTGAACCTTTTGGTGAGTTGGAAGTTATATTGCTGCATGAGTGAGTACACAGTGAGGGAAGCATATAACTAATGAAGATAGTTTAAGGGATATTCCCAGCAACAATGAGATGCCTTTTTTAGGTATACAAATGGCTGCTTGACAGTACGAAGAGACAAGGAATCAAATCTTTTCATCTTGTTCCCTTCAGGACAAATGCAAGAATACCAAATTTCAAACTATTAACAATTCTTGCTGAAGGAGAAAAAGGTGCTGATTCATTGTCATATCAGCTTTGATTAGCCAGGACAATGCTTTGGAGAAAGCAATGATCTCCCCAAGCTCCTGGATAATTTTGAAAAAAGCCTTGAACATATTCCTTTTGTTTACAGAGAATGGGTTCTTGTGTGTTAATACGTGTCACTTCTATTAAATACAAATGAGCCACTTTGCAAGCTTGACTGATTATGTTAAGTTGGTTGTTAGTCTACAATTGGGGCACTCAGGATTATTCACCAGTTACTGTCCAATCATATCTAACAGTAGAAGATTTGCTCTGTTTAATGTTTTAAGCTTGTTTATTTATTAGTAGTGACCCAAGCTGGGAATTGGACCCAGATCCCTGGCACCATGAGATAGCAGTGCTAACCCCTATGCCACCATGCCACCCATTAACACTGCAATGAAGTTACTATGAAAATTACCTAGTCGCCATCCTGCCAGATCTGTTTGGGTATATTGAGGGAGAATTTAGCATGACCAAAGCACCCAATCAGCATGTGTTTTGGACTGTTGGAGGAAACTGAAGCATCTGGAGGAAACCCACACAGAAATGAGGAGAATGTGCAGGTTCCACGCAGACAGTGGCCCAAGCTGGCAATCAAACCCGGGACCCTGGCGCTATGAGTCAGCAGTGCTAACTGCTGTGGCACTGTGCCCCCTTAGTGTCCTGGGACTAACAAGATTTTTGAATAACTCTCTGTATCCAATATCCCACACACTTTGCAGACGGCGCTGCTTACAATGCGACCAGATGAATTATGTTACTATAAAGGCATTAACATGCCGGTGGGAACATTTAAATCTTGCTCACTGTTCTTATGGGAGTCTATCATTGTAAATGAGTCAACCCCTTTGTTAAAATAGCTGGATGAAGAATTTCTTACAAGCCTACGCATTACTGATTTTACACAGGATAAACCAAGGTTTTTTCTTGCAGTTCATCACCATGAAGATGGCATGATGGCCCAGTGGTTGGCACTGCTGATTCACAGTACCAGGGATCGGGGTTCAATTCAGGCCTCAGTTCATGTCTGCGTGGAGTCTGCGCAATCTCCCCATGTCTGCGTGGCTTTCATCCGAGCACTCTGGTTTCCTCCCACAATCTAAAGATGTTTGGTTAGGAATTGGCCATGCTAAATTACCCCTTAGTGTCAGGGGATTAGCAGGTTAAATACGTGAGGTTACAGGGATAGGGCCTGGGTGGGTCAGTGAAGGTGCAGTGGGCCAAACAGCCTCTTTCTGCACTGTAGGGATTCTATGATTTCAAGGTGAATGCGGATCTATATATTTCAAGTTATTGTTTAGGGTTAAATAATTGTCCAGATGTAGTAAATTCTTTTTGATGGGCTGTCTCATTTTTAATTAATTTTCATTCCTTGCACTGACAGGAAGCTTCTAGAATTTAAATTGTCTGGGTTCAACTTTTTCCAATGAAATGGTATTAGTTGGATTTTTTCTATATATCTGCACTTACTCCCCTCCCCCATCACCTATCCTATTCACCAGCTCAATGTACCATGTTACAAAGAGAATATTAATTAATGGCTTAAAAATCCTAAATCTCCTTAAACCTGGCATTCATTGCCAGCTGGCATTGTCATCCAGACAGAAGATTCCAGTCCAAAGTTTTCCCAATTGGCAGCCGCATCGTTCTCTAAAGCATTACCATTCACAAAACATGGCATTGTTGGTATTCCTGATCACTGGAGATTGTTCCAAATTCAGAACACCCAATTCTCCTCAGTAATGACACCTTAGGGGTAGTTTTAACTGGATGCGCTTGCCAGTTTGGGGTGGGACACCCACTTGATTCACCCTCATTCCTGCAAAGTCACCCCTCAGTTGAGCATAAGATGGGCAGGATTTGCATTCTATGGTGCACCCAATCCTATCAGGTTACTGAAGGTGTATTTGGCCCAATGGAATTTTACCAGCATTGTCCCCAAGTACCTGCCCTATTCTGGAAAATAGAAGCATAGAGTTGTAGAGTTATAGAGATTTACAGAATTGAAACAGGCCCTCCGGCCCAACTTGTCCATGCCACCCCTTTTTTTAACCACTAAGACAGTCCCAAGTTGTCCGCATTGGGCCCATCCCCTTCTATACCCATCTTACCCATGTAACTGTCTAAATGCATTTTAAAAGACAAAATTGTACTACTACTACCTCTGCCAGCTTGTCTCAGACACAGACAACCCTCTGTGTGACAAAATTGCTCCTTTGGGCCATTTTGTATCTCTCCCCTCTCAACTTAAACCTATACCCTTTACTTTTAGACTCCCCTACCTTTGAGAAATGATGTTGACTATCTAGCTGATCTGTACCCCTCATAAGATCTCTATAAGATCAGCCCTCAACCTTCTATGCTCCAGGGAAAAAAGTCCCAGTCTATCCAGCCTCTCCTTATAACTCAAACCATCAAGTCCCGGTAACATCCTAGAAAATCTTTTCTGCATCCTTTCTATTTTAATAATCACATTGAGACAACAAAATAATTGAGATTAAGGCCGGGATTTCCTGCCTCTGTCCAGGTTGGACAGGGTCAACAACAGGACTGGAAATCATCGCAAGAAGTCATGACTTATGTTGGCATAAGCACCTGACATAAATGTTCCCGTCACCCCACACCCAACGGGGCTTGTTTCGGGCAATCTTTTTCTTTATTCATTTGTGAGACCTGGCTATCCCAGCATTTATTGCCCACCCCTAATTGCCCCTTGAGAAGGTGGTGGTGAGCTGCCTTCTTGAATCGCTGCACTCCATGTGCTCTGGGTTGACCCACAATGCTGTTAAGGAGGGAATTCCAGGATTTTGACCCAGCGGCTGCAAAGGAAACTGCGATATATTTCCAAGCCAAGATGGTGAGTGGTTTGGAGGGGAACTTGCAAGTGGTGGTGTTCCCCTGTATCTGCTGCCATTGTCCCTCGAGATGGAAGCGGTTGTAGATTTGGAAGGTGTTCAACATTGGGAATCTCATTTGAGTATATTTACATGTTATCACATGCCGGAATCATCCCTCTTCCTCACCATCTATCGCGGCATGTTGCCAGGATGGCGTGAAGCCTGACTGATCTTTGAAGGCTTTCACTTGGTGAGCAAAACCTCCTACCTCTCAAGAGGAGTCAGCTCAGGTCAGTGCATTCCTGGGGGGGAGGTGGAAGGGGAAGATGTGGTGGAGAGACCAATGCCCAGGTACTGCCTGGGTGTGACCCTGGCACTGCATTTGTACTGCCTGGGTAGTAATAGCAGAGGTGGCCAGGTAGGACAGTGGACAGCACTAGGGTAGAGTCAGGGGGTGCCTGGTTAATACCCAGATAGTGTAAGAGGGAGTGCCAGGAGGTGCCAGAGTGAACTGACTATACACTCAGATGGCTTTTTGAAATGGTAACCTTGATTCTTGAGTTTCTAAGTTGCTGGCCAGTGATATGTAGTGTGACCTGTCACTTACAGATTTTTTCTAAGTCCCAGACTATATGATGGAGAAAGCTGCAGTTTGGCATGTCCCTTGTGTGATTCTCACCATCTTTTACAGATGCAAATCGTTCTGGCTGTATCACAGCTTGGTATGGCTCTTACTCTGCCCAAAACCACAAGAAACTACAAAGGGTCGTGAACGTAGCCCGACCCATCACACAAACCAGCCTCCCATCCACTGACTCTGTCTACACTTCCCACTGCCTCGGCAAAGCAGCCAGCAAAATTAAGGACCCCACACACCCCGGACATTCTCTCTTCCACCTTCTTCCATCAGGAAAAAGATACAAAAGTCTGAAGCCAAATACCAACAGACTCAAGAACAGCTTCTTCACTGCTGTCAGACCCACCTTGCATTAAGTTGATCTTTCTCTGCACCCTGGGCATGACTGTAACACTACATTCTGCATTCTCTCCTTTCCTTCCTTGTGAACAGTATGCTTTGTCTGTATAGCATGCAAAAAACAATACTTTTCACTGTATAGTAACACGTGACAATAATGAATCAAATCAAATCATTGCTTTCATTGGATTCAACACTGCTTCTCCAATGTTGCCAATATCTGGGAAAATCCTAGCCAAATTATTGCAGAAGTTGACAGTTATATGCCGCAGGTTCAATTTGAACCCAAATGGGACATTCTAGCATACTGCGTGAAATGCAGGAAGATATCTGGTTGTCCGTATCGATAGCCTGCTTCGGTCTCATCAAATGCCATTCCCCACATCCCCTGTTTATCACAGTTTGAACCAGGGTCACAACCCATTTCTGGTGGCATTGCACCTGGAGGCAAAAGGATGAATGTATATCCTATTCAGACTATGGGGGGAGGATTTTCCATTGGCGCTCACTTCATAGCTGGAAAATCCCACCCCAAGTCAATGGGCCTTTGAATATCTGTGTCCCACCTATTACCATTCCCCTGGTGGGTGCAGGAGTGGACTACTAAGCCCTTCAAGCCTAGCCCTGCCACGCAATATGATGATGGCTGATCTGTGCTAGTCCTAACTCTTTTTCTTTGCCTTTCCCCATAGCCCTCTATTCCTCCTTCTATCAACTATTTATCTGCTCCACTTTAAGTGATCCTTTGGGGTAGAGAGTTCCAGAGAGTCACCACCTTCCGCAAGAAGAAATTTCCATGCACCTCAGTTTTAAATGTCTGGCCCAAAGTTGGTTTAGGTGGATTGGCCATTACTATCAGGGGGACTAGCTAGAGTAAATGCATATGGTTATGGGGATAGGGCCTGGGTGGGACTGTGGTTGGTGTAGAATAGATGGGCCGAATAGCCTCTTTCTGCACTATTAATGCTATGACTCTGTGATATATCTTGTAGCTATGTTCCCTTTTGGAGTTACTCCCAAACAGTGAAAACATCTCACCATCCACCCTGTCAGGCCCCCTCACAATCTTAAAGTAAAGTTTAATTATTAGTCACAAGTAAGGCTTACATTAATGCTGCAATGAAGTTATTGTGAAATTCCCCTAGTTGCCACATTCTGGTGCCTGTTCAGGTCAATGCACCTAACCAGCATATCTTTGGACTGTGGGAATAAAACAGAGCACCCGGAGGAAACCCATGCAGACACAGGGAGAATGTGCAAACAGACAGTGACGCAAGACGGGAATCGAACCTGGCTTCCTGGCGCTGTGAGGCAGCAATGTTAACCACTTACCACTATGCTGCCGCTTATGTTTGAATTAGGTCACCCCTCACTCTTTTAGACTCCAAGGAACACAGACCTTGACCATTTAGTCTCTCATGCCAGGAATTAGCCTGGGGAATCTCCTTTGGACTGGGTAAAGAGAGAGAACCAAATCTGACTGCAGCATGAAGTGGGCGCAATCAAACATTTATCCACTCGCCCAGTTCTCTTGGCTGCCCACAGAGCAGTAATTGGACTCTGCCTTGTCTCCAGCCCCCTGCCCACCCTCGCCCGCATCTGAACGTGCCAAATTAATCAGAAGTCAAATGGCACAATTCTCACGACTTGCACCATTTGTTGAAATAAGCTATCATTATAATTAACATGAATTTGTGCTGAGCAGTGAGGACTCTTGATGTAATCAAGTGAGCTGACAGAAGGAATTAATGAACTAAACGGTAATGAGTGGCTGTGCTGAAGGGCAGGGTTAAAGCTGGTAGAATGACTCTCACTGCTTACGGCCGCCCAGCAGTTCTGCGTTGTGGTAGAGACAAGGAGGAAACAGCAGCACAGTAGTTAGCACTGCTACCTCATAGCGCCAGGCTGGCACTGCCAAATGGGCACCCCCTCCTTGTCCCTAAACTCCCAGGGGGGCCTCAATGTCCTCTGTCCCCACCAGTGGCGTGAAGACACCTATTTTCCGTTAATGGGGACCATGAGGTGGAGGTGCCGGTGTCGGACTGGGATAGGCACTGTAAGAAGTCTCACTCCACCAAGTTAAACTCCATCATGTTTATTTGGTATCACGAGCTTTCGGAGTGCTGCTCCTTCATCAGGTGAGTGACTCTTTGACAAAATGGTCATTTGGACTCAAAATGTCAGCTTTTTTGTCTCCTTCCAGGTACTGTGAGGCCTGTGGAGATTTTTCAGCATTTTCTCTCTTTAGATTCATTCAAAATTCTGATGGCAGCAGGAAAGAAGTTGGTTTTGAATCAGTCTTTTGTATCTTTTTTCTGTGGAAGAAAAATGAACACAGAAAATTATAGCACAGGAACTGGCCCTTCAGCCCTCCAAGCCTGTACTGACCATACTGCCTGACTGAACTAAAGCCCCCTACCCTTCCAGGGACCATATCCCTCTATTCCCATCCTATTCATGTATTTGTCATCACGTCTCTTGAAAGTCACCGTCATATCTGCTTCCGTGACTTCCCCTGGCAGCAAGTTCCAGGCACCTACCATCCTCTGTGTAAGAAGATAGAAGACAGAATGTCGAAGGTATGTGGGGTCCTTAATTATGCTGTCTGCTTTTTCCAAGGCAGCAGGAAGTGTAGACAGAGCTAGTGGAAGGGTTTGCGTGATGGATTGGGCTACATTCACAACCTTTTATAGTTTCTTGGAGTCTTGGGCAGAGCAGGAGCCATACCAAGCTGTGATACAACCAGAAAGAATGCTTTCTGTAAAAGTTGGTGAGAGTCATAGCTGACATCAAATTTCCTTAGTCTTCTGAGAAAGTAGAGGCGTTGGTGGGCTTCCTTAACTATAGTGTTGGTACGGGGGGACCAGGACAGATTGTTGGTGATCTGGACACCTAAAAACTTGAAGCTCTCAACTATTTCTACTTCACTCCCATTGATATAGACAGCCGCATGCTCTCCACTACGCTTGTCGACGACTATCTCCTTCATTTTGTTGATGAAGGAGATTGTCATTGACTTCAGGAAGCATAGTTAGCAAAACTCCAAACCACTTACTTTTCAAAATTTGTGTTTGGCCAATGTTTTGGAATATTAAAAATGAAGTTACAGCATCCCTGCTGTTTAAAGTAGCAGTTTGCCTTCCTTGCATTGGAAATGCTAATCTTATTCTGCCCTTTAGCCAGCAATTATATGCTTCCTCGTTCATGCAAAACTTAATCAGCCAGCTCCTGATACAGTGAAACTCCTTATTATAATGAAACATTATTGTGACAAAGAAGATTTAGCTAACAAAGCTTTGACTCCGTTGTATCCTCATTTCTGCGAGATTATGTTGGCCCAAAGTTAATTAGTAGCAATAATGTAAGAATTGAGGGTCTGACCTCTCTGATTGTGGGTTGGAACCGGCATCAACAATAATTAGTAGTTAAATCACACCCACAAATGTGACAAAGTCTCTTCAATAGTATCATTATAAAGTAGTGAGGCAGCTGGATGGGCACCCATGAGTTGGACTTTGAATGGTCTATGAGTTGGCAACACTGGGGACCAGCAGAGCTTGGAAGGGTGAAGTGCAGTGAGAAGCATCTGTCAGTAGGTCATCTTCACATGAGCACAATAATTCCATGGTCCTGCCCCAACCCATAGAATCCCTATAATGCAGAAGTAGGGCTGCACCATCTCTCTGACAGATGATCCCATCAAGCCATTCTTTGATTTGATTTGACTTATTATTGTCACGTGTTCAGATATGGTGAAAAGTATTGTTTCTTATGCACTAGACAGACAAAGCATACTGTACATTGGGGAGATGATTGCCTATTGGTATTATTGCTAGACTACGTATGAATCCAGAGACTCAGCAAATCTTTTGGGGACCTGCGTTCGAATCCTACTATGGCAGATGATGGAATTTGAATTCAGTAAAACTTATCTGGATTAAGAATCTACTGATGACCATGAAACCATTGGCGATTCTTAGAAAAATCCATTTGGTTCACTAATGTCCTTTAGGGAAGGAAATTTGCTATCCCTGCCCAATCTGGCCTATATGTGATTCAAGAGCCATGGCAATGTGGTTGACTCTCAATTACCTACGGGCAACTGGTGGGCAGTAAGTGCTGGCTATCCAGCAATACCCGTGTCCCATGAATGAATTCAAAAAACATAGCGAAGGAAAGAGAGAGTGCAGAATGCAGTATTATAGTCATAGCAATGGTGTAGAGAAAGATCATTTGCACCTGGGAAAAAAAAACTGTTCTTGAGTTGGTTAGTGCATGTCCTCAGGCTTTTGTATCTTTTTCTTGAAGGAAGAGGGTGAAAGAGAGAATTTCTGGAGTGCATGAGGTTCTTAATTATGCTAGCTGCTTTTCCAAAGCAGCAGGAAGTATAGACAGTATCAATGATTGGGAGATTGGTTTGAGTGATGGATTGGGCTTCATTCATAATCCTTTGTAGTTTCTCACGGTCTTGGGCAGAGCAGGAGCCACACCAAGCTGTGATACAATCAGAAAAAATGCTTTCTATGGTGCATCTTAAAAGATGGTGAGAGTCATAGCGGACATGCCAAATCTCCTCATTCTCCTGAGAAAGTAGAGGCATTGGTGGACTTTCTTAAACATTGCGTTACTTTTCCTAATCCCATGTATAGACGCTATTAATGCCCTAATATACATATCTTAGGACACTAAGGGATAATTTACCTTGACCAATTCACCTAACCTGCACACCTTGAGTGTATGGGAGGAAACCAGGGCACTAGGAGGATGTGCAAACTCTACGCAGGCAGTCAACCAAGGCTGGAATTGAACACCAGTGGGAGCCACTGTGCCACCACGCTACTCCTATGGGTGAGGGAAGTTCTTCCTTTTACAAGTCAACTCAGAAATCCCTGGAATTAGAAGAATTAAATTTTTTGCCATTTCCTACAGGGCTCTACTGATCTCTGATTGTAGTTTAATGGAAACTACTGAAGTGCTAGCTTTACATTGTTTTCCATTTGAAAGAATGTTCAGTGCCTTCCTTTTCTTTTCGCTGCATGCTATTTTCTATATTTAAAAAAGTACTGTATAGAAATGATGGTCATAAATTTGAGTTAAGACCACTCTGAGAAGTGGAAGCCTCATGGTGTGACATAGCCTAGATTGTATATCTACATCCCCAGTGTGGAGCTTTGTGTGTGAGATGTAAATATTAAAGATTCAGGTGGAGCTGTCTGCGATGTTTGTCCAAATTTTCATCAATTGCCTTCTAATTTCAACAAAAGCAGCTTACGATGGAGAATTTTCATAAAATCAAAGAATCCCTACAGCGCAGACGGAGGTCATCAGCCCATCGAGTCTGCTTTAACCACAATCCCACCCACCCCTATTCCTGTAACCCCACATATTTACCCTGCCAAACCCTGTGACACTAGTGCCAAATTAGCTTTGCCAATCAACTTAACCTGCAACTCTTTGGACCTGGCCAACATTCTTCCCTCCACCAACAATAATCAGATGTTGGCATGGTGGCACAGTGGCTAACATTGCTGCCTCACAGCACCAGGGACCCAGGTTCGATTCCCGACTTGGGCACCATCTGTGCGGAGTGTGCACATTCTCCCCATGTCTGCATGGGCTTCCTCCGGGTGGTCCAGTTTCCTTCCACAGTCCAAGTAATATCTGACTCTTATGTATCAGGGAGATTAACTAGGGCAACTGCATGAGGTTTATGAAGATAGAACCTGGGTGGGATTGGGGTCAATGCAGACTTGATGGGCCAAATAGCCTCCTTCTGCACTGTATGACTCTTTGATTCCATAGTTAGGTGCATTGGCCGTATTAAATTTTCCCTCAATGTACCCGAACAGGCGCCAGAGTGTGGTGACTCGGGGATTTTGACAGTGACCTCATTGCAGTGTTAATGTAAGCCTACTTGTGACACTAATAAATAAACAAAGTCCATTTATCAGTAGAATCTTGCTATGTGCCAAATGGTCGATGCCAACGTCTCACAATACAGCAGCGCCAACATTCCAAATCCAACGCATGATTGAGGGAATATGTCGCGGAATTGGCGTGGTGATCTAGCAATGTAAGATTTTATTTTCTTTTACTATTTGCAACACGATCTGCATTCTGCTTTGGGCTGTCATTTCTTTACTTCTGAATGCATCATGCTGGCTAGCGTGTGTACTGGAGTGTTAATATTGATGTTGACCTCTCCATCATTTGTCACTGCTTTTCCTCATGCTGGCTGCACACAAACACACACAAACAAAAAAACAAAATCAACGACAAAAATATCCCGGCCTTCAGCATTTGCTTTTCTTTTCAAATCTTTTTGACCGGATCACCACTTCCCTGTCACAAAAATGAGAATGTGAGAGCCAGTAAATCAATCTGATTTGATTTGATTTTTATCGGGATACAGTGAAAAGTATTGTTTCTTGCGCACTGTATGGGCAAAGCATAACATTGATAGAGTACATAGGGGAGGGTGCAAAGTGCAGTGTTACAGTCATAGCTAGGGTGTAGAGAAAGATTAATTTAATATAAGATGGGCACATTCAAAATCATGATGGCAGCAGGGAAGAAGCTGTTCTTGAGTCGGTTGGTATGTGATCTCAGGCTTTTGTCCCTTTTTCCAGTGGAAGAAGGTGAAAGAGGGAATGTCCGGGGTGCATGGGATCCTTGATTATGCTGGCTACTTTTCCAAGGCAGTGGGAAGTGTAGACAGAGTCAATGGATGGGAGGTTGGTTTGCTCGATAGACTGGACTATGTTCACAACCCTTTGTAGTCTCTTTCTGCCCTGGGCAGTGCAGGAGGCCACACCAAGCTGTGATACAACAAGAAAGGATGCTTTCTTTGGTGCATCTGTAAAAACTGGTGAGAGTTGGCCACAGTTATTTGTGCCGGGCAGATTAACCATTTTGTAGGTTGAAATTCTCCAGCCATCCCTGTTGGTCAGGCCTTCCAGCGGCAATTCCCTGCCTCAGCAAAGGGCACAAACAATAAGAAACCCCTTCAGCAGGGATGTATCAGAAAATCCTGCTGCCAACCAATGGCCAGTGATGGTGAGGGGACAGCAGCAGAAGATCCAACCCTTAGATTAGTCTCACCTGAATACTATTAAGGTCAGTTGAAAGGGGTAATTATGAGGAATGATTTTCCTCTTGTATCACAGAGTGGTGGAAATAAGGAGCAGAATTTTACATCCCCTGCTTCTGGCAGAATTTTTTGGTCCTATTGAAGTCAATCAACACTTGAGCAACTCAGACCCCACCATGACAGAAACACCCACCCAACATTCTTACCTTTCTATCAGAAAAGCAATGGGATTTATATTTAAAGACCTTGCAGACACATTACCTATTCAATCATTCCTGTCTAGCTCTGACATCCATCATTATGAACTGCTTTGAAAGGCTAGTCATGGCAAAATCAATTGCAGCCTCTTGGGCTACCTGGATCCACTACAGTTTACCTACCACCGCAACAATTTCACAGCAGACGCCATCTCTCTGGCCCTGCACTCAACCCTGCAACACCTAGATAACAAGGACATCTATGTCTGACTCCCTATTCATTGATTACAGCTCATCCTTCAACACCATTATTCCCAAGAAACTCATCTCCAAACTCTGTGGCCTGGGCCTCAGTTCCTCCCTCTGTGGCTGGATTTGAACTTTCTAACTCACAGACTACAATCAATAAGGATGGGCAACAGCATCTCCTCCACGATCATCCTCAACACCGTTGCCGGAAAAAGCTGGGTTCTCAGTCCCCTACTGTACTCCTTGTACACCTATATCTGTGTGGCCAAATTCCCTGCTATTCGATTTTCAATTTTGCTGACGACACCACCATAGTGGGTCGGATCTCAAATAATGACAAGACAGAGTATAGGAATAGGTCAAGAATCTAGTGAACTGGTGCAGCAGTAATAATCTCTCCCTCAGTATCAACAAAATGAAGGAAATTTTCCTCGACTTCAGGAAGCATAAAGGAGAACATGCCCCTATTTACATCAATGGGGACAAAGTAGAAACAGTTGAGAGCTTCAAGTTTTTAGGTGTCCAGATCACCAACAATCTGTCCTGTCCCCCCGTACCAACACTATAGTTAAGAAAGCCCACCAACGCCTCTACTTTCTCAGAAGACTAAGGAAATTTGATGTCAGCTATGACTCTCACCAACTTTTACAGAAAGCATTCTTTCTGGTTGTATCACAGCTTGGTATGGCTCCTGCTCTGCCCAAGACTGCAAGGAACTACAGAAGGTCGTGAATGTAGCCCAATCCATTACGCAAACCAGCCTCCTATCCATTGACTTTATTTACCCTCCCCGCTCACCGCTGCCTCAGGAAAGTAGCCAGCATAATCAAGGTCTCCACTCACCCCAGACATTCTCTCTTCCACCTTCTTCCTTCAGGAAAAAGGTACAAAAGTCTGAGGTCACGCACCAACCGACTCAAGAGCAGCTTCTTCCCTCAGACTTTTGAATGGACCTACCTTGCATTAAGTTGATCTTTCTTTACACCCTAGCTATGACTATAACACCACGTACTGCACTCTCTCGTTTCCTCCTGTATGAATGGTATGTTTTGTCTGTATAGTGCACAAGAAACAATACTTTTCACTGTATGTTAATACATGTGATAATAATAAATCAAATCAAATTGAAAGAATGGTTACTTCTGGCGGAGTCATCTCGAAAACCAAAGGGGTTGTTTTGTTGTCTCATCACATTTGGAATACCTATCCATTAACAATTCTGTTTGATTCAGTCACACCCTTTCTATTCTTGTCCAAGCTGCCAGATTATCATCTAGGTGATGACTGCAACACTCTCCCTCCTGGATTCTCAATATTCTGCTGTGGAGGATGTATTGCCGACTACCCCATTTATCTCCTCCTGTGAGACATCAAGACTCAATGTCCTGATTCCTTTGCCCTCATTGACTTTGTTCCAGCGATTCTACAAACTAATAATGTTGGACAGGGAACTCAAGGCATATCTGGGACACAACCTTGTTTAAATCCCTCTTACAATAGCTTCATCCAGTTCCATAAGGATGGCACAGTGGCACAAAGAGTGGCATAAAGGATGGCATGATGGCACAGTGGTTAGTACTGCTACCTCATAGTGCCAGGGACTCAGATTCAATTCCTGGCTTGGGATGTGTGGAATCTGCATATTCTCCTTGTGTCTGCATGGGTTTCCTCCGGGTGTTCCAGTTTCCTCTCACAATCCGAAAGACGTGCTGGTTAGGTGCATTGGCTACACTAAATTCTCCCTCAGTGTGTCTGAACAGGCGCTGGAGTGTGGCAACTAAGGGATTTTCACAGTAACTTCATCACAGTGTTAACGTAAGCCTACTTGTGACACGAATAAAATAAACTTTAAAATTCTATAAATCCAGCAGGCAAAAGAAACGATTTGCATATATCCGATGCTTCACACAACCACAGGATTTCTTTTGGCCAATGAAATCCTTTTGAGGTGCGGCCACCTTTTGCGGTGTTGGAATTTACAAAAAATGGAATTAATTTACAAGACTAGATTACACAATCACATTCTCGCACATTCCCACATCGCTCCACATCCTAAATAGTGGTTAGCACTGTTGCCTCACAGCACCAGGGATCCGGCTTCAATTCCTAACTTGGGTCATTGACTCTGTGGAGTTGGCACATTCTCCTCATGTCTGCGTGGGTTTCCTCCGGGTGCTCTGATTTTCTCTCACACTCAAAAATACAAACGGTTTAAGTGGATTGGCCATGCTAAATTTCCCCTTAGTGTCAGGAAGATTAGCTTGGATAAGTGCGTGGGGTCATGGGTGTGGGGCCTGGGTGGGATTGTGGTTGGCACAAACGCGATGGGCTGAATGGCCTCCTTCTGCACAGCGATTGTATAGATGAATTTTTAATCACTGTTGTTATGTAGGCAAATGACAGCGGTTAATTTACACACAGCAAGCTTCTAAAATGTAAATCGAGTTAATCATTCCCAGTCAAGAAAAGCAACAGTTGTTCCGAGTCTCAGCAATGTCCTACTGTTATTTGTTGTTTGCATCCAGTTTCTCCTGAGGTGGCCATTATTTGAATCAGGTTTAATTCACTAAACGATGATTTCTATTTGTCGTGCCTACATTCAGGGTTGTCGAGTTAGTTTTGCAAGGTTGGAAGCAAACAAGCATGCTGTCATCAAACTCTTCCCAGCATGAATGGTGAACTGAGAGCTCCGAAGATCTGGACAAAATACTCCTGAATGCTGGAATCTGAAACACAAACAGAAAGGGCTGGAAAAACTCTGTCACAAAAAGCAGTTGAGGCCAAAATGTTGTGTGATTGCAAGAAGAAACTAGATGTAGCTCTTGGGCTAAAGGGATTAAGGGATATGGAGGGCAGGGGAGATCAGATTATTGAATTTGATGATCAGCCCATGATCAAAATGAATGGCAGAGCATTCGAAGGACCAAATAGATTACTCCTGCTTCTACTTCCTATGTTTAAGCTTCCAGCTCAGAATATTGTCCTATATTAGAACATTATATTCAACATTACATCACAGCATTATATTGCAACATTATATTACAAAAGTACATTATACTACAATGTTATATTACAATGTTATATTACAATATCATATTGCAACATTTTATTACAGCATTATATTACAACATTATGATACAGAAGTGCATTGCAACATTTTATTACAATTAGATCATTACAGAAATGGAAAGAAAAGTCTGAGATTGGCTGAGAACCCACTCCCTGTACTGATCATACCCTGAATTCAATAACAAAGCTCAACTGCAAGCACAGAGCTGAAACTACAGTATATGTCATTTGTTATCGAAATTGTTTGGCACATGCTGTTTCCAACTTGGAGAAATGGGCCGTGTAGGTGTTACTTATGAAAAATATGTTTTGCTTGCATTGTATCCTTCAAAAACGCAGCCAATTTCTAGCTAATACAGCATGCCTTCTGAGTTTTAAAATATAATCAAGAGTTAATTAATCCCTACAGTCTCACATTTAAATATAATTACACAGGCAGAAATGTCTTAAAATGAAGTCTTTGCATAGATGAAGCAAACCATACACAGGATCCCTCAGTTCTGTGTTGGTATGCCCAGAGCACTCTGTAGAAGCTGAGGGCTTATCACAACCCTAGGGTGGTGAATCTGGAGTCATATGTAGATCAAAGCAGCAGGAGAGGAGGCATTCTTCCATAAATGGCATTAGAGCACAAGACGTGTTTTTATTACTATGTGGTCCTCTCATGTTCAGCTGAATTTTTACATTCGGAATTAATTAGTTGAGCTCAATTATTGGTATTTGAACCGATGTCCGCAGGGCATTAGTCCTGGATTCTGATCACTAGCAACATTTGGTGGCAATGAACTATCATCTCCAATTGCTGCTCTTCTAACTATCATGTGACTGTACCTTTAAGAATTTTTTGAAATCATCCCAGTTGCCCTTGACCCTCCATTCCCATGTTTGTTGAGGCCAACTATTCAAATCTAAACCCAATGTGAAATGTAACATGGAGCCATGCTAAGCCCTCACTTAATTATGGGTTGGCATGCCTTTAAATCATTTGGATAACAAGTAATATCTCATATCAGAAAGCTGGTCTAGAGAGCTTCTGTGTATGAAACAGTTACAAAGAGTGTTGCTCTTGTTTGTTCCTCATCTTTTTTCAGAATATGTTCCCCCCAAAAAAACCGAAGTGTCAAATGGATGGGAAAACCATTTTTTTAGGGTGCTTTTAATCAGTTGAATTTCCTACACTCTGTATTGCACAGAATCCATGGGGGATTTACACTGGCAAAGGGAGGGGGGGGTGGTTTCGAATCCCACCAAGAGGCTGGCATTAGTGCATTGAGCAGGTTACCGCACACGCGCCGATTTGTCAGTAGGGAGATTTGGGCCGTCCCCAAAGCTCTCCTCCTTATTGCTCGCCTTCCAATTGCTTCCCAATCTCCTCCACTGATGGCCTGCCTCCATGAACCCTCTCCCCATGTCCAGCCCTGAGCCCCCTCCCCACCATGTCCAGCCTGAAACCACCCCCTCCATGGCCTCCTGATCGTCAACCTCCTGATAGCCTCTTCGAACCCTCCCGCACTCTGATGGTCAGGCTCCCCAGCCAATTGCCGTGCATAGTGTGCAGTTGTTTCCCACACTGCAATCACCGCAAGGCTTACCACTGGTCTGCCCTCCCTCCAAAAAACCCCCACAGCTCTTGGCATTGCCTGGTGCCTGGCGGGCACTGTCAGTGTGCCAGGACAATAGTGTCAGATTTGCACTGTCCATGGGGTATTCCATGCCGCTGGGGGAATCTCAATGCTCTCTATCCCCACCAGTGAGGTCGTCATGCCTGGTCCCTTTTGATGGGATCAACTTTAATTCCCATTGGTGGGAACTCTCCTGGCAGTATGGAGAGGAACATTAAACATTAGCGAGCCCAGATGATAACATCTTGGGCATACTAATAACATGGAAATGTCAATTTTCATATGATGACCAGTCTTATATTGTTTCCCAGCACAATTGAAAAATGTCCTGGGAATGTCACAGAATCCCATTACAGCTCTCCCTCTTCCATTTCCCAGCCCACTGTGCAACTTGGGAGAGCAGAGGACCAGGAAAATCACCCCACTCTATTTGAAATAACTTGATCAGCAACCATAAAAATAGATTATTTTCCACATTTGCAGTGCAACATGCTGTAGATAACAAAAATAATACCAGACCATGTTCCTTAGCAATGAGATGTCATTGTGGGTTAAGCCTGCTGTTTCACAGTGCCAGGGACCCGGGTTTGAATCCGGCTTCAGGTGACTGTGTGGAGTCTGCGCATCCTCCCCGTGTCTGAGTGGGTTTCCTCCTACAATCCAAAGGTGAGCCGGTTAGATGGCATAGCCATGCTAAGTTGTGCACCAACATGCATAGGTTAGGGGAATTAGTGAGGTAAATATGTGGGCTATGGGGATGGGGCAGATGAAATGCTCTGTCAGAGAGTTGGTGCAGACTCAATGGGTCAAATGGCTTCCTTCTGCACCCTCGGCATTATACAATTCTATGATTTTCTTTCATGCAGAAGACCCGATTAAGTTATATCGTTCATTACATGATCATTGATGATTCTGAGCTCTGAATTCAGCCCTTGTAAGTGCAGTTACTTGGACAATGCAATGGTCGCATTTTCTCAGCAAGATATGCTGGCTAAATAAACCATTACTATTCATCTAATAGCACACACTGACAACTCGCTGTAAATTTACCAACGTGTTCGGATGGAAACTGAAGCATTTGTCACGCTCATTTATAATAAAAATTGCAATATTCATCAGAGCAACAGGGGAGACATTGCATTATACACGCTGAGGAGATTAATCTTATTATCAGTTTGGTCTAGCACTGTAATTATTGGATATGTGTTTTCATTTCCACAAATTATTGATGCAAACACAATCACACTATGCTGGCTAATAAACATTGTATGAAAATACAAGATCATTAGCTTCACCAAGGTCATTTTGGGAGTATATGTTCCCTTAAATTAATTTTCTTCTTCTGTTTGACAAATATTTCTTGCGGTAGCAAGCCTACAACGCATGATAGTAAAACTGTGCTTTCTTTCCCAGTTGCTCTGACAACATTCAAACAACAGGCTAAGAGGGGACCTGATCGAAACATATAAGATGATTAGAGGTTTAGATAGGGTGGACAGTGATAGCCTTTTTCCTAGGATGGAGAAAGCTAGCACGAGGGGACACAGCTTTAAATTAAGGGGTGATAGTTATAGGACGGATATCAGAGGTAGGTTCTTTACCCAAAGGGTGGTTCGGGAGTGGAATGCCCTGCCTGCAGTGGTTGTAGATGCGCCAAGTTTGGTGGCGTTTAAGAGGTTAGTTGATAAGTATATGGAAGAGAAGGGAATGGTTTAGTTTGGAGGGGCATTGCTTTTTATATTGGTCGGCGCAACATCGAAGGCCGAAGGGCCTGTTCTGTGCTGTAATGTTCTATGTTCTATGTTCTATGTTCTATGTTCTAACTCAGTGGAGAGGGGGGGTAGTTTTTTTCTTCCCGCCCACCATGGGAATTGTAGTTACTGGTGGGAGCGGGCTATGCAAAAGCTTTAATCTCGGGTAGGATGTTTTGGTTTTTTGGGACCCATGTGGATGGAAAATGGCTACCACCGCACACCCTCCCCTACCCCCCCAACAAACCACCCCTCCTTCCCCGCCCCCACTGCCCCAGCCCAGCGCCTTCACAAATGAAAAACGGAAAAGTTCTTCACTAGAAAATGTTTGAGTCCCTACCTCCGATTACCATCACCTCTCTCCGCGACTATTGATTTGATTTGATATATTACTATCCCGTGTGTGTTGGGATGCAGTGAAGAGTCACGGAGTCATAGAGGTTTACAACATGGAAACAGACCCTTCGGCCCAATTTGTCCACGCTGCCCTTTTTTTTTAAGACCTGGAAGCTAGTCCCAACTGCCTGCATTTGGCCCATATCCCTCTATACCCATCTTACCCGTGTAATTGTCCAAATGTTTTTTAGAAGATAAAATTGTACCTACTGTGTCTGGCAGTTTGTTCCAGACATTGACCACCCTCTGTGTGAAAAAAAAGTGTTGTTGCTTCTGTGCATTCAGACAAATACTATTCATAGAGAAGAAAGGGAGAAGGTGCAGAATATAGGGTTACAGTCATAGTTAGGGTGTAGAGAAAAATCAACTTAATACAAGGTAGGTCCATTCAAAAGTCTGTTGGCAGTAGGGAAGAAGCTGTTCTTGATTCGTTTGGTACATGACCTCAGACTTCTATACCTCTTTCCTGATGGAAGAAGCTGGAAGAGAGAATGTCTAGGGTGCGTGAGAGTCTTGATTATGCTGGCTGCTTTGCCGAGGCAGCAGGATGTGTGGACAGGGTCAATTGATGGGAGGCTAGTTTGAGTGATGGACTGGGCTTCGTTCATGACCTTTTGTAGTTCCTTGCAGTCTTGGTCAGAGCAGGAGCCATACCAAGCTGTGATTCAACCAGAAAGAATGCTTTCTATGGTGCATCTGCAAAAATTGGTGAGAGTTGTGAGACTACATGATCTTTAACACCATGGAATTAAGGAGGAAAGATACCTTTTCACCAATAAGATGTGAGACAAATAGGCTACGAGGCAGCCTAATTATTCCATTTTATAAAACTCATAAACAGTGTACAAATGATTGAGAATTTGTTGCGCTGAAACTGACAACATATGATCTATGAACTCCAATACAAACCACAGAATGCAATAGGCCTTCCATTTTTAATCTGTAAATTTCCATATTTTGCAACATACTGTAATCATTTGGTGACTGAAATGTTGACAATTGTGTTATGTTATACTTTATTTTTATGATTATTACAGTTGTGGATTATGATGAGTTGTTTCACTTGTATTGTCATGGCAACTCGGCACCTGCCTCTATGATGAGTTTTCAATAATTCGGTTATCTATGTATCTCTCTTCTGCGTAATGAGGGACTCTTCACAAACAGTTTCCTCACTAGTGGTTTGCTACTACAATCTTTCTGTGTGCTTTTTTAATGTGGGTGTTGCATAGAATTATCTGGGGCTAATGCTGTCCAGTCCAACTGTTCAAGGATTGGAGGTGGACAGATAGAAATGTTTCAGATATTGCAATTAGGGATGAGAAAGGCGATGGTCTTGTGGTATTATCAGTAGATTATTAACCCAGAAACTCAATTAAAGTTCTGGGGACTTGGGTTTGAGTCCTGCCATAGCAGATGGCGGAATTAGATTTTGATTTTAAAAAATCTGGAATTAAGAATCTATTGATGACCATAAAACCATTGTCGATTGTTATAAAAACCCATCTAGTTCACCAATAACCTTTAGAGAAGGAAATCTGTTGTCCTTACCTAATCTGGCCTACATGTGTTTCCAAGCCCACAGCGATATGATTGACGCTCGACTGCCCATGGGCAGTTAGGGATGGGCAATAAATGTTGGCCAGTCAGCGACACCCATATCCCATGATTCAATTAGAGATGGACAATAAATGCTGGCCTACTCAGGGACACCACATCTGATGAGCAAATACAAAAAATATACCCTACGGAATTTTCCCATCCTACCCACCTTGGGAACTGTAGCAGGCAAGTCACGGGCCATGCAAAGATCTATTGACCTTGGGCAGGATTTTGCAGTCTTGGGTCAAGCGCAACCAGAAAACCCTACCCTTTGTTCCAATTCGGTTGGAGAGGGTTAAGGTTGAGGGTACTTAATTCTGAATATTCATTCAAAGAAGCAGCTTGTCTCACATTGAACATTCATCTTCATGTTAGAATATTAAATAATTGTGATTCATAATCAATGATTTGTTGCTTTTCATTGGTGGAAGGAGAGAAGAGTTGCTGAAGCTTTTCATTTTGCACCCATCAGGACAAACACAAGAATACCAAATTTCAAACAGCCATGATAGCTTAGACTACAAAAGGGTGCATCTTGGTTGATTCTGATTGGCCACGATGTTTCCATGGAGAATGTAATGTGGAATTATAGGCTCCCAGTGCTCCTGGGTGATTTGTATGGCTCTGGATTGTGAAATGTTGAACTATAACAGAACCGATAACTTCATTTCTTTATAGGTACAGATCTTGAAATTTCCCAGGGCTTATCCTACTCTCAAACTGTAAAGTGAGTGAAAGAGCCAGCAGAAGTCCCAGTTAGATGTTGAGAATTACTGAAGAAAGTTATATTTATTCCTCTGAGATGTGGACATTGTTGGTATGCATTGGTCATGCACAGGAGGCCTTGAGCTGCTGGTGGTTATCTATCGTCTTCGGGCCAGGAAGGGAAAATGATATACCCAATGACTGCTTTGGGTAATTTGTACTGGCAGCCTGGTGGGATGGAGACACCAAATGCAGTACTGCTAAAGATGGAACTCCAAGCTTTTGCCACAACAATAATGAAGGACAGCGATATATTTCCAGACCATTTGTGACTCAGAGAAGAACTGGGACATGAGGGTTTTGCCATGTTGCTTCCGTCCTTTTCTTCTCAGTGTTTGTAAGGTGCTGCTGAAGGAGCCTTGGGGAGTTGCTGCAGTGCATCTTATAAATCACATGCACTGCTACCACTGCGAGTTAATGTTGGAAAGAATGACTATCTAAGGCAGTGAGTAGATGCCAAACTAATGGACTATTTTGTCTTGGAAGGTGTTGAGTTTCTTGAGAAGAATTGGAACTGCACTCATTCAGGCAAATGAAGAATCATCCTCCTGATTGTGTCTTGCACACACTTTTGGGAGGCAGAAAGTGAGTTACATGCTATAAAATTCCCAGCCTGTGACGCTCCTTCCACTTCATTATGTTTCTGGTCAATGGTGTCAATACAGGAAATTTAGCAATGGTGGTGCCATTGAATGTCGGAAGAGGCTCAAATTCTTTCTTGTTGGGGACTATCATACTCTTACACTTTTTACTTAACAGATCAAATCCTGAATGTTATCCAAGGTCTTGATCCAATTGGACATGAACGGCACAGTGGTTAGGACGTCTGTCTCACAGTGCCAGGGATTCAGGTTCGATTCCTGGCTTGTGTCACTGTCTGTGCGGACACTGCTCGTTCTCCCTGTGTCTGTGTGGGTTCCCTCCGGATGCTCCAATTTCCTCAGAAAGATGTGCTGATTAGGTGGCCAAGAGAGAAAATGCTGGAAAATCTCAGCAGCATCTGTAAGGAAAGGAAAAAGAGCTGATGTTTCGAGTCCAGATGACCCTTTGTTAAAGGTTGAGTGTGTTGGCTATGTTAAATTTTCTCTCAGTGTACCCGAACAGGTGCCGGACTGTGGCGACTGGGGGATTTTCACTATAACTTCAGTGCAGTGTTAATGTAAGCGTACATGTGGCAACAATTTTTAAAAAAAGCAGCGCCACAGAATCTGGGGAGTCACGAATAGAACTCAACATCATACAGTCATCAGTGAACATTCCCACTTCTAACCTTATGATGGAGGGACAACCATTAGTGGAGAAGCCTGAAGATTGGGCAGGAAGGTGGCATGGTGGTTAACACTGTTACCTCACAGCGCCAGTGTCCTGGGTTCAATTCCGGCTTCGAGTGACTGTGAGTTGCGTCAGCATGTTCTCCAGCGCATCTTTCCGAACTGTGGGAGGGAACCGGAGCACCTGACAGCCTATTCAGATTCCACGCAGACAGCCTGAATGGGTTTCATAGATCCATAGAACCCTACAGTGCAGAAAAAGGCCCTTTGGCCCATCGAGTCTGCATCTAACACAATCCTACCCAGACCCTATCCCCATATGCCTACCCACTAATCCTTGTAACCTATGCAACTGCGCTCATTAAGGGGCACTTTCTCAGCATGGCCAATCAACCTAACCCGCACGTCTATGGACTGTGGGAATAACCGGAGGAAACTCACGCAGGCACGAGGAGAACGTACAAACTCCACACAGACAGTGACCGGAGCCGGGAATCGAACCCAGGCCCCTGGAGCTGTGAAGCAGCACTGCTAACCACTGTGCTACTGTATCACCCTACCATTTCCCCCGGGTGCTCCGGTTTTCTCCTACAATCCAAAGATTGCAGATTAGGTTGATTGGCCATGTTAGATTGACCCTTTGTTTCATGGGGACTAGCACGGTAAATAGGCAGGCTTAACGGGATAGGGCTTGGATGGGATTGTGGTTTGTACAGACTCAGGGGACCGAATGGCCTCCTTTTGCACAGTAGGGATTCTATGATTGATAGGGCTTCGGACATTATGCTGAGGAACTCCAACAATAATATGCTTTAACTAAGCTGATTGGCCTCCAACAACTAGAACTATCTTGATTCATGCAAGTTGTGACTCAAACATGTGGAGACAACTTCCCCTCATCCCCTGCCACCCGTCCTCATTTATTGCAGTTTTGCTATTTTATTTGATTGAAAGAAACGTTAATAAGGTTTGTAAGTGTGATCGAGTGTACTTGATATCGAAGCTTCTCAAGACCCTGTCTGGGCTTCAGAACAAAGGGATGAAAAATGTAGTTAATATATCCCAAGCCCCTTGGTTGGAGAACCCAGACGGAGCCAATATTTTGAGATATCAAAATATTTGATATTGTATCAAATGAGTTTGAAACAATAAAACGCCAAGTGCGAGTTTTTGATGGAATTAATTAAGGGACACAGTGGAAAGGCAGAATATCAAGTCCCCTGAGTGAACATGTTTTCAGGATGTTTTCCATTCAGAGAAGAAAAGCTGTTATGTGAAGATGTACAAGTACACTTACGTATGTAAAACACGACTTGTGCACTCACAGCACCGAGGACTTGGATTGGATTCCTGGCTTTCGTGACTGTATGTGCAGAGTTTGCACAT
Organism: Sphyrna mokarran; assembly: GCA_024679065.1. Classification (NCBI taxonomy): domain Eukaryota; kingdom Metazoa; phylum Chordata; class Chondrichthyes; order Carcharhiniformes; family Carcharhinidae; genus Sphyrna; species Sphyrna mokarran. Next base: position 45,359,710 of record JAGIQG010000018.1, read on the forward strand.
TCTCCCTGTGTCTGCATTGGTTTCCTCCAAGTGCTCCAGTTTCCTCTCACAGTCTGAAAGATATACTGGTTAAGTGCATTGGCCATGCTAAATTCTCCCTTAGTATCAGTTAGGAGGATTAACAGGGTACCTACATGGGGTTACGGGGATAAGGCCTGGGGGGGAGTATTGTCAGTGCAGACTCGATGGGCCGAATGTCCTCCTTTGCATTGTAGGATTCTACGAGTCTATGATCTTGCACTCCCTCAGCCCCACCCCCCCCATGGCTATTGTAGATTTCCACCAGGTTCTTCACGTTTCCTCCCACACTCTGAAAGACGTGCTGGTCGCGTGAATTAGCCATGTTAAATTTTTCCTTAGTGAACCTGAACAGGTGCTGGATGTGGCAACTTGGGGAATTTCACAATAACTTTGTTGCAGTGTTAAGCCTCCTTGTGACACCAAAACAAAACTTTCTACTTATCAGAAGCATTCCTGCCAAGGCTGTTTTCTCAGCCCCCTACTATACTCCTTATACACCTATGACTCAGTGGCCAAATTCTCTTGCAACTCGATTTTCAAATTTGCAGATGACACTACCGTAGTGGGTCGGATCTCAAACAATGACGAGACAGAGTACAGGAATAAGATGGAGAATCCGGTTAACTGGTGCGCAACAATAATCTCTCCCTCAATGTCAACCAAACAAAGGAGATTGTCATCAACTTCAAGCAGCGTAAAAGAGAACGTGCCCCTGTCTACATTAATGGGGATCAAGTAGAAAGGGTTGAGAGTTTCAGGTTTTTAGGTGTCCAGATCAACATGTTCTGGTCCCCCTATGCTGACACCATCATTACGAAAGCCCACTAATGTCTCTACCTTCTCAGAAGACTAAGGAAATTTGGCAAGTCTGCTACAATTCTCACCAACTTTTACAGATGCACAATAGAAAGCATTCTTTCTGATCGTATCAGAGCTTGGTATGGCTCCTGCTCTGCCTAAGACTGTAAGGAATTATAAAAGATCATGAATGTAGCCCAATACTTCATGCAAACCAGCCTCCCATCCATTGACTCTGTCTACACTTCCTGCTGCTGTGGCAAAGCAGCCAGCATAATTAAGGACTTCATGCACCCCGAACACTCCCTCTTCCACCTTCTTCCTTTTGAAAAAGATACAAAAGTTTGAGGTCATGCACTAACTGATTTAAAAACAGCTTCTTCTCTCCTGCTTTCAGACATTTGAATGGTCTTACCTTGCGTTAAGTTGATCTTTCTCTACATCCTAGCTATGACTGGAACACTGCATTCTGCACTCTCTCTTTTCCCTCTTTGTAAACGGTATGCTTTGCCTGTACAGCGCACAAGAAACAATACTTTTCACTGGGCGTTGATACATGTGACAATAATAAATCAAATCAAATTAAAACATGACAGACCGACACGCGGAAGAACCGTGAAGATTCAAGACAACCTGAATGTATGACGTCAAAGATGAAGGTGGGGACGCAAAAAACAGAAAATGCTGAAAAATCTCAACAGGTCTGACAGCATCTGTAGAGAGAGAATGGAGCCAATGTTTTGAGTCTTTTCTGTCCTGATGAAGAGGTATCCAGTCTCAAAACGTTTAGCTCTCTTCCCTCTCCCCACATGCTGTCAGATCAGAAGGAACCTACTTGAATGTGAGCAGAACAATACTAGACACGTAATTGGGATCCACACATAAGAACATAAGAAATAGGAGCAGGAGTAGGCCATCCAGCCCCTCGAGCCTGCCCCACCATTCAATAAGATCATGGCTGATCTGTAGTGGTTCAGTGCCTCTTTCCCGTTTTCTCCCCGCAACCCTTAATTCCCTTCTTAAGTAAAAACCTTTCCACTCTTGACTTGAACATATTCACTGAGGAAGCCTCCACCACCTCATCAAGCAGAGAATCCCAAAGATTCACCACCCTTTGCATGAAGAAACCCCTCCGCAACTCCGATCTGAACCCCTCCCCCCCTAATCTTGAGGCTGTGCCCTCTAGTCCTGCTACCTTTGCTAAGTTGAGTCTCTCAACCTCTACCCTATCCATCCCCTTCATTAACTTATACGAGTCTATAAGATCCCCTCTCAGCCTTCTAAACTCCAAAGAGTACAAACCTAACCTATTCAGTCTCTCCTCATAATCCAACGCCCTCATCTCCAGTATCAGCCTGGTAAACCTTCTCTGCACCCCCTCCAAGGCCAATATATCCTTCCTCGAACGCGGTGATCAAACTGCGCACACATAGTTAAAGACTACCCATAAAGTGTTCATGTTTAAGCATATATATCTTAAGATCTCATCAATACAACACCATATAAAACTTCAACACAAAAATGCCCAATGTTCAAACACGATTCTGCCCAGAGAGTAATCTCAATAACAGCTATGATATTTACAGCTGTACCATGTAGTAGCTTTTATATGCATTATGTAGCAAAATACCATCCATATGAGCAAAATTTATGAAATGATGGCATTGCCCAACAGATGGTTTTATTGTGATCTTGCTCCCATATCAAACTCCTCAACAGTTACACAACAAAGGTTAAATTGGCAAAACAAATCAAACTATAGTGTTTTATTTAGAATGCCGATAGCATTTTGTGACCTGTCTCTCTAAAGAAATACATGAAAAGCAACACAAATAACTTGGCGAATAAACACTTCGATCTTGTAAGCAATTTCCCAAAATCAACAGCCCTGTGCTGTTTAAAAATCAGATCTGAATTTCCAGTTGGGTGTTGTCCAGGGTGGTGCAGTGGGCTGGAAGAACTGCAGACCAGGCAAAGATTCAATAGCAAGAGAATAAAGCAAACTCCAAAGACCAGCTGGAATGAACGGTTGAAAAGGAAACTCTAATCTTATAACCGCATACTTAGCTAAACAAGGGTCAGTCTAATAATGATGTGGAGATGCTGGCGTTGGACTGGGATAAAACAGAAAGAAATCCCACAACTTCCAGCCTCCTGAGGAAAGGACAGGCTGTCCCGAAAGCTTGGGGCTTTTGCTACAAATAAACCTGTTTGATCTTTAAACCAGTCTAATAATCCCAGAGAAGGTGGCAGCTCTGTCACACCCTGAGATTAATGGTGCATGACACTCAATTGGAATCTCTGTGCAAATGCAACACCAAGAACACTATGGTCGGAATTTTACTTCCACTCCCGCTCCAGAACCAGTTTGCAGAGTGGAATTCTTTGCTGGCCTTGGGTAGTATATTACAAACCTTGCCCAGGAGAGGTCATAAAATATTGGCATATTAATCGCATTGTATCAGTGCCCTTTAGATCTCAGCCAGAGTTATAAAGCTAGAAGTTTATTTATTAGTATCACTAGTAGGCTTACATTTAACACTGTAATGAAGTTACTGTGAAAATCCTGTAGTCACCACACTGCGACGCTGATACACTGAGGGAAAATTTAGTATGGCCAATGCACCTAACCAGCGCATCTTTCAGACTGTGGGAGGAAACTGGAGCACTCGGAGGAAATCCAAGCAGATACGCAGAGAATGTGCAGACTCTGTACTGTGATACAAGCTGGAATCAAACCTGGGTCCCCGGTGCTGTGAGGCAGTAATACTACCCACTGTGCCACCCCACTGAGGAAGGTTAAAGAAGTCTATTTCATTGAAGTCATTTCACTTACAGATTGGGATGGTGGTGGTGATGGTGGGGTGGAGGGTGGGGGGGGGTGGTTGGTGAGGGGGGGGGTCACGGGGAAGAACCTAGATTACTTCAAAAAATATGAACAGAACTAAACTGAAAGGGAACTTCAACATGAATTAATTACTTAAACAGAATTGACTCAAGAACAGCTTCTTCCTTGCTGCTGTCAGGCTTTTGAATGTACCCACCTTATATTAAGTTGATCTTTCTCTACACCCTGGCTATGATTGTAATCTGCACACTTTCCTTTCCTTCTCCCCTATGTACTCCATGAACGGTATGCTTTGTCGATATAGAGCACAAGAAACAATGGATGTGATCTTACTGCCAGTTCATGCCACACTCCCGCTGCGGTGAAGTCAGAGAATTTGATGGCCAGCGAAATCTCCGTTCACTGTGGTGAGATAGGAACATCCCACCGGCAAGAATGGTGGTAAGAATCTGGCCAATACTTTTTGCTGTATACCTATGCATGTGACAATAATAAATTAAATCAAATCAATATCAACATATTCACTCCATGGTTTTAGATCATAAGACTGTAAGATACAGGAGCAGAATTAGGCCATTCAGCCCATTGAACCTGCTCTGCTATTCAATCATGGCTGATAAATTCCCCACGCCCATTCTCCCATCTTTTTCCCATATCCTTTGATTCCTTTATCAATCAAGAATCTTTCTATCTCTATCTTCAATACACTCAATGACCTGGCTTTCACAGCCTTCTATGGCAATCAATTCCATAGATTCACCACCCTCTGGCAGAAGAAATTCCTCTTCATCTCAGTTCTAAAGGATGGTTCCTTTATCCTGAGGCTATGCCCTCGGGTGGAAGTCTCTCCTACCAACGGAAACATCTTCGCCGTGTCTACTCTACCCAGGCCTTTCAGTACTTTGTAAGTTCCAGTGAGATACCCCCTCATCTTTCTAAACACCATCAAGTACAAACCCTGAGTGCTCAGATGGTCCTTGTATATCAAGCTTTTCATTCCTGGGATCATTCTTGTGAACCTTCCTGGGACCCCTTTCCAGGGCCAACTCATCCTTCCTTAGATACTGGGCCCAAAATTGCTAACAATATTCCAAATGTGGTCTGAACACAGCCTTATAAAGCCTCAGCAGTACATCCCTAATTTTGTATTCTAACCCTCTCAAAGTGAATGCCTCACCAATGCCTTACTGTCTTGTTGGACAGTCCTGGGTATTCTGAAGCAGCTTTAAGCCAAAAGTCAGTCAGGTGGTTCTGAGAAAACTCCAGCACTGTCACAGGACATTTCCATGAGGTTCTCTCATTCTGTCAAGGTCAGGATTGTGAGATGTCATCATCGAGACTCGCAAAGAGATTTTGCATCCAGTTGAACTTTGTGTTGGGTACAGGGAAGTATTCGTATACAACACGGTAGCACAGTCGTTAGCACTGCTGCTTCACAGCTCCAGAGACCTGGGTTCAAATCCCGGCTTGAGTCACAGTCTGTGCGGAGTTTGCACATTCTCCTCACGTCTGCGTGGGTTTCCTCTAGGTGCTCTGGTTTTCTCCCACAGTCCAAAGATGTGTGAGTCAGGTTGATTGGCCATGCTGAAATTGCCTCTTAGTGTCCTGAGATATGTAGGTTAGAGGAATTAGTGTGTAGATATGCAGCTAGGGCCTGGGTGGGATTGTGGTCGGTGTAGACTCGATGGGCCAAATGGCCTCTTTCTGCACTGTAGAGTTTCTATGATTCTATGTAGCTGCGTTTTCAAACTTTGCAGGTGCTCTCTGAAGTCACATCTCAGGACACCCAGAGGAAACCCATGCAGAGCTGTCAAGCAGCAGTGCAGATTCGCAAACATGTTGCAATTTGACTGTTGTTTGGCGCACATCTCCATTTTCTGGACAATCGCTTCAATTCCTGAATGTGCGAAGCTATCACTGATTTCCCCTGAAATCTCAGATTGAGACCATTTAAGTTACTGAAAATATCTGGCATATATGCCCCATTTGCCAAGTCGCTGAAGCACTACGAGAGTTCAAAGTAAAAACGCTCGCGCTTCATCATGCAATACAAAAAGGCATGCAATTTCTTTTCTCCGGGAGATTCAGTTGTTCTCACTCTGCACAAGTAGTTGATAATGGTCACTGCCCATCTCATCACCTAGAGCTGCAAATGTTCACAAATTCAATGGACAGGCCTTGGTCAAGTTCAGTGTGTTAACCGCTTCCTCCAAAATGATCTTTCATTTGATTTATTATCCCCACATGTATTAGCATAGTTTCTTGCGCATCGTAGAGAAAAAGCATACCATTCATAGAGAAGGAGAGGAGCGAGTGCAAAATGTATGTTACAATCATAGCTAAGGTGTAGAGAAAGATCAACTTAGTGCGAGGTAGGTTCACTCAGAGGTCTGATGGCAGCAGGGAAGAAGCTTTTTTTGAGTCAGTTGGTACATGACCTCAGACTTCAGGAAGCGTGAAAGAGAACATGCTCCTGTCTACATCCATGGAATTGAAGTAGAAATGGTGAAGCTTTTAAACACCCAGGTCGCCAACAACCTCTCCTGGTCCCGCCATGCTGACACTATAGTTAAGAAACTCCGACCAATGTATCTGCTTTCTCAGAAGACCATAGAAGGCATTCTTTCTGATTATATCACAGCTTGGTATGGCCCCTGCTCTGACTAAGACCGCGAGAAATTACAAAAGATAGTGAATGTAGCCCAATCCATCACGGGGACTAGCCCCCCATCCTCTGTCTATATTTTCGGCTGAAAGCAGCCAGCACAATCAAGGACCCTACGCATCCCGGACATTCTCTCTTCCACCTTCTTCCATTGGGAAAAGATACAAAAGTCTGAGATCATGTACCAACCGACTCAAGAACAGCTTCTTCTCTGCTACTTTTGAACGGACCTACCTTGCATTAAGGTGATCTTTTTCTGCACCCTAGTTATGACTGTAACACTACATTCATCACTGTCTCCCTTTCCTTCTCTATGAATGCTTTTTTCTGTATAACGTTCAAGAAGCTATATTTTTTACTGCAAACTAATACATGTGCCAATAATAAACCAAATCAAATTAAATCAAAAGGTATACATAATGGTATATTTTTTCACAAACCATCTGCGGTATCCATACAGATCACTGTTGTCTGATGACAACACGCTGGGAAACATTACAATAAAGAACTCGCTTCATAGAAACGCTCTTAGACAATGTTTGACATTGAGCCACGTAAGTAGATGTTCAGGTAAATGATACAAAGTTTGATCAAAGCGAGTGAAGGAGAGACAGGAAATGAATTCCAGAGCTTTAGGAAGCTGCTGAGTATCTTTGGTCTGTGCACAATCAGAACTTTGATCTTCCCATTGCTTGCTATTTCAACACATGATCTTGCTCCCATGTCCACATGTCTGTCCTTGGCCTGCTGCACTGTTCCAGTGAAGCTCAATGTACACTGGAGAAACAGCATCTCATCTTCTGGCACTTTACAACCTCGAGTTCAATAACTTCAGATGATTAGCTCTACCTCACTTTGTTTTCATTCTACTTTATTTAATTTTTTTTACTGTTCTCTACTTTTTATTTTCTATTAACTTTCTTCAATCCATCCCCCCCCCCACACTCTTTCCCCCTATTTTATCCCCCTCCCATTATTTTTTCTTCCCCTTTGCCACCTCTTTTCTAAATTTTACCTTGGTCTCATCCATTTCTGCACCCACCCCTCCATCTCTCTATCTCTCTCTCTCTCTCCCCAATCACACCTCCCCTCCCCCATTTTCATCTGTCATTCCCCTCTGATTTCAGCTTCTCTGCCGTTTGGCCATTTGCACTTTCTATTCTCTTTACAGATTGCCATTAGCAACCTTTCCCTTCATTTCTGTGGCAAACGACTCATCTTTCATTCCCTCGCCCTGCTGCTTAAATATCTCCCACCCTCTATGCCTCGTGGCTTTGACAAAGTTTCAGCTGGACGCAAAATGTCAGCTCTTTTCTCTCCTTACAGATGCTGCCAGACCTGCTGAGATTTTCCAACATTTTCTCTGTTGGTTCCAGAGCTTAGGGACGAGACAGCTGAAGGTGTATTATTTTCTACCTGAGACAAATATACACCAAATACACAAAGAGGTTTGGTGATTCCATCAGATGAATTAAATACAGCAATACGTGGGAGGTTAGTTGATATGCCTGGTTTCTAAACTGTTTCTATATTCTGTCTGATGATTCTTGTCCGGTGATGCACAACAGTTTGAGATATGCTCCTCAGAGCATCAGCACAACAGAAGATGCGGCAATGAAGGCAGAATAATCAAAATCTCAGCGAGAGGTCCGATTTCTGCTTCGTGAGCTGTGTGGCTTATTATTTATGGAGCCCACATGAAAGTCATCCTTGATCTAACTATCATACTTTTGTGTTTTACTGTTCGTGCAGCGTAATTTTAGAAATTATGTTTCACGTCCGACCACCTCAATTCACCGATGATGGTCAAAGTACCACAGAAGCAACTTAATGTCGACTCCACATGCAATGCATGTACCAGTAATTCACTGAAGCTGGAATAGCTTTTAAAACTCAGGGTAGACCACAAGAGGAACGTTGCTTCCAGTATTGGTCACCACATCTTAGGGAGGGTGTGGAGGAGCAGAATGGTTCCAGCGATAAGGAATTCTTTACCACTGAAATGAGGAGGAATTTCTTCAGCCAGAGGGTAATGAATCTGTGGAACTCATTTCCATTGAGGAATGTGGTTATTGCGTGTCTTTAATGCAGAGATAGATAGGTTCTTGATCAATAAGGGGATCAAGGGTTACACAGAGAAGGCAGAAGAATGGGGTGAGAATCGTTGAATGGTGGAGCAGACTCAATGGGCTGAATGGCCTAATTCTGCTCTTATATCTTATAGTGGAAGTTTAGGTTGGAGAAGCTGGCATTGTTCTACTCAGATGAAGGAAGCTTGAGAGGAGATTTGATAAGAGGACTGCAAACATGCAAGTTTAGATAAGGTGGAGAAAGAAAAGCCAATGAGAAAAGGACCAGGCGAAAAGATATAAGGTTTTGGATGTGGGAGGGTATGAGGAAGAATGCAAGTGCTGACCGTCTGCAACTCGCTGCTTACATGGGTGATAGAAGGGGAAACAATAATGATTTTGAAAAGGCAATTGAAAGGTGCATGCAAGGGAAATAAACAGGCTATGAGAATAAACGTAGACACAGAAAAAAACAAGAGCAGGAGGAGGCCATTCAGCCCATCAAGTCTGCTTCACCATTCATTATGATTTGAGTAGTCAAATTGTCTCCCACATTATCATAATCGCTCTGCAGCTAAAAACAAATGAACAGGGGACATATAACACTAAAACCTGTCCAAATCACAAATAGGGAGGTTATGCCATGCAAAGTACGAGTAAATGCAATCGGGCCATTCCAAAACTGGAGTCAAATATCAAGGAAAATTAAACATAACACAGCCTGATGTCACTAAAGTTTCTTTGGCAATATGTAATATCTCCCAGCTTGAGGGAAGGACAGCTGGGAAGAGAAACTTCAGAACTAGTGGAATCATATTAGTTGAGTACGATATACTCTCTTCCACCTACTTCCATCGTGGAAAAGACACAAATGTCTGAGGTCACATTCCCTGCTGCCATCAGACTTTTGAATGGACCGACCTCGCATTAAGTTGATCTTTCCTTACAGTCTAACTACACGATATTCTGCACTGTCTCTTTACCTTCCAATATATACAGCATGCTTTGTCTATATAGCAATCAAAAAACAATACTTTTCACTGAATACTATTACATGTGACAATAGTAAGAAGTCTCACAACACCAGGTTAAAGGTTTATTTGGTAACACGAACTTTCAGAGTGGTGCTCCTTCATCAGGTGACCCAATGACAAAGTGACAAAGAGGCTCACCTGATGAAGGAGAGGTGTTCCAAAAGCTATGCTACCAAATAAACCTTTAACCTGGTACTGTGAGACTTGTTACTGTGCTTATCCCAGTCCAATGCCAGCTCATGTGACAATAATAAATCGAATCAAACAGTCCAAAAGACGTGCTGGTTAGATGTATTGATCGTACTAAATTAAAAGTTTTTTTTTAATTAGTCACGAGTAAGGCTTATATTAACACTGCAATGGAATTACTGTGAAATTACCCTCGATGCCATACTCCTGTTCATATCAATGCATCTAATCAGGTCAGAGGAGAAAACAGCAGCACCCGGAGGAAACTCACACAGACAATGTGCAAACTCCACACAGACAGTGACCCAAGCCAGGATTTGAACCTGGATCCTGGTGTTGTGAGGCAGCATTGTTAATCAAAGCAATGTCACCATCACTGTACCTGAACAGTGTGGCGGTGAGCGGACTTTCACAGTAACTCCATTGCAGTGTTAATGTAAGCCTACTTGTGACACTAATAAATGAAGTTAAACTTAAACGTTCAATTCAGTTGATGATGAGAGAAAAATAAAAGGGAACTTCTGCATCTGTCTGTACCACGGAGCCCACAGGCTAGAAACTAAATAATTCCAAGCATTAAAAGAGTAATTCTGGCGTGACTGGTCATGTGGATGACTGTTGCATGAAAAGAGAAGTGAGCCATCTCTAAATGCCAAATGTCACAGTGTCAGAGATATAAACATTGTCTTAATGAGTTATTCGAGTGAACTAATACATGCGCCAGAAGAAAATGATGCATGCTTCGGAAAATGATAATGACTACAGGCAAGCAACTCTAATTGAAGTGCACATTGGATCCCGAACAGAACAATTGAAGTTAAGGATGATTGGGTTAGAGATCACAGTTGGCAACAAATTTCAGCTCAGTGCAGTATGTAGATGAATCATGTAAGTCAAGCAAAATATCCAAATGTGGCTCAAAAATCAGACACCTTGGGGCAGGAATTGTTCCCTGTTCCTGGTAAAGTCTTATTCTTGGGAGTGGAGTGGGGGGGGAACAGAATATAGTTTGGGAGATGTGTAGGTTAGATGTGATTTCCCTGCACATTGGGAGATGTGATTTTTTTTCCCCAATGTGTAACATGTGGCGGATATTGATGAGAATGCCTTTCAGTTCACTGACAAGGTATAACTGGGATGAGTTTGGTATTAAAGGCTCCAGTGAGTAATAGTCAATCAACGGAAATTAAAAGTTACACCGGGGTCAGTCTCCTCTTTCCTGGATCGGATTATCAACTGGACAGGATTCCTGAGCTCCACATTTCACCCCTGTTCATTAATTGTTTCTGCTGTTGCCATCTATGGTTTTTGAAATTAATTTTAATTAATTAATTGCTGCTTGATTTTTCTGTCATGTTGGATTGACAATGAACAAACTTCCAGTATTTACACATTTAAACGTTAAAATCGCCTTAGTCCCAGATGACCATCGGTTGCTCTTCCCTTTGGGGTGGGAGATCTGACTGCTGGTAGTTTAGGCACCAGAGGGTGGTTTACCCCCTCAGGTGAGGGGGTAAAGTTGAGAAGGCAGGGCTTTAATGAAAAATCTCAGCCAGTACGGGAATTGAACTCAATGCCCATTGTTGGCGTGGCTCTCTGCATCACTCACCAGCCGGCTGAGCTAACTGACTAGGGTAGCACAGTGGCATAGTGGTTACCACTGCTGCCTCACAATGCCAGGGACCCATGTTCAATTCCCGGGTCCGTGCGGGGTTTCCTCCGAGTGCTCAGCTTTCCTCCTACGGTCCAAAGATGCGCAGGTTGGGTGGATTGGCCATCATAAATTGCCTCTTAGTGAATCTAGATGTGTAGGTTAGGAGAATTAGGGGGTTGAATATGTGGTTACAGGGAGAGGAACTGGTAAAATATTCAGTCGAATATTTAAAATATTCAACAGAGAGTTGATGGAGACTTGATGGATCAAGTGGCCTCCTTCTGCACTGTGGGGATCATGTGATCTCTTTTGTTCTATCTTTATTAAAGAAATATGAAGAACACTTGGAACAGCCATTTCATTCAATGTTCTGGCAAACTCTGAAGTCCGACATTTGAATTACTTTACCTTCTCAACAATAATCCTCCTGAGCTAAACATTAGTTCTGAAATATAAATATGAACAATGAACCAAATGTGAAGGTTAGGTGGATTAGCTATACTAAATTCCCTCTTAATGTCAGGGGATTAGCAGGATAAGTACATCTGGATATAAATTGTCCCATTGGTAAGATGCAGCATGGCTCCATGAAAGGCAGATCATGTTTGACTAAAAATTTGGTGGAATCCTTTGAGAGCATTATATGCACAGTGGACAATGGGGAACCTGTGGATGTGGTGTATCTGGATTTCCAGAAGGCATTTGACAAGATGCCACACTAAAAACTGCTACATAAGATAAAGGTGCATAGTGTTGGGGGTAATATATTAGCATGGATAGAGGATTGCTAAACTAACAGAAAGCAAAGGGTGAGAGTAAATGAATGTTTTTCTAGTTGGTGGTCAGTGACTAGTGGTGTGCCTCAGGGATCAGTGTTGGGACTGCAATTGTTTATGATTTACATTGATGATCTAGAGCTGGGGACCAAATGTAGTGTGTCAAAACTCATAAATAACACTAGGATGGGTGGAAGAGAAAAGTGTGTAGAGAATGCTGAAAATCTGCAAAGGAATATGGATAGTTTAAATGAGTAAGTGAGGGTCTGACAGATGAAGTACAATGTTGGTAAATGTGAGGTCATCCATTCTGGTTGGAATAACAGTAAAATGGACTATTATTTAAATGGTAAAAAAAATGTAGCATGCTGCTGTGCAGAGGGACATGGGTGTCCTTGTTAAGGAATCTGAAGGAGTTTGTTTGTAACAGCAGGTAACTAAGAAGGCAAATTTTGTCCTTCATTGCTGGAAGGATGGAGTTTAAAAACAGCGAGGTTATGTTGCAGCTGTCCAAGGTGCTGATGAGGCCATACCTGGCGTACTTACTGTATGCAGTTTTGGTCTCCTTCCTTGAGAAAGGATGTATTGGCAGTGGAGGAGGTGCAGAGGAGATTCACTAGGTTGATTCCAGAGTTGAGAGGGATTGGCTTATGAGGAGATACTGAGTAGACTGGGGCTATACTCATTGAAATTCAGAAGCATGAAGGGAGATCTTATAGTAACATATAAGGTTATGGGAGAGAATAGATAAGATAGAAGCAGAGAAATTGTTTCCACTGGCAGGTGAAACTAGAATGGGGATATAGCCTCAAGATAAAGGGAAGAAAATTTAGGACTGAGTTGAGGAGGAACTTCTTCACACAAAGGTTTGTGACTGAGTTAGGTTCCATCAAAATAGTTCTCAACCAGGAAGAAACAACCTATAATGTTGTACCACACATGTGCAGCACTGTGATTACTGGCTGTAATAACTTGCAAATAATTTGAAATTCAATACCAATTATTTTGTCCTCCCAAGTTATACAATTCTATTTTTGGAGATCAGATCTATCATTCTGTACAGAAAACATGTGAATATAGCCCAGTCCATTAAGCAAGGCAGTCTCCTATCCATTGACTCTGACTGTATTTCTCCTTGCCTTGGAAAATGCAGTCAGCATAATTAAGGACCCCACGCAAGCCGGATATTCTCTCTTCCACCTTCTTTCATTGGGAGCAAGATAAAAAGTCTGAGATCACATACCAACTGGGTCAAGAACAACTTCTTCCCTGCTGCCTTTTCAATGGATGTGGCTTATATTAAGTTGATCTTTCTCTACACTCTAGCTATGACGGTAGTCCTACATTCTATACCCTCTCCTTTCCTTTTCCCCTATGTATTCTATGAATGGTATGTTTTGTGTGTATAGCGCGCAACAAACAATACTTCGCACTGTATCCCAATACATGTGACAATAATAAATCAAGAACAACAACAACAATCAATATTTTAAAATTCAATTATGGGACATGGGTGTTGCTGGCTGGCAGCATTTATTGCCCATCCCTTGTTGCCCCTTGAGAAGGTGGTGGTGAGCTGCCTTCTTGAACCACTGCAGTCCATGCGCTGTGGGTTGACCCACAATGCCATTAGGGAGGGAATTCCAGGATTTTGACACAGCGACTGCGAAGGAGCGGTGATATAATTCCAAGTCAGGATAGAGAGTGGCTTGGAGAGGGACTTGCAGGTGGTGGTATTTCTATGTATCTATGTGCGAGTTGATATTGGACAGAGGCCTAATGTACAGTATAACCTGAATGGTCCTTGAATGCGTTTGAGCTCCGAGATCCACTACTAACCTGTAGCTCCCTTAGATCTGTGCAGAATTAATCAAGACTAGCAGCTCTGTTTTCCAGACAGAATGACAGTCCTGACCTCCTTTGACAGAACTATATAACTTGTGGGGGTAAAATAATTGATATTGAATTTCAACAGGAGGAGTAGGGACATTATAACAATTCTAGTAATTTTCACTGGCATTGTGCTGGTTTATTAACTGGTTAATGTGTTGGGGCAGGGTATAAATAGCTTTAATCTGTACCTAAACCACATGATAGCAGAGCTAACAATGCTAACACCCTGCTAAAATCAAGAGTGTTTGTCACTTTGCATTTGTAAAAACAATTTTCTTTGCAGTGGAAGCTGAAATGAATTCCATTCCCTGGCACTAATATTCTCCACCTCCAAGAACACCAAACAAATATTTTATGAAATATTAACCAATAATCCAAATCTCAAGGTGCTGCCGACCAAATTCAAGAATTGGAGATGCCGGCACTGGACTGGGGTAAACACAGTCAGAAGTTTCACAACACCAGGTTAAAGTTTAACAGGTTTATTTGGTAGTAAATGCCAACTAGCTTTCAGAGCACTGTTCCTTCGTCAAGTGAATGGGGAATGATCACAAACAGGGACACACTCAGTTTACAGAATACTGATTAGAATACGAATTTTTGCAGCTAATCAAGTCTTAAAGGTGCAGACAATGTGAGTGGAGATAGCATTAAACATTGGTTAAAGAGATGTGATTTGTCTCCAGACAGGACAGTAAGTGAGATATTGTAAGACCAGGCAAGTCATGGGAGTTACAGATAGTGTGACATGAACCCAAGATCCCGAATTCAAAACAGAGATAAGGTGAAATTCCTTCTCTTAAAGGGTCCTAAGTCTGTGGAATTCACTATCCCAGAATGCGATGGATGCCGGGAGTTTGAGTAAATTTAAGGTAGAGGTGGACAGGTTTTTCGTTAGGAAGGCTTTGAAGGACTATTATCAATGGACAGGAAAATGAAAGAATGATCCCTGGAATGAAGAATTTGTCATATGAGGAATGGTTGAGGACTCTGTGCCTGTACTTATTGGAGTTTGGAAGGATGAAGGGGGATCTTACTGAAATTTATAAGATACTGCGAGCTCTGGATAGGGTGGATGTAGAGAGGACGTTTCCATCAGTAGGAAAATCTAGAACAAGAGGACACAAGCTCAGGCTAAGGGACAATTCCTTAAAACAGAGACGAGGAGGAATTTCTTTAACCAGAGAATCATGAATCTGTGGAACTCTTTGCTGCAGAAGGCTGTGAAAGTCAGGTCATTGAGTGCCTTTAGGCCAGAGATAGATAGGTTCTTGATTAATAAGGGGATAAGGGGTTATAGGGAAAAGGCAGGAGAATGGGGATGAGAAAAAAAATCAGCCATGATTGAATGACAGAGCCGACTCGATGGGCCTAATACTGCTCCTATGTCTTGTGGAGGTCTTGCAGAAGCCCAGATGAGATCAGCCATGACCATATTAAATAGCAGAGCAGGCTCAAGGGGCTGAATGGCCTACCCCTGCTCTATTTTTTACTATTCTTGTGATTTCTAACTTGACCAAAGATTACAGAAAATTACAGCAGGGGTCCCCTGCCCTCCAAGCCTGCACCGACCATGATGCCCAACTGAATGAAAACTTCCTACCTTCCCGAGACCAGATTCCCATCCTATTCATGTCTTTGTCAAGACGCCCCTTGAAAGTCACTATCATATCTACTTCGACCACCTTCCCCGGCAGTGAATTCCAGGAATCCACCACCGTCTGTGTAAAAAACTCACCTCATACATCTTTAATCTTGCCCTTCACACCTTAAACCTGTGCCCCCTGCTAATTGACTCTTCCGTGCTTGGAAAAAGCTTCTGACTATCCACTCTTTCCACGCCTCTCATAATCTTGTAGACTTCTATCAGGGTCACCCCTCAACCTCCGTCGTTCCAGTGAGAACAAATCAAATTCGTCCAACCTCTCCTCATAACTAAAGCCCTCTGTACCAGGCCAGGTCCTGGTAAATCTTTTTTGTAACCTCTCCAAAGCCTCCACATCTTTCTGGTAGTATGGTAACCAGAATTGAACACTATAGTCCAAGAGTGAACTAACTAAGGTTCTATAAAGCTATAACATGACTTGCCAATTCTTAAACTCAATTCTCTACCTGTGTTTCCACTTTCAGTGACTTGTGTATCTGTACACCCAGATCCCTCTGCTTACCTCTTAAGAGATCTGGCATATTTCCCATCTGTATTAGACCTTCTAAAATACATTTGTCAGGATTAAACTCCATCTGCCTTCTCTCTGCCCAAGCCTCCAGCTGTTCTATATGCTGTAGTATCCTCCGATGGTCTTCATCGCCATTTGCAATTCCACCAACCTTTGTGTCTTCCACAAACTTAATAATCAAATCAGTTACATTTTCTGCCAAATCATTTATATTTATTACAAACAGCAAAGAACGCAGCACTGATCCCTAAGGAACATCAGTAGTCATAACCCTCCAATTAAAAACATATCTTTTCACTGCTACTTTCTGCCTTCTATGACCAAGCCAGTTCTGTATCCA
Source organism: Sphyrna mokarran (assembly GCA_024679065.1). Taxonomy (NCBI): domain Eukaryota; kingdom Metazoa; phylum Chordata; class Chondrichthyes; order Carcharhiniformes; family Carcharhinidae; genus Sphyrna; species Sphyrna mokarran. The sequence continues at coordinate 45,376,174 of JAGIQG010000018.1, forward strand.
TCTTGCCAGCTCACTTCTGATCCCATGCGAATTCACCCTCTTCTGCCATGAGGGATCTTGTCAAAGGCCTTACTGAAGTCCATGTAGACAACATGCACTGTCCTCTCTTTATCAATCATCTTCGTCACTTTCTCAAAAAACTCAATTAAGTTAGTGAGACATGACCTCCCCTTCTCAAAGCCATGTTGCCCGTTGCTAATACATCTACTTATTTCCACGTGGGAGTAAATCCCATCTTGTCTCCAGTAATATCCCTACCCCTGACGAAAAGCTCTCTGGCCTGTAATTACCTGGATTATCATTGCTACCCTTCTTAAACAAGAGAACAACGTTGGCTATTCTCCAATCTTCTGGGACCTCCTCAATAGCCAATTCATTTCAAGGTCCCAGCAATTTCTTCCTTTGTATCTCTCAGTATTCTGGGTCTATCACATCAGGGCCTGGGGATTTATCAACTTAATGTTTCACAAGAACTCCAGTACCTCTTCCTTTTTGATCCCAACACGATCAAAACAATCTACACGTCCTTTCCCAGACTCATTAGCAACCAAGTCCTTCTCTTTGGTAAATACTGATGCAAAGTACTCATTTAAAAGTTGCATTGTACTGACATTGAAATAACTCCTCCAAGGACAGCGTCCCTTCACCTAATTTTGATTTAATTACATAGTAAGCAACACTCAGACATGTACTTCCTCATATAGAGTATAACCCAGAGTGTCCGTAACCTTGACACTCCAAGTTATGCACACATGCAGAGCTCCCTTATTGGGCAAGTTTTGATCAGGGAGCTAGTACCCAATGATTCACATCATGGGTCATGTTAATACCATTACAGATATGGTGGCTGTCTATAGTCATGTCTCTTGGGACTCATTCACAACACTGGCTGAGATTCCTATTCTAAATGTGGCACAAACCTGTTCACCATTAATGGAGTAAAGAAGAACTGTGGTGGGCAATTCAGAATGGGTAATAAGTCTGGCTCTGCCAGTGATACCCAGATCCATTGTATGGTTTACAAAAATGCCAGTTTCACCACCTGGGGTCAACATCTAATGGAATAGGTCCCCTGCCTCTTACAGAACCAGTGCAATAAAGTTTCCTCCAGGTGCTCCAGTTTCTTCCCACAGTGCTGGTTGGGTCCATTGACTGTGCTGAATTGCCCCTTAGTGTCAGGGGAATTTGCAAGGTAAATAATGGGGTTACAGGGGATAGGGCATGGTTGGGGTTGTTGTCAGTGCAGGCTGAATGGCTTCCTTCTGCAGATTCTACGATTGAATCTATGATTCTCCCAGTGCACTGCCCAAGGCAGTGAAGCTGTAAATAACGATGGATTCACTAGTGAATAATCAACTCCTGTTCATGCTTCTTTTAGCAATTGCAGATGGTGATCTTTGAAGGCAGGGATTGAAATTTTATCCTTCAAACGTCCCTTTTGTTCTGCGATTGATAATTAAGATTTTCAAACTTGCTGATTTCAGCATGAAAGTAATTTGCATAGGATTGCATTAGAATAATGCTGTTAACAAGCTTCTTACTTGCTCATAATGATTCCATCAGCTGAAATCGGAAAAGGGTTTCCGTTGGGGGAATTCAACGTCTTGTGATTCATGTCATGGACCGATGGATTCAATGAGGTCCAATATGAGGCTGGTTCACTCCCAGAACTAATTATCACTGATTCTGACAGAGATCGAGGAACTTCCATTCTCCCACTCACCTGCTCGAATTTCAGTGCTGAAGGCTGCGCGTCAAAGGTTTCCTTCCCTTCCAACAGATTTACAGTGGATAATGCAAAGAGTATCATTTCGAGATGGAATAGCCATATGAAAAATGAGATTTCTACCCCACCACCACCACCCACCCACACTCCCACCCTGTCGCCATGAATCACTCAATTTCTGATTCCGGAGCAACTTTAACACGTTACATTTTCACAGAGCACTTCACGGTTGCTGGGATTCTCAGGCCTCGCCCACAGCTAGAATCCCACCGCAGTGAAAGGCTGAGCGCCAAATATTCCATCCCAGGAATCAAACCGGGGTAGAATGATGGAGAAGACGCCATGGGCCAAATGGCCTAATTATGCTCCTACATTTAATGAACTTGTGACACTATAAGAGGCAGGAAATGTTGAGACCTTTTCCCCGGAGAATGAGAGGTGACTTTATAAAGGTTTATAAAATTATGAGGGGAAAAGATAAGGTGAATAGCCAAGATCTATTCTCCAGGGTAGGAGGAGTCTAAAACTAGAAGGCATAGGTTTAAAGTAAGAGGGGAAAGTTTAAAAGGGGCCTGAGGGATAACCTTTTCGTACAGAGGGTGATGTGTGTATGGAATGAGCAACCCAGAGGAGGTGGTAGAGACGAATATGATTACAACACTTGAAAGACATTTGGACAGGTACATAGATGGGAAAAGTTTTGAAGGGATATGGGCCAAGCACAAGCAAATGGGTTTAGTACAGGTTAAGAAACCTGGTCAGAAGGGATGAGTTGGACTGAAAGAATCATAGAATCCTACAGTGTAGAAGGAGACCATTTGGCCCATGGAGTCTGCACACCCACAATCCTACCCAGACTCTATTCCCATAATCCCATGTATTTACCCAGCTAACTCTCTTGACACTAATTTAGAAAGACCAATGCACCTAACCTGCATATATGTGGAGTGTGGGAAGAAACAGGAGCACCTAAAGGAAACCTACGCAGATATGGGGAGAATGTACAGATTCCACACAGACAGAAAGGCCTGTTTCTGTGCTGTGTATCTCTATGATTCCAGAACAGTTGTAACCAATATTAGAACTGGCACTGTATGCATCAAATGTCGTGCTGCACTATCCTTACTTATTCTTTCTTCCACCTTTTCAAATAGTCAATCAAACTGTTGGTTAGATTTATGGCATTTTCCTAGCTAGGTTTCACTTTTAGCTATCTAATTGGAAATGCAGCATCTCCAGAAATGGCTTCTTTTCCCATACCAGCCTTGTTACCTCCAGAGTTTCTTGATATCTATCCCTGGCTCTCTCTTCTTCCACATCTACACAATATCAATAAGTGCCCCAGAATATAGGGTCAACTGTCACATTTAGACAAAAGACACACAGCTCCAACTATCATCACCTCCTTCAATTCCTACAAATCTTCTCTTGCTGCCAGAGAAGTTCCTATAAAACCAAGATCTTGGCTACAAATCTCCGGTGAACATTGAGAAAAACAAAACCATTGCCTGGAGCCCCCATCACAAATTTCACCTCCCTGCCACCAAATCCATTCCTTCTTCCCGGCACCCATCTCAGATGAAGCCAGATTGCTCCCACAACCATGTCTCGGAGTTAGCGTTTGAGGTCCACCTCACCAACTTGAGCAACAAAGGATTAGAATGATGCTCCAATTCAGCACTGAAGCATAGAAGCTTCAGTGAAAGTCGCCTTGTGTTTTGTAGCAGCAGAGAAGGCACATCACTGGTTAACAAGGGAATCGACTGGTCCCGCCATTGTCAACGGACTTTCGACTGCAAAAATGCTGGAAAATGTCAGTAGGTTTTACAGCATCTGTGGAGAGAGAGAATAGAGCTAATGCTTCGAGTTTCAATAATCCTTCATCAGGTCTCGGACCTCATCCAGGCCTGAAACGTTGTCGCTATTCTCTCCCCACAAATGCTGCCAGACGTGCTGAGATTTTCCAGCATTTTTAATTTTTGTTTCAGATTCCAAGTTCCTCCAACAGTCTAACAGATGTGGGTTAGATTGAGTGCCCATACTAAAATTGCCCCTTAGTGTCCAAAGATGTTTAGGTTAGAGGGATTAGCTGGTAAAATGTGTAGGGATATGGGGGTAGGGCCTGACTGGGGTTGCAGTCAGTGCAGACTCAATGGGTCAAAGGGCCTCTTTCTGCACTGTAGGGTTCTATGACTCTATGATTCAATATCCGCAGTATTTTACTTCTATCCTTTGATTCCAGCCATCGCCGCTGGAAAGCCTGTTCTGGGGCCGCAGCAAGATATTCTGGTCTGAGTGCCTGCCCTTTATTTATATTTCTTCATGGGATTTGAATATTGCAAGGCCAACATTTAATTCCCAAGGCTAATTATCCCTGAGAAGGTGCTTCTGAACCACTTTCTTGAATCACTGCTTAGTGTTGGTCACACCGAGGTTACTGTGGATTACGATGCTGTCAGGGAGTGAGTTGCAGAATTCTGACCCAGCGATGATAAAGGAACAGTGATATCGTTCCAAGATGGGATGGTGTGTAACTTTGAGAAGAATTTGCAACTCTAGTGTTACCCTTGTCCTTCACAGTGATAATGGTTACATCTTTTGCTGGGTGCTCTGGTTTCCTCGCACGGTCTGAAGGGACATTGCTGAGCTGCTGCAGTGCATCTTTTGGATGTGGTGCCACGGTGTGCCAGTGGTGGAGAGATTAAATGATTAGGGTTGCGAATGAGGTGCCAATCAGCTACTTTGCTTTGGATGGTATCGCGCTTCTTGAGTGTTGTTGGAATTGCATTCATCCAGGAATGTGGAGAGTGGAATGCTAAAATCATACAATCCCTACAGTGCAGTAGGGGCCATTTGGCCCATCAAGTCTACCCCGATCACAACCCTACTCAGATCTTTTCCCGTAACCCCATATATTCATTTACTCAGCTTATCCCCCTGATACTAAGGGTCAATTTAGCAATGGCCAATCACCGAACCCACACATTTTTGGCAGTATTCCTTCAAAATAATGACTTTTTCCTTATTGATGGTGTTTAAAGTTTATTCATCGGTGTCACAAGTAAGCTTACATTAACACTGCAATGAAGTTACTGTGAAAATTCCCTAGTTGCAACACTCCGGCTGCTGTTTGAGGAAGAATTTAGCATGGCCAGCATATTTTTCAGACTGTGGGAGGAAACTGGAGACCCAGCAGAAACCCTTGAGGACACAGTTAAAGCATGCAAACTCCACACAATCACTCAAGGAATGACAAAAGATAGTGAATGTAGCCCAGTCCATCACACAAATCAGCTTCCCATCCCTTGACTCTGTATACATTTCCTGCTGCCTTGGCAAAGCAGCTAACATAATCAAGGACCCCACATATCCTGGACATTTTCTCTTTTACCTTCTTCCTTCGGGAAAAAAATACAGAAGTCTGAGATCACATACCAACCAACTCAAGAACAGCTTCTTTCCCGCTGCTGCCAGTCTTTTGAATGGACCTACTTTGCATTAAGTTGATCTTTCTCTACACCCGAGCTATTACTGTAACATTACATTCTGCCCTCTCTTGTTTCCTTCTCATTGAATAGTATGCTTTGTATAGCATGCAATAAACAATACTTTTCACTGTGACAATACACATGACAATAATAAACACATGACAATAATACACATGACAATAATAAATCAAATCAAATCAAATCAAGAAGCCAGGAATCAAACCCTAATTCCTGGTGCTGTGAGGTCATGAAGTGGAGATGCTGGCATTGGACTGGGGTAAGCACAGTAAAACGTCTCACAACATTAAAATCCAACAGGCTTATTTGGTAGCACAAACCACAAAAGAAGTTTTCAGAGTGCTTCTCCTTCATCAGGTGAGTGGGAGTTCTGTTCACAAACAGGGCATATAAAGACACAAACACAATTTACAAGATAATGGTTGGAATGCGAGCCTTTACAGGTAATCAAGTCTTAAAAGTACAGACAATGGGAGTGGAGAAAGGGTTAAGCACAGGTTAAAGCTTGTGAGGCAGCAGTGCTAACCACTGTACCACTATACTGCCCGAACAGGTTTTGGGGAGTCAGGATGTGAGTTATTCTCTGCAGAATTCCCAGTCCCTCAGGTGGATGTAACAGACGCCATGAAGATGAGCATGGGAGTTCTGCCCAATGTTCTGACCAATAATTATCCCTCAACCTAAAGAGGCCATTATTTCTTGGCTGTTTTAAAACATGCTCTGACCAAACTGGTTACTTTATCATTGCAACAGTGAGTCACTTCACTTCAATAAATCACAAGATCGGCTATAAAGCACACTGGGGAAATCCTGAGGAGATGAGAAGTGCTATGTAAACGCAAATATATTTATTTTACACTAAAATTTTTATATGGACTGCTTTACAATAGACTATAAAACACTTTGGCGTAAAAGCTCTCACCTTTTTTGACACTCTTCTGTAAAATTCAATTTATGTTGGAATACAAAATCCAGTTACTACATGAGTGGCCAATTACTAAAATAACATCGCTGTACGAATGTTATCAAGAGCAACTTTATTGGCAACGTGGAAACTTTTGTCACAAGCTGTGATTGGGTGGGCGATGCTTTATTATGAGCCAAAATAATTCCACACAAAATAGACAAAGAAACCCATGAAGGATGTTAGAACAGAAAGCATAATGCAGGCAGTGAGTGCGATATTAGTATATTTACAATTCTGGTGAGTAGACAGACTCACCAGGAAACAGCATAATGCTTATTTTATCCTATAGTGAGGAATAACTCAGTGCAGATGATTGATCTCTGAAGGTCTTTCCCATGACAGCAGAGAATTCTGCTTCTGCCAGGAGTCAAAACACAGATACACAAACTAATTTTCTATTTATGAATTATGCATGTGACATTCGTTGAAACTGACTGGGACGGAGGTTCAACTCAGCTTATGCTCTATTTATATTCATGCTCTGCAAATTTGAAAGGACTAAACGGAGTTGTCGAAACTAAAATGGCATCTTATTGCATTAACAAAAGGCACGGCACTGCTCTCGTGCACAATTACATCAAGTGACGGAACTTACAACGTAGATACAGGTCCCTCGATTCAATTGATCAATGTTTCTACTACTCACCTATCTCTTCCCACCCCACTTGTCATATTTTCTTTCACTGAATACAGAAGTTGGGACGCCTTGTTGAAGTTGGTAAGGCCATACTTGGAATACTGTATACAGTTCTGGTCATCTATTACAGAAAGGATATTATTAAAGTAGAAAGTGCAGAAAAGATTTACTAGGATGCTATTGGGACTTGATGGTTTGAGTCATAAGAAAAGGCTGATTAGACTGGGACTTTTTTCTCTGGAGCGTAGAAGGCTGAGGGGTGATCTTATAGAGATCTATAAAATAAGAGGAGCATAAATCAACTAGATAGTCAACATCTTTTCCCAAAGGTAGCGGAGTCTAAAACTAGAGAACACAGGTTTAAAATGAGAAGGGAGAGATACAAAAGATCCAGAGAGGCAATTTTTCACACAGAGTGTGTGAGTGTCTGGAACAAGCTGCCAGAGGCAGCATAGAGGCGAGTACAATTTTGTCTTTTAAAAAGCATTTAGACACTTACATGGATAAGATGAGTATAGAGGGATGTGGGCCAAATGTGGACAATTGGGACTCACTTAATGTTTAAAGCTAGACACTAGTGGGGCAGCACGGACAAGTTGGGCCGAAGGGCTTTTTCAATGCTGCAAATATCAATGACTCTATGACACTCCATCTCACCCATTAAACATAGCTTTCTATTCTTTGTGTAAAGTTTAACTTCACTTAAATGTATCTTTCCAAATGCTGTGCTATAATCTCGCCTGCCTCAAGTAACTCTGCAGACAATCCGATTGCTTGTGGTTTAATTTTTACAGATGCACCAGATTCTTTCTGGTTGTATCACAGCTTGGTCTGACTCCTGCTTGGCCCCAGACCGCAAGAAACTACAAAGGGTTGTCAATGTAGCTCAGTTCATGACGTGCAAACCAGCCTCTTATCCATCGACTCCGTCCATACTTCCCGCTGCCTCGGAAAAGCAGCCAGGATAATTAAAGATCCTGGATATATTCTCTTCCACCTTTGTCTGTCAAGAAGAAGATATAAAATTCTGGAAACACATGCCAACCAAATGAAGAACAACTTGTTCCCTGAAAATGCCATCAGATTTTAGAATAATCCTATCATACATTAAACTGATCTTTTTCTTCATCCTATTTGTAGCTCCAACATTCTATTCTGCATCCTTTTCTTTCCTTTTCCCCTTTGTTTTCTATGAACAGTATGCTTTGACTATATAATGCACAAGAAACAATGCTTTTCACTGTATACTAATACATGTGACAATAATAAATCAAATCAAAATAATACCTGCTCCAAAATTCTGTTGGATAAGGAGAAGGTGGTAGGATAAATTTTCAAAATGGATATCCTTGACTCACTCTGCTGGCTAAAAAAGGAGTGTCTCAGTTTCCTGGAGTACCCCAGCATTTTGAACAACTGTGCCTTAGTGTCATATTGACTGTGCAAGGTGAACAAGGCTTATTTCCATCAAGGACATTTTGATTTGTTTGATTTGTGTTGATTTGGTTTATTATTGTCACATGTATTTACAGTGAAATGTATTATTTCTTGCATGCTATACAGAAAAAGCATACCATTCACAAAGAAGGAAAAAAGAGAGAGAGTGCAGGATGTAGTTTTACAGTCATAGCTAGGGTGTGGAGCAAAATCAATTTAATGTGAGCTAAGTCCATTCAAAATTCTGACAGCAGCAGGGAAGAAGCTAGTTGGTACCAACTAGTTGGTAGTTGGTACCAATTACCAAGTCGGTTGGTACTCAGACTTTAGTATCTTTTTCCTGACGGAAGATGGTGGAAGAGAGAATGTCCAGGCTGCGTGGGTTCCTTAATTATGCTGGCTGCTTTGCCAACACAGCAGGAAGTGTAGACAGAGTCAATGGATGGGAGGCTGGTTTGAAAGATGGATTGTGGTCCATTCACAATTTTTTATAGTTCCTTCTAATCTAGAGATTCTAACTGCCTTGTTGTCTGGTATCTCGACCTGAACTTATTGCTGAAATGTCAATGAGAATAATTTAATTTTTTTCCCCTAAAGTTCACAGACATCAGTCCAGAATTTAACTGCGTATTATTTTAACAACAGCATGAATCTTTCATGATCACTTCGAGCATTCCGATGGGAAATTCTGAGCCCGTAATGTTGAATCATCCTCAGTGATTCTCGTTTGTGTATTGACCCAAAATACCTGAAGCCGTTGACTACATGAGAAAGTTTCACCATGTGGTAAAATACTGAAGTCAGTTATATAGATAATTTGTTTTGTTTTCTTTATATTTCCTTCCATTTTGCTACGAGCACTGTTTCTCATTTTCCCATTCACACATTCCATTCTTAAAATTTTGCGGCCTCTGATTTTCATATGGGGAGGCAGTGGTGCAGTGATATTGTCGCTCCACTAGTTATTCAGAGACCCAGGGTAATGTTCTGGGGACTTGGGTTCAAAGGCAGATGGTGAAGTGTGAATCTAATAAAAATCTGAAATTAAATTTTAAGTTATTGATGACAATTGCCTAAAGTAATGCTTATTTATTCTTCACAAGTAAGCTTACATTAACATTGTAATGAAGTTGCTATGAATTGTCGATTGTCTTAAAAACCCATCTGGTTCATGAATGTCTTTTAGGGAAGGAAATCTTCCATTTGTACCCAGTCTGCCCTACATGTGACCTTAGACCCCAGTAATGTAACAAAACATCTGTACCTGCCACTGGGAAAAATAGATATAGAGAAGCATTTTCCAGCTACATTTGACCTGAGTCTGGAAAATTCCATCTGAACATAGAACATAGAACATTACAGCGCAGAACAGGCCCTTCAGCCTTCGATGTTGCGCCGACCAATTAAGAAAAAGCAATGACCCTCTAACCTAAACCATTCCTTTTTCGTCCATAAACTTATCTACTAACCTCTTAAACGCCACCAAACTTGGCGCATCTACAACTGCAGCAGGCAGGGCATTCCATACCCTTACCACCCTCTGGGTAAAGAACCTACCTCTGACATCCGTCCTATAACTACTACCCCTTAATTTAAAGCTATGTCCCGTCATGCTAGCTTTCTCCATCCTAGGAAAAAGGCTATCACTGTCCACCCTATCTAAACCTCTAATCATCTTATATGTTTCAATAAGGTCTCCTCTTAGCCGTCTTCTTTCTAACGAAAACAACCTCAAATCTCTCAGCCTCTTTTCATAAGACCTGCCCTCCATACCAGGCAACATCCTGGTAAACCTCCTCTGTACCCTCTCCAAAGCCTCCACATCTTTCTTATAATGCGGGGACCAGAACTGCACACAATACTCCAAATGCGGCCGCACTAGAGTTTTGTACAGTTGCAACATGACATTGCGGCTCCGAAATTCAATCCCCCTACTAATAAAAGCTAAGACTCCATATGCCTTCTTAACAACCTTATCGACTTGATTGCCAACTTTCAGGGATCTATGCACATATAAACCAAGATCCCTCTGTTCTTCAACACTATTAAGAGTCCTACCATTAGCCCTATACTCTACACATTTGTTATTCCTGCCAAAGTGAATTACCTCACACTTTTCCACATTAAACTCCATTTGCCACCTCTCAGCCCAGCTTTGCAACTTGTCCAAGTCTCTCTGCAAACTATAACACCCCTCTTCACTATCTACCACTCCTCCGACTTTGGTGTCATCCGCAAATTTACTAATCCATCCTTCAATACCTCATCCAGATCATTTATAAAAATTACAAACAGCAGGGGCCCCAAAACAGATCCCTGAGGTACACCACTTGAAACCGAACTCCATGATGAATAATTTCCATCAACCACCACCCTCTGTCTTCTATCAGCTAGCCAATTCCTAATCCAATTAGCTAAAGCACCCTCAATCCCATACATCTGCATTTTCTGCAGAAGCCTTCCATGGGCCACCTTATCGAACGCCTTACTAAAGTCCATATATACCACATCAACTGCCTTACCCCCATCCACCTCTTTGGTCACTTTTTCAAAAAACTCAATAAGGTTAGTAAGGCACGACCTACCTTCACAAAACCATGCTGACTATCCCCAATCAATTCATTTCTCTCTAAATAACTATAAATCCTATCCCTAATAATTCTTTCCAATACTTTGCCACAACAGAAGTAAGACTCACTGGTCTATAATTCCCCGGAAAGTCTCTATTCCCCTTCTTGAACAATGGGACCACATTCGCTATCCTCCAGTCTTCCGGCACTATACCTGTAATCAACGACGACCTGAAGATCAGAGCCAGAGGCTCTGCAATCGCCTCTCTCGCCTCCCAGAGAATCCTAGGGTAAATCCTGTCCAGCCCAGGGGACTTATCTAACTTCAAACCCTCAAGAATATCTAGCACATCCTCCTTATCTACTTCAATACTTTCCAGTTTACAACCCTGTATCCCAGTGTTCTCCACAACTACATTTACATCTCTCTGCATGAATATCGAAGAGAAATATTTGTTCAGTGCCTCAGAAATGTCTGACAGTAAAATTTTTCCCATAGGATCCCTACTGAGCAGAGGAAGATCATTCGGTCCATCGAGTCTGCACTGATTCTCTGACAGAGTAACTTATCCAGGCCCTCTCCCCTGCTCTATCAGCATGACTCTACCCCTTTACCATGGTTAATCCACAGTCCAAAGATGTGTGGGTGAGATGGACTGGCCACTATAAATTGCTCCTTATTGTCAGGAGAACTAACTAGGATAAGTGCAAGGAATTGTGGAAATAGGGCTTGTGTAGGATTGTGGTCGGTGCAGATTCAGTGGGCCAAATGCACTTCAGTGTTCTGACTAATGAAATCAAGCATGTTGAATGCCACCTTCACCACTTTGTCCACCTGTGACTCCACTTTCAGGGATCTGTGAACATGTAACCTTAAGTCCCTTTGTTCTGTAACTGTCCCCAATGCCCTACTATTAACTGAATGAGTGCTGCTCTGTTTCGATCGACCAAAGCGTATCATCTTGCATTTATCTAAATTAAACTCCCTCTGCCATTCGTCAGCCCACTGGCCCAATTGATCAACATTGCATTGCAATTGGAGAGAACTTTCTTTACTATCCACTCTGTCCTCTCCATCTTTCCCTTTGCTTTTATAAACATCTATAATCCTAGAACGGTAACCATTTAACCAGAAGTCACATTGTAATTTTTACTCTGGAATATATCAGCTTTGAAAACAGGATCAGCAAATCAGAGGAAACTACCTTCAAAAGGAGAAATTGTGTGTCACTTGCATGAGTTTCAATGCAGTCAGGTAACTAATATGAACACAGTAAATGTTGAGAATGATTGTGATTCTGGTAATCACACTATCACAGCAATTCAATCCTTAGATTATTGCAAAACACAGATGATAATAAAAAAACACACATTATTAGGTTGAAATAATTTAAAGCATCACAAGGCCCATCATTTTCATGCCAGCTTTTTAAGAAAGCTATTCAGTTAAAGCTTTCGCCCTATCCCTGCAATCTCTGAACACTGAGAGCACAAATTAAATATGACCCATAAATCTCGCCATTTCTGATCACATTGTGGTAGAAATGTGGATGATTAAGTAAATCCAAGGGCAGCATAGTGGCCAGCACTGCTGTCTTTCAGCGCCAGGGACTCAGGTTCAACTCATTGTCTGTGTAGAGTCTGCACGTTCCCCCCATGTCTGCATGGGTTTCCTCCGCTTGCTAGTTAGGTGCATTGGCCATGTTAAATTCTCCCTCAGCGTACCTGAATGGGCACTGAAGTGAAACCAAGACAGAAAGTGCTGGAAAATCTCAGCAGGTCTGGCAGCATCTGTAAGGAGAGAAATGACATTTGGAGTCCAGACAACCCTTTGTCAAAACTGGAGTGATTAGGGGATTTTTGCAATAACTTCATTGCAGTATTAATGTAAGCCTATTTGTGATACCAATAAATAAACTTTCAAAACACTTCAAAACAGCTCTCCTGAAGCAAATTCAACCCAAACACTAAGCTAAGGGCAAGTCCTTGGCACTGGAGACAGCGACACTGGCTCCCAAGATGGGCAAGATAGAAATATTGAATTCCCACCTTAATCTTTAAATGTTTGCAGCTAGAATCTATTGGAAAATGTAATTGAAGGCGGATAAAATTCTCAAGTGGGGGAAAAAGATGTGAGTGTAATTATCCTGCAATGTAACGGAGTGCTTCCATCTTCAATCCGGAGCGTTCAGTCTTCAGCTGTCTTGCAGAGTGCCAGCGTGCCGATGCGTCTGTGCCAATCCTGTGGATTTGGAACAAATGGCACATTGGCCGAGGATGTTATGCCAGCCTGTCCACTTCCCTCAATGCGGAGGAATATGAGAAGCTGGCAAGTGTGTGAGCTTCAGCACCCGGCCACCATCTCAGCACAATGAGTAAAATACATCAGGCAGCTGCTGCCACTTACTATAATGGAGTGAAAGACAGTTATTATGCAGATATGTTGAACATAAAGGGTATTTTTTGCATAATTGCTCCTTCCATTGTTTTTCAACGTTGAGCCTCTTTTATTTTTCTGCATCCCGGGAGCAGGTGGTGCGTGCGATTATGAGCCAATAAAAATATTTCCACCATTCGCCACATTGTCCTTGCCACCCCTGACTTTCAAAAGCAATGATATGATTTAATAATAATTTCCAATGTTAAATCAGACAAGTCTCCTCCCTTGTATTTCTTTCAAGCTTTTTAAAATTTTTATTTATTAGCGCCAAAAGTAGGCTTACATTAACACTGCAATAAAGATACTGTGAAAATCCTCTTGTTGCCACACATTGGTGCCTGTTTGGGTACATTGAGGGAGAATTTATCATGGCAAATGCACCCAATCAGCACATCTTTCAGACTATGGGCAGAAATCAGAGCACCCGGATGAAATCCACGTAGACATGGGAAAAATGTGCAGACTCCGCATGGACAGTGACGCAAGACCAGAATCAAACCCGGGTCCCTGGCAGTGTGAGGTAACAGTGCTAACCATTGTGCCACCATGTCATATCCGTGTCTTTAAGTACTCCTGTTGTAGAGGCAAGCTGCCCTCATGTTTATTGTTCCTCAGTCTAGAAATGCAGGTTGTGCCGTATTGTTAAGGGACTACCCATGGGTTATACAAGTAACATTACAAATAACAAGGTGACACAGTGACACAGTGGTTAGCACTGCTGCCTTACAGTGCCTGGCACCCGGGTTCAATCATCAAGTTGGGTCACTGTCTGTGCAGAGTTGCATGTTCTCCTTGTGTCTGCATGGGTTTCCTCCAGATGCTTCATTTTTCTCCCACAATCAGAAAAATATGCTATTAGGTGCATTGGCTGTGCTAAATTTTCCTTTAGTGTACCTGAACAGGCACCAGAGTATGGCGACTAGGGGATTTTACAGTAACTTCATTGCAGTGTTAATGCAAGCCCACATGTGACACTAATAAATATGTTTTTTAAGCTTTAAACTTTAAACATTCTTTACCTTGCTCCCCTGCTGACCCTATTTGTCAACAGCCAGCTATAGTGTCTCAGTGAAGTCTATACAAGTCCAAAGAACAGCACCTTATCTTTTAAGTCTGGATTCAGTCTTCAGTTCAGGAATTTTTGGAGTAAAATCTCTGTCTTCATCTTGAGCTCTGATTTCTTGTTTTGACTTGATTTGATTTATTATTGTTACATTTATTAGTGAAAAGTATTGTTTCTTGCATGCTGTAGAGAACCAGACTATTCATTGAAGATAGGATTAAAGTGTATACTAGCCCATGCTCTAGCGCCATCTTAATTTCAATGCATCGTAGCACAGTGGTTAGCACTTCTGCCTCGCAACGCCAGGGACTCAAGTTCAATTCCCAACTTGGGTCACTGTCTGCAAAGTCTGAACGCTTTCCCTCTGTCTGTGTGGGTTTCCCGCAGGCACGCTGGCTTCTTCCTACAATCTGAAAAACATGCTGGTTAGGTGCATTGGCCGTGCTAAATTCTGTCTCAGTGTAATCGAACAGGCGCCAGACTGTGGCAACCAGGGGATTTTAACAGTAATTTCATTGTAGTGTTAATGTAAGCCTACTTATGACACTAATAAATAAATATAAACTTAACAGTTGTTACATATGAGTATTCCAGGAGATCACATTTCACTGTTCCACGAGAATGTAATGTGTAACTGAACCAATTCAAACCAGTCCTCCTTGTATACAAGGCAGAATGACAAGTTGGAAGAGTTTGGATTATTCCACATTTAAAATGTGATAATTACTAACTTCTGGGATCTAAAGACCTGGGGAAGAATGTCCTTGCAATAGAGGGAGTACAGCAAATGTTTATTGGGCTGATTCCTGGAATGGCAGGTCTGTCATGTGAAAAGAGGCTAGCTCAGTTAGGATTGTATTCACTAGAGTTTAGAAGAGTGAGAGGGATCTCATAAAAATAAATGGGCCTGAAGTCTATTGGCCCGGAATCAGCATAGGTGAGTTCCCTAGAATGGAAAAATCCACTTAGGTGGGATTTTAAGATCTTGCCCAAGCAAAGCTGTAACTTCCTGCCCATAAAGTTTTAACTAGGTTAGACAGCATACAACTGCACCATAGAAAGCATTCTTTCCGGTTGTCATACAGCTTGGTATGGCTCTTGCTCTGCTCAAGACTGCAAATAAATAGAAAGTGTTGTGAACAAAGCCCAATCTATCACACGCTCCTACCCACTGACTATGTCTACAGTTTTTGCTGCCTCAGAAAAGCAGCCAGCAGAATCAAGGACACCACGCAGCGTGGGAAGAAGATACAAAACTCTGAGATCACGTACCAACTGACGCAAGAACAGTTTCTTCCCTGTTGCCATCAGACTTTTGAGTAGACCTATCTCGCACTAAGTTGATCTTTCTCTACACCCTTGTTATGACTGTAACACTACATCCCGCGCTCTCTCCTTTCCTTCTCTATGAACGGCATGCTTTGTCTGTACAACGTGCAAGAAACAATACTTTTCACTGTATCCCAATACACGTGACAGTAATAATTCAAATCAAATCAAACCTGCTGCGGAGGACTGTTTTGCAAAATAACACATCCCTCTCTTGTGGAAACCTACTTAACAACTTCTATGGCAGTAAATTGGAATTTTTTTTGTATGTATTGTGTTCTTGCATGATTCGACTGACCAAACAATGTCAAGCAGTGACTTATAATTCCTGTTTTTACCTCGCGATGGCACAAAATCCATCCGGAACAGGCATGACATGAGCTAATTGATCCTTCTGCCTCATAAATAGGTTACTGTGCACAACTGGACAGATGTTGGCCCAGAATCCATAGAATTCCTGCAGTGCAGAAGGAGGCCATTTGGCTCATCCAGCCTGCATTGACTTACCAAAAGAGCATCCCACCCAAACCCTTCTCCCACATATTTATTTACTTTTTAAACTTTATTCATTATTGTCAAGAGTAGGCTCACATTAACATTGCATTAAAGTCCCTATGAAAATCCCCTAGTCGCCACACTCCAGCGCTTGTTCGGGGACACTGAGGGAGAATTTAGCATGGTTAACACACCTAACCTAATTGCGGCACATTTGGAACCATGTTTTAACCTCCATTTCCATGTGGCAGAGCAAAGGAACTTGGAATCAGGAGGGCCAACTCTGAAATTGAGAGAATAACTCAGACGAACTGATTGAGAGGTTCTGAAGGACTTTGATCATGTGGGGGATGTAATAAGTCGAGGACGACGCAATGTGGCTAAGAACAACAAGGGATTTATTGCAAATGATAAGGTGGCACGGGGTGGCATAGTGGCACAGTGGTTTGCACTACTTTCTTCTTTGGAAGGAACCGGAGCACCCGGAGGAAACCCAAATAGAGACGGGGAGAACATGCAGAATCTGCCCATGCCACTGCCGTTTGTAATTGAATACATTTCATATAATCATAGATTCCCTACAGTGCAGAAGAATCCACTTAACTCATCAAGTCTGCATGGATTCCCTGACAGAAAATCTTACCTTCTCCCCGCTCTATCCTGATAACCCCACACATTTGCCATGGCTAATCTATCTAATCTACACATCTTGGGATACTGTGGAACAATTTAGCATGGCCAATCCACCTAATCTGGACTGTGGGAGGAAACCGGAGCACCTGGAGGAAACCCAGGCAGACACGGGGAGAACGTACCAAGTCCACACAGACAGTGACCCAAGGTCAGAATCGAATCCGGGTCTCTGGCAGTGTGAGGCTGCAGTGCTAACCGTTGTGCTGTTGTGCCGTCTCCATTTGCTTTCTTTGGTCTAATTCAGACTGCGGCCCTCCCTCAGAGAAAGTGAAACTTGTGCTTCACAGAAGTTTCTTTTGAAGTAAGGAGCAGAACAATACAGGAGATGAAACTGCCCTGACATAGTTCTGGGACAGACAATGAAAGTAGGACAAAACTGGTCACAAAGGGACATGTATCCTATTTTCTCCTGCTAGGTGTTCTAACACGTGAAATAATACCTTGGTAACATGATCCCTGCTGCTTATATTTAGGTTGACGGAACTGGAGTTGAAAAGTTTTTTTTCTAAAGTCGAAACTTTGCAGCACATTTGGAACCATGTTTTAACCTCCATTTCCACATGGCGGAGCGAAGGAACTTGGAATCAGGAGGGCCAACTCTGAAATTGAGAGAATAACTCAGACGAACTGATCGAGAGGTTCTGAAGGGCTTCGATCATGTGGGGGATGTAATAAGTCAAGGACGATGCAATGTGGCTAAGAATATCAAGGGATTTATTGCAAATGATAAGGTGGCACAGGGGTGGCATGGTGGCACAGTGGTTTGCACTACTGTCTGACAGTACCAGGGAGGCGAGTCCAATTCTGACACCGGTGACTGTGCGGAGTTTGTACTTGCTCCCCATGTCAGCGTGAGTTTCCTCCGGGTGCTCCAGTTTCCTCCCACAGTCTGAAAGACATGCTAGTTAGATACATTCACCGTACTAAATTCTCCCTCAGTGTACCCGAACAGGCGTCGGAGTGTAGCAACTAAGGGATTTTCACAGCAACTTCATTGACTGCTTGTGACCCTTCTTGTGACACTATGAAAGAAACTTTAAACACGAGATTAAAAAGATCAGAAGCAGTGAAAACCTTGCAAATTTTCACCATTTTCAAACTCAACCATCAGAAGACAGAAAAATAACGAATTGTTGCATCTGCCACTATAATCCATAAAAGTAACCTGGACCAGACACAACAGCAACATTTGCATAATGTGCTTCCTGTCAAACAGACATTCCTGGCTCATTCATCTTGGCCTCCGATAGACTTTTCTCAATCTGTCTTATTCAAATTGAATAATGTTTCAAAAACTGATGGGAAAGAACAATATTTAAACATCGGCTTAATCACTAAAACCCACAATCTGTTTTGGACAATATTGTTTAAGGGAGGAGTAATCTTCAGGATTCACGCAATGGGTCTCTCTCATCTCAGAGAGCACTTTATTGAATGTACTGTCACTTGGATGAGATGGCTACCGTTATATATTTTGTCATGATCTCAGAAAAAATGGAGAGGGATGTTACATATTTAAGCGGTTGTATGATTGCTTTAAGAGCTGGTCACATGATTTGATGGCGATGTCATTTGGGGTGTTTCATAGGCTCCTGTTTTTACTTTAAGTTTGTACTCTGCACATAAAACATTTCTCTCAATAAAACTAGTGTGTGTTATTTTGAATCTGTGAGTAGAAGCCACATCTTTTGTTTATGCTTAAACCCCCTAACCTTTAACATAGTTAGGACATTACAGCTGGCCTCTGTGATTTTCAAAAATCATAAAGATTCCTGTCAGTGCAACATTCCCTCTTCCTTTAACACACTTGGCTGTCAGAGATTGATATTGATGGCTCTCGACAAAGTTCTCTCTCCAACAGCCCTTTTCATATGGGGATAACCCAGGCATAGGAGGTGGGGGCATGGGTTAGATCCACTGGTAATGGCTAGAGCGCGATGCAGAATGATGCCAATAGCATGGATTTGTTCCCTGTACCAGCTATGGTAATTCATAGAGACCCACGCCACAGTTCTATTGCACAACCTCCCACGGAATTTGAGTGAGCAAAGCGCAGACAATAAAATATCCATTGACTTCAGGAGGGAATTTCTGGTCTCGCTCTAGGGAGCTGTAAGATCCCACCTCCGTCTCTTCACCTTGCCCCAAAATTGTGGAGTGATACCCCTCAAGTTACAAATAATCAACATGTCCCTTTCTAAAAAGAAAGATGTCTTTGGGACTATGGTGAGAATTTGAGTTCAGGCCTGGTAGGCAGTCTTTGATCTTACCATTCCTATTATTCTCTGTCTTCTTGGCACCATTTTCCCTTTGATGTAACCATCAGGAGCGCTGGATCCTTCAGCCACATTTCTATTTATTTGTATTTTATTTATTATTGTCATGAGTTGCCCTACATTAACACTGCAATGAAGTTATTGTGAAAATCCCCTAGTTGCCACACTCCCATGCCTGATCGGGTACACTGTATGGGAATTTACTTATACGGCTAATATACTTAACCAACACATTTTTGGACTGTATGGGGGGAAACCGGAGAAAATCCATGCAGACATGGGGAGAACATGCAGACTCCACATAGACATTGACCTAAGCCAGGATTCGAACCTTGGACCCTGGCGCTGTGAGGCAACAATGCTAACTACTGTGCCACCGTGATATGTTCCAACAATGCTTTTCAGCAAACTCGGTTTTTGTTCCAACCCATCCAAAATGACTTCATTGTTTAATCTTTATCATTTTTCTCTAGATGGAGACAGCCTGTGAAAAACACCTTCAATAATGAGACAAGGATTGAAATATAGTTGGGATTTTTCAGTGTTTCAGTTCAGTATAGATACAGGGCTTGGATGAGAAACCAGTCTCACATTCACTTTTCTTTTGCTCCTGTCATATTTTTTTAAGTTCTATTCAATAAAACTTGTACCAAGTACTAATCCGTTGTTTCTTTAAATGAATGAACAGATCCAACTCCGTCTTCAGATCTTCTTCTGAGTATGCATTTTCCACCCATAGTGCTGAGTGTAGTTTTATAGTCATTTAATTTTTAATTTGCACTCCACCAGTTTTTTTTAGAGCAACACAGCACAAGAAACAGGCCCTTCGGCCCAACGAGCCTGCGCCGCCGTCATAACTATATAGTAACAATTCCATTATCCTATTCTAATTTTAGGTTATTCCTAATATGGAAGAGTCTCAATGTAGGGACAATTTGTTTCCCAATCAGCCTAAGAGCGAATTTTTGGGATGTGGGAGGAAACCGGAGCGCCCGGAGAAAACCCACGCAACCACGGGGAGAACGCGCAAACTCCCGCAGACACCGGCCCAATTCCAAGTGTCTGCACAGCTACAGCGATAGTCACTGAGCTGTCATGGTGCCCTTCAGATGGTCCAGATAAAGCACTCATTTACGAAATGAAGCACCAGGCAACCCATGAATCAACATCCAAGAGCTGTCCTCACACCACCTGCCGAATGCATGCACCTTGTTGGTCAAGTATGGACCGAATTACCTGTGGAAAAAAAGCTGTAGTTAAACAGTCCTACTATATCCCTCTATCCGCATAACGCTCATGTGGCTGTCCAAGAGACCCTTAAACAGCCCTAGCGTGCCTGCTCCCACCCAGTTGATTATTGTTTAACTTTTAATTTGCACTCCACTAGTTGATTATCACACCTGACTTTTTTTTGTATAAAGATCATGGTCAGAATTCCCCTGCCATTCACGGACTCTCTGATGCCCCATCAGTGCACTCCGTGCCGAGGGTTTCCTGGTGGCATGGGGTGGGCTTCCATTGGCATTCCCGTCGACAGTTGTGGATGTCGGAAGATTCCGCCACCAGTGGGTGTACTGCTGCCCACCGCTGAGAAAAACACTGAGGAGAGGACAGCGAGTCTCACCCCATGACTTTTGCACTTTTTGAGTTCAACTCCATCCCATTCCAAACTCTGTTAATCCCATTCATCATGGTTAACGGTTCTTTCTCATTGTTTGTAATCATTACAGAGTGATCACAGTAGCTGATAATCTCTCCACTCACTTTGCCGTACTGCTGTACCTGAATTGGTCTCATGTCTGACCCCATAACTGCTCAAAAGTAAACCTCATCAACTCCACTCCTCATGTTTCACAGGTTCAGCACAAAACTGGCTGATTTCTCTTCGCTTCAACCATCATTGGCTGCTGGGTTTTATAGCAGGGTGTCAGTCTTGCCAGTAATCCTTTCAAGTTATCCGGGCTGGGGACTGGCATCAACACACATTGGCATGCCTCTACCAGTGACTGGGTTCTTTGATAGTCAACAACTCCAAGAGTGGGACTCAAACTCCCAGAGCTTCTGACAGAGCCATAAGATGCGTATTAATTAAAAATTAACCCATTGGTTGTAAAATGCTTTGGAAGTAGGGGGCATTACTGACAGTGCAAAAAGGTATTCCATAAATACGAAGAAGAACTTTTAGACATTGGACATTAATGTAAAGTGGATGATAGCAAATTAATTGTTGTAGCTGGTTCCTTTCAAGGGTGTACACTGGGAGGATCATGTGACCTAGTTGCCCAATGGGGACCAAGTGTGGGAAAGCCGGTGCGCAGTGTGGATCCTCGCAGACAGAGTAGATCCTAAAGGGGAAGTGTTAACATTGTGAAAGATTCTGTAACCAGAATTTTCCAGCTGTTCATCCCCTGCCACTCTGCAAGTGGGAACAGAGAATTTAACGCTCAATCAAGTTCCAATCTATATATTTATCTGCTTGTAAATAAGCCATCATAGTTCATTATTTACTGACTGGTAATTGCCAAACCTTCTGCATTAACAAACCCTTCTTAGATCTCTCCTCAGGGTGGCAACCATATTTTGACTAGATATTAATCCAGAAACTCAATTAATATTCTGGGGACCCGGGTTCAAATCCCACCACGGCAGACGGTGAAATTTGAAATCAATAAAAATATCTGGAATTAGGAATCTACTGATGATCATAAAATCATTGTTGATTGGTGGAAAAATCCATCTGGTTCACTAATGTCCTTTAGGGAAGGAAATCTGCCGTCCTTACCTGGTCTGGCCTACATATGACTCCAGAGCCACAGCAATGTGGTTTACTCACAAGTGGGCTCCGAAATAGCCCAGCTAGCCACTCAGTTCAAGGGCAAAAAGATGTGGACAATAATGCTGGCCAGCCAGTGACACACACGTCCCACAAATTGTTACAATAAAAATTGTTATTCTCCATTAAAGCCTTGTTGCGATCTGTCACGATACTAGATTAACGATTTCAAAAGGCACAATATGCTACAAAGAATCATCCTCTCCCTTATTTTTTGCTTGAAATCGCTACAGAAAATGATTTAACATGGAACAGGTAAAAAAGTTGATAGACTGTTATTGCTCAACATGAGAATAAGCAGCTGATGGGGCATGAATGGTTGGGTGTGAAATCCAGCAGTTAAATTAAGACAAAATGTTCAGGCAGCATCGTCCCAGGAAACTGACTGGCTGGAGGGAATTACACTGTCTGCAAAACAATGAACATTAATGTAGTATAAACTGCATGGTCAAAAAAGGTGTCTGCAGTCGTAGGGCTTTGGACTGATGTTCTCTTTATTACAAGGATGCTTCCAGAGACAGTGAACATAGAGATTAGATAGAAATATAGAAACAAAAAAAAACTACAGCATGATACAGGCCCTTTGGCCCATAAAGTTGTGCCGAACATGTCCCTACCTACTAGACTTACCTATAAATTCCTAAGACAGTGGTAACCTAATTCACTCTCGAGTGAATTTAGACTCATTGATAAAATATGTCCAATATCTATCAGTCACACTGCGTGGGATTTTATGGCCTTGCTCGTCCCAAAACCATAACATACTGCCCAAGGTCAATGGACCTTCCCACGCACCTCGCCCGTTCTGATTCCAATGGCGGGTGGGCCAGTAAAATTCCAGCCTCTGATTTTATTTGTTCATGGGACATGGGTGTCACTCGCTGGGCCAGCATTTATTATCCATCCCTGAGGGCCTTTAAGAGTCAACCACATTGTTATGGATCTGGTACCACTTGTAGACCAGACCAGTAAGGATGGCAGATTTCCTGCCCCAAAGAGCATTAGTGAACCTGATTGATTTTTATGACAATCGATAATGGTTCCATTGTCATCAATAGACCTTCTTTAATTCTAGATTTTTTATTGATGTAAAAATCTACCACCTGCTATAGTGGGATTTGAACCCAGATCCCCAGAGTATCATCCTGGGTCTCTGTATTATTAGTCCAGTATCAATGCCTTTATGCCACTGCCTCCCTCGATTCTCTCACATTCCTTTTCCTTCTTGTGATTTTGCCTTGAGATACTATGCATCCTATTTCCAAGATTTGGTGACAAGGTAGCACAGTGTTTTACACTGCTGTTTCACAGCTCCTGGAACCTGGGTTCAATTTCCGGCTTGGGTCACTGTCTGTATGGATTTTGCACATTCTCCTCGTGTCTGTATGGGTCTCGTCTGGGTGCTCTGGTTTCCTCCCACTGTCCAAAGATGTGCAGGTTAGGTTGATTGGTCATGCTAAGAAATTGCCCCTTAGTATCCTGAGATGTGTAGGTTTAGAAGGATTAGTGGGTAAATACGGCCTGAGTGGAATTGTTGTCGGTGCAGACTCAATGAGCCAAATGGCCTCTTTCTGCATTGCAGGGTTTCAATTTCCATTGCTTCTGAATTGAGAATACTTCATTCCAGGCTCCTTTTCCTTGGTAATCCATGACTTGCGCTACTGTCCTCAAGTCTGAGATTTGGGTTTGGTAAGTTCCACCATTTTCTTAACTGTGTTTTCCAATCACCTGTCAGTGCTTTGACTTCGATTCCCGGCTTGAGTCACTGTCTGTGTGGAGTTCGCACATTCTCCCCGTGTCGGTGTGGGTTTCCTCTGGGTGTTCCGGTATCCTTCCACACTCTAAAGATGTGCTGGTTAGGTGGCTTGGCCATGCTAAATTACCCATAGTGTCCTGGGATATGTAGGTTAGAGGGATTAGTATTGTAAATGTGTGGGGTTGTGGGGATAGTCCTGGGGTGGGATTGTTGTCGGTGCAGACTCTTTCTGCACTATCAGATTTCTATGAATCTATCAGACTATGAGACTCACAAAATGCTCCTAATAACACTTAGTCTCAATCATAAGGAGCAAAACCAAATGATGTCACTTTTATTGGATGTTACAGAAGAATGACACTGATGATGGCAATGGAAACAAACATTGGTAGAATTATACATCAATATCACTCATTTTAGATCCAATATTCCATACTATATTCTCCTTCGGTGTACCCGAACAAGAGCCAGAGTCTATTGACTAGGAGATTCTCACAATAACTTCATTGCAGTGTTAAGGCAAGGCTACTTGTGATGCTAATAAATAAGCTTAAACTTAAAACATTACCATGTCTGAGTTTCAGCTCACGGTTCCCCCCGCTAGATTTTTGTGGGTCTCTAATGATCCAGGGTGCTTTGTAGGAAAAACTGTAGAAGCCAACTGGATGATTCATGCTTCAATGCGCTGAGATTCACATTTAGCCAGGAGCTGTCTCAATTTCAGGTGCATGTGAGACAGGGTAAAGCACAAACAAAGTGTGAAGAGGATCATGTCGGTAGAAGGGACAGGGAGAGACAATATTACATAAAGGCTAAAATTCTAAACGGAGTGCAACAGCAAAGGGACCTGGGTGCACCTGGTATTAAGTCATCGAAGGTCACTGATGACAAGAGCAAGAAGTCACATTGAACTTGTATAAAACATTGGTTTAGCCTTAAATGGATTATTACCTCCAGTTTTTTAGAATTTTGCCATGCTAAATTGGCCCTTAGTGTCAGAGGGCCTAAGTAGGGTAAATGCATGGGGTATGGGAATAGGGCCTGGGTAGGATTGTGATTGGTGCAGACTCGATGGGCCAAATGGCCTCCTTCGGCATTGTAGAATTCTATGGCTCTTTGAGAATTCTCTACACTGCAGAAAAAGGCCATCTGGCCCATTAAGTCTGCACTGACCATCGGCCACCCGCAAAACCACACATTTACCCTGCTAATCTCCCTATCACTAAGGGGCAAATTAACATGGCCAATCTACCTAACTTGCGTATCTTTGGAGTTTGGGAGGATACTGGAGTACCCAGAGGAAACCCACACAAACACGAGGGGGACGCGCAAACTCCAAACAGACGGCGACCCAAGCCGGGAATTGAAGCCAGGTCTGTGAGGCAGCAGTGCTAACCACCATGCCGTCCTGGAAGTTCTGGAAGGATTGAAGGCAGGAGGGCACAGATTGGAGGCAACCAGCAAAAGAAGCAGTGAGAAACCTTTTCATGCAGTGTGTGGTTAGGATCCACAGCGCACAGCCTGAGAGTACAGCGGAGGCTGTCGAAGGGGAATCAGATTATTACCTGCAAAGAAATATTATGTATGATTATGCAGAGAAAGCAGGGAATGGCAATGAGTGAAGTGCTCTTTTGCATAGCAGGCACGGACACTGCGCTGTAAAAATTGGTGACTCTGCAAAGTGTAGAGAGGGGCAGAGATGGTGCCAGTGATGGTATCTCCATGCTGAATAGACCACATGCAGAAACGGGAAGATATTAATTATGCCTGCATTCTAAATGAAATCTTTTGGTTAACATCTTAAGTGGATTTGGATTTTTCAATTTCTGGTTAGAATGCAGATAAGTCTTTTTTTATTTTTAAATTAAAGCAGATCTAATTTTAGAAAGAGTCAAGTTGGCAAAGTGGAATGCACTTTAATTACTCCTTCAAAATCAACAAGAGCAAACACGAGTGTGTGCTGTTCATTTAACATGATTACATATTCAAATAATTTAAATGGTTGATCTAGCCTACTGTAGTAACTTGGCTCCACCAGTTACGATCAAACTATGGACATTGATTCACGAACAACAATTATTTACAGGGATTCAATGCTCCCACACATGATTTTAGGATTTAACTGCTGGGACAAACCCAGACAAGTTGGAGTAAAGCCCCAATTCTGTTCCCAAATGGCCAGCCGGGGTCATGTGATGGAAAATCAACCCGCCCCCCAATTCCCCTGCCCTGGAAGAGGCCAGACACCATATGTGCCCTCTTTGGAAAGTGTACAGAGAATAAATTTCAATCTCATTTTATAATTGGACAGAATATGCCAGTTTAGCTTCAGATGTTAAAGGGAACATGTCATCAGTTTTGGGGCGCACTTACACCTTACCTCCCCTCTCTCCCCCCGCCCGCCTGGCAGAAATGCGATTTCCATTGTGCAGGATTGAGTGCTGAGCCTATTGCACCTTTGTGTTCTGTCAAGAAGCTTTCTAAGCTTTAACCCTCAGGGCAAAAGATGGATCCTTCCATGAGCCAGTTTGCATCAGGCTGCTGATGTTGTTGTAGATTGATAACTGGCACTTTTAACTGGCCCAGTTCAGGCTCCAACTACTGGGCTCAATTCTGTCTCAATTGCAAAAATTATGGACTCATAACTATCCACCACTTCCCTCATTCCTATCTCAGGAAGATATGTCTATAGAATGTGTCTAATTGAGATACTTAGGCAGTTGGTTAAGAATCCAGAGAATCATTGAAACATACAAAAGAAGTCCTTCAAGTCTGCACCGATATGAGAGAAACAACAAACCTCCCACTTAATCCCGTTGGTGTCGGTTCCTGGAACTCGTTGCTGGGGGAAATAGTGGAAGTAGAGATGATAGCGACATTTAAAGGTGTCTGGACAAATACATGAATAGGATAGAGGAATGTGGGGAAGAATAGGGTGCTTTGGTTCACACGGGCAGCTTGGTCGGTGCAGGGTTGCAGGGCTGAAGGGCCTGTTCCTGTGTTGTAATTTTCTTCGTTCTTAGCCTATTCAATTCAAATAAGATGGAAATCAAGAAAACAGATTCATTATTGGGGATTCCAGGACAAGAAGATATGTTCTTAAATATAAGAGACAAGTGATGTCAGGAAGTGCTATCTTTATACAAAGGGGTGGCGAAAATCTGGACCAATCTTCTCACAAATTGTAATTAAGGTCAGGTCAGTCAGAAGTTCCAATCACAGATTGGTAGATTTTCATTAGCGAAGGTGAGGATTGAGGAATAAGAGTGAGGAGATCGAGTTAAGATCAGATCAGGAATAGGCTAATTAGATAGCAGAGCAGACTTGAGGGGAAGAGTGGCCTGCTCCTGTTTCTATGATCGTATACTAGAGTAAGTTTTGGTAGGATGCTGGTCAGAATTTTACAATCCTGCAC
Source organism: Sphyrna mokarran (assembly GCA_024679065.1). Classification (NCBI taxonomy): domain Eukaryota; kingdom Metazoa; phylum Chordata; class Chondrichthyes; order Carcharhiniformes; family Carcharhinidae; genus Sphyrna; species Sphyrna mokarran. Next base: position 45,403,317 of record JAGIQG010000018.1, read on the forward strand.
ACCACTGCCCCCTCCATTGAAGCAAATGGCTATTTAAATGGCCCATCATATCCACCAGGGAGACACACCATAACAGAATCCCTGGCCAGGGATTGTTTTAAAATGGAGGCAACATGAGAAATGAGCATTGGTGTGTATGATCCTATGTTCATGGTGGAAGGTGAGACAGGAATTAAGACAGTGCTTTATTTTCCCTACTAATGAAAGGAGTAGAACTATTGGTTGGGCACGGATAACCAATTTGTAACCCCATTGGGCCTTGAGAAATCCAGCCAGTATGGAAAGTCCTCATTTGTTGCTCGTAGTTATCCACAGAAAATGATGCAATTATCATTCTCTTTACCTTGTATTCCATGTCAATGCAGTCATTTGCTGATTCAAATGCTGGTTCAGCCAGCAACATCCACGTGCCATGAACAAATACAAAAAGTTATATTCTCCTTTGATTTGATTTATTATTGTCACAATGAAAAGTATTATTTCTTGTGTGCTATACAGACCAAAACATACCATTTATAGAGTACACAAGGAAGAAGGAAAAGAGAAGGTGCAGAATGCAGTGTTACAATCATAGCTAGGGCGTAGAGAAAGATCAACTTAATATAAGGTAGATCCATTCAAAAGTCTGATGGCAGCAAGGAAGAAGCTGTTCTTGAATTGGTTGGTATGTGACCTCAGACTTTCATACCTTTTTCCCAATGGAAGAAGGTGGAAGGCAGAAATTCCGGGATGCGTGGGGTCTTTAATTATGCTGGCTGCTTTACCAAGGCAGAGGGAAGTATAGACAGAGTCAATGGATTTAATTTGATTTAATTTATTACTGTCACATATATTAACATACAGTGAAATATATTATTTCTTGCACACTTCACAGACAGAGCATACCGTTCATAGAGAAGGAAATGAGAGAGTGCCCCTCTCATGTGTGGTAATGTTACAGTCATAGCTAGGTTATAGAGAAAGACCAGCTTAATGCAAGATTGATCCATTGACAGCAGCACGGAATAAGCTACCCTTGAGTCGGTTGGTACGTGACCTCAGATTTTTGTATCCTTTTCCCGATGGAGGAAGATGGAAGAGAGAATGTCCAGGGTTCGTGGGGTCCTTGATTATGCTGGCTGCTTTGCTGAGGCAGCGGGAAGTGTGGACAGAGTCAATGGTTGGGAGACTACTTGCGTGATAGGTTGGGCTACGTTCATGACCTTTTGATGGGAGATTGGTGATGGACTAGGCTTCGTTCATGACTCGTTGGAATTTCACGTGGTCTTGCTCCCCGACCTATCCTAATTTTGCTCCACCTGCCCTTCCCACCTTTATCAACAGCATAAGACCATCAAATTTCTTCCTTGATCTGGTTCCAAAGATGCATCGTTTTGAATTCCTGGCATTTTCTGTTTTTACGCCTGATTTTCAGCAATCCGAGGTGTATCACTTTTATTCGAGAGATGTCATCCTTGTGTATAGATAATCCTAATTTTCTTTTTATATTGTGAGTTGTGGCTGAACGGGCTCGGCTGATGATGCTAGAAATGTCTTGCGGAGATTGGAGGTCATGGGTCATTCTGACCCTTGCAGCTGAGCTGCAAGCTACTGTGTCAGCAGCAACAGCTGTCCCGGTCAACTGCAGGCTGCATGTGCAGCAACATAGCAACATCTGTCAACACTGACCTATAAAAATGGCTCTCAGGACAGATGTCAAAGACTTTTAGTACTGCCTAATCCATCTTGAGCCCCTCCCTTCTTGGCAAATGTGACAGATGAAAATCTTAAGATGAGGCATGAAATGGCTGGAGAATTGATGCATTTGCTCTCCACTCCAATTTCCTGACCTTTTTCATCTATTTGTATTTTTGGACACTATTGATCAGTTGTTTTTGGAATGGTGTCATAGTGGTTAGCACTGTTGCCTCACAGCAGGGACCCGGGTTCAAATCCGGTTGTGGCTAACTGCCTGTGTGGAGTTTGCACATTCTCCCTGTGTCTCTGTGGGTTTCCTCCCACAATCCAAAGATGTTCAGATTAAGTGGATTGACGATGATAAATAGTCCCTGCGTGTCAGGGGGATTAGCAGGATAAATACATGGGGCTTTGGGGATAGATCCTGGGTGGGATTGTTGTTGGCGCAGGTTTGATGGGCCAAATGGCAACCTTCTGCATTGTAGAGATTCTATGATGAAAAGTCAACCAATGTTCATTCCCGATCTGGGATAGAAATTGCTTTGATGGATGGGACAGTTCACTGAACTGATAATATATTCACATAGTCTGGATACAAGATAGACAACTGAATTCTTCCTGAATATTTGGATGTTAAAGAAAGGGTAGAAACTCAAGGGGAAACACATAAAAATTGGTGATAGATCGACATGAACACCAGAATTCTCCGACACGCTCGCAGCTGGGATTCTCCGAACTTGTCCCTGCAGCTGGGATTCTCTAGGGCTGGTCCATTGAATGGAGCGTTGCCTTAGCACCAAATTCTCCATTCTCGCTGAATGCAGTGATGAAGTAAAATGATCTTTTAACATGGGATACAACAGCCTATTTGTTATGTTACCAGATTAATAATCCAAGGAACCTGAGGTCAAATCCTACCAATCCAATCTGAGATTTAATTAAAAGGCTTACATAAAAATCATAAAAATAAAAAAAGTAAAACTGACCATGAAGTGGTTTAGATTGTTATAAATGTTCTTTAATATTCTTTAGGAAAGGAAAGCTGGCTTCCTTATGCAGTTTGATTAATATGTAATTCCCGTCCCACACCACAGAATGATAGAATCTCTGCAGTGTAGAAAGAGGCCATTCAGCTCAACAAATCTGTACTGACTCTCTGAATGAATATCGGAGCCAGGCTCACCACTAACCACTGCATATCCCCCACCCCCAGCCTCCATTCCTGTAACCTCACACATTTGCCATGACCAATCCATCTAACCTGCACACCTTTGTCACGTACGGGGAAACTGGAGCACCCAGACGAAATCCACGCAGACACAGGGAGAACATGCAAACGGGAATTGAACCCGGGTCCCTGACACTGTGAGGCAGCAGTGCTGACCATTGTGCCACCATGCTGCCCAAATCAGGATTGTTTGGCGGGAGCTTGGAGGGAAACTTGCTGTATGTTATTTTATTGTAAATGTTAGAACAGTTTCTTAAGCTATTCATCTTGCTTGATGGAGATGGTTCACAGACATCCCCAGGAGAAGTGAAATAGCTGTTCACTGTGATTTTGCATCAATATGATTTTTTTTTAATGGATATTAATGTCTGATCATCACATTTACCTGTTAACCCCGTGTATGACAGAAGTGGAGAGCTTTAAATGCAGGGCAGAATTTGCATTCATTAAATTGCTGATGAATTATCAGGTCAGTGCATTTAATTTGTAACTACATATATTGCAAATCTAATCATTTGCAATTCCTGTTCTCATTTCTATATGCAAATTAGGGTGTATAAACAGGATCTCTTGCAATTCAGACACGATTCTTATCAAACAAAAATAGTGATCTTGATATTTGCGAATTTGATTGCATAGGAAGAGGAGGGGCAAGGACAGACTGATATTTTAAGTGGGAAACACAAAATTCTGGTTTCTTTCACACGCTGTGCAATTTTAACTCTGTTTGGCTATCAAAGGTTTCCCCACCTGGATGTCAACCTGATTAACTAGCAGTTGGGTTGGAGCACTCCCGTGGTTTAGTGGTATTATCACTGGACTATTAATCCAGAAACTCAGCCAAGGCTCAGGAGACCTGGGTTCGAATCCCACCATGGCAGATAGTGGAATTTGAATTAAATTAAAAAACATCTTAAATGAAGAATTCTACTGATGACTATGAAGCCATTGTCCATTGTCAGAAAACCTCTGCTAGTTCACTAATGTGGAATTCATTACCAGAGAAGTATAAGATGCCAAAACATTGAATATATTCAAGAGGTGGCTGGGTGTAGCACTTGTGGGCGAATGGGATCAAAGGTTATGGGGATAAAGCAGGATTCGGCTATTGAGCTGGATGATCAGCCATGGTCGTAATGAATGGCAGAGCAGGCTTGAAGGGCCAGATGTCCTCTTCCTATCTTCTATGTTTCTATGTCCATTAGGGAAGGAAATTTGCCATATGTACCCAGTCTGATTCCAGAGCCACAGCAACGTGGTTGACTCTCAATCTGCCATCAGGCAATTAGGGATGGACAGCAAATGCTGGCCAGCCTTGATGTCCATGTCCCAAAACTCCAGAGTAAATCAGGTCAGTCTGGTCCATGTCCGTGGATGGAAGGAGTGGTTGGGAAGCAGTGCAAAGCCCAGAAGTTACAAACACAAACATAAAAGGCATCATATACTAGCAGCAGCAAGTGTAAACTGAAGAACTAATTGGTTAGTGTGTGGAATGCACTGCCTGCTGTGATAGTGGAATCAGACACTTTAGGAACTTTCAACCATTTATTGGATAGCACATGGAATACACCAGAATGATAGGGAATGGGATAGTTTGAGCTTGGATTCAGACATAATTTGGCACAACATCAAGGGCCAAAATGTCTGACTGTCCTGTGTTCTATTATTAGTTTATATGTTTATTTATTAGTGTTACAAGAGGCTTATGTTAACACTGCAATGAACTGTGAAAATCCTCTCATTGCTGCACTCTAGCGCCTGTTAAGGTACACTGAGGGAGAATTTAGCATGGCCAATACACCTAACCAGCACATTTTTTGGACTGTGGGAGGAAACCGGAGCATCCAGAGGAAACCCACGCAGAGACAGGGAGAATGTGCAGACTCTACATAGACAGTGATCCAAGCCGGGAATCGAACCTGGGCCCCTGAACTGTGAGGCAGCAGCGCTAACTAGTGTGCCACCATGGTGATGGGTGGTTCCAATGTCATCATCCTCCTCCTCCCCCTTAGTGAAAGATGAGCAATGCCTGCTTCCACATAAAGCTCTTGCCTTGGACCTCGCCCTCCCCACCCCACTCTGATTCAAACACAGCATCACAGAGCTGTGACTGTTGACCCTGTCCTGTTGTGCTGTCAAACTCATCCCACCGCAACAGCATTCCCGCTCCTCCCCAGCTGAAATTCTCTGAGGTTCGGTGAAGCTGCGATTCACAAGCACTCCCTGTCAAACATCTGGCAGAGGGAACAGAGGCAGCAGCTGAGAGAAGTGAGCATTTACTCAGCTGGGGCAATGGCAAGTTTTAATACCCACCCAAACTGCTTCTATTTCCCTCAGCAATACCCTGGAAACACAAGCTGCTCAAAGCAAACGCAGAGCCAAATTAAAAACAGGTTAGAAACACCATATTGAAAACACAATTTAAAAACTGTGCCTGGAACTCACTGCTGGGGAAGGTAGTGGAAGCAGATGCAATCGTGACTTCTAAGGAGTATTTTGAATGAATGAATCCATACAGTACAGAAGGAGGCCATTCGGCCCAGCGAGCCTGCACCAACAACAATTCCACTCAGGCCTTATCCCCATGACCCCACATATTTACCCTGTTCGTCTCCCTGACACTAAGGGGCAAGTTAGCATGGCCAGTGAACAAATCTGCACATCATTATGCTGTGGGGAGAAAGCAGAGGAAACCCACGCAGACATGGGGAGAATGTGCAGACTCCGCACAGAGAGTGATCCGAAATCAAACCCAGGTGCCTGGCACTGTGAGGCAGCAGTGCTAACCACTTTGCCACCATGCCACGCAAATTGAAAAATTTGTCTTCATAAAATGCATGAGTAGGTTGGGAATAGAGGGGGTTTTAGTTCAGTTGGACAGCATGGTTAGTGCAGGCTTAGAAAGCAGAAGGACCTATTCCCGTGCTGTAATTTTTTTTGTTCTTTGTTCTATCTCATTAGTAGCTCCTAACAGTACCTCTGGAAGTCAGCATATTGTAGCTAATTTACACTCCCACTCAAAAAACCCAATTTTTATTCTCTCTCTTCACTCCCAACTGCACACATCCTTAGGAGTGACAATTCCTCCCTTGAAGTTAAAATTTATTTATTAGCGTCACAAGTAGGCTTACATTAATACTGCAATGTGAAAATCTCCTAGTTGACACACTCTGGCGCCTGTTCGGGTACACTGAGGAGAATTTAGCACAGCCAATTCATCTAACCAGCACATTTTTTAGACTGTGAGAGGAAATGCAAGCTGATACAGGGAGAACGTGTAGACTCTGCACAGTCACCCAAGCCAGAAATCGAATCCAGATCCCTTGTGCTGTGAGGCAACAGTGCTGACAACTGTGCCACCGTAGCTCCCCGTTCATATCCTATTGGATCAAGATCTGGATAACATTTAGCTGATAAAGTGAAAAGTAATATTTGAGTCACATAACAGCCAGACATGGCTGTCCCCAACAAGAGAGAATCTAAGCCCCTTGTCTTGATATTCAATGGTAAAGCCATCGTTGAATTTCCTGTATTGACACCATTGACCAAAAACTCAATTAAAGTAGCTACATACAAAATGAGGTGATCCAAGCCAGGAATCGAACCAGGTCCCAGATGTTGTGAGGCAGCAGTGCTAACCACTGTGCCCTTTTGTACCCCTTATTCGCACCAACATCCCCAATTCCCTCAGCCTTTGGCCAAATATATTCCAGAATATTAACCATAGCAGAAAGCCAATTGAATCTTCACAGTGGCACAGTGTGTGGGTTTCCTCTGGGTGCTCCGGTTTCCTGCCACAGTAAGAAGATGTGCAGGTTAGGTGGATTGGTCATGCTAACTTGTCCCTTAGTCTCAGGGGGATTAGCTAGAATGAATGCATGGGGTTGGGGTCTGTGTGGGATTGTGGTTGGTGCAGACCTGATCGGCCAAATGGCTTCCTTCTGCACTGTAGGGATTCTATGTTGTTCATCATAACTTGAAATTAACAGCCTGAAAACCAATTTGCTTTAACATTATAGACATTAGCTAGCAAGTATATTGGTACTTGAAGCAAAGCCAAAGAAGTAATCTGGCTATTGTCAAACTAAAATGAGCTAATGGAAACCAGTGACTACTAAGGTAAGCAATGATAATCGCAAAGTAATGAATTTCAGCATTTCTATTTGTGCTTTGCGCACAAATCACTTAGAGCAGATCAATTCTTTATTGGCTGTGGTGTTACCCTTCACTCAGAGAGTCTGAATTACACTGGCTACATGCACCTCAAATGCTCATTGCAATCTGGAGTTACGGATCGTGATGGCTCTTTTCATCACATGGCTAGCCAGGAATCTCTCCTATTGCTACCCCAATGCTATCGGCAACTTTATGAATGCATCTTCCTTGGCCATCCAGTTCTGGGGATGGGAGAAGCAGGAATACTTGTCTCTCAATTGTTCTACTATGCAGCAAGGGACTTACAGAAGGACTTGGACAGATTTGGAGAGTGTGCAAAGAAGTAGCAAACAGAACACAAAGTGGAAAAGTGTGAGGTTGTGCACTTTGGAAGGAGGAATGGAGGCATAAGCTATTTTCTAAATAGTCTAAATGGGGAAGTGCTTAGGAAATCAGAAACATAAAAGGATTTGGGAGTCCTTGTTGAAGATTCTCTTAAGGTTAACGCATAGGTTCAGTGGACAGTTAGGAAGGCGAATGCAATGTTAGCATTCATGTCGAAAAAGCTAGAACACAAGAGCAGGGATGTAGTTCTGAAGCTGCAAAAGGCTCTAGTCAGACTTATCTGGAGTATTGTGAGCAGTTTGGGCCCCATATCTAAGGAAGGATGTGTTGGCCTTGGAAAGGGTCCAGAGAAGGTTCACAAGAATGATCCCTGGAATGAAGATCTGTTGTGTGAGGAACAACTGGGGACTCTGGGACTGTACTCATCGGAGTTTAGAAGGATGAGGGTGGATCTTATTGAAACTTACAGGATCCTGCGAGCTATGGGTAGAGTGGATATGGAGAGAATGTTTCCACTAGTAGGAAAAACTAGAACCAGAGGGCACAACCTCAGGTTAAAGGGACGATCCTTTAAAACAGTGATGAGGAGGAATTTCTTCAGCCAGAGGGTGGTGAACCTGTGGAACTCTTTGCTGCAGAAGTCAGCTCATTGAGGGTCTTTAAGACAAAGATAGATAGGTTCTTGATTAATAAGGGGGTCAGGGATTATGGGGAAAAGGCAGGAGAATGGGGATGAGAAAAATATCAGCCATGGTTGAATGGTGGAGCCGACCCAATGGGCCAAGTGGACTAATTCTGCCCCTATTTTCGGATGAGAGTTGCTGTTTAACTTTCTTGTCCTGGTGAGCCAACCATCCCCAAGTTTGTCCTTTTTTACTTCATACTCTAGCAAGCCAATCTCTTTAGCCTGGCTGAAGTCGTCACAAAATGGTAACCGTATTAGGATCTGGGTAAGATGCTCTGCCAGAGAGTCAGTGCAGACTCGAGGGGCTAAATGACCTCCTTCTGCACTATGCAAATAGCTTCCTTATTGTTTATGGGCGTCTAATTTCTGACACTCGCAAAGTAACGGTAAGGATCTCCAGTGAGTGAGCATAGTGGCAGTAACATACCTGTGGGGTGACATGAGATGCAAAACATGTGTAAGCTACAAAATTCCATTGTTCAGGTGTCATACAGAGTGGGCAAGCGCTCTTTGCGACTTTATTCAAAATGTCAAATGAGTGGTTGCTACTGGTTCTTGTTTTTGTTTCAAAGATCAGTATAAGAACTTGACTGGATTACACAAACTCACTTACTTGCAGCAACTGATGTACAAGGACACTAAGTTCTTTTATTCATCAAAAATCCCATCTGGGTATTATATCTATCCCCATGAAATTTCTGGTATAAAAGCCTCCATGGATTACTGAGCACGTTTCAACACTTTATATACTTACGTCAGCACGTCCTTAAACATAGCAATTAGCAACTGCTTAATTAGAGCAGGGGAGCATTCATTCTCTTCCGTTAGTCTGCCTAATTCCTATTGCTGACTGGTTTTGTGTTAGTGTCCATTTTTAAAGTTGAGAGTATTACTGCTCTTTATAGTTAGCAGAATGCAGTGAATTATTGATATTCTCCTTCTTTTCTTAGAGTTTAAAAGGGAGGTAATTTTTTTTTTCCAGTTTATCTCAGTTCACGATTCCATTTGTTGGAAAAGCAATTTAAAGAATGGATAGGTGAATACCAGAAACTGTTTGGCGCAAGAACAGGATGGGGGTTTTGGCCAAACCACTGCTTACCAAGAGAAACTGGAGATTGTATCAGATTCAAGGAAGAAGCATGCGGACTGTAGACCAGTGAGTCTTACATCGATACGAGAGTCCATTCTCAAGGATTTATTAACTCAGCATTGGAAGGCAGTGATGTAATCAGACAAATGATGTAATCAGACTTTGCCAGTATGGATTTACAAAAGGGAAATCATGCTTGGCGAATCTATTGAAATTCTTTTTTTTAAATCGTTTTTGGGGCATGGGTGTCACAGGCTGGCCAACATTTATTGCCCATTCTTTGAATCACTGCAGTACATGTCCTATGGGTTGACCCACCATGCCATTCGAGAAGAAATTCCAGAATTTTGACCCTAAATTCTTTGAGGATGTAGAGTTGACCAAAGAGAACTAGTGGATGTGGTTTATGTAGGCTTTCAGGAGACTTTCGACAAGGTCTAATATAACAGACTACTATGTAAAGATAAAGCATGTAGGATTGCACGTAATGTCTTGAGACGGATAGAAAGCTGGTTGGTAGATAAAAAGCAAAGAGTTGGCATAAATAAGTCTTTTTCTGATTGGCAGTTACTGACTAATGGGGTTCCCTGAGATCTGTGTTATGACGCAACCGTTCACATTATCTATTAATGATTTGGAGGAGGGAATTGAATGCATTATCTCCAAATTTGCAGATGATGTAAAGTTGGGTAAAAGGGTGAGCTGTGAGAAGTTTGCAAAGATGCTTCAGTGTGATTTGGACAAGCTGAGTGTGTGGGCATTGACATGGCAGATGCAGCATAATGTGGATAAATGTGAGGTTATCCATTTTGGTAGCAATAATAGGAAGACAGATTATTATTTGAATGGGTGCAAATTGAGAGAGGTGGATACTCAGTGAGACCTTGGTGTCTTCATGCATCAGTTGCTGCAAGTAAGTGTGCACGTACAGCAGGCAGTAAAGAAGACAAATTGTATGTTGGCAGTCATAGTGAGAGGATTTGAGTATAGGGATATGGATGTTTTGCTGCAACTGTACAGGGCATTGGTGAAACCACACATGGAATGTTATGTACAATTTGAGTCTCTTATCTGAGAAAGAATATCCCTGCTATAGAGAGAGGACAGCGAAGGTTTACCAGACTGATTCCTGGGATGTCAGGCCCGCTATATGAGGAGAGATTAAGTAGGTTAGGATTATATTCACTTAGAAGAGTGAGAGGGGATCTCATATAAACTTATAAAATTCTAACAGAGTTAAACAGGACAGATTCAGAAAGAATGTCCCCAGTGCTGGGGGAGTCCAGAATTAGGGTACATAGTTTAAGGATAAAGGTAAATCTTTTAGAATTGAGGAGAAATTTCTTCACGAAGTCTCACAACACCAGGTTGAAGCCCAACAGGTTTATTTGGTAGCACAAGCTTTAGGAGTGTTGTTCCTTCATCACCTGATGAAGGGGGAATGCTTTAAAACTCATGCTATCAAATAAACCTATTGGACGTTAACCTAGTTCATGAGACTACTTACAGTACCGATGATGCAACTATGACAAAAAGATTGCGACTTGTTGGAGCAGAAATATCATCTCATGTAGAGTTCCAACATATGAATAGACCTTTAAATAATGGAATCTGTGGAATTCACTACCATAGAATGTAGTTGAGCCCAAAACATGGTATGGTTTCAAGAAGAAATTAGATGTTGCTCTTGAGGTTAAAGGGATCAACGGATATGGAAGGAAAGGAGTGATCAGGATATTGAATTTGATGATCAGCCATGATGAAGATGAATAGTAAGGCAGGCTCGAAGGGCTGAATGGCCAACTTCTGCTTCTAGTTTCTATATTTCTTGGAACAATGCTTAAAAATGGTCATTTCTTTCTTCGAGTAGGAGTTACAGATAGTGCTATTGATTCCCATGTAGACATGACGAACAATTACCCATATTGTTATGTTGTTCTCTCGTGTCCCGCTGATACTTACAGTAATGTAACCAATCACGTGGGAGAAAAAGACAAGTTGCCACAGTGGTGAGATGCTTTAACGTCTGGCTTGTTTTATCCCATAGGATTGAGCATTGGTAATTTTAATCATTTCATTCAAACATACCAGATATTCAAGAGAATAGCGGTTTATCTTTATGTGACTCTGCTGTTGGATTATTATTAACCGTAGAATGCTTGTAGTGCTTAAAGAGGCCATTCAGCCCATCACATCTGTTCTGACTCTCCAAAAGAGCACCCAGGAGATCTAATTTTCTGAGCTACTAATGGCATTATTTCCAGTTCCCTCTTGCACTGGCATTATCAGGCTCTTGGGTGCATTGCCTGCCATTGGCAGTTGTCTATATGACAAAACTAGCCATTTTAAACTTTTATATAATTTTATGCTGTTTCATTTTTGTCCCCGTCCCCAGAACCCAGCCCATGGCCAAAATCCCCTGAACCCATCTTGGGATACTAAAGGACAATCTAGCACGGCTAATTCACCTAACCTGCACATCTTTGGAGTGTGGGAGGAAACTAGAGCGCCCGGAGGAACCCACTAATGATGTGATATGGATTTACCAGCTTTAGACTGGGGTAGCCACAGTAAGTAGTCTCACACCATCAAGTTAAAGCCCAGCAGGTTTATTTGATAGCAAGAGCTTTTGGAGCATTGTCCCTTCATCAGGTGATGAAGGAGCAAAGCTCCGAAAGCTGGTGCTACCAAATAAACCCGTTGGACTTTAATCTGGTGTCATGAGACTACTTATTGTACCAATGATTTAGCTAAGATACAATGTCACATAACCAAAATACTGTGTTCTGGTAGAGAGCAGAAATACTACCTCATGTAGCGTATTGAGGTGTAAATAGGCCAATAAAAAAAGTAAGTTGCTTTTATGAATCATGTAAACATTTGCCTGTTTCTTGGGGTAACAGGCAAATCTTTAAGAAACCCCACCTAGACCCTAAACCCAAGAAGAAATGGATGAACACTGAATCCTAATGATCTTCTATAAATTTAAATAGATGACCAGATTATCTTGGTGTGATTGAATGGGAGTTAAAAAAAGGTATTGATTTCAATCTTTGGACTGCATAGCCAATCCAAATGAAGTTCCCCAAAGGCTTTTATTTTCTACCTAATACGATGTGAATGGGTGAAATTCTAACACAATTGAGTATTGGAATCAGCTGTGAAATACATATTCCATAAATCACACAAGAATTGTCTGGTTATCTAAACTAAACCCATGCCAGGGGGTTTGCACTGTGTGTAAAATATATTTCCAATAAAAAGAATGATACATTTTCAAGATTTGCTTCACTTTGCGTAACTCGAGGGAGTTTTGAAACCAAAGTAACATTGAAGTTACTTGTCACCAATGACAGAGAGGCTGCATGCTCTCCAAGAAAAGTTGTTAGGTTTAAAACTTAACTCAATGGTCATTAGAAGTCCTCTGATATTTCTGAATTCAGCAATGATTAATTCTGTTCAGCTCACAAAGCAAACAACAACAATCCATATCGGATTCCTTATCAGCTTCCTCCAAAATATCAGATTGCAATCTCTTGGATTCAATTTGCTTTATTATTGTCACGTGTGTTAGTATATATGGGGAAGGCAAAAGCCTAGTGGTGTTATCACTAAACTATTAATCCAGAAACTCAGCTAATGCTCTGGAGACTGGGGTTCGAATCCCGCCACGGCAGATGGTGGAATTTGAATTCCATAAAAAATATCTGGAATTATGAAACTAGCGATGACCATGTAACCATTATTGATTGTTGGAAAAACCCATATGGTTCACTAATGTCTTTCAGTGAAGGAAAGCTGCCATCCTTACTTACCTGGCCTATATGTGACTCCAGAGCCACTGCAATGTGGCTGACTCTCAACTGCCCTCAAAGGGCAACTAGGCATGGGCAATAAATGTTAGCCAGCCAGCGACATCCATGTCCCAAGAATGAATTTAAAAAACTACAGTGAAAAGTATTGTGTCTTGCATGATACAGACGAAGCATACTGTACATAGAGAAGGAAAGAAGAGAGTGCAGAATCTTACAGTAATAGCTCGGGTGTAAAGAAAGATCAATTTAATAAAAGGTAGGTCCATTCAAACATCTTATGCTAGCAGGGAAGAAGCTGTTCTTGAGTCAGTTGGTACATCACCTCAGATTTTTGCATCTTTTTCCTGACAGAAGAAGGTGGAAGAGAATATGTTCAGGATGTGTGGTGTCCTTGATTATGCTGGTTGCTTTTCCTAGACAGCAGGTCTGTCAAATGAGAAAAGAGTAAGTCGGTTAGGATTATATTCCCTGGACTCTAGAAGAGTGAGAGATCCCATGGAAACTTATAAAATTCTAATAGAATTGGGCAGGGTGGATTCAGAAAGATAGAAAACCGAATGTAGAATTACATCAAACGTGTAAGCCAGCAAGAGGCCATTCAGCCCATCTGGTGTTTACATTGCACATGAGCCTTCTCCCATCCCATTTTTGGACATGGAACATAGAACAGTACAGCACAGGAACAGGCCCTTCAGCCCATCATGTTCTGCTGAACCTGATGCCAAATTCAAATAATCCATTCTGCCTGCTCTTTGTCCACATCTCTCTATTCATGCATATTCTGTGCTTAGCTAAAAGCCCTTTAAACAACTCTATCATATCTGCCTCTACCACCACCCTTGGCAATGTATTCCAAACATCTACTGCTCTCATTGCCCCTCACAACTCCTTTCAATTTTCTCCCCTCCCATCTTAAGTGCCTGGTCCCTATTATTAGACGTTTTAACTGTAGGAAAACGATTCTGACTGTCAACCCTATCTATGCTTCTCATAATTTTATAGACTTCTATCAGGTCTCCCCTCAGCCTCTTACGCTCCACAGAAAACAATCTTATTTTGCCCAGCCTCTCCTTATAGCTCATACTCTCTAATCCAGGAGCATCCTGATAAATCTCTTCTATGCCTTCTCCAAAGACTCCACATTCTTCCTGCAATGTGCTTAATTTATAATTTGCTTAACCATCGACACAGAAGGAGGTCACCTAGAGGCATAGAGTCATAGAGGTTTACAGCATGGAAACAGGCTCTTCGGCCCAAATTGTCCATGCCACCCCTTTCTTTTAAAACTCTAAGAGGTTTAAACAGTCACAGACCATGAGGGTTTTTTTAAAAAAACCCTAATGGGCAGCATGGTAGCATGATGGTTAGCACTGCTGCGTCATAGCTCCAGGGACTTGGGTTCGATTCCTGGCTTGGGTCACTGTCTGTGCAGAGTTTGCACATTCTCCTTGTGTCTGTGTGGGTTTCCTCTGGGTATTCCGGTTTCCTCCCACAGACCAAAGATCTGTGGGTTAGGTTGATTAGCTATGTTGAAATTGCCCCTTAGTGTGCTGAGATGTGTGGGTTAGAGGGATTAGCGGGTAAATATGTAGGAATATGATGGTATGGCCTGGATGGGATTGTGGTTGGTGCAAACTCATTGGTCCAAATGGCCTCTTTCTTCGCTGTAGTGTTTCTATGAACTTTTATGAACTTTTAAGCTAGTCCCAATTGCCTGCATTTGTCCCATATCCCTCTATACCCATCTTACACGTGCAATTGTCTAAACACTTTTTGAAAGACAAAATTATACCCCCCCAGCCTTTATGACTGCCTTTGGCAGCTTGTTCCAGACACTCAGTACCGTCTGTGTGAAAAAAAAAATGCCCCATTGGACTTTTTTGTATCTCTCCCCTCTCACCTATGCCCTCTAGTTTTAGACTCCCCTACCTTCGGAAAATATGTTGGCTATTTGAGTATTGACTATATTGACAGCCTCGAAGTGCTGTTTGAAAGTGATAGCTAAATAGTCCCACCTGCCTTGCTCTATCCCCAATGTCACACAATTGTTCCTGCTGACATTAATGGCAGTAAAAGCTGGAAGAGGGGTAAAAGTCACTGTCACCTGTGTTACAACGTCACAGCCCCCAAAGTCGAGATATCCCCTCTGAGTCCGAGCATTAGTAAGTTCACCCAGCACATCTGACGACTTGCTCAGACGACAACCGTACCACTTTGTAAACAAGTTTGATAAAAGAGATCTCTATGTGTGTCATTTTGCAGTAGGCAAGTGATGCAGAAAAGTACAACCGCTCCCCGAAGGCATGTACTAAACTCACAAACCCTCCATCGATTCACCACATCTGCTTGCGAATGAGGCCACGCAGAGTGGTGCCACTCAGTCGAAAAAGACATTAAAATGGAGCTCAAATATGTCCCTTAATGGCAGCCCCAAGGCGTAACAGTCAGCCTTGGAAAATAAAATCGCCAGTGTCTGACTATTTTAGACTGGGACGGTCTCTGTTCAAACATTTTGGCACGGATGAACCATTAGGAGCTGGAACTGAGAAGTCATGAAGTAATTGTTAATCACAATGATGAGATTTGAACTGAAATGATTTGGCGTTTTCGCCAATTATAAGTGGAGTGCAAATTATATAACAGTGATACTGCATAAATCAAAATATTTTATATTACATCAACATTAACTCTTTCATCATGATTTTCGTAGCTGTTATTGTGACCTTTATATTTGGAATAATCATAGAATCCTACAGTGCAGAAGGAGGCCATTCAGCCCATTGAGTTTGCACCGACCACAATTCCAGCCACGACCTATCCCTGTAACCCCACATACTTAACCTGTTAATCTCCCTGACACTAAGGGGAATTTGTCATGGGCTTCCTTCCACATCTATGGGCTGTGAATGGAAACCAGAGCATCCAGAGGAAACTCACGCAGACAACATGCAAATTCTACACATAGTGATCCAAGCTGGGAATCGAACCCTGGTCTCTTGGCGCTGTGAGGCAGCAGTGCTCACTGCTGTGCCAACATGAGCCCCACAATAATGAATTGTCATGAGAGTATTTTTTTTTACTCATTTGTGGGACATTTTCAGCATTTAGTGCTCATTCTTAGTTGCCTGAGGACACTTGAGAGCCAATCACACTCTAGATTCACATATAGGCCAGACCAGGTAAGGTCAGCAGATTTCCTTCCATAAAGGACCTTAGTGAACCAGATGGGTTTTTCCGACAATTGACAATGATTTCATGGTCATCAGTAGATTCTTAATTCCAGACATTTTTTGTGGTGGATTCGAATCTCAGAATGTTACCTGAGTTTGTAGATTAGTAGTCTAATGACAATAACACTAGGTAGTGGCATAGTGGCATTGTCACTGAGCTAGTGATCCAGAGACCCTATGTGGTTTTGGTCAGAACAAAGCTGTGATACATCTAGAAGGATACTTTCTGTGACACAACTGTTAAAAAAAAGATTCTAAATATACAGGAGATGGAGTAGTCCATTCGGCCCCTCAAGCATGTTCCATCACTTCTGAGTTAAAGTCAAGTGTAACTATTGCCCTGGATGTACACAACACATTGTTTAACCAGGTTCTGTAACTTTGATCATCTTAATAAAAACCCTACAATTCAGAAGAAGACCATTTGGCCCATCGATTCTGCACCAACAATAATCTCATCTAAACCCTATCCCCATATCCCCAAATATTTATCCACTAATCCCTCTAACTATGCACCCTGGGGCACCAAGGGCCAATTTACCTTGGCTAATGCACTTAACCTAAGTCTTTGGACTGTGTGGGAGGAAACCGGAGCACCCGGAGGAAACCCACACAGACGTGGTGAGAATGTGCAAACTCCGCACAGACAGTGACCCAAGCTGGGAATCGTACCTGGGTATCTGGCAATGTGAAGCAGCAGTGCTAACCACTATGCCACCATGCCATCCCGATATCGCTTTTAATTATTGCTGAAGCCAATGTCTAAATTGAGACTGGCTCTCTGTAGCTCTCTGTGTAGAACATTCCGGCTATTTCAGCCAGTTATCCGGCTGGGAGGTCTTTGCACTGACACTTCACTATTTTCTAATTGCCTTCATTCTGTCCTCCCTCATTCTCTCTCTCTCTCTCTCTCCTCTGTGCTTTACCATTGAGGAGACTCAAACTTCCCAGATCTGTGGCAGAACTGTCAAAATCCTGCCTTCAATAATTACGTACCCGTGGCTCCAGCGGAAACACAAGGCTGAATTCTCCAGGATAATTACTTTTCCATGTTTCCCCTGCATTCGGATTTTTATCTGCGCTGACAGGTGTAAAGGGCTTCTCTGCGCTTGCCATTGCTTAGTCATCCATTAACTTTCCTAATCAGGCTTGTCAAAAAATCTGATGAATTCTGCGGCTTTGTAGCCAAGATCAATTGGGGCTTCATCACCGAGAGAAGGGAGGAAGCAACTCAAGATAGGAGCATCCCTCCTGCTGTCTGCTCCGGCTGCCTCAACATTCAAAAATATTACATCAAATATTCAGCAGAATTGGTAGGCAATGATGCTTAACTTCACGTGAACGTCCTCAAGCCCTTTTCCTTCAAATTGGTACAGCCTATTATTCTTTTATTTCTTAAATATTTATCAAGCCTCCCCAAAAATGTTTTGCGATTATTGTAGAATCCCGATAGAGCAGAAGAAGACCTTTCAGCCCATTGAGTCTCCACTGACAACAATCCCAATCAGGCCTATCCCTGTAACCCCACATATTTATCCAGCTAATTTTCCCGATATTAAGGGCCATTAGCTATTGGACTACCTACGTGCTTGAGAATGTGCTTGGAAATGTGGCTTTGTATCACTCATAGAGGAGAAGCCTGCAGATCTCCTGAATTAATTCTACATTATGGGGATCAGAGGTTATGGGGAAAAAGCAGAAGAATGGGGATGAGAGAAAAAAAAATCAGCTATGACTGAATGATGGAGCAGATGGGCCGAGTGCTTTTTGCTCCTGGGCCACTTTGTCTGTTTTTTGCAGTCTGGGAGCGATTTTCAAATTTTCTTTCTCACTGCGCATGCACAGTTCCAAGCTCTGATCGGAGCCACAATGTTTCACGTGCAATAAACCCTGTCCACAGTGCGATTCAGACTCGTGATGCTTTTTCAGACGAGGTCCATATGGGGACACCTGAGAGCAGGTTTACAAGTCGGATCTGCATTATGCCCAGATTCAGCACTTACATTCAAATGGTAAAATCAAGCCCTATGAATGGTATATTTTGTCTGTATAGTATGCAAAAATAATACCATACAATCAATATGTGACAATAATAAATCAAAAAAAATCAAAGTTATCTCACTTACTTTTTCCTTTTTCCAAAGATAGGGAGTCTAAAATTAGAGAGGGAAGAGATACAAAAGGATCCAGAGGGGCTTTTTTTTCACTAAAAGGGTGATGAGTGTCTTGGAACCCTCTGAGCTGCAAGGGGCAGTATTAGAGGCAGCTACAATTCTGTCTTAAAAAGCACTTAGACAGTTACATGGGCAAGGTTGGTATAGAGGGATATGGGCCAAATGTGGTCAATCGCTAAGTTGTAAAAACTGGACAAGTTGGGCCAAAGGACCTGTTTCCATGTTGTAAATCTCTATGATTCTAAGACATCACTGGGGCCCAATCCTGTTTCCATTTGGTATCCCCAATATGCATTACCTGGTAGAATTCAATGAATAGCAGTTTCAAGAAGGATGCCTGCTCTTCTCTGTACCCACAGAAACTATCATAGACTATCATAGGCCATCATAGACTTGCTATGGCTCCTGCTTTGCCCAAGACCTCAAGGAACTACAAAGGTCATGAATGTAGCCCAATCCATCATACAAATCAGTCTTCTATCCATTGACTCTGTCTACATTTCTCCCTGTCTCGGCAAAGCAGCCAGTATAATTAAGGGCCCCACATACCCTGGGCGTTCTCTCTTCCACCTTCTTCCTTTGGGAAAACAATTCAAAAGTCTGAGGCCATGTACCACCCGACACAGGAACAGCTTCTTCCCTGCTGCTGTCAGACTTTTGAATGGACCTATTCTGTGTTAAGTTAATCCTTCTCTACACTCGAGCTATGATTGTAACACTACATTCTGCACCCTCTTGTTTCCTTCTATATGAATGGTATGCTTTGTCTGTATAGGATGCAAGAAACAATACTTTTTACTGTATGTTAATACATGTGACAATAATAAATCAAATCAAATCAATGATTGCAATCTTGCCCTGCTGATCTGAACTCATATGGTGCAAAGCACAGCTTAAAACTGGGATCCTTCTTGCCTGAACCATCCATTGAGTAAAGCTACTCAGTTACCCAAGAGATTGACTTGACTTAAAATGTGATCTCGAGAAATGAAAGAAAAGGTTTTTCAGCAGGGCGACAGAAGCATGAAGTAGATTTTCATTAAAAGTAGTCAGTGCCATATTGATTAATTCCATTAAGAGGAGAATTGGATGAATAATTGATCTGTGAATTGAATTAAAGGTACAGATGTAGATGTGGATAAAACACCCGCATTTCTGGAGCATTCTGTCTAGTTCTTTCAACAACACTGGGAGTAACATAAATCAGGACTTGAATAATGGGATGTGTAATTGGACATCCTGGATTGTCTGCCTAGATTAAGCTGACGAGGGAGAACTTTTGTTGTTTGTTTTCCTGGAAATTGTGATTATTCTGCTCCTTTGGGTAATTAAATAATTGAAGGCGAATCCATCATAATCCATGGGAGGAATTAGGCTTGCTAAACTGAAGTTAATCTTGATAAAGAAATAACTAACACTGTGGGCTTCTTGTTCTGAAGGTGGGAAGTCCCACCAGTGACAATAAATATTTCAAACACATTTTGGGACCTTCACACTTCTGAGAAACAAACAGCAGCAGTAAATCACTGATTTGACTTCCAGTTCCCTTCAATAACCTTTTAGAAACATAATTAAGATCTTCAGGGGTGAATTTATTTGTGCCTTGGTACAAGTGCAAAGTGCCTGGAGAATTCGCCTTCAAATGAGACCGAGGGCATCCTCGCAGCCTCCATCTTCCTCAACAAGAATTAATTTTATTAGCTCTGTCTGTGTGGGGAGAGTGCTACTCAGGTTATCTGTCTGCTGCCTTCTCAAAGCATCTTCGTGGGAAAAAAGTCTCAGCATCAGAATCTCAGTCGCAAATCATGCATCTGGCTGCTTTAAAAAAAATGAGGAGCAGTTCCACTTCATGATTAAGTTTATACCAAGCTTAAAAAGAGAAAATCACACTTGATTGGATTTGATTTATTATTGTCACATATATTAACATACAGGGAAAAGTATTGTTGCTTGCTTGCTAAACAGACAAAACGTACTGTTCATAGAGAAGGAAAGGAGAGAGTGCAGAATGTAGTGTTACTGTCATAGCTAGGGTGTAGAGAAAGATCAATTTAATGCGAGATAGGTCCGTTTAAAAGTTGACAGCAGCAGGGAGGAAGCTGTTCTTGAGTCGGTTGGTACGTGACCTCAGACTTTTGTATCTTTTTCCCCAAGGAAGAAGGTGGAAGAGAGAATGTCCGGGGCACATGTGGTCCTTAATTATAGTGGTTACTTTGCTGAAACAGCTGGAAGTGTAGACAGAGTCAATAGATGGGAGGCTGATTTGCGTGATGGATTGGGCTACATTTACAATCTTTTGTAGTTTCTTGTAGTCTTGGGCAAGCAGGAGCCATACCAAGCTGTGATATAACACTTTCTCTTTGAATGGTAAGAAGTCTCACAACACCAGGTTAAAGTCCAACTGGTTTATTTGGAATCACTGCTCCTTCATTGAGAGGAGAGGTGGGTTCACAAAGACGGCATATATAGGCAAAGACACAATTGCAAGGTAATGATTGTGATAATGATAATGATAATGATAATAAGAGTCTTTACAGGTAATCAAGTCCTTATAGGTATAGACAGTGTGAGTGGAGAGATGAATAATTACAGTTAAGGGGCTGGGAATTGTCTTAAGCCAGGACAGTTAATAGGATTTTGCAAGCCCAGGCCAAATGGTGGGGGTTACATTTAGTGTGATCCCAGTTAAGGCTGCCCCTCAGACTTCTTAATGTGCCCACCCCAGTCCAATCCCCACATCTCCACAGCACAACTATGAAGGGCTCATGGTGTGCAATGCCAGTTATATGTTCATCAGCAATTGGATGGCACAGTGGCCACAGCAGTTAGCACTGTTGCCTCACAGCGCCAGGGAGCCGGGTTTAATTCCCATCTTGGGTCTCTATCTGTGCGAAGTCTGTACAGTCTCTCTGTGTCTGTGTGGGTTTCCTCCGGGTGCTTCGGTTTCTTCCCACAGTCTGAAAGAAGTGCTGGTTGCATTGGCCAAGCTAAATTCTCCCTCTGTATACCTGAACTAGTGCCTGAGAGTGGCGACTCGGGATTTTCACTATAACTTTATTGCACTGTTAATGTAAGCCTGCTTGTGACACTAATACTAAAATTTTACCTTTAAGTTGAAAAATGCCTGCTTTATGTCTAATGAAAAGGGTTTCTATACAAACTCCAAGCACTATAGCACCAGTTAATGTCATGGACTGGCTTTCACTAGACAGAATGGGGAGGGTGGGAGGCAGTGGGGCTGGGTAGGAGATGGGAGCTGGTGGGTGGGGGTTCAGGACGGAGGGGTCGGATTGACAGACTAAGTGAAACAGATGTTTCACATTCAGTGAAAGATCATCGAGAGGAAAGGTGGCTTTTAACGTTAGTTGGGACCAGAATGGGACAGCAGTGAGAAATAATTGTCTCCATTCCCGCAAATACTAGTGCTGATGACTTTGATGGAGGAATTGACTCAGCCCAGAGTGTTGACTATTGGGTTAATTAAGGTCACACACAGTGTCAATAATTTCTCAACGATGTTCAATTCTGTTTCCAGTCCGGCTGTTGTAAATCTGCAGTTTGACTGCAGAGAGAGCGGCTCCAACATTTCAAGGATAAAACCTCGTATTGTGAGGCCGCATGGGCAGAAATACATTTCCAGGACCAATAGGGAAATTTATCGCCTCATTCGACCTTTGACTTCCTTTTTAAGATGCTCAAGTGTGGGGTGATTGGTGATATTCACTTTATATATGAAATTCCTCAGAGCAATGCAGATAAGACGGTTATGTGTAGGAACTTTGTTTACAAGGTTGACTTGCCCTCTTGCTAACCCTACAAATGACTTGCAACCTTGCTAACAGCTCAAGTTTCTGTGTGTGTGTGTGTGTGTGTGTGTGTGTGTGTGTGACCCACACAGAAAGTCACCCAAACCAGGAATCAAACCCAAGTCCCTGGAGCAGTGAGGCAACAGTGTTAACCACTGTGCCACCACGCCACCCTTGCTGTGCTGGACTACCACGTGACTATTTGAATATAAGACTTGTGATGGAATACATGGTGAGAGGGGTCAAAAAGGTGAGGAATGGATGTGTGCCATGAAAGCTCAGATGTTGGTTAACCCAGTAATGTAGGTGAGTGAGCACACGGATGATGATTGAGCAGGACTTAGTTAGCTGAACTTTGGATGAGGCCACATTTCTGGAAGGTGTGAGATTGGAGGCCAGCCAGATGATCATTAGATGCAACATAGAAGCAATTTCAGCAGCAAATAGACTGAGTTAAGATTGAAATTACAGAGGGGAAAGTCTCTGTGACAATATGGGGTTGGAAGAAGAGTTGAATTTTAATGATGATTCTGAGATTTCAAGCAGCCTGGCTCAGCCTAAAATAATGACCAGGGATGGATAAAGATCTGATAATCATTGAATCCCGACAGTGCAGAAGGAGCCGTTTAGCCCATCGAGTCTACAGCAACAACATTCCCGCCCAGACCATATTCCCGTAGCGTCAAGTATTTACCCTGCTACTTCCCCTGACACTAAGGGGCAATTTACCACGGCCAATCCACCGAACCAGAATGTCTTTGTGGGAGGAAACCAGAGCACCCAGAGGAAACCCACGCAAACATTGGGAGAATGTACAAACTCCACAAAGTCACCCAAAGCCAGAATTGAATCCGGGCCCCTGGCGCTATGAGGCAGCAGTGCTAAACACCGTGCCATCTTGCCGCTAGGACAGGAGGTTACAAAAGGTTCTATTCCAAGGCATGAACTTAAAGGTTTTGACAATTTGGGCAGGTGAGGGGAAGAGGGGAGTCCTATCAAGTAGAGTGGTCAGTGGAGAAGACTGTATTTCAGAGTGCTGGTTTCTGACACCCTTTCCCATTCTAACCCAGCACTAACCTAGGTGATGATGACACAGGTAGGAGCAAGTAAAACTCTGATAGCTTTGTCCCAGCTTGTGTCTGACACTTAAATTCCAACTTTGATATTTTCAGTTCTTACTCTGCCTGTCCCTTACCCCTTCTCTGGGTGAATACATCAGATTAAGATCTAGAGGGATCTGAGTGTACAGGTTCACAAAAAGTGACAACACAAGTGGCCAAGGTGATTAAGAAGAGATATGGCATGCTTTCCTTCATCGGCTGGTGGTGCATTAAGCATAAGAGTTGGGAGACCATGTTGCGGCTATATAAAACCTTGGTTAGGCTGCATTTGAAGTATTGTGTGTAGTCTGATCACCACACTACCAGAAAGATGTGGAAACTTTGGAGAGAATGCAAAGAAGATTGGAGAGAATGCAAAGACCAGATAGGATACTGTCTGGTCTCGGGGATATTGGCTATGAGGAGAGTTTGAATAAACTAGGATTGTTTTCACTAGAATGACACAGACTAAGGAGAAATCTGATACAAAATTAAAAGACGCACAGACAGGGTGAATAGCCAGAAGCTTTTTCTCAGGGTGGAATGTCAATTACAAAGGGGCACCGGTTCAAGGTGAGTGGGGGAAAGTTGAATGGAGATGTGCGGATGAAGTTTTTCACAGACAGAATAGTGGGTGGCGGGAATGTATTGTCAGAAGAGGTGGTGAAAGCAGGCATATTAGCAACATTTAAGAGGCATCTAGATGGGTACATGAATAGGGAGAGAATAGAGGGATACAAATTGAGTAAGGACAGAAGATTTTTTTTAGGTTGGCTAGGGCATCATAATTGGCACAGGCTTGGAGGGATGAAGGGCCTATTCTAGTGCTGTATGTTTTTTGTTCTTTGTTCATGCCAACCTGGATTGGATTGTGGGCACTTACATGCTGTGGACCTGAGCCCAATAGACTTGTTTCAGATTGTTGCGAATTGATTTTGTGTGAAATTCATGAATTAATGTGAGACAGAATCACTTCTAGCTCCCAGTGTGAAGTCCCGTCTCCCGGTTAGGTCGCCTTTGTCAATGGCTTGCGTTATAAACCTTAAAGGGAAAGTGCTATAACATTTGATGTATTATTTTTGATAGCACTCAGTGGAGTGAGAGTAAACCGGAAGGTAAATCACCCCAATCATCTGCTGCATCTCCTATTGACCAGCTGAAGCCTGACTCTTCCAGTCTGCATGGGAGAATTCCAATGTGTATAATAGTTTTGGTGGAAGTAATGAGTAAAAAAATCTTCATGAAAACATATACAATATAACTGATTCTGGTAACCAGAGGACGGCCCACCTCTGTAGTATTGGAGGAACATTTATGAAGAAGATTTGTCTCCAGATGAGAATAAAAAATAGTTAGAATGTCATGTTACATCAAATCTTAAATGTCTATGCACTGGATTGCACAATTTAATGCCAACAAGTATACTCATGATATGGCGATGCTGGCATTGGACTGGGGTGGGCACAGTAAGAAGTCTCACACCACCAGGTTAAAGTACAACATATTTATTTGGTATCACAAACTTTCAGAGCACTGCTCATTCATCAGTAGAGTGGATAGTTGGATTTACAAACACAGCATATGTTGACAGAGACTCAATTGTAAGATGATGGTTGGAATGCAAGTCTTAATAGGTATTCAAGTCTTTACGCATACAGACAACGTGATTGGAGAGAGGGATAATTGCAAGTTAGAGGTAGGAATTGTCTCAAGCTAGGATAGTTAGTAGGATTTTGCAAGTTTAAGCCAAATAGTGGTGGGTCACAAGTAATGTAACATGAACACAAGATCCCAGTTGAGGACTCAATTATAGTGGAAATGCATTTTGCTTCTAAATTTATAATGTCAACATAAAGCAGCTTTATGAGTTTAGTTAAGAATTTACTTTAAGCATTTTCCAGTTATTGTCCACTAGGATTTAAACAACTTGATTCAACAATATTCTTTGCCAATATCTGTCCCAAAGATAACCCTAGTAGTTTTCCAGCAAAACAATGATGTGTTAGAGACCAAATCGGAAGTTCAATGCATATTAAGAATTTAATGTAGACCCCAACTATTTTTGATTTTGACATTAGGATGAGACATTAAGCATTTCACCCAGGTATGATTCAATTGACCCACTAGGAAGTTTTTATCAAAACAAACTTTAAGATCACAGTTAGAATACAACAAAGAGAATTAACATAACTTTTACCAATTAAAATACCTAAATGTGGCAAAGTAGAATTCTTAATAGCTATCCACCTTTATTGTTCCAATTTAAGTAATATTCCTGTAGACATACATCCTACTTCAGAATCAATTATCACCAAATGGATCTAGATTTCCAATTTTTTAATCCCTGTGGTTATATATAGGACAGCTCTAGCAACCTGGGTTTGATTACTGGCTTGGGTCATTGTCTGTGTGGAGTTTGCACATTCTCCTCGTATCTGTGTGGGTTTCCTCCGGATACTATGGATTGCTCCCACAGTCCAAAGGTGTGTGGGTTAGGTTGATGACCCATGGGAAAATTGCCTCTTAGTGTCCTGAGATGCATATGTTAGAAGGGTTAGTGGGTAAATATGTGGGGGTAGGTTAGGATGGGGTTGTGGTCAGTGCAGACTCAATGGGCCAAATGGCCTCTTTCTGCACTGCAGAGTTTTTATGGTTTCTTGAATTTTCTGCTTGAATTCTGAAATGATGACTCACAGCACCACTGTAGTTAGGACAAGGAGATAGATCCCATATTCATCCCAAAGATTGAACCCTGAATTTTTGGCACTAATCTGACCCAGACTTGCCATCCAGTCAACTGAGTCAAATGGCACTGCCAGCCTTCTATTCCTATCTCTCACCCATCGCCACTCCACCCCCTCCCACCCCCTCTTCCCACATGTTACACTCTAGGACTATGGCCAGTGATGGCAGAGGGTGGCACGGTTGCGCTGTGGTTAACATTGCTGCCTCACAACACCAGGGACCCGGGTTCAATTCCACCCTCAGGTCACTGTTAGTGTGGGATTTGCACATTCTTCCCGTGTCTGTGTGGGTTTCCTCCAATGCTCCGATTTCCTCCCACAATCCAAAGATGTGCGGGTTAGGTTGATTGGCCGTGCAAAATTGACCCTTACTGCCAGAGGGATTCACAAGATAAATACGATGGGGTTTTGGGGATGGGGCCTGGGTGGAATTGTGATTGGGGCAGACTGGATGGGCCGAACGGCCTCCTTCTGCCCTGTAGGGTTTCTACGATTCCATAGATGATGCACACTGCTACTGCAGGTGCCAATGCTCTCCTTGGCTGACCAGGAGTCTCTCCCTTTCTTATCACTTGGAGTGTGTTGGAAGCATCCTTCCGGTTGATGATCAACCTTTTCAAAACCATTACGAACAGACCTTCCTTGGTCACCAAGTCCTGGGGTGGGACTCGAACCCAGAACTCATGATGCAGGAACAAGGATACTACCAGCCATTATATCACAAGACATGTCTACTCTCTCCATAACAACTCCAATTCACAAGGAAATCAGATATTACCTATTTCTCACCAATACCACATGTCATTTTTATCGATTATATCAGTAAGAAGGCAATTTAGGTCTAAATTAGGCTGGATTATTGACAATGTTATGCACTGAATTGTACCCAATTTGAACTGGGTTGGTTCTCACAAGAAGGTTCTCTTAACAGGTAGAGGAATAAAACTTTTGCTACATCAGTCTACATTTCAAAATTTGGTGAAAGAAATAATTATCTGCTCAAAAGATTTTGCAAAAATCACTTAGAATCGTGGGAGTGATTCCCCCAGCCCGCTGTGTTGCTTTTGTAGCAGAGATCATTCTGTGACCTCCGCACACCTTTGGCAGTCAGGTTTTTGGTGCCACCAATCAGCACAAAGCCGCGTAACTTATTTAAATTAGCTTTTTAATGTATTTTAAATCTCATTAGCAGGTCCGGGACTGAAATCTCCAGACCTCCTGGCGTCTTGGCCCCCATCAGGAGTGGTTCATTCCACTGGGGCTTACAATTGCTCCCTACTTGCAGAGAGAGCTGGTGACCCAAGCTTATTGGAGTAAATGGGAGGGGGGGGCGCTATGGATGTTCCCCAGGATGTCAGGGGTAAGGGCAAGTGGCCCCGGGCAGTGCCAGTCTGGACCCCTAGCATTGCCCAAGAGAAAAAGTGGCAATGTCCAAAGGGACATCTTTGGGCAGTACCAAGGTGGCTGGGCCTAATGGGGTTGGGGCCTCTGGCTGGGACAGTTGGTACCATTGGCACTCTGCATTCAGACTCACTGACAGAGGGAGGGAGACCAGCCATGTTGGTCCATGGGATGGTGGGCGGAAATCAGCCTACCGATGTGGTGGGGATCAGGACGGCGGCCAGAGAGGTGGGGGACAAGTGTTGGGTGGTTTGCAGCTACCAGTTGGGAAAGGGATGGTGAATGAACCAGGAGATTGACTCTCAAGACACTAAGGTGTAATTTTTTAGCACATCTTTGGACTGTGGGACGAAGCCAGAGCACCCGGAGGAAAATCACGCAGACACAGAGAGAACGTGCAAACTCCACACAAGCAGTGACCCAAACTGGGAATGAAACATAGGCTCCTGGAGTTGTGAAGCAACAATGCTAACCACTGTGCCACCCTCTGATGCGGAGAGTGAGCTAAAGTTTTAAATCTGCAGATTGCACTCAGAGACAGATAATCAGATAGGTCTTCCTCTTATAGTTACCATTCCATTTTCTTTGACTGAGAGGTGCTAACAGGGCTGGATGAGAGGTAGCCTGGACCTTCGAGGCAATGCATCATTGTGCCGTACCTGCTTGACACAAAGGCAAAAAGAACTCAATGGCTTCATTTATCCTGCAGCACTCAGGATCTCGAAGGCACAGGGCCAAGATTCCGCTCTCCTGGGGATGGCTTGACAACGACAAGGTGAGGAATTAGCTGAGAAGCTAAAACTCCGGGGATTGCAGACACTGAATAGTCCATTGATTCACATCATCATGAAAAAGCTTGCTGATCCCAGACTATGATAGATGGAGGCACAAAGAGCCATTGTAACTGAAACAAAATTCATTATTTCATGAAGGTACATCCACACAAATGATCTCTATGGCCCCACATGCCCCACTCATGCCAAGCTATGCCCCCAAACAATGCCTTTGCCCCCCCATATCCCGCATGTGGCTGCCTCCAAGCTCTATCTCAAGTTGACTGGTCTGACTGCTGCCCCACATCAGCAACATCCACCCCCCCATCCCCCCAAACTGTGCCCTCACCCCCTTCTCTACTTTCCCCACTCCATGCTGACCATGAAATTCCCATCCTCGCACACAGTTTCTCCTGAGCCAAGCCAGAAATATGCCCAACTCACACCACCCCTCCCCTCATCTCAAGAGCAAAACTTCTGCCCTTAATATCATTCAAAATGGAGAGGCTCCCCCAAAACAAAATAATTCAGACAACACGCCCCAGGATGCTATAACTTCAAAACTTGGGGAGGTTTTATTATTTGTGGATCATGGGCATCGCTGGATGGCCAGCATTTATTGTCCATCCCGTGAGGACAGTTGAAAATCAATCACATTGCTGGGGCTCTGGAGTCACGTGTGGGTGGCCAGACCAGATAAGGACAGCAGATTTCCTTCCCTAAAGGACATTAGTGAACCAGATGGGTTTTTCCGACAATTGACAATGGCTTCATGGTCATCATTCATAATTAAAGCTTTTTTTTTCTCAAATTCCATCAGCTCCTGTGGCAGGATTTGAACTGAGGCTCCCAGAACATTAGCGGAGTTTCTGGATGAATAGTCCAGCGATAATACCACTAGGCCTTCACCTCCCCCTGAAGGACAGCAGTTGAGAATCAGCCATACTGTTGTGCTTTGAGGTCAAATGTAGGCCAGGCTAGGATAGGATGACAGGTTTCCTTCTCCAGAGGACATTAGTGAAGCAGATGTGTTTTTCTAACAATCGACAATGATTTCATGGTCATCAGTAGATTCTTAATTAAAGTTTTTTTTATTGAATTCAAATTGTACTGTATGCCACGGTGGGATTTAAATCTGGGTCACAAGCTATAGAAGCAGATTGACTATGTATTGTAGAAGACAATTATTGGACATTTTATGGAACGGAATGTGGTTCATTTTGTCAACTACGGCGTAGTGAATGCAGACAACAATCTACGGCACCCAGCTTTGACAAAGGACCATCTGGATTCAAAATGTCAGCTCTTTTCTCTCCTTACAGATACTGCCAAGCTGCTGAGATTTTCCAGCATTTTCTTTTTCTTGTTTCAGATTCCAGCATCCAAAATAATTTGTTTTTAAGAATCTCAGATATGTTGGTTGGTTGTTTCATCTTGAAATGTAGCAACTAAATCAACCATTTGTTCGTTCCAATTGCAGGTATCTCTTCAGGGCAATAATATTGTTACTGGTGGCATTGCTTTCGCAATAGTTAGACAAATCATTTCCAAACAGCCAGGGGCATCGAGTTGATTCTCATTTAAAAAAAAAGACGTAATAAAGTGCACTTTCTAATCAAAGTTGATTTTTTTTTTAAATCGGTCTCTAATGAAAGGTACTCTTCTCACAATCGCTGCTGATTACTGAATTCATTTCAGGAATCTCATCCATATACACATTTCTGAAGGTGATGGGACGTACTAATGAAGCTGTTAAAAAAAGCTTCTGGGATCCTTGGTTTGATGATTAGAGGTTTGGAGCAAAAAAAAATCACGGAAGTCGTACAAAACCTTTATAAAGCATTGGCCAGATCCTAGCTGTGGTTAGCACTGCTGCCTCACACTGGCAGGGACCTGGGTTCCATTTTGGCCTTAGGTAATTGCATGGAGTTTGCACTAGACTACCGATACCGCTGAGTATTTATTCAAACAAGAGGCTTCAATAGAATAAATAAAGAGGAATTGGGCGGGATGTTCAGCTCGCTCAGGCAAGATCAGAAATTCCCACCGAAGAAATTCCCACACGCAATTTTATAAGACCCTTGTCAGACCACATTTGGAGTACTGTGCGCAGTTCTGGTTGTCTCACTATAGCAAGGATGTGGAAGCTATTGAGGGGGTGCAGAGGAGATTTACAAGGATGTTGCCTGGATTGGGGGGCATGCCTTACAAAGATAGGTTGAGGGAGCTAGGTCTCTTCTCCCTGGAGAGACGAAGATTGAGAGGCGACCTGATAGAGGTTTATAAGATGTTGAGAGGAATAGATAGGGTGGATTCTCAGAGGCTATTTCCCAGGGCTGAAATGGTCGCTATGAGAGGACACAGATTTAAGGTGCTAGGGGGCAAGTACAGAGGAGATGTTGGAGATAAGTTTTTCACTCAGAGGGTGGTGAGCGAATGGAATCGGTTGCCGTCAGTGGTGGTAGAGGCAAACTCGCTGGGGTCTTTTAAGAGACTTCTGGATGAGTACATGGGATTTAATGGGATTGGGAGATACAGAAAGTTGTATGGCCCGGTAGGTATAGACATGATCGACACAACTTGTGGGCTGAAGGGCCTGTTTGTGCTGTACTGTTCTATGTTCTATGTTCTAAGGTCAATGGAGATTTCTGCTATCGGACCCTCCATCGCACCGATTCCGTACGGGGGTGAAGTGGTAGAGTTCCAGCCATTGTCTCCGTCTGCAGGAAGGGCTGTTACCAGGAAGTACTTTTCAGATAGAAGTAAAATACTATAAATTCCAGAAATCTGAAATAAGAACAGAAAATGCTGGAGAAAATCAGCAGGTCTAGCAGCATCTGCAGAGAGAGAAAAACAGAGTTAATGTTTCAAGTCCATAAGACTCTTTTATCGACAGATGTAAGAAAATTTGCACACTGGTTAGCACTATTGCCTCTCAGCGCCAGGGGCCCAGGTTCAATTCTGGCCTCAGGTGACTGCCTGTGTGGAGTTTGCATATTTTCCCTGTGTCTGCGTGGGTTTCCTGGGGGTGCTCTGGTTTCCTCCCGCATTCCAAAGATGCGCAGGTTAAGTTGATTGGCCATGCTAAATTGCCTCTTAGTGTCGACAATTAACAGGGTAAATATGTGTAGTTACAGGGCTAGGGCCTGAGTGGGAATATTGTCACTACAAGCCTGAGGGGCTGATTGGCTTCCTTCTACACTGTAGAGATTCTATGAATCCAATGAAAGTGGAAAGAAGAATTATTTTTCCCACTGCGAAGTTGTAACTTGGAATCCGTTACCTGAAAGAACAATGGGAACAGATTCAGGGAGGCAATGGCCTAATGGTATGATCAGTAAGCTATTAATCCAGAAACTCAGCGAATTTTCTGCAGACCTGGGTTCAAATCCTGCCATGGCAGATGGTAGAATTTGTAATTCAATAAACAATAAGTGGAATTAAGAATCCACTAATGACTGAGAAACCATTGTCAATTGTTGGAAAAGCTCATCTGGTTCACTAATATCCTTTTGGAAAAGAAATTTGCCATCCTTATCCGGTCTGGCCTATATGTGACTCCAGAGCAATGTGGTTGACTCTCAGGTGCCCCCGAAGGGCAACTAGGGATTGGCAATAAATGCTGGTCTACCAGCGACATCCATATCCCACAAATGAATTTTGAAAATTGCAACCTATTATAAAGGAGTTAACTTAGATATATTGCAAAGGAACGATGGTAAATTGACCAGTTCAGAAAACATTGGAAATATTTAAACATGAAATATTAGAGAGCACAACTTCACAGAATTTATATTGACAATATATGTCAAAATACATTGATCAATAACATACAGGTAAATTAATTTTTAAATAGTATACATGCACAGATAAAATAAAATACTTATAAACTTGTAAACAGATATAGACCAATGCATTTATAAATAACAGAGGAACTGCATTGATAACTACAAACAAGTCTTCTCTAAAACATTAAAAATTAATATTTACAACCCTAGAATACTATCGATTGAATGTTCAGCCTGATGCATCAATGTGATAAAGTCTCTCTGCTCCCTGCCAAGTAGCTATCGGTTCTGAGGCCCAAGGTTTACAACTGATGCCAAGGCGCACAGTGTCAGCACTGCTGCCTCACAGTGCCAGGGACCTGGGTTTGATTCCCGACTTGGGTCACAGCCATTGTGGAGTCTGCACATTTTCCCTATTTCTGTGCGGCTTTTCTCCGGTTTCCTCCCACAGCCCTAAAGACATGCTGTTTAGGTGCATTGGCCATGCTAAAATTCTCTGTCAGTGTACCCAAACAGGTGCCAGATTGTGGCCATCAGGGGATTTTGACAGCACCTTCACTGCAGTGTTAACATAAGCTTATTTGGTAGACTAATAAATAAATTTTAAAAATAAAACTACAGGTTTTGGGGTGCTAAAGGCAAAGGACATAGCTCACAGAATTTTGGATAGTAAGGGAATTTGAGAATAGTGCAGGAAGCTGAGGAAATAAATCCTCGGACAACAATGCCCTTTCACCAAATTTCTTTCCACTCTGAAGAGTGATACCGGTACAGAGTTTGAATCCCTAGTGCCAGTGGATCTTACACTCCCATGTTTATAAAAATATAGAATCTAGAAGCAGAAGAGAGCTATTCGGCCCTTCGAGTCTGCTCTGCCATTCATTTTGATCATGGCTGATCATCGAATTCAATGTTCTGATCCCCCTTCCTCCTATTGATACCTTTAACCTCGAGAGCCATATCTAATTTATTTCTGAAATCAAACAATATTTTGGCCTCAGCTACATTCTGTAGTAGTGAATTCCACACCCTAAACACTGTCTGGGGGAAGAAATTTCTCCTTACCTCAGTTCTAAAAGTTTTACCCCTTATGCTCAAACTATGACCCCTAGTTCTGGACTCCCCCGCCATCAGGAACATTCTTTCTGAATCTAGCTTGTCTGATCCTGTTAGAATTTTATAAACATCTGTGTAATTAAGAAATGTATAACTTTTAGTTGTAGTTGTGGTTAGCTTTGATAAGCAGAGTGAATCGTAATATATGTAAGGTAACTGTAAATATTTCTTTCGCTTTTTCCATTTGAAGTTGATGACAATTCTATTAATATCTGAATGATTAAGCATTTTTGCTAACTCATTATGGAATATTCAATTTGTATTGAATGTACTTAATTTTATTCCACAAGGTCATAGTTAGTGAATAATCCCAATTTCAATATCATTGCCAGCTTTCAAAAAACAATTAGATATAGCAAAATGGATCAAGGAAAATGGGAGGAAAGGGGATCAGGATATTGAATTTGAGATCAGCCATGATTAAGATGAAACTAGAAGTGAAGCAGGCTTGAAGGGCCGAATAGCCTACTCCTGTTTCTTGTTTTTTAAAGTTTATTTATTTGCATCACAAGTAGGCTTGCATTAACACTGCAATAAAATTACTATGAAAATTCCCTGGGTGTAATACTCCAGTGCCTGTTCGGATACACTGAGGGAGAATTTAGCATGGCCAATGCACCCAACCAGCATGTCTTTCATACTGTGGAAGGAAATCAGACCCACCAAAGGAAACCCATGCAGACACGGGGAGAATGTGTAGATTCTGCACAGACAGTGACCCAAACTGGGAATTGAACCCGGATCCCTGGCACTGTAGAGCAGCAATGCTAATCACTGTGCCTCCACTTCTAATATTGTGATGAAGAAGGGTGACTTATGTGATCCACTCACCAGACGAGATGTCCATTACTGGTCTGGGGTGTTGGTTAGAATTCTTCAATCTCACACGTACCGCGACTGCTGTCAGAGAGAATTGAGAATGTGGCACTCAGCAAAATCTCTATTCACGGCAACGGAGCCGGTTGATCCCTAAGGCAGGGAGAGGTCAGAGAATTCCGGCCTTTGTTTCAGGATCGCCACCTCCCCCGGAAGCCAAACCGAAGGAGAGAAAAAAATATCAGTAGAAGTAAACAAAAAAATGATCAAGGATAAGGCAAAGAGAGGGTGATCTTATAGCGATCTATAAAATAATGAGGGGCATAGATAGTTAATCTTTTCCCAAAGGTAGGGGATTCTAAAACCAGAAGGCATAGGTTTATGGTGAGAGGGGAGAGATACAAAAGGGTCCAGAGGGGCAATTTTTTCACACAGAGGGTGGTGAATGTCTGGAACAAGTTGCCAGAGGTAGTACTAGAGGCGGGTACAATTCTGTCTTTTAAAAAGCATTTAGACAGTCACATGGGTAGAATGGGTGTAAAGGGATATGGGCCAAATGCGATTGGGACTAGCTTTAGGGGTTAAATAATAAAGGGTGACACGGACAAGTTGGGCTGAATGGCCTGTTTCCATGCTGGAAACCTCTATGACTCTAAGAGAGAGGCAAGCTTCACTGGGAGAATGAAGAATCTCCAACCTAACCCCACATTGCATTAGTCCATTGCAACATTCGCAGAAATATTTCTCATGGAGCAGGCTTTTAAGCTCCAGAATGATCTCGCAAAAATGCACCACTGAGCATTTTTTCAGCAGAAGCAATCTATTTCTGTCAGTGTAGGAAGTGGATTGAGACGGTCCTGCGACACAGCAACCATGCTTGGGGGGAAAGGTTGGCCAAGTGCTGAAATAGTTGGGTACAATCAGATAATGTAGCATCAGCTAGGTGATAGTGTTTGACATTGGATAAATCTTCCTGAGTGAGACAGCATTTACAGTTCATTGTCAGCGGGACAGAGGAAACAGGATACAGAATGATATAAATCAACTTTTCGTTCAGAGGCCTAACTGTCTTTGAAACAAAGAAGGACAATTCAAGATCTGGCCTCCCCTCAGATGCTGGTATCTGTTTTAGAATTAGAATTTTTTTTTGAATCCCAACAGCGCAGAAGGAGGCTATTCGGCCCATTAAGTCTGCACCGACCACAATCCCACCCAGGCCCTATCCCTGTAACCTCACATACTTATCCTGTTAATCCCCCTAACACTAAGGGGCAATTTAGCATGGCTAATCAATCGACCTAGCCTGCACATTTTTGGACTGTGGGTGAAGACCGGAGCACCCAGAGGAAACCCACACAGACACGGGGAGAATGTGCAAACTCTACACAGAAGTAACCCTAGACTGGAATTGAACCCTGGTCCCTGGCACTGTGAGGCAGCAGTGCTAACCATTGTGTCACCATGCCACCCATATCATCCATTTTATCAGCCAGTTTGGACTTAAGATCTTCATTCCCACACCCCACCACTTAATAAATATAAAAAAAATTGTGCTAAATAATTGGACTTTAAGAATGAAAATAGTAGATCAGATGTTCAAATAATTTTTTAAAAAAATTAAAAAATTTTTAACCACTGGCACAGTGGTTAGCACTGCTGCCTCACAGCACCAGGGATCCGGGTTTGATTCCAAGCTTGGGTCACTGTCTGTGTGGAATTTGCACATTCTCCCTGTATCTGCATGGATTTCCTCTGGGTGCTCCGGTTTCCTTCCACACTCCAAAGGTGGGCGAATTAGGTGGATTGGCCATGCTAAATTGCCCCTTAGTATTAGGGGGACTAGCTAGGGTAAGTGGATGAGGTAATGGGGATAGGGCCTGGATGGGATTGTGGTTGGTGCGGACTCGATGGGCTGAATGATCTCCTTCTGCAATGTAGGATTCTATGATTCTCCCGCACTGGTTTGTGGTTCACAAATTGCAAACCAAAGCCCTGCATTGTAGGAGTCTATGATGATAACTTACTCATTCCCAGAACAACTGGACAATAATGTTGAGTTTTCATCAGTCCCTTGTTAGAGATTCACCACTGCCAATCAATGGCTCCTTCTGTTGCCATCTACCTTTACAGCCATGAAAACTCATTCAGAAGTGAGCCAGTCACGTAGGCTAATGTAGAGAACAGTGCCTTCCTGCCCTGGGAAAGCTGCCTTGTTATAAGATCAAACAGCCAAATGTTGGCCGTTACTATACCAACCATAATCAGACAGATTATTTCTGCTGGGACTGTGGGAATGAGAAGCCGCTCAGGGTTCATTTGGACCATTCTGCGAGCTCTGGTTAGGTTTGTGAAGCTCGAACACTGTCTGACGGTTGCGCTCCACAAAAGAAGCGAGATTACTTTTATTAAAGGCGAACAACATCATGCCAGCTAAGGACATCACCATAACAGCAGTAATAGCAGACAAGAGGAAACCATCAGGGGACCAATGTTCTTTAGCCTTCTTTAATTGTGCACTTTTATTGCATTGGGCTGAGTTTTTAAAATGTATCCTGTGGGAGACATGCACACACACACACACACACCCACACACAAACACACACGTTACTTACGAATGGCATTCCTTCTCATTGTGCGCGCATTGTATTAATGCTTCAATAACATTTATTGCTTTGTTTCATTGATAGAGAGACTAAAACAAGTAACCCGATGCTCATTTTATTTTCCATGCATTAATAGTCTGCTGCGGTAGGTTTCTCTAAAAGGTAAAATCTCTGTGTTAAGAACAAAGAAAAGTACGGTCTAAGTGGGACTGCGGTCGATGTGGACTCAATGAGCCAAATGGCCTCCTTCCGCACTATGGGATTCTATGATTCTATACCATGGCTAAATGCAGATGAGGGAGAGGAAAGTGGAAGACGTAGAAAAAACTTCAAAGTTTATTTATTTGTGTCACAAATAGGCTTACATTAACAATGCAATGAAGTTACTGTGAAAAGCCCCTAGTCGCCACTCCTTGTTTTGGGTACGCTGAGGGAGAATTTAGCACGACCAATGTAACTAACCAGCACATCTTTCGGACTGTGGGAGGAAACTGGAGCAGCCAGAGGAAACCCATGCAGACACGGGGGGAATGTGCAAACTCCACACAGTGGCCCAAGCTGGGAATTGAACCCAACTCCCTCGCGCTGTGAGGCAGCAGTGCTGACCACTGGGCCACCGTGCACCCCCCACCGCCCTCAAAAGTGAGTGAGGGGAGGGATGATGTGTTCAGTCATGATACTCCATCGATCATGGGATGGCGGCGGAGCAAAGCGACTTCCTGCAAGTTCTGCCCCAGTATATCTTCTAATTCTATGTCTTACCTTCGTTTTATGGCTCTCAAACTTGGTTCTAACTCTTTTAAACTTTATGACACTACATTCTTCACTCTCTCGGTTCCTTCTCTATGAACGGTATGCTTTGTCTGCATAGCGCGCAAGAAACAACACTTTCCACTGTATCCCAATACATGTGACGATAATAAATCAAATCAAATCAGATTCTATGTTTGAATGAGCAGCAAGTCCTTTTGTGCCTGTTGGTTTTACAATGTGAGACAAGTTTGTTCAGTCAGCAACAAATTGGGGCTTCAGCATTTTTCCAAGATCTCCCGATGAATTATCCCAGAGATTTTCAGCATGGATTCATGAAATAGTTTGATTATTTTTCTTTCCGCAGTTGAGTGGGTTTCAGGTCAGAGAGGAAAAATCCGCTGCAAAACCAGCCTTTTGATTCTGAGCCTATCGAGACGGTGGCGTGTAAAACAATTTAAATTGTCGTGTAATCCCTCCGTCCTTTTCGAAAAGGTGTTAGCGAGATTGCTATCGCTGCCGGACACGTGATGGGGATCCTGAAAAGCCCTTTGTTGTCTCACACACACGCGCGCTGAGCTGGAGAGAGATTACAGCCACCTCTTGCTGATCCTCACAAAGGAAAATCTCTCAAAGACTTTGCACGCGAGTAGACTTTGCAGCGAGACGCGGGGCTTTAGGCAAACACTTCGAACGGCGCCGTGCTTTCTCTGGGTTTTCTCCTGTTTTCTCTTTAATCGCGTCTGCTGTGTGGGTGTTTGATTACTGCACTGGAACTGTAATATTAGGCTCATTTAGAAGGGTGAAAACGCTAATTTATTAGCTCTGCCTGATGGTAGCCTACATAATGAAGATTCATTTACCCTAATTGTTCCAGCCTGATCGAAAATTCTTGACAGCTGATGACAAAACATTGGCTCTTAGCTGTAAACTACCTCATTAAGTGCTTATGGTTTCCAGTTTTTTTTTAATAAAGTCTCAACTACAGAGACAGCGAGGTTAACACTTGCTCCCCTCTGGGGCTTTCTTGAACTTATCTTGGTTTTAGAGTCAAATCTTTCAGTGTTGGCTTCCCATCAGGCACCTGGTGGGAGTGATCACATCCCCATGAGGGAAGGCCCAGTTGGTTTTTACAACTAGGCCTCACCGGAATGCCATTGGATAACCAGTTGTCTGTGTTGTGTGGGGCACAGCAGCTTGTTAACATTCATTCCACATTGCTTCAAGAAAGTATCAGCCCCTTTGCAGTATGATAGACAGAACTAACTTTATAGATAAACAGAGAACAGTACAGCACAGGAACAGGCCTCTACAGCTCATGATGTTGTACCAAAAAGGATGCCAAATTAAACAGATCCCTTCTGCCTGCCCTTGGTTCATATCCCTCTATTCGGCACAATGGTTAGTGCTGCTGCCTCACAGCACCAGGGACCCACATTCAATTCCGGCCTCTAGTCACTGACTGTGTAGAATCATAGAGTCCTACAGTGCAGAAGGAGGTCATTCGCCCATTAAGTTTGCGCCGACCACAATCCCATCCAGACACTATCCCCATAATCCAATGCATTTGCCCTACCTAGTCCCCCTGGCAGTAAGGGGCAATTTAGCATGGCCAATCCGTCTAACCCACATATCTTTGGATTGTAGGGGGAAGAACTCAGTAAGAATTTAGCAACACCAATTTATAATCCAACCGATTTATTTGATAGTAAAAACGCGAGCTTTCAACGCTCTGTGTCTTCCTCAGGCAAATGCAGTGTTCTGGTCAGGGGGAAACCAGAGCACTTGGAGGAAACCCACGCAGACACCGAAAAAATGTGCAAACTTCACATAGTGACCCAAGCTGGGAATTGAACTTGGATCCCTGGCGCTGTGGAGTTTGCACATTCTCCCTATGTCTGCGTGGGTTTCTTCCTGGTTCTCCGGTTTTCTCCTATAGTTCAAAGATGTGCAGATTAGGCTGATTGGCCATGCTAAATTGCCCCTAGTGTCAGGGGGATTAGCAAGGTAAATATATGAGGTGACAGGAATAGAGCCTAGGTGGAATTGTGGTCTGTACAGACTCAATTGGCCTTCTTCTGCACTGTAGGGATTCTATGATTCTATTCCTTGCATAGTCACATGTTTATCTAAAAAGCCAATTAAATGTCCCTATTTCATCTCCCTCCACCACCACCCCTGGCAGTGTATTCTCTGTGTAAAAAAACTTGCCCCTCTCATCTTCTTTGAACTTTCTCCTCTCACCTTAAGTGTGTGTCCCCTAATATTAGACATTTTGGAACAATTTTTCCCATCTTAGCTGCCAAGGAATCATAGAGGGTGAGGGGTGGACCATAGAAAGATCTGTTGACCTTGGATGGGATCTTCTGGTTTCCACATTGGGAAGACTGTCAATCCTATCTATCCCTCTTATAATTTTATAGACTTCTATCAGATCTCCCCTCAGCCAACAAGCTGAGAGATTAGCTTAACCAAGATCAGAAAGTGACTTTTCAGTCTATGGATCTTCAGAGCACTGAGAAGAACTATTGGAAACCATGTTCATTTACCAATATAAATGTGCCAATCATACACAAAGATTGGTAAATCAATATCATGGGTTATTTATTGACAGGAATATGTTAAAGTTAACTGGGAGACTATTGTGTACGCAATTGGTCTTGGCGACTGTTTGCTTGTAGATTGACTGCAAATCATTGGACAATTACATCATATTCTATCATGAAGTGGTAATGATTAACAGCAGTTTAAGATACACTCCCTTAAAGGTACTCTCCATCATATCACATCTTGGGGAACCAAGGGGAAGTTGAGCACGGTCAATCCACCCTAACCTGCAGATTTTTGGACAGTGGGAGGAAATCAGCGTACCCGGAGGAAACCCACGCAGACACAGGTGAGAGCATTCAAACTCCATTCAGTGACCCAAGGCAGGAACTGAAACTGAGTCCCTGGTGCTGTGAGGCAGCAGTGCTAATCACTGCGCCATCATGCTGCTCACACAGACCAGAGCGGAACACCCCATCTGTCGTTGGGGGTGAAAACTACACCCCCACCCATTACAGAGGTGGTGGGTGTTTGTCCATCCTCTTGCCCTGTAACAGACCTGTCCATTAAATTGATGGTTAGCATATGCGGCCAGGTCTCTTTCCAAACATGATCACCTTGGGGGGGAAAATCTGAGGGAAGGATAAGCAATTAACTGGTCTCTGTAACTGGTAATATCCTGGATCACAGTAATGAGCTTTTTTTCAGCCAAAGCGAGAGTTTAGCTTCCTTTCCCAGTCTTCAACAATTACAGCCTTGACATTTTCAGTTACATTATGCTGTTTGAGATCCCCAAAGACTCATCACTTTCATGTTATTTCCATAGCTTTGAACTATTTCATTGTGCGTTAAGTATAATTTCAGCAAAACCTTTTTGAGATGGTGGTTTTTTTCAAATTAAAGTTTTATGTATTGGTGTCTCGGGTAGACTTACATCAACATTGCAATGAGATTACTGTGAAAATCTCCGAGTCACCACACTCTGGTGCCTTTTCGGGTAGGCTTATGAATGGACCTATCTCACACTAAGTTGATCTTTTTGACCACACCTAACTCACACTAAGTTGATCTTTCTCTGCACCTTAGCTATGACTGTAACACTCCATTCTGCACTCTCTCCGTTCCTTCTCTACAAACAGTATGTTTTGTCCGTAAAGCACATAAAAAACAATATTTTTCACTGTATGTTAATACATGAGGCAGTAACAAACCAAATCAAATAATACTACATTCTGCACTCTCTCGATCTCTTTTCTATGAACGGTGTGCTTTGTCTGTGTAGCGCGTAAGAAACAATACTTTTCATTGTATACCAATTCATGTGGCAAAAAAAATCAAATCACATACTTAGGGAGAATTTAACACACACCAA
This sequence comes from Sphyrna mokarran, assembly GCA_024679065.1. Classification (NCBI taxonomy): domain Eukaryota; kingdom Metazoa; phylum Chordata; class Chondrichthyes; order Carcharhiniformes; family Carcharhinidae; genus Sphyrna; species Sphyrna mokarran. Next base: position 45,444,532 of record JAGIQG010000018.1, read on the forward strand.
CACATCTTTTGGACAGTGGAAGGAAACCAGAGCACCCGCAGGAAACCCATGCAGACACGGGGAGAATGTGCAAACTCAGCACAGACAGTGACCCAAGCCAGGAATCAAACCTGTGTTCCTGGTGCTGTAAAGCAGCAGTGCTAACCACTGAGCCACATTCGATGAATTCTCAACTTCAAATTCATTACTGAAATTGAATACGAGATGCAGGCAATGCCTAGAGAAAGTAATTCTGACTCAATACGTGGATAATATTGGATGAACCCATCTCTCAAATTTTTTCTTCGTTCAATATTGTTAGTGGCCCACTAGGGCTAGGGAAGGGCTTGTGGGGCTGCCCCAGTGACTCAGTTAGTTTAGTCAGCTCTGACGCAAGATCATCCAAACTCAAAACTTTGACTCTATCCTCTCTCTCCACTTTGCTGCAGAAGGAAACCAGAGAACCTGGAGAAAACCCGCGCAATCACAGGGAGAATGTGCAAACTCTGCACAGACGGTGACTCAAGCCGAGAATTGAACCCAGATTCCTGCAGCTAGGAGGCAGCAGTTCTTACCATTATGCTACTGTGCCACCTACAAATGTGCGGGTAATGTGGATTAGCCATACTAAATCGAACCTCAGTGTCAGAGAGATTGGCAAGATAAGTACGTAAATTATCAAAGTAAACACATGGGGTTATGGGGATAAGGCCATTGTGGGACTACTGTTGGTGCAGGCCTGATGGGCTGAATGGCCTCCTTTTGCACTGTAGGAATTCTATGATTCTAAGAGAGTAACATGGGACAAAGCAGCATGTGGCAGCACTGAAGAGGGAAAGAGGATGGATGTCCTTTATCCATGAGGAGTCCAGACATACACTCGAGAGGCTGTGGGAAAACAAAATAGGCACAGGAGAAGCTGAGAAACGCAGGCAACACCGGTGGAGAGATTTAGATTTAGGGTTGATACCCTCCAACCTTGCCTGCAGCTGGGATTATCCAATCCTGCTGCTGCGAATGGAGATTTGGCGCAATGCCAGATTCTCCATTCTTGCTGACAATGGTGATCATGACTGAAAAATCCTAGCCCTACTATTTTAGAACAGTCCTGATGAAAGCCATCGACCTGAAACCTTGGGCGGGATTCACATGCTGTTCACATTGGTGGGATTTTCCAGTCCCGTGGCAGCAAATGAAGATTTGGCTGAGCGTCAAATTCTCCATTCTCCCTGGCAGTAGCAATGGAACATGAACGGCCAGAGAATCCCGGCAGTAAAAGTCTGCTTCTCTCTGACTTATCTGCTGAATTTTTCATGCTTTCTTTTCATACTTACTTCAGATTTCCAGCATCCGCAGTACTTTGCTTTTGTATGAACTGGCGCATTGTCAAAGTGTCAATGCCAGTTGTCAAGAACCTGAATATAGTGCCCTCATAGGTGGCCAAGGTCTCGAGGGTGTTGGCTACAAGGAGAGGTTGAAAAAACCAGGATTGTCTTCACTAGAAAGAAGCAGACCTGATAGAAGTCTACAAAATTGTAAGAGGCATAGACAGAGTGGATAGTCAGAGGCTTTTTCGCAGCATAGAAGTGTCAATTACAAGGGGGTACAAGTTCAAGATGAGAGGGGGAAAGTTTAAGCGAGATGTTCGGGCGATATTTTTCATGCAGGGAGTGATGGGTGTCTGGAATTGATTACCAGAGGAGGTATTGGAAGCAGCAACATTTAAGAGGCATGTAGATAAGTACATGAATAGGAAGGGAATCGAGTCCAATTGTCCAATATAGACTCTATTGTCCAATAAAGTCAGCAATTGACCCTTAGAGTCAGCAAGGCAAATGAGTGGGTTTACAGGGATAGATCTGGGTGGGATTGTTGTTGGTGCAGGCTCGATGGGCCTAATGGCCTCCTTCTGCACTGTAGGGATTCTATGATTAAGCTCTGTGCGACTGAGTGACTATTTTTGTATCTCTTAAATGAATGTTTTCAAAGAAAATGAAGGAAACACACTATTGTTTCTCATTAACGATTTTTCCCTCATTTGCTCACCGCACTGTCTGAGAGACCAAGTTTCAACTCCAGGACATTCCTGAAGGAAGCTGTTTCTTTGTATGTAATAATAAAATAACTATTCTTTGGTTCAATTCTCCAGATAGCTAAATGGGTCACAGAATGAAAAGTCAAAAGATAAGCTCCCGTTTTGTTAAAAGAAGCAAGTATAGGAGTATAGGGTTGATTTTTTCAGCCAAGGTTGCATGCATTAGAATGACATGTTAGCACTTTGGTTAGCACTGCCATATCACAGTGCTAGGGACCCGTGATCGATTCCTAAGTTGGGCTGCTGTCTGTATGGAGGCTGCACGTTCTCCCCATGTCTACATGGGTTTCCTCCGGGTGCTCCGGTTTCCTTCCACAGTTTGAAAGACATGCTGTTTAGTTGTACTGGCCATGCTAATTCTCCCTCAGTGTATCCAAACAGGCACCAGAATGTGGCCACTGTCTGTGTGGGGTCTGCACATTTTGTCCGTGTCCGCGTGGGTTTCCTCCCACAGTCCGAAAGACATGTTGATTAGGTGGATTAGCCACGCTAAATAACCCCTGTGTGTCAGGGGGACTAGCAGGTAAATCTATGGGTTTGCAAACCTCGGTGGGAGTGTTGTAGAGGTGTATAAAATTATGAGGGGTATGGATATGGTGAACAGTAGGAAGCTTTTTTCCAGGTCAGAAGTGACGAACACGAGGGGTCACAGCTTCAAGGTGAGGGTTGGGGGGGGGGGGGGGGGGGGGGGTGCGAGATTTAACTCAGATATCAGAGGAACATATTTTACACAGAGAGTGGTGGGGGTCTGGAATGCACTGCCAAGCAGGGTGATGGGATCATTTAAGACTTATCTGGATAGTCACGCGAGCAGACTGGGAATGGAGGGATACAGAAGAATGGGCTAGTTGGACCAATGAGCAGCGCAGGCTTGGAGGGCTGAAGGGCCTGTTTCCTGTACCATATTGTTCTTTGATATTAGTGTAGGCTCGATGGGCTGACTGGCCTCTTTTTGTACTTCAGGAATTCTATGATTCTGTGAATTTGTAGTCTGGAGCTATGGATAGTGATGGAGGAGGCTGTAATGTTCTTTCAATCAAATGATTGACCAGAAGTCTCTGCCACTTTTACTGCCACTCATTAGCGTATTTGGAAGGATTTTGCCGGTTAACTCACAATGTACTTCACGGCCTTATGAAGGTATCTTCCTCGGCCATCAAGTCCTGAGGTGGGACTTGAACCTCAAGCTTCTGGTTCAGAGACAGGGATGCTACTCAGTGCGCCACAAGGCCTCCAGCAAATTTAAGATTTCCCCTAATGAAGAATCAGGAGAAATTTCTCGACTCTCACAATTTGAAACCTGTTATCAAAAGGAGTGGTTAAGGCAATCAGAATAAATGCATGGAGCGAAATTTAGATAAGCATAAGAAGTACACAGATATGTTGGTAGGATTGGACAAAGTAGGTTGAGAGGAGATTTCATGTGGAGAATAAGCAATGATGTCGTTCAAATGCCCAGTTTCCTTGTTGTTAATTTTACGTAATTCTAATTCTGTATTCTATTCTGTGGGCAGTGCTATTGTTGCTGGACTAGTAATCCAGGACCCAGAGCAAGATCTGGGGACCCAGGTTCAAATCCCATCACATCAGGTAGTGAACTTTGAATAGTAAAGTGGAATTACAAGTCTACTGATGATCATGAAACCATTGTGGGTTGCTGTAAATGTCTATCTGATTCACTGATGTCCTATTGGGAAGGAAATCTTACCTCGTCTGGCCTATATGTGACTCCAAATCTACAGCAATGTGGTTTACTCTTAACTGTCCACTGAAATGGAGGGTAGTTAGGGATGGGCAATAAATGCTGGCCCAGCCAATGGCATGTTATAAAATCACTGCAATGCAGAAGGAGGCCATTTGACTCAATGATTCTGCATTGAAAGAGCACCTTATCCTGGTCCATCCGCAACCTGCAATGCAGTATGTTTACAATGGTCAATCCACCTAATCTACACACCTTTGTATATTAAGGGGCAATTTAGCATGGTCAACTCAACTAACCTGCAGACCCTAGGACACCAAGGGCAATTTATTTAATCTGCATGTCTTTGGAATGTGGGAGGAAACCGGAATATCCAGAGGAAACCCACACAGACTATATGCGAACTCCACGTAGTCGCCGGAATTGAACCCGAGTCTCTGGCGCTGTGAGGTAGCAGGCCTAACCATTGTGTCACCATGACTCAGGTCCCACAAAATGAATTCAAGAAAATGTTATTTTTCTCTGACCCTGTCCATCTCGTTTTACTCCTACGCTGAAATTACGTGAGATGGTTTGGAAGATGTGATGTGTGGAATACCAAAGTTGAATTGTGTGCTGTACTGAGTACTCATTGCAGAGAAGTTGAAATCTCAGGCCAGATGTGTGGGACTGGTAGCCCTCATACTCAATCTCACCAAATCAAGGAGCTTAGGCCCCAGTAAAGAAATTTCCACTGTGAGGCTGAGAGAGAAGGTGTGATGGATTGTGAGAATCAAGGAACTAGATTCTCTTGCTATGTTCTCAATGCTAATGCTGCAATTCTATCAAGATTGAAACATTAACAATACACCGCTCAGGGAAAAGATTATCCTCATTAGAAAAAAGAAATGAAAATCAACAGAATGTTAGCTTGAAGCTGGCCCGTGCATTCCCACGTTGCTCCCATCTGCTACCTGCTTGGGGCAAAAATGTCTGTCTGCCATCCAAAGACATTGAGAAATAAATCATTTGTATCTGCAGGCACTGAAGGGCCCTCACAAACAACCTCTTCATTGTCTTTGATCATATTCCAGAAATCCCTTTGGTTCAAACACATTTTATGTTGCTTCTCTAACACAATAAGGATTAATAGCACTCAGCAACATCTGTTCATCAGCTCATTTCCCACCTGTACACCAAGGGAAGAATCCTTTTTCAACTCTCCAGCTGTCCTGCCACTGGAGATGTTAAAGCAGCAAATTTACAAATTAAACTTGGCTTTTATTACCAGATTAATTACAGACGAGGTGGACACATGGCCCCTTTAAACTCATCGATTCAGGAAGCATCCCATCCCTTCCCCCAAACCCCAACCTAAAACACAGTATCCAATCATTCTTGAGCCTTTTTTATTTCTGCTGCCTCAAAGGATTGGCACGCTGGTAGAGTGGTTAACATTGCCGTCTCACAGCACCAAGAACTGGGGTTCGATTCCCGGACTTGGGTCACTGTCTGTGTGGAATCTGCATGTTCTCCCCATATCTGTGTGGGTTTTCTCCAGGTGCTCCAGTTTTCCTCCCAGAGTCCAAAAGACCATAGAATTCCTACAGTGCAGAAGGAGGCCATTCAGCCCATTGAGTCTGTCCCAACTTTCCGACAGACCACCTTACTCAAGCCCTATCTCTGTAACCTCACATATTTATCCCACGGATCCCTTTAACTTACACATCTTGGGATACTCAGGGGCAATTTTGCATTGCCTATCCATCTGCTCTGCAAATCTTTGGACTGTGGGAGGAAACCGGAGCACTTGGAAGGGACAAACGCTGACACGGGGGAATGTGTAAACTCTGCACAGATAGTTACCCAAGGGCGCAATTGAATCTAGATCCCTGGTGCTGTGAGGCAGCAGCGCTAATCACTGTGCCACCACGCTGACCCAAGTGCTAGTTAGGTGCATTGGTCATGCTAAATTCTCGCTCAGTGTACCTTATTGGCACCAGAGTGTACCAATAAGGGATTTTCACAGTAAACTTCATTGCAGTGCTAATGTAAGCCTTAATTATAACACTAATAAATAAACTTAAACCCCTCAACATTAATCAGGGCAACTCTGTCAACATTTATAAATGTCTGTCCACAAGAAAAATCTGTTAGTACAGAAAGACGTGTAGCAGGAACTCAGTTATGAACATAGAGAACTTTCACACTGTAGCAAAAAGACATGTATTTGCATAGCAGATCACGTAGCAACTGTACAGAGGTGGGTCTGAATTTTAACATTCCCCACTGCTTGGATTTTAGGTGAGGGAGGGGAGGGTGAAATTGCAGGCATAGGATCCCCTCTGGTTCCTACCTGTCCCAACAATGCAACAATTTTTAATAATCACTTTAAAAGAGGAAAGAGAGGTGCAGAGTGTTAGGAAGGAATTCCTCAGCTTTGGAGCTAGGCAATGGAAATTTGGATACTGTTAGTGAAATATTAAACTCAGGGATGCTTAAAAAGAGGTCAGAATGAGAAGAATGCAGAAGGAAAGTGGAGATTGCAAAGAGAGGGGGTGAATTTCCTCATTCCATCCACCACGGGCAAGAGCGGGACCGTGGAAAGGTCTGTCGACCTCGGGTGGAGTTTTCCAGTTTAAGGGAAAGTGCAGGGGGAAAACCCCACCCAGGGAGTGGCGAATCCATGGAGACTTTTGAAAATGAATCCATTAACGTTTACAGATTAACCCTACAATTTGGGTGGCACAATGGTTAGCATTGTTGCCTTACAGCGCCAGGGACTTTCCAGCCTCGGGTCACTGTCTGTGTGGAATTTGCACATTCTCCCAGTGTCTGTGGGGGTTTCCTCCCGGTGCTCCAGTTTCCTCTTACAATCCAAAGATGTGTGGGTTAGGTGGATTGACCATGACCCTAGTGTCAGGAGGATTAGCATGTTAAATATGTGGAGTTATGAGGATAGGACCTAGGTAGGATTGTGGTGGGGGCAGACTTGATGGGCCAAATGGCCTCCTTCTGCGCTCCAGAGATCCAATGATTTTATGAATTCAATATTCATTTTAAGGACTGGAGTTTCTGGGATTAACTCTCGTCAGCTTCTCATTGCCATTCCAACAAAAGCACAGCTAAAGTTAATTAATCCTCTCAACTCCATCCAGAACATGCAAGTTCCGATTCACTTCCACCGCTTGAAGTCACATCAGTAAATTAATTTTTAATGCAATTGTATATTTTATGCATCTTGCTCTCAAGTATTTACCACTGGCTGTTTCACAATTGCCAAACCAATTTCTTAGTTTGATTTTCTAAAAATTAATTTATGGTATGTACACATCACTGGCTGGGCCAGCATCTGTTGCTCATCCCTAGCTGCCCTTGAGAAAGTGGTTGTGAGCTGTTTTATTGAACCGCTGCAGTCCCTGGGGTGAAGGTACACCCTCTGTGATCATGTGTTTGGAAGGTACTGTTAAAATATCTTTGGTGAGTTCCTGTAGCGCATCTTGTAGATGGTACACACAATTGCCACTGTTCATCAGTGACGGAGGGAGTCAATGCTTGTGGAATCGAGTGAGTTGCTTTTATTCTGGATGGTAACAAATTGTTGGAGCTGCACTCATCCAGGCAAATGGGGAGTGTTCCATTACACTCCTGACTTGTGCTTTTTAGATGATGGATAGGCTTTGGGGAGTCAGGAGGTGAGTTGCTCGCCACAGTATTCCTAGTCTCTGACGTACTCTTGTAGCCATTGTGTTTATGTGGTGAGTCCAGTTGGGTTTCTGGTCAATGGTAACCTCAAGGATAGTGGGGGATTCACTGATAGTTACACTATTGAAGGTCAAGGGGTGGAGAGTGCCTGTTATTGGAGGTGGTCATTGCCCAGCACTTGTCTGGCGCAAATGTTACTTGCTTCTTGTCAGCCCAAGCCTAGATATTATCTTGCTGCATTTGAACATGGATTGCTTCAGTATCTGAGGAGTCGCGAATGGTGCTGGACATTGTGCAATCTTCAGCAAACATCCCCACTTCTAACCTTGTGACGGGGAGAACGTCAGATGAAGCATTGATGAAGATTGTTGGGCCTAGGACACTATCCTGAGGGACTCCTGCAGAGATGTCCTGGAGCTAAGGTAACTGGCCCTCCACAACCACAACCATCTTCTTATGTACCATGTGTGTGAGTCCAACCAGCGGAGTGTTTGCCTCCTGATACCCATTGATTTCAGTTTCAACAGTGCTCCTTGATGCCACACTGTGTCAAATTCTGCCTTGGTGAAAAGGGCAGTAACTCTCACTTTATCTCTGGAGTCCAACTCATTTGTCCACTTGTGTGTAAATAGATGATGATATTGATGTACTTGTTTTTATCCTACAGGTGCTTTGGTCCACCTTGTTGTCTAACAAGGGACATACACGCGATGGGTCGTGAGAGGGCTACTCTTGGATTTTTTCGAGAGTATCCTAGTGCTTCACGTCGTTAGTGTACGCTTGACCTGGACCATTTGATGGGTAACACGACAGCTCAGTGACTATCGCTGTGCTGTGCAGATACATGGATTTGGGCCTGTGTCTGTGGGAATTTGCGCATTCTCCCTGTGCTTGCGTGGGTTTTCTCCGGGTGCTCCGGTTTCCTCCCACATCCCAAAAATGTGCTCTTAGGCTAATTGGCAAAACAAATTCTCCTTAAATTGTCTCAAATTTGGTTTTTAATCCATAGATCTATAAACATAGACAGGGATCATGGGTAGAGGTGGGAACATCGGGGTGGCGGCGCGGGCTCGTTGGGCCAAAGGGCCTGTTTCCCGTGCTGTTTTGTTCTTTGTTCTTTGTTCACTTTTTAACCAAAGTTGGAATGAGGTCAGGAATTGGCTGAACCTAAACTGAGCATTGGTGAACAGGTTATTACTAACCTTTGACCCATTCGCCCCAGGTGCTATATCCAGACACCTCTTGAATACATTCAATGTTTTGCATCAACTATTTCCTGCGCTAATGAATTCCACAGGGTCACCACTCTTTGGGTGAAGAAATGTTTCCTCACCTCCATCCTAAATGGCCTATCCTGAATCCTCAGACTGTGACCCCCTGGTCCTGGACTCCCTCACCATCAGAAGCATCCTCCCTGCCTAGTACGGTTAGAATCTTATAAATCTCCATGAGTTCCCCACTCATTCATCTGAACTCCAGCAAAAACAATCCTAATGTAGTCAATCTATCCTCGTACGTTAGTTCCGCCATTCTCAGAATCAGCCTGGTAAACCTTCGCGGCACTCCCTCAAGAGCAAGAACATCCTTCCTCAGAAAAGGAGACCAAAACTGCACACAATATTCCAGGTGTGGTCTCACCAATGCCCCTGCATGATTGCAACAACATATCCTGCGCTCTAAATCTCTTGCAATCAAGGTCAACATACCATTTGCTTTCTTTACTGCCTGTTGCATCTGCATATTTACCTTCAGGGATTGGTGCACAAGAACACCCAGATCCTGCTGCACACTCCCCTCTCCCAATTTACAGCCATTCGGATAATAGTCTGCCTTCTTATTTTTGCTTCCAAAGTGAATAACCTCACAATTATTCAAATGATACTGCATCTGCCATTGATTAGCCCACTCACCCAACCTATCCAGATCATTCTGGAGGATCTCTGCATTAAGGACTCCTATGAAAACTCTTTAATGACTGTATGCCACTGTGATGCCACCTTTGCTGGGTCTGTCCTATTGGTGGGACAGGTCGCAAAAGGATAGGTGATGGTGGTGCCTGGCACTTTGTCTAGTATGAATCCGGGATTCGAAGCTCTTGTAGAAATATGATTGACAGGAATGTTTATGGTTTGGCAACAGGTCATTTCACATCGAAAAAAAAGGCAGGGTTTGGTACTCAGAAAAAATCAATACATTGATGGGTGAAGGAAACCTGAAATGGGAAAAAAAAACACAGCAAAGTGATGCAAAAACAAGTGCTCTGGACTTCATTCCTGACAAGAGAGATGCAGTTTATCTTGTCATTAACCAGATCAGTTGATAGTGAGATGGCACATATCATCCTCAGCTCTGACACCCCTGACAATGATAAAAAGCTGCAAGGCTTTTATTTGTCATCAGACCTGATGGCTGAAGTGTTTGGATAAGGTTTTCCCTCTGTTTGCATTGTAACTTTCTCCACTCCAGGGGAGTGATTGTGACCTCTCTCGGAAAGTGCACCCAGAGTGACGATTAAACAGCTTCAAGTGCCATGTAAATAGTGGGGTGCTGTTGGAGTGTGAATGAGTCTCAGTCAATGTGCTCAAGGTACAAGCGGATGGTGAAGCACGGTTGTGAAATACCAAGTAGTGAAGATAAAATGTATCTCTATACCTATTCACTAAAACAAATGTTTGATATGTTAGAATTCAATCTCCAGTTTTAATTGTCTGCAATAGAGAACATTAAACAAAAACAAAATTATTGTCAGAAATTTTTCTGGCCCTGTTGTGGCAGGACTCAGATTGAGTAGCCCATCCGAAGGTATAAAAAAGCTTGAAGTTTATTTATTACTGTCACAAATAGGCTTATATTAACACTGCAATGAAGTTACTATGAAAATCCTTAGTTGCCACATTCTAGTGCCTGTTCGTTTACACTGAGGGAGAATTTTGTATGGTGAATGACAAGGGTCATGGTAGAAGTGGGGACGTTAAAATGGCGGCGTGGGCTCATTGGGCCGAAGGGCCTGTTTCCCGTGCTGTGTTGTTCTTTGTTCTTTGAATGCACCTAACCAGCATGCCTCTTGGAGGAAACTATGGCACCCTGAGGAAACCCATGCTGACACGGGGAGGAACGTTCAGAATCCGCACAGATAGTGACTCAAGGCTGGAATCAAATCCAGGTCCGTGGCACTGTGAGACGGCAGTGCTAACCACTGTGCCACCGTGCCGCCCATTGTCTATCCATTGACTTTGGGTGGGACTGGATAACTTCAATGGCGGGCATGATTTGGAAAATCTTGCCAGAGGTCAGCTTTTGCTCAGATCTGCATTTCCATTACCCTTCTTTGCAGCATGGCAGGAAAGGGAGAGAGATCAGGAGAAACAGCTGTTGCTGGTTGGGTGCCAGCTGTGGTGAATTCCATTACAGCCCCAGCTTGGACCTTCCCCTCTGTGCCCTCTTGGATTCATAAAATCACAGAATCCCTGGAGTGCAGATGGAGGCCATTCATCCTAATGAGTCTGCATTGACCCTGCAACAGAGCCTTCCACCCAGGGCCTATCCCTCTAACCCCTGCACATTTACCTCACTGATCCCCCCCAACCTAAACATCTTGAGATACAAAGGAGCAATTTAGCATGGCCAATTCACCTAACCTACACATCTTTGGAGTGTGGGAGGAAACCGGAGAACATGCAAACTGACAGTGACCCAGGGCCAGAATTGAACCCTAATCCCTGGCACTGTGAGGCAACAGTGCTAACCACTATGCCATCCTGATTTTGATCTTGGATCTCAGTTCTCATGAGTCAAGATTTTCCAACCATGCCCGCCACTGAGATTATCCAGTCCTGCCGACAATCAATAGACAGACAATAAGGAGCTCGGCAGCACAGTGCTTAGCACAGTTGCCTCACACTGTTGCCATGGACCTGGGTTTGATTCCCGGCTTGGGTCACTGTCTGTGCAGAGCCTGCAAGTTCACCCAGTATCTGCGTTGGTTTCTTGTGGGTGCTCCGGTTTCCTCCCGCAGTCTGAAAAATGAGTCACCTTCTCAGTGGGAGAATAATTTAATTGTGCAGCACCTATTTATCAGGAGGGGTGTGGCTATCTAAGGACCCAGCCGGATGTACACCAGCTGCCATGTTTAAAAGGGTCACACAAGAAGCATCTTGAAGCCTGAAGCGAGAATTAGGCTCTCAGTGTCTCCAACTATGGAACCTGCCAGCCCATTGAAGTCGCCTAACACCGATTAAACCCAACATAACTTGCACCCATCCTTGTTTCCTCAACTAAGCTGCCCATAACCCTCCATGTGGCCAAACCTCTTGGACATTCCCTAACATCAAGAGAAGTCATCGCATCCAAAAACATGCCTCATATCAATGTAAAGCCCTTAGTGCTGGATTCACCAGACAACTTGATTAACCGGTCTGTTGGATTGGAGAAAAGGACTTTTTTTTTATATTTTGGTGACATAATCTTTTCACATTGTACCTTTTGACTGGCTAATGAGGTGCTGAGGTGCCAGGAGAAGATGTAACAAAGATGAGCAGCAAGGAGGGGCTAGGCTCCGCAAGGCAACGATTCATCCCGTATTGCTGCTCTGTCAGGAAGAAAATAACTTGGTCTTGGGGTGCCCCTTAATGATTTTACAGCCTTAAAGATAACTCTGAAGTGTTTGTGCCTACCTGTTTTAACCCTTATACAGTGGACAAAGAATCGTGAGTAGACTTCTTGTTAGTACAACCAATATTTATTTAAATACCCAATCAATAATCACCCACCCAGCCAACAATAAATTATCTTACAGAAAATACTAAAGTTCAAGTCCAATACTGGACCTTGACTTAACTTTTGCGTAACTTTGGCAAGTATCCAAGTAGATATTGGCCTTTATCCATGCGCCAGTCTCTGTCCTCTGTGTCCTTTGGTCTGGTCTGATACTCTAGCTCTGTTCTTCCTTCCTTCCTGGGTGCTGTGGTTCTCCTCAAATTAGTTATTGCTGGCAATAGTCACCGTTGTTGTCACTCTTTCATGGGGTCAGAGAGAGAGAGAGAGAGCGATTCTTGGTTGCACAGCACCCTTTATACCCTGTTGGTTTTCACGCTCCCTTTTGGCCATTGCCAATCAATCAATCAGGACTTGATCAGCCTGATTGATAAAGTCCAGTCAAGTACTGTCACCATGATCAGTGTTCCCAACTGCGATGCCTTTAGAGCTGGAGGCACATAGGACACACAGTTCCTTCTCAAATAAGGGATTAAGATGATCCTAGACAGATGTAGAAATAACAGGGTTGTCGTGATGGGAGATTTCAATTTCCCAAACATCGACTGGAATATCCCAAGGGTACGGGGTTTGGATGGTGTGGAGTTTGTTAGGTGTGTTCAGGAAGGTTTCCTGACACAGTACGTGGAAAAGCCTATGAGAGGAGAGGCTGTACTTGACCTGGTGCTTGTTAATGAGCTAGGGCAGGTGTCGGATCTCGCGGTAGGTGAACATCTTGGGAATGGAGATCATAATTCTATCTCTTTCACGATAGCGATGGAAAGAGACAGGATCAGGCAGGCTAGGAAGGTGTATGTCTGGAGTAAGGGGAAATATGAAAACATTAGGCAGGTAATTGGACACATAAATAGATCCCTGAAAGTAGGCAGTCAAGTGGATAAAGTTGTTAAGAAGGCATATGGAGTCTTAGCTTTTATTGGTAGGGGGATTGAATTTAGGAGCCGCAGCATCATGTTGCAACTGTACAAAAATCTAGTGCGGCCGCACTTGGAGTATTGTGTGCAGTTCTGGTCGCCACATTATAAGAAAGATGTGTAGGCATTGGAGAGGGTACAGAGGAGGTTTACCAGGATGTTGCCTGGTATGGAGGGCAGGTCCTATGAGGAGAGGTTGAAGGATTTGGGGTTGTTTTCGTTAGAAAGGAGGCGGCTAAGAGGGGATCTTATTGAAGCATATAAGATGATTAGAGGTTTAGATGGGGTGGACAGTGATAGCCTTTTTCCTAGGATGGAGAAGGCTAGCACGAGGGGACACAGCTTTAAATTAAGGGGTATGAGTTATAGGACGGATATCAGAGGTAGGTTCTTTACTCAAAGAGTGATTAGGAGTGGAATGCCCTGCCTGCAGCTGTTGTAGATGCGCCAAGTTTGGTGGCGTTTAATAGGTTAATTGATAAGTATATGGAAGAGAAGGGAATGGTTTAGTTTGGAGGGGCATTGCTTTTTATTTTGGTCGGCACAACATCGAAGGCCGAAGGGCCTGTTCTGTGCTGTAATGTTCTATGTTCTAAACTGGAAGGAGGTGTTCTTGGGGAAGAGTACAGAAGGAAAGTGGCGGTTTGTCAAGGAATGTTTGTCTAGGGCACTGCAAGACAACGTTCCGAGGAGTCAAGGAGGTTCTGTTAGGACGCGGGAACCGTGGTGCACAAAGGTAGTGGTGAACCTAGTTAGGAAGAAAAAAATGGTATATAAAAGGTTCAGAGAGCTAGGGGATGTTAGGGATCTAGAGGAGTATAAGGTATGTAGAAGGGAACTTAAAAAGGAAATTAGGAGAGCCAGAAGGGGTCACGAGAAGGCCTTGGCAGGTAACATTTAAGGAGAATCCCAAGGCCTTCTACAAATATGTGAAAAGTAAAAGGTTGAGAAGAGAAGGGATAGGGCCTATAAAAGGTGAAGGGGGAAAAGTCTGTGTGAATCCGGAAGAAATAGCAGAGGTGCTTAACGAGTACTTTCCCTCAGTATTCACGGTGGAAAGTGAACTGGGAGATTGCACTGCAGGTTTGCGGCATACAGAAAAGATTGAGTATGTGGATGTTAGGAAAGAGGATGTGTTAGATCTGTTAAATTCTATCAAGATAGACAAGTCGCCAGGACCGGATGGGATGTACCCCAGGTTATTGTGGGAGATGAGGGAAGTGGTTGCAGAGCCCCTGGCGATGATCTTTGCGTCATCCATGGTAACGGGAGAGGTTCCGGAGGATTGGAGGATTGCGGATGTGGTTCCTATCTTTAAGAAAGGGAACAGGGATAGTCCAGGAAATTACCGACCGGTGAGTTTGACTTCAGTGGTTGGTAAGCTGATGGAGACGCTTCTGAGGGATAAGATATATGAACATTTGGAGAAGTTTGGACTGATTAGAAATAGTCAGCATGGTTTTGTCAAGGGCAGGTCATGCCTTACGAGCCTAGTTGAGTTCTTCGAAAATGTGATTGAACACATTGATGAAGGAAGGGCGGTGGACGTAGTGTACATGGACTTTAGTAAGGCGTTTGATAAGGTCCCACGTGCAAGGCTTCCGGAGAAGGTGAGAGGGCATGGGATCCAAGGGGCTTTGGCCTCGTGGATCCAGAACTGGCTTGCCGGCAGAAGGCAGAAAGTGATTGTGGATGGGTCTTGTTCTGCATGGAGGTCGGTAACCAGTGGAGTGCCCCAGGGATCTGTTCTGGGACCCCTGCTGTTTGTCATTTTCATAAATGACCTGGATGAGGAAGTGGAGGGATGGGTTAGCAAGTTCGCCGATGATACAAAGATTGGTGGTGTTGTGGATGGTCTGGAGGGATGCCAAAAGTTGCAGCGGGACATAGACAAGATGCAAGACTGGGCGGAGAAGTGGCAGATGGACTTCAATGCAGATAAATGTGTAGTGGTCCATTTTGGCAGGAATAATGGGATGAAGAAGTACAATATAAGGGGTAGGAGTCTTAGTTGTGTTGTAGAGCAGAAGGATCTCAGGGTCCGGGTCCATAGGACTCTTAAATCAGCCTCGCAGGTGGAGCAAGTGGTCAAGAAGGCGTATGGTATATTGGCCTTCATTAATCGAGGAATAGAATTCAGGAGTCAGGAGGTAATGATGCAGCTCTGTAAGACTCTTGATGGACTCCAGTTGGAGTATTGTGCGCAGTTCTGGTTGCCTCATTGTAGGAAGGATGTAGAGGCTATTGAGAGGGTTCAGAGGAGATTTACAAGGATGCTGCCTGGATTGGGAGGCAGGCCTTATGAAGATAGGTTGAGGGAGCTGGACTCTTCTCACTGGAGAGACGTAGGTTGAGAGGCGACCTGATAGAGGTTTATAAAATGTTGAGAGGAATATATAGGGTGGACTCTCAGAGACTATTTCCCCGAGCGGAAATGGTCACTACGAGAGGACACAGATTTAAGGTACAGGGAAGCAAATACAAAGGAGATGTCAGGGGTAGGTTTTTCACTCAGAGGGTGGTGAGTGAATGGAACCGACTGCGTCGGAGGTTGTTGAGGCAAACTCACTGGGGTCTTTTAAGAGACTTCTGGATGAGTATATGGAAAAGAATAGGATAGGGGTTATAGATAGGTCTGTGGATTGGTAGATGTGATCAGCACAACTCGTGGGCTGAAGGGCCTGTTTGTGCTGTATTGTTCTATGTCCTATGTCCCTATGTCTGGTAAACAAGCAAGCTTGACCAGAAAGTCCCCTTTGTCCTGGAAATGGCCTACTTCCTGTGTATTCAGTATCTAAGCTGCAGGCTATTTATCTCTGTCTTTTAGGCTCTGCCTACTGTTTTAGTTCTTGCCCAATTGTCCCAGAGTGCTTTATAAATCGCCACCTTAGAGCCACAGAAGTACGGTCACCATAGCAATGGTAGAAAAGCCAACATATGCCAAGTGCTGGACTTTTACTGCCTCCCTGCCCGAAGTTTGTAAAATTCCACCTGAGGCCAATGGACAATGCCGTTCTGTGATCCTCACCCGTCCGGATTCCGGGGCAGGAGCTGGTAAAATTCCGATCAAGAATTCCGGCTTAGCATGGCGACACAGTGGTTAGCATTGCTGCCTCACAGTGCCAGGGTTTGCGATTCAATTCCTGACTTGGGTCACTGTCCATGTGGAGCTTGCATGTTCTCCCTGTATCTGCAACGGATTCCTCTGGTTGCCCTGGTTTCATAGAAGACAGGAGGAGGTCATTTGGCCCTTTGAGCCTGCTTCGCTATCCATTACGATCATGGTGAATCATCCAATTCAGTAGCCTAATTCTGCTTTATCTCCATAACCTTTGATCCCATTCACTCCAAGAGCTATATCCAACCGCTTCTTGAATACATTCAGTGTTTTGGAATCAACTATTTCCTGTGGTAATGAATTCCACAAGCTCACCACTCTTTGGGTGAAGAAATATCTCCTCACCTCCGTCGTAAATAGTCCCCCTTGTATCTCAAATAGTGACCACTGGTTCTGAACTCCGCAATATCAGGAACATCCTCCCTGCATCTACCCTGTTTAGTCCCGTTAGAATTTTATAAATCTTCCACAGTCTGAAAGATATGCTGGTGTTAGGTGCATTGACCCGAATAGGCACCGGAATGTGGCAACTGGGGGCATTGCACGGTAACTTCATTGCAGTGTTAATGTAAGCCTTATTTGTCATTAATAAATAAACTTTACTTTAAGAAGTCTGCAGATCCTGGCCCCTGTTAGATTACTCAGGAGCCAGAATCCCATTAAAGCTCACCACACTTCAATTTCCTATTCACTTACTGAATCCATTCACCAAGATGTGAGACAAATCATCGCCAGAAAAAATGTAAGTTAAAATTGTACTGCCTTTAATAATGCATAATAAATTTAATAGGCATCTAATGTAGGTAATTTATTTTTTCTTGTCACATTTTTCTGCTAGCGTTCATTTGAAATGAGGTATGAACCCATTTTATGCTCACGCTAACTCTTTCACTCGCATTAATGATCAGAGCAAAATAGACCTGAAGGAAAATTGCCGATGCTCTCTTTCCCTTCAGTCAGTTCATCATCAGTGACTGCAGATAAAACAGATGTCTCCTTATGTCACTAACCTAAAGTTTAATGGATTTTTAAATCTTCAACGGAACCTTCCCAAGCGTCTCCCACTCACCATGCTCCCTGCTTCATGGAGTCCAGTGCTATTGATATGGACACAGTGCTTAGCACTTCACAACACCAGGTTCAATTCTGGCTCTGGGTCACTGTCTGCGCAGAGTTTGCACATTCGCCCCGTGTCTGCATGGGTTTCCTCCGGGTGCTCCAGTTTCCTCCCACACTCCAAATTAGGTTGTTTGGGCGTGCTAAATTAACCCAAATATCTGGGGGATTAGCAGGATAAATGAATGGGACTGTGGGAATAGGGCTTCGGTGGGATTGTGGTCAGTATAGACTCAATGGGCCAAATGGCCTTCTGCACTACAGGGCTTCTATAATCCTATCTCTACAACTCTCGTAAGAGAATGAGAATGAGGTTAATGTGGGTTACAGAAGCAACTCCAATAGCAGCAACCATACAAACCAACATTTTTCCATAGCGGGTCACTACCTGTTGACGTACATTTGTAACAACACACGTTTCAAAAAAGAATTAAACATGGCTGCACGGTGCGGGGGAAGCCTCAATAGACCAAGTGGCCTAATTCTGCTCCTACATCATACGGAGGCGATGGTCTATTGGTATTATCTCTGAACTATTAATCCAGAAACTCAGCTAATGTCCTGGGGATCCAGGTTCGAATCCCGTCATGACAGGGATTTGAATTCAATAAAAAATAACTGCTGATGACCATGAAATGATTGTCGATTGTTGGAAAGACTCATCAGGTTCATCCATGTCATTTAAGGAAGGAAATCTGCATCCATATCTGGTCTGACCTACATGTGATTCCAGAGCCACAGAAATATGGTTGGCTTTCAACTAGGAATGGGCACTAAATGGTGGCCAATCAATGATGCCCATATGCCACGAATGGTTGAATAAAAAAACAGTGGCGAGCACTGCTATCTTACAGTGCCAAGTCGTATTCTGACATTGGATGTCTTGCATCTACATTAGGCCCCTCCAGCCTGCTCCTGCCATTCATTTTGATCGTGGCTGATCATTAAATTCAATATCTTGATCCCGCCTTCCCCCCATATTCCTTGATCCCTTTCATTGCAAGAGCTATATCCAATATGGTCCAGAAAGTTTAACAAAACACTCTTGGTGGGTCCATGTGAACACTAACTTTTTTTAAAAAAAGTCTGCATCCCCATTCGAGGCCCTCAACACAATCAACACTGCCCTTGTTGCCAAGCCACTCCTCCCATCTCCCACCATTCCCGCCCTCCGGTCTTCCTGTTACTCACAAGCCCTCTTGGTGGCCAAGCCACATGATGGCTTGAACCTCAAGTTGGCGGGGACAGTGGGCAGAGTAACTGGACACTTAGCATGGTCGCCACGTGAAAATCGCCCTCTTCCTGCCCCAAAGCATATTGGGAAATGTGCCAATGCTCTGCACCCGGTCCAGCTTCCCGCTGTCGTCCAATCCTCTCCGTTCCGCGAGTAGTGGATTCGCCAACTTTAAGGGCATTCAAATGGTCATTGGATAAACATATGGATAATATTGAAATAATTTAGGTTAGAGGGTCATAAGATTGGATCTACTAGTCGGCACAACATCGAGAGCCGAAGGGCCTCCATTACGCTGTAATGTTCTACAATCTTCCATTAATCTCCTGGCCGCCAATGCTTCTTTTTGACCGAGTTCCAACATCTTGGGCAGAACTCTGACCGGGTTTTCTGTCAGCACTTTGCAGAACACCAGTCTTGACTTTATTCACCTCCGTCCTTAACTGATGCAGTTCTTTAAAACTCAACACAGTTCATTTTCATTAACGGGATATACTCTGTCCAGGTGAAGACCACTCTGCTCTCTGATTAGGTGAAAATGTTCGGGATATCAGAGGATGAGTGTTTCCCCCTCACTTTAGCTTCTCCTAGGATTTGTAATAACCGTACTCAGCAAAGAGAAGCAAATCTTGGACAGGAATTTGAGCAACTTTGCAGCAGCGTATGAATGGTAACAATTCTAGAGTGGCTTCCTATCAAGGGTTTTCTCTCTAACTGCAGGGAAATAACTCAAAAATGGGATCAAGGGATCAATTCAGTCTATGAAACACTTGAGGACTTCCATTCTTCACTCACTGAATTATAGGTATGCTGTGCTTTGGTGATGTTCTTTGGGTTATTTTTCTAGCATTTCTCTTCAGTCGACAGTTTGTATAGTACATGTATCTATTATCTCCATCTCCCACTCAACACTGAAAAGAGTGATGCCAACATTAGCTACTGACAATGTTGTTACCCTAGTTCTGTGGAAAAGAATAACAGAAGTAAATCTATAGGGTTCTATGCCACCAAACTGAACAATGCATTAACAGTTTATCTTTTCAGCTGTACGCTAAGGCTTGTCAACAGCAGAGGAGCTTTGAAGAATGTTCTTTTCTTTCTGGAGCAACTGACCTCTTTAAGAGGAAAACATCACAAGGGTCATGTGATTGGTCATAGGATTATAGATTCCCTACAATGCAGCAGGAGGCCATTTATCCCATCGAGTTTGCACTGACAACAATCTCATGTCACTCCACATATGTACCCCACTAATCCCTTTAACCTATACATCCTGGGGCACCGAGGGGCAATTTCACATAGCCAATCAATCTAATCTGCACATATTTGGACTGTGGGAGGAAACCAGAGCACCCAGAGGAAACTTACGCAGACACGTGGAGAACGTGTAAACTCCCCATTACCCAAGCCGGAATCAAACCCAAGTTCCTACAGCTGTGAAGCAGCAGTGCTAACCACTGTACAACCATGCTGCCCAATAAGAAACGAGCACGGGGATTTTGGTGCAGTGTGTAGCTGGAGAGTTAAGATTGTGAAAGTGCTCTGTACAAAGTCATGTACTTGTAACTAAATGGTGTTAGTTCTTTATACCAACTAGTGATCCTTGCAATTTTTTCAATTTTTACATTGGCGACGAGGTGTATCAGAGCAACTCTGTTTGTAGTGGGGAATTTGAAGAGGATTTCATTGCAAAACTGCAGAATGAATCAGATCAATCCAAACGTGAAAAAGAACAAGCAGGCCTGTGTCTCTTTGGGATGCAAGAAGCCATCGACACAACACTGGGTACAGTATGTGGAATGATTGGAAGTATTTTCCAGGACTAATGGAATAGAGGAAGAGGATTAGACAGGCATAATTTACTTACCTCCTGTGGGACCCAGACCTATAACTTGATCTGAAGTTCAACATCTATGGATGTTCCCAACACAGAGACATTTGCAGACTTAATTGACTGGAGAAAGGGTATTACCACCCGAAAGCCTCAGTAATACTGCAGTGATATGAGTTTAACTCAATGAGGGGAGGGGCTGGGGAGACCTTTGCAACCTTCACAGCAAGGCAGATTGCAGAGCATTACGGCTTCAGGTCAGCTTTGAATGACATGTTAAGAGATCGATTGGTGTGCGATATAAAACAAGCAACAATGCAAAGGAACCAGTTGGTTAAGTCTGAGTTGAGTTTTAAGAATGTAATGGAAGTGAGGATAGCAATAGAGAGAGCTGAGAAGGGCACCTGAGAGCTACAAATAGGGCAAAACATTAAAATTCACCAGTTAGAATGGGCAAGTACAAGGAGTAAAGGTGCCAGAAGTGAGGACGCAGGATTAAGCTCAAGCAGTGAGTTGAATGCAGAAGTGGGAAGAATTACCAAAGATTGAAGGAGCCTATGAGCCTAAGGAAATAGTGAAAAGTACAGTATAGATTCAAGAGGAGAGGCCTACTGAAATATTGCCAATTGAAACTGCCTCTAAGTTGAAACTCAGCCAGTTGAGCTCCCAGAGAAATCAAAAATCCCCTGACAGACTGAGGAATTGTAGCAGGTCAGGGATGGACCATTCAAAGATCCATTGCCCTTGGGTGGGATTTTCCAGTCTAGGTGGCCAAAAATTCTTGCGCCAAGCTTCTAATGAACTGTGTTTAAATGTTCATTATTGCTATTGTCTTGGGAATTGTTTAAGCAATTATCTATTGTATAATAAAAGAATTAAAGGGGGAGGGATGTAGTAGCTGGCGTTCTGAAGTTCAGTGGCCTGAACACCCAATAACCAGCAACTATGGGGATCTGCAGGCTTTCGCAGCCAGAACAGATCCTAAAGCTGTGTTAACACTGTGAAACTACTCTGTATATTTATCTGCTTGTAAAAAAAACTGTTTTAGCTTGTGGAAATTAATCTGATATTCCAGCAATGGCCAATTATTTAATTCACTTTGTTCTGCAAGATTAAGGATACTCACTTCATATAGAATGCTATGGAGTTGCTGGAACTTGTGAAACTATAGTTAAAAGCAGTTAAAAACAGCAGATACTGGCAGGGGAACATTAAGTTATAACAGTTGTAGAAATTAAGTTATGACAAACAACTCTGTCAAGTAATGGAAAATCATTATTAGCAAACAAGTCCTTTGGTGAGGCTAGCGCTTGTATATTCAGGATAAGAGATTAATCTAGTCTTGCATCTGTTTCATAAACACTGCATTCCAGGGCCAGAACACAGGATGTAAATAAAGACAAATTATCATGACAAATAGCAAAAAAAAACAGATATGTTGACATTGTACACTAATGAAGGAGACAGTTTTCTATTGGATAAGGAAAGGCAAAAAAACTACGCTACGATTGGTGGACTATATATGCCAATAAAGGGTTAGAAAGTTTCTCATTTCTCATTTGCTGTAATAAACTGCTAAGTATCTATATAAAATGATAGAGCACCATAATAAAGTCCCTGTGTCTGTTCTCCTTGCTAGCAGGTAATAAAAGTTTAAAAGATTTGAGTACTCACCCTAACCCTTTGGAATGTGGGAGGAAACCAGAGCACCCAGAGGAAACCCACACAGACATAGGGAGAATGTGCAAACTCCACACAGACAGTGACTCCAATTCAGAAATTGAAGCTGTATTTTTGGCACTGTGAGGCAGCAGTGCTAACCACTGTGCCACCGTGCTGCCCCACCAATCAGTATATAACGAGCTTGTTGAGGTTTAACCCATATTTTGTTCTCAGGTAGAATAGCCTCTTCCCTGCTGCCATCAGACTTTTGGATGGACCTACCTTGCATTGAGTTGATCTTTCTCCAGGATATTGCCTGGTATGGAGGGCAGGTCCTATGAGGAGAGGTTGAAGGATTTGAGGTTGTTTTCGTTAGAAAGGAGGCGGCTAAGAGGGGATCTTATTGAAGCATATAAGATGATTAGAGGTTTAGATAGGGTGGACAGTGATAGCCTTTTTCCTAGGATGGAGAAAGCTAGCACGAGGGGACACAGCTTTAAATTAAGGGGTATGAGTTATAGGACGGATATCAGAGGTAGGTTCTTTACTCAAAGAGTGATTAGGGAGTGGAATGCCCTGCCTGCAGCTGTTGTAGATGCGCCAAGTTTGGTGGCGTTTAAGAGGTAGTTGATAAGTATATGGATGAGAAGGGAATGGTTTAGTTAGGAGGGGCATTGCTTTTTATTTTGGTCGGCACAACATCGAAGGCTGAAGGGCCTGTTCTGTGCTGTATTGTTCTATGTTCTATGTTCTATGTTCTATGTTCTCTACACCCTAGGTATGGTTGTAACACGACATTCTGCTCTGTCTCTATTCCTTCTGTATGAATGGTATGCTTTGTCTGTATAGCAGGAAAGAAACAATACTTTTACTTTATATTAACACGTGCCAATAATAAATCAAATCAAATCAAACTCACACGCAAAGCAGTTCCCATATCTAATGTGCTTTTAAGTGTTAGGATATCTTGTTGAAGCTGTACAAGACATTGTTAAGGCCATATTTGGAAAACTGTGTGCAATTCTGGTCACTCTATTATAGAAAGGATGTTATTAAATTAGAAAGAGTGCAGAAAAGATTTACTAGGATGCTACCAGGACTTGATGGATTGAGTTATATGGAAAAGCTAAATAGATGGGACTTTTTCTTTTGGAATGTAGGAGACTGAGGGGTGAACTTATCGAGATCTACAAAATAATGAGGGACACAGATCAGCCAGATAATCAATAACTTTTCCCAAAGATAGGGGATTTTAAAACTAGAGGGCATAGGTTTAAGGGGACAGGAGAGAAATACAGAAGTGTCCAAAGGGGCAATTCTTTCACACAGAGTGTCGTCTGGAACAAGCTGCCAGAGGTGTGTACAATTTTGTCCTTTAAAAAAGTATGTAGACAATTATGTGGGTAAGATGGATATAGAAGGATTTGGGACAAATGCAGGAAATTGAGATTAGCTTAAGGGTTTAAGAAAAAGGTGACATGGATAAGTTGACCCAAAGGACTTGTTTCCATGCTGTAAACCTCTATGACTCTCTGGCAAAGGCCCTCAAATATTACAGCAGGTGTTTGAAAACTCACTGGAAACTGTACAAATCAATCAAAAAGATTCTAATTGATGGTAATGAAAGAAAATGGCACTTATTAATTTAAATGCTGTTTGGTCTTCAAAGGTTAATGTGTTTTCTTGATTTAGTCTCTTTCTCCTGTTAATGATCTAATGACATTCATGGGTTTGCTGAGGGTTTTGACAAAGCAGATGGCGTGATAATAGAGATTTAAAAATTTCATCAAATGCCTAGGTTGGTATATAACTTCATTACGTTCCAAAGTCCACTCAGATTTATGCATTACATTGCTGGACAAATGCTGCAATGCCCATTCCTGTCAAACAATAAAAGTACCGATTCATGTCTCAGGATACCTTGGCTCGAGTTCTCTGGCCTTTCTGTGGTGAAGGAATGAGGTGGCTTGGTGCTGTTGTGCTGGGCTAATAATCCAGAGCTCCAGGGTTATGTTCTGGGGATTAGTGTTCAAATCCCATCACGGCAGATGGTGAAATTTGAATTCAATAAAAATCTGGAATCAGATCAAATCTTTGCACATTCTTATGTCACAGAGAGGCCAGACTAGATAAGGATAATTTCGTTTGGACAATATGGAACGAGGTGGGTTTTTATGACAATCCAACAGCTTCATAGTCATGCTAATTATTAATTCACTTTTTACTTTTAACTGAATTCAAATTCTAATGTCAGGTTGATGTGTGGATTATTGACCAGTATCCTAGATTACTAGATCCAAAATAACCACATTATAATTTGATAATCAGCTCAGGTAAGGGAAATCAGCACAGTTTTAATATGGTGGTTTGATATAAGGTATACAATCTCACCTGTTGCTCGCTGCTGTTGCAACGTGTTAAGAGCAGAAGTAGGCCATTCAGCCCATCACATCTGCTCTGCTATTCAATGGGATCACGCGATCTACTATGATAATCCTCAACTCCACTCTCCCGCCTTATCCCCATAAACTTTGATTCCCCTTATTGACTAAAAACCTCTCTATCTGATTTCCTTACAATACTGACTGACCATAATTATAGATTCTCTACAGTACAGAAGGAAGCCCTTCAGTTTATTGAGTCTGCACCATACCAGCCATTCCATGCACATTCATGTGAATAGTGACCTTGCCTTTTATTACTAGAGATTAGTCTATAATCCATCATGACAAGAGGAATAAATATGACCCCAATCGCCTTATTAATTAGAGAGATTGCACCAAAAACAATCCCATCCGGACCCTCTTTCCGTAATCCCATGCATTTACCTGCTAGTCTCCTGGACACCGAGGGTGGGATTTCCCAGCCACATTCATCCCACCTGAGGTTAATGGACCTGAGAAGTAAATCCCAAGACTAGGAAATCCCACCCGAGGTTAATGGACCTTTGCGCGGTTTGTATTCAGCTTGCTACTGGATGGGAAAATTCTGTCCTGAGGAGCAATTTAGCATGGCCAATCCGCCTAACGTTCACATCTTTTGGAGTGCCAGAGGAAATTGCAGCATCCGAAGGAAACCCATGCAGATATGGGGAGAAACGTGCAAATTCCCCACAGACAGTCAGGCAGAGCTGGAATTGAAGCTGGGACCCTGGCGCTGTGAGGTAGCAGTTCTTACCACTGTGCCACAGAGTCGCCCCACAGGTCTTGACCACTATTGTAATAAAAAATGTCCAATGTTCACAGAATCCTCTGAGGAATCAGGGTAATGCCGATTCTGCGCAATTTTGCATAATAGTTTAACCAACAAGAATTAAACCGTGTGCTTTCTTACCCAAGTCCTTTAATCCACAACAACCATAAAGTTATTCCTTCCACTGACAGACTAAGCTGACAACTTGAGGCATATTTTGTTGTAAAGGTCACTGCCTGGCTTCCAGCCATACCAGGCGCATTCATGTGAGCTGTGACCTTGCCTTTCATTACCAGAGATCAGCCTATAATCCGTTATGTTATGACAAGAGGAATAAATATTACCCCAATTCCCCTATTAATTAGAGAGACAAAGGAGCAAAATAATGCCAGATGGATGATGACTATTTCCCCTACAGATTACTTGAGCCTGACTTAGAAAATGACAGCTAAATATTCTCCGATTATAATTAATGATTCTTTTCCTTATCGTGGCAATTTTTAAGTTTATTTGTTAGTGGCACAAGTCGGCAGCATGGTGGCTTAGTGGTTAGTACTGCTGCCTCACAACCCCAGGGTTAATTCTGGCCTTGGGTTAATGTCTGTGCAGAGTTGCACATTCTCCCCATGTCTGCATGAGTTTCCTCGGATGCTCTGGTTTCCTCCACACGGCAAAGATGTGTGGGTTTGGTTGAGTGGCCATGCTAAATTGACCCTGAGGGGGATGAGTGAAGTTCATATACGTGGTTATGGGGATAGGGCGTGGATGGGATTGGTGACAATGCAAGCTCCATTGGCCAAATGGCCTCCTTTTACACTGTAGGGATTCTATGACTCAATGAAGTTGGCTTACATTAACATTGCAATGAATTTGCTGTGAAAATCCCCTAGTTGTCACATCCCGACGTCTGTTCAGGTACACTGAGGGAGATGCACAGCAAATGCACCAAACCAACAAGTCTTTCAGACTATGGGAGGAAACCAGAGCACTCAGAGGAAACTCACACAGACTCAGGGAGAACATGCAGACTCCAGACAGACAGTGACCCAAGCCGGGAATTGAACTTGGATCACTAGTGCTGTGCTAACCACTGTGCCACCATGCAATCCAAATTTAGCATGGCTAATCCACCTAAGCTGCGTGTTTTTGGACTGTGGAAGGAAAGTGGAGCGCCAGGAGGAAACCAACACAGACATGGAGAGAACATGCAAACTCCACACAGACAGTGACCCAAACCAGGAATCGAACCCAGCTCGAAGGACCAGGAATAGACCATCTGGTCCTTCGAGCCTGCTCCACCAGTCAATATGATCATGGCTGATCTTTTGTGGACTCTGCTCCACTTACCCACCCGCTCACCATAACCCTTAATTACTTTACTGTTCAAAAATGTATCTATCCTTGCCTTAAAAACATTCAATTAGATAGCCTCAACTGCTTCACTGGGCAGAGAATTCCACACATTCACGACCCTTTGTGTGAAGAGGTTCATCCTCAACTAAATTTACTTTCTCTTATTTTGAAGTCTAGTTCTAGTTTCACCCGCCAGTGTGAACACTTCCCTGCTTCTATCTCATCTATTCCATTCATAATCTTATATGTTTCCATAAGATCTCCCCTCATTCTTCTGAATTCCAACGAGTGTAACCCCAGTCTACTCAGTCTCTCCTCATAAACTAACCCCTTTAACTCCGAAATCAATTTGGTGAATCTCCTCTACACCCATTCCAGTGCTAATATATCCTTTCTCAAATAAGGAGACTAGGAATGGGCCAGTTGTCTGATGAGGAAAGGTTGGAGAGGTTAAGTTTGTATTCACTAGAGTTTAGCAGAATAAGAGGTGACATGATCGAAACCTTTGAGAGGGGTATTGAAAGGGTGGATTTGGCTAAATTTGGAATTGCATGCTGACTCATCAATTCACACTACTGTCTCACAGTGCTAGGGACCCCGGTTCAATTCTCAGCTTGGTCACTGCCTGTGTGGAATCTGCACGTTCTCCCCGTGTCTGTGTGGGTTTCCTCCTGATGCTCCGGTTTCTTCATTTCGGGAATTTAGTCACTGTTTAAAAACTCATCGAAGACGGAAATGAGAAGAGATTTTTTTCTCAGAGAATTGTGCGTCTCTGGAGCTCTTTTCCTCGTAAGACAGGGAAGCAGTGCGTTTTAACAAAGAACAAAGAACAAAACAGCACGGGAAACAGGCCCTTCGGCCCAATGAGCCTGCGCTGCGACCTCGATGTTCCCACTTCTACCTGTGATCCCTGTCTATGTTTATAGATCTATGCACTGAAACCAAATTTGAGACAATTTAGGGCGAATTTGTTCTGCCAATCAGCCTAAGAACACATCTTTGGGATGTGGGAGGAAACCGAAGCACTTGGAGAAAACCCACACAAGTACGGGGAGAATGTGCAAACTGTCACAGACACGGGCCCAAATCCATGTATCTGCATAGCACAGCGATAGTCATTGAGCTGTCGTGTTGCCCATCAAATGGCCCAGGTCAAGCGTACACTAACGACGTGAAGCACTAGGATGCTCTCGAAAAATCCAAGAGCAGCCCTCTCACGACTCATCATGTATTTGCCCCTTGTTAGACAACAAGGCGGACCAAAGTACCTATAGAGATACTTGATTAATAAGACAGGGAAAAGCCTTGTGGAGTTGAGGTTACAATTACAGTGATTAGCACTGCTGCCTCATAGCACCAGAGACCTGGGTTCAATTCTGGCCTTGGGTGGCTGTCTTCATAGAGTTTGCACATTCTCCTGATGTCTGCATGGGTTTCCTCCAGTTGCTCCGGTTTCATCTCACCGTCCAAAGATGTGCAGATTAGGTGGATTGGACATGCTAAATTGTCCCTTAATGTTAGGGGACAAGGAGAGGTTAGGCAAATTTGGACTGTTTTCCTTAGAAAGACGTAGACTCAAAGGAGATCTAATAGAGGTGTACAAGATTATGAAGGGGATAGAGAGAGTAAACAGGGTTAAGCTTTTTCCTAGGATGGACTCAAATAGCACGAGGCGTCACGGGCTTAGGGTGAGGGGGGTAAGGTATAATTTGGATGCTAGAGGGAGTTTTTTCACACAGAGGGTGGTGGGGGTATGGAATGCGCTGCCAAGTAAAGTGGTGGAGGTAGGTACTCTGGAGTTATTTAAGAAATACTTAGATGGGCACATGAACAGAATGGAAATGGAGGGGTATAGAAAACTGATTTAAAATAGGGATCATGAGCCTTGGGAGTCCCTGGGAAGTGTGTAAATAGATGATGATATTGATGTACTTGTTTTTATCCTACAGGTGCTTTGGTCCACCTTGTTGTCTAACGAGGGGCATACACGCGATGGGTCGTGAGAGGACTGCTCTTGGATCTTTTTCGAGAGTATCCTAGTGCTTCACGTCGTTAGTGTACGTTTGACCTGGACCATTTGATGGGCAACACGACAGCTCAGTGACTATCGCTGTGCTGTGCAGATACATGGATTTGGGCCTGTGTCTGTGGGAGTTTGCGCATTCTCCCCGTGCTTGCGTGGGTTTTCTCCGGGCGCTCCGGTTTCCTCCCACATCCCAAAGATGTGCTCTTAGGCTAATTGGCAAAACAAATTCTCCCTAAATTGTCTCAATTTGGTTTTTAATCCAAAGATCTATAAACATAGAACATAGAACATAGAACATTACAGCACAGAACAGGCCCTTCGGCCTTCGATGTTGCGCCGACCAATATAAAAAGCAATGCCCCTCCAAACTAAACCATTCCCTTCTCTTCCATATACTTATCAACTAACCTCTTAAACGCCACCAAACTTGGCGCATCTACAACTGCTGCAGGCAGGGCATTCCACTCCCTAACCACCCTTTGGGTAAAGAACCTACCTCTGATATCCGTCCTATAACTATCACCCCTTAATTTAAAGCTGTGTCCCCTCGTGCTAGCTTTCTCCATCCTAGGAAAAAGGCTATCACTGTCCACCCTATCTAAACCTCTAATCATCTTATATGTTTCGATCAGGTCCCCTCTTAGCCTCCTCCTTTCTAACGAAAACAATCTCAAATCCCTCAGCCTCTCCTCATAAGACCTGCCCTCCATACCAGGCAACATCCTGGTAAACCTCCTCTGTACCTTCTCCAATGCCTCCACATCTTTCTTATAATGTGGGGACCAGAACTGCACACAATACTCCAAGTGCGGCCGCACTAGAGTTTTGTACAGTTGCAACATGAAAACATAGACAGGGATCGTGGATAGAGGTGGGAACATCAGGGTGGCGGCGCGGGCTCGTTGGGCTGAAGGGCCTGTTTCCTGTGCTGTTTTGTTCTTTGTTCTTTGTTCTTAAATACGTAGGGTTACAGGGATGGGATATGGGTGGAATTGTTGTCAGTGCTGGCTAGATGGGCTAAATGGCCTATTTCTTAGGAATCTAGGATTCTATGATTCTAAATAAAGTTCTGGCTTCTTGAATTAAATCCAGTTTTTTTGGAATGCTTCTTGGGCCATTCATATCTTCCTGTTTGGAAATGAACTTTTTGTCTCTTCATATACTGGATTCAGAAGAATTTTCATCCTGTTTCAGATGACTATTTTTAAGCACTGTTTATGAATCATTCAAATAAACAAATTGTTTAACAAACTGAATAAGCCTTCATGCATATTTACAGTTATGAGAGAAATGATAAATGCAATGTGATGTGAATGTTTTTTTTTAAACATTCATGTCATCCATAAAACAGATCCATGCAGTATCACCGGGGGAGCGATGGACTCGTGGTATTATCACTAGACTATTAATCCAAAACTCAGCTAATGTTCAGGAGACCTGGATTCTAATCTCTATCATGGCAGATGGTGGAATTTGAATTCAATAAAAAAAATGTGGAATTAAGTATTTGCTGATGACCATGAATCCATTGTCAATTGTCGGAAAAACCCATCTGGTTCACTAACATCCTTTAGGGAAGGAAATCTGCTGGCCTAGATGTGACTCCAGAGCCACAGCAATGTTGGTGATTCTCAACTTGCTTCTGAACTAGGGCAACTAAGGATGGGCAATAAATGTTGGCCCAGCCAGCGATACCCACGTCCCATGAATGAATTTTAAAAAAGGTTTTTGATTTGTTTGCAAAAGTCATCTTCACATCCCACCAAAGGCCTTCATAAATGTGGAGAGTGGATATGTAAATAGATATTCCAATGTAGATGTGTGTGAGGAGGTTGCAGTTTGATAATATGTCAATGGAATCCTCATACCTCTTAGAAAACAGGAATTGAAATAGATTAGAGAAGTCAGGAAAGGAAGGGTTAAAATTCCCAAAACATTAGACTTAGGAAGATGGGTGAACAAAACCCAAGAAAGTGGAAGGGCTACACTGGATTTCAATTCGGGAAGAATAGGATTGGAAAACAAAGGGATTATTTTAAACTAATATAGACTTTTGTTAGATCACACGTTGGGCTATATTTTACACTTTCCTCCAGCTGGTTTGAAGGGAGGACATGGTGCAAAATCCAATGGTTAACCTGCAACTTAGTGTCATAGAGTCATAAACATTTATAGCATGGAAACAGGCCCTTTGGCCTAACCTGACCAGGCCACTCTTTTTTTAGCTACTAAGCTAGCCCCAATTGCCTGTGTTTTGCTCATATCCCTCTATATCTCTCTTCCTCATATAACTGTCTAAATGTTTTTCAAAAGACAAAATTGTACCCGCCTTTACTACTTCCTCTGACTGCTTGTTTCACCCTTTGCGTGACAAAAATTGCCTCTCTGTAGTCTTCTGTATCTTTCCCCTCTCACCTTAAACCTATGCCCTCTAGTTTTAGACTCCCCTACCTTTTGGAAAAGATATTGACTATCTAGCTGATCTAATCTCTAATGCTCCTCATTATTTTATAGACATCGATAGGATCATCCCTAAGTCCCCTATGCTCCAGGCAAAAAAACTCTCAGTCTACCCAGCCTCTTCTTATAACTCAAACTATCAAGTACCAGTAGCATCCTAGTAAATATTTGCTGCACTCATTCGAATTTAATTATATCCTTTCTCTAATAGCGTGACCAGAACTGTGCGCAAGTATGGCTTTACCAATGTCTTATATAACTTCAACAAGACATTCCAACTCCTGTTTTCATTGTTCTGAGCAATGAAACCAAACATGTCGAATGCCTTCTTCACTCTGTCCGCCTGTGACTCCACTTTCAAGGAGCTATGAACCTGTACCCCTAGATCTTTTTGTTCTGTAACTCTCCCCTATACCTTATCATTAACTGACTAAGTCCTGCCCATCTTTGATCTACCAAAATGCATCACCTCATATTGATCTAAATTAAATTCTATCTGCCATTCATCGGCCTACTGGCCCAATTGATCAAGATCCTGTTGCAATCCTAGATTACCTTCTTTATTGTCCACCAATCTTGGTGTCATCTGCAAACGTACTAACCATGCCTCATCCACTGGATTTATACAATGGTTGGCGAAGGCATTGAGCTCCCCCCTACCCTTGAGCTTATTAAGGTCTTTAAATGGTCAGTTTAAGTGGTCCTCCCCTGCTACTACTTTATGCACAGTGGGATGAAGTTCACCCCAATGGGTTGCCCAGCTGCAGGGGCTGGTGTTGGGTAAGCAAAATGGAACATCTTTTGCAGGTATTCTGTTCCCAATTGGAGATTCCCCGACTTGTGGACTTCCCCTCTTACCTACCTGTCCAACCTCTCAAACCTGGTTCCTCTCACCCTCTCTTTCCAGGGTCTGCCAGCCTGGTCATGCCCCCCAGTCTGGACTCCCCTTCATTGGGACAGCCTGAGGTGCCAGCAGTGGGCACCACTCCCTCCTGGCATTGCAGGGAGTGCAGCGATGCCAGCCATCTGATTGGCTAACTGCTCTCGAAGGCTGGACTATCTCCCAAGAAAGAGGTGAAAATCTTGCCTCAAAGCAGCCCACACTGCTCCCAGCATTGAATTTCTGTGGCATAACCATCAGATGCTGTGGGCAACCTTGCCGAGGCATCTTTGGTAAAGGACCACAGTGACCCCTAAAATAATAAGACAATAAAACCCACAAGACATAGGATCAATATTAGGCCATTTGACCCATCGAATCTGCTCCATCATTTAATCTTAGCTGATAAGCCCAGCCCTTGTGTCAACGTGTTCCAAACTTTTTCCCACTGTGACACCATTTTATTGCTTTCAAATTGACCTAACACCAGAGTGAGAATGGCAGGGAGGGGGCGAGTTGGGGGAAGGCGTTGCAGGAAATTGGGAGAGTTACAGGAAGGGGCGGTGTGGGAGGTGCAACTGCGTTAAAATCGTTTCTGTTCAAATGGCAACTGAGTCATGAAGTGGATATGTTTGACAAAGAATTGCACCTCAGACAATTCACTCTGACTTGTCCACATTTAAAATTACATACTGTACACTGCTCCCCAAGATCGGACATTTAAAATTCAGACAACGTTGTAAGCTGTTGGCATGAGTAACGGAGCAATTTTTACCTCTTAAGTTTTTCTCTTAATGTCACAAGTAGGCTTATATTAACACTGCAGTGAAGTTACTGTGAAAATCTCCCAGTCCATTTGGATACACTGAGGGAGAATTTAGATGGAAGAGAGAATACCCCAGGGTCCTTAATTATGCTGGGTGTTTTGCCGAGGCAGCGGGAAGTGTAGACAGAGTCAGTGGATGGGAGACTGGTTTGCACGATGGACTGGGCTAAGTTATGGGGGGGGTGAAGGCAGCGAAATGAAAATGTCCATTCAGAGGGTCAGTGTGAACATGATGGGCTGAATGGCCCCCTTTAGCCCAGTAACAATTCTCTGATTCTGGCCTTTGGGAATATAAGAGAGAATTGACACTGCTCTTCTTGTTTTATGCTGTCTTAATTCTAGAGGGAGAAAGTGCGTCTTCGAATGTCTAAGCCTTTTGTTATACTGATAAATTACTGTCATGACTCTATGGTGGAGGTAAATTGAGTATCATTTTACTTAAAAGGTGTTTGCATAAATTTCTTGAAGAGTTTGAAAGAAAACATTTTCTTTGCATTAGTTGAATTGTAGAAACAAATTGCTTCAGGATACTTTGGAAATGCTTTGATGTCACAATATTTTGGACTTATCCAGCCACACTTTGGGGAGGCAATGGCCCAGTGATAGTATTGCAAGAGTATTAATTCAGAAACTCTGCTAATGTTCTGGGGACTCTGGTTCAAATCTCACCTCGGCAGCTGGTGGAATTTGAATTCAACAACAAAGATCTGGAATTAAGTGCCCAATTTTGGCATCAACTTGTGCCCATTTTTGGGCGCGAAAATTTGGTCGAGCGTGAGATGAGTGCGGTGATCCACGCCCACTTCTGTGCCGGAATCCCCTTTATCAAGGCCTGAAAATATTCGTGATCGGGACCACGCCTGAAATGGGTGTGATGGCCATTTAAATGATTGAATGGCAAAGCAAACTTGATGGGCTGAGTGGCCTAATTCTGCTCCTGTGTCTCATGAGCTTATGGTCTGAATGCATTTGCATGCACTTCAGTTGACTTAATGGGCCGCATGCCCAATTTTACCAGCACTTTCCCCCTTTGCCATCGCGTTCACCTATCCAGAATTGGCATGAAACAGGTACGCTCCATAAAAATCTGATTTAGGCACTCCAGTTAGTGAGGAGGTTAGTGCCGAGTGTCCAATGGCTCTCTGTTTGAGATTGGTGGTGGTGGTTGGGGGGGGGGGGGGGGGGGGGGGGGGGAAGATGGGAAGGTGGGCTGCTATCACTGTGCTTGAGATCAGTGAGGGGGAAGGCACCCAAAATCAGTCTGGGTGATGGACAGGGTGGGAGAATAAGGGGGTTAGTAATGTTGTGGGGGTAGGGCAATGTCTGTGGAGGCCGGGAGAGGCATTAGCTGGCCCGAAAAAGAAGTGGCAGTGGAGATGTATTCTACTTTTCTTTTCTGCGCATGCGCAGTTGGAAACTTTGATCGGAGCTGCAGGATTTCAGGCACATTAAACCCCACCCACGGGCTTCTGCAGCGCGATTCAGAGTTGCAGATATTTTTGCAGGCAGAGTGTGTATATGGGCTCCCGTGAGCGGATCTAAAAGTCAGACCTGAAACTCTCTCAGTCCGCCCAATACTTCGAATCAGAATGGTAAAATAAGGCACTAAGAATCTAATGATGACCGTAAAACCATTGTTGATTGTCAGATAACCCCATCTGGTTCACTAATGCCCTTTAGGAAAGGAAATCTGTTGTCCATACCTGGACTAGTCTACATGTGACTCCAGAATCACAGCAACGTGGTTGACTCTCAATTACCCTTGGGCAACTAGGGATGGGTAATAACTTCTGGAAAGCCAGCAACGCCCATGTTCCATTGAACATAGAACATGGAACACTACAGCACAAATAGGCCTTCGGCCCATAATTGTGCCTATCATATCCATACCTACCAGGTCTATCTATAACCCTCAATCCCATTAAATCTCATGTATTCATTCAGAAGTCTCTTAAAACACCCCAACGAGTCTGCTTTAACCACCACTAAAGGCAGCCGATTCTACTCACTCACCACCCTCTGAGTGAAAAACTTACCCCTGACATCTCCTCTATACCTACTCCCCAGCACCTTAAACTTGTAAACTCTTGTAGCGACCATTTCAGCCCTGGGAAATAGTCTCTGAGAATCCACCTTATCTATACCTCTCAACATCTTATAAACCTCTACCAGATTGCCTCTCAGCCTTTGTCTCTCCAGGGAGAGAAGACCGAGCTCCCTCAACCTATCCTCATAAAGCATGTCTCCCAATCCAGGCAACATCCTTGTAAATCATCTCTGCACTCTTTCAATAACTTCCATCTCCTTCTTGTAGTGAGGTAACCAGAACTGCGTACAGTACTCCAAGTGGGGTCTTACAAGGGTCTTATAATGAATGAATGATGGCTCCAGAAGCATGGGGCAGTCCGATGTTTTTCTGAGCCACTGCTTACTGGGAAATTGGATTGGAAATCACTTGTTAATGCCATTGTATAAAAGAAATTTCATATGTAAAGGACGTGAAAGAATAAGCAACTCCCATTCAATCCTGCTGAATGCCCTACATCTCTTGTGCTGTCAAAACCGCTACACTTGTTAGTTGAAGTAAATTTCTCCACAAAGCGTCAAGCATTAGGCAACATTTGCATCAAATTCCCACAGTCTCCTTGTGATGAACTTGAAGTAAGGGCAATCTTCAAGTGAACAGTCTATCATTTAGCAATCAATTTGAAATTCATTTTTTAACAGTCACATTTGAAAGTACTGTGTGCAATCGTTGAGCGCGCATGCTGCTTCTCCAGGAGATTACATCCGCAAATCTTATCGTTGCTTTTGATTTGACTTAATCGTGCTGGAAATATTTATGAAACTTGGCTATAAATATTCTTCATTAAGCTATTTACATCACCTCCCCTATCTTGATTGGAGTTCTTTTTTTGTGTATTTCATATTCCAATAGCTTTTGAACATCATCTATTATTAAACAATCACAAAGAAACAATCTGTTTACGGCCTATTTATACAATTCCCTTTCTCTCTCTCTGCCTGTAAGAAGATTGTAGGAATGACTTTGGATGTTGTTAAGTTGGTATGCCAACCAATTCCCCGGTTAGCCTAATGTTTGGGGAACTGGACAGCATCATTTATTTCTTGTGTGCTTTCCGTTTACCCTCCATCCCATCCATTGCCCTTGCTGTCTACCTTTGAATGTTTTGTCCTTTTGATCGTATTCATAAGTTCATAAGATATTGGTGCAGAAGAGGCCATTTGGCCCATCCAGTTGTTCCACCATTTGATCATGGCTGATTTGCTCCTCATCCCCATTTTCCTGCCTCCTCCCCATAACTCTTTACCAATTAAAAATCTGCCTAACTCCTCCTTAAGTTTACTCACTGTTCCAGCATCCTCCGCACTTTGGGGTCGCAAATTCACAACCCTTTGGGAGAAGTAGTTTCTTTTCAACTCTTTTGCTCCCCCTTATCCTAAAACTGTGACATCTTGTCTTAAAATGCCTTACAAGAGGAAGCATCCACTTCATGTTTACTCTATCCATACCTTTTATCATCTTGTATAATTCAATGTGCTCTCCCCTCATTATTCTAAATTCCAGAGAGTATCAGCTGAAACCTTTCAATCTCTCTTCACACAACAAACCTCACATCTCTGCAATCAATCCAGTGAACCTTCTCTGAACTGCCTCCAATGCAGCTACATCTTTTCTCAAAGAAGGGAACCAAGACTGTGCACAATACTCCAAGTGTGGCCTCACCAATGCCTTGTGTATTTACAACAATATTTCCTTACTTTTATATTCTATTTCTTTAGCATTAAATTGCCAACATTCCATTCGCTTGGTTCCACATGCACTAATGTGGATCTAAATGACCATCATGTACATCATGTACTGAGTCATCATAGGCCAGTTTGATACATTAATCTTCAAACC
Organism: Sphyrna mokarran; assembly: GCA_024679065.1. NCBI lineage: Eukaryota > Metazoa > Chordata > Chondrichthyes > Carcharhiniformes > Carcharhinidae > Sphyrna > Sphyrna mokarran. Next base: position 45,481,302 of record JAGIQG010000018.1, read on the forward strand.
CCCTCCATTGTTCCACCCCACTGCCATGGCTCCATTCTACCTCATTACCTTCCCCCCAACTCCACTCCACCACTGCCCCCCCCCATCCACCTCATTATCTTCCCCCCATTCCACCTCACTACCTTTTCCACTCCATCCCACCATCTACCCCCCCCTTCACCTCGCCACCTCCCCCGCTCCACTTCATCACCTCCCCAATTCCATCCCACCACCTCCCAACTCCACCCTGACCACTTCCCCCCCACTCCACCTCACCATCCTCCCCCACTCCATCCCTGCCACCTCCGCCCCACTCTACCTCACCATCTCCCCCACTCCACCTCCCCACTCCATCCCTGCCACCTCCGCCCCCACTCTACCTCACCATCTCCCCCACTCCACTTCCCTCACCCACTCACTACCTCCCCCACTCCCTCACCACCTCCCCCCACTCTACCTCACCACCTCACCCCCCACTCCATCTTGTCACCATCCTCCCACTCTACCTAGCCACCTCTCCCACAATCCATCTTGCCACCTACTTCCCACTCCATCTCATCACCTGCTCCCCTTTCCAACTCGCCTCCACCCCCCCACTCCATCTCGCCACCTCCCCCCACTCCACCTCACTACCTCTGCCCACTCCACCTCGCCACCTGCCCCTATTCCACCTTGCCACCTCTCCCCCACTCTAGCTCACCATGTCCCCCCGCCACTCTACCTCGCCAGCTCTCCCCACTCCTCCGCGCCACATTCCCCCCACTCCACCTTGCCACCTCCCCCAACCCTCCCCACAATCTCCTCCCCCAGCCTTGTCCGCCATCCTCCCCCACAATTCCTCCCCCTGCTCCTTCTCATCTCTATTTTTCCTCTTCGTGGAGAGGGGAGGGCACAAAACTCTATCATTGCGTTCCAATCACCCCGACCATGAGTGGCATCACAGTAGCTGCAGCGAGCCATCCTAATAGTGACAGGAAGCTGCTTTTGGGATGTGATTAGATAACTAGACTGGAAGGATGGGATTTTCCATGCTCGCCCCAAGACCGGAAAATTTCGCCCGAGGTCAACAAACTATTGCACGGTCCGTATCACACAATGGGATTCTGCCCATTTCTCTGGACTATTCCAATATTCCTGGAGATGACCAGGTCCCTCACAGTACATTCAGTTCATCAGTTGCCATGAGGTGTCTACACCGAGGGTGGCACCAAGCATCCCCAGCTTTTCATGAGATTAATAAATATCCAGGAGATAAAGGAGAGCCTTTGGCTGGAGCCTGCTGCCCCTGAGAGTGCTGAGGATTAATAAAGTCATTCCAGCCTCTTCCTCCTCACCTCCCTCACTTTGCACTGTTCCGGATTCAGTGTATGCTGCACTTCTGCTATACTCACCAAGGGCAATTCTGGCTTTCCTCAAATGCCAATTCCTCATTGGCCCTTCTGTCTCTGTAGCCCTATGTACTGTCATTAACTGAATGTCAATGTAGATACAGCTCTACTAATCGGTTACCCCTCCCGCCTCCAACCCCGTGACATTAAGCTTGTGGGTGCATCACTGAAGTCCCTGGGGTCAGGACCATGAAGCAGGCTCAATATCCAGTGCCCCACATCAAATACAGTTTTGGGGAATTTTAAGTGGCACAGTGGTTAGCATTGCTGCCTCACGGCACCAGGGACCATGGTACAATTCCTGGTTTGGGTCACTGTCTGTTCAGAGACTGCACATTCTCCCCATATCACTGTGGGTTTCCTCTAGGTGCTCCGATTTCCTCCCACAGTCCGATAGATGCGCTGTTTAGGTGCATTGGCCCTGCTAAATTCTCCCTCAGTGTGCCCGAACGGGTGCTGGAGTGTGGCCACGAGGGGATTTTCACAGTAACTTCATTGCAGTATTAATATAAGCCTACTTGTGACACTACTACTTAAACTTAAAATAATTAACCTATTCCAGTTCTGAAATTGACAGGAACAGTTGCAAGTCCTTGCTGTCTGATGTTAACCTTTATCGAAGTCAATATGCAAAATTTGGCAGCGTGTAAAATTAGCATTCCACCTGATCACATGGGGGTCTCGCATAGAATTAGTCAGATTTTTAAATTCATTCGTGAGATGTTGGTGTGGCTGACTCGCACTTATTATCCTTAAGGTAAAAGCAACATGCTGCTGATGCTGGAATCTGAAACAAATGCAGACAATGCTGGAAAATCTCAGCAGGTCTGACAGCATCTATGGGAAGAGAGCCAATGTTTCGGGTCTGGATGACCCTTCGTCAGAGCTGAGAGCAAAGGCAATCAGGAGAGATTTATACTTTTTTTGATTCATTTGTGGGACATGGGTACTTCTGGGTGGCCAGTATTTATTGCCCATCTGTAGTTGCCCTTGGAAAGGTGGTGGTGAGCTGCCTTAGAATCCCTATGGTACAGAAGGAGACCATTCGGCCCATCGAGTACCATAATTCCACCAGGCCCTACCCCCATAATCCCATGTAATTACCCTAACAAGTCCCCCTAATGCTAAGGTCAATTTAGCAAGGCCAGTCCACCTAACTACACATCTTAAGATTGTGGGAAGAAACCAGAGCACCCAGAGGAAACCCATGCAGACATGGGGAGAATGTGCACACTCCCCACACAGGCAGTAAACCGAGGCTGGAATTGAACCTAGGGCCCTGACGCTGTGAGGCAGCAGTGCTAACCACTGTGCCACCGTGCTGCCCCGTGCCCTCTTGAATCACTGCAATCCATGTGCTGTGGGTTGACGCACAATGCTGTTAGGGAGGGAAATCCAGGATTTTGTCCCAGCGAAGGAAGTGACGATATATTTCCACGGTGAGTGGCTTGGAGGGGAACTTGCAAGTGGTAGATTTCCATGTGTCTGCTGCCCTCGTCCTTCTAGATGGAAGTGGTCGTAAGTTTGAAAGATGCTGCCCAAGGATTCTTTGGTGAATTGCTGCAGCACATCTTGTAGATCGAATCTCTACAGCGCAGAAGAAAGCCATTTGGCCCATCAATTCTGTACCAACCACAATCCCATCCAGGCCAATCCAATCTTTCAATTGTGGGAGAAACCAGAGCAACCGGAGAAAACCCACACAGACACAAGGAGAACATGAAAACTCTAGACAGACAGTGACCCAAGCAGGAATCAAACCTGTTTCCCTCCTGTTGTGAGGCAGCAGTGCTAACCACTGTGCCACCGTGCTACTGAGTGTTGGTGTTGGAGGAGTGGATGTTTGTAGATGTGGTGCCAATCAAATGGGCTGCTTTGTCCTGGATGGTGTTAAGCTTGTTGTTTGAACTGCACCCATCTAAACAAGTGGGGAGTATTCCATCACAGCCCTGACTTATGCCTTGGAGATGGTGGACAGGCTTTGGGGAGACAGGACGTGGGTGACTCACTGCAGTATTTTTAGCCTCTGGCCTGCCCTTGTCACCATTGCGTTTATGTGATGAGTCCAGTTGAGTCTCTGGTGTCGGGGTGGGGGTCGGAGGAATGGGACAAGGGAGGTTGTAAATGAGGGTATAGAAAGCTGAGAAGGAGATAAGAGTGTCCATTAAGCAATTAGAATGCGAGAATGGCAAAAACAGAGATACAGATTATTAAAGGTCTGCCTGAGGATTGTGTCAGAAGAACCCATCCCTATTTGAGAGGGTGATGGTGAGCCCCCTTCTTGAAGTGCTGTGGTCCAAATATACCCTGATCAGGGAGGATATTTTTTTGGTTTTGTCGGAGGAAAGGGTGCTCAGATGATATTCCTCCTCATAACTTGTACAAATGATGGAAATTTGGATCCCTTCTGGTCTCTTTCTTGAATCGGAGTTGATTACATTTTGGCAATATTAGCTTCCTTTTTACCCAGCATGTAACTGGTATTGAAATAGGGCTCCCTTTAAAACCAAAAAGTACCACACGAGTCCATTCATTCCTAATATTTCATGAGAAAACAATTTAATTGGTCTACAAACAAAGATAGATTTAGTGCTTGCAGCCAAGGGGGGCAGTATTGAATCAACAACTGCCAAATTGAGAGGTAAAAAGGCTGAAATTGGAGAATTGTCCATTCTGTGCCTTGATTTGATAAACTGTACTTCTGAGGCCCTGATATTCCAGCCTGTCTTAAAAAGATGTCAGCATATTAAATCCCAATTAAAGAACCGCATTAATAATACATGCACATACAGAACACAGTATAATACAGGACTGCAGTGTTCATTAAAAATTATATGGCAAATCTTTCTATTCATTTGTCAATTGCTGAGGTTTAATGAAGCTATTAAATTATACTATTTTGCCAGAAAAAGATCATCAATGGCACAATGGTTAGCACTGTTATCTTACTGCGCCGGGGACCTGGATTCAATTCTTATCTCGGGTAACTCTCCATGCAGAATCTGCACATTCTCTCCGTGTCTGCGTGGGTTTGCTCTGGTTTCCTCCCACACTCCAAAGATGTGCGGGTTAGGTGGATTGGCCATACTAAATTACCAGGGGGACTACTTAAAGTTTATTTATTGGTCGCAAGTAAGGCTTACATGAACACTGCAATGAAGTTACTGCGGAATTCCCCTAGTCAGCACAGTCTGGCGATTGTTCGGGTCGATGTATCTAACCAGCGCGTCTCTCAGAATGTGAGAGGAAACCGGAGCACCCAGAGGAAACCCACGCAGACACGGGGTGAACGTGAAAACTCCACATAGACAGTGACTTACGCTAGGAATCGAACCCGGGTTGCTGGTGCTGTGAAGTAACAATGCGCCACCGTGCTGCCCCAGCGAGGGTAAATGCACGGGGTTATGGGGATACAGCTTGGGTGGGATTGTGATCGGTGCAGACTCAATGGGCCGAAAGGCCTCCTTCTGCACTGTAGGGATTCTATAACCCCTTTACAGGCTTGTGTCGTGAGGGACGAGCTTCGTAGTGTGGCGAATGTGTGACAATACTATTGTCAGTAACATGGAGTTCTGATGCCCGATTTAAAGAATCTGATTATTTAAGAGATACATAATGTTTTATAGCTACTCCTAATTGCATTCGAACTACGGCTGGGCCTATGTGTTCTGTTTTGCGCTGTTTGGCGAGCCCTTGACCATGAACCCTTCACATAAACAGTTTTCTGAAGTTGCTGATTTTTTAACGTTTTCCGCTCTTTGTACTTTTATAGGGTACGACGGATAATTGAATGTAACGAGCTCTTTATTTTTATCGCCCTTGTGCTATTTCTCTCCTTTGTAGGATTTATGTAAATGCCCCGGGTAAGTGCAGCATCGAACACATTGGTGTTCAACACCATTGCTTTCCTGCAACGGATCCCATATTTGTCAAACCGCAATAAACATTAAACTGCCATCAGCCTTCAGATAAATCGAGGCACAGTTAAGTAAATAACGTTGTCAGAATCTAGGCCACTGTCCAGCACATTGATTATTCCGATAATGTTTATAATCTATCACTTTATGAAGAGGGACATAAATAAAAGCTGATACATTTTCTTCTTGTATTAAGGCCTGCTTCGGAGGAGCAGTCCCAGTGTGTTAACTTTAAGAGTGTCTGGCAGTCCCATGAGACAAGTGTACAACTTGTTCCCTGACCTTTGAGTTCTGCGTTAGGATGCTTGTGACTGTTTGTGTGGAGTTTGCACATTCTCCTCATGTCTGCGTGGGTTTCCTCCGGGTGCGCTGGTTTCCTCCCACAGTCCAAAGATGTGGGGTTAGGTTGATTGGCCATGATAAAATTGCCCCTTAGTCCATAGGTTAGAGGAATTAGTGGGTAAATATATAGGATAATGGGGTACAGCCTGGGTGAGATTGTGATCGGTGCAGACTCGATGGGCTGAATTACCTCTTTCTGCAATGTAAGGTTTCTATGTTCATTTGCCACACAGCTTAGATTGTTTATTGAACCTCCCAGTGAGGATAATATGAAGAAGTAAACTAAGCAGGTCAGTCGATGTTGCGGAAGGGTTGGTACTAAGGGTGCAGACAGGACAAGCCACTCAATGCAAAAATGAGCAATGAGATATGGTTAAGAGTGAGTCATCTTTGTTTGAATGAGAGACTGAAGAGCCTTCTCCTGTCATTGATTGGAATATGGGCTGACTCCACTATTTTAAAAGATGACTGAGCTTGTGCTCCCAGTTCACCAGCAGCAACAACAAAAGATGAATCAATGTTTAAAGTGGCGTTGGTTAACATTCAGTCTCAGATTAATCCACCACCCGAGTATTCATCAATCAACAACCTGTCTTGGATTCCCCCCCCCCGCCATGCCAGTGCTATAGTTAAGAAAGCCCACCAATGCCTCTACTTTCTCAAGAGGTTAAGGAAATTTGGCATGCCTGCTACAACTCTCACCAATTTTTATAAATGCAACATAGAAAGCATCCTTTCTGGATATATCACTGCTTGGTATGGCTCTTGCTCTGCCCAAGATCACAAGAAACTACAAAGAGTGGATCCTGAAGCCCAGTCTTTCACACAAACCAGCCTCTTAGCCATCGACTCTCTCTACACTTCCCACTGTCTCGGCAAATCACCACCATAATAAAGCACCCCAGTGCCCCAGACATTCTCTCTTCCACTTTCTTCTTTTGGGAAAAGGATATAAAATTCTGAGGTCATGTACCAACCGACTCAAGAACAGCTTCTTCCCTGCTGCCATCAGACTTTTGAATGGACCTACCAAATATTAAGTTGATGTTTCTCTGCACCCTTTCTATGACTGTATCGCTACATTCTGCACTCTCTCCTTTCCTTCTGCCCATGTACACTATGAACAATATGTTTCCTCTGTCTAGTGTACAGGAAACAATACTTTTCACTGTATCCCAACACATGTGACAACAATAAATCAAATCAACTTAGCGAGAATTTCAGAAGTACATTATGATACCAAAATCACCAAGTTTGTTTCTCATCTCACAGAATGATCACTATTTCCTTTCCTCGATATTATGTATAAAGTTTAAAGTTTGTTTATTAATGTTACAAGTCGACTTACATTAACACTGCAATGAAGTTACTGTGAAAAGCTCCTAGTCGTGACACTGTGTTCAGCTACACTGAGGTTGAATTTAGCATGGCCAATGCACCTAACAAGCACATCTTTCAGATCTCGGGAGGAAACTGGAACACCCAGGCAGACAAGGGGAGAATGTGCAAACTTCACACAGACAGTGACCCAAACCAGAAATCAAACCTGAGACTCAGGCACTGTGAGGCAGCAGTGCTAGCCACTGTGCCACTGCCCCACTCTTTTTTGGAAGTGGAAGAGAGGAAGAGGATGAGGGAGAGAACAATGCTAAAACTGGGGAATCCAATTTCAAAGAAACTTAACTCAACGACAGGGATCGAAAAATTGAAATGAGAAGCAGGAGGAGACCATTCGGCCCTTTGAGCTGGCTATACCATCCATTATGATAGTGTAATAAGTTTTCTTACGTTGTAGGAAAGGTTCTCAAATAGAATAAAAATCATTTTTAAATATTTTACATGGAAAATAAATCCATGTAAATGGTTTAAAATTTTCCTCATGTCAGAACAATATCTGTCATCCGACCTCCTCTGCTGGGAGCATTATTTGAGTTCATTAAAGGGCTTTCGTTGCTATGGTAACATGGCCCCTTTAAAGGGTGAATCTTGAGGGCCATGTGATGGAGCTGGGTTGCATGGGAAGCAAAGCAAATCAGGTGCAAGGATGGGCACGCATCCTGGTTTGGAGGTGGGTCCTCAGTTGGAGCCAGGGAGAAGAGGCATTTCTGTCAGATCCTTGACTCTATAGACGTATAAACCAATGTTGTTGGTAATAAACACTTCCCGAACTTGAAACCACAATGAGTCACCTTTGAAGTTTTGACCATTGTTATGGCCACCAGGTTGCCATGGTAATAGCTGAGGGGTTGGGCAGAGGTGGATTCCAGATCAGAAGCATATTGGATCCAAGGTAAGGAGTAGCATCTGCTTATGCAGGCTGACATTCGCAACTGGGCTAAAGTCTGAAATTAAAGAGATTTCATATGATTCCGATGAGACACACTCAGATTTATCAAAGTTTGCTGCAGTTTGGTCCAATTTATATTTGAAATAGATAGCTGTGGAAATGTAGAAGTGAACATTTTTATTGAATCGTAGAATCTCTACAAGTGCAGAAGGAAGCCATTCTGTCCATCGAGCCAGCACCGACCACAATCCCACCCAAGTCCTTTCCCACATATTTATCCCGCTAATCCTTCTAACCTAAGCATCTTGACACACTAAGAGGCAATTTAGCATGGGCAATCTACCTAAGCCGACATCTTTGGATGAAACTGGGGCACCTGGACAAAACCCACGTGGTGACGGGAGAACGAATCAAGTCCACACCGACAGTATCCCAAACAGGGAGTCGAAGCAGGGTCCCTGGAGCTATGAGGCAGCAGTGCTAACAACTGTGCCACCGTGCCATCCATCGAATCCCTAAAGTGCAGAAAATGGCCATTTGGCCCATCGAACCTGCACCGACAACATTCCCTATCCCCTTAACTCTATGTAGTTATCCTGAGATGATAATCCCCCTGACATGAAGTCGCCAATCAGCAACTAGAAACAGGAGTAGGCCCCTCAAACCCAGTATGCCATTCAATACAATCATGGCTGATCTTGTTTTGGCCTCAACTCCACTTTCCTGCCCATTCTCCACAACTCTTTGTCCCACTACTGATTAAGAAATCCTCTCTATGGCCACGCGGGTTTGAAGGTACAAAGGTCCTATTCTTGTGCTGTAATTTTCTTTGTTCTATCTCTTGCTTTAAGTTACTCAGTGTCCAAGTATCCACCACTCTCCAGGGTAATGAATTCTGCAGATGAAAAAATGGTAAAAAGCATCCATTGTGGTCACCAGAGAGTGAAGAAAATCATAAAGTGAAAAGTGAACCAGATGGGTTTTTCCAACAATAGTTTCACGATCATCAGTACATTCTAATTACAGATATATATATTTTTTATGGAATTCAAATTCTACCATCTGCCATGGTGGGATTCGAACCCAGCTCCCCAGAGCATTAGCTGAGTTAATTTATAGTCTAGCGATGATACTACGAGGCCATTGCCTCCTCCAATTTTCCAGCCTTTCACATCTATTGGATTTTCCAGTCTCGCTGCACTGAACAGGAATTTGGCTGAGCACCAAATTCACCATCCTCGCTGGCAGTGGCATCGGGGCGCGAATGACAGGAAATTTCCTGCCATTACTAGGTTTACAGGGAGTTTGGATAAAATCTATTTTAAACACAATGTGTAATCTATCCAGCATAGTTTGTTAACACTATGATACATACAGAAAGGAGGGGGTGGGGAAGGGGGAGAGAAAGGAAAAAAATGTGAATAAATTGTCAGGAAAAGAATTTTATGTTTCATCCCTAATTACAGTGGAGATCAGTCGTACAATTTAGATGACAGCTCAGCTAGAGTGCCTTCATTTATTCTCCTGCAGCGTGACAGCTCCATTCTCCGTACACTCTCAATCAGTCCCAGAGTTCAGACATCTAATTTGAACACCACAGAAAATAGAGCTTGCGTTGCGGATTCCTGTTTGCCAGTATTGGAGGACTCACCTAACCTTATACATTCTTTGAACATCAGTCTCAGGGGAGCAGCTTTCTCTGGAACGCAGGAGAGTCTCATTCTTGATGGGTGTACTTCAGAGAGTGACCCAGTGGATTCCAATGACTGTGCGCTATGTTGCCCCAACGCTTGTGGTACCTTAATATACTGGCGGGGAGGGGAGTGGCTGAAGGCAACAAGAATTATGATAATTACTGCATAGGGGTTACAGAGGGTGATGCAGAGAGAGAGAGAGAGTCTGGGTAAGATACTCTTGATGTGGAGACGCTGGTGTTGGACTGGGGTAAACGCAGTAAGAAGTATCACAACACCAGGTTAAAGTCCAACAGATTTATTTGCTAGCACAAGTCGCTAGCTTTTGGAGCGCTGTTCCTTCATCAGGTACATGGGAGTTCTGTTCACAAACAGGGCATATAAAAACATAAACTTAGTTTACAAAATAATGGTCAGAATGCGAGGCTTTACAGGTAATCAAGTCTTAAAGGTACAGACAATGTGAGTGGACAAAGGGTTAAGTACAGGTTAAAGAGATGTGTATTGTCTCCAGACAGGACAGTTAGCGAGATTTCGCAAGCTCAGGCAAGCCGTGAGGTTTACAGATAGTGTGACATGAACCCAAGATCCCAGTTGAGGCAGTCATCATCTGTACGGACATTGTCATGTGTCGTGAAGACAGCCTTGGAGAACACTTACCCGAAGATCAGAGGCCAAATGTCCGTGACCACTGAACACCTGCTGATTGTCAAGTGGTGTTCATTCATTCATTGTCGTAGCATCTGCATGGTCTCCCCAATGTACCATGCTTCGGGCACACCCGTCAACTCAACAGACTGATCAAGACCTTTTATCCGAACTTTTGGAGTACCTACCGTGCTCTCAACCCACGTATTCCCCATGTAGGAGATCTCTACTGCCTCTCGAAGATACACAAGGCAAACACACCCGCTGTCGCATCATATTGCATAATGGGACCTGTGTGAGAACCTCTCCTGCTACATGGAAGGCAACCTGCAACTCATTGTACAAAGAATCCCCAGCTTTTGTCACAGCATTACGATCTTCCTACAGGAATTCAGCACACATGGAGCAGTTGAATCAGGAGCACTCCTTGTCTCAATGGATGTCTCAGCACTCTACACCGGCATTCCCCATGATGTTGCAACTATCTCAGAACTCAGTGCCAACAACTGCCAATCTCCAGATGCAATTTTACAACTCATCTGCTTCATCCTGGACCACAATGTCTTCATCTTCAACAATCAGTTCTTCATCCAGACACACAGAACAACCAAGGGGACCAAATTTCCACCTCAATATGCCAACATCTTCATGCACGGGTTCAAAGAAGACTTCTTTACACATAGGACTTTCAACCGATGCTATACACTAGATACATCGATAACATTTTCTTCCTTTGGACTCATGGTGAACAATCACTGAAACAACTGTATGGTCACATCCACAAGTTCTATCAGACTCATCGTGGACTACTGTCCAGAATCAATTGCATCCTTGGATACACGCATCTCCATTAAGAATGGTGACCTCAGCGCTACACTGTACCGCAAGCCTATGGATAACCTCACAATGCTCCACTTCTCCAGCTTCCACCCTAAACACGTCAAAGAAACCATTCCCTACAGACAACCCTTCCGAATGCATAGGATCTGCTCAGATGAAGAGGATTGCAACAGACACCCAGTATTGATATTGACTAAAGATGAAGGCAATTTGTCTCAGCTCAGGTGTACCACTCTTGAATCAGAATATTATGGGTTAAAGCTCTAATTTAGAGTCATGAATATATCCAGGTTGCCTCCCCTCCCCTCCTCGAGAGTGATGTTCCCACCAGAGGGTGGAGTCTTCTCTCAGGCAGAACCTTCTGGAAGCATGGAATAATCAGATCAAACTGGGTCTCTGCTCAGGGCAGCTTTCCGGCTTCATAAACCTTAAGTTTCTCTATTCAACAGACAAGATTTGAAACGTCTTTTAATAACTCAGTGTAACATTCTGAAGTTCTGTGTATAGTTCTGGTCATATAGAATGGCATTAAACTAGAAAGAGTGCCGCAAAGATTTACTAGGATGCTACCGCCGACTTGATGGATTGAGTTATAAAGAGAGGCTAGACAGATGGGACTTTTTTTCCCTGGAATATAGGAGGCTTAGGGGTGATCTTATAGAGGTCTATAAGACATTGATGGGCATAGATGAGCTGGATAGTCAACATACTTGACAAAGGAACAAGAGTCTACAATTAGAGGGCATAGGTTTAAGGTGAGAGGGGGTGAAATACAAAAGGGTCCAGAGGGGCAATTCTTCCATATGGAATATTGTGAATGTCTGGAACAAGTTGCCAGAAGTAGTCGTAGAGATGGGTACAATTTTGTGTTTTAAAGAGCATTTAGACAATTACATGAGTAAGATATGTAGAGAGGGATATGGGCCATATGTGTCAATTGGGTCTAGCTTAGTGGTTAGAAAGAAAGGCTGTATGGACAAGTTGGGCCAAAGGGCCTGTTTCCATGCTGTAAACCTCGGTGACTCTGAGTGAAAGAACAATATTCAAGCAGGAGAATAATCCTGACTAGAATTAATATACACCAGTACCTACAATTGACGATCTGGGTTATATTTTCTGCTTGCCTTGGACGTTAACACTCTTCTACCTGCGATGGGAGATGATGAGTTTAGACCCCCAACTCCTTGGCTTGAGGACAAGGATTGAGGCTGATGATCCGGTGCAATGCTGAGGAGGTAATGAGAGGGTACCTTTCAGATCAGATATTGAAGCAAGGTTCCCTCCCTTCTCAGGTGGATGTGCCATTTTGGAGAAGGGCAGGAAACTTCTCCCCAGTGTCCCGGGTATTATCTCTCAGTCAACTTTGCCAAAACAGATGATCTACTCATTATCACAATGCTGGATTTGGGAGCTTGCTCTGCACATAGCAACTGCTGCATTTTCTATGTTACAACGAAAGCTGCACTTCCAAATGACTTAGGGACATCCTACAGTTGTGAAATTAATCATAAAAAATCAAACATGAAGACAAAATACTGCAGATGTTGGAATCTGAAGCATAAACAGAAAATCTTGGAAAATCTCAGCAGGTCTGACAGCATCTGTGTGGAGAGAATAGAGCCAACACTTCAGGTCTGGACAACCCTTTGCCAGAGCTCTAAACCATTTGAGCTCATTGGCACATTTGGAGCAATGAGATTTTCCAGCATTTTTTGTTTGGGTGTTGTATCTAAATCCAAGTCTTTCTTTATCACTGTTTGTGGAAGCTTGCTCTGTGCAAATTAGCTGGTGTGTTATCCAGCATTCCATCAGTTTAGTTTTAATTTAGCTAATTTATTAGTGTCATAAAGGGGCTTACATTAACATTGCAATGAAGTTACTATGAAATCCCCTTGTCGCCACACTCTGGCGCCTGTTCGGGTACACTACGGAAGAATTTAGCACGGCCAATGCACCTCATCTTTCAGACAGTGGGTGGAAACCAGAGCACCTGGAGGAAACCCACGTAGACACAGGGCAACGTGCAGAATCCACACAGATCGTGACCTAAGCCGGGAATCGAATCCCTGTCCCTGGCATTGTGTTATCACTGTGCCACTATTGGTGTACATTTGTTTTACTGCAGCTTTGAATGTTGCTTTATGTATTTTTTCCATTGAGGCTTTGATCAGCTCACAGAAGATAATGCCTATGACAAGGCCTTAGTGAACAGGATTCTTGCCTCTGAGTAAAAATTACATTATGCGATATTAGCAGCCTAGGTGAACATTTAAATGCACATCGGTGGAGATTCACCCTATCATTTTAACTAGGTGTGCCAACATAAGACATTCAACCAATTGACTCTCTCTATATATAAATAAGGGAAACATGGCGGCACAGTAGTTAGCACTGCTGCCTCACAGCACTAGGGATCTGGATTTGATTCCCGACTTGGGCCGCTGTCTGTGTGCGCAGTCTTCCTGTATCTGCATGGGTTTTCTCCGGGTGCTCCAGTTTCCTCCCACAGTCCAAAAGATGAGGTGCATTGGCCGTGCTAAATTCTCCCTCAGTGTATCCGAACAAGCACCTGAGCGTGGTGACTAGGAGGCTTTCATAGTAACTTCATTGCAGAGTTAATGTAAGCCTATTTGTGACACAAGTAAATAAGCTTAAAACTTAATAACCAAAGATACATTGGAGGAACATTTAACTAATTGTGAAGCAATAGTTCAGTGGGAGTGTGAATCATACATCACATTTACAGTTGTATCACAATTGCGAGTACATTTCAAATCTCCAACCAATTCATTTTTAATTAGACTGACAAATGTTAGCTAAGCTGTGTGTTGTTATTTAGTTAATGAGGCCCAATTATCAATAGCAACATCATAAATATTTGTTATCCCCCCTGGAGGAGAACAGTAATTTAAAAATTTCACTCACCCTGATAGAATGGAACCTGTTTTACAAACCCAAAAGATACTTTACAATGTGCAGAGTTGCCCAAGAAATCGCTTAATCCCTGTAAGTAGGAATATTAAAGTTATAGTGATCAGGGAAAAATAGCTGGGAAAATTCTCCTTGGTCCCTAAACAGTCTTTCCTAACAAAATGAAAACAACAAGAGCATTACAGTACAGGAACTGGTCCTTCAGCCCACCAAGTCTGTGCTGACACAAATCCCTCTGTAATCAAAAATTTTTTTGCCTCTACATAGTCCATATCCCTCCATTCCCTGGCTATTCATGTATCTATCCAGACACCTCTCGAATGTTGTTATAGAATCTGCTTCCATTACCTCTTCCGACAGCACATCCTAGACATTCACCACTCTCTATGTGGAAAAACTTGCCCCTTACATCTCTTTTAAACTTTCCCCCTCACTTTCAACCTTTGCCCCTGAGTGATTGACCCTTTAACCCTGGGAAAAAGACCCTGACTATCCTCATTAACCAAAGCCTGTCACAATCTTGTAAACTCTGTCAGATCAACCTCATCCTCCGACGCTCCAATGAAAACAATCCAAGTTTGTTCAACTTTTCTTCATAGTCCGTACCCTCCAAACTAGGCAACATCCTGGGAAATCTCTTCTACACCCTTTCCAATGCATCAACATCCTACAGGTAGTGTGACCAGAATTATACTCAATACTCCGAATGCGCCTAACCAAAGTCTTATACAGCTGCAACATGATTCTCTATTTTACAACATCGTTGTGAATTCTTTATTTACCATTTTGTTATCGGAATCCTGAACAGTTCGACCAAACTTTTAAAGTTTATTCATTAGTGTCACAAGTAGGCTTACATTAACACTGTAATGAAGTCATCGTACCCTCGTCACCATGGTTCAGGGCTTGCTTAGGTAATACTGAGAGAGAATTTAGCATGGCCAATGCACCTAACCAGCACGTCTTTGGACAATGGGAAGAAACTGGAGCACTCGGAGGAAATCCACGCAGACACTGGGAGGACATGCAGTCTCCACACAGACAGTGATCCAAAGCTGGAAACCGAACTGATGCAATTTCACCCAATTTGTCTCAGTTTGTGATCCCTACCAACTAAAACACACAATGTCACACGCATTTCCATGAACTGTAATATATTAACCATAGTAATATGCCTCATTCTTGCTCATTGAACCTGGATAATTCTGACTGATTGAGAGTTGGCAGTAAGTTTTGACACTTCACGTGCAATACTTTGGTACAGTGGTTAACACAGGAATAAAAATTTAGTAATGCAGACCATTAAAAGATCATCTGCTTCCTTCATGTTGTTACAGGAATGAAATCCTGAGGTGAAACTCAATACTGACTCCAGACTCACACCATTGACTCTGTCTACACTTCCCGTTGCCTCGGGAATCTACAGTTGGGTAAAATTGAACACTGAAATTTCAACGCAAGCCCATGGCTTTCCTCACAACTTTATGGCAAATATTTTCCATTTAAGGGGAGGCAGTGATGTAGTGGTATCTTCATTGGGGAAGCAATAGCCTAGTGGCATTAGCACTCAACTATCAATCCAGAAACTCAACTTATGTTCTGGGAACCCAGGATTGAATCCTGCCATGACAAGTGGTGGAATTTGAATTCAATAAAAAATAGCTGGAATCTACTAATGACAGGCGAATGCAACGTTAGCATTCATGTTAAGAGGGCTAGAATACAAGAATAGGGATGTACTACTGAGGACGTTCTGGTCAGACCCTATTTGGAGTATTGTGAGCAGCTTTGGGTCCCATATCTAAGGAAGGATGTGTCTGGCCTTGGAAAGGATCCAGAGGAGGTTCACAAGAATGATCCCTGGAATGAAGAGTTTGTCGTATGAGGAACAGTTGAGGACTCTGGATCTGTACTCATTGGAGTTTAGAAGGATGAGGGGGGATCTTATTGAAACTTATAGGATACTGTGAGGCCTGGATAGAATGGATGTGGAGAAGACATTTCTACTAGTAGGATAAACTAGAATCAGAGGGCATAACCTCAGGCTAAAGGGACGATCTTTTAAAACAGAAATGAGGACGAATTTCTTCAGCCAGAGAGTGGTGATTCTGTGGAACTTTTGCTGCAGAAGGCTGTGGAGGCCAGGTCATTGAGTGTCTTCAAGACAGAGATAGATGTTCTATGTTCTATAGATAGGTTGTTGATTAATAAGGTGGTCAGGAGTTATGGGGAAAAGACAGGAGAATGCGGATGAGAAAAATAGCCATGATTGAATGGCAGAGTAGCCTCGATGGACCGAGTGGCCTAATTCTGCTCCTATGTCTTACGGCGTTATGGTCTTACAGTTTGTCGAAAAACCCACCCGTTTCATTAATGTCCTTTAGGGAAGGAAATCTGCTGTCCTTACCTGGCTGCATGCTCTCCAGAGCAATCACAATGTGGTCGACTCTCAACTGGCCACTAAACAAGGGCAAGTAGGGATGGGCAATAGGTGCTGACCAGCCAGCAATGCCCATGTCCTACAAATGAATAAAAAAAATCCAAGGAATGCCAGGTGGAACATGGCATCCAACACTTCCATTCATCCTCAGCAATTGGAATAAGGGTAATGGAAAGAAAAAGGGGCAGAGTGTAGGAAGGTCAGCAAATCTTCTATCACTTTAGGGACATTGTTGCTCAGTCTTTATGGCCCTGAGCTAATGATTCCAAAATAGGTGCTCAAATGGCAGCTGGGAGCGTTATGTTATGCTGATGAAATAAATCTAGAATAAAAATTTTGTAATTGTGATCACGGAATTTCATAACTATCTGTTTCTCTTTCGTCTTTTTGGGAATGAAATCTTATGGGTTGATTCAACCCTGTCTATCTGTGACCCTAGACCCGCATCAGTATGAAGCCACGCATTGTTCAAAAGAACAAAATGATGGGAATTTGTATTAAATTCGTATTTGAGAACAAGGAATTAATTCTGGGGATTCTGCCAGGTTACTGGGCCCCCATTCAGCAGAAATACTAGTTCTAACTACCTATCCAAACCCCGAATAAGTTAAAAGTGTTGTTAAACAACAAGGAAGCCATTTTGATTTAGGAGTATACTCCCGATAATTGAACGAAAAATGACAAATCATTATTTAAGGTGTCAGATTGTAATTCGATTTGAGAATGTTGTCACGAGTAGATTGACAAATTAAATACTAAATGAGATCATGTTCAGTTAATTGCTGGGCTGTATCTACGATAACCAAATTGTATAATTGTTACTGGCACACAAGTGGAGACCTGTGGAGGAAACTCGAGGTGATGTCCCATCATCGGAGCCCCCGTTCGCTGAAATATTTTATTTGTCTGATGTATGTCTTTTATTCTTTGTATTTTTGGCATGTTTTATAACAAAACTACTTTTGGAAATAAATTTTATTATGCTGTAAATCTGTGTTATGCTTACCTTTGAGAGAAATATTAAAACATAATTACTTTTTAGTATTTTTAAAATGACTTGTCAATCTAAACAGAATTCCTCACTACATCTGTCTGTATGAGACTCTAGACCCACATCACTGACTCTGTCTACACTTCCCGTTGCCTTGGGAAAGCAGCCAGCAAAATAAATGACTCCATGCACCCCAGACATATTCTCTTCCGCCTTCTTCCACTCAGATAAAGATATACAGGTCTGAAAACACGTAACAACTAACTCAAGATCAGCTTCTTCCCTGCCGCCATCAGACTTTTGAAAAGACCGACATACATCAAGTTAATCTTATCTCTATCCTATCTGTAATTGCAACACCGTATTCTGCATCCTCTTCTTTCCTTCTCCCCTATGTACTCTATGAACGGTGTGCTTCGTCTGTAGAACGCAAGAAACAATACGTTTCGCTGTATCCCAAAATGTGATAATAACAAATCAAATCAAATATAATTCACTCTTCGACAGTGCAACAAGCCACTTCTCATCAGCACCTCCTTAAGGGCAATTAGGGATGGGCAATAAATGCTGACCTAGCCAATAGTGCCCACTTACTACGGGTAGGTTGAAAAGCTGATTTTCTCCCATGAATGGAGGCAGAAATCATGTTTGTACTCAACTAGTGACTATTTTCCAGCCTATGTTCGGTGTAGATTCAGATTCAGTTTTCTCTGGGCTGAAACCCCAACCTATCTACATTAAACAATGATGAGACAGAGTACAGGAAAGAGACAGAGAATCTGGTGAACGGATGCGCTGAAAATAATCTCTCCCTCAATGTCAACAAAATGAAGGAAATAGTCAGAACTTCAGGAAGCATAGTAGAGAATATCAATGCAGACAAAGTGGAAATGGTCAAGAGCTTCAAGTTTCTAGATGTCCAGATCACCAACAACCAGTCCTGGTCCCCCCAGTGCCGACACTATAGTTAAGAAGGCCCACCAACACCTCCACTTTCTCAGGATGCTAAGGAAATTTGGCATGTCCACTACAACTCTCACCAACTTTTACAGATGACAATAGGAAACATTCTTTCTGGCTGTATCACACTTTGATATGACTCCTGTTCTGCCCCAAGGCTGCAAAAAACTATAAAGGGTCATGAACATAGCCCAATCCATCACACAAACCAGCCTTCCATCCATTGATTCTGTCTACACTTCCTGCTGCCTTGGAAATAAGCCAGCATAATCAGGAGCATCTCACGTGTCCACTTTCTTCCATCAGGAAAAAGATACAAAAGTCTGAGGTCACGTACCAATCAACTCAAGAACAGCGTCTTCCTTGCTGCCATCAGACTTTTGGAAATACCTTGTATGAAGTTGATCTTTCTCTACAGTCTAGCTATGACTGCAACACTACATTCTGCTCTCTCTCCTTTCCTTCTCTATGTACGATGCCCTTCGTCTGCAGAAGAAACAATACTTTTCATCGTACACTAATACATGTGACAATAATAAATCAAATCAAATCAAAAAGTTGAGTGAATCTGGATTGCTCCCTTACTTACAAAGCTATTTACATCAGAATTGCCAAGACTGATTGATCGCGGATGTTTGATCTAATGAGTTTTTACTACCGACTGGCCTTCCTTCAAGTTCACACTTGGCAGACTCATCCTGTGGAGACACTGCCATTATCACCGATTCTTGAGCGGCAAGCGTGGCACGGTGGTTAGCATCCCTGCCTCACAGCATCAGGGTCTCAGGTTCAATTCTGGTCTCAGGACACTATTTGTTTGGAGTTTGTACATTCTCCACATGTCTTCATGGGTTTCCTCCGGGTGTTCCGATTTCTTCCCACAGTGCAAAGATGTGTGGGTTAGGTGGATTGGCCATACCAAATTGATTCTAATGTCAGGGGATTAGCACGTCAAATATGTGGGATTATGGGAATAAGGCCTAGGTGGGATTATGGTTGGTACAGATTTGATGAGCTGAATGGCCTACTTTTGTAGGGATTCTTCAATTGACTGTCAATCAAACAGCCTTTTCATCAGTATTTTAATAACGAATAAGCAAAAAAGTTCAAAGAAAAGGAAAAGAAAACTCACATTCTTTTTTTTCAATCCACCATGACTTTTTTTTCCAGGATTACTTGTAGAGTCGTAGAGTCATGGATGTATACAGCATGGAAACAGGCCCTTCAACCCAACTTGTCCACATTGTACTTTTTTAAAAAATTCCTAAACTAATCCCAATTGCCCGTGTTTGGCCCATATCTCTTTATACCCATCTTACCCATGTAATCCCGGATGGGATGTACCCCAGGTTATTGTGGGAGATGAGGGAAGTGGTTGCAGAGCCCCTGGCGATGATCTTTGCTTCGCCTATGGAAACAGGAGAGGTTCCAGAGGATTGGAGGATTGCGGATGTGGTTCCTATCTTTAAGAAAGGGAACAGGGATAGTCCAGGAAATGACCGACTGGTGAGTTTGACTTCAGTGGTTGGTAAGCTGATGGAGAGGCTTCTGAGGGATAAGATATATGAACATTTGGAGAAATTTGGACTGATTAGAAATAGTCAGCATGGTTTTGTCAAGGGCAGGTCATGCCTTACGAGCCTAGTTGATTTCTTCGAAAATGTGACTGAACACATTGACGAAGGAAGGGCGGTGGACGTAGTGTACATGGACTTTAGTAAGGTGTTTGATAAGGTCCCACGTGCAAGGCTTCTGGAGAAGGTGAGAGGGCATGGGATCCAAGGGGCTTTGACCTTGTGGATCCAGAACTGGCTTGCCGGCAGAAGGCAGAGAGTGGTTGTGGATGGGTCTTGTTCTGCATGGAGGTCGGTAACCAGTGGAGTGCCCCAGGGATCTGTTCTGGGACCCCCTGCTGTTTGTCATTTTCATAAATGACCTGGATGAGGAAGTGGAGGGATGGGTTAGCAAGTTCGCCGACGATACAAAGATCGGTGGTGTTGTGGATGGTCTGGAGGGATGCCAAAAGTTGCAGCAGGACATAGACGACATGCAAGACTGGGCGGAGAAGTGGCAGATGGACTTCAACGCAGATAAATGTGTAGTGGTCCATTTTGGCAGGAATAATGGGATGAAGGAGTACACTATAAGGGGTAGGAGTCTTAGCTGTGTTGTAGAGCAGAAGGATCTCGGGGTCCGGGTCCATAGGACTCTTAAATCGGCCTCGCAGGTGGAGGAAGTGGTCAAGAAGGCATACAGTGTACTGGCCTTCATTAATCGAGGAATAGAGTTTAGGAGTCAGGAGGTAATGATGCAGCTCTATAAGACTCTTGTCAGACCCCAGTTGGAGTATTGTGCGCAGTTCTGGTCGCTTCATTATAGGAAGGATGTAGAGGCTATTGAGAGGGTTCAGAGGAGATTTAAAAGGATGCTGCCTGGATTGGGAGGCAGGCCTTATGAAGATAGGTTGAGGGAGCTGGGACTCTTCTCACTGGAGAGACGTAGGTTGAGAGGCGACCTGATAGAGGTTTATAAAATGTTGAGAGGAATAGATAGGGTGGACTCTCAGAGACTATTTTCCCCGAGCTGAAATGGTCACTACGAGAGGACACAGATTTAAGGTGCAGGGAAGCAAATACAAAGGAGATGTCAGGGGTAGGTTTTTCACTCAAAGGGTGGTGAGTGAATGGAACCGACTGCCATCGGAGGTTGTTGAGGCAAACTCACTGGGGTCTTTTAAGAGACTTCTGGATGAGTATATGGAAAAGAATAGGATAGGGGGTTATAGATAGGTCTGTGAATTGGTAGATGTGATTGGTGCAACTCGTGGGCCGAAGGGCCTATTTGTGCTGTATTGTTCTATGTTCTATGTTAATTATCTAAATGCTTTTTAAAAGGCAAAATTGTATCTGCTTGTACTATTACTACCTCTGGCAGTTTGTTCCAAATACTTACCAACCTCTTTGTGAAAAAACTGCCCCTCTGAACACTTTTGTATCTCCCCCCCTCCCACCTTAAACCTATGCCCTCTAGTTTTAGACTCCCCTACTTAGGGAAAAGATATTGACTATCTAGTTGATCTATGCCTCTCATTATTTTATAGATCCCTATAAGATCACCTTTCAGCCTCCTACACTCCAGATAAAAAAAAACTCCCAGTCTACCCAACCTCTCCTTAAAACTCATTCCATCAAGTCCCGGTAGCATCCTAGTAAATCTTTTCTGCATTCTTTCTAGTTTAATAATATCCTTTTTATAACAGGGTGACCAGAATTGCACACAGTATTCCAATTGTGAGCTTACTAATGTCTTGTACAACTTCAACAAGACATTCCAACTCCTATATTCAATGTTCTGACCGATGAAACCAAGCATGCCAAATGCCTTCTTCACCACTCTGTCCATCCGAAACTCCACTTTCAAGGAGCTATGAACCTGTATGCCTAGATTTCTTTGTTCTGTAGCTCTCCCCAATGCCATATCATTAACTGGATAAGTCTTGCCTTGGTTCAATCTACCAAAATGCATCACTTTGCATTTGTCTAAATTAAACTCCATGTCATTTGTCAGCCCACTGGCCCAAATGATCAAAATCCCATTGAAATTGGAGATAATTTTCTTCACTGTCCCCACTATGCCACCAACCTTGGTATCATCTGAAAATTTACTAACCGTGCCTCCTATATTTTTGCCCAAAGCATTATTATAAATGACAAAATACAATGGACCCAACACAGACCCCTGTGGCACACCACTGGTCTCAGGCCTCCAGTTTGAAAGACAACTGTCTATAACCAACCTATAGAGATGCCTGTGAGATTAACCTTTGATTCTGGGAGTCCCTGGGATAGGGATGGAGCAATTACAGGACAGGGTTTAGCTGCAACGTCACTCCTGTCCTGGTCCATTGGGTTTTGAAAGCATCATCTTTTTTTTTAATTAATGGGATGTGACCATTGCTGACAGGGGCAGAAATTATTGCCCATCCCTACTTGCTCTTGAGGGAAGTGTCATTTTAGAAGACATTTTAAGAGCCAACCACATTGCTGTGGATCCAAATCTAGTCATATGACAGCCAGACCAGACCAGGTAAGGATGGCAGATTTCCTTTCCTAAAGATTAGTGAACCAGATAGGTTTTTCCAACAATGGTTTCATGGTCACCAGTAGATTTTTAATTCCAGGTTTTTTTTATTGATGTCAACTTCTACCATTTGCCATGATGGGTTTTGAACCTGAGTCCAGAGAGAGTTAACCTGGATCTCCGGGTTGCTAGTCCAGTAATTTTTTTTTTATTCACTTGTGGGACATGGGCGTCGCTGGCTGGCCAGAAGTTATTGCCCATCCCAAGTTGCACGAGAGTAATTGAGAGTCAACTACGTTGCTGAATCTCTGGAGTCACATGTAGGGTAGTTTCCTCCAACTGCTCTGGTTTCCTCCCACACTCCAAAGACATGGAGGTTAGATGGTCTGGCCATGCTATATTGTTTCTTAGTGTCCAAAGATTAGATGGATTAGCCAAGATAAATGTGTGGAGTTTCAAAAATAGTGTAGAAGACAGTACCTGGGTAAGATACTCTGTCAGCGAATCGGTGCTGATCCGATGGGTCACATGGCCTCTTTCTGCACTGTCGGGATTCTATGATTTTAGCCAGCCGAAAGCACAGCAACTGAGGACAGAAGGAAGTTAGTGATGCGCAAAAAGCCAGTGGGAAATCTCCTTACATAGAACATAGAACAATACAGCACAAATAGGCCCTTCGGCCCACGAGTTGCGCCGATCCATCAACCAATCCACAGACCTATCTATAACCCCCTATCCTATTCTTTTCCATATACTCACCCAGAGGTCTTTTAAAAGACCCCAGCGAGTTTGCCTCAACAACCTCCGACAGCAGTCGGTTCCATTCACTCACCACCCTCTGAGTGAAAAACCTACCCCTAACATCTCCTCTGTATTTGCTTCCCTGCACCTTAAATCTGTATCCTCTCGTACTGACCATTTCCGCTCGGGGAAATAGTCTCTGAGAGTCCACCCTATCTATTCCTCTCAACATTTTATAAACCGCTATCAGGTTGCCTCTCAACCTACGTCTCTCCAGTGAGAAGAGTCCCAGCTCCCTCAACCTATCTTCATAAGGCCTGCCTCCCAATCCAGGCAGCATCCTTTTAAATCTCTTCTGCACTCTCTCAATAGCCTCTACATCCTTCCTATAGTGAGGTGACCAGAACTGCGCACCAGAATTGGGGTCTGACAAGAGTCTTATAGAGCTGCATCATTACCTCCTGACTCCTGAACTCTATTCCTCGATTAATGAAGGCCAATATACCATACGCCTTCTTGACCACTTCCTCCACCTGCGAAGCCGATGTAAGAGTCCTGTGGACCCGGACCCCGAGATCCTTCTGCTCTATAACACAGGTAAGACTCCTACACCTTATATTGTACTCCTTCATCCCATTATTCCTTCTCCAGTCTCCAAACAGAAATTCCAACTGTTGGGAACTCTGGGGTGTCCAGGAGAATGCAGTACTCTGTTATACTGGACAATTCATATTCCAGTCAGACAGAAAACAAGCAGTACAATCAGGGGCCTGCCTTGGTTACAATGCAATTAGTGGCTATTGGCTGTAAGGAGCCTTGGACAAGCCCATTTGAGTGACATCATCTTTCACCAGAAAGGTAGCAAATATTTGAAATCTGAGGTCTTCGTCACTGCAAGCACCGTATTTAAAAATCAAAAAAATATATATGCAAGCCATAGGCAGAATGGGAGTAATGAGAAGGCACAAATTTGAGATAATTGGCGGGAACTTATCAAAGTTTCCAAATCCAAAACCAATACCACAAAGGAGGCAAGATGTGGAGACGTCGCTGTTGGATTGGAGTAGATACAGTAAGAAGCAAAGCAAGTCCATTCAAAAGTCTGTCAGGCAAGAAATTGTTCTTGAGTCGCTGGGTACGTGACCTCAGGCTTTTGTGTTTTTTTTTCTAAGTCTCTTTCACAAGAGAAAGAGATTTCTATTCGAGATGGAAAATAATTATAAGGGGAAGTTGGGGAAATGGGAGTAATTGAATAGTCTGTACAGGTAGAATTGTCTAAATGGACCTCCCTCTGCTCTGTTATTTGACAAGTACACTACATTAGATGAACACTGCACTTTCTCCTTTACTGCATTTACAAGCACAGATACAATTGTGTCACTGAGTCCCTGAAGATTCCTTAAATAACAATCTGGGTGAAAGGTTTTGAGCCTTTTTTCCCATAATCTCACAGTGAGAAGGGCAGCAGACAGATGGAAACAACACTACCCGGGAACTCCTCTCCAAGACCCTCACTATTCTGACTTGGAAATACACCACCAATCCTTCATTGTGACTGGATCAAAATCCACCTACCGGCACTGTTGGTGTACCAACACCACATGGACTGCAACATTCAAAGAGGCAGCTCGCCATCACCTTCTCAAACAGAGTGCTGGCCTAGTCAGCAATGCCCGCATCCCACGAAAGAATTTAAAAATAATTAAATGAATTAAACGATTCAGGGAGAGATACAGCGATTTTCATGCTGTTCATTTACTAATGTCACAAGTAAATGGGCTTACATTAACACTATAATGAAGTTACTGTGAAAATCCCCTAGTCGCCACACTCCAGCACCTGTTCGGGTACACTAAGGGAAAATTTAGCATGGCCAATCCATTTAACCAGCATGTCTTTCAGACTGTAGGAGGAAACCAGAGCACCCAGAGGGAACCCATGGTGAGAACGTGCAGAATCCATAAAAACAGTGTCCCAAGCTGGGAATTGAACCTAGCCTGTGGTGTTGTGAGGCAGCAGTGCTAACCACTCTGCCACCGTGTTGCAGCGAGATGGTATTATCTGAAACAACTGCCTAGAAGGGTGACGGGAACAAATCCTATATTGCAGCAGGGTGGCATGTTGGCACAGTGGTTAGCACTGCTGCCTCACTGTGCCATGTCTCAGGTTTGATTCTTGGCTCAGGTCACTGTCTGTATGGAGCTTGCACGTTTTCCCCATGTCTGCATAGGTTTACTGTGGTTTGTTCCCACACTCCAAAGATGTCCACGTTAGATGAATCGGCCATGCTAAATCGACCCTTTGTGTCAGAGGAACTGGCAGGGTAAACACATGAGGTTATGGAGATAGGGCCTGAATGGGATTGTTGTGGTGCAGGGTTAATAGGCTGAATGGCCTTCTTCTGCACTGTAAGCATTCCACTTTTGCAGATGGCTTGGTATGGCTCCTGCTCTGCCCAAGACCGCAAGGAATGACAAAAGGCATGAATGTAGTCCAATTCATCATGCAAACCAGCTTCCCATCCATTGACTCTGTCAACACTTCCCGCTCCCTCAGCAAAGCAGCCAGCATAATTAAGAACCCCACGCACCTTGGCCATTCTCTCTTCCGCCTTCTCCCATCAGGAAAAAGATGCAAAAGTCTGAGGTCATGTACCAACCGAGTCAAGAACAGTTTCTTCCCCACTGCTGTCAGACTTCTAATGGACTTACCTTGCATTAAATTGATCTTTCTCTACACCGTAGCTATGACTGTAACACTGCATTCTGCATCCTCTCCTTTCCTTCTCTATGAACGATATGTTTTGTCCATATAGCGCGCAGGAAACAATATATTTCACTGTATGCTTACGCATGTGACATTAATAAATCAAATCAATATGATCATTCCATGTAAGAGAAATAGATTGCTACTTGAAATGGAATGAAATTATAGGAGAAAACTGGGGAAATGAGAGTAATTGAATAGTTCTTTGGGAGGGCTGTACAGGTAGAGTGGACTAAATGGTCCTTCCTCTGCATTGTTATTTGATAAGAGCACTACATTAGATGAACACTGCACTTTCTCCTTTATCACATTTACAAGCACAGATGCAATGGTGCGACTGAGTCCCTGAAGATTCCTTAATAATAATCTGGGTGAAAGGTTTAGAGCCCTAAACATTAGACAAGTGTTTCATTAGCTTGTAGTACTAACAAAAAGAGCTCTAATGGATATAATGCACTTGATGGCATGCAGTACTGCGCTCCCGGATTAACCTCCCTGTTGTGTGTACCACTGCTCAGGAAGTTAATCTGAGTTCCATTAAACTGCAACAATGAATGAGTGGCTTAGTACTTCAATACAATTGACGTGGTGTAAATGGTGCTTTTAATATTTTTTTCAATGCTCTGTTGTCTTTGGATTTGCTACATAATTTATTACATTTCCCACTTGTAATAAATTGGCAAACCAATTGAAGTCACAAGAACATACAGAGGTTACTTTTCAGAACAACTTCTCCCCCTGAGGTGTCATGAAAAAATAATGAAAGAGAATATTTTTCAATTCATTACTAATTAGCAATGGAAATGATGAAGCAGACAAGGAATTTTGTGGTTGTATTTTGTATTTATTCTTTAATGCAATGCAGGTAGGAGTTGCCAACCACAATTAATGCATTTCTGGAGGTTTCATCACATGATTTGCCTTCATGTTTTAGTGGTTAAGTTTCTTTATAAGTGTCACAACTAGGGTTACATTAACATTGCAATGAAATTACTGTGAAAATCACAATTCGGTGCCTATTCGGGCACATTGAGGGAGAATTTAGCATGGCCAATGCACGTAACCAGCACATCTTTCAGACTGTGGGAAGAAACCAGAGTACCCGTAGGAAACCCTCACAGACATGGGGAGAACATGCAGACTTCACACAGACTGTGGTCTAGTCAGGAATTGAACCAGGATCACTGACGCTGCGAGGCCTACAGTGCCTACCACTGTGTCACAGGCCAACTTCATGAGGCCTGGCCTTCCTCCCCCAGTTGGAAACAAGAGAGGATCCATTACCCAATCAGATGATACTTGACTGTAAGCCAAACGACCGTTCCAAATTCAATTTGCATTTGTCAAAAAAAAAATTCAAAGAAAATGACAGCACAATTTTTATTTAATGTCCTGATGATTTTTCTCTGGGATCGCACCCAGCAGTGTCCTGAAATTGATCTTCAATCGCTGGAGACTCCAAGCCAACCTTAGAGGTTTGGCAATCCCAGATGCAGGTATCATTGGCTGGGTCAGCATTTGTTGCCCTATCCCAAATTACCCTTGCGCCGAGTGGCTTGCTCAGCCATTTCAGAGGACTGTTGGGAGTTGACTACATTGCTTTGGTCCTGGAGTCACATGTAGGCCAGACCAAGTGAGAAAGGAAGATTTCCTTCCCTAAATGACATGAGTGAACCAGATGTTTTTTTTAATTCTGACAATGATTTGACGGTTAACATTATTGATCCCAACTTTTCAGATCTATTAACTGAATTTCAATTCCGACAGCTGTCATGCTGGGATTTGAACCCTTGCCCTCAGAACATTAGTTAGGAGCTTCTATGTTATAAGCCCAGTGACATTACCATCACCTCTGCAAATATGAAACTGTACAGCAGTGAGGTCTCCAAGCATTTGAACACATAACCAAATGGAACACGTTCCCTGCTAATATTTGCTGAATGCAGAGAATGATAGAAACCCTTAGTGCAAAAGGAGGCATTCAGCCCATTGAGCCTGCGCTGACAGCAATTCTACACAGACCCTATCCTTGTAACTCTGTATGTTTATACTGCTAATCCCCCTGATAGTAAAATAGATAAACTATCATGGCCAATCCTCCCAACTCTCACATTTTGGTCTGTGGGAGAAAACTGGAGCATCCAGAGGAAACCCATGTATTGAAGCGATAGGCAACAACTTCATCCTTAATCATTGCTGCTTGTTGCACAAAAGTGTGTTTTTAAACTCTAATGGTGAACAAAGACATTAAGCTGACTTTTAATATGTAAATACAATTTCCTTTATATTGTAGCTACTTAGAAAATAGTCAATAACTGCAATGCATGAACTAAATACTCACTGTAAACTTAAAGTAGATTTCCACTTGCATATAAAAACTGGCCTGGATTTAGCCACATAGGCCTTTTCTCCTTGCTGATATTGTCTTTTTATGAGCTTTGGACCCATGCTTCACTGAACACAAGCTCTTTTGATTCGATTTGATTTATTATTGCCACATGGAGCATAGATCAGCTAGATAGTCAATACTTTTTCCTAAAGGTAAGGTATATGTTTGAGGTAAAGGGGGAGAGATGTAAAAGGGTCCAAAGTGGCAATTTTTTCACATAGAGGGTGAGTGTCTGGAACAATCTACCAAAGGCGGGTACAATTTTGTCTTTTAATAAGTTACATGGGTAAAATGGGTATGGAGGATAGGGGCCAAATGCAGGCAATTAGAAGTAGAAAAAAGGGTGGCATGGACAAGTTGGACTGTTTCCACGCCGTGAACTTCTATGACTCTATATATTGGTATATCGTGAAAAGTATTGTTTCTTGTGCACTGCTCAGACAAATCATATTGTTCATAGAGTACACAGAGGAGAAGGAAAGGAGGGAGTGCAGAATATAGAGTTGCAGTTACAGATTGGGTGCAGCTAAAGATCAACTTAATGTGTGATTGTTCCATTCAAAGGTCTAATTACAGCAGGAAAGAAACTGTTCTTGAGTCGGTAGGTATGTGATCTTAGACTTTTGTATCTCTTTCCCGACGGAAGAAGGTGGAAGAGAGTGTGTCCTGGGTACGTGGGACCCTTGGTTATGTTGACAGCTTTTCTGAGGTTGCAGAAAGTTGCAGAATGGACGGGAGGCTGGTTTGTGTGATGTACTAGGCTACGTTCATGTCCCTTTGTAGTTTCTTGTGGTTTTGGTCAGAACAGGAGCCATTCCAAGCTATGCTTTCTATGTTGCATCTGTAAAAATTGGTGAAAGTTGTAGCAGACATGCCAAATTTCCTGAGCCCCCTGAGAAAGTAGTGGTGTTTGTGGGCTTTCTTAACCATAGTGTCAGGATGGAGGGACCAGGACTATTTGTTGGTGATCTGTATACCTAGAAACTTGAAGCTCTTGACTATTTCAAATTCATCATCATTGATGTAGACAGGGGCATGAAGATTGGAACTCTCTGGATCTTATTTCCAATCCCCATATAAGGAAACACTGGCTCCTAAAGTTCCGTAGAGAACTGTTTTACGTCTTTTGTCTGGGAGCAAACTGTGACATCCAACACCTTGTGTCATTTAATAAGTTTCAGGCCAGTTTGGCCCTAGTATATTTAAAAAAATATTTTAAAAATCAGGTTTGCTTGATTGAAGATCTTTCAGTATATTAGAAATTAAATTTCTGCGGTTCACCCACTCAGCTAAATTCAATTAAAAACACACCCCACCTTACTGGGAAAAAGGAGAAGAAATGTCATAAAAGGAGAATACTTTGGGGGAGGAGGAGCAGGAAAAGTGTGGGGGTGGGGGTGGAAAGGGGGAAGGGAGGAGACGAGAGAAGAGGGAAGTGGCGGGAGCAGGGAAAGAATGAAAAGGAAATTGCAAGGAGTTGAGATAATTGCTTTGTAGAAATGCCAAATAAAATCAAGCAGGGATTATTGACTTCCCGGGAGTAAACTGTCTCAAGTTTGTGATTAAAATGAAGACTCATGATGGACTATGCCTACTAGCTCCCAGGCTTGGGAAAAGGCCCACTTAATTTCAGTGTTCAATAGGCCCATGCAGCCAGAAGCCATGCAGCTGATGGGGGAATTGGCATCCCGCCCACTCCTGCATATTACTTAGATCCTGAACAGTTGGATGTACAATAGATGCCAGATATTTGACCCAGCACTTTCTATGTTCCAGCAGATAATTAGTTTTGTCTGAGTCTCGTTTGCATAATTTAACAGCAAGCTTTACTTCCCCCCAATCCACAGCCAATTAACCTCTCTGGCTCTGTGGTATCAGAGGTTTATGAGTCAAGTTCTTCGTCAGGGTTACATTGCTTTGCCTGTTAAAATGTTAGTAATTGTACTTCCTAGAGTTTACCCTGTGCAGATGGGATTTTTCAAGGACAGGGCAAAAGTGGACCATTTTTCCTTCACAAATTGGCAGGCAGTAACTTTTTTTTTTATTCATTCGTGGGACATGGGCGTCACTGGCTGGCCAGCATTTATTGCCCATCCCTTGTTGCCCAAGGGCAGTTGAGAGTTAACCACATTGCTGTAGTTCTGTAGTCACATGTAGACCAGGCCAGATAAGTATGGCAGATTTCCTGCCCTAAAGGGTATCAGTGAACCAGATGGGTTTTTCTGGCAATTGACAATAGTTTCATGATCATCAGTAGATTCTTAATTCCAGTTATTTCTTACTGAATTCCAAATCCACAATCCCCAAAATATTAGCTGAATTTCTGGATTACAGATAACAATAATAATACTGGGCCACTGCCTCCCCTAATGGGGTTCTACAGGGATTGGTGCTGGGACCCCAGCTATTCACAATATATATTAATGATTTGGATGAGGGAACGAAATGTAACATCTCAAAGTTTGCAGATGATGCCAAGTTGGGTGCCAGAGTGATCTGTGACAAGGATGCAGAGATCCTTCAGTATGATCTGGAAAGGTTGGGTGAGTGGACTAATCAATGCAGTATAATTTGAATAAATGTGAGGTTATTCACTTTGGAAGTAAAAACAAGAAGGCAGATTACTATCTGAATGGCTGTAAATTGGGAGAGGGGAACATGCTGTGGGTCCTGGGTGTCCTTGTGTATCACTCGCTAAAGGTAAGCATGCAGGTACAACAGGCGGTAATGAAGGCAAATGGCATGTAGGTCTTCATTGCAAGAGCTTTTTGAGTATAGGTGCAGGGAATTATAAAATCTCACTAACTGCCCTGGCTTAAGACAATTCACACCTTTTTAACCTCTGATTAAGCCTCTCTCCACTCACATTCTCTGCACTTGTAAAGATTTGAATACCTATTTAGACTTGCATTCCATCCATTATCTTGTAAATGAGTTTGTGGCTATATGTGCCCTGTTTATGAACCCAACTCCCACTTACCTGATGAAGGAACAGTGTTCCAAAAGCTCATATTACCAAATAAACCTGTTGGACTTTAACCTGGTGTAATGAGACTTCTCATTGTGTACATTAGACATAGAAGAAATTCTAAACTTACTGAAGAGGTGGGGTATCCTTTTGGCATACTTCCTGGGCACCTTTGAGGGAGGTTAACTGCCCTTTTAAAAAAAAGTATGCCACCCTTTGTAAGTTAACAATTGTTAACTTAGATGGAAATATGTAGGAAAATTGCATGTACTCATTGGAGCTATCAACAGAATAATCAAGGTAGCTATCAAAAGGAACAGTTAAGAGGAAAGTCCAAGATGTTTAAAACACCTGTCCTTTAAATGATTAAAAAAATAACCTTCTTGTTAAATCAAGTCAGAGGTTGCTCATTCATCCTGCCTGTTGACATAAGTCTAAGGGTTATCATTACAGGATTAGTGATTTCACAACTTTTCATTATCACGGTGGGGTGCCAGTCAGCACAAAGCTTTATTGATGGTTCCAAGAGGCAAAACATGTTTTGAAATGGGAATATGAATTCCAATGTTTCTTTTTATAGGAGGTCAAAGGAACTTAAATGAAGTGAATGATTTTTAGCAATGATATAAGGCTTTTCTTTTAATGGTGAATTCATCAATAGATACTTAAGAACTTTATTTGATCTCAGCATTAATCCTGAATTCTACCAATCATGGATACAGGGTGAGTTTAGCATGGTGTGTGTAAGGGCAAAGGGTGAAGGCATGATTTGGCCTAAGATTGATATTGGGGCAATTATGTAACATGGGGGTGGGAGAAGGGCATAAGGTGCCATTGGGTTTGCATGGATGGAACACGGGGAGTGTATGGGGGTGAGATGGACTGAGGGCTCAGACCCTATCTGCACATGATAGGCAGTTCACTCAGACCCTATCTGCACATAGAACATAGAACATTACAGTGCAGTACAGGCCCTTTGGCCCTCAATGTTGCACTGACCAGTGGAACCTATCTAATGACCCTCTAACCTAAACCATTCCAATGTTATCCATATGTCTATCCACTGACCATTTGAACACCGTTAAAGTTGGCAAATGGTAGGCAGTTCACTCAGACCCTATCTGTACATGGCAGGTGGTTCACTCAGACCATATCTGTACATGGCAGCTTCCAAACTGCTTCAGAGTTGCTCATCACAACTCCTATTTTCACTAATAATGCTCAAAGGCCAAAAGACAGAAGCTCCCAAGAAACTTCTCCCGGGATAGGTTTGTAGAGGCAAAAAATTGTCCTGACTCAGGGTTCCTGACCAAATTGTCCTCACTATGTGTTAGATCATAGACTGTAGAATCCCTACAATGCAAAAGGAGGCCATTCGATACATCGAATCTGCACTAACAACAATCCCATCCCGTTGCTAATCTCACAGCCCTAGTTAGTCCCCCTGACACTATGGGGCAATTTAGCATGGCCAATCCGCCTAACCTGCATATCTTTGGAGTGTGGGAGGAAATCAGAGCACCCAGAGGAAACCCACGCAGACACAGGAAGAATGTGCAAACTCCACACTGACAAGAGGCCCAAACAGGAAATTGAACCCATGTCCCTGGCACTGTGAGGTAGCAGTGCTAACTACTGTGCCACCCAAAACAATAGCACCCAATGTGGGGTTTGAACCCACAACCCTGAGATTAAGGGTCTCATGCTCTATCAACTGAGCTAGTGTTCCTGACTAAATTGTCTTGACTCTGTGTTCCTGACCTGCAGCGATCATTCAAATTGTAATCTCATCTCCCTAGTTGTTCAAGTTAACGAAAAATATTCAAACCTATTGAGATAATGCTATTGGATGCTCACAGAGTTTAGGAGAGATAAGAACATAAGAACATAAGAAATAGGAGCAGGAGTAGGCCATACAGCCCCTCGAGCCTGTCCCGCTATTCAATAAGATCATGGCTGATCTGTAGTGGTTCAGTACTATTTGCCCGCTTTCTCCCCGTAACCCTTAATTCCCTTGTCAATTAAAAACCTATTCACTCTTGACTTGAACACATTCAGTGAGGAATCCTCCACCACCTTATCAGGCAGAGAATTCCAAAGATTCACCACCCTTTGCATGAAGAAACCCCTCCACAACTCTGATCTGAACCGTTTCCCCCTAATCTTGAGGCTGTGCCCTCTAGTCCTGCTATCTTTGCTAAGTGGGAAGAGTCTCTCAACCTCTACCCTATCCATCCCCTTCATTATCTTATACGTCTCTATAAGATCCCCTCTCAGTCTTCTAAACTCCAAAGAGTACAAACCCAGCCTCTCCTCATAATCCAACGCCCTCATCTCCGGTATCAGCCTGGTAAACCTTCTCTGCACCCTTCCAAGGCCAATATATCCTTCCTCGAATGCGGCGACCAAAACTGCACACAGTACTCCCAGCTGCGGCCTCACCAGCAGGTTATTTGAGAAGGAATGCAATAAAGGAAAGAATAACCGACTGAATTAGAGATTAAGTGAGAGGGAAAGAAGGGACCATTAGTGATAAACCATTACATCCTAATATACTTCTACACAAATTGCTGTGTTGACCTTGCGAATTAGTACAACATTAATTTAATGCTGGAGTTTGCATTTGGGAGTGCAGAATGAGAGTGGGATCTACAACATGCTGACTCTGAGAATGCTGCCTAAGCAGGCAGGCTGATCAGTATTCTTCACATTCTCCATGTGTTCGAATGGCTGCTGAAGTTAATCTTCGCCCTGACTGCTCACTTTTGGAAATACAAATTGAACCCTGCTTACAGATAAGTCATTGGCAGAAAAATTTGCTGACAATATCCTCTAGCCCTCCAGTCTCTAACTTGGATTGGAATGGAAGGAAGGCCACGCAGCTGGGAATCAGAAAACAGCTTGTTTCGTAACTGAGACACTGCCCATTGGGGACGTAGAAGGATTCTTTTCAGCCAATGTTAATCAATGCCCATTGTAATAGAGGCATTATCACATGGGCTATAATATACATTTCAATACACTAACGTTAACGACAAGTGAAAGTTATAGAGTCATAGAGGTTTACAGCATGGAAACAGGCCCTTTGACCCAACTTGTCCATGCCGCCCAGTTTTTACCACCGAGCTAGTTCCAATTTACCACCAAGCTAGTCCCAAGTTAGTCTCCATAACCTTTGATCCCAATAAGGGGATCAGGGATTATGGGAAAAAGGCAGGAGAATGGGGATGAGAAAGATATCAGCCTTGACTGAATGACAGAGCAGACTCGATGGGCTGAGTAGCCTAATTCTGCTCCTATGGCTTATGATCTTACGGTCTAATTGCCCACGTTTAGCTTATATCCATCTAATCTTACTGTGTAACTGTCTCCATGTTTTTTAAAAGACAAAATTGTATCCGCCTCTTCTACTACCTCTGGCAGCTCGTTCCAGACACTCACCACTCTCTGAGTGAAAAAATTGTCCCACTGGACCCTTTTTTCTCTTCCCTCTCAGCTTAAACCTATGCCCTCTAGTTTTAAATTCCCTTATCTTTGGGAAAAGATATTGACTATCTATCTTATCTACACCACTCATTATTTTATAGACCTCTTTAAGCTCACCTCTAAATTTCCTACACTCCGGGGGAAAGGATCCCAGTCTATCCAGCCTCCCCTTATAACTCAAACCATTAAGTCCCTGTAGTGTCCTGGTAAATCTTTTCTGGAACTTTCTAGTTTAATAATATCCGTTCTATAATAGGGTGACCAGAACTGTACACAATATTCCAAGTGTGGCTTGATTGCTATAAGCACTGTGTTTAGAGTAGGTCATTACATTGGCTGCTCTAATTTAAAATTACACTCACTTTTAGGTGAAGGAAAGTTGTTGCGTTTATATCTCATACTTTGATCTTCACTTGTTTGTGAAACATTTCTCATTGAACCGTGAGAGTGCAGTCTCTCCCCATTCTCCACCTCACCTCCTATGCCACTCCCAATTTCACCCTGCCTTTTTTAAGAACCGCTTTGCAATGTTGAAGTTTTCAAGTGGCACCACTGAGCAGTGAGCAATTGGCAGAAGAGTGTCAAATTTCAATATAGTTCTCAGCAAACATCATTTCATAACATGCATCTGCTTCGAATTTGTCTATTCCGACTTCTGTGGCAAGGTGGAATCATAGAATCATCAGAGAATCATCATTGTACAGAACGAAGCCATTTAGCCCATCAAGTTGAAAGACTGACACTCGGGACCCCTGGAGCATAGAAGGCTTGGAGTGATTTAACAGAGGTCTATAAAAACAATGAGGGGCATAGATATCATAGACTATCAACATCTTTACTCAAAGTTGGGTAATTTAAAACTAGAGGGCATAGATTCAAGGTGAGAGGGGAGAGACACGAGTCCAAAGAACAAAAGAGGGACAGTATTTTTTACTCAGAGGTTGGTGAGTGTCTGCAATGAGCTGCCAGAGGTAATAGTAGAGGCAGACACAATTTTGTCTTTTAAAATGCATTTAGACAGTTACATGGATAAGATAGGTACAGAAGGATTTGGGTCAAATGTGGGCAATTAGGCCTAGCTTAAAAACTGGGCAGCATGGACAAGTTGGGCCAAAGGGCTGTTTCCATTCTGTAAACCTCCAATACCCTAAGTCTGTACTGACTCTACGAAAGCGCATCTTACTCAGGTGCAGTCCCTCCCCATCCTATCCTCATAACCCTGTGCATTTATCAGAGCTAATCCACTTAACCTACACACCTATGGACAGTAAGGCACAATTTAGCATGGTTAATCCACTTGTTGGACTGTGGAAGAGACTGGAGCATCCAAAGGAAATCTGAACACAATGAATGAAGAACTTGTGAAGGAGAAGAGAAATGGGATTGGACTCCACACCTACAGAATGAGGAATAAAGAAATGCCAAATGCAAAGGAAATGAAGCGAGCATTACAACAACCTCCCTCAACAACTGACATTTCTCTCCATTGCTTTTTATACCTTAAGCCAATCCACTGATATCCCGGATAAGCACTTGATGTCTTGCAGCTCCGTACGATATGGATCGACATTAGTGAGGTGCCCTGACATGGTCCAGTGCTTGTAGATCAATCATTATCTCTTTGCTCCTCAGTAACCCCTCATCCTCACTCTTTATCGAACCCTATTCTTCACGTCATTAAGCAAAATAACCTTGGAAACAGGTTTGCCTTCAGTTCTGTACTATATGTGAGATTCCAGTATTGAGGAAGTTTAGACAGTGATAAAGAGATATGGTTCAAAGTTCCAAGATGGTGCTATCACAATGCCTAAATAGGTAATTAACCATAATCCACAAGAGATTGTAGTGTCTTAACACCCCTGTATGAATTAAGGTATCAGGTCAATTTTTGGTTCAAATTTAGCTAAAACTGTCCGTGAATGTAAAATTGTTCTCTCTGAGGCCAAGAAAAGATAGCGACACAGCAAGACGAGTTAATATTGGAAATTCCCTTGCGGTTCATGTAACATTTTTCAAACTCTTTCCGAAAAAGAATTAAGGCAAAGGGGAAAAAAAAACGACCTACATTTTTAATATCAGCCCAAAGCAGAAGGTGGAAGTCAAACCTGAATTGTTGTCCCTCCTATAGTGCTGGGTATATTATCCTATCTGATGTAGCTTTTCCATTCCTCTCCTGTGTTATTCTGTGATCTGAAGTTCTGTGCTCTGAAACCATTTAAGGAGAGAAGCTAAGTTTCTGCTTAGAGCTTATTTATTAGTGTCATAAGTAGGCTAACATTAACACAGCAGTGAAGCTACTGTGAAAACTCCCCAGTCCCCACAGTCCAGTACCTGATCGGGTATACTGAGGGAGAATTTAGTCAATCCTCCTAACCAGCGCGTCTTTCAGATTGTGGGAGGAAATCGGAGCACCCGGGGGAAATCGACACACACGGGGAGAACTTGTAGACTCTGCACAGACAGTAACCCCAGCCAGGAATTGAACCCAGGTTCCTGGCACTGTGAGGCAGCAGTGCTAACCACTGTGCCACCATGTTGCTTCATTACAGCACTGAGTGTGAGAGTTTAGGGGCCAAGATAGAACATAGAACATTACAGCGCAGAACAGGCCCTTCGGCCTTCGATGTTGCTCCGACCAATTAAGAAAAAGCAATGACCCTCTAACCTAAACCATTCCCTTTTCGTCCATAAACTTATCTACTAACTTCTTAAACACCACCAAACTTGGCGCATCTAGAACTGCAGCAGGCAGGGCATTCCATACCTTTACCACCCTCTGGGTAAAGAACCTATCTCTTTCATCCATCCTATAACTACCACCCTTTAATTTAAAGCTATGTCCCCTCGTGCTCGCTTTCTCCATCCTAGGAAAAAGGCTATCACTGTCCACCCTATCTAAAACTCTAATCATCTTATATGTTTCAATAAGATGGAAATGGTGTCAACGTGAGGCCTGAGCATTTCTAATTCCAGGTCTCATTTGAATGCAGTCATTTAGAGGGATATAATTGCTGTTGAGGAAATACAGTGGGAGATCGATCACCAGGCTAATTCCTGGAATGACGGGGCTGCACTCTGAGGTAGATTGAGAAGACCAGCACTAAATTCTCTCGGGTTCAGAAGAATGAGAAGTGAAACCATTGCCACTTGCAAAACCCTTACAAATCAAGACTGGTTCAATGCGGGAAGAGACCACTCTTGGGTTCTATGATCTATGATCTATGATCTTTTTGTTCTATAACTCTCCCCAATGCCCTATCATTAACTGAATAAGTTCTGCCCTGGTTCAACCTACCAAAATACATCATCTCACATTTATCTAAATTAAACTCCATCTGCCATTCGGTGTCAGCCCTTTTGCTCAATTGATTAAGATCCTGTTGCAATTGGAGATAACCTTCTTCACTGTCCATTATGCCACCAATCTTGGTGTCTTCTGCAAGCTTACTAACCATGCCTCCTATATTCTCATCAAGATCAAGAATATAAATGACAAATAACAATGGACCCAACACCTATCCCTGAGGCACACAGCCAGCCACAGGCCTCCAGTTTGAAAAACAACCCTCTACAACCACTCTTTGACTTCTGTCAAGAAGCCAATTTTGTATCCATTTAGCTACCTCATCCTGGATCCCATGAGATTTAACCTTATGCAGCAATCTACCATGTAGTACCTTGTCAAAGGCCTTGCTGAAGTCCATGTAGACAATATCAACTGCACTGCCCTCATTTGCCTTCTTGATTACCCCTTCAAAAAACTCAATCCAATTTGTGGGACATAGTTTTCCACTTACAAAGTAATGCTGACTATCCCTAATCAATCCTTGTATCTCTAAATGCATGTAGACCCTGTCTCTCAAGATACCTTCCAACAACTTACCCACCATAGTTGCAAAGCTCACTGGCCTGTAGTTCTCAGGCTTTTCCCTACAGCTCTTTTTAAATAAAGACGCAATATTTGCCACTCTCCAATCTTCAGGTACATCTCCTGTGACTATCGATGATTCAAATATCTCTGCTGGGAGACCCACAATTTCCTATCTAGCCTCCCACAATGTCCTGGGGTACACTTCATCAGGTCCTGGGGATTTATCTACCTTGGATGTACTTTAAGACTTCCAGTACTTCTTTCTCTGTAATATGTACGCTCCTCAAGACGTCACAATTTATTTCCCCAAACCGCGTAACATCCATGTCTTTCTCAGCAGTAAATACTGACGAGAAATATTAATTTAGGATCTCACCCATCTCTTGTGGAGTTTGCACATTCTCCCCGTGTCTATGTGGGTTTCCTCCAGGTGCTCTGGTTTCCTCCCATAGTCCAAAGCGGTTAAGCGGATTAGCCTTGCTAAATTGACCCTTAGTGTCCAAAGATGTCCAAAGATAGGGGACTATTCGGGTAAATGCTTGGGGTTAGGGTGAGGGAGGGAATGTATGATTCTTTGTTGGAGGGGCAGTGCAGATTCAATGGTCTGAATGGCTTCATTCTGCACTGTAGGAATTCTATGATTCTGTGAGAAGGTTGGGAGGGAGGAGAGGGCTCAGTAGAGGCCCATTGTCTGCTTATGGAGCTGGAAAGAACATTCCTGCTTGTCTTCATATAGAAGGAAACATGAATACTTTCACAAACAAACCTACCTGATATCCGGAGTTGTGTGTTGTACAATATTTTGTTCAGTACAGAATTATAGAATCCCTGCAGTGCAGAAGGAGGCCAATCAGCCCATCAAGTCTGCACCAACTCTCCGACAGATCATTATACCCAGGCCCTAACCCAGCAATTCCACATATTTACCCTGCTAATTCCCTTAGCCCTACACATTTTGGGATACTGAGGCATAGTTTAGCACGACCAATCCATCTAACCCACACATCTTTAGAGTGTAGGAGGAAACCGTAGCACCCGGAAGAAACCCACGCAGACATGGGGAGAACATGCAGACTCCGCACAGACAGTGACCCAAGGCAGGAATTGAAACTGAGTCCCTGACACTGAGAGGAAGCAGTGCTAACCACTGTGCCACCACAATCTCAGCAGACAGGGCCAATTCAACATTTCTGATGCCCCCATCAGTCTGTGACCTCAACAAAGTGAGAGCATGGCAAATAGACCCTAGTGTCAAGTTTAACCCCTGTCCCTGGGGATGGGGTTTATTTACTGCGACCAGCCTGGGTACAGTGATCTGTCAGAAAGTTGATGCAGACTTGATGACCGAATGGTCTCCTACTGCACTGTAGGGATTCTACGATTCTAAGGCTGACAGATCATTGTACAACACGCAACTCCAGATTTCGGACAGGCACATAAAATCGCCAGCCCAACACACCCCTCCCTGATGAACTCAATGCATTCTATGCCCGCTTTGAGCAAAAGGTCAACGAAAGCATGACCTCGACCCTGGAAGCTGTGGATGACCCTGTATCTGGGGTCACCATTGCAGATGTTAGAACATAGAACATAGAACATTACAGAGCAGAACAGGCCCTTCGGCCTTCGATGTTGCGCCGACCAATTAAGAAAAAGCAATGACCCTCTAACCTAAACATTCCCTTTTCATCCATAAACTTATCTACTAGCCTCTTAAACACCACCAAATTTGGCACATCTACAACTGCAGCAGGCAGGGCATTCCATACCCTTACCACCCTCTGGGTAAAGAACTTACCTCTGACATCCGTCCTATAACTACCACCCCTTAATTTAAAGCTATGTCCCCTCGTGCTAGCTTTCTCCATCCTAGGAAAAAGGCTATCACTGTCCACCCTATCTAAACCTCTAATCATCTTATATGTTTCAATAAGGTCTCCTCTTAGCCGCCTTCTTTCTAACGAAAACAACCTCAAATCCCTCAGCCTCTCTTCATAAGACCTGCCCTCCATACCAGGCAACATCCTGGTAAACCTCCTCTGTACCCTCTCCAATGCCTCCACATCTTTCTTATAATGTGGGGACCAGAACTGCACACAATACTCCAAGTGCGGCCGCACTAGAGTTTTGTACAGTTGCAACATGACGTTGCGGCTCCGAAATTCAATCCCCCTATCAATAAAAGCTAAGACTCCGTATGTCTTCTTAACAACCTTATCGACTTGATTGCCAACTTTCAGGGATCTATGCACATATACACCAACATCCCTCTGTTCATCAACACTATTAGGAGATGTTAGATCAGTTATCTTGAAGGTCAACCCATGGAAAGCAACTGGCCCAGATGTATACCCGGATGTGCACTCCGATCCTGCACCCATCAGCTGGCGGGGGTATTCACAGATTCGACCTCTCTTTATAACAACCTGAGGTCCCTATGTGCTTCAGGAAGATGACCATTATCCAGGTACCTAAGAAGAATCAAGCAGTGTGCCTTAATGACTATTGGCAGGGGGCTCTGACATCCATCTTTACAGAACATAGAACACTACAGCACAAACAGGCCCTTCGGCCCACAAGTTGTGCCGATTGTATCTATACCTTCCAGGCCATAGAACTATCTGTAACTCCTGATCCCATTAAATCCCATATACTCATCCAGAAGTCTCTTAAAAGACCCCAGCGAATTTGCCTCTACCACCACTGATGGCAAGCGATTCCATTCACTCACCACCCTCTGAGTGAAAAACTTACCTCTAACATCTCCTCTATTCTTGCCCCCCCAGCACCTTAAACCTGTGTCCTCTCATAGCAACCATTTCAGCCCTGGGAAAAAGCCTCCAAGAATCCACCCTATCTATTCCTCTCAACATCTTATAAACCTCTATCAGGTCGCCTCTCAACCTTCTTTGAAGTGTTTCGAAAGGTCAGTAATAGCACAAATCAATTCCAGTCTCCCGGACAACCTGGATCCACTACAGTTTGCCTACTGCCACAATAGGTCCACAACAGACATCATTTCCCTGGCCCTGTCCTCACCTAAATACCTAAACACCTAAATAACAAGGACAACTATGTTCTATTTATTAACTACAGCTCAGCTTCAACACTATTACTCGCATGAAACTCATCTCCAAACTCCGTGGCCTGGGCCTCCCTTTGTGGCTGGATCCTGAATTTCCTAATTCACAGACCAAAACCAATAAAGACCACAACAACACCTCCTTCACAATCATCGTCAACACCTTTTCTTAGCCCCCTGTATGCTCCTTATACACTTATTACTGTGCAACCAAATCCCCCTCCAATTAGATTTTCTAGTTTGCTGATGACACAACAACAGTGGGTCAGATCTCAAGCAGAGACAGAATACAGGAATGAGATAGAGAAGTTGGTGAACTGGTATGGCAACAATAACCTCTCCCTCAATGTCAACAAAATGAAGGAGGTTGTCATCGACTTCAGGAAGCATAAAGACATAGCTCGGTTTACATCAATGGGGACAAAGTAGAAAAGGGCAAGAGCTTCAAGTTTTTAGGTGTCCAGATCACCAACAATCTGCCCTCGTCCCTCCATGTCAACACCATAGTTAAGAAAGCCCACTAACACTTCCACTTTTCTCAGAAGACTAAGGAAATTTGACATGTCAGCTACGATTCTCACCAACTTTTACAGATGCACCATGGAAAGCATTCTTTCTACTTGCATTAAAGCTTGGTATGGCTCCTGCTCTGCCCAAAACCGCAAGGAACAACAAAAGATCATAAATGTAGCCCAGTCCATCACGCAAACCAGCCTCCCATTCATTGACTCTGTCAACACTTCCTGCCGCCTTGGGCAAAACAGCCAGCATAATTAAGGACTCCACGCATCCTGGATATTCGCTCTTCCACCTTCTTCTGTCAGGAAAAAGATACAAAAGTCTGAGGTCACACTCCAACTAACTCAAGAACAACTTCTTCCCTGCTGCTGTCAGACTTTTGAATGGACTTACCTTGCATGAAGTTGATCTTTCTCTACATCCTTGTTATGACTGTAACACTGCATTCTACACTCTCTCCTTTCCTTCTTTCTGAACGATGTGTTTTGTCTGTATAGCGTGCAAGAAACAATACTTTTCGCCTTATGTATATACATGTAATAATAATAAATCAAATTAAATCACATCATATCAGAACCAGCTACTCTACAAACCAGAAGACTTCTCAAATCCACTAATTCTCTCACTGATCATAGAATCATAGAATTCTACAGGGCAGAAGGACACTGAGTCTGCACTGACCACAATCCCACCTAAGCTCTATCCCCATAACCCCATGCATTTATCCTCACTAGTCCCTCTGATGGGTGACTCTGGAGAGGAAAGCGTGGCCTGCAAAGTTATTGGTGAAATTCAGTGGTGGGAAAGTAGGTGAAATCTCAATCCTTCTGCACCGCGTACATTTAACGAAAGCAAATGATGAATCTGGTGGGGTTTTTTTTTTGGTTCCCAGAGCCGGAATCTATTAATGTATTCCTCTGCATCAACAGAAATGTTCTCATTGTGTCAGTGCTGCAGGCTTTGAGTAATCGGTGTGAGACGAGGGTTCAGAAACATTGAGCGAGGCGTTGTACTATTTTTATCTCCTAGTTACCTTCCATTCCCCTTCAAATCCCATCACCACAGATACGCAGAGTTACCTAAAATGCCATT
The DNA here is from genome assembly GCA_024679065.1 of Sphyrna mokarran. Taxonomy (NCBI): domain Eukaryota; kingdom Metazoa; phylum Chordata; class Chondrichthyes; order Carcharhiniformes; family Carcharhinidae; genus Sphyrna; species Sphyrna mokarran. The sequence goes on from JAGIQG010000018.1 coordinate 45,524,713, forward strand.
CTCCAGAATCTAAAGCACTGCTTGGTCGACAAGTGTTGCTTCCAAGCGGGCTGTTTAATCTTAAGACAGACTCGTAGGGAATCAAAGGATGCCATTAAGGTGGGGTTTGATTGACAGGCTGTATTTCTGGAGATGATTTTACTGGAGGCTTTGACAAAGTCTTCTGGTTGGCAGCATTCTTCATAATCAGTCAGAAGGTGCAGTGCTGAATAGGGCATGACTGCAGCAATCCCCCAGAGTCCAGCTCTGGCAGAGTACACATCTGCTTCAAACTGCGTCTCCAGCAAGCACATACATCACAATGTGACACTGCAGCAAGCCAGGCGTGAGTGATGCAGGCAGCCTATTGTATGTGGCAGGGTACAGCGATAAAGGGACGTTCTCCCGTCCACATTGTACCAGATTGCAGCAGACAGACTGGTGTGTAAAAATACAACAAACAGCATGGAATCCCTAACCAAAAATAGCCTGTCAAATATTCCATGGAAAGAATGCTCTCAGCATTTCTTCGGGTCTTAGATATTTGCAGGGCAAACAAGTCCTTGTTTTTAGTGCCCTTTTATGCAATAGGGCATCATAGTTGGCACTGCTGCCTCACAGGGCCAGGAACCCAAGTTCAATTCCCAGTTTGGGTCACTGTAAGTATGGAGTTTGCACATTCTCCCAGTGTCTGCATGGGTTTCCTCCGAGAGCTTCAATTTCCTCCCACAGTCTGAAATATAGCTAAATTCTCCCTCAGTATACCCGAACAGGGGCTGGAGTGTGGCGACTAGGGGATTTTCACAGCAACTTCATTGAAATGTTAATGTAAGCCTACTTGTGACATCAATAAACTTTAAAAATATTGTACTGCTATGGCCATTCAGTGATAATTTCTTAGCTAGCATCACTGACTGAGAGATGACCACTGTACAGCATGGTGGCACAGTAGTTAGCACTGCTGCCTCACAGTGTCAGGAACCCGGGTTTGATTCTGGCCTTGGCTCATTGTGTGGAGTTTGCACATTCTCCTCCCACACACCAAAGGTTAGGGTGATTGGCCCCTTAGTATTAGGGAGCTTAGAAGGGTAAATGCATGCAGTAGTGGGGATAAGACCTGGGTGGGGTTGTTGTTAGTGCAGACTCAAGGGGCCGAATGGCCTCCTTCTGTACTGTAGGATTCTATCTCAAACTTTAGAGTCACCAACTGGCTTTTGAATGAAGGTTTTTTTTTGCCTTCTCATCAGACACTTGCAATGCAGGAGAGCGCTAAACTTTATGTGACAGTGCAGGAGCCAGACAGCAGTTTCTTTCGATTTGAAATAACAATGTACATTGAAGTTGAGACTGGCAGGAGTAGGTTGAGAGTCAACCACATTGCTGTAGCTTTGAAGTCATATGTAAGCCAGACCAGATAAAGATGGCAGATTTCCTTCCCCAAAAGACGTTAGTGAACCAGATGGGTTTTTCTGACAATCGACAATAGTTTCATGGTTGTCAGTAGATTCTTAATTTTTTTCTATTGAATTCAAATTCCACCACCTGCTGTGGAAGGATTCTAACCCGGATCCCCAGAACATAAGCTGAGTTTCTGGATGAAAAGTCTAGGGATAATACTACTAGGCCATCGCTTTCCCCTTAGTTTCTCATGTCACCCCGTGAGGTTTCGCTGTGTTGCAGTCAGTAAAAGGATGGGAATTACGGAGAAGAACTCACAGATTTGGTGTTATTCCTCTACACCGCTGTCACAAAGGGAACATCATGTGTTTCTGTCCATTATTGACTAAGTTTCTTCTCCAGTTTTCCTGTGACGTGGCACCATTTACTGAATGTAGAAATCAAACATGTGGTGGCACAATGGTTAGCACAGCTGCCTCACTGTGCCGAGGACCCAGGTTTGATTCCAGCTTTGGGTAACTGTCTGTGTGGAGTTTGCACGTTTTCCCAGTGTCTGGGTGGGTTTCCTCCGGCTGCTCTAGTTTTCCCCCACAAGTCCAAAGATGTGCAAGTTAGGTGGGTTGGCTGTGCTGAATTGCCTTTAGTATCAGGAGAAATTTCAGGGGTAAATTACAGGAATAGAACCTGGATGGGATTCTTGTCGGTATTATCCCTGGACTTTTCATCTGGATTCTTGTCAGTGCAGGCTCATTCATGTTTGAAAGATGTGTTGGTTAGGTGCATTGGCTGTGCTAACTTCTCCCTCAGAATAACTAATAGGCACTGAAGAGTATCAACTGAGATATTTTCACAGTAACTTCATTGCAATGTTAATGTCTGTCTACTTGTGACGTTAATAAATAAACTATTAAACTAACATTGGCCTCCTTTTGCAGTACAAGGATTGTATGGTTCTAACTCACAGACTTTCATTAATGCTCCTTTAGATAGTGGCCACAGCAAAAGGATGATTCCATGATTATGCACGGATTAATTTAACTCCTTCAGTTTGGTTTGGAAAGAAGTGGGAAAAGAGGAGGCACAAAATATTGTGCATAATCTAACTTACCAAATATAATCAGCTCGCAGGATTTGATGGAAAGTCCAATGAAGCAGCTGCAGATAACATTGGGCAGGTTGAATAGGGAATAATATTGAGAGTACCCTCAATATTAGATGTATTGACCAGAGGAAATGTTTGGGATTATAGTCATGTGGCTGGGGATGAGGTAGGAGGAGAGGCGTAGGGGTGGAGGGGACAGCCTCGGATGGAATGCTCTGTCAGAGAGTCGTTGCAAACTCGATGGATCTAATAGCCTGCTACTGCATTGTAGGGATTCTCTAAGAACAGGAACTCAAAAGCTCTCCTTCAAGATAGCCTTACTATATTTACCCTGCCACTTGAGTGCCGAGGCTCTGAATAGCAAGTTAAGTTTTTGATTTGATTTATTATTGTCAATGTATTAACATACAGTGACAATTTTTCTTGTGCACTATACAGCAAAGCATGCCATTCATAGAGAAGGAAATGAGAGAGTGCAGAATGTAGTGTTACAGTCATAGATAGGGTGTAGAGACTAAGATCAACTTAGTGCAAGGTAGGTCCATTCAAAAGTCTGATAGCAGCAGGGAAGAACCTGTTCTTGAGTTGGTTGGTACGTGACCTTAGACTTTTGTACCTTTTCCCCAATGGAAGAAAGTGGAAGAGAGAATGCGGGAAGTGTAGACAGAGTCAATGAATGAGAGGCTAGTTTGCATGATGGACTCGGTGCTTCATTCACAAACTTTTGTAGTTCCTTACGATCTTGGGCAGAGCAGGAACCATACCAAGCTGTGATCCAACCAGAAAGAATGCTTTCTATGGCGCATCTGTAAAAATTGGTGAGAGTCGTAGCTGATATACCAAATTTCCTTAATCTTCTGAGGAAGTAAAGGTACTGGTGGGTTTTCTTAACTATAGTGTTGGCATGGGGGGATTATTGGTGATCTGGGTACCTAAAAAACTAAGGCTCTCAACCTTTCTACTTTGTCCCCATTGATGTAGACAGAGGCATGTTCTCCTTTCTGAAGTCGATGACAATTTCTTTTGTTTTGTTGACATTGAGGGAGAGATTATTGTTGCCACATCAGTTCACCAAGTTCTTTATCTCATTCCTGTACCCTATCTTGTCATTGTTTGAGATCTGACCCATTATGGTGGTGTCATTAGCAAACTTAAAAATCAAAGTGAAGAGGAATTTGACCACTCAGTCATAGGTGTATAAGGAGTGTAGTAGGTCTTGAGGAAGGTCGTAGAGGAGGTGTTGTTGCCTATCCTTACTGAATCTCAGAAAAAAATGTTGAATTTATCAGCTAGCAGGTTGAAATTCTTACCTGAAAGAAAATGTGCTGTTTACTCCGGTTTTTGGATTTGAGTCTCTGTAAACACTTCTCTTGCTCTCTCGCTATCACACATTGATCTAGAACTGCCTTCACCAAATCCAAGCACCAGTTTTACTGATTAGTGAAGCTGTCACTCAGAACTACCAAGCCAAACTATTACATCAGGCCTAGTTTATCAACTGAAGGAGACAGATTAAGATTATAGCCTGCTTCCCCAGCTCATTCACAAACTGGAAGCACAGGCCCAAAGTATTCTTTTTTCCTGAGAAGTAGTTTCTGTACTTTTCAGTCTGCTGTATTGTACAGCACATTCCACATTTTTCATCTCCCTCCTTAGCTTCCCTCCTCCCTTCACTTTTCCAGCCCTATCCATCCCAAAATCTAAGGCCTGCATCTTATCACCATTCATGCTGACCGGGATTTTTCCTTTCCCGCTGCAGTAAATGGAGATTTGGCTGGCTGCCAAATTCTCCAGTCTCGCTGCAGTGGGAGCGTGGCTTGTAAAATCTCATCCTTTGATGGGGGGTGGTCAGGAGTGGGGAGAGTGGGTAATGTAATTAAATGTGAGTTCTCAAGTTGTGATAAACTTAATTTATTTAGTTTATTCCTATGAAGATGCTTGTAAGCTTCAATCTTGCACACTCTGCTTGTCAGGCTGAAAATGGGTAGAAAGTTTGCATCATTTAAACAATGAATGTATAAACAATAATTCCTATTTTGAAGATCTGGGCTAACTTTATCTTTCCTTGTAATACGGATGATTTATAAAAATGCAAAGTCAATGTCTTTACATAGGGAGGCACATAGGAGTTAGGAATAGAAGTTGGCAAATTCAGTTCTTCGAGCCTGGTCCACCATTCAATCAGATTATGACTGATCTCTCCCTACCTCAAATCCATCTCCCCACCTGTCCCCATATCTCTTTATCACTTTTTTCTTTATTAGAAATGTATCTATCTCCTTCTTGAAACTTAAATTCTTATGAACTGTCCTGGCTTGAGACAATTCATACCTCTTTATATCTATATATTTATATCTATATAACCTTCTTAAGGTTGTTAAGAAGGCATACGGAGTCTTAGCTTTTATTGGTAGGGGGATTGAATTTTGGAGCCGCAACGTCATGTTGCAACTGTACAAAACTCTAGTGCGGCCGCACTTGGAGTATTGTGTGCAGTTCTGGTCCCCACATTATAAGAAAGATGTGGAGGCATTGGAGAGGGTACAGAGGAGGTTTACCAGGATGTTGCCTGGTATGGAGGGCAGGTCTTATGAAGAGAGGCTGAGGGATTTGAGGTTGTTTTCGTTAGAAAGGAGGCGGCTAAGAGGGGACCTTATCGAAACATATAAGATGATTAGAGGTTTAGATAGGGTGGACAGTGATAGCCTTTTTCCTAGGATGGAGAAAGCTAGCACGAGGGGACACAGCTTTAAATTAAGGGGTGATAGTTATAGGACGGATATCAGAGGTAGGTTCTTTACCCAGAGGGTAGTTAGGGAGTGGAATGCCCTGCCTGCGGCAGTTGTAGATGCGCCAAGTTTGGTGGCATTTAAGAGGTTAGTTGATAAGTTTATGGGAGAGAAGGGAATGGTTTAGTTTGGAGGGTCATTGCTTTTTTTTTCTCATAATTGGTCGGCGCAACATCGAAGGCCGAAGGGCCTGTTCTGTGCTGTAATGTTCTATGTTCTATGTTCTATATTACTACACACTACTTGTACATATAAAATTTCATTACTGTAAAGATTTGCATCCTAACCACTCTTCACTCTCCAATCTGTAATTATCTTGCAATTGTATCTTTGTTTATGCACGCCATTTTTGTAAATCTACATTCACTCACCGGATGAAGGAGCAGAGCTCCAAAAGCTCGTGATTCCAAATAAACCTGTTGGACTTTAACCTGGTGTTGTGAGACTTCTTACTGAGCCTACCCCAGTCCAATACCAGCATCTCCACTTTTGGAACCATTCGATGATTCAGACTCCATTGTGCTATTTGGCAGCGAGTTCCACAAACTCACCACCATCTGTGAGAAATAGTTTCTTCCCATCTCAGTTTTAAATCTATCACCTTGCAATCTATACCTGTGATCTCTTGTTCGAGATTGTCCCATAAGAGGAAACATTTGGTCTACATTTACTTTATCAATCACTCAAAGGGATCTATCCCTCGATCAGATCCCCGCTCATCCTTCTAAAGTATTGAGTATAATCGTCTTGAGTATAATCAAGAAGGAAGGTTAAAATTTTCATCTGAGGTTCTAATCTTAGGACTTGAATCATGGAATCCCTACAGCTCATAAGGAGGCCATTCAGCCCATCGAGTTTGCCCCAACCACAATCTCACCCAGCCCTAGCCCAATAACCCCTATGCATTTACCCAACACTAAGGGGCAATTTAGCTTTGCAAATTCACCTTACCCATACATCCTTTGGACCGTGGGAGGAAACTGGAGCATCCGGAGGAAACCCACACAGACATGAGAATAACATGCAGACTTCGCATAGACAGTGATCCAATCCGGGGGTCTAACCTGGTTCCTTGTGAGGCGGCTGTGTTAACCATCGTGCCACCCAGCAATACCACTGAAGGAATCTGGCTTAGCCATCTTTCATTTTAAATGCTGAGGAACAACATTTGTGTTGTAGAGTCGAGTGGGCAAATTCATAGAATCCCTGCAGTATAGAAGGGGTCCATTTGGCCCATTGAGTCTGCAGCAATCACAATTCCAGCCAGCCCTATTCGCTTAACCACACATATTTACCCTGCTAATCTCCCCTAACACCAGCATCAATTTAACATGGCCAATCAACCCACGCATCTTTGGACTTGGATACATTTACTGTTCAACATTTTAATCAAAATATAATGGACCACTCTTTGGGCAACTTTACAAGACCCAAGTGTTGCCTACGTAGTAACTGGTGGGTTGATTCATTCTTCATCCATTATTTGCATATACAAACATGAGAGGATTTTCTAAATAAGACACCGTTGTGTTTGTTTAAGGCGCAATTGATGAAGGCGGCTAATTCTTCCCCAACATTGTGACTAAAACCTTGTCACCGTGCTGCGAGACACTCTCATCAATTTAATGAGTCCTCCTTTAAACTTGCAGTCTTCCAAAGCCAGACCCAGGACAGCAAACAAGGAGATTAATGGGCATTTTAAGCCTAGGTACCACAAAGCACTCTGCAAGCTACTGTTATTAATCGATTTTTTGCTCACAATAACAGATTAGCTTGAACTGTTCATTTTCTTCCTCGTCACTTGCTTTCTCACCGCTTCCCTTTTGCAACTGTGAATAGAGTATCTTAGCTGCCCTGAAACTGTTCCGTGCTTCAATGCAAAGCCTATTTTTTTTAACTCTCTCTTGCTACTTCATGTCCCAGATTGCTGCTTTTCGCTGAGATAAATTGCCTCTCCATTGCAATGACACATTCAACAGAACTCTCCTTTACTTTTTCCGTCATGTGACCTGGATGATGATTTTGACTGTGGGCAAAGGTTTAAAAGCAGACAATACCAGAGAGGGCACCTATCATTCAGTCCCTGTGATTCATTCATATAGAAATGAATACTGAAATGGCAGGCATTGGATCCCACACCTCATCCAAAGCCATAGATAATTTCCTTCTGCAACTGGATCATGAACTTCCTTCCTCACAGACTACAATCAGTAAGGATATATAATAACACCTCCTCCACAATCATCCTCAACACCAGTGCCTCACAAAGGTGTGTTCTCAGCCCCCTACTATACCTCTTTTACACCTACCCCAATGCAGCCAAATTCCCCTCCAACTCAATTTTCAAGTTTGCTGATGACGCCTCCATGGTGGGTCGGATTTCAAACAATGGTAAGACAAAGTACAGGAATGAGATAGAGAATCCAGTGAACTGGTGCAGCAATAATAATGTCTCCCTCAATGTCAGCAAAACGAAGGAGATTGTCATCGATTTCAGCAAAGGTAAAGAAGAACATGCCCCCGTCTACATCAATGGGGACAAAGTAGAACAGATCAAGAACTTCAAGTTTTTAGGTGTCCAGCTCACCTGGTCCCCCATGACCATACTATAGTTAAGAAGTGCCATCAATGCTTCTACTTTCTCTGAAGACAAATGAATTTTGGCATGTCAGCTATGACTCTCACCAACTTTTACAGATGTACCATGGAAAGCATTCTTTCTGGTTGTGTCACAGCTTGGCCCCTCTCTGCCCAAGACCGCAAGGAATTACAAAAGGTCGTGAAGGTAACCCAATCCATCATGCAAACCAGCCTCCTACCCATTGACTCTGTCAACACTTCATGCGGCCTTGGCAAAACAGCCAGCATAATTAAGGACCCTACGCACCCTGGACATTCTCTCTTCCATCTACTTCCATTGGGAAAAAGATACAAAAGTCCGAGTCACATACCAGTTGACTCAAGATCAGCTTCTTCTCTGCTGCTGTCAGAATTTTGGATGCACTTACCTTGCTTTCTCTACACCCTAGCTTTGCCTGTAACACTACATTCTGCACTCTCTCGTTTTCTTCTCTATGAACAGTATACTTTGTCTTATGGTGTGCAAGAAACAATACTTTTCACTGTATATTAATACATGTGACAATAATAAGTCAAATCAAATCAAAATCAAAATCAAAACCCCAGCATCTTGGGTGGTGAATGCAGAACAAAGTTCACCATACGCTGGCCCAACAATGTCAGACATTGTATTGTCTGTACCTGTAAAGGCTTAATTACTGGTTAAGGCTCATATTCCAACCATTATCTTGCAACTGAGTTTGTGTCTATACATGCTGTATTTGTGAAAACTTTTTACTCACCTGATGAAGGAGCTGCACTTCAAAAGCTTGTGATACCAAATAAACCTGTTGGATTTTAACCTGGTGTTACGAGACTTCCATCTGTGCCTATCCCAGTCCAACGCCAGCATCTCCACATCCAAAAATATCCTTTGTCTCCATTCTGTGGAAAGTACTTCTAGCCAAACATTTCAGCTTCGCACTGCAGCCTCTCCCAGCAAGGAAATTTACCTGATCTGATTTGTGGCTCTGCAAAAGATGCTGTCCATGTAGAGTTTGCATGTTCTCCTCGTGTCTGTGTGGGCTTCCCCCTAGTGCTTCAATTTCCTCCCACACTCCAAAGATATCTGGGTTAGTTTGATTGGTCATGGTAATTGACCGTAGTGTTAGGGGATTGGCAGGGTAAATATGGAGTGTTATGGGGATAGGGCCTAGGTGGGATTGTGGTTGGTGTAGATGGGCCAAATGGCCTCCTTCTGCACTGAAGGGATTCTATGTATTCAATAATAAAACATTTTCTGAGTTGTTAACGATTGCCACCCTGACCCCTCCCCTCCTCCAGATACATAGCCTATCCAGCTTCCAGCCTCCAGCCAAGAGGCTTGAAGTCAATCTAAAACTTGTGCTGAAGTTTAAGTTTTGAAGTTTATTTATTAGTTTTATATTAACACTGCAATGAAGCTACTGTGAAAATTCCCTGGTCGCCGCACTCGGGCACCTGTTCAGGTACACAGAGGGAGGATTTAGTATGGCCAATGCACCTACCCAGCACATTGGGAGGAAACTGGAGCACATGAAGGAAACCCATGCAGACATGGGGAGAACTTGCAGACTCCGCACAGACAGTGACACAAGCCAGGAATTGAACCCAGGTCCCTGGTGTGTACGGCAGCGGTGCTGACCACTGTGCCACCATGCTGCCCTCGATGATTGAACAATTTCATCAGTCAATTTGTTGTTTCAACACATCACTTATTTCTGTCACTCATTTCTGTTTTGTCCAGCATCTGTCTCTGAACTGAAGTGAGACTTGGAAAGGGATCTCTTAGCGCTTTACAAACTGAAGTAGCCTAAAGGCAGAGACTCCACACTTGGGAGAAATTCATGGCCTCAGTGACCCCAAGCTTTCCTGGCTTCCAGTTAGCTGAGTTTTCCTTTGCTGGCAGGCTTTAAACTCTTCAGTTGGCCTTGCAGCTTCTAGTCTCGCTATATCACCCCTCTCCCTTTTCATAGCCTCTTTCCCCCTTCACAAAGTCTCCCCTCTTTCACAGCCTCACCCTCCCCCACCATTCCACTGCCTCACCCCCTTCTTCACCTGATCGTTCCCTCATTTGGTGCCTCCAATGCTGAGGGACCCCTGTACTGTTAGAGGTACTATCTATCAGGATTTGCCTTGAACTGAAATTACATCTCCCTTTCTGAAATAGGTGTAAAAGTTCAAACATTTCAGGAAAGCAGGGGAAGCTTGCTGATATTTATCTCTTGACTAACATCAGTTAGTACTTATGGGGAAGCGGTGGTATAATGGTATTGCTATTGGACTAATGTTCCAAAGATGCAGGACAAGATCTGGGGAACTGGGTTCAAATCCCACCACGGCAGATGTGACGGTGAATGTTGAATCCAATAAAAATCCAGAATTAAAATGTCTAATGATGACCATGGAACTATTGTTGATTGTTGTAAAAACCCATCTGGTTCACTAATGTCCTTTAGGGAAGGAAATCTACCATCCTTACCTGGCCTGGCCTACACGTGACTCCAGAAATACAGCAATGCGGTTGACTCTCAAATGCCCTCTGAAACAGAGGGCAGTTAATGTTAGGCAATAGATGCTAACCCACCCGGCAAATGAATGAAAAGCAAAAAGTTGGTATTTATCTCACTGTTTATGCGACCTTACTGTGCACAAATTGAACACTTCAAATAAAATCAAAACAGCCTAACGTGCACATCTTTGGAGTGTGGGGGGAAACTGGAGCACCTGGAGGGAACCCACCCAGACATGGAGAGAATGTGCACAGCCCGCACAGACAGTGACCCAAGCCATGAATCGAACCTGGGTCCTTGGTGTTGTGGGGCAGCAGTGCTAACCACTATGCCACCAAATAAAATTGTGAAGCACTTTGAGATATCCCAGGCCAAGTAATTGTGCAAATGAAAAATCTTTCTTATTTTTCTTCTTTTTCGATCAAAGCTTTGGACAGAATGAACTTACAAGATGTCACTGTAGTGAACCATGACCAATATTCTACTTCTAGGTTACTTTAAAAAGTAGCTAAGTGTCATCAGTAATTGTCTTTGTCAAGGCCTTTCATAACTTATGACAGCCCAGATAAATCTTCCAGTACATTCATATGGAACTTATCTGTCAGATATTATATACTGTATAATAAAAGATGTTATAATGGAAATTCATTGTATTCCATGTGACTGTGTTTGTGATCATCTTTATGGTGCACACAGCTCCTTTGTATTCCTTTGAATAAATTAATCTCGTTTTCAAACTTTCTGTTCAGCAATGTTGAAGGATTGTAGTGTGGAAATTTCTTTCTCAATGTTTGCTCAATTCATGAATTCCCATATTGCAATGGATAAACTACAGGATGGACCTTTTCCACATCAATGAACCCTGATACCTTCGTTGACCTTCTCCTGTTGCTGTGTGGCATTCCCATTCTCAAGCTCGGCATCCCCATGACAACCAGTTTGGTCTTGGATAATGGTAACTTCTTGTACTGTGGGCATTTGTCTGTTAGAAGCTGATTGAGAACATCACAAATTTGTTACATATACAGTCAGGGCTATTACAATCCAGAAGGAGTAGGCATTCATCCCCGCAACCTGCTGCAGATTAGGCAGAAGTCTTAGAGGAACTATAGGGTGGCCAAGTGATTAGCACCGCTGCTTCCCAGCGCCAGGGACCTGGGTTCGATTCCTGGCTGGCTCGCTGTCTATGCAGAGTGGGCACATTCTCCTCGTGTCTGTGTGGGTTTCCTCGCACAGTCCGAAATACATGATGGTTAGGCGCATTGGCCGTGCTAAATTCTCCCTCAGTGTACTTGAACAGGCGCCAGAGTGTGGCAACTAGGGGATTTTCACAATAGCTTCCTTTCAGTGTTAATGTAAGCCTACTTGTGACACTATTAAATAAATAGATCAGGGAAAAGTGAAATTGGTTTCGATGATAGCAGGGAAGCAGCGAGGGAATCCAGCTGTTGTAAAATCGCAAGAGCCGAGATCCTGATTTCTTGACTCTCACGTGATTTTACAAGCTAACTCGACACATTTATAGACAGGGCAAGCCAATTCCGAGCATTTTTGGACCTTGGTAGAAGGGGAACCGGTGCGGAGGTGGGCATGGATCACGGTACTCGCCTCATGCCTGACTTGACCAAATTTTCATGCCCAATAACAGGTGCAATGTGATGGTAAAATTGGGCCCTTTATTTTTTTCTGGGAGAATCCCAGCCATCATCTGATAAAACTATGCAGCACTCCCCTCTAAGCGAGCATCTCCTCTGTGTGGTGGACACAGCAGTCCAGATGTCTTACAAAAGTGAACATACTACCAAAGAGGATAATCAAATCCTGCATCAATCAACCTCCCCAAACTTCTCCCCTCCTCCCGTCCTGCACACTGTCAGAATCGTAATCAAAAACTGAAGAATGACAAGAAATGTTTGGTTTGAATCAGAATGAAGACAGAATAGGTCTTTTGTCTCGAGGCAAAGATGATCAAAAATCAATCATGTTACCTGAAAGACAGTTGTTTAAATATTAAAGGGTAGAGATTTAAGCATTTTCTTATTGAAGCAGGCAATTTCTCGCAGGAAGTGAAAGGACTGATTTGCCAGCAATGTTAATGTGAGGTCTTTTACTCAGAGATATTCACTGGAATTTTCCTATCAAGCCCGTCACAGGAATTGTAGGGGGTGGAGGGGGGGGTCGTAGGGAGGTGGGGGTGGGTGGGTGACCACACAAAGATATGCTGATCTCTGGCAGGGAGTGGGATAGCTTGATTTTGGGTTTTGGACATAGCTCGGCACAACATCGAGGGCCTGAAAAAATGTCAGCAGTTCAGAATGATACTGTGCCGTATTGTTCTATATGTTCCATATTTTCTGGTTTTAGGGCAAGTGTAACTGTTTAAAAATGCTTTTTAAAAGACAAAATTCTACCTGTCTCTGCTACTACCTCTGGCAGCTTGTTCCAGACACTTCACTCTCTCTGTGAAAAAAATACCGTCTGGATCCTTTTGTATCTTTCCCCTCTCACCTTAAACTCATGCACCCTAGTTTTAAACCCCCTTTTGTTTGGAAAAAGATACTGACTATCTAGCTGATCTATATCTCTCATTATTTTAAGATCATCCCTAAGCCTCCTACTATCCAGAGGAGAAATGTCGCACTTGTAACATAAACAGGGCCTAGTTTTATGGCTGATAAAATTGAATATCCTAAATTAAAGAATTGGACATATTAAAAATCAAACGCAGTCAAACCTCAGGCAGGTCAGTTGTACAATTCACAAACCTGTCTGTGGCTGACTCATCAAAGATCGTTGCACCCTACCAGTACTTAGCAGGAGATCATTGCACCCCATTGAAATACATCAGCCTATCATTAGAAGCCCAGGTAGGGCCAGACTTTCAGTCACCAAAAGTTTCTGCAGTTGGCTTAATCTGATAACAAGTCACATGTAAGCAGCAGCGTGGAGATAGACACCTGGGGGCGGACCCAGAAACCCAGTGGGTATTGGAACCCCCTCCTGTGACCTCATTGGCCGGAAGCCAAAGAAGTTTCTGGAAAGGCAAGCAGGTAGGGGATCAAGGAGCACATTTTCAGATTCCAGGGAAAAAGACTCCAGAAGACTTGGGAAGACAGGGGAAGACTCGGAAGATTCGATGAAGGAGGTGACCCTTGATTATTCGGAAGACTGACCAGAGAAGGAAGGAAGAAGAAGCTGCTATCGAGACTCATCTTTGTGACGACTGACCAGAGGGACTCAGAGAATTAAGCGTGCAGTTTGACCCAAACCATCTTTGCGGGTAGTATATCTGATTTTGGGGTATTCTCTTGTTTTATATGGGTAATTTAAGGGTTAGTAGTGTTACTATTAATAAATTTGTTGAACCTTTACTTGTGTTTGTCCTTTGTCCACCTTGCAAATAAGGGCACTGGGGTAAAACATTGGAATTAGCAAACTGGTTGAAAAGGATCAGAGATTTTAAAATACAACACACTCTATCCAGCCTCTTCTTATAACTCAAACCATCAAGTACAAGTAGCTTCCTCGTAAATCTTTTCCGCACTCCAAAGACATACAGTGGATTGGCCACACTAAATTGCTTCTAAGTGTCAGGGGAACTAGCTGGGTAAATGCATAGGATTATGGGGATAGGGCTGGGTGGGATTGTAGTTGGTGCAGACTCGATGGGCCAAATGGCCTCATTCTGCACTGTAGAGATTTGATGATTCTATGTTTGTGATACTGAATAACCCAACACCTGATGTTTGCTCTGCCTTAAGGCAAGAGATGTTTCTGCTCTCGCTTCTGTTTTATAGAAGGCAAACATTGATGGTTAATTCATGTTATCATTCTAACCAAACCACATTAAGTAGGCTCAGCCTCATGAGGAATAATCTAAACATTTTGCACTTGCAGAGTCTTGCCAATGTTAGTAGGTTGACTTGCTCTACAACTGATCAATTATGAACACAGTAGGCATTCCTTCACTTTGCTTAATTAAAAAAGAATGTTGACTTGTTTTTATACTCACCCCATTGAACAAAGTACAAACAATAAAGAAAAGTACAGCACAGCAATAGGCCCTTCAGCCCTCCATGCGATCATACTGTTTAGATGCGCTGACCCAAACTGACATCAGACTGTGGCAACTAGGGGAATTTCACAGTAACTTCATTGCAGTGTTAATACAAGGCATACTTGTGACTAATAAATAAACTTTAAAAAAAATCCACTTTACTTTAAAAATCTGTGTACCCTTGTAATCGACACTTCCACTCTGGGAAGAGGTCTCTGACTATCTACCCTACCAATGCCTCTTGTAGGCCTTTATCAGGGCTCCCCTCAGCCTCCGTCTTCGATGGTAGCCTACTCTAGTATATTATCATTGAAATGGTTACTCTTTTAACTTATTCCAACAACATTTTTTATCAAAACAATTACATTTTGTAGAAGGGAAAACCTCGGGAGTGTGTGGGCTGCAGAAGGAAAGGAGTGTATGGGAGGGGTTAGCCTGACAGCACTGTAGTATCCACACTCACTGTAGGTAGACGCATAACTACATCTCAGACGGCACTAAAACAGTCACACCCCAGGTGGTATCACTCCAAGGTTACAACAACCACATGAGAATTTAATCATTAATACGAGAATTTCTTAACACAAACTGGAGGAACAGCATCTCATCTTCCGGCTAGGCTCAACATCAAATTCAACAACTTCAGAAGATTTGCTTTATGCCACCTCAACCTCTTTATTTTCATTTCATTTTATTAATTTTTTTTATGGTCCTCTACCTTTTACTTCTTTCTTGTCTTTCTTCATTTTTCTTTTTTTCCCCATATTTTCTCCCCCCTTCCGTTACCTTTTGGCCACAAGTACATTATGTGATCGTGAATTCCACACATTCACCACTCTGTCAGTGAAGAAATTTCTCCTGACCTCAGTTCTTAAAGGTTTACTTCTTGTCCTTAAACTAAAACCCCCAGTTCTGAAGATGCTTTGCTTTCTTCCAGTCTTTGCTGCCTTACTATGGGGTACAGATGTGTGCTCTGTGTGTGTGCGTGTGTGTGTGTGTTTGTGAGAGAGTGTGTGTATGTGAGTGAGGGAGTCTGTGTATGTGTGGATGTGTGAAGGTGTGTGTTGTGTGTATGTATGTGGGTGTGTATATAAGTGTCTGTATGTGTATATGTCAGTATATGTGAAAGAGAATGTGTGTGTGTGTGTATGTGTGTGTGTGAGTGAGTGTCTGTGTGTGTGTGTATATATGTGTGTGCCTGTGTGTGTGTGAGTATATGTGAGACTGAGTGTGTGTGTGTGTGTGTATGTGCGAGTGTGTGTGTGTGTTTGTGAATATGCGTGTGTGTGTGTGTATGTGCGAGTGTGTGTGTTTGTGAGTATGTGTGTGTGTGTATGTGTGAGTGTGTATGTTTGTGAGTATGTGTGTGCATGTATGTGCGAGTGTGTGTGTTTGTGAGTATGTGTGTGTGTATGTGCGAGTGTGTGTGTGTTTTTGTGAGTATGTGTGTGTGTGTATGTGCGAGTGTGTGTGTGTTTGTGAGTGTATGTGAGACTGTGAGTGTGCGCATGCATGTGTGTGTGTGTGTGTGTGTGTGTTTACGTGTGAGAGTGTGTGTGAGTGTGAGTATATGTGTTTGCTGTAAAAGTATCATGGCACAATTGCTAGTCTGCTCATGGCAGTCCATTCCCACATTCCTGCTGACGTCCTGCTCTCTCAATCTATTCTCGACTGGAGGAAGTAAACTCTTGTGTGCAGGACATCCATCTTTGCAGCCCCCGTTGGGCATCAAACTGTTTGCCTGGGCTGTGCTTGCTGCAATGGATATGGGAGGAAACCTTACAGTGATTGGTCTCTTCAATTGTCCTTCCAAATAGCTACCCCTTGAAATTTTAATTTCAAGAAACTCCTGTTAAACTAACGTTTATAATTAAAAGCAGAAAACCTGGCAAACATGCAACAACTGATGGCTAAAGTATAAATGTTTTGAAGTTTTAAAGTTATTAAAGAATGGAGCTGTTGATGTTGGATTGATCTATTGGGGGCCATTTGGGGCAAAGTAATCTCTTTGTCAAACAAATTAGCAGAGCATCAGAATAAATTCTGTCACCAGTTAGGTGATTGATTTGAGAACTGCTCACTTTTTGATTCACTTTCCCCTCTGCTTCAGCAGAATTTGAAACAAAAATGTTGGAGGGAGTGAACAAATGGAGTCTTCTAAGACCATGTAGAACTTCAACAAAAATGGCTTTACTTAATATACAGGAGGGAGAGCAGAACTCGTGATCCTAACTACAGCTTTCTTCTGAGGTAGTCTACTCACCATTTTTTCTTACATATACTTTTTCGCATTACTAAGTGCTACATTTCGATTAGGTCATCAGATTGTTACTGCAAATCGGTTACAGTTCTGTTTTTGATCACATTATGCAGATCCCATTGTCCTGTATGCTTTAACATAATTGTTTTCTGGACATACCTTCATCGCCTGTTCACAATATTAAAGGGTTGTGTTTGTCAAACAGATTTTGGTGTGATGTTAATTGTCCCCATTTCCTGAGTATTTCATTAAGCTGTTTTGATAAGTGACACTAATCCTCATGTGGATAAAAGCAAATTACTGCAGATGCTGGAATCTGAAACCAAAAGAAAAAGTGCTGGAAGTAGGTCTGGCAGTAAGGAGAGAAAAAGGCTAACATTTTGATTCCAGATGACCATTGGCCAAAGCTAAAAGGCACAGAAAGTGGGAGATATTTATATTGCGGCGCGAGGGAATGAAAAATGAGCCATAACCACAGAAACTAGGGGAAAGGCTGCTAATGGCAGCTCATAGAGAGGATAGAATGGCCAAACTGCAGAGAAGCTAAAATGAAGATATTATGCACAGTGAAGTATGGGGGGAGGGGAGTTGGGGGGTGTGGTGGGGGAGGGTGTGGGAGATGGGACAGAGGCAAGATTTAGAAAAGGAAAAGCAAAATAACAGTCTGCAACCACTTCTGCCTTCTTCACCAAGTCAATTTTGTATCCATTTAGCTACCTCAGCCTGGATCCTATGAGACTTAACCTTATGCAACAACCTACGGTGCAGTACCTTGTCAAAACTTGCAGGACATTTCCAGGGAAGTATCAATGAAAGACGTGGATATTCTTGCTTGCACTCAGCTTCCTCCCACCTGTATACACCCCTTGGCTGGACACCTTTAAAAATGACAGAGTTAGCTCCTGCCCCCCCCCCCCCCCCCCCCCCCTTCCTTACACCTATAGCTTACCCCTTGATGTTAATTTTCTTCTTTTGGAAGTTCGCAGAAGAAGACTCCATTATCCAAGTGACCTGGAAATAATCCCGTTGTTACAAACTCAAGGCAGTTGCCAAAATGCTGCCTACGTGGTTCAATCGGAACACTCTCATCTCGGAGACAGATGGTTGCGGGTTTCAAAGTCTAAGTCCTCTGCCAGAGATCAGGAATCACAAGTAGGCCGGACCAGGTAAGAATGGCCAATTTCCTTTTCCTGAAGGACATTAGTGAACCAGGTTTTATTAACGACAATCGACAATGGTCATCAGTAGATTCATCCCAGATTTTTTTAAAATTAAATTCAAAATCCCCCTCTGCTCTGGCCAGGTCCCCAGAGCATTAGCTGAGTTTCTGAATTAATAGTCTAGTGATAATATCACGAGGCCATTGTCTCCCTGGGGACGAGCACAAGTCCTGCTCTGTGCCCCCAGTTATTAACTGTCAGGTAACCTACAATCAGTTTTCTAACAGGGATGTATGCGAGTAATTTTCAGCCTTGAGAACAAAATTCAGGCTGCAGTGTGTACCCCAGTCCTGAGGGAATGCTGCACTGTCGGAGTGCCATTTTTTAAAACAGAGGGCCTCTCGGGCAGTTGGAGTGAATGACCCAGTGAAAGTTGGGAACGTTACACCAAGCAAGTGCCCTGGCTCGCACAAGGAGCATACACGTGATGGGTCGTGAGAGGATTTTTTTCAAGAGTATCCTAGTGCTTCACGTCGTTAGTATACACTTGACCTGGACCATTTGATGGGCAACATGACAGCTCAGTGACTATCGCTGTGCTCTGCAGATGCATGGATTTGGGCCTGTGTCTGTGGGAGTTTGCGCATTCTCCCCATGCTTGCATGGGTTTTCTCCACACGCTCCGGTTTCCTCCCACATCCCAAAGATGTGCTCTTAGGCTAATTGGCAAAGCAAATTCTCCCCAAATTGTCTCAAATTTGGTTTTTAATCCATAGATCTATAAACATAGACAGGGATCACGGGTAGAGGTGGGAACATCAGGGTGGCGGCGCGGGCTCGTTGGGCCGAAGGACCTGTCTCCCATGCTGTTTTGTTCTTTGTTCTTTGTATATTGCATTCATGGAATTTCCTGTGTATAAATGGGCTGCTGCCTTTCCTATGTTAACACAGATGCGGGATTTTCCAGCCGTGTTATTTCCAAAACCGGAAAATCCCACCCGCGGGCAACAGACCTTTCCATGGTCGCCCCCCTCGCTCCCTCTGATTCCTGTGATGAGCAGAACAGGAAGATTCACCCCAGTAACACCATTTCAAAAAGCATTTCATTGGCTGTAGAGCACTTTGTGAGGTCATAATGGTGCTTTACAGAATCATCGAATCCCAGCAGTGCAGAAGGAAGACATTCGGCCCATCGAGTCTGCACCGACCACAATCCCACCCAGGCTCTATCCCATATATTTACCCTACCTAGACCCCTTAACACTAAGGGGGCAATTTGGCATGGCCAATCCACCTAACCCACATATTTTTGAGCCATAGGAGGAAACTGGAGCACCCGGAGGAATTCCACAAAGACACAGGAGAACATGCAAGCTCTGCACAGACAATGACCCAAGCTGAGAATCGAACCTGGGTCCTTGGCGTTGTGAGGCAGCAGTGCTAACCACTGTGCCATCTTTCTCTGAAGGAATCTTCCAGCTATTTTCAGCAGAATTTGCTCCTCAATAAAATGAATCATGGAACATTTTGAAAATTGGGAATGTGGGAAAGGAACATGGAGGGGTTGAATTTGCCGCATAGTTATCAGCAAGTCTAAAATTGTAGAGAATCCTGAGATTGTTAAGCAGCTCAACAATGGGGGAGACAATGGCATAATGGTATTGTATTAGAATATTAATCTCGAAACTCAACTAATGTTCTGGGGATCTGGATTTGAATCCCACCATGGAAGATGGTGGGATTTGAATTCAATTAAAAATCTGAAATTTAGAATCTACTGATGACCATGAAATCATTGTTGGAAAACTGGTTTACTAATGTCCTTTGGAGAAGGAAATCTCTCTTCCTTACCTAGTTTGCATGTGACTCGAGAGCCACAGCAATGTGATTGGCTCTCAACTGTGCACCAAGACCAGCTAGAGATGGGCAGTAAATGCTGGCCAGCCAGTGTTTCCCATGTTTCTTGAATGAATAAAGAAGAAATGTTGACACATGCAGTTTTCATGCTTGGCTATTTAGCAGCAAAAGCCCCACTTTAATGAAAAGCTGTATGCGGCCAAAGAGGAAATTATAGGCCTGGTTCGAAGGTAAAGAGTTCCCCAACCATTCCAGCAAAGCGCTGTCCCACCATGAAACGCAGGAACTGAACCATCATTCCTGCATTAGTTCCCTCAGCAGCTTCTTGCTGAGCTGCTGTGGATCCAGGAAAGTACCTGGGACATTTGTGCATGTGCAGCTCCTACAGGGAGCTGGGATTTAATCAGAAAATGGTTATTTAATTGGCCTGCTCCCCAGATCCATTATTCAACTACAGACCACATCCAATCGCTGGGGAAGCTACCAGCTCCAAATGATTGATTAAAGCCAGGCACCGTGAGGATCTTTAAGGTCTCTGGAGGGACTCATCATTTCAGAGTTCCAATTAAAAGTATCTTCCAGCTACATTGCCTAGCATGCTCATCCTATCCATATTCTCTTCCTTAGAATTATCTGTTGGCTCTATTTCACTCCAGCATTCATTTAGACTGAAATAAAATCTCTGCTTTTGGAAATAATGGATTTTTTTAAAAAATGGTTTGCAGACAAAGTGTGAATAAATATGAAATAATATTCCTAATCAGGCATCTTAAGGATTTTCATTTTACTTACAGCTTATACTGACTGCTCCCCATTCTGCTTAATTAATCAATAATTTATCATAACTTACAGCTCAACACTGAAACTACAATATAGGCACGTGTGTTTCCATTAGCAGGATAATTATCATTTGATGCTTTTCCACTAAAGAGAATTTATGAAGTACAAAAATATTCTCACTGTGTCACAAGAGTGACTGTGCTTCAGAAATACTTCCTTGGTTATAAAGCCCTTTGGAATGCCCTAAGGTTGTGAGAGGTACTATATAAAAGCTTTCCCTTCATCTCCTTCCCTTTGCCTATTAGTTTGTTGAGGTGGAAACACATTTGGAATAAACAGGTGAACACCTACATTAAAATAACAAAGCAATGTTCCTTTCACCCAGAAATATTTTGCTTTCTCAGTACTCCAACTCTCCGTTAATATTGCATTTTGCACCTTCTCTCTGAACATGCAATAGTTTTTGCGCTATAATTTTCTTTGTTCTTTGTTGAACAGTATGTTTTACCATTATAGCATATAAGAAACAATACTTTTCACTGTATACTAATACCCGTGACAATAATAAATCAAATCACATCTGTCTGAGTGGCATTTGAATGTTCTCCCTGTGTCTGCATGAGTTTCCACTGAGAGCTCAAGGTTCCTGTCATACTTCAAAGATTTCAGGGTAGATGGATTGGCCATGCTAAATTGCCCCTAAGTGACAGACAGACTAGCTTGGATAAATGCATGGGGTTATGGGGATAGGGCATGGGTAGGATTGTGGTCAGTGCAGACTCAATGGGCCAAATGGCCTTCTTTTACCCTGTAGGATTCAATAATTCTATGACTGCAGCAACACAAGAAATGCTACTAATGACACGAGGCTGTTAGATTGCTGTGATAATCCAATTGTTTCACAACGGCTTTTAGAGAAAAAGGAATCCTATCCCCACCAGATCAAGCTTACATCTGCCATCAGTCCCAGAACAATATAGTTGACTCAACACCGCCCTTTGGAAAGATCAGTAGTCCAAAGAGAAAGTCCACTACAACCTTCTTGAATCAACTTGATTTGATTTGATTTGATTTATTATTGTCACATATTTAAACATGCAGTGAAAAGTATGAAAGCTACAGACAAAATATACTGTTCATAGAGAAAGAAAGGAGACAATGCAGAATGTTGTGTTATAGTCAGAGTCAGGATGTAGAAAAAGATCAACTTAATGCAAGGTAGGTCCATTCAGAAATCTATTGGCAGCAGGGAAGAAGCTGTTCTTGAAACAGTTGGTAAATGACCTTAGACTTTTATATCTTTTTCCTGATGGAAGAGAGAATATCCAAAGTCCATGGGGTCCTTAATTATGCTGGCTGCTTTGTTGAGGCAGCGGGAAGTGTAGACAGAATCAATGGATGGTTTGCATGATGGATTGGGCTACATTCACAACCTTTTGTAGTTTCTTGCAGCCTTGGGCAAAGCAGGAGCTGTATCAAGCTGTGATACAACCAGAAAGGATGCTTTCTATGGTGCATCAGTAAAAGTTGATGTGAGTCTTAGCTGACATGCCAAATATTCTTTGTCTTCTGAGAAAGTAGAGGCGTTTGTGGACTTTCTTAACTATTCTGTCACCACAGGGGGAAAAGAACAGGTTGTTGTTGATTTGGACACCTAAAAACATGAAGCTCTAGCCCCTTTCTACTTCATCCCTGTTGATGTAGACAGGAGCATGCTCTCCTTTGTGCTTCCTGAAGTATCAACTATCAACAAGAAATTGATGCCAGCTTTGTCAGCAATGCTCACATCCTGAGAATGAATTTTCAAAAACAAATTCTCGACAAATCTTCTACTTTTGTTGACATTGAGAACTTCTCACATCTGGAGATGCTATACATCTAGAGATGCTACACATGAAGAGAATCCATCAAAAATAATTGGGAATTTTCGTGCATCAGAAGTATTGAATCAGTCAACTTAATTCTAAGTGTGGGTTTAGTTCAGATTCCCACTGGATGCTAATAGCAGGGGAGCGGGTGGGCAGGATGGTAAAATTTCCTCAGGTATTTGGAAGTTGGTAACCTAGTGGTATTATCACAAATCCAGAAACTGAGCCAATGTTCTGGGGACCCAGGCTGTAGGCATCTGTGGGTTTTCTCCGGGTGCTCCGGTTTCCTCCCACATCCCAAAGATGTGCTCTTAGGCTGATTGGCAGAATAAATTCTCCTTAAATTGTGTCAAATTTGATTTCAATCCATAGATCTATAAAACACAGACAGGGATCACGGGTAGAAGTGGGAACATCGAGGTGGCAGCGTGGGCTCATTGGGCCGAAGGGCCTGTTTCCTGTGCTGTTTTGTTCTTTGTTCTTTGAATCCTGCCACAGAAGATGGTTAATTTTGAATTCAATAAAAATAATCTGGAATTAAGAATCCACTGACAATCATGAAATCATTTCTGATTGTCAGAAAAACCCATCTGGTTCACTAATGTCCTGCAGAGAAGGAAATCTGCTGTCCTTACCTAGTCTGGCCTACATGTGACTCCAAGGCCACAGCAACGTGATTGATTCTCAACTGCCTTCCAAAGGCAATTAGGGATGGACAATAAATACTGGCCAGCCAGGCAATGCCCATACCAGGTTAAAGCAAAAGAGGCAGAATGAGGCTTTTGTGCAACCATTAATTGGCATATAAAGATCTCAATTGACCCAAGGGGTTCGGAGGGGAGGCGGGGTGAGAGGTGGTGGGGTGAGGGGGAGAACTGCCTCACATTTGCATGAATTTGGGAGACATGTCACTCCAGAGCCACAGCAATGTAGTTGACTCTCAATTGCACTCAGACAATGAGGGATAGGCAAAATCGCTGGCCAGCCAGCAGCACCCATGTCCCACAATGAATAAAAGAGATTAGTGCAGGACATTTACTTCTTGTTGTAGTAGATGGATGAAACTAAGGGAATTTCATAGATCTTACCTTGCTAGGATATCTAATCAGTAACGGGTGAAATACCATACTAGTTAGGTAGAACATAGAACACAGAGCGTAGAACATTACAGCACAGTACAGGCCCTTTGGCCCTCAATGTTATGTCGACCTGTGAAGCCAGTCTAAAGCTCATCTAACCTACACTATTCCAATATCACCCGGTAAATATTCAGTTTATCCAGAAAATGCAGCCCCAAAACTTGTGAGTTCATTTTGCTCAGATGGTAAAAGTATTCCTGCCCAGTTTGTACTCACAGCAATAACTAAAAATAGGAATTTCCACAGGTTATTGCTGTGTGAACTCCAATTCATTCTTCATGCAGGAGATAAAACATCAGTGCATTTAATAATCTCGATCAATTTAATCTGTGTGAGTTAATCTATGGGTGGAAATTTATGGCCCAGTCACGTAGGATGTAGGGCAGGTCAGAAGGCCATTGACTCTGACGGGTCTGGAAAATCTCACCAATGGGAAGGGCCATAAAGTGCTGCCATTTTTTGGTAGGCGCACAGTCCAAGGGAAGTGGACCCTCTTGTGTAGGATCTTTTTAATTTCACACTATTTAAACATCAGCCTTTGAAAAGAGTTTAATTTACATGCAGGCTTCTGAAAAAGTTTCTGCTGAAATCCTAACACCATTCCCACAGCAGGATCCTTCTATCCCGCTGCAAGTAAACGGAGATTTGGCTGGCCACCAAATATTTTGACCTCACTGCAGCTGAGGATGGCATGAACAGCCTGTAAGATTGTGCCTTCTGTCGCATAACGGGCAGAATCTCTCAGTCATTCATGCTGGAGGGATTTTCCAGCCCCGCTGCAATGAATGGAGATTGGGCTGAGTGCCAAATTCTCCTTCTCACTTGCAGCCGCTGACAAGGTTATGCCTTATGTTCGGCAACACTTTCAAAATGGGGAGTGTGGCATGGTGGCGCAATGGTTAGCGCTGCTGCCTCACTGTGTCAGGGACCCGGGCTCAATTCCCGGCTTGGGTCACTGTCTGTGTGGAGTTTGCACATTCTCCCTGTGTCTGCCTGGGTTTCCTCCTATGTGTTAGGCGGATTGGCCATGGTAAATTATCCCTTTGTATCAGAGGGACAAGGTAGGACAAATGCATGGCGTTAAGGGATCTTGATCATTGCAGACTTGATGGGCTGAAGGGCCTCCTTCCGCACTGTAAGATTCGATGATTCCATGAACACCTGGTCAACTACTGCATCCAAATCACTTCACTTAACAATACACATTTAATCCACTGACAATTATGGTGCAGAAGGAGGCCATTCAGTCCATCGAATCTACACTGGTTCTCTCAATCCAATCAGTCCATTCTCCTACTCTATCCCTGCCATCCTGTACACTGGGGGACTAACTGAGATAAAGTACTTTAGAATATTTCACTATTATAATGTAGGAAGTATGTTTGTGTACCTTTGCAAACCAGATATGCACTTGCATATCTCGTTAAAGAAATCTGAATGAATATTTTAAATTATTAAAGTAAGGTCCTTGTCTACACTGTTCCATGGGCAGGATTTTCTGCTGCTGGTGGGATTCTCTGTCCCATTCTCTACCCACTGACGATAGTGGGGTGGGGGGGAATATCAGAGAATGAGAAGCCGATTATGAACACACTTTGTTTGATAGTAAGGAGTACTATCAGCATTCCAAGCCAAACTCTCTGGAGGCAGCGAGCTGTACAATGGGCGGGGATTACTGACAGATGCTTCAACAGGGTCAACTGGTGTTAACAGGCCGAAGCCTTTCAATTCCGTTTTCTCTTTGTAAACTCTGAACCGAATAGAAACCAACATCTCTTGTGGCCCCTGCAAACTGTCAGATACCAGGCTGGAGAGCGGACAGAAACTGGCAGCGGCTACTTGTCTGACAACATTAATGTCTTTTATTGTGCAACCCTGGACAAAAAAGCCACGCTTGGTTTGCTGAGGCATGCACAGACTCTTGCAAAGAGGTTCGCAAACTGTCAATGAAAGCACTCGGTTTATAAATCTTTCTATCAAAGCCCATTTTTTATTAATTGCATGACTTGAGCATTTTATGCAGCTCATAAAGGAACTGTGGAAATAGATTTTTGCCCACCATATGTGCAGATACATGATGCATAGTACAATGCTGGGAAGGCTATCTTTAATTGATTTGATTTTCATTTGATTTATTATTAGCACATGTATTAACATGCAGCAAAAATTGTTGTTTTTGCGCGTTATACAAAACATACATGGAGAAGGAAAGGAGAGGGTGCAGAATACAATGTTATGCTCATAACTGTGGTGTAGAGGAAGGTCAACTTAATGTAATGTGATTTGATTTAGTATTGTCACATGTTAATATATAGCAAAAAGTATTGTTTCTTGCAGACAAAGCATACAGTTCATACAGAAGGAAAGGAGAGGGCGTACTGCTTTTGTAAACATTTAATCTCTTCATCACTGATGCTAGTAGCAGTAGTGTGTATAATCTACAAGATGCACTACAGCAATTCACCAAATAACTTTAGACAGCATCTTCCAAGCCCATAACCACTTCCATTTACAATGACAAGAATGGTAGATAAATGGCAACACCATCACCCCCAAGCCACTCACTGTGCTGACTTGGAAATATATCGCCACTTCTTCACTGCTGTTGGGTCAAAATTCTGGAATTCCCTCCCAAACAACATTGTGAATCAACCCACAGCACATGGACTGCAGCAATTCAAGAAGGTGGCTTCTTGAACCATCATCTTCTCAAAGGCACCCAGGGATTGGCAATAAATGCTGGCCAGCCAGAGGTGCCCATGTTCCACAAATGAATAAAAATGTAATGCTACAGGCATAAGTAGGGTGCAGAGAAAGATCAACATAATAGAGGTAAGCCCATTCAAAAGTCAGATGGCAGCTTGGAAGAGGCTGTTCTTGAGTTAGTTGGGACATGACGTCAGACTTTTGTATCTTTAACCCAATGGAAGACAGCAGAAAAGAGAATGTCCAGGGTGGGTGAGGTCCTTAATTGTGCTGGCTGCTTTATCAAGGCAAAGGAAAGCATAGATAGTGTCAACCGGTGGGAGGCTGGTTTGCATGATGGACTGGGCTTCATTCATGACCCTTTGCAGTTTCTTGCAGTCTTGGATAGAAGACAAAAGCCACTGTATCATTCATTCACGCCTAGATATTTGAGGAATCACACATCCTATGGAGTTTGCAAACTGGTGAACAAAACCCTAATGCAGAAGCTTTGGCCCCCATTTCTAATGGATCCATGTGTTTGGTAGTAAAGGAACATGGATGTGGCAGTATTCACATGGGTTAAACCCAAACTCAACATAGGCATTTGTGTTTTGTGCTGAGTTCAAACAGTCTCCATTTGGCAAGTGTAGTTGCAGGTCCTACACTCCCAGTGTAGGAGTCACATTTTTATGAAGTAATTATACAGGCTCAAGGGGCGATAAGGTTTGTATAACTGTCATAGTGTGAAGTTATTTAAATCCCCAGCACTTTAAAAATATGAAAAACAGTCTGCTGGCGTCAATGATAGTTAAAAAAAATCATTTAAAATGACTAATTAACACACTTGTGAACCGATTCATGACCCAATCGCCTGCCATTTTGCAATGCCAGTTCAAATTTTTGGGTTTCGGATGTGAACAAGTTGGAAAGTTTTTCACAAGAGGATCAATGTAGTGCAAAGATGGAAGAAACAGTCTAACATCAGGTCTAGAGCTGAACGAAGCAGCAGATAGCAGCATCCTTACTTTTGATGTTTGGAGCTGTAACAGGCTTCAATGTCAGCTTTATAATTGATCACAACTTTCCCTGTCAAGTAACCAGACAAAGTCACAGAGTTCTCTTAAACATCTGTTTTAATTTCAAGCTATAGCAAGGACACTGGAAAAATACAGCTTGCATTCTGTAGCTCGCCAGATTGCAGTATTCTGAAATACAAAAGCAATTATAGTTTCAAATTCGATTACAAGTAATTAGCATCTACCAATCACAATCACTTTACACTTGTTTCATTATAAGAACCAATCAACATTGAGACTTAATAGATTTTTTTTTAACAAGTTATCATAGTCCAGCTTGCTCCTGTGTCTGTGGATCACATGCTTTCTAGTTATCGATGGTTGATCTAATGAGCTTTGCCCAGACTAGTATCCTTGTTGCCTATCTGTGAAAACTCTTAGCAGAAGATGTTTATTTTCATAGCAGCTGGTGTGATTTTTAAACTTGGGTGATCAGTCACACTTTCAGGAGACAATCAGAGGAATAATCATACAAGCTTTGCAAAAGATTCCTTCCATTTTCTTTTCAACCATTTTAAATGCTTAACTATAT
Organism: Sphyrna mokarran; assembly: GCA_024679065.1. Taxonomy (NCBI): domain Eukaryota; kingdom Metazoa; phylum Chordata; class Chondrichthyes; order Carcharhiniformes; family Carcharhinidae; genus Sphyrna; species Sphyrna mokarran. The sequence goes on from JAGIQG010000018.1 coordinate 45,552,509, forward strand.
AAAAAGAATAGGAGATTGGGAGAAAAAAGTGGTTTGTTTTGTAGTCATCGAACCGGCCACCAAAATGTCTCTCTGCTTTCCAAATGACTTTGGAACAAGAGCTGACTACCAATGACAAGGAGACTGGGGTGGGGAGGAAGGGGATCACAGTTTAGAGGTAGGTGATCATGTGATGATCCAGCGATCTGTCCAGTCGGAGTTAACAAGAGCATGAGTCGATCCAACAGGAGCTGCTCCAACATCCTAAACATAGACCAAACTGATCAGTGTAGAGGTGTGGCCCTAAATGAAAGTGAGTGGCATTTTAAGTAATGGTGATGGCCTAGTGGTATTATTGCAGGACAATTAATCCAGGAATTCAGCTAATGTTTTGAGGACCTGCGTTCGAGTCCTGCTGCAGCCAAATGGTGGAATTTGAATTCAATAAAAAAAATCTGGATATAAAAATCTACTGATGACCATGAAACTATTGTCAATTATCATAAAAATCTATCAGTTTTGCTATTCTCTTTTAGAATTATAGAATCCCTAACCCAACAGATTTACCCTGTTAATCCCCTGACGTTAGGGTCAATTTAGCATGGCCAATCTAACTAACCTGAATATCTCTGGACTGTGGGAAAAAACTAGAGCACCCGGAGGAAACCCATACAGATCCAGGGAGAACGCATAAACTCCACACTTACAGTGACCCAAGCCAGCAATTGAACCTGGGTCCCTAGCGCTGTGAAGAAGCAGTATTAAGCACTGTGCCACCATACCAGGGAAGAAAATTTGCTGTTCTTAGCCGGTCGTGTGACTCCAGAGCCCTCAGCAATGCGGTTGATTCTCAACTGCCCTCTGAAATGATCTAGGAGGACACTCAGGGTCAAGAACTAGGGATGGGTAATAAGTGCTGGCCTAGCCAGCGATACCCATGAATGAATAAATAGAAAGTTTTGGCTGTTGCACAGAAACACACCAGATCATTTCATACTGGTAATAGGAAGGACTTTTGGCAGTGTAATGCAGAGCTGGTCAATGTACCACTTTACATTTTCTAAAGAGCTAGGCATATTTCCAATTAAGAGCAATGAAGTGCGAATAAAAACATTCTCCCCGAGATTAGCAGCCAGCAATAGATACCAATGCCTTTCTTTATCGAAAGAAGAGGATGAGAATTGTTCCAATTATATTGACAAAAGTCTTTAAAAAAACCATCTTCTATTTCTATTCAGAAGAGCAGCATTCACTTTTTAATCCAAATTGTCTCTCGGAACATTTTTTGTTGGCAGCTGTGTGTTTCTGAAGTTCAGGTTGCATCCAGAGTCATCACTGGCAGATGAACAAACTCTGTGGTGGCCAGGTCCAATTCCCTCACAATGTCCAGAATTCCTTTCCTGATTTATTGACTACGGAACTGGCTGCCCACCGAGTGTGCCAAAGCTTGTGGGGGAAGGGGGCATTATTGATGGTATGGGGGGAGGAGTTGAGGCATTTTATTGCCCCCCATTCCCATCAATGTATGTGAAGGCAGGGAGACAGATAAGTGGTCACCCCACCATCTTCCCATGTACCCTGAAGTGTCCCCCTTGGCACAATGGCATCAAGGCAATCTGTCCTCTCCCCCTTTCCCCCCCACCTCCCCCGGTCCCCTTCCTTAGGCCTATTGACGTTCTTAAGTTGCCAATTAAAGGTCACTTAAGGGTCTCCTTTTTCTTCCATATTCATAATACATTGGTCTGGGGAAGGCAGAGAAGACAAGAAATGAAATTGATGGGCCTCTAACAGAAAAAGCAGCCAGCCAAATACTTTTCTAACTGGGTAAGTTGTGAAAAGGAAAGGAGAGGACACCTCGTTTCAATGGATCGCCTGTTCCTGCTGCTTTTGAACGAACATATAGAATCATAGAATCTCTACAATGCAAAAAGAGGCCAATTGGCTCATCAAGCCTGCACCAACACAATCCCATCCAGGTCCTATCCCCATAAGCCCACATACTTACCCTGTGGATATTAAGGGCGATTTAGCATGGCCAACTCATCTAACCCGAGCATCTTTGGACTGTGGGGGAAAACCGGAGATGAAATCCATTGGGGGAACATTCAGACTCTCCACAGACAGTGACCCGAGACTGGAACTGAACTCAAGTCCCTGGCATCGTGAGCCAGCAGCGCTAACCGCTGTGCCACCATGCTACCCCACTCATCACAGACTGTATTAAACTGATCTTTCTCTTCAGCCTCGCTATGACTCTAACATTACGTTGTGCACCCGCTCCTTTCCTTCTCCCTTATGTATGCTTTATCTGCTCAGTGTGCAAGGAACAATATTTTCACTGTATCCCAATACATGTGACAGTAATAAATCAGCCCACCTAGTACTAAGTAGTTTTAAAGTTCCAGGATAGCCTGTAATCTGAACAATTGTATTTAAGGAAAATATTTTTAGCAAGACAAATAAATTATAATTTTCACCACTGGGTGGAAGATTGACCAGGGTAGGATTGTTTTTGCTGGAGTTCAGACGAATGAGGGGGATTTCATACAGACTTACAAAATTCTAACAGGATTAGACAGGGTAGATTCAGGGAGGGTGTTCCCAATGGTGGGAGAGTCCAGAACCATGGGTGCAGTCTGAGGATTCGGGGTAGACCATTTAGAGTGGAGGTGAGGAGACATTTCTTCAATCAAAGAGTGGTGAGCCTGTGGAATTCATTATCACAGGAAGTAGCTGATGCCAAAACATTGAATGCATTCAAGAGGTGGTTGGATATAGCACCTGGAGCGAATGGGATTAAAGGTTATGGGGAGAAAGTGGGATTAGGCTACTGAGGTGGAAGATCGGTTATGATTGACAGAGGAGGATCGAAGGGCCGATTGGCCTCCTCCTGCTCCTATCTTTTATATTTCTTTGCTTCTAAGACTAGTAGTAATAGGCCTTATACAAGTCCTCAGGATAACAATCAGGATTCTACGATTGTCTTCAGGATTAGGAAGGGTTGACAGCCACGGTTTGGCTCATTTTAAATGGCCTAATTGCTTCCATTAAGCCCATCACTATACATCTGCTGTAACTTGGATCAGCGTCTGAATTACTGCCGGCCATTGTGTGATGAAAACACCACACTGCAGCTCCTTCTGTCTATAATTAGATATTCAAAGCACTGTCCCACTATCCAAATTTGAGTTCCAAAAATGGAAAGACAGCTATTTTAAGTTAGAGCATTCATCTCACAGGTTGAAGGGAGAAAGAGAAAGTCACATTTATCCTGCCGCTCTCGTTACCGACATCTCAAAAAGATATCTGAAGTAAAAGTAAAGTTTTAAAGCAAAATTACTCAGATGCTGGAATCTGAAGAAAATGCTGGAAAATCTCAGCAGGTCTGGCAACATCTGTAAGGAGGGAAAAGAGCTAGAATTTCAAGTCCATACAACTCTTTGTCAAAGCTGGTCGCTTTGACAAAATAGAAATAAAGTTGATTTATTGGTCACAAGTAGGCTTACATTAACACTGCAATGAAGTTGCTGTGAAATTCCCTTAGTCGCCATATTCTGACCCCTGTTGGGTACACTGAGGGAGAATTTAGCATGGCCAATTCACCTAATAAATATCTTTGGACTGTGGGGGGAATCCAGAGCATTCAGAGGAAACCCAAGCAGACACTGGGAGAACGTGCAGACTCCGCACAGAGTGTGACCCAAGCCAGCAGGAATTGAACTCAGCTCTCTGTTGCTGTGAGGCAGCAATGCTAACCACTGTGCCACCATGCCATCTTTTGAAGTGTCGGGAAACATGAGGCAGATAGTTTGTTCTTCAGAGCAGAGAAGCCTGAGAGGAGGCTTGATCAAGGAGTACAAAATTTTGAGGGACATTAAACAATCCTTCCCCTTAGTAACGGGGTCAATAACCAGAGGGCACAGGTTGAACATAAGGGGCAGGAGATTTAGAGGGAATTTGAGGAAAGTCTTTTTCAAGCAAAGGGTGGTGAGGATCTGGGACTTTGCCTGAAAGGATGGCAAAGATGGAAGCCCCCAAGACATTTAAGAAACATTTAGATGAGCATTTGAAATGCCATAGCGTACAAGTGCTGGAAAACGGGATTAGAATAGATAGGTGCTTGCAAGAAGGATGTTCCTGATGATGGAAGTATCCAGAACCAGGCATCACAGTCTGAGGATACAAGGTAGATTGCTTAGGACAGAGATGAGGGGAAGTATTTTCACCCAAAGGGTGGTTACTCTGTGGAATTCACCCCCACAGAATGGAGCTAAGGCCATAACATTGTGGGGGGAAATTTCCTATCCCGCCACACAGGAATCATACAGGATGGGGCAGGGGGAGGGGATTGGGGCTGAACCATCCTTTGACCACAGACAGGGTTTTCCACCTTTGGGGTGAGAGTGTCTGGAAAATTCCACCCTCAGTGTTTTCAGGAAGCAATAGATACAACACTTGATGTGAAGGCAACTATGAGGGGCGGGGAGGGGAGTGAGGCAGGATCAGGCTGTTGAGTTGGATGATCAGCCATGATCATAATGATTGGCGGAATATGCTCGAAGGGCCAAATGCATCTATGATAATACAGAGACAATGCACTGGAAGGCTTTTTTCTGTGCTGTAGAACACTATGATCCTGTGTTCCTGTTCTTTGTTCTTTCACGCAAGTATTTTTCTTTCCCTTTGTCCCTATTCCTCACAGACAAAGAACAAAGATCAAAGAACAAAACAGCATGGGAAACAGGCCCTTCGGCCCAACAAGCCCACACCGCCACCCCGATGTTCCCACCTCTACCCGTGATCCCTGTCTATGTTTGTAGATCTGTGGATTAAAAACCAAATTTGAGACAATTTAGGGAGAATTTGTTTCGCCAATTAGCCTAAGAGCACATCTTTGGGATGTGGGAGGAAACCAGAGCACCCAGAGGAAACCCACGCAAGCACGGGGAGAATGCGCAAACTCCCACAAACACAGGCCCAAATCCATGAATTTGCACAGCACAGTGATAGTCACTGAGCTGTTGTGTTGCCCATCAAATGGTCCAGGTCAAGCGTACACTAACGACATGAAGCACTAGGATACTCTCGAAGAAAAAATCCAAGAGCAGCCCTCTCACAACTCATCGTGTGTATGCCCCTTGTTAGACAATAAGATGGACCAAAGCACCTGTAAGATAAAAACAAGTACATCAATATCATCATCTATTTACACACTTCCCAGGGACTCCCAAGGCTCTTGATGCCTATTTTAAATCAGTTTTCTATACTCCTCCATTCCCATTCTGTTCATGTGCCCATCTAAGTCTTTCTTAAATAACTCCAGAGTGCTTGCCTCCATCACTTTACTTGGCAGCGCATTCTATACCCCCACCACCCTCTGTGTGAAAAAACTCCCTCTAGCATCCAAATTATACCTTACCCCCCTCACCCTAATCCTGTGACCCCTCGTGCTATTCGAGTCCATCCTAGGAAAAAGCTTAACTCTGTTTACTCTATCTATACCCCTCATAATCTTGTACACCTCTATTAGATCTCCTCTAAGTCTACGCTGAAACTGATGTCGGAAAACAAACTTTGATTTATGAGCGAATTCATAATCATCTGCCATCTCTGCTGCTAATCTCGCAGTTTTAAGCATTTACACTTCGAACATTTCAAGCTCAAATTGTCTTTCCAATTTCTCAAGTCATATTTCTCTCTCCTTATCTTTTTCCCTTGCCTGCAATTGAAATAGTCTAATTTCTTTTGCTTTTTGTTCCTCCCTCTCTCTGGCTTTTTTTGCAGCCATGGCATCCCTTTCTTTAGCTTTGTGTTCTGCTAGGGTTATCCTTTCTTTTTCTCTTGCTACTCCCTCTCTTTCCTTTATGTCGAATTCAAACTGCTTTAATTCTTTTTCATGTTCAAGCTATTTCATTTGTAATTGAATTCTCGCCATTTCTAATGATTCTGACTGAGTTTCCAGCAAGTTTAAATGCTGTATTGTCGCCGTAATTAATATCTCCCCTTTCCTTATGGTGTCAGGCAATGTCAACTACAATGATTTTGCCAATTCCAAAAGCTTTGTTTTAGTCACTTTTGTAAATCACCTTGCATGACCTCCACCACTCCCAGGAACGTCTTAGCTTCTGAAAGAGCCATTATTCTACAAGGTATTCCCTACTTAAACCTGAATACAGCACCTGAAAAGAAAACACCAATTTCTCACCACTCACTTTCTTTGAGTTCAATAATCCCAAATCAGTCAAGAAATATAGATTTTAATCCTGGACAAGTCCCCCGTTATTACGATTCAGGTCAGAAACTCAGAGCCTGCCTGGATCATAAGTTTTGCCCCTTGAATTTGTCTAGGATAAGAATGTTTCATTTCGGGTATGATTCAAGTGACCCACTAGGGAGCTTTTATCAAACAAAATTTATTTAAGAATATAGTCAATACATATAACAAGGAAATTAGCAAGAAATTTTATCAATTACACACGCAAAATAAAATAACCATTATAATATATAACTCATAACAAAGTACCTAATGTAGTTCAATCAAATTAAAATCTTTGCTATAATCACGTTTAAACCGGTTCAATATAGCAAAGTCTACTTCCCATCTGATACTGGGGTTAAGGCTATTAGTTGAATTCTGCAGTCAAATGCTCTTGAGACTCAGAACAGTTTGAAGATAAGGCAGCTTCCCAAAACATCAAAGAGGCTCTGGTCCAGCTCCCGACAACAGCAAATTTTTACCCTTCAGGAAAACAAGATCTCGTTTTTAGCTAACCAACAGAATTTCAAAAACAACAGGGAAAGAGGGAAACACTTCTTTTTAACTTGCTGTCCCTTCTAAAACTAAAACTTAAAACTTGCAATTCCAAACTAAAAATTAAACAATAAACTCACTGGGAAAGAACCTGTCCAAAAACGCATGACCATCCCCCGAACAATGCAGGATTGTAATCCCAGAATAAACAGAAACAACACCATTTAGACTAATTAAAGAGCAAGAAAAAGATTAATTGTGGACAGTCCAGCAACATGTTGACATCAGCTAAAGGTATGAGCTGACAAATATTTATTGTGGGAGCCGCAGAGATCATGACTTTAAAAAATCTCTTGAATCGTCAGTTGGAGTTAGAGTGTTGTTGACCTTTATTAGTGATGCCATTGAACCTTTTGCTCAGGTTAATACTAATAAACTCTTTTAGTTAATTGTTGCCACGTCGAGTCGCTTCAAGTTATTACAGGAGAGAAAAAAATAAAGAGCAGCCAACACAAAGCTAGCAATGATTTAGCACTTAATTAGTGTCCACAAATGATTAAATTCCAGTCATCTTTCAGAAAAGTGAACTGGGCAGAAATGGCATGATTTACTAAACAGCGCACATTCCTGATCTTCTATAATGCTCATTTTCATAACCCTCAGAGATCAAGCAGGCTTTAATTATTTCTTATCCCATCAGCGATGTAGCAATCTATAAAGTGATTATTAACTGAAAAAAGAAGTTGCAATAATTAAATACTCTACCTGGATTAACTCTTCTACAGAAGCCCACTGTGTGAAGATGTTAAGAATCAGGACTTGTCTCTGGAGCCCTGATATTGTTGGGAATCAAGGGATAAGGGGATTGGATGAGAACATGGAATTAAATCAGCCATGCCATCAAATGACAGAGCAACTTGATGGGGCCCTGTTACCTATTTATGTTCTTATACACTGGGCAGCATGGTGACATGGTGGTTAGCAATGCAGCCTCACAATGCCAGGGATCCAGGTTTGATTCCCAGGCTTGGTCACTGTCTGTGTGGAGTCTGCATATTCTCCCTACATCTGCATGGGTTTCATCTCAGTGCTCCGGTTTCCTTCCACAGTCCAAAAGCTGAATAAGTGCTCAAGTGTGGCAACTATAGGATTTTCACAGTATCTTCATTGTAGTATTAATGTAAGCCTATTTGTGATGCTAATAAATAAACACTGACTTTATATCATTATAAACTGATTATTTAAATCTGTGCAAAGGTTGGCATTGGCAGATGTGCACCATTAGAAAGTATCACAGAACATTTCATCAGTTTGTAATACAATATACCGACAAAAGAATGAACTTCCTGTGAAGATTTTAGCAAAGAGACTGAGGATATGCGGTGGCACAGTAGCACAGTGGTTAGCACTGCTGCCTCACAGCGGCAAGGACCCAGATTCAATTCCTGGCTTGGGTCACTGTCTGTATGTAGTTTGCAATTCTTCTATATTTGCATGGATTTTCTCTGCGTGCTCCAGTTCCCTCCTATACTCCGAAAGGCACGCTGGTTAGGTGCATTGGCCATGCTAAATTCTCCATCCGTGTACCTGAGTGTGGTGGCTAGGGGATTTCCACAGTGACTTCATTGCAGTGTTAAGGTAAACCTACTTGTGATTTGTGAATAAATTTTAACTTTAACATCGTTGGGGAAAAGCACTGCTTTTGTTTAAACTTGCTGAACCACAGCCCTCCACAGTAAATACGTTTTCCCAGATCAAATTGAGCAAAGACATAGTGTTCACAGATGCAACATTTGTGTTTGAAATGTCAAGAATTAATAAGTTTTGATAAGACAACACCAACTAACAATAGGGAACAGAATGTTGACATGAAGGTGTTTGAAAGAATGTAGTCAAATGTAACAAATGTCAAAGGATATGGGGCTTTCTGTAGCAAATTCTACTAATGGAAAATGACTTGAAGAGGTTTGAAGAAGGTTGATATTACCAGAAAGGGCTTTTCTGATTGAAGGACTTTTTGATTTGTTCATTCGTGGGACATAGAATCATTGAATCCTACAATGCAAAAGGAAGCCATTTGGCCCATCGAGTCTGCACCGACCATAATCCCCACCAGGCCCTGTCCCCATAATCCCATACATTTTCCCTAGCTAGACCCTCAGACAGGAAGGGCCAATCAACCTAATCTGAAAATCTTTGGATGTGGGAGAAAACCGGAGAACCTGGAGGAAACCCACCCAGACATGGGGAGAATATGCAAACTCCATAGAGACAGTGACAAAAGCCAGAAATCGAACCCTGATCCCTGAATCTGTGAGGCAGCGGTGCCAACCACTGTGCCGTCATGGCGACACAGGCATCTCTGGCTGGCCAACATTTATTGCCCACTTCTAGCTGCCTTTGTTCAGAGCGCAGTTGAGAGTCAACCAATTGCTGTGCCTTGGGAGTCACATGTAGGCCAGATCAAATAAGGACAGCAGATTTCCTTCCAAAAAAAAACATTAAATTTTAAGTTTATTTACTATTGTCGCAAGTAGGCTTACATTAACACTGCAATGAAGTTACTGTGAAAATCCAGTGGTCACACTCCGGCATCTCCTTTGCCCAGGTTTAAATAATCGATTTATAAGGATATAAAGTCAGTGTTTATTTATTTCTGTCACAAGTAGGTTTACATTAACACTACAATGAAGTTACTGTGAAAATTCCCTAGTCACCACACTCCGGCGTCTGTTCAGATGCACTGAGGGAAAATTTAGCATGGCCTATGCACCTAACCAGCATGTCTTTCAGACTGTGGGAAGTAATCGGACCTCCCCAAGGAAAACCTATGCAGATACAGGGAGAACATGCAAACTTCACACAGACAGTGAGCCAAGCGGGAATCGAACCCTGGTCCCTGGGTGCTGTGAGGCAGAAGTGCCAACCACTGTGCCATCTTGCCGCCCACAGCGACCACTTATGGGTAGTGATTGATATTTCCTCTATGCTTTTCATTGCAAACGATTTATTGTTGGTGCCAAGGCACCCTGCACAGCAGAGGATCAGTTCCCAATTGTTTTGGTATAATTTGGCATGTCTTGGTATAATTTGAGCGGATCTAATAAAGTCGGATAATTAATCCAGAAATTTGAGTGCATTCCATCATTCCTTTAATTCTCATCAGAATAAATGGACTGAAACGTTCAACAGAATCAGTAATGAAATGATACAATATTCATGTCAGACAAAGCTCTGCAAATTATTTGAGAAGGCATTCACTGTTCGAAAGAAAATTTTGACAAAACATTTCCCGAAACTTGCAGTTGAAGCAGATTCAGTAATAGCTTCCCGAGGGATTTGGATAAATATAAGACAGAGATATAATTACCAGGCATCAGAAAAGAGTAGGGGAATTGGATTGATTGGATAGCATGCCCTAAGATCTAGTCCAGGCATGATGGACAAAATGGCCTTCTGCTGGGGTTTCCCATTCAATGATATTGGAATAACAGATAGGAAAGTGTTATTTACCCAATCATAACTGATTGCAATCATTTCCAACCAAGGAGAAGCTCAGGGTTGACATTTTCATCGAAGCGAGGTGTAATAAATGTTGTAAAGCTAATATTGGGAGCGATATGTTCAGGATGGAGGGCAAGGTGACACAGTCGTTAGCACTGCCGCCTTACAGCGTCAGGGACCTACGTTCAATTCCAGCCTTGGGTGAGAATTAAAGGAGTTTGCACACTCTGCCCGTGTCTGCGTGTGTTTCTTCTAAGTGTTCCGGTTTCCTCCCACAGCCCAAAGATGTGCAGGTTATACAATCGCTGCAGTGCAGAAGAAGGCCATTTGGCCCATTGAGTCTGCATCAACCACAATCCCAATCCTTTCCGTAACCCAGCATATTTACCTTGCTAATCCCTCTGATGCCAGGGAGAATTTAGCATGGCCAATCAACCTATCTTGCACATCTTTGGACTGTGGTAGGAAACTGGAGCAGCTGGAGGAAACCTGCACAGTGAGAGAACATGCAAACTCCACACAGACAGTGACCTGAGGCCAGAATTGAATCCAGATCCTTAGTGCTGTGAGGTAGCAGTGCGAACCACTGCATCACTGTGTCAGATTAGGTGAATTGGCCATACTAAATTGCCCCATAGCGTCCTACCCTTCGTGTACGTTAGTGGGTAAGTATGTGGGGTTAAGGGAATGGGGCAGGGGATGATCCTGGGTAAGATTTTCTGTCAGAAAGTTTGGTGCAGATTCAATGGGTAGAACGTCCTCCATCTGCACTGTTGGGATTCTATGAGTTACTTTACTCTTGGAAAGTGCTGACTGTTTAGAACCAAAGGGTGTGCGAGGAATGGCCAGTGGGTAGTTAGAAAATGGAAGTGGAATTGGATGAACAGTTGGAAAATGGAGGTTCTCCCTGCTTACAAAATGGATGATGTGTGTGATTTCAAATTGTCACTTGACTGTTTGTTTGCAAAACAATGGATAACTGGCACAGGAATATTAGATGGTGAACATCCTTCAAGGCCAACAGATTACCTGGTTCTATTTTCAGACTCTCTTTTAAAATGGGCACCCATGCGCCTGGACTAAGTAGATGGGGTGTCTCTTTCAGTGTGAAAACTGACCATTCCCCTACAGTGATCATAAGCTACAACTTGCATTTACACCTGTAAAGGGTGTGCCATACATGCCGGTCACTGAGTGCTCTAAACTCAAACTAGGGGGCTAATCCTCAAAATAAGAGGGAGCAGATTTCGGACTGAGTTGAGGAGGAACTTCTTCACACAAAGCGTTGTGAATCTGTGGAATTCCCTGCCCAGTGAAGCAGTTGAGGCTGCCTCACTGAATGTTTTTAAGGCGAGGATAGACAAATTTTTGAACGGTAAAGGTATTAAGAGTTATGGTGAGCACGCAGGTAAGTGGAGCTGAGTCCATGAAAAGATCGGTCATGACCTTATTGAATGGTGGAGCAGGCTCGAGGGGCCAGATGGCCTACTTCTGCTCCTAGTTCTTGTGTTATTATGTAGACAGTGAACCACAAGACAACTTGGGAATTTTTTTGGCAAGAAGTTACTGTGGACCTAGAGCCCATAAGGGTTTCTCTATGCAATGTAGAGGCCTTCAACTTGCCTGTCCTACTTCCCTCCTATACTTCCGCACAGTGGGGCCCATTCCTTCATCTGCCAGTGGACTTTATATGGAAAGAGCAAGGTTCTGGTTCTTTATTCATTCCTTTAGGGGATATGGGCATTGCTGGCTGCGCCAACAATTATTGTCTATTCCTAATTGCCCTTGAACAGAGTGCTAGGTTTTTTCAGAGAGCAATTAAGAGTCAACCACATTGCTGTGGCTCTGGAGTCACATGTAGGCCAAATCAGGTAAGGACGGCAGATTTTCTTCCCGAAAAAACACAAGTGAACCACTTGGGTTTTTATGTCAATCAGCAATGGGAGATGTTAGGGGTAAGTTGGGGATGTTAGGGGTAAGTTTTTCACTCAAAGGGTGGTGAGTAAATGGAATTGGCTGCCATCAGTGGTGGTAGAGGCGAACTCGCTGCAGTCTTTTAAGAGACTTCTGGATGAGTACATGGGATTTAATGGGATTGGGGGTTACAGATAGCTCTATGGCCTGGTAGGTACTGATATGATCGGCACAACTTGTGGGCCGAAGGGCCTGTTTGTGCTGTAGTGTTCTATGTTCTATGTAACAATAATTGCAATCATCATTAGGCTGTTAATTCCAGATTTTTACTGAATTCAAATTTCACCATCTGCTGTGGCAGGATTTGAACCGGAGTCCCCAGTGTACAGTAAATGGCAGAACCCTTAGGATTATTGATAGGCAAAGGGATCTGGATATGCAGGTACACAGGTTACTGAAAGTAGCAATGCAGATGGAGAAGGTAGTCAAGAAGGCATATGGCATGCTTGCCTTCATTGGCTGGGATATTGAGTTTAAAAGTTGGCAAGTCATGTTGCCACTTTATAGAACGTTATATAAGCTACACTTGGAATATAATGTTCAATTCTGGTCGCCACGCTATCAGAAGGATGTGGAGGCTTTGGAGAGGGTACAGAAAAGATTTACCAGGATGTTGTCTGGTTTGGAGTGCATTAGCTATGAGGAGATGTTGGAGAAACTTGGTTTGTTCTCATTGGAGTGACAGAGGTTGAGGGGAGACCTGATAAGGTCGACAAGATTATGTGAGGCATGGACAAAATGAATAGTCAGAAGCTTTTTCCTAGGGTGGAAAAGTCAATTACTAGGGGCCATATGTTTAATGTGTGAGGGGTAAGTTTTAAAAGAGATGTACGAGGCAGATCTTTTACATAGAGAATGGTGGGCGTCTGGAACTTGTTGCCGGGGGAGGTAGTGGAAGCGGTTATGGTAGTGACTTTTAAGGGTTGTCTTGACAAGTAAATGAATGAGATGGGAATAGAGGGATATGGTCCCTGGAAGCATACGGGGTTTTATTTATGTTAGGCAGCATGGCCAGTGCAGGCTTGAAGGGCTGAAGGGCCTGTTCCTGTGCTGTAATTTTCTTTGTTCTTTGACATTACTTTGGATTTCTGGGTTGCTAGTCCAAGCGACACTACCACTACACTGTCACTCTCCTCTCTGGTGACATTCAGTCAGGTATCATCTGGGCTTCCAGATGTCAGGTTAACTTCAAAGGAAATCCAAATCTGAAGGCCTACAGACAGTGACAAGCAGGATAAGGCCTTGTGTGTAATCTAGGCTGTATCACATTATCGTTCAGGCCTCTCCACTATGGCTTTGAAATGACACTACAGTATTTGAACTAACTGGGCCAATCATAGCTGAAAGTTGGAATGATATGCACTCCAAGAACTTCATTTCATATCCCAACATGCTCTGATATATTTAGCTGATTCATAATGCTGAAATTAAAGTATAATATCATCTTCAGGACAATTTATTCAAGATGATAGACTGCTTTACTAAGAACCTCTAAGACTAAAGGGGTTCAGTTTATCTGGTACCTTCACAAATATGAGAGTTTAAAGCCCTGTACTCGTTGGAGTTTAGAAGGCTGAGGAGGGATCTTATAGAGACGTATAAGATAATGAAGGGGCTAGATAGGGTAGAGATAGAGAGATTCTTCCTGCTTAGAAAGGACACAGCCTCAAAATAAAAGGGGGAGGGCAGTTTAAATCAGAGTTGAGGTGGAACTTCTTCACTCAAAGAGTGGTGAGTCTCTGGAATTCTCTGCCCATTGAAGTGGTGGAGGCTACCTCGCTGAATATGTTTAAGTCATGGGTAGATAGGTTTCTGATAGACAAGGGAATTAAAGGTTATGGGGAGAAAGCAGAAAAGTGGAACTGATCCACTTCAGATCAGCCATGATCTTATTGAATGGCGGGGCAGGCTCGAGGGGCTAGATGGCCTACTCTTGCTCTTATTTCTTAAGTTCTTATGTTCTTTAGGTCATTTATTAGTATCCCAAGTAGGCTTCCATTACCTCTGCAATGAAGTTACTGTGAAAATCCTCTAGTTGCCACACTCTAGTGCCTGTTCGGGCACACTGAAGGAGAATTTAGCGTGGCCAATTCACCGAACCAGCACATCTTTCGACTGTGGGAGGAAACCAGAACACCCGGAGGAAACCCACACAGGCACGGGGAGAACATGCAGACTCCACACAGGGAATGACCCAAGCCAGGAATCGAACCTGTTGTGTGGCAGCAGTGCTAACCACTGTGCCACCGGGCTACCTAACTTTCAGGCGATGGCAAGTTTGAAAATGGAGACAGTCCAGGACTTCACTCAGGTGGCATCCATGCATTTTTTTTTTAAATCTGAATTATTTAACACCTTACATTTAATGATTAAGAATTTCATTTTGCTGAATAATTAAAAAGGTACAGGCTTTAATGGGAAAATATTGGCCCTTCTTTTCCTTTCTAAGCCTGGATTCAGAGTGTGTGGCTTGTACTTAAATAACAATGGTAACTGCTTAATTTGGAAAGATTATTATTTATCCAACAACTTCCATGACTTCAGGGTGTCCCGGGCAGCTTTACAACCAATGTAGTACTTATGAAGCATAGCTACTGTTCCAATGTCGGAAATGTGGCAGCCAATCTTCACACAGCAAGCTCCCACTAACTGCAATGTGATAATGAGTAGATAATCTGTCTTCGTGATGTTGGGGATAAACATTTGCCAGGAGACTGGAGAGAACTCCTTTACTGCTGGCGTTCAAATTACTGAGTGCAAATCCTGGACTTTAGCCATTTATTTTCAATTTCACATGAACACTACACCATGAACGTATTCAATTTCTACTGTTAAGCTTAAATTTCAATTTGAAAGAAAATGCATTGCTGGCTAGGTCAACATTTATTGCCCATCCCTAATTGCCCTTGTGTTGGCAGTGGTGAGCTGCCTTTTTGAACTGCAGCAGTCCATGTGGTGTAGGTACACCCACAGTGCTGATAGGGAGGGTGTTCCAGGAATGAGTTGCCAGGGAAAATTGTTGAAGCAGATGAAATAACAACATTTAAAAATTGGGACTGGCAGGGAGGGCACTGTGGGCAGTATGGACTGGTTAGGCTTAAGGGCCATGTAGCTCTAAAACAAATTGCATCGCGGAATTGTTACGGGTGGCACTGTAGTTAGCACTGCTGTCTCACAACGCCAGGGACCCAGGTCCAATTCCAGCCTTGGATGGACGTGTGGAGTTTACATGTTCGCCTTATGTCTGCCTGTGTTTCCTCTGGGTGCTCCGGTTTCCTCCAACAGTCCAAAGATGTGCAGGGTTAGGTGGATTGGCCATTCTAAATTGCCCCTTAGTGTCCCAAGATGTTTAGATTAGGAGGATTATCAGGGTAAATATGTAGGGTTTTAGAGATAAAGCCTGGGTAAGGTGCTCTGTCAGACAGTTGTTGCAGATTCAATGGGCCAAATGGCCACCCTCTGCCCTGTTAGGATGCTATGATTTGGTCCATCCTGTGTGCACTGGATTTTGAACCAGTGATGATGAAGCTACAGTGATATACTTCCAAGTTAGGATAGCCTGTGGCTTTGAGGGGTACTTCAGCAGATGGTAATGTTCCTAGACATCTACTACCTTTGTCCTTCTCGATGGTACAACCATGGGTTTGAAAAGTACTACCTAAGAACACAAGAACTAAGAGCATGAGTAGGCCCTTTGGCCCCTCGAGCCTGCTCTGCCACTCAATAAGATCATGGCTGATCTTTTTGTGGATTCAGCTCCATTTACCGGCCTACTTACCATAATCCTTAATTCCTTTATTGTTCAAAAATATATCTATCCTTGCTTTAAAAACGTTCAATGAGATATTGTCAACTCCTTAACTGGACAGGGAATTCCATAGATTCACAAACCTTTGGCCGAAGAATTTCTTCCTTAACTCAGTCCTAAATCTGCTTCCCGTATTTTGAGGTCACATCCCCTAGTTTTACTTTCACTTGGCAGTGGAAACAACTTCTCTGCCTCTATCTTATCTACTCCCTTCATATTCTTATATGTTTCTACAAGATTTCTCCTGATCCTTCTGAATTCCATTGAATTTAATCCTTACGATTGGCATGATGGTTTATTGGAAGAAAGATGTCAGAACAAAAGAATGGGGAAAATGACAATGGCTATACATACAACTGCGCACAGAACAGCGATGGCTGCAAACACAATCTTCTGTGTAAGTCGTGTGCATTGGATTGTTAGCATTTATAGCAGAGTAAATTAACCAGATAGGAGCTGGTCATAAAGTGTACATCAATATTCATCGTGCATTTAAGAATTAATTTTACCGTGACATGGTCCAATGCAGACCAAATATTTCCAGCAAGTTTTGCTTTGGCATTCCGCAAGGGATGATTTTGTGACATTAATAAAACTAGGTTACATTGGATCGGAAGGAGTTGGGGGTGGGTGGCAGATTGTTCATTAAGGAAAGATTAAATATACGTTCTAATTATTTAGATATAGAGAAATGAAGGGAATTATTGACCGTGGCTTAAGTCAGCAGTCTTCGTGGATTTCAAATGACACTTCCACCGTTGCAGTGAAAAATATACTTTGATAAAGTTGAATGTGTATTACTGACTCAGAGTGAAACAGAAACATAAAAATTAGAAGCGGGGCAAACCATTCTTTGATTTGATTTATTATTGTCACATGTATTAGTACACAGTGAAAAGTATTGTCTCTTTGCTTTATACAACACTTCGAGCCTGCTACGCCATTCATTTTGATCATGGTTGATCACTGAATTCAATATCCTTGTCCCCTCTTCCCCCCATTTCCCTTGATTCTTTTAGTCCCAAAAACTATATCTAATTTCTTCTTGAATTCACACAGTGTTTTGGCCTCAATTATTTTCTGTGGAAGTGAATTCCACAATTCACCACCCCCTGGGTGAAGAAATTTCTCCTCACCTTAGTTCTACAAGGTTTACCCCTTATTCACAACAGGAGCCATACCAAGCTGTGATATATCCTGAAAGAATGCTTTCTATGGTGCATCTGTAGAAGTTGGTGAGAGTCGTAGCTGACATTCTGAATTTCCTGACCCTCCTGAGAAAGTAGAGGCATTGGTGGACTTTCTAGACTATAGTGTTGGTATGGAGAGACCATAGATCATAGAACATTACAGTGCAGTATAGGCCTTTCGGCCCTTGATGTTGCTCCGACCTGTGAAACCAATCTAAAGCCCATCTAACCTATATTATTCCAATATCATCCATACGTTTATCCAAGACGTTTAAATGCCTTTAATGTTGGCGAATCCGCTACGCAGGGCATTCCATGCCCTTACTACTCTCTGAGTAAAAACCCTACCTCTGACATTTGTCCTAAAGCTATCACCTCTCAATTTAAAGCTATGTTCCCTCGTACCTCATCCCCATCTGAGGAAAAAGGTTCACACTGTCCACCCTATCTAATACTCCGATCATCTTATATGCCTCGATTAAGTCACCTCTTAAACGTTTTTTCTTTAATGGAAACAATCTCAAATCCCTCAGCTTTTCCTCATAAGACCTTCCCACTGTACCAGACAACATCCTGGTAAATCTCCTCTTCCACTACTTCCACACCCTTCCTATAACGCCAGAACAGGTTATTGGCGATATGGACACCTAGAAACTTGGAGCTCTCGACGATCTCCACTTTATCACTTTGCTTCTTCACCAGTGATAAATGACCATTCCCAGCTGCGTCTCGCAAAGAGAAAATCAATGATGCCCCTCTCCGACTCATCTCCTGCCAGCAAGATGATTGACAGCTGCCCACAGCTCGCTTGCCAAGGAACTGTTAGGAGAACCAGTTCCATGAGAGTAGAATCGACAACACCGTCTTACAGCTTGAGTAAGGAATCATCAGGTAGCACGAATATGATTGTGTGAATGCAAATTTTAAATTCTATTAGATGATTTCCTCAGGATGTGTAAAATGAATATTTTAGACCCAGTGTGCCCAGCAATCCTTATCAATGTTAAAATTTAATCAGAAAACACTGCTTACCAAATGCTTTTTTTTTAACGTTCAGGGCAGTCAGTTCACAGATTGCACTGAGCTGTTCTCACCTCCAAGCTGTGGCTCACTCAATAGAATTCTCACTTCTCCAAAAACCCCCATTGCAAAGGTTTGAGCAGATAATCCAAGCTGACACTCCACCCGAGGGCCATTCTGGGGGTTTGGCTGGTCCAGTTTCATTGCTATGAATGAAGCTCAATCCATCGCACAAACCAGCCTCCCATCCATTGACACACTTCCTGCTGCCTTGGCAAAGCAGCCAGCATAATTTAGGACCCTACACATCCCAGACATTCTTTCTTCCACTTTCTTCCTTCGGGAAAAAGATACAAAGATCTGAGATCACGTACCAATCGACTCAAGAACAGCTTCTTCCTGTTATCATCAAACTTTTGAATGGACCTACCTCACACTAAATTGATTTTCCTCTACAGCCTAGCGTTGGTTGTAACACTACAGGGGCGATTTTACCATTTTGATTCTAAGCGCTGAACCTGGGTGCAATTCAGATCCAACTTGGAAACCTGTTCCCAGGTGCCCCATACGCACTTAACCTGAAAAAAAATTGAGTCTCTGACTTGCGCTGTGGGCAGGATTTATTGCGCCCAAAACGCTGCTGCTCCAATTGGAACTTTGATGTGTGCATGCGCGGTTAAAAAATGTTTGAAAAACGTGCTTCTGTCACATCACTCCCGGGCCACAAAAAGCAGATAAAGGTGCCCGGGAGCAATGGCCCCCCACAAACATCATCCCATCCCCACAATATAACTACCCCCTTTTATCTATCCACCATCTCCTCGTGCTCCAGACCAATTACAATCTCCTGCCCCCTAACTCTCCCATCCATCGCCCGCAGAGTGGCAGTGGACACCCTGTACTTGCCCCCCCCCCACTTTACCCCCCACACCATATAACGATCTGGCCTCTCTCCTCACCCCCTCCCACCAGATAATGATGTGGCCTGCCTCCCTCACCCACATACCCACCCACCCCATTCCCCACCACTGATCTGAGTTAGAGAACCACCGGAATCTCGGAACTCCTCAGAAGCTGGACTGCCCAAAACAGGCCTTTGCCGAGCACGTCTGTTTCGCACCAAATCTGGACGTGCGAATGCGATGGGAAAGGGGCAAATGCTGATAAATGAGCAAGAGGTTCATTAATTCAATTTAAATGCACACAAATGCATTTCCATTGACACTGCACCCGTTTTGAGCACGGTGTTCATCACGGCCATTTTCGGGCCTTGGGAAAGTGGGAGTCTATATAGAGGCAGGCACAGATCAGGCTATTCCACGTTTTCACACCCAAAGATGGGCGCAACACAATGGGGCCTACATTCTGCATTCTCTCCTTTCCTTCTCTATGAACAGTATGCAGTGTCTACATAGCACGCAAGAAACAATATGTTTCACTGTACACTAGTACATGTGACAATAATCAATCAAAACAACCCGCTCAAGGACAGCTTCTTCCCAGCTGTCATCAGACTTTTGAATGGACCTACCTCACATCTTAAGTTGATCTTCCTCTACACCCGAGTATGATTGTAACATTCTGCACTCTCTCTTTCCTTCTCTATGCTTTTCTGTATAGCATAGAAGAAACAATACTTTTCACTGTATATTGATACATGTGCTAATAACAAATCAAATCAAATCATTATCAAATCCTTTTGGAAATACATCTAGAGGTCTCCGCTAATGTCCGCTGCATGCCTTTTTTTTCCTACGAGGACAACGTGGGGCCATTTGCCTTTTGGCAAAGCTCTCGGTATGAGAGAGATGTGCTGAGAGCAGTCTGCAAGTGTCACCGCCTGGTGTTGTACGTAAGGATGGTAATTGTTAGCCCCGGGGCATGCAAGTTAAGTTATACACTCCTGGTTCTCAAGGGATGCAGTCCAGTCTGGAGATCTTTGTTAGATCTGTTGATGAAAAAGCGGAACTAGAAATGAGTTGACAGCTTTCCTGTTCTTTGACCAGAGCGAAGAAAGACTGGTGTTTATTTATCCAAGGTGGCAAATTTCGGGTATGGAGTGTGTGCTGCCAAACATAATGGACACTGAGACATTCGGTTCCTTTGCAGATTCCTGAATAATTGAACATTTTACACAGACTAATGAACAGAAGAATGGAAATTGTCTGTTATTAAAGAATGCCTGAACATGCTGGAAATTCAATTTGCGGACCATCTGTCATTTCCAGCCAAAGTCACACCCAGGACAGATTATGCTCTAAATCAGATAAAGGGGACTAATTTTGACCGGGTCCCTTGGAAAGGGATGAAGGTTATAAAGACCATCACTTGATTTCACATCCAATAGCTCAAATACAGACACAGCATGTTTCTGCTAAAAAGAGGGGCAAGTGGTCGAAGCTTTTCACCTTGTACTCACCAGGATAAATATGAGAATTTTAACAGATCACAGCAAGAGAAAAGAGTGCTGACTGGTTGCCAGGCTACATCTGATTGGCCGAGACATTACTCCCTGGCGTTGGGAGGCAACCGTGCTAACCACTGTGCCACCATACCGTGTTACTTTTAGCTAATGTAAATGAACCACATAAATATCTCAAATGGTACCTCTGTCTTTTTTCTTAAATCTTAATGAATTTAATGGAGGGATCTGTACATGCAAAAGACCATAAGACACAGGAGCACACTCGGCCCATCGTGTGTGCTCTACCGTTCAATCATGGCTGTTATTTTTCTCATCCGCATTCTCCTGCCTTTTCCCCATAATCCGTCACCCCCTTATTAATCAAGAACCTATTTTAAAGACACTCAATGACCTCCACAGCCTTCTGCGGCAAAGAGTTCCACGGATTTACCACTATTTGGCTGAAGAAATTCCTCCTCATTGCTGTTTGAAAGGATCTTTAGCCTGAGGTTGTGCCGTCTGGTTCTTGTTTTTCTTAAACATCCTCTCCATGTCCACTCTATCCAGGCCTCGCAGGATCATGTAAGCTTCAATAAGATCCCCCCTCTCATCCTTTTAAACTCCAATGAGTACAGACCCATAATTCATATGACAAGCCTTTCATTCCAGAGATCATTCTTGGCAACCTGCTCTGGACCCTTCTAAGGCCAGCACATCCTTTCTTAGATCTGAACATAGAACATAGAACACTACAGCACAAACAGGCCCTTCAGCCCACAAGTTGTGCTGAATACATCAAAACCTACCCAGCCATAGATCTATCTATAACCCCCAATCCCATTGGATCCCATATACTCATCCAGAAGTCTTTTAAAAGAACCCAGCGAGTTCGCCTCGAGCACCTCTGACGGCAGCCGATTCCATTCACTCACCACCCTCTGAGTGAAAAACTTTCCCCTAGCATCCCCTCTGTACTTGCTTCCCTGCACCTTAAATCTGTGCCCTCTCGTCGCGACCATTTCAGCCCTGGGAAATAGTCTCTGAGAGTCCACCCTATCTATTCCTCTCAACATCTTGTAAACCTCTATCAGGTCGCCTCTCAACCTTCGTCTCTCCAGGGAGAACAGTCCCAGCTCCCTCAACCTGTCTTCATAAGGCATGCCTCCCAATCCAGGCAACATCCTTGTAAATCTCCTCTGCACCCTTTCAATAGCTTCCACGTCCTTCCTATAGTGAGGCGACCAGAACTGCGCACAGTACTCCAAGTATGGTCTGACAAGGGTCCTATAAAGCTGCAGCATTACCTCCTGACTCCTGAACTCAATCCCTCGATGAATGAAGGCCAGTACACCGTAAGCTTTCTTAACCACATCCTCCACCTGGGAGGCCGATTTGAGAGTCTTATGGACCCGGACCCCAAGATCCCTCTGCTCTTCCACACAGCAAAGACTCCTACCTTTGATAGTGTACTCATTCATCCCGTTGGATCTGCCAAAATGGACCACAACACATTTATCCGCGTTGAAGTCCATCTGCCACTTCTCCGCCCAGTCTTGCATCCTGTCGATGTCATGCTGCAACTTTTGACATCCCTCTAGACCATCCACAACACCACCGACCTTCGTGTCATCGGCGAACTTACTCACCCATCCCTCCACTTCCTCATCCAGGTCATTTATGAAAATGACAAACAGCAAGGGTCCTAGAACAGATCCCTGGGGCACTCCACTGGTGACCGACCTCCATGCAGAAAAAGAGCCATCCACAACCACCCTCTGCCTTCTGCAGGCAAGCCAGTTCTGGATCCACAAGGCCAAAGCCCCTTGGATCCCATGGCCTCTCACCTTCTCAAGAAGTCTTGCATGAGGGACCTTGTCAAATGCCTTGCTGAAGTCCATGTACACCACGTCCACTGCTCTTCCTTCGTCAATGTGTTCAGTCACATTTTCGAAGAACTCAATTAAGCTCGTAAGGCATGACCTGCCTTTTACAAAACCATGCTGACTATTTCTAATCAACCTAAACTTCTCCAAATGCTCGTAAATCTTGTCCCTCAGAAGCCTCTTCATCAGCTTACCAACCACTGAGGTCAGACTCACCGGTCGGTAATTTCCAGGACTATCCCTGTTCCCTTTCTTGAAAATAGGGACCACATCCGCAATCCTCCAATCCTCTGGAACCTCTCCCGTCTCCATCGACGAAGCAAAGATCATTGCCAGGGGCCCTGCAATGACATCCCTCACCTCCCACAATAACCTGGGGTACATCCCATCTGGTCCCGGAGACTTGTTTATCTTGATAGCATTTAAAAGTTCTAACACATCCGCTTCCTTAATATCTACATACTCAATCTTTTCAGTCTGCTGCAAACTTGTAGTGCATCCCCCCAGATCACTTTCCACCGTGAATACTGAGGCAAAGTACTCATTAAGCACCTCTGCCATTTCTTCCGGTTCCATACAGACTTTTCCCCCTTCACCTTTTATAGGTCCTATCCCTTCTTTTCTCATCCTTTTACTTTTCACATATGGGGCCCAAAACTGCTCACAATATAGGATGTGACCAAATCCTTATAAAGCCTCAGAAGTACATCCCTCCTCTTGTATTCCAGCCCTCTTGACATGAATGCTAACATTGCATTTGCCTTCCTGTCAACTGAACCTGCACATCAACCTCTGTGCAACCATCTGGAGGCCAGTGGGAGATGGATAATTTTGTTTAAAGTGAAGTGTGGGTCTAACTCACTCAGGAAAGTCATAGAGAGAAATTGGGCAATGGGTAACTCAAGCTCCTGGATTATTCAAAAAATGCAACATGTTCCATTTACCTGCAGAGAACGGGTCCTTCTATGACTATTTCTTACTTCAGTGATGGGCAAACTCATAGATTCTCTACAATGCAGAAGGAGGCCATTCACTCCATTATTCTTACCCAAATTTACCTCATAACCCCACAGATTTGTCCCACTAATCCTCCTAACTTTGGGACATTAAGGGGAAATTTAGCAATCCATCTAACTTGCACATCTTTGAAACGTAGGAGAAAACCAGAGCACCCAGAGGGAACCCACACAGACACGGAGAGAATGTGTGAACTCCACATAGATAATGACCCAAGCCAGGAATCAAACCTGGGTTCCTGGCCCTGGGAGGCAGCAGTGCTAACCATTGTGCCACTGTGCTGTATCACTTCTGGCAAGTGGCAAGCACCAATGCTGGCATCTCCACATCAAGTGTAAATGAGCCAGGTAACTATCTCAAATTGGAACTGTATTTCAATTTTTTAAGATCTAAATTAATTTAGTGGAGGACATGCTGAGGCATTGGACGTATCTGCCAGCAGGGCAGCAGGCAATGGGTATCCCAAGTGCCAGCTCACTAGATGGGCAATTCTGCTGCAGAGGACTTGGATAAGCATGTCAATGGGGATGGGTTTACAGAACAAAATATTGCAGACGCTAGAAGCTGAAAAATGCTGGACAATCTCAGCAGGTCTGACAGCATCTGTGGGGCGAGAAAAGAGGCAATGTTTCGAGTCTAGGTGGCCCTTCATCAGAAGCCAGAGGAAAGGGAGCCAGCAGAGATTTATACCATCAGGGTAGGGGAGCGTGACAGAATTGGGCAAAGGGAATGTAAATGAGCTCCTGACTGTGGTAATAATTGCCTTCCCAATCAGGGAGCTTTTATGTATATATATATATATATATATATATATATATATATACTAGGACTGGGAATTTACTTTCTCTTTGTCCAGGTAGAAGCAGGAAACTCCACACAGACATGACCCAAGGCTGGGATTGAACCCAGATCTCTAGCACTATGAGTCAGCAGTCACTGTGCCATATGTGTCATCCTGGTGAACTCGTGCTGTACCCTTTCCAATCCAATGTATTTCCCCGGAGATGTGTGCCCAAAACTGAACACAATATTTCGGATGTGGTCTGAAATGAAGCAAGGTACAAGTGAAGCATGTTCTGCACAGCCTGGTATTACAACTCCCTCAAGATAAAGAAACAACTTTCCATTAGCCTTTTTGATTGTTTTCCTTTCTCTCCCAGTATGTGGGCAATTTGTGATTTGTTCACACGGACAGCTAAATCTCTTTGATCTTGCACAGTTCCTCGTCTCTCATCACTCCGGAAAGAAGATGAAAGAAGGGCACAGCCTCAAAGTAAACCTTCAGAACACAGACTAAGAGGAATTTCTTCAGCTAGAGGCTGGTGAATTTGTGGAATTCATTGCCACAGAAGGCTGTGGAAGCCAGGTCATTGAGCGTACTTAAGGCAGAGTTAGGTAAGTACTTGATTAGTAAGGGGATCAAGGATTACGGGAAAAAAATATTATGGAGTCATAGAGGTTTATAGCATGGAAACAGGCCATTTGGCCCAACTAGTCCATGCCAACTTTTTTTTAAACCCCTAAGCTAATCCCAATTGGCCCGTATCCCTCTATACACATTTTACCCATGTAACTGTCTCAATGCTTTTTTTAAAAGACAAAATTGTACCCGCCTCTGGCAGCTCATTCCAGGCAAGTGGGTGAATGGAGTTGAGAAACTGATCAGTCACGACTGAATGGCAGAGCAGACTTGATGGGCTTAATTCTGCTCCTATATCTCGTGGTCTTATGATTATGGTTAGTTTTTTTACATTGTCAGTGCAATTAGAAAGAGCCAGGCACCTTTGAAGCCATAGCTAGCAGTAATAAGAGGCACTCACAGCAAGTGCAAATGCTGCAAATGTTGATAGTTGGAAGTAGTGAGGCTTGACTTTCCTGAGTGTGTTAGACCCACAGTTCACCTTAAACAAAATTATCCGTCTCCCACTGGCCTCCAGATGGTTACACGCAGGCACTGCACAGCTATCGTCATTTGTACCCTGTAATAACCTCAAATAAGCACACAAGGTGGCCTCTTGATCTGAGATTTTCTTTTTTTTAAAAAAATGATTGTTTAATGTCTCAAGTAGGCTTACATTAATGCTGCAATGAAGTAACTGTGGAAATCCCCAAGTCGCCACACTCAGGGGCTATTCGGAAACACTGGGGGAGAATTTTATCATGGCCAATCCACCTAACTGACACATCTTTCAGACTGTGGGAGGAAACCAGAGCACCTGGAAGAAGCCCACACAGAAATGGGGAGAATGTGCAGACTCCATACAGACAGTCACCCAAGCTGGGAATCGAACCTGGATCCCTGGCACTATGAGGCAGCAGTGCTAACCACTGTACCAACCTGATTGAGGTAATATGTATGTATCAGATTCTTACTTTGTATCTGAAGTACTCTTAAAAGTGGAATTGAATTTGTAAATAAAAGGAAATTGGTGAGAGGATATTGCCCTCTAAGGTGTTATTTCATAGATCCAATTGGACAAGCAGCAATGCAACACCCATGTAAAACAGGTACAAGTCTCAGCTTCTAGGCAATTATGGTACAGTCTTTTAACATACTGTTCATCCTCAAACTTCAGCACAAATGTTGTTTTCCTTTTTCCTCCTTAATTATTTTAACGCATTTCTCACCAAAGGTATTCAGGTTAGGTTGATGTTCAGTTACCTTTTAGTGTCGGGAGATTAACAAGGATAATTACGTGTGGGGATAGGGTTTATTTAGGATTCTGGTCAGTGCAGGCTTCATGGGCTGAATGGCCTCTTTCTGAACTGTAGGAATTCTATAATTCTATGATAATGCAATATAATGACCTTCATAGATCTGAGAAAAGTGACATGACATGCTCAATACACATACTGGGAGGGTAAATTACTCTGAGAACCCAATATAATGGCAGGAAGGTCATAGCTGGGATCCAATGTCCACTCATCTCAGCTGATATAATCTAAAGGTTTTGGCTCTTAACCCTAAATACACCAACAGAAAGAGGAAAACAATGGATCTCAAAGACAGAGCATCAAAAAATGATGGAGATAATATTTAATTGAGCCCACAAGGTGGTTACCAACTAGATCAGTGCGATGAATTGCATGAGCTAAAGTTAAACAAAGTAGCCCAACAAGAAAATATTCACATGAGAGTTGAATTGTCCAAGATTCCAGCTAAGTATATACCTTTGAACATGCATGATAAACTAAAGTTTTCAATGAACTGAGCAGAGGAAATGATGACCTTTGATTCTAGAGCGGGCAACTCAAAGTGATCAGCCAATGTCAATACACATAGATACAATTAAAAAAATGCATGCTTTAAATGTTATGTATGCAATCAGACGCAGAGACTGACATTAAAACAAGTGAGGTAGAAATGCCGGAGTTGGATTGGGGTGGGCACCATTAGAAATCTCACTCACCAGGTTAAAACCCAACAAGTTTATTTGGAATCACCATTAGAACATTAGGATGTTGCCTGGTATGGAGGGCAGGTCCTATGAAGAGAGGTTGAAGGATTTGAGGTTGTTTTCGTTAGAAAGGAGGCGGCTAAGAGGGGATCTTATTGAAGCATATAAGATGATTAGAGGTTTGGATAGGGTGGACAGTGATAGCCTTTTTCCTAGGATGGAGAAAGCTAGCACGAGGGGACACAGCTTTAAATTAAGGGGTATGGGTTATAGGACGGATATCAGAGGTAGGTTCTTTACTCAAAGAGTGATTAGGGAGTGGAATGCCCTGCCTGCAGCTGTTGTAGATGCGCCAAGTTTGGTGGCGTTTAAGAGGTTAGTTGATAAGTATATGGAAGAGAAGGGAATGGTTTAGTTTGGAGGGGCATTGCTTTTTATTTTGGTCGGCACAACATCGAAGGCCGAAGGGCCTGTTCTGTGCTGTAATGTTCTATGTTCTATGTTCTATAACAAGTAGTTGTGAAGATATAAAACCATGATATCAAAAGACATGGGATCAAAATTAGGTCCCTCGGCCATCGAGTCTGCTCTGCCATTCGGTCGTGGCTATTTTTCTCATCCCAATTCTCCTGCTTTTTCCCCTTGACCCCTGACCCCCTTATGAATCAAGATCCTATTTATCTCTATCTTAAAAGACCATCAATGGTCTGGCCTCCTTCTACAGATTTACCACTCTCTGGCTGAAGAAATTCCTCCTCATCCCCGTTTTAAAGGATTGTATCTTTAGCTTGAGGTTGTGTCCTCTGGTTCCAGCTTTTCTTACTAGTGGAAACATCCTCTCCATGTCCACTTTATCCGGTATCCTGTAATTTCAATAAGATCTCCCGTCATCCTTCTAAACTCCAGCAAGAACAGACCCAGATTCCTCAACCATTCCTCATACGACAAGCTCTTCGTTCCAGAGATCATTCTTGTGAAACTCCCCTGGACTCTTTCCAAGGCCAATACATCCTTCCTTAGATATAGGGCCCAAAACTGCACACAGTACTCCAAAATGGGGTCTGGCCAGAGCCTCAGAAGTACATCCCTGCTCTTGTATTCTAGCCCTCTTGACCTGAATGCAAACATTACACTTGCCTTCCTAATTGCCAACTGAAAGCAGAAGGTATGCTGTGGGTAACTTGGGTAACTCACAGTTACACATGACTGTGCATTAGGAAAAGAAGGATGTATGAATATTTTCTTTGCTATTAAAAGAGGGATATTCAATAACCTCAGTTCTCAGCTAGCACAGATACCGAGTTTTGTTTTTAAGCCAAGACTCTGATGTGTGGGGCTTTGGAGGCTGGAGGACAAATAAAAGGCCCCCAACAGCACTGAAGGTGCTGCAACCTGCCAGAGAGAGAGGACACTTCAAGGTGGAGGCGTATCCTCAGCACTATCAGTGTCTTGGGATTTAGAAATGGTCACAACTACCAGAGTTGGCCAGCCATCAGACAGGGCAGCCTACTACTGCATGCAATTTGCTTTCAGGCAACTGTGGAGGAGGAATGCTTAAATAGCAAACTGGAGTGTTGGCACCAGTAATTTGGTGAGTGGAGGCCACCCCATTTCACTGGCTGTGTTTCAGCCATTAAAGGGGCCCCAATTGCTGGTTGTGAAATTCCAATCGCTGTCTTGGATTGTGGCTATTGCCACTTGAAGGCAAGTGATCATTTGGCCCCCAACCGAGCCTCCTGGAAAACTGACCAGACATGGGAGCATGTCTGAAAACAGACATGCCTGCCAGCAGTGGACTTTTCCAGACTCACCCACCTCCAGTCCGGTCTGTGCAAGCCATGTAAACATTCAGACCATTGTACCTTCTACTTTTGGAGTCCTTAGCAAGAAGCTGCTACTATTTCCCCATTTACACTGCACCCTTTTACATCAAGGTTACAAGAAACAACAATGGGTCTTGAACAAAGGCCAGTTCTTCACTCAAACCAGCCTCCCATCCATTGACTGTGTCTACATTTCCCGCTGTCTCAGCAAAGCAGCCAGCACAACCAAAGATCCCAATCACCCCGGACATTCTCTCTTCCGCCTTCTTCCACTGGGAAAAGATACAAAAGTCTGAGCTCACGTGTTAAAAGACTTAAGAATAGCTTTGTCCCTGCTGCCATCAGGCTTTTGAATGAACCTATCTTGTATTAAGCTGATCTTTCTCTGCATTCCAGCTTTGGCTGTAACAGTCCATTCTGCACTCTCTCCTTTCCTTCTCTATGGACGGTGTGCTTTGTCTATAGAGTGTGCAAGAAACAATACTTTTCACTGTATGTTAATACATGTGACTATAATAAATCAAATCAAGTGAAACAGGATTCGCATGTACAAGGGACAAGTAATAAAATATTTAAAGGACAAGGAATTACGAAGAACAGATTTGGCTTCATAGACTGAACTATGTTTGGCCTAATTAGACAAAAGCCTCGTTTGTACAATGGTGTTACCGACCCACTGGACTCCGGTGAATTTAACTCAACTTGCTGCATTCCTTTAATCAGGGTTTTTATTTCGAACTCTAGAGAGTGAGGTTAAAATTAGAATTTATTCTTACCAAGGTTAACAATGGGGTAGCAAGGTGGCACAGTGGTTAGCACTGCTGTCTCACAGCACCAGAGGATGTTCACAGTAACTTTATTGCAGTGTTAATGTAAGCTTACTTATGACACTAAGAAATAAACTTTACTTTTACTTTAGGAATCTGGGTTCGCTTCTCGACTTGGGTCACTGTGCAGATTCTGCACATTCTCCCTGTGTCTTCATGTGTTTCCTCTAGGTGCCCCAGTTTCCTCACACACAATCCTTTAGTACACTGAGGGAGAATTTAGCATGGCCAATACACTAACCGTTGCATTGCTAATAAGTGCTAATAAAGTGCATTGGCCATGCTAAATTCTCTCTCAGTGTGTCACCAGGAGTATGGTGACTAAAAGATTTTCACAGCAACTTCATCGCAGTGTTAATGTTAACCTACCTGTGACACTAACAAATAAACTGAAACTTAGTGTCCAAAGGTTAGCGGGGTTAGTGAGTTAAGTATGTGAGGTTAAGGGAATGGGACGGGGGAAGGTGCTGGGTAGGATGAACTATCAGAGAATCAGTGCAGGCTCATTGGGGCCAATGGCCTATTTTTGACACGAATAAATCAAAACAAGACAAGCTCTTATGAAGCTGCTTAATTACTAACATGTACTCAAATAGCAGTACAGGCTACATCTTTCTCTCACCCGTCACCCCAACACCCCGACCATCAGCAGGGCTAGAAGCAGAGGTCAGACAACTTGATGTTACACCTTGAAGCAACTCAGCCCACGACAGCATGGTCCTCAATGATTAGAGTTTGTTCAGAGTCACTGCAGACCATTTACGCAGGCAGCAGTGATTAAACAGTGAATTACAGCTTCTCTCCTATCGTGGCAGTTTAGCCACATCACGCAGCTCCTGATTTTTAACGTGTTACATAGCCCTTCATTCGGAGAATTCAGTTCAGTGCATTGGGGTCATGTCAGTTTGGCAAAACACCGCAATGCCAGTGTATCCACTAGGTGGAGTGCTGTCCAGCACCACAAAGAATTTGGAATTTTTTCTACCCCACAGTCCTGCGCAGAGGGGGTTAAAGCGCAGGATTGGATTTCTTGTACGAAACATGGGCTGGCTCCATTTCTGAATCCTGAACTCATCCCTGGGTGAAATATCTGGGATTTTCACAGAAGTGTCCCCTTAATTGGCATGGGGCAGTGGAACAGTGGATAGCATTGCTGCCTCACAGTGCCAGGGACTTGGGTTCAATTCTGGCCTTGGGTGTCTGTGTGGAGTTTGCACATTCTCCCTGTGAGGGTCTGGGTTTCCTCCCACATTCCAAAGTTGTGCAGGTTAGGTGGATCAGCCTTAGTGGCAGGGAGATTAGCAGGG
Source organism: Sphyrna mokarran (assembly GCA_024679065.1). Lineage (NCBI taxonomy): Eukaryota > Metazoa > Chordata > Chondrichthyes > Carcharhiniformes > Carcharhinidae > Sphyrna > Sphyrna mokarran. The sequence continues at coordinate 45,583,394 of JAGIQG010000018.1, forward strand.
TAAATATATCAGGGTTATGGGGATAGGGCTTGGGTGGGATTGTTGTCAGTGCAGATTTGATGGGCCAAATGGCCTTCTTCTGCACTGTCATTCTTTTCTGTGAAACAGCTTCCCTGCCCAATAGGACAATGGGTGGGTCCTTGAAGCTGGACAGCAATCGGATGCAAGAACTGGGATGATGTTACCAACTCAAGGCGGTCTCTCACTAACTTATCTCAATTAAGAAATGGCTCTTGCAAGCCACCACATTTGGCTGGGGGATTGAGGTGCAGGGTGGTGTTGAAGAGGCCATGGAGCCACAGGGTGGGGACAGAAGCTATGCAAAGAGAGGGGAGGGTGTGATACCCACACATCCAGGCGGGCAAGGAGGTCCTGATATGTTGCTTTGTCCCTCTACCCTTGATCAACCACTGGGTGTAAGCTACCTGGTACTCAAATTCTCCCCGAATATTGCAGGAAACTGGAGGCCATTGACATGCACCATGGTCTGGCGGAAGTGGGGGAGGGGGTGGCTATGGGTGAGGAGTAATCATTCTGCCAACTCTGAATCTGTCACAGCAAAACCCCTGGACAAAACCAGCAACGGGGTTGGGAAATCATCACCCAAAGCATTACCAGCCTTCTCATGCCTCTGTTGGCCATTCACATCACCAACAGGGTCTGCAAGCCCTACCTCCAAATGGAGCACATTCGAGCATGATATGAGAGAGGGGGAGTGACAGAGGATTGGACTCAGAATGTGCATAGATGTAACCTGGACCCCATTTTTGAGTCTTGTATTCTGTGCATGACATTACATTATACATGGATTGAATATCATAGAATCATAGAACTGCAACAGTGCAGAAGGAGGGAATTTAACCTATCGAGTTTGCACTGACTCTCTGACAGAATCTCCTACTCAGACCCTCATCCACTTCTTTGTACCCGTAACCCTTTATGTTTACCATGGCCAATCTTTGGACACTACATAAAATTTAACATGTGCAATTTACCTAACCTGTAAGCTGAGATTTCTCTTACATGTGGGTTAGGTTGATTGACCATGCTAAATTGATCCTAGTGTCAGGGGATTAGTGGGGTGAACATTTGGGGTTACGGGAATAGGACCTTGGTGGGATGGTGCAGACTCAATGGGCCAAATGGCCTGTTTCTGCACTGCAAGGATTCTATGATCTTTGGAGTATGGGAGGAAACTGAAGCACTGGGAGGAAGCCCATATAGACACAGGGAGAATGTGCAGACTTTGCATAGGCAATGACCCAAGGCGGGAATCGAATCTGGGTCCCTGGAGTTGGGAGGTATCACTTGTAGTTAAATAAGGAGGTTGTCCTGGAAGTTGAGAAGTGAAATTGGGTTGGAGTTTTGCAGTGAGGGAGGCTGAGGAACAGGGTAACGTGAAGCTGAATAACTCAGCTAGAGCACACTTTTACTAAACTGTGATTGGCAGGGGAACATAATTTAGGGAAAGGAACATCAATGATGTCTGATTTCACAGTGAATTAAGTGTTTTTGAAGTGCGGTCACCGTTGTAATGTTAGAAAATGTAAAGCAAAATTGCCTGAGGTTGCTCTCTCATTAATATGGATATTAAAATTTACAATGGGAAGGATTGTAAGGAAGTGTCAACAGATGTCAATACCATGCTGGTTGATGAACCTCATCGGCTCACATGTGATCATTTTCCATATGTTTGGACGGCACTGTGGCATAGTGGTTGACACAGCTGCCTCATAGCTCCCGGGACCTGGGTCCAATTCACTGTCTATTTGAGTTTGCACATTCTCCACATGTCTGCGCGGTTTCCTGCTAGAGTCCAAAGATGTGCAAGTTAGGTGGATTGGCCATGCTAAGTTGCCCCTTAGTGTCCCAAACTGTGTAGGTTTGGGGGAATTAAAAAACGGGCAGCATAATAAAGGACTCCACACACCCTAGACATTCTCTCTTCTACCTTCTTCTGTCAGGGAAAAGATACAAAAGTCTGAAGTCACATACTAATAGACTCAAGAACAGCTTCCTCTCTGCTGCCATCAGGCATTTAAATAGCATTTAACCTTATAAGGCATTTAACCTTATAACAAGTTGATCTTTCTCTATACCTTAGCTATGACTGTAACACTACTGTGTGCAACCTCTCCTTTCTCTTTCTATGTACATTATGCTTTGTCTGAATCACATACAAGACAGAATACTTTTCACTGCATACCAATACATGATGACAATAAATCAAATCAAATCAAATCAAAGATAGATAGAACATAGAACATAGAACATTACAGCGCAGTACAGGTCCTTTAGCCTTCGATGTTGCGCTGACCAGTGGAACTAATCTAATGACCCTCTAACCTAAACTATTCCAATATTGTCCATATGCCTATCCATTGACCATTTGAATGCCCTTAAAGTTTGTGAGTCCACAACTGCTGCAGGCAGGGTATTCCACGCCCTTACTACTCTCTGAGTAAAAAACCTACGTCTGACATCCTGTCCACGAAAAGACCTGGGTAAGATTCTCTGTTGGAGGCTCCGTGCAGACTTGATGGGTTGAATAGCCTCCTTCTACACTTTAGGGATTTTATGATTCATGCACCTGGTGTTAACTAGTCCCACTTCTGCAGAACTTTTCTTGATCCATCTATCCTATGCATCTTGCCCATTGTTATAATTCAGGTTAGAAACTACAAAGTGTTTTATGAAGTCCACCTAGATCATAAGTCTTGCAATTTAAACTTGACTCAGGTTAGCACGAGATATTTCACTTTGGGTATGATCTAAGTGACCTACCAGGGAGCTTTTATCAAACAAATTTTATTTCAGAATACAGTTAACATCTATAGAAAGAAAATTAACTATAATTTTTACCAATTACAAACAAGAAGAAAAAAAACTACCATCATATTATAGAAACATTGATACCTTTCCAACTAAACAAGTTGCAAAAACTATACCCTTCCCATAGGTTTAGCAGAGAAAACACAATTTCTCACATGATGTCTGAACATAGTCCTTTGGTTGGATGCTTTCAACTAGCCAGCGGAATTTACAAGCCCAACAGGAGAGAGAAAAAACACTGCTCGCTATTTAGCAACCAAGACATCTTCTGGATCTGAACCAAAACTGAAAGTGAATCCTTGGATTCTTCTGGAAAGGAACCATATGTCTTTGACTTGTTAATCAATCTTTTCCATCATAATGCAGGTTCCTAAAAGATTACAGGAAGTAACTGAGACCCAGAGTAAAAATAAACAAAACCCATGTAAACCATTAAAGCAGCAATAAAAGGATGTCTGGCAACACTGAAACCAAAAGGCCTGCTCACAACTGCAGAGAATATGATTTAAAAAACAAATTCTTAAAGGCAGACTAACATCACATTATTAGTATGCCGAAAAGTGTAGGTTAGATGGATTAGCCATGAAAAATGTGTGGGATTACGGGGATAGTTGGAAGAGAGGGCCTGGGTCTAATGCCTTATAAGAAAGTTGATACAGGCAACACAGTGGTTAGCATTGCTGCCTCACAGGCCCACGTTCAATTCCCAGATTGGGTCACTGTCTGTCACAATCTGCACGTCCTTCCTGTATCTGCATGGGGTGCTCCAGTTTCCTCAAAGACATACTGGTTAGGTGGATTAGCCATGCTAACTTCTCACTCAGTGTACCCCAACAGGCATCAGAGTGTGGCGACTAGGGATTTTCACTGTAACTCCATTGTAGTGTTAATGTAAGCCTCCGTTTGATACCGATAAATAAATCAATAAGCTAATCCAGCACAGGGGCAATTGGGGCATAATGTATTTGAATGACAGAGCAGGCTCGATGGGCTGGATGGTCTACTTCTGCTTCTACATCTTATGATCTTATTTGCACTGCACTTGTTACAGTTAATATTATCAGTAACACTCTGGGATGGTGTATCCTATCAGGAATAACCCCTGTAGTGATCAGCAGGTGAAGGTCACCCTGTTACATGATATTTAGCAGAGAGATCCAGGCCCAATGGCAAGCAATACTTTCATTGTAACATTTAGTCGATTGTTTATCACCTACTACCTTCTAAATCAATTAATCTAAGGACAATTAAATTTACCTCTCTGATCAACGTGAGAGTTAAGCTTGTTTCAAACAGTTGTCAGCTTTTCTATTAACTTAAAATTGGACCTGCCAGATCCATGAGATAAAGATGATGCTTAATTTATATCTGCTTTCCATGCAGTTGATTTTACATGGGGTGGGGAGCAGTTGGGGAAGAGGGTGCGAGGTGGGGGGGGATATGTAAGTGAGTTCATCTGCCCAAAATTAGGGTGGTCCCCCAGCAACTTTAGTCAGAGTGGGGCTTCCACACCCCTCCCTCATCACCGTGCCCTGGTTGAGCTGGTGGCATATTGGTTGGCACTGCTGCCTCACAGCGCCAGTGTTTGATTCCTGACTTGGGTCACTGCTTGTGTTGAGTTTGCACATTCTCCCCATGTCTGCGTGGGCTTCCTCCAGATCTACCAGTCTCCTCCCAACAGTCCAAAGGTGTGCAGGTTAGATTGAATGGTCATGCTAAATTGACCCTTAGTGTCAAGAGGATAAGCTAGCGTAAATGTATGGGGTTATGGGAGTAGGCTTTGGGTAGGATTGTGGTCAGTGCAGACTCAATGAGCCAAATGGCCTCCTTCTGCACTGTAGGATTCTATTATTCTCATGGTACAGGCAACGTTTATCAGAGTGGGACTTCCATTTCCTTCATCACAGTGCATGGTGCCCTGGGTGGCACGGTCGTTAACACTGCTGTTTCACACCATCGGGGACCCAGGTTCAATTCCAGCCTTTGGTCATTGTGTGGAGTTTGCACATTCCCTCTGTACGTGCGTGAGTTTCCTTTGGGTGCTCCGGTTTCCTCCACATTCCAAACATATGCGGGTTAGATTGTTTGACCATGCTATTGACCCTAGTGTCAGGAGGATTAGCAGGGTCAATACATGGGATTACGGTGCAAGCTCGATGGGCCAAATAGCCCCCTTCTGCTTTGTAGGGATCCTTTGCTTCAATGACTCAATGTGGGAAGACAATCCCTCCCACCCTACACTCCCCCACTACCACCCCTTCACCCAGACAGCTGCTGGCTAATCTGATTGGCTGGCAGGCCTGTAGTTGATAACAGCACCAGAAGTGAGTAGTGGTCACTCTTAGGACAAGCAATCCAGGGGAAGCCATGTCATGGCTTCCAGGCCTCAGGTAGGCCTCGAGATCTTGGACGGACATACCTGGAAGATTTTAGTGAAGGAAAGGTGGCATGAGGAGTAGGCAATGGCCCAGCGATAATATCACTAAACTATTAATCCAGAAACTGAGCCAATGTTCTGGTGACCCGAGTTCGAATCCCACCACAGCAGATAGTAGAATTTGAATTCAATAAAAAAAAACTGGAATTAAGAATCTATTGATGATCATGAAACAACAAACAAAGAACAAAGAGCAACCATTGTCAATTATCAGAAAAACCTACCTGGTTCACTAATGTCCTTTAGGGAAGGAAATTTGCCATCCTTACCTGGTCTGGCCTACGTGTGACTCCTGAGCCACAGCAAAACAGTTGACTCTCAACTGCCTTCCAATGGCAACTTGGTATGGCAATAAATGCTGGCCAGCCAGTGACACAGTAAGAAGTCTCACAACACCAGGTTAAAGTCCAACAGGTTTATTTGATTGTAAACCCATAAGCTTTCGGGTTTGCCTCTTCGTCAGGTGAGTGGAGAGAAGGGGCAAACCCCGAAAGCTTGTGGGTTTACTATCAAATAAGCCTGTTGGACTTTAACCTGGTGTTGTGAGACTTCTTACTGTGTTTACCCCAGTCCAACACCAGCATCTCCACTTCATCATAGCCAGTACCATGTTATTGAGAGAGGCATAATGAGGCTCTCATGCAATATTAATTGGACACAAGGACCTCAATTGACCTAAAGGGCTGGGGGTATTGGGTATTGGGAGGGAGGTAATGATGGCATTGTCTGATACCTGCCCACCTGAATATGGGAGACATGCAGAGATGATAGGAAGAGATTAGGCAGACTACTTGGTTCATTTTACCAGCCTCCAAACTTCAACTACATTGCTGGGGGTTGAGAGGGGTGAAAATCTAACCCCAGGTGTCTCAGCATCTGACACATTTATACTAAAGTGGTGGCATGGTGGTTAAAAATGTTTATTTATTAGTCACAAATAAAGGTTACATTAAAACTGCAATCACGTTACAGCAAAATTCCCCGAGTGGCCACAGTCCAGCGCCTGTTTGGGTCAATGTGCCCAACCAACATGTCTTTCAGACAGTGGGAGGAAACTGGAACGTCCAGAGGAAGCCCATGCAGGCATGGGGAGAATGTGTAAACTCCACACAGACAGTGATCTAGGCCCAGAATCGAGTCCAGGTCCCTGGCACTATAAGGCAGCAGTGGTGGCATAGTAGCACAGTGGTTAGCATTGCTGCCTCACAGTGTCAGGCACCCGGGGTCGATTTCCAGCTTGGGTCACTGTCTGTGCTAAATTCTCCCTCTGTGTACGCGAACAGGCACTGGAGTGTGGTGACCAGGGATTTTCACAATAACTTGATTGCAGTGTTAATGTAAGTCTACTTGTGAAACCAATAAATAAACTAAAAAGATGAACTAAAGTAAATGTCGCATGTTCTCCATAGAAGAAGAGACGGACCTGCACTGAGAACAGCTCCACATTTAGACCAATAGCTCAAATAGACACTCATGTTTAGTAAGGGCGCAGCTGATGGCAAATGCCGAGTGTTAGGGACGAGATCAGAAACTCCAAGGTATTTTATGAAGTTAGCCTATGCCCTAACATTTCCATTTAAGATTAGCATTAGGCGAATATACAGTGTTTCACTCCAAGTATGATTAAAATGACCCACTTGGAAGCTTTTATTAAAAACAAACTTCATTTAAGAACATGGTTAGAATATAACAAAAAGAATTAGCATAACTTTTTACCAATTAAAATACTTAAACATAGCAAAGCATAATTATTAACTGTTAGCTATCTCTGTTGTTCCAAATGGAACAACAGAGACAAGAACCTCTTATTTAGGACCAGTTAGCATAGAAACCAAAGAAGGGGAGATTCCTCCTATGGTGAATATCTTTTGCTTCTGGGACATGCCTCATCATGTCACCCTTCCCTCCCTGGGCTGTGCCAGTATACCCATCCAAGATCTCTGGATCCATCTGAAGTCCAGGATTCATGACGTTGCTTCTCCTGGATTGCTGGTCCTAGCAGTGACCACTACTCAATCGGCAATTCAAATCAGCCAGCAGATCTTTGGGTGTGAGAGGGGTCTTCCTCCCACATAGAATCGGAGAATCCCAACAGTGCAGAAGGAGGCTATTCAGCCCAATGAGTCTGCACTGACAACAAACTCACCCAGGCCCAATCTGCACGACCCCACATATTTACCTTGCTAATTCCCCTGACACTAAGGGGCAATTTAGCACGGTCAATCAGCCTAACCCACACAAGTTTGGAATATGGGAGGAAATCCACACAGCTAATCATCCGAGGCCGGAATTGAACCCGGGTCCCTGGCATTGTGAGGCAGCAATGCCAACCACTGTGTGCTACCGTGAGTCCTTTTTGAAATCTACGTCGAATCAAAGATAAACGCTATAGATGCGAGGACATCAGAAAGGACAGTTAAGGTTATCAGATAAACTTATCAAACGAAGCCAGGGCTGATGACACAAAAAATAAGCTATTAAATCAGCCCTAATCCACCTCCCTCACAGAATAGACGTGGTCAACACCTTAAACCCATCCTTGCGTTTACATTTGAAATCTGACTTTTGAATTCTAAAGCTATCTCCCTTTAGTAATTACTGTGGTCCAATTAATTGCTGACCCAACCTCGGTTGGTTTCGTTGACATGTTTTCCAATAGTGTTCAGCACAATCTGCAAAGAAGGTTCAGATTCTCACAATCGGGGAATGGCTGAATGAAATCTGTGCTGTTCCAGCGAATCATTCATAAAGTCCTGCTTACTGGGGACAGTGGCTCTACCCTCGCTGTTGCAGAACAGGTCTGGCAGAATTCAGTGATGTGAAGTGCAGTCTGCTTGAATAATCAATGCTCTCCTCACCGGGGGAGGTTTCTCTTGTCTCTACTTTCTTTGATGTATAATGCATGGAAAACAGACGTGGAATGCAGGTAAGTAAACCGTCCGCATCATCAGGCAAGCTCGACAGCACGGCGACTGCTGAGTTGGCTAATGGCACTGAAATCAAATTGAGTAGTGTGCAAATTGGGTGAAGGAAACACTGCTGTCTTGATGTGGCTGCTCTGAGGCAAGTGAAGCATCAAATAAAGCAAGTTTTGCTGAATTTCAGAGTCTCAAGTGCTTAGTCTGTGTGCTCCTGTAAAACAATTTCAGATGTGCATTGCTGTGAAAAAGTGATGGTGTTACAAACATGATGGTTATGTTTTGTCTCTAATTCAAGATAAAATAGAATTGTGAAATGGTTCTTGCAACCTACTTTGAATTCTGTCCAAAAGCAAGCTTGATTGTTTTTTAAAGGAGAGAGAGAGATAGTGGTAGCCAGTATCAACTATTCATCACTCAGAATAGAGGCTTAGACTTGATTGAAGAGATCAAGTTTGTCAGAATTGAAATAAGACTGGAGGATTCACCTAACTTGGGCTAGATGCAGGAATAGTGGCAGCCACTGTCCATTATTCATTACACACAGTGAGGCTCATATTTGGATTGAAGAAATAAAACTTGTGAGAATTTAAATGAGGTGGGAAGATTCACCCAACTTTGGCTAGACATAAGAATCTCCAGGATGGTCTTCACTATGAAAAGTCAGTTCAGAAATTAGTTTTATCCTGGATGGGGGGATAGGGGCAGGGAGAAGAGCATGAGATATTCACAGTGAGAAGCATAACCTTTGGCTAGACAATTAGACTGGAACCTTATCTACCGATCACATTGGTAGGATTTTCCCATCTCATGGCAATGAATGGAAATTTGGCTGGGCACCAAATTCTTTAACTTCACTGCAGTGGGGGTGTGACATTCATCACAGGTGAGATTGCACCCATATCTCCAAGTGTCATTGGGAGATTTTGGTTTTGATTCATTCATGAGACATGGGCATCACGGGCTGACCAGCATTTATTGCCCATCCCTAGTTACTATTGGAGAACAGTTGAGAGTCAACCACATTGCTATGGCCCTGGAGTCATTTGTAGGCCAGACCTAGGAAGGAAGGGCAGATTTCCTTCCCTGAAGGACATTAGCAAATCAATTTATCAGATTTTTCCAACAATTGACAATGCTTTCATGGTCATTGGTAGATTTTTAATTCTGGATTGCTTTTATTGAATTCAAAGTCCTCCATCTGCCATAGTGCAATTCAAATCTGGATCCCCAGAATATTCACTGAGTTCCTGAATTAATAAACTAGCAATAATACCACAAGGTCTTCTCATTTGAGGAATGCCAGATTTTATAAATAGTTATATTTCAAACTGTCTATTTAATTCTAAAATAGGATGGAGTTGGGTCTTAGAAGATACTTGAACAACATTTTTACCTGGATAGAAGGCCCATGTGATTCACATTGCCATGGAGGTAAGCTTTGAGTGGGTAACAGCCATAGCAATCCACTATAATACTTGTTTTGCAGGGTTTTCTTAAGATATGCCTGAACAATAAGTAGGTCAGCCTGTAAGAATCCCTGTGTTGAGAGAGAGAGAGAAATAATGGCAGCCAATATTGACAATTCATCATGCAAAATGGAGGCTCATACTCGGTTTGAAGAGACCTTGTTTGTGAGGGTTTAAATGAGGCTGGAGGATTTGACCAGCTTTGACTAGATGCAGGAATCACTGAGGTAATCTTCATGATGAAAGTCAGTTCAGGAATTAGAATTATTTAGCTGGAAAAGGAAAACGGATAAAAGCAATGAATGAAAGCTTTGGCCTGATTCCTGAAAAATGAAGTGTCCCTTAAGAACAGAGTAAAGTACTTCTGTGAAGGGAAATTTTCAGTCATTTTAAAAGTTATAAGGTATCTTTACTTTAAAGTATAAGTTGTCAGAAGTATTATGGCAACAACACAAGACATTGGTGAGGTCGCAGCTGGAATTTGTGCACAGTTTTGGTCCCTTTCTTTGAGGAAAGATGTAACGGCATTGGAAGCAGTTCAGAGAAGATTCACTAGATTGATTCCAGATATGAGGGGTTTGTCGTATGAAGAGTGATTGAACATTTAGGCTGATACTCTCTAGAATTCAGAAGAATGATGGCAGATCAAATTGAAGTATACAAGATGATAAAATGTATGATTAAAGTAGGCATGGAGCAGATGCTTCCTGTAGGCTTTCTAGGATGAGAGGTCATAGTCTTAGGATAAGAGGTGGCAAATTTAAAACAGAGTTGAGAAGAAACTACTTCTCCCAAGTGATTGCAAATCTGTGGAATATGCTATCCCAAAGTGTAGTGGATGCTGGGACAGTGAGTAAAGTTAAGGAGGAGTTAGACAGGTTTGTAATGGGTTGAAAGGTTATGGGGAGAAGGCAGGAAAATGGGGATAAGGAGCATATCAGCCATGATATAATGGCAGAGTGGACTCGATGGGCTGAATGGCCTAATTCTACTCTTATATCTTATGAACTTATAAGGGATAAATGAGGCTGAGAGGAATTGGCACCACTCAGACATGACCTCCCCAAGGTGCTGCAAGTGTGGGAGGAGGAGATGCCCTGGGATGAGGAGTGGGTGTTGGATAATGTTACACTCTGGGGAATGACCTCAGTGGGTCAACCAACAGCTATGTTCTACCCATGGTCAATTATCCTCTGACCACTGCCTGTTCTACCCTCAGGAATTCATTCATATACGTGACCATGGCTGGTGGCCAACACCAACCATATTCTTCACGTGGCCATGATGGTCATTTTAGGGTGGGTGTCATATTTTATCCTGAGACTTTACCCTGTGATAAAGCAGGATAGTGACGGGGCTACAGAAGCAGCTCCGTCTGTGTAAGTTCTCATGGAGGGCTCCACTGGTGATGGTATCTCTGCTGTAGGAACTACACCCATCCCAAGCTATTCTGTTGGTTGGCGGTATTATATATCAGATGGGGGGGGATGGATGACAGAGAGAAAAATGTGCAAACTTGTCTCCTCGTGTTGAGTAGGGAGGTTGGGAAAGAAAAAGAGAAGCGAGCAGGGCAACACTGGTGGAAATGGGAAGTATGCAGGATGTGGGGAGAGTGAAGCTCTGTCTTGTTGTTGTACTTCCAAGGGTGAGAGAAAGATGTAAATACTAAACTGCTGAGGCTGCCTGGTACACAGATGTTCACAGTAAGAAGTCTCGCAACACCAGGTTAAAGTCCAACAGGTTTATTTGGTAGCAAATGCCACTAGCTTTCGGGTCCTTTCCCCTTCATCAGGTGAGTGGGAGTTCTTATCACAAACAGGGCATATAGAGACACACTCAGTTTACAGGATACTGATTAGAATGCAGATCTTTACAGCTAATCAATTCTTAAAGGTGCAGACAATGGGAGTGGAGATAGTAGACAAATAGTAAACATTCTCTAAGGCAACCCTCACGACATATAACAACGCAGAGTTGCTGAGCAGAAACTAATAGCCAAGTTCTGCACACATGAGGATTCATGTCACACTATTTATAACCCCTATGTCTTGCCTGGGCTTGCAACATCTCACTTATTGCCCTGTCTGAAGGTAATACACATCTCTTTAACTTATGCTTAATGCTGTCTCCACTCATGTTGTGGAGACTTGATTAGCTGTAAAGATTCGCATTCAAATCAGTATTCTGTGAACTGAGTGTTTGCCTTGAAATATATGCCCTGTTTGTGATCAGAACTCACTTGACAAAGGGGAAAAGCCCTGAAAGCTAGTGCCGTTCGTTACCAAATAAATCTGACGGACTTTAACCTGGTGTTGTGAGACTTGTTGCTGTGTTTACCCCCAGTCTAACGCCAGCATCTCTACAACATAGATTTTCTCCTTCCCTTCATTACTAGGCAGCCTAAAGGAATGGAGAGGGTGGAAGCTAAAATCTCACTCACACACATGCCTTCCTCCTCTCCCAAGTCTTTTAAATTATCTTCTTTTCCTGCCCTTTCAAAGCACACACAGTTCTTCAGAGACCCCCCCCACGTCCCACCAACCCCCACCCCCCCCACTCCCACCCCCCCCCCCCCCCCACTCCCACCCCCCCACCCCCCCCCACCCCCCCACCCCCCACCCCCCCCACCCCCCCCACCCCCCCCCACCCCCACCCCCCCCCCACCCCCCCACCCCCACCCAACCCCCACCCCCCCCACCCCCCCCACCCCACCCCCCCCCCACCCCCACCCACCCCCCCCCCACCCCCCCCCCCCCCACCCACACCCACCCCCCCCACCCCCCCCCCACCCCCCCCCCACCCCCCCCACCCCCCCCCCCCCCCCCCCCCCCCCCCCCACCCCCCCCCCCACCCCCCCCCCCCCCCCCCCCCCCCACCCCCCCCCCACCCCCCCCCCCCCCCCACCCCCCCCACCCCACCCCCCCCCCACCCCCCCCCCACCCCCCCCACCCCCCCCCCCCACCACCCCCCCCCCCCCACCCACCCCCCCCCACCCCCCCACCCCACCCCCCCCCACCCCACCCACCCCCCCCCCCCCCCCACCCCCCCCCACCCCCCCCACCCCCCCACCCCCACCCCACCCCCCCCACCCCCCCACCCCCACCCAACCCCCCCACCCCACCCACCCCCACCCCACCCACCTCCCACCCCCCACCCCCCCCCCCCACCCCCCCACCTCCCACCTCCCCCCCCACCCCCCCCACTCCCCCTCCCCACCCCCCCCTCCCCACCCCCCCCCTCCCCACCCTACCCCACCCCCACCCCACACACACACACACACACCACACATCTCTGCTTGTTATGATTGTAAAATCTTTTCTCTCTGTCTCCTAGTTTTCTGGTTCCTCTCTCTCTCCTCCCCATCTCCTCAGGCCTTCAGTTCTCAGTCCTCCCCGGTTCCAGGGCCCTGTAACCTCAGCAACAGCAGAATCTTAATCACTCCCAAAGCAGATTGAAGCAAGATAACAAAGTAGAATGGTAATACACTCTTCCAGCTCCTTCTAATAATAAGGAAACAGCAACAAGAACAGAGCTGGGCGGATGTGTCACTGGTTAACACAAACATGAACCTAAACTGAATCACATGAAACACTTTCTCTCTGGTGATGCTATGCTGTAATCCCTTAAAGGCATATTGCAACAGTTAGAGGATTTAATGTCACATAGAAAATAGGTGCAGGAGTAGGTCATTCAAACCTTTCAATTGGCACCACTATTCAATATCATCATGCACTCTCAGTATCCCATGCCTGCTTTCTCTCATTGCCTCTTGATCCCTTTAGCCGCGAGGACCATATCTTTCTTGAACATATTTCACAAACTGGCCCCAACCAGTGATAGAGAATTCCATAGATTCATGAGTCTTGAGTGGAAAAGTTCTTCCTCACCTCAGTTCTGAATGGCTTAACCCTTATTTGGATTAGTAAATTTGCAGATGACACTAAAGTCGGTGGAGTGGTAGATAGTGAAGAGGGGTGTTATAGTTTGCAGAGAGACTTGGACAAGTTGCAGAGCTGGGCCGAGAGGTGGCAAATGGAGTTTAATGTGGAAAAGTGTGAGGTAATGCACTTTGGCAGGAATAATAAATGTGTAGAGTATAGGGCTAATGGTAGGATTCTTAATAGTGTTGATGAACAGAGGGATCTTGGTGTATATGTGCATAGATCCCTGAAAGTAGGCAGTCAAGTCGATAAGGTTGTTAAGAAGGCATATGGAGTCTTAGCTTTTATTGGTAGGGGGATTGAATTTCGGAGCCGCAACGTCATGTTGCAACTGTACAAAACTCTAGTGCGGCCGCACTTGGAGTATTGTGTGCAGTTCTGGTCCCCACATTATAAGAAAGATGTGGAGGCATTGGAGAGGGTACAGAGGAGGTTTACCAGGATGTTGCCTGGTATGGAGGGCAGGTCTTATGAAGAGAGGCTGAGGGATTTGAGGTTGTTTTCGTTAGAAAGGAGGCGGCTAAGAGGGGACCTAATCGAAACATATAAGATGATTAGAGGTTTAGATAGGGTGGACAGTGATAGCCTTTTTCCTAGGATGGAGAAAGCTAGCACGAGGGGACACAGCTTTAAATTAAGGGGTGATAGTTATAGGACGGATATCAGAGGTAGGTTCTTTACCCAAAGGGTGGTTCGGGAGTGGAATGCCCTGCCTGCAGCAGTTGTAGATGCGCCAAGTTTGGTGGCGTTTAAGAGGTTAGTTGATAAGTATATGGAAGAGAAGGGAATGGTTTAGTTTGGAGGGGCATTGCTTTTTATATTGGTCGGCGCAACATCGAAGGCCGAAGGGCCTGTTCTGTGCTGTAGTGTTCTAAGTTCTATGTTCTATATTCTATTCTTAGACAGTGACCCCATTTCTGGACTTCTCCAACATCGGGAAGATTCTTCCCATATCTAGCCCATGACATGTAAAGGATGTACTTAAAACAACGCAGCAACCCTCAATGATGCCCTGGACTGTGGACTATGTCCTTGGAGTATTAATGGAGTCCCACCTCCTTCTGGCTTGAAGGGAAAAGATTGACCAATAGAGTCAAAGCAATACAAGGGCTGTGAGATTCTATCTCAAAATTGCACCTTTAATACCATTAGCAGATCACTCAATAAATATAACTTTAAATAAGAATGTGAGACAACTGTAATAATAAGGAAGCAGAAGTACCTTCATCAAAATCCCTTTATTCACAATTCTAACAGCAGTACACAGAGTGCCATCAGTCAGCCTTCAGGAGTGCCAGAGGAACTGACACTCTTGGTTAAATACTCCCTGATTGAGCCATCAATTGACTCCTTAATCTGGGAGTTCATAATCTAATAGGCCAACCTCAATGGCCTGATTGAAGTCACTACAGTCCCTTTTTCATTCAATGAGTGGGTCAGGTCAGGTATGCACTGCCTGGCTGTTTAATCGAGGCATTAAGAAGGCATTTGATGATTATGTGAATTCAAACAATTTGCAGAGGTAAGGGGAAAAGGCAGGGGAATGGCGCTATGCCATGATATTCTTTTGGGGAGCTGGTGCAGACATGACGGGCCAAATGGAGTCATTCTGAGTTGTAACAATTCAAACGGGAGGAAGAGGTTCCAGCCATTCTGTTCATTAAATTATCCCTTGATAAATATATCTCCCATCATTCCCTCATGGTTATCATTTCTATAGCTCTCTACATTTTCATAGAACAGAATCATAGAATCCCCACAGTGCAGACCATTTGGCCCATCAAGTCAGCACCAAATTTGGGGCAGTACAGTGGCACAGTGGTTAGCATTGTTGCCTCACAGCTCCAAAAACCTGGGTTCAATTTCTGATTTGGGTCGATGTCTGTGTGGAGTTTGGACATTCTCCTCGCATCTGCCTGGGTTCCCTTTGGGTGCTCCGGTTTCCTCCCACAGTCCAAAGATGTGCATGTTAGGTGCATTGGCCGTACTAAATTGCCCCTTAGTGTCCCGGGATATGTTGATTAGAGGAATTAGTGGAGTCAATATGTGGGGATAGGGCCTAGCTGGGTTTGTTGTCTGTGCAGACTCGATGGGCTGAATGGCCCCCTTCTGCACTGTAGGGATTCTATGATTCTATGGATTCTATGATTCTTATGCTCTGACAGAGCATCCCACCCAGGACAATCCCTGTAACCCCACATATTTATCATTGTAATCCTCCTAATTTCATTTGTGGGGCATGGGTGTCACTGGCTGGCTAGCATTTATTATCCATCCTTAGCTGATTAAGGGTAATCAAGAATCAACCACATTGCTGTGGCTCTGGAGTCACATGTAGGCCAGATCAAGTAAGGATTTCCTTCCCTAATGGACATTAGTGAACCTACATATCTTTGAACACTGAGGGGCAATTTAGCATGGTCAATCCACATAAACTACACATCTTTTGGACTATGGGAGGAAACTGAAGGGACTGGAGGCAATTCACACAGATATGGGGAAAAAATGTAAACTCCATACAGTAGAAAGGATAAAGAGCTTCAAGTTTTTAGGTGTCCAGATCACCAACAACAAGCCTGGTTCCCCCCAACACTGTTGTTAAGGAAGCCCACCAATGCTGCTACTTTCTCAGAAGACTAAGGAAATTTGGCATGTCAGCTATGACTCTCTCCAACTTCCACAGATGCACCATAGAAAGCATTCTTTCTGATTGTATCACAGCTTGGTATGGCTCCTAATCTGCTCAAGATCGCAACGAACTACAAAATGTCGTGAATATAGCCCAATCCGTCACGCAAACCAGCCTCCCATCATTTACTCCATCTACACTCCCCATTGCCTCGGCAAAGCAACCAGCATAATCAAGGACCCCACGCACCCTGGACATTCTCTCTTCCAGCCTCTCCCTTCAAGAAAAAGGTAACAAAATTCTGAGGTCATGTACCAACCGACTCAAGAACAGCTTCTTCCCTGCTGCTGTCAGACTTTTGAATGGACCTACCTTTCGTTAAGTTGATCTTTCTCCACACCTAGCTATGACTGTAATAGTACATTTTGCACTGTCTCGTTTCCTTCTCTATGAATGGTATGTTTTGTCTGTAAAGCGCACAAGAAACAATACTTTTCACTGTATATTAATACATGTGACAACAATAAATCAAATCAAATCGAATCAAAGACAGTGGCACTGGTGCTGTGAAGCAGTGATGTTAACCACTGATCTGGTCTAAAATTTAAAATAGAATAATATTTTGAAATAATTATAAGAATGGACAATGTCTGTAGACCAAATGGTTGTAATATAGATGCATGAGCATGTTAGGAAAATACATGATGCATTGATTGAATTGAATTTTGATTGTTAGTATTATCAGATATCAGTAAAATATGCCTCAATCAATCCACAGTATTGTTCTTCATGCTTTCAAAGCGTGAGTTGGACTTACCCTTAGAGCAGGCATTTCTGTGTTTAATTCCTTATTTATTCCTTTAAATATTTTCACATTAAATAGCACAAAGATGGAATTGATGCAGAAATCTGAAAATAGGGCAACACGGTAACTGAGTTCATTTATGTAGAACTTTACTAAGCGTGGCACACATTAATTTCAGTGCCAGTGACCAGGTGACAAGAACAGAACGCTGTAAATAGCTTCAGCGAATCTAGCTTTCTACCCTCAAACTTGACATGCCATTTTTATCGCTTCTGTTCTATTCTAGGCCGAACAGGTGTGGGGCTCTTTTCTCTGGAGAAGAACAAGTCTTTCAGCAAAGTTAAAGGGTGGACATAGAGAAAATGTTTCCACTTGTGGAGGAGTCACTGTTAAAGAATTCAAAGGATTTGTTTTTTACTCAAAGTGTAATTAGAGTGGGAACTCAGCCATGGTAAATTGGCCTAGAGATGCTTTTGAGCTAAAATTGAGAGAGAATTGGGTAGATGGTTATATTGATAGGGGTAATTGAAGAAGAGATGGAGGAGATTTATGTGAAGCATAAATACGAACATGCCCAGTGATGCCCAGTTTGGGTTTTGCCAGGGTCACTCAGCTCCTGACCTCATCACAAGCTTGGTTCAAACATGGTAGCACAGTGGTTAGCACTGCTGCCTCACAGCGCCAAGGACCCAGGTTCGATTCCTAGTTTGGGTCACTGTCTATGTGGAGTCTGCACACTCTCCTCATGTCTGCGTGGGTTTCCTCCAGGTGTTCCGGTTTTCCAAAGAACCCACCCTCCAAAAGATGTGCTGGTTAGTTGCATTGACCATGTTAAATTATCTCTCAGTGTACCCAAACAGGCACCAGAGCGTGGCAACTAGGGGATTTTCACATTGCAGTGTTAATGCAAGCCTTCTTGTTGGGTGGTACAGTGGCACTATGGTTAGCACTGCTACCTCACAGTACCAGAGACCCACTGTCTGTTCTGCTGTGTCTGCATGGGTTTCCTGTTGGAACTCAGGTTTCCTCCCACTGCCCAATAATGTGTAGATTAGGTGGATTAGCCATAGTAAGCAAGTTAGGCCAAAGGGCCTGTTTCAATGTTGTAAACCTCTGTTATCAACATCGACTGAATGACCTATCAGATTCAATTTAACTTCCTTTTGTCACTGATTGGGTCAGTGTTTATTGTCTATCCCTAACAGTGTTTGAACTGAGTAACTTGCTCAGCCATTTCAGAGGGCATTTAAGAGTTAACCATTTGCTTTGCAGCTGGGGTCACATGTAGGCCAGACCAGGTAAGGGTAAGCAGATTTCCTTTGCTAAAGGACGCTAGTGAAACAAATGGTTCGACGATGGGTTCATCATTGGATTTTAAATTCCAGATTTTTACTCATCATCTGCCAGGGTGAGATTCAAACCCGGGTCTCCAGACCTTTATTCTGGGTCTTACTATTCCAGTGATGATGCTATTGTTCCACTGCCTCCCCATTGTATTTCAATGTATTACTCCAATTCCCTTATGAAGTTGTTCTCTTTTTGTTGCCCTAAGTTTCCACAAACATCAATCAAAATCTTGGATTTTGCCAATATATTCACGTCAGCTATTATGGTTGGAGGCACCGGATACTGGAAAGGCAATGGGCTCTGATAATACTCTCTAACCCTAACCCTAACCCTAATCCTAACCCAAATTCTGTGCTCCAGAATTTGCTACTATTCTAGCCAAGCTGTTCCAATGAGGTTACAACACAGGCATCTACCCGACAATAGGAAAATTGCCCAGGGACGCCCTGTACACCAAAAGCAAGACAAATCCAACCCGGCCAATTATCGCCCAATCAGTCTACTCTTGATCATCAGTAAACTGATGGAAGGGGTCATTAACAGTGCTATCAAGCAGTTCCTGCTCAGCAGTAATCTGCTCAGTGATGCCCAGTTTGTGTTTTGCCAGGGTCACTCAGCTCCTGACCTCATTACAGCCTTCGTTCAAACATGTACAAAAGGGCTGAACACCAGAGGTGAGGTGAGAGTGACATCAAGGTTGCACTTGACTGACTGTGGCATCAAGGAGCCCTGGTAAAACTGGAATCAATGGGTATCAGGGGACAAATACTCCACTGGTTGGAGTCATAGCTGGTTCATGGGAAGATGGTTGTGACTGTGGAAGGTCAGTCATCTCGGCTCCAGGACATCTCTACAGGAGTCCCTCAGGATAGTGCTCTAGACCCAAACATCTTCAGCTTCTTCATCAAAGACCTACCCCCCCATCATAAAGTCAGAAGCCAATGATTGCACAATGTTTGGTAATATTCCTTAGAAGCAATCCATGTTCAAATGCAACAAGATCAGGACAATATCCAGGCCTGGCAGGCAAGTGGCAAGTAACATTTGTGCCCCACGAATGTCAAGCAATGTCCATCACCAATAAGAGACACGCGAACCACCATCGCTTGATATTCAATAATGTTGTCAGCACTGAATCCCTCACTGTCAACATCCTTGGGGTTACCATTGATCACAAATTCAACTGGACTCACCACATAAACACAGTGGCTACAACAACAGGTCAGAGACTGGGAATACTGCGACGAATAACTCACCTACTGATTCCCCAAACCTGTCCACCATTTACAAGGCACAGGTCAGGATTGTGGTGGCATAATCTTCACTTGCGTGGATGGGTGCATTCCCACAACACCCAAGAAGTTTGACCCCCATCCAGGACAAAGCAGTCCATTTGATTGGCACCGCATCTACAAATATCCACTCCCTCCACCACCAATGCTTAATAGCAGCAGTGTGTACTATCTACAAGATGCACTGCAGCTATTCACCAAAGATCCTGAGATAGCATGTTCCAAACCCATGATCACTCCCATACAGAAGGACAAGAGCAGGACATATAGGGGAACACCACCATCTGCAAGTTCCCCTCCAAGTCACTCACCATCCTGACTTGGAAATATATCACCGTGCTATTGTAGTCGCTGGGTCAAAATTCTGAAACTCCTTTCCGAATGGTATTATGGGTCAACCCACAGAACATGGACTTCTGCATTTCAAGAAGGCAGCTCACCACCACCTTCTCAAGGGCATCCCTAGGGATGGGCAATAAATGCTAGTCAGCCAGCGATGCCCATATCCCATAAATGAATAAGAAAAACCCACAGTTCGCACTTGGTCTCATTGGCACAGGGATGAGTCATTGGCTAGAGTCGTACAGTAAGAAGTCTCACAACACCAGATTAACGTCCAACAAGTTTATTTGATAGTAAACCCATAAGCTTTCAGTGTTTGCCTCTTTGTCTGTTTGAGACCAGAACTCTCCACTCAAACAACGAAGGGACAAACCCCGAAAGTTTGAGGATTTACTATCAAATAAACTTGTTGGACTTTAACCTGGTGTTTTGAGACTTCTTACTGTGTTTACCCCAGTACAATGCCAGCATCTCCACATCACGGAATCTTCTAGCCAGCAGGATTTTCCCATGTCACTGCAGTGAATGGAGATTTGACTGAGTGCCAAATTCTCCAACCTCACCACAGTGGGAGTGTGGCGTGATCCACTCTTAAGATCATCCAGGGTATCCCCAGGATCTGATTAGCAAGTTTGCAGATAATGCTAAGATTGCTGGAGTTGCGATAGTGATGAAGATAGTCAGAGAATATAGCAGGATATAGATAGGCAAGAAAATTGGATGGAGAAATGTTAGATGGAATTTAATCCGAGCAAATGCGAGATGATGCGTTTTGATCCAGTTGAGGTGGAAGCTATGAAACAAATGGCAGGACTTTCAGGAAAATAGACACACAGAGAGATCTGGGAGTGCACACCCACAGGTCCTTAAAAGTGGCAGCACGCATGGAAAAGGTGGTGAAGAAAGTGTACAGCATGCTTGACTTTATCAGCCAGGGCATGGAATATAAAAGTTAGCAAATTATGTTAAAGTTGTATGAAAAATTGAATAGGCCACGTTTGAAATACTGTATTCAATTCAGGTCGCCACACTACCAAAAGGACATGGAGCCTTTGGAAAGAGGATGTTGCCTAGTACGAAGGGTATTAGCTATGAGGAGAGATTGAATAAATTAGGATTGTTCTTCCTGGAAAAACGGAAGCTGAGGGGCGACCTGATAGAAATTTATAAAATGGTAAGGGGAGTAGTTAGGGTGAACAGTTGGAAGTTCTGTTCTCCTAGGACAGAAATGGTAATTATAGGCAGCATGTGTTCAAGGTAAGGGGGAAAATGTTTTGTAGAGATATGCGGAGGAAGTTTTTTTCACAGAGGGCAGTGGGGGCCTGGGGAATGCACTGCCAAGTGAGCTGGTTAAGGCAAACACATTAGAGACATTTAAGACTTGTCTGGATAGACACATGAACAGGCGGGGAATAGAGGGATATGGGCGGTTGATGTAGATAGGACAACATGATCAGCACAGATTTGATGGGCTGAAAGGCCTCTTCCTGTGCGGTACTCTTCTTTGCTCTTTGTTCTGTACTGACATTGATGTGTCTCTCTTTGAAAGAAGTTGTTGCAGCCAGGGCCAGACTCTAACCTGGAAATCTAACCACATGGGGAGCCAATGGGACAATTATTCTGAGTGCGATGCACTTAAGGATTTGGATGACTGCTTTGAATCCCATTCCCTTTCCTGTCATTTCCTATTGACCTAAAGCAGATGATGTCATCAGAAGCTGTCAAGTTAACTGATTGCTTCCCTTCAGAGACAGAACAGGGCCACGGAATGGAAGAAGTGGCTTGAACCATGAGCAAACTAGTTTCCTAGGCTTATGATCAATACAGATAAAAGGATAACAGCATTCGTTTACACCCAAATGGCACAGAGTTGCTCATACAAATAACTTCAGTGCCAGTTACTGAGAGGGAGTGCATAAATCAGTATCTATATTGCTGTCATGCAGACTGAGATGAGGAGGAGAAAAAGGAGGATGGTTAAAGGGATATAAGTAATAATTAAACAGGGGGGAAAAGGTGCATCACGTGCCTGGAACTCATAATCGAAATATTGATTAATCAATTACAAAATCATTATCCCTTTAATTATCTTACCTTCCTTCTGATAATTGCCCTCATTTCTCATCATTTCCATGCGTGTAATTAATTGTAATGATCTGTGATTAGGCTGAAGTGACTCAAATGTTCAGATCTGAGCCTGAAGGATTGAGGGGCGATGTCGAGATGGCAGTAGAGTCAAGCGCGGATGCCTGTCTGGGCAGAATTCCCAGTCACGCAGGGAGCCAGTTGTCACATCGGATGGGGGTTTAGCAAGGGCATTCCACGAAGCAGACGCTGACATCTCCGCCACGTAGGGAAGCTGGTGCCTTGGCAGTGCCAGAATCATCATTCTCCTTTGCCAGTCCCCAACTATCGTGCTCTTTGAAAATCAAAGTCACTGGAGTTAGTTGGTAAACATTATGAGCCCACTACCGTGAAAATACGAAAAGCACTTGACCCTGAAGCTCAAGTGGAATTTCTGATTTGTCGCAATCATGGTCCAAAGATAAAGAAATTTGTTCGGGGTTTTTTTGTACCATGTTCAGCCTGCAATAGATGAAATAATTGCTCATTACTTCATTCCAATTTTTGACGACTCATTCATTTTTAACCTGTGCAAATGTTAGTGATGACATTTACTTATATCGAGAAAACCTACGCGGTCGAATTTCAATTTAATGCATTGCGGAAGATGTATTAATAAGTAATGATTACCCAAGTGGCAGCACGGTGGCACAATGATTAGCACTTCTGCCTCACTGTGCCAGGGAGCCAGGTCCCTTCAGTGTGGAGTTTGCACATTCTCCACAAGTCTGCATGGGTTTTCTCCTGGTACTCCAGTTTCATCTCACAGTCCGAAAGACATGATGGTTAGGCTGATTGGCCATGCTAAATTGCCCCTCAGTTTCAGGGGATTAGCAAGTTAAGTATGTGCTGTTACGGGGCTAATGCCACACAGAATCCCTGCGGTGCAGAAGGAGGCCATTCGGCCCATTTAGTCTGCACTGACTGTCACTGATAGAGCAACTGAAGGAAACCCATGCAGACACAGGGAGAACATGCAGACTCCACACAGACAGTGATCCAAGCCAGGAATTGAGCTCGACTCCCTGGTGTTGTGGGGCAGCAGTATTAACCACTATGCCACCACAAAAAGAATTCTATTTTGCTACGTTTGATTGTAGATGTTTGATGGTTGATTGGGTGCTGATTCACTGTGTTGCAGTGTAGCAAAGAGTGAAAGCAACACATGAGAAAATGTTATTCAATCCAGGTATCATTATTGTGTCTTTTGTGACTCAATTAATAGAATGCTCAACTCTTGAAGTAGAAGGTTCAATGTTATGACTGAAAGAACGTAGACTGAGATTTCAGTTGAACATCATTCAAATCCTGCCCTCCTGTAGGTGATGTCCGCCAAAAGTCTCCATCCTCGTTCTTGGCTCTGTTGCTGTTGGAAGTGAATGGAATTTTGGCTGAAATGCCATCTGAGGTTAGAGAATTCCGCCGCCTTTCCTCAATGGTGGATTTGGAAGTGTAATGGGAGAATATATACATAGGAATTAGGAGCAGAAGGAGCAAATTCAGCCCTTCGATCCTGTTCCACTATTCAACAGATCTGGCTGGACTTGCCCTGATTTCAAATACAACTCCCCATCCCTTTGTTTATTGAAATATATCTATCTTCTTCTTGAAACCATTCAATGATTCAGACTCCACTGTGCTATGGGGCAATGAGTTCCACAAATTCACTATCCTCTGCGAGAAGTAGCTCCTTCTGACCTCAGTTTTAAATCTACTGCCTCTCAACCTATACCTGTGACCTCTTGTTCGAGATTGCCCCATATGAGGAATTATTTGGTCTACATTTACTTTATCAATCTCTGTTAAAATTTGATATACTTCAATCAGATCCCCGCTCATATTTCTAAACTCCAGCGAGTTTAATCTCTCCTCATACCTCAACATCTTCATCCCTGGAGTTAATCTGGTGAACTCCCTCTGAACCACCTCTAATGCCACCACATCCTTCCTCAAATAAGGAGGCCAAAACTGGACACAATACTCCAGAGGTGATCTCACCAACACTACACAATTGCAACAACTGATGAGTTCTCTCTGCTGTCGTGGGCAATTTTTATCCCTCAATTAACATCACTGGAATAAAATCAGATTCTCTGGTCATTATCTCACTGCTGTCTAAAGGAGCTTGCTGTATGCACATTCAGGTTACATTTCCTGGATTACAAAAGTGACCTCAAAATTGGCTGCAAAGTGCTTTGGGGTCTCCAGAGGCCGGGGGATAATCTAAGGGCTGCATTTTCACTGGGACGGAATGAGATGGGAGCTCCTTAAAGATGGTAGGTCCCAATTCTTGGATTCCCAACTTCATTGCTGGATTGTTTGATCTTTAGGAGTGCTTTAAAGGTGCCAACTGATTCAGATCAAAGTTTTATATGTGGCCAGCTCCATTTCAGAGATGGCTAAAAAGTAAAGTTTATTTGTTAGTGTCACAAGTTGACTAACAATAACACCACAATGAAGTTACTGTGAAAATCCCGTAGTCACCACACCCATCAGTGCACTCAACTGGTGAAGGAGCATCGCTTCGCAAGCTTGTGATTCCAAATAAACCTGCTGGACTTTAACTTGGTGTTGTGAGATTTTTTACCGTGTCCACTCCATTCAACACTAGCATTTCCACATCATCACTGAAGTTGTGAAAGATGCAGAAATCATATTTAGAAAAAAAGTTTTCTAAGGGGTACACTCGCATCACACCTAGAACACACATAGCAAATGCTCTTATCTTTGCAAGGAACTATCACATATACTCCAACACTACAGGAAATCAGCATGGTGTTACATTTTTTTGACATATTGTTAGTCTCAGCAAAACAGATCAGTTACTGGACAAACTGAGATCCACTTCTATCCAAAATGAGACACCAACTATTCATAAGTTGGGTTGATGAACCAAGGAAATTAAATAATTCTTTATTCGCGAGAATGAATCGAATTGTCAAGATGGCAACATACCCTGGGCAGCAAGATTAGTCGTTCCTGTACCAGGCAGAGAGCTGTTCCAACCTAGTGCTCATCCTAGTGTCTCTAAGAGGAAGATGCTTGCCAGGAGTTATGTGTGGTGGCCTGAGATTAATGCTGATATTGAGAAGCAATTGGGCACTGCCAACAGTGCCAAATGCAGCAAAGGTTGCCTGCTGCAATACCACTGCACCTTTAGGAATGGCCTGGCCTGCCATGGGTATGAATCCATATTGATTATTTTGCTCCATTCCTGAGCATGATGTCTTTGCTTATGATTAATGCACGGTCTAAACGGTTAGACATTTTTGAGGTGAAGGCACTACATTGCACGCTGCTATTGAAAGATTACATCAATACTTTTCCACTCACGGATTATCTGAAGTCATGGTATCCAACAATGGATCCCCAAGTACTTAGTTTCAAAACTTCACCACTCTCAGTGGTATTAAATATGTTAGAATTGTGCCTTACCACTCAGCATCAAACGGACTGGCCGAGAGAGACACCCAAATCTAGCCTAAAGAAACTGTCAGGAGGAACCTTGGAGACCAAAACCTTCCAATTCCTCCTTAGCTTCGTACTACTCCACATGCAACAACAGGAGCTCCACTAGCAGAACTGCTAATAAAATGTCACCTCATGTTAGCAGAGCCTCATGTTTTCAAAATTGCCAGGGAGAGTAGAAGCCAGCCAAAGTAATCAGAAAGCAAGCTATCAATCACATAGTGCAGCATGATCATTTATATTAAATGAAGCTTCAGTAGTGAATCAAGTGGGATCCCCAGAATTATTGTCTCGAAGACCAAACCCCTTTCTTACCAAGTGGACCCCAAAGAGACAGATCGAGCATGAACGTGTGGACAACTTGAGGAGTAGAGGGATGCCCCAGCCGTCTGTATTGCCATCAAGAAATGTTTTCAGACCTGGAAGCACTAAAGTGTCTGGTCAGCCTGTTATAGACATAACTGATGTCTCTGTGGAAGGAAGCAGTGATTAATCGCTTGTGTCAGAAGAGGTACCCACTATTACAATTCCTGTTTGTGTCGATCCTAGGTAAGTATCTCAGACAACAAAATTATGTCACTCTACAAGGAACAGAAAACCCTCTCAAAGGTTCAATTTACACTTGGTCAATGCGTGCATAACGTTTAGTCCCATTGAGGGCTGAGTGAATTAGTTATTGAAAATTGTATAAAGGATTTAAAGGGGAGGAATGTGGTGATTTTTCCTTTAAGGGCAATACAACAGAGTTTATGTGACCAATTGAGACTGACAGGGTGAGATTTTATGGCTTTGCTCATCCCAAGATTGTAAAAGCCTACCTAAGGTCTTGGAACTTCCATGGTCCGCCTCTAGCCCCCATTGATTTCCGTGGTAGGTGGGTCAGTAAAATTCCAGCCAGAGTGTGGAATCACTCTATTAGAGGCACTTAGGATAACCTGTGACTAAAAAAAAAATCAGATTAGGTTAATTTAGAGTAAATATCACATAGTAAAAGTACAAAAGTGCTGTTTGTATAGAAACACATATAACCACAGTCAGAGAATTTAAACAAGTATTTTTGAAAACATTATATTCTGTATTAAAGAATACATCTTGGCTAATTACATACTGCTCTAAGCATGATGGGAGCCACATTCCTTGAAAACAATATGGCTACTAAGAGAAGCAAAGAAACTTTCTTATCAATGTGGGCTATAGAAAGTATAAGCTTCCCAGACAGTAGAATGAATGGAGAAATACAATTTTCCCAATAAGAAGTTATTAGGTAGATAGTGGGAAAATAACTTTTCAACTCTATGGGCTTACGTATTCGATGTGGCTATGAGACAGCAGGAAAGAACTTTCGAACTCTATGAACTTACGTACTGTCATGCTGCCAGAGAGTAAACTGTTATTGGCCAAGGTAAATGATTCATACTAAAATGATTGGCTCATGCCTGACAAGGATGTGCAAAGAGGTAGGCAAATTATTTTTGAAAGTGTAAAATTGTTAAAAGTGAAGTAAGTAAAGTAAAATAAAGCTAATTTATTAGTCACTGCATGAAGTTGCTGCAAAAATGCCCGAGTTGCCACACTCCAGTGCCTGGTTGGTACACTGAAGAAGAATTTAGCACTGCTAGTGCACTTAACCAACATGTCTTTTGGACTGTGGGAGGAAACTCATTAATACTAATAACAATGCAACTTAGAATCATTTGATCTGCCCCAGATCATTCTCCCACATGTGTGGACCAAGCCTGGGCAACAGTAATACATAACTTCAACCAGAATTACTGTCTCTGTAGGTTCTTTGTATTTGCTGAGTTGTAATTAAAAAAAAGAGAAATGTCTCACATGGAAGCCAGCCTAATATATAGATCCCTGAAAAGATCCTGTACACCCCGTGGTGAGAGAGGCTTCTAGGTAGAGACATTTTAGAAGCTCGCTAGAGCTACGAGGCTGCTGTACAATCCTTATTAATAAATACCTTTTGTGTTTGCTGATGGAATCTCTCTGAAAGTGCATCATCACACTGCACCCACCAACCCCCCTCTTCCTCCCGCTGGAACACATTGAACGTGACACCAGTTTCCTCTTCCACCATCTTCATTGTCACCAGATGTTCTGTTAAGCCTTATAATGAAGAAACAGTGAGTCAGAGGCTGGAGTTTCATTGGGACAATCATCCCAATTTGGGGACAGGCAAGATTTGGAGAATGGCATTCTCCATCGGCCTTAGGTGGGATTGTGCAAGCCTTGGATGGATATAGAACATAGAACACTACAGCACAAACAGGCCCTTCGGCTCACGAGTTGCGCTGATCATATTCACACCTATCTATAACCCTCAATCCCATTAAATCCCATGTAATCATCTAGAAGCCTCTTTAAAGGCCTCAACGAGTTCACCTCCATTACAGCCAACTCCACTCATTCACCACCCTCTGAATGGAAAATTTACCATAGAGTCATAAAGGTTTACAGCATGAAAACGGGCCCTTCAGCCCAATTTGTCCATGCCACCCTTCTTTTTAACACTAGGCTAGTCCCAGTTGCCTGCATTTGGCCCATATCCCTCTATACCCATCTTACGCATGTCTAAATGCTTTTTAAAAGACAAAATTGCCTGTCAATCCTGTCTCTCCAAATATCTTCTAACAACTTACCCACTGCAGATGTTATGCTCACCAGCCTGTAGTTCTCAGGCTTTTCTAGAGCACCAGGGAAGGTTTCTGCTACTAAACCCCTTGCAGCCATATAGCTGCTTGCAGCATTGGAAATTCCCCGGGGTAGCCCAGTCAGCATTGCTACTGATAAAACTACTCGACCTTTCCTGAAGCGTAGTCACCTAAACTAAAGAGGCTGATTTTGTTGATGCTGCAACTGGGAGCAGTTACCATCCAGGTCTCCAGAGAGAGAAGCTTCAGTCTGCAATAGCCAGGACTTGTTCAAAGAAAGGTCAAAGACTTAATAGAAAGACTGATATCCAAATGCTGATTTCAATGCAATTTCCATTTCAGTGTCAAACAACATTCATCAAATGAAAGCCAAATGCAATTTAAAAAATGGAAATTTTCCAGCATCAATCATGATGAGCTTTTCTTTGTTGCCACAAAATTTGAGTGAAGTCTCTTTGTCTGCGCATCCTCTTTCAAAGATAAATGACCCTAAGTTTCACTGAGGTTCCAGGCTAACTGAAAGCTCAGTGTGGCATCAGAACAGAGCCCGGCATGGTACTCGAATGGTGCCCACGTGTGCTTGGCATCAGCGCAGGGTCCCATATGGTGTCGGAACAGGGCTCAGAGGAACAGCGGGACACTGCCACATCTAGGACCAGAACAGAACCCACTGTGGTGTTAGGAAAGTGCCCTACATCAGTGGCATAGCTAAAAGGATAGCAGGGAATGACTGCCCCTGCCGAGCACGTCCTTCAAAAATGGTGCCTTTCCAATGGGATGTTCTTCACGAGCCCCTCAGATCTCTTCTCGAGATCTGAAGTCCTCGAACTGTGTATTGCAATCGCGGGACGCGATACAGAAGGTGGGAATTCAGGCAGTGAGGAAGGCATGCAATTATTCCCGAGAGAGCACGCAATCACGAGGGTAATTGCAGAGGCTGCGTAGGACATAAATATGCAACCATCGAGACGAAAGAGGCTGTTATAGTTGCTTCATACCTTTTTCATATTGATTCATTTGCTTTCATTTTACGTTTAAAATGTAAAATAATTAAATAATGCACGTGCTTTTATTATGTTTTGATTTTAAATACAAAATAAAAACGTATAATGAATTTAAAATTATTTGGTATGAGTTGTGGTGCCTTTCTTATGTGCTCACTCCCCCAACTTTAGAACCTGCCTATGCCCCTACCCTGCATGACACTTGGTCGGTGCCCTGCTTGGACTCAGGATTGTGCCCGCTTGGTATCAGCACGAGGGCTACATGTGGCATTAGAACAGGGCCATATGTGAGGTCAGAGCATGTGATCGGGACAGTGTCCCATGTAGGGTCAAAACAGAGCTGTGAAAAGTGTCAGGACAGTGCTTGCGTGGGGTCAAAACAGAACCCTCCCATGGGGTCAGATTGGCAGAGGAAAAGGGTCATGGAATCATAGAATCTCTACAGTGTAGGAGGAGGCTATTTGGTCCATCAAGTCTGTACTGACCACAATCCCATTCAACCCTATTCCATAACTCCATATATTTACTCTGCTAATCTACTGACACTAAGGTCAATTTAGCATGGCCAATCAAACTAACCCCCACATCTTTGGAGTATGAGAGGAAACCCATGCAGACACTGGGAGGACATACAAATTCCACGCAGACAATGATCCAAGCTGGGAATCGAACCTGGGTCTCTAGCGCTGTGAGGTAGTAGTGTTAACCACAAGCCACCATGCCGTTCCAGGTCAGCGAGGAGCAGGAGACAAGAAAGGGTAGTGGAGGGAATGGAGATGCAAATAGAGCTCGCTAACAGGCTCACGTTAATGACAACTGTAGGAGAAACCACAGGCATGTATCAGCGGATATGAAGCAAGCAAATTTGCCCATCCATCTGTTACACAAGTGCCTGGCTGACCAGCATCAGGGGCTTATGACTGTGGAATGATCAAGCTGCTCCATAAATTTCCAATGTGCACAATTGAGAATACAGGGGATTGTTCCCACCATGGTACAAACATCAGAAGTATTTTTAAATACTAGATTGTAAATCATTGGGCAGCATCAGGAAGGTTTGCAAATTCTTTTGCAGTCTCTTACATTATGAAGTCTCACTACACCAGGTTAAAGTCCAACATTTATTTGGAATCATGAGCTTTCGGAGTGTGGTTCCTTCAACAGGTGAACACGTGGACATGAAGTTAGCTCATCACCACCTCACGGACACTCAGGAAGAGCAATAAATCTCTGCATTTTTGGGATTCTATTATTCCATGAATCTATAGGAGGCCATTTGGCCCATCAAGTTTGCACCGACAACAATCCCATCCAAGTACTATCCCTGTAAATTTACCCTCCTAATCCACCCTGACACTAAGAAGCAATTTAACATGGTCAATCAACCTAACCTGCACATCTTTGGAGTGTGGAAGGAAACTGGAGAATCCGAGGAAACTCATGCAGACACGGGGGAGAACGTGCAAACTCCGCACAGTCATCCGAGCTAACAATTGAACCCAGGTCATTGACGCTGTGAGGCAGCAGTGCTATCCTCTGTGCCACTGTGCCACCCCAAAAATTGTCCTTGCCAGTGGTGCCCCCATCCAATGAATTAGTAGAGTAATTATTAATAATGATCTTTTTAAATCCCTGTCGCTCTTTAGAGTAAATTATTCTGGACTTCTCTGAAAATGCCTGTTGTGCATTCATGGTGAGGGGAAATTCTTCAGGGAGGCCAGCATTAGGCTGATATCCCTGAAGTGTTTCTCCTGCCTCCCATGGGAACAGGGAAACAACAGTGTAGAAAATAGTATTCTCCTCCAACGTCCTCATTATCATTCTAAACCTTCAAAGAGACTGCATACTTCCCGTGTTGGCTTATTGCTATATCCCCAGGGTACGATAGTTCATTGGTTACTGTACTGAATTAAAAATAAATGCAGCAATTCCGGCAACATCCGCTGAGAGATAGACAGAGTTAATGTTTGAGCCCTTCTGCAACTCCGTATGCAGTACGTGCTTTTACTTATGGTTACAGTACTGGTTTGGGGTGGGCGGCACGGTGGCACTGTGGTTATCACTGCTCCTCACAAGCTCCAGGGACCCAGGTTCAATTCCAGCATCGGGTAACTGTCTCTGTGTGGGTTTCCTCCGAAAGCCCCGGTTTCCTCCCACAGCCCAAAGATGTGAGGGTTGGGTTGATTGGCTATGCTGAATTGACTCTAGTGTTAGGGAATCAGCAGGGTGAATATGTAGGGTAACGGGCTGGGGTGGGATTGTGGTCGGTGCAGACTCGATGGGCCGAATGGCCCCCTCCTGCACTGTACGGATTCTATGATTGGTAACCTCGAGATTATCAATTGACCGCACCATGGCAAGTTGTGCAATTAAATTCAATAAATGTGAATTCAGGTGAGCACCAAGAGTAAAGATGACAATGAAAATTGGCATTTTGCTGCAAATGGCTAACTGATTCACTAATCACCTTCAGGGAATTGGACTGCCACATACATCCATCCTCTCTAGTCTACATCTGCTTCATCGATTCAACATGGCTTACATGTGATTTGAATTCCACACTGTCTGGTTGAGCCTTAATGTCCTCGGGGTAGTTAGGTGGAGGATCAATTCTGCTTTGCACATCTCAAGAACAAACAAACCAAGTTGCAAACCTGCTGCACACCACTGCCTTTACACAGAATGGGAGGGGGTGGTTGCAATGGGGAGCAACAATGCACAGCATCGAAAGCAAAGAATCCCCTAAATAAGACCAATATTTTTGTCTGTTGTGGAGTTTGCCCATTCTCACCATGTTGCCGTGTGTTTCCTCAGGTTTCCTCCCACAGTCCAAAGATGTAATCGTAAGGTTGGTTGGCCATGCTAAATCACTCCTCAGTATCCAAAGATTTGCAAGTTAGATGGATTGGCCATGCTAGATTGCTCTTTACTGTCCACAGATGTGCATGTTCGGTGGATTGGCCATGTAAATTGCCCATTAATATCCAAATATGTCCAGGTTTGGTGGATTATCCATGTTAAATTGCCCCTTAGTATCCAAAGATGCATGGGTTAGGTAAATTGGCCATGCTACATTGCCCCTTTGTATCCTAAGATGTGTATGTTAGGTGGATTGGTCATGCTAAATTGCCCCTTTGCATCCAAAGATGTGTAAGTTAGGTGGATTGGCCATGATAAATTTCCCCTTAATGTCCAAAGATATACAGGTTAGCTGGATTGGCCAAGGTAAATGAATGGGATTACAGGGATAGGGCGGAACAGGACAGTCTGGGTGGAATACTCTTTTAGGAAGTTGGTGCTGACCTGATGGGTCAGGTGGCCTCTTCTGCACTGTAGGGATTCTATGGATGTTCATGAAGATGTTAAAATACCCTCCAGCTTTAAAGACATCAGAACAATTTTTAAAAAAATTTATAGCAGTTCAATAAACACTACCTTTTCGAATCAAATCCCCATCTGTACCTCTGCATAAAAAGGAATCAGCTTCCCTTTGAAAATGCCACAATATTCCCTCACAAGATTAAATTCTAACAGAATTTCAAATGGATTTGATGAAAAGCATCATTTTGGAAACATGTGAATAATTGTTATTCACATTCAATAATTGTTATTCAATGTTAAATCGTCAAATTCTTTCCGCTAACAGGTTTCCTTCAGTATTGAAGTTGCATTATGCAACAAGTTAGACTTAGGCTGGAAAAAACCCACTGGCCGCAAAATAGAGAACTGATGAATGCTGGTGCATGTAAAATTATTTAAAACCATAATAGGTTTAGCAATTTATTTTTCTTCTTATTCAATTAAGAACTTGAACAACAGTACAGCGCTAAACCAATCCATCTCCTACTTGACTCAATTCCTGTCACTGACATTTATTTTCGAAAGCTTTTAGAGAGTAAGCTTGAAGTTTCAATAGATTTATAGGGTAATATTGCTCTAGTCACAGCCTGGGTATCTGATTGCGCCAGTGTGCCAATGCCAGATGGTGTAAAATGGGCATATGCCCATAGGGCATGGTGGAGTGGGCATCGATGAATAAGTGCAGATCAGATACCCAGGAGCCCATTCACGGAATCAGAATTCCTACAGTGCAGAGTCTGCACCCCAGGCCACAGTCCCACCCAGGCACGATTCCAATAACCCCACATATTTACCCTGCCAATCCCCCTGACACAAGGGTCAATTTACTGTGGTCAATTAACCTAACCCGCCCATCTTTGAACTGTGGGAGGAAACCGGAGCACCTGGAGGAAACCCACACAGACAAGGGGAGAATCTACAGACTCAACACAGACAGTGGCCCAAACCAGGAATTGAACCTGTGTCCCTGGCACTGTGAAGCAGCAGTGCTAACTACTGAGCACAACCAATCCACCTATCCTGCATATCTTTGCGTGAAACCATGAACAATTGGCATTAGGGAAAAAAAAATCTGTCTCACTAATGTCCTTTAGGGAAGGAAATCTGCTTTCCTTACCCTGTCTGGCCTACATGTGACTCCAGAGCCACACCAATATGACTGACCGTATGCCTCTAGACGCACCCCAGACATCCTGAAAGGGGAGAGTGAGGAGCTGGAAGTTGTAGTCCATATGGGTACCGCTGACATAGGTAGGAAGAAGGAAGGAGTCATGAAAAGAGATTATAGGGAATTAGGTAGACAACTGAGAAAAAGGTAGCAATCTCAGGATAGCTACCTGTGCCGCGGGAGAGTGAGAGCAGGAATAGAATGAGGTGGAGGCAATTAGGAATGGGCAATAAATGCCAGTGATGCAAATGTCCCACGAATGAGGAACTTGGAGCAATCCCACACAGACATGGGGAGAACGTGCAAACTCTACGCAGGCAGTTACCGGAGGCCAGGAGTGAACCTGAATCCCTGGGGCTGTGAGACAGCAGTGCTAACCACTGTGCTACCATACTCCTCATTACAGTAAAGTGTTACACATGTCAAATTAAGGTTAAGTTGGACAGAATAAAAAGCGATTTTTCCCACACTTGACAGCAAACATCTTGCTTGCACAGTGAGTTTGAGGAGAGTCTGCGATGTATCACGATTGCAATTCTATCAAATACTCAAACATAATATCTGAATTGCTTGAGCGTTGTCAAATCCAATAATCAATCAACTACTCGATCCCAAGAGAGAGATGGCCGAGTTTTTCGCTGAATCCAATCCTAATAATGTCTCTTCCACTTTAGTCAGGCTCGTGAAATGCAATTGTCTTTTAAGATTGTCATTGCAATCTTTGTGCTCCCTTCTCGAATACAGATAGGGACGATCATTGTTTAACTTTATCACCAAAGGATGCCAGACCTTCAAAAGGTTCACAACGGGGTCCTAAGAGATATTGTAGGTTATTGTATCTCTGTTCACTTGCTAGCATCTGATCCCTACTCTTAACCTCAACAATAAAGGCATTTCATTTCAGATGGCTGACACTGGCTTTTGAAACCTAGGATAGAAAGTTCCATGCAGCTTATCCATAGGGAGGCTCAGATAAAAAAAGTATTAAATATAGAGTTTACACCAGGTATAAAGGATAGTATGGTAGCATAACGGTTAGCACTGCTGCTTCATAGCACCACAGATCCAGTTCGATCCTCCCCTAGAGTACAAAAACATAGATGATTTGAAGTGTAGTGTGCCAAAATTCACAGATGACACTAAGATGGGTAGAAGAGCAAAATGTGTAGAGGATGCAGAGGGATATTAATAGTCTAAGTGAGTGGGCACTTTTCACTGTATACTAATACATGTGACAATAATAAATCAAATCAATGAGGTGTGGGTTAGGTGAATTGGCCATGCAACATTGCTCCTTAGCGTCAGGGGGATTAGCAGGGCAAACACATGAGGTTATGAGGATGTGGCCTTGGTGGGATTATGGTCAGTACAGACTTGATGGACTGAATGGTCTCCTTCTGCACAGTTAGTGGTTTCATCATTCTAACTCACTTGCAGTTGATGCATCAGAAATCCTGTTCCTCTTCACTCACTTGCACAGCCGAGGTAAACTGCCTACAATATCAACATTACTCAAATTCTTTCACAGTTTGGAGCACCACTAAAAAATTGCAGATACACGAGTATATTATGTGTGCAATATTGTGCAGGATATTACGGGGAAGCCAAAAGACAATGCATAACTCGTTTGATCAATATATTTGCTGGAACATACACTTTTACATTGGGCACACAATGGGATGTGTACTGATTTCTGGGATATTGTGTCAGTTCCAGTCACAATTTGGAATTGGGATGATGTTGTCCCAGTTTCAAGCCAGTATTTTATATCAGTCTTGCTGGAGGCAGAGCAGTTAAATCAGATTGAAATGTGGCTGCCTCACACCAAGCAGAAAGTCAGCTTGGCATGCCTGGTACAAAGCGGACATCAATTCTTGAATATGTAGGCTGCAAGCTGAGTAATGTCAGAACCAGTCATAGCAGAGGAATCAAAAGTCTGGCAACATGGGAAGCTGTGTTAGTGATGAACGGTCATCGACCTGAAGCGTTAACTCTTTTACACTCCGCTGCATGAAGTGCAGGTTTTTTCCGACATTCAGTGTTTCTATTCCAATATTAGCTCGTTTATTTTAAAAATTAATTTACTGGATATAGCCCTCACTGACTGAGCCAGCACTTATTGCCCATCCTCTACCTGCGCATTTTTTAAGAGGGCATTTGTGAGTCAACCACGCCATTGAGGATCTGGACTCACATATAGGCCAGACCGGATAGGGATGGCAGATTTCCTTCCCTAAAGGACATCGGTGAACTAGATGGGTTTTTAATGACCATTGATAATAGTTTCATGGTCATCAGTCAAATTTTAGAGTGGGGTATAGCTGTTTTGGAGTGAAAATCCCCAAAACTGGAATATATCACCCACAGCCAACGGACCTTTCCAACCCCCTGTTTACAATGATTCCCATGGTGGGTGCAACGGAAAAATTCCCATTCCAGGAATTTTATTGAATTGAGGTATTATCATTTGCTGTGGTGAGATTTGAACCCGGGTCCCCAGATCTTACTCAGGGTCCCTGGATTGCTAATCCATTGACAATCCCACGGGCCACTGCCTCCCGAAAATGACAGGCAACTCAATTATCAGGCACCACAGATCAATTCGGCATTCCTTCAAGTGATGCACTGTTAGTGTCCTCAACCAGAGAGGATGGAACAATCTCCCAGGGTCTCAGACCTGCTCGAAAATGCTTGGGATCGGATGAGAATGGGACTCCTGCACTCAACTTCAGGAAACCTCACGAACAGAAAAAAAAAAGTTGTCAACATTGAAACTGAGGAAATAAAGTGCTCAAAACTCTCAGCCAGGCTGGTGGCTATTGTGCAGAGAGAAAAAGTAATAAGTCTCACAACACCAGGTTAAAGTCAACAGGTATATTTGGTATCATAAGCTTTTGAAGCACTGCTCCTTCATCAGGTGAGTGAGGAAGGAGCAGTGGTCTGAAAGCTCATGATTCCAAATAAACCTGCTGGATTTTAACCTGATGTTGTGAGACTTCTTACTGTGCCCACCCCAGTCCAACACCGGCATCTCCATATCACAGGGAGAAAATGAATTAAAGTTGACATTTTAGAATGATGAATTTTTATTACATTCGTAGGCCTCAATATTACGGAGGGAGAGATGAGACAGGTGAGGGGAGAAGTC
This sequence comes from Sphyrna mokarran, assembly GCA_024679065.1. Lineage (NCBI taxonomy): Eukaryota > Metazoa > Chordata > Chondrichthyes > Carcharhiniformes > Carcharhinidae > Sphyrna > Sphyrna mokarran. The sequence goes on from JAGIQG010000018.1 coordinate 45,620,335, forward strand.
CCACCAAGGTTAATGGTAGGAAAGGATCATAACTTTTCTATTGCATTTCCCAGATAGAATGAAAAACTAATCAAGCTACAATGTGAGAAGCCGGCAATCTAGGTCTGCATGTCAGGGACAAGGGGATATATCCTGGCAATCAGGAAATATCGAGGACAAGTGGGATCAACATTCAGGCAGAAAGGGGAGCCAAGTGACAGCATGGGGAAAGGAGGTAATTGGACTTAAAATCGGGATGAGAGAAAACGGTCTTTGGATCATAGGTTTGGAAAGGGGGGGTGGGAGTCAACCAATTAGAGCAGATTATTTGATTGACGGGCTGAGCTGACTCTTCCTAGCCCACAAGCAGTGCTTGAAAGAGCTTCTACATTCTTTGTTTCTTTTCTACATTTCATTGAATCCCTACAGTGCAGAAGGAGGAGATTCAGCCTATCGAGTCTGAACTGAGCACAATCCCACCCAGGCCCTATCCTCATAGACTCATTCATAATAGCCCTTAATACTAAAGGGCAATTTAGCATGGCCAATCCACCTAACCCGCACATCTTTGGAGGAAACTGGAGCACCCAGAGGAAACCCGCACAATATGGGGAGAATGTGCAATCTCCACACAGCCAGAGACCCAAGCAGGGAACTGAACCTGGGTCCCTAGTGCTATGAGACAGTAGTGCTAACCACCGTGCTGTCCCTTAGCTGCAGGACTTCCTGAACTGGAAACCAAACTTTCATCAGGCTTCCAACTGAATTATCAGATTTCAATGTTATTTTGAGACACCTCCTAGACATGAAGGGGATACAGACATACTTCATACCACAGACAACTTCTGCAAATGTAGCAGCTTGGGGACAGGTTATGCAATTTTTAATTTTTAATCCCTGACTTCCTCTAATCTTCTTTTGTGTTAAACTGATGGTGATTAAAATCTCCAGTTATCCTGTATATAGGGATGTAGCCAGCACTGACTTCTTAAGGAGAAGCACATATCAATGAAGATTATTTATTAATTACTGTCACAAGTAGGCTTACATTGACACTGCAATAGAGTTACTGTAAATATCCCCTAGTCACTACAATCCAGCACCTGTTTGGGTACACTGGAGAATCATAGAATCATAAAATCCCTAAAGTGCAGAAAGAGGTTATTCAGCCCATCGAGTCTGGTCTCACTCTCTGATAGAGCATCTTACCCCATCGCAGTAACCTCCCGTATTTACTCCGCTAATCCCCCTATCCTACACTAAGGGGCAGTTTAGCACGGCCAATCATCTTAATATCATCCTATCATGTGCATAACGAACACCATGACCTTTTCAGTTTTTAAGTTTATTAATGTCACAGGTAAGCTTATATTAACACTGCAATGAAGTTACTGTGAAAATCACCTCGTCACCACACTCCCGTGCCTGCTTTGGTACTCTGAGGGAGAATTCAGCATGGCCAATGTGCCTAACCAGCACGTCTTTCAGACTGTGGGAGGAAAAGGCAAGCAGACACAGGGAGAGCATAGAGACTGCATACAGTGACCCAAGCCGTGAATCAAACACGGCTCTCTGGTGCTATAAGGCAGCAGTGCTAACCACTATTGCTCACGTAAGCTGTCTGCATCCACAACACAAACCTTTACAGTCCCTGGAAATGGCTGGTTTCAAATTTGGTAGAAGAGTTATTGGTTTCAATACTTCCTTGTTACATTTGAAAGGATTCTGTGACCCTTACAGTAAAATATTCTCAATCATTCTAGTGAAGCATATACCTGACCAGAGTCTAAATATAGAGGCAGTGACAAGAAACATTTATCTCCTACTCACCACTTTTATACATAGAATGCTGCAAACATTAAATTTAGATCTGCAGGTCAATTAGACAACACGTATTGTCCTCAATATTCAACGTCCACAGTCTCTTGTGAAAACCCAATAAGCATTGATCACAGATGTGCCAGAGCTATGTAGGACATAGAAAGACAGTTGACACACACATTGGAAAAAGAGAGTTCCAGTAAAGTTTTCATTGCATCAGGATATGCACGACTTCCATGTGGAAAATGCCAGTCAGTGAAATGAGTATCACTCAACTCCCAAATGCCATTCAGACATTGTCACTTTTGGGACAATTGGATGAGCTTCATATTCTAGAATTATTAATAAATCCTTCCATTTGATGGTTCATTTCTGGTTTAATTCTGTGGCCCAATTACAGTCCTTTAAGTTAACTCTTAGAATCTGCTTGCTGAGCAATAGCATCAAAGAATTCTACAGTGCAGAAGGAGGATATTTGGCCCTTCGGGTCCACACCGACCACAATCCCACCCAGGCTCCTCCCCCGATCCCACATATTTACCCCACTAATCCCCTTGACACCAAGGGACAATTTATCAGGGCCAATCAACCTAACCCACACATTTTTGGAGTGTGGGAGAAAATCAGCCCACCCAAAAGGAAACCCACACAGACACGGGGAGAATGTGCAGACTCCATATAGACATCCATTCAAGGGTGGAATTGAACCCAAGTCCCTGACTGTGAGGCAGCAGTGCTAACCACTGTGCCACTGTGCCACCCCTTGCACATTTTATAAACCGCTTTATCAAAGTATGAATTCAATCTTCAGTGGTTTGGGAATAAATTATTAAATGTTAACTGGAAAAATTCAACATTGCACAGCAAAATGCTCGTTTTCTTCTGTGTTAGTGAATTGGCTAATTTTCATAAAAATGTTACAACTTGTGTTATATCTTTCAGTAGCTTCTGTATGCAGAACATGCTAGGCAATTATCCGTTGCAAAAATATAGAGTTTAAATACTGCCAAGTTGGTGAGTGTGGTCACCAGCTCAGTCTCAGTCTCAGTCTCTACCTCTGTTGTGTCTACTGTACAATAAGTAGTCTCACAACACCAGGTTAAAGTGCAACGGTTTATTTGGCAACACGAGCTATCGGAGCATTGCCCCTTCATCACCTAATGAAGGGGCAGTGTTCCGAAAGCTCGTGCTACCAAATTAACCTATTGGACTTTAACCTGGTGCTGCGATATCACTTTCTGTGTTTACCTAAGTCCAACGCTAGCAACTCCACATCATGTAGACTGCACACTGAGCAAGTTGCGTGCTCCTTGTGATAGAGGAGTGGATATCTGTCAGCAGGATAGACTGTGTCCAGTTTGGTATCGAATAATAAATCCTGGATTCTTGCAGCATGTGTACACCAGGGCTTACTCTTGTTGTACAGCATTAACTGTGACACATGCCAGATCAAGGAGGGAGCACCGTTTTCAGAAGTGAAATTTTGATTTAATTAGTTCTTGATTAAAAACCATAAATCTCCCTCCACACTGGAGAAGATTCATAGCTCAGCATGGCCTTGAACGTGAAATGCCACCTACCATTCCATCTGGTTTGCTTACAAAACACACTCAGAATGACAAGACCCAGACAGGCAAAACATTTTTTCCAATGCACTCGATAGCAACTGCGCATCTGCAACTGCTAAATTGATATTGTGCGGGGAGATATTTAATAAGGCACACAAATCACATCCTCCTCACAGCCTCGTCAACCAGTTATGTAGAAACATAGAAATTAGAAGCATGAGGAGGCCATTCAGCCCCTCGAGCCTGCCCCATTACTCATAACGATCACGGCTGATCATCCAACTCAATAGCCTGATCGTCCCCCCTCCGGCTTCTCCCCATGTCTTTGATCCCTTTGCCTCAAGTGCGGTATCTAACTGCTTCCTGAAAACATATAGGATGAGATTTTCTGGCTGTGCTCCCCCCAACGGTGCAAAAATCCCACCCGAGGTCAATGGGCCTTCGCATGATCCTGCTCGCTACAATTCCTGTGGTGAGCAAGAGTAAAGTCACACATGGAATACTGTGTACAGTTCTGGTCACCCCAAAATAGAAAGGATATTATTAAACTAGACAAGGTGCAGAAAAGATTTACTAGGATGCTACTGGGACTTTGAGTTCTAAGGAGAGGCTGGATAGACTGGGACTTTTTTGTCCAGGAATATAGGAAGCTTTGGGGTGATCTTTCAGAGGCCCATAAAATAATGAGGGGCGGAGATCGGCTAGATAGTTCAAATCTTTTCCTAAAGGTAAGGGAGTCTAAAACTTAAGAGCTTAAGGTAAGTGGGGAAAGATACCAGATTTCCCAGAGGGAAATTTTTTTCACGCAAAGGTGGTGAGTGTCTGGAACAAGCTGCCAGAGGTAGTCATAGAGGAACATAAAATATTTTTTAATATTTAATATGTAACACTTTTTAAAGTGTTTAGACAATTACATGGGTAAGATGGGTATAGAGTTGGGCCCCTTGCCCCACCACAATCACTGGCCAGCCGACACTCCACTAATCACAGAATCACAGAATATTACAATGCAGAAGAGGCCCTTCAGCCCATCATGTCTGCCCGACCCATGAAAGGCCCTGACCTGTCCACTTAATCCCACTTGACAGCACTTGGCCCATAGCCTTGAATGATATGACATGTCAAGTGCTCATCCAGGTACTTTTTAGAGGATGTGAATAATCCTGCCTCCATCACCCGCCCAGATAGCGCATTCCAGCCATCATCACTCTCTGAATAAAAACAATTTTCCTCAAATCCTTCCTGACCTCCTACTCCTCACTTTTAACTTGTGTCTCCTCGTAACTTTCCTTTCAACTAAGGGGAGCAGTTGCTCCCGAGCCACCTATTGATGCCCCTCATAATCTTGAACATCTCAATCAAGTCACCCCTCAGTCTTCTTTATACCAAAAAACAACATAAGTCTATCTCCTTATAATTTAAATTTTTCCATCACAGGCAGCATCCTGGTCAATCTCCTCTGCAGCCCCTCCAGAGCAATCACATCCTTCCTATAACGTGGTGATTAGAACTGCACACAATAGTCCAGATGTGGCCTCATCAAAGTTCTATACAACTCCATTACAATCTCTCTGCTTTTGTAATTTATACCCCAATTGATAAAGGCAAGTGTGCCATATACTTTTTTCACCACCCTATTAACCTACCTTTCTGCTGGCTAAATCTCTCTAAAGGCTTTAGTCTTGTGCTCTACTTGAGCAATGCAGCAGACTGGGAAAATCCTGGCCCAGGTTTCTTAGACTATGATTTAAATGACAAGTTCTAACCACGGAACTGTTTAATTTTTTTTGAGAGTTGTGTTGTCCAGGAATTTTAATTTATTAACTCACCTCTGCAGCTCTGCTGACTCTGCACACTAGGAATTGAAGGTTGACTTCCATGGGATTCAATGAAGTCTTCCACTGTAGTGAAGAATTTAAGTTCTGCCTCAGCTTCCAAGTCTTTCTTTGGTTCTTTTCTCTGGTGGTTTTCCTTTGTGTCTTCATTTCTTGAATTTTTCTTTTGATCAAGATCTTTCTTTGACTTTGCTTCAGTTTTTTAAGATTTTAATTTTCTTCAGTAGTCTCTACAAGCTATTGATTGAGTTTCCACTCATTGCTTCCATGTTGGAAGGTGAATGGGCATAGCTGGGGGGGGGTTAAGCTATTTATCATTTTAGGTAGTTCAGCATTACTTACTAATTACCAGAAAACATAGTTAGAGTAAAGGTCCAAGTTTGCATGGCTTTGTCCACCACTACATTGACCTCTATGTATGGGTCATATTTTCTCTGTATGGGCAGCAATGTATTCAGTCCCACCTTAAACCTTCATGCACCAGACATTATACCAACTTCCCTCTAACCTGAAATGTAGGCAATAGGGTAATCAAAAAGTGATTTGATTTATTATTGTCACATGTATTAGTGTACTCTGTACAAACAAAACATACCATTCATAGAGTACAAAGAAGAAAAGCAGAGGTGCAGAATATAGTGTTGTAGTTGCAGATAGTATGTAGAGAAAGATTTACTTAATATATGGTAGGTCCATTCAAAAGTCTAATGGCAGCTGGGAAGAAGCTGTTCTTGAGTCAGTCGATATGTGATCTCAGACGTTTGTAACTTTTTCCCAATGGAAGAAGGTGTAAGAGGGTGTGTAAGAAGGTGTAAGAGGTAGGGTCTTTAATTATGCTGGCTGTTTTTCTAAGGTGGCAAGAAATGTAGACAGAATCAATGGATGGGAGGCCAGTTTGCAAAATGGACAGGGCTAAGTTCACAACATTTTATAGTTTCTTGTGGTCTTGGTCAGATTAAGAGCCATACCAAGCTGTTATATATGCGGAAAGGATACTTTCTATGGTGCATCTGTATAAATTAGTGAGAGTTGTAGCAGATATGTTGAATTTCCTTAGCCTTCTGAATAAGTGGAGGCTTTGGTGGGCTTTCTTAACGATAGCGTTGGCATGGAGGCAACAGGACAGGTTGTTGGTGATCTGGACATCTAAAAACCTGAAGCTCTCAACCATTTCCATTTCTTCTATCGTTGATTCAGGAATGTGGTGTGAATGGCATGAAAGAAAAAGTTTTAGAGGCTATTTTCTTAAGAGAAAAAAATGGTGGCTCAATGAGCTACTTTCAATTACTGACAAATATGCCACTTGATAAAACGTAGCCACTTATATTTGTGGCACAATGCCATTTAGAGTTTCATTTATGTGACATTTATGGAGCCAATCTTATTTCCTTATTAAATAATCTTTACGTTCATCATATAATGTTACATATGCATCGGGCCACTAACACTCAAAAATACAGGGTCACAGGATTTCTTGTTTTGATTTGGACTGGGGTACAATATGATCTACACTTCATTTTGTTCTTTTGAATTCTGAGGTCATTTAACTTTAAACAGTTTCTATGCACAATGGATCAAAACACAATGGGCTTCACTTACAAATTAAGTTGTCAAGACCTTATCAGGATCACTGTTATAGCAGTGGTGTCCTATCAACGTTTATCAACACCCACTATTGCCATGTGACTAACAGGATAAAAATGCCTAACAAAGGAGTGAGAACAAAGAAACTAACAGGGTAGGTGACATCGCGTCGAGCAAGACAAGAACTGCACGGCAATCATTCCCCTCCTATCACTCAAAGCACCCTTGTACGTGTTGACCTTTTGGAATCTGTTAATTGTTTGTCAATCCAGCAGATGGATTCTTCCGCCCCTTTGGACTTCTTGCACTATTTGTCTTGGTCAGAGACAACCACAATAGCATGCATGTACACAGTATCTTTGATGACAGTGTGACACAGTGGCACAGTGATGCATACTGCTGCCTTGCAGTGGCATGGACCCGGGTTTTATTCCTGGCTTGAGCCACTGTCTGTGCAGAGTCTGCATGCTCTCGCCATGTCTGTGTGAGCTTTTTCCAGGTACTCCAGCTTCCTCCTACAATCCAAAAGAAGTTTGGATTTCACAGAGACTTGTGAACCTGCACCCCCAAGTAAAACTATTCGGAGTATAGAGACGCAGAGAGACTTGGGGGTGCAGGTTCACAAGTCTCTGAAGGTGTCTTCACAGGTGGAGAAGGTGATAAAGAAAGTGTATAGTATGTTAGCTTTCATTGAAAAGGGTATAGAATACAAGAGTAGGAGTTTGATGTTGCAATTGTATAGAACGTTGGTTAGGCCTCATTTGGAATACTGCGTCCAGTTCTGGTCGCCGTACTATCGGAAGGATGTGGAGTCCTTGGAGAGAGTGCAGAGGAGGTTTACCAGGATGCTGCCTGGTATGGAAGGACTGTCTTGTGAGGAATGACTAAATAGACTGGGGTTGTTTTCCCTTGAAAGGCGTCGGCTTGGAGGGGATCTAATAGAGGTGTATAAGATTATAAGGGGTATAGATAGCGTAAATGGTGGTAAACTTTTTCCACCTTCAGAAATGGATAGGACGAGGGGTCATGGCCTTAGGGTGAGGGGCGCTATGTATAAGACGAATATTAGAGGGCAGTTTTTCACACAAAGGGTAGTGGGGGTGTGGAATGCACTGCCGAGTAAGGTGGTGGGAGCAGGCACGCTAGGGCTGTTTAAGGGTCTCTTGGACAGCCACATGAGCGTTATGCAGATAGAGGGATATAGTAGGACTGTTTAACTATGGCTTTTTTTTCCACAGGTAATTCAGTCCATACTTGACCAACAAGGAGCATGCATTCGGCAGGTGGTGCGAGGACAGCTCTTGGATGTTGATTCATGGGTTGCCTGGTGCTTCATGTCGTAAATGAGTGCTTTATCTGGACCATCTGAAGGGCACTATGACAGCTCAGTGACTATCGCTGTAGCTGTGCAGACACTTGGAATTGGGCCGGTGTCTGCGGGAGTTTGCGCGTTCTCCCCGTGGTTGCGTGGGTTTTCTCCGGGCACTCCGGTTTCCTCCCACATCCCAAAAAAATTCGCTCTTAGGCTGATTGGGAAACAAATTGAGACTCTTCCATATTAGGAATAACCTAAAATTAGAATAGGAAAATGGAATTGTTACTATACAGTTATGACGGCGGCGCGGGCTCATTGGGCCGAAGGGCCTGTTTCCCGTGCTGTGTTGCTCTAATCTCAAAAAAAAAATGCTCTAAGTGCTGGTTAGGTGTATTGGCTGTGCTAACTTCTTCCTCAGGCAAAGGAAATGTGGCGACTAGGAGATTTTCACAGTAACTTTGCTGAAGTGTGAATGCAAGCCTGACAAACACCTCACTTCACAGCCCTCTGACATAGCACCGCCTTCTTAGCCCTGTCATCGTGTAATGGTTCGGTGCATTAGTTATGCTAAATTCTCCCTCGGTGTACCCAAAATGGTGCCAGAGTGTGGTGACGAAGGGATTTTCACAGTAACTTCATTGCAGTGTTAATGTTAGCTTACTTGTGACTAAGAATTTAACTTTATTTTACTTCTCCCTCCATGTGTCAGAACAGACGCTGACGTATGGCAACTAAGGGATCTTCACAGTAACTTCATTGCAGTGTTAATGTAAGCCTACTTGTGATTAAGAAATAAACTTTAACATTGCAGATTCTCCTCAAGACATGGTGGATGAATATTAAGTCAAATTTGAGACCAAATCTCTTAAGAAAGATATTAGGAAAGGCAGAAGGGTAGATTGCCACTTACATTGCCTGGATGAAGGGAACCCCACACATATGGCATGAAAATTGGGCTTAATTGACACTTAAGTTGTCAAACTACAACCGCCTTTTCCTTGAACACAGGCTCAGTTCCCATTACGGGTGTCCGTGTGGAGGTTGCGCGTTCGTCCTGTGTCTGAATGGGTTTCCTCTCACGGTCCAAAAATGTGTAGGTTGAATGGATTGGCCATGCTAAATTGCCCGCATAGTGCCCAGAGTTAGCTTTGTCAAGTGGATTTGCTGTGGGAAATGCGTGGGGTTATGAGGATAGAGTGGGTGAGTGGGCCTGGGCAAAATGCTCTGTTGGAGAGTTGGTGCAGACATGATGGGCCGAATTGCCCTCCTTCTGCACTATAAGGATTCTATGATTCAGGGCCTGAAGACACCTTTTAACTACAGTAATCAGCAAATAGGACAAAAACTATGTTAGAACCTGACTTTCAAACAGGTGAGTCTAAATAGCACTGCGCTGATTTAATAATTAACTCCACTTTTTCATCAAAATATCCTCTACTGTCATTTGTTTTGCATTGGCAACATGGGCGGGTTTTAAGACGATTCTTACAGTTACTTGTATGTTGTACACTCAAATACAGAGAGCCGAACTGGAGTGCTCATTATGGAATGCCTTCAGGTTTTCAAAGCTGGTTGGAACAGGTATCAATATTTATTCAGCGGGTGTAATATTTGCTACATATTTAATGGGCCCAGAAGCTTGCCCACAGGCTGCCCACATGTGGCTGAGCAAAGTAATTGAAAGGATCAACAGCATTACAAACAAATTGCTTGTGCATTCCAGTAAAAAAGGTCGGACCTGACCAAGCAAATTGGAAATATCTACCACTATCTCCTGTGGCTGATTCTCCCAGTGTTCACCCTAACTAAGGACAGCACGGTGGCACAGTGGTTAGCACTACTGTCTCACAGCGCCAGGGACGTGGATTCAATTCCAGACTTGGGTCACTGTCATTCACCCTGTGTCTCCGTGGGTTTGCTCCCACACTCCAAATAAGTTCAGGATAAGTGGATTGGCTATGCAAAATTGCCTCTTGGTGTCCAACGATGTGCAGGTTTGGTGGATTGGCCAAGCTAAATTGCTTGTTGGTGTCTAATGATGTGCAGGTTAGGTGGATTGGCTATGCTAAATGTGTGTGATCACAGGGATAGGGTAGGGGACAGGATGTGGGTAAGATATCAAAGAGTAAGATGTCAAAGAGTTGGTACAAATCCGATGGGCCAAATGGCCTTTTCTGCACTGTTGGTATACTATGAGGAACACATTTGTGTTTCTTAGTAAGTAGATTGTTAAGGAGTGATTTAATTGTGGTTTTGAAAAGAATTGCTGGGCCAGATGGAGCGAAATGAGGAAGTCATATCAAGGGGACAAGAGATTAACATCAGGGCCCGACCATTTAGGATAGAGGATAAGAAACGAGTCTCCACGGAAAGTGTTGCACAATAGTGGAACTCTGTCCTAGAGAAAGGTAGTAGTTATTAGCAGACCCCACACAGACAGTCACCCAAGGTCAGGATTGAACCTGGGTTCCCAGTGCTGTGAGGCAGCAGTGCCAACCACTGTGCCACTGTTCCACCCCTATTAACCTATGCTAAGAGGGGCTCCAGATAGCTCCTTTGTTCTAGGTAGGAGCAGTGAGTTTTAATGGGAAAATCTTGGAAATTCTGAGAAGAAAGTGGAAAGTGGCAGGATTTTGACATCTGGTTTTTTCCCTTTTACTTCCCAGATTGAGACTTTGGGGTGTTGTTTCCCAGATGGCAAAATGTGGATTTCCCAGGAGACAGGCTTCAGGAGTAGCAGATTGACCAATCAGGACACAGAATCGAGTTGGGGGGGGGGGTGCGGTTTAGGTCATTGAGGGGGTGTGGGTAATGGGTTGCCCTTCACAAACATTTCCCCCCACTACCTCACCCCTTCTCCAACAGTGACCTGAAACATAAACACCAGTTTACTCCCCACTGATGGTGCCTGACCTATGTGTTTTCCAGCATTTTCCATTCTTAATCCTAGTTCAAATTCATACTGGCCTAAAGACCCCCCACCCCCACCTCATAATTAACTGGAAATTATTTTTTGAGAAGCATGCTAAGGTCCTGCACCTCAAATGTGGTCACACATCATTGACAACTGTATTTACTGGTTGTCAACGTGCAATTAAAGAGACTACTTTTCAGATGCAAAACTAAGATCTTCTGGAAATTATTTCAAGATAGGAATCTAGCCTGGGGTTTGGATGACAGCTGCAAACAGCCTGAGCTTTACACTCATTGTTTGTAGACGCGATCCAAATTCCTTAGTTAGATTACAGCCTTGTAATCACTTTAGCTATCAATTACTCTCTCTGCCCTGCGCAGTGGGACACATGCACACAAAATGTTCAGAGTGATTGAAGTTTCTCTGTCTGCATTTTAACCACAGGGTAGCTGATGGCCAAGAGAGTGATTTGTGTTGGATGATTTGTGTAGTCAGAATCTGAGCAATGAGATCCACATAAATGGTTGCACGATGAAAATCAGTTTCCAAATAATGTAAAGTTCATGATGGTGTGATAGTTGAACTGCCAGATGCTCAGCACAATGGCACAGTGGTTAGCACTGCTACCTCACAGCACCGGGGACCTGGTTCAATTCCTGGCTTGGGTCACTATCTGTGCCGAATTTCCCTGTGTCTGCATGGGTTTCCTCCTGGTGCTCCAGTTTCCTCCCACAGTCCGGAAAACGTGCTGGTTAGTGAATTGGCTGTGCTAAATTCCCCCCCTCTTTGCTAGAATGTGGCTACCAGGGGATTTTCACAATAACTTCATTGCAGTGTCAATGTAAGCCTACTTGCGACACTAATAAATACACTTTAAAAACTTGGGTATCTGCCAATTACTTTGTGCAGTTCAACAGTGGAGCCAATCTTGGATTGAGGAATGTCTTTAACTACAATTTGCAACTTATCGCTGAATAACTTGGACAAGCAAAGCAAATCTTTGCTGTTATGTTCAGAATGTATAATTAGTTGGAGGGATGTTACTTCATCAGTTGATAGAGTCAAATAGTCTCCAAGCGTTGAAGGAAAAGATCTTGCCAATCAAGAACAAAAAACAAAGAAAAATACAGCACAGGCCCTTCAGCCCTCCAAGCCCGTGCTGATTATGATATCTAACTAAACTAAAAAAAACCTTCTGCCCTTAAAAGAACAAAGCATATGTACTTAAATAGGTACCCAAGACTGAATAAGAACATAAGAACTAGAAGCAGGAGTAGGCCATTTGGCCCCTTGAGTCTGCTCTGCCGTTTAATAAGATCATGGCTGATCTTTTCATGGATTCAGTTCCACTTACCCGCCATAACTCTTAATCCCTTCACTGTTCAAAAATTTATCTACCCTTGCCTCAAAAACGTTCAATGCGGTAGCCTCAACTGCTTCACTGGGCAGGGAATTCCACAGACTTACAACCCTTTGTGTGAAGAAGTTCCTCCTCAATGCAAACCGTATGACAAACAATATCTCAAGGAAAAGAGTGAGGAGAGAAAAAAGGGTACAGAAAAGAGTGCTCCCCTGTGTATATTCCTTGTTATAATGTAACCAATGGTAGCATTCTATCAGGGTCAGCGGACTAGCTGACTCGATATACATAGAAAGCAGATGGAGATTGTGGGGAGCTTGTCTGGCCCAGGGTATGCCCCAAGTATTGGTGCAATGACGTTTCTTTATTAAACCTTTTTTTATGATTTACTTTGTGAAGTTAGTTCTTTCATTGACTGCAACTGAAGGTACCTCACTGCCAGATGAACATTGATAATTGGTTAGGAGGTGGGAGACAGAAAATTGGGTATTCCATCTGGCAGGGTGTGATTAGTAGTGTCTATCCGAGGATCTATGTGGGTCTCTGGTTTAAATCATAATATGAAAATATAACTTAGGTGAAGATATGGTCTGTCATATAACCGAGTTTGATGATGACATGATAGTAAATTGTTAGATGGGAACAGTAATTTATAAAAGGCATATTGAGCTTGTGGATAAAACTATGGTAGATGGAGTTCATTATGGTTAAGTGTAAGATTATCCAGCTTGGATTAATGAAGATGAACTGGAGCATTTTCTAAATGGTGCAAAACTAAGAACTGCAGAGGAACCTTGTTAGGGGCTCAAGACTGATTTTTTTTATAATGGCAGAAAGCTCCTACCTCAGTCAATATGACACCAAGCCCCAATTCTGGAAGTCCCAATCCTCAACCTAGCACTCACCATTTCATTGGATTCTGATGAGGATGGCTATGGAAAAGGGTTGTGAGCTATAGTTTGCACAGTGACCTTTGGAGGCAACTTTTCATATAAAAGTATATTTGTCTTCAAACAGAAAGAACTTTCATAACAGTGACGCCAAAAATAAAATCTGTTGACTTTAGACATTTGAGGAAACATCTCCAGTATTTGGAGACAGAGGACACCTTTTTTTGGAAAGATCCAGATACTCTTTTGGAGTCCTTACCATAATCCTTATACACATATGACTGGCCAAGTTCCCTTCAATTCGATTTTCAAGTTTGTTGATGACACGACCATCGTGGGTCAGATCTTAAACAATGATGAGGCAGAATACAGGAATGAGATAGAGAATTTGGGGAACTGGTGCAATAACAATAATTTCCCCTTCAATGTCAATAAAACAAAGGAGGTAGTTATCGACTTTCAGGAAGTTTAGTAAAGAATATGCCCCTGTCTATGCCAATGGGAACAAAGTAGAAATGGTCAAAAGCTTCAAGATTTTAGGTATCCAGGTCACCAACAACTGTCCTGGTCCTCCCATGCTGACACTATAGTTGAGAAAACTTACCAATGCCCCTACTTTCTCAGAAGATTAAGAAAATTTGGCATATTAGCTACAACTCTCACCAACTTTACAGATGAACCATATAATGTATTCTTTCTGGTTGTATCAAAACTTGCTTTCGCTCCTGCTGTGCCAAGACCACAAAAAACTAGAAAAGATCATGAATGAAGCCCAATCCATTTCGGAAACCAGCCTCCCATCAAAAGTCTGTGAATGTAGCCCAGTCCATCGTGCATACCAGCCTCCCATCCATTGACTCTGTCTACACTTCCTGATGTCTCGGAAAAGCAGCCGGTGTACTTAAGGACCTCACACACCCCAGGCATTCTCTCTTCCACCTTTTTCCGTTAGAAAGAAGATACAAAAATCTGAGGTCACGTACCAACTGACCCAAGAGCAGCTTCTTCCCTGCTGCCATCAGACTTCTGAATTGACCTACTTCGTATTAAGTTTATCTTTCTCTACACCCTAGCTATGACTGTAACACTACATTCTGCACTCTCTCCTTCCCTTCCCTGTGAACAGTATGCTTTGTCTGTACAACTTGCAAGAATAAATACTTTTTACTATGTATTAATACATGTGACAACAATAAATCAAATTTTAAAAACGTCAAAGATCTGAAAGTGCTTCATTTTTTTCTCTGAAAATGCAGTTATTATTATATAAGCAATGCTGATTCTGTGCACAGTCAAGTTCTATAAACAGCCAGCAGAATGAATATAAAGTTAATCCTGCAGTGACAGTATTGATTAAATTGTGCCACGACATCAGAAGAACACCCAGTTTTTGTTTAACAGGACATCATAAATCTGTGGGATCCCTTGCATCTCATCGAGACAATGGAACAGGTTCGAACAGCACCGTGCTGCATTGAATTGTCAGCCTACATAATGTGCTGTAATCCGAGAGTGGGACTTGAACCCCTCCCAACCTTCTGAGTCAGAAGCAAGCTGGCTACCACCTCCCACTGCTGAGTCAAGCAGAGCAGGAGGCAAGGGAACGGGATGACAGACAGAGGAGGGTGCCTTGTCCAATGTGTGTGCTGCCACTTCAGAGCGAGCAAGTAGGATGGGTGTGGAGAAAATACTCCGATTGATGTGTTAACTAGGCTTAATAAAATATATCCCGAGGGACTCTGTAAATAGAGCAGATGCCCTCTGAGCAATCTGAGCAGATAAATTCTCTTTCATAGCCACTGTGCTGCACTCCATGTGACCAGTGCTGTCCACCCCCTTCCCTCATTGTTGTTCCACAGATAAGATAATGGACCATTCTTCTGAAACCGCCTCAGCCTCAGGTGTGGATGAATCATCTCGATCTGGATGTTTAATGTATGAACACAAAACTTTAATATCTGAAGCTCTTGGCACCTCCAACGCAACATAGAAACTGTTTCGTTTTCAGAGGCCAGTCGAATATTTGAAATGGGGAAGGTATATGATATATAATGAGATTTTGAGTACGAGAATGCTCAAATCATGTTGCTATGTAAACCCTTGGCCAGGCTACATTTGGGTATTGTGTACTGTTCTGGTTGCTATACCACCAGGAAGACGTGGAAGAGAGTGCAAAGGAGGTTCACCAAGATGTTGCCTGGTCTTGAGAGTGTTGACTGTGAGGAGAAGTTGAATAAACTAGAATTATTTTTACTAAAAGGACAGAGGCTAAGGGGTGACCTAATAATGGATTTTCACAGTAACTTCTTTGCAGTCTTGATGCAAGCCTACTTGTGACACTAATCTTTTTAGAGGTCGACAAAATTGTAAGAGACATAGATAGGGTGGATAGTCAGAGGCTTTTCTCAAAGTGAGAAGTGTCAATTACAAGGGGCTACAGGTTCAAAGTGAGAGGGGCAAAGTTTAAGAGAGATGTGCGGGCAAAGTTTTTCACACAGTCAGTGCATGGAACATGCTGCCAAAGGAGGTGGTGGAAGCAGTCACATTAGTATCATTTAACAAGCATCTGAATGGATACATGAGTACGGAGGGAATATAGAGATACAGACTGAGTAAGGACACAAGATTTTTTTTAGTTTAGTTAGCACATCGTGATCAGCATGGGCTTGGAGGGCCAAAGGGCCTGTTCCTGTGCTATGTTTTTCTTTCTTCTTTGAGAGCTCAGAGAAATAGGCTCATTTTTGGATTGCCACAGCAAAGAGTTAACAGCGATCTGTGCAGAAAGGCTTGTCTCCCCCTCAGTTCCAAACCTCAATGGACATTCCTTTTTGGTAATCAATATAATTTCTTCAGGGTGGTTTTTTTCCCTCACTGAGAAATGAAACACGTCACCTGGGAATTACGAATTAGACCTCAATGCTCTTTGCAAGCTATTCTATTAGCGCCAGCCGTAATCAAATTTGACTTACTGACATTCTATTAGAGTTATGAAAACCTAAATATTTTCAGATGGATCCACTGGAGTGGGGATAGACCATCAGGCTCTATCAGAGAGATGTGAAAGCTTCCTCATATGAATAAACAAGACTGGGGGTGTCTCAGTTTGCTCTGTATTTTAATGAGACACCATGCCATAGGTATGAATGGACAACTGTAGAATACACTGACTATTCCAATTGTAATGAAACCAGCAGAGTGGATGCATGACGTGGCACTGGAGAAAACTATGTGGGAGTTATATGTCAGATATCTTCAACATAATGAACATGGTGCATGATAATCAGCAACAGTTAAGTGAAGGTTGTTCTGGCTAACATGTAATGGGAACACGTTTGGGCACAGAATGGGCAGATGGGGGTGCATTAGTCGCCCACTCTACCACCTTCTAATTTTCCTTTCTAGTAACTTGATAACAATTGGTGTCGGTGGACAACATTTTTGGGTTAGAAGGTTACAGGTTCAAGTCTCATTCCCAGCAGCTGTGCTCAAAATCAGGGAAATTATCATAGAATCAAAGTATTTCTGCAGTGCAGAACATAGAACATAGAACATTACAGCACAGAACAGGCCCTTCGGCCTTCGATGTTGCGCCGACCAATATAAAAAGCAATGCCCCTCCAAACTAAACCATTCCCTTCTCTTCCATATACTTATCAACTAACCTCTTAAACGCCACCAAACTTGGCGCATCTACAACTGCTGCAGGCAGGGCATTCCACTCCCGAACCACCCTTTGGGTAAAGAACCTACCTCTGATATCCGTCCTATAACTATCACCCCTTAATTTAAAGCTGTGTCCCCTCGTGCTAGCTTTCTCCATCCTAGGAAAAAGGCTATCACTGTCCACCCTATCTAAACCTCTAATCATCTTATATGTTTCGATTAGGTCCCCTCTTAGCCGCCTCCTTCCTAACGAAAACAACCTCAAATCCCTCAGCCTCTCTTCATAAGACCTGCCCTCCATACCAGGCAACATCCTGGTAAACCTCCTCTGTACCCTCTCCAATGCCTCCACATCTTTCTTATAATGCGGGGACCAGAACTGCACACAATACTCCAAGTGCAGCCGCACTAGAGTTTTGTACAGTTGCAACATGACGTTGCAGCTCCGAAATTCAATCCCCCTGCCAATAAAAGCTAAAAGGAGCCTATTTGGCCCATCTAGCCTGCACCAACCACAATCCCAGCCAGGGCCCATTCCCATAATCTTATCTTACCTTGCTAATCCCCCTGACACTATGAGGCAACTTATTCGGGCTAATCAACCTAACCTGCACATCTTTGGAGTGTGGGAGGAAGCAGGAGCACCCATAGGAAACCCACATAGAAAAAAGGTGAACATGCAAACTCCACGCAGACAGTGACCCAAACTGGGGAATCAAACCCAAGTTCCTGGCGTTGTGAAGCAGCTGTGCTAACCAATGGGCCTCTGTGCTGATCTAGATCTTGACTGATACGCAATGCTGGGGGAGTGTCTACAGTCAGAGGTGCTGTCTTTTAGCATGAGATGTTATAATCAAGACCTTGTTTGCCATCTCGGGTAGAAACAGGAGATTCAGTCACATTAATTTGAAGACCCGGGGTAGGATCCCTGGCCATCTGACCAACAATTATCCTTCAAGCCATACTGTAGTAAATGTTTCCGTTCCATCCGCCATGGGAATTGGAGCAGGTGAGGCACAGACCATGGAAAGGTTCATTGACTTCGGGTAAGCTTTTCCAGTTTGGGGGAAAGTGCCACCGTTGTCCTCATTACACTGTTACGTTAGTACAAGCAAGTAAACAGAAAGGAGTTTTAAAGGACTAGGAAAGATTAGGATTGAGACAATGCTGGCAAGTAAGAATCACTTCAATTCCCAAATTCTCCCTCTCCCACTTCTCACCGTCATGCTGTGATGATACTGTGCCTTAAAGAAATTTATTTAGAAACATAGGAACATGGGAAAACTACAGCACAATACAGGCCCATAAAGTTGTGCAAACATATCCCCTACTCTAGAGATTACTAGGCTTATGTATAACTCTCTATCTAACTAAGTTCCACGTACTTTTCTAATTCTCTTAAAAGACCCTATCGAATCCGTCTCCACCGCTGTTGCTGGCAGCTCATTCCACACACCCACCAGTCTCTGAGTGAAAAACTTACCACTGACATCTCCTCTGTACCTACTCCCCAGCACCTTAAACTGTGTCCTCCTGTGGTAAATATTTCAGCCTTGGGAAAAAGCCTCTGACTATCCTCTTGATCAATACCTCGCAACATCTTATATACTTCTATCAAGTCACCCCTCGCCCTTCGTCTCTCCAAGGAGAAAAAGCCAAGCTCACTCAACCTATCCTCATAAGGCATGCTCCCTAATCCAGGCAACATCCTTTAAATCTCCTCTGCACCCTTTCTATAGCTTCCACATCTTTCCTGTAATGAGGCGACCAGACTGAGCACAGTACTCCAAGTGGGGTCGGACCAGGGTCCTATATAGTTGCAACATTATCTCTCGACTCCTAAATTCAATTCCTCGATTGATGAAGGCTGGTACATCATATCCCTTCTTAACCATAGCTTTAACCTGCACAGCTGCTTGAATGACCTATGAACTTGGACCCTAAGATTCTTCTGATCTTCCACACTACCAAGAGTCCTACCATTAATATTATATTCTGCTATCCTATCTGACTTGCCAGAATGAACCACTTCACACTTATCTGGGTTGAACTCCATCTGCCACTTCTCTGCCCAGACTTGCATCCTATCAATGTCTTGCTGTAACTTTTGACATCCCTCCACACTATCCGACCTTTGTGTCATCAGCAAACTTATCAATCCATCCCTCCACTTCCTCATCCAGGTCATTTGTATCATGTTTCTTGTGAAAGGTATGTTTAAAATTCAACTCAGTTTATGGTGCCAATCTGTCTGTTCCAGGCAGCCTACCTGCTGAGAATGCAGAAAGATAACTGATCCTTGATATCACGTGTTGTTTTGATCCAAACTAATGCAGCTTTGTTTATTTCTTTTGGATTGTCCCCTGGGGTTTTACAGCAAGGTTTAATTTGGTTGTTTGACAAAAGTGAGCCATGTGCTAATGGGAGGAGCTAGGCTTACAGAGACAATCAGGCAATTTCTGTTCGAATCTGCAAAGAGCAGGAACTCTTTCTCTCTCCTGTTTTGGAGATTGCTGTTTGGGACTTGCTAGAAAATAAATATCTCTCTCCAGAAGTGTTAAAAGACTTTAACACTTCTTACATGTGTCAGCACATAAGCCTATGTTCTTTTGCTAACTTATTTTGAAGAGAAGTTTGAGTCTATGAGGAATATTGCTTAAATTGGAAATAATAGAGATAGACTAGCAGTTAAACATTTATATTTTGTCATGTATAAGTATGTCAATTAGTAAGTGTTGTACTAATTCTTTTTATTATCATTAAACTGTATTCTTAAATAAAGCTTGGGTCAATAAAATCACACCGAGAGTGAAATACTTTATCCTCTCTTGAATGGTGGCACAGTGGTTAGCACTGCTGCCTCAAAATGCCAAGGATCCAGGTTTGATTCCTGCTTGGGTCACTGTCTGTGCAGAGCTATCAAGAAACTATAAGATTTGAATGCGATGATGTTGAAAAGAATCAGACCAATCCTGTTGTAGGAAAATTGATAGGTCATCAAAGGTATAAAGGAGAATGCAAGAGGAAAATAGGATTTAGGAACTGTCACCTTTCAAGTCGAGAGGGAGAGAGCAGCTCTTCGCCCTTTCAGCTGTATGTATCACTTAACAGAACATACTATTTCGCCAGCAAAAGATATAAAATCAAAAAGAAATCATAGACAGAGGGAATCCATGGAAGAACACCAGAAGTTTCTGAAAGCCACAAAACCTGGTTGTATATTTTGAAAGTGATGGAATTCTATTATTATACTTTTGGTTAATGAATGTGTATTGCATTTATTTGAATAGCATGCCAGTAGAATCTTATTTCATTCGGTATATTGAGTTAAAGTTCTCTGTTAGTTAAATAAATACATTGTCAAATGTTATTTTAAAGTGAATGCCAGGTATTTCTGTTTGTTAACCACTAAACCTTATTGAAGGATAGTTCATACCTCCCTACAGATTATGAGGTGAGGCATTCCTCTTGGGGGATTTCGCATTATGTCTTAAAGGGGAACAAAATCCGTATCATAAAAGGACTTTCTACTATAAATCATCCCAAAGCAACAGGTACAATCTCATTGTCCAAGATTATTTTTAGACACTTTTTAAATTAAAATATTCCCGTTCCCATTGTAATTCTTTTTTCAATTTTTGTTTTCCAGTTAAGATAACTTAAGCAGAACGATAATATTACTAAGTTGTGGATACACACTGGGATCACAATTTATAACATAAGACCATAAGATATAGAAGCAGACTTAGGCCATTCAGCCCATCGAGTCTGCTCTCCCATTCAATCACAGGTGATAAGTTTATCAACCTCATTCTTCAGATTTTCCCCATAATCTTTAATCCCCTTACCAATCAAGAACCTATCTATTTCTGCCTTAAATACACTCAATAATCTGGCCTCCACAGCCTTCTATGGCCCTCAATTCCTCAGATTCACTACCCTTTGGCTGAAGAAATTTCTCCTCATCTCTGTTCTAAAAGGTTGTCCCTTTACTCTGAGGCTGTGCCCTCAGATCCTAGTCTCACTTACTAATGGAATACCTTTCCCATGTCCACCCAATCCAGGTTTAAACCAAATCTAGTCCATTGGGAGGGAGGTTTCTGCTCTCTCTTCAATATATGAAATATGTTTGCATTGTCTCAATATACATTTTTGTGCGTATGAATTTACAAATCTTCAAGATTTCATAGGTGTTGTATACATGGATCACTTTAGCATGAATCTTCATGCATACAGAACATGGTCGGTTTTAAAATTCTATTTTTATTAGAAAAGCCTTTGCTGGCTTTGGCATCAAAACATCTCAATGTTCAGCCGTCGAATATGAACTCATTCAGTCTTGGGCATTTGTCATTATTAAATTGCTTGCAATACATTTCCTTCCATTAGAGTAAGTATTAAAGTTCACCTCTGTTGATTTTTTGAGGGGTATCTGTCCATCAAACTAACAGGCACAATTTTTTTTTAATATTCCACAAATTTAATAATATCACCCAAAAGACACCACTGAAATAACATGTACCATGTTCACATTCCTGGACAGTTACTCCATAGAATCTCCACAGTGCACATTTGGTCCATTGAGATGGCAATCCCACCCAGGCCCTATGCTCGTAACCCCATGCATTTACTGTGCTAATTCCCCGAACAGGAATGGTCAATTTAGCATGGCCAATCAACTTAACTTGCGCATCTTTGGAGTGTGGGAAGAAACCAGAGCACTTGGAAGAAATCCGCACAGACATAGGAAAAATGTGCAAACTCCATATAGACAGTGGCTGGATTTGAACCTGTGTCCCTGATACTAGAGGCAGCAGTGCTAATCACTGCATCACCGTACTTATTCACCAGTGGACCATCTATACAGGTGTAGAATAAAGAAATTGGAATGCATAGGTAATGCCTGTCTGCTGCATCAGAGACCCTTGGGTTTCTGACTGAGATCTCACTCTCCTTCTCTGATTAATAGAGACAATCATAAATAAACTTAAACTTAGTGTCCAAAGGTTAGGGGGATTAGTGAGGTAATTACAGACAACATGGCACTGATAAAATGGCAGAAACATCCTGTTTGAAACATTCTGCAGAGAAACAGATTAAAACACATTCCTTCAAAGCATGCCGTTTTGAGATTAGTGGAATGCAGTGTTAAGTTCCCCGGGAAAGTGTGGACTAATTGGAAAGAACATCATGAGACCTGACATCACTCGAGCAGCAGGTTAAGCCATTGCAGAAAATTCCTCGACTGTGTTGTAAGAAAATACTTCAAATTGATGGAATGCACTGAATTTTGATATTATCACAGAAAACAACAAAAAATGGAATATAAATTGACAATTTTCTTTTTTTTTATTCATTCATGGGACATGGGCGTTGCTGGCTGGCCACCATCTATTGCTGATCCCTAGTTGCCCTTGATCAGAAAGCAGTTGAGAGTCAACCACGTTGTTCTGGCTCTGGAGTCACATGTGGGTCACATGACAGCAGATTTCCTTCCCTAAAGGACATCCGTACATAAGAACATAAGAAATAGGAGCAGGAATAGGCCATCTAGCCTTTTGAGCCTGCCCTGCCATTCAATAAGATCATGGCTGACCTGAAGTAGATCAGTTCCACTTTCCCGCTTTCTCCCCATAACCTTTAATTCCCTTGTCTATCAGAAACATATCTACCCGTGACTTAAATATATTCAGCGAGCATTAGTGAACCAGATCAACAATGGTTTCATAGTCATTAGTAGATTCTTAATTCCAGATATTTTTTATTCAATTCAAATTCCACCACTTGCTGTGGCAGAACATTAGCTGAGTTTCTGGATAAATAGTCTAGCGATAATACCAAGAGGCAATCGACTCCACCGATCTATTGTCATAAATTAAATATATGCTCAGCCTATAGTTTTTAGAAATAGAGTAACAAAACAAAAAACAAAGAACAAAACACCACGGGAAACAGGGCCTTCGGCCCAATGAGCCCGCACCACCACTGCAAGCCAGTCTTTGAGTCTTCTCCGCTATTCAGTATGATCATGGTTGACCCTCTGTCTCAATGCCATACTCCCACTCTCTTCCAATACCTCTTGACACCTTTAGAGTCTAGGGATCTGTCTATTTCCTTCTTAAATACATTGAGTGACTTGACCTCCACAGCCTTCTGTGGTAGATAATTCCACAGGCTCACCACCTGGTGTGAGGTAATTCACTTTGGCAGGAATAACAAATGTATAGAGTATAGGGCTAATGGTAGGACTCTTATTAGTGTTGATGAACAGAGGGATCTTGATGTATATGTGCGTAGATCCCTGAAAGTTGGCAATCAAGTCGATAAGGTTGTTAAGAAGGCATAGGAGTCTTAGCTTTTATTGGTAGGGGGATTGAATTTCGGAGCCGCAACGTCATGTTGCAACTGTACAAAACTCTAGTGCGGCCGCACTTGGAGTATTGTGTGCAGTTCTGGTCCCCACATTATAAGAAAGATGTGGAGGCATTGGAGAGGGTACAGAGGAGGTTTACCAGGATGTTGCCTGGTATGGAGGGCAGGTCTTATGAAGAGAGGCTGAGGGATTTGAGGTTGTTTTCGTTAGAAAGGAGGCGGCTAAGAGGGGACCTTATCGAAACATATAAGATGATTAGAGGTTTAGGTAGGGTGGACAGTGATAGCCTTTTTCCTAGGATGGAGAAAGCTAGCACGAGGGGACACAGCTTTAAATTAAGGGGTGATAGTTATAGGACGAATATCAGCACTCAGTACTACACAGGGATTGTCGGTCTGGATTTTGCAATCTAGGCTAGAATTTTCCGGCCTTTCACACTACTAGGGATTCTCCAATCCCACTGCAGCGAACGGAGATTTTGCTAAGTGCCAAACTCTCCATCCTTGTTGGCAGCGGGGGAGTTGAAAGGGAGGTGGAATTGAGCAGAGTCTGAACTGAGTTTCAAAGAGTGTTCTTATGCTGGGTAAATGTTGCTGGAAAGGCCAAAATGTGCAAAGAACAAAGAACAGCATAGCGCAGGAAACAGGCCCTTCGGCCCTACACACACACGCCGCCCATTTTAACACTCAGTGAGTGCCTTATCCAAGTCTTTCAAGTTCCTCTAATGGAACTCCAAAATAAAGGGGGTGCAAATTTAGGGAATGTGTACCAGGTTAAGGGAGCTCCAATTCAGGGACAATTTATTGACACCAATCAGCCTGAGAAGCACGTACTGCTTTCCCCTTGAGGCTCTGATACACCTGAATATTTTGCCTGGCTTCTTCAAGTTAAGAATCAATTGCTGACGAAATAATTCGCTGCTTCAATCTGCCTGAGGGTCAGTCCAAACATTTTCCTCAGATAGGATACATTTCAGTAGGATTTTCCTTGAACCATTTCCATTTCAGCTTGCGCTGTGTACGGAACACGCTGTCACATTTACAGTTGGAAATAGCCGTGACTGCAGCTGGATGTGATTCAGTTCAGGAAGATTTCCTTCTCGCTTTGAAGTGAATGGTGCTGACAGCCATGCAACCTCTTGTTGCAAACTGATTTTACAGACAGCGGATTAATCAAACTATCTGCAAAAGGCTCCTTTCAGTTTACACCAACCTGCATCCCATGGAGTCCGTTGTATTTAGCAGCACCTCATATTTCAGTAGCCTGAATTGTCAAAGTAAATCTTACTTCTGCGCAGGTGAAATTAATGCTTTTCCTCTTAACAGCAGATTAAAAGGCATCCATTAGTCCAATTTGAACAAAATTATAACACGGCCCAATAATTTAGCAGTTTAAGTTTTATTTATTAGTGTCACAGGTAGGCTTACGTTCACACTGCAATGAAGTTACTGTGAAAATCCCTTAGTTGCCAAATTCCAGTGCATGTTCGGTTACACTGAGGGAGAATTTAGCATGGTCAATGTACCTAACCAGCTCATCTTTCAGACTATGGGAGGAAGCTGGAGCACCCAGAGGAAACCCATGCAGACACGAGGAGAATGTGGAAACTCCGCACAGACAGTGACCCAAGCCAGGAATCGAGCGCAGGTACCTGACGCTGTGAGGGAACAGTGCTAAATAGTGGGCACTGTGAATTGTGCTGCGTCCCTAGCCCAAGTTATTCTGGTACAGCTATGACGCGGATATCTATTGTAGAAATGGCACAGTGGTTAGCACTGCTGCCTCACTGTGCCAGGAACCCGGGCTCGATTCCCAGTCTGTGTCATTGCCTGCGCAGAGCCTGCATGTTCTCTGCGAGGAATCAGGCACATTAGTTTAATAGGCTGGGTGTAAATGATGCAGGTTATGTGGATGAATCCTGGAGAATTAGCACAGGTGCCTCACAGCGCTAGGGACCGGTGTTCAGTTCCGGGCTTGGGTGATTCTCTGTATGGAGTTTGCATGTTCTCCCTGTGTCTCAGCAGGTCTGGCAGCACATATGGAATCAAAGACAAAATCTGGGATTTTCCATCCCTTCCCACTTTTAAAGTAAACTATATATTTATTAGTCACAAGTAGGTTTCCAATAAATTACTGTGAAAATCCTCTAGTTGCCACACTCTGGCACTTGTTCGGGTACACTGAGGGAGAATTTAGCTCGGCCAATGCACCTAACCAGACTGTGGGAGGTAACCGGAGCACCCGGAGGAAGCCCACGCAGACACAGGGAGAACATGCAAACTCCACACAGACAGTGAGCCAAGCCTGGAATCAAACCTGTGTCCCTGGCACTATGAGGCAGCAATGCTAACCACTGAGCCAGTGTGCCACACTTCAGTCCCGCCATAGGGAGCTCCTCATGGCAGATTCCCCTGCAAGCAGCACAAATGGCGAGCAACTGGGGCAGGCCTGGAAGATTCCGCTGGTGGCCAATGGTAGACCACTGGAAAATCTGGGAGGGGGAGGAGTCCCAACCAAAGGACATCCCATGACATCTTTGTCATTCACTCTCCTCTCTCCTTTGACTTCTCCCCGACCTTTCCTTTCATTCCACCCAATCCCTGTGCCCACCCTGTTACAAAAACATAAACTCCATCACATTCCCACTGTTCTTCTATTTTGAAGAAGATTCATCTGGACTTGGAAGATTAACTTTGTTTTTCTCTCCATAGATGATGCTGGACCTGTTGACATCTTTCCAGTATTCTGTTTTCATTTCGTTTGCAGTATTTTAGAGTGTTTTTTTTGCTTATTTCAGGGCATTCTGAGCATCCTGTCTTCCTTTCCACTTTCCGTTCAACTTCCCTCACCCTATCCCTCCTTGATTTGGCCCATCAATGGACATAATCAATTGTGCACTCACTTGCGCCAGGCGGGCAGCCTCTGGCACATTAATCTCCAGGCAAGAGCAATCAGACAGACTTTGGGTGGCTGTTTTTCACCAGCCTGGCATACAGTACCCTCTGCCAACCTGCTTCCATTGCACTCACAAAATTCAGGCTCACATCTTTGACAATCCAAGAATTGTTTAATTCAGTTCTAGGAGGGCTGCAGTTCACCTTTCCAAAGCAGATAGGGTTTCATTGCACCCTGCCATAACCACTCGAGAAAGAAAATACCTTAAATTTGTTTTATAAGCATGTTCATAATCTTCATTTATCTATTAATATATGCGTCATAAATCAACTCACCCAATAACAGCGCTGTACTCAGCGGTACGATGAGCCCATTAATTATAAGAAAGCCAGTACACCATATGAAGATGCAAAATAATTTTGAAGGCCCACAGGTTTTATTATTCAATATAATATGTCCTTCATTGCACTCCAGGAACAGAATTAAGCAGCCAGGCATTTTTACAGTGAAAACGCTGATGCTGCAAAAGAGGTCGATGTTTTTCAAGGTGCTTTGTAAATATTAGGTGAGTGGTTATAAAATTGTGGGTGCGTTGCCAATGGTGACAAGCCCTGAAAATATCAATCTGAGTCTCAAGGCCATAAAATCCCTGGTCAGCCACAAGGCAAGACCATCGAGTAAAGATTCCTGTGTAGGAGACTGAGGAAAGATATCTCTGGCTGGGCCAGCATTTATTGCCCATCTGTAGTTGCCCTTGAACAGAGACACTTGGAGGCCATTTCAGAGGACAGTTGAGAGTCAACCACATTGCTGTGGATTTGGAACCACACGTTGGCCAGATCAGTTAACGACACAGATTTCCTTCCCTAAAGAACATTTTTGAACCAGATGAATTTTTCCAACAATCGACAATGGTTTCATTGTCATCAGTAGATACTTAATTCTAGATATTTTTCATTGAATTCATGTTCCAGTATCTGCCATGGCAGGATTCACGATGCTGGCGTTGGACTGGGATAAACACAACAAGAAGTCTCACAACACCAGGTTAAAGTCCAACAGCTTATTTGGGAATGTAAGCCACAAGCTTTCAGAGCGCTTGCTGCTCCTTCATCAGGTGAGTGAAAGTTTTGTTCATAAACAGGGTATATAAAGACACAAAGTCAATGTACAAAGTAATGGTTGGAATGCAAATCTCTACAGGTAATCAACTCTTAAAGGTACAGACAACGTGAGTGGAGAGAGGGTTAAGCACAGCTTAAAGAGATGTGTAATGTTTCTGATGGGATTCGAACATAGGTCCCCAAAACATTAGGTGAATTTCATGATTAATAGTTGAATGATAACATTACAAGGCCATTGCATCCCCTCCACGTACATTGCATGTTTTCTTATATCATATATGAGAATCATCCTCATGACCTTTGAAAAAAATGAAATTCAATTAGCAAACACTACCAAATTGTCAGATTTTTTCATGAGATCACACCAGGCTCTGAAAGTGGACATGGAATGGGGAAATTTCACAATAGTGTTTAAACTTTCCCTACTAAGATGAAAGGCACAAAATTAAATGGCTCCTGAAGTTGGGTGTGATGCCCAATCACCCTATGCCTGCTCGAGATGATATAGAAAGCACGGTTCATAGAACCCTTGCAATGCAGGAGACCATTTGGCCCATCGAACCTGCACCGACAACAATTCTACCCAGATCTTATCCCCATAAACCCATACATTTACCCCAACACTAACGTACAATTTATCATGGCCAATCCATCTAACCCAGACATCTTTAGAGTTTGCTGTGGCCATGCCAGCATGTATTTCAGAGTGTGGGAGGAAACTGGAGCACCTGTGGGAGGAAGCCCACATGGACACGGGGAGAATGTGCACACTCTGCACAGACAGTGACCGAAGCTAGGAATCGCACCCGGGCCCCTGGCACCATGGGGCAGCAGTGCTAATCACTGTGCTATTATAGAAGCAGTCAGTAAAAGAAGCAACATCACTCTTCCCGTTTAAAATAACATAAAGGCAAATTTGGAGTCCTTCGTTGAAAGTACTTTCAACAAGAACTCCGGGGAGATTTTTAATTATGATTTAATTGGGATGGCAAGGTGGCACCATGGTTGGCACTGGGCAAGTTGGCACTGGGCTGGTTAGCTCTCCAGTTTCACATTCTGAAAGATGTGCTGGTTAGGTGTATTGACCCGAACAGATGCCATCATGTGGCAACTAAGAGAATTTCACAGCAACTTCATTGCACTGTTAATGTAAGCTTTACTTGTGACTAATAAATAAACTTTAAATAAATTCATGTATTCATAAGATATAGGTGCAGCCATTCGGCCCGTTGAACCTTCCCCACCATTGGATCATGGCTGATATGCTCCTCACCCCTATTTTTCTGCCTTCACCCCATAACCCTTCAACCCATTAGCAGTTAAAATTCTGTCTAACTCCTCCTTAAATTTACTCACTGATCCAGCATCCACTGCACTTTGGAATAGCGAATTCCACAGATTTACAACCCTTTGGAAGAAGCAATTTCTCCTCAACTCTGTTTTAAATTTGCTACCCCTTTTCCTAAGATTCTCATCCTGTATCATTGTATAAATGTATGCAATAAGAAATAGAAAGGACTTTTACAAATTTGTCTTTGTGGGCTTGTATCTATAGAATAAAAACAATCGATACTTTGTGGTTTAATAAGAATGTTTCTCAGGCATTCTGTCAGTGCTCTTGGGTGGTCAAAAAATGTTCAGCAGACAAAGATTTTGGGAGACCTTTTATTACTTCATAGTAATACGACAGATTCTGCCCCTCATTTGGAACATAGAATTATTGAGTTTCTGTTTTTTCAGCTTCAGTTCATAATTGTAAATAGTTCCTTTTTAATCTCTTTTCCTAATGAGAAAATGTGGGTTGGCAAGACTCTTCATCTTGACTATTGAAGTAGATCATCCATCCTGGAGAATAATTGCAGTTGCAAAGTCTAAATCTTCGACTGGCATTCAGCTTATTATAAAATACTGGTGCGGAACTTTCATTTTAATCTCTTGACATGCAACAGTGCTTAAGTTTAATGTTATTGCTCACTCACATTTGCCTTGTTTCCACGCCGCGTGTAACCTGTTGAAATTCAATAATCGAAGGTGCAGGATCTTGTAGCGATAACTAAAATCAGAAATGTATTTTCCCTGACGTATCAAAGCAAGGGCAATCCCCTTTATTCTACTTGCACCCTGAGATAGCATTTCAAACACTTCCAGTTTTGACAAGATGACCTGAACTCATCTGTCATCTTGTTGGGAAGATTAAGCTAATCTCATCAGGATGTAGAGATGCCTGTGTTGGACAGGACTGGGCATAGTAGGAAATCTCCAGGTTAAGGTCCAACATATTTATTTGGAGTCATGAATTCATTCCTTCATCAAGTGAGTGGAAGTACGCTCTCAAGAACGGCATATAAAGGCAAAAACATGTCAAAATTGTGTCTTTGCCTAAATATATGTTGTGAACCTACCTCCACTCAAAAAATCTGTCGGACTTTAACCTGGTTTTGTGAGACTTCTTACCTTACTCATCACAATATTGGTGAGAGTTCCTAATTCTCCAGTCAAAAATATTATTGCTACATTGTAGAGAAAGATTGGGTGTCACGATGGCCCAGCGGTTAGCATTGCTGCCTCACAGCGTCAGGGACCTAGGTTCGATTCCTTGCTTGAGTCACTGCCTGTGCGGAGTCTGCACGTTCTCCTCGTGTCTGTGTGAGTTTCCTCCAGATGCTCCAGTTTACTCCCACAGTCTGAAAGATGTGCTGGTTAGGTGCATTGGCCATGCTAAATTCTCCCTCAGCGTACCTGAACAGGCACTGGAGTGTGGTGGCTAAGGAATTTCCATAGTAACTTCATGACATTAATGAATAAATTTTCATCTAAAATATTTAGGTGGACAGTTTCCATTATAAATGTGGAGATGGAAGGAACAATTCTGCTCCAAGACTTTTAATGCTTTTTGAATTCAAGAGGTGATGAGAGTTTTGCATTCCTAAATTTTCACACAGAAAGGACCTGCACAATATTTTCCTATATAAAGGCCAGCATTTATTGCCCCTATTCCTAATTGCCTTGGAGAAAGTGGTGGTGAGCTGCCTTCTTGAACTCCTGCAGTCTAAATAGTGTAAGTACACCCATAATGCTGTTAGGGAGGGAGTTCCAGGCATTTGACCCAACGACAATGAAGGTACAACAATACGTATGCAATTCAGGGTGGTGTGTGTGACTTGGAGGGGAACTTCTGTCTGGAAGGACAAGGGTAGCAGACACATGGGTGTTCCCATGTGCACACTGCTGTCACTCAGCATCAGTGGTGGAGGGAGAAAATGTTTGTGGATGGAGTGCCAATCAAATGGACTGCTTTGTCTGGAATTGATGCTTCTATTTTGATTATTGAACTTCAACAAGTTACACAAAGTGTGGAAACAAGGTAAATGTGAGTGAGCAAAACAGTTAAACTTAAGTACCATTGCATGTCAATTAAAATTAAAGTTTCTTACCAGAATTCTTGACAGTAAGTGAATTGTTTGGGAAAACAAAAAGAATATAGCACCAATCATATGAAATTACAGCCGTTTATCTTACACTGACTGTTTCTATTTAAGCAATTCCTTCTAAATATTAAAGTAAGCGTAAACCACAGGGGAGGGAGAATTTCTGTTAATCGGATTACACCTCTGATTCATTGCAGATCTCCATCGTAGGAAATCTTGGCAAAATAACCTGGGAACAGTGGCCACAACATTTTCTCTGTATCTTTGTCATTACGGTTCTGCAGGTGGTGCTGAATTTGGTGAAAAATGCTCACGCCCATTTCTGGCACAGTGGGCATCGAATGCCAACTTAGCGAGGATTATACTGCAGGCATTACATGAGTGTAATAGAAGTAGGCAGATTGTGACACAAAAAAACACTCCAAGAAATGCAGGAAATATTCAGCAGATCAGGCAGCATTTGAGGAGAGAAAAAAACAAATTAAAGGAGGAGGTTCCGCAGCCTTCCAGCTCCCACCAGTTGGAGCTGGTGAGCTGTTAGCTGGCAGTGGGATCTCTGGCCCTGTCGCTATCAATGGGATTTCCATTGATGTCACCCAATGCCGCTGGGAAACTCATAGGAGGGGATACACTGCCAGCGGGTCTGGAGAATCACGTTGGGACGAACAGCCAGAGAGTTCCGGCCAAGGTTTCACGTTGATGACCTTTCTTTGCATTGCAGGCAACAGCATGGGCACCAGTGGAGTGGAAGTGGTGGCATTATAAATACTGCCATCCTCAGAGTGAAGTTCTTGTGAATCTCAGTAATTCTACTAATCTCTTGAGTGTTTTTAGGCTGATACTGTAATTAAGAAAGCCCACCAAAGTCTCTACTTTCTCAAGAGGCTAAGGAAATTTACCATTTTCATTCAATCTAATTTTTACAGATGCACCATAGAAAGCATCCTTTCTAACTGTATTACAATCCAGTATAGCTCATTCTTTGACCAAGACTGCAAGAAACTACAAAGGGCATGTGAACATAGCCAGTCCATCACGCAAACCAGCCTCCCATTCATTGACTCTATCTACACTTTCCCGTTGCCTTGGAAAAGCAGCCAGCATAATTCAAGACCCCATGAATTCAGGACATGCACCCTCCCATCCTGTCAGGAAAAAGATATAAAAGTCTGAGATCACGTACGATCTGACTCAAGAACAACTCCTTCCCTGATGCCATCAGACTTTTGAATGGATCCAATCAACTTAACACGTACATCTTTGGACTGTGGGAGGAAACTGGGGCACTCAGAGGGAACCCACGCAGACACGGGGAAGACATGCAGCCTTCACACAGACAGTCGCCCAAGGCTGGAATCGAACCTGGGTCTCTGGAACTGTGAGGTATGTGCCTTATTCTAAAAACAACCACTGTTCATTTTGTTTTTGGGACTTTTGAGCCTTATAGTCAAATCCACTGGTTGGGCTTTGATCCCAGTTAACGAAGGTGCACCTCTACAAAAGGGAAGCAATAACGAGAGATTTCTTTCTCTCTCTGGGGTATTATTGAAAACGACTCATAAAAGCACCACACTTGAACACTTGTCTGTTGACTTTACTCAACTTTCAGTTCAGTTTATCAGTGTCACAACTAGATTTACGTTAACACTGCAATGAAATTATTGTGAAAATCCCCTTGCTGCCGCACTCACACACCTTTTTGACTACACTGAAGCAGAATTTAGCATGGCCAATGCACCTAATCAGCGTGCCTTTCAAAGGAAAGGCAGGAAATCGAAGGAAACCCAAGCAGATGTGGGGAGAATGTGCAGACTCCACACAGATAGTGTCCCAAAGCCAGGAATCAAACATGGGTCCTTGGTGCTGTGAGGGAGCAGTGCTAACCACTGTGCTACCGTGCAGCTGATTTGGTTTCATGAGTTATAATCACATCTACTGTCATTTAAGATAATACCTTGCGAGCTAGTTATCTGCGTGTCTCTGCTACCTATAATCAAGCAGCACAGCATCTGAATCATCTTAATAATCCAATTTCAGAAAGTGTGTATATTTGTGGAAGCTTATTTATCCCAAACTTACTGGGTCAGAACTAACTGTTATGACTAATGTGCAGCTGGAGAGCAAAGCATCAAAACATCACCAAAGCTTAATTGATAAAGTGCTAGTTCGCAAAACCTTGCGGCTTTAATGTGCAAGTTACTTGAATTTTAAAAGATGCTCTTCTTCCGCACCTCTGTAAGAATGAAATGAAATATTTTGTTATTATTTTTGTTACAGTACAGTCAGTAAAACAGTTCAGTGTTAATGGGAATTCCTATCAGTGATACTTGTATTGTTTCTTGCACACTATACAGACAGAGCATGCCATTCATAGAGTAAATAGGGGAGAAGGAAGGGAGAGAGTGCAGAATGTAGTGTTACAGCTACAGTGTAGAGAAAGATCAGCTTAAAATGAGGTAGGTCCATTCAGAAGTGTGCTTGCAGCAGGGAAGAAGCTGTTCTTGAGTCGATCGGTCAGTACATGGATTCAGATTTTTGCACCTTTTTCCTTTTGGGAGAAGCATTTTCTCCTCAACGCTCTTTTAAGTTTGCTATCCCTTATCCTAAGACTATGACCACTTGTCTCAGAATGCCCCACCAGAGGAAGAAGAGAGAATGTCTGGGATGCCTGAGGCTTTTGATTATGCTGATTGCTTTACCGTGGCAACGGGAAGTGCAGATGGAGTCAATGGTTGGGAGATTGGTTCGCATGATGGACTGAGCTACGTTCCCAACCCTTTGTAATTTCTTGCAGTCTTGGTCAGAAGAGGAGCCATACCATGCTGTGATGCATCTCCTTCTAAGCTGTAGGATTCAATTATTCTAGGATGCCTGACTCTGAGGGATGGATCTGAGCCCTTTTATGACAAACACACATTTTTGTATCCAACTGAGATGTTAATCATAATGATATTATGGAACCCCGGTGGGACAGCAGTATGTATGAATAAAAGCAGTGGGATATCATGTTATTGGATCTAACCAACAAGCACATCATAAATATTCATTATACTGCAGCAATGAATGCACTTCCTGCATGTCCATATGTTCATGATATACTTAGTTCTCATCAGAGTAAAGCAGCCTTCAACATAACAACTGAAATGAAAAAGCCTACATATCCTTATTAAAACAGCCCCCAAAGTGGATTAGGGAGCATATATTTAGAGTGCTGTACTTTTGCAAAGGCGTAATTCAATTCCAAATAAAAATAGCCGTGCTGATTTTGTTTGTATACAGTGTGATATAATCAAAAGTGCCTGTTGATCAAGCAAGGAAATAGGGCTGTTTCCCTATTAGGTTGTCACATGGATTTTGGCAGTCAACGTGCTCATCACAATCTCTCAAAGAAAGCGTTGAGGATTTAAATGCAATTATCAGGCTGCGGATTAAGATCATTCACTTTCTGTATTGTGGTATATCCTTCAATGTGAAGTGCAGCAAAGTTCATAAGTTCATAAGATAGAGGAGTAGAATTAGGCCATTTGACCCATTGCATCCACTCCACCATTTGATCGTGGCTGATATGCACCTTATCCCTATTTTCCTGCCTTCTCCCCACAATCCTTCAACCCATTATCAATTAAAATTCTGTCTAACTCCTCCTTAAATTTACTCACTGTCCCAGCATCCTCCGCACTTTGGGGTAGCGAATTCCACAGATTCACAACCCTTTGGGAGAAGCATTTTCTCCTCAACTTTCTTTTAAGTTTGTTACCCCTTATCCTAAGACTATGACCACTTGCCTCAGAATGCCCCACCAGAGGAAGCGTACGCTCCA
Organism: Sphyrna mokarran; assembly: GCA_024679065.1. Classification (NCBI taxonomy): domain Eukaryota; kingdom Metazoa; phylum Chordata; class Chondrichthyes; order Carcharhiniformes; family Carcharhinidae; genus Sphyrna; species Sphyrna mokarran. The sequence continues at coordinate 45,654,904 of JAGIQG010000018.1, forward strand.
CATTTACTTTATTCATATCTATTATCACCTTATATACCTCAATTTGATCTGCCCTCATTCTTTTAAATTATAGAATCATGGATTCATGCCGTGCAGAAGGAGGCCATTCGGAACATCGAGTCTGAACCAACCACAATCCAATCTGTGGCCTTTCCCCATAACCCCATACATTTAACCTAGCTAAGCCCCCTTGCTCTAAGGGGCAATTTAGCATGGCCAATCCACCCAATCTGCGCATTTTGGACTGTGGGTGGAAACCAAAGCAAACTAATGCAGACACAGGGAGAATATGCAAACTCCACACAGTCACCCACAGCTGGAATTGAACTCAGGTCCTTGAGCTGTGAGGCAGCTAACCATTGTGCCACTGTGCTGGCCATCATTGTTCTTGCTTTAACTATTTCCACTGAAGCAATATATTCTCATACCTTCTGGTTAAGAGGCAGTCTGCCTTTAAGGAGCAACAATTAAAACACAAAATGCTGGATAAACTCAGCAGATGCGGCAGCATCTGGAGAAAGAAACAGAGTCAATTGCCGGAATTTTACCACCTCACCAGCGTAAGGCTCGTAAGATCCCACCCAGGGCTACGGACATTGCTGTTCTACGAGCCTCAGCCAGCCCAATTCTGGGATGGACAAAGGAGTAAAATTCGGGTCAATGTTTTGAGTCTGGATGACCCTACTAAAGAGCAATGAAATATTGCTTAAATTTTATGATTGGGCAACAATGGGAAGAGTTGCTTACACTGGTGAAGCAGAAAGAAACCCAACAACACCAGTTTAAAGTCCAAACGGGTTTATTTGTGGCAAAAGCCACAAGCTTTCGGAATAACCTGTCCCTTCATCAGATGCCTATCCAATGTCAGCATCTCCACAGCAAGGAGAGAAGAACAGAACTTCAGACCCATGTTGCATTGTTTCTCTTTTAATCTGAAATGGGACAACATGTCACAGACTATGGCTGCCGTGTGCAAAATGTTGGGTGATTAAATGTTGTGTTTATGGGTCTCGGACAGCATTTTTCAACCTGATTAATCTTGGTGTTAGCTGTTCACAATGTCATAGATCCCTGGAGGGGATGTTATATCAGACACCTAACAATCGCAAATCTCCACTGAAAATCCCACGATAAGTTTATTGGCTGTTATGAGCATAATGCACACCGAGCACAGAGATTCACCGCTAATTATAAGGTGGGCAGCTTTGGGGCACTGCTGCCTCACAGCGCCGGGAATCCAGGTTCAATTCCGACCTTGGGTCACTGTCTGTGCGGATTCTGCACATTCTCCTCGTGCCTGCAAGGGTTTCCTCCTGGTGCTCTGGAACCCTCCCACAGTTCAACAATGTGCGGGTTAGGTTGATTGGCTAGGCTAAATTGATAAATTGATCCTCATGTTAGCAGGATTAGGGTTATGTGTGTGGTTATGGGAATAGAGCTTGGATGCAATTGTGGTCTGTGCAAACTCGATGGGCTGAATGGCCTCCCTCTGCATTATAATGATTCTATGATCTGTATTGTTGCCTTTTCAGGTTTTCAAACCCCCCCAAAGTACTGCACAATGACATTTTTGCCACAGTTGCGTTGTTTAAACTTTTGAAGTTTACTTATTGCTGTCACAAGTAGGTTTACATTAACATTAGTAAGAAGTCATCAGGTGATGAAGGGGTAGTGCTCTGAAAGCTCGTGCTACTAAATAAACCTATTGGATTTTAACCAGGTGTTGTGAGACTTCTTCCTGTGCCCACCCCAGTCCAACTCTGGTACCTCCACACCATACGTTAACATCAGAAGGAAGGATGATCACTGATGACTGCACAATGTCCAGGACCACTCACGACTGTTCAGATAATAAAGAATTTTTTTTTTAAGTTTTATGTAATAGTGTCACAAGTAGGTTCACATTAATACTGCAATGAAGTTCTGTGAAAATCCCCTATTTGCCATACTCCCGTGCCTACTGGGGGAAACTGGTGGAGAATTTAGCATGGCCAATCCATCTAACCAGCACATCTTTTGGAGTTTGGGAGGAAACCAGAACACCTGGAGGAAACCCACCCAGACACAGGGAGAATGTGCAGATTTCGCACAGGCAATGATGCAAGCCGGAAATCGAACCTGGCTCCCTGGAACAGTGAGGCAGCAGTGCTAACCATTGTGCTATCGTGCCACCTATTATTGAGTCGTTACAATTTTCTACACACTCTCCCAGATCTAACACTGAAGCTTCTGCAATATTTTCAGACTTGAATAGCCTGTGTTAACAGTTATTTAATTTGAGTTACAGGCGCAGAAACATTCAGGTTTATAAGCAAGAATAATGAGCTGTTGGTTCAGTCTGATGATTCGAATCATTGTAAAGAATGTTTCTGAGCGAGCTACATGAAACAAGAGCATTTTCTTTTCTCCACCAGGTACACGGTACATACTCATACAACTCGGCCAATGTTGTCTACCTGATATGTTGCAGGAAAGAGTTTCCCAAAGCATGGTACATTGGCGAGATCATGCAGACACTACGACAATGGATGAATGAACACCACTCGACAATCACCAGGAAGAATTGCTCCCTTCCTGTCGGGGAACACTTCAGCAATCAAGAACATTCAGCCTCCGATCGTCAGGTAAGCGTGGCCTTCAAGACACACGACAACGCAAAATCGGAAGCAGAAACTGATAACCAAGCTCTGCACACATAAGAACAGCCTCAACCAGGCCTTGGGTTCAAATCACACTGCACATGACCCTCACGATTTGCATGGGCTTGCAAAGTCTTACTAACTGTCCTGGCTTGAGACAATTCACACCTCTTTAAACTGTGCTTAACCCTCTCTCCACTGACATTGTCTATACCTGTAAGGACTTGATTACCTGTTAGGATTTGCATTCCAATTATCTTGCAATTGAGTCTGTGTCTATATGTGCCCTGTTTGTGAATGCAACTCTCACTCACCTACTGCACTCTGAAAACTTATGCTACCAAATAAATCTATTGGACTTTCACCTGGTGTTGTGAGACTTCTTATTGTCTCTTTTCTCATTTAGAGATCTGAACAGTAATGAAGGAGATTTCCTCTCTTTCATTGATCAGGAATCATTTAATTCAATGATTTTATTTTTGCACTTCCAATCCTGTCTCAAAACCCAAATTTTCTAGTTGGTTGGTATTTTTTGAAATCTTTCCTTCCATTCTTACTGTCACAAAGCCAATGTTCCGGAGCAGATTTGCTGAACCTGAATCCGTCACCTTGTTTGATCCAAAAATCAACTTCAAGTTGAATCCAATTCATTCTCCCCACAAGAGAGACATGCAAGATTCACATTAGGAAGAAATGGCATTGCACTGGCAGTTAGGGAGGCAAATGCAATGTTAGCATTCATGTCGAGAGGGTGAGAATACAAGAGAAGAGATGTACTTCTGAGGATGAATAAGAGTCTATTCAGACCCTATTTGGAATATTGCGAACAATGTTGTGTCCCATATCTAAGGAAGGATGTACCGGCCTTGGAAAGGGTCCAGAGGAGGTTCACAAGAATGATCCCTGGAATGAAGAGCTTGTCATTAAGAGAAACGGTTGAGGACTCTAGGAGGATGAGGGGGGAACTTATTGAAACTTACAGGATACAGCGAGGCCTGAATAGAGTTGACATAGAGAGGATGTTTCCACCAGTAGAAAAAACTAGAACCAGAGGGTGCAACGTTAGGCTAAAGGGACAATCCTTTAAAACAGAGATGAGGAGAAATTTCTTCAGCCAGAGAGTAATGAATTTGTGGAACTCTTTGCCGCAGAAGACTGTGGAGGCCAGGTCATTGAGTGCCTTTAGGCCAGAGATAGATAGGCTCTTGATTAATAAGGGGGTCGGGGTCATGGGGAAAAGGCAGGAAAATGGGGATGAGAAAAATACCAGCCATGATTGAAAGGCAGAGCAGACTCGATGGGCTGAGTGGTCTAATTCTGCTCCTGTGTCTTATGGTCTAATGGGACAGAAAATTTGGTGGATCTTGCAAAGGTCCGTTGACCCTGGGGGAGGAAGTGGTGTGGGTGGGGGAGGAGGGGAGTTGGGAGGGGTGGAATTTCCAGTCTTGGGATGAGTGTAGCCAGAAACTCCCACCCATTTTATATGTAAAATATTAACATTTCAGATGATTGGTTGATTCTGTGCTGAATGGATGATATTGGGTGGGAATTTATGATCTAATTCGGGTTACTCTGCAGTCACGCTGCTTCCCCAATACTACCTGTCCCTCTATGTTTCTTTATATCATCTGCAAACTTAGCAACAGTGCCTTTAGTTCCTTCCTCCAAATCGTTCATGTATATTGTGAAAAGTGTGGTCCCAGCATTAACCCTGAGGCACAACACTAATCATCGACTGCTATCCTGAAAAAGACCCCTTCATCCCCATTTTCTGCCTTCTCCCAGAGCACCAGTCCTCTATCCATGTCAGGATCTTACCCTTAACACAATGGAGACAACTTATTTAACAGTGTCCTATGCGGCACTTTGTCAAAGGTCTTCTGGAAATCTAAATGAACCACATCCACTGGTTCTCCTCTGTCTAACTTCCTTGTTACCTCCTCAAAGAACTCTAACAGATTCGTCAGACATAACCTCCCCTTGATAAAGCCATGCTGACTCAGTCTTACTTTATCATGTACTTGTAAGTACTCTGCCATCTCATCTTTAATAATGGTCTCTAAAATCTTGCCAATGACCAAAGTTAGGCTAACTAGCTTATTTCCCATCTGCTGTCTCCCTCCCTTCTTAAACAGCAGTGTTACATTAGCTACTTCCCAGACCTCTGGTATCCTCCCTACTATCTTCTGGTACCCTCCTAACCTATGAGACCATGCAGACACAATAACAACAGATGAATGAACACTGCTCAACAATCACCAGGCAAGAGTATTCTCTTCTTGTTGGGGAACACTTCAGCAGTCATAGGCATTTGGCCTCTGATCTTCGGCTAAACCTTCTCCAAGTGGCCTTCATGACAGACAACAATGCAGAATCACTGAGCAGAGACTGATAGCCAAGTTCCGCACACATGAGGACTACCTCAATGGGACTTTGGGTTCCTGTCACACCATCTGTAACCCCCATGACTTGCCTGGGCTTGTAAGATCTCGCTAACTGTCCTGGCTGGAGACAATACACATCTCTTTAACCTGAGAGATGCTTAACCCTCACATTGTTTGTACCTTCAAGACTTGATGACCTATGAAGACTCGCATTTCAACCATTATTTTGTAAATTGAATTTGTGTCTTTATGTGCCCTGCTTGTGAACTGAAATCCCACTCACCTGATGAAGGGGCAGTGCTCCAAAAGCTAGTTGATTTTGCTCCCAAATAAACCTGTTGGATATAACCTGGTGTTGTGAGACTTCTTACAGTGTTTACCCTCCCTACCTCCAGTGATTCCCATGGCAGGCAGCACAGGAAAATTGCACTCAATAGAATGACCAGTCAGTTGTAAGATCCCATCTTTATTCCCTAACTCCACTATAGATCTGTTTGATATGTGGAGGACTACCACTTCTTTGAAGGTATTCTTTTTTAAGGCCATGTCTGCTCTTTTCATAGTAGATCTTACATGGTGTAATCATCAAAATTACCCAGCTCAATGATGACTCCTCAATAGTTGCTTATTGAGCCTCAAAACGTGGCTGGGTGAGAGGGTGGGAGGGCTGTGGTCCAAGAAGGGTTGCCCCTGACTTTCAGACCAGTGTTTGGAGTTTTCATCACAGTGACAAAATCAGCCAAAGTTGTATCTGATAGAAAGCATTGCTCTCAAAACTGCTGGGCCTAATGAGGGTTGGGGACTGCATCAAACTGCAGTAACCATAATTAACCTGAAAAAGAATCATTGGATTCAAACCATTAACTCAGTTTTTCTATGAACATACTATTCGTAGAGTACAGAGGGGAGAAGGAAAGAAGAGGTTGCAGAATATGGTGTTACTGATAGGGTGAAAAGAAAGATCAGCTTAATGTGTGTTAGCAACATTCAGAAGCAGGATGACGGCAGGGAAAGAAGTTGTCCTTGAGTTGATTAGTACAAGTTTTCAGATTTCTGTATTTTTTTCCCAATGGAAGAAGGTGGAAGATAGTATGCCAGGGTGTTTGAGGACTTTGATTATGCTGGCTGCCTTTCTGAGGCAATGGGAAGTGTAGACGAAGTCAATGGGTGGGAGACTTGTTTACATGGTGCACTGGGCTACATCAGAACTCTTTGAGGTTTCTTGCGATCTTGGTCAGAGCAGGAGCCATGACAAGCTGTGATACATTCGAAAAGGATGACTTCTACAGTGCATCTGTAAAAGTTGATGAGGGTTATAGTGGACATACCAAATTTTCTTCATCTTCTGAGAAAATAAATGCTGCTAGACCTGCTGAGTTTTTCCAACATTTTCAGTTTTTATTTTGTAATTTCAGAATCTACAACATTTTGTTTTTACTGTATTAATCATCTATTCCGAGAGAGGCAAGCTTTCACAATAAAAGTGGCATAATCACCATTCCTTAAATGTTGTTCTGCTCTCTGAAGCCTCCACACTATCATCACACTGAGTCACATTTTTTTTCCCCCAATCTTATCATTACTTTTTCTGCTGATATTTAGACAGTGCAGTTTACACATTTGAGCTTGTTGTTATTTTTATTACTGATTTTTTTTGTTTAATTATCAGGGTGATACTCCATCTCAGGCAAGAATCCTTTTAACTATTCTCTTAAAATAGCAGCAAGCTTTTCAAACTGAATGTCATCCTTATAAATATCTCTGTGGTATAAGCCAAGCCAGGGAGTTGTAGCACAAAGCAGGATTAAACTCTTCACTGGTTATGCTTGAAATCGGAAACACTTCCAGTTGCCTTTGCAAAGTAGCTGCTCATTCTATTGAAGGGCAATTTTTAAGTCTTCTCTTGTACCATAACGTGGCCTCAAGGAGAGTCTCAGTAAGTGCCTGATTTGGCTAATCTCAGCTCTTAAGAGGTGGAGATGCCAGCATTGGACTGGGGTAAGCCCTGTAAGAAGTTTCACAACATCAGGTTAAAGTCCAACAGGTTTATTTGGAATCACGAGCTTTCGGAGTACAGCTCCGAAAAGGAACAGCGCTCCAAAAGCTCATGATTCCATATAAACCTATTGGACTTTAACCTGGTGTTCTAACTAAATTCTCAAGGACACTAATAACTGCAGCAATGGGGTAAACAGACTGATCATAGAATCCTTATAGTGCATAAGAAGGCCGTTCGGCCCATCGAGACTGCAGCGACCACAATCCCATGCAGGCCCTAATCCCGTTGGCGTGGGGGTGTCCTGATATCTGTGGAGGTCTCCCAGTGCACTGTGAGATCAGGGCACCCTTTTGAAACAGCATCCAAGCACTTTGCTTGTGTTGGGAGCGCAAAGCCAGCCCTCATCGTCATGTTTGGGCCTCGGACTCTCCCCAAACCAGCACACAACTCACCAAGTGTGGAACAATTGTGTAGGGAGCGTACCAAAGAGACAGGCATGTGTCACTTCTGAGAAAATTCCAGCCTAAATTACTGAACTTGTTTTTTTAAGAAGGGTGTTCACAGGCTTTCACAGAGCTGGCTCCAAGCCCTTTCTGTGTCAGCAACATGACTCCTGTTAACATCACTCCACCCCATCCCATCACACCCTTACCTCCCCACCCGACCACACCCTCACGCCAAACCCTCCCACCATCCCACCACTCTCCCTACCTTCTCTGTATCCCACTCCACCCCATTACTACCACACCCTTACCTCCCCACCTCACCACGCCCTCACGCCAAACCCTCCCACCATCCCACCACTCTCCGTACCTTCTCTGTACCCCACTCCACCCCCTATCACCACAACCTTACCTCCCCACCCCAATACACCACCCCCCCGCTATCTTGCTGCCCCCCACTTTCTCTGTACCCCACCCCACCAGATCTCCCCTATCCTGAAACATAAATGAGAAACATGAAGGCTCTTTCTCCCATGTGGGCTTTGAACAGTTTCGAGAATTTTCCAGATTTTGTGCTCCCAACTCAAGCGTGAAAATTCAGCCCCTTTGTCCCTGGAAGTAATTTGGAAGAGAGTCTTAAACTGCAATTAAACCCATGTGTGCAAGGATTTGATAATCAAATATTCATTGCTGGCTGAATAATTCGTCAAGCACTTTCAAGCATAATCCTTCATTGTCTTGTCTGTCACCAAGTCATTTTTAGGTATTTGTTAAGCTTACTCATATTGTCCATCTAATGCTTAAAAGGCCTAGAAGCGCAATGTAACATGTACTGCTCTGTTTGTGGAAAGATCACAGAGACCTTCACTTACAGAATCATCCCAGGCTTGTGACACAAACTGTCAAAAGTAAAGTGAAAATTACAGGACTCATTTAGAAATATGGAGGTGTGCTTTGGGGAGTGAAAATTAGGGGTGGGATTTTCTAGCCGCACTCACCCAGAGGTCAACGGACCTTCTTGTATGACTCAAGATCAAAATTTAATTTTAAGTTGCTTCTTTTAAATGTTTTGAGATATTTTCTGATGTTAAAGGCCCCATTGGATTACAAATTGTTGTTGGATGGAGAAAAACGTGTGCAGGAAATTCCTTCCCGTGGCAGGCGGGGTGAGGGAATTCCACCCTAGATGATGTCTCCCTCAGGCTGAACAGCTTAGTTACCAGGGCCCGTTTGGAGACCCTCCAATTTTTTCAGTTTTTAACTGGACCAGTTTTGAGAAGATAATGATTCATGACGTCCACCTGTAATCATCTAACCTGTCCCAGCAGGCAGTGCAGTGAGATGTCAGCAATGCAGTCATATGAGGTCTATCCTGGGTCCATTTCTGAAAACTGTCGGGGTTGCAGGGGTGCAGTTGGATGGGGTTAGGTTGGGAAAGTCAATGTGTGAACTCTATAACAGTGCTTTGCCACACCATATCTCCTTCATTGCAAGATCCGAAACAAGGCAGGAATGTCTTAGCTTGGGATCCTATTGCAACATAAGTTTTAGTCTCGAGTTAAAGTTTATTTATCAGAGTCACAAGTAAGCTTATATTAACACTATAATGAAGTTAGTGCAAAAATCGTCTAGTCGCCACACTCCAGCATCTGTTTGGGTGCACAGAGGAAGAATTTAACATGGACAATCCACCTAACCGGCACGGAAAACCAGAACACCCGGAGGAAACCCATGCAGACTTGGGGAGGACATGTAGGCTCCACACAGATCCAAGCCGGGAATTGCATCCTCGTCCCTGGGTATTGTGAGGCAACAATGCAATCCACAGACCCAGGGTAAGGTTCTGGGGACCTGTATTCGAATCCCATCATGGTGATGGTGAAATTGGAATCCAAAAAAAAATCTGGGAGTTTGGGTGTTTTAATGTGTTGGTACAGACTTGATGTGTGGAAGGCCCTCTTCTGCGCTATGTTTCCTTGTTTCCAATGTCTGGACTTTATAAATCTAATGTGACCATGAAACTGTTGTCAACTGTCATAAAAATCCATCTGGTTCACTAACGCCCTTCAGAGAAGGAAATCTGCCGTCCTTATCTGGTCTGGCCGACATGTAACTCCAGAGCCACAGCAATGTGGTGGACTCTCAGCTGCCCTCTGAAATGGGCAACAAATGCATCACAAGAATGAATAAAAATATCTGTCAGTGATTAAGAGAACCTTCCATTGGGGACATTTTTCAGTAAAATCTAGCGGATCGATAGAGTAACATAATGGATCAGCAGAGGCTGCCTGAGGAATGGTTGAAGCTTATCATCATGGGGCTAAAAAGAGTCACAGCCTTCAAGGAATGTTTGGATCACTACTGTCCTGGATTGCTCTATCCCACGAGACCCTCCCAAACCCTGTTCTGCCTCGGTCATCAACTAAACCAGTTAGCCTCTGACCCATTTGAACCTGGGGTGCCCCTGAGCCAGTGACCAGCTACTTGTTTCATGTGAATTTCAAATGGAACCTGATTGTTAAAATGGATCGAGCCTCCTGTTGCCATTTTTGGGCAGCCAGTTTGCCCTCCACCAAGGGTTAAGACTAATCCTTGACAACGTTATACTGGCAATTTTGGGAGTATTATCATCAAATTCGGTACCTGCAAAAATGACTACAGATGCTCCTTTGTTTCCACCCCCCCCCCCCCCCCCCCCGCTCCCCCCCACCACCACCACACACACACACACACGTTGTGCCCTGGCCTCATGGGATCTAAGTATCACTGGCTGGGACAGTATTTTTATTGCTCATCTCTATTTGACTCCAAGAAGATATGGTGAGCCACATTCTTCAATCCCTGCATTCCTTGGGGTGTAGGTACACCTACCATGCTGTTAGAGTAGAAACTCCAGGGGTGGGACTTTTCCATCCACACCTGCTCCAATGACGGAAAATACCGCCTGAGGTCAACAGATCTTTGTATGGTCCGTGTTCCACCCGCTACGATTCCCACGGCCAACAGTATGGGAAAATTCTCCCCCAGAAGCTGCACCTTTTCATGATGTGAGCATTACGGGCAAGATCAGCATTTACTGCCTATTCTAGGTTGCCTGTGGTCCTCTTTAAATACAACAGCACAGGGTAGACCCGATGGAGGCAACTTCAAATCTTGAAAAACAGCACCAGTGAGGCAGTTTGGGTTTTCCATTTACCAAGTTATTCAATTCTCTTCCCTAACTGACTACAGTGAGGATCCAAGGTTAAGCCATTGATTTAACACTTCAATAATATAATTGGCCAGTCATCACACACACTAAACTGAATGGTATAGCACAGGAGTGCAATAATTCTAACACCGAGGAGGCTCACTTTAACGACATGTTGCTTGGGAGATTGACTTGAACAAAGGAAATCAAAAATGCATCTCTTAAATTCATGCAGAGCTGCCAATCACGTATGTGCTGAAAAAAAAAGCCACAGAAGGTATTTGTGTTTGAATTGAATTGCTCGCCTCTTTTGTAGGAATAAATTAATCCATTCCAGGCATTTTGGATGGCTGTGAGAAATTGCTTTATCGGGGAACAATAGCAGTGAGCGTTCACTTATTAGTTTATAGAAGGCATTAGTTATGAGGAGAGGTTGGAGAAACTTGGTTTGTTTTCACTGGAATGACAGAGGCTGAGGGATAATCTGTCCACAGCCGGAATTTTAACGGCATTCCTATTCCGGACGCAGGCTCCGCTTGGAGAACAGCATTCTCCGTTGGCGTCAGTTGGGATTATCTGAAATTTATACTGAAATGCCTGTAAAATTCCACCCTACAAGATAATGAGAGACATGGACACAGTGGATTGTCAGAAGCTTCTTCCCAGGGTGGAGGAGTTGATTACTAGGGGGCATAGGTTTAAGGTACAAGAGGCAAGGTTTAAAGGAGACATATGAGGCAAGTTTTTTTACAAGAAGAGATTCGCTTAAAGCAAAGAGTATGGGCTGGATTCTCCAACCTCGCTTGCAGTTGGGATTCTCCTATCGTGGCAGTGAACAGGGATTTGTCTGAGTGTCAAATTCTCCACCCTAGCTGGCAGCAAAGGACAGACAGACAATCGACAGAGAGAGACATCCACAGAGTGGGTAGGGACAGTTGTTCCCTTTGGTTAAAGAGTCAGTCATGAGAGACAGAGGTTCAAAGTGAGGGGCAGGAGGCTCTGGGGGGATGTGTGGAAAAACCCTTTTATCCAGAAGGTTGGTGACTGTCCAGAATGCGTTGCCTGGGAGAGTGAACAAAGAACAAAGAATTAAGACAATTACAGGACAGGAACAGGCCTTCGGCCCTCCAAGCCTACAGTGACGATGCTGCTAGTTTGAACTAAAACCCCCTACCCTTCTAGGAACCATATCCCTCTATTTCCATCCTATCCATGTATTTGTCAAGATGTCTCTTAAAAGTCACTATTGTATGCTGAGTTCCAGGCACCCACCACCCTTTGTGTAAAAAACTTGCCTCATACATATCTTTTAAACCTTGCCTCTCACACCTTAAACACAGGCTTCCCAGTAATTGACTCTTCCACCCTGGAAAAAAAGCTTCTGACTATCCACTCTGTCCATGCCCCTCATAAACTTTTAGACTTCTAACAGGTCATCCCTTAGTCTCCTTCACACCAATGAGAACAAATCAAATTTCTCTAACCTCTTCTCATAGCTAATCTCTCCATACCAGGCAACATGCTGGTAAATCTCTTCTGTACCTCTCCCAAGCCTCCACATCTTTCTGGTAATGTGGTCATCAGAATTGAATACTATATTCCAAGTGCGACCTTATTAAGGTTCTATAAAGCTGTAACATGACTTGCCAGTTGTTAAACTCAGTGCCCCAGCCGATGAAGGCAAGCATGCCGCATGTCTTCTTGACTACCTTCTCCACTTGCGTTGCCTTTTTCAGTGACCTGTGTACCTGTACACACAGATCCTGTTGCCTATCAGTACTCTGAAGGATTCTGTGTTTAATGTATATTTCCCATCTGCATTAGACCTTCCAAAATGCATTACCTCACATTTGTCTGGATTAAACTCTTCGTCCAAGTCTCCAACCAATCTATATCCTGCTGTATCCTCTGACGGCCCACAATATTGTCTGCAATTCCATCAATCTTTGTGTCAGCCACGAACTTACTAATCAAACCAGTTACATTTTCCATCAAGTTGCTTATACAGACTACAAACAACAAAGGTCCCAAGGAACACTGTTAGTTACAGCCCTCCATTCAGAAACGTGGATTGCCTCACATCCTTTAAGAAGAACCTGGATGAGTATTTGGCATGTCATAACATTCAAGGCTATGGGTCAAGTGCTGCTAGATGGAATTAGTTAAGAGTTCAGTTTCTTGCATGCTGGCACAGACTCAATGGGCCAAAGGGGCTCTTCTGCACAATATGATTCTATGAGTTCTTATGTAATCATTGCAATATAAAAGTTAGCCAATAATTAAAGAGAAAGACAACTTGGAAATATTTCTTTGCCTCGAGAGGTGGCAAGTTGAAGACTTTGAAATTGATCAAAAGATCTTTCAGCTCTTCAGCCTTTCCCCCAGTAGGATTGTGAAGTATTGAAAACATTAAAGATGCAAGATAGACTCCCAAGCAAATCTTCAGAGATTCCTCTGCTTATATAATAGACTGAATCTGTGCATTTTGGGCAGTGAAGACCATTTCCGAGACTGAGAACCATTCAATAAACCATCCCAGTGCTTTCGAATCTCTGGTGACTCAAGTTGAATATTTCAATTTGATCAGTGTTCGGCAGAGTTATATTTACGTCCAACCTGCTTCCTCACCCGCCCCTCATGTGGCAAACCACCCCTGACAAAGAAACTGCCAAGGAAATAGCTCAGGATAAAGCATCAGCAAACAATGAGCCAAAGGCCTGCCTGCAGGCACAGCACACACACAAATAAATAATGCATTTGTGTCCAAGGTGCAAGATACTGAATTTGAACATTAAACAAATAACATCCACTATGTGCGGAGGAAGAAGGTAATTTGAAACACACAAGGATGAGAGGGTTTAAGTTGGATGAGGGGTGAAATAATCTGCACCCTAGCTATGATTGTAACACCACATTCTGCACTCTCTCCTTTCCTTCTCTATGAACAGAATGCTTTGTCTCTGCAGCGTGCAAGAAGCAATGCTTTTCACTGTGTGTTAATACATGTGACAATAATAAATCAAGTCAGAGAAATAGTTTTAATTAGAAACTCAACCCCAAACTCTCATCTAAACAAACTGGCTACCAGCCCATTCTGAAGATGGCACGGCGGTATGGTGGTTAGCACTGCTGCCTCACAGTATCAGGGAACCTGGTTCGATTGTTGGCTTGGGTCACTGTCTGTGTGGTGTCTGCATATTTTCCAATGTCTGTGTGGGTTTTCTCTGATTTTCTCCCACAGTCCAAAAATATGCTGCTTAGATGAGCTAGCCATGCTAAATTCTCCCTCAGTGTACCCGAACAGGTGCCAGAGTATGGCGACTAGGGGATTTTTGCAGTAACTTCATTGCAGTGTTAATGTAAGCCTAATAACACTAATGTGACACTAATGAATGAACGTTAAAACTTTAAATTAGATGATTCTCGGCAGCCAATTTTAAATGTTTTGTGTCCCATTTTAAGCTCAGGTAAATCTTTTCAAGAGCCATGGATTTTCATTTTTACAAGTTTATTATTCATAATTAATGTTGGCTGTGTTTCTTTGGTCCCTGGAATCCTAGCAAGTAACAGGGGGTATGAAGGGCAGGAAAACATGATGATAGTAAATTTGCAGTGCTGCATAACGGTTTAAAATTTAAAGTTTATTTATTAGTAACAACTAGGCTTACATTCACAGTGCAATGAAGTTACTGTGAAAACCCCCTAGTTACCACACTCCGGTGCCTGTTCAGATACACTAAGGAGAATTTAACATGGCCAGTGCACCTAACCAGCACATCTTTGGATTGTGGGAGGAAACCAGAGCATCCGGACAAAACCCACGCAGACACGGGGAAAACATACAGACTCCACACAGATGGGATCCAAGCCAGGTGCTATGAGGCAGCAGTGCTAACAACTGTGCCACCCTGCTGTCCCTTGTGGGTCAGGAGGAGCTGGATGGTTTTCTGCAGGTCTAACCAGCTTACCTCTGTACCCTACCTCCAATTCCCAACTGCCAACTATTATGACCCACCCTCCCCACCACCCACCAAGACACACACACACACACACACACACACCTATACCTGAAACTGCTGGCTCCCGGGCCAGAATATTCCAGTCTCTCATGGCCCTGCCACTGTTGCCAGCGAGAACGGAGAAACTGACGCTTAGTCAAATCTCCATCCACTGCAGCAGGACTGGAGAGATCTCAATCATGGGTGAAATCAGAGAATATCCACCCCGGTGAGACAGTCTGCCCAAAATTGGTTTTGCCCATTGAGCCGCCACAGAGAACAGGCCTGAGGCCCAGTTTCTAAGCATCTGCCGAACTCCTGCTTCCAAAGCGCGACTAATTTTTTACTCTGTTGTCTTTTCCAAAGAGCTAATTATAAAAAAAGAGAAAACCTACAGGGGATAAAAGGCAGTGCATTAAAGCATTAAAAAGGCAAGCAGTTGAGTGGAAAGTCTGTTTGGGAAATATCATTTAAAATCCATGTTAAAGTTTCAGTCAAGTACAAAAGTGCCCAGAGCGCATGATGATCAACTCCACACATCAATATTGAAACAGTGAGCAGTACCAATAATGCTTTTAATAATAAATGAAACTTTTATCAATGAAATATTCCGCTGCACTTTTACTAACTGGGCCATAAGGAGTTATTAAGCAGAAAGAGGACAACAATTAAGATTTGACCTTTGCCTTAAATAATAACTGGGTCATTTGGATTTATTGAACAGAAACAGATCACCAATAAAGATTTGACCCTAGCATTAATTAATACTCCTCAGCTAAACAGTAACTTTATAAGTTGGAATCAATGCGCAGCTAATCTTGTGTGGTGTGCAGTGCAGGCATTTTCTATCCAAGCTCATTTCCACATTTTAAAAACTCGACACTTAAAGGCTGAAAAGAGGGCTGCTGAGAATCATCTGATTTATTTTGGGGATCAAAGCCTCTCTTTTGTCTCAAGAGGAGTCAAAAGTAACATTCCGGACTGATGCAAATAAATGCCCTTCCCCGAAATCAATCACATAAGTGTGCTATCAGATTGAAGGAGTTATTTGAAAACAAAAAGGACTTTGGGGTGGGTGGGGGCGGGGGCGGGGACGGTGGGGGGGGTGCGTGGTGGCAGCAGTGGGGGGCAGGATATGGTTTGCCACATTAGTACACAGGAGCTGTTAGGAAGGCATCAGCTAAAGAATTACATTTTTACTGACCTGAGTAGCTTGTTGTAGCTTTTTGCTTAGGAGCTTTCACAAAGTCACACAATTGTTACGGTGCATACGGAGACCATTTGGCCCATTGCGCCTGTACTGGCTCTCCGAGCCTGGTCGGATCTTTAATGTGTTATTGATAAGTAAATGCTAACAGTACAGCTGGAATTTTACCGGTATGCCCGTTCATGTAAGATCTTGTAAGAACTTGTAGACTTGTAAGATCATGCCTGAAGCCAATGGAGAATGCCGTTCTGTGAACATGGCACACTCTGGAATTGGGGCAGGCATGCCAATAAAATCAAAGCCTATATCTAAAACAATTTGGAGTGGCACAATGGCACTGCTTCCTCACAGCGTCAAGAACCCATGTTTAATTCCTGTCTCAGGTGACTGTGTAGAGTCTGCAGGTTCTCCCCGTGTCTGCATGGGTTTCCACTGGGTGCTCTGATTTCCTCCCACACTCCAAAGACATGCAGGTTAGGTGGATTGGCCATGTTAAATTCCCCCTCAGTGTTAGGGATATCACAGAGTAAATACATAGGGTTATGGGAATAGGACCTGGATGGGATTGTTGTCAGTGTAGACTCGATGGGCTGAATGGTCTGCTCCTGCACTGTAGGGATTCTATGATTCATTGATTCTATGACTGTCTCAAAAAATTTTAAAGCACAACACAACATCTTGCTTGTGCTAAATCATCTTGCTGGCCCCTCGGAACCCAAGTTCAAGGAACTGTACAAGGAGTTCCAAGGCCAATCCTGATCTTTCCTGATCTCCAACCATCTCCAGACTCCTCTATCCATGCGTTCCCACCATCAAATTTCCATCCAGCATCTAACTGCCCAACATGTCAGCGCACTTTTGTTGAAGTGAGGTCCCACTATTAAGATCAGCCAGGCTCCCACAGTATGCAGAAACAAAAACTTTCAAATCTACACAATGAATAAATGCTTCCTGAGGCATCTTGCTGTGTAAAATGACATACTCTGATGTCTAAGAAGGTCTTGGAAAGCAATTAAGTGAACCAAGTGTTAGATTTATGGATAAAACCAGTTCTGATCACCTTGCAATCAACAGCATCAGGATAGCTTTAACGCCGATATCGTATTCTGTGTTAATTCGATACAAATTTTGTTAACTTGGTTTTTAGACCTTTGCTGGATGAATCTTTGCTAACACAGTGCCCGGTTAGTTATGTGTTGAATCAATAAATGTCTCTTTCCTTTTGAAGGAAGGAAAGCATCAGAAATGGATACCCTTTCTTCTCTGAACCCATTGGGCATGTTACCAATAGTCTTTTGGTATCTTAAAGCGCATCACATTCTATTTTCATTCAGCTTTTAAACGCAGTCTCATTAGGAATTAGATGGAGTTCAGCTTTCCCACTTGGTTCTGTGCTGAGAATCTTGATTGAGAATGTCAATGTGGGCAGATGTAGTACCATGTTAAACAAACTCAACACTGGATAAAAGCAAATTACTGTGGATGCTGGAGTTTAAATGCAAAAGAGAAAATTCTGGAAAATCTCAGCAAGTCCAGCAGCATCTGTAAGGAGAGAAGAGAGCTGACATTTAAAATCCAGATGATCCTTTAGCAAAGCTAAAAGGCAGAGAGAGTGGAGACTGTAGGTTGGAGAATGAAAGTCATAGCCACAAAATCAAGGGGAAAGGCTGCTAATGGCAGTCCATAGAAATATTAGAACGTGTGGATGGGAATCAGAGGATAAACTGTGACAGATGAAGATGTGGGGAAACGGGAGGATGGGTCGGAGAGAAGTAAGATTGAGAAAAAGGGGAAAAGGGAAGCAAAGGGGGAGAAAAGATGAGGAATGAGGAGATAAAATTGGGTGCAAAGAGTGGGGGAGCAAGCTAAACATTGGACTGAAGTATTAGGAGATACAGATCATAACATTTTCACGGTGCACAAGGAGGCCATGTGGCTCATTGTGTCTGCAACAGCTCTCCAAACGCACATCATGATTTAATACCATTCCCCTGCCTTTACCCTCAACCCTGTTTTGTCCTCTTGAATGCTCTGATTGAACCTGCCTCCATCACACTTCAATAGTGCATTCCTGATCCAAACCACTCATTGTGCTTTTCCTTAACTCATGGAACATGGTGTTGCTTAGTGAGCAGCATTTATAGCCCATTCCTAGTTGCCCTTGGAGAGCAGTTGAGCATCAACCACATTGCTGTGGCCCTGGAATCACATGTAAGCCAGACCAGGATAAGGATGGCAGATTTCCTTCCCTAAAGGACAGTAGTGTGCCAGGTGCCCTTGTTCAGGGTACAGTTGAACATCAACCACATTGCTGTGGCTCTGAAGTCACTTGTAGGCTAGACTGGGCAGGATGGCAGATTTCCCTTCCCTAAAGGGACACAATCAACAATGGTTTCATGGGCATCAGTAGATTCTTAATTCCTGATTTTTTTTTTTATTGAATTTAAATTTCACTACCTGCTATGGGAGAATTCGAACCCAGGTCCTCAGAACATGAGCTGAATTTCTGGATTAGTAGTCTAATGTTAATACTACTAGGCTATCAACTCCCTACAAAGAAAATTGTTCTCACATCACATTTGCTTCTTTTGCAAATCACTTTAAATCCAGAACACCATGCGTTTTGTTAATCACTCTTTCCATCTGTCCTGCCAGCTGCAATGATCTGGATAGGGTTAGGTTATTTTGAATTCTATTTGTTAAGGACTAAATGTTCATCTGAACAGCAGAAGACCCTGATCTTTATCTTCAATGACGTAATACCCCTTTGGAAGTGTAAGCATGATGCTGAATTCTGGATTGGGACTTGAACCTGCAACATTCTAATTAAGAGGGAAAAAGAATTGGTGCATGCGGGAAATAAAACTTTGTGTAGGGGAAAGAAAAGACTTAAAAAGATTCTGAAATAGGAAACTAAACACTCCAGAAGCTGAGCAGGCTGAGTCTTTTCACCTTCCCTTACATTCTTGTTATTTATATACATCTTTCATTTACACTATCAATCATTAAACTAACTTGAAGCACTTCAGTAACCTTGGCATTTCATCCGTTAGCTCAGCACACTTTGCAATCAATGGACAGAACTCCAGAAAGAGCAACAGAAAGCAATGAGTCGTTAGCAACAGCAATCATCTTTGATTTAAATCTCTTTCTTTTGCACTCATCAGAATCATTTATATGTTTTTGATGTTTTCTAAATTGATTTAATCTCAGTGAAGGGACTTGTCGACACTCTGCAATGATGCCTCGGAGAATTTTCACCTCCTGTAATCACAACACCTGAAGAATAATCCATCAATTATGATCTGTCAGTCGAGATGCCCTGTCAAAACTGAAGCTACCATTTTTCCAATAAAATCTGAGACGCTGT
Source organism: Sphyrna mokarran (assembly GCA_024679065.1). NCBI lineage: Eukaryota > Metazoa > Chordata > Chondrichthyes > Carcharhiniformes > Carcharhinidae > Sphyrna > Sphyrna mokarran. Next base: position 45,674,134 of record JAGIQG010000018.1, read on the forward strand.
TTAATGATTCCCACTTGATAACTTAACCAATAAATCATCCATCACCGGTGTCGAGCCCAGGATTCTAGTCAATCATTGAATCCCTACAGTGTAGAATGAGGCTTTTTGGCCCATCAAGTCTGCACTGACTCTCTGGAAGATTACCTTTCCCAAGCCTTCTTCCCTACCCTATCCCCATAACCTTCGCATTTACCAATCCACCTAACTTTTTTGTCTTAAGGCACCAAAGGAAAAATTTTCTGGCTATTCACACTGGTAGGATTCTCCGATTCCACTGGCAGTGCACCCCCTCCTGCGGGATTTGTGGCAGTGTGGAATGACATTAACAGAAAATCGCATTGACAGCAGTGGGACAAGAGAATCCCGCCACCATTAAACAGCAAGCTGCCTCCCACTACTGAAAAACATGAGACTGGGAGATGGGAGAATTCCCTCCTATGGGGCAATTTGTTTTTAGCATGGCCAATGCACCTAACCAGCATGTCTTTTGGACTGTGGAAGGAAATGGAGCACCCAGAGGAAACCCATGCAAACTCAGGGGGAATATGCAGACTCCACATAGACAGTGACCCGAGACCGCAATTGAACCCAGGTCCCTGGTGCTGTGAGGCAGCAGAACTAACTACTGGCCACTGCGCCATCGCAATTAGACACCAGATTGGTTTACAAGCAGATCCTTAAAAGGAAAATGGATTTTGGACTATCTGCTACTCCTTTGGGAAGCACCAAGAGGATTTGATGTTGGATTGGGAAACAGGGGCCAATTACTATGCCTGTGGAATTGAGGAGTGTTCTGAACACCACAGAAAATACAATTTAAAAAAAAGTGAAATGAATATCATAGAATCCTTACAGTGCAGGAGCCAGCCACCCATTGGATCTGCATCGATTCTCCAGCAGTGCATTATACTCAGACCCTAGTCTCATAACCCCACATATTTAACCAGCTAATTCTCCTAGCCTACCCATCTTGGAATAATAAGGGCAATTTAGCATGGCCAACCTGCCTGCACATCTTCACAGTGTGAGAGGAAACCAGAGCAAATCCTCACAGACACGAAGAGAACGTGCAAACTCCACACAGACAGCCACCCGAAATTGGAATTGAACCCGGGTCCCTGGTGCTGTGAGGGCAGCAGAGCTAACCACTGTGTCACCGTGTCGCTCTCTATCGTGAGCTGGAACTGATGAAGACTTCTAAAAAATCATGAGCAAGCAGACTCAGTATCCACCGGGGACACATTTCAGATAGGGATCCATTGAGAGGTGTTAGTTCCACTCATTATTAATATGTTTATGGACACCTAAATAAATGATCTCCCTGAATTTAGTGATGGGTCTGCACAGAATGGGGACATCATGACTCACTACTAAATGGACACAGTTAGCATTTTTTTACAATGGATGAATTAGGACTATTTCTACCCCATTTTGCACAGACATAGGGTGAAATCTTGAGGAGGTGACAGGGCCTCAGCTGCCGGTTGGAGAGTCAGAAAGACCACACCACTTCTACATCACCTCTTTTCCAGGAGGTCCCTGCACCTTTTACCACTCAAGCACATTCTCCTCGGATCCAAGTCAATGAATGCAGAAGACCTGTCCACCAAGACTGCAGAGAGGTCAGATAATTGTCCACAGGGTCTAAATTAGTGGTGCAGCTTTAAGGTCATCCACTGGCCTCATTTGTAGAATCATAGAAACCCTACAATGCAAAAAGATGCCCAAGTCTGCACCAAACACAATCCCACCCAGTCCCTACCCCTATATCCCTATATAGTATACCCACTATTTCCTCTAACTTACTCACTCCTGGGCACTAAGAGGCAATTTCTTAGCATGGCCAATCAACCTAAAGTCACCTCTTCAAAATTTCACCTAATGTCTACACAAAATGGGGTAGAAATTGTCCTAATTCGTTCACCATAAAACAATGCCAAGTGTGCCCATTTAGTAGTGAGACATGATGCGCCCATTCTGCACAAGCCCCATCACTAAATTCAGGGAGATCATTTATTTAGGTGCCCATAAACATATTAATAATGTTCTTGTCCTGGACTTTGAGGTGGAGGCGGAATCCTCACTCGCCACACTCCGAGCTGATTAAATGCCCCCCCCCTTTCCTCCAATCCTGAGGCCAAACACACACCACAGGAGAAGGCATAAGATTCCACCCATCAATTTTGATCATACGGCGAGAAGAATACCACTACACAGCCAGTGGCCACAAACACTATTTCCAAATTAGAAAATGACCTTCTGCAGCCATTAATCCTCATTTTTGAGTAACAGAAGGCCATTGAAGTAATTACACCTCAGCAGAGGCCCGATTACATTTTAATTTCTACCAGCCGCCTCCCTAAAAGAGAAAACAAAGAGTAACCAACTGTGCTTAAATAATCACAGAGAGCAGCAAGCGAAAACAAAAGCGAGTTTATAAAATCGCTCGTCAGCAAATATGTCTAGGCCCATATTAGCTAGCCGTCTCTCGCCGCGCTTCCCAGGTTGCTGTTGGGTCTCTGGAGAAAACGGTTGGCTTTGAGCACAGAAGAAAATTCATTCAAATTGGACAGCGTGAAATGATTTAAGTTCAGTGACGCTGCTGCTGTGCGTGGAATTGACAGAGAATTGAAAGCCTTGCTGTAAAGAGGGAACTCATTGTATCAGATCAGCTTGAATGGTGTGGTTGTCTTACGACTGTATTGGGTCAGGTTCAGCAACGTGTAGGATCCAATTATTGTCACAACAGATAATGATAGCTGAACAACTGCGAGGGGGCAAATCTGTCAGGTTTAGAAAGCAATCTAAAGGACAGATGAATCTACACAGGGGCTTCCTTCTGTCAGTCACTGGGCTTAGTAAATGCTTGCTGTCAAGGGGGAAAAAAAAGTTTGATTAATGTTTAATGCCCAATTCTGATAGACATGGGAATACTGAACACAACTATGTCCCAAGGACAGGTAGGATTTTTTTTTTCCGGGTAACATGATAAATCAGAATTTGGAAGTGCATCTCATGAATGTGTCCTTTTAAGAGCAGAATTAAGCTTTGTGCAAGGTCTCCCAAGTGACTTAACCACGAAAAAGCTTATATTTACAAGAGATAGCCAATTAGGTAAAATGTGACCATGAAATCTAGCTTCCTGTAAATATCATGAGGTTCACAGAGAACTGTTTTCCCATGGACACAACAAGAGCCAAAAAAAACTTTAAAAAATTGCCAGCACTCATTCATTCCGCATCCAACACCTCTACTTTCTCAGTAGGCTAAAGAAATTCAGCATGTTTGTTCTGACTCTCGCCAATTTTTACAGATGCACCATAGAAAGTACCCTTTCTGGTTGTATCACAGCTTGGTATGGCTTCTGCTCTGACTACAAAGGGTTGTGAACGTGGCCCAGTCTCTCACTCAAACAAGCCTCCCATCAATTGACTCTGTCTACACTTCCCACTGCCTTGGAAAAGCAACCAGCACAATCAAGGACCCCATGCACCTCAGGCATTCTCCCTTCTATGTTCTTCCATCAGGAAAAAAATACAGAAATTTGAAAACAACTGACTCAGGCACATCTTCTTCCACATCATCAGACTTTTGAATGGTCTTATCACACATTAAGCTGATCTTTGTCTACACCCTAGCTATGATTGTAACACTACATTCTGCACTCTCTCCTTTCCTTCTCCTTTATGAATGGTATGCTTTGCCTGTATAGTGCATAAGAAACAATACTTTTCACTGCATCCCAATACATGTAACAATAATAAATCAAAATTAATTCGAATCAAAATCTACACCCAGCAGACTCCAACCATCAAACCACCTGCCATGGCACCTATTCTCAGTGATCCAACCCTTGGACTCAAAATCCAACCTGACGGGGCATTCCTTCTTGGATTAGCTGTGCAAAGTCTATGATTATCCATACTCTGGCGCCTGCAAACCAACATAATAAAGTTCTTGATTGTGAGTTGCTTTTCCAAGGCAGTGGGAAGTGCAGACAGAGTCAATGGATGGGAGGCTGGTTTGAGTGATGGACTGGGCTATGTTCACAACCGTTTGTAGCTTTGTGCAGTCAAAGCAAGAGCCATACCAAGCTGTGATACCAGAAAGGATGCTTTCTATAGGGGATCTGTAAAAATTAGCGAGAGTCATAGCAAACATGCCGAATTTCTTAGTCTCCTGAGAAAGTAGAGATATTGGATGCGGAATAAATGGGAATTTTTTAAAAGGTTTTTTGGCCCTTGTTACGTCCATGGGAAAGCAGTTCTCTATTTATAGGAAGCTAGACTTCATTTTAGTTAATTGGCTATTTCTTATAAGTATAAGCTTTATAGTGAAAATTCAGGCCAAAAGTTGCCATTCGTGATCTGAGGGCATTCCATTAATGGTTTACAGCCTAATAAATAAGACCAAGAGAATATTCATGAACACATTGGGTTTGCCCTGTTATTCAAAAAGATCACAACTGATCTGCGTCTCAGTTCTTCCATTCACTTTGATTGTAAGTAGATCTCTTCATACCCTCATCTGACAAATGTCTCCCAACCTGAGTTTTGAAATATGCAGTTGAGCCAGGCACCATAATTATTTGGCAAGTGAATTCCAGAATTCCATTACCTTTTGTGGTTTTACATTTAGGTTTCACAATGATAGAAACTCAACTTAATATTGCCCTGTTTGACATCTATCCCATTGAAATGTAATTGGCTAATCAATCACAGATACTCCATGATACCACAGGCTCGAAGGGCCCAATGACCTTCCTACTCCTATTTTCGATGATATAATGTCATTATAAAATGCAAATTGGTCTGCAGAAAAACAATTTGCCCCTTTGAAATTTCAATGCATTTTACAATTTGATTTTAATTCAAAGATATGGTGAACATCTGGTGATATAATAACATAATGGTCAAGCTTGCTTTCATATCACTTATGCATTATTCATGAGTATCCGAACCAGATTCTTCACACCTTTCCTCCATTATTCTTCCAATCTTCAGATAAGTTATTACCAAAGTACAACTGTCATTTTCCAATTAACTTTACAAGAAAATTAGCACAATGCCAACTCTTAACATAGGAAGGCAAATTGCCCAAGTTTAAAGTTTATTTATTAGTGTAACAAGTAGGCCTACATTAACACTGCAATGAAGCTACTGTGAAAGTCCCCTAGTTGTCACACCCCAGCACTGGAATAATGGATTCAATGAGGGTGGGGTCTAGGGGAAGGGAAATGGGAGATGTTCTTGTGCTTACTTAGTGTAATGACTTCAATCAGACCATTGACCTACTGGGAGTATGAACTCCCTGATTAAGAATCCAAATGATGGGCCAATAATTTGCCTTGTACTTAACTAGGAATTAAGTTCCTCCAATACCCTGGGGGTAGACTGATTACTAATAGCATTCTAGAGTTATAAATAGAAATTTTCATGAAGGGATTCTGCCTCTGAAGACTTATTACATTGAGGTCAACTATAAGATTTTTTGCCTCCTTTTCAAAGTCTGCTCAAAGACTTTAAATTTATTTATTATAGGTGAACATTAACACTGCAATGAAGTTACTGTGAAAACACCCTAGTCGCCACACTCTGTCACCTGTTCAGATACACTGAGGGAGAATTCAGCATGACAAATGCACCTAACCAGCCTATCTTTCAGACTGTGGCAACTAGGGGATTTTCATAGTAACTTCATTGCAATGTTAATTAAGCCTACTTGTGACTAATAAATAAAATTTAACTTTACTTTTAAAACCCACACAGAGAAGGGGAGAGCGTGCAAACTCCACACAGGCAATGATTTAAGCCATGAATGGAACCTGGGTTCCTGACGCAGTGAGGCAGCAGTGCTAAACACTGTGCCAAGAGATAATGGTAGCTTATATGATGGTACAAGAATTATGAACGCTGTCATTTTCTTCCTATTCTGTCTGTGTAAAAGCATAAAGCCAATTAAATCTGTGGAGACACTGTTCACTCCAGTGTGACTTCATGCCACACCTGCCCACATTAATTCATTGATGCCAGGTTCAGATGAGAGTTGGTCCTGATGCGTTTAATGGAAGCCCAGGAGTTAAAATGGGCCAGGTCGCAATATCAGCATGTTCGCCCCGTAGACACTGAATAAAATTGGGTTCTTATCATTTCCATTTTAATTGACTGCAACATCTCCAACCTTACGTCGCAATTTGTTAGTAACGGCACACTTCTTGAGAAGATGTCATGGCACACTGGAACACTTCCTCATGTTTTAGTACATAATTCATAAACAGTAAAACACATTTATAGCTGCCTGTCACTGCTGGCAAATAGATGACTTTGTTTAATACAAGCAAGAGCTATTAGGTTAAGTAAAATGAACAAGGATATGGTGTGTTAGTGCTTTGCCAACGTCAAGTAGCCAATCACATTTGTAGCGCAAGAAGCAATGGTCCAATTTTTTTTCTACGAGCCACAATTGGGCTAACACACGGATCATAGGCCATTCCCTTCAATCTTATGTGGAGAGGTAAAATTGTGGAGGATATTCTGATATGTGAACCACCTCATATTGAAGCATTCTTTTCATCATAAATTATCTATTCAAAAAAAATCCATTTCAGTTAATTGACATACAAATTATTTAATCAAGCATTGAATACATTACTACGAGAAACTTGTTATGTGAGGTTATATTCCAGGTTGAGTGATAATATTTCAAACTGCAAAATAGATTTTACACTAAACAAAGTTTAATTTATTAGTGGTACAAGTAGGTTTATGTTAATACTGCAATGAATTTACTGTGAAAATCCCCTTGTTGCCACACTCTGGGTACACTGAAGGAGAATTTAGCATGGCCAATGTACATAACCAGCATGTCATTTGGACTGTGGGAGGAAAAAACATTTAGACAATTCATGGTAAGATGGGTATAGAGGGAAATGAGCCAAACGCAACAATTGGGACTAGCTTAGGGGTAAAAAAAAGGGCGACGTGGACAAGTTGGGCGTTCTCAGAAGGTAGTAAGAGCGTGGAATGCCCTGCCTGCAGCAGTTGTGGACTCGCCAAGTTTAAGGGCGTTCAAATGGTCAGTAGATAGGCATATGGATAGCATTGGAATAGTTTAGATTAGAGGGTCATAAGGTTGGTTCCATTGGTCGGCGCAACATCGAAGGCCGAAGGGCCTGTGCTGCGCTGTGATGTTCTATGTTCAAAGGACATGTTTCCATGCTTTTCGCCTCTATGACTCTTTGAAACTGGAGTACGCAGAGAAAACCCATACAGACATGGGGAGAATGTGCAGTCTCCGTAAAAACAGTGACCCAAGCCGGGAATCGAACTCTGCTGTCTGGCACTGTGAGACCGCAGTGCTAACCCTATCTCCTTAAGACCTTGAAGCAGATGTCATCAACTAAACTATGCGATGCAAATAAAACACAGACCTGAGGAAGATGGATAGAATCAGAACAGGGTTACCAGCTGTGATTCAGTAAATTCCTGGAAGTTTCATCACATGACTTTTCCCCCACACTCCATCCATTAGTCACCAATACATCATCCTTTTGATGCACTGCCTTCTTAGACCATAAAGCAATAAAAAAGTGTATATGCTATTTATCCAACTGAATGATGTTTGACAAACAGCCTCCCCGCTATGCCATATTTTCAGTATTGCTATAATTGGCCAATTTTTTTAAAAAACAATCACTTGTCTGCGTGGGTTTCCTCCAAGTGGAAGTCTTCTCCTTCAGTCCTAAGATGTGCAGGGTTAGGTGGACTGGCTATGATAAATTGTCCCTTAGTGTAGGGTAATTAGCAGGGTAAACACGTGGGGTTACAAGGATAGCACCTGGGTGGGATTGTGGTGGGTGCAGACTCACTGGGCCGAATGGCCTCCTTCTGCAATGTAGCGATTCTATGATTTTTAATGGCCATGTGATTTCTTTCTCCCCAGAATTCACACAGCAGTGTATTTGAGATTGATCTTTAATTCCATGAGACTCCTGGCCAATCCTGGAGGATTGGCAGTCTCAGTTAGAAATGCAATGTGGTGTTATTACTCAACTATTAATCCAGAAACTCTGCTAATGTTCTGGGGACCGAATCCCGCTGTGGCAGATTGCGGAATTTGAATTCAATAAAAAATATCTGGAATTAAGAATCTACTGATTATCATGAAACCATTGTCGGAAAAACCCATCTGGTTCGTGGGAGTCATTGAGATTTGCAGTATGCAAACAGGTCCTTCGGCCCAATTTGTTCACGCTGCCTTTTTATTTAAAACCCCTAAGCTAATCCTAGTTGCCCGCATTTGGCCAATATCCCTGTATACCCATCTTACCCATGTAACTATCTAAATGCTTTTTAAAAGACAAAATTGTACCGCCTTTACTATAATCTCTGGCAGCCTGTTCCAGACACTCACCACCCTCTGTGTGAAAAAATTCCCCCTCTGGATACTTTTGTATCACTCCCCTCTCACCTTAAACCTATGCTCTCTAGTTTTAGACTCCCCGATCTTTGGGAAAAAATATTGACTATCTAGTTAATTATGCCCATCGCTATTTTATAGACCTCTATAAGATCATTCCTTAGACTTTTATACTCTAGAGAAAAGAAGTCCCAATCTACCTAACTTCTCCTTATAACTCAAGCCATCAAGTCCTGGTAGCATCCTAGTAATCTTTTCTGCACTCTTTCTAGTTTAATAATATCCTTTCTATAATAGAGTGACCAGATGTAATTAATGTTCCTTAGAGAAGGAAATCTGCTGTCCTTATCTGGGCTGGCCTATTTGTGACTCCAAAGCCACAACCATGTGGTTGACTTTCGACTGCCCTCTGGACAAGGGCAACTAGGGATAGAAAATAAATGCTGGCTAGCCAACAACACACACGTCTCGCAAACGATCAAACAAAAAAACAGCCTTAAAATTGAAATATATCATTAATTTGCAATGGACAGATCAGAGCACATCGAAATGATGTCACCTCACTTTTTGCAAAAATAAAAACCAGCGCTCGCTATCATTGGGAATTCTTGGCAAGCAAGCAATTATTTTCTTCAGACAAACACAGGTGCAAAGTCTAAAAGGAAATCAGAAAAGCGATAGCTACTCTAATTAGAGTGAAGTGGGTCCCATTTGTAAACAAATAGGTTGAATTCCCTCATAATAAGGTGTCTGCAGATGGATCGTTTCAGCACAGCAGCCTCTGAATGAATCCTTTCAAAGTCTGTGTCATAACCTATTACTTCAAGGCAAGACAAAGCAGAGCTCAGCGGGAAAACAATGGAGTGCTTTAACTATCCATTTGCGACTGGGACTTGTTCTTTGCTAGGTCAATCTCAAAGTAATCAAGCTGTCCTCCTCTTTCCCCATTACCCTGCATTGTCCTCTGTTTGAGAAGATTGCAAAGATCTACGCTTTGGCCATTCGCCGTGGCAAATCATTCCATGGTCCCACTGAACTCTTCCCAGAGGGAATTTGTCCTAATCATTTTACATTCTTTATCTGTCAGTACTGACTGCCTCTGACAGCAGAGAGAATAATCTTGATTTGATTTTTGATTTATCATTGTCACACGGATTACTACACAGTGAAATGTATTGTTTCTTGCACGGACAAAGCATACTGTTCACAGAGAAGGAAAGGAGAGGATGCAGAATATAAAATTCTCCCATTCACGATTCCAAAAAAGTTCCATCATTATTTTAAAGTCAACTAAATCTTCTCGTAAGAGAGGAGATGGTGGCATAATGGGCTTATAATTCAGAGGCTCCAGACTAATGATCTGGGGACACAGGTTCAAATCCCACAAGGGAAGCTGATGGAATTTAAATTCAATTAATAAATCTAGATTATTAAACTAGTCTTAGTAATGTTGACTGTGATAACCGTCATCAACTAACCATCTGGTTCACTAATGTCCTTTTGGAAAGGAAATCTACCCTCTTTAGCTGGTCTGGCCTATGTGTGACTCCAGAGGCACAGCAATGTTGTTGCCTCTCAATTGCCCTAAATAATGATTTAGCAAGCCATTCAGTTCAGGGGCTATTAGACATGGACAATAAATGCTGGCCCAGCCAGCAATGCCCATGTCCCATTGGAAGAATAAGGGAGGAAGAATTGCCTACTGGAAGTAGGATCAGCGGTGGAAATTGTTCATTGTTATACTAACCTTTTTGAGAGTGAAATGGGTCCAAACTTTTGCCAGTTTCACACAGAAAACTGGCATGTTTCTCTCCAGGTGCACTGCTGGGTTTTCTGATCAAACTCCACCCGAAGGAAACCCATGCAGACATGGGGATTAGCGTGCAAACTCCACACAGGCAGTCACCCAGCTGGAAATGAACCTCGGTCCCTGGTGCTGTGAGGCAGCAGCGCTAACCACTGTGTCACTGTGCCATCCCTGCTCAACCAAAGCAAAGTCAGGTATTAAGTCATTAATTATTTGCACATGCTCCCGCTTCCCTTCACTGGAAATTACCACTGCAACCAACGTCACCCCATACTTAATTGACAAACATTGCTGTGTTTCTCTCCTATAATGTTCTCAGATGAAGAGTTATTAAGAGTTTAAATCATGTTTGGCAGCACAGTGGTTAGCACTGCTACCTCGCAGCTCCAGGGATCTAAGATTGATTCCCAGATTGGATCACCATCTGTGCGGACTACTCCCCGTGTCTGTGTGGTTTTCATCCGGGTTTCCTCCTACAGTCCAACGATGTGGGGGTTAGGTGGACTGGCCACGTTAAATTGTCTTTAAGTGTCCCGGGATACATAGTTTAGAGGGAATAGCAGCATGAATGTGGGTGGTTTTGGGGAATGTGGGCTGGGTGGAATTGATGTTGATGCAGAGTCGATGGGCTGAATGGTCTCTTTTAGTAAGGAGTCTATAATTCTATGATATTCAATTTTGACTGCAGGAGTTCAACATTCACTGCTGAATACATGGAAGTAAATTAAAAAGATCCTGATATGCATTACATAAAACACAACCATGCCAATGACTTCAAAATTTTAGTTTTTTGTTTGAAACCTTCATGCAATCTTTCAGTATATTGCTGTTCTTTAGTACTTTAAATTCACTCAAAATATATATTTCATGAGTTGAAATGGGTGCTAATTGAAGAGAAATGTCACTACAACCTATTCCGCTCAATAATAAAACATTAAGTGATATCTTAAGAATGAATTACTTTAAAGATAGCATCAAAAATTTTAAGCAGCAATTCCATCGTCTCCTTTCCAATTATTCACTTTCCCAATCATCAACCAAAACAGAAAGCTCTCCTAACACTATCGTTCCTTTTTATTTGCTAAAAAAAAATTACATTGCTCCTACATAGAAACTAGAAGCAGGAGTAGGCTATTTGGCCCTTCGAGCTTTCTCCACCCTTCATTTTGATCATGGCTGATCATCAAATTCAATATGCTGATCTCTCCCCCCTCCCCCCTCAATATCCCTTGATCTCTTTAGCCCCAAGAGCTATATCTAATTTCTTCTTGAAATCACGCAACATTTTGGCATTAACTGCTTTCTGTGGAAGTGAATTTCACACATTCACCATCCCCTGGGAGGAACAATTTCTCCTCACCTCAGTTCTAAAAGGTTTGCCCCTTATCATCAAACATTAACCCCCTGGTTCTGGGCTCTCTCACCATTGGGAAATTTTGTCATTATTGTTGCATTTTTCTTCATCACTGTGCCCAGTTTATCATTGTGGTCAGGAAAATAAAAGTAGTTTTAAGGCATTTATATTTGTATCGTTAAATATTAGAAATATGGTATAGTTTTAAGTGGGTTTTACTTAGTGTCTCTGTGAAGGATGGGTAAACCGATAGTTAGATTCTTGCTGGACAAACATGTGGGGGGTTTGTTCAGTTCAAATTGTACTTCTATTGTGCTTGGAGAGTGTTACAGTGTGAAAAGTAAAGAAGCTGGCAGATGCATAAAGTTGTGGCTTAGCAACTTTAAGACAGGAAATCTTTGATTTTTTTCAGTGTTTCGCTGGATATGGTGCAGTTGGAGGTAAGGAGCCGGGATGGGGAAGAGAGGGTGAAACCTCTCAACTCTACCAGCAGAAAAGATGGACTACAAAAAGGCAGATTTCTCAAAGAACCAAATAAAATTCAGACAACCAGGGAACTGGGACAGAAGGCATGCCTTATGAAGACTGAAGTTACGGGAACAGAGATCAAGAAGTTGAACAAGGTATTATTCAACGGAATTCAAGGAAAAAACAAACAGAGTATTTTGTGTTAAAGAGATAGCTGCACTATCTCAATTGAAAATGGAAAAACAGACTTCAGAGGCAAATCAAAAGTTTGGTATCATCTTATTGCAGTCTGGGAATTGATAATTAAAGCAAATATAAAGAGTGTACAATGGTCAAGACAAAAAAATCCTGAAGGGGTAAGGGTAAAACCTGGACACGAAACCTTGATGCAAGTAGTTGAGGGAAAACTTATCGAGAAGGATATTTGAAAGTGTGCCTGTTTGAAAGCGATGTTTAGGATGGCACGGTAACGCAGTGGTTAGCAATGCTGCTTCACAGCGGCAGGAATCCCGGCTTGGGTCACTATCTGTGTAGAATCTGTACATCCTTCCTGTGCACTCTAAGGGGCAATTTAGCATGGACAATTCACCTAACCTGCACATCTCTGGTATGTAGGAGGATACTGGAGCATCTGGAGTAAACCCATGCGGATATGGGGAGAACATGCAAACTCTGCACAGTCAATGACCCAAACCAACAATCGAATTCAGGTCCCTGGCGCTGTGAGGCAGCAATGCCAACCACTGTGCCATCTGCCAATTAGAAAAAGAAGTTGCAGTCACTTTTGCACCATACCCAAGAAAAAGTAGAATTTTTTGCTAAGGAGCATGAAGAGATTCTGAAATAAATAGTCAAAGTACAATTATAGATTACGAGATTGAAAGACGTTTAGATATATAGGGACTTCTAAGGGAGCATTTTAACAAATACATGAATAAGATAGGAATGGAGAGACATGGTCCCTGAAAAGGTAGGGGGTTTTAGTTCAATCGGGCAGCATAGTCAGTGCAGGCTTGGAGGGCTGAAGGGCCTGTTCCTGTGCTGTAACTTACTTTGTTCTTTGAAGGATTATACAGCAGAATTAATCTCTGCTGAGGAAAAAGTGTTCAGTGCAGAGAACGAAACTTCATGTATAAACGATGAACTCTTCAGTGAAAAATTAGAACTTGATGAACTGCAAGTATCAAAAGTCTCCATGAAGCATTGTGCAAAATGCCTGGAGCAGGAGAAGGAATTGCTGATGAATCAGCACAGTCGGCCGAATGGAGAAATAACAACAAGAACTGCTGAAACTCTTGAACTTCAATCCAATCCAAAGAACATAGGAGATAAGATGTGCAGTATCGAAAGGCAAATCCATACTTTCAAAGCAGCAAAGACAAATTCTAAGAAACAGATTGAGGTCTGATCGAGGCGAGAAAGATCTATGCATCGCAAGGGTGAATGTGGGACTGGAAAACAGTGTCACCCACGATGTGTTGTAAAAAGCCACATGGTGGTGGACTGGTTATTGCAGAGTCTAGCAAAAGCCAGCCTGGAATTGGAACCAAGTTAGGACTATACCTGGAAATGTGTAAATTATGTGTTACCAATAAATACTTAGGGCAGGATTTTCCAGCCACGCTTGCTTCAAGTCTGGAAAATCATGGCTGAGGGCAACAGACCCTTGCATGTTTGTATCCTGCCTGCTACAATTCCCATGGGTGGGAAAGTTCTGCTCTTAATGTTCAACCACACACACCTCCAGATTTCATTCTCAGACACCCCAGCAATCCTGACACAGAATATTTCAAAACCTGGCTAAATTCTTTCTCCTTTTTATCACCTTGAAAGTGAAGTCATTGGTGGACAGGCCATAAGACATAGGAGCAGAATTACATCACTCGGCCCATCGAGTCTGCTTGACCATTTAATCATGGCTGATACTTTTCTCATCCCCATTCTCCTGCCTTTTCCCCATAACCCATGATCTCCCGATTAATCAAAAACCTATCTATTTCTGTCTTAAAGACACTCTACGACCTGGCCTCCACAGCCCTCTGCGGCAAAGAGTTCCACAGATTCACCACTCTCTGGCTGAAGAAATCTCCTCATCTCTGTTTTAAAGGATATTATCTTTAGCCTGAGGTTGTGCCCTTGGGTTCTAGTTTTTCCTACTAATGGAAACATCCTCTCGATGTCCAGTCTATCCAGGCTGTGTAGTATCCTGTAAGCAGGGTAGTGAAGAAGGCATTCAGCATGCTTGGTTTCATAGTTCGGAACATTGAATACAGGAGTTGGGACATCTTGCTGAAGTTGTACAAGACATTCATAAGGCCATCCTTGGTACAATTCTTGGTTACCCTATTATAGAATTGATATTTTTAAACTAAAAGTGGTGCAAAAAGATTTATTCAGATACTGCTGGAAATTGTTGGTTTGAGTCATAAACAGAAGCTGGATAGAATGGGAAGTTTTTTCCTAGAGCGTAGGAGGCTTAAGATGACCTTACAGAGGTCCATGAAATAACAAAGGATATAAATAAGGTGGATAATCCACATCTTTTTGCAAAGATTGGGGGGGGGTCTAAAATTAGAGGACATAGGTTTAAGAAGAGAGGGTTAATGAAAAATTGCCCCTCTGAACCCTTTGGTTCAAAGGGTTCAGAGGAACTTTTTTTTTAATCAGGAGATGGTCTAGAATTAGCTGCCAGAGGCAGTAGTAGAAGCGGATACAACTTTGGCTTTTAAAAGAATTTAGACAGTTACATAGGAAAGATGAAGGGATATGGGCCAAATGTGGGCAAGTAAATTAGGCCAAAGGGCCTGTTTCCATGCTGTAAAACATCTATGACTCTCTGACTCTTTCCTTTTGTGCCGGTGGATACAGGATTTCTCTCCTTAACTCTACAAGATTCTCCATATCTTCTGCCAGTTACCATGCATTTCTCACTCCATCATTTCCACCCATTGGTGCTGCATTATTGATGCCAGGCTTAGGTATGAGTAGCACTGGTGCATTTAAATATAGTTGGGTGGTTTGAAAAAGACCTGAGCCCCAAAGCAGTTCAAACTGGCACTTTGAAGTGGCAGTCACTGTGCATCATGTTATATAGAAATTCTCACGGATTTGCAGATTGTCAACCACGGGAAATACGAATTAAAATCATTTTCAGAAACTCTGCTTCTGAAGCATTCTGTGACCACACTACAGAATAGCGAATGATCCAATGTTCCATAATTCATAGTGCAGCTGGTTGACTCAGCAACCTTTGCTGGGAAAATGTGGACTGAAAGATTAATTGAAAAAAAACAGGCTCCAGCTTATGTTCAAATGCAGGGAGCTGGGAGCATAAGGCTTGTAGATACCGAGACATGTCCAATGTCAGTGCCATTTGTTCACAGTGTATCTCCATCATGGCTTTGGTTAGTATTGGGCAGTCAAACAGATGCATGTATGGTCTCGGGCAGTCACTTATGTACCACATACATTGGTTAAAGTGCCATGGATCAGCTAGCAGTTCAAGAGAATAACATAACAATGAAACGCAGCTGGGAATGGCTTAAAATATTATTCCATTGCTGTCCAGAAGATTATTATTGTAGTCAAGTTCATTCAGCTATTATACTTTACACTTTCAATCAAAGGATTTATTTTTTCTTCTGAGCATGCTCGGCGGCACAGTGGCACAGAGGTCAGCACTGCCACCTCACAGTGCCAGGGACCTAGGCTCAATTCCTGTGCTTGGGTCTGCGCAGAGTCTGCAAGATTTCCCTGTGTCTGCATGGGTTTCCTCCCACAGTCTGAAAATCATACTGGCTAGGTGCATTGGCCATATTAAATTCTCCCTTGGTGTACACAAATAGGAGCTGGAACGTGCTGACTTGGGGATTCTCACAGTAACTTCATTGTGATATTAATGTAAGCCTACTTGTGACACTGAAAAATAAATTTACACATGGTGGGAAACTGGCAATCATAGAGGTTTGTACTTCACTCCTTATTTAAATTTTCTTTAACTAGAGTGCAAACTCATCAAAATCAAAATTAGAGTTTAATAATGAAGCCAGTTGCATATACATGGGAAGATGATGGTTTAGTGGTATTATCACTAGACTATTAATCCAGAAACTCAGTTAATAGGCTGGGCATCTGGGTTTGAATCTCACCATGGCAAATGGTAGAAATTGAATTCAATAAAAAATAGCTGGAATTAAGAATCTACTGATAACCATTGTCAATTGTCATAAAAAACCACATGGTTTCACTAATGGCCTTTAAGAAAGAAAATCTGTCATCTTTACCTCTGGTCTACATTTAGACTCCAGAGTCACAGCAATGTGGTTGGCTCCCAACTGTCCCTGGGCAACTAGGGGTGGGCAATACACGTTGGCCATGTTTCGCAAATGAATGAAAAACTTGTTTTTAATCATTGTACGATGAATCTTTATAAAACACTAGTTCAGTCATTAGGCTGGACTTTATAGGAGTGACCTGTTTCCCGCTCACCCGACTGGAAAAATTAGTCAGAAAGCAACCCGTGAGAATGTTGGTGGCCCCGCAGCCATTTTATGCCCTAGATATACTGTTGAGGCTGTATGGAGACACTAACTTTCTCACAGGTTGCTGTATGAGAGCTCTTGGGCTCTTAGTTTAAGGCCAGAATTCTCCAGCTGTTGACGCTCTACTGCCGCTGACAGCGGGAATGGATAATCTGGCACTCAGTGGTAATGGGGGGAGACACGGGGAAGATAAAATGTGTTGTGTCTGACGGGTGAAGAGGTATACATACAAATAACCTGGAAAGAGATTCAGGCCAGAATTCTCTGACCTCTGCAGCTGGGATTCTCCAGTCCCGCTGCAGTGAATGGAGAGTCGGCTGAGTGTCAGATTCTCCATTCTCACTGTCAGCTGCAGTAGGGCGCGAACAGCTGGAGAATTCCGGCCTTAAACTAAGAGTCTGAGAGCTCTCATCAGCACTTCTACACAAGCAAATCCCGTCCGGCCCAAATTCCTGGGCCGGACGGGATTTACCCTAGGATTCTCTGGGAGGCTAGAGAGGAGATTGCAGAGCCTCTGGCTCTGATCTTCAGGTCCTCGTTGGTTACGGGTGTGGTTCCGGAGGACTGGAGGATAGCGAATGTGGTCCCATTGTTTAAGAAGGGGAAGAGAGACCTTCCTGGGAATTATAGGCCAGTGAGTCTTACTTCTGTTGTGGGCAAGGTATTGGAGAGAATTATTAGGGATAGGATTTATAGTTATTTAGAGAGAAATGAATTGATTGGGGATAGTCAGCATGGTTTCGTGAAGGGTAGGTCATGCCTTACTAACCTCATTGAGTTTTTTGAGAAAGTGACCAAGAGGTGGATGGGGGTAAGGCGGTTGATGTAGTATATATGGACTTTAGTAAGGCGTTTGATAAGGTGGCCCATGGAAGACTTCTACAGAAAATGCAGATGTGTGGAATAGAGGGTGATTTAGCTAATTGGATTAGGAATTGGCTGGCAGATAGAAGACAGAGGGTGGTGGTTGATGGGAGATATTCATCGTGGAGTTCGGTGACAAGTGGTGTGCCTCAGGGGTCTGTTTTGGGGCCCCTGCTGTTTGTAATTTTTATAAATGATCTGGATGAGGGTATTGAGGGATGGATCAGTAAATTTGCAGATGATACTAAAGTTGGTGGTGTGGTAGATAGTGAAGAGGGGTGTTATAGTTTACAGAGTGACTTGGACAAGTTGCAGAGCTGGGCCGAGAGGTGGCAAATGGAGTTTAATGTGGAAAAGTGTGAGGTAATGCACTTTGGCAGGAACAATAAATGTGTAGAGTATAGGGCTAATGGTAGGGCTCTTAATAGTGTTGAGGAACAGAAGGATCTTGGTGTATGTGTCAATAGATCCCTGAAAGTAGGCAGTCAAGTGGATAAAGTTGTTAAGAAGGCTTATGGAGTCTTAGCTTTTATTGGTAGGGGGATTGAATTTAGGAGCCGCAGCATCATGTTGCAGCTGTACAAAACTCTAGTGCGGCCGCACTTGGAGTATTGTGTGCAGTTCTGGTCGCCACATTATAAGAAAGATGTGGAGGCATTGGAGAGGGTACAGAGGAGGTTTACTAGGATGTTGCCTGGTATGGAGGGCAGGTCCTATGAAGAGAGGTTGAAGGATTTGAGGTTGTTTTCGTTAGAAAGGAGGCGGCTAAGGGGGGATCTTATTGAAACATATAAGATGATTAGAGGTTTGGATAGGGTGGACAGTGATAGCCTTTTTCCTAGGATGGAGAAAGCTAGCACGAGGGGACACAACTTTAAATTAAGGGGTATGAGTTATAGGACGGATATCAGAGGTAGGTTCTTTACTCAAAGAGTGATTAGGGAGTGGAATGCCCTGCCTGCAGCTGTTGTAGATGCGCCAAGTTTGGTGGCGTTTAAGAGGTTAGTTGATAAGTATATGGATGAGAAGGGAATGGTTTAGTTAGGAGGGGCATTGCTTTTTATTTTGGTCGGCACAACATCGAAGGCCGAAGGGCCTGTTCTGTGCTGTATTGTTCTATGTTCTATGTTCTATGTTCTAAAACTAAATTCATGCAAAATGGAAGAGTGTGAAAGAAGTTTGTTTATTAATTGCTTCAGAAATTTAAAAACTAACCAACCAAAATTGCAAATATTGATAGGTATGGCACTGAAAATAGTCAATTAGAACAAACATTATCTTAATGCCTATTTTTTAGACAATGTAATATTGAGGCCTGTAAGGATGGATGCTGGATTAATAAATCCAGTAAATAAATAACTTCAATAAATTGATGGGCGGCACAGTGGCACAGTCGCTAGTACTGCTGCCTTTCAGTTCTAGAGACCCGGATTCAATTCCTGGCTTAGGTGATTGCCTGTGTGAGTTTGCACATTCTCCTCATATCTGCATGGGTTGTCTCCGAGTGCTCCGGTTTCCTCCTACAATCCAAAAGATGTGCTGGTTAGGTGAATTGGCTGTGCTAAATTCTCCCCCAGTGAACCTGCAAAGGCACTGGAGTGTGGCGGCTAGGGGATTTTCACAGTGACTTCATTGCAGTGTTAACGTAAGCCTACTTGTGGCAGTAATAAATAAACTTTAAATCTTAAAGCAAACTTTAAAAGGATGCAAAAATCTTAACATTGACCTAAGTAAGCGCAAGAATATCTTCGTTTTCCCTCCCCCTTAACCCACGCCTCCATAAAATCCGTTCCTCATGCTGCATCTCTTCCCCACTCCTAATTAAAGGTTGTTCAAAATGTTGTCATACAGAGAAAGCTTTCAGAAAACAACCTTTCTCATTCTCGCTGTCGAATCGATGCTTTTGAAGCATGACATCAAAAAGAATGTCAGGGAACAAGCCGCGGTTGATGCAGGTTGGACAACAGCTTTGTCAAGAAATATCATCATTTCTGCTCTCATAATACGACTACATAAAATGTCATCCAGCCCAATTTGACATTCTGCTTAAAGTACACGCTTCAAATCAATACTCCTTCAGTAATGAATAGCACCCAACCAAATCCTATTAAGAACTGCTACGCAGAACAAAACTCTATACGGGAACACACAAATTGAAACTTAAAAGGGCAAGTGAATTTTAAACTGACTGAGAGAAAATCTTCCTGACTGGGCAGTCTGTTTCCCCTCTGTGGAAACCAAGGTATTTAAAAAATGTCACATTTGTAGGATTGGTTAAGTCAAAAGATGTGTTCCTTCTGATTAGGTTTGTTTACGCATTTCACGTCAGCCTGATATGCAGGAGGGAAGAGTTGAGCTGCCACTAAAAATGGTGCATTTTTTAGCAACACAAGTCCCAAAGTGAGCTGGGCGCTGCAATCCCTGCCCAGTGTTTCAGCAACCAGATGTTGCCTTCACACAATGCTCTCTTCACTGCTTTGAGTTTTTGGCACACCCACAAGGCAGCTGTTTTCTGTCGCCTGTTCGATTAATAGAATGGCCCCAAACACGCAATAGAAATAGCCATAGCTGTTCATAGCCAATGGCCGGAACTCTACAAACTCATCCGCCACAGAATCAAAGTGGGCCAGGTTCATAGAATGGAAATGTCTGTTGCCCTCCAGTGGGATTTTACAATCTCGCCTAAGCAAGGTTGTAAAATCCCATCCATGAATTGATGATCCAAGAGTCTGAAAGTTTTATGTACTCATAGAACCCTTTCAGTGCTGATGGCAGCCATTCAGCCCTTCGAGACTGCACTGACAACGATCCGGCTCCCCATAATCCCATGTATTTATCCTGAAAATCCCCCTGATACTAAGGGGTAATTTAGAATGGCCAATCCACCTAACCTGCCCATTTTAGGACCGTGGGAGGAAACTCATGCAGGTACTGGGAGAATGTGCCAACTCCACACAGACAGTGACCCAAGCTGGGAATCGAACCCGGGTCCCTGGCACTGTGAGGCAGCAGTGCTAACCATTGTGCCACAGTGCTGCTGGGATTGAAAGGTCCACATTTCAATCCCTCTTCAGTTATGGAGAAGAATCATATTGGACTCACAACATTAACTCAGTTTCTCTCTCCGCAGATGCTGCCAGACCAGTTGAGTTTCTTTTCCACATTTTCAGTTTTTGTTTCAGATTTCCACAGTATTGGGCTTCAATTTAAATATTTTTCCTAACCACTTGCCATCATGCTGCCCTTTGTGGACTGACAATAGATCAGTGAAAAACAAATTCCAAATTTCGGGAAGAAGAATAGTATAGACTCATACAGGACAGCTGGGGCCATTCAGCCCATCAAGCCTGCATCAACATGTGAGAAACATCTGACCTCTCACCGGAAAATGTGCAACTTCAACACAGAGAAGAAAGATTCTTACTTAGATATTTCCATCTTTCACAGTTATGGAAGACATTAAAATCAGAAAGAGAGAGTCCGTGGCGCACACCAAACCAGCGATGCCAACCTCCTACAAATGGATTTTAAAATGGATTTCTGGCAGTAGTATCAAATGCCTCATATCAGCACTTTAGCACAATGGTGAGCATTGCTGTCTCACAGCTCCAGGACCCTGCTTCGACTCCCAGCTTGGGATCACTGTCTGTGTGGAGTTTGCATGTTCTCCCTATGTTTACATGGGTTCCCTCCGGGTGCTCCAGTTTCCTCCCACAGTCTGAAAGACAATGTATTGGCCTTGCTAAATTCTCCCTCAGTGCATCCAAACAGGCACCAGAGTGTGGCGACTAGAGGATTTACACAGTAACTTCATTGCAGTGTTAGTGTAAGCCTATTGGTGACACTAATATATAAAATTAAAACTCTGAGACTGCTGTTACAATATTGTATGCATGCCATTTTTAGCCTACTTGTGACACTAATAAGACAAATAAAATCCATCTCTGCTTTTTACATTTTCAATTTCAACATCAAAATGTCTTCTATAGCTGTGAAGAGCAGAAATATCTCAGAATGGATCTTTCCTCCCTGTGTATGTTGATGTTGTAATAAATGTTGTTGCACATGAGCTTCCTCGTGGCCTAGTGTGATTAGAAATCAGGGACGTAAAGGCAATCACACTTAATTATGGCACAGGGAACTGCACTGATTCCATAAGTTACCGATATGCCTCCACCACATTACTAGGCATTTGACATTGGGGAGAGTTGATTAGTGTTACAGTTGGTTGATTTCCTCACTGGAAGGAGATGAAAAGAGAAATCGCATGGCTGATGGAAAATGTTGTCTTCACAATATGGGGATAGCAAAGAACAAAGAACAACACAACACAGGAAACAGGCTCTTCGGCCCAACAAGCCCACACCACCATTTTAATATTCAGTGAATGCCTCATCTTCTTCTACCTATGACTTTTCCCTATGCCAAATTTGGGAAGGTCAAAGGAGTTTGGTAAATTTCAAAGTTTCATTTTGTGCACATATAAGACCCCTTTATGAGATAACATACTCATTGCTATTCATCAGTGCATATCATGAGATAGCCTTTTGCATTCATTTACTGGACACAGTGAGGCAGTAGTGTAGTAGTATTATCATTGGACAAGTAATGCAGAGACCCAGGGTTGTGCTCTAGAGAGATGAGTTCAAATCACACCATGGGAGCATCCCATTGTTAAAGGTAGCATGGTGGCACAATGGTTAACACTGCTGCTTTACAGCCACGGGATCTCAAGTTTGATTCCCGTCTTGGGTTACTGCTTGTGTGGAGTCTGCATGTTCTCCCCATGTCTGTGTGGGTTTCCTCCAGGTGCTCTGGTTTTCTTCCACAGTCCAAAGCTGTGCAGGATTAGGACCATTCTAAATTACCCCTTAGTGTCAGGGGAATTAGCAGGATAAATATTTGGGGTTACCATGACAGGGCCTGTGTGGGATTGCTGCCTGTGCAGGCTTGATGGGTCAGATGGCCTCTTTCTGCATGGTAGGGATTCTGTAATTCTTTAAAGGATAACAAAAGTGGACGGGCTGAAAATATTGCATTTCACAAATCTATTAATTTTTTTCCAGCAACAATAGGTCCACAATCCCCCGCTATCCCCCTGCCCCCCACAATTTTGTGGGCAGGAAACACAAGTACATTTCCAGACAGACATGTCTAGTCTGCCGTATTGGGAATGTGAGGTCATGCAGCGTTCAGAGTAGAAGAAAAAGATACAGAATCTGGTGAACTGGTGTGACAACAATTGTCTCTCCCTCAATGTCAGTAAAATGAAAGAGATAGTCAGCAACTTCAGGAAGCATAGTGGAGAACATTCCCCTGACTATTTCAAAGGGGACAAAGTAGAAATAGTGGAAAGCTTCAAATTTTTAGGTGTCCAGATCACCAACCTGTCCTGGTCCCCACTATGCCAATACTCTAGTTAAGAAAGCCCACCAATGCCTCTACTTTCTCAGGAAACTAAGGAAATTTGACATGTCCACTACAATTCGCACCACCTTTTTCAGATGCACCAAAGAAAACGTCCTTTCTGGATGTATCACGGCTTGGTATGGCCACTGCTCCACCCAAGACCACAAGAAACTATAAAGGTTTATGAATGAAGCCCAATCCATCACCAAATCAGCCTCCCATCTATTGATTCCGTCTACATTTCCCGCTGCCTCAGAGAAGTAGCCAGCATAATTAAGGACTTGGCACGCCCAGGACATTCTGTCTTCCACCTTCTTCCATCAGGATAAAGATACAAAAGTCTGAGGTCATGCACAACCGACTCAAGAACAGCTTCTTCTCTGTTGCAAACAGACTTCTGAATGGAGCTACCTTATATTAAACTAATCTTTCTCTATATCCTAGCTATGACTGTAACACCACATTCTGCACTCTCTTATTTCCTTCTCTATGAATGGTGTGCTTTGCCTGTATAGCACGCAAGATATAATACTTTTCACTGTATCCAAATACATGTGACAATAATAAATCAAATCAAATCTAAAATTTGCTTGTTTGAATGAAAGGCCTCAGTTCTGATTTATGAAGTATGTCCGTTGGCATCACTGTGTCAGTCCATAGGTTGGAGGTGGGTTAGGACAGCAGGACTCTCAGCCCTGCAGTTTATTTTACAATACAGTCTATTTCCTGAGCAAATAGCAAAGCAAAGATAGTCTACAACGGAATCAATTTCAAAACAAATTCTCGACAAAAATTCATGACGGAAACTGTAGCTACATCTCTCAAATGAAATGCTTTCATCAACAAAATGTGAACAGTGAAGGGGATAATTGCACATAAATTGCAAAAAAAAATAGAGAATATAGAAATGATTCTTCTTCTGAGTAGCAGGATGTAATGAGTGATGTCCCTCAAGAGTCTGATGCACCATAGAAAGATCTTTTCCAGATGTATCACAACTTGGTGATTCCTCCTCTGACCAACAGTGCAAGAAACTACAAAGAGTTGTGAATGTAGCCCTATCCATCACGTAAATCACCCTCACATCCACTGACTCTGTTCACACTTCTTGCTACCTTGGAAAAGCAGACAGCATAATTAAAGACCCCACACACCTTGGACATTCTCTTTTCCATCCTCCATAGTCATTGATTTCAGAAAGCATAGTAGAGGACATGCCTCTATCCACACCAATGGGAATGAAGTGGAGATAGTCGAGAGCTTCAGGTATCTAGATGTTCAGATGACCAATAACCTGAACTGGTAACCCCATGCCGATGCTATAGATAAGAGAACACACTAAAGCCTCTGCTTTCTCAGGAACTCTACACTTCCTGCTGCCTCAGAAAAGAAGTCAGCATAATCATGGACCCCAAGCACCCCAGACATTCTCTCTTCCACCTTCTTCCATCGGGAAAAGGGTGCAAAAGTCTGAGGTCACATACCAACCAACTCAAGGAGGGCTTCTTACATAAGAAATAGGAGCAGGAGTAAGCCATCCAGCCCCTCGAGCCTGCCCCGCCATTCAATAAGATTTGATAAAACAAGTGGATCAATAAGTTCCACTTTCCTGCTTTCTCCCCTGCTGATGAAAGATATGCTTTGTATATACAGCGTGCAAGAAACATTACTTTTCATTGTGTGCTAATACATGTGACAATAATAAGTCAATTCAAAAATCAAATCAGAGGCTCAACCTTTTACAATTTATTTCAAAAACATAGATGAGGGAGCGAAGACATGAGCTAAATTTGCAGATGCCATAAAGTTAAGCAGGAAAACATGTTGTGAGGAGGTTATAAGGAGGTTGGAGACAGATTTCGAGAGGTTGAGTGAGTGCGTAAAAATCTAGTAGATGGAGTTCAATGTGGGAAAATGTAAAGCTGTTCGCTTTGGCACGCAGAATTAAAAAGCAGAGTATTATTTAAATGGAGAATGACTGCAGAATTCTCAGGGGGAGTGGAATCTAGGCGTTCTAATGCACAAGTTACTGAAAGTTTGTATGCAAGTGCAGCACGTAAGTATGAAAGCTAATGGAACACTAATGGAATTGCACGAGGAATTGAACATTAATGTGAGGTTAAAAGCTGGAAATGCTGGAATCTGAAACAAAGTTGACAAAGAGTTTTCCGGATTCAAAACATTGGCTTCATTCTCTCTTTACAGATGCTATCAGACCTGCTGAGATTTTCCAGCATTTTGTGTTTTTGTTACAAATTTAAGGATGCTTAGCTTCAGTAATGCAGCATATTGGTGAGACCACATCTTAAATACTATATTTAGTTTTGGTTTCCTGATTAAATGCATTTGTAAATACATCGGAGGCTATTCAAAGAAGGTTTACTAGGTTGATACCTGGAACGAGCAAGTTGTCTTATGAGGAAAGATTGGAGAGATTGAGCTTTTTTTGCTGGAGTTTAGAAGAGTGAGGGCTGACTTGATTGAAGTCTATAAGATCCGGAATGGTCTTGAAAAGGTAGATATGGAAAGGATGTCTCCTCTTGTGGGAGAGTACAGAACTAGGGAGCACTGTTTTAAAATTAGGGGACACCCTTTTAGGAAAAGGATAAGGAGATTTTTATTTCTCCCAGAGAGCTGTGCGAACTCCTTGCTTCAATAGGTGCTGGAAGTGAGATCATTGAATATGCTTAAGCTTAAAGTAAAGCAGAGGTTTACTTATTAGTCACAAGTAGGCTTACATTTACACTGCAAGTTACTGTGAAAATCCTCTAGTCGCCACACTCCGGCACCTGTTCGTGTACACTGAGAAGAATTTTAGCATGGCCAATGCACCTAACCAGCAAATCTTTCGGACTACGGGAGGAAACCGGAGCACCCGGAGGAAACCCAAGCAGACACGGGGGGAACATGCAAAATCCACAGAGAGAGAGAGACCCAAGCTGGTAATCAAACCCAGATCCCTGGTTCTGTGAGGCAGCAGTGCTAACCACTGTATCACTGTAGATAGACTCTTGTTAGTCAAGGGAATCAAAGGTTATCGGGGTAGCTGGAAATGAGAAATATAAACACACACATAGATCAGCCCTGATTTTACTGAATGATAGTGCAGGCTCGAAGGGCCAAATAGTACATTCCAATTTTATATGTTTGTATGAATAATGTGCATAAAACAAGACCTGATCACTCATAGCACTGTGGTTCCAGGTTTGCAAGGCCAGGAATCATCACCGTACTGACCACAGCCGTGTCAATGTGGAAACATGTGAGGCACCAACTGCATCATGGCTTCTCCTTCAGACAATTGGCCACCAGGACTGACTGCACTCAGGAAAAATCAGGCCTATATTTGAGTACTTAATTCCCAAACAAGAAGACCAGAACTTAGGGGCAGCATAATGGCACAGTGATTAGCACTGCCTCAGTTTTTTATTTCCTCTGCACAGTTACTTGTGACACAGTCACACCAAAAATATCTTGGAAGATATCTGAGGGTAAAAGTTAAAAGCTCAGAAAGCAAATTCAGAAGATTTGGAATAAGATCTCAATTATATCCACAGGAGCCAAGAACACCACTTACTTCAATACAACTGTCAGCATAAATATCAAGCATCCCACCTATCAAGCATTTCTTGTCCAGTTCACTGGTCTTATTCTTTCGTGGGCTATGGGTGTCACTGTCTAAGCCAGCAAGTTTATTACCCATTCTTAATTGCCCTTTCAGAAGGTGATGATCATCTGTCTTCTTGAACCGCTACAGTCCGTGAGGTGTAAGCACACCCATGGTGTTGTTAAGGATGGAGTTCCAGAAATTTGACCCAGCAACAATGAAGGAACATGATGTATTTCCAAGTCAGGATGGTGCACTGCGGAACTTGCGGGTGATGGTGTTCCCACGAGTCCACTGCCCTTGTCTTTCTAGCTGATAGAGATCATGGATTTGGAAGGTGCTGGTGAAGGAACCTTGGCGTGTTCCTGGAGTGAACCTTGTACTTGGCAAACGATGCTGCTACTGTGCATCGGTAGTGGTGGGAGTGGGTGTTGAAGATGGAAGATGTAATGCCAGTGATTGTTTCATCTTGGATGGTGTCGGGTTCTTGAATGTTGCTGGAGCTGCACTTATCTCAGCAAACGGAAAATAATCCATCGCATTCCTAGGCAGCACAGTGGCACAGTGGTTAGCACTGCAGCCTCAGAACTCCAGAGACTTGGGTTCAATTCCGGCCTCGGGTTCACTGTCTGTATGGTACACATCCCCCCCCCATGTCTGTGTGGGTCTCCTATGGGTGCTCTCGTTTCCTCCCTAAATCCAATGATGTACAAGTTAGGTTGATTGGCCATGCCAAATTGTGACTTAGTGTCCTGGGAGCGTAGGTTAGAGGGATTAGCAGGGTAAATATGTGGGATTACAGAGATAGGGCTTGGGTGGGATTGTTGTTGGTGCAGACTCAATGCGCCAGATGGCCTCCTTCTGTAGGGATTCTATGACTCCTGACTTGTGCCTTGTAGATGATGAATGGGAACAGGGGAGTCAATAAGTTTGCTACTTGCCATAGGATTCCCAGCCTCAGACCTGCTCTTGTAGCTACTGTATTTATGTGACTCACCCAGTTCTATTTCTGGTAAAATTGTAGTGGGAGATTTTGCAATGGTAATGCCGCAGAATATCAAGGAGGGATAGATTCTCTCTCGTTAGAGATGGGTCATTGCCCGGCACTTCTGTGGAGCAAATGTTACTTATCACTTATTAGCCTAAACTTGACTATTGTCCAGGTCTTGTTGCTCATGGACACAGACTGCTTCGATATCTGAGGAATCGTGAATGCTACTGAACATTGTGCAGTCATCAGTGAACATTTCTTCTGATGTTATGATGAAAAGAAGGCCATCGATGAAACACTTTTTCTGACTTTGAAGCCTTACCAATTTAGTTAAAATAGCCTTTGGCACAAAGCTTTCGTCAAACATCCTTCTTTAATGACTTCTGGGAGTCAATTTGAGGCAGAGCTTAATAATGGTCGAAGATTTGCAAAAAGGCAAGAGACCATTATTATTTTATTATTTATATAAAACCTGCAGCTCATCCACTGGCCACTCACCAAGCCCCAAGTTAACACTAATGTAGGTGAACAACCGCGACACTCAATAAAAGCTCAGAGAAAGCGAGTGTGCCTCTCGTGGCTCATTTATTTTAACAAATCCAAGTGAGCAATAAATGCCTGCATGTTGATGAGGTAACAATAAAACTCACAAAGGATCCGGAGTTTGGCAAATCGTTTTTGCTAGCTAGGTTGACAAAATTCTATTTTACAGTACAGCTTCAAATGGTGTTGGCCAAAATAATAACAAAGAAAAGCACAGCACAGGAAGAGACCCTATGGCCCTTCAAGCCCGTGCTAATCTAAATTAAAAAAAAGCCCCATGCCCTTATCTGATGCATATCCCTCTATTCCCTCCATACTCATGTACCCACTCAGATGCTGTTTAAATGGTGCTAATGTGGTTGCTTCCACCACCTCCTCTGGTAATGTATTGCAGACACCCACCACTCTCTCCCCGCACATCTCCCTTAAACTTCCCCCTCTCAACTTGAACCTATGCTCTTGTGTAATTGACATTTCCACCCTGGGGAAAAACAGCCTCTCCACCTTGTCTATGCTGTCATAATTTTGTCGATCAGGTCTCCTCTCAGCCTCTGTCTTTCCAGTGAAAACAAGCCTAGTTTATTTAACGTCTCCTCATAGCCAACATCCTTGAGACCAGACGACATCCTAGTGAATCTTTTTTGCACTCTTTCCAAAGCTTCCATATCCTCTGGTAGTGTGGTGACCAGGACCTGCATCGCATGTACCTTTTTCCAGCAAAGTATAACAAAACAAAAACCTAGATTAAGTGTTACAGTCAGTAGAGGAAGGTTGCAACACATTGGAGAACTCTTCTCATAACATTCTCACGGGCTTTCAAACAGAGACGTGTTCCAATCCAGACCCAGGTTTCCATGGCCTTAGCCAAGATGATGCCGGAGTCATGAATGCAGAAGTCCCACTCCCATTTCTGACAAACGCTATCTTAGCTGAGTGCAGGGGTTGGGAAGGGGTGAGGTGTGACTCATACTTATTGGAAACCTGCACACAGTGGTGTAATTTTAACTCAGTAGTAAACTCAAACTTTCTGCTTGGGTGAGGCTGTTTACCCACAGTGCGTGACTTTCAATTTTTTTTATTAATTCATAGAATATGGGCGTTGCTGGCTGGCCAGCATTTATTGCCCTTCCCTAATTGTCCTTAAGAAGATGGTAGTGAGCTGCCATCTTGAAATGCTGCAGTCCTTGTGCTGTGGGTTGACCCACAATGCCATTAGATGGAAATTCCAGGATTTTGACTCAGCGACTGCAAAGGAATTGTGATGTATTTCCAAGTGAGGATGGTGAGTGTCTTGGAAGAATAGTGTTA
The DNA here is from genome assembly GCA_024679065.1 of Sphyrna mokarran. Lineage (NCBI taxonomy): Eukaryota > Metazoa > Chordata > Chondrichthyes > Carcharhiniformes > Carcharhinidae > Sphyrna > Sphyrna mokarran. The sequence continues at coordinate 45,703,444 of JAGIQG010000018.1, forward strand.
CTGGTAGACGTGAATGTGCATCAAAGGTGAATAACATGTTTGGCTCTATCAAGTTGTCAAGCCATTTAAGTCACCTGCTCTTTAAATTTTAAAAAAGAATGGTGTATTTTGATTCAGAGTTAAAAACAAATTGGTGTTTGTAATTTTAATGATTGTTTATTGATATAAGACTGAGGGTTGTCATTATAATGTTACTACTGCTTGACTGTTTCCACAAGCTATTATTATTGTAGTGGGGTCGTGTAAGTTCACAGTTTGATTTAGAGATCCAAATGGTTAAAAAGGGATTGGCTGCCTTTGTTCTGGGTTTATGAATATGCATACTTGTTTTGTATAAGTGATTAAGTACTTGAAATGAATTAATGACATTGAATGAACTTTCACCAATAAGACTTTTAATAATACAGTGAAATCTGCGTTAGATACTTAGAACCTCATTTATTTCATCTCAGCATGACACCTGAGCTCTGCCCAGGCTAGATACTAGCTGAGTTGCCGTGGACGGTGTGAGGGAAAAGAGTGATGAGTGAGGGGGAGATGTCACCATTTGAAAATGTACTATCAAATAGGATGTTGTCATTGTAGCAAAGGCAAATTATTATATATACCAATTTATTACTTCGGAATGTAATCCAACTAATTTGGCAAATTATGAAATGTTTATAAGAGAAATCCTTCTCTTCTCAGTTGCCCACTTCTGTAACTTTCAACTATATTCTAATTAATGGTACAATGCATCTGATGGACTTGTTCAACAATCATTGTATTAAAGCAGGACAGAATATTCAACATGACTATAGCTAATAATAGAGCTATTGAGGTTCCTCTGCCATTCGTCAATATCAACTCTGCCTCTTGTCCTGAACGTTTTCCCTTACAGTCTGTCACAGCACCAGAGATGATAGAAAAAAATCATTCAACCTGGATGCCAATAAGGCAGCCGATACTGATGGTCAGGACTCAGCTTTTTTCATCAGAACTGCTGCCTATGTAATTTCTGCCCCTCTTTGCTTTCTGACCTCTCTGTGGCGCCTCTCTGGGGACCCAGGTTCGAAGCAGATATTGAACAACAGATTTTGAATTCAATAAAAAAGAATCTGGAATCAAAAATCCAGTGATGACTATGATGATGACTGTCTGTGTGGAGTTTGCACCTTCTCCGCATGTCTGTGTGGGTTTTCTCCAGATGCTCCGTTTCCTTTCACAGTCCAAAAATGTGCAGGTTACGAGGGTTAGTCATGGTGGGTGCGTAGGTTTATGGGGATTGGCTGGGCCAAGGTAGGCTGCTCTTTTAGAGAGTCAGTACAGAATCAATGGTCCAAATGGCTTCCTTCTGCACTGTAGGGATTTTATGAAATCATCATTGATTGTCACTTAAAAAACCCTTTAGGGAAGGAAATCTGCCACCCTTATTTGATCTGGCTACATATGACAACCACAGCAATGTAGTTGACTCTTAAATGGCCAAGCACTCAGTTCAAGGGCAATTAGAGATGGGCAATAAATATTGGCCCAGCCAGCAACATCCCTCGAATGAATAAAAAAAAGTAAGTTGCTTCCTGAGGGTAGAAATTGAATATTATTACCATGTAGAACAAAGATTGTATTCAACACACAAGGTTAAGATCAAACTCACCTCTGGAATATATGGTTCAATATTGAAGATTCTCTGTGTCACATAACATTAAGCAAACGTCATTGACTAATCACAGAACATATATTCCCATCAATTAACTGCTAAGCAGTTCAAATTTCAGTCCTCTGTTAAGGAAAGAAAATGAAATAATTGATAAAGTCTCAAGATTTCTGTGACATAAAATTTGCTTTTCTGAAATTAATTTTCAAAACTTTTTCAAGGCTCCATTGCAGAAACAACACCTGACAATGCCTTGAAGAAATGAAAATGACAAAATTCTCCTCTGCACTCCATGTGCGAGTTCATGAATAAATCCGCCACACTGAAACTAAACAGAGGTTGGAGTAACTATTGCCCAAATGAGGAGAGGAAAGCTGAAGCAAATGTTAGAAGAGGAAATTATGTTTACTAGATTCTTCGGGTGGGATCAAGTCTGCAGTTCTTTAAGTTTATTTTTGTTAGAATCTCAAGTAGGCTTACTTTAACACTGCAATGAAGTTACTATGAAAATTCCCTAATTGCCACACTCCGGTGCCTATTCGGTACACTGAGGGAGAATTTAGGATGGCCAGTTCACATAACCAACACGTCTTTTAGACTGTGGGAGGAAATTGGAGTACATGAGCGAAACTCAAGCAGACATGGGGAGAAGGCGCCAACTCCACACAGTCACCCAAGTTGGGAATTGAACCGGGTCCCTGGCAACAATGAGGCAACAGTATGCCAGCAGTGCCATCCTGCTACCCTTAAGTTCAGCTACACTGAGGGAGAATTTAGCATGGCCAATGCACCTAACCAGTGTAGGAAGAGAATGGAGCACCCAGGGGGAACCCACACAGACATGTGGGGAGAATGTGCAGACTCTGCACAGATAGTCCCCAAGTCTGGAATCAAAGCTGGTTCCCTGGCGCTTTGAGGCAGCAGTGCCAACCACTGTGCCACTGTACCACCCCTGATGATAGGTCAACGCCTGGATTGTTGGACAGAGCTTTACGGCCCCCAGGCTGTGGGATTGCAGGTGGTGGGGAAGGGGTGATGGGAGGGAGGTGAGGGGTGCTGGTTCGAGAGGAGGAGGATCCATAAAATTCCACGGGTCACCTTCCCACAAACCCTGCCCAGTCTGCCCGCTCCTCAACCTAATTGACTGAGTGGCCAATTATTGGGACACTCCCCACAAATTTTTCAGCTGGCCAGAAGAGTTCAAGGTTGAAGATCAGCAGATCACTCTGTTTGGGCCTTAAGTGAGAAAGGTGGTGAGAGGGGAGGGAGGGTGGAAGGGGAGTGTCGAGAGTCTCTATTACCCATTCCCTTCCAAAATCAGGTGACTCCATTGCGACTCCCACCGATGTCTGCCTTCTCTCAGCTGCTTTCAATCTGCCAGTTCTCGCCAACAGGATGCCCAGTCTCATGACCCCATCAGCCATCCCCTCCAGTCACACATAGCACCATCCTTGAGGACAATACATGCCAGTCCAGCCAGTGATCAGTTCCCTTGAGTGAATAAAATAAAAACAAACTTGCTTTCTGATGGTGTAAATTGCCCAAAATGTGATGCAGATAATTGACGGAATGGAAAACAACGAGAAAGTTAGCTAATGCATAAAAAATGCTGCAATTACAATTACTTGAAGCACTAGTGCAACATCTTACAGTCTTCAAGAATGTATTTGAAAGGTCTGGCCTTGTTAGATATCATTGTGCAGCTCGATTGTCATCTCAACTCCATAATTCAGTGCAGAATAGTCTGCAGGGAGCCCAGATAAATTGGTGAGTGCCTCCCTTCAGCTGCTCCCTGCCAGCCAGTAATTTAGAATCTGGGGACTGCCTGTAATTTAGCATGTCAACTACAACTCTCACCACTGTTTACAGAAAGCAGTCTTTCCAGATGTATCACAGCTTGGTATGGCTTGTGCTCTGCTCAGAACCATAGCAAACTACAAAGGGTTGTGAGCGAAGCTCTGTCAATCATGCAAACCAGTCTTCCATTCTTTCATTCTGTCTATAATTCCCGCTACCTCGGAAAAACAGCCAGCATTATTAAATACCGCCAAGCACCCTGGACATACTCTCTTCCACCTTCTTTCATCAGGAGAAAGATACAAAAGTCTGATGTCACGTACCAGCTAACTCAAGAACAGCTTCTTCCCTGCTGCCATCAGATTTTTGAATGGGAAATCGAACCCGGGTCCCTAGCGCTGTGAAGCAGCAGTGCTAACCTATGCTTTTCAGGCTGGAGGGAGGTTCATAGTGGAGTTCAGCAGGGTTCAGTATCAGGATTTCTGCCGTTCCAGATATAAACTAATGACATTAACTATGGTGTACGGGAAAAGTTTCAAAATGTGTGGGTAGTACAGGCTTGGAAGTATTGTGATCTCCAAAGACGTTAGTCTGGAACTTCAAACTGGACACGGACAGGTTAGTGAAATGGACAGACAAGTGGCAGATAACATTTAATGTGGCACAGTGGTTAGCATTGTACCTCACAGTGCCAGGGACCCAGGTTCAATTTCTAGGTTTGGTCACTGTCCATGTGGACTTTGCACATTCTCCCCATGTCTGCGAGGATTTACTTTGGGTGCTCCGATTTTCTCCCACACTCCAAACATGTGTGAGTTAGGAGGATTAGCCATGCAAAATTGCCCCTTAGTGTCATGGAGATTAGCTAGCATTCACCTCCCCTGCACGTCGGCACTCCCGCTCCCTCACTGGCCCAGCCTCCTTGGGGTCACCGGCGCTGCTGTCATCAGGTTGCCAGAAAGAAATACTTAGATGGGCACATGAACAGAATGGGAATGGAAGGGTAAAGAAAACTGATTTAAAATAGGGATCATGAGCCTTGGGAGTCCCTGGGAAGTGTGCAAATAGATGATGATATTGATGTACTTGTTTTTATCGTACAGGTGCTTTAACATAGAACATACAACATAGAACAATACAGCACAAACAGGCCCTTTGGCCCACGAGTTGCGTCGATCACATCTATATCTACCAATCCACAGACCTATCTATAACCCCCTATCCCATTCGTTTCCATATACTCATCCAGAAGTCTTTTAAAAGACCTCAGCGAGTTCTCCTCAACCACCTCCGATGGCAGCTGATTCCATTCACTCACCACCCTCTGAGTGAAAAACTTACCCCTAACATCCCCTCTGTATTTGCTTCCCTGCACCTTAAATCTGTGTCCTCTCGTAGTGACCATTTCAGCTCGGGGAAATAGTCTCTGAGAGTCCACCCTATCTATTCCTCTCAACATTTTATAAACCTCTATCAGGGTCGCCTCTCAACCTACGTCTCTCCAGTGAGAAGAGTCCCAGCTCCCTCAACCTATCTTCATAAGGCCTGCCTCCCAATCCAGGCAGCATCCTTGTAAATCTCCTCTGAACTCTCTCAATAGTCTCTACATCCTTCCTATAATGAGGCGACCAGAACTGCGCACAATACTCCAACTGGGGTCTGACAAGAGTCTTATAGAGCTGCATCATTACCTCCTGACTCCTAAACTCTATTCCTCGATTAATGAAGGCCAGTACACCGTACACCTTCTTGACCACTTCCTCCACCTGTGAGGCCGATTTAAGAGTCCTATGGACCCGGACCCCGAGATCCTTCTGCTCTACAACACAGCTAAGACTCCTACCCCTTATATTGTACTCCTTCATCCCATTATTCCTGCCAAAATGGACCACTACACATTTATCCACGTTGAAGTCCATCTGCCACTTCTCTGCCCAGTCTTGCATCCTGTCTATGTCCCGCCGTAACATTTTACATCCCTCCAGACCATCCACAACATCACCGACCTTTGTATCGTCGGCGAACTTACTAACCCATCCCTCCACTTCCTCATCCAGGTCAATTATGAAAATGACAAACAGCAGGGGTCCCAGAACAGATCCCTGGGGCATTCCACTGGTTACCAACCTCCATGCAGAACAAGACCCATCCACAATCACTCTCTGTCTTCTGCCGGCAAGCCAGTTCTGGATCCACAAGGCCAAAGCCCATTGGGTCCCATGCCCTGTCACCTTCTCCAGAAGCCTTGCATGGGGGACCTTATCAAACGCGATCCTTTGGTCCACCTTGTTGTCTAACAAGGGGCATACACGCGCTGGGTCGTGAGAGGGCTGCTCTTAGATTTTTTTCAAGAGTATCCTAGTGCTTCACGTCGTTAGTGTACGCTTGACCTGGACCATTTGATGGGCAACACAACAGCTCAGTGACTATCGCTGTGTTGTGCAGACACATGGATTTGGGCCTGTGTCTGTAGGAGTTTGCGCATTCTCCCCGTGCTTGCGTGGGTTTTCTCCGGGTGCTCCGGTTTCCTCCCACATCCCAAAGATGTGCTCTTAGGCTAATTGGCAAAACAAATTCTCCCTAAATTGTCTCAAATTTGGTTTTTAATCCATAGATCTATAAACATAGACAGGGATCACGGGTAGAGGTGGGAACATTGGGGTGGCGGCGCGGGCTCGTTAGGCCAAAGGGCCTGTTTCCCATGCTGTTTTGTTCTTTGTTCTTTGTTCTAAATGTTTGGAGTTATGGGGATAGGGGCTGGGTGGGACTGTGGCCAGTGTAGTCTCGATGGGTTGAATGGTCTCTTTCTGCACTGTAGGATTTTATGATTTAACTTTGCAGAGAAGTGCAATGTGATCTGTACTCGTATAAAAATTGTAGAGAGACAAGGTAAAATTCAAAAATGGGTGCAGGAATAGAGAGATCTAGTGTAGGTATGAATAAATGGGACATTTTTCTTGGAGAAGTGGAAGCTGAGAGGAGATTTGATGGAAGTGTCCAAAGTGATGCATTTGGACAGAGTAGATAAGAAGGAACTGTTTCCATTGATAGAAAGATTGAATACAAATGTGCACATCTTGAAGGTAATTGGCAAAAGAAGCAATGGAGACATGAGGGAGAAGCGTTTGCACCTAACAAATAGTTTAGGACCAGGAATGGACTGGGAGTGTGGCAGGGGCAGGTTCAATCCAGGCATTCTTGAGGGAATTAGATCAGCTCTCGAAAAGGGAAAATTACAATGCTACAAGGAACAAGGAGAGAAGTGGGAAAAGAGGAGGCGATGGCCTCGTGGTATTATTGCTCAACTATTAATCCAGAAACTTGGCTAATGTTCTGGGAACCTGGGTTTGAATCTCACCACAACAGATGGTGGAATTTGAATTCAAAAAAATCTGGAATTAAGAATTCACTGATGACCATGAAAACGTTGTTGACTGTCAGAAAAACCCATCTGGCCTTTAGGGAAGGAAATCTGCCATCTTTACTTGGTCTGGACAGCTTCTGAGTCCAGTGGTTCACTCTTAAAGGGCTACTCATGATGTACAAAAAACGCTGGCCAGCCAACAATGTCCATGTGCCACGAATAAATATGAATTTGGAAAGCGTGTACAGACATGATGGACTAAATGGCCTCCTTCAGTGCACTGAACATTCTGTGATTTTGTGAATTGATTTTTTTCTTTGCTCTGAAATTTTTGAGTGGCTCAAAACATATCTTCTATGAACAATCCATTGGAATCTTAACATGGGCCCAATACATGAAACAATGAAACTTATCCTCAGGTCCCGGAAGTACTGAGATGCTATCCTCTCTTTTAATAATCTTTAAGAATCAAATGCTCAAATTGTAACTATTGATTATGTTGCAGTAGCTGAGTGAAAGCACTAGAGTTATCATCGATAGATATCAGTGGCGGCTAAATAGCCTGCTCTTGTTCCAAAGATCTCAGGCTGTAGAATTGTCAACTCCAGTTGGATATATGATTGGAGTTGTCACTAGTCAGTCACCAAACAACACATCCCTCAATCCCATGAGCTTTAACTTTACATAGTAGTCTGTTATGTAAGACCTTGTTGAAAGCCTTCTAAAGTCTTAATAAACATCCTCTGGTTCTCCTCAGTCAACTCAACTTGTTACATCCTCAAAGAATTCCAACAGCTTCATCAAGCACGGTTTCCCTTTTGTAAATCCATGCTGATTCTGTCTGATTATACCACTGCCTTCCAAATGTCGCATTATGAAATCCTTAATAATGGACTCCAGCAACTTCCCCAGTAATGATGTTAGCTCAATGGTCTATAGTTCCTGTTTTCTCTCTACCTCCCTTTTAAAATAGTAGGCTTACATTAGTTACCCTCCAATCTATAGGAATCAGTTTAGAGTCCAAAGAATTTTGGAAAATAACTACCAATGAATTACCATTTCCAGAGCCACATCCATAAGTAGGCAGGGATGAAAATGATCAGGCCCTGGAGATTTATCCACCTTCAATCCCATCAACTTCTCCAAAACCATTTCTCCACTAATGCTGATTTCCTTCAGCTCCTCACTAAAATTTGTTTCTCTCAGAGCTTCTGGTACATTAATCACATGAAACCTTTGGCATGGTAGCACAATGGTCAATACTGCTTTCTCACAGCGCCAAGGACCCGGGTTTGATTGCCTACTTGGGTTATTATCTGTACAGAATCTAGACATTCTCCTCATGTCTGCATTGGGTTTCCTCTGGATGCTCCGGATTCCTCACACAGTGTGAAAGTTGTGCTGGTTAGGTTGATTGGCCCTGCTAAATTTTCTCTCAGTGTACCCGAACAGGCACCAGAGTGTGGCAACTAGCAGATTTTCACAGTAACTTAATTGCAGTGTTAATGCAAGGCTACTTGTGACATTAATAAATAAACTTTAAAAATTGGGTGCGAGAACCAACCACCACCATCAATAGGCTAAACACTGCTTTTCTTGCCTGCTGCCACACTCTGTCAAAATAAGGGGAAATTCTGTCCATTTGCCATTTTTAATTACGTATACAATTCTAGTTAATGTGTGGAAACATTTCCATTTGAACTTTAATCTCTGGTTTTGCTGTCACCAAATTATTGTTGAGAGTTTTCAGTATCTCAGCCAATGAAAGCACAAGAACTGTCATTTTGAATGTAATGCCCTAAAACCAGGATTAGAATTGTGTCTCAGAAATTACTTCCCTTCGAATCTTTGTCAAGATTTGAGACCTACTGCCTTTAAATTTTACTAAGAATCTTCAGAAAGAGATTGGGCATCATTTAGTCGTTGAGCATTTTCAATTCCCGACCAGTCAAGTACAATTTTTGTTCACTTATACGTATTAATGGAGAGTTTTCAAAGTGACTTTTGCTTATGGCAATGTCAAGCTGCAGCTTTGTCTCTGTGCTGAGTGCAATGCTGCCTCCTCCAAAGGATTTTCATCTTGTTTTGCATGGGTGGGAATGGTTGAAACGCTTTCCCTACTATCTTTGATTCTTTTGGGATCCTGCATCCCTTGACCACCTCATCCAGGTGAAAAACCCTTTTTACATTGTTGAACCTGCAGCACAGTTCATTTTAACCCTTATACGGTGGGCAAAGAATTGCAAGTAGACTTCTTGCTAACGTATCAATATTTATACACAATTATTAATCATGCACCCAATCAACAATAAGTTATTTTATAGAATACTAAAATTCAAGTCCAATACTAGACCTTGATTTAACTTCTGCGTGACTGGCAAGTACCCAGGCAGATATCAACCTTTATCCTGCGTGTTGGTCCTCGTACTGGTCCTCGTGCTGGTCGTTGTTGCTGATGGTCACCATTGTTGTTGTTCGTTCAGTGTAGAGAGAGAGAGATTCTCCATCACACTCCTTATACCTTGTTGGTTTTTACACCCCTTTATGGCCATTGCCAATCAATCGATCAGGACTTAATCAAACTGATCAATAGACTCCAATCAGTGCTGCCACTCCGATCTCTGGGTGTGTACCCAACGGCCATGCCTGTAGGTGCTGGAGGCACGTAGGTCACATATCTCCCTCCCAAATAAGGGGTTAAAGTATATCTTTGTTCTAGAAAGCCCTTTGAATAATTTCCTTCAGGCTAGGTCTTATGGTCATTTGTTAACGTCTCACTCAGACATGACATTCATTTACCTTCTTGTCATGAATTTAAATGGAGTCAGTTGTGGTGGGGTGAGGGGACACCGTCTAAACTGACAGTAGCTCATTTTTGGACTGTTGTTAGAAAGGCCTTCTTCTCTCAGGGAATGGTGAGCACTCAAAATGGATTCACAAGCCAAGGGTTGGTGGCAGAAGCATGGAACCAATTGAAGTGTCGCTTCAGGTTGAAACTCACTGAATTAAGATGGGTTAAATGGCCTTTCCCAACCAAGATCAAGGCCACAAAAAAACTACAAAGAAGTTCCAATTCTAACCACAGCTAGACTGAGCTTCACTCACACTTGTCCTGTTTCGCTCTCTCTTTCTCCCTCCACCCTCTCCCCCTCTCCCTCCTCCTCGCCCCCTGTCCCCTCCACCCTCTCCTATCTCTCCTCTCCCTCCACACTCTGCCTTGCTTTCCCTCTCTCCCCCTTCCCCACACTCTCCCCCCCACCATTCTGGTTGTATTAAAGTTGTGATTTTTTTAAATCAATGGAATGTCCTGTCTCTTTCTTATCCAAATTATTGTAAATATATATTGCTTGTTCTAATTCAAAACGTAGCCCAGTCCATTACACAAACCAGCCTCCCGTCCACTGACTCCGTCTACACTTCCCACTGTCTCGGAGAAGCGACCAAAAAAATCAAAGACCTCACACACCCTCACACCCTGGAAGTACTCTCTTCCACCTTCTTCTGTTGGGAGAAATAAACAAAAGTGTGAGGTCTCATACCAATCAACGCAAGAATGGCTTCTTCCCTGCTGCCTTCAGGCATTTGAATGGACCTACCATATATGAATCTGATCTTCCTAGCTATGATTTGACACTACATTCTTCACCCTCTCCTTTCCTTCTCCCCTATGTACCCTATGAACGGTATGCTTTATCTGTATACTGCACGGGAATCAAAATTTTTCACTATATCCCAATACATGTGACAATAATAAATCAAATCAAAATAAATATTTTGCGATCTGGTTGTTTTTATACTCTAGAAACAGTAACATCAAGTTTTTCTTATTTGTTTAACTTACAGCTGCTATATGCATGTAAAATCTCTCCAGGGACATTCCTCCTACAATAACACCTTTGATTGTGTCTTTGCAGTGAATTTCTACATCTTGTACACACATCAAATGCATACTTTTCCAAATATAATATCTGGATTCGTGCTGTCCTCCACATGGCTTCAATTCAGGCTATATTTGATTGTGCATAATCTGTACCTAGATATATCTGCGCAGCAACGTCTGCCTGAATGTTCTAATCTTTAATCTTTTTATTCACCTGTGGGACATTGACATCACTGGCTGGGCCAGCATTTATTGTCCATCTCTAGTTGTCTTTGGAGGACAGTTGAGAGTCAACCACATTGTGGTGGCTCTGGAGTCACATGTAGGCCAGACCAGGTAAGGATGGCAGATTTCTTTCCCTGGACAACATTAGTGAACTAGTTGTGTTTTTCTGATAATCGACAATGGTTTCATGGTCATTACTTCCAGTTTATTTTTGTTGAATTCAAGTTCCACCATCTGCCGTGGCAGGATTCGAACCTGAGTTTCCAAAACATTCACTAAGTTTCTGGATAAATAGCACAATTCTTTGGCCTCACTTTCTCTTGTTTACTTATTTTTCCCTATGTTTCCTAAGGTCAATTCTTACTTCCTTGGCACTCTTCCTCTCTGAGAATTAACTCATTTTCCAAAAAATGCCTCTCTCCAAAGCGATTGTGATGCTATGAGTTATGAATTCAATTACTTTTTGACCTGCGCCTTTTCAAGTTTTCTATGTACATCTGAAAATTGACTATCAAAAATCACAGCTTGTTGCAGTATCTCTCCAAGGTACTCATTAATAGATCTTGTACCAGAAAGACTTCTTGCTCAGAATTGAAATTATTGTAAATATTTATTGCTTGTTCCAGTCCAAAAATGTAGAATTTGGCTGTTATCTCTTCTGTCACTCGCCCATACAGCTGCCAAATATACGCCAAACTATTATTTAGATCTCTTTCCAATCTTTTGAAAATTAGCCAGAGATGCAATTTAGTTATCATATTTTGTTTCATTGTATTTTTCTTTGAGTCTCACTTGCTGTGGTTCTACTAGCCTCTTCCATTCTTTTCCTTCTCATTGTCATTTTGCCTGGATTCCCAGTAATGGTTCTCTCAATCTACCATCACAACCTCTACAGTGGTTGAGCAGAAACCTTGGGCTGACACTGTAGACAAAAGAACCCCAGTGAAAATTCTGTCCCAAAGTGTGCATGCATTTGTTTTGTTCGGGTCCAGGTCTGATCACCAAGTTACATTAGAATGCCAGACTCGAATCCAACAATTTTTCTCTTTTGGCGTAAATTTAAGGCAAGGATACTTCCTTCCAGAATGATTCCACTAACAAAGTAAGGCTCTTTCATAGTAAAACAAAGCTTATTTAATAACACAGCTTAAATATAATTCTAACAAATGAGGCAATTTAATTATTAGCAGTTCAGCAATATGTAAAAACGAAACAGAAAAATTTTCATTTCTAACTTATCATTATTAAAGTTCCAAATAAGCAACATTCATCTTATATATTTAAATACCACTTTAAATACAGTTAGCAACCTTAAATGAATGCAATATAGGCTATCTTGAAGCTTTCAGAGAAATATAGGTTGGGATGTTCTGGCTGCACTCTTCCCAAAGCTAGATAATCCCGTTCAAAGTCAATGGATCTTTGCATGGTCTTGTCCTACCCAGTACAATTCCAGTGGCAGACAGGATACAAAAATTCCATACGTAGGCTTTCAGAAGCCATCAAAATCCTTCTATCTTTAATCAGGTTTCAGCTGCAAATTGAACTGCTCTCTGCAAAACCTTTTTCTCTTTGCTACAGACCCAGGACTGCACATAAGCCATATTATCACACAACCTTGCCAATCACTGCAATCAGAAACTTCAAGGAAACCTAAGTAAACAAAAGTCCATTAACCCTACTTAACATAACCACATACGAGGCTAAAATGAATAATTATCCTGCTCTTCCAGAGACCGAGCTGCAGTCATACTGACTATCTGTAGCATAAAGCTGAATTTTTTAAACATTCCACTTAAGCACAGATAGATCCATACAAATTGCACTATCATCATCATCACATTTCTGTGTTCATATTGATGCCAGGATTTCTTATAATTCAAAATATAGATTGGGAGAAAGCTTGTATGGAACATAAACACTAATGTGGATTAGTTGAGCTAACCGACCTTTTCTATTATGTGATGGCAAAGTAATTCTTTGTATTAAAATAAAAGGTTTGGTTTATTATGGTTGAGAGCATCTTAAAGTGAAACTACATTCTCCTGACCTCTATTTATCACCTCCCCCTTTTCCTCATAACTATGTCTTCAATCTGACAACACTAGAACACAAAGCTAGTCTTCATAAATGCTCACGTTCAAAGTGATTTTTCATTATCTTGAGTGTTCCAGAACATTATAGTTAGAAAGCACAAAACAAACAACAAATGCTGGAAAACACTCAGCAAACCAGGCAAAATACATGGAGAGAAAGAAAGGATTAACAGGCTGAATTTTCCCAGCCTTTCTTGGGGTGATGTCCACTATGGTTTGGTCATCACAAGATGGTGCTTGATCTTTTCTCCTTGCTCAGTCTTTTCTCCTTGGAGAGACAAAGAATGAGAGGGGACCTGATAGAGGTGTATAAGATTATAAGAGATATTGATCAGGTGGATTCTCAGAGGCTTTTTCCCAGGGCTGAAATGGCTACCACAAGAGCACAATAAGTAGTCTGACAACAGCAGGTTTAAATCCAACCTATTTACAGAATCTGTAAACAGTCTGTGCTGTTATGTGTGCTCTTGGAGACCAGAACACCTCATTCGCCTGACGAAGGCCACAAAGTCGAAAAATTGCGAGTTTACTATCAAATAAATTGGTTGGATTTAAACCTGGTATTGTCAGACTACTTATTGTGTTTACCCCACTCCAACACCAGCACCTCTACCTCATGACCACAAGAGCACACAGCTTTAAGTGCTGGAGAGTAAGTACAGAGGGGATGTCAGGGGTAAGTTTTTCGCTCAGAGGGCGGTGAATGAGTGGAATTGGTTGCCATCGGTGATGGTGGAGGCAAATTTGATAGGGTCTTTTAAGAGACTTCTGGGTGAGTACATGGGAATTAATAGGATTGAGGGTTATAGGTAAGCGTAGTAGGTAGAGATATGATCGGCACAACTTGTGGGCCAAAGGGCCTGTTTGTGCTGTAGTGTTTCTATGATTCTATGATTAATGGATGTACCACCTGATTGATGGCAATTGGGAAGGGACAATCAAAAGATGCAAAAATAACTTGGTTCACAAAGTCTGTGATGACTTGGAGTACCTGTGAGGAGAGTTGAGAAGGATGCATGAGTTTTCCAGATTCATCATTTTTGGGTAAGTTTGAACAAGATCCTGAAATTTTGAAATGACACCAGGTATTCAGCTTCCAGGACTTGGGGCTTCAGCCAGAATGGGATAGTCAACCATAGGCGGACTATTGGGTGGCACAGTGCCACAGTAGTTAGCACTATCCATGCCTCCAATGATCTATGCACCCCTAGAAGATCATTCCTTGGTATCTTAGCTCCAAAGATTAAAATCCTAGCCTATTCAATCTCTCCCTATAACCCAATCCCTGGAGTCCTGGCAACATCCATGTTCGGTGCTAAGATGATAGCAGCCTGTTATTCATTGCTTGGGGCTGCACCGGCTTTAACCATTCCTCTGATGTGCAGAGTACAATGAGTGGCACGGTAGCACAGTGGTTAGTGCTGCTGCCTCACAGCACTAGGGACATGGGTTTGATTCCCGGCTAGGATCTCTGTGTCGAGTCTGCATGTTCTCCCTGTGTCTGTGTAGATTTCCCTCTGGTTGCTCCAGTTTCCTCTCACAGTCCAAAAGACGTGCTGGTTAGGTGCATTGGCCATGTTAAGTTCTCCCTCAGTGTACCCGAACAGGCGCCGGAGCGTGGCGACTAGAGGATTTTCACAGTAACTTCACTGCAGTGTTGGTGTAAACCTACTTGTGACAGTAATAAATAAACTTAAATGTGCAGTCTGTCAAATCCAAAGTAATAGCCTTAGAATACATTTTTCTGTATTCTGTATAAAGCTTTCCCGCATTGCTCTTCTGTAAAGATTTTAATCGCCACAACTATCAATGTGATTGAAATGTCATTTGAAATTATGCTGTTCTGCAGTTCAATTATCTTTATAAATTCTTATCTTTGAATTGTCTTATTTTAAGTTTAACCTGCAGATCACCAAACAGAACAGAGTGTGTAATCACAATAATTCAAGGTAAGGCATGTATAGTGGTGGGTGGGATAGCTGAGAAAACAGCAATCCGCATTTATAATTGATTTAGTTTGATTTATTATTATCACATGTATTGGAATACCGTGAAAAGTGTTGTTCCTTTCGTGCTATATAGACAAACATACCATTTATAGCCTGAAAGACATACTGGTTAGATACAGTGGTCATGCTAAATTCTCCGTTTGTGTATCTGAACAGGTGCTGTAGTGTGGCAACTAGAGGATTTTCACAGTAACTTCATTGCAGTGTTAATGTAAGCCTACTGGTAACCTTAAACTTCTGTTAAAAGAACATATTTCTTAGTAGAGTGATTTCTGATGAGATTTCACCAAAAGAGAAGTCTCAAGGTGAATCGGAAGATGATATCAGTCTGTACAGAGTGATAACCCAGCAGAAATGTATTATTTCCCAGTGCTACTTCAACATGTGCAGTAAGAACATCAGTTAGATGGCAATGGCTGTTTTGATACAATAAAATTTTTTATTCGGTTTCCTTGTGCTACATGTCAAGGTAGGCTGGGAGGAAACTGTGAATTCAAGTGTTACATTGGAGATAATGAAACAACAAAAATATCAAATCTAGATTGAGACACAGGGTGGAATTTTTCAGCCATGCTTATCCTAAAACTGGGAAATCTCACTCGGGCTCAACGGACTTTTGTGTAGTCCACAGAAACCATGGAACCACAGAAAATTACAACTCAGAAACAGGCCTTTTGGCCCTTCTTGTCTGTGCCGAACCACTTTTTGCCTAGTCCCACTGATCTGTACTTGGACCATATCCCTCCACACCCCTTCTCATCCATGAACCCATCCAAGTTTTTCTCAAATATTAAAAGTGACCCCGCATTTATCACTTTGGAACATCTTGAAATCATGGAAGTCTTTCTCCCTTTTCTCTTCTTGGGCAGTGAAGCAGCAGCACAGTGATTAGCACTGCTCCCACAGTCCAAATATATATAGGTTAGGCCATACTAAATTGTCCCTTAGTGTCAGGGTAGATTAACAGTGTAAGTACATTGGGATAAAGTCTGGATGGGATTGTTATTTGTGCAAATGGCCTCCTTCTGCACTGTAGGAATTCTATGATTCTACAGTGTTAACCATTATGAGACAAAAAGACCATAAGAAATAGGAACAAGAACAGGCTGTTAAGCCTCTCGAGCCTGCTCCCCCTTTCAATAAGATCACGGCTGATCCAAAATTCCTCTGGTTCTTTTTCCTGTACTTACCCCGAAATCCCTAATTCCCTTATACTGATCAAAAATCTATCTATCTCAGCCTTAAATATACACAAGGACTCTGCCCCCACAGCTCTCTGTGGCAAGAAATTCCAAAGACTCTCGAGAAGAAATTCCTCCTCGTTTCAGTGTTCCTGGAAGCCCCTTTAATTGTAAAAGTTCTGACACAGTTTCTTGACGCGAAGAGTGGCACAAAAATGCAAGTTTTTATTTCTGCTTTTGAAGACATATTACCAAAAGGATTTTCTAACCAGTCCTGTGCTCAGCCAGGCTCCATCCCATTTATTTGAGAAATGTCGATGCAGTTTTAAAACCTGGCCCTGTGCCCTGTGTTTGCACTTTTTGGAATGATACTCCAAATATGCAATGGTATTTTCCTTTGTACTTCATCCTATCCTTCATAAATACAGGTGTTTCATTTTTTGACAGGTAATTCATTGAAGCAATTGGATGAAGTGCAGTTTCCTATTTCAGTGTTACATATATCTCTGGTCTAACCATCGAACACAATACAACGCATGGTAAAATATATTTTAATTGCATTTGATTTGTAGCCAAAAAGACCATGGAATATTCGCTGTTGCTTACTATGGCCTGACCTAATCTTTAAAAATGAATGATTTACTGCCAGTGTGTGAATATATTACCGGCATGATCAATTAAATGCACTGAATGTGTTTTAGCAGTAATGCTTTCAAACCACAGTATGATGGAAAGATAACCATTCTTTCTCTTTAATGTATTCATAGGATGCAAGCATCGCAGGAAAGTCCAGCATTTTTGGTCTCCCAAATTGTATCTGAGAAGATAGTGGAAAGCCACCTTCTTGAACCACTGTACTCTGCGTGTTGTATAGGTACACCCACTGGCTTGAATTTTACCGCCTCATCCGCTCCAGAGTCGAGGTGGCCACAGAATGGCATTCTCTGCTGGCCTTGGACAGGATCTTACGAGCCTCAGGCAGGCGAAGTTGTAAAATACCGCCCACTGTGTTGTTAGCCAAAAGATGAAACATTTACTGGAGGCAGGGTAGTTCTAACAAATCCATTGCGCATCTGAGTTAATATCTGCATCAACATTGCTATTAATCCAGCAATCTCCACCAGTAGAACATAGAGTGCAGAACAGTACAACACAGAATGTACAACACAGGAACAGACCCTTTGGCCCATGATGTTGTGCCAAACACAATGCCAAATTAAACTGTCTACGCTTCGTCATTTCTCATATTCCTTGTATATTCCTGTGTTTATAAATTCATCAAATATAAGAGCAGAATTAGGCCGTTTGGCCCATCAAGTCTGCCCTGCCTTGCGATCATAGCTGATATGCTCCTCATTCCCATTTTCCTGCCTTCTCCCCACAATCCTCCAACCCATTACCTATTAAAAATCTATTCAACTCCTCCTTAAGTTTACTCACTGTCCCAGTATCCACCACACTTTGGGATAGTGAATTCCACAGATTCATAAACCTTTGGGAGAAGTAGTTTCTCCTCAACTCTGTTTCAAATTTGCATCCCCTATTCTAATACCTCTTGTCCTAGGATGCCCTACAACAGGAAGCAGCCGCTTCACATCTTACTTGTACCTTTTATCATTTTATAAAGCTCAATCTGATCTTCTCTCATTACTCTACATTCTAGAGATTCCATTATCTAAAAGCCCCTTAAATGCTCGTATTGTATCTGGCTCCACCACCAGTCTTGGCAGTGTGTTCCAGACACTTACAACTCCCTGCGCAAAAAACTTGCTCCTCACATCTTCTTTTCCTCTCTCGTCTTTAAGTGTATGCGCCCCCTCTAGAATTAGACTATCAACCCTTTCAATGTCTCTCATAATTTTATAGGCTTCTATCTGGTCTCCCCCTAGCCTCTGCTGCTCCACAGAAAACAAGTCTAGTTTGTTCAGCCTCTCCTTATAGTTCATATCCTCTAATCCAGGCAACATCCTGGTAAACCTCTTCTGCAGTGTTTATTCTTTCATTTTAATGCACTTACTTTGCATCGATATGCTCAGTAACTCCAAAACCAATTCCAGCTGAGACCATGAGATTCAGGCCACGGTGAATTTTTCAATAATTTATTCAGTGTCCTCTGCTTACATAAAAGATTCACGGTGATAAAGAAAATAAGAATTTTTTTGAGTCAAGGGAAAAAAGTCTAACGAAGTCATGTCTCACTGTTAGATCTCCAAACTATCCATCTACATTCTTGTCACATCCCTCACTATGGGTGGCACAGTGGTTAGCACTGCTGCCTCACAGTGCCAGGGATCCAGGTTCAATTCTGGCCTTGATTCACTGTCTGTTCAGAGTCTGTACATCATCCTGTGTCTGTAGGTTTGCTCTGGTTTCCTCCCACAGTCCAAATTGTGTAGATTAGGTGGATTGGCCATGTTAAATTGCCCTTTAGTGTCAGAGATTAGAAGGATAATTACATGGGGGTGCAGGGATAGGGCCTGGGTGGGATTATGGTTGGTGCAGATTCGATGGGCTGAATGGCCTCCTTCTGCATTGTAGGGATTCTAGATCACTTCTTTTGAATGTGCACACATGCATCCATCCCTCTAAATATCTGCTCACATCAAGGACTCTTCTTAAGCATTTCTTATTCCTGGCTTTCCATATTTTAACTTAGCTTCTTCTTATTTGCTCTTTTTATCTCAGGTGAACCATTGCCTATATTTTGAAATTTGGTGCAAATGTTTCAATGAAACTTCTTTAACTTTTTGTCCAAAGGGAAACCCAATTTTCCTGGCCCTTGGGATCTTCTGGTTCCAGCGACGATGAGAGCTCTCCTGCAGTGATTCTCCAGCAGTAGAGGGTACAAGGCATGTAGACCAGCGTAAGCATTGGCTGGACTGGAAAATCCCACCCATCTCCTGCAGTTACCTGTTACACCTTTATGTTTAACGGTGATCTGTTTAGCTCAATTGGCTAGATGGCTAGCTTTTAATGCAGAGGGATGTCAACAGCACAGGTTCAAATCCTGTATCAGATGAGGTTATTCATGAAGGCTCCTTTAGTCACTGACTAAAGGTGTGGTGATCTCAGGTTAAATCATCACCAGTCAGTATTCCCCTTCAGGGGAGAGAGTAGCCTATGGTCTAAAAAAGGAAAATGCTGGAAAATTTCAGTAGGTCTGGCAGTATCTGGCGGAGAGAAGAGCTGATGTTTTGAGGAGGAGGCCAGATCATTGTCTGGTGGGGTGAGAGAGAGGCGAGATCGTTGTTTGGTTGGGGGCGGAGGAAGACCAGATCATTATCTGGTTTGTGAGGGGAGGGCAGATGGTTGTGTGGTGGTGGTGGGGGGAAGGAGTCCAGATTGTCTGGTTTGTGGGAGTGGAGGGAGGCCCAATTATTCTAGGGGGTGGAGGGAGGCCTAATCACTCTCAGGGGGTGGTGATAGGTTAGGTGGATCTGTGGTGGGGGTGGGGAAGACAGAAGAGGGGGCCGGGGGGTCTGCCTGGGCGATCGGTAGGGGGGTAGGCGGGACACGATTGGTCTAGGTAGTAGTGGGGATGGATGGATAAGGAGGATAGTCATGTTGTGGGGTTGGGGCGAAGTCTGTGAGGACCATCTCCCCTGCTTTTCACTCCCAGGCCACTTTATCCGCTCTTTGCAGCCTGGGAGCGATGTGACCCCCAGGGACCGTTTTTCAAATTCTTTTCTTACTGCGAATGAGCAGTTCCAAGCATTTCAGGCACGATAAACCCTGCCCATGGCGTGATTCAGACTCGCCATTTTTTTTGAGGCTGAGTGCACGTGGGGGCACTGAGAGCAGGTTTACAAATCGCGCCCAGATTCAGCACTGAGAATCAAAATGGTAAAATTGAGTCCTAAGAGTGGGATTTTTCTACTGCTTTCTCTCCGAAACCCAAAATTCCTGGTCGAGGTCAACAGGCTTTTCCACACCACCCCATTCACACACCCCTCTTACCACCCCTCCCCCCAACCCCTCCCCCCCCCCCCCCCCCCCCCCCCCCGTCCTTACACATCCCAATTCCCCACCCCACCCACTATGATTCCCATGGTGGGCAGGATGGGAAGATTCTGTACCAAATATCTGATAATCCACAGTTGCAACACTGTGAAGGGAATCAGACTCCAATATTGCACCGTGCAATATTTTCCAGAACGGGATCATTAGGACAAGCGGACTTGGTGGTTTTAGTTTTCTCCAAATGTTTGCAGTTTGCTTATCTGTCTTACAACAGGTAACTTCATCTAATGAGATCCTCAGAAAGACCATTCATAATAGTTAAATAAGAATGTAAGCCTACTAATAAATAAACGTTAAAACTTTAAAACTTCACAACAAATAATTTTGCTGTTTACATATAATGTGAGGATGCAGCATTTTATCTATTTGAACACTGGCTCACTTGATATTTCACCGGCTCTTAGAAGATTCACAAGTCTGACTTTTGTTGTGATGAGCTTGGATTTGAAATTGATAATTATGACAATACCATGTTTCACAAACATGCCAGATCCTACATGTGAAAACTGTTAATTAAACCACCAGATTCTTTCCATATGATATTGTCTTCTCCCTCATTAATGTTCACCTTCTTAAGAACTGTTAAAGTTTATTTATTAGTGTCACAAGTAGGCTCACATAAACGCTGCAATGAAGCTACTGCGAAAATCCCCTAGTCACCTCACTCGGGTGCCTGTTCAGATGTACTGAGGAAGAATTTAATACGGCTAATCCACCTAACCAGCACATCTTTCAACAGTGGGCAGAAACCAGAGGAAACCCATGCAGACATGGGGACAATGTGCAAACTCGACACAGATAGTGACCCAAGCCGGGAATCGAACCTAGGTCTCTGATGGTATGAGGCAACAGTGTTAACCACTGTGCTACCATGCCTCCCTATGCCATTAATATTTTAATGTCATTCATTGGTGCTCTACAAGAATGCAAGTTTTTCCATGATGATTTTCTCATAATTTTCAGCATCTATGTTTGAGATAGTGGGCAGCTAGTCACCAGGAGGTACATATGGGCAGATATTGGGATAACTCATCCTCCATATGTGGGTAATGCTTGTCTTCCAATGATTAGATAAGAGTAGAAACTCATAAGGCTTTACATGTGCTAATCTATGCCCCTCTGCTTAATTGTATAGAAGCTCAAACCCCTACTGTACTGTGCCACCTTGATACTGCTGCACTAGGTACAATTTCAGAATTACACTTCATTCTATTATCACGGGTATGTGTGAAAGATGGAACTATTGAGATGCAGTTGTCATGGGGAAATCTACAGATTTGAATCAGTTATATCACAACTTTTAAATACACATTGAATCATAGAACCCCTACAGTGCAGAAGGAAAAAAAATTTGGCCCTTCGAGTCTGCACCGACCACAATCACACCCAGGTCCTATCCCCATAACTCCATGCATTTACCCCAGCTAGTCCTTCTGACATTAAGGGGCAATTTAGCACGATCAATTCACATGACCTGCACATCTTTAGCGTGATATAACTGGCATGGCCAATCCACATGACCTGCACATCTTTAGCCTGTGGGGGGAAACCAGAGCACCTGGAGGAAACCCAAGCAGACATGGGGAGAACGTGCAATCTCTACACGGTCACCTAAATCAAGAATTGAACCCAGTCCCTGGCACTATCATGTCACCCCTGCATCAATCATCTAATTAGTCTTATGATGATGAGAAGGTGAGAGGGCATGGGATCCAAGGAGCTTTGGCCTCGTGGATCCAGAACTGGCTTGCCGGCAGAAGGCAGAGAGTGGTTATGGATGGGTCTTGTTCTGCATGGAGGTCGGTAACCAGTGGAGTGCCCCAGGAATCTGTTCTGGGATCCCTGCTGTTTGTCATTTTCATAAATGACCTGGATGAGGAAGTGGAGGGATGGGTTAGTAAGTTTGCCGACGATACAAAGGTAGGTGGTGTTGTGGATGGTCTGGAGGGATGCCAGAAGTTGCAGCGGGACGTAGACAGGATGCAAGACTGGGCGGAGAAGTGGCAGATGGACTTCAACGCGGATAAATGTGTAGTGGTCCATTTTGGCAGGAATAATGGGATGAAGGAGTACAATACAAGGGGTAGGAGTCTTAGCTGTGTTGTAGAGCAGAAGGATCTCGGGGTCCGGGTCCATAGGACTCTTAAATCAGCCTCGCAGGTGGAGGAAGTGGTCAAGAAGGCGTACGGTGTACTGGCCTTCATTAATCGAGGAATAGAGTTCAGGAGTCAGGAGGTAATGATGCAGCTCTATAAGACCCTTGTCAGACCCCAGTTGGACTATTGTGCGCAGTTCCGGTCGCCTCACTATAGGAAGGATGTAGACACTATTGAGAGAGTGCAGAGGAGATTTACAAGGATGCTGCCTGGATTGGGAGGCAGGCTTTATGAAGATAAGTTGAGGAGCTGGGACTGTTCTTGCTGGAGAGACGTAGGTTGAGAGGCGACCTGATAGAGGTTTATAAAATGTTGAGAGGAATAGATAGGGTGGACTCTCAGAGACTATTTCCCTGAGCTGAAATAGTCACTACGAGAGGACACAGATTTAAGGTGCAGGGAAGCAAATACAAAGGAGATGTCAGGGGTAGGTTTTTCACTCAGAGAGTGGTCAGTGAATGGAACCGACTGCTTCGGAGGTTGTTGAGGCAAACTTACTGGGGTCTTTTAAAAGACTTCTGGATGAGTTTATGGAAAAGAATAGGATAGGGGGTTATAGATAGGTCTGTGGATTGGTAGATGTGATCGGCGCAACTCGTGGGCCGAAGGGCCTGTTTGTGCTGTATTGTTCTATGTTCTATGTTCTATGATGTGAAGTTTTGGGGAGCAGTTCAGTTTCAAGCTTCCATGATATTTTTGCTGGTTCTCGCTACAGCCAAGGCTATCAGACATAAATCCACAGTTCGAACTCTGAAAGCTTGGTCTCATAAAAGAACCAATATGAAATACTTCCTGCATTAATCTGAGATTGGGTTATTCTCCCTTCAGTTATTCTGAGAAAGGAAAAGCAGGAAGCGTTCCTGAATGTCAGCTGACGAGCTGATTGCCGATTTGGGAGCTTCACACACATGGCACATTTGGCACAATTCATGTGGGATCATTTACTTCAGTTTTAAAGTGATTGAATCCCACCTCAGTAGCACTGCCAGTGCCCCTGGGAAATGTACTGATTTTCCCATTGGTGGCAGCACTTAGAATTCATTTCAGAGAAACATGGCCAGCTCTTTTCTTATTGTAATTTTGTTCTTTTTGAAGAATGCAAATCCACCTGTGAAGAAAATAGATAAGAAAGAAGGTTGGTAATGATGAGAGAGATGGGTTAAGGGTCAGGTTTTCACTGCTCACCACCTGCCAGTTTGATAGTGTGAGGAGTGGATGGAGGGTTTAGGGTAAGGTAGGTAACAGCGGAACGAGGATACACCAAGGAGAGGTTACTGGATGTCTTTCAAGGGAGGCATTAAGATCAGTGATAGGATTAAGGTTTTGGGAGGAAGGACATAGGCCCAGAAAGGCAAAGGGGATTCCATTTTGGTCAGGGCATCAGTGCTTGAATAGTGAGTACCTACTTCAGCTATACCAAAACATGGCCTCAGTCAGAATAAAATATTACTTTAACACTTGTTACATCTACACTGAATATACACACCTCAATGACATCATGGTGGGTCAACAAGGTTTACAACAGGACATGAAGCAGTGGAGGAGAACCCACCCGGGGAAGGGGGGAAGGAGGGCAAAGTTAAGTATACCCCCCCCCCTCAGGAGGCAGAAGGAGAGACGTGCTTGGGTACTATCCTGGCACCATGACATTGCCCCCTTACGCTGCCCCCTAGCAATGCCAACCTGGCAGTGCCAAACTGACAATGCCAATTTCACAGGATCAACTTGACAGTGCCAACTTGCTAGTGCCTGAGTTACAGTGCTGGCTGTGGACAGTGCCAGGGATATGCCCTCTGGGAAGTTCCATTGGGGGAGATTCCCATTATATGTGGGGGCACTGAGTGTTGCCTTGTTGCTTATAGTAGGCGGTAGGGAGGTTCCCTTATCTATGGAGGGGGTGTACCAGTGTGTGTGGGGTGGGAGAAAGGGTTGTCCCAGTGTGTATGGGGATCCCCATATGTGTTGGGGGGATGGAATTCTCCATTTCCATCGTGGAAGGAATTTCTCTGTAACTCACCAGGGAGGTGTATGCCATTTGTTTGGCAAAACTAGCACTTTGGGTCAATTTTGGAATTTCCCATCCAGTGAATCAGTCAATTTCATTGAAATTCTCACAAGGAATTCCAAATTTTTCACTTTTGAAGATCAGGCCTCTGAATTCCCTTGAAGTTGCTTGAATTCTGACAGCCTCCCCTCCCCTACCCACTCCCTGCTACAAACTCCCAGAGTTTCAAAGCCATCTCCCAAGATTCCTGGAATTTCGAGTCTCCGATCCATCTCTTCAATGGGTTGGCACTACTTCTGGATTTCACCAAGCTCCAATATCCCCAACTATACCAAGCTCTAAATGACTCCCAGGGCCTCTTCTGAGTCTTAACCCTTTTCAGCATGGAGTCGGACACTGTCTTCTACTTTTTCAGGTCCATAGCACTTCTCCTGAGATCCACCTGCATTGAGCTATCAAATACCTCCTGGGACATCTCCTGAGCTCGAATGACACAGAGCCAGATCGCAGCAACACTATTGCAACTAGGAGCCTGCTACAGCATACCTTTTAGTAATGGTCTTTGCCCTTGCTGTAGAATAATCATTCAGCCAGCAAACACACAAATAAATAGATCTCCTAAAGTTTTCTTAACTTCCACCTACCTCCATGGTGACACAGCATTCTCACTTAATGCTTTTAAATTAATTGTAGCTTTAACTCCCAAAATTAAACAACTTTATGGGTCACATTTCTTTGTTAAACCTATAGACACCTCAGTGTGGGTTTTCTAGCACTTCATGATGGGTTTTTGCAGCAGATGCAGCAAACCATTGGAATCTTCCAGTCCCCCCAACAGTTTGTGTGGCTCACCAACCCTGCCAACAGGAATCTCATCGCATGGACTCACCTTTGGCAGGACTGGGCCTCCAAATTTTTATTGCTGCACTTAGCAGAAAATGTTGGAAAAATTCAGTAGGTCTGACAGCATCTGTAGAGTGAGAATGAGACAGTGGTATGGTGGCACACTGGTTAGCGCTGCTGCCTCACAGCACTACGAACCCGGGTTCAATTCCTGGTTTGGGTCAGTGTCTGTGTGGAGTTTGTGTGGTTTCTTCCAGATGCTCCGGTTTCCTCTAAAGATGTGCTGGTTCGGTGCTTGGCCATGCTACATTCTCCCTCAGTGCACCCGAACAGGCACTGGAAAGTGGCAACTAGGGGATTTTACTGTAATTTCATTGCAATGTTAATGTAAGCCTACTTGTGACTAATAAATAAACTTTTTAGAATAGAGACAATGTTTTCATTCAGACTTGAAATGTTGGCTCTATTATCTTTTTACAGATGTATTCATACCTGCTGAGATTTTTCAGCACTTTCTGTTTCGGTTTTTGATTCCAACATCTGCAGCATTTTGCCTTAAATTTTGACCTTAGTAATAGTTGCATTTAGCCCATTTTCTAAAGTTAAAATTTAATCCCACCACTACTAAGATTTACCTCTAAAATGTGATGAGAAACTATGAACTATGAAACTATGACTCCAGCATGTCTCATGACTTATTATTTGATTGAGCTTACCTGTAATATGCTTATAAATCTGAAGATATAGTCAGAAAAAAATTCAATCTTATACATCTGGCAATGGTCAGTCGTACACAAAGAACTGGATTGAATGTGCTAATTAAAATAAAAATCTTTGGACATATCTGTTTGAAGCATTAACAACCTATTATTTACTCGCGTGGAAGTTCTAATCAAATGAAATCATTGCAGTTTATAGGTAAATTGTATTAGTTGGTCATGTCTCAAAAACATTTTGCTTTTACGGCCATTGAAGCACTTCCAAAGTTTTGTCACTGTTGTGTGGTAGTGATTTGTTTGGTGACTATATTTCTTTACCCAACTTGCCAATAAGTTCTTGCTAATTTTGTTCTCATATGATCTTTAGCCGTTATTGCAATTTGTGTACCTTACATTCTTTACCCATCCTTTGCACGTGGCTTAATAAACTATACAGCTCACAGTCACATAGAAAAAATATGGTGTGATATAAATCAGTGGCATTTATGAGTGGAGAAATGGCATCTGGGCAAGTGTGAGAATTTTGGGAGATTAAGTGTGAAGGGTAAATATACTGTTAATGACAGGACCCTGAATAGCATTGGCGTACAGAGGGATCTTGGGTTTCAAGTCAATAGCATCCAGAACAGAGCGTTGAGAAAAGTCGGGTGAGGAGAACCACTTACCCGTAAAGGAGCCAGGCAATTTCCCAACACATAGGATGGCATGGTGGCACAGTAGTTAGCTTCCTGCCTCACAGTGTCAGGGACCCAGGTTTAATTTCCGGCTTGGGTCATTGTCTGAGCAGAGTCTGCACATCTCCCTCACGTCTGCATGAGTTTCCTCTGGGCACTCTAGTTTCTTCACACAGTCCAAAAGATGTATTGGTTAACTGCATTGGCCATGCTAAACTCTCTTCAATATCCTTCAATAGACACTGGAGAGTAGCGACGAGGGAATTTTTCACAGTAACATCACTGCAACTTCCTTGTGACATTAATAATTAATTTAAAACAAATCTTTGTTGCTGCTGTTAAGACATGGGACACATGCCACTGTAATGCTGATCTAATGTTAACATAGAAACATTGAAGATAGGAGCAGGAGGAGGCCATTTGGCCCCTCGAGCCTATACTAACCATTCATCACAATCATGGCTGATCATCCAATTCAATCCTGCTTTCTCCCCACAACCTTTGATCCCAAGTGTTGTATCCAGCCATCTCTTGAATACATTCAATGCTTTGGCATCAACTACTTCTACAGGATCACCACTCTTTAGGTGAAGGGATTCTCTTCACCTCTATCCTGAATGATTTACCCCAAATCCTCAGACTGTGATCTATGGTTCTGGACTGTTGGACTTTAAGCTGGTGTTGTGAGACTTTTTACTGGACTCCCTGCCATTGGTAACATCCTTTCTGTATCAAATCCTGTCTAATCCTGTTAGAATTTTATAAGTTTCTATGAGATCCCCCTTCCCCCCCAGCTCGCCCGATCATCTGAACTCCAGTGAAAACAATTTTAATATAGTCAATCTCTTCATACATTAGTCCCACCATTCCCGGAATCATCTTGGTAAGCCTTCGCTGCATTCTCTCAAAAGCAAGAACATCCTTCCTCAGGAAAAGAGATCAAAACTACACACAATATTCTAAATGTGGCCTCATCAAGGCCCTGTATAATTGCAACAACACCTCCCTGGTTCTCTCACTATGAAAGCCAACATTCCGCCTGCCGCATCTACATACTTACCTTCAGCATCTGGTACACAAAGGCACCCGGATTCTGCTGTATACTCCCCTCTCCCAATTTACAGCCATTCAGGTAGTAATCTGCCTCCTTATTTTTGCTTCCAAAGTGAATAACCTCACATTTATCCGTACTATAATGTATCTGCCATCGGTTAGCCCACTCACCCACCCTGTCCAGGTAATTCCGAAGGATTTCTGCATCTTCGTCACAGTTCACCCTCCCACCCAAATTAGTATCATCGGCAAACTTTGAGATGTTATATTTTGTTCTCATCCAAATCATTAATATACATTGTGAAAAGCTGGGGTCTCAGTACCGATTCCTGTCGCACCACACTGGTTACTATCTGCTAGTTTGAAAAGCACCCATTAATTCCAACTCTTTGTTTACTTCCTGCCAACCAGACTTAACATCAAGGCCACATTGTTGCCTGACTCCAGGAACCTTCCAACTCCTGGCTTATCAAGAATCTACCTAGCTCTGGTTTAAAAGCTCTGTCGCCACCAACGTTAGAGGAAGCAAAGTCCAGAGACTCACAAATACCCTGAGAGGAAATTCAGAGATTCACCTCTCTTTAATGGGTGACCCCTTATTTTTAAAGAGTGACAATGGCTCCCTTCTGTGCTGTAACCACTTTATGTTTCAATGATGCTATGATTCGCTAAGTTTACTGCTTACACATGTAGTTATGTGGGAATGTTGTGAGAATAGTAGATAATATCCCCTTTATTCTTTTCAAAACCTCTTCCATTGACAAATTATCACAGCTGGAACTTCAAGCCTATATAAGATAAATATCTTACAAATTCCAGAAATCTAAAGTACCCACTTTTCATTATCTGAGAAATAAATTACTCTGTGGCATTGAAGCTGAAAGAATAAAGTGATACATTTTACTTTATTGCATAGGGTAATCTATTTGTTATGGGAATTGTTGAAGACAAAGTGGTTAGCACTGCTGCCTCACTATTACTGACCCAAGCCAGGGACCCAGGTTCCATTCCCAGCTTGGATCACTGTCTGTGTGAGTCTGTACATTCTCCCCATGCCCGCATAGGTTTCCTCTGAGTGAGAATCATAGAATCCTACAATGCAGAAAGAGGCCATTCAGCCCATCGAGTCTGCATCAACTGCAATCCCACCCAGGCCTCAGCCCTACATATTTTACCCACTAATCCTTCTAAGCTCTCAGAACACTAAGGGGCAATTTAAAATGGCCAATCAACTCAGCCGGCACATCTTTGGACTGTGGGAAGAAACTGGAGCACTGAAAGGAAACCCACACAGACACAGAGAGAATATGCAAACTCCATACAGAGAGTGACTTGAGTGGGGGATTCGAACGCAGGTCACTGGAGCTGTGAAGCAGTAGTGCTAACCACTGTTCTACCGTGCTGTTCTACTGTGCTGCCATGTCGCTCTGTGCTCGGGTTTTCTCCCACAGTCTGAAAGACACACTGGTTCGGTGCGTTGGCCATGCTAAGTTCTCCCTCAGTGTCCCCAAACAGGCAGCAGAGTGTGATAGCTTCATTGCAGTGTTAAATTAAGCCTACTTGTAACACTTAAACTTAAACAATTTTACTCTGGGATTTGCAGCTATCAAATTTTATGGTGATAATAAAATTTGGGGTTTAATTGTCTTTGGGAAGGAAGAGGCCTGACAAAATGCAGAATTAATATCAGAGAAGATCAGAATTAAGCCAGCATGTTTAAACAGCTCTCTGCCATTTCACATGTGGGTCTCATTTATCAATCTTAACACGGTTCAGCTCAGCAATTCCTCTAGACGAGTTTTCCTGATGAGAACGTTCAGTGCTTGTTCGATCTACAGATAAGGCTGCTTGACTTTAAAATGAGTTGTCAATGTTTTTCCTTTAATACATTGTCATCAGGAAATGCTATTTGACACATCTTCCCTCACATCGGGAAACTTAAATTATTACTCAACCCCACTCCCTCACCATGCATCATCAATGAGGCAAAATTACACAATGATGTAATAGATGTTCTTTCCTCAGATGACCTTTCCTGGGATGGAAGAGTCGAGTACTCGAGGACATAGGTTATGCATGGGGAAAAGTTTAGAGGAGATGCGCGAGGCAAGTTCTTTACAGAGAGGGTAGTGAATGTCTGGGACGCGCTGCCCGGTAAGATATAGGAGCAGTTCTGAAAGTGGTATTTAAGGAGCAACTAGACCAATACATGAATAGGATGGGAATGGAAGATTTTACGGACTCTATAAATGCATATGGTTTGAGTTCAGGCAGGTATCACTTCCAGCATGGGTGTGAAGGGTCAAAGAGCTTCTTTCTGTGCTGTACTGTTTTTGCACTTTGTTCTTTCTAATAAATGTCAAAAAGGAAGTTTTTCTTTTCTCTCTAACTAGTAGGGCAATGACAAATTCTCTTCCTGCTTCATGAAAGGAGTTTAATCCCTGTGATAATACTCCAGTAGGTCCATAGGAAATTTTTGACTGATCTCCCTATCAAACTCGATGAGTGTGAGTTCATTGGTCTGCAACGATCTGCCTAGCTGGAACTCATTACCTGAGCCTTTTATAAAGCAGGCCCAGGACTGGGCTTGCTGCATTGTAGTCCCAAGCAGGGACTAATGTATGTATAGCACAGTAGTGGTTTTATTTTCCATTCTGTAATAAACTATGCTCCCTTCCGGTCAGGCTTCCTGAGTCATTACAATCCCACATGCCCCCATTCTACTTTGACCCAAGCTATGTCCCAGGCACTGTATAAGTCAAGCTGTTATGGTTAGTTCTGTGACTCTTCCCTCATCTGTACTTCCTTTTGCAGGTGGAGAAGATGAGAGGAATGATCCATGTTCATTGGTAACACTATTCCTTATGTAGAAAAAAATCTTTCTTTTCCAATACACCATTTATCCTTCAGTTATATAACTTTACTCTCTACTACTCACTGTCAGATAGGAGAACATGTGAACACTCCAATTTTCATTTCCATTTTGCTTATTAGTCTTCTTTTCCCCTCCGAGTTGGTGTTGAGATCAATGCTAAATAATTTTTCTCAATTTCAGGCTTATACTTGGCTACATTTTTTTAATTTTAACCCATTTGAGACAGGCTTTCCAAAATAGATCAATACTCCCTTATCCATGTTGGCCAAATCATTTCTGAAAAATGGGGCACTTTTTTTGCTCTTCATACATTTCCAATACAAACTTTAACTTCATTATGTGAATGTCATAGGAATGTAGGAAGAGAAATAGTCCTCCAACCAACCTGCTATTCAATGTAATCAATACGTGTGATCTAAGTTGCGGAGATACGCAGAGATGATACACCAGTTATTATGTGCTCAGGAATTTTATTCAGTGCTTTAAAATGACTGCTCTCATGATTGCAGCAGCTTGGCTACAAGTTAGTTTCTTCTGCTATGTGACAACACCTAGGTTTAACTAATCGCATACACAGCAGGAGAGAGTCAACAGACATATGTTATGTTAATGTACCTGTAAGAAAGATTTTCTTAAAAAAACATGATTTCTGTAGCTCATAGTTTCAATGATGTCATTATTGTTGCCAGGCATACTATAATGAGCCTTTTTATTTCTACTTCAATAGTTGGGGATTGTTAATGTTTATTCTGGGATTTTCCCATCCTGCATTGTCAGGAGAAAAGGTCATGTGTTTTTGGACAGCATTTTTTCCTTTCCAGTGAGTTGAAGGTTTCAGTTCTAAGAGTTCTAAGGCTGCAGTTCAGTTTATTTTAGTTTTAGCAGAGGCATCAAGCAAGAAAGAAGCTGAAATCGTTCTCTCTTTGTTTCCCTTTTCTATTTGGACATTCTGCTGGTTATGTCAAGACAATATTTTGTCTTCTGGAAGAAAAGTGTAGTCTTTGAAAAGCTTCAATTCCAGTCAGCTGAGATGTTAATCTATGCTGTGTAAAGTCTGTGAAAAGCAATTTGTCAATGAAAGGTTTTGGATTGTTGGAACAGCTTTAATATTCAATTAAGGGTTAATACATTTATTGTGGTTGTTTTTTCTCTATTCTTTTATTTCTAATTGTTAAAATTTATTGCTAATTTTCTTTCTATATATGTTAACTATATTCTTTAATAAACTTTGTTTGATAAAAGCTCCCAAGTGGGTTATTGAATCATACTCTGGAATCAACTTAGTGATTCTCCTCCAATGCCAGTATATCCTTTCTCAAGTAAGGAGACCATGGTTGACATGTTAGCTGGGTTGTGCTCCAGAAGAGCAAGAATTGCTCTGTGCAGTAGTTGCTAATAATGCCATGGTCATTGCATAAAACAGTGCCGTGCGTTAATACGTAAAACCAAAATAACTAGGACAGGCATAGTGCTGACATGCTGGGAGCATACCCTATAATTGACGATGACACAAAGAGCCTGCTGATATCCTCTGAGATCAGACATTCAAATTTTCAAACTAGCTTATGCATGCAGATTTTAATGGGATCACTCCCCGCAGTAGATGCTATTGATGAGAAAGCAGTTGGATAATTGATCATTAGAAGTAAGGTTAAGGATGAAATGCATGAATTTCATTACTGATATGGAATCAGAATTGATCAAATATATATGAACATTCAAAGGACTGAGACTTTTTAATGGAACAAATCAAAAGCAGCCAAAGTGGAGACCAATATTGAATTATGAATGTTCTTTGTATTAAAAGTCACTCACAGGGTTAATACATCCCAAACTTATCAGGCACTCAAGCCCATTAAAGATATCTAATGGCAAAAACCAGTGCTATACCAACATTTCCTCCATCTTGTTTCCTTGAAACCGTTCATCGAATCCTAGAATCCTTCTGGTGCATAAGAAGGCCATTTGGCCCATCAAATCTGCAATAACCCAGACTCTTTCCCCAAACTTTATCCCCATAATCTCATGGCTAATCCAATATCTTGGGACAATAAGGGACAATTTAGCATGGCCAACTTATCTAATCTGCACCCCTTTGGACTGTGGGATGAAGCCCACACAGGCATGGGGAGGGTGTGCAGACTCCACACAAACAAGCCACCCAAGACTGCAATTGAACAACTGAAAGTTCTGGCAAATTGAGGTTCAAGAAAGACTGAGGGTGGGATGTGGGGGGAGGAGGGAGAGGATGTGGCAGGTGGTGTGAAGGGGGCAAGAGGAAGCTTTCAACATTTCTAATAGACGGGAATCAGAAAGTAGTCCTCCAAGAATTGAGGGCAAAGGCTAACTACCCATACTCACCCCTTGCCTCCCCATGAGAAGCCTATCAAGCCTCTTTTCAATAGCACCTACAGAAGCCTGGGTGCCACACTACCAGAAAGATGTGGAGCCTTTGGAGAGAGTACAGAAAAGATTTACCAGAAGATTGCCTGGTATGGATGGCATTAGCTATGAGGAGAGGTTGGAGAAACTTGGATTGTTCTCACTAAAACAATAAATGTTGAAGGAAAACCTGATAGAAGTCTATACGATTATGAGGGGCAGGTACAGAGTGATAGTCCTTTTTCCCAGGGTGGAACAGTCAATTACTAGAGAGCTTAGATTCAACACACAAGAAGCAATGTTTAAAGGAGATGAACTAAGCAAGTATGTATTCAAGAGGCAGTTAGATATGGCACTTGGGTTGAACGGAATCAAAGGTTATGGGGAGAGAGCGGGATAAGAATATTGAGTTGGATGATCAGCTGTGACTATGATGAATGGTGAAACAGGCTCGAAGGATCAAATATCTTCCTCCTATCTTCTATGTTTCTATAATAATGGTGAGCCTGTGGAATTCATTACACAGAAAGTTGTTGATGCCAAAACATGAAAAGGTTTTTTTGCACAGAGTGTGCCTGGATCTCGCTGCCAGGGAAAATAGTGGAAGCGGATACAATAGTGACTTTTAAGGAACATCTTAACAAATACAAGAAAAGGATGGGAACAGAGGGATATGGTCCCAGAAAGGTTTATGGCTTTAGTTCAGAAGGGCAGCATGGTTGGTGCAGGCTTGGAGGGCCCAAGGACCTGTTTCTGTGCTGTAATTTCCTTTATTCTTTTGTCTTTGTTCTAATGAGCAGGTAAAGGCTCTGCCTGTTTTGGGAGTAGACCCCTTAAGTATGCAAATCCCATGTTATAAATAAACCAGGCCTCCAGTCAGGATCTACCAGCTGAATTCAATATTTCACCAAACATGATGAAATATGGTTAGTACTGCTGCCTCAAAGCACCAGGGACCTGAGTTTGATTCCCGATTTGGGTTACTGTCTGTATGGTGTCTGCATGTTCTCCCTGTGTCTGTGTGGGTTTCCTCCGGATGCTCTGGTTGCCTCCCATAGTCTAAGAGACGCGCTGGTTAGGTGCATTGACCAGAACAGGTACCAGAGTGTGGCGATTTAGGGAATTTCACAGTAACTTCATTGCAGTGTCAATGTAAGCTTTACTTCTGGCTAATAAATAAATAAATACTTCAAGCTTAAAATCCTGCTTGCTGGGGTTAAGTGCCTATCGAACCAAATGTCACAGATGAATCATCCCACTCTGTCCTGCAAGATTGCTGTGATGTGTTGTTGATGTATACAAGCACTTTATAAGATTAATAGATCTTTTAATTATGTCCACTGAGCTGAACTTGGAGGCAATCGAAGCCAAGGTCATGCAGACAAATGCTTTCCCAGGACAAAAATAATGTGCATTTATTACTGTGCAGCTAGATTGTAAGTTCCATTTAACAAAGGAAACATCAGACTAATTGAAGCTGCTCCAAGCACATTTACTCAAGTATTTTCTTCATTAAATATTTACACAGGCAGTGGATAAAGTCCATCCATAGTTCCAAACCTCGATTAATTCTGCACCATATGCAGGTTGGAATGCACTGTGCATCTAGCCAAAGCAGCAAGAAGCTCTGCAGATTCACTGGACATTTCTTAAAATATTAATGTTCCAGTCAGGTCCACGGGAGTTTGTTGGCTCCCACTCTATTGCATTATACTTTATCGCTACTGCGTTCGCACATAGCTATGACAATTATGATGGAACTGAGTGCCTCTGCTCAGTTACGTGGAATATAAGACTTTAAATAGACCAGTTTTGCACAATTATTTCCTTGTGCACTACATTGGAAGGTGGTCTCGGTGTTATCTGAGAATTCAACACTCAAATACGTGCTACCATTTTTACAGATGCACCATAGAGAGCATGCTTTCCAGATGTATCGCAGCTTGGTATGACTCCTGCTCTGACCAAGATTGCAAGGAACTACAAATAGTCGTGAATGAAGCCCAATGCATCACACAGCCTCCCATCCACTGACTCCATCATCACTTCCTGCTGCCTTGGAAAAACTGCCAGTATAATTAAGGGCCCACGCACTCCCGACTTACAAAATTCTGAGGTCACGTACCAACTGATTCGATAACAACTTCTTCCCTGCTGCCATCAGACTTTTGAATGGACTTACCTCGCATTA
Source organism: Sphyrna mokarran (assembly GCA_024679065.1). Lineage (NCBI taxonomy): Eukaryota > Metazoa > Chordata > Chondrichthyes > Carcharhiniformes > Carcharhinidae > Sphyrna > Sphyrna mokarran. Next base: position 45,738,550 of record JAGIQG010000018.1, read on the forward strand.
AGTTAATCTTTTTCTACATCCCAGCTATGACTGTAACACTACAGTCTGCACTCTCTCTTTCCCTTCTCTATGGACGATATGTTTTGTCTGTATAGCAAACAAGAAACGATACTTTTCACTGTATCCCAATACATGTGACAATAATAAATCAAATCAAATCAAATCTTTGTCATCCATGGCTTAGCTATCAGTAAATTCATCACTGCGTCTACAGGTTAAGGATTTAGGTCCAATCTGAAGTTGTGAATATAAAAACTGGGTTGAGACATTGAGGAAGTGAGGAGTGCGTAATTTTTAAGTAAAGATGTTAAATAAAGGCCCTGCTGCAAAAGATTTTATCTGCTCTTCTCCCTGCTGTCAAACCTATTTAATTGCTCAAACAACACCACAAAAACCAGCTCACCAGCCCATTATTACATCCTATTTTTGGGATCGTGCTGTGCAGGGCATGGCTCCTGCAATATGTATGTTACAATAACGACTATGCTTCAATTGGCTATAAATTGATTCGGAACACAGGGAAGTTGTGAAAGGTCTTTCTCTCATTGTGTTCTGCCATTGAGCACAGTTCAAAACAATGGGGAAAGCAATGGCCTGGTGGTATTATCGCTAGACTGCTAATCCAGAAACACTGTTATCGTTTTGGGGATCTGGGTTCGAATCCTATCATGGCAGATGAATTTCATTTCAATAAATATCTGGGATTAAGAATCTGCTGATGACCATGAAACCATTGTTGGAAAAAAACCCTCTGGTTCATTGATGCATTTTAGAGAAAGGAATCCTGCCATCCTTACATGGTCTGGTTTACATGCAACTCTAGAACCACATTAATGTGAATGACTCTCAACCACAGGGCAACTAGAGATGGGCAATAAATGCTGGCCAGCCAGTGAAGCCCATGTCCCATGAATAAATAAAATGGCATTTGCATAGGGAATGTCAGTTATTTGGGCATGTGCATTGTTGTGCATCTCCTTTCAAAACTTCTATTGCTGCTTTTGGGAGCCACAAACTCAAAAATGCAATTGTTAAGTTTTGTTTATCATTTCCTGAAGTCAATCATAATGTTTCTATGTCTAAGGTCATTCTTGTTAGTGAATGTTTGATCCCTTTGACTTCAAGTTTATCTTTACCAGCTTTCTTACCATGCTATACTCCTGATTCTGCAGCCAGCTTACTGAACAAAACCATTCCTTACTTTAGCTACCAGCATTATCCTTTGTGACATTTTGTACATAAATTGGCTGCCAGCTTTCCTACATTAAAATGGTAACTTTGCATCAAAAATATTTCACTGTCTGTAAAATGCTTTGGGACATGCTCAGAGTGGTGATTTTTTTTTAATTCACTCATGGGATGGGGGTGCCATTGGCTAGGCTATCCTTTATTGTGCTATGATGTGGAGGTGATTGATTTGATTTATTATTGTCACAGGTATTACTATACAGTGAAAATAGTTGTTTCTTGTGTGCTGTACAGACAAAACATAGGGTTCATAAAGAGGGAAATGAGACAGGTCAGAAGATAATGTTACAATCATAGGGGGTAGAGAAAGATCAACTTAATGTCAGGTAGGTCCATTCAAAAGTCAGACAGCAGCAGGGAAGAAGCTGTTCTTGAATAGTTGGTACGTTACCTCAGACTTCTGTATCTTTTTCCCGACAGAAGAAAGTGGAAGAGAGAATGTCTCGTGCGTGGGGTCCTTGATTATGCTTTTCCGAGGCAGCAGGAAGTGTAGACAGAGTCAATGAATGAGAGGCTGGTTTGCATAATGGATTGGGCTTTGTTCACAACTCTTTGTAGTTTCTTCCTTCTGCGCGATGTTGGACCCACCCAAAGGGATATACCTTACCTCATAATCCTAAGCAAGTGTGTGTGAAGGAGCAAAAAGTTATTAGTTTACATAATTTAAAGAAGGATTTGGCTCTCTCTCTGTCGTGAATAATTAACAGGACTTTATTTTAAAACTGATAGCAACCTTATTAAAACAAATAACAAACCGAATAAACCTCCCAATAGAATACTATCTGGATAAAACAAGATTCATGAATGAAACAAAGGCTTATAAATTCCAGTCATTCTATCAAAAAGATACATATTCAACCAGGCACTTGTTAGAAGTTTGAAGCTCTTTGCTGTTCAGGTCTGAAACATCTTCTGAATTGATCTATTTTTTGACTGTAGATAGTACCTTTTAAGAAGGCATACATTAAACTGCAGGATTCTGTATGAGAGTCTACTCCTTAGCTTTTGTTCACTGCTCTGCCAGTTAAACAACTGGTCCTGATTTTTATACCCAGAATTACCTCATAGTATTCCTGCATTTTGAGATGCTTGAGACTGTCAACCATACTCAAATTTGAATTGTTTTGTGCCTTTGAGCACTTGCTTTAAACTCATTGGTCCAATTCAAAAGCCTGTTTTGCTCTGGTGGAACGCGGGCAGCTAGATTTTTGACACAATGTACAAAATTGGCTTCTGCAGCCCGCTTTCTTCAATATAAAAATTCCAAGCACAAAAATACATGCTTTTTAAAGAGACAATGCTGTCTGGCTTTTTGGCATTTCTTTACAATATTTACATTTGTCAAACACCACATTTTTAACCTTATATATGCAACTTCATAACAATTGCACATCACTAATTTAAAAAAAATGATTTATGGGATGTGGGCATCGCTGGCTGGGCCAGTATTTATTGCCCACCCCTAGTTGCCCTTCAGAAGGTGGTGGTGAGCTGCCTTTTTGAACTGAAGTACACCCATGGTGCTGTTATGGAGGGAATTCCAGGATTTTGACCCAGCAACAATGAAGGAATGGCAATATATTTCCAAGTCAAGATGGTGAGTGACCTGGAGGGAAACCTCCAGGCGGAGGTATTCTAAGTATCTCCTGCCTCCAGCTTTCTAAATAATAATGGTTGTGGATTTGGAAGAATTTATCTAAGGAAACTCAGTACATCCTGTAGGAGGTAGACAAGGCTACCACTGTTCATCAGAAGAGTTGAATGTTTGTGGAAGGAACTGTAATAAAATAGGCTACTATGTCCTGGATGTTGTCAAACTTGAACCTGCACCCAACCAGAGTGGAGGAATTATTCCATTATAGTCCTGACTTGTGCCTTGTAGATAGATGGTGGACAGGCTTTGGGGAGATTGGAGGTGATTTGTTCCTTGCAGGATTCCTAGCCTTTGACTTGCTCTGGTAACCACAGTATTTACATGGCTAGGTCAGTTCAGTTTGTGGACAATGATAGTCCCAAGCTATTGATAGTTGAGGATTCAGCGATTGTAATGCCATTGAATGAATGCCAAGGGGTGACATCAGATCTTATCTTGTTGGAGATGGTCATTGCCTGGCACTTGTGTGGCATGAATCTTACTTGCCACTTGTCAGCCCAGGCCAGGATATTGTCCATTCCTGCTTCATTTGGACACGGATTAAATCAGTATCTGAGGTGTCATGAATGGAACTGAACATTGTGCAATCGTCAGCAAACATCCCTACTTGTGACCATGAAGGCCATTGATGGAGCAACTAAAGATGCTTGGACCTTAGTCATGATGCTGAAGAACTGCCTTGAGAAGGTAGAGCTAAGTTGTCTTCTTGAACTGCTGCAGTCCACCTGATGTAGCTACACCTACAGTGCTGTTAGGGAAGGAGGTCCAGGATTGCAACTCAGCGACAATGAAATGGTATGCGAGTTGGAGAGGAACTTGCAGGTGTTGGAGTCATCATTATCTACTACCCTTGTCCTTCGAGGTGGTAGAAGTCATGTGTTTTGTGGGTATTGTTGAAGGAGCTGTGCTGGGTTGTTGCAGTGCCTCTTGGCAGTGATACATATGTCAGTGCTGAAGGTAATGTTGTGAATGATGGATGGAATGCCAATCAAGCAGCCATCTTTGTCCTGGTTGCAGGAATAATAAATGTGTAGAGTATAGGGCTAATGGTAGGATTCTTAATAGTGTTGATGAACAGAGGGATCTTGGTGTATTTGTGCATACATCCCTGAAAGTAGGCAGTCAAGTCGATAAGGTTGTTAAGAAGGCATATGGAGTCTTAGCTTTTATTGGTAGGGGGATTGAATTTTGGAGCCGCAACGTCATGTTGCAACTGTACAAACTCTAGTGCGGCCGCACTTGGAGTATTGTGTGCAGTTCTGGTCCCCACATTATACGAAAGATGTGGAGGCATTGGAGAGGGTACAGAGGAGGTTTACCAGGATGTTGCCTGGTATGGAGGGCAGGTCTTATGAGGAGATGCTGAGGGATTTGAGGTTGTTTTCGTTAGAAAGGAGGCGGCTAAGAGGGGACCTTATCGAAACATATAAGATGATTAGAGGTTTAGATAGGGTGGACAGTGATAGCGTTTTTCCTAGGATGGAGAAAGCTAGCACGAGGGGACACAGCTTTAAATTAAGGGGTGATAGTTATAGGACGGATATCAGAGGTAGGTTCTTTACCCAGAGGGTGGTTAGTGAGTGGAATGCCCTGCCTGCGGCAGTTGTAGATGCGCCAAGTTTGGTGGCGTTTAAGAGGTTAGTTGATAAGTTTATGGAAGAGAAGGGAATGGTTTAGTTTGGAGGGTCATTGCTTTTTTCATAATTGGTCGGCGCAACATCGAAGGCTGAAGGGCCTGTTCTGCGCTGTAATGTTCTATGTTCTATGGATGGTATCAAGTTTCTTTAATATTGTTGAAACAATCACTATCTAAATGCAGACTCTTTCTGTTCTTTGACTCCTGTCCGCTTTTCATTGAAATTACCAGTGGGAGGGAAGGAATATAGATCATAAGACATAGGAGCAGAATTAGGCCACTCGGCCCATTGAATCTGCTCCACCATTCAACCATGGCTGATATTTTCTCATCCCCATTCTCTTGCCTTTTTCCCATAACCACTGATCTCCTTATCAATCAGGAACATATCTATCTCTGTCTCAAAGACACTCAATGCCCTGGCCTCCACAGCCTTCTGCAGCAAAGGGCTCCACAAGTTCACCACTCTCTGGCTAAAGAAAGTCCTCCTCAATATGCACCATTGTTTTGAATAAAATTCTGATAGTGACTCCCGTCTGAAATATGAGTCGTACTAGCTCACAGTGTACTTTCAGGTTGTTCTGTTTAGTTTTATTTAAAACAACCTCTGCAAGATAAGACCAAACTACACGAGTAGAGATTAATTTCAGGAATGAGGAGAAAGAAACAAAATAAGTGCTAGGAGGCATAAATTTGTTCCGGCATTCATCAAAGTCACCAATGGTGCAATATCTTGTATCTGCTACTAGTTTAACAAATCCTTTCTATTTGGTAGATTTGACAGTGAAACTATCTTACCCTCAGGCTTGTTTTCCACAGTGTCAAACATTTGCCTATGATATAGCTTTAATTGAAAAATAACATATTGGGATTAATGTATTATAAGAAAATCTAGTCTGCAGTGTTTTAAGCTGAGAGATATCGGCCTTATAATTTCTGTGCAATTCATTTCCGGTTTTTAAAGTTAAAGTTTATTTATTAGTCACAAATAGGCTTACTTTAAGTCTCTCGAAGGGAAAGAGCAAGTTTTTTACACAGAAGGTGGTGGGTGCCTGGAACTCACTGCTGGGGGAGATAATGGAAACAGATGCAATAGGGGCAGATACATGAATAGGATGGGAATAGAGGGATATGGAAGGGTAGGGGGCTTTAGTTCACATGGGCAGCATGGTCAGTGCAGAATAAGATAGTTTCATTGTCAAATCTGCCAAATAGAAAGGATTTGTTAAAACTATAGTAGATACAGGATATTGCAGGATTGGAGGGCCAAAGTGCCTGCTCCTGTGCCATCATTTTCTTTCTCTGCTTTTTGACTAGAGATTACCTCCACAGACCTGAGTTTTTTTCCAGCTCTTTTGTTTTTTATTTCAATCACTCCCATATATCTTGTTGATTTTTTAATCAGTGTCACAAGGAAGCTTACATTAACATTGCGATGAAGTTACTGTGAAAATCCCTTAGTCGCCACACTCTGTTCGGGTACACTGAGGGAGAATTGAGTATGGCCAAGGAACCCAACTTGCACGACTTTCAGACTGTGGAAGGAAGCTGGAGCACCCGGAGGAAACCCATGCAGACACGGGGAGAACATGTAGACTCCGCACAGACAGTGACCCAAGCCAGGAGTCAAACCCAGGTCCTGTCCCCGGGGCTGTGAGGCAGCGGTGCTAACTACTGTGCCTGAAGCTACAGGTTGGAAAATCAAAACCAGTTGCAATTGGGGTGTAGCTAATTAATTCAAAGGTATTGCCAAAAGGAATTGCCCAACATAACATGAGGTGCCTGCACTGCCACATTTAACACTCCTGCTCCACAGTAACATACTTATGAGCTGATCCTCAACTCATTTGGTGAAATAAATAAACTCCGAGCACAGAAATATCTGTTCTACTCTGACCTACAACAACAACATCATCCAAAATACTTCTGTGTAGCAATAGGTCACAATGGCTTGTTGAATGTTGGAACATAGACTTCAAAGGTTTTGTGAAGAGTGGGTTGTGCCTTACTAACCTTATTGAGTTTTTTGAAAAAGTGACCAAAGAGATGGATGGGGGTAAGGCAGTTGATGTGGTATATATTTACTTTAGTAAGGCGTTCGATAAGGTGCCCCATGGAAGGCTTCTGCAGAAAATGCAGATGTATGGGATTGAGGGTGATTTAGCTAATTGGATCAGGAATTGGCTAACTGATAGAAGACAGAGGGTGGTGGTTGATGGAAATTATTCATCATGGAGTTCGGTTACAAGTGGTGTACCTCAGGGATCTGTTTTGGGGCCCCTGCTGTTTGTAATTTTTATAATGATCTGGATGAGGGTATTGAAGGATGGATTAGTAAATTTGCGGATGACACCAAAGTCGGAGGAGTGGTAGATAGTGAAGAGGGGTGTTATAGTTTGCAGAGAGACTTGGACAAGTTGCAGAGCTGGGCCGAGAGTGGCAAATGGAGTTTAATGCGGAAAAGTGTGAGGTAATTCACTTTGGCAGGAATAACAAATGTGTAGAGTATAGGGCTAATGATAGAACTCTTAATAGTGTTGATGAACAGAGGGATCTTGGTGTATATGTGCATAGATCCCTGAAAGTTGGCAATCAAGTCGATAAGGTTGTTAAGAAGGCATACGGAGTCTTAGCTTTTATTGGTAGGGGGCTTGAATTTCAGAGCCGCAACGTCATGTTGCAACTGTACAAAACTCTAGTGCGGCCGCACTTGGAGTATTGTGTGCAGTTCTGGTCCCCACATTATAAGAAAGATGTGTAGGCATTGGAGAGGGTACAGAGGAGGTTTACCAGGATGTTGCCTGGTATGGAGGTCAGGTCTTATGAAGAGAGGCTGAGGGATTTGAGGTTGTTTTCGTTAGAAAGAAGGCGGCTAAGAGGAGACCTTATTGAAACATATAAGATGATTAGAGGTTTAGATGGGGTGGACAGTGATAGCCTTTTTCCTAGGATGGAGAAAGCTAGCACGAGGGGACATAGCTTTAAATTAAGGGGTGGTAGTTATAGGACGGATGTCAGAGTAGGTTCTTTACCCAGAGGGTGGTAAGGGTATGGAATGCCCTGCCTGCTGCAGTTGTAGATGCGCCAAGTTTGGTGGAGTTTAAGAGGTTAGTAGATAAGTTTATGGATGAAAAGGGAATGGTTTAGGTTAGAGGGTCATTGCTTTTTCTTAATTGGTCAGCGCAACATCGAGGGCCAAAGGGCTTCTTCTGCACTGTAATGTTCTATGTTCTATGTTCTAAAGTTGCAATTTTGTTTTCGAGAATGGCAAATAACAAAGGTATATTTTTGCTTCGGAAATTTCCCTTCATTCTCACTGAATTTGGTGATGTGAAGAGGGATTGTGGTCATGATTCTTTTCGCGATGCACCAGCCTTTTCCAGAATCTGTTTTCGAGGTTTGTTATTATCTTGGTCAGAAATCTTTGCTGCAGTTACTAGGGGCCTGCCACTTCCGAAGAGATAGATGCTGCTTCACAACACAGCAGGAGCTGAATCAGCAGAAAATGTATTTCTCTTCTTTTAAGAGAAAGTTTGTGAGTCTGATTTGAAGGATTGGTTGAATATTCTGAGCTATTTAATGACTTGTGAACCATTTTTGTCATTCAGTCGTAGGACACGGGTGTCACTGGCTGGCCAGTATTTATTACTCATCCCTAGCTGGGAATGAATGGCTTGCTAGGCAATTTCAGAGGATAGTTGAGAGTCAACCACATTGCTGTGACTCTGGAGTTACATGTAGGCCAGACCAGGAAAGAACAGCAGATTTCCTCCCCTCAAGGACCAGATGGGTTTTTCCGACAATTGACAATGGTTTCATGGCCATCAGTAGATCCCTAATTCCAGATATTTTTAATTGAATTCAAATTCCACTATCTGCCGTGGTGGGATTTGAACCTGGGTCCCCAGAACATTAGCTGAGTTTCCGGATTAATATTCTTGTGATAACACCTTTAGCCCATCACCTTCGTGTAGAGATATTAAAAAAAGACACACCACTTTGTGTCCATTTTGTGATGTATCACAGGTGCAATGATTCAGCAAACAATGTTCTACACCCTAAAGATGTCTTGAGGAACATCCAAGCCAAAAATTGGTTCAGACCACTTTATTTTTAGATGCTCTTGTTTGTTTTCCCTCAGGGCTAACCCTAATCCTAACCCTAACCATAACCATAACTCTGGCCTATCTCTAAAAGCTCTTTCAGTCGAGTTACCTGCACTCCTCTAATCTGGTCAACTTCTTATGAGCATCTCTAATTTATTTGTTCCAGTACTGATGCTGCGTCTTCAGTTGCCAAAGCCGGAAGCTCTGGTGTACCCTCCTTAAACTTCACTGCAAACTCAGCGTGGTACCAACCCCCTCCATGCCAGCCCACATATAGGGGGTGAACTAAGGGACCACATGGGAATTCTATCCTTCATGGCACTGGGGAGAGCCTGAATTCAGGAGATGTCTGCGATTTAGACATCATTCCTGGAAATACAAAGAACGTATGGTGGGCATTCCTGGTGTTATGATGAGAGAAGAAAGCTGAATGCACTTTTGGAGAATTTTTGGAGATAGTGATCATAATTCTATTTTCTTCATAATAGCAATGGAGAGAGATAGGATTAAACAAGTTAGAAAAGTATTTAATTGGGGTAAGGGGAATTATGAGGCTAAGAGACAGGAAATTGGAGACTTAAGCTGGAAAGAGACCGGAGCATCTTGAGGAAACCCATGCAGATACAGGGAGGACATGCAGACTCCACACACAGTCACCCAAGGCAGAATTGAAACAGAGTGCTTGGTGCTGTGAGGCAGCAGTGCTAATCACCATGCTACCTTATTGCATGCAATGGGACATAAATGGGTCTGGGCTCCACTAAAAGCAGAAGGGCCACTTTGCCAGATTGCTACTGAGGCAGTGAAGATAACAAATTTCTCACTTGTCTAACGTTGACACAGCAGCTTGATGGCAGGGAGTGGGGTTAAGGTGGAGGGGTCCTCTTTTTAATTAATTCGAGAGATATGGGCATCATTGGCTAGCCAGCATTTGTTGCCCATCCCTAGTTACCCAAGGGCAACTTTGAGTGTTGAGAGTCAACCTTTTCTGGGTAACTATTGATGTGAGACAATCAAAAGGATCCAAAGCTTGGATTGAAGTTGTATTCTTGGAAGGTTCTTAGTGCAGGACAATTTCCTGTTGGAAAATTGCAGTTTCAGGGCGATAGCCATGCAAACCTTATACCTGGAAATATCTGGGGCTAGTGGTAGGGTTTCCCAGCATATCTTTGGGATACACTACCAGTTGCATTGCCATGAAGATTACAGCCCTAAACGCCTGTGCCTGCATGTGTTGCCATGTCACTGTGTATTAAACATTGGGTGAAACCAAGATTGGACCGTTGCTGCCATCTAGATTTGCCATCCAAGCCTGTCTGTCCACACTTCCAATACTAGTCCGACCCTTTCAACAAGAGATTTGATGATTGTTGGTGCAGTGGAATACAAGTTAAATGACTTTCGGGAAGGTGATGACAAAAGCAGAGACCCCAAGAAGATGCTCGCCATTATCCACAAAACCTGTTCTAACATGGTGATGGGAGCAATAGCGGCATTTAAGGTGTTTTGGTCCACCTTGTTGTTTAACAAGGGGCATTCACGCGATGGGTCGTGAGAGGGTGCTCTTGGATTTTTCGAGAGTATCCCAGTGCTTCACGTCGTTAGTGGACGCTTGACCTGGACCATTTGATGGGCAACACGACAGCTCAGTGACTATCGCTGTGCTGTGCAGATACATGGATTTGGGCCTGTGTCTGTGGGAATTTGCGCATTCTCCCCGTGCTTGTGTGGGTTTTCTCCGGGTGCTCCGGTTTCCTCCTACATCCCAAAGATGTGCTCTTAGGTTAATTGGCAAAACAAATTCTCCCTAAATTGTCTCAAATTTGGTTTTAAATCCATAGATTTATAAACATAGACAGAGATCGCAGGTAGAGATGGGAACATCGGGGTGGCGGCGTGGGCTCGTTGGGCTGAAGGGCCTGTTTCCCGTGCTGTTTTGTTCTTTGTTCAACAAGACGAATGTATGAATCGGATGGGAATGGAAGGATATGGAGTCGGTAAGTGCATGCAGTTTTAGTTTAGGCTTGAAAGGCTGAAGGGCCTATTCCTGTGCTGCATTTTTCTTTCTTCTTTGTCCCTTGTTCTTATTTTTCAACTTGAATTACAAAAATATATTCTAGCTCATTCCGATCTCAACAATGAGCTTCATGCGGAAGGAAATTTCAGAAGCACTTACCTCAATCATACAATAGCTCCAATTATTGAGCAATTGTTCAGTTTAAGGGTAGCTTACATTCATGTCTACTGGGCACCATTGGAAAACTGTCAGAATATCAAATATTAAGAAAACAATCTATCTGAACCGGAACAGTTGACTATTAAATGTTACACGGTTTTACAATGAATGCAGCAAAAAGGCAAAGCGGCAGCAAGTAAATCAAATTGAAACCATGTAAAATGTAAACAGAAAGTGAAATGTTACATTTGATGTTATTAAAATAGAATGGATGTTAATTTTACTCCCTAATACTATCAATCTTCCCAAAAGGTAGCTGATAAAAAGCACAGTATATTTGAAATGTCATTATTTTGTGAGGAAGGTGAAGGTAATCATTTAAATGTGATATTATCGGAGAGAAAATGTCCTGAATGTGTCCTCAGGCTTGTCATTCACTTTGGATTGTACATGATTCTCCGGGGGGTTATGAAGCACACACATCAAAGGTAGATAAACCAACAGGTAGATAGATTGATCAATAGACAGATAGATAGATTAATACGGATAGATAGACAGATAGATAGATAGATGAACAGAGAAAGATAGACAGATAGATAGATAGACAGATAGATAGATAGGCAGACAGACAGATAGGTAGACAGATAGACAGACAGATAGATAGATCTCCAGTGCTTCACATCACTAGGCCCAATTATTTGCTAGACGTTGATCCTCATGGTCAGTTTTGTAAGGTCTGTAGGAAGGCTCTGGAACCGCAATGGCAGGTTTCTATCCACGTGTATTCAGAGTAAAATCATTTAGACCAGAAAACTCATCATCTAACTCCTGCAGACTCCCACCACCCATCCACAGAGAACCTGGCAGGACACCTTGCCCAAGGTCGGGGAGCCAGACTCCTACATGCAGATGACCCCAGCAGTGGAAGTACAGGCCAGGCAAAGATATTATGACTCCAGAGAGTGGAAGTTCCAATTTGTGCAAGATATGAGCCCGTGAGAAAATCTAGGCCTAAATCATCAATGCTGCAATTATTGTCTCACTACAGATCCAGTCAGTCAATGGGTCTCCTCCTGTGCTCCAATTACACAGTTTCAAAGGAGTGTATGATACAAGTGTGATTAAACTTGTCAGAGGATATCATGAAGAATATCACTGATTTATAATCTGCTTTTATCATCCACTATTCAGAGTTCTTCATTATTTTTCTTTATTAGTAAGGGGCGACATGGTGGCACAGTGTTTAGCACTGCTGCCTCATACCACTAAGGACCTGCATTCAATACCCAGCTTAGGCCACTGTCTGTGCAGAGCTCTGCACATTCTCCCGGTGTCTGCATGGGCTTTCTACGTATGCTCTGGTTTCTTCCTACAATCTGAAAGACGTGCTGGTTAGGTGCATTGGCCATGCTAAATTCTCCCTCAGTGTACCCAAACAGGTGCTAGACTGTGGTGGCTAGGGAATTTTCACAGTAACTTCATTGCAGTGTTAATGTAAGCCTACTTGTGACAATAATAAATAAACTTTACAGAAATGGTTGTTCAAAATATTCCTGATCAAAGTGATCCCCGGTAAAGAAAGAGATAACTCTGCAGTTATGGTGCTAACCCAGCATACACTTCTGTAAGTTGTCAGGACAATTTTTCTTACATGTCTTTTCCACTATTAATTGGAGGAACGCATCACTAAAAGAGTTCACTGAAGCAGACAGCTTAAGTGAATTTCAGAGAAAATTGCATGTGCTATTGAAGAAGATTGAGGTGAACAGTAATGTAAAACCTTGGTTAGGCTGCAGTTGGAGTATTGCATGCAGTTCTGGTTACCACACTATCCGAAAGACGTGGAAGTTTTGGAGAGAATGCAAAGATGATTCATCAGGATATTGCCTGATCTCAAGGGTGTTGGCCATGGGGAAAAGTTGAATAAGTTTGGATTGTTTTCAGTGGAATTACAGAGGCTGATGGGAGACCTGATAGAGGCCTACAAAATTTTGAGTGGCACAGACAGGGTGGATAGTCAGAGGCCTTTTCTCTGAGATGTAAGTGTCAATTACAAAGGGACACAATCTCAAGGTGAGAGGGGGAAAGTTTAAGGGGAAGTGTGGGGAAAGTTTATCATGCGGTGAATAATAGATGCCTGGAACCGCTGCCAGAGGAGGTAGCGGAAGCAGGCATATTAGCAATATTTGGGTGGGTACATGAATAGGAAGGGATTTTTTAAATTCATTTGTGGGACGTGGGTGTCGCTCGCTGGCCAACTTTTATTACTCATCCCTAGTTGCCCTAGAGAAGATGGTAGTGAACTGCCTTCTTGAATCACTGCAATCCATTATCTGTGGAGGGGAACTTGCAGGTGGTGGTGTTCCCATGTATCTGTTGCCCTTGTCCTTCCAGACGGAAGCGGTCATGAGTTTAGAAGATCTAAGGATCTTTGGTGAATTGCAGCTCTGCTCGCCACACTACCAGAAGGATGTGGGAGTTTTGGAAAGCATGCGAAGAAGGTTTCTAGGATGCTGCCTGGTTTTGAGGGTGTTGGCTATGAGGAGAGATTGAATAAACTAAGATTGTTTTCACAGGAAAGACGGAGAATACAAAGATACAGACTGAATGAGGGCAGGAGATTTTTTTTTAGTTTAATTAAAGCAGCATGATTATCATAGAAACTCTACAGTACAGAAAGAGGCTATTTGGCCCATCCTGTCTGCATCGACCACAGTCCCACCAGGCCTGAGCTCCCTATCCACCTGCTAATCCCCCTAACCTATGCATCTCAGGACTCTAAGAGGCAATTTTTAACATGGCCAATCAACCTAATCTGCGCATCTTTGGACTGTGGGAGGAAACCAGAGCACCTGGAGGAAACCCACGCAGACACATAAGAACATAAGAAATAGGAGCAGGAGTAGGCCACACAGCCCCTCGAGCCTGCCCCGCCATTCAATAAGATTATGGTTGATCTGTAGTGGTTCGGTACCACTTTCCCGTTTTCTCCCCTTAATTTCCTTGTCAATTAAAAACCTATCCACTCTTGACTTGAACATATTCAGTGAGGAAGCCTCCACCACCTCATCAGGCAGAGAATTCCAAAGATTCACCACCCTTTGCATGAACAAGCCCCTCCACAACTCTGATCTGAAACCCCCTCCCCCAAGCCCCCTGCTATCTTTGCTAAGCGGGAAGAGTCTCTCAACCTCTACCCTATCCATCTCCTTCATTATCTTGAAGAGGAGAATGTGCAAACTCCCCACAGACAGTGACCCAACAAGGGAACCGAACTCAGGTCCCTGGAAGTGTGAAGTAGTAGTGCTAACCGCTGTGCTACCGTGTCGCAAGCTTGGAGAGCTGAAGGGCCTTTTCTGTGCTGTATTTTTCTTTGTTGTTGATCTTTGTTCTAATTCTCTGGGTTTTCTTTTTGAGCCTAAGAATGTTTTCATAGCAATCACTTTTACAATCGCCATCAAAATGGCAACCAGCAGTTATCCCCTATAAAAAAATATCAAAACAAACATCTGGCACTGGAAGGTTTTAATTGATGTGTGGAGGGAATCTGGTCTGTGTCTTCAAGATCATGAGCAGCTTTGGTAATGTAAATTAAGAAGAGTTACCTCCATGGGTCAGTAAGTCTAATGCATTCATTTTATGCATCAGTAGAAGAACAAAAGATTGGGCTCAAAGTTATTTTAGTGCAAAGGACATGAAATTCCAAAGTGGCAGATGCAGAATCCAGAATTAGCTTTTTAAAAGGGAAGCAGATAAATATTTGAAGAGGAGGAAATTGAAAGAATATAAGATGGAGTTGGGGACTGAGACGGGAGAGCGAGCGCTGTACAATTACATAATTCCAGCAAGGTCCATCAACTGTAATCTCATATTATGTTCAGTTTCTGTTGAAACAGTGACAACCCACGTTGTATTATAGGACTGTTTTCAGCTGGTTTTAGATTGATTTCTAAACTCCAAATGTTAAAGAGAGGGAGAAATGTCGCATAATCTCAGTTTATGAATATTTTATTTGTGGTTAATCACCCACCTTGGAAGTTTAATGTCAGTCCATCATTGTTCGTAGAAACACAGAGGTTTGGATTTTCCGGCAGGGCTTAAGCCATATCCCGGAAAATCCTGCCCGAGGTCAATGGACCTTTGCGTGGTCTGCACCCTCTCACCACCATTACAATTCCCATAGTGGGCGGGAGGGAAAGTTTCCGGTGAGAAAATTGGAGCAGGAGGATGCCATTTGACTCTTTGAACCTGCTCCACCATTCAGTATGATCGTGGCTCACCATCAATTCAATCTTCACGCCCCCTCCTCCCATATTCCTTGATCCCCTTCTGTATCTAATTGTTTCATGAAAACATTTAAGGTTTTAGTCCCAACTGCTCCCGATGGTAGTGAATTCCATAGGCTCTGGTGATGGGAGTGAATGTTTGTGAAAAGGGTAGCATTCAAGCTGGCTGTTTTATCCTGGATGGTGTCATGTTTTTTGATTGTTGTTGGAGCTGCACCCATCCAGGCAAGTGGACCGTATTCCATCACACGCCTGACTTGCACTTTATAGATAGTAGGTAGGTTTCAGGGAGTCACAAGGTGAGTTACGCCCCACAGGATGCCTACCCTCTGCAGCAAGTAGCCCACCTCATGTGTCTACAGTATTTATATGGCTAGACCCATTTTAATTTCCGGCCCATAATCACCCCCAGGCTGTTGGTAGTGGAGATTCAGCGATGGGTAAAGGGGTGTAAAACTATTGTTTGATTCAGCCAACTGGCCCATTCTGATAGGGACACCAATGTCCTTGATTGTAGGTAGGAGCCTGTGATAATTTTAGTTACAAACAGTGCCCGTGAAGTTCACATTTTGAATTCCTCCAAGAGCAACAGAAGTAAACACTCCCCCAAGGTCAGTAAAGAATTAGCGTTTTGGGACTCAGAGGACAGGGGTACACCTCCAGCACCCAAAAAGGATCTTGGATCCCCCCCACCCCCCCATCATGTGATCCATTCCCAATCAACCCTTCCATGGCACCTTGTCTGACAAGTTCAAACTATAGATCAGGACCTCAAAGTGACCTAGGACCTCGTTGTCACCAGAATGTTCACCAGAATTGACCAGTGTGATTAAGCAGTAAAGCTTACCTCCATAGGCAGCACATTGGCACAGTGGTCAGCGTTACTGCCTCTTGGCGCCGGAGACCCAGATTCAATTCCCAATTTGGGTTGCTGGAGTCTGCACATTTTCTACACGTCTGCATGGGTTTCCTCCGGGTGCTCCAGTTTCCTCCCACATTCCAAAGATGTGCTGGTTAGGTGCATTGGCCATGCTAAATTCCCCTCAACGTATCCAAATAGGCACCAGATTGTGGCGACTTGAGAATTTTCACATTAACTTCATTGCAGTGTTAATGTAAGCCTACTTGTGACACTAATAAATAAACTTTAAAACTCCCTTGGGTGACCTCTGGTTTATTCACAGCCTGGACAGAAAACGTCTTCCCAAATCTGCTATTTCCAGGGTCCCTGGTGTCCTGTGACATGAATATGTCAACATTGTAGAAAGTGAGTCCAGGGGATCAATTCAATCTCAGTGCGAATCCTTTTGAAAGTGATACGTGAAAGCAGTATTGAAATAATGCTTTTCCTTTCAGGAAGAAAATAAATGTTTAAAAACAGATTGTTGTCCTTTTAGTTCCCACACAGCGCTGAACCTTTTACAGTAACAGCTATCACTTTACACCTAGCTACATCACCTAACTTTTCACCTCTCCTGGAGAGACTGCTCATGATTAAGTGTGAACATAGAAACATAGTAACCAGAAACAGGAGTAGGCCACTCACCCCAATCCATTAATCCCTTCAGCCCTAGGAGCTACGTCTAATTTCTTACAGAGTTATAGTGGTTTACAGCATGGAAACAGGCCCTTAGGCCCAATTTGTCCATGCTGTCCTTTTTTTAACCACTAAGCTAGTCCCAAATGCCCACTTTGATCCATATCCTCCTATACCCATCTTACTCACGTAACTGTCTAAACACTTTTTAAAACAAAAAATTGTACCTCTCTCTACCACTGCCTCTGGCAGCTCATTCCAAACACTCACAGCCCTCTGTATGAAAAAAGTTGCCCCTCTGGACCCTTCCGTATCTCTCCTCTCTCACCTTAGTTTTGAACTCTCCTATCTTTGGGAAAAGATGTTGACTATCTAATTGATCTATGCCCCTCATTATTTTATAGATCTCTATAAGATTACTCCTAAGTCCCCTAAGCTCCAGGGAAAGAAGTTCCAGTCTATCCAGCCTTTCCTTATAACTCAAAACCATCAAGTCCCGGTAACATCCTAGTAAATCTTTTTTGCAACTCTTTGCAGTCTTTCGTTTTGAAATCACACAATGTCTCGTCCTCAACTATTTTTGGTGGGAGTGATTTCCACACATTCGCCACCCTCTGGGTGAAGGAATTTCTCCTCCCCTCAGTTCTAAAAGATTTACTACTTATCCTCAAACTGTGATCCGCACCACTGGGAAAATTCTTTCTGATTTTATCCTAACTAACACCATTAGAATTTTATAACAGACTGAAATCTGATGTACCAGTGAAAAACTGGAGCTTCCAGCTCAAGAGTGGCAGGTGTTTGGAGTATCTGCTGAAGCCTCATTTCCGTCAATGAGTTGGAAGCAAAGAAGGACTTAGAGCATGAATCACAGCAAGTGGATAATTTTAAAACAAACTATTTTCACAACAGAGTCCATTTAAACCACCATACAGCAAGCATTTCACAGAATATATTCAACTAGCCTCTATAACAACAAACACAACTCATGACCAGAATGGCCACAATGTATTCCAATACACTAAGGGGAACTGGGGGTCACAGTTTGAGCATAAGGGGTAAACCTTCTGGAGCTGAGATGAGGAGAAATTTTCTCACCCAGGGAGCGGTGAATGTGTGAAATTCATTAACACGGAAAGGTCATGAATGAAGCCCAATCTATTACGCAAACCAGCCCCCCAGCCATTGACTCTGTCTATACTTCCACTGCCTCGGCAAAGCAGCCAGCATAATTAAGGACCTCATGCACACCGGACATTCTCTCTTTCAACTTTTTCCATAGAGGAAAAGATACAAAAGTCTGAGATCACGTACCAACCAACTCAAGAACAGCTTCTTTCCTGCTGCTGTCAGACTTTCGAATGGATTTTTGCATTAAGTTGATCTTTCACTGCATCCGAGCTATGACTGTAACACTACCTTCTCCACTGTCTCCTTTCCCTCTCTATGAACAGTATGCTTTGCCCATGTAACGTGCAAGGAACAATACTTTTCACTGTATGCTAATACACATGACAATAAAAATCAAGTCTAATCAATAGGTAATCAGTTCATTCTCCAGTAAAATGAAGTGAATGTAAGATATTTGCACAATACAAGCTAAGTCTTGTGAACGTGAAATGAATGTGACATTTCAAAATGACCATCACCAGTTCTAATTTTTAGTTGGGATAGTGGTGTGACTGGATTAGAGTGTGGAAACAGGTGGATATGGAGGTGGGCGAGACAGAAAGCCTGCTTCAATGTTGGAGCATTTATTGAATTCAATGAAAAATAGATTGAAATGTGATACTGCAATCCAGCACTCCCTTCTCACTCTTTCACCCGTCTATACACTTCCAGTGTCCCATCTGTGCCAATCTTTCTTTTCTCTTTAGATTCTCTTAAGGTTAACATGCAGGTTCAGTCAGCAGTTAGGAAGGCAAATGTAATGTTCGCATTTATGTCAAAAGGGCTAGAATACAAGACCAGGGATGTACTTCTGAGGCTGTATAAGACTCTCATCAGACCCCATTTGAAATATTGTGAGCAGTTTTGGGCCCCATATCAGAGGAAGGATGTGCTGGCCAAGGAAAGGGTCCAGAAGAGGTTCACAGGAATGGCCTATGGAATGAAGACATGGGGAATGATTGAGGATTCTAGATCTGTAATCGTTGGAGTTTAGAAGGATGAGGGGAGGATTTTATTGAAACTTACAGAATACTGTGAGGCCTGGAAAGTGTGGATCTGGAGAGGATGTTTCCACTAGTAGGAAAAATTAGAACCAGGGGGCACAAACTCAGGCTAAAGGGACGATTCCTTAAAACACAGGTGAGGAGGAATTTCTTCAGACAGGGAATGGTGAGTCTGTGGAACCTTTTGCTGCAGAAGGCTGTGGAGGCCAATCATTGAGTCTCTTTAAAACAGAAATAGATAAGTTCTTGATTAATAAGGGGTCAGTGGTCATGGGCAAAAGGCAGGAGAGTAGGGATTAGAAAACTATCAATTATGATTGAGCGGCAGAACAGACCCAATTGAACAAGTGGCCTAATTCTGCTCCGATGCCTCATGGTGTCATGGTCTTATGGTTTTTGTCAGCTTTATGTATTGAAAATGGTTTGACAGTTTGACACTCCTGTGCCAATTTTATAATGTTTTGACAGTTATATAGTTCTTTGGCAGCTTTGATATTTTGAAGATTTGACAATTCTTTGACAGACCTTGACAATTTTGACAGCATTGGCAGTTTTTAGACAACATTGACAACTCTTTGACAGTTTTGACAGCCCTTGGATTATAGCTCTTCGAGTATAAATTAACAGCTCTATAACAGTTTGACAATTCGTGAGAACTTTGTAAGTTCTTAAACAGCTTTGATCATATTAATAGTTCTGTGTCAGTTGACAGTCCTTTGACAGCTTTGACAGTTTGATAATTCAACAGTTCTTTGGCAGTTTGTGGAAGCTTTTAAAAATTCATTTTCAGTTCTTTGACAACTTAACAGTTCTTTGAAAGTTTGTTACATCTACAATATCTTTGACAGTTCCTTGATTGATGTAAAAGCTTGCTTGTTCTTTTCTAACATGACAGCTTGTTAACAATATTTGATCAGCGTTACAGAGCTTTGACAGTCAGACTGGTCTTTGTCAGGTTTGCTGTTTGACAGTTCTTTGACAGCTTTGTCAATTTTGCCAGCTAATTGACACATTGACAGTTGCTTGACAGCTTTGACAAATATGACAGTACTTTGATATTTTGACAACTATGTATCATTTTGACAATCATTTCACAGTATTGATAATTTGTGGACAATTTTAACAGTTTACGGCATTTGTTTGATGACTTGACAGTTTTTGCAAAACTTGGCAATTCGTGGACAGCTTGACAATTCTGTGTTTTGCCAATTTGATTGTTCTTTGATAGCTTGATATTTTCTGGACACATTTGACTTTGTTCTTCAGCATAAAAGCTACTGGATAGCTTTGACAGGTCACGGACAGCTTTGACAGTCTTTGGATAGCATGGACAGTTCTTGGACAGAACAGACAATGATTTGACATCTTTGAGAATTCTTGAACAGCTTTGACATTTGCTAGACAGCTTTGACATTTCCTGGGCCATTTTGACAGTTCATGGAGAACTTTGCCAATTCTTTTGGCGATTATTGACAACTTTTACAATTCTTTGATAGTTTGCTAGTGTTTTCGAAGTTCTTTGACAACTTTGACAGTAATTGAAGCAGTGTTTATAATTCTCTGGCAACCTCATGTCTCTTTTACAGTCTTAACGGCTTTGCAGTTCAGTTACAGCTTTGACACATTGACAGTTATTTGACAGCTTGATAGTTCTTGAACAGCTTCTCATTGCTTGAAAAGACTGACAGTTCTTGAACAGCCTCAGATTTTTTGCACAGCCTGACACTTCAGCAGTTTTTAAACAGCTTGTCAGTACTTGGGTAACTTGGTAATGCTTGGACAGTTCTTTCACTGCTTTGGTAGTTTAATCCTTCATTGATGCTTTCACAATTCTTGGACAGCATGATGATTCTAGGATAATCTTACAGTTTTTGGACAGTCTTGACAGATCGTGGAAAGCCTCATAGTTCTTTGACAGTTCTTTGATAGTTATTGGACAATTTGACAGGTCTTGGGTGGCTACATGGCTCTTGGAAAAACTGATAGATCTTGGGAAGATCTGACAGTGCTTGGACAGTCTGACAGTTCTTAAACAGTTTATCAGTTCTTCAACAGTCTGGCAGTACTTGGACATCTTAGTGGTACTTGTACAGCTTTGGCAGGATAATTCTTCATTTATAGCTGAGAGTTCATAAACAGATTCACAGTTCTTGGACAGCCTGACAGTTATTGGATACTCTGACAGTTTTGCAACACTTTGACAGTTCTTGGAAAGCTTGTCAGTTCTTTCATAGCTTGCCAAATCTTCATAGCTTGTCAGTTCCTGTATGCTAAGCTGTTCTTGTCCAGCTTGACAATTCATTGAATGCAGTCACAGCTTAATTCATCTCTGCCTGTTCTTGGACAGTCTGATAGTTCTTAAAACAGGCCATGGTCAATTTGAAAGTTATTGGACAACTTGACAGTTCTTGGACAGCTTTGGTAGTTCATGGACAGCATGGACAGATTTTGAGGAAGTTTGATAGTTCTTTCACAGCTTTGAAAGTTCTGTGATAGTTTTGACAGTTATTTGAAAGTTTTAAAAATTTCACAGCTGTTTGTCAGTTTGACAACTCTTTGACAGTTTGACAGTGCTTTGCAGCTTGATAATTTCTTACTTTGACAGCTTGAACAGGAGAGGGCCTGGGTAGGAATGTGGTTAGTGCAGTCTCAATGTCAAATGGCCTCCTTCAGCACTATAGGGATTCATTGATTCCACGTTAGTACAAGACCCCTGGAATCACCAGCTTAATCACAAATCCCCCTCAGATATGTACCACTTAATTCAATTTGTTAATTTTCTGGAACCATTAAACAAATACTCAGGAAAAGCACATTTACCAAAGCACAAGTGATCATCTGAGTCTCAAGAACCCGGTTTATCTGAGGTTACATCTGCTCTCTCACCTGGTGATTATCACATTGCTGGGATCTTGCTGTGCACTATTTAACTGTGATATTCCCATGTTGTGGCAGTGCTTCGGCTGTAACAAGCTTTGGAATGAGCCGAGCACTCCCTCCTTTTTTTTGTATCTGTCCTGGGCAAAGCAAGTCAGTCAGAACAGCTGTAATCAATTGAGAGTACTGCAAAACTGATATTTTTTCCCCCAAGTGTTTAGCATAATTCAGTTTATCAAATGCCTCTCCTGACATATACGTTTGAGCACTCCAGTTTCACTGAAAGGCAGAGCGAGTGACATGACTCACACTGTCTTTTTTTAGCTATCATGCAGGAGAACCTAAATTTATAAATTTTACTGCCAGCCTCCTTGTGAAAAGGGAAGTGCAGAGACACATTTGGGTATTCAATACTGGAATCATGGCCAGAGGAAAGATCTATTACTGCAGCCAACAGCATTGTCCACTTCAATCCTGTGTGCTATTGAATAGAGAAGCTGTAAATAGAATCCATAAAATCCTTACAGTGCAAGGAAGGATTTTTGGCCCATCGAGCCTGCACTTACAACAATCCCACCCAGGCCCGATCCTTGTAATCTCAGTATTTATTCCCCTAATCCATATGACACCAAGGGGCAATTTAGCATGGTCAATCAACCTAATCCACATATGAGAGAAAACCGGAGCAGCCAGAGGAAACCCACACAGACATGAAGAGAATGTGCAGACTCCGCACAGACAGTCACCCAAGGCTGGAATCGAACCCGGGTCCCTGATGCTGTGAGGCAGCAATGCTAACCACTGTGCTACGCATAGAATCAACTGCGTCAGTCACAGAAAAGGTGTCTCTACTCCTTCTCGCACAATAGTAAAAGTCAGAGGATGCTGCATTCTGACCGATCAGTTCCGACTCATAGAATCGAAAATGAGTCATAGTTGGGCTGCCTCCCCTCTCAGCCCATCACACCAGATTAGAACTATAGAATCATAGAGATATAAACCCCGAAAACTGGTGCAGGTTTCCTGAAATGAATTAGTCTCATTTGCCTGCATTTGGCCCATATTCCTCTAAACCTTTCCCATCCATGTGCCTGTCCAAATGTCTTTTAAATGTTGTGATTGTATCTGCCTCTACCACTTCCCCTGGCAGCTCATTCCGTGTTTGCACCACTCTCTACGTGAAAAAAGTTGCCCCTCAGGTCCCTTTTAAATCTTTCATCTCTCACGTTAAACTGATGCCCTCTACTTTTGGACTCCCCTATCCTGGGGAAAAGATCTTATCTATGACCCTCATGATTTTATAAACCTCTACTTGGTCACCCTTCATTTTCCTATTCTCCAGAGGAAAAAAAGTCCAAGTCTTTCCAGCTCCCCTTATCTTCTGAGGAAAGTTTGGACAGGTTAGGCTTGTATTTGCTAGAGTTTCGAAGATTAAGAGGAGCCTTCATTGAAATATATAAGACTAGGAGGGATCTTGACGGGGTGATGTAGAGCGAATAGTTCCTTTGGTGGGAGAATCTAGAGCTGGGGAGTCAACTGTTTAAATTAAGGGATGGCCCATTTAAGAGACGGATGAGAAGGAATCTTTTCTCTCAAGGGGTGATAAGTCCATGGAACTCTCTTCCTCAAAAGGCAGTGGAAGCAAAGTCTTTAATATTTGTCAAGGTAGAGAGGGATAGACTCATGATAAATAAGGAAATGAAAGATTATCAGGAATATTCAGGGGAGGTGATGGCCCAGTGGTATTATCGCTTGACTATTAATCCAGAAACTCAGCTGGGAATTCGGGGTTCAAATCCTATCATGGCTCATGGTGAAATTTGAATTCAATAAAATAAACTGGACTTAAGAATCTACTGATGACCATGAAACCACTGTCAATTGTTGGAAAAACCCATCTGGTTCAATATTGTTCTTTACGGAAGGAAATTTGCTGCCCTTACTTAGTCTGGCCTACATGTGACTCCAAAGCCACAATAAATGTGGTTGACTCTCAATCGCCCTCAGGCAACAAGGTATGGGTAATAAATGCTGGACAGACTCCCATGTCCATGAATGTTTCAAAAGAAAGGCAGGAAACAACTGTCAGATCAGCCATAATCTTATTGAATGGCAGAAAAGGTTCAAAAGGGCCAAGTGGCCTACTCCTGCTCCTAACATGACGTTCATATGTTTGTAAGGTCCGGTTTTACTGCTCAATCATGCCATGCACCCACTGAGCAAAAATGGGGATTTTGGGGACAAACCAAATCTCCATTCATTGCAGCGAGAAAGGAAAACCTCACTGGCATGGACTGTCGGAAAATTCCAACCATACTGTCTTGAAGAAGCTAGATTAAGATAAGGGAAGAAATGCATTGAAAAAATTTTGATGGTCAGTAACTTCACACAATAAAAGCAGCCGTAATATGTTGCATTTAAAAAGTCACTATTGCTCTACTTCCTGCATAACATATTGTTCAAAAATCTTCGTTCATAGAAAGTATGCATCAATGGCAGGGGCAACAATTAATATCCACTCTGAAATTGACCCTGAAAAGCTAAGAATATACAGAAGAGCTTCCAAGTCTTCCACAGTGCTAGACTGTAGCTGGCCTTTGAATGTGTACAAATAGGGGAATTATTTATTTCCAAGCTGAGCCCTGATCTGAGTGAAGAACAGGCAATAAATTAAACACTCACGCAGGAGGAGACTATTCAATCATCGAGCCTGCACCAACAACAATCCAACCCAGGGTCTTTCCCCAAAACTACACAAATTTACCCTGCTATTCCCCCTGATACTGAGGGCCAATCCACCTAACCCACATGTCTTGGGGCTGTGGGAGGAAACAGGAAGAAACCCATAGGGAGAATGTGCAAACTCCACACAGATAGTCACCTAAGGCTGGAATTGAACCCGAGTTCCTGATGCTGTGAGGTAGCAATGTTAACCATTGCGCCACCATGCCGCTTGTCGGGAAAGGCAGAAGCTTCCTCAAGGATTGAAGACACCAAATCTTCAGAGAGATATCACTGGAAGGAGTAAGGAATGTGAAATTGGGGCTTGTAGGCTAACACTTTAGGCCTCAGCATCAGGAATTGCATCCTTCACTATGTAGGGTGTCCAAGAAATAATATGTCCAAATTCCTAGACCAAAATCTCTACATTCAATCACTCAAATAAGAAACAAATAATAATCTTCCCTTTAAGAGAATTATTTCACAACAGGTTTATTTACTACAAGTAACTATAACATATTCGATTTCATCTATTGTATGCACTTACAACCTGCTGCATTGATTGCAGCAATATTAAATTAATGCAAAGTCAAGTAAACTTGGCTTTTATTGATAGCTCTAACCCAACATCTTTTCATACCTCCGACAGCATCCAGTCAATAGCATGGTTCAGTGCATTAGGTTGTATAGTTCTCTCCTTAGATATGAATATGCTGCTCCTTTTGCTTAAGATGCATAACATGATTATATCTACACTGACCTCTGATTGGACTGCTATTGGCATCGAGTTAATAGAATGTGAAAAAATGTCAAGTTCTTTCAGTTAGATTGTCAATCAGCCAATTCAACGAAAGCTTCCCGTGGAAAGGGCAACCGAGAATGACATTTAAGTTTATAAACTTAATACTTATAAACTCAGCAATACCTCCAGCCCATCCTAACAGCTATACCACACACACTGCAGTGATTCAAGAAGGCCAGTCACCCACGTTGATTTCATTGTAAACCTTGCCAAATGCATGGTAAATAATGTTCCAGCCAATCCCAAAGGTCTACCCAGTCTGGTCTGCATGATGGTTCTTATGCATGCCATGGTGGTACAAGTGGTTAGCACTGCTGCCTCACAGAGCCAGGTTCAATTCCTGGCAGGGTCCATTGTCTATGTGGAGCTTGCACATTCTCCTCGTGTCTGTGCGGGTTTCCTCCGGGTGCTCCAGTTTCCTCCCACAGTCTGAAAGACATGCTGGTTAGGTGTATTGACCTGAACAGGTCCCGGAGTGTGGCAACTAGGAGAATTTCACAGTCACTTCATTGCAGTGTTAATGTAAGCCTTACTTGTGACTAATAAACAAATTTTAAGTTTAACTTTAAGAGTAGGTGAAAATAATCTGCTGAGAGAAACATTCCTTTTTACTGGCATTATGTTTTTGGTAATGATCAATCAAACAGGCGATTCATTTTAGGCTTTTCACAATCCATATCTGGTTCAGCAGTTTGCAGTAATCCCTATTGCTGATCCAGGGGTTTTGTTAGCTAAGGTGGAGAATATGAAGCAAGATGATACCACGGGGGCAGGTTCAACCTGCACACTGGCTGTGGTTGTTCTGATGGGCTTAACTCTTCACCCACCCTATGTTTACACAGCAGTGGCCTTTCACATATTGGATGAGATTCTCCAATCCCAAGGATTGAGCCGTGCGTTTCCTGCCAGCCAGAGGTGCCGGATTGTTTGGCAGTGGGGGGATTCTCTGTTCCCGCCACTATCACTGGGAATTCCCATTACCATCACCCCACTCTGATGGGAAACCTGCGAGCAAGGATGCGCTGCCGGCAGGACTGGAGAATCGCAATGGCGTTAACGGCTGGAGAATTGTGGCAATTGTCATTCTGTAACAGAGAGTAATGCCTCTGCTCCCTTGTGGACTATAGCTCATTACTTGCTACTGAACAATCATAGAGTTATAAGACACTTATAACTCATTGCCAACTCCTCGAGGGCAATTAGTGATGATCAACAAATTATAGAAATCATAGAAAGCTTACAGTGTAGAAGGAGACCATTCGGCTCATCAAGTCTCCACTGACATCAATCCCGCCAGGTTATATTCCCTTAATCCCATGTATTTACCCCACTAAGCCCTCTAATGTATGCATTCTGGGACACAAAGGGCAATTTTAGCTTGGCCAATGCACCTAACCTGCACATCTTTGAACTGTGGGAGAAAACTGGAGCACCCAGAGGAAACCCCATACAGACACGGTGGCAAATTCCGCACAGACTGTGACCCAAGCCTGGAATCGAACCCAGGTCCCCGGAGCTGTGAGGCAGCAGTGCTAACCGCTGTGCCACCGTGCTGTGCAAATGTTGCTGTTCCCAGTGATACACATGAAAACGTCAGACAAAATAAATGAGTGCCATTATAATATTATTATATTGCCACAGGGGGTAGTTGCACGAATGACAAAAAGTCATTTAAACTGAATTTGGAAAAGCACACGAAGGAGAACGGAATGGAAAGATATGCTGATCAGGTCAGACAAAATAGGGCGAGACAAATGTGAAATATCAAACAGTGGCAAGACCTGTTGAGTTCAATGGCCTTACCCTGAACTCTAATTGCTTTGCAATACAAGTCAGAGAAATCATCAGGGAAGGATTACAGATGTGCCTCAAGTAAAAAGGTTGATCTTTACAACTGTTATTCCAGCAAGGATATTAATGGGGCTGTTTTCTTTTAAATAAGGTATGTTATCATTCGCTAAGGTGAAGGGAAATAAATGGAGTTGCTCTGATCTGACGCATCTCATTGAAATGGAAAACAGAATTTGTGATCGAGCATGTGATGATGGTGTTTGCAGTTTGCAAATGACAGAAGCTGGGAGCAATTCAAATGTCTGAATGTAGAAGATTCCAAACAGCAGTACGCCGAGGTAAATTGCTGGAGGCAGCGACAGCTGTAACTGAACCCAATTTTGGAATCCATTTGTTTCCCAATTAGACCTGATCTGACAACAAAGCCTATAGCGCCCTCATTATGGTAAACGCATCTGTCATTTGATTCAAGTGATTCAATATGTTGACGCATTGCTACATCTATTTGCGGGATGCCCTTTTCTGTGTTCACTTCTAAACATGGAGCACCCTTTCAATTAACGGTCGGGCGCCAGCGTGGCTCCTTGTTGATTTGCAATAAGCAAATCCATCTCAGAGTAAAAAATTTGACAGGCTTTCAGTGTGCAATGGACGTAGGAGGAGATCTCACAAGAAATTTTACAATCGAGATATGGCCTATCTAAATATAGTGAAACATTGGCCAGAATTTTACCTCCCTGCCAGCCATGGGACTTGGAGTGGATGAGGGATGGAACATGGGAAGGTTCTTGATCTTGGGCGGGATTTTGTGGCTTCAGAAAATGAGCGAGACCGTAAAACTCCCACCCATTAATTCTGCAGAGTATGTGAATGTGGGACTGAGAAAGATGCTTCTTGCGCACGTGTGTGTGTGTGTGTGTGTTGGATGGAGGTGGTTACAGTAGTGTCTTTGATGCCATTTAAAAACAGTCTGCATCTCTTAAAAAGTGAATGCATTCTGGAGATTGTAAAAGCATCCCTTGCACCCTCCCTACTACAACCTTAAAACCCCCAAACATCCCCAGTGCTCAGAAGAAGCTGCTTTGTCACTCATTACAAAGTATTTACATCTTTTAGCTCTAAAGATCTATGCCTGCGTTAATGTTCCATAAGTCTTTTTGCACCCCTTCTCACCAATCCCCTCAATGTAAGCTTCTATTCCCTTCTCTCTCTTACCCCGATCTAACCTTCCTTTAAATTTGTCTATATTACTCACCTCAACTACTCCATGTGCTAGCAAGTCCCATATTCTCCAAGGTATCGAGATAAAGAATCTTCACCTGAATTCCCTTTTAGATTTATGAGTCGTGTTATCCAGCTTTAAATCTTAAATCTCTTTCTAGGATGCTTGGTTTAGTGTAACCAACCAAAAGGACAGTGATAGACTCAAATTCACTTCAATTAATTTTTGTTTATTTAACATATAGGTAGCAAACTCAGAAACTTACAGCATTTGCAACACTTTAACCCTAATATTAAATATTAACTCTTTAACAGGAACTTTAGTGTTTTGACTGAAACAGAATATTACCTTAGATCAGAATGAAATGGCCTGATTAGGATTCATCTTCATGGTTCCTTTGTCTGATCTTCCTTCAGGTCAATGGTTAGTCTCAAGTCATCACTGAGGACAAAGGCTAAAACACACCTTTTTGTCACCAAACTTCTTCATTGTTCCAGGAAGTTCTCTGACACTTAGCCAGTAATTTAATCAGAAGTGTTGTTCAATCAAGCCAATGGAGTTACTTGTAAACACCTCCATAATACTCATCTCAAACCACACACAGAGCATATAAACTTCACCAAAAGATTGAGAAATCTTGGTGCCAAGAAGTCTAGCATAACCCCAACAACTTTCCATATTTGGTCGTCACACAAAGTTTCAGGTCACAGTCCATAGGACAGGTCATGACTTACAACAGCTTCTAAACCTGCATTTGTGTTTTAATTGTAACTTTAATTGTAACATTCCCAGCATTCTTAACTCTCATTGCCCCAATTGCTCTTAAAGCCAATATTGACTTCAATGTTGTTTTATTGTTTGTTGTAATTGACTCTCTGACCACAGTTGTTATCTGATATCCATGGTCTCATTTATGGTTTTGGTGGAGGAAGAGGGAAATAGCGTCCTCCTTCCACAAGATGGCAGGATCATTTTATCCCAGTTGCTTGAGAGCAATGGCAGAGGCTACAGAGCTAATCAGCACAAAGATCATCATGATACAGAGCTGGCTGCAATGCTGGAAGTCATTTAATGACTTGATTAGTTTGGCTAACTCATTACTAACTGTGTAACCCAATACCCTGCTAGCCCAGCATTGCTAACACTCATTTGATTACTTCAATCACTGCAGTGCACATCATTGCACCTCTTTCTGCTCTTAATCCCAGATGTTACTCTCCTCACTGTTACCTCCTTCAACTTCTCATACCTCTGATGCTCCCCACAAAGAAACTCTACTCTTCCATTTAGACATAAAGGGCTGGATTTTCCAGCCATACTTGCCTCAAGACTGAAAATCTCACCCAAGGTCAATGGACCTTTGCATGGTTCATCATCCTGCCTGCTGTGATTCCTGTGGCAGACAGGACACAAAACTTCCACCCAAAAATTCCTGAAGGATCTCGTGCAACTACTTTCTTCTAGCATTCTTGTTATGCCATTGTCGATAGCAAGAAGGATACAAGATCAAGAGAGGGGCCATAATCTTCATTATCTTCTACACAAACGATGGGCTGTATCAGGAGCACAAGGTGAGATTGGAGAATGTTTGATTTGATTTGAAATGCTGTATTATTGTCATGTGAAAAGTATTGTTTCTCATGTGTTCTACAAATAAAACATGCCATTCATAAACAAGGAAAGGAGAGAGACTAGAATATAGTGTTACAGTCATAGCTAGGGTGTAGAGAAAGATCAACTTAGCATGAGGTAGGCCCATTCAAAAGTCTGATGGCAACAGGGAAGAAACTGTTCTTGAATTGATTGCTACGTGATCTTAGACTTTAGTATCGTTTTTCCAGTGAAAGAATGTGGAAGAGAGAATGTCCGGGATGTGAGGCGTCCTCAATTATGTTGGCTGCTTTTCCGAGGTAGCGGGAAGCGTTGACAGAGTCAATGGATGGGAGGCTGGATTGCCTGATGGATTGGGCTACATTTGCGACCTTTTGTAGTTTCTCGTGGTCTTGGGTAGAGCAGGAGCGATACCAAGCTGTGAAGCAATCAGAAAAATGCTTTCTATGGTGCATCTGTAAAAGTTCCCACAGAGGTTCTTGGCCCTCTTACACTCCGACCTTTGCTCATTTAAATCGAGGCAAATTTTTTTACTCAGAGTGGTGGGTACCTGTAAGAGGATTTTAGTTTAGTGGGGTAGCATGGTCGGTGCAGGCTTGGAGGGCCGAAGGATGTGTTCCTGTGCTGTAATTTTTTTTTTGATCTTCGTTCTTATCCTTATATACACTCCTTGACACAATTTAAATCCATTCGGGCTGGTTTACCTTTGACACTAATTGCTACTTCATGTTCATCTTTGGGGTTATGTCAGTTCATTATTAAGAGAATAAAAAGTTGTTCAATCCTCAAAATGTGGAATAATAACAGCTTATTTTTGCATTCGATTGATCTTAATGTTTTTGGTTAAGTGCAAAGATCATTCGTGAGGTTGTGGTATACAAGGGCATTTTAGAAAGCGAATGGAAGGGTTGGGTTAGATGGTGGGTTGGACTGTTGTATGCTGGGGCGTGATTACACACAATCTGCCTTCCATAATGTTCTTCATCCTATTATCTTCATCCTATTCTCCCTCTACCTCTTTGACATATTTTTCCAATGGTAGCATCAAGCCCTGTGCCCTCTGGGTAGCACAACAATGGATTACACAGCAAACAACAACACATCTGGATATTTACTCAGCACTTTTCAGGATATGTATTAAGGGATTGAGGGCACAGCCTTGTTGGGCACTGATGTTGAGTTTTAACGTGGAGGAGGTGTTATTGTCTATCCTTACTGATTGTGGTCAGTGGATTAGGAAGTTCAGGATCTTTCTCTACACCCTAGCTATGACTGTAACACAACTGCACTCTCTTCTTTCCTTCCCTATGTACAATATGCTTGTCTGAATAATGTGCAATAAACAATACTTTTCATGTATACTAATACATGTGAATACATATTTCTCCCAGAGCGTTGTGAATCTGTGGAATTCACTACCCCAAAGTACAGTGGATGCTGGGACAGTGAATAAACTTAAGAAGGAGTTAGATAGATTCTTTAATTGGTAATGTGTTGAAGAGTTATGGGGAAAAGGCAGGAAAATGGGGATGAGCAGCATATCAGCCATGATTAAATGATGGAGTAAACTCGATAGGCCAAACGGCCTAATTTTCCTCCTATATCTTATGAGCTCTAGTGATAATAATGAATCAAATCAACACCAAATCAAATAGAATTAAATCCAGGCGGGTTGGGGGTTTGGGGGAGGGGTGATGGAGGGGGCTGTGTGGGCAAGTGATTCTTTCAAATAGTGGCAATTAGGGAGAGACAACAAATGATGACCTTGCTTTATGCTGACATCCGTGAAAGAATTTAAATTAAAAATATGCTCAAGGTTACTCAAGTATGTATAAAAATATACTCTGCATTGAGCCAGCAGAGTTTAAACATGTATACGTGTTATGTTGAAGAGTGCTGCTATTTTGATTAATGTGAAGAGGAAAGGTGTTAGTATTGAACAGTTACTTTGAGTGCTCTAGCTTATTCCGGGCCGAACAGAATAGAGGATTGCTGGCTTTGAACTCGCTATACTTCTCCAGATGGTTTTCTTTACTTTTAAACCAGAAATATCAATACAATCACACGTTAGAGAGAGACAAATTCCATAGCAACCAAAACTATACTTTTGATGAAACTATAATCATAGAATTATATAATCATATAGCATAGAAGAGGTCCTTCAGCCCATCTAGTCTGCACCGAGACATTAGAAACACTTGAACTCCCACCGAATGCCATCTGGCAGCACTTGGCCAATAGCTTTGAATGTTATGCTCATCCAGGTACTTTTTAAAGGATGTGATGCAACCTGTCTCTACCACCCTTCCAGGCAGCGGCACACTCCAGGCCATCACCATCTTCTGAATTAAAAACATTTTTCTTCACAATCCCCTCTAAACATCCTGCCCCTCACTTTGAAACAGTGTCCCCTCATGACTGACCCTTCAACTAAGTGGAAGAGCTGCTCTTTATCCACTCTGTCCAGGTCTCTCATAATCTTAAACACCTCGATCGTTCCTCAGTCTTCTCTGCTCCAATGAAAGCAACCCAAGCCTCCCCATTCTCTCTTCAAAACTTAAATGTTCCATTCCAGGCAACATCCTGTGAATCTCCTCTGTGCACCCTCCAGAGCATCCTTCCTATAACATGATAACCAGAAACTGTGCATAGTACCCTAGCTGTGGCCTCAACAAAGTTCTACACAACTTCCACAAGACCTTCCTGCTTTTGTAATCTATGCCTTGATGGATAAAGGCAAGTATCCTCTATGCCTTTTTCACCACCCTGCTAACATTTCCTTCACATTCAGAGATCTGTGGATAAGCACTCAGAGGTCCCTTTGTTCCACAGAACTTGCTAGTGTCCTACCATTCATTGAATACTTCCTTGTCAAATTACTACTTCTAAAGTGTATCACCTCACACTTTTCAGAATCTAATTCCATTGCCACTTATCTGCCCATTTGACTGCTCTGTCTATATCTTCTTGTAGCCTAAGACACTCCGCCTCACTGTTAACCATCTGTCCAATCTTTGTGTCATCTGCAAATGAATCCTACTCACCATATAGTTATCAATGTCATTTATATAAATGACTAATATTAGGGAGGCCAACATTGATCTCTGTGGTATGCCATTAATGAAAAGATAGATTTAACCCATGCTTACCAACAGAAAGGGGCAATGTATTAAAGTTAGTATTATTAGCGTCTGCAGTGAGAACTGTATGAGCCCTATTGTTCTTAATTTTTTTTAAATTCAGTCCTACATTACCAATTCTCACACTGATAAAGATTCTGCTCCTGTCCCTCAGAAAACACAATGGTTTCCCTTCATTAAGTGTACAAAAACGCAATGGTTTCTGGAATCCTCTTTTAAAATTAATTCTGACATCATCCCCACTTTAATTCAAAGTTGTTGTTAACAGCCGGTTGGCAGTATGTATTAAAGTACTTGGGATCTATCTGTACACATTGCCTTAAATGTAAAATAATGTGTTATTTCAATGTTCTTCCACCTCACTTGATTGGGCCCAGCACTGGACTGCATCAAGGACAGTTTGTTTTGACAGGGGTCTCGGTGGAATAATGCAGTTGCCTCTCTCACATATGCTCCCAGCATGCTTAAAATACAGATCGGAATGTCTTCTTAAACTTTATTTATTGTCACAAGTAGTTTTACATCAATATTGCAATGAAGTTGTAGTGAAAATCCCCTAGTTGCCACGCTCCAGCACCTGTTTGAATAAACTGAGGGGAAATTTAGCACGGACAATGCAACTAACCAGCACGTCTTTTGGACTGTGGGAGGAAACTGGAGCACCCAGAGGAAACCCATGCAGACATGGGAAGAACATGCAAACTAGCACAAACACTGACCCAAGCAGAGAATTGAACCCTAGTGCTGTGAGGCTGCAGTGCTAACCACTATGTCACTGTGCCACCCCGGAGAAGGATGGCACTAAAGAGGCCTGGGTCACACTGATTCAGCCACTGCCTGACATACAAAGCAGTCAGTCACGTACTGAAGCAGAGTACAAGACACAGAATTGCTGATGCTACAAACAGAAATATTAATAATACCCCCATCAGTATTTTAAATCAGAGCTTTAAATATCAGGACTGATCAGGAGTAGGTCCGGTTCGAAGCACTTCTCCAAGATTTCTGAAGTAATTGGCATCTTCTGTGTAACTTCACCCCGGGAAGAGGCTTTAGTATTCAGCTGCATAACCAGCAAAGCAAAGACATGACAGGATAAGGAGAGAAAACATGAGTAATGGTGCCAGCAATGCAGCAAGGCACGGTACATAAATTCTCAACTGCTTTCGAGTAATGTAGAAGTGGCACCATTTTGAAAACAGCATCCAATATATAACTGCCCGACCACATTCAAACTCAGTTCCTCGCACCACCGATTGCTATCCTATGGTGCACTCCTCCAGCCTTGACAAATGGAATAATGCTTGGTTCACTGTTTAAATGCAGGGTATTTGTTATTTGACATGCCCGTGTTGGCAGCTGAACTTGACGGTGTGTTGCATTCACTTCAAATGTGCAGCAGCTAATCTAGCAATTCTTTTAAGTGACTCCCTTGTGGAAACATTGTGTTTGCTAGCTGCAAAATCTCACTGACAGTCTATTGAGTTTTCCAAACCTCTATTACGGCTGTTTTGACCAGTGCACTGGTGGCCAACCGCTTTAAGTTAATTTTCTCCCGTGCACTTTGGAGTCTGCTTGAAGTCTAGGCAGTCCCTTAAATTTAGCACCTTCTCTTCCTCGAGCACTTAACCTGTCAAAACTGCCTTTCTCATTCAGAAAAGCCCCAATCTATATCAATATGGCAAATAATCATGCACCTCTCATTACTCAGTGCTTTTCCATTTTCTAATTGCAATTCCTAGCTGATACATAAGATTTAGCAGTGCTCCCTTCTGAATGGCAAACTTCTGTTTTTTTTCTTTTCAACCACACCTCAACAGTCCTTGTTCATTTGTGAGACATGAGCCTCACTGACTGGCCAGCATTTATTGTCCATTACAATCACCTGAGGGCAGTTGAGAGTCAACCACATTGTAATAGCTCTGGAGTTACATACAAGTCAGACCAGATAAGCATGCCAGGTTTCCTTCCCTGAAGTACATTAATGAACCAGATGGGTTTTTACAACAGTCGACAGTAGTTTCACAGTCATCACTAGATTCTTAATTCCAGATATTTTTTATTGAATTCAGATTTCACCATCTGCATGGCGGAATTTGAACCTGGTCCCCTAAACATGAGTTGAGTTTCTGGATTAAAAACCTAGCGAGAATATCACTGAGCCATTGTCATCACTAAGCTCAAATCAAATCTTATAGTGGTGAGATTTGATCCCATGTTTCTGCAGAGACTGGAGCCTTCATCCAGCACCTTAGACTGCTCAGTCATGTTACCAAAGACTTCAGCCCATAGGCTTCTGTGTAAAACTTTAGCTGACCCAAAGATTTTATCATTTACAGCAAAGTCCATACAATCTTGTCCAGGTTCAGCATGCCACAGGGCATTAAGGCTATGGAATTCTTTCATGTGTAGGTTAGAGAATTATCTTACATGCAGAATATGGAATAATTAGTTCAAATATTAGTCTCAAGTAGGTTTACATTCACACTGTAAAGAAGTTACAGTTAAAATTCCCTAGTCGTCACACTCCAGCATCTGTTCAGGTACACTGAGGGAGAATTTAGCATGACCAAAGGGGTGGAATTGCTGATGTTGACAGCCATAACAGTAATTTGAAAAGGAATTAGAGCAACACTGAAAGAAAACTGTGGGAGGAAACCAGACCTCCCAGAGGAAACCCATGCAGACACGAGGAGAATTTGCAGACTCTGCACAGATTGTAACCCAAGCCGGGAATTGAATCCGGATCCCAAACATTGTGACACAGCAATGATAACCGCTGTGCCACTATGCCTCTATTGCAATTAGGCTATTGACAGCTAATCATTGTCAATTTCACTAATAACTTATGGTGAAGAAAAGCATCTGAAAAGTTTACTCTCAGGCCAACTTTTTTGATTTGATTTAATTTATTATTGTCACATGTATTAGCATACAGTGAAAATATAGTTTCTTGCACACTATATAGAGAACGCACATTATTCATAGAGAGGGAAAGGAGAGAGTGCGGAATGTAATGTTACAGTCATAACTAGGATATAGAGAAAGATCAACTTACTGAAAGGTCGATCCATTCAAAATCTGATGGCAGCTGGGAAGAAGCTGTTTTTAAGTCAATTGGCACATGATCTCAGACTCTTGTATATTTTTCCCAATGGAAGAAGGTGGAAGAGAGTATGTTCAGGGTGTGTGGGAGTCTTTAATTATGCTGGCTTCCCTACCAAGGAACCATACCAAGCTGTGATATAACCAGGAAGAATGCTTTCTATGCTGCATCTATAGAAGTCAATAAGAGCCAAAGCAGCATAGTAACATTCTCCTATTTTCCCACACCAGCTGTTCCAACTGTGTCCATCCATAGTGAAGTCAATGATCACCACTTATCTTTAACCCCACAATTGGCTTAACAATGTAATTATCAAAGAGATGGAATTGCTGATGTTGACAGCCATAACAGTAATTTAGAAAGGAATTAGAGAAACACTGAAAAAAAAACCCATTACAAACCAGAAGGAAAAATAAGCTCATTGGAGCACTACTTTAATCCCAATGAGGAGACTGGCACTGTGGATTCTTTCTGTACTACATTTTTTTTATTTATATCTAATCCTTTTATAATTTGAAAAATCATTATCATATCTTCCAATAGCTTACATTGCTGCAAAAAAAGGCAATCCTCATACTTAAGTGGAGTTCATGGAACCCCTGTAGTGCAGCAGGAAGCCATTCAGCCCACTGACACTGCATCAACTTTCCAAAAGCGCATCACACCCAGGCTCACACCAACCCTTCCCGCACTCACCCCCTCCATTTGTTTAACCTGTACATCTCTCGTGGTCAATCCATCTAAATTATACATCTTTGGTCACAAGCGCAACTTACTATGGCCAATCCACATAATCTATACATCTTTGGACACTAAGGGGCAATGTACCATAGCCAATCCACCTAATGTACACACCTTTGGACACCAAGAGGCACTTTAGCATGACCAATCCACCTAACCTATACATCTTTGGATATTAAGGGGCAATTTAGCATGGCCAATCTACTCAACCTGCATACCTTTGGATGCTAAGGGAAAATTTAGCATCATTAATTGACCTAACCTTTGGACATTCAGAGACAATTTAACATGGCCAATCCGTATAACCTACATATCTTTGGACACTAAGGGACAATTTAACATGGCCAATACACCTAATCTACACATCTTTGGAATGTTTGAATATTATTCTTGTTGACACCACTCCATTTCCACCAAAATCTTCACATCTATCATCAAATGTGGGGACCAAAACTGAACACGGGCATGCAAATGTATATACAGAAAAATCTTATGTAATTTCAACATTTCTCTGATTCTAATTTCAGTGGTTGCAATTACATTCACACAGTTATAAAATGGATGAATGTGTCATACAAAATTCTACAAGGACATTCACTAAACATGAGTGCTACCACTGAGCCAAGACTGTCATTTGAACATGGTGCTGTAACTAATCTTTGGCAAAAATTCAAAGTGCAGTAAACATTAGCAGGGTGTAATATATCTTTGTGACAAAGCGAGGAACTTATCAAGGCGTTTATTCATTGTCTTGTTTAAAATAGTTAAGGGATATGCAGAGCAGATGTAATTGTTAGCCACTGCCTCACGTGCTGACAGTCTGAACTTTATCTCCAAGATAATTCATAACTTCTGACACATCCTGTGGACAAGTTAAAGCTCAAGCTTGGCCATAAGAAAAGTTAGAACAAATGCCCATGCTTTGTGTCAACTACATGGTGTTGTGAAGTGAACACCAGAGTAAAGCAAAGAGCAGCTTGACCATGCGAAGAAGTTTCTTAAATCTAAGGGGGCGGCAATCTTAGCAAAAACACTTTAAGTGCCAAATAAGCATGAAAATGGGAGAAAACTGTGTCTATTTGAGGTGTAATCATGGGGTGGCACAGTAGCACAGTGGTTAGCATTGCTGCTTCACAACTCCAGTGACCTGGGTTCGATTCCCGTCTCGGGTCACTGCCTGTGCAGAGTTTGCACATTCTCCTTGTGTCTGCGTGGGTTTTCTATGGGTATTTCGGTTTCCTTCCACAGTCCAAAGATGTGTGGGTTAGGTTGATTGGTCATGCTAAAATTGTCCCTTGGTGTTCTGAGATATGTAGATTAAGGGGATTAGTGGGTAACTGTGTTAGGACATGGGGGTAGGGCCTGGGTGGGATTTTAGTCCTTGCAGGCTCAATGGGCCAGATGGCCTCTTTCTGCACTATAAGGTTGCTATGATTTTATATGGCACTTGGGGAAAAAAGAAATTAGACAAAATGTGATTCTCACCTAAGGTAAGTGGGCTGAGCCTATTCATATATTCTTTATCCATCCTTTTCACATGGCTGTTCAGCTCACAGTCGCATAGAAAAGAATAGAGTGGGATATCGATCAGTTGCAGATGTGGGCAGAGAAATGGCAGCTGGAGTTTAGTCCAGGCAAGTGTGAGGCACTGCATTTTGGGAGATTAAATATGAAGATTAAGTATAGAGTTAATAGCTTGAACAGTATTGGTGTGCAAAGGGATCTTAGGGTTCAAATCCATAGCTCACTGAAAGAGGCCACACAAGTAGATAGGGTGGCAAAGAAGGCATGTTGCATGCTTGCCTTTATTGGTCGGGGCACTGAGTACAAGGGTCAAGAAATAATCTTGCAACTTTATAAAATTTGGTTAAGCCACGCTTATTGAGTTCAATTCTGGTCGTCACATTAGAGGAAGGATGTGGAGGATTTGGAGAGAATGCGGAAGTGGTTTACCAGATGCTGCTTGGATTAGAGAATACGAGTTTTAAGGAGAGACTGGGAAAAACTATGATTGCTTTCTCTGGAGCAGCAGAGGCTGAGAGGGGACCCGCTAGAAGTCTGTAAAATTACGTGAGGTATAAATAGGGCTGACAGAATTTTTTTTCACGAAGCAAAAATGTCTAATACTAGGGAACGTGCCCTTAAGGTGAGAGGGGAAAAATTCAAAGGAAATGTGAGGGGCAAATGTTTTACTCAGAGTGGTAGATTCTGGAATGCACTGCCAGGAATGGTGGTGGAGGCAGATATGATAGAGATGTTTAAAGGGCTTTTAGATAAGCACATGAATATGCAAGGATTTAGAGGGAAATGGACCAAGGGCAAGCAGAAGGGATTAATTTGGCTACATGTTTGGCACAACATCGTGGGCCAAAGGGCCTGTTCCTGTGCTGTACTGTTCTATGTAATAGTGCTTGCATTGGTTTGTGGGTCTTTGGATGATGGTTAGCCAGCTCATCCTGTAAATTGCCAATTTCTGTTTCTTTCCAGAGTCAAATCCTTCTGTAATATCCCACACTCCTTAAATAGCCACAGTAGTCCATCAATCAATTCATGAATGCTGCTTAAAAGGGTATTTCAGCTATTTTGCACAATTATTCTACAATCTTTCCATTTAAAAGCTTGTTTCTAATACTGATCCTGGTTGAGAGAAAATTATATTTTAGCTATCAAATCTGTTGCCTGATATTCCATGAAATAATAAATATTTGGAAAGAACAATCAGATTAACTGTTGGCCAATAAGGAAAAACATTAAAATAAAATCAAAATATACTATGAATGCCGGAAACCTGAAATAAAAATGGAAAAAGCTGGACAAAAAAACTCGACGGGTCTGGCAGCATCTGTGAAGAGAGAAATTGAGTCAATGTGACACTTCCTCAGAATTGAAGAGGGATCAAAATGTGCAGGCTTCAAGCCCAGTAGCACGACGGCACAGTGGTTAGCACTGCTGTCTCACAGCATTCCACCCGTTACCTTGTAAATTGGGCTTGTGTCTATATATGCCCTCTGTGTGAGCACAACTCCTCACTCACCTGAAGAAGAAGCGAACTCTGAAAGTTTGTGCTTCCAAATAAAACTGTTGGAGTTTAACCTGGCGCGTAACTCCACATCATGCCTCACAGCGCGAGGGACACAGGTTCAACTCTGGCATTGGGTGATTTTGGAGTTTGTACGTTTGCCACTGTCTGCATGGGTTGCTACCAGGTGCTCTGATTTTTTCCCCCCCTCCTCGCCATGTGCAGGTTATGTGTATTGGCCATGCTAAATTCCCCCTCAGTGTCCCCCAACGTGTGTTGTTTAGGTGAATTAGCCATGATAAATCTTGGGATTAGGGTGGAGAGTCAATTTAGATTCAAGTTGGTGCCCCTTTCTGCACTGTAGGGGTCCTATGGTTAAAAATATTATGGTGAGGATATTTGTTTGCATTTAATGTACATCAGGATCGATGCTTACCTCTTAAAGTTGAACATTTTGCTTTTGAACTTGTTAGATTTCAATTTTGAGGAATGTGAACATTTAGGAATTATGAATAGGAAAGAACATTTATTATTGATGTATTTTTTTATTAGTGTCACAAGTTTTACTTACATTAATACTGCAACGAAGTTACCTTGAAAATCCTCTGGTTGCCACAGTCCGGCACCTGTTCAGGCACACTTAGAGAGAATTTAATGTGACCAATGCATCTAACCAGCATATCTTTCAGACTGAGAGGAAACCAGAGCACTCGGAGTAAACCCACGCGGACACAGGGAGAAGGTGCAAAATATGCACAGGTAGTGACCCAAGCCGAGAATCAAATCCAAATCCCTGGCACTGTGAGGCAGCAGGGCTGACCATTGTGGCACCGTATCCTCCACTATTGGACAACCTTAAACTTGAACAAAAGCATGCTATGTTAACACAGCTGTGGAGGAATGTTATTGGCTATGGCTAGTAATAGGTCTTTTTCCCTGTTACTCTTTCTAAGCGCCTTTGACAATTTTGCACAGTTGGTGTCATTTAATGGGCAATTTTCATCCAAATGCTGACATCAACTAAGATGCAAGTTGAGAGCACCCAACTCCACCTGACTCATGTCAGCAATACTTCAACCAAGTTCTTTAATCTGAAAGAAGAGCATGTCCTAACTCGCTATATTATCAGTTCGCTCAAGATTTTGCTAAATGCATACTTCGAACATAGACAAACTGAACAGATTGTGGCAGATTCACAGTGTGCTGCCAGACCATATACTTCAAAGCCTGTCAGCATCTATTGACAAATGCTATTTTTGAAAGTAACGCGATGATGTAATGATACAAAGATGAAGTTGTCACGCGGTGAAGTTTAGCAACACTTCCCAAGATACGACAAACATTTCTATATGTTTGCCTGTGGGATTTGTATTGTACAGTAGCAATACATAGTCCGGGGTTATGAACTGAGATTGTAACAAAAACCTTTCATAAAGTATACTGCCGATACATTCTATTGGACCCGTACAATGGCACGGTGATTAGCACCTCTGCACCATAGCACCAGGGACTCGGGGATTGGATTAATATAACTTTGAATGCTGTTTGTGTAGGGTCTGCATGTTCTCCCCATGTCTGTGTGGGTTTTCTCCGGGTGCTCCAGTTTCTTCCCACAGTCCGAAAGATGTGCTGGTTGGGTGCATTGGCCATGATAAATTCTTCATCAGTGTACCAAACAAGTGCTGGAGTGCAGCAACTAGGTATTTTCGCAGTAACTTCATTGCAGTGTTCCAGTAAGCCTAGTCATGACACCAATAAATAAACAAACTTATTGGCAAATTGCTGACATTTGTGTCCTGTGCTCTCCTAGCTGAGGAATTATATCCCAGCTTTTTAGGATATTGGGTTCAAAGTTATATTATTTTTAAAGTTTATTTATTAGTCACAAGTAAGACTTACATTAACACTGCAATGAAGTTACTGTGAAATTGCTCTAGTCACCACAGTCCAGCTCAATGCACCCAACAAGCATGTCTTTCAGAATGTGGGAGGAAACCAGAGAAACCCAAAAGAAACCCATGCATCCACAGGGAGAACATGCAAACTGCAGGAATTGAACCAGGGTCCCTGGCTCTGTGAGGCAGCAGTGCTAATCATTGTGTTACTGTGCCACCCTAATTTGTCACACTCACAGCTGAACCCAATTCCCAGTTACTGGAAGCTAGCACCTTGTCAAGGAACATGCTGACCATGACTACAAGTGTTATACAGTCACCAAGGCAATACACCAGGGATTTGATCAAAGGAGACTCGATGTGAACACATCCAGCAACACACATCCAGACTGGTGAGAAAGACATTGCTGTATTTAATGACAGTTTAATACAAATGTACTCCTAAAACCATAGAAACTACAATCTGACAGAAGATAAAGTAAAGTTTATTTATTAGTCAACAACAGTTTTACATTAACAATGCAACAAAGTTACTGTGAAAATCCCTTATTCGCCACATTCGGCCTCCTGTTCGGGTACATTGAGGGAGAATTTAGCATAACCAATGCAACTAACCAGCACGTCTTTCAGACTGTAGGAGGAAACCAGAGCACCTGAGGAAACCCACGCAGACATGGGGAGAATGTGCAGACTCCACACACACAGTGACCCAGGCCAGGAATTGAACCTGAGTCCTTGGGGCTGCTCTCCTCCTTCACATACACATTATACTGGCGCAGTTTTATTTTGAAAAGCCATTAACTGAGCATACCAGTTTCCACTCTACTGGTTATTATAGATGGAAATCTATACTCTGTAAAATTAATAACAGCACTTAGTGATTTGAAGCTCCATTGAAGTCTAAACATGACTAATATCGGGCTTAGCTTTGATGTGTAACAACCCATATCAATTAATTCCTCAACGATTCCAGCATCGCCCTAAGCCACATCAAAATAAAATGCTATTAATTATTTTTGGTAACCTTATCTCAACGCTTAAAGTTTTAACTTGCCCTGTGTTCAATTTTTTGTGCTGTGGGCTCCAATAAAACAATTTGAAAGTGCTTGACTCTTGATTAATATCAATGAAGAAAACGAGTAAGGTTATATGGAGCGTGTTACGTGGTTTAAGCGAAAGCTACATTTTGATATGCTTGACATAGAATTTCCTCTTTCTGGTTCATTCTCTCACTTTCCTGACCTGATACCTCTGCTAAGGATTAGTATGGTACAATGGCACAGTGGTTAGCTGCCTCATATCGCTAGGGACCTGGGTTCAATTCTGGTCTTAGGTGATTGTCTGTGTGGAGTTCGCACTGTCTTCCCTATATCTTCATGGTTTTCCCTTGGGTGCTCCGGTTTCCTCCATACTCACAAAGAAGTGCAGGACAAATGGATTGGCTGTGCTAAATTACCCCTTAGTATCCCAAAATGTATCTAGGTTAAGAGGAATGGTGAGGTGAAAATGCATGTGGTTATGGGCATAAAGCCTGGATAGGCCTCATTCTGCATTATAGGATTCTATGATTAAAACTTGATGTGGTTTCAATTTCCTTGTGATTCACAGAGCTATGCTGAAAGTGCTGTACCTCCTGGTAAGCTCATCCAAAGCAGATTTTTATAAACATATGTTCATTCAGAGGATATGGGTGTCGCTGGCTAGGCCAGCCTTGATTGTCATCCTTAATTGCCCTTGAGAAAGTGATGAGGAGCCGTATTCTTGAACGGCTGCAGTCGCTGTTGTAGGTACACCCACTGTGCCGTTTGGGAGTTAGTTCCAGGATTTTGACCTCGCAACAGTGAAGGAATGACCAGTATATATTTCCAAGTCAAGATGGTGTGTTACTTGAAGGTGAAATTTCAGGGGCTGGTGTTAGGAATGCAACCTTCCACTTTCGACCTATTTTGTTTAACAGTACTCATCGGGATATTTAAAGGAGTTACAGGTGGGATTTTTGGGTGTGTGTAGGAAGAGTTGTGAAACAGAATAAAGTGACTTTGTGAAGAAGCTGGACTGGCATCATCTTTTGTTACTGGACTGCAACTGAGAGCTTAACACCAGGTATCTGCTACCCTTGTCCTTCCAGATGTTATTGGTCTTGAAAGTGTGGTCTAAGGAACTTTGGCAAGTCTCCACTATACATTGAACATTGGGAGCTGATAAAAGACTAGTGCGTCAATGCTTTGATGTAAGATTACGGAAGTCCGGATAATGACCTGTCGGTATTATAATGTATTTTG
Source organism: Sphyrna mokarran (assembly GCA_024679065.1). Lineage (NCBI taxonomy): Eukaryota > Metazoa > Chordata > Chondrichthyes > Carcharhiniformes > Carcharhinidae > Sphyrna > Sphyrna mokarran. The sequence goes on from JAGIQG010000018.1 coordinate 45,782,574, forward strand.
TTGCAGAAACAGCCTAGATTCCTGGCAAATAACTCATTGCCAATACTCATTTTGTCCCACTTGACATACAACTCGCACACAATTCAGCAGGAATTTCCAGTTGATATTTCTTCACATCGCTCACCAAGGAGGACGAAGAACTATAGCAGTATTCCTCTAATAGACAAGTTAAAGCTTCAGCTCCCCCCACAATCCAAAGGTGTGCTGGTTAGCTGATTGGCCATGCCAAATCGTCCCTCAGTGGCTGGGAACTAGCAGGGTAAATGTATGGGATTACAGGCACAGAGCCTGGGTGGATTGCTGTCAGTGCAAGCTCGATGAACGAAATGGCCTCCTTCTGCACTGTAGGGATTCAATGATTCTTACATAATTTTGGAAAAATGTTTTAGGGTAGAAGTTTAGTAAGAGGAAATAAATAGCTGTACATACCTGCTGTTTGTGGTGGGGGGGGGGTGAAAAGAATTACATTGGGCCTGTTGTTAGCAGAACAAGATAGTTGTCTATTTCAGTTATGCATTCATTGGAGACACTTTCCCTCAGAATCTTACTAAAGTCTGTCATTTTTGATATATGCGTTAGAAATTGTGACATCATTGCAAATACAATCGTTTCCTCAGAGATGTTTTTGTTTTTTGTGGCAGAATACATCAACATGGATGCTTTCTCGACGCCACATGTCTTTGAAAGTATCCCTGCTCGCAAGGCCACTGATCTTGCGTTCCTGTGCCACTTTCTCTCAGGTCTTTGTGAATATCACCGTGCCCTCGGCACGCTGAAAAGAGAACACCTATTTTAGGGCTGGCCTCTATCTGTCATTCATACACAATGTCGGAACAGCAGCATGTGAAACCTTGGCAAGATGCAGGAAAAAGCATGTCAGCCACTTGAGGCTGTGTCTCTCTTCAGTTTTCCTTAAAAGGGCTGAGTTTTATGTCCAGTGCAGACACGCTATGCAGATATGGTAAAAAGTTTATTAAAGGGACAATCATAGACTAGAATCATAGAATCCCTACAGTGCAGAAGGAGATTATATGGCCTTACTTTCACTCAACAGGGATATAAGCCATCAGGCTAAGAGTCAGGCTTTGAATTAGCAAGTAATACATAAATCATAGAATTATATATTCCTTATGTTGTAGAAGGAGGCCACTCAGTTCATCGAGTCTTCATCAACAACAATCTCACCCTGACCATCCTATTCCCATAATTGCCATCCATTTACCTTAGCAGGTTCCCCTGACACTAAGGGACAATTTAGCACAGTCAATCAACCTAACTGTCACATTTTTTTTAATGCTTATTTATTAATGTCACAAGTAGGTTTACAGTGACACTGCAATGAAGTTACTGTGAAAATTGCTGGTGCCTGTCCAGGTATACTGAGGGAGAATTTAGCACAGCCAATGCACCCAACTAACACATCTTTTGGGATGTGTTGAAGGAGGAGGAAATCAGAGCACTCGGAGGAAACCCACACAGACGTGGGGAGAATATGCAAATCCCGCACAGACAGTGACCCAAGCCAGGAATAGAACCAGGCCCCTCGCACTGAGGCAGCAGTGTTAACCATTGTGCCACCGTGTAAGTGTCAGCTTGGTGCAGAGGTAATCACCAGCTACCTGTTCCGGGATAATACAATACATTGAATTTAAATTCATCCATCTGTCCAAGGAGCATAGCCTGCTGTGAACTTCTCCACTAATATCTCTTTAAGATTTTCAAATAGGTTTCACACGGGCACCGACTAAATGACCTGGTTATTGTACTCACAAAAGATTATTGATCTTTTTTAGAGAGTAGGTGTTACAAATTTACATTGTTTCCATACAATCATTGATGAGATAATGTTTGAATGCAATTTATCAAAGAAAAAGAGTTCAGTCTCCCTCCCGATCGATGCAACAGTATTGCCTTATCAATCATGGCTGTTCCAAACTTTCAAAAATATTTCATCAAAAATCTAATGACAAAATAGGAAAGTTATTGAATTGGCACTGAATAGACTGTGCCATTTTTGTTCCCAGAAAAACAAAGGTATAAATATGTCAACTTTCAAACCTCTCAAATGCACCAAAGGATCAATGTTATTCTGTTGGATCATTAGAGAGGCAATGGCCGAGTGGTGTTATCGCTAGACTGTTAATCCAGAAACTCAGCTAATGTTCTGGGGACCTGGGTTTGACCACCTCTGCAGAATTTGAAGACAATAAAAAAAAAAAATCTGGAGTTAAGAATTTATTGATGATCATTGTTGGAAAAACCCATCTAGTTTACTAGTGTCCTTTAGGGAAGGAAATCTGCTGTCCTTACCTGGTCTGGCCTATATGTGCCTCCAGAACCACAGCAATGTGATTAACTCTCACATGCCCTTGGACAACGAGGGATGGGCAATAAATGTTGGCTAGCAAGCAACACCCTTGTCCCATGAATGAATTAAATTGTTCTAGTACAAAAGTAGAAGTGAGTATGAAGTGAAGAAAGGCTATTTGTTCACAATTCCTGGTGCAGGATTCCTCCTACATTCTTGTTGGCAATGCATTTAAACTAAATTAGACTAACTGAGAGACAGAGCAAGGAGGGCAGATCCTTAAAGGGGAACTGCCCCAAGAAAAAACAAAACACAAATGAAACTTAAAACATCAGATTAAAAGGTGATTAATAGGGTCAACGGGCATAGAAGACCTGAATGGTGCTTGTGGATACAGCGTGCTTTGCCTCCAAAGACACCCGGCTCCAAATGTAGCTACGGTAGACAAGCAGTCAAGTTGGACATCCTCCGCTTGGATCTGTTGATGACAAGTTTAGCCAGGCCCAAGAACAGGTTCAAAAAGAAGTCCTCCTACCACCCCCCCTACCCCGCCTCTACTAACTGGGTGTCCATAGGGCAGGAGCATGGAGCTGAAGTGCAAATAAAACATTAATAAAAGATTTTTCAAGGAATGAAAAAGGCAGTGCAGTCCCTAGGACAGTTAACCTGGACATGGTACAGAGGCTTCACTAAACTGCAAAAAGGTCAGGTTTGCAGGATGCCTCCCTGAGCAGATAAATGTTGCTATTAATAAAAATGAGTAACACATCTCAGATTTTTGGCTGGATGGATGCATCCTGTTTTAGACCAATGAGAGATTAACATAGCAACAGCCAAACTGAGTATTTTAGTTCAGGTCAAGTGTTTGGAATTTTACTTTTCAATGTTGTGTTTTCCAACAAATTGGCTGGTGCCAAAACAGTTGAATTTTACTTTGTGCCTGAATGCACGATGCTCACTTGTTTCAGCTGGAAGCCACCCGCATCAAAATACTCTCCCAGACTGATCCAACTCTTGTCCCAAAGGCACCATGTCTTTTGATTTTATTTCCATTGAAGGTAACATGGAGACTTGTGAGCTCTCTAAATCTTTAACTGAATGGTCTATTTGCTTTCCCCATCAGGGTCACTTTGGATTGGATACTGCAAAGGAGTTCTAATAATAGATTAGTTGCAAAGCAACCAAAGGAGAGGTTCGGGAATACTCTAACATTGATGTTAATTACATCTCATCCAAAGCCAACTTCTCAGGTCTTCTGAGATTTTCCTTATTTCAACAGATCATTTACTGAAGTGAGGAGCAACTGGTGTACACAGCATTGTTGTATACACCAATTTGTGGTTTTTAAAGTAGATTCTTTTCAAAATTGAGAAGCCTGGTATCCGAGGAGTGTTCAAAATAACACCTGAGGTGATTGAATATAGTTAAGAAAGCCCCACCAATGCCTCTACTTTCTCAAAGACTAAGGACATTTAACATGTCAACTAAGACTCTCACCAACTTTTACAGATGCACCATAGAAAGCTTTCATTCTGGTTGTATCACAGCTTGATATGGCTCCTGCTCTGTCCAAGATGTCAAGAAACTACATAGAATTGTGAATATAGCCCAGTCCATCACACAACCAGCCTTTCATCAATTGACACTGTCTACATTTCCCACTGCCTCAGAAAAACAGCCAGCATAATTAAGGATTCCACACACCCAGAACACACTCTCTTCCACCTTCTTCCTTTGGGAAAAAGATACACAATTCTGAGATCACGTACCAACTGACTCAAAAATAGTTTCTTCCCTGCTGCCATCTGACTTTTGAATGGACTTTTTGTTCATCTTTCTCTACAACCTAGCTATGACTGTAACACTACAATATGCACTCTTTCATTTTTTTCTCTTTGATTGTTTCTTGCATGCAAAACCTATGCTTTTCCCTGTATACTAATACATGTGACAGTAATAAAACAAATCAAATCAAAAATATATAGATTACAGATATTTTAAGCATGTAAGATATTGTCATAATTGGGACTCTTAAATACTACAAGCACGTTGGAAGCTCAAACTAAGTTAAGAGCAAAGGTACAAATCAAGAATAATGGTCTTTTCTTAGATCAAAAGTCAAGGAATATTTTGGAAGGAGACAGAGAGCATCTGATTTATTTTCAGTTCATTAAATGGCTTTGACATAAAGAAGAGAATTCTGTATTTTCATCACCTTATTACTGTTTATATCTAAGTTCATCTCATTAACTGCATCATTTGAGCTATGAGACAATCTGTACAATTGAGGCCCATGATTCTCCCAAATTGCCCATGCTAGCGGGAAACCTGGATTCTCTCACCTAATGGATGTTAATTTATTCACAGCAGACAATCTGACAGCCAGCCCTGCTGTTCTGAGACCAGGCCACCAAACCTGACGTGAACTTCCCTGATCCATTCAGCTCCCCTCCTCTCACTCAAGCCCCCTTCTTCCTCAAATCTCCCCTCCCCACCTCCCTCCCAACTCAACCTCCCCTCTGGCCATGTGTCCTAGCAGTGTCAACAGTACACTGCCATCTGGCACCATGGCACTAACACCTTGCCCTGGCACTTTGGACACTGAGGGGGCTCAAGAAGGTGGCTCCAGTGGCTGTTTGACCCTCTGTGGCTGCCAGGCTGCAAAAAAAGGGTCCTTTAAGGATCTTGGGGGTTGGGTGGGCTCAGGAGGGTGTGGAGGCAGAGGGGCGAGGTGTTAACCTTGCCACTCTCTGCCAGGATGTGGGTGCTATGGCTGGACTATTCCTTTTAGTCCTGGCAGATGTAAACATCGCCCCTGGCACAGTGATTTCAGGCAGCCCTGTGATCAATATCTGTATTTTTCCCTGTCAGCTCTGCAAATTCTGAAATGACTTTATCCATGCCACCCATTCACTAGGCAAGATTTTAAATCATTGCAGTACTTCATTCTGCAGCAGAGGTTTTCTGAAGCTGCAAATGACAGCAGACTCCTTTGAAGTCCTCTGACAGAGAGGAGGTGTCAATTTCACCTGGGGAGGAGGGGGGTGTATCCAGCCTGCCCCGTTGTGCACTCAGCCTCAATGTATGCACACAGCTTTGATTCAAAGTTACCGAGGCTTCCCAGTACACTGAGATTATTGAAACCTCTCCCTTGCATTTAAAGTCTTTGGTCAGTCACAAGTTCAACTTGCAGTGTCCAGACAAATGGATTTCCACCATCCTCCAGCCACCTGTGTTTATTTTGACTTCCCTTCATGGTGGACTGTAGTTGTCTCAAATACCCCATTGATCCTTACCGCAAGGTAGACAAGGTCTAATCCTGATTGACAGTCCGTGGTTTCACTCCCATGTTGAAGTGGTTTGCAAATGAAGTGAAACCACAGACTGTCAAGATGGGCATTGCCCAGCCATGTCCCTGAACAACTGGAGGCTGCAATGGCCTCTGAGGTCTGTGTTGTAGCCACCACACCCGTTCTCTGTTAGTGGAGATCAGTAGTCATTCTTGTTGGGTTCCTGGCACACTTGAGAGTTGGAAAATCCCGGGAGCTGGGAGAATCCGGTGTCGGGTGTGCTAGGCATATTTAAATGCTACTTTAAATATGTTAATTAGCCATGCACCCTTTATGAGTAAGATCCAGTTTACAGCAACAGAAAGGGACCAGGACAATTGCAAGCCATTTGGCACCAGACATAATGCCCTTTTTGATGGCCTGCCCACAATTTTCCAGGACGGTGCAATCTGCCCTAAGCATGGCAAGGCTGGAAATTCGCAGCTAGTTTACACTTGGGCGTAGAATCTTAACTGACACTCTAGTGCAGAACTGAGAGACAACTGCACTGCTGCAGGTCATTTTTCAAGACATTCAGCTGAGGTCCTGTCTGCCCCCTCAATGAAGATAAAGATTACCATAGCACAATTATAGAGATGATGTGGAGATGCCACTGTTGAACTGGAGTGGGCACAGTAAGGAGTCTCACAACATCAGGTTAAAGTCCAACAGGTTTATTTGGAATCATGAGCTTTCAGAGCACTGCTCCTTCATTAGGATAGTGGAGACCTAGGCTTCACAAACATGGCATATATAGGCAAAGACACAAGATAATGTTGGAATGTGCAAGATAATGGTTGGAATGTGCATCTTTATAGGTAATCAAAGTTTTATAGGTCCAGACAGTGCCAGTGGAAAGAAGGATAATTACAGGTTAGGGGGGTGTGAATTGTCTCAAACCAGGATAGTTAACAGGATTTTACAAGCCCAAGCCAAATGGTGGGGGTTACATGAACCCAAAATCCTGGCCTCACGTTGTTGGACCTTAACCTGGTATTGTGAGACTTCTTATAATTATAGAGATATCAGACTTAAATCACTAGGCAGTGAAAAGAACACTGGAGCAACATCTTTGTTATCACGGCTGTAAAATGTTAAAGAATTCATAACTTGTCTAAATAAAACCTTACGTTCTTGCTTATTTTAAAATTTGATCGACCGTAACCATGGCTGCTACAGGTCACAGGATTTTCAGGTTGGCTACAGTTCTGGAAACTTCTTACAGTAATTAGGACAAAACTCAACTCTCATTATAGAATAGTGCATAATGATGCCATTTGGCCTATCTACTGTGCATTTAATCTCCAATAGAGCATTTCACCCAGGCCCTAACCCCACAACTCCACATATTCATCCCACTAATCACCCTAATCCTGTACATTTTAGGATACTAAAGGCCAATTCAGCATGGCTAATCAACATAATTTATACATCTTTGGACTGTGGGAGGTTAACTGGAGCACCCAGATGAAACCCACACAGACATGGGGAGAATATGCAAACTTCACACAGACAGTGGCCCGAAGCTGGAATTGAATCCTGATTCATGGCATTGTGAGGCAGCAGTGCTAAACACTGTGCCATCTAATCCCACCTTTGTAGAATCTCATACCTACCATAGTGCAGACCCATTACAGTCAATGAAACAAAAGAGCAGCAGATGAATTGTCCCTGCAGTCTCTTCTTCTAAAAGGGATAGAGCCATTGAAACTCATTAGTACCCCTGCCAGTATAATAACTACCATCTTTCTCCTAAGAAGAGCAATGGATTTTGACCAGAGACATAGAAATTGATTGTTACCTTAAACTGACTCATCAATGGACAATGCCATATGATCTAAGCTCATTTGGCTTCTGGGAAATTTTAACGTGATGTTCCTGGATACCCAGGGTGGTCTGCTGGTAAATACAACCTGTCAATACCAAAGTACAACTCCGAGAAGACAACTAAACCTGCCTCATTTTTATGCCCCCTCGTAGGGCAGATTCAATGGAAGTTTGATACTATCATCCTTAGAGTGGAGCAAGTCTACGTATACCAGTCTCATCTAGCTGTGTTGCCGAACTTTCTTGAGCTCTAACAGCTATGTGAAGGAATCTTCATTGGATTCTGACATAAACGTGAATTAATATCCATATATTTGGTTCTTCTTGAAGCTATTCCTAGTTGTAAACCTCTTTCGTTTCCTTTTTCCTTCTGGTGTGTTAGTTGTATGTGTGCGTAAGTTAATAAGTTCCTAAGATTTGGAGGAGAATTAGGCTATTCGGCCCATTGGGACCACCCTTCCATTTGATCATGGCTGAAATGCTCCTCATCCCCATTTTCCTGCCTTCTCCTCAAACCCCTCAGCCCATTACCAATTAAAAATTTGTCCAATTCCTCTTTAAATCTGTTTGTCTGTGGTCAAAATCCATTGCTCTTCTTAGGAGATGGATAATGATTATTAGTGTCCCTGTCGGTGGTATGAGTTTCAATGGTTCTAACCCTTTTAGAAGAAGAGGCTGCAGAGACAATCTGTTTACTGCTCCTTTGTTTCATTGATTGTAATGGGTCCGCACTGTGGTAGGTATAAGATTCACAAGGATGGGAGTCCCAGCATTCTCCGTGTTTTGGAATAGCGAATTCCACAGATTCACAACCCTTTGGGAGAAGCAATTTCTCCTCAACTCTCTTTTAAATTTGCTGCCCTTTATCCTAAGATTCTGACCTCTCTTCTATTATATATCAGTTCTGAAGTCTGAAGCGTTTGCTCCATAACTTTGTTCTGGTCTATTAGCTTATTTTCACGGCACCTAGTCATGTTGCAAAACAAGTATCGAATGCTAGATTTCTGAAAGAACAACCAGAGATTCTACATCCACACTGATCGCTGCTCTATCACGCATGATGCTGCCTGTATCTTTGTGGGCCCACTTTCCCCAGGCAAGCATTCGAGGAAATGGGCAGTCATTGCTGAGGCTGACAGAATTTCATTTTGCATTTCGCTTCCCTTTGTTCTCTGTTCTCTTGGCCTCAGCAGACACGAACAGTGTCACAACGATACATTATTCGGCTTTGATCGTGTGTGTTCAAGCTGTCAGGAGAATATATTTAAAAAAAAGACCATCAGCGCAGGGAGTACTGATAGCAAGTTCTGCATTACATTTTACAGAATAAATTAACCATTATGATTTTAATTTACAAAAAGAACACTAGCCAGGGGACATCGATTTCTATTGAAAAGGTTATGCTGCCTCTGTGAATGCAACTTATTCAATAAAAGCCTAACCTCTGGCTTGTTATAGGCTGATACATTTTGTGTTTTGTTCCACGTACGACGTGTGAGGTCTTATTTTATCTGCGTGTATTCCTTGAGGAAGCATTCATTGATTTAGTTAGAGACCGATGAGTGGATAAGAAAGATGGCACAGGAAAGGCAAGATTCTGACGTCATGATCCTCACGGAGAACCTTGCTCATCATGCCCGAATTTAATGGCTGTTGAAACGAAATGTCAGAAGGTCACACTGTTTGCCCTGTGTTTGGAACATGAGATGAAGCTGCCCCCGAGAGAACAAACAAGGAGGGCAAGGCAAGCCTCAAGATTTACAGGCACTGCAATTGCTTTATTGATTGGTACAGCACTCATTTTGGAGATAACAAGCAAACTGTTGTTGGCTGCGATTTTTTTTCATGTAATGTAAATAATATATTGGTTTATATTGACGAGGAATTATGCAAATTAAAAAATGATTTTTTTTCCCATGATGTGTAATGATGGTTATTATTATGATATCATAGGAACTATTGCAAACTAGAGAAGTCATCAAATTGTGAAAAGCCTTGGATTCATCTTCTTGGAGAAAGAGGAAATTTCACTGCCACTTAATTTGGAGATTTCCAGGATTGAGAAAGGGGGTTTACAACATTAACCCAGGCAAATTATTGGCAGTAGTGGAATAGTTTAAATGCTCTTCTATTTTTTTTTTATATTACCTGATTTAAAAGCAGTGAATGTAAAAGAGCTTTCCTAACTGCAGACAAAGAAGAATTAGGCCATTCAGCCCATCAAATCTGCTCTGCCATTCAATCATAGCTGATAAGTTTCTCAATACTATTTTCCTCCCTACTCTACCTCCCATTTCCCTTTGATCTCCTTATCAATCAAGAACCTATCCATCTCTGTCTTAAATACACTCAGTGGCAGTCTTCTGCAGCAATGGATTCCATTGATTCATCACCCTCATGAGGAAGATATTCCTCTTCATTTCAGTTCTAAATGGTTGTCTCTTTATTTTCAATCTGTGTGTTTGGATCTGAATCTCCCTACTAATGAGAACATCTAGTCCACCAATTGACGCCTGCTACCCATCCCTACAGCCTACTCCCCCCCCCCCCCCTTAGCCATACACCCCCCCCCCCCCCCCCCCTTTCCCCTACAGCCTGGTTTGCCCACCCCACCTCATCCACCCACACAACATACACATGCTGCAGCTTACTACCCCCACCCACAGCCTGTTGTTTCCCTTCCTGTCTGCAAGTCCTACCCTATATCCCTCCCCCGCTCACAGAGCCTGCTCCCCTCACAACCTGCTCTCCCTATAGCCTCCTATCCCTATAACCTGCTCCCTCTACAGCCTACCCCATTCCTCCCCACCCCACTGTAAAATTGCCCATCTTATCTCTCAATGAAGACCAGCACCACTCCCAGTACACTTGTCTGCTCTTTTTCATGTAGTCTGTTCTGCTTTGGAAACCTTTGATACATTATGCTTCTACATTATCTCAGAGAATTCTACATTCTAAGCACATTCTATTTAAAGATTGTCTCTTCTGCCCTCCAGTTTAAATCTTCCTTTGATTGTCTCAAAGTTGTGCTCTCCTACTGCCGCCTCACACAGCAATGAAATCAATTTTATAACCCTTCATTATCTTGAAGACCTGTAGATCAAGTCACCACTTAATTTTTTTCAATTCTAATAAAAAGGAAACTAACTTTACACGTCTCCCTTCATTCTGAGACTGTATGTTCTCATTACTTTTATATCTTTCCTAAAATAGGTTGCCCACGACTGCAATTCTCCAACAACAGCCTAACTAAAGTCTTATATAAGCCCAATATTCCCCCATTGCTCTGGTATTATATATCCCTAGCTCTGCCCAAGACAGCAAGAAACTAAAAAAGATCGTCGTGAATGTAATCCAATCCATCTCACAAACCAGCCTCCCATCTATTGACTCTGTTTATACTTCCTGTTGCCTCGGAAAAGCAGCCAGCATCATTTGGGACCTCTCGCACCTGTAAATTTTGTCTTCCATTTTCTCCCGTCGAGACAAAATACAAAAGGCTGACTCGATCATTTCTTCCCTATTGCCATCAGATTTTTCAATGGACCTTCCTTCGGCTATGTTGATTTTTCTATATACCCTAGCTATGATTGTAAGATTATATTCTGCACTATCTCATTTCCTTCTCTATGAATGGAATAGTTTGTTATATAGCTCGCAAGAAATAATGCTTTTCACTATATAGTAATACATGTGACAATAATAAATCAAATCAAAAACTGGGCATTCCCTTTGGGTGAAATTTCCCTGCCTTGTCCATCACAGGAATCGTAGCAAGTGAGGGAGGACCATGCAAAGATTTGTTAACTTCTGACGGGATTTTATAGTCTTGGAGCAAAGGGGCTGTAAAATCGCACCCTATATCTATTTTACAGTATTTCTTCCTTGATTTATTATAGTTACATGTATTAGTATACAGTGAAAAGCATTGTTTCTTGCACACTATACAGATAAAACATACCATTCATAGAAAAGGAAATGAGAGAGTGTAAAATGTAGTGTGATAGTCATAGCTAGGATGTAGAGAAAGATCAACTTAATGCGAGGGAGATCCATTCAAAAGTGTGGGAGAAAGAAAGGAGAGAGTGCGAAATGTAGTGTTGCAGTTACAAGTAGTGTGTAGAGAAAGATCAGTCTAATATATGAAAGCGCCCATTCAAAAGTCTGATGACACTAGGGAAAAAGCTTAAGTTCTTGAGTTAGTTGGCTCATGACCTCAGACGTTTGTTTTATTTTACTGCAAGGAAGTGGAAGAGAGAATGTCTGGGGTGTGTGGCATCCTTAATTATGCTGGCTGCTTTTCCGAGGCAGTGGGAAATGTAGATAGAGTCAATGAATAGGAGGTCGGTATGTGTGATGGATTGGGCTACATTCATGACCCTTTGCGGTTTCTTGCAGTCTTGGTCAGAGCAGGAACCACACCAAGCTGTGATGCAACCAGAAAGAATGCTTTCTATGGTGCATCTGTAAACATTGGTGAGAGTCATAGCTGACATACTGAATTTCCTTAGACTTCTGAGAAAGCAGTGTTGTTGCTCGGCTTTCTTAACACTAGGAGGGAAATAAAACGAGATGAGTCTTGGGGACTGTGTCAGATTTCAAGGAAAGCTTTTATTCCACATGCCTGAGGGGAGCTGAACTTGGGCCTGAAACCTCAGCTTATCTACGAGTCCTCTCTGCTCCTGAGAGATTTAGTGCAGATTAATATACTTTTTGGAGTCACAAAGCTTTACATTAGCATATTAATTCCTCGAGTTGGGTACAAAATGGCTCTTTTAATCTTGTTTTGTAAAATACATTGTTCAGTATAACTTTTTGAATCAATTTCTTAGGCAGTTCTGTTTACCCAATTATAATTTGCTCAACTGATTTGTACCAACGTGTTAATCATTCTCCCCTCTACCTCCTGCTAAATGATTGTGTTTTACAGAAGACTATACCCTCTCTTGACTATTTGGAGCCTGGCTGCCTTATTGCCGGCTCTCCCATTGTCACGATAATTCAAGCAATGCCCAGCACATCAGAAGTTGATAGCATGCATTAATCTGTCAGCAGAGCAGGACTCTAGCTGCCTGCATTAACCTTTTCCCTTTCTCTGGTGAAGCCTGGCTCTCTGGACTTGCTCTATGTGGCCCTACATGTTTTATACTGAAATTAAATAGCAAGTTAATGGACATATAAATTAAAACATAAAACACACAAACCCCGATATTGCCCTGCAACATTAACTATAGCTAGATTATTTTGATATATCGAGATCTCTTTGGTCTTCTACCTTGTCTCCTTGTCTAAAATCTTACCATTTAAGGCACATTTCCTTTCGTTATTTCTAATTCACTTCCCCAAAATGTGTAGTTTCATACTTTTCACAACTGAACTGAACCTGCCACATATTTGCCCACCCCACTTATTCAGTTATATATTCCTTTCACAATCTTTTTCACAATTTGTGCTACCTTCAATCTGGTGACATCAATAATTACAACATTGTGTCCCAATTTTCGAGACTAGATCATTCAAACTTACTATATAAAGAAGTTCCAACACACAGCCTTGTAAATTGCCATGTGCCACTTCTAGCCTGTACAAGAAACTTTCCATTCGATCAATTTTTCTTTCCACCCTCCCCCTATTCTCCTACATTTGTAATCCTATTCCCCTTAAATTCATACTCCATTTCTTTGCCAACAATGTTTTATATAGTGTATGTTCAAATGCATGTCAGGAATCCTTAAAAAAGAACAAATTCATAATAGTTCATTTATTAAATCTGTAATTTTTCAAAATAGTCTTTAAGTATTTTTTCAAAATCATAATATTACATTTCAGAATTTAGCAATGATTAACGTTTTATTGTGTAAAGTTGTTTTCTCCAATTTAACTTTGCTCAAAATTATCTCCTCATTCTTTTAGTGCAACATAGTGGCACAGTGGTTAGTGCTGCTGTCTCACAGTGTCCCCCAGGTTCAATTCTGGTATTGCGTGACTGTGTGGAGTTTGCACATTCTCTTTGTGTTTGTATGGATTTCCTCCAGTTTCCTGCCACACTCCAAAGACGACTGGATTAGATGGATTGGTGGGGTAAATAGGGTAATGGAGATAAAGCCTGAGTAAAATGCTCTGTTGGGCTTCTGGTGCAGACTCAATGGGCCAGATGGCCTCCTTTTGCACTGTAGGAATGCTAAAGGAGAGTGGCTCAACCAGGGACCAGAGCTGAAAGTTCATTGTTAAAGAGGATGGGGGAAGGGATTCTGTGTAGTTTTGCCAACGCAATGCGGGATTCTTCCTTCAGGCCATACAAAAAAACAGAAGTTGTAAACTTCAACTTGCTTTCCTAGTGACCTACAGTGAACCCTTTAGCGATTGCTGGTTTTGACCACAAAGCAATTTGTACCAATGCACAGAACAATGTGCGGGAGATACTCCAACCATCAGTACTTCAAAATTTCATCAGGGTCCTACCTTTCACTTACAAAGTACTAGTACACTCCTATCTGACATAGATGGGTGCACTCCCCAGCCAATTTCATTGTGGCTAGGAGTAGATGCTCTCTTGGGGCTGGATGGCAAGTGGTGACAAGCCCCTTTTCCAGTGGACATAGGCTACATGAATTGGGTTCTTTAACCAAAGAACAGTTCATGCATGGAATTTCATAGAATCTCTATGAAACAGTGCAGAAGGAGGCCATCTGAACAATTATATCGACAACTCCCACTCAGGCCCTAGTCCCGTAACCTCACTTATTTACCAAGCTAATCCCCTGATGCTAGGATAAATTTAGCATAGCCAATCAACCTGTCTGCACACCTTTGGACTGTGGAAGGAAACCAGAGCACCTGGAGGAAATCCATGCAGGCATCAGAGAACGTGCAAACTCCACACAGACAGTGACCTAAGGCTGGAATTGAACACTGGTCCCTGGCACTGAGAGGCAACAAAGCTAACCACTGTGCCACTTCATTGACACCTGCATCATTAATGTTGCCGTATTTGATGAGCTGTAAATTCTACCTCGATTAGCACAGAAGTAAATCTATGGTGAGCATTTTCGTTAGTGCAATGAATCTCCCAGGCACACTCATTTCGGGAAATTGTTGACACACTATCTGCAATTTTTACTCTGACCATTTTAGGTGGAAGGGAAATCAGGAAAAGTGTGTCCGCGGTTTCTCAATATTATCTGTCTTTTCGCAAAGTTTGTTTTCCAGTACTCACCAATGCAACGAGAACATTCAAAATCAGGGAACCCTGTTGAATACTAGGATGCTACCGGGACTTTATAGGGAACGTTGGATGGACTGGGACTTTTTCTTCTGGAGGCTGAGGGGTGATCTTATAGAGGTCTATAAAATAATGATAGGCATAGATCGGCTAGATAGTCAATATCTTTTCCTAAAGGTAGGGGAGTCTAAGACTAGAGGGCACAGGTTTAAAGTGAGAGGGGAGAGAGACAAAAGTATCCAGAGGGACAATCTTTTCATGCTCAGAGAGGTAAGTGTCTGGAACAAGCTGCCAGAGGTAGTAGTAGAGGCGGGTACAATTTTGTCTTTTAAAAACATTTAGATCGTTACGTGGATACGATGGGTATAGAGGGATTATGGGCCAAATGTGGACAATCGAGATTAGTTTAGAGATTTTAAAAAAGGGCAGCATGGACAAGTTGGGCCAAAAGGCCTGGTTCCATGGTGTAAACCTCTATGACTCTAATACTCTCTGCACAAGTTGACAACCTGAGCCAAAATAAACCCCAAGTTTCTCCTTTGAAAAGACAGTTGCTTGGAGTTTCCTTTGGGTTTCTCTTGATCAGGGGTATAATGAAAGGAGGGGTATCAGCAGAATCTCTGAGGAAAGAGTGCAAATAACCAGGGAGCTGTTTGCTATGAATTTAATAAGAACTCTGAGATTCTCATTGGAAGGGGTGGCATGGTAGCACAGTGATTAGCACTGCTATCTCACAGCGCCAGGGACATGAGTTTGGTTCCTGGCTTGGATCACTATCTGTGCTGGGTTTGCACGTTCTCCCTGTATCTGTGTGGGTTTCCTCCCACAGCCCAAAAGATATGCTGGTCAGGGTGCATTGGCTCTGTTAAATTCTCCCTCGGTGTACCTGAACAGGCATCGAAGCATGACGAATAGGGATTTTCAGCCTTACTTGTGACTAATAAATAAACTTTACATTTTAGCATCAAGCAGCTTTAAGTAATCCAATACTAATCTAAGGCTGAAATTGTTATTTGTATTCTCCCGTTTTCTCCCTCATTGACATTGAGAAGCAGACTCTAAACAACCCAGTCACAGCAAGGGAAAACAATGCGAATATCTATTAAAAAGCAGGGTGGCTCAGTGCTTAGCACTGCTGCCTCACAGCCTCATCCACCTAACCTGGGCATCTTTGCAGTGTGAAAGGAAACCGGAGCACCCAGAGGAAATCCATGCAGACATGGGGAGAATGTGCAGACTCTGCATAGTGACCCAAGCCGGGAATCATACCCAGGTGCCTGGCACTGTGAGGCAACAGCGCTAACTACTGTGCCACCTGTATGGCACACTAAGAGAAAAGTGTCCATGGGCAGGCTGATGTTGTTGCTATTCACAAATTCCAACCTAAAACTTTTTTCTAATGAAACTTAGGGTGCCCCATCCAGACCTTCAAAGCCATCAGTAACATTCTGTAGTTGTGGGAACCTTGCCAGTTGATGAAATCAAAATGCTGACTGGCATTGAAATTTTACCACTATCTCTGAATTGGGGTGGATGAGGTTCGCAGAACGGAATTCTCCATTGGCCTCGGGCAGAATGTTATGAGCCTTGCCCGAGTTGTAAAATCCTGGTGTAGCTCTCTCCTGTCAATTCCAAGGGGAAAGATGTGAAATCTCTGCCCTGCCTGAACAAAGAATCCTATCACGTTTGTAATGCAGTGCAAATAATGACACATGCCGGGACCCAGCCGGGATCTGTACAAGCAATGGTATGTTTTAACATACAGTGTGAGATTATCTCAAGCAAGGAATTGCTTTGCTAATGCTACAGAAAGCAGCAACACACTTTGGCTGTACAAGTTATGCTTTATTATAAATTGTTATCGATTGATGTACTTGTTTTTATTCTACAGGTACTTTGGTCCACCTTGTTGTCTAACGAGGGGCATACACGCAATGGGTCATGAGAGGGCTGCTCTTGGATTTTTTTTTCGAGACTATCCTAGTGCTTCACGTCGTTAGTGTACGCTTGACCTGGACCATTTGATGGGCAGCACGACAGCTCAGTGACTGTCGCTGTGCTGGTGCAGATACATGGATTTGGGTCTGTGTCTGTGGGAGTTTGCGCATTCTCCCTGTGCTTGCGTGGGTTTTCTCCGGGTGCTCCGGTTTCCTCCCACATCCCAAAGATGTGCTCTTAGGCTAATTGGCAAAACAAATTCTCCCTAAATTGTCTCAAATTTGGTTTTTAATCCATAGATCTATAAACATAGACAGGGATCACGGGTAGAGGTGGGAACATCGGGGTGGCGGCACGGGCTCGTTGGGCCGAAGGGCCTGTTTCCCGTGCTGTTTTGTTCTTTGATCTTTGAGATTCAGTTCCAAAACCAGACCCAACATTGCAGTTGCGATTCAACAGGGATGCCCTGCCACTTGTCCACTGTAAGAAAAGTCTTGGAAATCCTGGAAAAGTATTTCAGAGTTTTGTTTGCTCTTCCTGAAGTAATGCCTGACAAATGATATCCCCACTGCAGAAATTTAAATCCAATTGGCGAATCACTTTAGAAACTGACCCAAGTGATTGTTTTTTTTTTCCCTTTCATGAATGTCACTATTGTAGAATATTACTACTTTTAGTGACTCTCTCTACGCCTTGATCCCTTTGCCCCTCTATTTCATTCAGACTCTTGGGATGGGATTTTCTGGTCAAGGGATTTGCATTTCCGTGTCTGCTTGTTACAGTTACCGTGGTGAGTGCGACGGGAAAATTCTGCCATTATTATCTAAATATCAGGTAATCTCCTTATTCTTCCTATTAAAATTTCCTCCTCCACATTTATTTCTGTTGAAATTAATTAGTCAATTACATTCCCCTTTTCCTGCACTTTGCCTCTCTCTCCCTTTGTGTTAACTAATTTTCCCAATTTGATAACATCAACAAACTCTGCAATTGGATGGCTGACTCCCAGCATCAGTGCAAATTAGGAACAGCAATGATGCCAGCATCGATCTCTGTGGAAAACCACTTCATTGCTTCTTTCTATCTATGTTACTATCCTTAAATGCTATGGTCCCGTGTTGTAACTAGGCTGTTCTCCACTCTGCTTTATGTTCCCTTGACTCCATATGCTCTGATCTCTGCAGTAACTTATGAGGGACTTTTGAAAATCCAAATCATACAGTCACAGAGGATCAGAGAATCCCTACAGTGTAGATGAAAGCTATTTGGCCCATCGAGTCTGTACTGACTCTCAGAAAAAGCATTTCAGCCAGGCTCATCTCTACCACTCCACTTCGTCCTCCCTACCAACTCTACCTCTGTCCCATCCACTCTATCCCTCTAACCCTATGGTTAATCAACAATCAACATAACCTACACACCTTTGGATACTAAGGGGCAATTTAGCATCAGCAATCCACCTAACCTGCACATTTTAAGACTGTGGGAGGAAACTGGAGCACCCAAAGGAAACCATGCAAACATGTATTGAAAACATGCAAACTCTTCCATCTAGAAATTTGAAAAAAGTTTATTTATTAATCACAAGTAGACTTACATTAACCCTGCAATGAAGTTATTGTGAAAATCCTCTAGTTGCCACACTCTGGCACCTGTTCGGGTACATTGAGGGAGAATTTAACTCACCCAATGCACCTAACCAGCACATCTTTCAGATGTGGGAGGA
Source organism: Sphyrna mokarran (assembly GCA_024679065.1). Classification (NCBI taxonomy): domain Eukaryota; kingdom Metazoa; phylum Chordata; class Chondrichthyes; order Carcharhiniformes; family Carcharhinidae; genus Sphyrna; species Sphyrna mokarran. The sequence goes on from JAGIQG010000018.1 coordinate 45,800,924, forward strand.
AACCTTAGTACTTGGAGGAAACCCATGCAGATATGGGGAGAATGTGCTGGCTCCAGACAGACAGTGGCCTACGGACTGGCCCCTGGAGCTGTGTGGCAGCAATGCTAACCACCACGCCACCTCTACCTGTGTTTACCCTTTTTGTTATTTTTTTCAAAGAATTCAATAAGATTGGCTCCTGTTTGAAATGGAAAGACCATTGAACAGCACTGCCTTCATTTACCTTCCAATGCAACCAGCCTTTACTCCTGCTAAACTGCCCAGATCATCAGATTGTGCAGTTAAAACTGGTTTGCATTCATTTCTAAAACGACTACAATCTTCTACTTGTCTGTTTCCTGTAGATGAATAAAAATCAATGTTTTTTTAAATACCTAATTAAGAAAATTAGTCAGTGTGCTGATTCAGATTAAATGCTCCATAACTTGTTTCCATTGATGTATGACAAATGTTCTTTTCCTCCGCACTGAATAAAAATTGGAAGGTTAACGTATACGTGGAATATTTCAGCTGGGGAGGGAAGTGGCCTGGTGCGAAATGGGTTGTCAATTTGTCATTACCTCTGTTTGTTCGGCTGGCAAGGATAAATTTCAACACAGTTATTGGCAGAATTTTCTAATGCAGTGGTGGGTAGGGAAACATAGAATCCTACAATGCAGAATGAGGCCATTCAGCTCATTGAGTCTGCACTAACCACAACCCCATTCGTAACCCCACATATTCACCCTGCTGATTCCCATGACATTAGTGTCAATATAGCATGGCCAAGTAACCTAATCCACGCATCTTTGGAGTGTGAGGAAACCGCAGCAGCCGTGGGAACCCATGCAGACACAGGGAGAATATGCAAACTCCACATTGACAGTGACCCAAGGATGGAATTGAACCTGGGTTCCTGGCACTGTGAGGCAGCAGTGCCAACCACTGTGTTGCCATGTCAATGCCCCCTCTCCCCAAATGGAGAAGGAGGGATACTCAAACAAATGATAGTGATGGTTGTCACAGCCTTAAGATAGCTAAAGTTAAAGGGATACTCTATCTAAAGCCATTCCTTAACATTCTTCCACTTCCGGCAATGACAAACTTTTGATTTGATTTATTATTGTCACATGTATTAGAGTATCATGAAAAATATTGTTTCTTGTGTGCTGTACAGACAAAACATACTGTTCATAAGGGAGAAGGAAAGGGCAAGATGCATAATATAGTGTTACAGACATAGCTGGGGAGCTTAATATAAGGCAAGTCCATTCAAAAGTCTGATTACAGCAGGCAAGAAGCTGTCCTTAAGTTGGTTGATACGTGACCTCAGACTTTTGTATTTTTTTTCCCAATGGAAGAACAAAGAACAAAACAGCACAGGAAACAGGCCCTTCGGCCCAACGAGCCCGCGCCGCCACCCCAATGTTCCCACCTCTACCCGTGATCCCTGTCTATGTTTATAGATCTATGGATTAAAAAAACAAATTTGAGACAATTTAGGGAGAATTTGTTTTGCCAATTAGCCTAAGAGCACATCTTTGGGATGTGGGAGGAAACTGGAGCACCTGAAGAAAACCCATGCAAGCACGGGGAGAATGTGCAAACTCCCACAGACACAGGCCCAAATCCATGTATCCGCACAGCACAGTGATAGTCACTGAGCTGTCGTGTTGCCCATCAAATGGTCCAGGTCAAGCGTACACTAACGACGTGAAGCACTAGGATAGTCTCAGAAAAAAATCCAAGAGCAGCCCTCTCACGACCCATCGTGTGTATGCCCCTCGTTAGACAACAGAAGGTGGAAGACAGAATGTCTGGGATGCAGGGGGTCTTTAATTATGCTGGCTGCTTTGCCAAGGCAGTGGGAAGTGTAGACAGAGTCAATGGGTGGGAGGCTGATTTGCATGATGAACTGGGTTACATTCATGACCTTTTGTAGTTTCTTGTGATCTCGGTCAGAGCAGGAGCCATACCGAGCCGTGATGCATCTAGAAAGGATGCTTTCTAAACTGCATTGGTAAAAAATCTCTTCCAATTTGCTAGGATTTCCATGCTTCCCTCCTCACTATTATTCTGGTACTATCATTTGAACTACCTGCAGGTCCAATGTTGGGTTTTACATTTGTCTCATGACTGCCTTTTTCAAGTTTAGAGTTAAGTTTAAGTTTATTTATTAGTATCACAATTAGGCTTATATTAACACTGCAACGAAGTTACTGGGAAAATCTGCTAGTCGCCACACTAGTACATCTGTTCGGGTACACTGAAGGAGAAATTGGCATGGCCAATGCGCCTAACCAGCATGCCTTTCGCACTGTGGGAGGAAACCGGAGCACCCGGAGGAAACCCATGCAGACACGGGTAGGGCTTGCAGATTCTGCACAGGCAGTGACGCAAGCTGGAATCGAACTTGGGACACCTGGAACTGTACTACCACTATGCCATCCTCCCTTTCACCACTGAAACCCCATCACTGACCTCACCCTTGGCTCTTTTGTTGCCACTTTCACAGACGTTCTTCGATCCACTGGCATTTTCCAGCGTTCCCCGGTTGCAGTGCAGTTTTCGAAAACATTATTTTGGTGGAATTCCAAAATTAGCCTTTTGCCGCTATTTTAAAATTCCTTAAGTTTAGAGTGTTAAACAGAACAATTCCCACCTCATTAATGCTAGTTCTGCAATTCATGTGCAATTGATGCTAATTTGCACTAATCATGAATATTCATTTACATATCAGTGCAGTGAACAGCAAACTATCTTCACTGTTTCTAATAACATCCAAATCTCATTCAGCACTTCATAAAAACCACAAGCTATTTTTATAATAATGCCATATTTTCCATATTCTGTAGGTATGGTTAAATTGAAGGGTTAAATTGAGTGGTCACTAATGTTTTATTTCCATTCACACACTCCCTGAAAAATAACACTTCACACCAGGGCTAAGAAACCTGGACACAGCTATATTTTGGACAGTTTAAGTTTTTTTTAATTAGTGTCATAAATAGCTTATAGTAACACTACAATGAAGTTACTATGAAAATCCCCTAGTCGCCACGCTCAGGTACCTGTTCGGGTACAGTGAGGGTAATTTAGCGTGGTCAATGCACCTAACCAGTACGTCTTTTGGACTGTAAGTAGAAACCAGGGCAGAATCACAGAATGCTAAGTGCAAAAGAGATCTTTCGGCCCATCGAGTCTATTCTGACCCGGGAGCACCCAGAGGAAACCCAGGTAGGCATAGGGAGAATGTACAAATTTCACACAGGCTGCGACCCAAGGTGGGAATTGAACCCGGGTCCCTCGTATTGTGAGACAGGAGTGCTAACCACTGTGCCACCATGATCCCTTTAGGTTCCTTTAATTTGCATAAAGGGCCAGTTTACCTGAGGGAAGCTGGTGCCAGCTGCCTTAGGGTAAACCAATCTCACACTGAGGGCCTGAAACAGGTCTCAGATCTCTTATTTAAAGATGAGCATGGTGTAATGTCTACTTTAGACATGGGTACTCCATGTCAATGTGTCCTTCATCAATCTGGCTGATGACACATTTCCAGAGTGTGTCACCACATCAAAGACTTTGGAGGCTCTTTAATGCTGTGTGTGGGGAGAGGGAATGGTAACACAGTATTATTGGTGTATTGACCCTGACTAATGCTCCCAGGGGGCAAAAAACAGAAAATGCTGGATTAACTCAGCAAGTCTGGCAGCATCTGTGCACAGGAAGTGTCTGAAGGGTCATATAGGGTCATATGGACTTGAAATGTTTATTGTGTTTCTCTCTTCAAAGTCCATATGACCCTTCAGACAGCCACACTCCCCGGACAGTCTCTCTTCCACCCGCTGCCATTGGGAAAAAGACACTAAAATTTGAGGTCACATACCAACCGACTCGAGGGCAGTTTCTTCCCTGCTGCTGTCAGACTTTTGAATGGACCTACCTCGCATTAAGTTGACCTTTCTCTACACCCTAGCTGCGACTATAACAACTACATTCTGCATACTCTCATTTCCTTCTCTATGAACAGCATGCTTTGTATAGCATGCAAGAAACAATTATTTTCATTGCCTACCAACATGTGACAATAACAAATCAAATCAAATCAAAAGACATTGACTGTGTTTTTCCCTCCACAGATGCTGCCAGACCAGTTGTGTTTGTCCAACATTTATTTCTTTTGGTTTTATTTCAGATTTCCAGCATCCTGCAGTGTTTTGGCTTTTATGTGAATGCTCCAGAGACGTGAGTACAAATCCCAACCACAGCAGCTGGAGGGATTTCAATTCAATTCATTAATAAATCTGGATAAAATGCTGGGCTGGAACTCTCTGGTCCCATACTCCTCACTCCCGCTGCCGGTAAGATCGGAGAATCTGGCGCCCGACCAAATCTCCATTCACTGCAGTCTGGGCTGGAGAACCCCAGCAGCGGGCGAGATCAGGGAGTTCCAACCCTTGTCTCTTCAATAATGAAAGTGACGACAAAAAGACCAATTAAATCCTTCTAGGGGGAAAGTCTGCCGGCATCAGTCCAGTCTACATAGGACCCCAGACGCACACTGATGTTGTTGATTCTTAAACATAGAAACATTGAAGTAGAAGCAGGAGGAGGCCATTTGGCCCTTCGAGCGTGCTCTGCCATTCATCTCGAACATGGCTGATCGTACAATTCAAAAGCCTAAACCTGTTTTCTTCCATTCACCCCAAGCGCCCCAGCCGCCTCTTGAATACATTCAGTGTTTTGGCATCAACTACTTCCTGTGGTAATGAATTCCACAGGCTCACCACTCTTTGGATGAAGAAATGTCTCCTTACCTCCTAAAATGGCCTATCCTGAATCAAAGGTGAGCTGGCAAGATGGGTATAGAACTGGCTCAATTATAGAAGACAAAGGGTAGTAGTAGAAAGGTGCATTTCTGAATGCTGTGACAAGTGGCATTCCTCAGGGATCAGTGCTGGGAGCTTTGCTGTTTGTAATATTTATAAATGATTTGGAGGAAATTTTAACTGGTTTGATTAGTAAGATGTACCAGTTTTCTGTGCAACTCAATATACTTCCACCAATCCCATGTGGTTTAATCTTGCACAATAATCTCTGGTGCAGGACTTTGTCAAAGGCTTTCTGAATTTGATTTGATTCTGAAAGTCTAAATATACCACAATGACTGGTTCTCCCTTGTCAACTGTACTCGTTATACATTCAAAGAATTGCAGCAGATTTGTTAAACGTGATTTCCCCTTCATAAATTCATGCTGACTCTGTCTGATCCTGCTACTGCTTTCTAAATGTCCTTGATAATGGATTCAAGAATTTTCGCCACTACCAATGTTAAGCTTACTAGTCTATAATTCCCTGTATTCTCTCTACCTTCCTTTTTGAATATTGGAGTGACATTAGCTACCCTCCAATCTGCAGGGACTGTTCCAGAGTCATTAGAATCCTGGAAGATGATCACCAATGCATTGACCAACCTCTAAAATGAGTTAGAAAGTTGGTCAGTTGTAGGGAGCTCCACAGCACCTTCTCAAGGCCAATTAAGAACAGGTAATAAATGCTGGGCTAGTCAAGGAAGCTCACATCCAAAAAACACCCAAAAAAATGAAACAGTGCCACATGGCCGAATTTTACCCCCAGGATGGCAGTTGTATTAAAGTGGGCTCTCCAGCCCGAATGGAGTTTAAGTTTATTTATTAGTGTCACAAGTAGGCTTACAAAACATCGCAATAAAGTTACTGTGAAAATCTGTCTGTTAGAGTCATAGAGATTTACAGCATGGAAACAGGCCCTTCGCCCCAAATGGTCCATGTCACCCCTTTTTTTAACCACTAAGCTAATCTCAATTGCCCAAATTTGGCCCATATCCCTCTATACTCATCTTACCCACATAACTGACTAAATGTTTTTTAAAAGACAAAATTGTACTCATCTCTATTACTATTTCTAGCAGCTTGTTCCAGACATTCACCACCGTTTGTGTGAAAAATTGCCCCTCTGGACCATTTTATACCTCTCTCCTCTCACATTAAGCCTATGCACTCTAGGTTTAGATTCCCCTACCTTTGGGAAAAGATATTGTCTATCTCAGCTGATCTGTATCTCTCATTATTTTATAGACTTCTATAAGATCACCCCTCTGCCTCCTACGCTCCAGAAAAAAAGGTCCCAGCCTATCCAGCCTCTCCTTATAACTCAACCCATCAAGTGCTTGTAGCATCCTAGTAAATCTTTTCTGCATTCTTCCTATTTAATAATACCCGTGTGTTCTGGTTCCCTCCCACAATCCAAAAGACACGCTGATGTATTGGCCATGCTAAGTTCTCTCTCAGTGAACCTGAACAGCACTGACGCGTAGGGCCGAAGGGATTTTCACAGTAACTGCATTGCAGTGTTAATGTAAGCCTACTTATGACACCAGTAAATAAACTTTAAATTTATATACAAAATGAGTTTGGTATCATGTTGTATGTCGATACTGAATTCCTCATTTAGTTGATTTGATTTATTATTATCACATGTATTGGGATACAGTGAAAGGTATCGTTTCTTGAATGCCATGCAGACAAAGCATACCATTCATAGAGAAGGAAAGGAGAAAGTGCAGGATGTGGTGTTACAGTCATAGGTAAGTTGCAGAGAAAGATCAGCTTAATGTGAGGTAGGTCCATTCAAACGTCTGACAGCCGCAAGGAAGAAGCTGTTCTTGAGTCAGTCGATACGTAACCTCAGACTTTTAGGCTATTTTTGGTGATTTCCATTAGTTAGTTACAAATTAAATTTAAGTATTAATGGTGAACAGATGTCTATAATGTAATGTATGTATATTTAACTCAGAGTGGGTATTGGGCAAGCAGGTATCAACACGAGCGCCAAATTGTCCTGACGCATACAGCAGGAAGCCGAGTTGATTTGGATTCCCAAGGCCTCTGCTGCAAGCCTTGGCCAATTGTCTGTCCAAACTGGCAGCAATAGTGGCTGACCAGTCCAAGGGAGGAAAAGGTCAGGTAGTGGGATGCTGCCAACACAAACCAAAGGTTTTGTGATTGGGAAGGATGGGCTGGGGTGTAGGAGGTGTGATCTAAGGGGTTTTAGATGATCTCCCTATTGGCCTAGGTGGAAAATCTGCCTTCTTGGACTGTTTCTTGATACCATATTTTTCAAAAGTGTTTCCTTGTTGAGGACCCTGCGGTAAACAGCAATCAAGCCTCGGTCATATAATTAGAACACATCTGCATATTAACAGAAGACACTGCTGTTTTCTGGTATTCAGGACGAGATGAGAGTTATTAAGTTTATTTATTAGCATCACAAATAGCTTTAACTAACACCTCAATGAAGTTACGATGAAAATCCCCAAGTCGCCACACCGCAGCGCCTGTTCGGGTACACTTAGAGAGAACTTAGCACGGCCAATGCACCTAACCAGCACGTCTTTCAGACTGTGGGAGGAAACCGGAGCACCCGGGGTAAATGCACGCAGGCACGGGGAGAATCTGCAGGCTCCGCACAGACAGTGACGCAAGCTGGGGATCAAATCTGGGTCCCTGGAGCTGAGAGGGACTGTGCCACCCAATACTTTGGGATGGGAACAAAATGTTGGTTTGTAAGTCTTCAGGGGATTTTAACTCCTGCGTCGCAGTTCGGAGTAGATGGGTAGAGTTAAAATCACCATGGGTGATCCTGCCTGCCCCAAGGACTGAGAATCTCACCTCGACTAGCTTTTATATGGTTTGTCAAATTGTCCATTCCACTCTTACTGAGAATGGGCGGGCGGGTTCGGGGGAGGTACCCCAATGCTGGTGAAAATTGGAGGGTTGGGGGGAGGTGTCACCCCGATACATGCATGGGAGACAGGTGGAGAGTGACCATTGAGTGATATGGGGAGATTGGGCCTCTATGTTCGCGGGCTGTGGGGGTGGGCAGTGGGAGTGGGTGTTCTCCTTGGCTGCTGGGCTTGTCCGTTAGTGGTGGCGGGGAGTAAGGGGCTGGAGGGGGAGATAGAGTCCCTTTAACTTTACCTTGAGATTTTACTTTTAGATCGGGGCACTTTACTCTGAGCAGCTGCCCGGACAGACTCTTGACAAAGGGCAGAATTTTCCCATTCCACCCATCACGGGAATCGAAGCGGGCGGGGCAGGACCACACAAAGGTCCATTAACCTCGCACGGGATTTTCCAGTCTTGGGGCGAGTGTGGAAATCCCACCCAAAGATCCAGAGAGGAAACCTGGCTGTGTCTCTGGGGTGGTCAACGTGAACCTGACACATTTTCAGTTTATTTTGGTAGATTCCACCCAGTTTATTCCGCAAGGTAAAGAGCCTTAAAATATGATATTTGCTCCATAATTTTAAGGATTTTTTTATTTCAGAAGAAATACATCTTTGAATCCAAAGCATGAGGTTAAATTTAGATTTGTGTAAGATGAATCAATTATGCACTCGATAGGTTAAAGATTCAGTGTGATTGCTTCAGTTAAAGTAAAAAGTTTATATATTAATGGCACAACTAGGTTTCTATTAACAGTGCAGTGAAGTTACTGTGAAAATCCCCTAGTGGCCACATTCCAGTGCCTGTTCAGGTACACAGAAGGAGAATTCAGCATGGCCAAAGCACCCTAACCAGTACATCTTTGGAGTTTGGGAGAAAACCGGAGGAAACTCACACAGACACAGGGAGAACATGCAAACTTCACACAGACAGTGACCTAAGCCCGGAATCGAACTTGGCATAGTGAGGCAGCAGTGCTAACCACTGTGCCACCATGGCACTTCAGTTATAGAACATAGAACAATACAGCACAAACAGGCCCTTTGGCCCACGAGTTGCGCCGAACACATCTACCAATCCACAGACCTATCTAATAGAACATGTTAAATTATATTAATAACTAACAGTGGGTAGCATGAATTCTTGTGTGTTTCAATCCCACACATGTGATTGGAACCAATAACCTTTTGATTAAAGCAGGCAAAGTTTAAAATCCCAGCTAGCCGTTAGGAGTATAAAATCACATGATCTCTATGGCTTGAAACAAGTAATGCAAATTTCACTATGCAAAGTCAAAAAAAATAAAACAATTTACAATATCTCCCTGATATTCTGATATTCAGAATTAACATTAAGTAAAAATAAATTAACCAGCAAAACTGAAATAAAAGTGAGAAATGGAAAAAATGTTCCTTCTCCAAAAGCCATGTTGGTTAGGTGCATTGGCCTTGCTAACTTCTCCCTCAGTGTACCCGTACAGGTGCCGGAGTGTGGTAACGAGGATATTTTCACAGTAACTTCACTGAAGTGTAAATGTAAGCCTACTTGAGACACTAATAAATAAACTGCAACTTTAAAGAGACTTTTCTGATGCCAACTGGCAGTCTTTAATTTGAGAGGTGCTGTGATGTTCACCTTGCTAGCTCTATCCCGCTAGAAAGACAGCGCAAAGCAACCACCACCCCCTCACCCCACCCATCTTATTTTCTTGGATAAAGTGTCAGAAGTCCTGGAGAGGAAATCTGTTCTTTTCTTCAAAGCACTCCATATCTTTTGAGGAATCTTTCACTATTTATTTGTTAATCCTGACCTGTTCAGTTTGTGTAAATCTTCATCCTCAATTGCTGGGTAAATTCTTATAGCTTGCTCATCTGGTTCCTGTACACCTGAATCAAGAAACCGTAGCTCTGCTTGCTGTTTAAGCATTCTGCATTTGGATCATCGGTCAGATCATCCAAGTTCAAACAGGAGAATGTGTGGACATTTTGATTATATCCCTCTGACCTTCTTCCTTATTTTATTAAATTTATTATTTGGCACCTGTGAAGCCGTCCCTGATTTTTATGACAGTTTGGTTTGTTTTGGCTTGTGTTTTGTTTGACTTTCCTTCACTTGTTATTGCAGTGACTCATACCCCAGTCTCTCACCTGTCCCAGCTGAGCTAACCTCGTGGTGGTCCTCACAACACACTGTCCTAGTCATGGAATTGGCAAGCTTTGCACTGCAATCTCACCACAGGGGATCTGTCTTCTTACCAGCTTTTTATTTCAGTACCTGATCTCACTGTGTATTCAAAGCTTTACTGTGCAGTCACTACGCTGTTGTTTCAACACTCTCCAACAACAAGCTTCACTACAGGCTGAGCAACAATGTCGAGGGTAATCTAAGACTCTTTACTACATCATATCTATACTTAACCATGCTGCTCACACTGTTTGACAATCACTAAATACCATATTGTATTGTTACAGTGACCACCAGTCACTCAAAAATGATTGGGTAAACACATTGTGGGTTCATTTATTTGGACTGGGCACATAAGAACATATGTACACAGATAGAACATTTGGGAACATCAGCAGCAGAGCTATGCATGTGTGTTCTGCATACAGGCCAAAGAGGAGCTGTGACTGGATCACATGACACACTAGTGAAGCCATGCTGCTCTCCCTTAAAGGAGTATTACAACAATAATGATTAGGGTAAAATAACTATTGTGTTGGTGACAATGGTCCATATTAACAACGTTATGGCTTACTTGTCTGATGCACGCACACACACGCACACCCACTCACACTCAGACAAACTCTCACACACACTCACACTCTCACACTCACTCACATACACACACACACACTTGCACACACACATACCCACTCTCACACATACCCCACACACACACACATTTACTCACACACTACAAATAAATACTCACATATACAGATACACATACACACACACAGACACACAGACAGACACACACACACACACACTACACATATATACTCACATACACACACACACACTCACACACACACACACACACACACACACACTCTCACACACACAAATACTCACATATACAGATACACATACACACACATAGACACAGACAGACAGACACACTCACACACACACACTACACATATATACTCACATAGACACACATAGACACACACACAGACACACACATACACACACATACAGACATGCACAAACACTCACACTCTCGAGCCCTTGTGATTGTTTGCCATTGATTCAAAGGAAACATGGTGGTCAGTTTGTGCACAGCAAGGTTCCACAAACAGCAACAGTGTCATGATGTTTGTTGTGAGATGTTAGTACAGATACATATTGAGCAGAACATCAGTGTGTAATCCACTGCTCTTCTATCAACAACAAATAATAATCACAATCAGAAGTATGGGAATGGATTCCTGCTGCAGTTATTTACCTTTTCATTGAGGTTTGTTTGGCTGTTCACCTTAAACTATGATGAGACATTTCAAAAAACAAAGAACAAAACAGCACGGGAAACAGGTCCTTCGGCCCAACGAGCCCGCGCGCGCCACCTCGATGTTCCCACTTCTACACACGATCCCTGTCCATGTTTATAGATCTATGGATTAAAAACCAAATTTGAAACAATTTAGGGAGAATTTGTTTTGCCAATTAGCCTAAGAGCACATCTTTGGGATGTGGGAGGAAACCGGAGCACCCGGAGAAAACCCACGCAAGCACGGGGAGAATGCGAAAACTCCCACAGACACAGGCCCAAATCCATGTATCTGCACAGCACAGCTATAGTCACTGCGCTGTCGTGTTGCCCATCAGATGGTCCAGGTCAAGCGTACACTAACGATGTGAAGTAGTAGGGTACTCTCGAAAAACGTCCAAGAACAGCCCTCTCACGACCCATCGCGTGTATGCCCCTGTTAGACAACAAGGTGGACCAAAGCACCTGTAGGATAAAAACAAGTACATCAATATCATCATCTATTTACACACTTCCCAGGGACTCCCAAGGCTCATGATACCTATTTTAAATCAGTTTTCTATACCCCACCACTCCCATCCTGTTCCCATCTAAGTATTTAGAACAAAGAACAACACAGCACAGGAAACAGGCCCTTCGGCCCAACGAGCCCGCGCCGCCGTCCTAACGTCTTAATGACATATAGGGACCAATTTGTTACCCAATCAGCCTAAGAGCACATTTTTGGGATGTGGGAGGAAACCGGAGCACCCGGAGAAAACCCACGCAACCACGGGGAGAACGCGCAAACTCCCGCAGACACAGGCCCAAATCCATGTGTCTGCACAGCAACAGCGATAGTCCCTGAGCTGTCATGGTGCCCATCAGATGGTCCAGTTTAAGCATACACTAACGACGTGAAGCACTAGGCCACTCCTGAAGCAACATCCAAGAGCAGCTCTCGCACGACCTGCCGCATGCATGCCCCTTGTTGGTCAACCAATACCAAGATATTTCTTAAATATCTCCAGAGTACCTGCCTCCACCACTTTACTTGGTAGCGCATTCCATATGCCCACCACCCTCTGTGTGAAAAAACTCCCTCTAGCATCCAAATTACACCTTACCCCCCCTCACCCTAAGCCCGTGACCCTTCGTGCTATTTGAGTCCATCCTAGGAAAAAGCTTAGCCCTGTTTACTCTATCTATCCCCTTCAAAATCTTGTACACCCAAAATTCGTACCAACCCAATGAAAGTGGTCTGTTCATATTCCAGCCTCTCGGGCAAGTTCAGGCTCCACCCTCTCTCTTATCGACACAAATCACTTTGGGGACTCAGTGACCCCCAAAATCCCAAAGGTTCATTCCCCACATTTCACCTAAAAAACTGATGAGAAAAATTCCCGGTTTCCTGCCCATCGGAATTCTTTGAATTCTTTGGGAAGAACCGTCCCCATAATTTCAATGGAGGCTGTTCTGGGAATGTTCACTGGGATGATTCCCCTTATGGAGAGATTGTTTTATGAGGGAAGCTTAAACACATGAGAGATTGTACTCATTGGAATTTAATAGACCCAGAGGGGATCTTATTGAAACTTATAGGGTTTTTATGGGGCTTGACAGAGTAAATGCTGAGGGGATGTTTCTCCTCGTGGGAGAGTCTAGGACCAGAGGCACAATCTCAGGATAAAGGAGTGCTAATTTCAGACTGAGATAAGGAGTAAATTCTTTGAGAGTCTTTGAATCGCCTCGTCACTGAGAGCTGCAGAGACCTTGTGTATATTTAAGGCTGAGATAGTTAGATTTTTGCTCAATAAATTTTTAGATTTTAAGGGAATCAAGGTTTACAGAGAAAGGACAGGAATATGGACATGAGAAATATCGGATGAGCTATGATCCCATTGGCTTGAGGGACCAAATGGCCTACTCCTGTTTCCCATGGTTGTGAGGAGATGGTCACTTGGCTGGTAAGGAGCAGTGGGGTCAGAAGAAAGGGCAGAAGAAGAAAGTTATCAGTGGACCCCTACCCAATACCAGAACCTTCAATCAGGCGCTGAGTGTGGGGACACCTCAGAAAAGATGACAAGCTCAGGTTTCAAGTTTATTTATTCATCACAGGCTTACATTAATACTGCAATCGTGTTTATTGAGAAAAACCTCTGAATCATCAACCTCCAGTACCTGTTCGGGTCAATGTATCTGGCCAAGCACATCTTCCAAACTGTGGAAGGAAACCGGAGTACCTGGAGGAAACCCACACAGACATGGGGAGAATGTGCAGACTCCACACAGGCAGTGACCCAAGCTGAGGATCGAACACAGGTCCTTGGTACTGTGAGGCAGCAATGCTAATCACTGTGCCACTTTGCAGACCTTGGCAAATGTCCTGCCTTCAGCCCATTGAATGCCAACGTAATTGCCCATCTCAGGACCTGAATTGGCATTGGGGCAGAAATGGGAAGGCAGTGGGGCCCAACCTCAAGCTTTTTAGCCTAATTAAATGCCCGCTGCCTCCAATCTAACCTTGACATAGCGGAGGGCATTTTGCCCATGGACCTGCATAGTTCTGAGAATGCATCTTGACACAATGTATGGAAGAATTTGCACGGTAGCACAGTGGCTTGTACTGCTGCTTCACAACACCAGGGGCCTGGGTTCGATTCCTGGGTCACTGTGTGTGTGTGGATCTTGCACCTTCTCTCCCCGTCTACATGGGTTTCCTCTGGGTGTTCTGGTTCCCTCCCACAGTCCAAAATATGTGTGTTAGGTTGATTGACCATAATCAATTGCACCTTAGTGTCAGGGGGACTGGCGGGGTAAATATGCGGTGTTACATGGATAGGGGCTGGGTGAGATTGCTGTCGGTGCAGACTCAATGGGCCGAATGGCCTCCTTCTGCACAGTGGGGATTCTATGATCTATGAACTCCACGATCTGTGCCAATACGTCAGATCTGCAAATGTTTTCATTGCAATTAGAACTCTACTCCTCTTCAAAAACCCTGATTGAATTATTTTCCGTCATCCTTAAAGCCAAGCTACTCCCAGTCACAATAACTCAGAAAATCATCTCATTATTTCTCAAATGAAATTACCAAGACTAGAGTGGATAATTTGTCAATTATCTGAAAAATACTTTTCGTGTAGATTTATTGATCTAAAAGTGTTGGATTTAACACAACCTTTTGTGGTCCTTTTTAGAAAACATTGTATTGTAACATAATGGATGTGCAGAGTATAATGGCTAATATTTACAACTAATCTACAGTAGACACTACCTTAAACATACTGAGATATTTCATAATATTCCAGATTCTTATCTCAAAAGTAAAGCGGTTATAAATATGTGTGTTACTTTTTACATGTACCGGACCCTGGAATTCTTTGTGTAGAATTATACAATCATTAGAGTACATAATGAGGCCTTTTGGCCAGTCAGACTTCCTCTGGCCCTTGTAAGGAACAATTATTTTTCTCGGATCCCCAGATAATAGGTGAATTTCTGGATTAGTAGTCTAGCGATAATACGACTGGACCATTTCCTTCCTTTTGTAAGCCTCAATGGACCCTGCCTCCACCACACTTTAGGCTTCCATACCTTAGACACTCATTGCACATGAATGTTTCCCTCACATCATCATTGTTTCTTTGGCCAGTTACCTTAAATCTGTGCCCTCTGGTTCTTTCCCACCAATGGGAACAGTTTCTTGTTGCCTACTCTGCCTAACCCTTCATCAAATTTTCCCCTGAGCCTTCTCTCCTTCAAGGTGAACTGACCCAATTTCTCTTGGCAACTGAAGTTCCTGATTCCTGGAATTATTCTCAAGAGTATTTTCTCCGCTGTCTCCATGTCCACAACTGTGATGCCAGAACGGGACATAATGGCCAGAATTCTCTGGTCTCACACGTTCCTCTCAGGAAGAATTTGGTGCTCAGCCAAACTTCCATTCATTGCAGTGGGACAAGACAGTCCCAGCTGTGCGGGAGGTCAGAGAATTCCACCTCCCAATAGTCCAGTCAAAACTGAGGCAGTGTTTTATTCTGTCTCTAGTCTACATGTGACTCCAGAACCACAGTGATATTGTTGACTCTCAACCGCCCTCAGGCAGCTTTGATGGGCAATAAATGCTGGCCAGCCAGCAACACCCATGTCATACGAATGTAAAAAAAATACAGATATAATGTAACTTCCTTGTTTTGTATTCTGTACCCCAATCGATAAGGTCTGGGCTGTAGTTTGTCTTATTAGCTGTTCTTCCAATCTGTCTTAAATACTTCAATGATTTATGGACATTTACACCCAGTGCTCTCTGCTCCTGCAGCCTCTTTAATATGGACTTTTTATTTTCTATTGTCTCTTTGCATTCTTTCTCCCAAAATGAATCAATCCTTTACATTAAATTTCATCTGCTACTCATCCTCCCATTCCACCAACTTGACAATGTTCATCTGATATTTGACACTTCCCTTCCCATGGTCTTTTGTTTATTTTTAGTTTAGGCCTAATGAAGTGTCTTGAAGTTTTATGACCCTTTTTGAATTGTTGGGGGAAGAATGATTGACATGCCAGATGGTACCTTGGGACTGTTTTTTTTTACACAGGAAAAATCCAAAGATTTAATTTTCATTTTGGACAGAAACTTTTGGGACTGCAGATGAAAATAATGTTTGTGTCTTTCCGCCCTGGATATTGGAAATTCAGGTGTCTGGCTAACTAGAAGCTAGATGCAAGTGGTGTCTCTGTCTCTGAAGAATGCTGTAAGTCCCAGGAAGGGAAAACCTTAGCCTTCAATTCTACGTCCAAATGACTAATTCACAGCGAGGCTTTGCAAAGCTGCAAACTCCAGCATCAGGTGAACCTATTTACTTTCTGTGTTAAGCCTTGGAAGGGGTGAATGTTTGTGTGTTTTTTTTTTTAGTTTGGATCAGTATACTTAACTGGATTTATACAATGTCATAGTTGTGCTTTTGCAATTGGTAAAAGTTATGCAATTTTTCTTATTATAGTTTAACAATGTTCTTAAATAAACTTTGTTTGATTAAAGCTCCCTAGTTGGTCATTTGAATTACACATTGAAGTGAAACACCTGATAATAACCCATGCCATATTCAAAGTGCAAAACCTATGGTCTAGACAAATGGCATAAAATACCCTGGAGTTTCTGACCTGGATTATAAAACGTTATAACCATTAACATTTACACCTCTCTGTAATTCCCTTGTGAATTTCTTTCTCTGCATCCTGTCACTGGTCGGTACCCTATGAATTACACTAAGCAATGTTATTGTTCCTTTTTTGCCCCGTAGCTCGAGCCAAACAGATTCTGTCTTTGAATCCTCTGGGATATTCTCTCTCTCCAGCAGTATGATATTCTTCTTACTCACTCCTATCATCCCTCCTCCTTTCCCATCCTTTCTACCTGATCTGAACTCCTTATATCATGGAATAGCCCTTTCCTTCCTTGCCAGGACTCAATGTAATGTTGTCAATGCAATACCTCCATGTTGCTATGTTTGCAAAATCACTTAACAACCGAAGGTAAACCTGAAGCGCGATAGCACAGAGGTTAGTACTGCTGCCTCACAGCACCAGGAACATGGGTTCAATTCCTGGCTTGGGTCACTATCTGTATGGAATCTGCACATTCTTCCCATGTCTGCATGGGTTTCCTATGGGTCCTCTGGTTACCTCCCACAGTCCAAAAGACGTGCTGGTTAGGTGCATTGGTCATGCTAAATTCTCCCTCATTGTACCAGAACAGGTGCTAGAGTGTGGCAACTAGGGGATTTTCACAGTAACTTCATTGCGGTGTTAATGTAAGCCTATTTGTGATGATAATAAGTAAACTTTAAACTTAAAAAATATGATGTGTGAGTGAAAGATTTCAGATAGAATGTATTCAAATAATCTGCATAGCCCCGTTAATTCTCGTTTTGTGAAGGAAACGCAACCAATAATGAACAGATCATCATGGCGTCCTTTGGCAAGTCGAAGAAATTAGGAAGAAAACCCATTTTGCATCACAATGAATGACCCGTTAACAAAATTTACAGACTTACTAACTGGAGCTAAAGGAAGTTGATCAAAATGCATCTGTAAGAAGATAGTTTTGAGCTTCTCAAACAGTCCGTGAGCTATTTATCTGGGATAAAGTCACAGCATTTCTTAACGGGGACAAAAATTTAAAAGAAATCATAATGAAGAAAATTCATATTAAGGATTGACAGATGCATTTTTCTCTTCAACAGTTAGATTCTTCATGGGAGGTAATAGTCTAGTGGTATTATCATGGAACTATTAATCTAAAAACTTTGCTCAGGTTTTGGGGACTCCGCTTCGAATCCCGCCATGGCAGATGGTGGTATTTGAATTCTGTAAAAAAGTACCTGGATTTAAGAATGTACTGATGACCTTGAAACCATTGGCAATTGTTGGAAAAACCCATCTGGTTCACTAATGTCCTTTAGGGAGGTTAATCTTCATCCTTATCAAGTCTGTGTGACTCCAGAATCACAGCAACGTGATTGATTCTCAAATGCCCTCTGAATAAGGCCAACCAGGAATGGGCAATAAATAGTGGCCAGCCAGTGATGCCCATGTCCCACGAATGAATAAAAAAAATTCGGAGAGCCAGATTTCCAGCCCCCTCCGCCACTTCAGTGCTTCAGAGTATTCTGCAGTTGGCCAAAATTACTTTACTAGGCTAATGACCAGAACAGGTACAAGTCCAGTGTTTCACTGTCAACTAAGTGGATCTTCTGGACTTGCTGTCTCTCTATTGTCTTTTCAATACACTGTTGGCTTTTTTCTGCATATCATGCTTAATTCATCAAAGTTCCTTAGACAATACTTTCCAAACCCATGACCACTTCCATCTGGAAGGGCAAGGGCAGCAGATACAGGGGAACAACACAACCTGTGAGCTCCCAAATTCCTCAGCATCCTGACTTGGAAATATATCACCGTTCCTTTGCTGGGTTAAAATCCTGGAATTCGTCTGTAATGGCATTGTGGGTTAACCACATGGGCTCATGGGCTGCAGCGATTCAAGAAGGCAGCTCACCACCACCTTCTCAAAGACTGCGAGGGATGGGCAATAAATGCTGGCCAGCCGGCGACACCCATGTTCGATCGAATGAATAAAAAAAGGTCAGAAATAAAATAGTGTGGATGTTGCAAATCCAATGAAAGATCATTGACCTTATAAGGTCAGAAACTCTATTTCCATCTCCATGCCTCTTGTCAGACCTGCTGGGCACTTCCAGCATCTTCTGTAGTTACAAGTCAGGCTGGCGTGTCCAGATAAATAGCTTTATCTCTATGAAGCAGTGTCGAATTTCATTTGCCATCTATATCCAAGGAATTTAACCAGCTTGCACTGTAGATATTTTGTCAACGGAAATAAGTTACTCTGATTTTACTATTTGTAAATATTTATTTGCAGCACTGTTTGCAAAGCAGAAGGTTGCTTAAAATCTGCTGGCATCTTTCAACTTAAGATATCTTCAATTAAAATTAGCTTAAGTGTCTTATCTTTGTCATATTATTATAGACTTCACTATCCCCTTAAACTATCAGATTGTATTATCTTTCTCCTAATTGGGAAGAATGGCCCAACTTTTGTAACTTCCTCCAGACGTACAAACTCCTCAAAAAACCAAGTCCTTTCATTCTGGGTTCTTTGCCTCCTGATTCCCTTTGCCCCACATTCCATAGAGCAGTTTTCAGCTGCTTTATGCGTTGGAATTATCTCCCTAAAATACTCCACCACTCACTCCTATTTTAAGACACTCCTACAAGCTTTCATGTTGACTAAGGTTTTGATTACTTATCGTGATACTGTTTAAATGGTTTAGCGTCATATTGTATACGATATCTTTTCTGTAAAATGCCTCAGAATGACAGTAAAAGCACTGTATAAATGAAATTGCTGTTGTTATTGATTACAATTCTGTTCGTAATTGTCTTGCTCTAACTCAGCACTTTATGCATTGTAATTTCATTCTATTTTGGGATGGCATGATGGCAGAGTGGTTAGTACTGTTGCCTCGCAGAGCCAGGGACCTGGATTCAATCCTGGCCTTGGCTGACTGTGTGGAAGTTTTGCTGGTTCTTTCTCTGTCTGCATGGGTTTCCTCCAGGTGCTCTGGTTTTATCTCACAGTCCAAAGATGTGCAGGTCAATTGGCCATGGTAAATTGACACTTAGTGTCAGGGGGATTGGCAGGGTAAATACAAGGGATTACAGGGAGATGGCTAAGTGGGATTGTTGTTGGTGCTGGTTCAATGGGCTCCTTCTGCACTGTAGGGATTTAATTCTATGATTTATACAATGATTCAAACTTCATAAAGTACATGTCACAGCAGCTGTTGGGGCTTTATGTGTGATCTCTTATCCCAGAAAAGCTGCAGGCTCCATTCGACATTATTGGAAAAGACCCAGGCAAAGCAGCTCTTGGAAAGAGCCTTTCAATTTCCAGCTTAATTCATGCTTTAGATAAGGATCTGTCTCAGATACACAGGGCTTTATTTGTTCAAAACAGTCAGTGGTCATTGTACAACCCAAATAAATGTAGGAATAAAAACAACAGGAGCGTTTGTCAGTTCATTGACTATTCTCAGAAAATGCTAGTGAATCTCAGCAGGTCTGAGAAAGGTCACCCAGACTCGCCTACTTGGGAGCAGGGGTGGGGGGTGGTGTGGGTGACGGCCCAGTGGTATTATCATTAGACTGTTAATCCAGAAGCTTGGATAATGTTCTGGGGACCAGGATTTGAATCCCGCCACAGCAGATGGTGGAATTTGAATTCAATCTTAAAAAAAATCTGAAATTAAGAATCTACAGATGACCATGAAACAATTGTCAATTGTCAGAAAAACCTATCTGGTTCACTAATGTCTCTTAAGGAAGGAAATCTGCCCTTGTTACTCCATCTGGCCTATGTGTGGCTCTGGAGCCACAAGAATGTAGTTGACTCTCAACTACCCTCTCAACAAGGGCAACTAGGGATGGGCAATAAATGCTGGCCAGTCAGAGACGCCCATGTTCCTTGAATGAATGAAGAAAAGAAATGTTGATTTCTGGAGAGAGTGCAGAGGAGATTTACCAGGATGCTGCCTGGTATGGAAGGTCTGAGTTACGAGGAGAGGTTAGGCAAATTGGGACTGTTTTCCTTAGAAAGACGTAGACTTAGAGGAGATCTAATAGAGGTGTACAAGATTATGAGGGGTATAGATAGAGTAAACAGGGTTAAGCTTTTTCCTAGGATGGACTCGAATAGCACGAGGGGTCATGGGCTTAGGGTGAGGGGGGTAAGGTATAATTTGGATGCTAGAGGGAGTTTTTTCACACAGAGGGTGGTGGGGGTATGGAATGCGCTGCCAAGTAAAGTGGTGGAGGCAGGTACTCTGGAGTTATTTAAGAAATACTTAGATGGGCACATGAACAGAATGGGAATGGAGGGGTATAGAAAACTGATTTAAAATAGGGATCATGAGCCTTGGGAGTCCCTGGTGTAAATAGATGATTATATTGATATACTTGTTTTTATCCTACAGGTGCTTTGGTCCACCTTGTTGTCTAACGAGGGGCATACACGCAATGGGTCGTGAGAGGGCTGCTCTTGGGTCTTTTTTCGAGAGTATCCTAGCGCTTCACGTCATTAGTGTACACTTGACCTGGACCATTTGATGGGCAACACGACGGCTTAATGACTATAGCTGTGTTGTGCAGATACGTGGATTTGGGCCTATGCCTGTGAGAGTTTGCGCATTCTCCCCGTGCTTGCGTGGGTTTTCTCCGGGTGCTCCGGTTTCCTCCCACATCCCAAAGATGTGTTCTTAGACTAATTGGCAAAACAAATTCTCCCTAAATTGTCTCAAATTTGGTTTTTTAATCCATAGATCTATTAACATGGACAGGAATCATGGGTAGAGGTGGGAACATCGGGGTGGCGGCGCGGGCTCGTTGGGCCGAAGGGCCTGTTTCCTATGCTGTTTTGTTCTTTGTTCTTTGTTCTTATTTTCTCTCCACAGATGCTGCCAGACCTGCTGAGATTTTCCAGCATTTTCGGTTATTGTTTCAGATTCCAGAATTCACGGCAATTTGCTTTTGTCGCTGAGTGTTCTGTTGGTTTTTACATTTCTGCCAAGTCTTCAATTGTGGTCACGCTGGGGATCTGACTGCTTTCACTCTGTTATACTGCCTAATGCAATCTTTTTTTTAGGAGTTGGGCACAATTAACTGGCACAGTTTGTTGGTGCTCATTGAAGAAGTGATTTATTTCAACTGCTTGCACTGTGAGCTCTTGATCAGCCTTTGCTATCACTTAGGGAGCTTGACAGAGACCAAGACAGAAACAGAGAGAGAGGAGAGAAATAGACCAAATGATAAAGGGAGAGAAGGAGAGGGAACGAGAGAGATAGAGAAGCCTTCAAGTGAATCATACCAACTGATATTGCATAGCATACACTTTTATGTAGTGTTTGATAGAATAAATTGGCACTCCTCAGAGGCAGAATGAACATTTCTGGGCAGATGGCAGAAAGTCGTTCAATCTTGCCTGGCATTGATACAGTTTTGAGAGCTCTGTCACCTGCTTACCTCCGCTGATAAGGAATTGCTGCCACATGCAATGTTTTGTTTGGAAATGACTAAAAATGGGCTGCTGCAGGTATGACCCAAGGCTCCAGAAAGCTCCTTAATAAATATCGCTATTGTTCATTGCAAACAGCAAAAGCCTTTTAATTTGAAAAAAAAAGCATATACCTACAAGACATTGCTGACATGGTTGATCACATTATAGCCCTTCAACCAGAAAATGGAACTAAGCTCATTATTTGAGTTTGCTGTCACTTGGGATTTCCAGTCTCAGTCTCTGCCAAGTCATCAGATGGAGTGTTCTGCTCTGGTGAGATGGGTTGTTTGCAAGACGGGAAGAGAGAGGAAATGGCTCATCACATTGCAAAACCCAGTTAAAATTTGGAGCAGAATAAAAAAGGAGAAAGATTTTATGGATAATAACCTTGTAACTACATTCAATGTCCTGCTTCAGTACTTCCTTATGGAAGTACTGGCTGAACACTTGCAATTCATTTATTCGATCCAGAATTATGGAATGAGTCTTTTCAATTTATGTTATTCAAGTTGTTGTGTGGAATTTTACAGCCCCGAGACGGCAGGGGAGGGACTGGAAAATGCACCAAGCCATTCAACTGTCCGTTGTCATTGGGGCTGGAAAATCCGGCCATAAAATTCTGGCCATTGTTTATCGAGTATTATCCAGGTGAATTAAAGGTTAGAAGTTAATGCTACGATTTTCGCTCACTATTCCTTTTGGAAATCACATCCACTCAGCCTATTATGTAGATAGGATATTTTATTGATCCCCCTTCATCAATACAAGATTGAGAAAGCAGCTTTATAAATTGCCAGCTTGCTCAGAGGAGTGAGTGTTCATATCTACCATTGAAAAATCTACAGTATTTTAAAAATGTTGCATGTACCATATCTAGATGTCATCTATTGATTCTGTCTGTGCTTCACACTGTGTTGGGAAAGCAGCATAATCAAATACCTCACGCATCCTGGACATACTGGGCAGAATTTCCCATCTCATCCATATTGGGAATTAGAGTGGGCCATGGACATGGATCGTGCAGAGGTCTGTGACCTTGGGTGGGATTTTCTGGTTTCAGAGCGAACGTGGCCGGAAAATCCCGCCCACCCTCTTCCACCTTCTGTCGGAAAAAGATGCAAAAATCTGAGAACGCGTACCAAACAATTTAAGAACATCTTCCTCCCTGCTGCCATCAGACTTTTGAATGGACTTACCTTATACTAAATTAATCTTTCTTTGCACCCTGGGTGGGATTCTCTGGATGCACTCGCCCCCAGATCTGGGGAATCCCTCACGAGGTCAATGGACATTTGTGTGGCCAGCCACCCGCTCCCCCCCCCCCCCCACCCCCCCCCCCCCCCCCCCACCCCCGCCCCCTCTCCCACCACCCCTCCCCTCCCCCCTCCACCACCTGCTACAATTTCTGTGGTGGGCAGCACAGGAGAATTATTCCCCCCTCTATCTTTAACTGTAACACCACATTCTGCACCGTCTCCTTTCCTTCTCCCCTATGTACTCTGTGAATGGTATGCATTGTCTGTATAGCATGCAAGAAGCAATAATTTTCACTGTATCCCAATGCATGTGAAAATAATAAATTAAATCAAATCAAATTCACAGCCTAATTTTAATGTAAGTGCCATGTTCCCTCAGACACTGATTTGCCATGCAAAACCTGAGCCTGCAGCGCTACATATTCCTCAGTACCTCGCATGGGTGCTGATTCCAAGGATTCCTCTTCCTCCCACCATTGCAGTGTAAAACTATTATACTGCTGCTAATGCCAGCACCACCCAAACCCCAACATCTTGTTGTCTGCTGCAAAATCTCACAGCTCCCCTGCAATGCGGCCAAATCCAATTATGCCATACTCTGGACATGAACTGCTGTTTATGGTGCAAAGTCAACTTTGTGCTTCTGATCTGTAACATAGAATTTCATATATGGCACAGGAACAGACCATTTTGCCCAACCAGTCTATGCCAGAATTTATACTCTACTTGAGCAATCTGCTACCATTTTTTCTCATCAAAATGTGCCATTCTAACCACCTATCAACTTTTTTTGAAGAGCTTGTCTATCTTCCCCTTAAATACGCTTATATATTTTGCTTCGACAACTCTCTGTGGTGGGGAGTTCCACATTTTTTGCCAATCTCTATATATAGAAGTTTCCTTTGTCCTTTCAGATTTCTTGGACACTATTTTGTATTGATGTATTAGTGTCCCAAAATGTATAGTTTAGGGGGATTAATGGGGTAAATACATGGGGTTACTGGAATAGGCCTGTTGGAGAGTTGGTGCTCTCCTCTTGTGCAATGGTATTCTGCTCCCCTGCACAAGAGGAAATATTCTTTTGGTATCTGCTTTGTCAAAACTTTTCATGAATCTCTAGAGGAGACTCAGCCTGTGGAATATATTTCCCGTACACTCTGGGATCAGTATCCTTGGGAGGTAATTGGGGAATTTATGATCCCAGAGTTTTGTATGGCTCATCAGAATCTGGGAGAGCGCAGCACTGATATGAACATTGGACTGTGCTTGACATCCTGTGTCTGCACACATAATGCTGTAGTAGGAACAGAGGAGATATCAGGCGTAAGTTTTTCACTTAGTGGGTGGTGAGTGAGTGGATTTGGCTACCATCGGTGGTGGTGGTGGAGACGAATCATTGGGGTCTTTTAAGAGACTTCTGGATGCGTACATGGGATTTAATGGGATTGAGGGTTATAGACAGGCCTGGTAGGTAGGGATATGATTGGCGCAACCTGTGGGCTGAAGGCCTGTTTGTGCTGTAGTGTTCTATATTCTATATACTGTACAGAATTTACAATGGGAAATGTGAACACTTGCTCCTCTGAGCAACAGACCATTCATAAAGCTGCTTTCTCAAACAAATCTTCATCTAAATGTTTCTCATTGTTGTTCTACATCATCATTTGTCAATGTAATTGTCCATCTTATTTTCCCAAAGTTCTATTCTCAATCAGCCTTTCTAAGCATATCATTTCTTCATTGAATCCCTGCAGTGCAGAAGAGGCATTCAGATCATCCAGTCTGCACTAACTCTTCAATAGGCCTTATTCCAGTAACCCTATATATTTACCCCATTAATCTTCTAATCTAAACATCTTAG
Source organism: Sphyrna mokarran (assembly GCA_024679065.1). NCBI lineage: Eukaryota > Metazoa > Chordata > Chondrichthyes > Carcharhiniformes > Carcharhinidae > Sphyrna > Sphyrna mokarran. The sequence continues at coordinate 45,825,897 of JAGIQG010000018.1, forward strand.
GACACCAAGGGGCAATTTAGCATGGTCAATCCACCTAACTTGCACATTTTGGGTGGCACAATGGTTAGCACTGCTGCCTCACAGTGCCAGGAACCTGGATTTGATTCCTGGAGTTTGCACATTTTCTCCATGTCTGCATGGGTTTCCTCCAGGTGTTCCAGTTTCTTCCCACAGTCTGAAAGACACACAAGTTAGGTGCATTTACCTAAGCAGGTGCTGAAGCATAGTGACTATGGGAATTTTACAGTAACTTCATTGCAGTGTAATATAAGTCTTACTTGTAATTAATAAATAAATTTTAGCTTTAACTTTTCTTTGGACTGTGGGAGGAAACGGGAGCATCCAGACAAAACATACACAGACAGGGGGGGAATGTAAACTTCACACAGTGACCCAAGGCTGGAATTGAACCTCTGTCCCTGGTACCTGGGGTGAGACAGCAGTGTTAATGCCCTATATCTTAAAACATATTATGTTGTATATTGTGGTCACTACTGCCATATTGTTCACTTAATTTTATTTCTCTTATTACCTCTTTTATTGATTCATTACACACAACTAGATCCAAAAACAAACATGATCAGAAATGGATATGGAAATCTCAGAACTGGGAATTAAGCATTGTAGAGCATAACAGATTGAATATTTTTAAGGCAGAGTCTCTAGTATCTTAGACTAGCTTTATTTATTTAATTATAGTCTTTATTCAATGATTATTTATGGTTATATCTGATATACAAATTAGGCAGCAGGCCATTCAGCCCCTCGATTTCGCTCCACCATTCAATAAGATCCCGACTAATCTGACTGTGGCCACAACGCCACATTCCATCCTACCCCCAATAGCCTTTGACTCTCTTGTTAGTCAAGAATCTATCTACTCTGCCTTAAAAATATTCAATGACCTTGACTTCACCACTTTCTGGGAAAGAGTTCTCCAAAGATTCCCAATCCTCCAAGTGAAAAATAAATACTCATTTCCATCTTAATTGGGATATCCCTTATAGTGAAGCTAGGTTCCCTAGTTCTAGTCTTTCTCTCATAAGGGATAACTTTCTGCCACAAAGGGTAGCATCCTTTCAGCGTCTGCCCTGTCAATTCCTCTCAGGCTCCTGTTTCAATATAATCACCTTTCACGATTTTGAATTCCCATTGATATAGACTCAACCAGCCCAACATTTCCTCATAAGATAAACCCCATCCCACAAATCAATCAAGTGAACCTTCTCATGAACAGCTTCTAACATATTGCTATCCTTTCTCAAATAAGGAGTACTCCAGACAGTACTCCAGACTTGTCCTCATCAGTGCTCAATATAACTGGAGCAAATCTTACATATTTTAATATTCCACTCCCCTCACAATAAACAACAACATTCTATTCTCCTTTCTAATCACTTGTTTCATCTGTATACTAATTTTTGGCAATTCATGTACTGGGATACCTAGATCCCTCTGCACTGCAGAATTCTGCAATCTCTTTCCATTTAAATATGCTGCTTTTCTATTCTACTTGTCAAGTTCACATTTTTTCTATATTATACTCCATCTGCCAATTTTTTGCTCATTCACTTGACCTACTTACATCCTTTTGTAGATTTATGTCCTGTCAGATCCCTGGTTCCCTCTCTCAGACAATCATTGTTATGTAAACCACTAGAACAGCAAGTCTTCTCTCACTGTGTTGGATTTCCTCACTCACCAAATTCCCTAGGTTATAGCAGTAATCTATCAAGATAGGCTTCATGCAATTAAAACTTTGGCTTGGAGCCTGAAATTGCACATCCAATCTGCAAAGTCCTCTGACCAAACTCTGAATGAATCAAACACATTACCACTTTTCAGTTTATGGTCTCAAAGGCCAGTTCAGCACAATTTTAGCAACACAGTAGAATATATGCTGTGTGCCTTTCACTATAAAGCCACACATCTTCCAATTTATCATGATCAATATAAGAGAGATCCATTAAGAATTTCACATCTGGTACACATCCACTACACTCCGGACATCATTGTACGTTGTTGTGTTTCAGTGTGTTCTGCTTTGTTACATCTTTTCAAGGGAAAGAAAGCTGATCATTAAATTCCAACTTATTTTGTCTTACTGGCACAGACTTGTAAACAGATTAATTACTGGTATTGGATTATTTTGATTACTTTTCTACATGAGTTCTTAAACAATAGCAATGAAGAAATAGAGCAAATTGAACACAACTCCATCTTAGTATCTTCAGTGTGATTTTCAGCTGGCTAGCAGTTTAATAATACTAAAATGATATCCAGTTCATTGGGAAGGCTGGGCATCAGTAATGTAAATGTGGGCTGTGGACAGAAATCAAGTACTTTAAAGCAGTCCATTGACTCTAGAATGATGCAAAACCAAATAGCCTCTACATTATGATCTCTCCAGCTTTTCCCAGCCTCACAAAAAAAATCAAAGCCTTTTAATGTGTGATAATTCTTCAACCTTATTTTGCTGCACATCCTGGTGCAGGTACCACAGTGAAGTGGCACAAAGAATATCTTCACCCATTCAGTTAGCACAAGGAAGTTATAAGAGCAGACCACAAATGTTCATAATCAGGGAGAGAAATGGGCTGTGGAATTCCAAGAGGTCACACTTTCTAATAGTGACTTATTTGCATTGCCTGAGCCGTTGGGATCTTCCTATCCCCTTCAACCATCAAGAAATTTCTCACATGGTTCAGCCAATGAAATATTGATATGATAAAAATGACATTGTTTCAGGATAGCCAAGAGTTCAATGATCTGTCTACAAACCACCACACTGCACATGGGGTGACAAGACTATTTCCTCCTTTTTTATAGAATTATAGAATCCCTACAGAGCAAAAGATGTCATTTGGTCTGTTGAATCTTCACTAACTCTCTAACAGAGCATCTTACTCAGGCCCACTACCCGCCCTATCCTTGGAACACCACACATTTCCCATAGCTGGTCCATTGCTAATATCTTGGGACACAAAGAGGCAACTTAACATGGCCAATCCATCTAATCTGCACATCTTTGGAATGTGGGAGGAAACCAGAGCACCCGGAGGAAACTCATGCAGACACAAGGAGAATGTGCAAACTCCACAGTCACCCAAGCCAGTAATTGAACCCTGGTCCCTGGTGCTATAAGGCAGCAGTGCTAACCACTGTATCACAGGGCTTCCCCTCATATAAATCATAACAGATTTTACAATGGAGTGAATGGAAACAGTACCAATTAAAGAGAAATACAATCCCTTGAACATGTCTTGCACAGCTCCACTTTAGTTTCTGCATAAGTATCATCCTCATCTTTTTCCAATTCTCAATAAGGTTGTTTAAACATTTAAATTGGGTTTTCACTCGGTAGCAATTATCATCCTTCATCTCCCTAAGATCAAGAATGATTATCGAAAAATAAGGATCTGTTAACTCATTCCTCAATCAACTGTTGATGGCAGCTTTGGAAAAATGATAGCAGTCAATGGCATTTGGATCTATTAAAATATTCTCAAGCCTTTTCTCAATCATGAATATAGCCCACTTGCAGACACCAGTGTAAATTATATCCATGTTTAAGTCTAAGATCTAAAACTAGATTGATAAACACTTACTGGGCAAGTATCTTTTTTTTATGGTTAGCAAGTCAGATTATGTGATCTTCTACTTCTTACAGCCTGACACACAGGATTATGTGGAAATTTACATGAAGGTTCAGTGTAAAGGTGACGTCTATATTTAGCCCATTGGGTTGCTGTCATTAGAAGTTCTGCAGAGCTGGGCCACTGAGCTGCTGAGATGTGCTGTCCTTGTGTAAAGTATTTAAGATTCCAGTGTAGAGACTCATAAAAGAGACCATTAATGCAGCGAGGCTTATGTGAAAAAAAAACACAGTATTTAAAAAAAGTTAAGTGACTGTAGTTTTAATTTTGATATAAAGTGGCAGAAATAGTCTTCCTTAGAAAAGTGATACTTTTACTTATTTACATTTTTACATCAGATTTCCTGGCACAATTGACAACTTATTTACATCAAATGCTGTTGCGGAAACACTTTGAACATTCTATATCCATTCCAGTTGTAATTTCTACACATCTACAACAGAAAAAAAAACACTTATTACAGTTTTGAAGACAACCTTGGCAAATATTACAGTTAGAATTTATATAAAGATCAAAACAAATGTAAATACAGACTTCAATATGCAGAAATGTTTGAAATCTATATTGTCACAAAGAAATAATTAGTACTTTCTCATCTAATGAAGGAATAGGCAGGAATCAAATTACTTTAGTACCAATAGTCAAATGAAATATCTTTGTGGGTGGTAAGCAAGGCAAAATGTGGATTCCAATGCATTTACTTTAGAGTGCCCACAAATATAAACAGGGTAAGCATAACACATACTTTATGGATTGAGGACAACATGCACACATCCAAAGAACATTTCAGACCTTAAAATTTGGTTATTAGCTTTAATTCACACTGTCTTGCAAAATATATATCTTAAATTATCTATGCTTTTCATTTCCAGTTCATGTTCTGTACCCTTATTGAATTTGCTTCTAAACTAATGAAGCCTGACATGTCCGTTACTTACATTGCAGTCATTCTCTTCAAACCTATTTTACTTCAAAAAGTTAACTTAAGAATTCATCATTTCAAGAGAATTGTTCTGGTGGACTATTATCAGCAGGATGCAAATCAGTTTTGTTTTATCAACCCAAAAAAAATGTATAAAGAATAATGTTTTGCGCTGTTTCCCTTTTTTTTGCAACAAAGGAACTAAAATGATGCCAGCCACAATCAGTATCTGTTATATCTGAATTAAACGTGCTGTAGCAATGAGTTTTCCACAATATCATGTTACTCCTCTAACCTTAGAAATAATCCCAAGAAAAAGGAACTAATAATAGAAAAGGAAATAATAAATGCAATTAATATTTTTATTCTAAATACATACCGCAGTCTATTGTTATAACGTCTCTGTAAAATAGAGATAAAAGGGCCAGCGTTAATGGGCATGGATAGGGATGAGAAACTACTAATTCCTTGTGCAGTTGAAATGTACAATATTTTGTTTCATCCACAACTGCACTGATTAGCTTAGTCTCAGTTTTGTTTAATCAGTTATGTAAAAGATTGTTTATATTTTTCACTATTTTTCACATCCACTACTATAATACAGAAGCTCATTATTACAGCTGAAATATCACTGGTATGTTTAATTATATCAAAAAAGTGTTCAGAGAATGATAAAATAATCAAGCTTTTGAAATATCTTCTCTTATACTTCAGCACAGTAGTTAATTTACGCTCACACTGTGGCAAAAAGGCTAAACTGTTTCTTTAGTAATCTGACAACTGTTCAAAATACTCTTAAGTAATGTAGGTAGTTTGTTCTGCACTAGGTTATTCTATAACAAAAGAAATCATTAAAAAGCATAGTATTTATAAAAACCAGCAATTACAAAAGGAAAATGAATAATTTCATTATTGTTTCTTTGATTAGAGATAGAGAAAATAAATTGTTGGCATCAGATAGTTCATATATTCAGGCAATATTCAATGAGGAAGCAGTAAAAGCTATTTAAATAGACTACTATAAGTGGGACATTTTAATGAGAATATCAAGTAGTGATCATAAAATTAGGCTCTTCCTTATATAACAGGCTAAAAGTGACATAATTCCTGAACAACTGGAAGTGACCTATTCATGCACAAGACATTATCAAATGCTACTATATATATATGCCATTGATGCTGGTAGCCTGCATGTTAAAAAGATTGACGTGCTACAGGTTCCAGTACAGGTTCAGTTTGTTCAAAAGATCCCCTGTTAGGATGGAGACATTTGTTGAGATTTAATGGAGTTTACCATTTTGTTTTTCTAAAAATTATATTATTGCTTGAAATTATATTATGTTCTGAATAGCAAGTAATGTTTTACAAAATATGGAAGCAGTGTTGGAAATGTATTCTGTCCCCTATTTTTCATCATTCTGCTGACATTTTACCAACCTGGAGCAAGAAGCATTGTGAACAGACTGGAGTTAAGTGTGAAACCTCAGCAAGGCTTTATAATTTCTACCAATCATTTAATAATTTTTCAGTGTAAACATTCATGAGACAATTTTATTTCTTTTCTGTTGTTTAGAATTTTTGAGGGCTTTGCCTGACACATGAAGTAGAAGTTCTGGAAATGGAGCATTGTGTCTTTGACATACCATAGACAATGCAACACTAGGCATAGCATAGGTCAACTGCAACGATCAGTTAGTTCCCTTATATTGCATGCACAATGTAGCCCTGGTCTCCAACTACTTGCGGGAAGAGACTTTGCATTGACTAAGCTCTGAAGGCCTCAGAGCTAAGCATTCAATGGGATGCCATAATATTTTCACTAAATGGCAGTGAATAAGATTAATCAGTTTTGGCACATTCTCACTGATGTCTAAGAAAGTGCAGAACATTATTCCATTATTCCTCTGATTTGATTTTTTTTTCTGTGCCAGCTTCAGTGATTCTTAGTGTATTCTTTGGCGGATTAATTTTGTTTTAAGTTGAGATTTCCATCCTTACTAAATCAGACTGTCCTTTCCTAGGGTTTACTGGCAAATTAGAAATGGATTCTCTGATATCCTGTGCTATTTGTATAATGGGCAAGGCTGATCATTAGGGTTCATGCATTTACATATAAGGAACATACTGCACCACATTTGTGTTGGGCATTTTAAAAAGAGTGGTTTTTCAGTGACAATTACTTATGATTTGCAAAGTAAAACCTGGTCTTCAGAATTAAATGGGGCCCAATTGTATAGAACATGCTAAAATGTGAGTTTCCCATCTACTGTAATAATAACCTCTCAGTTATTTAGATGGTGTGTCTGAGTAAACTGTAGACAACACAGCACTGAACCAAATGCTTATTTGTGTGGTATCATTAACATGATATTGTGAAAAATATATAATAAAAAACAGGTATTTTTCAGCCTTAAATGGATATATTCAAGAGACAATGATTTCTATAATTTAAGCATTTCACTGGTACATGAAGTCATAAGTTCCAGCCCTTTCATAGTACAAAATCCCACAGTATGCTAGTAATTACGGAGATTCTTATTCAAAGCTGTGGGCATGTTTTAATCATCAAGCAGCAAAATTCAGCACTGGTAGAAATCTAGAGTTAACTGAAGTTACTTACGTTTACTAGCTTTAATAATTATATTCCTTTTCTATAATGGTAACATTCTAATTTTTTTCTTGCCAGAACACAGGCATATCTTATATCCCTGTTTCCATATTCAAAATAATCAGTTCCAAGCTTACATGATAAATATATAATACAATGGGAATATATTGCAAAGTGATGGTATATCAGATCTTTTCACAATTCATGTGTGGATGTTTATCAAATCTGGGGAGAGTTAAGCAATCCAGTTGAAGTGAATCCCCAAGCTAACAGCTTATATATTATATTTTATAACTACTGGGAGTTATTAAGATCTATAACGTTCAGAAGCTCAAAGTCCCTGAACATTCATGCCATGCATTTTATTAGCAAGTTTTTGTTGCTCCCCAGTGGTTAATCCATTGGTGTCCCCATTGGACTACAGGTCTACAACAAAGGAACTAAAATGATGCCAGCCACAATCAGTATCTGTTGTATCTGAATTAAATGTCATCAGGTAAACAAACTTGAGTAAGCAATAAAGGCTGGAACAAACTACCAGATGGGTTAATAGAGAATGTGGGTCAAAATATTTTGGCTGCAGCACTTTCTACTGAAGGAATAATATGCTAATTTTTATGGTGAATAGAAACATTGTGGTTAAATTAACATTGTAGTTCTCACTGTACTCTAACCTACTGACGTTCTCACAGGTCAGTTCCCCAAGAATTAGTTCAAACAATTGAGTGATTGGCTGCATAGTATGCAGTCAGGACTTTGGTTATTTTCGAAATAAAAATAATTGGCTTTTCTAGGGGCCCCCCACTTGGTTTCAAAATTTATAAAGTGTGCCATTAGCTGCTTAGCTCAGGGTTTCACTTTGGAAAACAGTTGATTTTAAAAATATCAGCAGATACAGAACTGGAGTACACATAATAGCATAGTTGCCAACTCCCTACATTTACACAGTAATATTGAGTTTGTCATCTATTTCTTGCTTACTTTACATAACCAGAATTCTCCTAAGATTCTGTGACCTGTCTAGTGTGGTCTATTATAGATTAATGCACTGAAAAAGGGTGACATAAATTCCACTAGGTCATTTTATGTAGTCTTCATTTGCAGCAAAGCTAACCAGTTGGTATGATCATCAACATGTATCTCTTTTCTGTTGCTCCTTTGCCATCAGATAGTAGGAAAGGCCAGTCAGCCCTATCTAACAGAAAATAGGAGAAAGAAGACAATGTTAGCAACGACTATCTGGCAAAGCTGCCCCTTAATGTCTCCTAAGTTCCTATTTCAGAATGTTGGCAACTATGTGCACCACTAGCTACAGCAAATGAATGACATTAATGTAGACTTAGACAAACAAATGATGAGTCAAACATCTGATTCAATACTAGGCATTTTTTTGTACACACGTCTATTGCTGGAAGAATTCAAAACCCTGGGAGCATAGTAAATACTATTCCTGCTTGATACATAAGGCATAATACGTTCTGAAATGTACACTTCATTAGGAACTTGTCCATCTCTGGAGCAGTATGATGTTGTCGACCTAATAGATGATCTAAAGTGATTAGCGTTGCGTGCCTTTGATGCAGCAGATTGTTTATATATGTCAGTAGAACTTCGACCGTGGACCAAATGCTGATCTTCACGAAAGGAATGCCAGAATGGGTTTTCAGATACGTGATCTGGATACAATGACTTACTCCGCTTGCTTTCTTCCAAATTGTGGTCAAATACAGAAACCTTGGTGCTAAAGAGTTTCTCAGGTTTAATATTGAATACATGTGCATAAGGGTCATCCTGAAATCTGTCCTTTTCTTTCAAGCTTACACTTCGGGCAGGCCTTCCAAGATCCACTTCCTTAGGCTTTTCGAGGATATTGTCAAATGAATGCTGTCTGCTAATCCTCAGCCTGTTCACTTTTTGCATGTTGGAGGCTTCAGAAGCAGCCCAGTGATGGGCAAAGGATTCTTCAGGATGCATGGTGCTTACTGGCTCTTGTAACATGTGATCCTCACTAATATCATACAAGTTTGCCGTGTGCACACAAGCATCGCATCTGTTGTATGGAGACCTGACCGAATAATGAGGTGTGTAGTTAGGCAGCTTGGAAAGACAGCTTCTGCAGTGTGCAATAGGCTGCTTGTACCTATCATTGTAATCTATAGGGGAAATATTTTTCTCCTTCAAGCTGTAATGCTTATTATACAGGCTGTATTTATTTTCAGCATTGATAAGATTGTCCTCATTATGTTGAGGAGTCCTGTTTAGGTGCAGAACTGCTTCCTGTTTCCTGTAATTCTCATTCTGATCATGATACACTGGAGGGTAATCCAGGTCCTCCGGGATTGCTACATTTTCTCGGTAATGATGCTGATCTGAATGATAACTGGATTCTCGGTCAGAATCTATTGTGTAGACTTTGTCACGATGGTGTTGCTGCCCCTCCTTTGCTCTAAGATAAGAAAGTTCTATTTCACTGCAGTCTCGAGGGTATTTAGCCATCATGGATTTCTTTTTGAAAGTTTCTTTATGTTTATGATGCTTCTGATTGTTATCAGGATCCTTGTAGGAAGTTGTGCGACTTGAACAATCTGACATATCTGAATGGGCAACCTCCTCAGGAAGGTACCTCTGATTTTTAACAGGTTGTTTGGGTTCTACATTGACACTCTCTACCAGTGATCCCTGATTCTGTCGCAATGTTTCTACAGATTTTTTCCACAACTGCCTAGGCCTGGAATTAAGTTTAGGAGTATCTGAGCTAACTGCAACCTCCACAGTGTTTGGATTTGCTTCATTCAGAGTCAATGGATGCTGCCCTTGCAGTATATAATTGTTGCGGTTATCTTTTTGCCGGTTCACATTGAATGTCATCATTTCACTGGTGTTGTCATTGAAGCCCGTCTCCTTGGGTTGATAGGGCCTGTTATCAGAGTACAAGAAATTTCCCTTTTGATCAACCACATCAAGCAATAAAGAACCTCTTTGAATGAAATTGGAAGTTCTTTTAGGGGAATTTGGTCTTGAAGCATTAAGGTTTGACATATTGGCCATTGTTTTTGCTGTATTAAACAGCCTCAGAATATTTGTTTGAGGACTGTTTAAGTCCAGATTGGGTGATTTTTTCTTTTCCTCATTGGGTACACCATGTATACAGCTCCATATTCCCTGCAAAACAAAAAGGGGGAGGGGGAAATTAGCACAAGCTGCAATAACATATGCCATTATGAGGCTGTTATACAATATATTAAACTCTATATTCTTGAAAATTTCATCGTGTGTAACCAACAAGATTAGCAAAGCCATTAATCCAATGACTACTTTTATAGATTTGAAAAACACATGTCAACTGCCTGACAACAATTTTCAGTTATGAACTGGATAAATGCATCAATGTCTCTCTTAAGTATGCATTTTTCGATTAGGATTAAAGTGTAGTGCTTTTGCATGGGCAATCAATTATCCAACAATAATATTTGAAGGTAAACTGTCAAGATATGCATGATCAAATACAATTTTTCCTATGAGATATCACTTAAATAGACAATAGATACGTTATTATTCAGGCTGAAAGTTTCTCCACTAGAGGGAGGCAGGGAATTGCATAGAATCCATAGGAGAGAAATAGGCCATTCAGCCCAATGCCCATCCTTATGCTCCACCTGAGCCTAATTTGAACACTTCCAATGCCAATCTTGGAGATCATGATTTAACTCTGGTGCAAATGGCTCATGACACTTGTCTATCATGACCAAGAGTTCTTTTCATGATGTAGAGATGCCGGTGTTGGACTGGGGTAAACACAGTAAAAAATCGGTTGGATTTAAACCTGGTGTTGTAAGGAGTTCTTTTACCAGTTCTGGGTTGGGTTGCTGCAGGAACTGAAACGTACTACAGCTGCATGAAGAATCATCTTTGGGGAAGAAAACTGAAATTACAAGTCCCTTTTTGAATAACATTTGTTTGTCAAGGTTGAAAAAAGCTATCACATCAAACTTACAAAGAAGTTTATGATTTCATTGTTCCACCTTAAGAGTTAAAAGAGCAAGTATGTAGTTGAAAACCCATGAGTGGGAAATGAGGAATTTCTATGTGTTCTTTTGGAGTTCTCGCCATCTGCAGTTATCAATAATCTGTGTTGTTTGAAAGTTTCCTCCATTCTGCACTAGGAAGGTTCAACTTGTTTGAAACTGCTTTGATGACAGCATAGAGGGGACACTACTTAAAAAAAAATTTGTTGAGGACAAATGGTCAGCCAATTGGAACAGATGCCAAATGTTCCTATACTTGAATTCAGTATTAATAAATAGAAATCTTTCAGCTGTGTAACTACTGACAAAATCACGAAGCTGTAGTAGAGCTTAGAATGGTTTCCAAAAATTCTCAGGAAATAAAAAATAATACCAGGATAAATACTAGAATACCACTCTTTAAAATATGAATGAATAATAATAGATATCTTGACATTGTTAAAAGGTAGTCACCTCACCAAGAGATTCAGACGACAACATAAGCATTAAGGTGAAAGCCTCATCAGTCTGCACCTATCTGATTCTGATCTTGAGATTATGGGCTCAAAATTATTCTAGGAGATCCATTAGTTTAATCTGTTTTATTTAATTTTGAGTCAGTGTTTTTTTTCTGTCAATTGGAGCTGTCATAGTAGACGCAGAGCTAATATGGTTCAAGCTGCTGATGCACAATGGCATTCATATTGCAGGATTAACAGACGTGTAATCACTGCAATTTTACAAGTGATAATCAACAGTTGGATGAGAAATAATTGACTCAGCATGAATCATAGGAAATAAAGGTGTACAATTCTGAGCTAGCTAGCATGGTTGGCAAGCTTGAAATCTAGTCTCATTTTCCATTATAATACTCTTGCTTTTCCTATCCGATGGACAATATAGATTTACTATTGTTTGAGACTGACAGTCAAATTCTGGTACTAAGTTGTGAAAAGTCCATATTAAATGTGATAACTAATTTTATAATTTCAGTAATAATGACATCCCTGTGGAGTTAGGAAATAATGCAAGACAATAAGACCATAAGACTGCAAGATATAGGAGCAGAATTAGGCCATTCAGCCCATCAAATCTGCCCTGTCATTCAGTCATGGCTGATATGTTTCTCAACCCCATTCTTTCGCTTTTTCCCCAGAAGTCTTGATCGCTTTACAGTCAAGGACCTATCCATCTCTGACTTAAATGCATTCAATTGCCTGGCCTCCACAACCCTCTGTGACAATGAATTCTATAGATTCACCACTCTCTGGCTAAGAAAGTTCTTCCTCAAAGATCAAATTACAGATTGAAATAGCTATTGGTCATATCAGAATAGGTATAATTGTTGAGAGAAGGTGCAAAAGCAAATAGTGAAGTAGATTTGAGGATCAGAAATTTAAGCGAGCAATTAAAGAAATTAAAGGATCAAATAGGAAAGATATGGAACATCAAAGAGTAGAGACAGGTAAGAAAGGAAAAGAGTAATATGGGAAATGAAGGTCAAAGAACAGCTGAAAGAAAACATCTAAGAATGCATCAACAATCAAAACTAAATGTTACAAAGATAACAAAAAGACAAAACTAAAGGCCCTCTATCTGAATGTGCACAGCATTCATAAAGTAAATGAATTGATAGCATATCTTGAGTAAATAAAAATGATCTGATGGCCATTACGGAGATGTGATTGCAAGATGGCAAGAATTGAGCTCTGAACATTGAGGTATATGACATTCAAGAAGAATAGGAAACTAGGTAAATGTTGAAGGCAGCACTATTAATCAAAGCTCACACTGGTGCAATAGTTAGACCTTGGTCAGAAAATCAGGATGTAAAATCAGTTGGGTGGAGTTGAGGATTAATAGGGGAAGGAAGTCAGCCAGTAGGTATGATCTACAGGCCCCCTAACAGTAAGCACAATGTAGGAAGAAGTATACAAAAATAAACATTATTTTCACTTGTAATCACAATACTTGTGATAAAGGGACAGCAATAATTATGTGTGATTTTAATCTACATATAAACTGAAAGAATCAGATTGGCAATAGTAGCTAGATGAGGTGTTCATAGAATGCTTGAGGGATAGTTTCTTAGATTGTACCATCCACTAGAGAGCATATGTTGTGGAGAAGACATAAGGAGTTTCCAGACAGGATCACATAGATTGAGTGAGTGGGCAAAAATCTGGCAGATGGATTATACTGTGGGAAAATGTGAAGTCATTCACATTGGCAGAAAGAATAATAAAAGACATTACTTAAATGGAGAAAGGCTGCAAAATTCTGACATGTAGCAGGATCTCGATGTTCTAGTGACTGAATTACAAAATGTTAATACACAGGAACAGTACGTAATGGAATGCTAGCCTTTATTATGGGAGGAAATCAACATAAAAGCAAGGATGGTATGCTTCAGTTGTACAGACCATTGGTAAGACCACATCTCGAATACTGTTGGTCTTCTTATTTAAGGGAAAATATAAACACATTGGAGGCAGTACAGAGAAGGCCCGCTAGACTGAGACTGGAATGAGTGGGCTGCCTTATGAGAATAGTTTGGACAAGTTGGGTTTGTTTCCACTGGAGTTTAGAAGAATGAGGATGACTTGATTGAAGTAAATAAAATCCTCATGGTGTTCACAAGCTGGATGTGGAAAGGATGTTTCCTCTTATGGGTGAATCCAGAACGAGGGGAACAATTGGGCTTAAAATTAGGACTGCCCGTATAGAGAGAGAGGAGGACATTTTTTCCTCTCATAGTGTTGTGTGAACTCTCTGGCTCTAAAGACAGTTAAAGCAAGGTCACTGGATATATTTTAGACAGAGGTAGATCAATGCTTAATTTGCAAAGAAGTCAAAGGTTCTTGGGGGTAGATAGGAATGTGGAACTCAAAAAACAAACAGATTAGCAATGATCTTATTGAATGACAGCCTTGAGGGGCTAAATGATCAACTTCTCCTATTTTATACATTCATAGATTGGATTTGCTTTTTGCTGGAAAGCAGAAGACCCAACCGAAGTTTTCAAAATATAAAAACAGAATTGAGCCAAAATAACTTCTACTATTATGGGACATTAAAATTAGGAGACCAGAAACAAGAAGGTGTTAGATATACAAAACATTATCACCCAAGGGTCCAGCCATCCTGTTGATTTTTAGAATTTTGGAAAGCAAATAAGATAGACGGTAAAAATAAGAGAGTAAAGTGATAGAGGGATATAATGAAAAGATATGCATAAGGGAAAGGACAGTTTTGTTAAGCCTGTAGTTTTTTTTTCCCTGTTCTATGTATTCTTATATTTTACAACATATTAAGCTTCTGTGAAACACTTTGAGATGCTTTAATACGTTGTAATTGCAAGCTGTTGTTAAAGTACATTTTTGTCTCCATGCATGTACAGTGATCTTGGAAAGTAGATCAGGTCTTTCAGATCACTACCCAGATAGTAAAGACATTTTGTTCATAATGTTTCATTATCATGTGTGTCTCTGGCTTCAGATATCCTGAGGTTGTGAAAGACACATTATACTTACAAGTCTTTTATCTTTTATTCCCTACAATATAGAGCAGCTCAACTGAATGTTGGAAAGAATCTGAAATAGACCATTAATATATGCAGCACAGTTTCCATTCTCATCCATCTTCCTTTTGATGATTGCTAATGAAATGCAACTTCCTTAGAGAGATTCCAGCATAAAAGCCACCCATAAATATCTGATATAATGACCATGCTCATTTTTCTTAATAACTTTGCCGTCTACTCTGGCAGGATAAATGCATACTAGACAAATAATTAGTTGATTAAACTTAAGTGCAATGAGAAGATCAATGGAAGCTGATGGTTCTATATCAGTAATGTAACGTTTTTTTACATTATACTTTGCCAAATGCAATATAGTTAATTATCTTCCTTCTTCTACGAATCATTGACTCTTTCACTAGTATTGCAGAAGAAAGATGTGTCCTTGCTTGCACTGCTGATATCAGTTTTATGACCTTCAAATGCTATGGTTCATGCACAAACTATATGCCAAAACCAAACTAAAATATAAAAGATGAATGTTAATCCAAATTGCACATTTCTAGGGCTTTATTGCCTATA
Source organism: Sphyrna mokarran (assembly GCA_024679065.1). Taxonomy (NCBI): domain Eukaryota; kingdom Metazoa; phylum Chordata; class Chondrichthyes; order Carcharhiniformes; family Carcharhinidae; genus Sphyrna; species Sphyrna mokarran. Next base: position 45,841,189 of record JAGIQG010000018.1, read on the forward strand.
GCTCAATCCATGTTTTCAATTGCTGCAGCAGTTCTGCAGCACCAACATGCACTTTTTCATAACCTGCAGCCTCACATAAATATAGCTTGCAAAAATTAAACAACAGAAAACCTTTAAAGTTTATGCCATGAAAATATGGAGCGCAGGAATGACTTTTGGAAGAATTATACTCTACAGAAGTTGTTGACCTGAATAGCCCCTTTGAAAAATATCCCAAAATTCCTAAACAGCTTTTTAAATACTTTTTACTATAAACTTATTGATCAGTTGAAGAAACATATGCAATGTTCAATAAATACCTCTGGTTATTGACAGCAAATTTTCCCTTTATGGAGGAACTGCTATGTCATTTGACCCTGATTAGGATACATTCCCAAGGCTCCTGCCTGTATCTGGAGGAAGCTCTGACCACTTGGCTCAAAACCCACCCAAAAACTGGCACAGATGGAAACTCAGTGGTGAGTCTTTGCATGCACTATTTTGATCCTGCTACTGTTCCATTTTTAAGTGTAAATAGGGCAGTAAGAACATGAAAACTTCTCTTTGTATATTTCCATATGGTCCCCTGACAGCCACTTCCTTTTAAGTTTATGGTCTAATTTCTTCTATTATAGTTAATCAATTTGTGACCTTTACTTCAAAAGTGAAATACAGCAGATACTGAAGAAAACCAACAGTTCTGGAAGCATCTGTGGAGACAGAAATAAAGTTAACTTTTCAGGTCTTTAACCTTTCATCAGAATTTCTGATGAAAGTCAGACCTGAAACTTTGGCCAGAAATGTTGCATTTCTTTGATTGCAAGCTTGGAGATGGATAGGACATTTAATCAGGTGGGATAGTAGCATTCCTGAATTCCACCACATTTCTGCATCTGCTAGTATGAAGTTACAAAGAACAAAGAACAAAACAGTACAGGAAACAGGCCCTTCGGCCCAATGAGCCCGCACTGCCACCTCGATGTTCCCATTTCTACCCATGATCCCTGTCTATGTTTATAGATCTATGGATTGAAACCAAATTTGAGACAATTTAGAGAGAATTTGTTATGCCAGTCAGCCTAAGAGCACATCTTTGGGATGTGGGAGAAACCAGAGCACCCGGTGAAAACCCACGCAAGCACAGGGAGAATGTGCAAACTCCCACAGACAAAGGCCCAAATCCATGTATCTGCACAGCACAGCGATAGTCACGGAGCTGTCGTGTTGCCCATCAAATGGTCCAGGTCAAACGTACACTAACGACATGAAGCGCTAGGATACTCTCGAAAAAAAATCCAAGAGCAGCCCTCTCATGACCCATTGTGTGTATGTCCCTTGTTAGACAACAAGGCAGACCAAAGTACCTGTAGGATAAAAACAAATACATCAATATCATCGACTATTTAACACTTCCCAAGGACTCCCAAGGCTCATGATCCCTATTTTAAATCAGTTTTCTATATCCCTCCATTCCCATTCTGCTCATGTGCCCATCTAAATATCTCTTAAATAAGTCCAGAGTGCCTACCTCCACCACTTTACTTGTCAGTGCGTTCCATACCCCCACCACTCTGTGTGAAAAAACTCCCTCTAGCATCCAAATTATACCTTACCCCCTCACCCTAAGCCTGTGACCCCTCGTGCTATTTGAGTCCATCCTAGGAAAAAGCTTAACCCTGTTTATCTATACCTCTCATAATCTTGTACACCTCTTTTAGATCTCCTCTAAGTCTACGTCTTTCTAAGGAAAACAACCCCAATTTGCCTAACCTCTTCGCATAACTCAGACCTTCCATACCAGGCAGCATCCTGGTAAACCTCCTCTGCACTCTCTCCAGAGTCTCTACGTCCTTCCAGTAGTAGGGCGACCAGAACTGGACGCAGTATTCCAAATGAGGTCTAACCAACGTTTTATACAACTGAAACATTAAAGGCCAGCTCTTGTATTCTATACCTCTTCCTATAAAGGCTAACATACCATATGCTTTCTTCACAATCTTCTCCACCTACTCTGCCACCTTCAGAGACTTGTGCACCTGTACCCCCAGGTCCCTCTGCGTTTCTATACTCTTAGTAGGTCTACCCTTTATCGTATACCTCCTCCCTACGTTCTTTCTCCCGAAATGCATCACCTTGCAGTTATCAGGATTGAATTCCATCTGCCATCTATCTGCCCAAACTACCAGCCTATCTATGTCCTGCTGCATCACCTGGCAATGCTCCTCACTATCTGCAAGTCCAGCCATCTTTGTTTCGCCTGCAAACTTGCTGATCACTCCACTTACTCCCTCTTCCAAATCATTTATATATATTACAAATAGAAGAGGTCCCAGTACTGAGCCCTGCGGCACACCACTAGTGACCAACCTTCAGCTAGAAAAACACTCTTCCACTATTACTCTCTGTCTCCTATTACCAAGCCAGTTACTTATCCATCTAGCTACCTGTCCTTGTATCCCATTACCCTTGATCTTTTCAACTAACCTCCCATGAGGGACTTTGTCCAACGCCTTACTAAAATCCATATAGACAACATCAACGGCTCACCCTTCATCGACCATCTTCGTCACCTCCTCAAAAAATTCTATCAGATTCGTAAGGCACGAACTTCCTTTAATAAAGCCATGTTGCGTATCCCTAATCAGATTGCAATGCTCTAAGTGTCTATACATCCTATCTCTAAGAATCCCCTCCAACAGCTTCCCTATCACTGACGTCAAACTCATCGGCCTATAATTTCCAGAGTTATCCCTACCACCCTTTTTAAACAATGGTACAACATTTGCTATTCTCCAGTCCTCTAGGACCTTACCTGTGTCCAAAGAAGAGACAAAGATTTGCGCCAGAGACCCAGTAATTTCACCTCGCACCTCCCTAAGCAGCCTGGGATAAATGCCATCAGGCCCCGGACATTTATCAGTTTTAATGCTACCTAGAAGCTCTAACACTTCCTCCCTTGGTATGGATATTTCCCTCAACTGGTCCACAGCTCCCTCAGAGACAGGAGCGGTCAACAAGCCCCTCTCTTTCATGAATACTGACGCAAAGTATTCATTCAGGATCTCCTCCATTCCCTTGGGCTCTAAGCACAGTTCCCCTCCTCTGTCCCTAAGAGGTCCAATTTTTCCTCTAACCACCCTTTTATTCCTAACATAGGGGTAAAAAGCCTTTGGATTTTCCTCAATCCTATCCACCAAAACCATTTCATGCCTTCTTTTTGCCCTTCTAACTCCCTGTTTGAGCTCCCTCCTATTCTCTCTATATTCCTCCAATGCTCTCTCCGTTCCCAGCTGCTTTGACCTAACATACGCCTCTTTTTTCTTCCTAACCAAATCCGCAATATCCCTAGTAATCCACGGCTCTCTAATCTTATCTTTCCCATCTTTCCTCTTAGCCGGCACATATCTTCCTTGCAACATTTTCAGTATTCCCTTGCATGCCTCCCACATGCCTAGCGTGGACTTACCCTCGAACAACCGTTCCCAATCAGTTTCCATAAGTTCCTGCCTAATCTGACTGTAGTAAGCCTTCCCCTAATTCAGCACCCTGCCCCTAGGGCAACAAGCATCCTTTTCCATCTGTATCCTAAAGTAGACAGAATTGTGGTCACTGTTAGTCACATGTTTCCCTACTACAATATCAACCACCTGCCCTGGTTCATTACTCAGAACTAAATCCAATATAGCCCCCTCTCTAGTCGGGTTAGCCACATACTGCTCCAAAGATCCTTCCAGTACACATTTTATAAATTCCTCCCCATCCGAACCCCCAGCTCTAGGTACCTTACCATCCACCCTAGGGAGATTAAAATCTCCCACTATAATGACTCTATTCTTTCTGCACCTATCCAAAATGTCTTTACATATGCCTTCTTCAACTACCCGCGGGCTGTTGGGTGGCCTATAATACACCCCTAGCATAGTAATGGCCTGCTTCCTATTCCTCAACTCTACCCACAGCGACTCCACTCCTAAGTCCTCTATATTGTCCTCCTTCTGCACCGCTGTGATGCTCTCCCTAACTAACAATGCCTCTCCCCCACCTCTTCTGCACCCTCCTCTGTCACGCTTGAAACACTTATACCCAAGAATATTCAGCTGCCACTGCTCCCTTTCCTTTAACCATGTCTCCGTCATTGCAACCACATCCAAGTTCCTCGCAAACATTAAGGCCCTAAGTTCATCCGTTTTTCCTGTTACGCTCCTCACATTTTGAAACAGACACACTCCAGACCTCCAAGCCCATTCGGAACCTTCTTCTCCCCGGTGTATTTCTTCTCATCCAAGCTTACTGTATCTCCCATCTAGCTCCCTACCGAGCTATCGGTCTCAGCCCTTCTCCCCCTCCATATTAGTTTAAACCCTGCTGAAACACTCCAGCTAACCTCCCAGCTAAGATATTCACACCCTTCCCATTTAAGTGTTCCCTGTCCCTTCTATACAGATGCCCTTCGTTCACAAATACTTCATTGTTATCCACAAATATGAAACCCTCTGCCCCACATTAATCCTTCAGCCACACATTCAGCTGCAGGATCTCATTTCTCCTGGCTCCACTATTACCTGCGCCTGGAAGCAGCCCTGAGATCGCCACCCTGGAGGTCCTGCTCTTCAGCCTACCCCCCTACATTCTTTCCTATATCCTTATAGAAGAGAATAATCACATCCGCCTGGGTCCCCCCACCCTTCAAAATGCCCTCTACCCTGTCAGACACATCTTGCACCCCTGCTCCAGGGAGGCAAACTTCCATCTGGAGTCCCGCCTTTGACCACAGAACCGCCTATTTATTCTTTTAATCCTCCCATCCCCCACCACTATCTCCGTTCTAGCCCCTTTCTCCCCTTTGAGGTACTCTGGTCCTCCTGCCTTACCTTTTTGACCCTTCCGCTCTTGATATTTTTGGGGACTGCCACTGGGGAAGTCTTTGGACTGTCTCCCCTCTCATTTTTCCCCTTATAGTAATCCACCTGTAAGGGTCAGGTTCCCCATCCTCACGTGTGTGAGAAAGCCCATGGTTGACCTTGCTGCCTGCCTCCAATTGGGGTTCTTATGTGATCAATTAACAACTACTTAAGAGTCTCCTTCCATTACTGCTGGCATTAATCTAACTGCAGGCAGGCCTGTTGCCATGCAGAGTGCACAGCAGTTAAAACTGTGTGTCCGGCTTGTCATCTCCTGGGGGGACAGGAGTGGTTCCTGAATCAAATACACTTAGTGCCTGACTGAGGAACTCAACATCAGCAAAGTGAAGGGGGCAGAGGGAACTGTAAGCTTCCACCCTGTTCTATCTGCTGGCCCCACTACATCCTGCAGCACTCACCCTGCCAGCCGTTCACACCACAATACTGACATGTGGCATGGGTTGTTGTGTGATTCTGGGACTCCAGGGGGTGAGGGAGGGATCCTTTCAGATCCAGCCTCCCTTTGGTCCTGCTGAGCACCAGAGCTGCCAGCCTCTGATATCTGATTAACCCACAGCTCTCGGTAGACAAGACTACGACCTCGAGCATCTTGATTCCAGGGGAAGACCCACCACGGGCTTTGCCACTGCTTGACTGGCACAAGGGTTGGAGACCATTTCCAAAAAGAGGCAACGTGGATCTTTCGCCAACTTTCCAGCTGCTAGCAAGGCCCCAATACCAAATCAAGATTCCATTCATTAACCCTGTCTCTCTCTCTCTCTTCACAGACCTGCTGAATATTTCCAGCATTTCCTGATTTTATTTGTGACTTTTACTCGAGTTCTCCCCTCAACTTTGCTTTTGCAAATCCTTGTGTTTTCTGCACTTCAGCCTGAGAAAAATTCTTCCCTACATAACATCAACTTTATGTTTTTATGGGGGGAATGGGGTTAGAGAAAGGATGCTGTCTGATCTTTTGTACATATTAAACCATACTTCCCAAGGCACTTCATAGAAGGGCTGTGGGGGATATGGTTTTCAGTTTTCATATTTTCCAGCTTTTTACTTTATTACAGATTATCAGCTCCCACAGTTTTATCTACTTTGAGATGATCATTATTTCAGTGAAGCAAATTGAGCAATAAGTAAGATACTGCCAATGATCAAACTGTGAGAGTGATATTAGCTATCCACTGGAAGAGCAGTGGTTTATGCTGTTTGAACTTGAGGTGGTGGCGGCCTAGTGGTATTATCACTAATCCAGACACTCAGCAAATGTTCTGGGTTCAAATTCCACCATGGCAATTGATGGAATTTGAATTCAATTACAAGTATCTGGAATTAAGAATCTACTGATGACTGTGAAACCATTGTTGATTGTCAGAAAAACGTATCTGGTTCACTGATGCACTTTTGGGATGGAAATCTGCTGTCCTTACTTGGTCTGGCCTACTTGTAAATCCAAAGCTACAGCAATGTGGTTGATTCTTAACTGCTTTCCAAGAGCAACTAGGGATGGGTAATGACTGCTAGCCAGCGAGAGCACCCATTTCCCATGAATGAATTTAAAAAAAATTGTATCAAATCTCCTTCAGCCATCACGCTTCCTTATTGACTAAGATTGACTCCTCTTTAAATTCCCATCCTTATTTTCAGATGTTTTTCCCACTTCCTATTTTTGTAACTTCTCCAGTTCGACAATCCGACACGATCGCTGCACTTTTCCACTTCTGGTCTCTTACACATTTCTGATTTTAATTGCTTTATCATTGGCAGCCATACATTCAGCTGCCTTGGCCCTAAGCTGTGCAATTTCTTCCCTGGACCTCTTTATCTCTTTCTTCTGATGTGACAGTCCTAAAATCTGTCTCTTTGTCAAAGCTTATTATCACCCATTCTGATACCGCCTTATGTGGTTTGGGATTTTGTTTGACAACTCTCCTATGAAATGCCTTGGGGGGGGTATGGTTTAAAGTGCTCTATGAATGGAAGTTATTGTTGCTGTTGTCATTTATTGGAATACAAACAGCTGCTCAGAAAGAACAAATGAGCATAAATGTGTTGACTCAAAAGTATATTAAGAATTAAATACATTGATTATTTCAGCACAAGACTTTGAATTAATTGTTCAAAGTACTATCAGAAATAAAAACTATTGGAGTAGTTGGAATTCATTCAAATTCATTTTTATTCTGTAAGATTTCTTGACCATGTACCTCAAAAAATTGTGTGTGAGATGTTAGCCAAGTTGCCAAATTTATGCTCTGACATCCTGCTTCTAGTGACTCCATATTGATGCATTTATCAAAAATATTAGTGCTACTAGCTACTAATTTATCAGGAATATTACATTAGACTTGATTTATTTTTTGCAAACTACTTCATTTCATCTATACTCGTAATCAAAATAGTAGAATTTGTTTTCAAATATTTGTAATAAATTTGAGTCTTTGCAAAGCTGAGACAAATATTAGGAGATATTAGATTTGCACAGGTGTTCTCATTAAGTACATTGTTTAAAAAAAAGCACAAATTTCTTACTAGAAACCAATAAAATATTGCGTGGCACTTGAAATAAAATTCACTCAAATGATTCTCATTATACCATTTCATAGTGTTTGATACAACTGGGATGCTATGCCATTTTAGTCAGTAGTTAACATCTCACTGTAGGTCTGGAGTCACCCATAGGTAAGGACAGCGGATTTCCTTCTTGATAAGACTTCATTGAACCAGATGGATTTTTACAACAAACCTGCAGTTTCACGGTCACTATTATGAGATTTTCATTCCAGATTTAATTAATTAACTAAATTGAAATTCTGTCAAGGTAGGATTTGAGCTCTTGTCTCAAACACCTGAATTACAGGTCCCATGAGGTTGGCTTGTTGGAGCAGCTAATGATTGCCTGCCCAATCAGGGAATCTCACTTGTATATTTACAAAGAATGGATGTGGTCAGGCTGTATCTGATGCACTCTTACAAGTGGGGATAAATTTGTAAATAAAGGGAATCTGATGAAAGGAACCTCTGAGGAGTTATTTCATAATCCAATAACACAATCACTAAAGTAGTATTTCAGCATGTTATCAAGTAAATATTTAAAAGATGTTGGGCAGATTTTAATGAAGGCATTGCAGGATTGACATCTGCTATCAAGTCTGGTGGCAAACCCACCAACCTAACCTAATCTTTGGAGCCTGTATAGTGAATTAAATCCCTGGTTAGCAGAGAGGACACTGTCAATGGGGTTTCAGATTCATGAAGCACATTTAATTCTAGACTTCCCCCCTCCACCATTATTGGTGGAAATCGCACTCTCAATAGTTTCCAGTCAATCTAAGGCAACTTTCCATTACCTGTAGCCCCAGCGGGAGCTACATTTGGATCATCACCAGGGATCATCATTGAGTACCTGGAGCAAGGCAAGTAAGGGTAAGGTGGTTCTCATGGTGATGAGATGGGACATATGGAGGGATGTTAGAGGAAAAGGAAGGAGGGTAACTCATTAGTGGGTTCTCCTTTTCCCAATGTTGGATTCCTCAATCAGGTACTGAGGGGCTTTAAATAATGCCACCCAACCTCTCATTACGTAGCAAGCAAACTCCCTCTATAAAGCCCAGCACCTCTTACGTCACTTTGGGTTGATTTAAGCAGCAGCAGAATGAGGTCCTTGAGTGGGCATTGATAGCTTTCCCACCTTTAATTTAATCATTGAGGGGACGTTTGGAAGGACAGCATATCCTTCCCGCCCAATGAAACAGTTGCATTTTGTCTTTAAATTCATATCTGGAAATGGGAATGGGAGTAGGAGTGGTGGCGAAATCATTAAATTCTGCACATTGCATCTTTAATTCTACATATTTCACACACAAAGCTATGCACCAATCCATTTTCCAAACAACTGGTGATGAATTATCTGTTTTATTCCAAGTTCTGTTTTGAATTTGAAAATTATTATGGAGAATATCGTTCTTCTATAAATCACAAGTCCTAAATAAAGAAAAACTTGCGTTTATATGGCGCGCTTCTAAACCTCAGAATATCGCAAAGCATTTTCTAGCCAATTAATTACTTTGTGAGTAGTCTCTATTTTAATGTAGCATCCTTAAGAGTTCTAAATTAGTATTCATTTTTGTCAGCTAAACTCAAAATAAATAAATATTTTGGTACCCATTCCAATTCATTGTATGTTTTCCATTCACTAAATAAGCTATTGTGTGGCAGATTTTGTATTGCACAATAGCTTTGCTTCTCTCAAAGTTAATATTAGAGGTAATCTACTCCACTGATAGAGTAGATAGTAAAATGTAGATACCCCAAATCAGTAATTTCCAATGTGACAGGGTAAAAAAATTAAAAGAAATATTTGAATGTGCAAATTATTAATATTTGTTTTATTTTCTTTAAGATGTTTCATTCATTCTGGGGTAAACAGTATGTTCTTCCAGCATTGGTATTTGTAACCCAATAATTCATGAAATGGCTGTGAAAGGGAGTTTGATTCATGACGTTAATATGCTGTACTAAGAAGCTGCACCTGTACAAACACTCACAACGAGAACACAATTCTGACTTAAGTTTTAAAAGTTTCAAATGTTAATAAAGTAAATAGAATGGGAATAGAGATGTAGATTCGTAGTATCGTTAACCTCTGAGGCATATATTTACATCTCAGACATTATACATAGAGTGTGGGCTTTACTGAGTCAAATAATATATGAAGAATAGAAAGAAAGTTAATGCCAGAGCCAGAAATTTACAAGTTATTGTCAAATCCATGATGAAATTTAATGGATCCATAGGAGTTTTGCCTACTGGCTGCAGAAAGGGAAGGGAATCCCCTCAGTTTCATAGAGTCAGCCAAACAATTAACAGCTCACTGTCTGACCTTTTGCAGGATTGAGGGTCCCTGGAGAGGAAATCCTATCCACTCAGAGCTGCCATTTAATTGTCGAGCTGCTTTTAAATTGCAGTGAGCTCAGGATTAATGGGTGTCAATTGGCTTGAAAATGACCTAACCGGCATCCTACTGCTAGTGGCAGGGTACATCAGGCCCTTCCTGTGCCCAACTTAATTGGGGACAATTTTACCAAGACCAGGAATTTGACACAGATACTTCTGCCCAATTCTCAACCCTCTTCCATACCTTGCTATCATGCTTGCTTCCACCATCACAATTAATTTCCATCCTTGACTCATATTGGTTTTGTCCTTCCTGTCACCATAAAATATAAAACCTCTTCCAATCTACAAACTTATGTCATCTGTAACATCTGACCTTCCATTGACCACAGGATTCTGTGTATTGGTCTGTGGCCTTAAGTGACAGGTCCAATAAACACAGTCCCACTACCTTGGAAGAAAACAGGCTGGTTCTCACAGGTAGAGGATCATAACTGTGGTAAGTAGGAATACTGGAGGAGATCTCACACAGTTCTTCCCACTTTATTCTCCTTTTCCCTTCTTGCCTCTATCTCCTTCTACACATTCAGTATGATTAACTGTAGATACCTTGATCAGCTACTTTTCTTTATCGCAGAATGATATAGTGACAGAATACTACAGTGCAGAAGAGGGCCTTCAGCCCATCAAATCTGCACTGACGCATGAAAGGCCCTGACCTGCCACCTAATCCCACTTGCTAGCATTTGGCCCATAACATAAATGTTATGGTGTGCCAAGAACTCATCCAGATACTTTTTAAAGGATGTAAAACATCCTGCCTCCACCTTCATCCACCTTTCTAGGCAGTGCATGGCAGACCATCATCACCCTCTGGGTGAAAAAGTTTTTTATGTTCTACCTTCACACTAAAACATTATCCTCATTTCATTTCTGGTGCCAGAAATGCAGGTTGCCTCATGCCTTTTCAAGAAGAAGCGGCCAGCTTCCTGAAGTTGCATTTTCACTTGATCTGACCTTGGCAAACACAAATCTAGAGATGAATACCCACATGCACCCAGAAGGAAAAAAAAGCAGCAAAATGAGGAAATAAGAATACTGGTCTGAATTGTTTTTCCTTCTGGGCGTTTTAGGAAGGTTGGCTAAATAATGGGTTTTCAACAGGACTGAAGACATAGGCATGGTACCCACAAGTGCCAGCTTGCCAGAATTTGAGGTTAAGGTTGATGGGCACACACCTGAAAAGGTTAGATGCACTGGCAGCCTGCCAGCAAGCTGGTGTATAAAAGTCTTGAACATAGAAAAGTCAAACTCTAACCAGTCATAGAGCATGGAAAACGTGGAATGAGTGCTCAACTCTATGAACGCAACAATGGCACCTTTCACAATGGAGTATGTATACACAATATGAGCTATATAAGAACAATATATCAAGATTATGTAGTACACAATAAATGACCACAAATCTGAGTGCATTCTCAAAGCTGTACACATGGATGTACAAAAATAAGACCCACTGCTGCCTGTCTCGTCCAGCTGTTTGCAATGTCTTGTGTATTGGATGACATATTTAAGGGAACAGAATATTAATGACAGCCACTAAGCACTTGGAGTTGATGTCATAAAGTACAGCCAATGATAAAGTAAGTGCCTGCTTTGAAAATTAGGAGCCACTTCATTTTAAATACTAAATTGGGGACATGCTAGTTCTGTATGCTATTTGCAAGCATGCATTACATCTTATAAATAGACATCCAGGTTTAGTCAAGTAATTATAAAATATGGAAAGGACAAAGTAAAATTATGGTAAATAGACTTCAACCGTTTAATTTTATTTTTTGCTGACACTTATGTTCAGATAAATCTGTATGTTAAATATTGTAAGTTGTTTGTTTTTTGCCAGAGAGAATGATCATACTTGGCACACCTCACACAGCACTGCTTCCATTCAGCATTCATTAATTAGGAGCTAGAGTGCTGTACTGATCTATCATTGGGATTTCAGACTCATGTCTGCACCTTGGATTCTTTGTCCTTTAGTTTTGTCTGTATATTCTTAATATTCTAATTGTGTGTGTGAATGGGTTGAGATATCTTTTGAGACTTTACAAAGGTTTTTCATATATTTCATCAACCTATTGTGATGCTCCCCTTTAACTGTCCCCCACCTATCACTCAATTTCACATCCACAACTTGCTTCTCATTTACATCAAAAGGTGTCTTTCCTAGACGCTGAGCTGAAATTCTACTAGAAGTTAGACTAAGGAGCTGACCTTGGGGTGTGCCAAAATTGCTGTTCAGGTCCAAGCTATAACAACAAACTAACATTCAGGCTGAAATTCCTACTGATTTGTGTATTTTTGGCAAGGGAGAATTAATTTAGAATTAGCACCAGGATTATGAAGTGGAGGTGGGAGAGGGAGGGCTGGCTAAAAATGTTTTTCAGAACAGAAGCATTGTACATGGAAAGTACAAGTAATAAAAAGTGTTATAATACATCAGTTTATAGTATAGTCATCCACAACAGTTAAGATATGGAAATGCTGGCATTGGACTGGGGTGGACAAAATAAGAAGTCTCACATCATCAGGTTAAAGTCCAACAGGTTTATTTGGAATCACAAGCTTTTGGAGCACTGCTCCGTCATAAGGCGAGTGGAGGTAGGTGAACCTATTGGACTTTAACCTGATGATCTGCTACAACAATTATGGGATAGTTAAATGATGAACAAGATTAAGAAAGAAAACAAAAGCAGAGTTGGAGTAGTTAGTTCTTGGACAATTGGGGCTCATTCTGGGGAAGGTGGGACCTCTACAAGAGGGATGGTCTGCAACTGAACCGGAGAGGTACCAATATCTTGGGGGGTAAATTTGCCAGTGCTATTCGGAGGGGATGGGAACCTGAATTGTTGTGCCAGTATACAGGAGGATGTGAATAGGGAGGTCACAGATAAGGTTTCTAGGTCGCAGTAGTATAGTGGCAAACGGGAGGGTGGTTTGAAGTGTGTATACTTTAATGCGAGGGGCATACGCAATAAGGTGGATGAACTTGCAGCCTGGATTGGTGCTTGGGACTTCGATGTTGTGGCCATTTCAGAGACGTGGATAGAGCAGGGGCAGGAATGGTTGTTGCAGGTTCTGGGGTTCAGATGTTTCAGTCAGAGCAGAGGTGGTGGTAGAAGAGGGGGAGGAGTGGCATTGTTAGTTAAGGACAGCATTACGGTGGCAGAAAAGACATTTGATGTGGACTTGTCTGCTGAGGTAGTGTGGGCTGAGATTAGAAACAAGAAAGGAGAGGTCACACTGTTGGGAGTTTTTATAGGCCTCCAAAAAGTTCCAGAGAAGTAGAGGAAGGGATTGCAAAGTTGATCCTGGATAGGTGTGAAAGTAACAGGGTAGTTGTAATGGGGGACTTTAACTTTTCTAATATTGATTGGAAAAGCGTTCAAGTACGTTAGAGGGGTCAGTTTTTGTTCAATGTGTGTAGGAAGGTTTCATGACTCAGTATGTGGATAGGCCAACAAGAGGTGAGGCTATATTGGATTTGGTACTGGGTAATGAACCAGACCAGGTGTTAGACTTGGAGGTGGGTGAGCACTTTGGTGATAGTGACCACAATTCGGTTACGTTTACCTTAGTGATGGAAAGGGATGGGCACATACTGAATAACAGTAGTTATAGCTGGGGGAAAGGTAATTATGAGGCTATTAGGAGAGATTTAGGATGCATAGGGTGGAGCAGGATATTGCAGGGGCTGGGGACATCTGAAATGTGGAGCATATTTAAGGAACAGCTTCTGCATGTCCGTAATAAATATGTACCTGCCAGGCAGGGAGGAAGTGGTCGAGTGAGGGAACCATGGTGTACTAGGGAAGTTGAATCTCTGGTGAAGAGGAAGAAGGAGGCTTATATAATGATGAGACGTGAAGGCTCAGTTAGGGCTCTGGAGAGCTATAAATTAAGTAAAGTTTTGCAACACCAATTTTAAATCCAACCAATTTATTTGATAGTAAATCCGCGAGCTTTCGGCACTCGAAAGCTCGCGGATTTACTATCAAATAAATTGGTTGGATTTAAAATTGGTGTTGCAAAACTTTACTGAGTTTACCCCAGTCCAACGCCGGCATCTCTACATCAGAGCTATAAATTAGCCAGGAAGGAGCTAAAGAGGGAGTTGAGAAGAGCTAGAAGAGGACACGAGAAGACTTTGGCGGATAGGATTAAGGAGAATCCTAAAGCTTTTTACAGGTATATAAATAATAAAAGATTGGTTAGGGCAAGATTAGGGCCAGTCAGAGATAGCAGTGGGAAGTTGTGCATGGAGCCTGAGGAGATAGGAGAGACACTGAATGAGTATTTTTCGTCAGTATTCACGCAGGAGAAAGACAATGTTGTCGGGGAGAATACTGCGATACTAGGTTGTAGACTGGGCAGGATTGAGGTTCATAAGGAGGAGGTGTTAGCGAATCTTGAGGGTATGAAAATTGATAAGTCCCCTGGGCCAGATGAGATTTACCCTAGGATTCTCTGGGAGGCTAGAGAGGAGATTGCAGAGCCTTTGGCTTTGATCTTCATGTCGTCGTTGGCTACAGGTATAGTGCCGGAAGACTGGAGGATGGCAAATGTTGTCCCTTTGTTCAAAAAGGGGAGTAGGGACCATCCTGGAAATTATAGACCGGTGAGCCTGACTTCTGTTGTGGGCAAAGTCTTGGAAAGAATTATAAGGGATAGGATTTATAAGCATCTAGAGAGAAATAAATTGATTAGGGATAGTCAGCACGGTTTTGTGAAGGGTAGGTCGTGCCTCACAAACCTTATTGAGTTTTTTGAGGAGGTGACCAAAGAGGTAGATAAGGGTAAGGCAGTTGATGTAGTGTATATGGATTTTAGCAAAGCGTTTGATAAGGTTCCCCATGGTAGGCTACTGCAGAAAGTGCAGATGCATGGGATTGAAGGTGATTTAGCAGTTTGGATTAGGAATTGGCTAGCTGATAGAAGACAGAGGGTGGTGGTTGATGGGAAATATTCAACCTGGAGTGCAGTTACAAGTGGTGTACCTCAAGGATCTGTTTTAGGGCCACTGCTGTTTGTCATTTTTATAAATGACCTAGATGAGGGTGTAGAGGGTTGGATTAGTAAATTTGCTGACAATACCAAAGTGGGGGGAGTTGTAGACAGCGAGGATGGATGTTATAGTTTGCAGAGGGACATAGGTAGGTTGCAGAGCTGGGCCGTGAGGTGGCAAATGGAATTCAATACGGATAAGTGTGAGGTGATTCACTTTGGTAGGAATAACAGGCATATGAAATATAGGGCTAATGGAAGGACCCTTAATAGTGTTGTCGAGCAGAGGGATCTTGGGGTACAAGTACATAGCTCTTTGAAAGTTGGCACCCAGGTTGATAAAGTTGTTAAGAAGGCGTACGGTGTGTTAGCTTTTATTGGTAGAGGGATTGAATTTAGGAGCCGTGAGGTTATGTTACAACTGTACAAAACTCTGGTGCGGCCGCACTTGGAGTATTGCGTACAGTTCTGGTCGCCGCATTATAAGAAAGATGTGGAAGCATTGGAAAGGGTGCAGAGGAGGTTTACCAGGATGTTGCCTGGTATGGTGGGAAGGCCTTATGAGGAAAGGCTGAGGGACCTGAGGTTATTTTCATTAGAGAGAAGAAGGTTACGCGGTGACCTAATTGAGGCGTATAAGATGATCAAAGGACTGGATAGGGTGGATAGTGAGAGCCTTTTTCCTCGGATGGTGATGACCAACACGAGGGGACATAACTTTAAATTAAGAGGTGGTAGTTATAGGACGGATGTCAGAGGCAGGTTCTTTACACAGAGGGTGGTGAGGGCGTGGAATGCCCTGCCTGCAGCAGTTGTGGACTCGCCTACTTTGGGGGCATTCAAATGGTCGGTGGATAGGCACATGGATGATATTGGAATAGTTTAGGTTAGAGGGTCCGCTGGCCGGCGCAACATCGAGGGCCGAAGGGCCTGTACTGCGCTGTAATGTTCTATGTTCTATGTATGCTAATTGCACCTATGTCATGACTGAGCAATTTTCTTTTGTGCTGACATTTCTATGATTTGTAGATTCTATACTGGAGTGGAGTGAAGATGAATTGTGCAATCAGTGACAACTACTTTGTGTACGTTCACTCTTTATGTATATTTTTTACACAGTGATTTGTCATGATCCGGACATCAATGACTTAGAGGTTAGTGGAAACAGATTCAATAATAACTTTCAAAAAGAAGCTGGATCTTTATTTAAAAAGGAATTATTGGCAGGGGAAAGACAAAGGCAGAAAGACTGAAATGAAAAGAGATAATACTGGAAAATCTCAGCAGGTCTGGCAGCATCCGTAAGGAGAGAAAAAAGCTGACGTTTTGAATCCACATGAGCCTTTGGCAAAGCTTTGACAAAGGGTCACCTGAACTGGAAACATCAGCTCTTTTCTCTCCTCACAGATGCTGCCAAACCTGCTGAGATTTCCCAGCATTCTTTCTTTTGGTTTCAGATTCCAGCATCTGCAGTAATTTGCTTTTATCAAAGAAAAAGATTAATTGCATAGCTATTTCAGAGATCAGACACAGGCACAATGGGTCAAATTGTCAGCTGTGTAATTCTAGGTAAGTTTATTTCTATGTGATATAGGGTTCTTCTGCCAATAGTTATATGATGTGGGGGTTGGGGGGTGTGGGGGGTGTGGGGGGTGTGGGGGCGTGTTGGGATGGGGGGAGGTGGGGGAGTCAAATTTAACTTTCAGTAGCAAAAACAGAAAACTAAAATGAGCAGCTAACCCAACAGATTTTTGTACCAATATCAACAGTGAAATTGCCCCCACTTGGCATAAGAACTGTTGCTTTTTTTTTAATTACACAATTTTACAAGTTATTGTACTTTTAGTCAGTCAGCAGGCAACCTCAGCACCAAGTGTAATTTAATTGTAATATTTGAAATGAAGCAAGGTAATTATGTCATCTCAAAAAAAATCTGACTATGTCATACTTCTAAAACTGGGCACTTTGTAAAAGTGTCTTTATTTCTTAAAATTAAGATTTAAATACACATACAGCTAAGAAGGAAGATGTTTAAATAACTGAGGCAAAATGATACATGTTTTCTTTACTTACTCTGCTGATTGAGAAGAGTAGGCCTGGTTTTCCAGTACAGGTTCCCATAAAGCAGTGTCTCAGGCTCCAGTAAAACCAATGCTCCCACACGAAAGTGATCAGGCTTAGGGCCATGGCAGCAGCCAGCATGTAAAACACACCTGCCATGTTGTCAACATCCAACTGGCTGCTCATGACTTCGTTCTTCTCATTGTGACAGATTCCAGTCAGCCACAAACTCTCCAGCTCCTCCATTTCACCTGTACATAAATCATAGAGTTGTCTAGGTTCAGAAATGTATAGTTATCCACAAAATGGTGTAAATACCAGATACATTCAACTCTCAGTGACTTTACTACAGCTTCTCATATACTTTTTAGAATCAAGAGCTATGAAACACGATTAGTGACAAACTCTGGCCCTACATTACTAGAAGGAAGACAGAATTGATTAAAGTATGCAGAAAAATGAAATATCAAGTCTCAGTATTGACTCAGAATGGGAGTCAGAAAGGCAGGGATTGCAGTGAGTGCACCATGAGGTCCAGATTATAAAAATGGGTGTGGCATATCAGGTTGCAGAAAGCCATTTCCATTAACCTGTTCACCAATGCTATATTGCAATGCATCTGTAATCTAAATGTAAGATAAAGTTTGTTTATTAGCCACAAGTAAGGCTTACATTAACACTGCAGTGAAGTTACTGTGCAAATCCCCTACTAGTCATAGTCTGGCACCGGTTCGCGTCAATGCACCTAACCAGCTTGTCTTTCGGATTGTGGGAGGAAATAGGAGCACCCGGAGGAAACGCACGCGGACATGGTGTGAACTTGCAAATTCCACACAGTCACCCAAGCAGGAATTGAACCTGGCATTGTGAGGCAGCACTGCTAACGACTATGCCACCATGCCACCCCAATTTATTTACAATGGCAATCTATTTACAATGGCAAGCTTACATCTGCACAAAGTTGATGCTGAACATATCAATTTGCTAGCAAAATATTAACAACTTCTTTGGATTTATGCTGGCAAAATTAGCTTGTGACACATATATTTGCACACAATTCCTTTGTTCTACATTTAAACCTGTTAAAAATAATTGGGTTAACATGTATTAAAATAACTGAAAGATATTAATTAGCGTGTTTGTCCACGGAGCTCTGAAGGCAGAAGGACTTGTTAGGGTGATAAAAAGGCATACTTACCTTTATCAATCAAGCCATAGATTACAAAAGCAAGGAAGTCATGTTGAAGTTGTATAGAACTTCGGTGAGGCCACAGCTGGAACATTGTGTGCAGTTCTGATTGCCACATTATAGGAAGGATGTGACTACACTGGAGGGGGTGCAGAGGAGATTCATCAGGATGCTGCCAGGGATGGAACATTAAAGTTATGAAGAGAGGTTGGATAGGCTTGAGTTGTTTTTGTTGAAGCAGAGAAGACTGAGGGACGACCTGATCGAGGTGTACAAAATTATGAGGGACATGGACAGAGTGGGTTGGGAACAAATGTTGCCTTTAATTGAAGGGTCAGTCATGAGGGGACATAGGTTCAAGGTGAGGGGGGCAGGACATTTGTGAGGGATGGTGAGGAAAATTTTCTTTATGGAGTGAAAGTTTGGAATGCGCTGTCAGAGCGGTAGAGGTGGTAGTCTCACATCCTTTAATGAGTACCTGGATGAGCACTTGGCACATCATAACGTTCAAGGCTATAGGCCAAGTACTAGCAAATGGGATTAGTTCAGGTTTTTCTCTCGCATGTCAGTGCAGATGGACCGAAGGGCCTGTTCTGCACTATTTGATTCTATGATTCTAACTGAAATATGTTGTATGTTTATTCAGCGATATTCACACACCATCATTTCAAGGCCAAAAACTTCAATGAAGTAAATAGAACACAGTTAAATTAACAAAAATATAAAGATTACAGGAATTGGTATCAAATGATATCATATTGTTCTCATAATGCTTTCAGATTTTCATTACAAGTGAGATTTGAGGTATTTGTTACACTGGTAAAATAGTTACTGGCAATAATTAACTTAATTACAGTCTTTGATTTTGATATGGGTGCGATGCAACATATAATCCAAAATCTGTTGTGGAAACTTAGGCTGATAGAAAAAGGACCTGCCCCATATTTAAACCAGCTGTGAATTTATTCACCCAGTTAGTACATTAAACAAAATGTAGATCTGTACTTTAACTCCTTTTAACTACTTTTGTTCCACATATTCCTTGAGCCAACAAAAATCTCTAAATCAAAGTCTTGAGATTTTGCTTTGTCATGGCAAATTGGATTTATTTCGAACTTAAAAAAGTTCGAACTCATCAAGGATTCCTTTTAAGAATGTTCATGTTATTATGAAACTACAAACAAAATGGAAAATGCAAAATGGAAAATGACAACCATGAATTCAGTTGCTTTCTAAGGCCAGTCTAGAAATAAAAAAAATTAATAAGTTCAAAAATTGATTATCTGCACGAAGGTCTCTAAGTCTTAACCTGAACATTCACCACTGCTGATTCCTTAAGAAGTTGTAATTCCTACAGAAATCAGAGATATGTAGTGACATATTCTTGGAGTTTGATTTGCTGTCCAATAGAGAGGCTTTAGAAACATTATTCATTGAAGTACATGTATTTCCTGCTAAGAAAAAGCAGAATTACATTTGACAAAGAAAATCTCTTTCTTTTCAATCATTATTTTAGCATCAGGGTTTCGAATAATGCTGTAAACATGGAATGATGTTGGACCCTTTACACCTGCGATCTCCCATGTGCCAAGTTTATGAGCTCACTTGTGTCACTGTGGGCAGCCACCAAGTAGAGGCCAGATTCTCCACAGGTGAAAGAATACAAGATAGATAAGAACCTCTCCTGCCTATTCTTGCACATGTCCAAGCTGTTATATCAATCCCAAGCTAGTTAAAGTATGGAAGTAGTTATTGATATTTTTCTTGATAATCACTCACCCAGTGTCGCGACAGTCTCTCTTTCTAAATGCTCTAAGTACTTAATTAGTAATGCTCCTCACCTGTTTATGTTAACAATCTAATTAACATCCCACGATCACAAACAACTGATTCCACAACAGTATCACTGAAGGCTTTGTCATTATTAAAGTCAATACATTTCTTTTTTAATTGGCAGGTATGTAAAATGGATCTGTATGATTGCAAAAAGTCAAAATTACCCATCAGTATCACCAACCCTCACCCCTACCCCATACCCCACACAACAAACCTATGAGTCAAATCAGGAAAATTAAAGAAGTAAATTAAGGGGTGTTATACCCCTAACAAGATGTGTGTTTTAAATTAAGATACTTCCAAATCTCATGACTACCATGTGATTGGTAAAATCTAAAAATCCTAAAACCTTATGATAATAATTTACATTGCAGTCAGACATATAATTCAGATCAAACTTTGCTTTATAACTGTCTGTATGTGAATTGCAACTAAAGTGAAACAAAATCAGAAGGAGGAAAAATTCTTATTGGAAATTAAGACCATACAAATGAATGGCACATAGAATCTTTGCCTGCAGCACACTCAATCAGAGTTTGACCTTCAGTGAAGTGGCCTTTACAAATCTCATTATGTTTTCATATTTGGATTTGTCTAGTAGACTTAAGATGTATTGTGACACAGTTCAGTTGTCATTTAGGATATCACAACGTTCACTTGACTTAATTCCAGTTGTAAGATGTCAATACAATAGTCAGTTAAGAAATGTGCAATGATTACTAATTTTGTTTTTGTTTGAAAAGAAAGTTTTATGCTTAAAATTATAATATCCGGTCATCATTCATACTTGTTCAATTTCTGTTATCCTGGAGTGAATTACCAAGTATTCTTTATATATCCCTGATAATCTTGCAATACATTGAAAGGTTGATTATATATAATGGTCTGGTCATTAATGTGGTTATCTGTGTATATACCAATTTCACTACCAATACCAATTTGTGTCCAGCCTTCCGGCAATCAAATTTTTTTTAAAATAGCAACTGTTGATATTTGCCTTTATGATTCATTCTACCTTTGAAGCTTTGGAATGATGAGGTATTAACTGAAACTTTAACTGCACAGGAAGGACTTTAAGCAAAGGTAATTTCAAGATATAGAAGTGATAAGTCAGTTTCTATTAAAACACTCTTTGTATTCACCCTGGGATATTGTGGCAATGCTCTATGGGAATGTCAGAGCAGACATTCAGGCACCTTTCTGCTCAGTGAAATTATCTCCAGAAAGCTCAAACAGACATTCAAAAGGTATTGCAGCAATTTAGAAGGGAGCTTTCCAGATGATGTCTTCTGATTTAATAACTTGGAGTCACATTATTCATGTCTTTAATGTTCCTTGAAGATTAATTGTATTAAAATTGGAAGCTTTCCCTTTGTAGCCGTTTGCCCTTCTCTTCTTTGTGGCTCAGTTATAGATCCTCCATAGGATCATCCAGTGCAAAAGGTGGCCATTTGGCCCATCGAATTTGCACTAAAAACAATTCCAGCTTGGCTCTATCCCTGAAACCCCACCTATTTACCTTGTTAGTCCCCCGACACTAAGAGATAATCTTGCATGCCCTATCAACCTAACCCGCACAACTTTGGAGTGTGGAAAGAAACCCATGCAGACACAGGAGGATGTGCAAACTCCACACAGACAGTCACTCAAGGCTGGATTTGAACCCAGATCCCTACCGCTGAGAGGCAGGTGTGTTAACCACTGCGCCACCCAATGGAGCCATCTTGAAAAATGCAACAAATTCACTTGAATAATCCAGTGCAGCTGGTTAACAATCATGAAATCATCCATAACAGAAATCATCATAGAACTCAGAGACCCTACAGTGCAGAAAGAGGCCATTTGGCCTATCGATTCTGCATTGACCACAATCCCACCCAGGCCCTACCCCCTTATCCCGACATATTTACCCACTAATCCCTCTAACCTACACATCTCAGGACACTAAGGGGCAATTTTAGCATAGCCAATCAAACTAACCTGCACATTTTTGAACTGTACGAGGAAACTGGAGCACCTGAAGGAAACCCAAGCAGACATGAGGAGGATGTGCAAACTCCACACAGATCCCAAGTCCCTGGAGCTGTGAAGCATCAGCGCTAACCACTGTGCTACCGTGCCACCCCAAAGAAAAAGTCCTCCGGCCTATCGAGTCTGTACCAACCTAAACTACTCTAAATCTATACTCATCCTACTTTCCACTATTTGCCCATGCCCTTGAACTATGTTATGTTATTTCAAGTGATAATTCATGTGCTTTTTAAAGCTTGTGAGGTTTCTCGCCTCTACTCCACTCCCAGGCAGGGCATTCCAGACACCCATTACCCTTGTTCCTTCAATCCCTCAAAACCTCCTGCCCCATACCTTAAATTTATGCTCCCTTATTACTGATTTTTCAGATAAGGGAAACAGTTGCTGCTTATCCATATTCCTCATAATCTTATACACCTCAATTATGTCCTCCCTCAGCCTTCTCTGCTCTAAAGAAAACAACCTGAACTTATCCAACCTCTCCTCATAGCTCAAATAATCCATCCCAGTCAGCATCCTGGTGAATCTCCTCTGAACGCACTCCAGTACAATCATGTCCTTCCAATGTTGTGGTGACCAGAACTACACACAATACACCAGTTGTGGCCTAACCCAAGTTTTGTACAGCTTCAAAATAACCTCCCTGCTCTTATAATCTATATCACAACTTATAAAGGTAAGTGTCCTATATGCCTCCTTAACTACCCTATTAATCTGCCTGCCACCTTCAGGGATCTGTTAACAAGCACTCCACTTAAAAATCCCACTGTTCTTCTGAGCTTCCTAGTGTCACTGAATAATCCTTGTCTTGTTACTCCTTCCAAAGTGCATTACCTCACACATTTCAGAGTTAAATTCCACCTTATAGAATCATAGAATCCCTACAATGCAAAAGGATGCCATTCATCCCATCGAGTCTGCACCAACTCTCTAACAGATTATCTCATCCAGGCCCTCTCCTCTGCCCTATCCCTGTAACCCCACACATTTACTATGGCTAATCCATATAACCTACACATGTTGGGACACTAAGAGGCAATTTATCATGGTTAATCCACCTAACCTGCACATCTTTGTTCTGTGGGAGCACCTGTGGAACATCTGGAAGAAACCCATGCAGGGAAAACATGGAAACTCCATACAGGCAGTCACTCAAGGCCAGAAGTGAACTTGGGTCCTTGATGCTGTGCGACAGCATTGCCAACCACAATGCCACTGTGCCGCTCCCATCATTGATCTGCCCATCTGACCAACCCACCTATATCCTTTTGCAATCTAAGGCCTTCTTCCTCATTATTAACCATCCTGCCAATCTTTGAGTTGTCTTTTGACGGTGAACACACTCAGCCAAACACTTTCTTACTTACCTGCTGTTTTCCCAGTTTGGTCCTGCAGTCTTCAGCCAAATTCATCTATTTGAAGCTAATTCTAATGTTCCAGCATTCCCAATGGAGTACTTCTGCTTTTGCTCAGGATTCGCGCTGGTAATAGCTAATGGATAACTAAATGGACTGCTCTGTACAATCTGGGGAATTCAGTTTAAGAGCATTACCCACTCCCATGAGGTCAGAAATTGGAACATGCCATGAGGTGAGATTGGATCTCTATTGTCAAAGAATAGATGATGTCTGACCAGATGCCAAACCTGTCAATCAGGCAAATTTTTGGTTAAGGAACCAGTCAAGGACAAAACAAGCAGACCATACAGTTAGAAAATGACTTCCTGATTTACTATCCAAATCCCCATTCCACACCTGCTTTCCAATTCCTCCAAACATAAAACAAACATCATACACCCTAGCCAATGTAATCTGATCTTGTTAATATCCAGGCCAATACGTGTCTGATGCTAATAATATATATATCCTTTTAAGCAAAAATACCCTACAAATCATTACCATTTAATATTCTTTTTTCAGTTATATGGAGAGGGGAAATGGATTGACTGGATTGCTGTATAGACAACCAGTATGAACTTAATGGGTCAAAGGCTTACTACGTCCAATTCACCTAAGATTCCAATTTCTTCATTGGTTATTTGCAATAGCTTCAACCTATTCTGGCTGTGGGAAAGTTAATTATTTTCATACTTTGCATCTACCATTTCATTACTTTGCAGTATCTCTTGGTGCTCCAATCTTTTTGTTCTGTATAAACACCCATGCTTACCTTCTCAGTCATTGATGGTAGTCATGCTGATTTCCATAATAATGAATTGCTCTTGGAGATCACCAAAAAAATTGGATTTTAAAAAGAGGAAAAAAAATAACAATATGGGAAGAAATCTGTATTCAGGATAATGATGCCTGCTTTAGAAAAAATAAATAGAAATTTCCTTACTTCTGAAATTTCAGCATGTAATGATGTATAACAAAACCTTGTCACTGTAGTGGAATGGCTGTAATGGAATGACAGCTAACAGTGAAGACTTTTGAACTGATTTATTTAATAGTCCATATATGAAATGAGGTGACGCAATGACGTAAACCTGCCTCACAGCACCAGGGACCCAAATTTGATTCTGGCTCCAGGTGACTGTGTGAAATTTGTAAGCTCTCCCCACCCGGGTTTCCTCCGGGTGCTCCTGTTCTTCAGACACTCCTGAGGTCAACGGACATGTTCGTTGTATGCCCCTCACCTGCTCCAATTCCATGGTGCATGGGGCAGTAGAGTTCTGGTGTATATTTCTCTTTGTGCGCAAGATTAGAAAGAGGGGAAATACTTTAAAAATAAGGGGTCTCCCATTTAAGATGTGAAGAGGACAGAAGCTCATGCGTCTGTATAACTCTGTTCCCCAGAATGAGCGAGACAGTGTCATTCAGTATTCTCAAGGTAGAGACAGATAGATTCTTGACCAACAAAGTAGTTAATGGATATCAGGGATAGACAGGAAAGTGGAATTGAGGCCACAATCAGGTCAGCCATAACCTTATTTGATAGCAGAGCAGGCTCAAGGGGCCAATTGGCCTACTTTTGCAAATGTTGCACGTGTATGCAATGTTGCCTGGGAGTTGTCAAGATTCTTACATCCTCAATTACTCCCTGGTGCTTGGAATCTTTGAGGGGCCAGAAAGCTCACCAGGACAGTTCCTGGAGGATAAGTGCTACTCACTTAAACACTGGATAATGACTCCAGTGCGTCACCCCCAGACTCTAGATGAGGAAAGTTTTAGTACTGATTATGCCACCACATGCTCCCTCATAGAGTAGACCATAGGACTTCTTAACATGTGATTCAGATGCCTGGACTATTCTAATGGTTCTCTACGCCAGAGAGAGAGTTCCCCACATGGTTGCATTATCTTTCACAATCTGATTTTTCAAGAATGAGGCCCTGCCACAGGGTGAACTGGGAGAAGAGGATCTCTCCTTGGAAAGTGTAATGGTGATGTTGTGAAAGTTTTGTTGAGAGAATGAGTGTTGATAAGTGTTCCCTGTGACTAAGTGTATGAGATCTGTGAAGAGAGAAACTGTTTGAGCACACGAAGCAATGCTGAAGTTTGATAATGGAAGGAGCTAAGAGAGAACTTACTCTGGCAGTGCAGATGAAGTTGGTGAGAGTTGTAGCTGACATGCTAAGTTCCCTTCGTCTTTTGAGAAAGTAGAGACGTTGACGGGCTTTCTTAACTATAGCATTGGCATGGGGACACCAGGACAGATTGTTGGTGATCTGGATTTGTAAAAACTTGATGCTCCTGATCTTTTCTACTTTGTCCCCATTGATTTAGTCCTTCACGACACTTCCTGAAGTCAATAACTACCTCCTTCGTTTCGTTGAGGCAGAGATTATTGTCATTGCACCAGATGGTGATGGTAGAGGCATTAATATTTTTTCCATCATATGGCTGACCGGAAATCTCTCCTGCTCTTGCTGCTGCCACTGTGTGTTGGAAGGATTTACATGTTGATATTGATCTGTTTTGCCTCATTATGAATGCATCTTCCTTAGCCATAATATCCTTCGGGTGGAACTTAAAATCTGCTTCGAAGCAAACACGTTACCCATTGTAACACAAGATTTCCTTATATGAATTGTCCACTTCCGGCACTGAATGGTACTTCGCAGGCAGGTGGCAGCTATGCTGACCTCCTGTGCAAGGGCCTCCCATGTCAGACAGGTGAGGCTGGTGTGCTTCTTTGAGCTGTTGCTAGGGTACAGTACATGCCTATGGGCCTGGACTCCACAAATAAAGATCCTGATAGTGAAAGCATCTCTTTGTGAGGTTGCCAGTCTCTTCCCGCTAGGTTGCTGACATCCTGCACAGTTTGATGAAAGCAAGTAGGCTGAAAGGCTGATATGAGTGTGCTGGACTGGCATTTAAATATGGCAGCACGACTTTTGAACCCACCGACTGACAGCAATGGGCAGATAATCCGCTGCCAGCCTGCTGGGTGATTCAGAGGGGAACTCTGTGCATAATTAATGAGGCTCTAAGCACAGAATCTGGAGCAGAATTCTGCCATTCTGGCTGGCGGGACAGGTGCTGCGGGAGCCTCCCGCCATTGCACTTAGTCTCAAAAATATGTGAGAATTCCACTCTCTGCTTCTCTATCCGCATATGCTGCCAGACCCTCTGAGGCTTTCCAGCATTTTCTATTTTTATTTATGAACAGAGAGCTAGGATTAGATGAAGGTTCGTAGGTGGATCATACAAGATATGACACCAATCTAGGTCATTTAGACTGACTTGCTGTCGGGGTGCTGTAAGTTCCATATAATATGTAGTACTTTGACAGTCATCTGCTGTGTAAATTAAGCACAACAGGATTTCAGGAATCTGTCTTCCATTACATGAATAAAATCCTCTAGCTTCACTTTCACTGTTTGACATTGTCTCAACCTTTTCCTCTGTCACAGCATCCTAGTAATTTAACAAAGAACATTCCATACAGAGAAGTTCACGCTTACCACCAAGAGTGCAGGAAAATGAAATGACGATAGAGGCAATATACATCAACCTTACTAACTGCAAGAGTTATGAATAATAGAGTTTTTTTATATGGATAAGAAAAGCTCAGATACTGCATAACTCTTTGATCATAGAGAGAAAATAAAGAATGAGAAAGAGCAAGCAAGTGCCATATATTACAAATCATTGACATTTTTTGACAACTGACTAGTAAGGTGGTCACTGTGGGTCTGTGCTATGAAGTTTTCAAGGTAATGTTGGTGAAGATTTCTTAAGATAAACTCAAATAAAGGAACCAGCAATGGGTTATCTCACATCATGCCTGAGTATTTCCATTACAATAGATGTTGTGTTAAAGATAACAAAATACCCTATATGCCATTTTTGGAAGTGACACATGTTGTTATTTTGGGAATGGTGCAGAATTTATATAAGGAAACCTTGTGGTGCAACGGATAACATGTTTGTTTCGGAGCCCAAAGCTCGAATTTTGAATTCCACGCCCAGGATATTATAGCCAAGAAAGATGCATTCATAATGTGACCAAACAGGTCAATATCAACCTGTAAATCCTTCCAACACACACTAATGGTAGGCAGTAAGAGCAGGAGATATTTCCGGTCAGCCATGTGATGGAAAAAAACATTAGTGCCTCTACCATTGCCATCTGGTGTGACGACAATAATCTCAACAAAAGGAAGGAAGTAGTTATTGACTTCAGGAAGCATAATGGAGAACAGGCCCCTGTCTAAATCAATGGGAATGAAGTAGAAACGGTTGAGAGTTTCAAGGTTTTAGGTGTTGAGGTCGCCAACAGGATATGTCCTGGTCCCTCGATGCCAAGGCTATAGTTAAGAAAGCCCAACAATGCCTCCACTTTCTCAGGAGACTAAGGAAATTTGGCATGTCCACCATGGCTCTCACCAACTTTTACAGATTCACCACAGAAAGTATTCTTTCTAGTTGTAACACAGCTTAGTATGACTCCTACTCTGTCCAAGACCATAATAAACTACAAGGATCATGAACGAAATCCAGCCCATCACTCAAACTAGCCTCCCATTCATTAACACTGTCTATACTTCTCGCTGCCTCAGAAAAGCAGCCAGCATAATTAAGGACTCCATACATCCTGGACATACTCTCCTCTACCTACTTCCATTGGGAAAAAGACACAACAGTCTGAGGACATATCCTAATCGACTCAAGAAAAGACTTTCCTGCTGCCATCTGATTGGATCTACCTTGCATTAAGTTGATCTTTCTCTCCACCGTATCTATGACTGTAACAATACATTCTGCACTTTCTCGTTTCCTTCTCTATGATCAGTATGCTTTTTTTCTGGATAGCACAGAAGAAACCATACTTTCCAATGTATGCTAATAACTCTGACAATAATAAGTCAAATTAAATCAAATCAAAATCATACTCCAGATTTGAAAATGCATGTAAAAGTAAATGGTGCACAGATTTCCTGAGAGAACAGTAACACCACCACCATACAATTTCTATGGCTGCTGTACATGTCTGTAATGCTGAACAAATACATGCCAACTTCTCTGTTACCAAAATGGCATATTCTATTCTCAAATGTCAGTTACCATATACTATAAAGCAGAAAACGTAAAGGTGCTGTAAGAAGTTAACAGTAAGATAAACATAGGTCATGTTCTACCAGCTGTGATAAAGCAGGGACTCTACGACAAGAATCAGTTTAGGTTTATGTTGACAAAAGCATTAATATCGTAGCTACAGGGAATGAAATTGGTCTATACAAGCAATCTGAAACAGCAGTTGATTTTTCACTGTGACCGATCCTTTTTCTTTGAAAGTTCAGAGAATTGAAGTTCAGACTCTCTTTGGAGACTCAATTGCTAGTTTCATTGTTGTTTCTACTTGATTGGAACTTAGAAATAAGACCATAAGACAATAAGACATAGGAGTAGAATTAGGTCACTCGGCCCATCGAATCTCTTCCGCCATTCAATTGTGGCTGATATTTTTCTCATCCTCATTCTCCTGCCTTTTCTCCATAACTCCTGATTAAGAATCTATCTTTGCAATATTTTCCAAGTCAACGGAAAATAAAAACTGGCATATTAGAAAAGTCAGTGACTGATTTGCAGTGAGCCTGTGCTGCCAAATTTCACCATCAAAACTTTTTCAAAATGCTTTCATTTAAATCATTTAAATGTCTCTGTTACTTTTCTCTACTGTGGCATAAAAACGTAATGATGAAGCTGAATCAGGCATAGTGATTATACATATCTCAGTGCCGTGTTTCAGGCCTGATTGATGTTAATTGGATGAGCTGTCAGTGGTGTTCAGTCTCCACAGGCAACATGTCCATCTGAGGTAACAAATGTTGGGCCTGGCTTGAATGCAAGAACTGGAAAGAGCAGGTGGGAGCAGTAATGGGAAGGGGATGGTCAATGCTGTAGTCTAAAGTCAGGGGAGCCAACAGCAACTGTAGGCAGCAGCCAGGGATGTGTGAAAAATTACCAAATATTTGTTTGGCCATCAATGAGGCATCTTTTTGGCATTAGATATTAGCTTTGAAATTCATCCTTGTTTCAACATTCTTAATTTCTACTCAAGTGAATTTATATTTTAAGAAAGGGACAATGAATACACTGAATCAGTCTTGTTGCTCTACATTTGGGGACACAGGCCTGAATTTTACCAGGGGCATTGGGATCCTTATGTCACAGTATAAAGCAACTCCTGAGCCCACATTGATCCTGGACTCACCTGGGGTGCCACCTGGAGCTGCCTTCATTTAGCTGGTGGGCTCCCCATCGGTGGACATTCTATTTGTCATTGGACTTTTGTTGACAGTAGTGTAAAATCATGCCTAATTCGATCTTTAATGATAGTAATGGGAGGCCTACCTCCTTGGAGCAGGCAGCCTCTCCATATCTTGTTCCCTTGATGGGAAAGTACCTGGGCAGCAGCACCACATCTGGGAGCCGATCTGATGTACGCTATGCGGTACTGGCTGCACCACTTTCCTGGAGCCAATAAAATCCTGGCCATAGAAACAAAATTTCCTTTGCCCAGGACATTCGCTCTTCCATCTTCTCCCATTGGGAAAAAGATAGAAAAGACAAAAAAATACAAAAGATTGAGGATATCTACCAACTGACTCAAAAAGAGCTTCTTCTCTGCTGACTTTTGAATGGACATATCTTGCGTTAAGTTGATCTTTCTCTACAGCTTAGCTATGGCTGTAACACTACATTCGGTATTCCTTTCCTTCCCTATCTACAGTATGCTTTGTCTATATAGTATGCAAGAATCAATACTTTTCACCATATACTAATACATGTGACAATAATAAATCAAATCAAAAGGAGTTGCTCATCAGCCTACAAGATTATTCTAATGGATAGTGGCTGATCTGTATCTTAACTTCAGGCACCCATATCCTGGATACCCTGATCCAACCAAAATATATTTTCAAGATAAGAATAAAAAAGAACTGATAGTGACCCCTGACCACTACCATCTCAAAGGATAAAGGCAGTAGGCATATGAGAACATCACCACCTGGAAGCTCCCCTACAACCCACTCACCATCCGGACCTGAATGTATATTACTATTCCTTTATTGTCACTAGGGCAAAACCCTGGAACTCCCTCCCTTAACCACACTGTTGGTGCACTTTCATCTCATGAATTGCAGTGGCTCACAAAGTTAGCTCACCACCACCTACTCAAGGGCAATTAGGGATGGGCAATAAATGCTGACCTAGCCAGCCACACCCACATCTCATGAATGAATAAAAAGCAAATTAAGGGTCAGTAAGGAGAACATCAAATAATGTGTATAGTCTATGCCACTATAGCAGAGAGTATGAAATGGACAGACTTTAACCACTTTCTGTTATAATCCACTTCCCAACTCAAATAATACTCAATACCAGAGCAGTTATTTGGCATAACTAGTCCCTTTAAAATCAGATGGCCCCACCAACACATGCTTTTTCTAAAAAGGACTATTGTTTGTAAAACAACATGAGAGTGGCGCAGTCTTTCTAGATTTTCAGTAAAACTGATACTGTGGAAGACTGTCTCCTAGATTGGCATATGAGATGACCTCTCAAGAGAATGTTTCTTTCCAAATCAACAGAGAAAAAACTATTTCATATAGATTACATGCACACACACACACACACACACACACACACACATCAATGCAAAATAAACGTATCCAATTACTTGAATAATGAGCCACTAAATCTTTTGAAAAACAAGGTCAACTATGTTTGGCACCCAACCCCCAATTCCATTGCTTCTCAGGCATAGTTGAAACTATAAAATTGTTAAACTAAAAGATTGTTACTTACTTTTCTTAAAAGCTGTCCAGCGTCTTTTGCTTTTCAACCACTTCTATCAAAATCCCATGAGAAATGGGAACATACAAATCTGTCATGACAGTGCAATGGAAAATATCCCCCAATTGTACGTACAGCACCACTTGAAAGGATTAGCCAATCTAATCTAAGTCAATTCAAATGATCATACATCTGATTAAAATTCAGCTCATGGCTCCTTCAGCCCATAAATCAATGTCTGTAAAAGAGATTCAATTTGATGTAAATAGTAACTGGAAAAGTATCAATTTATCTTCCAAAATATTCCGCATTCTATTTGTTTAATCTCAAATGTTCAGGTGCTATATGTAATACAGTGGTGTTATACCAAAGCACAAAGACGTGACAGGATGCAGATTTGGAAGAATGGGTGTGATTTGAGGGCAGTGTCATGAAAAGCCAAAATATTGTGGCTATTGGCAATCTGGAATAAAAACACTCAGCAACTCAGGAAAGAATGTAAGGTTAACATTTCAAGTCTTGTGATACTTTCTCAGACCACATCCTCTCAACTGCCAGGGTAGCTGCACAAAGAAGAGGAAATTTGCTGTAAATGTTCTCATTTAAAGGATAAATTATAAAATGGGAGAAGATTCAACAAAATTCCACAATAGTGTGCTATTCTATTAATTTGTTTTAAAAAAAGTTCTGCCTGAAAATCCTACTTCAAGTTGCAATGACTTTGACACATAGGTGGGAATTTTACTGGCATGCCTTCATCGATTCCGAGAGCGGACGAGGCTTGGAGAATGGCATTCTCTGTTGGCTTCTTGTGCTAAACTTTTTCACTGTAAATTTGTAATTCCACATTCACGATGGAAACAGCCATTGTAAACTTGTGACATCAGAATTATACTCACTCACCTTCGTTATTGTCTTTTAAATCCTCAACCAATACTACAGAGAAACTTTATCTAAATTAAGTTTCAGGAATAGAACAATAGGGGAGAATTTAACTAGAAGAATAAACATATTTATGAGCTAATGGATAACATAAAGCATCCATACCATCACCAACAAACTGCAGGAGAGCCAGGTCAATCTGACGTTTCCACGGTGAGCTTTTCTGCAAAGCTATTCCATAACCAGTGGTCGAGAAAACATATCCACTGCCGATTGTCACAAGCTTGCAGCCTTCATCTCTTCCTGCCATGTAATTGAGCACTGCCGCATCATAGATGAATGCATCCAACTTTCTAAAATAAAAGAAATAAAATTACTGAAACAGCATTGTCAGATTTTACAGTGGATGTTCCTGCAGGAAACATTCATGTATCATCACCGCCATTTGAAAGCACTGTCCTGCATATAAAGAGAGTTAACTGCATCTGGCATTGAAAAGCCAAGAAGAATTGAACTTGCAATGTGCAGGCTTTTTTGCCTTGTTGAAAAATGACTTTGGCTGATCACATTCTACTTACTTTCACAAAATTATCTGAATGCTTTTAACACTATTTCAATACATTCTTGACAGTGTTGGATAATTTTTATAGAATGAAATTCCCACATGATGGCACCACTAAGCACATCTTCTTCTCACACCTGTCAGCATTCTGCAGGGATCACTCCCTCCATAACACACTGGTCCACTCCTCCATCGCCCTGAACCCTTCAGCTCCTTCCTACAACACTCTCCCATGTAATCGCAGAAAGTGCAATACCTGTCCCTTTACCTCCTTCTTCTCCACTAGGGCCCAAAGAGTCCTTTCAGGTGAAGCAGTGTTTCACTTGCACCTCCTTCAAGTCCGTAGTGTTCACTGCTCCCACTGCATTCTCCTCAACATTGGGAAGACTAAACACAGACTGGGTGACTGCTTTGTGGAACAGTTTCAGTCCATTCACAAGCATGATCCCAATCTTCCAGTCGCTTGTCATTACAACTTAGCATCTTGCTCTCATGCTCACGTATGTGTCCTTGCCTGCAGTGATGCCCAAAGCAAATGGAATAATAAGACTATCTTCTGATTAGGTACATTACAGCTTTCTAGGCTCAACATCGAGGTCAACAACTTTAGATTGCAACCTTTCCTCTCTGAGCTAATCTGATGTTGTGAGATTTCTTATTGTGTTTATCTGATTTCACCTTGAATATGCCTATGTTGTTCACTTTATCTACAATGGTAGTAAGTTCCACAATGTAGGCACATTCTAGGTAAAGAAGATTCTCTTGAATTCCATGTTGAATTTATCAGTGACTATCTTATTTATATGGCCCATAGTTCTGACCTTGTCCCTAAATGAAACATCTTGCCCCTAAATGAAATCTCTTCAAGTCCATATATAATCTTAAAAACTTCCAGAAAATTCCATCTAAATTATATATAGTAGATTTAGGCCCTGGATAGGATTGTAGTTGGTGCAGACTCAATTGGCTGAATGGCCTCCTTCTATATTGTAGGGATTCTATGGCCGATGATTATAGATTGAGAAAATCTTTCAGAAAGAAATTCAATTCATCTGTTTCAATCTGCGCATACTTTGCCTATGGAACCCCATTGTGTGCTGTCACACTTTAGCGCCAATTTTTTTTCCATTATAAAGTGCTATTCTCATTCTTACGAACTGTTGATTTAAACCTGCTACACTGTAATGATGTCCTTTGTAGTACTTCACATTTGGACCTAACAGCCCATCAGCCGGTACGACTGAGATTTTCCTATACTTGAATCATTTCCACTTGGCTGCAGTTCAGTGGAACATTATGTACTATATAAATGTAAACTGTTGTTGTTCAAATTACTGTAAGGTTTGCTACTTAACAAATAATATATGATTAAAGTATCCCTGTAATATATTATCATATTGTTATATTGCATCAGAAAATTGTATAACAGTAAGGACAGAATGTATCATTTTGAAATGGAGACTGAATTATATCGCTGTCCTGTGGTCCAGCGATCCCATGTCTTCTAAAACTACTTCACTCAAGGACCACACATGTCTTGGCGTTCCATGTATAATGGCACAGACAATTGACTGGAATAAGAAAAGATATAAATTCAGGAGACTGTGATGAGTGATAATGTCACTAGGCTAGTAATTTAGAGGCCTGGGCTAATGTTCTGGGGATGGCCGTTCCCATCGTGGCAGCTGCGGGAATTTAAATTTAATTAACATTCGTTGAATCATTACAGTACAGAAAGAGGCCATTTGACCTATTGAGTCTGTACTGACAACAATTCCACCCAGGCCCTATCCTTATAACTTACATATTTATCCTACTAATCCCCCTAACTTTAAGGGCCAATTTAGCATGGCTAATCCACCTAATTGGCATATCTTTGGACTGCAGAAGGAAGCTGGAGCTTCCAGAGAAAACCCATGCATGCATGGAGAGAATTTGCACTCTCCACACAGTCACCTGAGGCCTGAAGTGAACCCAGGTCTCTGGCACTGTGAGGTAGAAGTGTAACCATTGTGCCACTGTGCTACTCTAATCTTGAATTGTAAAGTTAGTGTCAGTCATAGTGACCACAAAAAGCATTGTAAAATATCATAAGACCCTTGTGGTTGCCTATTGTCCTTTAGGGAAGGAAATCTGCCATCTTTAACTGCTTTGGCTATATGACACAACATTTACAGTAACATCGCTGATTTTTCACAGGCCTTTGGGTTCAGGAATAATTAGGTATGGACAACAAATACTGGCCATGTATATAACACACACATCCCATGAAAGAATAAATTTTTAAAAAGTGAGTTTCAAATACATCCTTTTGCCTTGCATTCCTATCTTAACCGTGGGTGTAATCTTGTGGAGGTAATGGATGTTTTGGTCCTTTATCACTCTTTTTTGTGTTTGCCTTCTGTTGGAATCAAGGACCCAAGTGGCTTTTTCCCACTGAAAGGAACCAATCAGAGGCCAGCAGCTCCTCTGTACTCAGCAGTGCCACCTAAGAGACCCATTATATAGGTGAGTAATGGTGGTGGGGGTATCATGATGTGGGTGGCATTAGGTGGATGTAATCAGCAGCAGAAGCAGGAATAGGGGTGGAGGATGGTTTTCAGTGACCCTGCACCCTTCCCAATGTTGGTTCTCTCACCCAGGTGCTGAGTGTCTTTGAATGAGGGCTAATCCTCACCTCTAGAAGTCTGAAAGTAAACATGTCCAGAGTTTGCTTGCTGTGCTTCCACATGATAAGTCCTCTGTTTGCTGCTGGGTTAATAACAATGGCACAGGGTGAGCCCCTTAATGGGGAATAATCAGCACAGAGCTGGGGTCCCCACTTATACCCTCTGTCTCAATTAAATACATCTCCTGCCATCAAACTTGCCTTCGGGGAGGATACAAAATTCCAAATTGGAATTGATAAGCCATTCGTGAAACACAGGAACCCAAATCTTGTGATCTCACTGGTGGCAAGCTTGGAGAGGGAAGGGGCAATTATTTAGGTGGGATGGTGCATACCAAAACACGACTGTCTTCCCAGCTGTGCCAGAATTAAATGCTGGGCAGAAAGGACCATGGAGAACCTTTCCACTCCATCATTCACTGAGGCTCTTAAGTGGCTATTAAATTACCACTTAAGGGCTTCATCTCACCGCTGCTAGTTTTAACCCAGGTGCAGGCGGGCCTGTCGCCATGCAACATACAAAACTGTGGAGTCAACTTATCATCTCAAGGGTTGGGGGGAAGGAGATGTCCCATGATCAAAGGTCCTTCTACTTCCACAGCCCATCCACCATCCTTAATTGGATGACGATGGTAATCAATTAGCCAGTCTAAGGAAACTCATATCAAATGATTGCTTCCCGTACAGTCCAGATTTCTGATATCTCACTTGGATACAAGGGTAGTGTTCTGGGAAAATCCCAGTCTAGTTGTTTAATTAGAATATTGCCTTTCTCTGAAGATGGTTCATACTGGATCTGTCCTGATGAGTGACAATACTGTCTTTGGATCCAGAACCATGTTAGTTTGGAGGGTATAATCAGGGCTTTTGTTGCAATACGGTGAATATTATCGTCCATTAAAGACATTTCTTTTAATTCTGAATAGAATAAGTCATTTAACTGCAAAACCTAAGGTATTAACAATGAATGCCTGAGATAATTGCTTATTCCTTATGAAAAGACATCCTCGGATTGGCAAAAATTGAACTGAATATGTAATAGCATATAATTATTTGGTAATTGTGTTTCCTTTCTGAGTAATTTTCATTGAAAGTTAAGTCAATTTTATGTATTGCAGTTCCATAATTTGTGGAAATAAAATAAAACATGAATACTTTCCTTATGGATAAAAAGTGTGAGTTCTAGTGTATAAAAATAAATGATAATATTTTGGGGAAAATATGGGGCAATTTATGTTATAATGCAACTGAAATTTGTAATTGGATACTTGATGCCAAAACAAATCAAAGTGCACTGTTTACTTATAGTACTAATGTCAGGCATTTTGCTGAACAAATTCATTAGGGAAAATATTGGTATATAGTCACTGATATGTTTTTTTTTAATTTCTTATATGTCACTCGAACAGTTTTGTACAAGTAATTCTCCCTTTACTTTCTGTGAAGAAATAAAAGATTTGATCACATGGTACAACTCTTAGCAGTCAAAAGCCTTCAATAGCAGTATTACATAAAATGCCAGTATTTTCCCGAAAGACCAACTATTATAATTTAATTTTATATTCTAGAATTGTATCTGAACATCTGGAGAAGTGACTATTTCCCACACTAATTAATAATACACTCACAAGTCAACTCAAAAATTGGGTTTGGGGGGGTGGGGGGGTGATCACGCCACACTCCTACTGCCATAAAATCAGAGAATTTAGTGCCCAGCAAGTCTCAGTTTACTGCAGCGGGATGGGTAAATCCCCCGGCATGAATGGCCATAATATTCCAACCTGAATGTTTTCAGCCAGGCATTCCTCTTGGTTTCATCAGTGGGTCGAATTAATTTAGTAGACAATTAATTTCAGCAATAAACAAGCATTCTCCTGTTTTTGGCGAACAGGAATTGCGGACCCCTCAAATAATTCTTGTTCTGACCCAGTCCATTTCCTTTCCGTAACTCCCTGATCCACAAAAATAGGCAATAAGGTAAATTGTGAAAGGATTTTACAAGTAGTTTACAAAGGGATATTGATAGATTATGCAAGTGGGCAAAAAATTGACAAATGGTGTATAATGTGGGAAATGTGAAGTTGTTCATTTTGGAAGGGAGAACAAATAACAGAGTATTATTTAACTGGAGAAGAATTGCAGGTAGCTGTTACGCAAAGGAACTTGAGAGTACTTGTGCACACAACACAGAAAGCTAACACGCACAGATCAGCAGATAATCAGGAAGTCTAATGGAATATTGGCCCTTATTTCAAACAGGTTGGAGTATAAAAGTAGGGAAGTCTTGCTATAACTGTACAAGGTACTGGTGAGACCACATCTGGAATGTGAGCAGTTTTGGTCCCCTTATTTAATGAACTACATTATTTCATTGAAGGCAGTTCAAGGAAAGGTCATTAAGACAGCAGGTAGCACAGTGGTTAGCACTGCTGCTTCACAGTGCCTGCAACCTGGGTTCCATTCCTGGCTTCGGACCATGTCTGCATGAAGTCTGCACATTCTCCTTGTCTTTGCACGGGTTTCTTCCAAGTGCTCCGGTTTCCTCTCACAGTTCAAAGATGTGCTGGTTAGGTGCATTGACCCGAATAGTTGCCGAAATGTGGCGACTCGGGGAATTTCACAGTAACTTCATTGCAGTCTTAATGTAAGCCCTACTTGTGACTAATAAATAAACTTTAGGATGTACCCCAGTATAGAGGGATTGTCTTATGAGGAAAGGTTCAACAGGTTGGGATTCTACTCATTGGAATTTAGAAGACTGAGTGGTGATCTTATTGAAAAATATTCTTAAGGGGATGAATGCTGACAGGATGTCTCCTCTCATGGGAGAGTTTAGGACAGGGAACATAGTCTCAGAATAAAGGTAAGCCTATTTAAGACTGAGATATTTTCTTTCAGAGAGTTATAAGTTTTTGGAACTCCTTGCTACAGAGAGCCATGGGAGCAGAGTCCTTGAAAGAAGTTTTCCCATCCCATCCACCAGGACAATTCTAGTGGGCAAAGGGGCGAATCATACAAAGTTAGATTGACTTCAGGTGGGATTTTCTGGTTTTGAGGTGATACAGCTGGAAAATTCCATTCCTTGTGTACACTTAAAGCTGAAATAAATTTTTGATCAATAAGGGAAACAGCAGGGAAATGGATGTGAAGAATGTTAATCAGCCAGGATCTTAATGAATGACGGAGCAGACTTGGGGCGGGGGAGAGGGGGGGAACGAAAAATCTACTCCTGTTCTTAATTCTTATGATCTTATGATCCTTGCTATATAGATCTTTTCACTTGACTCACAACTCTCTTCTTTTGGTGCTGTTCTTTCCACACATTTATTAGAAAATAGACTGGGGAAATAGAATTGAAGTAGCTAATTCTATATAAACAGCTATCACTGGCAGAGATATGAAAGGGCAAACAACTTTCTTCTGTACTATGAATTATGTAATTTATTCTGTTCTACTCTATTTTGTATTGTTTCCACATTAGGGGAGGAGGAGGTTGTGCCATTTGCCTTCTTTATATCAACATGTGCCATTCTGTGGTAGGCTGGTTTGACTGTTAAGAGCTGTATCATTTCTTAGAATCACAAAATTTATACAATATAGAAGAGCTCATTCTGCCCATCAAGTCTGTATTGTCTTTCTGACAGAGTAACTTACCAGGACTTCTTCCCTGCTCTATCCCCTTTACCCCACACAAATCCATCTAACCTGCACATCTTGGGACAGAACAGTAATTTAGCATGGCTAATCCACCTAACTGGACTGTGGGAGGGAACTGGAGCACCTGGAGGAAACCCACGCAGATGGAAAGAGCATGCAAACTCCACACAGACAGTCATCCAAGGTTGGAATTGAACCTGGATCATGGAACTGTGAGACAGCAATGCTAACCATTTGCTCAAATTTTACATTTCTTCTCGGAAATTTCAGTCCAAAATAAAAGATGGGAGAATTATTTTTTACAAAACATGTTATTAGGAGACAAACTAAGACAAAGATAAAGTGAGACGTAGTGAAATGTTTCATAAAAATAAATGCAAAGTTAGAAAGGTCTATAACCTTTCGTTATGTTCTTGTGGTGTATGTTTCAAAGTAAATGAAATATTAACTCTCTATAGAATGAACAATTTGCACTGAGTGGAGTAAATCATTTTAAAAGATCATTATGTCTTTATAGATATAACAGTATTGATCAGACATTGTGGTAGTCAATTTTACTAATCAAACTTTTATTTCTCCTGTTGCTTTCAGATCTAATGAGTATTTCTTGCATTTCCTGTTTTTATTGCTGATCATTGATTTTAAATTAGGAATTACTAGTTAGATTTTAAAGTCTACTAATTTGTTTCTCTTCCATTTTATGATGCAAGTTGAATCTACTGAAAATTAGCTGCATAGTTGTAATGAACCAATGTAAATATATATATTCTGTTGTACTATACCACACTGATTTGCTTGAATGTTAAGAAATTATCATGAATATGTCTTGAAGTCTTTAGTAACCTTCTAGACAATATTCAAAATTGTTACCTAAAACAATCCCACAAATCTGGAATTCAGAGTCATAACCATGAAACCACTGTCAATTGTTGGAAAAACCCAACCTATCTGGTTCACTAATATTCTTTAGGGAAGAAAATCTATTGTTGTTACCTAGTCTGGTATAGTGCCACAGTAATGTGGTTGACTTTCAACAGCCCCCTGAACAAAGGCAATTAGGAATGGACAATAAATGCTGGTCAACCAATGACACTCATGTCCCAAAAATGCATAGAAAAATAATATCGATTTCTCTTTTACTGTAAGACCACACACTTGAAATTAGTGCAATCAGACAATAGACGGTTTTTTTGTGCCATTTTTGGTAGAATGCACATTGCCTTTCACTTATCATCAGGAAATAGTTCAAGAAATCTAAAGATTTGAAGCCATTTGAGATCACAAAGAACCAGAATCCACTTGAGGTCCAAAGCAAACCACAAAGATATTCTTTGTGACATTATTCACAGAGGGCAAAGTTACCAAATGAAAAGGTAGAATAAATAATTGAAAGGACGTTATTGGTGTAGATTTAATGACCTAGCTGGAAATCTGCTGCACAGGTAATAGTGTACACATATCTCACCCTCGACCCTCTACCCTGACCTCAACAGACATTCCAACTTCAGGAATTTTACAGTCGAGTTGACAGAACCTATCCAGCAGTCAGCTTGGGAGTGAAAAAATATTACCAGGACTGTATCTCTCGAAGCTGTCAATATTTTTATTTTTTTCACACAGTAAACCTTGCTGGTGCAAACAACTTGATTAATCAAATTAATTTTTAATTTCCCTTCCATTTCTTTAGCAACGCCACGTGACACAGAAGTGATAGTTCTCTAGACACCTGACATTGCTAAGACATTTATGAAGGAAAATAATGAGAATGCGAATAGTCCCAGTATTAATATTTATTTGATAACAAACTGCTCCCCTATTGTGGGGTAGTATCCTAGGCCAACTATCTTCAACTGCTCCATCATCAGGTAGGAGTAAGGATATTTGCTGATGATTGCATGATGTTTCAGACTATTCGCAATTCTTCAGACATAAAGTAGTTGTGTGCATAAATGAAGCAAGACCTGGACAACATTCAGGCTTGGATTGATAAGTGGCAAGTAACATTCACATCACATAAGTGTTAGACATTGACCATCTCTAAGACAGAATCCAACCATCGCCCTTTGACATTCA
The DNA here is from genome assembly GCA_024679065.1 of Sphyrna mokarran. NCBI lineage: Eukaryota > Metazoa > Chordata > Chondrichthyes > Carcharhiniformes > Carcharhinidae > Sphyrna > Sphyrna mokarran. The sequence continues at coordinate 45,882,245 of JAGIQG010000018.1, forward strand.
ATGGCATTTTCATTATTGAGGCCTCCACCAACAACATTTTGGGGATTACAATTGACCAAAAACTAACCATGTCACAATAAGAGTAGATCAGAGGCTGGGATTTCTGCAAGTAGCTCACTTCATGGCTCCGAAGCCCATCCACCAACTTCAAGCGTAAGTTAGACATAATGGCATATTCTCTGCTTGTCTGGATGAATGCAGATCCCACAATTCTCAAGAAGTTTGACATTATCTATGACAAAACAGCCTGTTTAATTGGCAAACCATAGAGCACCTTCAGTGCCTATTCCTTCAACAGTGATAGGCTGTGAGAGCCGTATGTATCACTTACAAGATGCATTGCAGCAACTCAAAAGGGATCCTCTGACAGTACGTTCAAAACCCATAGCTTTAAAAAGATAAAAACAGCAGATGCATGGGAACATTGCCACTAACAACTTTCCTTTCATCACACCATCCTGACTTAGAAATAAGTCGCTATTCCTTGATTGTCACTGGATCAAAATCCTGGAACTCCCAGCCTAACCACACTGTGGGTGTACCTACACTACGCAGACTGCAGTGGTTCAAGAAGTTGACTCACCACCATCAAGGAAGGGTAATAAAAATGCTGGCCTAGGCAGCAACTTGCGTTTCCTGTGAAAAATAATTTTAAAATTCTCTATCCTTCCAAAATCTGGATAAAAGTTCAAAGCCTGTGTCAATCCACTATATCTTATATGAAAGAATAAACATTTTAGATAAATGTGAGATTTAAATCCAAGTGTGAAAATGCTTCAACCATATCACAAGACATTTTATTCTGATTTTTAGGCCTTAAGGCATTTTCTTGCATTCCTGGTGAGAGTTGACATATTCTGCCAATACAGCATTCTTCCATAGTTAAGCACTGCACAATATCCAAGAGCAGTCTTTCGTCTGGACACTCTTAGATTCATAGTCATAGAGTCATAGAGGTTTACAGCATGGAAACAAGCCCTTCGACCCAACTTGTTCATGCCACCATTTTTTTTTAAAAACCCCTAATCTCATCCCAATTGCCCACATTTGGCTCATATCCCTCTATACCCATTGTACCCATGTAACTATTTAAATGCTTTTTAAAAAATAAAATTGTACCCACCTCTACCTCTCTCTGGCAGCTTGTTCCAGTCACTCACCATCCTCTGTGTGAAAAAAATGCCCCTCTGGACACTTTGGTATGTCTCCACTCTCATCTTAAACATATACCCTCTAGTTTCAGACTCCTCTACTTCTGCATTTTTCTCACATTTTCACTCCTTTTTCACTGGACCCTTTCCCTGATTGATTCAGCTGTAATCAGGAAGGTGCTGCATGGAGAATATGACAATGTATTCCTCTCTCTTCCTTTAAGTCCCTCTGTAAAACCTACCTCTCTGACCAAATTTTCAATCGCCTATCCTACTGTCCCCTCATGTGGCTCAATGTTTGTTGCTGCTCCTGTAAAACGCTGTGGGGAATTTTACTATGTCAGAAACACCATACAAATGGGAATTATTATACAGTTATGTGGACACTGCATTATGCTGATGACTTTGGACCATTTTTTTAAATTTTACAAAACATTTACAGAATTCTTCAAGGCAACTGACAAGAAACATCTTTTGTAATGAATTGGTAGGCACAATTCTGCTGCAATGAACTGTACATTCCACATTTTAATACCATGCAAGGTCACAAAGCATTGTCTGAAACTTTCAATCCATTGATTATTAGTAGTTTTTTAAAGAAAACCTAAGGCCTCAGCATCTAACAAAGAGGCAGAGTTTGATAAATTAGTTGTCAGTTTATTCAGGCTTGCAGCTAATGTGATTGCCAAGTCTACTGCCAACTTAATTAATTTTTCCTCCAATGTAGGCCAGCTACCAAAGGAATGAAAGATTGCTGGAAAAACAAGTCCTTTCACTGTTCTCAATAATTAACAACAGAATTCATTTTTCTTTTGTTTCCAGGTTTGTGATTATTATTTTTTCCCCTTTGGACAGATAATAATCTTAATGGTATTAATATTATCTGGAGTTCAGAACAAAGACACATAACGTTAAAATTAAGCCATTCATGGTGATGTCAGGAAGTACTTGATCACACAAAGAACAGTGGAAATCTGGAACGCTACCTTCCAAAAAAATTGTCAAGTATGAGGGGTCAGTTATTATAGAATAGAATCATAGAACCCTTACAGTGCAAAAGGAGGCTATTTGGCCCATCAAGCCCACACCGACAGCAAACCCACCTAGGCCCTATCCCTGTAACTCCATGTATTTATCCTGCTAATCCCCCTGACACTAAACAGCAATTTAGCATGGCCAATCCACCTAAGCTGCACATTTTTGGACTGTGGGATGAAACTGGAGCACCAGAGGAAACCCATGCAGACATAGGGAGAAAGTGCAGACTTCACACAGTCACTTGAGGCTGGAATTGAGTGCAGGTGCCTGATGCTATGATAGCCATCATGCTGCCCTAATTATAAACTTGGAACCTGAAATTGATAGATTTTTGTTAGGCAAGAGGAATAATAATTATGAACAAGGAGGATAAAAGGAGTTAAGATACATGTGATTATTATCTGATTGCATGGCAGAACAGGCTCGAGGGGATCAACAGCCTGCATTTGCTCGTATGTTCATCATTCTAGTTTTTATTATTGCTGATAGTTTTATTATGTTAAGCCTGATTTAAGTTTGAAGAATGAAGCATATATGCTGCAGCAAATGTGGTGTCTTGTTAAAGGACTAATTTACCAATCTGTCGTACACATCACTGGGGTTTTTAAATAGTTTCTCACAAACTTTTGCAACATGCAAAATATTACAAATCGATTTTCAATGAATAAACCATGTAGGTTTACAACAGAGGCCTGGCAACTGCAGGATTTCCCTTCTCATTTCACTGTTCCTCAAGTAGAGGTTAGTAAAAAGTTCAAAATGATTCAGCAAAATTACACAGCACTTTCTTCAAGTTCATAAGAAATTGGACCAGACAGAATAGAACTACAAAAAGAAAAATGTTCCTACAGGAGACAGCGAAATAAAATCAAGGTACCACCAAGGCATGATGAGACTAATTTAAGATAAGGACATAAATTAGAGCAGAGGCAGACAACAGCAATAAAGCAGCTGGAGTCAGTGATTCAAGAAGGAGGCAACAGGGGAAAGCAAAATAAGTAAAGGAACTCCAACCTGGAGATAAATTTAAAGAAACCAGAACCCAGCAGAGACAGAGTGGAGAGAGGATGAATGAAAGCGCATAATTGGGCATGGGAGGAATATTAGGGAAAATGTGAATGTGACAATGATGTGAGACAGAGTAAAGCAGCAAAGTGACAGGAATTAAAACAGAATGGAAGAGTAAAATGTGAACAAAGAGAAGGAGACGCAATTATGGAACAGTAATAATACAGACAGTGAGAAATGAGAGAGAAAAACTTAGAGAAACCTGCACAGTCAGATAGAAATAAAATTGAATAGTGATAGAAATGTATATCGACCGGGGGGAAGCCAAAAGAAACATACAAAGACGGAAGAGGCACATCTCAATCAATAGTAAATATATATTCATTTGTTTTAATGAGCGCATGACAAATTTGACACACCCTAAGTTGTGCTAAATCTGTGACAACCTGTTTGAGGACTTGGAAAAATGAATCATTACTTGTGATCAGTTGCTGCCACCTCCCAGGATTTAATGCCTGTTGAAAATGTTAATATTGACATGAAACAAGTGAGACTTCAACAGAGCTTCCTCTGTCATGATTTTATTGAGATATATTAATGGCATTTGATTAATTAATGGTGTTGAACATGATCATTTGGTTTGAGCTAAAATCTTTCCAGGAATGATGGTGGATACTTTCTTGTGAAGGCAATTTTATTTGGCTGGTTAGACAATTAACTCCTCCTATGGTGCGAAAGTAGAACAACAGTGTCCACAGCCTGTGGCTTCTATTAAACCTAATGGATGGAAAATCATAGGGTGCAAACCTGGGTGCATCACACAAAATCTGCACAGTATCCTCGCTTGGAAAATCCATTTGCAGAACAGGCTCTAGGAAATACTTAGGAATTTATTTTTATAGTCTTGTTTATCCTCAACTTGTTGGTATGTTAGCAGCAGCTTAGTTGGTAGCAATCTTGTCTCTAGTCATAACAATGTGTGTTCAAGCCCCATTTCAGGACTTGAGTACAAAAACGAAGGCTACCAGCCATGCAGTTTTTTGGATCAGTTGTTGGATGCGAAAGATCCCTTGGCACTACTTGAAAATACGCAAGGGTGTTAGCCAATCAATGTCACAAAAAACAGATGATCTTGTCATTTGGAAGTCACGTGACCTATGTGTTTTCTACATTACACTTCAAAATTATTCCATCCATTGTAAGACATCTACTGGTTGTGAAAAATACTATATAAATGCAGACTTCTATTTACTGTTTTGTTAGCCTTTGACTATTTCTTCAGGTACTGTTTAAGAATTGTTACTCCCTCACACGTCACTCAAATCTTACTCATGTGACCAAGACTCATGTGTCAGTCTGCACAGTTGGTATTTGTTGTTAGAGCACATTGCAGCAGAGAGCTGAGCTTCTTCTAATTTAACATCTACACAAAGAATCAGAGAATCATAGAGCTCTACAGTACGGAAAGAGGCCATTCGGTCCACTGAGTCAGCAATGACCACAATCCCACCCAGGTCCTATCCCAGATATTTACTCTTGCCCCTAAATTGACGCTGAGGGGCAATTTAACATGGCCAACCCACCTAACTTGCACTCCTTTGGACTATGGAAGGAAACCAGAGCATCCAGAGGAAACCCACACAGATACAGGGAAAATGTGTAGACTCCACATAGACAGTGACCCAAGCCAAGAATTGAACCCAGATCCCTGGCGCTGTGAGGCAGCAATGCTAACCAATGTGCCATCCCCACATATCTCCAGAAATCAGGAGAATGATCACTAATCAAAGGTCACCATTCCAGCTTCTTTCCTGGCTGAAATTCAACCTATTGGGCACTAGGAAGCTGATATCAAACTGACCAATGAGACAAACTTGCTGAACAAGTAGGGAAGGATATCATTAGGGCTACAACCAATATTCCATTCATAAATTGGCTGATAATACTGACTTTTTAAAAGATATGTGATGGCAGGGTTTTCATAGATGTTTGAAATTAGTTTAACTATAATTACTGAGCCAGTATATACTCCAGGGTCAGTTTAAATTCTTTTCACAAATTAGATATTCTAAGTAGCTGTACAGTTAGACTAAAATCATGCTGTAATTTTGGAACCCAAGGGTTTGTTATGGAATCAGTTGGGATGACAATCCCTCACAGTGCTGTGTGAGTATCGCTGGAGTGTGCTGGTGCTTAAAGTTATTAATGATTTCAGTCCATTCCACTTAGCTAACAATTTATCATGTAATGCAGTTGAACACGAGCCAAGAAGATGAGATAATGGTTTTGTTCTACAAAATGCAGCTGCACAGAATACAGGATGTTCCCCAACTGGTCCCAATATATTGGAATTCTCCTTTTGGTGGAACTTTAATCAGTAATTTAATTTTGAAAGTAAGAAATTGAAAGTGTATCTATTTTACCATTGCACTCCAACGTTTATACTCGATACTCCGATTTATAAAGGCCAATGTATCAAAAGCACTCTTTACGACCCTATCCGCCTGTGATGTCACTTTTAGGGAATTCTGTATCTGTATTCCCAGATCCCTCTGTTCAACTGCACTCTTCAGAGTCCTACCATTTACTCTGTACCTTCTACTTTGGTTTGTCCTTCCAAAGTGCAATACCTCACATTTGTCTGTGTTAAATCCCATTTGCCATTTTTCAGCCCATTTTTCTAGTTGGTCCAAATCCCTCTGCAAGTTTTGAAAACCTTCCTCACTGTCCACAACACCTCCAATCTTTTCAAAGATTTACATAGAACAGATTTAATGGGCGGAAGTTCCATAACAGAATACTGGAGCCATTTGCGTCTGTTTCTCAAACACACCGCATCGCAATCGCCCCACACTCGGTCATTTTTTTGGGAGAATGGTGAGGTGCATACAGTACTTGGACAGGTGGTCTAAACATGCCAGCATGGGGGTTTGGGCACTGTTTCGCAAAGGCACCTTGACTTCACAGTGCACTGAGAGATCTCCCTCCCTCTCACCCCGGACGCTGAGACACCCACATTGGCAGCATGTTCCCCCACCCCTTCCCCGACACGGGCCACTGGCATTGAGGCCCACTGAAAGGATCCCCTGCCTAACACTCATGCTCCCCCCGTGTTTCACCCCTGCATAACACTCCCGCGGATAGCACCCCCCCCCACCGCCCCCCCCAACCCCACCCCTGAGTCTGCACCCACCTTGACACTGCCCTGGCACACTGGCTGTAACCAACTGGCACTGCTAAGGTATCCAGTGAGCATTGCCAGTGTGCCAGATGGCACTGCTAAGTGGGTGCTAACTGATGGCACTGCCCAGATATTCCCCCAACCACCTGGAGGCTTTAATGGGCTCTGAGTTCTGCAACATGGCCATTACGCTGGTCTCTCCTAATGGACACCAGCAGTGATTCTTGTTGTGCTTGCACCATGCCCGAGGGTCAGAAGATCCCACGTGCTGGGAGAATCCAGAGTTAAACGGGATATGCATATTTAAATGGTATTTTAAATATGTTAATTGGCCTTGCTATGACACAATGCTCGAGTCTATATGTTGTGTGACAGGCTTGATGGATCTGTTGGCCTCTTCCTGCCTTTAATAGGAACATAGGAGCAGGAGTCAGTCATTCAGTCTGTTAAGACTGCTCTGCCATTCAATTAAATAATAGGTGATCATCTACCTCAACACCAGATTCCCACACTAACACATTACTCCTTATTCACCAGAATATCCAGAAATTATTGGTTTTTGTCAGGGAGATGTACAATGACTGAGTTTCCACAGCCCTCTGGGGTAGGGAATTCCAAAGATCCACACCCTTCTGAGTGGACAAACTGCTCCTCATCTCATCCTTAATCAGAGTGGCATGGTGGCATAGTGGTTAGCATTGCTGTCTCACAGAACAAGGGATTTGGGTTCAATTCTAGTCTTGGTTAACTGTCTGTGGAGTTTGCATGTTCTCCCTATGTCTGGATGGATTTCCTCCAGGTGCTGTGGTTTCTCCCACAGTCCAAAGATGTGTGGGTTAGGTTGATTGACCATGATATATTGAACTTTAAAGTCCAAAGATGGTTCAAAGTGGGATTAGCGAGATAAATATGTGGAGTTCCGGGGTTAAGGCCTGGATAAAATGCTCTGTTGGAGAGTTAGTGCAGACTTTATGGGCCAAGTGTTCTTCTTGTGCATTGTAGTCAATCTATGAGTATATGAAATGGCCTGCCCCTTTCTCTGAGACTGTGTCCCCTGATTACTTTTCACCAGCTAGGGGAAACATGTTGGCCTGGGGTCTTTGGCTTTACTCGCAGCTGGGATTCTCCAGTCTCACTGTTATGAATGGAGATTTGCCTGAATGTCAAATTCTTCATTCTTGCTGGTAGCAGTGCCAAGCCCACAACATTGGAGAATTCCAGCCCTCACTTACATTGAACATGCCACAACCTTTAAGGATGTTGTAACTCCAATAAGTCCACCACTTATTCTTCAAAACTTTAGAAAATACAGATTCATTTTAGAACATAGAACATTACAGCACAGAACAGGCCCTTTGGCCTTCGATGTTGCGCCGACCAATTAGGAAAAAGCAATGACCTTCTAACCTAAACCATTCTCTTTTCGTCCATAAACTTATTTACTAACCTCTTAAACGCCACCAAACTTGGCGCATCTACAACTGCAGCAGGCAGGGCATTCTATACCCTTACCACCCTCTGGATAAAGAACCTACCTCTGACATCCATCCTATAACTACCACCCCTTAATTTAAAGCTATGTCCCCTCGTGCTAGCTTTCTCTATCCTAGGAAAAAGGCTATTACTGTCCACCCTATCTAAACCTCTAATCATCTTATATGTTTCAATAAGGTCTCCTCTTAGCCGCCTTCTTTCTAACGAAAACAACCTCAAATCCCTCAGCCTCTCTTCATAAGACCTGCCCTCCATACCAGGCAACATCCTGGTAAACCTCCTCTGTACCCTCTCCAATGCCTCCACATCTTTCTTATAATGTGGGGACCAGAACTGCACACAATACTCCAAGTGCGGCCGCACTAGAGTTTTGTACAGTTGCAACATGACGTTGCGGCTCCGAAATTCAATCCCCCTACCAATAAAAGCTAAGACTCCATATGCCTTCTTAACAACCTTATCGACTTGATTGCCAACTTTCAGGGATCTATGCACATATACACCAAGATCCCTCTGTTCTTCAACACTATTAAGAGTCCTACCATTAGCCCTATACTCTACACATTTGTTATTCCTGCCAAAGTGAATTACCTCACACTTTTCCACATTAAACTCCATTTGCCACCTCTCGGCCCAGCTCTGCAACTTGTCCAAGTCTCTCTGCAAACTATAACACCCCTCTTCACTATCTACCACTCCTCCGACTTTGGTGTCATCCGCAAATTTACTAATCCATCCTTCAATACCCTCATCCAGATCATTTATAAAAATTACAAACAGCAGGGGCCCCAAAACAGATCCCTGAGGTACACCACTTGTAACCGAACTCCACGATGAATAATTTCCATCAACCACCACCCTCTGTCTTCTATCAGCTAGCCAATTCCTAATCCAATTAGCTAAATCACCCTCAATCCCATACATCTGCATTTTCTGCAGAAGCCTTCCATGGGCCACCTTATCGAACGCCTTACTAAAGTCCATATATACCACATCAACTGCCTTACCCCCATCCACCTCTTTGGTCACTTTTTCAAAAAACTCAATAAGGTTAGTAAGGCACGACCTACCCTTCACAAAACCATGCTGACTATCCCCAATCAATTCATTTCTCTCTAAATAACTATAAATCCTATCCCTAATAATTCTTTCCAATACTTTGCCCACAACAGAAGTAAGACTCACCAGTCTATAATTCCCCGGAAAGTCTCTATTCCTCTTCTTGAACAATGGGACCACATTCGCTATCCTCCAGTCTTCCGGAACTATACCCGTAATCAACGACGACCTGAAGATCAGAGCCAGAGGCTCTGCAATCGCCTCTCTTGCCTCCCAGAGAATCCTAGGGTAAATCCCATCCAGCCCAGGGGATTTATCTAACTTCAAACCCTCAAGCATATCTAGCACATCCTCCTTATCTACTTCAATACTTTCCAGTTTGCAACCCTGTATCCCAGTGTTTTCCACAACTACATTTACATCTCCCTGCATGAATACTGAAGAGAAATATTTGTTCAATGCCTCTCCAATCTCTTCAGGCTCCACGCACAACTTCCCACTGCTGTCTCTGACTGGCCCTAATCTTGCCCTAACCAATCTTCTATTCTTAACATATCTAAAGAAAGCTTTAGGATTCTACTTGATCCTATCAGCCAAAGTCTTCTCATGTCCCCTTTTAGCTCTCCTCAACTCACTCTTTAGCTCCTTCCTGGCTAATCTATAGCTATCCAGTGCACTAACTGAGCCTTCAAGCCTCATCCTGACATAATTTTCCTCAATCTTGCCTCATAAGCCAATCTTCCATCTCAAGGATTTGTCTGGTGAACCACCATTGCAGTCTCTCTATGGCAAGCATAAGTTTCCTTAGATAAGGAGACCAAAACTATTCACAATACTCCAGATGCAGTCTTACCAAAGTTCTATAAAATTGCAGGAAGCCATCTTTGTTTCAACAGTCAAATTCCCTTGTGATGAAGTCCAAAATACCAAAATACCTTCCTAATTGCTTGCTACACCTACATGGTAACTGATATTGTATTTTTATTCATTTACGGAATGCAGTTCAAGAAGGCAGCTCACCACCACCTTTCTCAAGGGCAATATAGGTGCATAATAAATGCCGGCCTCGCCCGCAACACATACATCCTGTAAATGAAAATGAAATAAAAGCTCGCATGCAGGTGCAAAAAACAATTAGGAAAGCAGTGAATCATCAACAATAATGCCTAGGTTCCTTTGGGCATCAACACTCCCCAGTCTCTCACCGTTAAAAAAATACTCAGCTTTTTTGTTGCTTTGATTAAAGTGGATAAGTTCACATTCACTCACATCATATTCCATCTGTCATATTCTTGACCACTCATTTAGCCTGTCCACGTCCTTTTGTGGCTTCCTTCCATCCTCCTCACAAGTTACATTTCCACTTAATTTTGCATCCCCAGCAAATTTGGAAACATTATATTTGGTTCCCTTAGCTAAGTCATTTATAAAGATTGTGAACAGCTGTGGCTCTAGTACTGATCCTTGCAGTAATTTACTAGTTTCAGCCTGCTATCCTGGGAATGGTCCATTTATTCCCATTCTCTGTCCGTTAACTAATTCTCAAATTCGAATCCATTTCATCTAATTTTTGTTACCAAGCCCCTTACCTGAAAATCCAAATGCACCACATCCTTTACCTATACTATAGGCAATAACTCAAAAACTCCAACAGATTTGTCACAAATGATTTATCTTCTATAAATCCACATTGACTCTATCCAATCATATTATTTCTAATTGATTAATTGTCACATCCTTTAAATATTTTCCCCACCTTTGACATCAAACAAACAGGTCTTTAATTCTCTGTTTTCTCTCACACTCCCTTTTTAAATAGTGGGGTTGCGTTTGTTATTTTTCAACTTTGTAGGGACTTTTCCAGAATCTATCAAGTTTCGAAAGATAACCACCAGTGTACTCACTATCTATCTATATTGCCTCTAGGAAATGGCAATTATCAGATCCAGGGCATTTAACAACCTTCAATCCAATTACGTTTCTGAACACTACATTGCTAATACTAATTTCTTTCACTTTCTTATTTTCACAAGCTCCTTGGTTCGTTTGTATTTCTGGGAGATTTTCTGTATCTTCCTCCATGAAGACAGACACAAAATAATTGTTTAGTTTCTCCACCACTTCCCTATTCTCCATTATAAGTTCTCCTATATCCACCTCTAAATCATTCAGATTAGTCCTTGCTAATCTTTTCCCTTTCGTTAACTGAAAAAAGCTTTTACAGTCCATGTTTACATTACTCACTATCTTTCATTCATATTTTCCTTTCTCTTTCTTTATCAGTTTCTTTGTTCTTTTTTGTTGGATTCTAAATTCTCCAAATCCTTGGGCTTACCACTTTTTTGGCAACCTTGTAAGCCACTTCCTTTGATCTAATGGAGTTTTTAATTTCTTTTGTAAGCCAAAGTTGATTAATCTTTCCTATTTCATATATTTGTATGTTTGCAGAAATCTGCTCCTCTTTAATGTGACCATTACCTTCAGATACCTTCATAATGTCAGATACCTCACACCCTCAAACTTGAATCATATCATAGAATCCCCTACAGTGAAGAAGGAGGCCATTCGACGCATCAAGTCTACACCAACTGCAATCTCACCCAGGCCCAATTCCCGCAATCCTACATATTTATCCTTCTAATCCCCTGACACTAGGGTGAATTTAGCATGGCCAATCAACCTAACCCACTCATCTTTGGACTGTGGGAGGAAACCAGAGCATCCAGAGGAACCCATACAGACATGGGAGAATGTGCAGAATCCACACAGACAGTGACTCGAGGCTGGAATGTAACCTGGATCCATGGTGCTGTGGGGTAGCAGTGCTAATCACTGTGCCATTGTCCCATCTCTTCTTGTGATTATTTAGGATGAAAAAAGTATCAGACACAAAATCTGAAGCTTAAAAATAAACTGAACTTTATGAACAAGTTGCCTGGACCCTCTGTGCTCTAGCACAGATGAAAAGAAGATACTTGCTGTTATCATCCAATCTACCCTAGATTCAAGGGTGGCACCAGAAGACTTGGTGCCACCCTTGTTGAAAAAAGGCTGTCATGGTAACTACAGGCCATTAATTTTCATCTCAATAGAAGTGGGAAGCTTTCAGAAATGATAATTCAGGATAAAATGAACAGTTATTTGGACATCTGTGGTTTAATTATGGAAAAACCAGAATGGATTTGGTACAGGTGAGTTGTGTTCAACTAACTTGCTTGATCTTTGTGATGTGTCAAGAAAGAGGGCAATGTGATTGATTTTGAATCCTTGGATTTTCAAAAAGTATTTGTTAAAGGGTCACATAACAGGCCAGTAAAGTTGAAGTCCATTGAGTAAAGGGGTAGAGGTAGCATGGATATAAAATTGGCTAAAATACAGAAAATGGAAAGTAGTAATGAGCAGTTGTTTTTTGGACCAAAGAAGGATATATAGTGGAATTCCCCAGTGATATTGATTTGTTTTTTTGTTAGATCATAATGACTTAGATTTGGTGTTGTGGGCACAATTTCACAATTTGCAGGAGGCACAAGTTTGGAGGAATAGCAAGTATGTGTCCATCTCAGGTGATAGTGGACTGAGCTTGAGGTTTACGCCATATGTCAATTGAATATTGCCTATTGTGACTGTAAATACCAACTCATGAATGGCAGTCCCTTCCAGAGCTGGCACAGATGAAAAGAATTGGCCTGAGGAGACAGTGATCTTTTTCTTCCACTAGGCTCCCTTTTCCAGAATTAGTAGCTTCTTTTGTCCGCTGTTTTCTCCATGCTCTTCTTAGCTGTTTGAGTCCTGGACATTGGTCTTAGCAAGGACATGCTATATATTAATTCTAATCCCAGTCAACTTGAGGTCTTGCTTGCAGACATCTTTGTATTGCTGACTTGGTCAGCCTGTTGATTATGTGCCAATAGGAAGCACTTCATTCAGCATATTTTTAGGAATGTGTCCATCATCCATTTGGTACGCATGATCCAGCTAATGGAGCTACTGCTGACTCAAGGGGTCAAACATGCTTGAGATCCCTATACGCTGGTATAGTGAGCAGTGTAAGGATGATGACAACCTTCTAAAGGATACTAGGAGGCTGGTAGATGGGGAGAGCATATGGTCGGTTAAATTAACAGAGGGAAGTCTTAAGTGATACATTTTGGTAAGAAGAAAAATAAAAGCAATATAAAATAAAACATACAATTCTAATGGGGTACAGGAACAGGAAGATCTAGGGGTATATGTGCACAAATCAATAAAGGTGGCAAGTCACGTTGAGCAAGTGATTAAAAATAAATGAACTCCTGAGCCTTATAAGTAGGCAAAAGAGTACAAAAGCAAGAAAGTTATGATGAAATTTATAAAATATTAGTTTGGCCACAACTCACATGTTGTGCCCAATTATGCAAATCACATTTTGGAAAGGATGAGAAGGCCTGAAAAAAGATAGAAAGAGAGAAGAACACAGAAAAACTACTGCACAAACAGACCCTTTGGCCCCCAAGTTGCGCCGATGATATCCATACCCATTAGGCTTACCTATAATGCTCAATTCTATTAAGTCCCATGTACTCATCCAGAAGTCTCTTGAAAGACTTCTTTCAATTTGCTTCCACCACCACCAATGGCAGCTGATTCCACACACTCACCACCCTCTGAATGAAAAGCTTACTCCTGATATCTCCTCTGTACCTACTCCCCAGCACCTTAAACCTGTGTCCTCTCGTAGCAACCATTCCAGTCCTTGGAAAAAGCCTTTAAGAATCCACCCGGTCTATACCTCTCAATATCTTATACATTTCTATCAGATCACCTCTCATCCTTTGTCTCTCTAAGGAGAAAAGACCGGGCTCCCTCAACCTATCCTCATAAGGCATGAAAAGATGAAAAGATGAAATGACGCAGAAAAGATTTACAAGAATGGTTCCAGGGATGAAAGACTTTAGTCGTGTGGATAGAATGGAGAATTAGGGTTGTTCTCCCTTCCAGAGAAAGTTGAGGGGTGTATTGATTGTGATGTTCAAAATCAAGAAAAAATAAAACGGAACAGATGGAGAGACACAGCTCACATTGGTGGGAAGCACAGATTTATGGTGATTGGCCGAAAAGCAAAGGTGACAAGGTAAAACAATTTTTCACAGAAAGTGATTATTATATAATGAGGGTGAAGATCCAAAAAGCCTGAAGGGTGATGACCTCAATCATGGCTTTCAATTGGATAACTATTTGAAAAAAAATATTTGCAGGGCAAAAGGGAAAGGGCAGAACAGCGAAATCAAAGAGCTGGCAATGGATTCAACAAGTTAAATGGCTTTCTTCTGTGCTATAATAATTGTGATTTTATAGTTCTATTTTTTTTTTGTGGCAAAGCAATGTAGTGGATTGGATTTTCACCAAGTCAGGATGACTTGGAAATCCTTTAAATATGATGGGCAAATCCTAGCCTCATTCCTGGGGTTTCTGATTTTTAACAGGGCTTTTTAGGTGTGCAGGTTGGTTCAGGTTGTGAGGCTGAATCTTGCATTCCCAACTTGGCTGACTCCATTGTGAATACTGGCATGGTCTTATCATACAATCATAGAATCCCTACAGTGCAGAAGGAGGCTATTCAGTCTATCAAACCTTCACTGACAACAATCACATTCAGGCCCTATCCCCATTACCCCACATATTTGCTCCGCTATTTTCCCCAACAGTAAGGATCAAGTTAGGACAGCCAATTAGCCTAAGCCACACATCTTTTGAGTCCTTCACAATTTTCATGAACTGAGGCGAGTACGTCAAAAAGTCGATGTTAGCTACATCGTAGATGGCATGAATCATGGTCTGCATGAGGGAACTCTTTGAAAGGTAAGTTCAAAAGGTTTTCTTAATGCCTACCCCATGTCGAAGTATTTGTCCAGCCACCACTTTTGGACTTTCATACCTGTCATGCCAAGCTATACCCCCTAAAGAGTCCCGTAACCCTCATGTAAACTACACTCCCAAACAGCACCTTTGGGCATTCATGCCCTCATGCCAAGATATGCACTTCAACTAAGCCTATGAACCCTTATAGATCAATGCCAAAGTATGTTTTTCAAACTGAACCTACGGCCCTCATGCTCCCATATAAAGATATGCTCACAAACAACCTATATGACCCCTCTTACCCTCTACTTCAAGATAAGCCCCCCCCCCCCCCCACCATTATCCCTTTGGTCCTTCATGCCCCAAATTTCAAAGTATGCCCTCGCCCACTCTGTATGGCTCTTCATGCTCCCAATGATTAGGAATGTCCCTCCAAACAACCAGTATGGCTTCTCATTCTTCCCCATACTAAGCTGTGGCATTTCCACGCTCACTCACTCACTATATCCTGTATAGAACTAATGAACTTGATAGTGGCAATATGGTGTGTAAAATGCTTTGAGAAAATAATCACTTATTGATAATGTTCCACTTTCTCAAAAAAAGCTCCTTTTAACCACAATCCAATGAAAGTTTCAGTCATCCAGACCCTTTAAAGTACTTGTGGCTGAAACTGCAAGCACTTACGCTCTCTTCACCTTGTATAAATAAGCATTATGAAATTGGCACATTCTCGGCTGGAAGAAACTACATTAAAGCCAAATACTTTCAACGTAATTGGAGCAGTTAGCAAAATCCAGCTTTAAAAGAGAGCTTTGAGTACTTAGCAATACTCAGCCTTAGCATAAAATTCAGACTTTAGTTCAACATTGATTAACCATAAAATTAATTTTATAGAAAGCTGAAGTCATCACATCCAGACAAACTGGCAATTTGAGTTACTTTGTGATATGAGATTCTGGAGTAAACTTGTTTATTTTGAAAACGATTTTCAATTCTATACTGCGGGTGGAATTTTACCAGCACACCTATCTGAAGTTCGTATAATCCCGCTCGAGACTAATGGAGAATGCCATTCTTCAAACCTCGTCCGTCCCCATAATCGGGGTGAACGTGCCAGTAAAAATTCTGGCCTACATCCTAACTCTCAATAAATCCAGTCATAGCAATGATGGAGCAAGTCACAGCTATTATAAGAGAATTATCTGCAGCACATACCTCTGTAGTAATTTCAAATAATTGATACCTGTTAAAGCAGAATGAATTTCTCTAAATTGTTCACATCTTTTAGAAGAAATCTACTTTTGAAATCAGAAGTTTAAGCATATCTACGTGAGCTATTATACGGGTGAGATATACAGTAAAGATTTCATGTGTTCTTCCAGTAAAGGCTTGCTTCACCTCAAGTGAAGCAATCTCCAATTCCATCAAAGTGGTTCATGCCTGCAGATCAAGGCCTTTCAAACTCACAAAAGATTTTCAGCTGAAGGACTCAAGACTGGAAGCAAGTCTCTGAATCCCATTGTGTCAAATCTTCTCATGAGTGGCAATCACCACTGGTTTGCCACTTTGCTCCTTTTTTTGCACAGCTTGGAACTCTACATTTCTGACCCAAAGTTCTGAACTGGGCCTCTTCAACTCTCAGAGTTCTTCTTTGTAACATAGAATCATCAGAAGGAAAACAAGCCATGTCAACTTTTTATGGAACCAGTATTTGGTAACTCTTCATTCACCAATACATTGAAAAGCTTTGGGATATTTGAATAAAGTTTTTCAATGTGTTAGTGAACGACTGTGAGGTAAGTGGGTAAGTGGGCAGGGAGAATAAGGTGGCAGGGTGGGTAAAGTGCTGGGTGGCAGGTGACAAAATCAATAGCCACTTATACAAGTACAGGATAATTAAGGAAAGCCAGTATAGATTCATTTTTAACTTGCTGGAGTTTTACGAAGAAGTAAAAGAGAAGTTTAATAAGGTCAATGCTGCTGATGTGATGTACATGGATTTTCAAAAGGCATTAGATATGGTGCCATACACTAGACAAAATTCTAGTGCATAGAATAAAAATAAAATTAGGCACTTGGAGTAACAACTTGGCTGAGTGACAGGAAACTTGGAGTGGTGATAAATGGTTGTTTCAGATTGGAGGAAGGTTTGTAGTGGAGTTCCCCAAGAGTCAGTGTTGTCACTGTTGTTCTCCTTGATATTTATTAATGATGTAGACTGTGATGTTCAAGCCACGATTTTAAAATTTGCAGCTGATATGAAAATTGGAAATGTTGTCAGCTGTAATGATAGTCTTGAACTTCAAGAGGACAGAGGCGTTTTGGTAGATTGGGCAATGGCAGATGAAGTTAAATGCAGAGAAGTGAGAAGTAGTTCATTTTGGCAGGAAGAATACGGAGAGAAAGTCTAAAACAAAGGGATAAAATGCTAAAGGAGTTGCAGAAACGGAGGGATCTCAGTGTATATGTACATAATTCATTGACATTAGCTGGGCATGTTGGGAGGGCAATTAATAAAGCATATAGTATCTGGCTTTTTTAATAGAGGTGATGTGTTAAAAAGTAAGGATGTCATGCTGACACTAGTTAGGCCTCATCTAGAGTACTGCATCCACTTCTGGATGCAATACTTACTGAAGGATGTAAAAACATAGTAGATAGTACAGAGGAGATTCCAGGAATGAAAAACTGTGGCTATGAGAATAGATTGGAGAGGTTAGGATGTTTACCTTGGAGAAAAGAAGGCTAAGAAGAGCCTCAATAGACATTTAAAGATCTTGAGGGGTATGGAAAGAGTAAATAGTGAAAAACTGTTCCCACTCATGAAAGCATCAGGAACTAGAAAGTACAGATACAAAATAATGGGCCAAAGGAGTAGAAGTGAAGTAAGGAAAGAAATTTTCACTGAGAGTGGTTGTAGTCTGGAAGAAACATATTGAGAGGGTGGTGGAGGCAGGTTCAATAGAAGGATTATTATTTGAAAAGAAAGAATGCGCAAAGTTAAGGGGATGAGGGAAATGGGACTAGCTCAGATGCTGTTCCAGAGAAGCATGTAGATTTGATGGGCAGAGTGACCTCTTTCTGCACAGTAAAAATTCATTAATTCATAATGGGGAAGCCAGAGAGTCAGGAGAAGCCAATGAGCCTGATTTTACCAATAAGTTGCTCCCGTTTTCGGGTGCAGAAACTTGGTAAAGTTGGGCGTGAGGGGAGTAGTGCAATCTGCATCTGCCCCTATGTCAGTTCCACTTTTACCAAGGCCCGAAACTGGCCATGATTGGGACCACGCCCGGAATGGGCGCAATGACCATTTAAATGCATTTGCATGCATTTAAATTAACTTAGTGGGCTATACGCCCATACTTCCCCCTATACCACCACATTCACCCATCCAGAATCAGCGCGAAACACGCATACTCTATAAAAGGTGAATTCAGGCAATCCAGTTAGTGAGGAGATAAGTATTGAATGTCCGATGGCTCTCTGCTTGAAATCGATGGGTTGGGGCAGGGGTGTGATTGGAGGGAGGGGATGATGGATCCACTGTCACTCTGCCTGAGATCAGTGAAGGGGAAGGAGTCTGCTGTCACTCTGCCTGAAATCAGCGAGAAGGAAAAGGGAGGGGCCCACGATTGGTCTGGGTGGTAGGACAGGCAGGGGTATAAGGAGGTCAGTAATGTTGTGGGAGTGGGATGTTTTTGGGGCCCTTCGCGAGGCATATCCAGCCCGGGAGCGATGTGGCTGGGGAGCAGCATTTCTCTTTTTTTTTCTGCGCATGCGCAGTTGGAGGTGCCGATCAGAGCTGCAAGATTTTAGGTGCATTAAGCTCCACTCAAGGGTTCTGAGAGATTTGGAATCACTGATATTTGTTCAGGTAGAGTCTATATGGGGGCGCCTGAGAATGGGGCTAAGAATCAGACTTTCAAGTCCTCTCAGCACTTAGAATCAAAATGATAAAATAGGGCCCAATGAGTTGGGGGAGCCAGAGGGTTATGGGGATTTTGGGGTGCTCAAGGAAGGAGTCGGAGGGTCATGGTGGATCAGAGGGTCAGAAAGAGATATTGGGGGATCAGTAAGGAGTTGGAGAGTCAGTTGTATAGTAAACAAGTGCTCGATTAGGTTTTTTCCTAACATTTCTTGGGTAACTATGCAGGTAACTGAGCCAGAACCCTCCAAAGTCTCTGACTCAAGAGTTGGAGACTTTTTTGAAATTGAATCTTCCCGGACAATTGAGTCTTCTTGGACAATTCCTGAGAATTTCTTGCACTGGGGCTTCCGACAAGTATCATTGCAATTTATTTGGGATATGTCTCATCTCTGACCATCAGGAAGCCAAAAAATCTGGACCATTATTTTTCTTTTTAATGAGTATACTTAATATAAACATTATACCTGGAATAATACAGAACAGAATTAAGCCATTTGTACTAGTATCTCTGTGGCAACTCTTTGAAAGGGATATCCATTCAGCCCCACTCACCTGTCCTCCCCTATTGCCTTGCAAGGTTTTTCTTTTGCAGTAGGTAGCCAAGTTCTTTTTGAATGTTACTACTGAATCAACTTACAACAATGTGTCAGGTTGTGCAGATCATAACATTTGCTGGGTAAAGAAAAATTCTCAACATCGCTCCTCTGATTCTTTAAGCAATTATCTGAAGTCTGTATCTTCTGGTCATCAACCTCATCTGGCAGTGAAAACAATTCCTTCAAATGTATTCAATCAAACCTCCTCAGTTTTGAACATCTTTATTAAATCTCTCCTAACTTACTTAAAGCCCAAGCAATCTCACATTCCCTAGTTTCTGGCACACATCTGAAGTCCTTTAATGCCATTCTAACATATTCCAAATGTCACAAGACAACATGCTGTTTTAATCTTCCCAAAATTTGTAGGCTGGTATTAATGAGGTAAATGCATGAGGGATATTGGATGCGGTGATGGTCCTAGGTAAGATACTTTGTTGGAGGGTCGGTGCAGATTTGATGGGCTGAGTGGCCTCCTTCTGCACTTAACAGATTCTATGATTTTAACTCTGCCATCATCTTTGTAAATCTTCTCCACATCCTTCCAAGGCTTTGCCATCCTTCCCATAAAACTGGACTCATTGCTCTAACTGAGAATAATCAATGATTTTAAAATGTTTAGCATAACTTCTCTGCACATTCCAGATATAATTCAAAGCTGCAGAGTATTTGCATACAAGTAGAAAGCTCATTGGATAAAATACATACAACGTATAGTCTGGTCCCAATGTTAACTCTTTGCAAGTGAGTGGGTTTTGAATGTGTTGAAATTGGTTGCTTTAAATTTGTTCCAGGATAAAATAGTTAGTGCCACCTAATACTTACCCAGTCTTCAGGCTGACCAAGGCATCTTGTACTCCTTTTTGGTTGTACTTCGACATATATGCATGCATATCTGGATAATTATTTCTAATGTTTCTCTCAGTGCTTCCATTTGGAACAGTCCCAAATCGAAAAGGTGGTGAATGGTCGTACGGCCTCTGAAACTATAAGACATACAAAAGCCATAGTGAATAGTTTTGAATGAATTCAGCAATGGTTTTCAAATGCTGGAATTGAATAGACTTTTCATCCTAAACAGTTTCAACATTCCATGTATTAAGCAATAAGAGACAAAGAGCATCAGTTTTGGGTATGTACTTAAAGCGTAAAGCATTGAAAGGTTTACGTGTCCCACAGGGGCAGGATTCGAGATCAGACTTATGGCTTTCTATGTTAATTCTGTCATAGAGCCAGGAGCAATCCATTTTAATTCAGCAATGTAACCTGATGATGAAGGACAAAAATGTCCCAAAAGATGGTGTCTCCTGCCAGCAAAATCTTTATAACTTTTGAGTTCATTAAATGCATTATCAGTAACTTCATTTAACAAGCTGTTCCAGCTGAGGTGATGGAAAAAACTCAGCCTGAAACCCTGCATTATCAGATCATAATCATTTGACAAATACTGGGTTCAAAAGTATCGCTTCAAAAATCCAAGAAATCATTGCAAAGAACACATGTATCAGTAGTTTACATATTGATAATTTTTCTTCCAAGTAAATATTCTAATATGTCACTGAATCCTGTTCTTGCTTTTTGGGTGCCATTATTTTGTGACAATGAATATAAATCAATTAGATTCTAATCAATGCTTTGACTGTCTATCACAGTATTGTAAAACCTACATTTAATTTGTTTCCTCTCTGCATCTATGCTAGCTTTCAGCTAACTGATGATATGACAAGATTATCCAATCCAATTATAGGCATAACTTCTATACTCTGAGGTTTATTCATTGTAACACAGCAGCTGGTGGAATATAAACTCAATTAATATATCAGGACTTAAAAGTTAGTCTCAGTAATAGTGACCAGGAAATCATTCTCGATTGTTGTAAAAACCCATCTGGTTCACTAACGCCCTGAAGGGAAGGAAATCTGCTGTCTTTACCTGGTCTGGCCTAAACATGACACCAGATCCATAGCAATATGGTTAAATGCCCTCTGAAATGACCTAGCTAACCGCTCAGTTGTATCAAATCGCTACTAAGTTACTCAGCTATATCAAATCATTACTAAGTTAAGTAAACTATTAAAAGGAATTAAACCTCATGGTCCCTTTAGCATTGACCCAGGCACCAGAAATGACAATAGCACACCCAGCCCTGTTGATCCTGCAAAGACTTGTCCCACAGACTAGTCAGCAATAGCCTGACATTTTTATACTCATGAAAACGTACCTCATAGACAATGTCCTAGACACTCTGAGTGTCTCAGTAGAAACACTACTGATTGAGTTGGCCAAGCTAGATAGGGTCTGTGAGAGATGCTGGGGAAATCAACAAGAGGGAAAAACCAACTTGACCTCATTCTCACAGATCTACCTCTGTGGGATGCACCTGTCCATGACTATACTGAAATAGGTGATTACTGTGTGGTACTTATGGAGATGAAGTGCCATCTTCGCATTGAGGATACCCTGTATCATGTTGTATGGCACCATCAACATACTAAATAGGATAGGTTTCGAACAGATCTTGCAACTCAAAACTGGGCATACATGACTAGCAACAGCAGCAGAACTGTATACAACCATAACCTGTATTCTCATAATAAAATATATCCCCCACTCTAACATCAGCCCTGGTTCAATGAAGAGTACAAGAGGACATGCCAGGATCAGTGCTGGGCTGCTAAAAATGAAGTGCTAGCCAGAATTATATGCATGCCAGACAACAGAAACAGCATGTAATAGGCAGAGCAAGCAATTCCGCAACCGACAAGATCTGACCTGAGCTCTGCAGTCCTGTCACACCCAATCATGAATGGTGATGAACGATTAAACAACTAACTTGAGGAGGAAGGTCCACAAGTATCCCCATCAGTATGAAAGACAAGGCTGAAGCATTTGCAACAATCTTCGGCCAGAAATGCCAAATGGATGATCTATCTCAGCCTCCTCTTGAGGTCCCCAGCATCATGGTTGATAGTCTGATTGTATACAATTTGATTCGCTACAATTGGTATCAAGAAATGACTGAAAGCACTGGATACTGAAAAGGCCATGAGCCCTGGCAATATTCCGACAATAGTACTGAAGACTGGTGCTCCAGAATTAACCAAACCCCTGGACAATTTGTTCCAGTACTACTTCAACAGCAGTATCTACCCGGCAATGTGGAAATTATCATAGGTGCCTCTGTTCACTAAAAGCAAGACAATTCCAACCTGGCCAATTACGCAGACCAGCATTTTATTCTCAATCATCAACAAATAAGTGTCGTGGACAGTGCAGTCAAAGAACACTTGTTCAACAATAACCTGTCCCTGGTACTCATTTTGGGTCTGCTTAGCTCCTGACCTTGCAACAATCTTGGTCCAAACATGAACAAAAGAACTGAACTCCAGAGGTGAAGTGACAGTGACTGATCTTGATATCATGGCAGTATTTGACTAAGTATGGTATCAAGGAGCTCTAACAAAAATGGAATCAATGGGAGTAAGAGTAAAGCTTTTCAGTAGTTTGAATCATATCTAGCACAAAAGAAAATGGTTTGATTGTTGGAGGTCAATCAAATCAGTCCCAAATCAGTCCCAACCCTAGAAAACTTCAGCTGCTTCATCAATGATCTTCCACCCATCATAAGATCAGAAGTGGGGACAAGGTCAATGTGGCAGCAGTATTTGCCATCTATAAAAGCACTGCAGCAACTCACCAAGCATCCTTCGGCAATACCTTCCAAACCTCTACCATGACCTCTACCATTTAGAACAAGGGTAGCAGATGCTTGGGAACATCACCAAGCAGAAGCACAGGAAATGCAAGTTCCCCTCCAAAAACAGACCACCCTGGACTTGGAATTCTATTCCATTGCTTCAGTGTTGCTGGGCCAAAATCCTGGAACTCCCTTACTAATAATACTGTACATTAGTTGAACTGCAGTGGTTCAAGAAGATAGCTCATCACCATATTCTCAAGGACAATAAGAAATGGGCAGTAAATGCTGGCCTACCCAGCAACACCCACAATCTGTGAGAAAATAAAAAAAAGGCAACAACTGTTCTAGTACTGGGCTTTTAGTAATTACAAAACCTCACCAGTCTATCAACAGTCTTACTCTCTCGTATGCATTTTTGCCTACTTTTTCAGCCACTGAGTATTGTCAGAATATGTCACTCCTGTCAATCAAGATTCAAATGCAAGGTAATATTTTCTTCAGCCTTTCACATTTGTATTTAGTTTCTTGGAATGGCAACCTCCTCATTTCTCCAGCCTATTGTTTGCATATTTTCACTCTTTTAAGATTTTTCCACACTGTCCACTGCATTGTCTAAATGAGATGGTAACTTGACATCTGTCTGCATGCCATTGCCAATCTCTTCAGCTATTGCAAGGAGGTGCATCAGGATATCAGAGTCATTCTGTGTCTCTCTGTGAATTCCTTCCTTACTGTTGTCAAATGTCTACTGTATAGATGACGCTACCCTAAATGGTGCAGCACGTATGGTACAAGGTTCCATGCATCAAACCTATTAGTCTCCTGTGAACCAGGATTCAAGCACAGAGCATCACACTGCTTTCAAGCATTTAATATGAAGAACATTCTAATTTTCACAGGATTAAAACCAATTTGCTGAAACCTCAGTGGCTCAAGTAGGTTTTTTAATAAAAGAAGTGCTGCAGTTGAGATACCAGAGCTATTCATCATTGTCACCACAGGAAATTGCAGGCACTGCAGCAGTAGTCTACACAGCACATAGTACAACAGATAAACTCTATCTACTTATAACAATGCTTAAAATGGGTCAAACTCAATCCAGAAATGTCAAAATTAAGCCACTACATCGTTAGCTATAGAAAAAGTTGCAAAGAGAATTGCTGCATTCTCAGAGATCAGTTGAAATTTATTTTCAAGGACTGGCTTAAGAAATGTTTTAATGAGAGATTTTATAAGTAGTGCATCTCAGAATCTTGAATTGGGCCAGTGGGTATTATGTCCTTATTTGAGAAATGGATATCACACAACGGCTAGCACTGCAGCCTCACAGAGCCAAGGACCTTAAATTCAATTCTGGCCTCAGTTGATTATTTGTATGGAGTTTGCATGTTCTCCCCCTGACTGCATTGATTTCCTCCAGGTGCTGTGGTTTCAATCCACACTGCAAAAATGGGTTGATTTTTGGTTGATTGACAATGCTAAATTGTTCCTTACTGTAGGGGAATTAACAAGGTAAATACATGAAGTAACAGTGTGGGATTGTTTTGGGTGCAGGCTCAATAGGCCAATGGCCTCCTTCTGCACTGTAGGGATTCTATGATATATGCAAAAAATTGCTTTGGTGATTTCAATACTATTTTCAGCATAGTTTCAGGTCAAAACGACAGCATGAAATATTTACATGGCAGGAAAATGGCCCAAAAGCTATTTCTGGCATACTTCCCCCAACATATCGACACAGATATCACCATCACATGGGAGAACACCACCCACCTGGTACACAGCTATGTATTCATGCAACTCAGCCAAAGAAGTCTACCTCATACGCTGCAGAAAAGGATGCCCTAGGGCGTGGTACATTAGCAAGACCATGCAAACACTATGATGATAAATATATGGACACCACACAAGTCGCCACACAGGAGTGTTCCATGCCAGAGAACACTTCAGTGGCCAAGGATATTCAACTTCTGATCTTCGAGTAAGCATTCTCCAAAGCAATCTCCAAGATGCATAATAAAGCAGAATCACCAAGCAGGAACTGACAGCCAAGTTCTGTACTCATGAGGACAGTCTTATTAGTTTGCATAGTGTTTAGCACCATCCCATTCATTGATTGTTTTAAGTTTATTTATTATTAGTCATAAGTAGGCTTAGATTAACACTGCAATGAAGTTACAATGAAAATCCTCTAGTTGCCACACTCCAACGCCTGTTCGAATATTCTGAAGGAGAATTTAGCATGACCAATCCACCCAATACGCATATCTTTTGGAGCATAGGAGGAAACCATAACACCCAGAAGAAACCCATGCAGACACTGCAGAACTTGCAGACTCCATATAGACTGCGATCCAAGCCAGGAATTGAACCCAGGTCTCTGGTGCCATGAGGCTATGCCACTATATCGCCCTTAGACTTTTGCCATGATCTTGGGTTCATATTGCACAACATGTAATCTTGCTATACTGTACGGTGCAGGGGAAATTCACCCTAACTATCATGTTTTGATATCATGTACATCTTGATTGCGGGTGATTTTCTTTCTACTTGAATTAGTTTGCATGGTGTTTAGCACCATCCCATTCATTGATTGTTTGTAATTATCTCTCTGCCTTAAATTATTGGTTCTTAGGTCATCCCTTCACTTGTTATACAGCCCGTCAACACTTTACACATACTAATTATACCTAACTGATTATATTTGTCTGTTAGCACTCATGATTACTTATAAAGACTTGTTATTCAGCCAGCCTATAGTGTCTGTTCTTATTCTTTGACACTCTTGATTACCTGTGAGTATTGGGCTATCGTCACTCCATCTATATATTCCATGCCTGCGCACCTCATTCCACTTCTTCACCTGGTGAAGGAACAGTACTCCAAGAGCGTGTGATTTCAAATAAACATGTTGGAATGTAATCTTGTTCCTAATAGTATGAGACCAACAGGAGATTTTCACCTCTTCCCCTTAAATACCTATATCTTTCCCCAATAAGTTTCTGATGAGCAAATACATCATTGCCTATGAGCATACTCTTCTATGCCATTAACATAGTGGAGGAGGAAAATAATACCAGTGAGGAGAGTTGAACAGCATATAAGATGGATGCAGCCTATTAATTAATAAACCCCATTGAATCAGTACTGACCATTCTTCAGTGTTTTGATTCAAGCTTATTTCAGGCAGCTGCAGGAAGTCTGTATGATATTAACAGAACACTGGACAGGAATGCATTCATCTGGTAGCAGGAAAGGTGGGGAATTCATCACCACCAGTGCTACAGTGAACCAGCAACAAGAAAAGGCACTAAAAGGATTCTGGCCTTTTGAAAGTCCTGGGTGCAATTACATTGCTTTGTGAGCTATGATAAAAACTCAATGTACAGACTGTGTTTGAAACATGCAAGAGCACTTTAACCCTCAATAGACTGAATTGTCAAAATGCATTCTTGCTTCAAATTGCAGCTTTTTCTGACATTTTCAGGGAATAAAATTGTGTAATTGGATGGATTATCGGTATAAAATGTAACCCTTGAACGTTTGGATAACAATCCCACTATTAGTGGTCAGAATAGCAGCAGAGGAATATTATCTGAAACATATGCCTCCAAAGAGCTGGATATCCATTTACCTCAAGGTTGTTCCCCACACTGGGTTATCCAATAATGATTCTTTTACTCTTGTAATGCTTTCAGATTGGATCCTAAGATTTAAAATAATCTCAACTTCTTGAAAATATTGGTGTCTTTGGCAGAAAAATACATTGTGCAATAACATAGTATAAATAATGCAGTCTAATGTTTCTATAATTTACCTTATGCGGATCATTTATATATATGCAGTGAATTTCCTTTGAGCTGCTCCAGTTCCATCACTATATCTCCACTGGAAATGCAGCAGAAATTCGTTTACATGCACAGACATAAGTTCCCATCACACAGCTGGCAAAGTTATGATATTGAAGAAGGAGCAGCTTGAAGAAAGTTGTTGGCTTTGTTGCTTGTCCTTATAAGGCTGTCATAGTGCCCAGAATTACCTCACAGCCAGAAGCGTAAATGAGCCAGTAACAATTTTTCTTCCGATTATCCTCTCCGATGCATCTCCCATTATCGCACAACAACCGGATTCCAAGGAAGTCATTGAACTCAAAACATTAATTCTGCTTCACTTTCCACAGATGCTGTTCGACCTGCTGAGTTTTTCCAGTATTTTCTGTCATTATTTCAGCTTTCTAGCATCTGCGGCGCTTTATTTTTATTACCACACTCATAACTCAGTTGAGAGGTTGAACAGATGGTCTATTGAACCTTTGCTAATTATGCTCTGACTTCAGGCACTTAGTGGGGGGGGTTTGTGGTTGAACAACAGTGTGTATTTATGTCTTCCTTCTGTCTGCGGGGTGGATTTTGATCTATATTTGCCCTGACTGCACACGTGAGATTTGGATATGATCAAGTCAGGAAGGACAATAGCACAAACAATCCCCAACCTCGTGATGATGCTCTACTGCTTAAGATGATGTTTTATGAAAGTTTCATTTTCAGGATTCAAATAGATAAATGACAAAAACCTCACAAACTTACATTTATAAAGTACCACTCACATGGAGAATTACATGACAGTGATTGAATCAAATAGAAATGAATATGGAGCAAAAGCTGGGGATAGTTTAAGGGCTGATTATAGGTAGGTTTTGAGGAGATGCTTAAAGGAGGAGAGAAAGTCAAAGAATGGGAAGGATTTAGGGAGAGAATTCTGAAGTTTGCAGGCCTAGACAGGTGAAAGATAAGGCTGCCAATGCTGGTCTGGAGGTCTAATATTTCTCTACTGGTACTGCCTAGTGGGAAATTAGGATGAGTAAGGAAGGAGGGCACAGCAGCAGAAAACAGGCTTGCTTTCTAGTCCAAACCACCGTCCTTCCCTGCACCTGCCTGCTGGGAGACAAAAAAACTTTTCCTGGGACAATTCTTAAAAAACTTCAGCTCAGATAAGACATTTGCCATTACAATCAATTATCTTTGCCAGAGGTTCTTTCAAGTGCCTCAATGGAATAACAGGAGGCTAGTTCAGGAACTCCCGCAGATGTGCCTCGTTGATGTGTAGAGGCAGATGCAGAGATTGTCCACCCACTGTCTATCTCTCTATCTATCAGACTGTCTATCTCTCAGCTGATGAAATGAGGAGAAATCCCAACATAACTAAGTCACCTCATTTCTCAGTTTTCATTCGGCAGTTCTGCAAGAGAATGCTCCGAATCCAATCAGGATTTCTTGGATTCTAAGTATCACTTTGTCATGTCAGCAATAACAAAAGATACTACAGAAGGATAAGCAAAACTTTACGATTAAGCTGTGAATCTGTACATTTTGCTATTCAGTGGCAGACTAAAGTTCTTGTCAGACAGAGACTACACCAGTAAATAATGAAAGCAATGATTACCTTTTTATCACTCAGTCCAGTCACTTGGTCAACAAACTCTTCCTGGATCATGAATGCAGCCAAATTGGCAGTGTAGCTTGCAAGAAATATTACAGCAAAGAAGGCCCATACTGACACGATTATTTTACTAGTTGTTCCTCTAGGATTCTCCACAGGCACAGAGTTATTGAAGACCAAGCCCCAAAGGAGCCATATTGCTTTGCCAATTGTGAATGATGGACCATGTGGAGCTGTAAATAAAGAACAAAATATATGAACACATGCTTTCCAGGAGCTCAGTATTTTTCAGCTACACTCAGTGAAGAAGCTTGTTTCAAGAATAAAACTTTCTGCTACCAGAGTTTTGTAATAACCATAATTCCAGTTTCTTTTCTCAAGCTGTACTTTAAGGAATCTTAATAGTTGAATGAGCAGGTAGGCTCCATAGCTAGGTGCAAGCACAGATTGGTATTGCATTGAATTCCTCATTGTCAGTAGCTTTCAGTCCCTGTTTTAATCTTCTAGTAAGTCTTTAAAAAGCTGCTGACCAGATGTCATCGTTTTAAATGGCAGAGTCCCAAACTGAGTTCTCACTGCAGTCTATGATTATTGATAAATACATAAATTAATTTTTGAAGCAATATCTTATTTAGTTAGTGTCACTGATGAAGGGCTAATAACAGGTTTTATTTTCTTACTCCCTTAATGTAAAAATAGATGAACCTCCAAGTACAGCTGGGTGGAAAACAACATAAGTGATAGCAAAAACAAAGATAAATCACTGTAAGTGTATTTGGCGGGAATAAATTTGTCTGAAGAAACAAATGAAGGAATACTGAACAGCTTGAAAATAAAATGTTTCAAAGTCATTTTTGAAGAGTATGGGTGCAACATTTGGGAAGAATGGAAGGAGAGAAGCAGGAATAGAAATGCAAGTGTCTGCAGAACAGACAAAAGAAAAAAGAGGTTAAGTCATGTTCAGGATAATCAGAATCACATTGAAGATGTGTCTTAAATTAGACAACAATCATCTTCATGTCAATTGCGCATTTTGAAGGTAGGTGGAACTTTTATACTCATCAACAACCCCAATCCAACCTGCCTTAAATATTGGAAATTTTTTTTGCTACCTTGAAGAAATGTATTATTATTTATTTGTTCTTTCATGGGATGTGGAAATCCTTGACAAGTATAGCATGTGTTGCCCATCCCTAATGGCCCTTAAACTTGTGTGTCTTGTTCAGCCATTGCAGAGGGCAGTTGAGAGTCAACCACATTGCTGTGGCTCTGGAGTCACATGTAGGCCAGACCAGACAAGGATGGCAGATTTCCTTCCCTAAAGGATATGAGTGAACCAGATGGATCTGTAACAATAAACATTATATCCCACCATTATAGAGATGATTTTATATTTTAGATTTATTAATTAACTGAATTTAAATTCCACCAGCTGACATAATAGGATTTGAACCCATGTTCATGAAACATTAGCTTTGGCCACTGGATTACTACAAAACCATTGCTTTCCCCTGACTGGCATTAGAGCACTTCCGACTGGCTGACCCAATCATTCTCCTACCTAACCTTTCTCAAGGGAGCTCTGTGCGCAATCTTCTTCAACCCTCCTTCCATCTTCTCTTTAGTCTCTTCTTTCTGCTTACTCTTAGGAAGGTGCAGGTGGTGACAGAATAAACAAATTAGGGGAAAAATATAAATAAAAACTCTGTGGTTGTGTAGAACTTTGGGATGTTCCGCAGTGGAGCAAGGCACTCTTTAAATACATGTCAGTCTCACTTTCTTGGAGCTACCAGGGAACAATCGTGCCATTCAGCCGATTAATTCTACTTATCTATAGAGCCTACTTATAATTCCATTCAACAGGAGTCTTGTAGCACAGACTGAGTTTGTAGGATGACTGACGTTTCGTTCTAACAGATTATTCAGTATAACTGAGGAGTTTCTACTTCTTAAAAATGCATTTGATGATAAGGAAGCCTGTAAAAAAAATGAGAGTAAAGTGGTCAGAAATATAAAAACAGAGTGTAATTGCCTTTATAAGTATGTAAAAAGGAAGAGAATAGTAAAGTAAACATGGATCCCCTTAGAGGCTGAGACAGGAGAAATTATAATGGAGAATAAGAAAATGACAGAGTATTGAACCAATATTCTGGACAGGATTTTTCCTGCAGGTATCTGAATCCCCACTGTGGTGCAATGTGGTCAGAATCTCGCGCTCTGTGGGAAACAGCCACTCATTGCGATTATCTCTGGAATGGCCAATAAATAATCAAAAGATGGTTTGAGGGCAATGCTGAAGGATCAATCTGGCCCTTGCAGCCAAACAGGAGTCGCAAGTTGTGATGCAAGGTAAGTAAGGGAAACACTGCTTCAAAATAGAGGTTTCCTGGGGGTGTGGGGTAGTGGTGGGGGAGGGAGGAAAGTGGTGGTGGGGGAGGGAGAAGGATAGTAATGGAGAGAACGTCTCCTCCACAGGACTACCTATAGCCACTGCAGCACCCAGGCAGACAGGGAGTATCTCTAGGTCTGCTTACATACTGCATTCCCGCATACACCAGGCTGTCACCGAGAGGCTGCTCCCAATCACCTAAGCCGGCCATGGCCATCTCCAGGAATGTGGAGCCAACTGAAAAATACCATGTGGCCTCCTTTCATTCATCTTAAATGGCCCTTAATGAGCTGTGTGGGCTATCTGCCGTATGCAGGTGGGTAGTCCTACTGCCACCCACAGCCTCATCTAATCCCACCTCAGCAAAAATGGTCTGGAGGTGGGATGGAGTTAATGAGCCCCATTCGGCTGGCAGGGCTATTTTTAGTTCCTGTCCATCTCTGTTCCCAGCATTGGCAGGCATTCAAAATCCTGTCCTTTACGTCTATCTTCACAGCAGGATACACAAAACACAGACCATAAATTGTGGATAACAAAGGATTCAATGAAAGCAAGGAACTTAAAGTAATTAGTATTAGTAAAGATAAAGTACTTAAGAAATTATGGGACTGAAAATCAAAAATTCCCTACCCCTGATAACCTACATAAGATTTAAAAGAGGTGTCTCCCCTGTGAACTGATTTGTGATCTCCTAAAATCCTTGAGATTCTGGAACATCCCAGTAGATTGAAAAGTAGTAAATGGAACATGGCTATTCAGAAAATGAAGGAGAAAGAACACAGGGAACTATAGACCAGTTAGTCTAATAGCAGTTGTCAAAAAAGTTGGAATTTATCTTTCAAGTAGTAGCAACAGACACTTCAAAATAACAATATTATTAGACAGAGTCAATATGGCTTTATGAAAAGGAAATAGTATTTGACAAATAGAAACTTAGGACCCCTACAGTGCAGAAAGAGACCATTCGGCCCATCGGGTTTGCACTGACTCTCCGAAAGAGCATCCTACCAAAGCCCTCTCCTGCACTCTATCCTCATAACTCTGTGCATTTACTATGGCTAATCCACCTAATCTACACACTTTTGAATACTACAAGGCAATTTAGCATGACCAATCCATCTAACCTGCAAATCTTTGGATTATTTTTATTTTATTTATTTTATTATTTTTCTCTTACCATTTTCTGAGAACACAACTAACTGGCAAGATAGGTAGAGGGGAGCCAGTGGATGTATATTTGGATTTTCCATACATCCAGTAAGATTCCACACAAAAGGTTATTGCACAAGTTAAGAGCTAATGGGGTTGAGGATATATATTAATATAGATAGGGGATTATTTAAAAGACAGAATAGGAAGATGTTGGAAATGATCATTGCTTCACACTTGCGAGGCATGAACATATTGCTTATGTTCATGAAAAGTCAATGTTCCATAAGATTGTTTATTCGTTGAAAAGTGGAGCCGACAAGAATAACATTGAATCACAAGGAAGCCGTAATCAGGTCAGAAAAATTCTACATGTGTGATATCTTTTTCACCGAAGATTTTAACTAATTGACACATTAATCGGGGTGATACAGTTTTCCAATAAGAGTTTAAGGAAAGACATCTTTTAATTTCAATATCAATAAAATTTTGCAGGCAGGAATTTTCTTTTTGGAGCGCAGCTAGTCCTTTAGAAAGCTGCTTTTCGCTGACGAGTACAGATATTTTATTCCTGAGCCAGATGGTATCTTGAGGTACACAGTAACTGTTGGCAGCACGGAGCTAATTTGACTTTAGAATATTATAACAAACTGTTCAGAATAATACTCAATACCCCCCTGAATAAAACATACCATTCAGGATTTGGAAGTGACAGGATGTGCGAAGCTTGATAGTATTTTCATCAGCTCTTGCAAAATAAATATATAATTTTCAATGGTCCAAGTAGCTCAGAAAAAAGGATACCTGCTTTTTAGCCAAAGAGAGCGCTTGTGCCTTTTACAACCTCAGGATGTCCCAAAGCCAGTTTACAATGAATTAAGTATTTTTGAAGTGAAGTTACTACTGTAATGTAGGAAATGCAGCAGCAAATCTGAATGAATCCTCAAACAACAATGCTTTTAAAGTTTTTTTTAAATTAAAGTTTATTTATTTAACACAAGTAAAGCTTTTATTAACACTGCAATGAAGTTACTGTGAAATTCCCCTAGTTGCCACACTCTGTTGCCTATTCAGGTCAATGACTTAACCAGCACATGTTTCAGAACGTAGGAGGAAACTGAAGCACCTGGAGGAAACCAATGCAGACACAGGAAAATATGCAAACTCAACGCAGACAGTGACCGAAGCCAGGGATCTAACCTGGGTCCCTGGCACTGTGAAGCAGCAGTGCTAACCATTGTGCCACCGTGCCACCTCCATATGTTGATGACCAGCTATCTTTTTGCTTGTGATGTTTGGTGATGGCTAATCATTAATCAGAGCATTGGAAAGAACTCATCTCCTCTTCTCTGAAACAGTGGTAAGGGATTTTTACATAAGAGTGGGAAGGCAAATGGGGCCCTCAGGTTAACAAAAAGCAGCCCCTCTAATAGTGCAATTCCTTCAGTGCTGTACTGGGGTATCAGTCTAAACTTTGCACTCAAGTTCCTGGAATGAGATATGAATCCACAATATCTGCAATATTTATCTGTTAATCAACAGCACAAAAACAGATTGGGGGCAATTCTCTAGGGCCTTCAGCCCCAGCCAGGATTCCCAATGGCATTTGTCTCTAACATAATGTTTAGAAATGTTTTGCCTTTAATTGACAGGTTGAATCATTAAGGAAGTTTCACTTCCTCTTTTCTAACCACAATATTTACAAAACACTTGAAATGCATTCAACCATTAAAGGAAAAGAAAACAAACATTGCTCGGTTCTAGTGGATAAATTATCCAACCTGTCAATCAAACAACTTTAAAGGATTGTGATGCCAGATGCTAGTCTTTCAATGTTAAAGGAAAAAATGACAATCAAAGCATTTCAAAGGGTATTCAGAGCAGCTATGCTTGGTGAGAGAAAGCAAGGGGATCTCCCAGATAAAATGGGCAGGCCCTTTCTATAAGAGCACTTTAAAAAGGTATTCCAATACCTAGGCCAATCCCCTAATGTGGCATAGAGAGCTGTGGTGATTTTGAAGGTATCCAATTGTCCATGAGGCATGGATATCAAAGTGATTAGGACATTTCAAGATTTTAAAGAGCAAAGACAAAAATTGATATTTTCCCAGAATGGTATCTGAAATTACCACCTTAAGAGTGAACACCACCTTCCTCATGGCAACAAGGACAAGTGCAGCCATGAAACCCCATCCTGAGGGACAGTCCCAAGGTTAGGTGAATTGGCCATTCTAAATTGCCTCTCAAATTCCAAAGATATGCAGGTGAGGTGGATTAGCCATGGTTTATGTGTCGAGTTATGGGGGTAGAGTGGGAAGTGGGGTGGGCCTGTGTAAGATGTTCTTTCAGAGAGTCAGTTCAAACTTGATGGGCTGAATGGCCTCCTTATGCAGGGTGGGAATCTATAGATTTCATTCAATGGTCAACACCTTCCCCCCAGCTGGCCCCACTTAACCTCCAGGTTTCAAATAGGAAGTGGCTGCAGTAAAGGGGTACATGGACACAGCACTTACTTCTTTACCCTCCCACTCCCAAAGCTCATGGTGCCAGTTCAAGGGATCATTACCAAGGTGCAAGGGGTAGCGCAATGTTGGTACTGCCAATGGGCAGCGTTTAAAGGAGGGGTCTGAAGGGGTGGAACCTGAGCAAGTTTCATCTTGGGGTGTCTTTTTTGTCGGGGTTTGGATTCCGGTTATCCTCATGACTGCGTGATATAGTGGTGGTGGAGTGGGGGAGTGTGTGGCAGTGGTAGTGACCCGTTCTTTGATTCTTTCAGCAGCAGTGCAGTTGGATGCTTCTCTGAGCTGAGGGATTTGAGTGATTCTTTTGTCAGCCAGGGTCAACAGGAGATAGACAGTTGGGGGGAGGGGGTCAGTGGACAGGCGGGTTGGAAGGGCTATCTCTTATTGCTGAGATTGGGGCATGCTTTAAAAAAGACTGTCAAAAGGCTGATCTCTGCCATGCTGAATCA
The DNA here is from genome assembly GCA_024679065.1 of Sphyrna mokarran. NCBI lineage: Eukaryota > Metazoa > Chordata > Chondrichthyes > Carcharhiniformes > Carcharhinidae > Sphyrna > Sphyrna mokarran. Next base: position 45,917,189 of record JAGIQG010000018.1, read on the forward strand.
CAGAATCCCTACAGAAGGAGGCCATCGAGCCCATCAAGTCTTGCATCATCAACAATCCCATCCAGGACCTACCCCATAACCCTATGTATTTACCAGGATCATCCCCTAGACACTAAGGGTCAATTTAGCATGGCCAATCAACATAACACACACGTCCTTGGACTATGGGAGAAAATTGGTGCAACGAAGGAAACCCATGCAGACACTGAGAGAACGTGCAAACTCCATACAGATAGTCATCCGAGGATGGAATTGAACGCAGGTTCCTGGCATTGTGAGGCAGCAGTACTAACCACCGTGCCACCATGTCTGCCCTGTTTTACATTTTAAATATTTTTAAATACTAAAGATGGGTGAATCAACCTGACAGGTGCTGCTTACACCTGTGGGAAATACTGAAATATATATCTCTCTGTTTTATTGCATAGAAGCTCAAATCCCTAGTGTCCTGTACCATCCTGATGCTGCTGCACAAGGTACAATTTCAGAACTACACCTCATTCTATTATCATGGATATGTGTGAAAGATAGAACCATTGAAATGCAGTTGTCATGGGGAAATCTACAGGTTTGAATCAGTTACATCACAAATTTCAAATGCACATTGCATGGTACATCTAATTAGTCTTGTGATGATCTGAATTTTTGGGGAACAGTTCAGTTACAGACTTCAATGATATTTTTCTGGTTCTTGCTACAGTCAAGGCTATCAGACATAAATCCACAGTTCTAACTCTAAGAGATTGCTCTCATAAAAGAACCAATGTGAAATACTTCTTGCATTAATATGAGATTGGGTTATTCTTCCTTCAGTTATTCTGAGAAAGGAAAAGCAGGAAATGTTCTTGTATATTAGCTGAACAGCTGATTGCCGATTTGACAGCCTCACACGTATGGCCCAGCATAATTCACATGGGGACATTTTTTTCAATTTTAAGTGGACAAATCCCACCTCACTGGCGCTGCCAGTACTATTGGGCAGTTCAGTGATTTTCCCGCTGGTGGCAGCACTTCATTCGGTAGAATTGTAGCCGGTATCTGGTCATTATCACAATGCCGTTTGTTGGAGCTTACTGCGCGTAGATTGCCTGCTGCATTTCCTATATTGCAACAGTGACTGCATCTCAAAAATGCTTGACTTGAAAGCATTTTGGATTTCCTGTCGTTGTGCAAAGTGCTCTATAAATGTTAGTTGTTTCTCTATCATTCATGTTTTTGAATATTAAAGGAAACAAGAACTGTCCGAAACCAGCGAAGCAAAAGACCAATCTCATGTATGCATTATACTGACCTTTTTTTAACCCACCCCAAGTGCTCCACTAGGGATGGAATGCAATGCCATCAATATCTAATGCCACTACAAAATTTATGTAGCAACACCTACCATGTAATTTATAATGCAGGGTGACATATGGAAGTGCGTTCATTTTCACAATTCCAAACAAAGAAAATGGAAACAAGACAAAAAGCATTCAGCTTACCTCTCCCTTTCGCCAAATTTCTGTTGTATCCTACTGGGCTAAAGTATTCAAATGCAAAAACAGCAATGGCTGATACAATGAGCAGCGTGACAAACATCATGACCCACACAGCAGCACTGAAGGGCTCTGGAAGAAAACAGATAAAACTCAAAGTAATTCATAAATCATCCTCTGAAAACAAAACAAAAAGGCATTGTGTGGGAAACCATGCCATCACATTGGCCCTACAGCACTGGTGGAAGAGAATAGCACAGACCGATGAATGGCAGTATCCTGCTAAAAAATATGTTGCCATGCCAATTTGCTGTGGCTTATAGCAGCAAGGCATTCTGAAACGTTTTACTCAAATGACAATAAAAAGAGTTTGTCCAAAGTTTTCTGACCCCTTTACGGTAGGATCCACTATAGCAGATCCAATCGCCCAGCCACAGATCCATTGACTTTTGGCGGGACAAGTAATCCCGGCAGTGGACAGTGTATAGGATCAAAAATAAATGCTCCTAATTACACAACCATCCAAAATTTCAAACTCCCAAGTTTCTATTGTAATATGTTGGTAAAGCACCTTTTGGGATGTTTTATTATATTGAAGGGATATATAAATCCAAGTTGTTATTGGTGAAATTGTTGAAAAAGGGATGGTATTGTCGCCCTTGGTTAGCACTGCTGCCTCACAATGCTAGGAGTCCAGATTCAATTTCGACCTCAAGTCACTGTCTGTGTGGAGTTTGCACTTTTTCCTGTCCCCATGGGTTTCCTTTGAGTGCTCCAGTTTCCTCCCACACTTCAAAGATATGTGAGTTAGGTGGATTGGCCATGTTAAATTGTCCCTTAATGTCAGGGGGATTAGCAGGGTAAATGTGTTGGGTAATGAGAATTGGGTCTACGTGGGATACGGTCGGTGTGGACTCAATGGGCTGCATGGTCTACTTCTGTACTGTGGGGATTCTATGAAGTAGCCTCAGGACTTTTTGCTAAATTTGAGATAAATAGGTCAATTTTTCCACTTGTCTCCTTGGAGGAAATGATTTCTGCTTTCACCACTGATCCTGATACACAATGTTCAGGGGTGAGCAATAACTATTTGTAGATGACTCCCAATGTAACCTTTCCCTTCCTCTTGTGGAGTAGTTCTCCTAATCTATTACACTGCACGCTGTACATTTCCAAAACATTGTACACATATAGAGAAAAGTGAACGATCTCATTTTGTGCTTCTATGAAAGCAATGACAACCATTGTTTGACCCTCACAAAACAGCTCCTTTGTACAATTGAAATACTCGATCTTGTGCTCCACGGTGTGGATTTGTGAAGTTCTAATTTTGATTGTCATCCTCCCCCAAATGGCAAGTTGCCAATCAGGATTCTGGTTATCATCTGATGTATTTCACTGAAGGGGAAAGATGAAAAATGAGCAAGGATGTCACTTGAGGATGTATTTCTGATGTCCAAGGAGTCAGAGAGTGACATTACTAAAAGCTGTAAAGGCATCATAATTACCTGCCATTTTGTCAATTGAAAAGCCCAAGAGATCAATGACATTACAAAAAAAAGAATTACATTTCTATGGTGCTTTTAAAGTGGGAAAATAACCTTCAAACCAGCTATTGATGGAAACAGTAAATCTAGCCCTTGTGCTTCATCAAACAAGGGAATGAAAAGTAACGGTAAGATATCTGTAAATAATTTACCTAAAAATGCAGAGGGGGAAACTGTGCCATTGCTCCGAGATACCATAACGCTGATTCCCGTTTCCACGAATGGCACTGAGAAGTCGACAACTTCAGATCTCTCTTCGTTAATGGTCAGTGAACCAACAGCCATTGCCGCTCGTTGATACATCACCTTGTGCAGGCAAAAACAAAAAAAAAGAATGGAATTAGGGTAAAAAGCAAAGCCTCTGGATTTTTACTTCATTTGTAGCTAGAGGTTCCTTTTGGAGCTTTTTTAAATTTTCATTTGCTAATGAATTCTAACCCTGAAGTTGCAAAGCTTCTTGCGACTGTTTATTACCTAAAGCGACTTACATCACCAACCATTCCATTCCATACACCGTTGATTTTTTTGCCATGTTTTCCATTTGATACCAGGTACAGATCATACGTGAATTTCACAGTCTTAGCAAGCTTCTTCAAAATGTCGATGCAAAACCCTTTGCAGCATTTCTTCACATATATCCCCTTGCCAGTAGAATTGCTGACAATAGAAGAAAATAAGCATATATAAGTAATGAGACAGTAATAACATATAAATCTGTTACTGGAACATGGACTCTACACTTTGATGCCATTGTCAAAATGTACGTGGCTAGTTAGATTAAGGGCTAATTACATTGAGTAGGAAATCAGTTACTAAATTCATAATGTGGATGCATTAAGCACTATCAAATTCTCCCCTCTGTTAGTTAATGAACAGTCATAGAGTTAAAATAAATAGGGTTATCACCACTGTTAATTGGTGGTGAGAGGAACCTGAGACAATCGTGTTGAGTGTCCAAATAATGGGCAGAATTTTTGAACCATTTTTAATTAAGTGTTGTCTCTGATGGCAAACACAGTAAGAAGTCTCATAACACCAGGTAAAGTCCAACAGGTCTATTTGGTAGCAAATGCCAAATAATTCTATAAATTGAGTTTATTTCTGTTTGTGAACAGAACTTTCACCTACCTGACGAAGGAGCAGTGCCCCAAAAGCTAGTGGTGTTTGCTACCAAATAAACCTCTTGGACTTTACAGCGACTGAATTATATGGGAGACTGGATCCTTGGCCCCTCCACAAGGTAAAAAGTTGGGGGCAGCTCATTGAGGGGAATACTGTTGTGAGACTTTTTATTGTTTTACCACTGTCCAATGCCGACACCTTCTCATTCTGACAGCAAAAGCAGAAGGCAATCTGCCAGCTGCCTTGCTAGCTTTACCTGCCATATTTTCAAAGGGGTGGGTCACACAAAGTCATGCAGGCAAGCCCCCTAAGCAAACTCGGTTCCTGAACAATAAAAATGACCATCCCAGAAATGACAATCCCCTCTTCAAATGGACACACCCACTGCCCCCGCACGGATTTCTCCAACGGACATTCCCCTGTCACTTCTCCCAAAATGCTGCTGAAGCCAATGTCAATGGGTAGAGCCAGGGGACAGTTCCCTGCCAGGGTACTGCCAAGCATGACCTTCTGCCCAAGTGAGGACTGTTTACCAGGTCCTTTTTGGTCCAGACCTGCTATAAACCCCAATGGGCACTGCCCAGTCATGCTGCTGACCACCCAGGGACTTCAATGGCCTCTGAGCTCCCCAGCACGGCCACTGCGCCAGGTGATTCTCACCATTCTTACGCCATTCCCCGGGATCAATACGATCTAAGCCAGCTGGGTGGCACAGAGGCATAGTGGTTATCACTGCTGCCTTACACTGCCAGCGACCCAGCTTGGATGACTATGCAGAGTTTGCACGTTCTACCTGGTCTGTGTGGATTCCCTCCAGTGCTCGAGTTTCTTCCAATACTCCAAAGACGTATTGGTTAGATTGAATGGCCATGCTAAATTGACGTCAGTGTATCCGAACAGATGCTGGAGTGTGGCGAGTAGGGGATTTTCACAGCAACTTCATTGCAGTGTTAATGTAAGCCGATTTGGAATGCTAATAAATAAACTTTAAAAATTTTAAAGCGACAGCGAGGTTGGCGAATCATCCTCTCTGAGTGACCAATCTCAGTGTGATGTACAATTTTAATTAGGCCTTTCTGCATTTTGTAAATGAAAGATCTATGCAATTAATTGAAATTGTGGCTGGTCACATTATGATCAATATTCTTTTGTAGTTATTGGTAAATCTTTATATCTACAATATTTGTAAGTAAGCTACTGGAATAATCTGGAAATACTTGCCTGAATCTTAACTTCAAAAAGTAGGGTTGTGATTGGTTCAGAATATAAAGTCCAAAACATCAGACAACAAAACTTTACCCACCACACCCCTTCTCAAACCTGCCGACTTCCAGTTCTCACAGAGTTGGGAAGAAGGATGGGTGACAAATCTGTCTGCAGAGGGTGGTTTGGTTATTTAAATATTTTAATGAGTTTACCTGCCATCATTTCAGCAGTGATTCTATTTTTTACTACAGACATCCTGGTTTCCCAGGCCTAAGGAAACCTAGCAGGTGAAAAGAGGTAAGAAGAGCTGAATATAAGAAGTAAGTGCTTTTCTATCAACTGCTTGTTGGTCAGAATCTGCAGGAGAACATGCGAGCTGGTCATAAAAGAGCACTTGCCTTCTCCCTAAAGCTGTCCTCATCTCTTAACTGCTAGATTTTCCAAGGGCTGGGAAACACAGCTGGCCAGGATTAATTTGAAAATGCAGGTTAAAATCAGAGACTATCAGCCTTATTAAAATACTTAAACTGTCATCTGACCTCCTTCCCACCATGTGGAGCTTGAGGTCATCATTTCGCACTTGGAAGATGGATATTCCATGGTTGAATTTCTGGGCCAGTACAACATTTCACACCGTTTTGACAGAATTTCTATGTATCTTCCATTTCCCTTGGATTTTATTCTAGTATACAGAGGCTTACTTGGAAGTTAAGTCACTGAATGTCCTTATTAACAACAAACAGAGTAGATATATCACATAATTCTGCCTTGCATTAGATCAATGCTTTGTTTCTGTGGCACTAGTTACTATGCAGGGACATGATTTTCCCACAGGGTGTTTCTGAAATGCGCAAAATTAATCACAGTATCATAAATAGATTGCATTTCACTTTTGGGAGCAGTATTTATAATAGATTGTAATCAGGAGACAGGGACCGTTTCGAATTACAGAATCAGCTGTTTATAATTATGCTTCCTTCTTTCAAGACGTTTTGACTGATTAGGGCAATCGTTTGCTATTTGATCTTATTTCTAAAACTACAACTGGAAATTAAAAGGGTACAGGACATTAGAGATGTTGCAGAGAATATTTAGAAGTGTGACATTGTTAAATTATACCTATAAGGAAAGTGTGAATATATGCTTTAAGTGTGATATGGTGTAACTGGCAGACTACAGTGGAACTTCAAATGAACAATTTTTCATTTCAGGTGGAGAGAATTAAAACAGAAAGCAAAAAAGCTGCAGGTGCTAAAAATCTGGAATAAATACAGAAAATTCTCAAAATGCACAGCAGTCTCTTTGGAGAAAAGAATACAGTGAATGTTTTGGGGCTGGAATCTTTGCAGCAGAAAAGCTGAAATGTGTTTTTGTTTGATAGCTATATATCTTCATTAAACTTAATGTGCAGTTTAGGTGAATTGGCAATGCTGAATTGCCCCTTTGTGTCCCAAGATATGTAGGTTAGGTGGATTGGCCATGCTAAATCATCCTTTTGTGTCCCAAGATGTGTAAATTAGGTGGATTGGCCATGCTAAATTGCCCTTCGTGTTCCAAGATATGTAGGTTAGGTAAACTGGCCATGCTAAATGTTTGGGGTTATGGGAATAGGCAGAGGGGATCTTGGGTAAAATGTTCTTTTGAATAGTCAGTGCAGACTCGATGGCCTTTTCATTTTTTTGAATATAGGGAACTCTTCTTAAAAAAGCGTGTACAAAATTCTGACAAGCCCATCACATAATAAACAACTGGTGTTCAATTTGTAAAACTGAAATGGCCAACAGGAAAAGTGAAAATGCCCACAAACTGTACTCACAAAGTTTTAATATTTTTTCTACATGGCACATTGCTTCTCGCACAGGTTCCGGTCAACTTATCCACATCTTCCACAATGACAAATGGAGTTTCTTCCAAAGTAACAATAGTTAGATGGCTGTCATCTACCTCACTGTCCGCAAAGGAATTAAATCTTGGCCACACAGGATATTTCAGTGCCAGACTTTGGTTTTCCCATTTCCCTACCTGCAACATGAAGATATCAAAGTCATTTACACGTTTATTCAGGTTTCCCAAGATAGAGATAACTGTTAGCAATAATTAATTACTTTTATGTAACACCTTGAGTGTAGTAAATAATTTCAAAGCTCTGTACAGCAACATGAACAAACAAAACTTGTCACCAATCCATATCACAAGATATTAAGATAGATCATCCAAAGGTTGAGCTAAGAAGTAGATTTTAAAGGCCATCTTAAAAGAGGAGGGGAAGAGATATGGGAGGAAGTTACAGAACTTAGGGGATAAGCAGCAGTAGGTACAGCTACGAATAGTAGTTTGATGAAAATTAGAAAATGCACAAGATGCCAGAACACAGAAGGAGCACACAGAGTTTGGAGATTCTATTGCTGGACCAAGGTCACTGAGATAAGAAGACACAAAGCTATGGCATTCAAGAATAACAATATAGAATTCATCCTTCTTTAGTTCTGTTGTACTCTATTTTGACTCTGCACTAAGATGAGATAATATTGCTGTAAGACAACAACAGCTCCCACCAACCCCGCACTACTCTATGAAATCTAGAATTCAGAGTAATCTTGGACTGACATGTACACAAGATGCATCCCTCAACATGCAGAATGACTATGAAGAGACCTCACTCTAATCCATTTTACTGAAGTCATCTGTGCAGCACAATAGGCGTGAGTTAGGGTTTCTCTGAGTTTCCCAGAAAGATTGGTGGGAGAGCTTTGAAAAACCGATAAAAGTAATATAGGCTCTGAGTATAACAACCCAATATGGAGCATATGACTCTCCAAGGAACACTTTTAGCTCATAACTCAAACTGTCATCACGAGAGTTACCTCAAGGTTTTTTCTGCACTGCTTCCAAAATCTAGTGCTGGTTACAGCAGTCAAGGTGGCCTGACCAGAGTTTCATTATGACTTGTACCGGCTTGAATTTTACTGCTTCGACTTTGCAGTGTAACATTCTGCTAACATTATTAAATGCTGGCAATGTTGAGCATGATATCAACCAACACTTACAGATTTCTTTCAACTTCATCTTCTTCTTTTTGACATCATATGAGGAAAATGCATTATTCATTTTCCATCCATTTTTTCAGTATTTTACACTTAACTGTATTTCGAAATGCACAGCTTTATCAATTTTCATGTTCTCTTGTTCTTCCAAATAGCATATTTTATCTAACTTATTCAGTAATTTCTAAGCACCTATGGTTCAATTGTCTTTCCTAGTGTGGTAACATTTGCAAATTTGACAGACGCACATTGAGTTTTTGAAATGAAGTCACTGACATAAATTAACAGTTAGGCCTTGTGGCACTGGACTCAGTATATCTCCCACTGCAACTTTTCTAACAAACTTACATTGGTTTATATTCCCGCCAGTTTCTTAACTATTCCCAGTATTGACCCTGAATTCTCATAGCTTTTAGTTTAGTTTTATCAATAATGGCCATTGAGGGAGAATTTAGCATGGCCGATGCACTCAATCAGCATGTCTTTCAGACTGTGGGAGGGAACCGGAACGTCCAGAAGAAACCCATATGGAGACACAGGGAGAATATGCAGAATCCACACACATAATAACCCAAGCCAGAAATCGAACCCAAGTCCCTAATGCTGCGAGGCTGCAGCATTAACCACTATGCCACCATGCCACCCCAGCTTTAAGCCTTCTGTGTGCAACTTTGTTAAATACTTCCTGGAAGTTAATTATGTCATGCTGTAAAATATTCCAGACTCTATTTGAACTACCATTTCCTCAAGGCAGCTAAGGAGATTGGATGGTCAAGAATGATCTTTCCCTTCTGGCTCTGTTGTCTCCCTGTTATCGTTCAGATGAGCCTCAGCTTTAATTTTGATAATCATTTTTCTAATAGTGAAAGAAGGCAAATGAGAAATTTGTTGCTTCAGTTTTGCTGCCCTCCGTAAACTTAGGCACCGTATTCGGATTTACATTGAATACACATGCAAACATTTGAATTAGGAGCAGGTGCAGGCCACTTCGCCGTTCAAGCCTGCCATTCAATAAGATCGTAAGAACATAAGAAATAGGAGCAGGAGTAGGTCACCTAGCCCCTCAAGCCTGCCCTGCCATTCAATAAGATCATGGCTGATCTGAAGTGGATCAGTTCCACTTTCCCGATTTCTCCCCATAACCCTTATTTCCCTTGTTTATCAGAAATCTATCTACCCCGACTTAAATACATTCAACGAGGTAGCCTCCACCACCTCAATGGGCAGAGAATTCCAGAGATTCACCACCCTTCAAGTGAAGAAGTTCCTCCTCAACTCCGTTCTAAACTGCTCCCCTTTATTTTGGAGCTGTGCCCTCTAGTTCTGTTTTCCTTTCTAAGCGGGAAGAATTTCTCTACCTTTACCCTATCTAGCCCCTTCATTATTTTGTAAGTATCTATAAGATTCCCCCTCAGCCTTCTTAACTCTTAACGAGTACAGGCCCAGTCTATTCAATCATGGGTAATCTGATTGTAACCTCAACCCCACAATCCTTCTGACACATGTTAAACTTTCACCATTCTGTTCATCAGGAACTTATCTAACTGTGTGTAAAAAGTATTCAAATACTTTGCTTCCAAGGAAGAGAGTTAAAATTCTCATGGCCATCTGAGAGAAAAAAATTCTCCTGATCTTTGTCTTAAACACCCTTACTTTTAAACATTAAACCTCTACTTCTAGTTGCTCTCATGGGAAACATCCTGGCCATATCTATCATTCAGGATTTTAAAAGTTTTCAACCAAATCCCCTTTTACTTTTCTAAACTCCAGTGGATGTAAGTTTAATCTGTCCAATCTTTACCCATTCCTTTATTAATCATAAAACTTTTCTGAGCTGTTTCTAACACAATAACATACTTTCCTTAAATAAGGAGAACAATATTGTGCACAGTGCTACACAAGCTCTCACCAGTGCCTTGAACATCTGAAATGTAACCTCACTATTTTTGTAATAAATTCCTTTCACAATAAATGACAACATTCCAGTAGCATTCCTAATTCTTTCTGGATTTGCAAACCAGCCTTTTGTGATTTATGCACCAGGACACCAGATCCTTCTGAACTTTGGAGCTCTGCAATCTCTCACCATTTAGATAATTAATTTCTTTTTTAGATTTCCTGCCAAAATGGACTATTTCACACATTATACTCCCTTTGCCAGATTTTTGCCCACTCACTTATCTATGTCCCTATGCAGCCTCCTTATGTCCTCTTCACAATTCAGTTTCCTATCTATTTTTGTGTTGGCAGCAATTTTTGCAACTATACCTTCAATTCCTTCATCCAAGTCATTTATATAAATTGTAAACTGTTGAATTCCCAGCACTGGTCACTGCGGGAGAACACTTGTTACATCCTGCCAACTAGAAATACACTCAGTTATGTCAACTCTGTTTCCTATTTGTCAGTCAATCTTCTATCCATACTAATACATTACTCCCTGCACCAAGTGCTTTTACTTTCTGCAATAACCTTTGATGTGGCATCTTATCAAATGCCTTCTGTATGTCTAAGTGCAGTAGATCCACTGGTTCTCCTTTATCCACAACATGTGTGATTCCTTCAAAGAACTTCAATAAATTACTTCAACATAATTTCCTTGTCATAAAACCAGACTCTGTCTGTTTACCTTGAATGTTTTCTAAGAGCCCTTATAACCTCTTTAAAAATAGATTCTGATATTCTCCATAAACATCTATTAGATGAATAGCCTGTAGTTTCCTGACATCCTCCCTTTTTGATTAAACTAGTTATATTTATTATTTCCCAATGTAATGGAACTGAACCTAAATCTAGGAAATTTTGGAAAATTAAAACCAACGCATCAACAATCCCATTAGCTATTTCTTTGAAGAGCCGAATGATGTCCACCTGGACCTGAGGATTTGTCAGCCCTCAGCCCAAACAATTTGCTCAACAGCATTTCTATGGTGATTGTAAGTTTTTTGAGTTTGTCACTGCTTTCTATACCCTGATTCACAGCTATTTCTTTGATGTTATTTGTATCCTCGATAGTCAAAATATTTGTTCAATTTGTCCGCCATCTCCCTATTTTCTATTATCAACTCCCCATATGTACTTTCTATAGGACCAATGCTTACTTTGTTAGCTCTATTCTTATTTATCTATAGAAACTCTTTACTATCTGACTTTAGAGTTCCAGTTATCTCTCTCTCATCCTCTATTCTTCCCTCCTTCTTAACCTTTTTGCATTCTTTGTTGTTCTTTATATTTTGCCCGGTCTTTTGACCTACCACCATTGTTGCATAATTAAATGTTTTTTCTTTAATTTTGATACTATCTTTAATTTTTTTAGAGGATCATGGAAGTGGACCCTGCCTTGAAAACTTTCTTTCTTATTGGAATGTATCTATTCTGTGTGTTCTGAAAAATCCAATAAAATGTCTGCTGTTGTACCTCCGCTGATCTATCACTTAACATAATTTGCCAGTTCACTTTAACTACTCTGCTGTCATACTCTCATAAATACTCTGATTTAAGTTTAAAATACTGGTCTTAAAATACTACTCCTCTCCTTCAAAATGAAAGTAAAATTCAATCAAATTATGATCACTACTACCTAGCACTATGACCTTGGGATGCCTTCACTAGGAGGTTATCAAAGATCCTTAGACAGCATCTTCCAAACACATGATTACTTCCATCTCAAAGGACAAATGCAGCAGATACATAGCACACCACCACCTGCAAATTCCCCTCCAATCACTTTTATGGCTTGGAAATATACTGTCTTTCCTTCACAATCGATGGATCAAAATCCTGAAATTTCCTCCCCAATGACATTATGGGTCAACCCATGCCACATGGATTGCAGGAGTTCAAGAAGGTAGCTCACCATCACCTTCTCAAGGGCAAGTAGGGATGGGCAAGTGCTGGCCTAGCCGATGACACTCAGTCCCAGGAATAAATTTTTAAAAACCTTATTGCATTACACAATATTAGATTGAGTTCAGCCTGCTCTTTGGTTGGTTGTCCTAACATGCTGTCCTAAGAAACTATCCCAAAAACACTCTAGGGTTCCTAATATGTGATACCTTTTTCCATCTGATTTTTCCAATCTATGTATAGATTTAAATCTTGTATGATTATCACCATACCATTCTGAAAAGCGTCCATTATTTTTTCCTTCATACTCTGTCTTGCCATGTCGTTAATGTCAACATAGACCACTCCCACAACTGACTTCTTGCCTTCAATATTTCTCATCTCAAGCCAAACAGCTGCTATATCCTGGTTTCCTGAACATAAGCCATTCCTCTTGAATGTGTCAATAGCATCATTAATTAACAGAACCATCTCCCTACCTTTTCTTAACTCTATCTTCTTCTAAATGTCACATACCTTTCAATATTCAGAATCCAAACTCTGTTATTCAGTAGGCAGTCTCTGTAATGGCTATCTGATTATATTCATTCATTTCAATGTGTGAAATCAGTTCGTCCTGTTTATTTCAAATGTTAGGGGGGCAATTCTCCCAAAAATTTCTAAGCATTGAATTCACGTAACAACTGGAATAAACCCTCTGATTTTTTCAGTGGGAGTTTCAAAATGAATCTCCCACACGTTGCCACTGCTGAGTGCACTAGCATGAATCAGTTCAAAAAGCTGGGGGTAGGGCCTAATCCCACTGGAGAGGCGGCAGCGTAGTACTGATTACATGGTCTATCAGCGATAAGACTGATGTACGTACGGTGCTTACTGTCTGCCAGGCTTCCGCTTGTGGGCCAGTCAATCACTGGCCATCACCAGCCATGTGAACCTCCCACAGTCTGATTGCTGGCTCCCCAAAAATGCCCAGGCCAGCCTCAACCCTACGTCAACTTTGATCTCCTGATCCTCTCTGTGCAGCCTCTCCCGATCCCTGCAGCCACCCCCCCCCCACCCCAAGGAAGCCCTGATCAACCCCCACACTCCTGTCCCACCTCCTCCTGCATTCCCGATCCCCCCACAGTAGGCTGACCCCTCCCCCCCCCGACTATCTCCCCCTCCTACACCCTCTATGGTCAGCCCTAATTGCTGGCCTCCCTCTCTTTGTCACAAGGGATCCTTAATCTCACTAACTGACACCCCCAAAGACACTGCCCCACCATCAGGCCCCACCCCCATTAGGTCTTTCCCTCTTTGCATTGCCTGATGCTCCATGGGCAGTGCCACGTAGCTCCCAGCCATTGGCACTTTGCCTGATGGGCAGGGCCTGGAGCCTAGGCTGGCACTGCCAAGGTGACAATGCCCACGGGGCACTCCCTGCACTCAATCCTCTATGGGGACCTTGATTGCCTCCCCGGCACTCCAGTACGATTGGATCACCAGCTCCCTGCAAGTGGGGAACTATATTAAGCCCCACTCTTGGCAGAGAAGAACAGGCTACTTGGTCTGGACATATCAATGTCCGATCTGCTAATGATATTCAAATATATTAAAATTATCATTTAATTAAATTATGTAATTCTACGCCAATTTCCGAATGACCGCGCTGGAAATCCAGCTGCAGGTGCCATAGCAGCCAATGGGGAACCTGCGAATCAGTCTCCACTGTTGTCTCCCAGCCTGCTGCAAGCTGGGAGAATCAGCCCAGAGAATCAGAATTCTAATTCAGTACCTTTGTAGAAACTAAAAGCAGGAGTAGGCCATTCAGCCTTTCAAGCCTAGTCCACATTCATTTTGATCATGGCTGATCATCAAAATCAATATCATGATACCCCTTTATCCCTTGATCTCTTTAGCTCCAAGATCTATATCTAACTTCTTCTTGAAATCAGACAAGATTTTGGCGTCAACTACATTCTGTGATAGTGCATTCCACACATTCACCACTTCCGGGGTAAAGAAGTTCCTCCTCACCTCAGTTCTATAAGATTTACCCTCATCCTCAAAATATGACCCCCTAGGTCTGGACACCCCATCATTGGGAACATTCTTTCTGGATTTACCCTGTCTAATCCTGTTAATGAATATAACCCTGACTGATTTAATGTCTCCTTATAGGACAGACCTGCCATCCCAGGAAGCAGTGTGGTAAATCTTCACTATACTGTCTCTATAACAAGAGCATCCTTCCTGAGATAAGGACACCAAAACTGCCTCAACAGTGCCCTATACAATTGTAGCAAAATATCCCTATTCCAATACTCAAATCCTTTCACTATGAAGGCCAACATACCATTTTGCTTCTTTACAACCTGCTTTATCTATGTGCTTACTTTCAGCAACTGATGCACGAGTACTCCAAGGTCTTATTGAGTATTCACCTCTCTCAATTTATACTCATTCAAGTAATAAACTGTCTTCCAATTATTGCTACCAAAGTGGAAAACCTCATATTTATTTACATTATACTGCATCTGCCATGCATATAATCACACACTCAGCCTGTCCAAATCATGCTGAAGCATTTCTAATCCTCCTCACAGCTCACCCAACTTTGTATCATGTGCAAATTTGGAGATGATACATTCAGTTCCCTTTTCCAAAACATTAATACATGTGAACAGTTGGGGTCCTAACACAAATCCCTGTAGAACTTTACTAGTCAGTGACTATCAATCAGAAAAAGACTCATTTATGCCAAGTCTTTGCTTTCTATCTGCTGGCCAGTTTTCTATCCATCACAAGACATTACCTGCAATCCCATGTGCTTTAGCTTTATATAGTAGTCTATTATAGAACATAGAACATAGAACATTACAACGCAGAACAGGCCCTTCAGCCTTCGATGTTGCGCCGACCAATTATGAAAAAAGCAATGACCCTCCAAACTAAACGATTCCTTCTCTTCCATAAACTTATCAACAAACCTCTTAAACGCCACCAAACTTGGCGCATCTACAACTGCCGCAGGCAGGGCATTCCACTCCCCAACCACCCTCTGGGTAAAGAACCTACCTCTGATATCCGTCCTATAACTATCACCCCTTAATTTAAAGCTGTGTCCCCTCGTGCTAGCTTTCTCCATCCTAGGAAAAAGGCTATCACTGTCCACCCTATCTAAACCTCTAATCATCTATATGTTTCGATAAGGTCTCCTCTTAGCCCCCTCCTTTCTAACGAAAACAACCTCAAATCCCTCAGCCTCTCTTCATAAGACCTGCCTCCATACCAGGCAACATCCTGGTAAACCTCCTCTGTACCCTCTCCAAAGCCTCCACATCTTTCTTATAATGCGGGGACCAGAACTCCAAGTGCGGCCGCACTAGAGTTTTGTACAGTTGCAACATGACGTTGCGGCTCCGAAATTCAATCCCCCTACCAATAAAAGCTAAGACTCCATATGCCTTCTTAACAACCTTATCGCCTTGACTGCCTACTTTCAGGGATCTATGCACATATACACCAAGATCCCTCTGTTCATCAACACTATTAAGAATCCTACCATTAGCCCTATACTCTACACATTTATTATTCCTGCCAAAGTGCATTACCTCACACTTTTCCACATTAAACTCCATTTGCCACCTCTCAGCCCAGCTCTGCAACTTGTCCAAGTCTCTGCAAACTATAACACCCCTCTTCACTATCTACCACTCCACCGACTTTAGTGTCATCTGCAAATTTACTAATCCATCCTTCAATAACCTCATCCAGATCATTTATAAAAATTACAAACAGCAGGGGCCCCAAAACCGACCCCTGAGGTACACCACTTGTCACCAAACTCCAAGATGAATATCTCCCATCAACCACCACCCTCTGTCTTCTATCTGCTAGCCAATTCCTAATCCAATTAGCTAAATCACCCTCGATCCCATACATCTGCATTTTCTGCAGAAGCCTTCCATGGGCCACCTTATCGAACGCCTTACTAAAGTCCATATATACCACATCAACTACCTTACCCCCATCCCCCTCTTTGGTCACTTTTTCAAAAAACTCAATAAGGTTAGTAAGGCACGACCTACCCTTCACAAAACCATGCTGACTATCCCCACTCAATTCATTTCTCTCTAAATAACTATAAATCCTATCCCTAATAATTCTCTCCAATACCTTGCCCACAACAGAAGTAAGACTCATTGGCCTATAATTCCCTGGAAGGTCTCTCTTCCCCTTCTTAAACAATGGGACCACATTCGCTATCCTCCAGTCCTCCGGAACCACACCCGTAACCAACGAGGACCTGAAGATCAGAGCCAGAGGCTCTGCAATCTCCTCTCTTGCCTCCCATAGAATCCTAGGGTAAATCCCGTCCGGCCCAGGGGACTTATCCAACTTCAAACCCTCGAGAATATCTAGCACATCCTCCCTATCTACTTCGATACCTTCCAGTTTGCTACCCTGTACCTCATTGTTCTCCATAACTACATTTACATCACCCTGCGTGAATACCGAAGAGAAATATTTATTCAGTGCCTCTCCAATCTCTTCAGGCTCCACGCACAACTTCCCACTGCTGTCTGTGACTGGCCCTAATCTTGTCCTAACCAATCTTCTATTCTTAACATATCTAAAGAACGCTTTAGGATTCTCCTTAATCCTATCAGCCAAAGTCTTCTCGTGTCCCCTCTTAGCTCTCCTCAACTCACTCTTTAGCTCCCTCCTGGCTAATCTATAGCTATCCATTGCACTAGCTGATGCAACCGATTATTATGTGAGATCTTGTCAAGATCTTTCTGAAAGTCTAAACAAATCACATCCACTATTTCTCCTTGATCAACTCTACTAGTTACACGCTCAAAGAATTCTAATTGTTTCGTCAAGCATGATTTCCTTTTTGTAAATCTGACTTTACTAACTTTGTCTGACCACTGCCTTCCAATAACATAAACGACTTGGAAGTAGGGGTAGGTGGTGAGATCAGCAAATTTGCTGATGACACCAAGATGCTTGGATTGGCGGGTACAGAAGAGCAGTGTCAGGCAATACAACAGGAAATAGACAGGTTGGTAGATTGGGCAGATAGATGGCAAATGGAATTTAATCCGGAAAAATGCGAGGTGATGCATTTTGGCCGGAAAAATGTAGAAGAGAATTATAGGATAAAAGGTAAAACTATACGGAGCATAGAGACGCAGAGAGACTTGGGGTGCAGGTTCACAAGTCTCTGAAGGTGTCCTCACAGGTGGAGAAGGTGACAAAGAAGGCGTATAGTATGTTAGCTTTCATAGAAAAAGGTATAGAATATAAGAGTAGGAGTTTGATGTTGCAGTTGTATACAACTTTGGTTAGGCCTCACTTGGAATACTGCGCCCAGTTCTGGTCTCCGTACTATCGGAAGGATGTGGAGTCCTTGGAGAGAGTGCAGAGGAGGTTTACCAGGATGCTGCCTGGTATGGAAGGACGGTCCTATGAGGAACGATTAGATAGACTGGGGTTGTTTTCCCTTGAAAGACGTCGGCTTAGAGGGGATCTCATAGAGGTGTATAAGATTATAAGGGGTATAGATAGAGTAAATGGAGGTAAACCTTTTCCACCTTTAGAAATGGATAGGACGAGAGGTCATGGCCATAGGGTGAGGGGGGCTATGTATAGGACGAATATTAGAGGGCAGTTTTTTCACACAAAGGGTAGTGGGGGTGTGGAATGCACTGCCGAGTAAGGTGGTGGGAGCAGGCATGCTGGGGCTGTTTAAGGGTCTCTTGGACAGCCACATGAGCGGTATGCAGATAGAGGGATATATTAGGACTGTTTAACTACGGCTTTTTTCCACAGGTAATTCGGTCCATCATTTGAGCACGCATTCGGCAGGTGGTGCGGGTACAGCTCTTGGATGTTGATTCATGGGTTGCCTGGTTCCTCATGTCGTATATGAGTGCTTTATGTGGACCACCTGAAGGGCACCATGACAGCTCAGAGACTATCGATGTGGCTGTGCAGCCACTTGGAATTGGGCCGGTGTCTGCGGGAGTTTGCGCGTTCTCCCCGTGGTTGCGTGGTTTTTCTCCGGGCACTCCGGTTTCCTCCCACAACCCAAAAATTCGCTCTTAGGCTGATTGGGTAACAAATTGTCCCTATGGTGAAAATTTTCCAAATTAGGATTAATATATATTATTATATAGGACTATTAAAATAGGATAATGATTTGGTATTACGGTGGCGCGGGCTCGTTGGGCCGAAGGGCCTGTTTCCCGTGCTGTGTTGCTTAATATTAAAAAAAAAAATTGCCAAGTTATGAAATCCTTGATAATAGACTCTATCAACTTACCCCAGTACTAATATTAGGCCCATTGGTCTATAGTTTCCTGTTTTCTCTTTTCCATTTTTTTGAATACCCTTCAATCTGTTAGAACTATTTCCTGAGTCCAAAGAATTTTGGAATATAACCAGCAATGGAGCAACTATTTCAAGGCCATTTCTTAAAGTACTTTGGAATGAAAATAATTAGCACCTGGAGATTTATGCACCTTTAATCCCATCAATTTCCCTAAACCATTTCTCTACTAATGCTGATTTCCTTCAGCTCCTCACTAAAACATATTTCTCTCAGCACTGCTGGTATATTATTCATGTCTGCCTTTGTGAAGAATGAAGCAAAATACTAATTTAATTCCTCAGCCATTTCTTCATGCCCCGTTATTAATTCTTTTGTTTCTGACTGTAAGGGGCCTACATTCGTTTTTGTCAATCTTCTTCTCTTTAAGAATCTATATAAACTTCTACATAAATAATAATTTCCCCCTTAATCAATTCCTTGGTCCGCTTTTGCTGAATTTTAAACTGCTTCCAATCCTCAGGCCTATTGCTTTTTTTTTACCAATTTATATACTTCTTCCTTGAATCTGATACTATCTCTAATTTCCCTTGTAAGCCATAGTTTGGCCACAATTCCCTTTTCACTCCTGTACCAAACAGGAATAAACAACTTTTGAAGTTCATTTCTTCATTCTTTGAATGATTGCCATTGCCTGTCCACTGTCTTTCCTTTCATAATGTTTCCCCATCATCATGGCCAATTCATGCCTTATACCATCATTATTATGAATACTGAGATTCAGAACCCTAGTTTCAGAATTAGCTACATCAATATCCATTTATGGTCACTCATCCCCAAAGATTCTCTCACAGCCAGATTGCCAGCTAATCTTTCCTCATTGCACAATACCCAGTTTAAATAGTCTGTTTCCTTGTTGGTTCCTTAAAATATCATTCCAGAAAACCATCCCATATGCACTTTCTCCTCTATTTCCCATATTAATACTGTTCTCTTTTGTTTTTTCTCTACTCTTTGACCTACTACATTTTCCCATGATCCCTTGCTCCCACTATTTAATTTTAAATCCTCTAAAGATCCCTCATTATACAACATTATCCTAGTGATACAGATCCCACTTTACCCAGTGTTGAAGCCAGCATCCCACAAACCAGAAACTACTTCTCCCACAACAGTCTTTGAGCCACACAATTATTTCTCTGATCTTACTTTCCCTATGTCAATTTATACTTGATTGAGGTAATAATCTAGAGATTTTAACCTTTGAGATTCTGCTTTTAAATTTATGCGTAGTTTCTCAGGTTGACTGTGCAGAACCTCCTTCCTCATCCTACCTATGTTGTTGGTACCTATAAGGTTCACAACTACTGGATTATTTCCCCTTCCACTGGGAGCTCCTCTCTAGCCCTAAGCAAATGTTCTGAGCCCAGGCAGGCAACATAACCATTTGGACTCTCACTCCTTGCTACATAGAACAGAATTAATCCCTCACTATATTGTCCTGTACTGCCATTACATTCCTTTCTGCTCCCCTCACTTGAATGGTTTCCTATACCACAATCCCATGATCAGTCAGCTCATCCATCTTGCAAGCCCATTCTCATCCAAACAAGCTGAGAGAAATTCAAATTTGTTGGGTAATTTCAGAGGCCAACACTCTTGCCCTCTGGGTTCCGTTAGCTGCCTCAGCTACAATCACACTTTTGTGTTCCTGATCACCTTCTAAATGAGAAGACTTCTCTTTAAGGTGTGTGATGGAAAGAGTTTTGTCAATTTTCACCCTCACTGATGTGTTGCAATGTCTGCAGCTCAATGACTTATTGACAAACCCAATTATACCACATTCAGTGCATTCCCTTCTTCAAGTTAAGTTCGTCAAGCATAACCTAACTTCTACAAATCCATGCCAACAGCCCTTGATTGGTTCCTATTTCTCTCATGCTGAGACAGAACATCGGAGCCACCAAGACTTTTACAAATAAAAAGGTTCTTACTTAGAAATGCAACCTATCATTTCTGCTCGGTGATATATTGATCAACAATAGAAAACTGGAGGCAGAAGAGTAATGATTTTGTTCAAAAGTCAAAGAATATAAGAACTATGACAGGAAGAAGCCATTTGGCACTTTGAGCCTGCTCCGTTCTTCAATAAGATCATGGCTGGTCTGTCTGCAGCCTTGACTCCACTTTGCTGTTTGCCCCCATAACTCTTGAACTTCATCATAAATCATAAAATCTGTCTAACTCAGCCTTGACAGTATTCAATGATCCAGCTTCCGCTGCTCTCTGAAGAAGGGAACAGTAGAAAATGCCTCAAGAAGTTATTTGAAAGTCACTGAAATAACTGTCCAGCTGATGCAAATGCAGCATTAAATGAGCTAGGCTGAAGTTTGAAAATTATGATTTCCATTAACCCTCAGCTGCAGAAAAAACTAAACCTAAGGCTTAGCTTAATTTATTAGCAGTCAAATATTATAGTAAATTAAATCTGGCTCTCTAACTAAATGCATTCATAGTAATGCAATCATAAAATTGTACAAAACAGAAGGAGATCATTTGGCCCATCATGCTTGTACCAGTATTTATTCTGGTATTTATTCCAGAGTGTTAAGTGAGACTAGGAAACTGATTTCTAAACCATTCTCAATCATGATGAGGGAGCTATTGGGTATTGTGAAGGTAAAATAAACATGCTGGAGCAATGTGAATAAAAAGCTGATGGAGTTAGATGTACTTTGGTGGGAAGAGACTCACATAAGCACTGAATTGGATCAATTGGATCAAATGATCTGTTTCTGTGCTGTATATGTTCAGAACATATAAATACATTCTCAGTGCACACAGTGATGGAGTGTGACCTCAACAAAAGTGTGAGGATTTGGTGAGCTGCGAGGAACTTAATTATCCTTCTAAAAATATCACATTGTTTGCATTTAACTGCAAGGATTGTTAAAATTCTAAGTATCATCCAGGGGCCTAAGCAAGGAGGTAGAAGCAATCCACTGGTAGCAGCTGAAATAGTTAATTAAGGAAATTAGCTTGAACTGATCTTTGCTGTAACTAGGGGCCAGCTAGTCTCTTTATTCAGAACGTATAAATTCAGATGTTCTCAGTGCTACCTCAGCACTGTGGTGAGTACTGTGGTGAGCCGAGGGAATTTAGTGAGGATAGAAGGGAGGATAGGAGAGAAGGAGGAAGGACTTTTTTATTTTGTCTAACTTTTCACCTTTACAAATTGATTCTTACTCTATTAGAGGAGAAGAAGGCAATTTTTTGGTGAGCATTTGACAAGTATCCAGTAAGCAGAATAAGGTCTATTCTATACCTAACATTTAAAATGAAACAGGAATTTTTGAAAAAATTAATAAATATAGAAAAGAAAATGAACAATTAAAGACAACAATTAAGTCATTAATTAAAACACATGAATATGGCAGGTTAGGTGATGTGTCATGGCTGCAGTATGTGTGCACTCCTGCATATCAGTATGATCCACGACAAACATGTCTTAAGTAACTGCAATAACACTCAAAAAGCTTGACACCATCCAGGACAAAACAGCCCACTTGTTTGGCACCAAATCTAAAAACATCCACTCCATCCACTACCGACTCTCAGTAGCAGCAGTATATAATATCTACAAGATGCACTGCAGCAATTCATCAAAGATCCTTAGACAGCACCTTCCAAATCCCACTCCCACCTAGAAGGCCAAGGGCAGCAGATACATGGGAACATCACCATCTGCGAGTTCCCCTCCAAACCAATCACCATCCTAACTTGGAAATATATTGTCATTCCATCACAGTTGCTGGGTCAAAATCCTGGAATTCCCTCCTTAAAGGCATTGTGGGTTAACTCACAGCACATGGACTACAATGATTCAAGAAGGCAGCTCACCACCATCTTTTCAAGGGCAAGTAGGCATGGTCAATAAATGCTGGACAGCCAGCGACACCCATGTCACAAATGAATAAAAAACATCTACAGCTTGATAATCTGAATATCTGAAAATGTTCACAGTGCTTAAAATGTAGTTATAGCTATAGTGTAGGGTGATACATATTGGCCAGAATACCAAGGATAACTTACTTGCTTATCAATTCAATAATACCATGAGATCTTTTATGTCTACCTGAGAGTGTAGACTGGGCCTTGGTTTAATGTCTCAGATGAAACATAGTACAACAATGCAGCTCTCCTTCTGCCCTTCACTGATGTATCAGCATGAATTTCCTGTTCGGATCTTGGGAGTGAAAGCACAGTCTGTGATTGAGTGGTGTGAGTGCAACTATGGATCTATTTTTTTAAACTACATTATTCTGTTTGTAATAATGATACAATATTTTATTTTTAGCTATTTTCTTATGAGCGTATTTTTAAAGAATTAAGTTTAAAGTTTAATTCCTCTCACCTACTTCTTGACCTTCCCGTCATCATGGGCTTTTCCTTCCTTCTTCTGTCCCTTTATATCTGCAACCCCTTTGCCCTCCCTTTTCCCTTTCTTCCTCTCCTCTTCTTCAATTCCCCTTTTCCACTTCTACTTCTACTGAGGTAGGGTTAGGATCTCAAATCTTGACCAGAAGCAGAGTCTGGAATTTTATTTAAAAGGTAGTGCCATTAGGGATGACATTATGATCAATGGCTGAGGATGGGCCAATTTAACTGCTTAGAAAGACGTTTTTCCTGCTCATTTAGACACTAATTCCCAATAGCATAAATTTTACTTGAAAGTTTGAAATTTGAATTTCCTAAGTGTTTATAAGAGGATGCCACATACAACAAAGAATAAAGAACAGTACAGCACAGGAAACAGCCCTTTGGCCCTCCAAACCTGTGCTGTGCATTGGTCAAACTAGACCATTCATTTGTATCCCTCCATTCCCAAGCTGCTCATGTGACTATCCAGGTGATTCTTAAACAATGCCAGCATGTCTGCCTCCACCACCCTACTTGGCAGTGCATTTCAGGCCCCCACCACGCTCTGTGTAAAAAATGTCCCTCTGATATCAGAGTTATACCTCGTACCTCTCACCTTGAGCCTGTAACCCCTCGTGATCGTCACCTCTGACCTCATCACCCTATCTATACTCTTCATAATTTTGTACTCCTCTATTAGATCTCCCTTCATTCTCCGTCTTTCCAGTCTACTCAATCTCGCCTCATAGCTAAGACTCTCCATACCAGGGAACATCCTGGTAAACCTACTCTGCACTCTCGCTAAAGCCTCCACGTCCTTCTCGTAGTGTAGCAACCAGAATTGGATACAGTGCTCCAAATGTGGCCTAACCAGCATTCTATACAGCCGCAACATCAGACTCCAGCTTTTATACTCTATACCCCGTCTTATAAAGGCAAGCATACCATATGCCTTCTTCACCACCTTCTCCACTGTGTTGCCATCTTCAGGGATTTGTGGACTTGCACACCTAGGTCTCTCTGTGTTTCTATACTTTTGATGGCCCTGCCATTTATTGTATAGCTCCCCCCTACATTAGTTCTTCCAAAATGCATCACCTCGTATTTATCTGGATTAAATTCCATCTGCCATTTCTCCGTTCAATTTTCCAGCCTATCTATATCCTGCTGTATTGTCTGACAATGTTCATAGCTATCCGCAAGTTCAGCCATCTTTGTGTCATTCACAAACTTGTTGATAACACCAGTTACACCTTCTTCCAGATCATTCATATATATATCACAAATAGCAGAGGTCCCAGTACAGGGCCCTGCAAAACACCACTGCTCACTGACCTCCAGCTGGAAAAAGACCCTTCGACTGCTACCCCCTGTCTCCTGTGGTCAAACCAGTTCCCTATCCATCTAGCCATCTCTCCTTGTATCCCATGAACCTTAACCTTCTTAACCAACCTGCCTTACTGAAACCCATAGAGACGACATCCACGGTCCTATCTTCATCAACCATTTTTGTCACTGCCTCAAAAAACTCTACCAAATTCGTAAGGCACAACCTCTGCCTTACAAAGCCATGCTGTTTATCACTAATGAGATTGTTCCGTTCTAAATGCACATATATCCCATCTCTAAGAATCCTCTCCAACAACTCCTCTACCATGACGTCAATTTCACTGGCCTATAATTATCCTGGTTATCCCTACTACCCTTCTTAAATTATGGTACCACATTCGCTATCCTCCAAACCTCAGGGACCTCAGCAGAGACAAAAATTTCCGTCAGAGGCCCAGCAATTTAATTTCTTGTCTCTCTGAGCAGTCTAGGATAGATGCCATCAGGCTCTGGGCATTTGTCAGTTTTAGTGTTCCCTAAAAAATCTAATACTTCCTCCTTTGTAATGGAAATTCTCTCTAATGAGTCAACACTTCTCTCTGAGACACTCCCAGTCAATACGTCCCTCTCCTTTCTGAATACTGATGCGAAGTATTCGTTTAGGATCTCTCTTATTCCCTTGGGTTCTAAGCATAATTTCCCTCCTTTGTCCCTGAGAGGTCCGATTTTTTTCCCTGACAACTCTTTTGTTCCTAACATATGAATAAAATGCCTTTGGATTCTCTTTATTCCTGTCTGCCAAGAACATTTCATGACTTCTTTTTGCCCTTCTAACTCCTCATTTGAGTTCTTTCCTACTTCCCCTGTATTCCTCCAGAGAAGTTTTACAACACCAATTTTAAATCCAACCAATTTATTTGATAGTAAATTCGCGAGCTTTTGACACTATGTGCCTTCGTTAGGCAAATGCAGCGTTCTGGTCTGCAATGGCACTCATATCAACACAGACAGTCACAGATTTCTGATTAGAATGCAAATCCTTACATCTAACCTGCTTTTCAAGTGTTAAAGTGGCTAACAATGTGTGTGAAGGGAATCCTGAGCATTGATTAGAGAATTGTGTATTTTCTCCAGACAGCACAGTAAGTGAGGTTTTTTGCGAACCCAGGCAAGTTACGGGGGTTACAGATAGTGTGTCATGAAGCCAAGATCCCTATTAAGACTGTCCTCATGTGTGCGGAACTTGGCTATCAGTCTCTGCTCAGCGACTCTGCGCCGTCGTGTGTCACAAAGGCCCCCTTGAAGAACATTTACCTGCAGGTCGGAGGCCGAATGCCCATGACTGCTGAAATGTTCACCCACAGGAAGGGAACTGTTTTGCCTGGTGATTGTTGAGCGATGCTCATTCATCCGCTGTCGTAGTGTCTGCATGGTCTCCCCAATGTACCATGCTTCGGGACATCCTTTCTTGCAACCCATTCCTCCAGAGATCCATCTGTTTTCAGTTGCCTGGATCTAACATACGCCTCTCTTTTCTTTTTGATCAGATCCTCAATTTTCCTGGTTATCCACAGCTCTCAAATCCTACCTTTCCTATCCTTCCTTTTTACAGGCGCATGCCTGTCCTGCAGCCTTATCAACTGTTCCTTAAAAGACTCCCATATGCCAGACATGGAATTACCCTCAAATGGCCTCTCCCAATCAATGGCCACCAATTCCTGCCTAATCCGGCTACAGTTAGCCTTCCCCCAGTTTAGCACCTTACCCGAAAAACAACTCCTATAACTCATCTTTGTCCAATACTATCCTAAAGTTAACAGAATTGTGGTCACTATTTGTCATATGTTTCTCTACTGAAACTTTGATGATCTGACCAGGCTCATTTCTTAGGACTAGGTCCAGTATAGCCCCCTCTCTAGTTGGGCTATCTACATACTTTTCCAAAGAACCTTCCATTACGCATTTTCCAAATTCCTTCCCATCCAGACCGCCAGCCCTAAGCACTTTCCAGTCTATACCAGGGAATTAAAGTCTCTCACAACAACAACACTACTTTTTCTGCATGTATCCAGAATCTCCTTACATATCTACATGACATGAGATACCCTCCATTGTACTTGATGAGTTACATAACATTATGTTTTCAGCAACTTGCAGAGGTGTTTTGTAAAATATCTTCAGAGTACTCATCATTTTTAATGTGTAATATATAAATGGAATAATATCCTCTGTGGCCTAGAAGCAATGTTGTATCTGTTGACTTGCTGTACTTAATGAGCTGAGAAGTAAGAATCATACAGCTGAGGAATGTTTTATGTTTGAATTAGAAGTTCTTATTAAGGTATTATGCTGCAAGCAAGAATCCTGGACAATGGCAATGAACTCAAAGGGTTGGAAAATTCAATCCTTATAATGTGATTGATCAGAAAGTGTTGGAAAACTGTAAATCTGTTTCATGTAAGTGAATTGAAGTTTAAGATATATTTATTAGTGTCACAAGTAGAATTACATTAACACTGTAACAAAGTTGCTGTGAAAATTCCCTAGTCGTCACATTCCAGTGTCTGTACAGTGGATGCACTGAGGGAGAATTTAGCATGGCCAATGCACCTAACCAGTATATCTTTCAGACTGTAGGGGGAAACCAAAGCACCTGGAGGAAACCCACGGAGACACGGGAAGAATGTATAAACTCCGCACAGCCAGTGATCCAAGCTGGGAATTGAATCCAGGTTCCTGGAGCTGTGATGCAGCAGTGCTAACCACTATGTCTGCATGGCATCTGTCATGTTTAGAAGTCTAGCATTCTACAATAGTGATTTATTTGGTCAGCAGCTCAAACTTTTCAATGGATCAGTAAAATAGCAGACATCATCCCAATATGTACTACTGATCACTTGACCTATGATGTGTACTGAGCAGAAACTTGAAGGACTTCTTTGATCCTTTTTTCCTCTGAGCAGTTGGTAATATTATTGATTCAATAGCTATGGATTGAAAGACATTCTTGAGCTTTTATTCTGTTACATTCATTGATCTCAATCTAAGACTAGCACACTGAGTGGACTGATGCCTAGCTGTTTAATACGTCAGTGAGTGCTCACCCAATTAAAGACAATTAGCAGTCTTTTAATAGTATCCTAAACTGCTAATATGTTAGATTCCCTGTTAATAATCTCCAATTCCATTGATATGTTAGATTGTTCATTTGAAAAAAAATGTTCATGTAAGAAAAAATGTTCATCTGTTGATAATGTCCTAATCCATTAACAGATAGATTGAGCAGGTTATTGGTATCTTGTATTATAATAAAGACAATTGTTTTCAGCAACAGGTATTGTGTCTATTCCAGCTTTACTACACTAGTCACAATAAATGGTTAGAATAATATCACCATCAGCTGAGTGTAATTTTGGAATAGAAATCCTAATTATTATAAACAGTCAGTCATTATAGGGACAGACATTTAATGTGATTCCAGTGTGAACTGGCCATGCTAAATTCTTCCTCAGTACACCCAAACGGGTACTGGAGTGTGCAACTAGGGGATTTTCACAGTAACTTCATTGCAGTGTAAAAGTAAGCCTGTTTGTGACTAATAAATAAATAAACTTTTACTTTCCTACTATTCAATACAATGAGAGTCTGCAGGGTCAAGAATAGTGGACACTCCAAGTCACAAACGTGATTGTAAATGATTTATTACATTGGAAATCTATAGTGTTATAGAAATAGAAGAAGTCTCACAACACCAGATTAAAGTCCAACAGATTTATTTGGAATCATGAACTTTTGGAGTGCTGTTCCTTCATCAGTCCAAAGCCGGCATCTCCACATCATAGGAATAGAAAGTTTGATATATTGGATGATCCAATTGCAAAAGTCATGAGAAGACCGTTTTATTACATCAATCATTGGCTAGATCCAATTGAAAAATACAACTTTAGATCAATGCTTCATGGCTACACAGTGAGTTTCTGTTTTGGAACAGTCATAAGAAAACTCACTTGAGGTAGGGAAAAAAGCCTTGAAAGTACCATTGGTGATAACGCAACTAAATTTACCTGAAATCAACAGAAAAGTTAAAGGGGCAAGGTGTAAAACAGGTTGCTGATTATTTACCACTCATTTTATCTACCACCAAAGGCCAATCTCATCAATACAAAGAACAAAGAACAAAGAACAACACAGCACCGGAAACAGGCCCTTCGGCCCAACGAGCCCGCGCCGCCGTCCTAACGTCTTAATGACATATGGGGACCAATTTGTTACCCAATCAGCCTAAGAGCACATTTTTGGGATGTGGGAGGAAACTGGAGCACCCGGAGAAAACCCACGCAACCACGGGGCGAATGCGCA
Organism: Sphyrna mokarran; assembly: GCA_024679065.1. NCBI lineage: Eukaryota > Metazoa > Chordata > Chondrichthyes > Carcharhiniformes > Carcharhinidae > Sphyrna > Sphyrna mokarran. The sequence continues at coordinate 45,945,855 of JAGIQG010000018.1, forward strand.
AACTCCCGCAGACACAGGCCCAAATCCATGTGTCTGCACAGCAACAGCGATAGTCCCTGAGCTGTAATGGTGCCCATCAGATGGTCCAGTTTAAGCATACGCTAACGACGTGAAGCACTAGGCCACTCCTGAAGCAACATCCAAGAGCAGCTCTCGCACGACCTGCCGCATGCATGCCCTTGTTGGTCAACAAAGTGGACCGAACATCCTGTGGAAACAAATAGGCCTACTATATCCCTCTATCTGCAGACTGCTCATGTGGCTGTCCAAGAGATCCTTAAACAACCCTAGCGTGCCTGCTCCCACCACCTTACTCGGCAGTGCATTCCACACCCCCACTACCCTTTGTGTGAAAAACTGGCCTCTAATATTTGTCTTATACATAGCCCCCCTCACCCTGAGCCCGTGACCCCTCGTTCTATCCATTTCTAATGGTGGAAAAAGCTTACCACCATTTACTCTATCTATACCCCTCATAATCTTATATACCTCTAATAGATCCCCTCTCAGCCGACATCTTTCAAGGGAAAACAACCCCAGTGCGTTCAATCTTTCCTCGTAAGACAGCCCTTCCATACCAGGCAGCATCCTGGTAAATCTCCTCTGCACTCTCTCCAGGGCCTCCACATCCTTCCGGTAGTACGGCGACCAGAACTGGACGCAGTACTCCAAGTGAGGCCTAACCAACGTTCTATACACTTGCAACATTAGACTCCTACTCTTGTATTCTATACCTCTTCCTATGAAGGCTAACATACCATACGCTTTCTTTATCACATTCTCCACCTGTACTGACACCTTTAGAGACTTATGAACCTGCACCCCCAGGTCTCTCTGCATCTCTATACTCCGGATAGTTTTATCTTTTATCCTATAACTCCCCGCTACATTTTTCCAGCCAAAATGCATCACCTCGCATTTATCCAGATTAAATTCCATTTGCCATCTATCTGCCCAATCTACCAGCCTATCTATGTCCTGTTGTATTGCCTGGCACTGCTCCTCAGTCCCCGCCAATCCAAGAATCTTAGTGTCATCAGCAAATTTGCTGATCACACCACCTACCCCCTCTTCCAAGTAATTTATATAAATCACAAATAGAAGAGGTCCTAGTACTGAGCCCTGTGGCACACCACTAGTGACTGACCTCCAGTTGGAAAAGAGCCTTCCACTACTACCCGCTGTCTCCTCCTCCCAAGCCAGTTCTCAACCCATCTACATACTTGGCCCTGTATCCCATGCGCCTTCACCTTTTTTATCAGCCTACCATGGGGAACCTTGTCAAACGCCTTACTGAAATCCATGTAGACGACATCAACAGCTTGTCCTTCATCAACCATTTTTGTCACCTCTTCAAAAAATTCCACTAGATTCGTAAGGCACAACCTCCCCTTAACGAAGCCATGCTGCGTATCCCTGATCAGATCGCAGCGCTCCAGATGCTCATACATCCTGTCCCTGAGGATGCTCTCCATTAGCTTACCTATAACTGAAGTCAAGCTCACCGGCCTATAGTTCCCTGGGTTATCCCTCTGACCCTTTTTAAACAACAGTATTACATTTGCTATCCTCCAATCCTCTGAGACCTCACCTGTGTCCAAAGAAGAGACAAAGATTTGCATCAGAGGATCAGCAATGTCATCTCTCACCTCCCTTAGCAGTCTGGGGTAAATGCCATCAGGCCCCGGAGCTTTATAAGGCTTTATGCTGCCTAAAAGCCCCAACACTGCTTCCCTCGTAATGGATATTTCCTTTAACGGGTCCTCAAATTCTTCAAAGCCGGCACCCAACATCAGGCCCCTCTCCCACGTGAATACCGACGCAAAGTATTCATTCAAGATCTCCCCCATTCCCTCAGGCTCTAAGCATAGTTCCCCTCCTCTGTCCCTGAGAGGTCCAATCTTACCTCTAACCATCCTTTTGCTCCTTACATAGGAGTAAAATGCCTTAGGATTTTCCTTAATCCCACCTGCCAAAGCCATCTCGTGGCGCCTTTTTGCCTTTCTGACACCCCTTTTAAGATCCCGTCTACACTCTCTATATTCTTCCAGCGCTGTCTCTGTCCCCAGTTGCCTGGATCTAACGTACGCCTCCCGCTTCTTCCTGACCAAGTCCTCAATATCCCTAGTAACCCAGGGTTCTCTAATCCTACCTTTCCCATCCTTCCTCCTTACCAGCACGTGTTTCCTGCAAAGATTTTAGTTTTCCCTTGAAAGACTCCCACATGTACTGCGTCGACCTACCCTCGAACAGCTTATCCCAGTCAGTATTCTTAAGATCCTGCCTAATCCGGCTGTATCTAGTCCTCCCCCAGTTTAACACCCTCCCTTTAGGGCAGGCTTCATCTTTTTCCATTAATATCCTAAAGCAGACAGAGTTGTGGTCACTAGTTGACACATGCTCTCCTACTACAACGTCAACCACCTGCCCTGGCTCATTCCCGAGAACCAAGTCCAGTATAGCCCCCTCTCTAGTCGGGCTACCCACATACTGCTCCAAGGACCCTTTCAAAACACACTGTACAAATTCCTCCCCGTCCACACCATCTGCTCTGGGCACCTTCCAATCTACCCGAGGGAAATTGAAATCTCCCACTACAACCACCCTATTCTTCCTACACTTATCTAAAATGTGCCAGCATATCCCTTCTTCCACGGCCCGTGGGCTGTTGGGCGGTCTGTAGAACACACCCAACATAGTAACCTCTCCCTTCCTATTCCTCAACTCCACCCATAGCGACTCAATTCCTAAATCATCCATACCACTCTCCCTCTGCACTGCTATGATATGATCCTTAACTAATAACGCCACTCCCCCTCCTCTCTTCAAACCACCTCTATCATGCCTAAAACACTTGTACCCTGGGATATTCAATTGCCAGTCCTGCCCCTCCTTTAACCATGTCTCAGTCACCACCACCACTTCTAGCTTCCTCGTGAACATTATTGCTTTCAGTTCATCTGTTTTGCCAGTCACACTCCTCGCGTTAAAACACATGCACTGAAGACCCTCAGGCCCTCTCTGACCCTCCTTCCTGACATCTGGACTTACCCTGTCTCCCATCTCTCTCCCACTCCTAATTCCCCCTGTCTCCCCACCCCCCCTGAATATCATTCAGTTAACAGTAGCACAGGCAAGGCAGCAGAATAAGATGGAGAACAATGCAAAAGAATACAACATAACTAATTAAAAGCACACTTAAACAATCTTGCAATCTTGGTATTGTATTCATATGGACCCACGGCAGCATGTGTAGTGATATATTAAAAATGTACAAAAATAGATTTTAGGTAAACTTCACGAGCTGCAAGTAAACACAATCTAATCATAATTGATGTAGATACAGAGCCGTTATGATGTGGAAATCAAACTGCCCTCAATCAACCAACTATAAAGTAATGGAATGCCACTGACTCCAAAGTAAGCTTCCAGAGGAGGATTTGTCTTGTAATTTGGCACATAAAATTTTCAGATGGCATTGCATATAATGGGTAGGAATCATATACATGTAGAAGACATATCTTCACTAAGGGGATGCCTAACCACATCTTCTTTACACACAAAGATATTTTCATCATTGGAAGCTCCACCATTAACATCTTGGGGTCACCAGAATCATAGAATCCTCACAGTGCAGGAGGAAACCATTCAGCCCATCAAGTCTACACCGCCAACAATCCCAACCAGGCCTTATCCTATAAGGAGACATACTTACCTCACTAATCCCCCCACCTACTCATCCCAGGATACTAAGGGGCAATTTAGTATGGCCAATGCACCTAACCTGTACATCTTTGGACTATGGGAGGAAACTGGAGCACCTAGATGAAACTCATGCAGACATGGGGAGAATGTGCAAACACACAGAGAGTGGCCCAAGCCAGTAATTGAACACAGATCCCTGAAGCTGTGAATTGTGCCACCAGACCATCCATTACTAATGATCAGACATTTAACTAGACTAGATCCATAAACACTGTGACTACAAGAATATTCTGTGGCAAGGTAACTCACCTCCTAACTTCCCAAATTCTTTCCACCAGCTACAAGAGTCTGGTAGAATACTTTCCACTTTCCTATATTAGTGGAGCTCCAACTCCAGGAAGCCAGTAAGGATGCACCCAGTTTGCAGTTGTCAGCTTTGTTCACAATTAAAACACAAGAACATAAGAGCAGGAGTAGACCATCTAGCCCGTCGAGCCTGCCCCGCATTCAATAAGAACTGATCTGAAGTGGATCAGTTCCACTTACCCACCTGCTCCCTATAACCCTTAATTCCCTTATCGATCAGAAGTCTATCTACCCACGACTTAAACATATTCAACGAGGTAACCTCCACCACTTCAATGAGCAGAGAATTCCAAAGATTCTGAGAAAAGAAGTTCTTCCTCAACTCTATACTAAACTGACACCCCCCCAACCACATCCTCTCCCCCCCCCCACCCCTGTTGCACCTACAAACTGACTTTTTGTGATACATGCACAAAGGCTCCCAGGTCCTTCTGCACAGCAGCATGTTGTTATTTTTCACCATATAAATAATATTCCATTTTACTATTATTTCTTCCAAAGTGGATAACCTCACATTTTCCAACATTATACTCCATCTGCCAGATCCTCGCCCATTTCTCAGCCTTCCAAATCTCTCTGCAGACTTTCCACATCCTCCACATAATTAGCTTTCCCACTCATCTTCGTGTCATCAGCAAACTTTGTTACCCTACACTCAGCCCCCTCCTCCAGATTATCTATTTAAATGGTAAACAGTTGAGGCCCCAGCTCCGATCCCTGTGGCATGCCAATAGTCACCAATTGCCAACTGGAAAAGCACCCATTTATTCCAACTCTTTGCTTCCTGTCAGATAGCCAATCCTCAATCCACACTAACACTTTACCCCCAACTCCGTGTGCCCTAATCTTCTGCAGCAATCTTTTGTGAGGCACCTTATCGAATGCCTTCTGGAAATCTAAAAACACCATATCCACCGGTTCCCCTCTGTCAACCACACTCATCACAGGTTCATAAAAATCCAGTAAATTTGTCCAAACACAACTTTCCCTTCATGAATCCTGCTTAGTTATTAAAACACCTGCTTAGGTATTCATTAAATCTCTGCCAACAAGAAAAAAAAGAGACCCCAATACTGATCACCCATCTCCATCTCTAACCCCATCTCTGGAGAGGGTGCTTCAGAATTCTTAAAGGATATACTGTTGCAGTGTTGACCTGCACCCTCTACTATCAAGATAATCACCTCAGTGGACCCATATTCTAGAGTAGGCTTGGGGTCACAATCTGATGAGCACATCAGCTCCATGGAGCTGATGACCCTCTAGATTCAGTCATAAGATACATGTTAGAGATGCAAAGATGCAGGCAAGGGAACATCAGACAGGGTTGCCAGAGGCCATATGCAGACTAGACAAAAGGTTGGATGAATCCATCCATGCTCAGCCTGATGTTATGGTTCTGGCCAGCAAGTATTTAGCTACTTGGTGGCAGGTGCTTTGGAGACACACAGGACCAGCAGAACATATTGTGGCTGTCAGATACGTACTCGGACCTGCATTCCGTCACTCTAGCCATGGGTGCAATGCAGCAGTGGCTAGACAAGAATATAATGGAGCACCTCAATCTCCCTCCAGGTTCCTCTTCTCCTAAAGGAATCAGGGAGATATCATTGGATACCCACATCAGGGAACAGCACCAGCCAGACACCCTGGGGACTTCACCCCAATTTACTCCAAGGGTGCCTGTCGCTCCACTTTCCTTCTAACAGTGACCCTAATGACCCTATTGCCTCCAACAGGTCAGGCCAAAGATGGCGCATATACACCAGTGCAGGAACCACATTGCAGGCCAGGATCCTCAAGGCCTGAGGCTACCATACAATGCCCACCAAGGTCATCACAGTCAACAAGGCATAGCAGTCAGTAGGCTGTCTCCATCTCAGCTGCAGATGTCAGGACTATACTGGAGGCATAGTGGAAGGCAAAGAAAGATAAACAAGTTTTGAAGGTACACAAGTGCCATGAGTGTACAACTATTATATATTGTTTTGGCACTTGTAAAATAAGCTCACTTGCACTGGTTATAAGCTTCCTGGATTCCAACTTGCTAATATTTGTCAATGATCATGGGCATCTAAGAGTGTGAACTTCGAATCTGATAATGAACTCTTGTAGATTTACTTTCTCACATTATTAACAAAGTGATTACTCAGTAATCCCACAGGTGCATGATGAAGCACTGGCTATCAGTTGTTTGTGCTGCCTGGATATGCATCACATAAACCGCTACTTACAGCTCACCATGCACTGACCTCTGAAAATGCTTTCAGCAACCTCCTGCTGCTGTTGTCCTGGTGAGATGTGGACGAATGCCTCAAGTGCCCAAAAGGAGCTAAACCAACTATGCTAGTGGCAAGGAACACTAGATGCAATTTCAGGACTGAGAGGGTGACAATCTACATGTTTTCTTAATGGTAGAAAACCACAGGCTGCCCTATATTATGGAGAAAGCTGTGATGGGCATGTGCAATTGTTAATGGTGATGTATCAAGCTAATGTGAAGATGAAGATTATAAGTAAGGAAGCAACAGCCAAGTTAAGTCTGCCTACAAGAAGAATTTAAATATAAGATAAAAGAGGCATGTACGCAATTGACTAAAGTCTTTTTCAGACCTCACATGGAGATTTGTTTGGTCTGATCATTTCCTTATCAAGAGTGGATTTCGCAAAAGTGTTTGCAGTCAAGGTGCATTGAGCATCCCTGAGATGAAAGACGGAGTAGAATGGGCCTGTATGCTGGACCATGCTGAGTCCTGTGAGGCTATCCATGTGGAGCATCAACAGGGCCCTGCAGAGTTCATGCAGGAAAGATGTTTATCTCGTCTGGAATGTCCAAAATGATGGATCACAGTCTCGCACTAATACTTAGGCCATCTAGAACTGAGATTTGTAGGAGTCATTGCGATTGGAGGGTTTGGAGTGGTTACTAGTCAGCAACATAGTGCAGATGAAGCACTCTGAGAGACTGGACTCCAAAGTTACCTCAAAACTTTTCAGCATGATAAAGATATGGAGGGATATGGCTCTACTATGGGTGAGTGCTGATCAGTGAGCAGGAACACAATCTTTCCTAATTAATCTGCATGGATAGCAATCTCAATACACCAAATAATGTTCTTATGTAGCTCTTCCCTATGGACTCAACAGTCTGGTTCTTCTTGAAAGGGCTTTTTGCCAGGCCTGCCTCACTTTGGGAGTAGATGGGGGCCATGGTCAGACTTGAGATTACTTTGAAGTTACCATGTACATGGATTTTGTGAGGGCATGGATTAAAAAAATCACAGTTCTATTTACCGGTGCCCGAGATAATGGAGTGCAGGTTTTAATGTACGCATTTAGTACTAGGACTCTGTATATTCGAATGGTTTAGTACATGCAAAGGATCAAACCACCAACAGGATGGAATTTAACTCAGCTGTCATAAATCAAGATACATTAAGGATAAATATAATGTCTGTAATCAAAAAGGAGCTGGGCTTCCTAGCTAGCAGAGGATAGAGAACCAGATTGTAAAGAAAATGGTCTCAGCAGCTTACCCTAGCTGGAATATATTAGCTATCAGACTGTCACAATTTGTCTCTCATGTCATATCTTTGCAACGGCTCCACAACATGGAATCATAGAAAATAGGAGCAGGAGTAGGCCATTCAGCCCTTCAAGTCTGCTCTGCCATCAGTTATGATCATGACTGATCATCCTTCTCAATAGCCCGATCCTATTTTCCCTGTACATCCTTTAATCCCCTTTGCCCCAAGAGCTAAATCTAATTCCTTCTTGAAAACATAAAATGTTTTGGCCTCAACTGTCTTCTGTGGTAATGAATTCAACAGACTGACTGCTCTCTGGGTGAAGAAAATTCGCATCATCTCAGTCCTAATTGATTAACCCCTACCCATTTACTATGAACCCTGGTTCTGGAAACCCCCACCATTGGGAACATCCTTCCTGCATTTATCATGTCTCATCCTTTTAGAATTCCGCTCATTCTTCTAAACTCCAGTGAATATAACAAACTCAATCTCTCCTCATATGTCAGTCCTGCCATCCCAATAATCAATCCGGTAAATCATTTTTGCACTCCTCTATGGCAACAGCGTCTTTCCTCAGATAAGGAGACCAAAACTGCATCCAATGTTCTAGGTGTGGCCTCATCAAGGCCTTGTGCAGGAAGACACTCCTGCTCCTTTCCTCGACATCCTTGTTCCTATACTCAACATCCCTATTCCTGTACTCGACATTCCTGCTCCTATCTTCCCGCAATGAAGGCCAGCATTGGCCTGTGTTCCATGCTCACCTTCAGCAACTGATGTATGAGAACACCCAGGTGTCCATGCACATTCCCTCTCTCAATCTATCGCTATTCAGATAATAATCTGTTTTCCTATTTTTGTTTCCAGAGTGGATAACCTCACATTTACCCATATTATACTGCATCTGCCAGGCAGATGCCCACTCAGTCAGCTTGTCCAAATTATACTGAAGCATATCTGCATCCTTGTTACAACTCACCCTCCCACCCAGCTTGGTGTCATCTGCAAATTTGAAAATACTGCATTTGATTCCCTCATCTATATCAATAATACATATTGTGAATCGCTACAATCCAGCACTGATCCCTGTCCTAGCACTAATTTTGCCTTACCCCACTAGTCACTGCCTGCATTTGGAAAATGACCCATTTATTCCAGGTTTTTGTTCCTTGTCTGTGAGTCAGAATGTAGATGTCATGAGAGATTCCTGTGATCATATTTTCCGTGATCATATATTAGCTGCATGTTCAAAGAATGGAAACCTTTCCTATTGATGAGTGTGACTGTGGCCAGAATGTTCTCAAGGCCACATGTGTGCAGTCAATAACCTCTTGAACTTACAAAAAACCCGAGATGGTTGCAAAACCCAAAGATGTTGCAGCTTGGCTTTCAGGATCCAAATGAAATTGCACAAATCGGTTTGCTCTCCTGAAAAGAGCATCTCTCAACAGTTGTGTGTTTCTGACCAGGAGATGCCTCATAGGTCCTCACTGGAGTCCTGGAAAGAACAACTGGCATGTAAGTTTAAGGCACCAGTGACCTTTAATGCTGTAATTGCCTCCAAATCTTTGTATCAGCAGGTCATTATGGAGACGCTGGAAGGTGTGTACAACTATATCTGAGACATTATAAGATGTACCTAGCATTGCCTTTTGCTAATCTTTTGATAACTATTGATAACTAGCTGCAATATACCAGTCAGGTCCAACATCCTGAACTTCTTGTGGGCTGCTGCCTCTTGTTCATTCTGGCCCTGTGCCAATCTCAATCCTGCTAATCTGGATGACATTCAACAGAAAGACAAAGATGCCTAGAGCTTGTATCATATAAGTCTCAATGGATCTATGAACAAATTGAAGTAATAAATCTAATGAGTATGCCCTTTGCAGATTTCCTCTATCTCAAAGCCAGAAGGCCAGTGCTAAACCTTTGCCTGGCTTCTGTCTAGACATGGCATCTCCACCACACCTCTTAAAGGTGAAGGAAATTCGGAAGACCAGAGATTAGTGTTCTCCCATTTATACATGACTGCTCATGGAGACATTGCTCTTTGACCAAGGTGATTGGAGCCATGTGCGAAAAACCTTCCTCTGACACAAGTCAGCTTACCTCCATTATGTTTGGGACTATAGAGAGACCATGCATTGACATCACATAGAAACTAACTACATGAGCTCTTCTGACTAATCCAAAGGAAGGTCAAAGCAATGCCTGTTCATTTCAAAGTCATGGATGAAGTGAACCTTACGTACAGTTGTAAAAGTGAACATTCTAAATTCTTGCAGACAGAAAACTTAATTTGAAGAATGAACCTAAAAGGCAAGTGGCCTTTTAATGAGCATGCAAGCCATGCTAATGCATGCAAAAGGATTTCTTGACATTGCTCATCAGGAAGCTTGACACACATTTCACTGTCCTTGAAAGTCCCAAGAACAAAATTCCTGAAGTTCATCCCGCCATGGGAAACCTGCTTTTTGGCTTCCAGCCCGCCTGCCAAATCTCTCCTTGTTGGAAGGACTGGAAGATTCTATCCTATATGTTCAGAGCAAGAATTATTTTTCTAAATATTTATTTCTCTCTCATGAATTCTTGTCCATCTGTAGTATGCTGACTATTTTAACTTCTGTCAATGGTTTTTCAAAAATTTATGGTTTATGTTCAGGGATGTGTGCAACATTTTAGAAAGGCCCTGTACACACGGATGTCAAATTATGGCAAACATTGGGAGTGGGTGTCAAACTTACACTTACTGCTCAAGTACATTCCACGCCCTGAGTCACTGCCTGTCATTAAACACCCACACTGCTTTGGAAATTATCAGCTGGTAGAGTAACCAACTTTTCACTGCTGATTTTGTCAGCCTCTATTGCTTCCCCTTGACAGGATGTATCAAACAGTCACCTATTTCTCTGTACAGTAATTCTATCTGATTTGTCTTTTCATTTTCTGTTCCAAGCCCAAGTCGATGTCCCCTCAGTGTTATTCTTGGGGACATCATAAATGGTATCTCAGGGTACAAATTGTCAATGCCCCAATAACCTTGAATTTCTCAATTAGTTTTCTCTAACACAAAGTCAATTTCTGAAATCTCTCTTTGTATCTATAGTCATATGTTTATTGCACCTTTTCCAGGGTCATAATATCTTTCCTATAATACATTAACCATTGCAATACTCAAACTGACTGGTAACATCTTCTACAGGCAAGCAAGTGAACTTCAGGCAAGCAGGTTTTGAGAGGCAGAAGAGAAAATGGAAACAACATGGTATAGACCACATATACCTAGTCAGCTGGGCATTTCAAGAGCCATCTTCATAATGTTGATGTTATGATGCCTTTGGTCTTGTCATTTAGACTGGAAGGATCTATCAATCAGAAATATTTAATTCTCAGGTGGATTTTTGAGGTATCCACAAAGAGATTACTACTGAGAACATGAGACGGCTTTATAAACTGTTCATGTATACTCAAGAGACTTAACTTCTGTTGTGTTCCATGAATGAACAGAATCCAGCTAAAATGCGGACAGAATTACAATTATCATAAAGCCATTCTTCCACTGATGCTGAGCTATTAAAACTGTTAATATTTGAACTGACTGCTTGAGAGATGAAAATAAATTGCTTGAACAATACTAGCAAGTTTCTGATATTTTATATGGAAACATTTTGCCATATTCATTTCACTACATGAAATAGAACAGGCTCCACACAAAGAACCTTATACTGGAATATGACACACAGTGCCTTGCCAAGAATTTGTTGAGAAGCAAAGAGAATTTCTGATTATTCCAAGCAGTAAGTCAGTCCAGTTTGCAGATGATGTTGGTACTATTATTGTACAGTATCTAACCTATGCATTCTTGCATCTGTGTATTAGTTTCGCTGTAAGTAAATCTGATTTCACATTTTAACTTGTCTGCTGTGGTCGAAAGTGTAATACTTCTCAGCGTCTGAGATGAAAGGAAAATATAGTGGACATCCTGTATATCCCCTGTCAGTAATTACCAGGATAAATGCTAGATTTAATTTGTGTTAATCAGATGAAGGATGTTGATGATTTTGGTTGAAATTAGTTGCAGTTTGCTTACAGAAATGGTTATATAGTTATTTATATGAATAAAGATCATTGGGGAAGAACCTAACAGTCAATTCTGGAGAATTAAATATTTTATCATTTTTTGTATCAGCATTTGAAGTGCATGTTAAAGGAAAAGAAAAAGTTCCTTAATCATAATCTTATAAACTGAGAAGAGAATCCTAATTGAACCATCATTTCTCCATTATTTATATAAGTCAGCCATGTTGCTTCATGAGACCAATTAGTGCCAAATAGTACAAAGAATTCAGTGCCACGTAGACTTGCATCAACTAGACACAAAATTGAGATCGGGATAATGGCTTCACTTTTCACCTTCATAATCGGCGCAATTTTAACAATTCTGGATTGAGGCAATCCAGAATACTTGAATACCTGGCAATCAGACCCAGCAGCATACTAGAAATGGTGGCTATTTCAGGGAAATTGCAGGACCAGCAACAGCGGAGGAGTCTGTAGAACCTGGCAATCTAGGGGTCAGGCTATTGTAGAGGGAAGTGCAGAATCTTTCCAAGAAGGGTGTCCCTTGCTGCTGGGGAAGGCCCTCTAACGACAGTTCTCAATAAGAAGCAACATTCCAGAGCCCAGGGGGAAGAGGGAGTAAGTGGTGTGATTGGTGCAAGTTTGCAGATGACACAAAGATGGCTGGACTTGCAGATAGTGAAGAGCAGTGTCGACCGATACAGCAGGACATAGATAGGCAGGTAGATTGGGCAGATATACGCAGATAGAATTTAATCCTGATAAATGCAACGTGATGCATTTTGGGAGGAAGAATGTAGAGGGGAGTTAAATGATAAAGGGTAGACCTATTAAGAGTATAGAAATGCAGAGGGACCTGGGGGTGCAGGTGCACAAGTCTTTGAAGGTGGCAGAACAGGTGGAGAAAGTTGTGAAGAAAGCTTATGGTATGCTACCCTTTTTAGGAAGGGGTATAGAGTACAAGAACTGGCGTTTAATGTCGTAGTTGTATACAACATTGGTTAGACCTCATTTGGAATACTGCATCCAGTTCCGGTCACCTTATTACCAGAAGGACGTGGAGACCCTGGAGAGAGTGCAGAGGAGGTTTACCAGGATGCTGCCTGGTATGGAAGGAATGGGTTACGAGGAAAGGTTAGGCAAATTGGGGCTGTTTTCTTTAGAAAGACGGAGACTGAGAGCAGATCTAATAGAGGTGTACAAGATTATGAAGGATATAGATAAACAGTGGTAAGCTTTTTCCTAGGTTGGAATCAAATATCACGAGGGGCGACGGGCTTAGGGTGAGGGGGCAAGGTCTAATTTGGATGTTAGAGGGAGGTTTTTCACACAGAGGGTTGTGGGGGTATGGAACGCACTGCCAAATAAGGTGTTGGAGGCAGGCACCCTGGAGTTATTTAAGAGATACTTAGATAGGCACATGAGCAGAATAGGGATGGAGAGATACAGAAAACTGATTTAAATAGGGATTATGAGCCTTGGGATGTTCCTGGGAATTGCATAAGTTGTGCATGTTATTGATGTGTTTCTCTTTTATCCTACAGGTACTTTGGTCCGCCCTGTTGTCCAATACGCGATGGGTTGTGAGAGGGCTGCTCTTGAATTTTTCGAGAGTAGTCTAATGCTTCACGTCGTTAGTGTACACTTAAACTAGACCAGTTGATGAGCAACACGACAGCTCAGTGACTATCACTGTTGCTGCGCAGATATAGGGATTTGGACCGATATCTGTGGGAGTTTGCGCATTCTCCCTGTGCTTGCGTGGTTTTCTCTGGGTGCTCCGGTTTCCTCCCACACCCCAAAGATGTGCTCATAGACTGACTGATGAAACAAATTGTCCCTAAATTGTCTCCCCAGTTTGGTTCCAATGCAAATTTCTCATAAACATAGACAAGGGTCATGGATGGAAGTGGGAATGTTAAAATGGCGGCGTGGGCTCATTGGGCCGAAGAGCTTGTTTCCCGTGCTGTGTGTTGTTCTTTGCCCAACAGGAGGCCACCAGTTTTTACTGGGCAGTCTCCTCATGTAACCAAAGACACCTCCACCACAGACAAGATACAGCTGAGGTGGCAAGAGGCCCTAAGGTAGCCATTAACTGACCATTTAATGGCTGCAATCGGCCTTTGATAGCCATTATTGACCTTTCCCATTCCTGAGTGAATCAAAGGGAGTCAGGAAGGCAGCTTTCACTTCCAATTCTCTAGTTATCTCCCAACAGTATTGGATCAACTTCTTCAGTGCTTTGGGACATCTCAAACTGATAAGATGCAAAAGACATCAAACATTATTTCAGAGGTATTCCAACTAACCAGGGCTGAGTTCAACTGCAGTCCCAGATAGCTTTTCATTTACTGTACAACTGAACCTCATCATATTCTGGAATAAACGTTATCTCACTGAAAAAGGCTGAAGAACCCAATCACATCAACAAACCCAGTGTGACAGCTGCTACTTGGATATTTTGTCACATTCGATTTACTGAGCTGATTATATAATGAGTTGCTCATTAAAATAAAAAATTCAGTAAACTTATTGACAATAAGTTCAGCCAAATTCATTCTCACTAATACATTAATTTTAATATAAAAAAAATTAATGTTTTTAAAAAATGCACAATATTTATTTTTTCTTTGCTCCTCCACTTTGGTTATTGTTGCAAATATACAGGCCCTGGTGAGGCAACACTTAGAATATTGTGTGCAGTTTTGGCCTCCTTATCTGAGGAAGGATAGTCTTGCTCTTGACGGAGAGGAGCGAAGGTTGCCAGGCTGATCCCGGGAATGGGAAGACTGAGGAGAGATTGACTTGGTTAGGATTGTTTTTGTTGGAGTGTAGACAAATGAGGGGGGGGATCTCATAGAGACTTGAATCCTAACAGACTAGACAAGGTAGATGCAGGGAAGATGTTTCTGTTGTTGGGGGAGTCCAGAACCAGAGGTCACAGTCTGAGGTTTTAGGATCGACCCTTTAGGATAGAGGTAAGGAGACATTTCTTTACCCAAAGAGTGGTGAGCCTGTGGAATTCATTACCACAGGAAGTAGTTGAATGTATTCAAGAGGTGGTTAGATATAGTACTTGGGGTGAATGGGATCAAAGATTATGGGGAGAAAGCAGGATTAGGCTATTGAGTTGGATGATCAGCCATGATCGTAATGAATGGAGGAGCAGACTTGCAGGGTCAAATGGCCTTCTCCTTCTCCTATCTTCTATGTTTCTATGTTTATATTTGATACTGATTCTATTCGGTGCTAGAATCATATCACAATAGTGCATTCTGGTGATCTCCATTTTATTAGTAAACATTAAGCACCATCTGATGCCAAATCTATTAATGATGTTAACCAGAAATGTAGCTCACTCTCCCCATATAATTTCTTTTGGAGAAAAAAAAACACCCCTCGAGATATTTCACAAAATACATTTGATCATGTCAGCAGTTCCTCACATGAATGTTTTAAATGAATTTCTAACGTTCGCATTAACTGTAGTGATTTAATAAGAAACAATGTTGAAGGCTTTCTCCCATTAATGGTTCATTCACATGCAAATCACATTCATTAGGATTATGTTTGCTGTGTGTGTCATTTTGCTCAACAATGGCATATTTAGATGATCTGCATGTTTTTCTCTCTATGTTTGCAAGAAGTTGACATTTTCAGAAATAGGAGCAGGAAAATGTGATTGCAATAGAGTTGAGCTTAAACCATGGAAATTTATGCTCTGCTGATAACGTTTGTCCAGTTTATATGAGTGCACAGAGGTAATAAAATAAACTTATTGTTGATTATACTCATAATCACTGAACAATCATTTCACACAAAGTGTTTAGCAAATGAGACGATTTGGCTAAATGAACAACTCACAGATGTTAAAACCTAGCTTGAAGCAGAAAATAAAGAATGCCTCCACAGTTCTTGACAGTTAAGAAGCACTGAGGCAAAAATATTTCAAATTACATTGCACTTACAAGCATTTTTCACAAGTGGTGTTAGTCTTGGCTCAGTGATAGTACTTTCACTTCTAAATCAAAAGGTTGTGAATGCAAATCCCATGCCAGAAATGTGAGGATATAATCTGATACTTTAGTGCAATTCTGGAGCAATGCTGCAGAGGGGCTGACTTTTGATTAGATGTTAATCTGAGACTCTTCCCTTGGAGAAACATTAGTTACAATCCCACGGCAATTTTTGAAGAACAGCAGGAGAGTTTCCCAGCATGCTCAACAAAAATTATCCCTCAGCTGATTTTGACATAGCAAATTATCTGGTCATTTCTATCCTTGCTATTTGTGTGACCTTGCTGTGCACAGATTGGCAATGTGTGACGTTTCTCTAAATTGTAATGGTTACTTCATCTTAGAAAGTAGTTCATTGGCTGTAAATCACTTTGGAATGTCCATTTTTTTGGCAATACAGAAATTACTAAACTGATCCTTTCATTTCAATTTTTTTTCAAAAGCCGATGTTTAAAATTCAATTTGTTTCAGTGCAATAGAAAATAAACTGTTATATTCATGTGAAATACATTTATATGCAGTTATATGAAATATTTATTTATGTCATAAGTAGACTTACATTAACATTGCAATGAAGTTACTGTGAAAATCCCATAGTCGCCACACTCTGACACCAATTGAGATACACTGAGAGAGTATTTAGCATGGGCAATGCATTTTAACAAGCACATCTTTCAGATGATGGAAGGAAACCATAGTACCCGGAGGAAACCCACACAGACATGGGGAGAACGTGCAAACTCCTGACAGGCAATGACCAAGCCAGGAATCGAACCCCCGTCCCTGGTGCTGTTAGGCTGCAATGCTAACCACCATTGTCACCATTGCACACTGGCACGTACATGTTGAAAGAAATGTTTTTATTTGAAGAACTATCCAGAATGATTCCAAACAAAAGCCTCTTAAATCATAATAGTAATTCAGCATGAATTAACAAACACCTGATTCCATACATTTCTCTTTCAGTGTTCTTAGCCTTGGTGAAAGAAAGTGTGCAGCATTCTGAAAACTGTGCCTTATTTTCAGTGCAGTAATCAAAAGGTGTGGCCATCTCTAGCAACTATATAGGAGCAAATATTCTGGTAAGAGAAAATAAAGAGATAATGTACTTCATTTATTCAGCATCTTTCTTTCTGTCAACATAGCAAGCACATCCACCACACACACTCAAGTTGCCCAAATCAACCTGAAGATACTTTGAATGCCATTGCTTATTCCCAATGTGAAACTGCATTGTGAAATCAGCAATATTTCTACTGATACTGCCATGGTAAGAAGGCCCTAATGATTTTCTGCCATTATCCCAGGAGTTCTGTAGTTTTTGTAGTAAAAAATATCTGCTTGATTGGTGAACCTTTTTGAATCCCACAGTTATATAAATTGCTTTAACCTCTACCATTTTTTGGAAGGTACCTACAAGTTGGTCTTCTCAAATTAGTGAGTCAATAAAGATTTTTGAACAGCAATGACCTTCCACAGACAATGTGGAAAGGAAAGAAACTGTTACATAAGAATATTATTTATATCACAGCTTAGTTAATGTGAAATGTGTATTACCTTCTACTACATAAGTTACCAGTTTAAGCTTAACAACCATTGCAAAAAGATAAATTGTGCCACAGCTACTACTCACTCCACTGAGACAAACAATCTACTGTGCAAGGAACTGTATATGATCTAATATTATACCAAACAATGGCAGAGTCTACTGGAGTTCCAACATACTGCCAGTAAAGTATTCAGATTTCATCAGATTTAGCACAAAGTAAAAGTTTTTTTTTTAAAAGTTCAAAAATGCGTCAACCATGGCCAGAGGAAAAAATAGATCTCACATCAAACATCACATTATTTAAAGTCTTCCAGAAGAGTCAGCATGGCAAGTTGAAATTCCACCCAAATTTTTTTTTGTAGCTTTTTCAAAATCTTTGTCGCAACAAAGATTTAGGGAAGCAATTCTCCCCAAATAATCTAAGTACCCAACAGACAAGAGAATGGGAGGACTTTCCCACCTGAATTTTGGGCATACTTAGTTTCATGAATCTCTAGCACTCTGTGTTCCTTACAGTGCCTTAAGAAGTGGGCCTAATACTGCCTAGGAAGCTGAAATCAAAGTACTGAGTGAGTCACTGCGCACATGCACCAATCTTTCAGTGGGGAGATAGGCATACAGGCACTACTCCTCCTCCCGCCTGCACCCCCCTACCAAACCAATCACTGGCCTTCTGATTGCTGACCTACCCGCGATTGCCAGCCTCACCTCCTCCAGTGATCACCAGCCTCCTCGGCCTCCCCTTCCAATCAACAGCCTACCTTATTGTTCTCCCCCGGACATTCCCAATCACCAGTCCCTTTATCCAGCTCTGACACCCACGCTCATGTGCAGCCCTATTCCTGCACCATGAGCAGCCCCAATCTTCCCCATCCCCATGTGCAGCCTCGATTGCTTTCTCCCTCACTCTACCACCAATTCCCTTGCACAGTGCACAGCAGGTCGCCACCCCAGCATCCCCCCCACTCTCCCCCCCGCCCCACCCCACCACCTCCAATTGTCCCTGCTCTCCCAGTGGGCTCTGTCCTGTGTGGCCCCATCCTCTTTACATTGTTCAGTACCTGGTGGGCAATGCCAGGGTTTCAGCCTGTCAATGCCAGACTGGCATTGCCTAAAGGCATTCCCCTTCCTAATAGTGATCAGCTTTAATCCCCACTGCTAGGAATTTCATCCGCTGGTAGGCTACAATCCTGGGTTTGCTAATGATATTTAAATAGCGATTTCAATATTATCATCAGCCTTGCACTGATTTCAGCATTAGCCTGTTTATATTGGAAAGAAAAGGACCCCTGAGACTTGGGATCAACCCAGACATCAATTGTGGGTCCTACTTCAGGCCACCTGCTGTTTGTTCCTGACGCATTGCGCTCCTCAACTAGCACAGTGGACCGGGAGAATTGCTTTCTAGTAATGAGTAATTGTCCAATTTTTGCTCTAAACCTATTTGAATATTGCTGAAAGGACAAGTTGCCAAACATTTTCATCTTGTGCTCATCAGAACAAATGTAAGAATGCCAAATTTCAAACAGTTACAATTTATACTACAGAAGAACAGCAGGCTGATTGGATGGCAAATTAACTCTGACTGGCTGAGACGTTGCTATGGAGAAAGCAACAGGGAACCAACTGTATGTTCCCCAAGTTCTAAGGTCATTCAATAAAGACACACAGCTTGAACATGATCCTTTTGTTTGAAGTAATCGTATCCCTGTGAATGAGTATGTGTCTAACAATTGTAAATAAGCCATTTATGAGCTTGGTTGATTATATTAAATTGTTATATAGCAATTGGCACACTCAAGATTGTTCAGCAAGTATTGCCCAAATTTGGAACATCCAACAGCAGACATTTTGATTTGAATGTGTAGGCTGATTGACTCTGGTCTGTACTCTGCCTATTATGAACAACCAAAGGAACATGTTATTTGATTCAATCAGCCACTCATTGGAACAAAAGGTCTTTATGCCTGGAAGCACACCAACACTGAAATTCCTTTTTGATGGTGTTCAATTGCGTGGTGGCCATAACATTTTAATGGCAGTAATATGTTAGTAGAAAATACTACTTGCACAGCCAGATTAAGGAAATAAATATGCAGGGACTTAGGGGGATCTGCATTTTGTGTCAAATGACATTTTCATTGGGTGGGTGTGCTTTGGAATATTTCAGAAAATCTGTCAGGTAAGAGAGCTTGAGGACAAACATCATAAGGAAGTCTGATGAGGAGTCAGAAACATTCTAAAAAGTGTTAAATATTTTTACAATTTCAGATGGTATTATTAGATGCTGGCTTATGAGTTAAATGGACTTTTATTAATCAAAGAGCTCCGTCCTGTCAAGATAAGTTGACGAGCTACACTGTTGCATTGACCAGCATTGTATATGTTTATACATATACAAGACAGAGGGTGTCATAGACAGAGACATAGAGACAGAGACATAGACAGAGGGTGGTGGTTGATGGGAGATATTCATCGTGGAGTTCGGTGACGAGTGGTGTGCCTCAGGGGTCTGTTTTGGGGCCCCTGCTGTTTGTAATTTTTATAAATGATCTGGATGAGGGTATTGAGGGATGGATCAGTAAATTTGCAGATGATACTAAAGTTGGTGGTGTGGTAGATAGTGAAGAGGGGTGTTTTAGTTTACAGAGTGACTTGGACAAGTTGCAGAGCTGGGCCGAGAGGTGGCAAATGGAGTTTAATGTGGAAAAGTGTGAGGTAATGCACTTTGGCAGGAACAATAAATGTGTAGAGTATAGGGCTAATGGTAGGGCTCTTAATAGTGTTGAGGAACAGAAGGATCTTGGTGTATGTGTCAATAGATCCCTGAAAGTAGGCAGTCAAGTGGATAAAGTTGTTAAGAAGGCATATGGAGTCTTAGCTTTTATTGGTAGGGGGATTGAATTTAGGAGCCGCAGCATCATGTTGCAACTGTACAAAACTCTAGTGCGGCCGCACTTGGAGTATTGTGTGCAGTTCTGGTCCCCACATTATAAGAAAGATGTGGAGGCATTGGAGAGGGTACAGAGGAGGTTTACCAGGATGTTGCCTGGTATGGAGGGCAGGTCCTATGAAGAGAGGTTGAAGGATTTGAGGTTGTTTTCGTTAGAAAGGAGGCGGCTAAGAGGGGATCTTATTGAAGCATATAAGATGATTAGAGGTTTAGATAGGGTGGACAGTGATAGCCTTTTTCCTAGGATGGAGAAAGCTAGCACGAGGGGACACAGCTTTAAATTAAGGGGTATGAGTTATAGGACGGATATCAGAGGTAGGTTCTTTACTCAAAGAGTGATTAGGGAGTGGAATGCCCTGCCTGCAGCTGTTGTAGATGCGCCAAGTTTGGTGGCGTTTAAGAGGTTAGTTGATAAGTATATGGATGAGAAGGGAATGGTTTAGTTAGGAGGGGCATTGCTTTTTATTTTGGTCGGCACAACATCGAAGGCCGAAGGGCCTGTTCTGTGCTGTATTGTTCTATGTTCTATGTTCTATGTTTTCAGATTAGACTTTCCTCATTGGAGAAATGTCAGAATGCATCCAAAACTAGCCGACAGTGCCTGGGTTTTCTCCTAACTGTCCGTGATCTGAACAGTGCATTAAATATCTAAAATCCTTCAATTTAGAAAAATATTGCCCTGTTGTTTAAACTTAGAAAAATAACAACTACAATCCTTTGATCAACAAAGCTTTGAAATAGAACAAAAACCAACTGGTCTTTCCTTTTCAATAGTTTCCACTATCTAGAGCTGGAATGATACAGTTTTAATAGCTGAGCCCATGATGAATGTTTGGGTGAGTTTCAAAAGCTTGTAAATGCTTAGCTTAGCAGAAAATTTGTTTACATTGTCGTTTAGGACACTGAGTATACAGTTTGATTGGAAGTTTTAAGAGATAGTAGGATTGTTTGCCTTTAATGTGCCTTCTGAGTATATGCTGGATTTCACAACTTCAGGATCATTTAAAGGTATTTAATCTTTTTCAATGGAACTGGAGAATTTTTTTCTCTCTGCAGTACAAATGGTGGCAAGTTTGACTGATAGTTTTATGGGATTGTTAAAAATTTAATCTTTAACCAAAATCAATGTTAAAGGCATCCATTGCTACCACATGGCTCCTAAGGTCTAACCATAAAATACTGGATGAGTGGCTATGGAGAATAGATAATGTAATGGAGGGGCATAGACGTACAATGGATCATGAACAGGGCATTGCAGTGGGGGGAAAATAAATAAGTTGAGAGGTGATGGAGGGGACATGTAGGTAGGTGGGGTAAGGAATTTGATCCATCTGGGCTAGGAACATAAAAAAGGTGTGGAGAGCTGCGGGAATATCCCTGAGGACAAAGACAGGAATGACAGTCTAATTCCTCTAACACTGTTTTAAGCTTTCCTAGAGTGGAACAGACTCGAATTTTGACCAATCGGTCTCTCAGAAATAAATATGTGGTGAATCTCAGAGGGATTTGGGAATTGCCCCGAATTGAGATGAAAATTCAGCCTCTGCTGTCTGAGCAATGAATATTTTCCATACACCACCAGTTCCTAGCTATATATCCATAGTAATTCATCTCATTAACAATCTTTTTTATTTATGAATTATTTATCTGTTTCTAACATTGCAACTTTTAGTCCAAAGTTGTGCAGGTTAGGTTGATTGGCCAAGCTAAATTGCTCCTTCGCACCAGAGGGATTAGCAGAGTATATACGTGGAGTTACAGCATAAGTGGGTGTAGGCTTAATGAGCCGAGTGGCCTCCTTTTGTACTATAAGAATTCTATGAATTGTCATTTCAAATGTATCTCATTAGCAGTATTGCACTTTTGGACATGCTGACATCATGAAATGTGCAATAGAAATGCAAGCCCTTTTTCAGATTTGTTCATGCTACTTTTGCCCACTGCGACGCTGGCTGATGTGTGTTGTGATGGGCCATCATGTGCATTAAGTGCCATTTCAAGTTGTGTGGAACAGTTAAAGCAGATTGCAACAGCTTGTCTCCGTGAAAATCAAATAATATACCACAAAAGCAGACAGGACCATTTCGAGCCCCATGCTAGCCGCATGCAGGATCGCTAAAGCAACTAGAAAAACATGACAAAATCAGAAAATGCGAATCTCATTGGATTTCTGATTTTCATTCCCCCCCTCTCATCCATCCCCGCCGGCAGAGTAACATGAAATTCGCTGCCAGCGCTTGGAAACCATGTTCTAATATATCTGGATGTCATTAGTGGGCATGTGATGTCATGCTCAGGTCACCATTACCCTCCAAAGTGTAAATTACAGAGGGGGTGTGGCAAGCATATGTTTGTTCCCAGGGAACAGTGGACCATCTTTGCCAGATTCTGCAAGAGCTGGCACCATGTGGAACGGGCACATGCCCATTGCCTGAGGACCTTAAAGTTACCGCTGCTCCGAACTTCTATGATAATGGCTCATTTCAGGGTAGCATACATGTCCTGTGCAGCACTTTCCTATCAACCACACACAAGTGCATAAAGGAGATAATAGAGTCCTATTCATGAAGACTCACATGTACCTCAACCTGGATCTAGATAAGGTGAGCCAGGATGTCAAGGCCATGGGTTTTGTCTGCTTAGCAGGCAAGTTCCAGGTACAGAGTGAAACTGGCTGAACCCATGTGGTCCTGTGGTCTCCATAGTGGCATTCGGTGCCATTCACGAGGGATACCACTCCTTCAATCTCCAAATCGTTTGTGACCACACAATGCACATAATGCAGGTGTGTGCCTGTTTCTTGGGGAGTGCCCATAACAGTTACATCTTGGAACACTCTCAGATCCCTGCCACACTTGAGGGAGAGCAGTGGCTGGAGGGATAGGAGTTGGCTGATGATGCCAGTGCAGAGGCCACAAATACCGACTAAGACTCGCTGTGAAGAGGCTTATGTATCAACGTGCATGCTGGTCAAACAGGCAATTGACACTGCAGTTGCGGCGTCTGGGCCAGTCGGGGTGCCCTCCCATACAGCCTAGAGAGGGTGTCCCACATCATTATGGTCTACTGTGCTCTCCACAACTTCGCGCTGCAACAGGAAGACCAGCTGGACCAGCAGCAGATGGGAAAAGGTGGTGCCAGCCGCAGTGTATCCTACTGAGTCATCAATATTTGATGAGAGCAAGATATAATGCTGCCATTCTCACACTCCACAGCGAAGAAGTGGGGGTTGATAGAGCATGGTAACATAGTACGTCAGGGTGAAGATCTGTAGGTGAACAAAGTAATGTTTAAAACAAAAGCTCAATTAAAATGATGACCTATCTTTATGATTACCTAGTTTCACTTGTGCTCATTAAGTGCCCATAGTTTCTTACTTTTCCTCACCCTATAGCTTCATCTAAGTATATCCCCAGGATCCACAGCTGAGGTTGAGGTGACCAGCTGAGTTCCATGCCCTGTTGCCTGAAGTAGAAAAACATTATTTCAAGAGTCTCAATGTTCCATGCAATTTTCTGTCACTGGCACCGATGGGATTTGCACCAGTTTTCTCTCCAGGGTTAACATTTTGAAAAAATTTGCCAAGATTCCACTCATAATGTTTTTTGTAGCTTGTTCAAAATCTTTGTGGCCTCAACTACTTAAGATTTGAGTTTATAATGAGGGTAAGGAACTTTCCTCCAGCTAATAATGGCAGAATCACTATGAAATCCATATCCATCTTCCATCAGAATCATCAAATTATGTTGCATTTCAGGAGAGCCCTCTTTTGTCTAAGCTGCTCGACTTGGTCTAGAGGAGGAAGATAACTAAGATAAATCTCCTATTCATGCGTAAATTCCAAGGTTTTTTTAAACACAATCACAGACTAGCTCTGGCAACTGAAAAACCTTGTGTTTTCCTAGCGCTGGTAACTTGAGCTGTTCCAACATCTGGGATTTTTATACAATGTGAAGATTGTATTGAGTGACCAATAGCTTGAAAGTGAAGGTGGGACAAGCATAGGCAGATGATCATGCAACGAAGCCTCCCAGGAACATAATCAACCAGAGTTGGGAACACAAGTGGAATCTGGTTAACACATTCTGTAGATAACCTAGCTCAGCATTACAGGCACAATTATGATATCAAGTTAAGTCAGTTATTTACATCAAGTTCAAATACATAAGAATGTAATTGAATTTAATTACTCAGTTATAAATGGAAAATGCAAGGGCATTGCATCATTTTTTAAAATTCTTTCATAGGATATGAACATCACTAGTAAAATCAGGATTTATTGCCATCTTTGCTTGCCTTGAGAAGGTGATGCTGAGCTGCTTTCTTGAATCATGGCAGTCCATGTGATATAGGGTGCTGTTGAAGGATCCTTGGTGAGATTTTGTAATACAACTATAAATGGCACACACTGCTGCTACTGGGTGTCATGGGTAGAGATAGTGAATGTTTAAATTGGTGGATGGGATGATAATCAAGTGGGCTGCTGTGTCCTGAATGATGTTGAGTTTCTTGAGTGTTGTTGGAGCTGCACTCATCCAGGCTAGTGGAGAGTCTTCAATCACATTCCCAACTTGAGCTTTGCAGATGATGAACAATCTTTAGGAAGCAGGAAGTGAGTTACTGTCACACACTGTCTCTACATGCTTTTGTAGCCAACATATGGGTTGGTTTCTGGGCAATGGTAAGCCTCAGGATGTTGACAGTGGGATTTTAAGAGACAGTAATATCATTGAACGTCATGATGATTAGATTCTCCCTTGCTGGAGTTAATCATTGTTTGGCATTTGCATGGTGCAAATATTATTTGCCACTTTCAGCCCAAGCCTGAATGCAGTCCAGGGCTTGCTGCCTATGGACATGGACTGCTTCATTTTCTGAAGAGTTGAAAATGGCACTGCACATTGTGCCATCATTGGCAAATATTAGATTGTTAGAATTCTGTCCAATGTTAAATACAATCTTATCTTTGTAATGGTTATTTAGTCTCCCTTAAAGTGCGAGATTGAATATTGTATGGAATGAACAAAAGAATCAAGAATTTTCTCCTTGTATTATAGAGGATGCAACTTTAAAGGTGATGTGAATTGAGATTGTCCAAACTCATATAAGTAATGTATATAAGTAATACATTCCTCATGACCGCAAGGAGATTACAGTCTCATTAGCCAATGCCAACTCTCGTATTAAGTTAGTCATTTCACTATCTACATCCATTGGATAACTTTATGCAGCCTAGTCAGGAACACAACAGTTTACTGACAATATGGTTAAAGCTTTGTTTCCAGCTTAGCATTGTATTTCATTGAAACGCATTCCAGTCCTTACTACTTCAGCAGATGTTTGACCATTTAACTGAACCACATTGGCATTTAAATAAGAGAAAGAGAAATGAATTCATGAGAAATATAGTGAGCATTTGCATGTTAAAATGCCAAGGTATCATGTCAGGGTTGTATATAAAAATAATCAGGAATGTTATTGAAATGCATGGGGACAACGATCAAGGCATTATGAACAAAGTGTTATCACTTTAACACTTTAAGTGTTATCATTTTAGTTTTGAGGAGATGTTTTAAATAAAAGAAATCATTGGTATCTTTGTGTGGCCATAATGCTAAGAATGAAGTAGACAAATGAATTATAGTATAGATTCTACTGTGTGCCAGAAAGAGCAGGTGTGCAACAGAATCACAGAATAGAGAGAGAAGGCCACGTGCCCATTTCCTATTGGGTTGCAATTCTGCAGTCTGCGACATTTTATGAGCTGAAGTGCTCCTGCCAATTTCATGCCTTAACCTCATTAAAGTCCCAGATCTGAGCAGAAATACTTCACAGCTAGCTCAAATCTATGGGGTCTTTTTTGCTCACTTTTATTGTTTCTGTGAATATTGTGAATTCCTTTGGTTGGAATAGAACAAGGTGAAGGAAGAGAACCAGTAATATCAACAGCATCAGGTTACATGGCACACGGAGCTGCCAATGATTGTGGACAATTGTGTCTGTTTCTGTTCTGCAGGAAGCATGTGGTAAATCTTTGCCAACGAAGAGGGAAAGCACTGCCAATGGCTGGAATGGTTGCCACTGCCCTCAACTGTGACTTTTCTGGATCATTCCCAATCTGCACAGCATCATCAGATAATGTGCTATCACACTTAACCAGTGATTTTATCTCCATGAGCAGTATGACACAGCTGAGCATTGTCACTAGACAAGGTGTTGTGTATCATTAATGACACCAAATGATCTACTAACAGTCCTTCCTGGGTGAAAAAGTAGCTAGAAGTGTGGTGCAATGAAAAGCTGCTGAAAGCAATGGGTGCAGCTACATTTTCAGTCTTACGTAGGCTCAGAACTTCCGCTGGGTGGTAATCATTATCAGACTGCAACTCCTGATTCAGGTCAATACAGCAACACTGAGAGAAAAGAAGCCATGCTTACTTCTTACAGCATTCCCTGACATAAAATAAGCAAATTTAAAGAACACAGTCATTTTGAGAAGTGAGGGAGAAAGTAGATATACAAGTGGATGAATAGTTAGGGTGGTTGGGTGGTTGGGAGGAGTTTAGTGGCCAGGAAGAGCAGTCCGATGGCCTAGGGGATTGGGTGGTTGGGAGGAGTGAGGAGTGATTTGGGGAGTGATTGGGGGTGGGAGAGGATAGGAGGTTAATCTAGGATAGGAGGTTTATTGGGGATCAATACCATAGTTACCCAGGGGAGAAATAGTTTTAATTCTTCCAACTTTTCCTGGATAACTATTTAGCTAACCATCTGAAGTCTTTGATTTAAATTTGAGTATTAGATGGTTCCAGTTGCAGAGTAATTATCCATTGGAAGTTTAAACTTCTTTTGAAATAAATGTGCAGTCCGTGAATTGAGACTTCCAGGGAATCCTCAGTGCATCTTCTGGGGCAACCTGGGCTAATGATCGCCATTCTGGAATGAACATTCTGAGTGATGGCCCAGAACAATGCGCATCTTGATTGCGTGCTCTGTTGTCCCCTGTTAAATTATGGATATGCATGAGATGAAAAACAATAGGATTATGTAAACACTTGGTATTCCCAAGCAGCAATTGAGAAATAGGTTCACAGGCAATCCAGTATAGCGAGGAAACTTGAGTCACCTATTTCATTTGGGGTCCCACCTTGTCAGGTTATGAAGCATTGTCTGTTGTTCTTTGTTGAACCTGGCTTATTGCCAGGCATTTTACACTGTCTCTTCTTTTTCCTCATGAAAATAAAAATTATGTTTGAGCCTTCTAAAAGGATCAATACTTTTCAAAAACATGACTATTCATTTTTAAGTGACTACATTCCTTCATTTTGGAGCTACAGCACTTTAAATGCTGCACACTCACAAGGTTTTGTGTCTTTCCTAAATCACACTCTTTGCTTAAGTTCTAAGTGGCTCAGTGAGCAGGTTATTAGAATCATGCTGAGCCAGATGATGTGAGGCAAACTCTTCCCTTTGTTGGCATGTGTATTGGGCCTCACAGAGTATTCCTGGCAGGATTTCTTGCCTGGATTGCTGATTCAACTATTATAAAGCAGTCATCTGGATTTGCTTCACTTAAAAGAATTAGGGGAAAATGTTTGGAGCTGCAACAACCATCAAGCTCAGTGGTTCTTTTTATAGACTCACAACTTTTCAATTTCTTGTAAACAACAAGGCTTAGGCTGTTAAATTAAGATAGAGATCTCATTGCTTTGCAAAAAGAGCAAGAATCCATTGGTTGATTTGAGTCCCCGAAGATGAGAAAGGAGGCAAAGGAACCACAAAATTACTTGTGCTGGGCAGCATACCAATTTCAAGAGGCACCAGCAATATCAGGAGTAATAGGATCCTGCTCTTATCCCAATTGAGACCAATTAACAGTGTTTTGAAGTTCATTAAGCGTTTGTTGTTGGTGAAGTTAAATTTGAAAGGGGCAGGTGAGATTATCTACATCTGTAGAAACTGATGAGCTGAAGGAAGATGGATAAAGAATGGGTATCCAGCCACAGGGTATCTTCCACACCTCCAGATGTTCAATGGGACAGATCTGCGCACTTGATAACAGGATTATATTGGCTTTGTACAATGACAAGGGGACTAGGAACTCATCATCCAGCCTTTGAATAGGTCAACAATTGAGCAGCCTTCTGTCTAGAAGGAAGGCTCCAGCTGGCAACGGGGGCACACTTGTCAAACTTTGGACTCAGCTGCTGCAGAAGGACAACACACTCTGCAGAAAGGGCAAAGCCCCAGGCAAAAGAAGTAAGGAACAGAGGCCAAACCTTAAGCACATGATTGGATGGAGTTACTTGAAGATGACTGAGAACCCTTGTCAGTGGAGGCAGTGATTTTTAGATAAATGATCACAGACATCTGTGTCCTCATTACTGAATCTCTCGCACCTCTCAGCACTTGTCACCTTGCCCTGCCTGTAGCCATCAAAGTCACTGTGGTCTTGAGCTTCTTCACTTCTGGTTCATTCCGAGGATCAGCTGTGGAACTTAATGGCACCTGTCAACTGGTCATTCACGCCCTATTATCAGAGCTTGATGGTACATTAATTTAATGACTGGCACAGCTTCCTGGGGATATAGGGTACTGAGTTCACCTCCATTAATGGATACCCTGAGTAGCATCATCAATTTTATCTGTGTGGCAATCAAGTACCCAGTGACTGGCAAATAAGATCCATCAGCAAAAGGGCAACTTTGTTCTGCAATCACAAGAGCTTCCTCCGTGTATGCATTCACTTTCCTGGCAGCTGCCATGGCTCAATCATCCTTTTCCACCAGTGAAGGTTACCTCAAATCTTCACTTTAATCCCCAAGTGTATGAGTGAATACTAGGGCACAATGAATATCCCTTGCTACTCACCTCTCTACAGGAACCTCAGTTAGAAGCACAGAAGCAATACTATCAATGTCACTTCTCATTAGTGTAACCATTGAACAAGCTATTACATTTCTGAAGATACAATTGTGGGGACTGAATCAGTCAGATAATGCATTTGAAATCTCCCTGCAAGGTTCTTGTTCACTGTGCCAGTCTGTAATACTTTTCATAACTTGAAACTTCAGAATGATATAGATGTTGAAGGGAATAAGGCCCTGAAAGCAAATGGCTCATCCCTAGAGGAACAGAGGCAGGAAATGAGAGAGAATGAGAAACAGTAGGTGGAGGGAGATGATGCTGAACAGAACATCTCTCTTATGACGAGTTGGCCTCCTCATCCAATCTCTAAGAAAACCTCCCTCCTTTTCCTTTTGGCCTGGTGTATTAAGTCCAGGTTAGCATCAATGGTGTGAGTGGCTGCCATGCCCCAGGTGCCAGGCCTCATGCTCCCCTGTGACATCTCACTTCCCTCAGGTAAAGTGGAAGGCTTTAGCACAAATTGTACATCTCTTCCTCAGGACAACGTGAAACCACAGTGATGTTTGCCTTGGGACCTGAAATAAATGAGTCGCACACTTTATCTTACCAGCTTCCATTGTCTCCCTCCACTAGCTTTAGGTGGTCAGGAAATTTGTTTCAATACAAATTAAGGGCTTGTGCATGTACTGATCTTAACTTTAATCAATTTCCCACTGGAGGATTTCTAATCCAAAAACAAACCCAGCTCCTGTTTCCCACCTCTGTAGCATCAAAGTTCTGTCCTATGATTCCAAAGTGGCTTTTGCCAATACTCCACAGCAAAATCTTTTGACATCAGTGAAGCAAGTTCAATTTGTGTACTATTCCTTGAATCATCATCTGCCCTTTAACTCATGGGTATTGTCTCACTGACATTGAAATATTGTTTTGAGTCTACTGATATCAGTCACCGCAGGGATAGGAAACAGAGGAGCTGTAATATAATTTTAAGCGAGTCTGATCATGTATATTCTGGGTAATTTGCATTTCCACTGTTGATTATTAACTATTGATGTGCTTAAATATAATCAAATAGATTAATAAGCTAATTGATCCTATTCACAAAATTGATAATTTTGTAAGTTATTATCTACACCAAAGTCCTGGATCCACAATTATATTTGCTAAGAATATGGACATTAATTAAGAGGTAAGATTAATTGTTATAATATTACAAATTATTTTATAGTCATATCTGTAGGAATTTTTGCACCTTTTACTGGGAAATAATATTAGAAATAATTGCCATAACTGATTATTAGTTTTCAGATACCAATCAATTTAGATCTTATGTTGACGGCCACTTTTGTAATAACAGTGAAATCAGTTCCTCAAATAGCAATAAGGCTCTTCCCAAAATAATATTCTGTTATATCTGTAGGCAAATAACTCACACCTTAAGCCTTACTTCCATTTTAAACTCTATTCAGAAAGGGTTCACATCCTTCCAAAACATAATACATATTTAGTCTTTGAAACATAATGTTATCTTTTCAATGGTAAAATGATTCTCTTTCAATGAACCAAAAAAACTCATTTGAATTGGAAGAAAAACAGAACTTATTGGAAGTATGAAACAGGTCCATCCAGAGTCTGAAAGCACTCAATAAGTGAAATAGTTTGACACAGAAACCTATTCAGAACAGTTTTCATAAAGTGTTTCTATGGAAGATTGCTCAAAAACGATGCCTAAGAAATCTGAAGTGACAGTTTTTGGAAGGAAGAATGAAGAGGCAATATAAACTAAATTATATGATCTTAGAGTGAGAGGAAAAACAGACAGAGCTGCGAATTTACACACATAAATGTGGCAGCACGTTGAAACAATGGTTAGCATTGCTATTGCCTGAGTTTGATTCCCAGTTTGCGTCACTATCTGTGTAGGGTCTGCACGTTCTCCCTGTGTTTGCATGGGTTTCCTCCCACAGTCCAATAGACATGTTGGTTAGGTGCTTTGGCCATGTTAAATTTTCCCTCTGTTACCTGAACAGGTAAGAAGTCTCACAACACCAGATTAAAGTCCAACAGGTTTATTTGTAAAGGCTATGACATTTTTTCTGGAGCTTTCTTCAATGAAGACAAATATCTCGCCAAGGCCATCCCTACACCCCCACTTCTTGCCTTCAAACAATCGCACAATCTCAAACAGACCATTGTCTGCAGCAAATTACACAGTCTTCAGGAGAACAGTGACTACAACACCACACAACCCTCTCATCAACCTCTGCAGATCATCAACACAGATGCATTCGTCTCATGTGAGAACACCATCCACCAGGTACACGGTACATACTTTTGCAACTTGGCTAACATCGTCTACCTGATACGCTGCAGGAAAGGATGTCCCGAGGTAGGGTACATTGGGTAGGCCATGCAGACACAACCACAATGGATGAATGATCACTGTCAACAATTACCAGGCAAGAGTATTCTCCTCCTATTGGGGAAAATTTCAGCGGTCACAGGCATTCAGCCTCTGATCTTCAGGTAAGCATTCTCCAAGGTGGCCTTCACGACACATGACAGCACAGATTAGTTGAGCAGAGGCTGATAGCCAAATTCTGCACACATGAGGACGGCCTCAACCAGGATCTTGGGTTCATGTCATACTAGCTGTAACCCCTACAACTTGCCTGGACTTGCAAAATCTCATTAACTTTCCTGTCTGGAAACAATACACATCTTTTTAACCTGTGCTTAATGCTCTCTCCATTCATATTGTCTGTACCTTTAAGATTTGACTAGTTATTAAAACTCACGTTCCAATCATTATTCATGTAAATTGAGTTTGTGTCTTTATATGCCCTGTTTGTGATCAGAACTTTTACCCACCTGACGAAGGAACAGTCAGTTCCAAAAGCTAGTGGTGTTTACTACAAATAAACCTATTGGGCTTTAACTTGTTGTTGTTACACTTCTTACTGTGTTTACCCCAGTTCAGTGCCGGCATCTCCACATCATACCTGAACAGGTACCAGAGTGTGGCAACTAGGGAATTTTCATAGTAACCTTATTGCAGACTTAAAGTAAGCCTACTTGTGACAGTAACAAATAAACTTTTAAAAGCAAGGAAGTAATAAATCACTGATGAGGCTCAGATTGAGCATTGTGTTTTATTCTAGGCATCACATTTGAGGAAAATGTTGAAGTCTTTAAGAGAGCACAATAAATATTTGCTGAATGGTTTCAAGGACAAGGGAATTCTATCTTGTGAAGTGATTAAGGAACAGACCATTGATCTTTGAAACTAAAGATTAAAATTTAATTGATGTGCTAAAAAATAAGAGAGGTTCTGATGGAACAAGTAGAGAGATACCATTTCCACTGACCAGTAACTTGAGGGCACAAATTTGAGGTAGTTATGGCTAAAGAGCCTGAAGGAAGGTGCAACATTTTTTTGTACATAGTATTTTGTTAAGATCAGGAATGCACTGCCTGAAAGAGTGATGAGATCATATTCAATAGTTAGTTTTCAAAGGAAATTGGATAACACTTAATGGACATAAAAAGGACACAGAAAAAGAAGTAGGAAATAGGACTAAATGTATAGTTCTTTCAAAGAGTTCATATAGGGCTAAATAGCTTCCTTCTGTGCTGTATACTTCCATAAATTACTGTGTAGTTCCAGCATTTTCTGTTTCTATTTCTAATTCTTAGCATTTATGGTTTATTTTCTTTTTAACTCTGATTTTTATTGCACACACTTATTTCCATGGGAGAATATCTGAATATGTCATTAACTGCTATGAAGTTTAAGTACTTAATGAAGTCGCAATAACTATTTCATCTTTAGTGCTTTACAACTTTGCAAAATAAATGATCACTAGAATAAATTATGTTTCATCCTTGTTTCTATTTTTAATGAAAACTGTGGTCCAGTATCATCAGAAATCAGGCTTTAGGAAACATTAATATCCTTTATGTTCACCTGGCCATCGTAATTCAGTTGCTCTTACTGGGTCATCCTTACTCATGCAATAAAAAGGATTCCTTTGAAGATCATAAATTTAACAAGGCCTCACATTTGATTTGAAGCCAACAT
The DNA here is from genome assembly GCA_024679065.1 of Sphyrna mokarran. Taxonomy (NCBI): domain Eukaryota; kingdom Metazoa; phylum Chordata; class Chondrichthyes; order Carcharhiniformes; family Carcharhinidae; genus Sphyrna; species Sphyrna mokarran. The sequence continues at coordinate 45,979,000 of JAGIQG010000018.1, forward strand.
TCTCTTAGGCTTCTCATCAGATGCTTCTAGTACATTGCCTACATAATTCTCTCTCATGTTCTGCTTTACTCTGTCATCTTCAACTAGGAATATCTGACATTTCAGCAGAATCTCTTATCTATGACCACCAACAAAGAAAGTGGCTTGACAGATACATTAACAAATTCAAGTAATTCAATTTCAGATCTTATGGTAAGGTCATTTATTTCTGAATTTTATATACAGGACCTTGACATATTCCTTCAATTTCCCTATTCATCTTTAAAAGGGTCCAGAGGGGTATTTTTTTTTCATACAGAAGGTGGTGATTGTCTGAACTGAGCGGTAGTAGTAGAGGCCAGTACAATTTTGTCTTTTGAAAAGCATTCAGATAGTTACATGGGAAAAAATGTTACAGAGTGATTTGGGCCAAAAGCAGGCAGTTGAGAATAATTTAGTGGTAAAAACTGAACAGCATGGACAAGTTGGGTCATAGGGCCTGTTTTCATGCTGTAAACCTCTACGACTATGGGGGTGATTTTACAATTTTTATGCTAAATGCTGGGTGGGCTTGAAACTGGGAGAGTTTCAGATCTGATTTCTAGGCCCATTTTAATTTCCCCCATACACAAACTGCCTGCAAAATTTTGAACGCATCAGTTTTGAGCTGCAGAAAGTGGCAGGCGAGGCTTAATGTGCCTAAAAGACTGCAGAGGAATGTCAGCTAATGCTGACATTAGCAGTAGCAAGGATCTGACAGACAAGAGAGAGCTGTTAGGCCTCTGCAATTGCAGGCTGCCTGAAGAAGCTCACCACACCTTGCAATTGCAGGGATTCATGGCCTACGATGCAGCTCCCACCGATCCATCCCACCCACCAGCGCCCAGACCAATCGCAGACCCCTCTTCCCCCACTGATCACAGACTCACTGCCCTCCTCCCTCTGATCATGGACATGCCACCCTTCCCCCACCAATCTCTACAGCACGGCAATGAGCTCCTTTCCTTTTTAACCCCTCCTTCCACAACAGCCTGCCCACTAGCCCCTCCCCTTAGTCCCTCCCCATTTCCACCACCTCAATGGCCCCACCCTCATTAGCCCCTCCCCTACTGGTCTCTCCCCCATTAGCCCTGCTCCCTGACACTGCTTGATGGGCATTGTCCAGGTGCCAGTCTGGCACTGCCCAAGGGCCAACACCTCCCTCTCCCCCCTTGTTCTCATCTTCTCTGGAGAGCCTCAATGGCCTCTGGTTCCAGTGATAAGTCGACTGTTCCCCATTTATGAACCTTTCCCAGGGAAGTCATAAAGGGGGGTCGAGCCTGTTGATTGAGCAACAGGCTAAGTAAGCAGATGTAAATATTCATCTTAATAGATTTAAATATATTAACCTGCCTCTTGCCCATTTCTAGTTAGAGGCCGAACACACCAGATATCTGGCACTTGTAAGATGATGCTGGCCATGAAAACCAGCAGCAATCACGCTCAGTGTTTTATGGCCCACTTTACCACTGCGTCACGTCCATAAATATGATTTTTAAATCATCCCTATGACTCTGTAACTACATTACAGAGCTCCTACTGCTACAAAATGTCTGCAGAATTTTATCCAGAATTTAGAGCAAGATGGGTCAGCAGACTTTTGATTTTAGCTCAACAACAACTTGCTGGTATAATGTCTTTAAAGTAAAAAATATTACAAAGTGCTTCACAGAACTGTTATCAAACAAAATCTGACACTGAACCACATAAGGAAGTATTAGGCGAGATGACTGAAATCTTGGTCCAAAAGGCAGGTTTTAAGCAGCACCTTAAAGAAGTAAAGTGAGATAGAAAAGTGGAGGGGTTTTGGGAGGAAATTTCAAAGTCTATGGCCAAGGCAGCTGAAATCAAGACCAGCAAGAGTGGAGGGATTAAAATTGGTGATGTGCAGAGACCAGAATTGGAGGAGTACAACAATCTCAAAGGCTACTATGGCTGGATGATGTTACTGAGCTAGGAAGAGAAGACTTTGAGGAGGATTTGAAAACAAGGATAAGAATTTTGAAGTTGCGACATCAGTTAGTGAGTAGAGGGATGCAAGGTGAGCAGGACTTCAGCTGTGAATTAGGAATCAAGCAGAATAATTTTGGATCTCAGGTTTATGGAAGATGGACTACCTGACAGGAGGGCCTCAGAATAGCTGAGTCTAAAGGTGACAAATTAGTGATCTGTTCCAGGGGCCTTAGTACATTACTAAGTGTGGGAAGAGAATTGGAGCAATAACAGAGGCATGGATAAAGGTTTCAAAGGATGAGCAAATGTCGGGATGGATGTTCTAGAGATAAAGTATGCAGGCCTGGTGGTAAAGAGAATATGTGCGCTGCTATTCTCCCAAATTGGGACTAAGTACCCATGCGACTGACTGCCAGCAATCTGCGTGCTCTATTCAGAATATGTTAATAACCAGTTCTAGTCCCACGTGTTTCACGCTGACTTTCTGATGCCTGGTGCCTGATTCCTGATTCGCTGCAGTCAAGATTCAGCTGTTAAATCTCTGCAAGCAGCAGCAGTATTTCAGCACTCCCCTCAGCAGCATTCTCAATTCAGCCAGCAATATAGCTAGGAAAAGGTCTGCTCCAGATTTCTGGAATTGGAGGTTTAAAGAATACTTGAAGCTGTGGAGGAGAGGAGCACCACCTTCTTCCCGCAACTTAGTTGGAGGTTGCTTTCAGCTGAGGTAGAAGAGATATGAGAAGCAATGCTATGGCAGTGAACACCATAGGCTTATAAAGATGGCAGGATACGCATGCCAGAAGATGATGAATGACCTGCTCCAGCGGGCAAGGATGAGTGCTCACTTTCCTGCCCCTGACATTACAAATATTACTCATCTCTACCATCTCACCTTAAATCCTTTCAATCCCAACATACCACCTTCTATCATTGGCACACAGAATCTCCATCTGACATCACTCACCTCCCCAACACCGCAGTTCACATCACATCAATTGGAGGGATTCCATGGCCACATATGCCACCAGCTATTAGTGCCTTATACAAGTCAGTCTCACTCTGTCATCTTTGTGTCCCCATAGACAAAAACTGCTTTTGACAAAAGGAGCGGGCAGACAGGCAGGAGCATCCCGTAGGTACGAGTCATCACACACTCTGAGGAGAGGGCCCTGAAAATTGCAGAGGAGACCCAGGAGTGAGCTGTCACCTACTGCGAGGTCAGCAGACCCCAAGCCAGTAAGAGCCCAAAGCACTGTGATCTAAACCCAGCACCAAGCTTCAGCGCGGAGACATTCATTTCAGTGGGAAATGTTCATGGACAGGCTTCTGGGGCACGTGCCAGTGAGCAACTGCTATTGCACATCAGGTGGAGACTGGAACATCCAAGAGAGTAGCCAATTGGAGGGCTGATGGCTCCCCAAAAACTCTGTCCTCAAGCAGATGTTGGGTCTCTGGGAAAGTTCATCCCAGTGATGATCAACATGCAAAAGCAGAGCCAGGCTTTACAGGAAGGGTGTCAGTGACCTTCCAGCAGGTGCAGGTACAACTGGAGGAATCCAGCAGCCTCACCTCCCAGGACATAGAGCCAGCATTGAGTGATATTGAGTCCAATACTGCAAGGTTGGCGTCCGCAGTGAAAAGTCTGAGCCGAGATGCCCACAACATGACAAATGACTTCCAAGGCATGGCCACTCAGTGATGTTCACAGCTGTGCCCCTGGGCACCTGGGCCCAATTCTGCCATGGATGAGACTGAAGAATCTTGCCCAAAGCATTTTCCTGGCTTTTTCTTTTATTATTATCCATCAGTTGCTTCAATGCTACACACTAGCTGCTGCTTGAAAGGCAGTGCAACTCACTCTTCAACAACTCTCACCAATAATGGATCAAGATCTGGGCAGAAGAGAAACAGAAAATAAAAACTTATTTTTAAGAAGGCTCACTGGAAATGAATTACAAATGCTTGAGATCCAATGACTGCTCACTCTTGGAGTGAATGGTCCTCCTGTGATAATCTTCTACATCCTTTACAAAAAGCATATAAATTTATGTAGAGGGAGACTGGTATGATGTACTGTCATTGGCTTTAGTTTGTAATATACTAAAATACAGTAAATTGTGTATGACATATTATTATGTTTTTTGGCAAAACACTTTCTTATCTTTACACTCTTGGTAAAATTTTATTGTTAGTGTTTCTCAGCAATAAATTCAAATGTAAAATATTATGTTTGTTAGCAGCAAATGTCACAAATAGTGCAAAAAGTGCCTGGTAATACTTAAGGTAATTATTCTGCTTGAAATTGCGCACCACTTTATGTTGTTACACTCAATAAATTCTAGAACTGAAATCTTAGAAGTAAATATTCTTACGTTTTTTGCCAATAGTTCAGCCTAAAATGAGAATAAGATAGAGAATCTGGTGAACTGGTGTAGCAACAATAATCTCTCCCTCAATATCAACAAAGCAAACGAGATTGTCATTGACTTCAGAAAACGTAAAGGAGAACATGCCCCTTTCTACATCAGCAGGGACAAAATAGAAAGGGCCAAGAGCTTCAAGTTTTTAGGTGTCCAGATCACCAATAACCTGTCCTGGTCCCATCATGCCAACACTATAGTTAAGAAAGTCCACCAATACCTCTACTTTCTCAGGAAACTACGAAAATTTGGCATGTCAGCTACAACTGTCATCAATGTTTACAGGTGCACCATAGAAAGTATTCTTTCTGGTTGCATCACAACTTGGTGTAGCTCCTGCTCTGATCAAGACTGCAAGAAACTACAAAAGGTCATGACTGTAGCCCAATCCATCAAACAGACCTTCCTTGCATTCATTGACTCTGTCTACGCTCTGTGCTGCCTCGGAATAACAGCTAGCATAATTAAAGATCCCACGTACAACAGACATTCTTTCTTCCACCTTCTTCTGTTGGGAAAAAGATACAAAAATCTGAGGTCACGTACCAACCAACTCAAGAACAGCTTCTTCCCTGCTGCTGTCAGACTTTTGAATGGACTCACCTTGCATTAATTTGATCTTTTTCTACACCCTAGCTCTGACTGTAACGCTATATTCTGTATTCTCTCATTTACTTCTCTATGAACGGTATGTTTTGTCTGTATAGCATGCAAGAAACAATACTTGCATGCCACACAAGTATTGCTTGCATATACTTGCATATGCTATTAATATTTATAGTAATTATTCTGCTTGAAATTGTCTGTGTATCACTTTATGTTGTATGCAATAAATTCTAGAATTGAAATCTTAGAAGTAAATATCCTTATGTTTTTTCCCAATAGTTCAGCCTAAAATGAGAACAAGATAGAGAATCTGGTGAACTGGTGTGGCAACAATAATCTCTCCCTCAATGTCAGCAAAACAAATGAGATTGTCATTGACTTCTCTCTTGCCAGTGTGAAATGTTTTAAGTGTAAAATATGCAAAGTGGCTAGCCCACCGCTTTGCCATCCATCCCCAATGCAGTCCCCATAATACTGGTGAGTAAAGCAATTGATAACTCATATTTAGGACCATTGAGGCTTTAAAGTGGGTAATTTGCTTACTTTAGGTCCTCAATCTGCGTCCACTGCCATAATATGCTGAGCAGTAGAAGACAGGTAAAAATGGGAAGGCCATTTTCAAGTTGGTGTAAAGATGGGAAGAAATGGGGATATATCCTTTGGGTGCACCCTGAGCACAACAGGAGACCCCACTCCCCACTCTATCCCTCCCCACCTGGCCTCAAAATCTAACCCCCCAAACCCCCTCATTAGAGTGCCCAATCCCTCTCCAGCCAAAAGATCCAGGACTTGTCTGGGTCCAGTCTCCATCTTTGATTTTCATGCCTACAGTTCCAGGAATGCCCACGACTGAAATCTGGTGCTGCAGGAAATGCAAGAGCTGTCAACAAATCCCACTGGCCGACAGCTCTCAAGGGCAGTACTTCCTTCCACTGAGAGGCAGAAATGCAACCCTCAGTTAGTTATAGCCACCCCAATGTGTTATCATCAAATTATTACCAAATGGCTTTTGTTTCTGGGAGCAGGGGAGTGGGGGGGGGGGGGGGGGAGGAATGAAGCAGAGCAATATGGTCCCCATAAAATCCAGTCTGTCACATTGCTCAAGGAGAAAAAATAAAATACTGAATCACAGAAACTTTTAAAATAATTTCTCTGAAAGATTAAAGGCCACTGATTCCTGAGGGAATATATCAAAGTACCAGTTCACTGCTTCACAGTAATGGGAATACAATTCCAATAGCTGCAATGGGTAGTGACATTGGAAATGAACACACAATACTGCAGACCAAAATCACTACAATAATTTCTCCACAAAGAGGAACACAACATCAGGTGGCAAGAAGTGGTGGTGAAGCTTCTGTAAATATGTTGACCTATTGCTCTGTTTATGCATTTATTCAGGATTAGCACATTATTCTAATTATCTTTTAATAAAAGTATTGACAAAAGCATATCAACAAATACTACAACATGTAATTATATAGTGCCTTTAATGGAGATAAATGTCCCAAAGTGCGTAATTTGGTGCATTAACAGGAAGACTTTGGCACAAATACACAAGAGATATTAAGGCATGTGAAAAAAGATTTGCTCAGAGAAGTAGGTTTTAAAAAGCAGCTGAAAGGAGGAGAAAAAGATGAAGAGGTGGATATTCTTTTGTTAAAGTAGCCACCATTTAATTGTATGGCCTAAACTTAAACTCTGAGGCATACAAATGATCAGAGGGTTAGATAAGGTGGACAGTGAGAGCATTTTTCCTTGGATGGTGTTGGCTAATATGAGGGGACACAGCTTTAAATTAAGGGATGGTAGTTATAGGACGTATGTCAGAGGGAGGTTCTTTATTGAGAGAGTAGTAAGGGCATGGACTTGTCAACTTTAAGGGCATTCAAATGGTCAGTGGATAGGCATATGGATAACATAGAAATAGTTTAGGTTAAAAGGTCATTAGATTGATTCCACTGGTCGGTGCAATATCGAGGGCTGAAGGGCCTGTACTGCGCTGTAATGTTCTATGTTCTATGTTCTACAGTAATTGTTTTCCCATTGTCATCAACTGTAAAAGGCAGGTCATGCCTTACGAGCTTAATTAAGTTCTTCGAAAATGTGACTGAACACATTGACGAAGGAAGAGCAGTGGATGTGGTATACATGGACTTCAACAAGGCATTTGACAAGGTCCCCCATGCAAGACTTCTTGTGAAGGTGAGAGGGCATGGAATCCAAGGGGCTTTGGCCTTGTGGATCCAGAACTGGCTTGCCTGCAGAAGGCAGAGGGTGGTTGTGGATGGCTCTTTTTCTGCATGGAGGTCGGTCACCAGTGGAGTGCCCCAGGGATCTGTTCTAGGACCCTTGCTGTTTGTCATTTTCATAAATGACCTGGATGAGGAAGTGGAGGGATGGGTGAGTAAGTTCGCCGATGACACGAAGGTCGGTGGTGTTGTGGATGGTCTGGAGGGATGTCAAAAGTTGCAGCATGACATCGACAGGATGCAAGACTGGGCGGAGAAGTGGCAGATGGACTTCAACGCGGATAAATGTGTTGTGGTCCATTTTGGCAGATCCAACGGGATGAATGAGTACACTATCAAAGGTAGGAGTCTTAGCTGTGTGGAAGAGCAGAGGGATCTTGGGGTCCGGGTCCATAAGACTCTCAAATCGGCCTCCCAGGTGGAGGATGTGGTTAAGAAAGCTTACGGTGTACTGGCCTTCATTCATCGAGGGATTGAGTTCAGGAGTCAGGAGGTAATGCTGCAGCTTTATAGGACCCTTGTCAGACCACACTTGGAGTACTGTGCGCAGTTCTGGTCGCCTCACTATAGGAAGGACGTGGAAGCTATTGAAAGGGTGCAGAGGAGATTTACAAGGATGTTGCCTGGATTGGGAGGCATGCCTTATGAAGACAGGTTGAGGGAGCTGGGACTGTTCTCCCTGGAGAGACAAAGGTTGAGAGGCGACCTGATAAAGGTTTACAAGATGTTGAGAGGAATAGATAGGGTGGACTCTCAGAGACTATTTCCCAGGGCTGAAATGGTCGCGACGAGAGGGCACAGATTTAAGGTGCAGGGAAGCAAGTACAGAGGGGATGCTAGGGGAAAGTTTTTCACTCAGAGGGTGGTGAGTGAATGGAATCGTCTGCCGTCGGTGGTGGTCGAGGCGAACTCGCTGGGGTCTTTTAAAAGACTTCTGGATGAGTATATGGGATCCAATGGGATTGGGGGTTATAGATAGGTCTGTGGCTGGGTAGGTTTTGATGTGTTCGGCACAACTTGTGGGCCGAAGGGCCTGTTTGTGCTGTAGTGTTCTATGTTCTATGTTCTATATGAAGCATTTTCAGTGTGGATTACCTTTTATTATTTTTTTTAAAATTCCGCCTTTTTAATGAGATTGGTGTATGCAGCATATATTTGCATGAGATTTTGCACCAGTGATGGATCTGCTGTCTATTTGGATTATGTGTTGCAGTTGTTCTCAACTTCCAACAAAAATAATCTCTTTCCACTTACTACTTTAATTTAAAATTGTGCTTATCATTACGTTTTGGTGCCCATTTCACTGTGACCAGCAGCTACAACTCTGAATAAGACCAAGTGAAAATTCTGTTATATAGTTGATATTAGCAATGCCATAATCACTGCTGCGATTATAGCACAGAAGGAAGCTTCTGATCCATTTTGCCTGTTCCGTGTATGCATCATAAAAGTAAAATGATGAGCCATGCAATTTCTATTGCCATCAAAGGCCTTATTCTTTTATGTAGTGGAATGACTGCTCAGTCAATGTGCTTCCTAATGTGTTGCAAACATTAATTTTTAAAGCAACTTGAGAGAGTGTTTAGATGCACTCTTGCTTCGTGGGAAGACAGCAAGGAAGATGATCACTTTCATTTTATAAAAAGTTATATTTTACTGATTTTTTTAAAAATTGGGCTTTAACAAGCTTCCAGCACAATGCCATATCTTTTGAAAATTCTGCCTTCTTGATATCAAAATGTAAATAGATATATTTTTGCAAATTTGTGTTGCATGTACTTATACTGAACTTAAATCAGCAATGTAGAAGTTGCCCTGTTGTAGGAAACTAAAAAGCTGATATTTGTTGACAAGTAATTACCTTTACTTGATTAATTGCAATGTTTTCTGAGTGTAACAACTTGTGATAGAGGATTTCCCCTGAGGTCTATGCGACAACAATGATGTGTGAATGGAATGTACTAAAAAAATGCATGAAATGCTTGAAAGTATCTGATTTCCAGACTACAGGCTAAATCTTGTTGAGGTATTGGATCTTGCCAGCTGGTTGGAGAACTCATGAGAGACCTGTGCTTTCAGGAAAGCCAAACAAACTGTTAGCCAATCAGACCATGGTGAGGCACTGGTGGGCCTTCCTCTGAAATCATGGTCCTGAAGGCAGAAGTCTCCATTACCAAGAGGCATCAGCCAGTAAGAGACCAGCAATTCTGTGCACAGCAGCACCAATGGGGAGGCTATGGCTACTGCTGGAGGAGCAGGCAGGAAGGTCGATGGATCACAGAGTGATACAGGGCAGTGGTAAGTAACATCAGAGTGTGGACTTTGCAGGATTTGTGTCATAGGAAGAGAGGCTGTGGGTAGAGGGGTTAATAGAAAGGGAAGAGGTGACTTTTAATGGGCCTTTGTTCCCAATGTTGAGTTCATTGATCAAGCACTATTTGCCTTTGGTTGAAGGAACCTTTCCATTATCAGAAGTGACAAGCAGCTCACACAGGTTTATATATTGTGCATGTGGCATGGTGACAGGCTTGCCTACAGTAGGATTAATGACAATGGTCATTAATTGTACATTTAGATAGAACATAGAACAGTTCAGCACAGTACAGGTTCTTCGGCCCTTGACGTTGTGCTGAGCTATATCCGAACCCAAGATCAAGCTATCCTACTCTCTATCATTCTGGTGTGTTCTATGTCCCTATCCAATAACCGCTTCAAAGTTCCTAAAGTGTCCAATCCACAATCACAGCAGGCAGTGTATTCCACACCCCAACCACTCTCTGAGTAAAGAATCTACCTCAGACATCCCTCCTATGTCTCCTATCATGAACCTTATAGTCATGCCCCCTAGTAACAGTTACATCCACCTGAGAAAATAGTCTCTGAACATCCCCTCTATCTATATCCCTCATCACCTTATAAATTTCTATTAAGTCACTGTCATTCTCCCATGCTCTAAAGAGAACAGTCCCAGCCCACTCAACCTTTTCTCATAAGACCTACCCTCCAAACCAGGTAGCTGGTAAATCTCCTCTGCACTCTTTCCAATGCTTCCACATCCTTCTTATAATGAGGTGACCAAAATTGCACACAATATTCCAAAGTTGGTCTCACCAAGGTCCCATATAGTTGCAGCATAACTTCACGACTCTTAAACTCAAACCCCCTGTTAATAAAGGCTAAAGGGCCTCAGTTGGCATAATTGGTAAGTCAATCATGGACCTTCCCACCCAGAATTTAATTCAGGCAGAGGCAGGAAGACAGTATGGTTCTGATAATGCCACTATTCTATCTAATTAGATGCTTGCTTCTAAACTTGCCACCAATGAAGACCGAAGTATCTATTCTAGATATGGGTCAAATTCTCTGGTCTCAAGCGCTTAGTTTAATGTAGTAACAAGGAAAACTGCTGCAAGTCTTCACGTTGAAATAATTGATCTTGCAAAGATACAACAGTCGGAATTTTATTGGAATCGTAGCAGATGAGGGGCAGAGCATGGGAAGTCCATTGACCACGGGAGGGATTTTACGGTTTCAAGACGAGCAAGGCCATAACATCCTGCACTCTGAGCTTTTTATATAACGCTGTCTAAATAAATCCTCTCACTGTTGGACCACTCGAATCAAAGTTACAAGCTTATAACACGAGAAAGTAAATGAAGAGTTTAGGATAATAGATGACGGGGGAATTATATTTTCTACTTACAAGAGTAAAAAATCTGTGAGTAAACCTGTCAGAAGAAGTGCTGCGTGGAATATTAAGGTCACCAGCTCATAAGCAACCTTCACCTCTGAAAAATGAGTAAAAGCAAGGGGGGCTACCACACAAAAGTACAACTGTATACATTCCACCAGAGCATTCTATACCAATTCTCTAATAACAATAATAAAAGCAACTTACTTTTAAAGGATGCTGGAATCTGAAACCAAAAGAGAAAACGTTGGAAAATCTCAGCAGGTCTGACAGCATCTGTAAGGAGAAAAAACAGCTGATGTTTCAAAGATGACTCTTTGTTAAAGCTTTGACAAGGATTATCTGGATTTGAAACATCAGTTATTTTCTCTCCTTATAGATGCTGCCAGATCTGCTGAAATTTCCCAGCATCTTTTCTTTTGGTCTCTAATGGTAATATTCATTTCAAGAAAAGAAAGTTCATCCATCCAAGTACAAAGTATTTAAAGCGATACTAGAAAGGTTTTGTTCACACTACAGTGCTACATGAATAGTTCATAGTCTTGATGCAGCACATTTAAGACATAAGTGTTCTTTTTAGACATGCAGTGAGTGCATATAAACACACATACATATATACAAATGCACACATGTATATTTCTTATTCGAATAACTATTCCCTACCTGATTAAAGAGCAAAATCTAACAGCCATTTGAATGTGGTCTTATTCACCATCATATTGTCAAGTTGAGTGATTTGCAACAAGAGAATATTACCACTCACAGTGAACATTGGTGGCAGTGCGGGTAAGAGAAAGAAATTGAAAAACATTTTTCATCTAGTTCTGTCAAATGAACAATTGAGTATTATTAACAGTGGCTGTGGAGAATTCTGGCCTTAATGTATGAGAAGGCATGTATTGAAACAAAATTCAACAATCAATAAAGTGACCCTGGGCCTTGTGATGAAAATAGTAAATTGGTAGACCATATGGTCCTCAATCAAGTGATTTACTAAATTAAAGCCTGCCCCAAAACAGGAAAAAATGAAAGATAAAACATACCTTTTCCCACGTACGCTCCTTGTTCAGTACAATCACCACTAGTTTAGGGTTGGCCTGGTATCCATCTCGTGTGAAAGAGAGATCTCTGCCGTTCCAGGTCACATTCATCATGAACCTGCAAGAAATCATTGTAAAAAATGAATGGAAAAAAGATAATATTAACTTTTCCAGCATGGGGTTTAACACTTTAAATACGACAAAAAGTTACATTTTAAATGTATTTTACAGGCTCATAAATGTATATACAAGGATGTGAACATATGAATTGGGTCTCACAAAACTGCTCAAACATTCAATAAGATCATGACTGATGTTATTGTAACCAAAACTCTTCACTGTTACCCCCATAAGCATACACCGAATTTTTATTGATAATCTGCCTATCTCTGGCTTAAAAATACTCTGGCTCTGATATGCCTTTTGAGGGAGGAAGTTCCAAAAACTCTCTGAGAGAAAACATTTCTCTTCATCTGTCCTCAATAGTTGACCACTTATTTTTAAACAGTGACTCCTAGTTCTAGATTCCCAAAGTAACATCAGGTCTGATTCTCCCATCCCGACATACATACAATTTGGCAGATCGGGTTGGAGATGCACGTGTTGGCCATTTTGTGGGATTTGTGCATGCATTCCCAACGCATGCATGTGTCCCATTGGTGGAGAGCAGGCTCAGTCGGAACTGCATTGGAAACCAGCAGGAAGACAGGTATATGATTTAAATCTGTTTCTAATGCAACTTAAATGTCATTATCAGGCCCAGCATGGAATCCTCTGAGCCCAATAGCATCTCCCATTCCGCTAGGAGTATTTCATTCCGGCGGGGTCTAGAGTAGCTAAACTAGTGGGAGACCCCGCCACAGTGAGGGGGGGGGTGTAATTGGGATCCCCCAGGGAGTCAGGCAGTTGAGAACTGGTGCCCCAGACATGAGCACACTGGTAGTGCCGGCCTGTGCCCCTGGAACTGCCCAAGAGTGCACTTTGGCATTGCCCACTGAGCAAGGAGGTGGGGCCAAGGGGCAGGACCTATTGTGGGTGGGATCTTTTGTGGATGGTCCCTATTGTGGATAGGACCTGGGGGTGATCGGTAGAGGTGGGGGTCCTGCTGCCTCTCTGGATCCATTGGAGCTGAAGGGAAGCTAGTGATCAGGATGGGCTAAGTGGGTGCTCTGTTGGGGGATCTGCCTCCCTGGGAAGGGTCAGTGGGGACAGGGTATTCCGGGGTGGAGGGGCTTTGGGGAGGGGTCATCACTGCTGGGGGAGGGAGGCTGGAGATTGCAATGGTCCAGGATGGGGATGCGGGTCAGGGCTGACTCAGGAACGTTGTGTGATCAGGCAGCGATTGGGCTGTGGGGAGGAGGGTGAACGAGCAAAAGTGTAGGGATCCTGGGCTTGTCAGTGATTGAGCTAGCCAGCAAACTACAGTCTGACAGTTCAAGGTCACTGCACATGCAGAGAGGCCCAGAATTGCCAGACTCTGATGTGAATAGGCCCTGGCCCCGAGCTTTTAATGATATTCATGATGGTGACCTTTGCATTGCACAGACTGTGGGAGATTCAAGTCTGAACTCCTACTGAAAAGAACAATCATGATTTACACCATTTTTCTCACCAACTCGGCACTTAGAATTTTTTTGGAAGAATCAGGCCTATCCTCTCTGTACCCACACTGTCAAGACACTTCAAGAAATTATGGCCTGAATTCTCTGATCTCATTTGACCTTCCACCCTGCCAGCAAGAACAGAGAATCAGCCAAAACTTCATTCACTGCGGCAGGACTGGAGAATTCCAGCCAGGGGTAAGGTCGGAGAATTCCAGCCTATAGGTTTCAATCAAGTTGTCTAAGCCCTAGCAAATTCAAGCCGTGCCTGTTCAATCTTTCTCCATAAAGTCAAGCTGGCCATTCAAGATATCAGTCTCGTAAACCTCCTCTGTATTGTATCATCCTTCCTTAAATAAGCAAGCCAATATTGTACACTGTACTATAGATGAGGTCTCACCAATAGAAAAATGCTGGAAAATCTCAGCAGGTCTGACAGCATCTGTAAGGAAAGGAAAAAGCTGACATTTCAAGTCCAGATGGCCCTTAGTTAAAGCTACAAGGCATAGAGAGTAGGATATTTATACTGTAGGGTAAGGGAATGAAAGATGAATCATTGCCACAGAAACCAGGGGAATGGGCTACTGATGGCAGTCTATAGAGAGAATAGAAGATGAGAATGGCCAAATGACAGAGAGGTAGGCTGTGACAGAGGGTAGGCTGTGACAGACTCACAAATGTCCTGCATAAGTGAAGCAGAACCTTCCTATTTTTGTATTCCATTTTCTTTGCAATAAATAATAACATTCTATTAGCTTTCGTAATTACTTACTGTACTTGCATGCTAACTTTTTGTGATTCATACAAAAGGATATCCAGACGCCTTGCATTTCAGAGCTATACTATCTCTCACCATTTAGGTAATCGGTTTCTTTTATATCTTTCCTGCCAAAATGAAGAATATCACATATTCCTACATTATACCCATTTACCAGTACCTATCACCCATTTGGCTTATCAATATCCCTTTGTAACTTCCTTATATGCTCTTCACAACTTACTTTCATACAAAATTTGTGTTATCAGCAAAATTCGCAATAATACCTTTGATCGCTTCATTCAAATAATTTATATAAATTGTAAAAAGTTGCAAACCGAGCAGTGATTTCAGTGGCGCACCACTCATGAAGTCATGTTGGAGTTGTATGGAACTTTGGTGAGGCCACAGCTAGAGTACCATGTGCCGTTCTGGTTGCCACATTATGGGAATGATGTGATTGTACTAAAGAGAGGGCAGAGAAAGTTCACCAGGATGCTGTCTGGAATAGAACATTTAAGCTATGAAGAGAGGTTGGATAGCCTTGGGTTTCTTTATTTGGAGCAGAAAGTCTGAGGGGGGAACTACATAGAACATAGAACATAGAACATTACAGCACAGAACAGGCCCTTCGGCCTTCGATGTTGCGCCGACCAATATAAAAAGCAATGCCCCTCCAAACTAAACCATTCCCTTCTCTTCCATATACTTATCAACTAACCTCTTAAACGCCACCAAACTTGGCGCATCTACAACTGCTGCAGGCAGGGCATTCCACTCCCGAACCACCCTTTGGGTAAAGAACCTGCCTCTGATATCCGTCCTATAACTATCACCCCTTAATTTAAAGCTGTGTCCCCTCGTGCTAGCTTTTTCCATCCTAGGAAAAAGGCTATCACTGTCCACCCTATCTAAACCTCTAATCATCTTATATGTTTCGATTAGGTCCCCTCTTAGCCGCCTCCTTTCTAACGAAAACAACCTCAAATCCCTCAGCCTCTCTTCATAAGACCTGCCCTCCATACCAGGCAACATCCTGGTAAACCTCCTCTGTACCCTCTCCAATGCCTCCACATCTTTCTTATAATGTGGGGACCAGAACTGCACACAATACTCCAAGTGCGGCCGCACTAGAGTTTTGTACAGTTGCAACATGACGTTGCGGCTCCGAAATTCAATCCCTCTACCAATAAAAGCCAAGACTCCATATGCCTTCTTAACAACCTTCTCGACCTGACTGCCTACTTTCAGGGATCTATGCACATACACACCAAGATCCCTCTGTTCATCTAGACTACTAAGAATCCTACCATTTGCCCTATACTCTACACATTTATTATTTCTGCCATAGTGCATTACCTCACACTTTTCCACATTAAACTCCATTTGCCACCTCTCGGCCCAGCTCTGCAACTTGTCCAAGTCCCTCTGCAAACTATAACACCCCTCTTCACTATCTACCACTCCACCGACTTTAGTGTCATCTGCAAATTTACTAATCCAAATTTACTAATTGAGAAGTACAAGATTATGAGGGACATGGTCAGAGTGAACAAGAAGCAACTGTCCCCCTCAGCTGAAGGGTCAGTCACAAGGGAACAAAGCTTCAAGTTGAGGGCCAGAGGTTTAGGGAGGTATGTGAGGGAAGCTTTTTTAACCAGAGGGTGGTGACAGTCTGGAATGCGCTGCCTGGGAAGGTGATAGAGGCAGGTTTGTTACATCCTTTAAAAAGTACCTGGATGACACTTGACACATCATAACATTCAAGGCTATGGGCCAAGTGCTGACAGATGGGATTACGTGTGAGTTCATGTGTTTCTAATGTATCAGTGTGGACTCAATGGGCTGAAGGACCTATTCTGTGCTGTGATTCGATGATTACCTCTTGCTGACCACAAAACTGTTATTTGTGCTTACTCCCTGTTTCCTGTTAGCTAGTCAATATTCTATCCATGCCAGTATGTTACTCCATATACCAAGGGTATTATTTTCCTCAATAACCTTTGAGGTGGCACTTTATTAAATGCTTTCTGGAAACCTGGGTGTAATTAATTCACCGGGCCCCTTTATCCACAGCACATGTCGCTTCTTCACAGAAATCCAATAAATTTGTTAAATATGATATCCCTCTCAGAAAACCAGGTTAACTCTACCTGGTTGCCTTGAATTTTTGTAAATGGCATGGAATAATGTCCTTAATCAACAGCTTTTAACATTTTCCCTATGACAGATATTGAGCTAATTGGCCTGTAGCTTCCTGCTTTCTGTATCCTGCCTTTTTTGAATAAATGAGTTACATTTGCAATTTTTTGATCCTAATGAAATCTTCCCAAATTGAGGGAATTTTAGAAAAAATAAAACCAATGCCTCAACTATATCACTGGTCACACGTTTTAACACCTTAGGTTGAAGTCCATCAGCACCCAGAAACTTGCCAGCCCACAGCTTCAACCATTTTCCCAATACCACTCCCCAAATGTTTGTAATTTTCCTGAGTTTCTCTCTCTCTCTCTCTTCCATTTCTTGATTTTGAAATTTTTTTTGGATCCCACCTGTATTCTCTATAATGAAGACAAATGCAAAACACATGTTCAATTCATCAGCCATCCCCTTACTTTCCATTATTAATTCCCCAGACACTCTCTCTAGGACCAACTTTATTAAGTAACTTCGTTAACTCATTATTAAAATGTTTATGAAAACTTTCATTACAGGCTGGATTCTCCAACTCGTCCGCAGCTGGGATTCTCCAGTCTTGCTGCAGCGAATGGAAATTTGGCTCAATACTAAATTCTCCATTCTCTCTGGCAGCTGGTGAACTTTAGCTTATCTATTTTTATATTGAAGAAAAGAGAGGCGTATGATCGGTCAAAGCAGCTGGAAACGGAGACAGCATTGGAGGAATATACAGAGAGTAGGAGGGGGCACTCTGGAGTTATTTAAGAAATACTTAGATGGGCACATGAACAGAATGGGAATGGAGGGATATAGAAAACTGATTTAAAATAGGGATCATGAACCTTGGGAGTCCCTGGGAAGTGTGTAAATAGATGATGATATTGATGTACTTG
This sequence comes from Sphyrna mokarran, assembly GCA_024679065.1. Taxonomy (NCBI): domain Eukaryota; kingdom Metazoa; phylum Chordata; class Chondrichthyes; order Carcharhiniformes; family Carcharhinidae; genus Sphyrna; species Sphyrna mokarran. Next base: position 45,996,409 of record JAGIQG010000018.1, read on the forward strand.
TTTTTATCCTACAGGTGCTTTGGTCCACCTTGTTGTCTAACAAGGGACGTACACGCGATGGGTCGTGAGAGGGCTGCTCTTGGATTTTTTTCGAGAGTATCTTAGTCCTTCACATCGTTAGTGTATGCTTGACCTGGACCATTTGATGGGCAACACGACAGCTCAGTGACTATCGCTGTGCTGTGCAGATACATGGATTTGGGCCTGTGTCTGTGGGAGTTTGCGCATTCTCCCCGTGCTTGCGTGGGTTTTCTCCGTGTGCTCCGGTTTCCTCCCACATCCCAAAGATGTGCTCTTAGGCTAATTGGCAAAACAAATTCTCCCTAAATTGTCTCAAATTTGGTTTTTAATCCATAGATCTATAAACATAGACAGGGATCACGGGTAGAGGTGGGAACATCGGGATGGTGGCACAGGCTCGTTGGGCCGAAGGGCCTGTTTCCCATACTGTTTTGTTCTTTGTTCTAGCTGGCTTTCTCTTGTACTCCAATTGTTCCCTCCTTATTCAACTTTTAGTTATTCTTTGATTCTTTTTGATACTCTAATCTTCTGACCTACTATTACTGTGCAGTTATATGTATTTTCTTTTAAGTCTGATACTGGCCGGAATTCTATCATTTTGTCTGCCACGGAATCGGCAAGGATCCAACAATGGAAATGTCCATTGAGCTCAGGCTGAAATTTCTGGTCTCACGCAAGCAAGGTTGTAAAATCCTGTCCACTATCTTTAACCTTTTTAGTTAACTATGGATTTGGTTTCTCTTGTTGGAGTTTTTCTGTCTTTTTGGCATGTATCTATTCTGTATATTCTGAAATATCTGCTTCAATATCTGTCACTGCATCTCTGCTAACCTTTCACTTAACCTAATTTTCCAGCTCACATTTGCTAGCTCTGTCCTCATGATTACTTTCAGTTAAGTTTAACATACTAAACTTCGACCCATTCTTCTTTCCCTCAAACTAAATATAAATTTCAATTTTTTTATTGCTGCTACTTGGGGGCATCTATGTTACATAATGACTAATTAATCCCATCTCATTGCAAAATACCTGGTCTAGTACAGCCTGCTCTCCGGTTAGCACCAGAACATGCTGTTCTAATAAACCATTAAAAAAAATCCTGTGCATCATTTTAATTAATTTCTATTATTTCATCTAAGCCGTAAATAAAGTGTATTCAATTCATAATGTTGGTTTCCCCTTTAGCCTGCAAATTTTATGCTGGTGGGTAGCTGATGGGATCAATCCTGATGTAACTCCCAAGATCCTGAACCATGAATTTCTGGTCTGCCAGCATTTAATGCATTAAAATGAAACATTTCTCATGGTGGTATCAATCATTATGTGATGTGTTCACAAGTCTGCTGATATATTAGTAATTGTAGTGGCTTGACATTTTTTAGCGAGATGTATTAATTATTTATGATAAAAAGTGTTATTGTTTTTATGCAAATAATTCATTTTTATTGCTTTCTTATCATTGCTTTGTCAAGTGTTACTTATTAGTTCACACTAAATGATCCGTAACATTTTGTCTGCATATTGATCATTCTAGATCATTTTTAACATCCAACATTTATGCTGTTAGATGTTACAAAGTATTAAAATATAATGTATAAAAACAAAAAATGCTGGAAATAATTAGTGGCTCAGGCATATCTCTGGAGAGAGAAACAGAGTTAACATTTTCAATCTGTGCCTTTCATCTAAACTGGGAAAGGTTAGAAAATGTAAGAGTCTTTTTTTGCCAAATAAAAGAAGAAAGAATGAGTAAAAGGTCTAAAGGAAAGGTCGGTAATAGAATGGAAGGCAGGAGATTAAATGACAAAAGTTACTGGTGCAGTCTAAAGGGATTGGCAGTGGAACAAGTATAGAAGCAGAAGATTTCCAGCATCCACAGTATTTTGCTTTTATATTAAAATATAAGGGTCAGAGTTTTATAGCCATTCACGCCCCACCACTGCTGTAAGGAAGGACAGAGAATTTAGTGATCAGCCAAATCTCTGTTCACTGAGCAGCATCAGAAAATCCCGTCGGTGTGAACAGTTAGAAAAGTCCACCAAGATTCTTTTCCTGATTAACAAATCAAATACAAAAAAAAGATTTTGTTACACTGTCCAAATTGATTATGAAAAACCTACAAGACCTGGCAAATAGTTATCAGAATTTTTGCTTGTTAATGTTTAGTGATGCAGCTTCTATCTAAGAGAGCATGTATTTGTTTTATCTAAAAATATAATTGGTGCGCAAATGCTACTTTGATTCTCAGAAACCTCTGTCAGTACAGATGGAAGATTTTATACATTTGTGGGAACGACCAATTTGCAACCCTTCCATCTTCCACTCTAGGAAACAAACACATCTCAGATTATTGCATTAGAGAGATTTCGTCGATTAGATTGTTATATTTGAGACTTGGGTAATAATAGAAATTTCAATTGCATGTGCTCTTTGGCAAAACCGACAGAATATAAAACAAAGGGCAACGAAATATTATCAAGTCTCTCCTAAGCAACATAAACAGTTATCACACAGCTCCCTCAAGGAATCCAGATAGATTCCAGCCATGCCACTTCTCTAAATTTAATTTTCCTTGCAACAACTCTACAAATGCTTCAGAAAGAAAAGTGAAATAGTTTATTAGCATTAATGTAGGAACACGCACAGCCATATTAAAGGACATCAATGGGGCAAAAAGGAAAAAGTAAAACTGTAGACAAAAATATAAAGATTAGGAATTATTTCAGATGTCAAGGGTAATCCAAAAACAGATGAGAACCCAAAAAGTTGCAAATGGAGCTCAAATAGAAGATAATCTGAATATAGAAAATATATTTTTTCTACATCTTCACCATGAAAGTCATGAATATGCTCCCCCAAATTTTCACAGCCCAAGTATGTCCCAATATGCTGTGCAGCTAATAAAATAATTTTAAATAGGGTCATTGTTTTAATGAAGGCAAACACAGTGACCTTCCACCAACAGCATTGAGACAAATAACCAAGTCATGTGTTTCAGAGGTATTGTGGAAAGGTAAATGTCAACCAGCCTACCAAAACAACTCCCCTGTTTTTCAGATATTAATACATAATTTTTAACATTCATTTTCTTTGATTTAATGGGTGGAATGTTCTGATAAATTGTCAGAGTGTTAGTTTCAGTGAAAAAACTGGGTCGCTCTCCAGATGCACACCTGAGTTTTCTCTCCAGATTCTCAGGCGCTCTTGTGCATGACAGCTAACGCTGGCTGAATATTCTGCCCCAAATCCAAAGAAAGTGGCTTCCCTGTATCTTGAAACTCGAGAGATCCTACAGCTCTTCTGCCATAGGAACTGGTAGAACGCACAGAAATCCAGAATAAATGGTTGCTAGTGCCTGTTTCCATCATTTTTCCATGGATTTCACCAATTTCATTTTCATTAGTCCCTGACTACAGACTGGAATTTCAGGGTCAGGACAAGCAAAGTGTTAGGCTGATGTGATGTAGTATGGTGCATCCATTAATCTTTTACTACTATATGGAGATAAGTTGTAATGATTAGACTATTAATCATAACTAATGCTGTATACGTTAACCCTACTGTGGAACAGAATAAACACCTAATTTTCACAGGAAAACCCTTTAATTCAATTAGTGTCAAGCTTAATGACCAATTAATGATCACAGGAGGCAAAATGGAGACTGTCCAGATGAACTGCAGCCTTTGGTTGCCATGTGAGCGTTGATAGAAGATGCAGAAGATTGTCATTGAGTCTTAAACTGCAGGTGTTGCGTGATGTCACTGACAAGCCAAGGTCTAGCACTCATGGCATGACAGTCGTAGAATCATAGTCTCAAAAGAATCCCTACTGTGCAGAAGGAGGCCATTCGGCCCATCAAGTCTGCACTAACTACAATCATACCCATGCCCGATTCCCGCAACCCCACATATTTACCCTACTAATTCCCCTGACACTCAGGTCAGTTTAGCATAGCCAATCAACCTAACCTTGTGGGAGGAAAGCGGAGCACTCGGAGGAAACCCACACAGATAAGGGAAGAATGTGCAAATTCCACACAGACAGATACCTGAGCCTGGAATCGAACATAGGTTCCTGGAGCTATGAGGCAGCAGTGCTAACCGCTGTGCCACTGTGCAGACTGACAGCACGGTTTGCTGCTGCAGCACAATTTTGAAGGAGCTGTCACATTATTAGTCTGGTAGGAGAGCTTTTAAATAAGGCAGTGATGCATTGTACATCATCTGGCAAAACAGTAGGGAAGTGTTAGCTCAAATCACAAAGAGAATCAAAAGCTGAGTACTGATCTGGTGAAAATGATGCGCGCATGGAGGTATGTTAGATCCACTAAGGTCTCTCTTTTTTCAAATTTCACTTTTATAATAGTAAACAATCAGGCTGGGATTGGAATGACCTACTAATTGGTTCTCAGCCAATAACCCTGCAGTGATGCTTAAGCCAATGAAGGAAGAGGAGAGAGGTCATCTTCCCAGGGTTTGGCAAGTGAAGGCCCCATATACAGGCAAAGCAGGCCTTGATAGAGAGACCAACCACTGAAAGTGACAAAACTATTGTTAAACAATCCTGCATCCAATGTCAGAAGCACGAAGCATCAGCTTTCTGATGCCACGAAAGATATCTCTGACATGCCTGAATTTGTAACAACTTCCTGGGCATTTGAACTTTGAAAGGAGGCAACACAGTGATGATTTTTACAAATGTATTGATTAATAAATGGTATTCAGTGCAGTGAATGGTGTGTTGATTGGTCTAATAAAAGGTCACATACCTGCAACGTTCACCCTGTTTTACTCTCCACAGATGCTGCTTGACCTGCTGAGTATTACCAGCTTTTATTAGCATAATCATAGAAGTATACAGCATAGAAAAGGCCCTTTGACCCATCATATCTACACTGACAATAACTAAAGGCACACTAACCACATTTTCCTGCACTTCCTTGAGTGTTATGATATTTCAAGTTCTCATCCAAATATTTTTTAAAGGTTATAAGATGTCTGGCCTCCACTACCTCCCCAGACACTGCATTTCAGATTCCCACTATCCCCTGATGTAGAAGGGTTTTCTCAAATCCCCTCTGAATCTCTTGTCTTTTATCCTAAAACTATGGCCCCTCGTGATTGGCCCCTCAAGCAAAGGCAGCTGTTCCCTTTTCACCCCTTCCATAATCCTCATAATCTTATACATCTCATGTCTCCCCTTTTCCTTCTCTACTCTTACAGAAAACAATCCAACCTATCTAGTCTCTCCTTATAGCTTAAATGCTCCACCCTAGGCAACATCCTGATAAACTTTGTTTGTACTCCCTCTAGTGCAATCACATCCTTCCTATAATGAGGTGACCAGAACTACATACAGTAGTCCAGCTGTAGTCTAACCAACAATTTTACGACTCCTACATTACCTCCTTGCTCTTATACTCTGTACCACAACTGATGAAAGCAAGTGTTACATTCTTAACTAACGTATTCATGTGTTCTGTTGACTTCAGGGATCTGTGAATAATTATCTCAAGATCCCTCTGTTCCTCTGAGCTACCCAATGTCCTGCCATTCATTAAATATTCCCTCTCGTTTCTTCTTCCAAAGTGCATCACTTTACACTTATCAAGGTTAAATATTATCTGCCATTGCTGTATCAGCCCAACCCGTCTAAATCCTCCTATAGCCTATAACTATCTTCTTCGCTATTAACTAGCTTATCAATCTTGGTGTTGTTGTAAATTTACTTAACGTTCCCCCTACATTTTCACCTGTAACATTCAAATATATAACAAACAATAATGTTCCTGGTGCTGACCTTGTGGTACATCACCAGAAAGAATATTTTTCTGGCACTGAGATCTCTAGCCCAATAGGATCCTTAATCTCCCTGCTGTGCAATAGCAGGGTGCATTCCAACTTTCTGACACCTCATTGAAATTATTACCCCTGTTGCACTTCCACAGTTGTGCGCCTTCTGCTCAAGGATAGAAATGACCTGCTCTTGAGACATGGTGACAGAAGAATACCTGGTGGTGAAAAATGAGCCCTGCATTTTTGGGGCCCTTTTGGCACTCACGATCCCTTATGTAACTGTCATCATATTTATTTGGCGCAGCATACATTGCAGATGCGTCAAAAGTGTAGTAATGTATCACTGATTAACTTTAGTAACTATAGTAGGCCATTCCAACCACACTCTGATTGTATTCTGCTGTGACAGGGAAGCTTGAAAAAAGAGAGATATAACGGTTCTAATGTACCTCCATGTGCACATCATGTTCACCAGATCAGCGCTCAGCTTTTGATTCTCTTTGTGATTTGAGCTAACACTTCCCTACTGTTTTGCCAGACGATTTACAATGCATTGCTGCCTCATTTAAAAGCTCTCCTACCAGACTAGTAATGTGACAGCTCCTTCAAAATTGTGTTGCAGCAGCAAACTATGCTGTCAGTCAATTGCTGCCAACAAAGTTTCATTGCAAGAAGAAATAATAAAGGATTTCACTTCCCTGCACAACTATATCATAAAGCAGAGAGGTGCTTACACATACTTAAGGGTAATATCAGTAGCAAGTTAAAGGGACAATCAAAGTCCAACAGTTCCACATTAGGACCCTGGATTCTTAAACCCAGTTGTAGTGCACCCTAAATCTGGCACACCTGTTTGGCACATGTGGGAGAAAGCGAGAACAGTTAGCAATTTGGAAAATTAACCATCTGTCATAATGCACTGAGGAGCAAATGGCCTACTCCTGCTCCTATTTTCTATGTTTCTATGTTTGTGGCTTGAAGGACAATAAGAAGCACATGTAACAAAAGATGTAGGCCTGAATTTTCAGGGTGGCAAAGGATCACCTTCTTAAAGGTCTCAATTTGGGGAAGGGACAGTCTTCCCTGCCACAGCATAAAATCACTATCAGACCAGGGCAGACAGGAACCCAGAGGGAATTCCATCCATTCAATTTAACTTTGTTAAGGTGGTGCGTATAAAGTTCTGACCCTAATATTGAAGGGCACTCTGTATTAGGTTAGCTGTTAAAGTGCCACAGAGATTAATTAGTTATACAGCTGTTTGAAACCTAATTATCAGAATGGTTATAGGTTCTGGAAGATGCTGAGAGAAAGTCAAAGACTTCAGAATAGTTTAACCTGTACACAAGCTAAACTGCTTTACAACTAAATATCAATAACAGCTTGGATTTATACATCATTTTCAATGTAGTAAACATAGTAAGATGCTTCACAGGATGGTAAAAATTTTTCAGACAACTTTTGAACAAAGGAGATATTGTGACAGGTATGAAAGGTTTGGAGCAAGAGGCAGGTTTTAAGGAGAAATTAGAGGAGAAGTTGAAGGGTTTAGAGAGGGGCTACCAAAGTTTATGTCTAGGCAGTTAAACAGTGCCTGAGCAAAAGTAAAGAAAATGAAGGACGTAACCGAGTGTGGTGGCACAGTAGGCGATACAGTGGCATAGTTGTTAGCACTGTTACCTTACAGCACCAGGGACCTGAATTCAATTCCGGCTTTGGGTGACGTCTGGAATTTGCATGTTCTCCCTATGTATGCATGGGTTTCCTCCAGGTGCTCTGGTTTTCTGCCAGAGTCTAAAGATGTGTGGTTTAGGTGCATTGGTCATGCTGAAAAAAAGACCCTTAGTATCAGGGGGATTAGTAAAGTAAATACATGGGGTTGAAGGGATAGGGCCTGGGTGGGATTGTTGTCAGTGCAGGCTTGATGGGCCAAATGGCCTCCTTCTGTAAGTGTAGGGATTCTAAGCTTCTAAAAGAGGTCAGAATTGTAGGAGTGCACAGATCTTATAGGATCATAGAGCTGGAAAATGTTGCAAAGATAGGGCTTAGCAAATAAAAGCCAAGGCTCATAAACTTCTGAATCAGTTGTTATCATTCACACCCCTTGGCTCATATCCTTTCCCACTGATGTGTGATACATCAGCAATGGGGAGTGAAATATTGTCACTCTGTGCCAGAATCAGGCTCTCCCACACAAATAATTGGAAGACAAATTTTCTTTAGGAGTTAGTTAAATGTAATAAGGTTATACGTAACAAGGTTAAGTTTTTTGATTACCCTTGAAGGAGGTGCAAACTTTGAAAAATATTTATTCAAGGGGTTATAAATGAAATGCATTATAGCATAAATTATAAATGGTCTATGGAAGGGACAAGATATTATTGAATTGAATTTTTATCACTCTATACCTGCTTGCTCCCTCCTCTGTGCGCACACTCTGTCCTTATGACTTACCTACCCAACTCCCAAACTCAATAAAGTGATATTTTCATATCTCCATAGTTATCTTTGTGATCTCTGGGCAAAATTACCAATTTAGTGTAATTTAGTGCTGATTTTTGGCACTTTTTCATGGACCTCTGTCAACGACAGGTTAGGTTGAAATTCCCCTGAATATTGTTTTAAATGGATCCCTTCCAGCAAGCAATATCAGAGCTATATTGAAGCAAAGGTCCTGAGGATAAAAGGAAAGCATTGGAATTAACAAAACCATCATTTCACCTTTAAGATTTTGATTTTTAAAGAACAAGATTTGCTGTATGTTTTAAAAAAATATATCATGCCTTTGTATTACACAGAGGTTGTACCACTAAGAAAACATAACATTTCAGTACCAATACTTGTTGGTATATTACTGCCACCTTACTGAACATTAAACGTGCAGAATTGAATGGAGGAAAGCATTGTGACCTTTAGCATAGCAGAATGAGCTTGTGCTTTAAAATACTGAAATACCTATGGGCAAAATTTGAGTAAGTGTGTAGCGAGTGGTCCCAGCAGCACCCATCCCTCTGGCCTAAATGATGGGATACTGTGCCAAATTCTGCACAGAGCTTCATTAATTGTGCACAAGTGAGTTTCCCTCCAAGTCACATGGCCAGCCAACAGCTGATCCATCTTCATCTGCTAATCACCTTCAGCTGGCAGGTTGTCAGCAAAATGTTGTCAACAAACATCAGTAAAATGAAGAGCTAGTCATTGACTTCAGGTAGTGGAGAACATGCTCCTGCCTACATCAATGGCAGTGAAGCGTAAATGTCAAGAGCTTCAAGTTTCTAAGTATCCAGATCATCAACAGTCTCTCTGGACCCTCCACGCCGATATCATAGTTAAGAAAGCCGACCAGCACCTCTACTTTCTCAGGAGGCTAAGGAAATTCAGCACGTCCACTCTGACTCTCATTCATTTTTACAGATGCATCATAGAAAGCATCCTACCCAGTTATATCACAGCTTTGTATGACTTCTGCCCTGACCAAAACCACAAGGAACTACAAAAGGTTGTGAGCATAGCCCAGTCCATCACGCAAACCAGCCTCCCGTCCATTGATTCTATCTACACTTCCCACTGTCTCAGGAAAGTAGCCAGCATAATCAAGGACATAATGCAGCTCAGATATACTGTCTTCCACCTCCGTCAATCGGGAAAAAGACATAAAGTGTGAAAACATGTACCAACTGACTCAACAACAGCATCTTCCCTGCTGTCATCAGACTTTTGAATGATCCTATTATATACTAAGCTGATCTTTCTCATCATTCTACCTGTAGCTGCAACATCATACTCTGCATTCTGTCCTATTCCTTTTCCCCTTTTTACTCTATGAACAGTATGTTTTGCCTGTATAATATACAAGAAACAATACTTTTCACTTTATCCCAGCACATGTGACAATAAGTCAAATCAAATCAAATCCCTATTTAAATAGCACACTTATACTATTCTCCCCAGCCCACCTGTCTTCATCAGACTACGCAAGATGTCAACAACCCAGAGACTAGCAAGAAGAAGTCTGTTTCTCGATTCAATCATCTTCTCTCCAATTCTATCAGCTGTGAGACATCTATACATGCCACTTGCATCATCACCACTACATCTGGGATCTTCATCCATCCCCTAACCTCTCCCTTGCATTGTTCATCTTCTTCATCTACCTCCTTGCCTCTTTGCCTGACATCATGAGCATTTGCCCTTCCTCTCAATCCTTGTCAACCCTCATTCCACATTGCCTACCTTGTCTTCATCAGGCCACCCCACCTTCCCACTTCTCAGCTTTACATCACACTCTACCCCCCAGTCAAACTTTGGACCTTTGTTGCGATGGCTGCATGAATTTTGGCAAGTACAGTAAGAAGTCTGACAACATCAAGTTTAAATCCAACCAATTAGGTTTAAACCTGTTGTTGTCAACTTCTTACTGTGTTTACCCAGTCCAACACCAGCATCTCTACATCATGAATTTTGGCAACACAGTCCTGACCAGATAGGCACTAATGTTTGGCAAAAAGGGGAAGGAGACCTGTGTACTCTCCCCAAACCCGAGGCACTGTATTGATGTGATGCAGTGACCAGGATACTGGCTCCAGCAGCATGGTGCTGTCCATAAACGCCATTGGGAGAATTGAAACATGGTTTTCTTAATGGGTCTCCGACATTTTCGCTCCTGCTAAATTCCCGTCCACCACCAAACCCCCCAAAAACAGGATAGAAGAATTCTGCACTATGACACCACATCAAAAGATTATTTAAATCCGCACATTCCATAATTTACATATTTTCTGTCAAATTATTTACAGATAGCAATTGGAAAATGGCTTCTTATAGAGGGTTGCATCAGCAGATTCAGCAATAGGAGAACTCACTCTGCATCTGGTACATACCACTTGCTTCCACGTTCTTATCTGCGATTTTAATGAGGCTGAAATACACTAATAGTTCTATTACAACAACAACTTGCCTTTATATTATATCCAAAACGTTCCAAGGTGCTTCATGACATGGGGAGGGGGTTCTCAAACAAAATTTTGTACTGAGCCAGACAAAGAGAAATTAGGGCAGATGTGGAGTAGCTTAATCAAAGAGATAAGTTTTAAGAAGCATCTTGAAGAAGAAAAGAGAAGATTAGGGAGGTGGAGAAGTCAAGAGAGTTCTAAAATGTAAAGAATTGGAAATCAAGGGTATGGCTACCAATAGTAGAGTGATTAAAATCAGGGATGCATAAGAGGCTCAAGATGGAGAACTGTCAATATCTCAGAACATTGTAGGGCTAAAACACAGCTTATAGAGATAGGGAGGGCTAATACCACAGAGTGATTTAAAAACAATGTTAAATTGAGTTGTTTAACCAATACTCAGTGATCACAGGGATAATGGGTGAACAAGACTTTGTGCAAGCTAGGATATGTTCAGTAGCATTTTGGATGAACTTAAGTTAATAGAGGGTAGGCAATATGAAACCTAATGAAAATACATTGGAATAACCATGTTCAGATGTAACAAAGATGTGCAGTTTAGGTGGATTGGCCATGCTAAATCGATGCTTGGTGTCAGGGGAATTAGCAGGGTAAATACATCAGGGTACAGGGATTGTGGTCAATGGGCCGAATGGCCACCTTCTGCACTGTGGGAATCCTATAATTCTACGATTCTAAAGGTAGTAGATGAGCTAAGACACAGTTGGCAATAAACAGACAATCTTAGTTGGAAAATATGATGCTTGTGCTTTTGAATGATGTTGATGAGGGGCAATATGGTAGATCATGTCTTCCATTCATAAAAATAGCAAACAAGTCATAAAATCCATTCTCATGATCACTTTAAAGTGGGTTTTTTATTGCTGAGAAATTAATATTTAAAGTTCTTCAGTATTTTCAGTACAATGTAATTGTTACTAAGGCGCGATGAGTCTATTTTAATAGTTTGAATAGCCAATATGATTTAGGCGTAGCAAGTAATAGGCTTGTCCATTCATCAGAACATTTCCAGTGCTCCAAAAGAAGCTGCAAGTGAGCTGTGTAGGATTGCAAAAGAGTGATTGCCTGAAGATCAATGTCATCTGTTATGTTAAAGACTTCTCAGGATGTTGCAAGCCCACTTGTCTGGCATTCAGCTCCACAGTTTGGATTTTTGCCCATTTCTCGTTATGTAAATGATGGCATTTCAGTGAGTTAAAAGGCAACAGGTATCTTGGTGCCCTCATCAGTTACTGTCATGTTGAATCACATAGCAGTGCAGATTTGCTAGATTTTTACATTTTTTATCTAAATATAGGTTTCGCATAACAGAGAGTAATACATTTAAAAGGGGCTCAAAGGGAGAGATGTGGAACATGGAATCTATTATTTGTGTAGAAGGCATAACAACTGAATTAGGAAGGTTTTTCTTGAGAGTAAAATGGTTAAATAGGTCTCTTCAACAGTACAAATTTACAACATGTTACCAGTCAATACCAATGAGTTCAAATGCTGTCACAAAGCATGACACCAAAGCTCACACAGTTTGTAAATCCCAATTGAACTTACATCCTTGAAAGATATTCTGTTTAGCGCTAGTTCACCTAACACAGACGGAGTCCATAGGGTCAGTTCTATGCTTTTTTTTAGCTAGCTTTCTCTTCCCCTCAGTTCCAGGTGATGCAATGGGTAGTACAGACAACAAAAGACTGGAAGCAAATCACATGCTTGAAACAACAGATACTGAGTTCAACTTTATTGCATTTTGCAATTGATTCCTTTAATCATAATATTATGTAAAATATTGAAAGATTTAGCAAATAGTTTCTCATACATTCCTTACAGGATTTATTAGCAACTATCTCGTATTTAAGACCCCTCAGGTAAAATTTTGGACTTCCCTAAATTCAGGAGCAATTTTCTAAGTATATCCTACAAAACCTTTTCATAATGTTAAGACATTGGGGGCGATTTTCCAGGGCCACTGGCTACAAGCAGGTTTCCTAATGACAGGTTGAATTGGACATGAGGGCCATAATGAGATTCTCACTGTGCATCAAACCCATTAAGGGTCTTTCAGCCTGTTCCATGGCTCCCGATCGGATTTTCACTCAGAACAGGAGGAACCTGATGAATTGTCATGAATAATCATTTCAATGTCATTACCGGTTTGAGGTCAGATGCTTTGACCTCCCGGTATGCTCTTGCACTTCCACCCCTCTTCCTCCACCACCATGCCCCTGCCCCCCACCCTCCCACCCACAAGTGGGAAGTCCACCAGTTGCCAAACAGTGTAGGTCCTGATAAGGATGGACTGGCACCTTAGACTCTGAGAGAGGGCATGGAGGTAAATACTGTGTTCATGTGCCTGTCTACGGCGCTGCAGAAGGAGAGACCTTGGGGCTGGATAGACTTGGGTTTGGGGGAAGGTGTTCATGTCTGAATGTTCTCCCAGGATGGGAGGGGAGATGGGGGGGACTCATGGCTGTCCTGGGAAAAGTGGAAATCACTCTGAACATGGTGGTTTCAGGCAACTTTCTGTTAAAAATCTTTATTCTTGTCTATGTTCCGTAAAACCTTTGAAGTGGCCTAGTCAGATTAATATTCAGGCCCCCTGAACACCTGGAAGAATTTAAAATCACAGCAGCACTCCATTCAATAGAAGGGATTCTTTGGTTGATTTTAGAGGCTCCAGATGTGACTAGGCCTCTTTGAAGTATTCTGATTGACAGGAGTTGTCAGTTTCATTAGGGGGAGTCCCTTGGCTTTCTCCCTTATGTGTTAGCTGTTTTGAAGCCTCTTTGAACTGCTTTGTTGACAAGTATATTCAGTTTCACTGGGGAGAACCCCCATCTAAGCATGAATGAACTGTATCTTCTATCTCGCTCCTTGAACTTCTTTTAATTTTACCGGTGGCTGTCAGTTTCATTTGCTCCATTAGGGTTAATCAAGACATTAAAACCACATGGAGAAGCTATACTAAGCTATTTTTTTCCAGATAACTACAAGCCCAATTTTAACTCTGGGCAAGTGGATGGATTTTGAATGTTGAAATCTCAGATACTGGAGTTAATTTTAATTGAACATGTCCAATGCAAGGTTGGCAAACAGGTATTTGCAAACCTGCCAAACCTCAGTTACTTGTGAAGATAATTTGCAGAGCTTTACAGGCAGTTGAAATGGTCACCTGAAGCAGGTGGCAGCCTCACAAACCTGAGCAAATCAAGTCTGGATGCCATTTTAACTGAGGTTCAGCAAGAAGGTGCGATGACTTTCCTGCTGAACCTAAAGAGCTCTGGATCGGATTTATAGACAGGAGAGTCCCTTCTGCTGGTGGGACCAGGAGGAAGCTGAGGTCAGTGTTCACCCAGGAACTGTCCAGTCTTGACCTATTGGCAGGCGGTCTGTGTCCTTTTCATGCATGTTTTGGCATTTAAACAAGGACCAGTGGTTAAACTTGCCAAGGCTTCTTGAAACCTCAGCCAGGCAGAAAATCAACTCACCAGAACAATTTCTCGTCAAAAGCCTTCTGAGTTATAGTCTCCTCCACAATTTTGTGTGGGTTTCCAAATGTTTTCAGCATTATAAGCCTCCATTTAGATGAAAGGAAAGTAGTTCAATTAAATTCTGCTGGAGACAGAGGACACTTTTAAGGGCTAACTGTTCTTATTCTTTCAATCCAACAACTACAGAGTGAGAACAAGGCCAATAGTCTGATACAATTAATCTCACCAAACTTAGCTGACTAAATATTTTATGAACAACAAAGTTACAAGTGGGTCATGGTCAGCCTCTTGAGTGAAGATATTTATCATCTCACTGTGAGCTATGACAGGCCATAGGTGTGAATAAATAAAACAAGATATCATCACAGTCACCAGACTCCTTGTTTGGTGTCAACACTCCTTAAATGTTATTATATCATGAAGTCTGCAGCATATATATTGTATCAGCCACCATTGCTCTGCTGTCATGTTGCATTTGTACATTTGTACACAGAAGCATAAATAAAATTGAATGCCACTGAAAACAAGAAACTCTTAAAGAATTGACAATTTCATCACAAAATTTCATCAAAATCACATTGGATGTGTGATTAATTCATATTATATAAGCTTTATATTGTACAACTTATATGTATATTACATTATTTCATCAAAAAATATACATTAGTTTCCATAATTTCCTGCTTTAACTTTGGTGGAAGCCCACAAGAAAAAAACTATCTCTCCATTCTTGATACACACCATTGGAAGTTGCATGAATTCAGGTAAGGGAATGCTATCTAAGTTTAGTGTGTCTAATTTCAATGATAAAGTCATCTCTGGTATTGACATCGAGAAACAAATGACATTTTCCTGTACTGTTTGCAACTTACTTATGAAATCTGACAGCAAGGAGGGTTTTGGGCAGGATCCAACCTTAGGATGCAAAACTGAGGCCTAGAACATAGAACATAGAACATAGAACAATACAGCACAAACAGGCCCTTCGGCCCACGAGTTGTGCTGATCACATCTACCAATCCACAGACCTATCTATAACCCCCTATCCTATTCTTTTCCATATACTCATCCAGAAGTCTCTTAAAAGACCCCAGTGAGTTTGCCTCAACACCCTCCGACGGCAGTCGGTTCCATTCACTCACCACCCTCTGAGTGAAAAACCTACCCCTGACATCTCCTTTGTATTTGCTTCCCTGCACCTTAAATCTGTGTCCTCTCGTAGTGACCATTTCAGCTCGGGGAAATAGTCTCTGAGAGTCCACCTTATCTATCCCTCTCAACATTTTATAAATGTCTATCAGGTCGCCTCTCAACCTACGTCTCTCCAGTGAGAAGAGTCCCAGCTCCCTCAACCTATCTTCATAAGGCCTGCCTCCCAATCCAGGCAGCATCCGTGTAAATCTCCTCTGCACTCTCTCAATAGCCTCTACATCCTTCCTATAGTGAGGCGACCAGAACTGCGCACAATACTCCAACTGGGGTCTGACAAGAGTCTTATAGAGCTGCATCATTACCTCCTGACTCCTAACTCTATTCCTCGATTAATGAAGGCCAGTACACCGTATGCCTTCTTGACCACTTCCTCCACCTGCGAGGCCGATTTAAGAGTCCTATGGACCCGGACCCCGAGATCCTTCTGCTCTACAACATAGCTAAGACTCCTACCCCTTATATTGTACTCCTTCATCCCATTATTCCTGCCAAAATGGACCACTACACATTTATTTGTGTTGAATTCCATCTGCCACTTCTCCGCCCAGTCTTGCATCCTGTCTATGTCCTGCTGCAACTTTTGGCATCCTTCCAGACCATCCACAACACCACTGATCTTTGTATCGTCGGCGAACTTACTAACCCATCCCTCCACTTCCTCATCCAGGTCATTTATGAAAATGACAAACAGCAGGGGTCCCAGAACAGATCGCTGGGGCACTCCACTGGTTACCGACCTCCATGCAGAACAAGACCCATCCACAACCACTCTCTGCCTTCTGCCGGCAAGCCAGTTCTGGATCCATGAGGCCAAAGCCCCTTGGATCCCATGCCCTTTCACCTTCTCCAGAAGCCTTGCATGTGGGACCTTATCAAACGCCTTACTAAAGTCCATGTACACTACGTCCACCACCCCTCCTTCGTCAATGTGTTCAGTTGAAATCTCATTGGCCTCAAGTCCCAGAGTGGGCCAAACAGTTTCACTTTTCCTTTAGTCCTCACACATCCTCAATTCCTACCCCAAATTAAAATTGGAGCTAAGATTTTTAATTTATATTAAAGTTGTTTCTTGATATTGACAGCTTAAATAAACCATTCGAAGGAGCAAAGAATAATACAAGTTTTAAAGGTGTGTTCCACAAGGAGCCATTGTCACTTTACAGGAGGCAATTGATACTCTTCTGATTTATATAGTTCAGTCAAGGTTAGGGACTTACAGGAATGTTTCAAAGGTGCTCACATTAAGGTCTAGATTTTTGTGGAGTTGTACTTCTGCCCCCATTCCCTGTGCCAGCTACTTTTGCTGGTTTGCAATTACGGTCTAAGCAGTGAATCCTCAATTTGCGCTCCCAATGTGCATGGCCTCATTGTGAGAGTAGGCATTTCATTGTCCCCTGTAATTGTAGTGAAATCAGGCTAGTCCCTCCATGACCCATCAGAGGAGTCAAGAACCATAACCTAGATTCAGGAACATGCCTTCTCCTATGCCACCCCCATGCCTCCCATTGAATGCTACCTTCATGCCCCCTTCATGCCTATTCACTCAATATGCACTATCTACAGAACCAATGAGCAATATAACAACAATGGCAAGTGTTGAAATTCTGAGAAAAAAATACATTCAGAAATGTTCTTAAAATATAAACTGATATTCCTCTCATCTAATAAAATCATCAAACAAATAGAGCAACTATATTATCAGTAACAGAAACTATGACCATCTTATAGCAGCAATTTTCCCAGTTTCACTGCACTAATCAAGTAGTGCTCAGTGGGCACTGCCAGGGTGGTACCCTGGCAGTGGCACTCTAGCATTGCCCACTGGGCACGAAGTAGAGCAAAGGGAGTGGGACCTGAGGGTTGAGGCCTTCTAGGCGACGATTAATGGTGGGGGGGGAGGGGCTATTGCGCATGCACAATGGTCCACTCAGCACATTGATGCCAGCCTCTTGGGCATTATTAGCCCTCCTCCCCTCACTACTGACATGAATTCTCCAGTGGACTCTGTGAAGCACAGAGTATCAGAAATTCAACTAAGTGCATGCAAAAAATGGGGATGCACTTAGTTGAATTTCTGATACTTTGTGCTTCAGAGTCCACTGGAGAATTCACGTCAGCAGTGGGGGGAGGAGGGCTAAAAAAATGGGAGGGAAAATCTGCCAGGTTTGGGGAGATGGAGGGTGAAATCAACCCCCCCCCCCCAATACCTCTTCATCTTGCCCAAATAAACATTTAGGCTGAAGTTTTCTGGTCCTTCCCACTGGATGGATCTTATGGTCCTCGAATAATGACTTCCCTAGTTTTCAGGTTTCATGGCATAGAAAATCCCATACACATAATCAGGACCAGAAGATCCACCTGCTGGCCAATGACACACCGCCTTCACCACAGGAAAATGTGTTGCTGGGGGAGAACCTGCCTTTACAATTTGACAAAAGAAATCACAGAGAAAAAATTACGACAATCATAAAAAGATGTCAATGAAATGAAGTGAACACCACTCAGTAGATAAAACAGAAACTTTGCTGAGCTAATGCATTTATATAGCAAATGCATTCATAATGAAACAGGTGGATAACTCAGATGGCTGGCCACCTGCTTCTACTGAAACAATTCCCAGATAATACAACTGGAACAAAGATGCAGAGAACCAGTCTGCTTCAGCATTCGGCCACCACCTGTGGCTGCCTGTAATCTGCTTCCAGGTTCGGCGGGCCTGATTCCATCTTGCCTGTGACACTCTGGACCAAAGAGCAAAAGTCACAGGGCCATTAAATCAAAAATAGCTTGCCAAATTGGGAAATTTCCTGACACAGCTACATACCTCAGTAACAGAAATTCAGCCTAGCTGTCCACTGGCATAATTTCTGCTGAGATCTTCCAAGTTCACAAGGAATGGAATATGCAAGGAAGCCAAAGATCCTTCCCCTATGATTGGGGAGAGCTGAATAAAGATTCACTCATAGTGTCCCCACCCATTCCTATACCCAGTAGAACGTAAAGGATCAAAACCTGGAACTCCCTGCTTTGTCCTCGACAAAAGGGATTGAATTTCAATTTAAGCAGATTCAGTACAAATTCTGGTCTACCCTTCCCAATGACAAATCCTTTCCAGTTCTGTGAATTTTAGGGCCATTATCTGCACGTTGTAAAAAATACTGTTATGATAAAATTATGATAATGCCTATGTTAAAATTCCATTGCTTGTTGCCTTTGTGTCAAACAGTAGCTGGAGGAATTTGCTATGAAAATAACTTTTTTCTACACTACGTTTGTCCAACATGCTGATCAAAGGTCAAATGTGGCCCTCAAAGTCCCTCTATGCAGCCCCAGGAGCCAATATTCAGTTTGAATTGAGAAATCTGCATACAGTTGCTCCTTCAACCACAGGCTATTTCATTTCTATGCTTGCTATGTGTGAGAGAAACAATCTGTGGCTGGAGAAGCAGTGAACATTAGTGGCAGTGAGATTGGGCCATGGGGAGCTGAGGATCAGGAACCAAGTAGTGCAGCCGGGGAACAAGGCCAGAGAACAACCAGGGGGTCGAGATAAAGGAGCAGATGTTTTGAGGAACAGGATACACGTGTCTAAAGCAGGACCTTGACGGGCTGAAAAGGAATTGGGACCAGCTGGACTGGGTCTCAGGCTGGGCAGAAAAGCATATGAGGCAGTAGGAATGGGGTCAACTTGGCAGTGTCAACATGTGCTTGGGGCCATGGCAGGGATAATCCCTTTGGAGAACTCCATTGTTGGTGGTTCCGACTATTTGTGATGGGAAGGAGGGGATAGGGCTGATGTCTTTGAAGGGGGGTCTTCCCAGTGAAGGGTGATGGGGTATGCCAGTGAAGTGGTGGAGTGGGAGGAAGTTGCTAATGAAGGTGCGTGGGAGAAGGAGCACAATTGCAAGTGAATGAGAGACTGTGTGAAGGAGTGTGAGGGCATTGGCAGAGTCTGGGGGTGAGAGAATGTGTTAGGGTGAGAATGTGGGGGATTGAGAGAGTTTGAGGGAGTCTGAGAGAGCGTGAAAAGTATTGAGAGAATGCGAAGGGTCTGAGAGAGTATGAGAGGGATTGAGAGAGTATAAGAGACTGTTGGAGCTCAAAAGCATGCATAAGTCTGCCTCATTCTCGGTATCAAGGTTCCCACTCATTTTCACCCATACCCCATGATACACTCTCATTCACTCTCTCACAGTAGGTGCGGGTGAGTGAGTGAACACCCTGGACCTGTGAGTGAATGGGAAACTCTCTATTACTCTCTAATGCTCATCTTTATTTGTTACTCATTGTTTTCTTGCTCAGTAAGTTTTTTCTTC
This sequence comes from Sphyrna mokarran, assembly GCA_024679065.1. Lineage (NCBI taxonomy): Eukaryota > Metazoa > Chordata > Chondrichthyes > Carcharhiniformes > Carcharhinidae > Sphyrna > Sphyrna mokarran. The sequence goes on from JAGIQG010000018.1 coordinate 46,016,212, forward strand.
TCGTATCTCAGACTTTCTTTTACAAAATTCATGTTTAATGCTATGCCAGATTTTATCTTTCTGAAATTTGCTCAGTGCCTTGAATGAGAAAAATGTTAAATGTACCCCCAAGAGCTATCTGACTCATTCAACTCACCCTTCCATAGAAAGATACATCACTGTGAATCATTCTGAACTCTGGAATGATTTTAGAGTTTTTGCCTCCACCATTCTACCAAGGAGATTATTAATCTCACTGAATGCATCTCAGACATCCAATTTTGCTTCTTCAAAAAGTCCTGAACATTTCTTCTTATATTCTTACTTGGAATGTAAAACTAACATTTATTGCGCATCCCTAGCTATCCTTGAGAAACTGGTGAGCCACCTTCTTTAATTGTTGCGGTCAAAACATTTTAACAGGACGGAGTTGCAGGTTTTAGACCCAGCAACAATGAAGGATCAGCGATATACTTCCAAATCAGGTGGTGTGTGACTTGGAGGGGAATAGTGGTCTGTGCACAAAGGCAAGAATTAGGGTGGAATGTGGAACCAAGAGAACAGTCTCTGGCACATGGGAAATAGTGGGGACAGGAGACTGAAGTCTGCTGTATACATGCTGGTGGACGGGAAAGAGAAGCAAGGCTAAATAAAGACCAGAGAATCTTCAGAACTCCTTGCAGAGACCTAGGATACCATCTTACCCTTCACAGCCTGCAAGAATTCCTATAAAAGCACATGGTACCTCACAATGGTTATTTCATTCCAATTATGGAGACAGTTAGGATTCCCTGTCACAGCCACTGAAGGCCTACCATATTATTCAAAACAGGGTTACCCTGGAAACCAGGGTCTGTCAGCACTTTTAGGCGCTCAGAAGTAATGGGACTGCTTACCATGATTGCAGTTAGATTTCACCAGAGCAGAAAATCCTGCTCGTGTTGACTGCTATTTACCAGTTACCTTCAAATAGATTATCTTCAAGTTTCCTCTGCTCTGTCATTACCCAGATATTTTTGGGTGCCTTTGCAAAAAAGAAGTGTGCTACGTGAGCAGCATGATCCATGGGCTTATTGAAAATAAACTACCTGTGACATGAAAGTGATAAGTTGTTTGCACTCATCAGTTAAAAATTTAAATAACTTAATGTCATTATTTAGTGTTAATAAATCATCACCATAAATCATCGGCTTTGCCCTTCAACCACAGTTCCCTAAATATTGATTACCATCTGTCTTTTGCCTCACAGTCGAAATGAGCAATGAGTAGGCCAGATGCAGAAAGAATGTGCTCTTTTTAGTGATTTACAGATAATGGCGTAGTTTGCAAAACCAGAGTAGAAATGGTGCCAGAGGATTATGGTTTCCGATCATCAATCTTATTTTCATAAGGGGAAATGCGTACCACATATCTCGGTGTTGGTGAACTGAAAGGTTCATTTGTTTGTTTATTTTGTAGCCCAAGCAAAGCAAGCCAGGTAATAAATGATAAAGAATTCAAAAGTAATAGCAGAAAATGCTGAAAATACTCAGAAAAGCAGGCAATAACATGGAAAAGGAAACAGGAATAATAATATTATTAATAATAACAATAAATTTCTGTGATCTTCCATCAAAACTGAGGAAATTTAGTAACAGTTACTAATTTAGCAAATGAAAGGGGGGGTTGAAAAGAACAACAAAAGGGAAGATAGGTAATATAGCAAAAGGCAAGAGAAATGACAAATGGTTTATTATACAAAGCCAAAGGGAGCGGTAGTGAGATAAGTGAAGAAACAAAACATTAGGGCTAGAATTCTCCCAAAAGAATTATAAGGGGGCAATTCTCCCATCCTGCTGCGCTTATTTTTTAATGCAGTGGGCCGTGAGAATCCTGTGGAGAGTGATGCATGTGATTAGTGGATGCGTTCTCACTGTGATAGAGTCTCCCAGTGCCAGATTTCCAGCAGAGTCTGCTCCAAGCCAGAAATCGGCAGAGAGGTAGGATATGTTAAACCTAATTTTAATTTAATTTAAATTTAATTAGCAGGCCTAACACTGAGGTCTATGGACCTGCTAGCCTCTCCCCATTCTTCAGAAGTATTTCACTCTACTAGGATTTATAGTAGCTCCCCACTTTCACAGAACTAGCCCCCTCCTTCACTCCAGTGGGGTCAGGCTGCTAGCTCCCCAAAAACGGAGAGCTAGTATAATCCCTGGTGGGGCCGGGGGGATGGGGGGAGATGCTAACAGATCTGGATACATCAGTCCCAAGCCTGTTAACCACAGTTAAAGTATATGGGAATGAGTGTTATCATAATTTATGCACCCTCCCCCCACCAATTTCCAGCATGGATGTGACACAGCCGGAAATCCGATACTGGGAGATGCTGGGCTCAGTGGGATGGGACAATTACCCCCCCTAGATTTGCATCATGAAACTGTCATTTAATCTCTCCTACGTATGTTCTTCTTTCAATCCTTCCCTCTTTCACTTGTTCAAAAATCTATTCCGTTTCCAATTCTTATCAGTTTTGATGAAAAATTCTGGACCTGAAATGTTGGACTGAATCCTCTGTTCTCGCTGGTAACAAGCTTGAAGGTAGATTTGGCATTTAACCAAGCAGGATGGTGACCTAATGGAATTGTGCCACCTTCCTGCTTCCACCAGATTTGAGTTCTGGGCAGCATGGCTCAAAGATCCCAACAGTGCAGAAACAGGCCATCCAGCCCATTGATTCTACATTCAACATAAAAACATAAGAATATAAGAACATTAGAAATAAGAGCAGGAATAGGCCATCTAACCCCTCGAGCCTGCCCCACCATTCAATAAGATCATGTCTGATCTGATAGTGGTTTAGTTCCACTTACCCGCCTGCTCCCCATAAACTTAATTCCTTTGTTGGTCAACAATCTGTCTATCTATGACTTAAACAGATTTAACGTGGTAGCTCCACTGCTTCAATGGGCAGAGAATTCCTAAGATTCACTTCCCTCTGGGAGAAGAAGTTCCTCCTCGAGGTGACGAAAACGGTGGACGAAGGGTGAGCCGTTGATGTCGTCTATATGGATTTTAGTAAGGCATTTGACAAAGTCCCTCATGGGAGGTTAGTTGAGAAGGTCAAGGCTAATGGGAAAGAAGGACAGGTAGCTAGATGGATAAGTAACTGGCTTGGTAATAGGAGTTTTAAATCCAACCGATTTATTTGATAGTAAATCTGCGAGCTTTCGACTTTTTGTCTTCGTCAGGCAAATGCCTGAGTCAAATAAATCAGTTGGATTTAAAATTGGTGTTGCGAGATTCTTGCTGAGTTTACCCCAGTCCAACGCCGACGTCTCTACATCATTGGTAATAGGAGACAGACAGCAATAGTGGAAGGGTGTTTTTCTAGCTGGAGGTCGGTCACTAGTGGTGTACCTCAGGGCTCGGTACTGGGACCTCTTCTATTTGTAATATATACAAATGACTTGGAAGAGGGAGTAAGTGGAGTGATCAGCAAGTTTGCAGACGATACAAAGATGACTGGACTTGCGGATAGTGAGGAGCATTGTCAGGCGATGCAGCAGGACATAAATAGGCTGGTAGCCTGGGCAGACAGATGGCAGATGGAATTCAATCCTGATAAATGTGAGGTGATGCATTTCGGGAGAAAGAATGTAGCGGGGAGGTATATGATAAAGGGTAAACCTATTAAGAGTATAGAAACGCAGAGGGACCTGGGGTGCAGGTGAACAAGTCTCTGAAGGTGGCAGAGCAAGTGGAGAAGGTTGTGAAGAAAGCATATAGTATGCTAGCCTTTATAGGAAGGGGTATAGAGTACAAGAGCTGGCCTTTAATGTTGCAGTTGTATAAAACGCTGTTTAGACCTCATTTGGAATACTGCGTCCAGTTCTGGTCACCTTACTACCGGAAGGACGTGGAGACTCTGGAGAGAGTGCAGAGGAGGTTTACCAGGATGCTGCCTGGTATGGAAGGTCTGAGTTACGAGGAGAGATTAGGCAAATTGGGACTGTTTTTCTTAGAAAGACGTAGACTTAGAGGAGATCTGATAGAGGTGTACAAGATTTTGAAGGGGATAGATAGAGTAAACAGGGCTAAGCTTTTTCCTTAGGATGGACTCAAATAGCACGAGGGGTCACGGGCTTAGGGTGAGGGGGGTAAGGTATAATTTGGATGCCAGAGGGAGTTTTTTCACACAGAGGGTGGTGGGGTATGGAATGCGCTGCCAAGTAAAGTGGTGGAGGCAGGTACTCTGGAGTTATTTAAGAAATACTTAGATGGGCACATGAACAGAATGGGAATGGAGGGGTATAGAAAACTGATTTACAATAGGGATCGTGAGCCTTGGGAGTTCCCTGGGAAGTGTGTAAATAGATGATGATATCGATGTACTTGTTTTTATCCTACAGGTGCTTTGGTCCACCTTGTTGTCTAACGCGGGGCATACACGCGATGGGTCGTGAGAGGGCTGCTCTTGGATTTTTTTCGAGAGTATCCTAGTGCTTCACGTCGTTAGTGTACGCTTGACTGGACCATTTGATGGGCAACACGACAGCTCAGTGACTATCGCTGTGCTGTGCAGATACATGGATTTGGGCCTGTGTCTGTGGGAGTTTGCGCATTCTCCCCGTGCTTGCGTGGGTTTTCTCCGGGTGCTCCGGTTTCCTCCCACATCCCAAAGATGTGCTCTTAGGCTAATTGGCAAAACAAATTCTCCTAAATTGTCTCAAATTTGGTTTTTAATCCATAGATCTATAAACATAGACAGGGATCATGGGTTGAGGTGGGAACATCGGGGTGGCGGCGCGGGCTCATTGGGCCGAAGGGCCTGTTTCCTGTGCTGCTTTGTTCTTTGTTCTTTGTTCAACTCTGTTCCAAATTGACTCCCCTTTATTTTGAGGTTTTGCCCTCTCATTCTTGTTTCAATTCTAAATAGAAATCATCTCGCCCTGTCTGGCTCCTTCATTAACTTATATGTTTCTATAAGATCTCCCCTCAGACTTCTAAACTCCAATAAGTACAGGCCAGGTCTACTCAATCCCTCCTCTTAAGCTAACCCTCTCATCTCCGGAATCAACGAATCAATGAATCTCTAAAACAGCAACCTACCAGGACCTCCCCTCTATCCTTTCCTCATAACACTGCACATTAACGAAGGCTAATCCATCTAACCTGCAAATCTTTGGATGGTGGGAGGAAACCAGAGCACCAGGAGAAAACATATATTCACAGGAAGAATGTGTAAACTCCACACAGACAGTAAACCAAGGCTGGAATCGAATCCAGGTCCCTAGTACTGTGAGACAGCAGTGTTAACCACTGTGCTGCCCTCACGTGATATAATAGCATAGATAGAATCATCAGTAGTATTCACAGTATGGGGGCTAAAGTGGTTGATACTTCTGGAGATGATTCTGAAAAATCATTTTGAGATGACAATAATTGGTCAACATAGTTTCGCTAAATTAGTTCATCTTCCATTTGAATGGTGTGAGAAATTGGACTCATTTTTCCTAATACAGATGAATGTCCACCATTGACCTCATCACTGCCTGATTGGCTTGTGGTTAAGTGAGCCTTCCCAAATAGATGTAGTGCAGATTTCTCGCTGGCTCTCCAGCCGAGAGGTGAGAACCTCAACGCCTTGACAAGGTTCCACCAATTTGATTTTGATTTGATTTGATTCATTATTATCACCTGCATTGATATATAGTAAAAAGATTTTACTACATATTGCCAGCTATAGAGACTAAGCATACCATTCATAGAGAAGAAAAGGAGACAGTGCAGAATTAGCATTACACTCATTGCTAGGATGTAGAGAAAGATCAACTTAATGTGAGGTAAATCCATTCAAAAGTCTGACGGCAAGAAGCTGTTCTTGTGTCAATTGGTACGTGACTTCAGACTTTTTGTATCTATTTCCTGATGGAAGAAGGCAGAAGAGAGAATCTCTAGGGTGTGTAGAGTCCTTAATTATGCTGGCTACTTTGCCAAAGCAACGGGAAGTGTAGACAGAGTCAATGGATGGGAGGCTGGTTTGGATGGTGGGTTGGGCTGCATTCACAACCTTCTGTAGTTTCACTCTCAAGGTGCTTCCTGAACTGCTGTGTATTTCCAGAATTTTCTGTTTATATTTCAGATTTCCAACATCAACGTTTTTTTTTAATCTTTATATAATTCATGAAATTATACCCTGCAGAAAGCTATTTGGCCCATTGTGCCTGTGCCAGCTCTTTGAAAGAGCTATTCAAATCTCCTCCCAATCTCCTTCCCAAGGGACTTGTAAATTTTTCAGTTTCAAGAATATATATAAAATTTCTTTGAGTTTTGTGGAAATCAGGACCTCACCATATTCCCCTCCTTCCTCGATGGAAAGATAGTTGTCAACCAGAACTGTAGGTTTTTTTTCAAAAATACTTTCTCATAATTTAGAAGAAATCATAACATCCACAGCAAAAGTTAAAAGCTTAGAAACTTAGGGAAGCACAGTGGCACAGTAGTTAGCACTGCTGCCTCACAGCACCAAGAACCAATTCCAGCTTGGTTCACTGTCTGTGCAGACTCTGTACATTCTCCCCATGTTTGCGTGACTTTCCTGGGGTGCTCTGATTTCCTCCCACAGTCTGAAAGGCATGCTGGTTAAGTGCAATGGCCATGCTAAAATTACCCTCAGTGGATACAACTAGACGCTGCAGTGTAGCGACTGGGAGGTTTTCACCATAACTTCACTGCATTATTACTGTAAGCCTACTTGTGACACAAATAAATAAACAAATAATAAAAACTATGTCAACACTACTGAAGATGTCTCTGTCTTGGCAATGGCCTAGGGGGCAATTTTACCAAAAATAAATGCCAAACAAACATGAAAATGGAAGAAAATCGCACGTTTTTTTCAGCGAGCTTTCAGTCATGATCTTATGTCAAAAAAGAAAAACAGCGTGATTCATGCCAGTATAGGGAGTGGATAAAATCTTTTCTCACCAGAAAGCTGGTTACTCACAGCTAGACAACACTCCCAATACATGTCCCAGCCAATCAACCCCCCCACTGCCTCAATCCCTACACTAAACTCCCTAACCCAGTCAATGACTGCCCAGGCCGATCCCCAATTGCAGGCTGCACAGCTACTACCCCTGGCCAGCTTCTCTTAGGCCTTTCCCCTCACCTTAGGCTCTGCCCCTATCATGATCTGTCCCTTGGCACTGTCTTGTGCCTGGTGAGCAGTGCTACACTTGCTCAGTGGGCAGTGCCAGGCTGGATATGCCAAGATGCTATGTTGACGTTACCAGGGTTCCAGGCAAGCAGTGTCAAGCTGGCACTGCCAAAGGGGCACTGCTCTCTGCACCCAACCATCAAGGGGGCTGTCAATGTCCTATGGTCCCACTGGCAAGGCCATCATGACACATACACGATTCTCACGATGGGAACCTCCATCAGTGATGCCATAAAGGCAAGTGAGCCTGGACAATTTTATCCTGAGCTCACTATGAATGTTTAAAAACATATTTAAATATTAAAACCAATCTTGCACCCTTCGCAAGTGTGAGGCTGATTGCGCCAGCAATCCAGGGCCAGTAGAATTGCAAGAGGTGAGAACACAGTTTTTCGCCTCTTTCATGATCCCACCAGCTCACCACGCCAATCGACTTGTGTGACGTGCCGGTAAGATCGCCCTATAACCTTAAATGAAACCCCATTGTAGAGCAAGCAATGCTACTCAAATCAGTGAAACAATGACAAACTTTAACTGCAGGTGAACTTTTAGATAATGTAGATTTAGAATCAATCAGCTTTTGCATTGCCTTTCAGTCTTTTACTTTTCTCTCCCTACCTTATTTGTGAAATATGTTTTAAGCTAATTATTTTAAATTACATTATTTTAACAATTCTTCCTTCCCTTCTTCTGTGTGTCTTATCATTATGTTCCAATTTTGCTGCCAAGAAACAGGTCTTCTTCAAGGTATCTTTAATTACTGTTTTGATTTTGGCAGTGAGAAAGTGTACAGAAGTACCCTCAGTTGAAAAGTCCTCAAATCTTCCCCACTCTCTGTGTGGAAATACTTGCTTTGTTAGTCAACAGCTCTTCTGATTACATCTGTCAAATTAGAGACCCACATTAAGGCAGGAAAACTGTCTGACTATTTTGTTACACACCTGGCCAGAGCTTTATAATGTGCAGCAGCAACTCACTCAAGTCAGACTCAAGGAAGGCCCCACAAAGTCTATCCCTTGCTTTTTTTTTTGTTTTCTTTATTTCCTAGCACCTTTTCATCAATAGACATATAGAAGTGTTAAATACTGAATGATCTTGTAGGTTTTCAACAGAACTGTAAAGCACATACGTCAGGAACTTACTTGTGCAGTGAAAGAAACGGAAGAACTTTCCTCTCCAATTGGCCGTAACAACTTGTCTTCGCTTCAGGGATGTATCCATATTGTTCCATCATGGCAGAAGCAGCTGTTGTTATGATCCCAACACCATCTGTCACTCTTTCTGTCAGGGTGTAGTCCCACTCATCATACGACACGGAAATCAGCCCAGCTGGAAACTCCTCCGGTATGATATCCGTGTTACCTGTTACCAAACTGGGCACAATCCAGATGAAACCATAACCTGTAAGGCCCAGTGAACGGGCTTCCTCCAGTATAAAAATGGCTTCATCTTTTGAACAGTACAACAGAATGACCGACGACTGTATTTTCTTCAGTTGGATTTGAGCCTTTGAATCCCCGTCAACAGCATCCAACGTGATGGTATTGAGTAGTTCCCAGCCCACAAAACTGTTTTCAACTGTAGTTTTTAATACACTAATAAACTCATGGTATCCAGGGAAGGTGCTGGTCACAATTGAAAACACATGCCAGTCATATTCTTCCATGATATTTAACATCACGCTAACTTGTTGGTGAATGGAAGCTCCAAACTGGAAAAAAGTTGATTTCTGATCCTGCAATTGAATTAAGAAACATTTTAATAGCAGCAATTAAAAAAGAAAGTCAATAAGATTCAATACATTAGTCAATTAAATTCCAATGGACTTGTATACAGTAACTCGAATAGATGAAATTTGTGTGGTAAAACATTCAAAGGTATTTCGCAGGGGCAATTTCAAACAAATTTTGACAGAGCCACATAAAGAAACATTAAGGACCGGTGACCAAAAACTTAGAGAGTGTCTTAACTGAGGAGAGAGAATCATTCAAAATGCAACAATCTAGTGTGGAACTATTTTGATTGTTATATGTCACAATTATCATCGTTCAACAGATTATGGTTGACTGACTTTCCTAACTCTGAGCCAAAGATCAATTTCTCATTCAGTAAAGTGGCATTGTATTAATAGCAATCAACATATTCTCAGTTGTGTCTATTAATCTTTCTTTTAATCCATGATATTTTTCACTACAATCTGCTACCAATAATTAGGCAGGAGCTTCTCAATATCCAGTCAAAATATTTGACAGCAATCGCTGGCATTGGTACAAAGGGCAAAGAGTTTAAGATTATTTTATAGCTGCATTGGAACTGTATACTCAAATCTGCAAACTGCATCTGTTGAACCATTTTGCTGAAGAAAAGGACTTGAATCCTAAGAATCCTAAGTGGGTCAAGATTCAAATTCCTCTCAATGACCAAAATCAGGACTGAACCAAAATATTTTGAATTCAGAAGTTACCTTCAGTAGAATCATAGTGTTGTAGATTTAGTATCATACTTATTTACCAATCTCATTTTAAAATACTGAAGCCAATTTTAATGCAGTTTGCCCAGTTGAAACTGTTCAAGTCAGCAATTATGACTCATAACAAACATTATTCCAATGAAAAAGAAGATTTTATTTTCATTCGTGGGATTGGGCATCACTGGTCAGCATTTATTGCCTATATCTGGTTGCCCATGGTGGGCAGTTGAGAGTCAACATATTGCTGTGGCTCTTGAGTCACATATAGCTAGACTAGGTAAGGATGGCAGATTTCCTTCCCTAAAGGACATTATGAACTAGATGGATTTTTCCCACAATTGTTTCATGGTCATCCGTGGATTTTTAGTTCCAGATATTTTTTACTGATTTCAAATTCCACCAACTGCCCTGGGGGGGTTCTAATCTGGGTCCACTAACATAGCTGAGTTCTACATTATGTCTAGCGATAATACCACTAGACCATCACTTTCCCAATTCTAGGAAGGGGGTGACATGATGGCACAATGGTTAGCCTCACAGCACCAGGGACCTGGGCTCAATTCCAGATTCAATTTGGGTCACTGTCTGTGTGGGTTTCTTCCCACAGCACTCCAGTTTCTTCCCACAGATCAAAGATGTCCGGATTAGATTGATTGGCCATGGTAAATTGCCCCTTAATGTCAGGGGGATTAGGAGAGTAAATATGTGGGATTATGAAGATAGGACAGGACCTGGATGGGATTGTTGTCCACGTAAATTCAATGGGTCAAATGGCTTCCTTCTGCATTGTAGATTCAATGAACTATGATTAACCAAAGATGTTACAGATAATATTAAACTGAAAGAAAAAGAACATATGACACGACAAATATGTGTGGTAAACCAGAGGATTGGGGAAGTTTTAAAAACCAATAAAAGATGACCAAAAGAGGGAGAAGATAAATTATGAGGATAAACTAGCAAGCAATATAAAAATAATGCGAGCTTCTTTAAATATATAAAAAGAGAGAGGCCAACATGAATGGTCCTTCAGAGAATGAGACTAGAGAAATAATACTGGGGAACCAGGAAATGGCAGAGGAGTTAACATCAATCTTCACAGGGTAGTGTGGAGCGCTTTACTGCAGAGAACTGTCGGGGCTGGTTCATTAGCTATGTTCAAGGCTGACATAGACAGATTTTTAATAAGTAGGGGAATCAAGGGTTATGGAAATATAGTGGGAAAATGGAGTTGAGGATCGGGGTTATCAGTCATTGAATAGCAGAGCATTTTTATTGGACTGAATTGGCATTTGTTCGTACTTCTGCTCCTACATCTTATGGTTTTATAATTATCTGTGAAACACCCAACTGGCATGCCCCATTGATCCCACTGGCTACAATTTTAATATCAATCAGCAGGATCCTTCTTAAATATGCAAATCGGGCTCTGATGATATTGTTTGGATTCCACTGCTATTTTAACTGGCTGCCTAAACATAATGTGGAGATGCCAGCATTGGACTCAGATGGGCACAGTAAGAAGTTTCATAACATTAGGTTAAAGTCCAATAGGTCTATTTGGTAGCTCAAGAATTCAGAGTGCTGCCTCTTCATCAGGTGAGTTACCTGTTCTTCCAAACGCTTGTGCTATAAATAGATCTCTTGGACTTTAACCTGGTGGTGTAGGATTCCTTAACATGCCTGAAAATGAAAATAGCTGTGGCTTTCTTGAAAGTCAACCGAGCATGCAACAGGAGTCAGCACCGGGAGAGTATCAAAAATATACATCTTTAATTTTTATCTTTCTAAGTAGAACCAGAAGAATTAGAAGTAAGCTTTGCAAGGCAAGGTGAGGGCACAACATACACAGCCCCTTCTTTCCCCAATTGACTTATTTAAGTATTGGGGACATTCAATTTGTGTCAAGAAGTTACTGTCACGTAATGTTATGCTGTCCCTACCAGCTCACTGTCTTTTCCATCTGTTTTGGATTCTGTTCTGACCTCGTTAGTCTGATTTCTGCCCCAAGTTAAAGTCAGGATTGTTAACCCCAAATGCAAAAAGCTTTTCATAAAAAATTTGAATATACATGAATCTTTAGTCAGTGTCAGCAAGCTATTGATTGGTGGAGAATGTGTCCACAATCACATTCTAGCTAAATTTTATATATACATCCTTTTCATAATGTTTGTATTTGGGTGTCATGTCTGTCCCACTAACTTGGCATCAAGGCCATCTGATGCAACCCTGTGCTGCACTCAGTCAGAGATCAGTCAATTCAATAGTTACCAGTGAGTAAGCTGGATAAGAGTCATCAGGGTAACTTAAATCACTAGTCTTCCAGAAGTCAAGCTTGTTTTAAAAAAAATCAATGTTTAAAATTGATAGAAGGCTACGAGGGCCTAAAATTAGATGGCATGGTGGTTAAAGTTTATTTATTAATGTCACAAGTAACTTACATTAACATATTGTAATGAAGTTACTGTAAAGATCCTCTAGTCGAGGATCATACCAGCACCTACTTGAGTGCACTGAGGGAGAATTTAGCATAGCCAATGCACTTAATCAACACATCATCGGAAACTGGAGCACCTAGAGAAAACCCATGCGTCACAAGGAGAATGTGCAAACTCTGCACAGACACTGACCAAAGTTGAGTATTAAACCTGCATCCCTGGTGCTGTGAGGCAGCTGTGCTAATCACTGTGCCACTAGCTGACACTACTGCTACACAGCAGTTCAATTCCAGCCTTGAGTGATTGTGTGAAATTTGCACGTTCTCCCCGTTTCTGCATGGGTTTCATCAGGGTGCTCTGGTTTCCTCCCACAGTCTAAATTGTGCATTTTAAGTGGATTGGCCATGCTAAATTGACCTTTGGTGTCACAAGATGCAGGTTAGGGAGATTAGAGGGGAAAATATGTGGGGTTTCGAGGTTACAATCTTGATGGATTGCTCTGGAGTAGTACAGTGGTTAGCACTTCTGTTTCACAGTGCCAGGGACCCAGGCTCAATCCCCGACTTAGGTCACTGTCTGTGTGGAGTTTGCACATTCTCCCCGTGTCTGCGTGGGTTTCCTGGATGCTCTGGATTCCTCCAACGTTCTGAAAGATATGCTGGTTAGGTGACTGACCCGAGGTGTGGCGGCTAAGAGAGATTCACAATAACTTCATTGGATGTTAATGTAAGCCTTTCTTGTGACTAATAAATAAATGAACTTTAACCTGTCAAAGAGTCAGTGCAGACTTGATGGGCCAAAGGCCTCTTTCTGCACTGTAGGGACTCAGTGATTCTACAAAAATAAACAATGAAGGTTGATTTTACATTCCAATGTTACTAATCGTCATCATTATCACTGTCAGTGATATCTAACTTTCCCTTGAAAATTTGTGACACATCTGAGGAGTCTCTGTCCTAACTTCTAAAATATAGCATCAATAATCCAAATGATAATAATGCTACAATACAGGCGCAGAAAACATCTCTTTGTTGGTTTACATCATCCACAAAAGCTTATAAATCAACAAATAAGCAAAAATACAGAGAATCGGTAAGGGAACAGAAATCTAATGGCTTCACATTTTCTCTTGGACTTTTTGGTTCTGGGCACTCCCATTTTGAACTGTACAATCTATGTTGCTTGGTACTACATAACATGAGTATTGCTGAAAATTGAGACCAGTCAAACAGAGACTTTTTCCTCTTGCACTTGACAAACATATCAAATATCAAGTACCAAAACGCAAAGGGAATAATAATTTATACTGCATGAGAATAAAAATAATAATTTATACTCATGGGAATCTTATAGAGAGTATATGATAATGAAGGAAATGGATAGGGTAGAGTTGAGAGACTCTTCCTGCTTAACAAAGATAGCAGGACTAGAGGGCACAGCCTCAAGATTGGAGGAGGTGGGGGGGGGGGTTCAGATCAGAGTTGCAGAGGGGTTTCTTCACGCAAAGGGTGGTGAATCTTTGGAATTCTCTGCTTGATGAGGTGGTGGAAGCTTCCTCGCTGAATATGTTCAAGTCAAGAGTGGATAGGTTTTTGATTGAGAAGGGAATTAAGGGTTACGGGGAGAAAGCGGGAAAGTGGTACTGAACCACTACAGATCAAGAAAGAAGTCTGACAACACCAGGTTTAGATCCAATTGATTTATTTGATAGTAAACTCACTATCAAATAAATCGGTTGGATTTAAACCTGGTGTTGTCAGACCTCTTACTGTGTTTACCTCAATCCAATACCGGCATCTCTACACCATGACCACTACAGATCAGCCATGATCTTATTGAATGGCCGGGCAGGCTCGAGGGGTTGGATGGCCTACTCCTACTCATATTTCTTAAGTTCTTATGAGAAAAGATGTTGATTAGTTAGCAAATGGAGTCTGATTGGCAGAGATATTGCCATAGGGAATGAACCAGGAATGGTTATCCATGGCTTCAGATCTGCTATTCCTGTAAGTGTCCTGGTGAGTACAAGTGGAAAAACTTTGATAGCATGTCTCTTTTTTCAGCAATACATAATATCAGTTGATATTGTTCCAAAGTTTTGTTTATACATAGAATTTATAGCACAGGAAAAAAACATTTAATTCAAAAAGTCTGTGTCAACAATTAATAATATTGATGGCCCTTCTCTCACCCTACTTTATCCAACCAAATCAATATGTCCTTCTCTATGCCTTTTCTTTTCCACCCAGGCCAGAGTGAAAATTTATGCCCTATGTGAGACTCACAAAGGGCCTAAAAATTTGGTAACATGGTACGGCACTTTGAATGTTGCTTGCCTGTAACCTACCTGTCTCTGTTGGAATTTTACCAGAAGGTTAGGTTCCGAGCAAACTTCCAACCGTTAGGCCAATGAGGCCCTTAGTTGCCATTTAGTGATAAATTAAGGGTGTCTTCCTGTTAAGGGTGCCAAATATGACAAAGCTTCCAAGTAAATCTTGATTACTTGGCAGCGGACTTGTGAGGGCAAAGGATGCCTCTTGTTGGGCACCCTGTGACCAGCTGAGGGCCTATTCAGCAGCAAGAACCAAATCCAGCTTGTCCCCTCTGGCTTCCCAATCATCTTTGACCACCCCCCCACCAGCTGCCACCCCCCCCATCCCCCACTCTATCACCACCACCACTCACTGCAGCCTGACTGACTGACCCATGTAAAATTACCCCAATTATCTAGTTATCTGGCCTCCATCATTTTTCCTCACCATGGACTGACTGCTGTTCCAACAGTGGCAATTGCTCCCTGCTGTTTTACAAAATAAGGATGAGTTTCCTGGGCCAGCAGAAGTGGGCTCACCCCTGATTTTTCAGTCAGTGGGTGGGTCAGCATCTCCACATAAAATTCTCAGGCCTAGTTTCCCTTTAAATGCATCTGTAATATTTGCTACAACTTCTCCATGCAATATCAAGTTCCATGTTCTAACCACTCTTTGAGTAAAGACTTTTTGCCTGAATTGCTTATGGAATTTGTTTTGCATCAAATTTGTATTTATGACCTCTGGTTTGGGGATCCCCCAAAAGTAGAAACATTTTTGCAGCATCTACATGATCAAATTCCTCCATAATCTGAGGACATCAATTAGATCAACACACAGCCTTCTCTTTTCCTGCACAGAAGTTGAAACAATTCTGAACAGAAATGAGCATTACTTGGCAGCAGCTTACCCTGCAGGAAGTATTAAGTTAACTACCCTAGCGCATGTAATGTAAAATTCTGAAGAATAAATTGTATTCACTTCCCTCTGGAGTTTTTTTCAGGTTTGTGATGTGCGTTTCTATCTCCCATTTGATGAAATATTGGTAGAATAAACTGAGCATCTATATACTGCTCATTCCAGACCAAGCAAAAATGATGTTGTATATTGAAGAACTAGGTTTTGCAAGGCACAACATATTGGCAAAGAATCTGCACATAACACATTTCACAGGATTTGACTCAATACAATCTGTATTGTGGCAAATTTGCAATGCAAATTAGATGCCATCAAACCCAATTGACTTTTGCTGATATTTCAAATGAATATTTTCCCTTTATAGCATATATTTCCAAGCATAATTGCTTATATAAATAGATTATTCACTTTCATTTCAAAATGCATTTTACTTCTTTTATATGTATAATGGATTTTTAACTCACTAACTTTCTTTGCTTTAAATGAGAAATGTTTGCAATTCTCAGTTCTTGGTCTGTTCCGTGATCTAACATATTGTATAACATGCTGATAGCTAGCTGCCTTTCTAAATTAAAAAATGTTGAGTCCAATTTCAACATCATTTGGATTTCTTAACTCAAAATGGTGATTAAATGAAATAATGTGCAATTATATACATTATGTGATAGAAATTATCCTTTAATGAAATTAAAATCAACTCTACATTGTACTGGAGGTCAAAGAAAGCAAACTATGGCAGGGCTGTTCAGATAGTAAGACATTAAATATTCCCATATGCTGAATAAGTTGCAAGGTTGCAGGCTGGGTAGAGTGGGAGTGTGTGGGTGAGTGTCTGCATGAGTTTTTGCCAAGCACTCTAATGAATTTCACTATTGTGCTGTGTGATTTTCCTTGGGAGTGTTTGTTTTGCACAATCTGAAGGCTAGTATTAGCAAAAATTGTATGTTGTAGTGTGCACACATCAAATGAGGCTATATGTACCTTCGGAATGGAAGCATGAGATCTAATAGAACATAGAACATTACAGCGCAGTACAGGTCTTTCGGCCTTCGATGTTGCGCTGAACAGTGGAACCAATCTAATGACCTTTTAACCTAAACTATTCCAATGTTATCCGTATGTCTATCCACTGACCATTTGAACGCCCTTAAAGTTGGCGAGTCCACAATTGCTACAGGCAGGGCATTCCATACCCTTACTATCCTCTGAGTAAAGAACCTACTTCTGACATCTGTCCTATAACTACCACCCTTTAATTTAAAGCTATTGTCCCTTTGTGTTAGCCATCACCATCCAAGGAAAAAGGCTCTCACTGTCCACCCCATCTAACCCTCTGATCATCTTGTATGCCTCAATTAGGTCACTTCTTAACCTTCTTCTCTCTAATGAAAATCACCTCAAGTCCCTCAGCCTTTCCTTATAAGACTTTCCCACCATAACAGGCAACATCCTGGTAAACCTCCTCTGCACTCTTTCCAATGCCTCCACATCTTTCTTATAACGCAGCAACCAGAGTGTACACAATATCTCAAGTGCAGCCGCACCAGAGTTTTATACATCTACAACATCTAAGGGATGTTGTATTTTACAGTTGGGTTAGTTAACAGAATGAATGCCTTTCTACACTTAGAACAGGTAAATGGCCTCTTCCTGGTGTACTTCACTGGTGTATTGGTTTGTTGAATGACTGAGTAAATTTCTTCCCACACTTGGAGCAAGTGAATGCTCTCTTCTCATTGTGAACTCCCTGATGTACATTAAGGTTACATGAAGACATGATTCCTTTCCACAGGAAGTGCAGCTGAATGATTTCTCCCCAGTGTGAACCCACTGGTATATTTGTAGGCCCACTGAATCCTTTCCCACACTGGGAGAAAGTGGGTCAGAGAACCATCCATTTGGCATTTTTCTTGGTAGTATGATAAATTTTCTTTTGTAAAGTGGTGCACTATCACATGCCTGTATTTCTCAGTCAGTCAGCTCTATTTTCCTTTTCTCTAGCAGGCAACAGTTTTATGCAATATTAAATGGATTAAATGCAATTTCTCCAAGTGACAAGAGTGGGTACAAGAACAGGCGATAGCACTTTCTCACCCAGAGGACTTCAATTACATTCGATCCCAAATCATAGAATAATAGAATTCCTACAGTGCAGAAGGAGGCTATTCGGCCCACCAAACCTGCACCGACAATAATTCCACCCAGGCCCTGTTCCCGTAACCCCATGTATTCACTCTGTTAGTCTTCCTGACACTAAGAGACAATTTAGCATGGCCAATCCATCTAACCTGGACATCTTGGAATTGTGGGAGGAAATCAGAGCACCCGGAGGAAATCCATTCAGGCATGGGGAGAATGTGTAAACTCCACATAGACAGTCACTCAAAGCTGTAATTGAACCAGGTTCTTGGTAACCACTGTGCCACCATACTGCACCCAAATGCAAGTCTAATATTCCTGAAAATTTTAAGGGCTCTAAATGAAATGAGATTATGCAACTTAAATGCAACTGTAACTGACACAGTCTAAGAACACGGGATAACTCAGATATGTCACAAATGACTATTGGCTTTAATAAAGGGGGCCATAATTGCAGACTATGTGGCAAATGAAATGTGCAAATGGATGGGCTTATAGATATTAGCAAGTTGAAGGATTTTAAAGGAATAGCATATTATGTCAACAGACTTCCAACTAATGTTCCATTTTTTCTATGTTGTTTAATGGAATTATTCATTCATTAAAGGTCACAGGCTAATCAAGATTAGAGAATATAATCATTATGGAAATATCATAATCTCTACCATCAAAGCAACATAGGGTCGTATCTAAAAGTGATTAATGTAGTCATTATGTGGAATATTGAATAATTAAGGATAGGATTTCTGATATGTGTGATCAGAACGATATGAAAACTTAATGGGACAAAATTTTCATCATACCACCTGGACAATGCAGATTGCCTTTCTTTTATAGAACTATCTGAGTTTTCATTCTATTGAGTTCTTTGATGAAATATACTCTCCCCTTCAATTATGCTAACTTGCTAATATAACTTGAGTTGTACCCAAAATACTTCATTCATCTGCACTTCCATGCCATTTCCATTTGCCACTCAATCTGTCACTGTGACCTGTCTTAACTAAATTCTATTGAATTCAATGGAATGAAAATCAGATGGATTATTTGAAAGGAAAGCAGCCTTCAGGATTCTCACCCTTATAGTAAAGATAAAATGCCCCGTATATGCCTACACAACATTAATTTGCATCCAACTATATGAAAGTGGCCAAATTCCCCTCCAAATCAATTTTCAAGTTTGCTGATGACACTACTGTATTGAGACAGATCTCAAACAATGATGAGACAGAGTACAGGAATGAGATAGAGAACCTCATGAAATGATGCAGCGACAATAATCTCCCCCTCAATGTCATGAAAACGAAGGAGATTGTCATCAACTTCAGGAGCGTAGAGGAGAACATATCCCTGTCCACATCAATGGGGATGAAGTAGACAGGATCGAGAGCTTCAAGTTTTTAGGTGTCCAAATTACCAACAACCAGTCTTGGGTCCCCAGTGCAGACACTAGTTAAGAAAACCCACCAACACCTCTCTTTTCTCAGGAGACTAAAGAAATTTGACATGCCAGCTACATCTCTCACCAACGTTTACAGATACACCATAGAAAGCATTCTTTCTGACTGTATTATAGCTCTATATGGCTCCTGCTCTGGCCAAGACTTCAAGAAACTACAAAAGGTGGTGAATGTAGCCCAATCCATCACACCAACTGCTTCCATCCATTGATTTGTCTATACTTCTCACTGCCTCAGCATAATTAAGGACTCCATGAACCCTGGACACTCTCTCTCCCACCTTCTTCCATCAGGAAAAAGATACAAAAGTCTGAGGTCATGTACTAACCGACTTAAGAAAGCTTTTTCTCTGCTGCTGTCAGGTTTTTGAATGGACCTACTTTGCAGTAAGTAGATCTTTCTCTACACCCTAGCTATAACTGTAATACCACACCTTGCACTGTCTTGTTTCCTTCTCTATGAACAGAATGCTTTGTTTGTATAGAGCATAAGAAATAATACTTTTCACTATATGCTAATACATGTGACAATAATAAATCAAATCAAATCAAATCAAAGTGTTATTATATAAAATGAAGCTTGGTGAAGGATGATGAAAGATAGCATACAGTTCCTAAGAAGGGCGGTATAAAGTAGAAGAGACAGCAGGAAAAGGAGGCAGGGTGAATCCTGGGAACTTACTCAACTAATATTAAAGAAGACTGGAGCCACAGGGTAGCTGTACTGCAAATCACCGATGCTCATAGTCAAAAGATTAGAAATTGTTTGGGAAGAGACCCTTACATAATTCTAACAATAAGAAGAAAATGGACAGCAGGGAACTCACTACTTTCTTCATTCTTCTTATCTTCATAGAAGCCCGAAGTGAGAAGAGTGTATTGAGAATAAGAGCCATCATCTTCATAGCCTTGCACTGCCTGTAGAAATTGGTCTACTCTGGCATAAATCATCCATGTTTACAATCACAGATAATGTAAATAATCAAAAAAGGCATTTTTTTAAAAAAAATATTCAGTATGTTGTTAGAGAAAACAAAATTTATTACTAATTCCACATGCTATTTGAGAAGGCAGTGATGGTAAGCTGGCTTCTTGACAACTGAATGGCTTGTTTGGCTATTTCAGAGTCAATCATGTGGGCGTCTTGGGTCGCATATCGGTCAGATTAGATGAGGATAGCAGATTTCTTTCCCTATAGGACATCACTGAACCAGATGGATTCTGATGCCAATCTGGTACCATTACTAATATCAGGATTTTATTCCAGATTTTTCAAGTTGAATTTCAATTCACTATCTGTCATATGTTTCTTGTCCTTTAATCCATACCTCTGATTTACTAATCCTATAACTTTTTCCATTCCTTGAACCTGCTCCATCTTTTAATAAGATCATGACATTATTTCTACATCAAATTCTCTTTCTTCCCTATTGCCATGATACCCTTTATGCCCAAAATCTAGCAAGCAACCTTAGTCTTGAAAATATATTTGATGATTGAGCATCACAGCCCTTAGAAGCCTAGATTCATGTATTGCCTGCTGTTCTCCTCCTCCAACAAATGAATAACAGAGAATCCCCATGGAAAAACCCACTTCATTGCCTTCCTCTGTGGCATAGGAAAATTCTCTCAATCAGCTAACTCAGAATGACCCAAGGACCTTCTGACTTTATTAATGCAATATCATACCAATGATCTCAGCCATTTGAGAAAACTGACTAGTTGTTAATGAACTGAATTTGCTGAATTCAGCATGCAGTCATTACCATTTCCCATTTTATAGTTCTTGCTGTTACAAACAACTAAACAACTATAAGAATTAGTGTAACATGCTTTTCAACTGAACAGGAACAAATATACATTAATTTTGCAACATAAAAGTCCCAACATTTCACAAGTTACAAGAATAAAGTAACTAAATAGTTTATGCAATTATTAGCTATGTAATGTTTTTTGACAGCAAAGATATTGCTCAATACACATTTCTATCAGCAAAAAATGTCATTTTAGAAGTTTTTGATGACTAATATTACACAGCATTTTTAAGAGCAATGCCAAAGGCACGGGACTCTGATTTTTTTTTAAATTATTGATTGAAGTTTTCTCTTTTGATGTGGAAATAGCCTTCAGATGATTAATTGAATGTAAATTGAGTTCAAAAGGCAACATCATTCTACATGTTAAATAGCATAATTGATGGAATATCAACAAATGCCCATTTGCCCTTTTTACTTTTAATACAGCATGAACAATCCCTAAAATCTAAAACTGCAATCAATTCATTAATTCACAATACAAAATGCTGAATATTTCAATGAATTAAAATTTGCTGTAAAACAAACATCAAAGGGCTAAACTTTTGTCTGGCTGTGTTTGTGCATGATCATAGAATCCGGCCCATCAAGTCTGCACTGACAACAATCTCACTCAAGTCTTATCCCCGCAACACCACATATTTAGCCTACTAATCTCCCTGACACTAAGGGGCCGTTTACCACGGCCAATCCAACTAACCCGCATATCTTTGGAGTGTGAGAGGAAACTGGAGCACCTGGAGGAAACCCAGGCAGATACAGAGAGGATGTGCAGATTCCACACAGTGGATAGTGACTCAAGGTCCCTGGCAATGTAAGGCAGCAGTGTTAACCACTGTGCCACCCTGATCTCAGTGCACAAATAATCACACAGCTTCTTTTTGGTGGAAATCTGATTTTCCTATGCCATCTGGACCCTGCACCATTTTCCTTTGGCTTTTTTACAAGTCAGAAATGCCAAGAGTCCAAAATGTGCATTCACCCTTCAGCTGTCAGGTTCCCTGTTTAAAATAGGGAAATTTCCTCCTGCACCACATTTTCATCCAGTGATGCAGGGTTTAGAAGTCTAGTAAAAGCATGCTAAATTTGAGAGTTGGTGTAAGACATGGAAAGCCACATGGGGAGCCTGGGATATTCAGAAAGGTAAGTGTTTTTTCACATCTTCAAATTCACAATTTAATACTATTTGTACTGCAGATGCGCTTTTTAAGCAGTGATTCATGATAGGGTCCTTTCCTTTAAAAGTAAGTTGACTGTCACATTGGCTAGCCTCTGCATTTGGCCCCATGTATTACAATGTTTTTCCAATGGAAACAGTACCATAATGCATTGAGAAATTGTACAAAATAGCCTGTCAGCCCATGCTATTGTAATCTAAATGGCTCTGGGTGATTAGGGAAAAAAAAGCTGGTTCAAATTCTTGAAAAGAATCTAACCATTTGCTTCCTTACATTGATTGATTGGCAATCTGCTTTGAAATTGAAAGGAGCACCTCCTGTTCTTTTCTTTCTGGAGGATAATTTATTGTTTGGTTAGTTGTCACCATTATCAATGTTTGGCTGAGTCTTAAGTGTTAGTTAGGTTTTCCATTCCATCTGAGAATGCATGACAGTTTCAAGAAGTTATAATAACAAATTGTCCCTTTTATGTGGTTTCAGGTTTGTTGACACATGTTAATAGAATTACAAATATTGACATAGGCCAGGATTCTCACAGCCTAGGTATTGCTTGAGCAGCGCTGCAGGTTGGGAGACCACAGCGGGGAGCCTTTTGTGAGATTCGCGACTGAGTATCTCCAGAACCCTTCTTTTGAGTGCAATCATTTCTGCGCTGGAAATTGATACAGAGCTAATTATCAAATGGAAATCTGAATTTCCATATAATTAATGGCCTAGGACAGTAGTCTCTCTGCACTGAAGATCGGCACATGCGTAGTGGCCCACTCAGCATTATGCTGTGTTCTCTTGGGTGTGATGAGACCCCACCCCCACTTTTCAGTGTGAATCAGTCTGCATTGCAGAGTGTCCGAAATTCATTCAGATAAATTCGCCCAAAAAACAGGCAGAAAATTCTGCCATTTTCTCACCTAGTGGAGACTTAGTTTTGTTTTGGGAGCAACCTGGCCATACGTTTTCACATGGCTGATTGCATTTTTTTCAAGACCAATGATATGGAGACTTTTATTGAATGTATTTTTTTCACAAGGGATATAAAATGTTTCCATTCATAGTGCATGGAATCTGAGACTGTACATATGGATCAGTGGCTATGAAGGGTACAAGACGAGGTGGCATGGGTTAACATAGGTGATCTGAGAGGGCAAGAGCAGTTATGAAGTTGAGTTGGAGTTAAGAGAGTAAGGGGTTAGGTTTGGGGAGAGCCTTTGAACCCTGTTTGGAGCTGAGATACTTAGAGGGATTTTCCAGGCATTCTTGCTGGCATACCTTCTAAGTGATGTGCCTCTGCACCCACAATCTTCGCACTTCAGCATGACTCATAAACTATACTGCAAACCTGAGGTGAGTGCGAAAAGATAAAAATGGCATGTGAAGCCACACATGAGTTGGCCATGCAGTTTGCAAGCCTCTGAAGTGTACAGGTCAGGTTTTCCTAGCCTACAGAAGATTCAACTTAGGTTTTCACATTTCTCTGCACCTAAATTTCAGGATTTGTTGTGGTTCATTTTGTCTTGGTACTTTACACTTAATGAGTCAAGGGTGTTGGAACATAATGTAGTACTTTGATTTCAGAGAATCAACCAGTGTCCATTAAGTGGGAAATGAAATAATATTCTGCCATTTGGCATTTAATGTCAGCAGTAAGCATTTCAATTTTGAGAAGAGAAAACATTAGACACAAAGTAATGCACATTTAGCTTCTACCCACTGAATGTGTTGTAACCTAAGGGCAGAACTACTCCCACTTGTGCATTACAATGTAATTCTTATTTCATACACAAGTTCTTTCCATTCCGACAATACCAATTTAGTAGCAATTATTGCCAAAACATTGACAGCTTTGTGCTCCAGACTTATCCACAATAGACTATCAAGTTCACTTCAAGGAAGATTGTTATCGTCAGTAGAGAGGGAAATTTTCAGCCCCTTCAGATCCAATTGAAAAGGAACTGTGTTTGTCCAATCTACCATTCCAGTCCTCAATGACATTTGCTATCTTCAGCATTGAGTAGCTTTCCATGCTAACAGCTTTGCAATGAAATATTTTATTTTATAATGTGGGGACTAAAAGAGGTCAGGAATAATACATGAATAAGATTACCCATTAAATAAACACACATATGTGTGCAGTGAGCATGACTGTTCTAATCACGAAGATTGATTCATCAGCTCCCATTGCTCCCACTTGCCCTTGTTTACCAAGCCAACAAAAACAAATTGCATTTATATCATTATCATCATGTATGCTCTGCCCAAAGGCAGGTCCTTGACTCATACTAGTCTTTCCATATCTTCCTATCCTGTGCCAGTTTTTTCACCTGCCAATAACTGCCTTCAATTTTCAAGGAATCTCTTCTTTTCTCTTCCTCTTTTCTCTTGCAACCTTTTCTCCCTATTGTCTGTTTCCTCTTAAGGGGCAGGATTTTCCAGCCTCATTTGCTCCTAAACCAGAAGTTCCCACCCAAGGTCAACGGACCTTTGCAATGATCTGACCCTCCCACTCTCTATGATTCCCTGGGACAGGAAAATTCTGGTCATTTAGTAAATTAGCCTCTTATTGCTATAATATCCAAGTCTCACATCCATACGAAACAATATTCCAGATCAAACATTTTACAAGTTGTTGGGTTGTTTATTCAGCTTTCTGGTTAGCAACAGTCTCTTCCTGTTAATAGTTTTTCCAATTGCTTTCTTTGTTTTATATTTTTCCATCTGCAGACATTATGCTTCCTAAGTACGCAAATGTTTGTATCCATTTGGAAACTTACTTTCATCTTGGTGATTTTGGGATATTTATCACTTGGTTTTGCTGATGTTCACTTTTGTTATGATCCCAGTCGATGTTATTACTCGACAAGTCAAATCTCAGGATGGAACCTTTGCTTTGGTATTCCACCATTTTGGATTGCCATGAGCATTCAATCTTCCACACAATCTCTCAGGTACCTAACCAGGCTAACAAAACATTATTGCTTCACAGGCTGTACTAAGGTTTTCCCAATCTTCTGATTACCTCAGATATCTGGTTTTTTGCCTAGTTGACTTTAGACCTGGTTCCTGCAGCTGTCTCAATAGTTCAAAGCTCCTTTTTTCTTTGCATTTTACTTAAATTCCCTTGGCCAAAGCCTTGTTCCATTCCTATTCTTTGTTCCTTTCATCTAACTGTCTTCCTGAGACTCCTTTTTGTCCACATTTTTCCTGTTGTTTTCAGAAATCTGCTCTCTGTAGTCGCGCTTCTTCTGGCATTAGCTTACAACTATATCAGAAGTTCTTTCTGTTCTAGGGTGGCCTCTGCTTACTAGACAACAGCCCAGATTTCCTTTAAACCTTGTTCATTTTCATGTTGTAAACTTTCTTTATCATCCATGTATCTAAACCAAACTGAAGTCATTAACCCATTCAAATACAGAAACACAAAATTAAAGTAGCTTGAAGTTATGTCATAATTTTAATACCCACAAATATAAGTTATTTAAAATTAATTCTGTCTCTTGACACATTCATTTCAAAAGTTCATGACTGCTTTTACTCATCTATCCTTCTAATCCTTCTTCTGAGCTTGGTATAAGTGCTTGTCATCTGCAAATTTAACTAATGTTATTCAGCCCCACATTTTAAGGTCAGTTTCTGTGTCTTCAAACATTCCTCTAATCGTTGTATAGACATCGCAGAGGACTCTTAATAAGGAACACTCTTGTCAAACTCCTCTTCCAATTACAAATGGTTCCAATTTTGCTTTGGTTACACTTACTGTTGCTTTTTGTCCTAAATACAATTTTGTTTCATGAATCTTCAATCTCTCTACGGTATTACATGTCTTTCAGCACTTCTACAACCTTAATCCAGTCAGCCTGATTGAATACTTTTTCAAAATCTACGAAACCTTCCTTTCCAAAGTTTTAATCAGCTGTACAGGTATTTCATCTATTTCCAGCCACTTTTTTCAGATTTAATATCATTTATATGGTGTTTTAATGTAGTAATGTAGTTGATTGAAGTGCGGGGCAGACATGTCCCTGTAAATATTAAGGATAGAATTGGCAGGATTTGTGAAACATGGATGACAAGGGAAATTGTAAGCTTGGTCAAAAGGAAAATGGAAGCATACAATAGGTCTAGGCATCTAAGACTGACAAAACCCTTGAGGAATATCGTGAAAATAGGAAGAACTTAAACATGGAATTAGGAAGGTAAGAAGGGGCAATGAAATGTCTTTAGCAAATTGGGTCAAGGAAAATCGCAAGGCTTTTTATACATATATTAGGAACAAGAGAGTAGCAAGAGAAAGAGATTGCCCACTCAAGACAATGGAGGGAAGTTATGCATGGAACCATAGGAAGTGATTGAGATCCTTAATGAGTACTTTGTACCAAGCAGAAGGGCACGAGGGATATTGAGGTCAGAGACAGTTATGTGAATTCTCTAGAGCATGTCAATATATCGAAGGAGGAAGTGTTGAGTATCCTAAATTGCATTAAAGTAGACAAGTCTCCAGGGCCAGATGGGATCTATCCCAGTTTACTGTGGGAGCCTTCAGAAGGAATTGCTGAGGTGTTAACTGATATTTTCACATTCTCTTTGAACACAGGTGAGGTTCCAGAGGACTGGCAAACAGCCAATCTTGTTTAAAAAGGAAACAGGGATAATCCAGGAAATTATAGGCCGGTGAACCTGACATCAGTGGTGGGGAAGCTTCAGAGAAAATACTGAGGGACAGGATGTATGTGCATTTGGAAGAAAATGAACTACTTAGTGACAGGTAGCATGATTTTGTATGGGAAAGATGATGTCTCACCAACTTGATTGAGTTTTTTGAAGAAGTGACAAAAATAATTGATGAGTGAAAGCTGTGGCTATAGTTTTTAAGGACTTTAGTAAGGCATATGACAAGGTCCTACGTGGCAGACTGGTACAAAAACTAAAATCACATGGCATTTGGGTTGGACTGACTAGATCAATATAGAACAGTCTTGGTTATGGAAGACAGAGAATGGCAGTGGAAGGGTCTTTTTCAGAATGAAGATCTGTAGTTAGTGGTGCTCCACAGGGATCAATACTAGAACCTTTGTTGTTTGTCATATATTTAAATGACCTGGAGGAAAATATGGGTGGTCTGATTAGTAAGTTTGTGGATGATACAAAGTTTGGTTGAGTTGCTGACAGTGCTGAGGATTGTCAGAGGTTACAATATTGATAGATTAGAAACATGGGCACAGAAATGGCAGATGGAATTTAATCCGGATATGTGTGAGGTGAAATATTTTGGAGGATCAAATTTAGGTGTGAATTATACTGTAAATGGCAGAACTCTTAGGAACATTAATATGCACAGGGATCTGGGCATACAGGTACACAATTTCCTAAAAGTGGCAACACGGGTGGCCAAGGTGATTAAGAAGGCAGATGGCATACTTGCCTTGATCAGTTGGAGTACTGAGTACAAGAATTGGAAAATCATGTTGCAGCTATATAAAGCCTTGGTTAGGCCGCATTTGGAATACTGTGTGCAGTTCTGATCACCGTACTACCAGAAGGATGTGTAAGCTTTGGAAAGAGTGAAAAGAAGGTTCACCAGGTTGTTGCCTGGTCTCAAGGGTATTGGCTATGATGAGAAGTTGAACATACTAGGATTGTTTTTATTGGAAAGATGAAGGCTGAGGGGAGACTTGATAGAGGTCTATTAAATTATGAGGGGCATACACAAAGTGAATAGTCAGAGACTTTTTCCAAGAGTGGAAGTGTCAATTACAAGACGGCACAGATTGAAGGTGAGAGGGGTTAAGTTTAAGGGAGATGTGTGGGACAAGTTTTTCAGAAAGAGATTGGTGGCTGCCCGAAAAACTGGTGGAAGCATTTGCAACATTTAAGAGGCACGTGGGTGGATATATGAATAGGGACGGAATAGAGGGATATGGACCAAATAAGGGCAGAAGTTTTTTGTTAGGACATCATGACTATCACAGGCTTGGAGGGCCAATGGGCATGTTCCTGTACTTTTCTTTGTTTTTTAGTTTGTTATAAAACATTGCCAGCTGCTTCACATGGCTGTTTTCAAAAAATATTTGTCATCAACTCACAGAAAGGGAAGTTAGGACAAGAGACAGGTTTGAAAGAAGGGATAGATAGATAGAAAAGTGAAGAGGCCAAAGATGGAAATTCAAGAGCTAGGCCCGTGCAGCTGAAGGCACAGCCACCAATATTGGAACAATTAGTGGAGGGATACCAGGCCGATAATTCAAGTCGGGATATTTCCCAATTCCACAGACCTGCCTTATTTTAAAGTCTCTGTTACACTTAATCTTTGCTCCGGAGTTACGTTGGCCTGTTGACTCCAGAAACAAATCTTAGGTCATCAAGAATGCCGGTAAGTGTCTGGATGAGCTGGTGAGAAGGCCTAAGCTGTTAAACCCTTCAGCCCTCACCCCTTCACCCGATTCATGATATTAGTGATGGCTCAGAAAATTTATTTAATTAACATACTGTTGAAGATCTAATATTTTATATAATGCATTTGCAACCTCATTTAATATAACATAGTAATACGTGGCATAATGTTCAATGATGAAGATATCTAAATGATTCAATGCATGAAGCAATTAAATTCCAGGCTAATTTTCTTGGTTGGTTATTTCCATCATTAAATCTCCTTTTGGTGAGATTGATAATGATTGTTGGGACCTCAGGTTCTTGAGTGTTGTGTTTTTCTTTCTAAATCAGACACATGCAATTGTCTGTATTGTTACACCTTTGAAGCTGGGATGGAGCCTGACTTCTATATGTAGAGTAGTAGATCGACTTTTATTGGATAGCAGCATGAGTCAGTTACTGGCAATCAGTTACTGACATGGTGGCACAGTAGTTAGCACTGCTGCCTCACAGCACCAGGGACCCAGTTTCAATTCCGGCCTCGGGTGACTGTCTGTGTAGAGTTTGCATATTGTCCCCATGTCTGCATGGGTTATCTCCAGGTGCTTCCACAGTCTAAATGTGTAGATTAGGTTAATTGCCCATGCAAACTTGTTCTTTAGTGTCAGGGGATTAGCAAGGTAAATACATGAGGATAAGGTCAGGGTGGGATTGCTGTTGGTGCAGATTTGATGGACCAAATGGCCTCCTTCTGCATTATATGGATTCTATGATTTTGTCTTGCAGTCTGAAGATTCAAGGATCAGTCCATGGTCAGAGGCACATAATCCAAACTCACATTTAAGGGCAGAAATCTGTTGAATCCTTCAGATTACGTATTTCACTTAAGTCCTATTTATTTCTGTAGTTCAGGACTTTAAAGACCCCATGATGCTGATCTAAGAAGAATGGAAAGGTGTCTTGGTCAACATCCCTTTCATAGCTAGCACCAGCCAATATCTGATCATTCATTTTATTGTTTAGGAAATACTTCTTGTGAAACTTTATTGCCATATTTGTCTGCATTTATTGACCCAGATTTTCATTCCGGGATTGGGTGCACAGAGTTGGGAGATATCCCAATCCAACAAACCTGGCCTTTAAAAATGTCTATCTGAAAGTCAGATTTTCAGACCAGGGAATGCAGGCTGAAATAGAAGCTGGGACAGATGACCCCGGAATGAGTGTGGAGGGTGCCAAGTGTAGACCTATGTCAGACACAAGGCCTACATCTGTGCTTGGGCACTATGTTTAAACAAATGAAAGTAATAATAAACAAAAATCCCTTCAGCCCTTACCTTCATCCTTCCCACACACTTTCTATGCCCCATCCATGCCAATCCATACCCCCTTCGTCCATGATCTCTCAGATCTCCATGGCAATCCATGTCCCTCTACCTAATCTTATGGCTACTCATTTCTCTGTGCCAACTTAGTGTCACCTCCTGCCCACCACTTTTTGCCTTTCCCACTCCATGCTAACTCATCCAGTATCCTTTGATAGTCCTGGGGACTAGCTTTGACATTTCCTGGACTGCTTTGATCTTCTTGGACAATGGGACAGTCCCTTGACAGTTGGCGACTTCTTTACCAGCTGGACAGTACCTTGACAGTTTGACAGTTCCAATGAGTTCATGTGTACAGTGTGCATAATAATGTTTAATTTTAACAATCCCAAAGGAGTCTTCTCTCTCCCAGGATACCATTGAAAGGGTTACTTTACCTCTCTAAAGGGTTATCCTAGCTACCCAAAGAATCCGTCAAGTTCAAATTTCCTGTTGCTTGATCTGCTTTGCATACCCCAAGATTCATGCAGTTGGTATGCAAAAATCAGAAGTCAATGGAAGCAGCCAGCTTTTCTCCAGCCTCCTCCAACAAAGATGAGAAATGCTAGATTTGGGGTGGGACTTAAAATCTTTGTCATTTTTTGCAATTTTTGCAACAACTGAGAGCCTCTTCACTCTGGACCAGTATCAACATGAAAATTGTTTGCAATATTGCTGTGAGATATAAGGCATGATAAAATGCAATATTTTTCTAGCTCTTTCTTGACCCTATATTTGCCTTTCTAAAATAAGATAAAAGCCCTTCCAGATATTAGAGAATCTTGGTTTTTAGCAGGCTGTGTGAAATTTCAAATCCACAAATGTCCCAAATGTTTAGATGTTCATATAAGGTTAAAAACTGATTGTGCATTTGAAGGTCTTTTTATGTGCTTATCTAATGTTTTCATTTGTGTATGTTTTATGAATTTTTAAAGTATTATTAAGATTAGAATTTTTGTAAATCATTGAAATATTGAGATAAACAGAGGTTTGGATCTGCCAGGGAATCAAGGGGTATGGTGACCTAGCAGGAAAGTAGAGGTGAGGCCGGAAGTAGCCACGATTTTATTGAATACCTGAGCAGGCTTGAGAGGACAATTCCTGCTCCTATTTCTTATGTTCAAAATTCTATTAAGTAATTTATTCAAGATTTGGACTTGTTATTTGACCTTTGATGAAACAATCACTTATTTTTAAAAATAGATCTATTAATTCACCAGTACTAAAAACTATATCATTATACTCTTATTACATAAATCTTCATAGCAATTCCTGCTTCCTGCGTGTGGATCCAGGTTACAAGTTTAGTTTGTCGCTTATATTAGTGTGCCTTTAGTTCATTCTATAAACAATCTGAGTAATTATTGTATCGGATTATGTCAGCACTGACAGATATCTAACTATAAAATAGCATCATCTATGAGCAGAACAAGTGTATTCTCATGTGACTTGAACTTGATATTCACATCTATCACATGTCGCGTCATCAGTCTCTGAAGACAAACTGAGAAAAACATTTCACAAGAGCTCAATTAAGCTGCTTTATTATAGACTGCATAATTATGCAGAGATTTGGGCAGGTTCACATAGATTAAACACTCCAGTTTGCCTTGGTATAATAATATTAAATAATGAGCTTGCAATGCTGCCCTCCATCACTGAGAAAGACCATACCTAACTTATACAAAACTTCAGTGTCTTGCCAAAGCTTGCTCTCACTGATTTGTGCTTACAGCTTTACTGATTTTTAAATTTTTATTAGGCCTTACTGATTTTCAGTTTCTTTGTCACTATTTTTTCTCATCCTCTACTCATTGCCAGAAAAGACTAGGGGCTTATTCTCCCAGCCTGCTGCACTGCGGAGGTCATTTCTTGGGCTCCTCACTGGGCGCTACAGCCTCTGTGCATCTCTGACAGCTGGATTTCCAGCGCTGTCAATTCAGCACCAGAAATTGGCACGGAGCTGCATAATATATGCAGGCCCTCATTTGAATATGTTTTAATGGGGGCTGAAACCTCTGGGCCCACCAGCCTCCCCCGCAACCCTCACCCCTAGGTAGGAGTATTTCACTCCAGCAGTGTTTAGTATAGCTCCTCACTTGCGGGGAGCTGGTGGCCTGACCCCACTGGATTGAAAGGAGAGACACTTGAGGTTCATTTTGAAACTCCCGCTGAAAAAAAACAGCGTAATTTACTCCAATTTTTATTTGAATTCGACAGAATTTTTTGGGGAGATTCGCACCCCACTCCTGCTCCCCACCAACACCCCCCCACCCAGTCCCCAACTAGGCACCTTCCAGAAGTGAATGCGAGATGCTTATCAATTGCCAACACCTAACAAATTGATTATGATTTCAGTTTTTGTGGAAAGCTGTTTTCATTAGCATGTTAACCATTATTTGTCAAAGTGGTTTTATTTCGTTTTAAAATGCTTTAAAAATTCAATATATAAAAGTAACTTTCAAATTCTTTCTGAGAAAAATGGTCAAAAATTGCAAACAATCTGGTGTTTGTTTATGTTTAAATAAAATTATACTGATGTAAACTGATGATAATGTCAGGCAGAACCCTATTAAAATAATAAATCAATATTACAGGAAGACAGAAAAAAATCTTCAGTTTTTCATTGATAACAACTGATGTGAAAACTGCATCTGCAACAATGCCCAATTTCTAGCAAGGTAACAAAAAGCAAGTAACCAATTCCCTTGTCATCTTGTATCTGCAGGAGCTTGATGGCAAGCAGAGAAATACCACCATGAAAGCTGACCTTTCTGGAGGACTGACTCATGTAAAGCATGTCACATGAAACTAGTCTAGTGTGAAGTTATTCATTTTGATATCAAAGCTCTTTTTTTATTCTTCCCTAAACCCAATATTTTTAAAGGTCTAGAAGCAAGCCAAGACCATGGCTTTTTAAGCATTTTGACACGATGATTTAACTGGTTCATTTTAGTAATTTTGCAGATGAGAGGAGCTGTATATTGTTGCATATTGATAAATTACATCGATATGTTATTGTGTTAAAGAACATTGATTGCATCAATTATGGCACCAGCATTTACTTACCAAAGAGATGACATGCAATGATTTTAGGAGAGAGATGAAGTTTGACATTTTGCACTAGCAAAGAAGAGCAGCATTATTTTTCTAGTACTGTACAATATGCATATTTTTGTTTGCTTTTTTTCTCACTTAAATTAATTCCAAATCATGTATAGTAACCAAAATGGGCAGTCAACCGATTCCCAAGCTTTTCCATCGATACTCTGTAAGAAGACTCTTATGTGGCTTTTAGTTCATTCAGCTTCTAATTGTTCCTCCCTTCCTCCCTGTGGGAAATGACCTTGCTGGTTCCACCCACAGATGGCCAGGTTGCAATCATAAATTCAGCTTGTGGCAAAGCAGACACAAGCCAACATCCATCATTTCATGGTGCAGTTGCTGGGATGGGCAGCATACTGTATCAGCACGAAGGAACTTATTTAAATGAGTCTCAGCAAAAATCTGAGTTAAGATTTTTACATTTTATTTAAATAAACATTTAATTGCCCAAAAAAGTTATAAAAATTGGAACTAGAACAAATTAGTCCTGAGAGAAAACCCATTCATTTTACGGGGGAAGCTGGAACATTCAAAGAATCTGCAAGAGATCAGAAGCAATAGAAAAGGAGAGAAGAAATTGTCAGAGATAGAGAAAGGTTAATGATGTTTAAGAGCAAAGCAAAGTTGCTTTACTTCATAGTTCAGCAATAATGGGATGTCACTTAGTTTCAGTGAGTAAGTGAGTGGAATTTGCTAGTGTACTTTATTATTCTTTTTAACATTTCAGAATATGGATGAATGCATTAGAGACTCTTCTATGGCCTTCAAAGCCTTTGCTATCTCATAAATCAACTCATGGATTATTTTTCTCATAGCAAAATTGGCTGTTTCAGCATTTCTTTCACATGAATGCCTCGTCAAATAATACAGCTCAGAACTGTTTAAACTCACCATGGATACTGGTTAATGGTCATTTGTGTGATAGCCAGTGTTACAATTCAAACAAACTAACATGTGATGATAAAAACAGAATAACTTGATAATTAAACACAATGATGTTGGTGATGGAATGATTCTCTAGTAAACCATAAGAAAAGTGAGAAAAGGAAATATTAAGAATAAAATTATGTTCAACATTATCATGCCCAGGACAGGCATGACTATACTATAAATTTTAAAGCTATATTTTAAAAAGACATTAAAATGGCTGCAGAATACTATGTGCTCTTCAGCTTAGGATTTTCAGACAACTCATCACCATGTATGATTCTATGATTCTATGTTTCACCAGGAATGTTAAAACTCATTGGGTGTTAGGCAAATATGAAATGGATCCCACTGACCTTTCATTGTATTGTGATGGCCCTCATCTAGACACAAAACCCTTGATAGTGTCAGGTGTGAAAAGTCATAACCTGGGTGTAAATGTCTGAACATACCTCCTTATTTGGTAAAGGACTTTGGAACAGGTCACATAGTAAGATGGTTTGTTGCCCGCTTATAGAACAGCAAGAATTGATTCTGAAGAGATTCAGAAGTCAGCAGAAGGCCATCAAAATAGTTGCAGTCAACTAAGGAGCAGCAGTAATGAACAGCCATGTATTAAAAGTTGGAGAAGGTCTCTCCCCAACCTGTTCCAAATTCATATTTATCAGAACCAACATTCTGGCAAATTTAATGACAAGAAGCCTTGCAGCTTACTGAGAAACCTTTGCTTTTCAAGACCATCATTCAAGCCAAAGCATTACTCATCTAAAAACAAACTACAAAGGACACAAATCAATGCCAGAAATGTTGGAGAATGCAAGATTAAGTGAGATGGAATAACTTTGGAGATCAATATTAGTAGAGAAATGGTACTGGAAAAGTTGATGGGATTGAAGATGGGTAAATCTGCAGGGCTTTATAATCTACATCCCGGAGTACTTAAGAAAGTATCTCTAGAAATACTAGATGCATTGGTGGTCATTTTCCAGGATTGTACAAACTCTGGAACAGTCCCTGCAGATTGGAGGGTAGTGAATCTCATTCCAATATTCAAAAATGGAGGTAGAGAGAAAAGAGGGAATTATAGACCAATAAGCTTAACAGTGTAATGAGGAAAATTCTCAAATCCATTATCAAGAACTTTATAACAGAGCATTTAGGAAGCAGTAGCAGGATCAGCACAGATTTATGAAGGGGAAATCATGTTTAACAAATCTGTTGAAATTCTTTGAAGATGTAACTAGTAGAGTTGACAAGGGGGACATGGTATATTTAGACTTTCAGAAAATATTTGACAATGTCCCGCACAACAGATTATCATGCAAGATTAAAGCGCATGTGATTGGAGGAAGTGCATTGAGATGGATAAAAAACTGGTTGGCAGAGAGGAAACAGAATGTAGGAATTAATGGATGCTTTCAAATTTCAGACAGTAACTGGGGTCGGGTGCCATAGGGTTTGGTGCTGGGACCCCAGCTAGTCACATATATATTAAGGATTTGGATGAGGGAACAAAATGAAACATCTCAAAGTTTGCAGACTATACCAAGTTGGGTGGAGGGTGAACTATGACAAGGATGCAGAGATCCTCCAGAATGATCTGGACAGGTTGGGTGAGTGGGCTAATCAATAGCTGATGCAGTGACATTATCCAATTTGGAAGTAAAAACAAGAAGGTAGATTACTATGTGAATGGCTGTAAATTGGGAAATGGGAATGTGCAGCAGGCTCTGGGTATCATTGTCACTGAAGATAAGTATGCAGGTGCAGCAGGGTAAACAAGGCAAATAGCACGTTGGCCTTCATTGTGAGAGGTTTTGAGTAAAGGAGCAGGATATGTTGCTGCAATTATAGAGGGCCTTGGTGAGGCCACACCTAGAGTATTGTGTGCAGTTTTGGTCTTCTTTTCTGAGGAAGGATGTTCTTGTCTCGAGGGAGTGCAGCAAACGTTTACTAGGCTGATTCCAGGGATGGCGAGACTGATGTGTGAAGAGAGATTGACATGGTTAGAATTGTTTTGGAGTTTAGACGAATGAGAGAGATCTCACAGAGACTTATAAAATCCTAACAAGTCTAGACAGGGTAGATGCAGGGAGGATGGTCCTGATAGTGGAGAGTCCAGAACCAGAGGTCACAGTCTGAGGATTCAAGGTAGACCTTGGAGGTGAGGAGACA
Source organism: Sphyrna mokarran (assembly GCA_024679065.1). Lineage (NCBI taxonomy): Eukaryota > Metazoa > Chordata > Chondrichthyes > Carcharhiniformes > Carcharhinidae > Sphyrna > Sphyrna mokarran. Next base: position 46,052,054 of record JAGIQG010000018.1, read on the forward strand.
TTTCTTCACCCAAAGAGTGGTGAGCCTGTGGAATTAATTACCACAGGAAGTAGTTGATGCCAAAACATTAAATGCATTCGAGAGGCAGCTGGAAGTAGAATGCGGGGCAGATGGGATCAAAGATTATGGGGAAAAAGCAGCATTAGGCTATTGAGTTGGATGATCAGCCTGATCTTAATGAATGGCGAAACAGGCTCAAAGAGCCAAATGGCCTCCTTCTGCTCCTATCTTCTATGTTTCAATGTTTCAATGTTCCAAGGAATGATTAACAAACTTTACTGGGCAAATAATAAACTGCACAAAAGTAAAATAAGATACTTATAAATTTATCTACGCATATACGCTTACAGATATGTTACAATCATAGCCAGAGTAAAGAGAAAGATCAACTACCTTTCATTAAGTTGATCTTTCTCTACACCCTAGCTATGATTGTAACACTACATTCTGCACTCTCTCATTTCCTTTTCTATGAACAGTATACCATGTCTGTATAGCATGCAAAAACAATATTTTTCACTGTATACTAATACAGGTGACACTAATAAATCAAATCAATTCAAATCAAACAAATCTATTTCAACCACTTGGAACAATATCCTTTGTATTTAAATGATGGATTAAAAACCAAGTTTAGCTAATGAGAAAATTAATGGAAGTGTAATAAGATGGATCGATGTTGGTACTTTTAGCTTCGTTCAATTAATTATTGAAATACAGAATTCAAATCATAAAGAAAGACTTAACATTAATGAATGGTATTATAAAAAGTTTAATAACTTAGATATTTTTCTAAAGGACAGGTCATTTTTGAAATCTTCAACTACCTTATACATCCTTTTCAACCACTAATATAGCTGAATATCCTTGTGACCTACATTACTGTCTGAATCCTCTTTATACCTGAATGAGAATTGATATCAGCTTTCGAATCAGAAGTTTCATAACTTTCTATCTTCAAATTCATTTATGCGTGAGTTTTTTTTAACCTATCAAGTCCAGAAGTTCCCATCTGAGTTCAGTGAACCTTTGCATGATCTGTTGGACTTTCTGTCTCACCTAATACAATTCCTGCAGCAGGTGAGACAGGAGAATTTCAGCCCTGGTGTTAACCTCACTACACTACTCCCATCAGTGTTTCCAACTGCACTAGGGCAATACCTTGCCACACATTCTGGTGTGACAGCCTATGTCCCACCTTGAGAACTGCCAACCAAAGAGAAGTTGGCATCTCTCCACTATTGACAGGTCCTCTAGGCGTGATGTCAGAGGATGAGGATCATTACTGGATCCCCGGAATGAAGGGGACTGCGGTGAAGATGTTGCGGCCAATAAGAGAAGTCTGCCGTGAGGGAAGAGTGAAGGGAGAGAAGTCATTGTGAAGGGCAGGGGTAGCTTCCTGAAGGTCCCCTTTCTGCTGTCAGTAGATTCCTCCACTGGGCACAGGATGACCGATGTGATGCGACTCTCCACTCAATTGGCCTTTGGGGCTCCTGGAAATGTTTCACCTGCAATTGGATTAAGAGATGGATGGGAACAGTTTAATTTGATGGGAAGGTGCAGGTAGGAGATCCCGTCACTTTCTCACTCCCCACTATTAAGTTCAATCTTGATCCTTCCCATCCTGCCCTAGAGAGCCACAATAATTAAATTCCAGCTATTGAGTGAAAATCATAGCGAGGGACAGATTAGTTAAATTATACTTTTCATAATCCAAACATACTTATAAAATGTTAACCGAATTGTATTGGATTTGTGATCACTACATTATGAATAATGCTGTACAATTCTTTCTATTTTCCTGATATGCAAGATAGAACTTGCGTTTATATAATGCCTTTCATAATCTCAAGATGTTTCAATGCAATAGGCATGTACTTTTGTAGCATAGAATATTACAAGAAAGGAACATTCTAATGTAGGTTTAGCTTGTGTTTGAAAATTGTTGATTTCAAATCCACAGGTACAACTCCAGCTGCTGGTCTTAAATACTTTAAACTAACTACAGTTTACAAATTCATCAGTAGGCTTCAAAAAGACAACTTTAATTTTCAATGAATCAAGTTACTTTAATCTTTGATTTTTGAGGCACTTCCTTTTGTGTCTTCTGAAGACACAATGGTGCAATAACTATTGAATCTGTATTTATATAATTTGGCCATTTTCTCCAACTATATGCAGCATGGTTTTCAGTTAAATCTTGATGAAAATCTATTGGAATCAGTGATCCACATTCTTTTAAGTGATTCATTCTGTTTCAACTCTTTGATGATAGCTCAATAATCAAAAGCCATTAAGAGAAAATTGTCAAATGGAGCTTTGAGACATGAAGGTCATCTGAACTGATTTCAGTGGTGTTTTCAATAATCTATATGGATTCAATGACATAAAAAGCACTCCGTTTCTTCAATCGAATTGAAAAGAAAACTCTCAATTTGCTTTTCTATGTTGTAGACTAAGTATAGAACATAGAATCATAGAATCCCTACAGTGCAGAAGGAGGCCATTTGACCCATCTGATCTAAACTGACCCTTCGGCAAAGAATCTGATCCACAACCTATCCCCATAACACTACATATTTACCCAGTTAACCTCCCTATCTAACCCACATTTTGGAACACTAAGGGACAATTTAGCATGACTAATCCACCTAACTTATACATCTTTGGACGATAGAAAGAAACTGGAGCACTCAGAGAAAACCCACACAAAGGAAGAACATGCAAATTCCAGACAGTCACTCAAGGCCAGAATTTGGCCCAAGTCCCTGGACCTGTGAGATAGCAGTGTTAAGAACTGTGCCACCATGCAGCCCAAGAGAAACTAAAGTTGACAGCAGCACTGAGCCTCTCATAGGAGCTCCAAGCCATCAGTATGTGGGACATACACATTTGTTTTGTGTTATTTATACCAATTATACCATTGCCTTCTAACACTCAGAAGAAATGAATACTCCAGTAGCCATAATCTGAATTCCTAAATATGAACTTTTCCAGTATGATAGTCTGACAGTCATGCAGTTTATAGTAAATCCAAACCATGAATGGACAGTATTTAATACACAAGCAGGGCAAAGGACAATAGCAAATGGGAATTAACTCTCAGCTTGGTGTGTTTAATGTAGTGAAATTTCCCAAGCCAGTTCACACTGACATAGTCTGAAAAAAACTGACATCAAGCTAAAGAAGACATTAAAACAGATGGCTAAAATTTTGATCAAAGAGGTAAATATTAAGGAGGAGGAAGTGGTGGAATATTAAAAAGCTGTAGGGAGGGAATTCTTGAGCTTAGAGCTGAAAGATGGGTCATCAAAAATGGTATGAAGGCAAGAATCTGACAAGTGAAAGGCCAGAGTTGGAGGAACACAGAGTCAGAGGAGGATATAAAGAAAGGTGAGGCCATGGAAGGATTTGAACACTAGAATTTTAAAATTGAAGTTTTTGGAGACTGGGAACCAGTGGAGGTCAGAAACTATAAGATAGGCAATGCAAGTCAGCATGAAAACAACAGAGTTTTCCATGAACTTAGGTTAATGGAAAGTGGACGATGAGAAGCTGCCAGTGAAAATTGGAATAATTAAATCTGAACTTAACAAAGACATGGGTGATTGTTTCAGCATCTGAAGAACTGACACATGGGACTATTATAGACCTGTTATTCAAAATGGAGGCTGGATTGAGGACTGGAATGGAATGAAAAAATTCCTCATTCTAATTTAAATGCTTCCCCACCTCATTTCTACAAACGGAGGAAATTAAAATTTAATGACTTGGAAAAGAAAGCCGCGCCCCACAAAATATGGGTGTGAATTTTGATAATAGCAAGCTCATTCCAGTTGACTCAGACAGGCTGAATTGAGCGTTGATTGGCATCAGGTGGGATTTCCATCCAGCTTGTATGGAGGGCCGGCATTGGAGAGCTGTCAGCCACTCTAGATATAGCACCACAATGGCCAGGAGAGGTACTACAATGATGTGCCTAAGCATCAAGTCCCAGAGCTAAGAATCCAGGATCCCAAGGGCAGGAGGGTAGCGGATGCCCTGGGAATCAGGGGGCTGATTCCGGAGTTCCCTGTGATGAGGGAAGCTGAGCAGGAAAAGTCCTTTAAGAGACCACTAAATTATGGGTATGTGTGGGCTTCCAGTTTGAGGTCATGTCTCCCTGCCATAAAATTGCATCAAGATCAAGGTGGGTAGGATCCCAGAGGGAATCCTTTCCATGGAATTTTATGGTCTCCCCACCCCTGCCTCGGAACCCACTATTGGGAGAGCATAGAATTCTGGCCAAGGTAAAAGATGCCCGAAGAGATACAATAACAAGGATAATAGATGGCAGGAATCACAATAATTGTACATAATACAAGACTATTCACTAAAGTTTTGATGCCTTCCACATAAATTTATGATTGATTTGGTTTTAAAATTCTCTTTTCAAAGACATGATTTTGAAGTTTCCTGCTTTCTGCTGTTTCACATATGGAGTGTTTGATCCAAATATATTTGTGTACTTGACAGTTGCCTTACATTAAGGTCAGCCTGAACTGGGGACTAAAATTCTTTTCTCTACCTTGATCAAATATGACTCTTTGACTCAAACATTAATTCTGTTTCTCCCTAAACAGATGCTGTCAGATCTGCTGAGTTTTTTCAGCTCTTTCAGCTTTTATTTCAGATTTGCAGCATTTGCAGTGTTTGTTTTTATATTAGAGAAAAGGTAGGACTGATTATCATATAAGATAATCTTCAAAACCCAAGGCTAGTTGAGTTCTTTGCATCTGACATCTTTGAAAGAGCTTGTATCATAAAACTCACAACTGACATTTGCCTTTATCGCTTAACTCATTGAGACATGTTGCTGTGATAACAGATGAACCTGATCAACAGTCCCATGACGCCATTGCTGAATCTCAGTATTTGCACCAGAAGGTCCCATGTTCCTTGGCAAGAGATTGTCCGCCTTTTAACAAGATTGGAAATGATGATGAAAGTAGCACATTCAATGGAGTAGCAGTACATTAGACTTATTACATATCTCCATGACTGCAGGTATGAGATTGCTACTAGCTATTTCAAGATCATGATCAGTTTGTACTTTGGGTATTCCTGTCTGTAATGTTCTGCATCACCATGTTAGTCTAGGTCCTGGTTTGAGCACCTGAATTACCTGAACGGCTGTAATTACACATAAACGTCCAGGAGTTTCATTTTAGAAACACTTTATGGGCAGCACGGTTGCTAAATGCTGTCTCACAGTGCCAGGGACTTGGGTTAAATTTTGATCCTAATCTGTGTATAGTTTGCACATTGTCCCCATATATGCATGGCTTTCCTCCGGGTGCTCCGATTTCCACCCAGTCTAAAAATGTTGGGTTAGGTTGATTGCCTCTGCCAAATTGCTCTTAGTGTCAGGGGATTAGCAGGATAAATATATAAGGTTATGGGGATAGGACTTGGGTGGAATTGTTGTTTCTGTAGGCATATATACTATAGGATTCTATAACATCAAGGTCTATAACCATACAATTTATATTTTAAGCAACATTTAGAAAATTGATTGTATTAAATTCTTCTTTCTTTTTCCCTTGTGACATTCGAGCTCACTTGTCAGTGTGCCATACTATCACAAGAAGGTGCTGTCTTTTGAGTGAGATGTTAAGCAAGGTCTGCTTTCTCTGATGGTTCTAAAAGATCCCACACCAGTATTTTGAACAGCAAGGAAATTCTTCCCTGAGTCCTGGCCAATTTATATCCCTCAACTGACATCACTAAAACAGATTATCTGATCATTATCATGCTGCTGTTTGTGGCACTTTGCTACGTGCAATCTGTTGCTATGTTTCCTACATTACTAAGGTAACTGCACTTCAGAAATACTTAATTAACTGTGAAGTACTTTGGGACATCCCGAGATGCTATAAAGATGCAAGTTTTTGTTTCTCCATTCAGACATTTAAAATTCATTCAGCCTCACTTCTTTAAGTGAAGGAAATTATTATGAAGAGAAAGTTCACTTGCATCTAACATTGGACATCTGTCCATTCCCAGCAGGAGATCTATACCAGATAGTCACTACAGCTGCAAGGCAATTTACAGCTCATTTCACAATTGCTGTCTGGCTAGAGGGTCTTGGCAAACTGACAGACAATCTATAATAGGAAAAATTTCAAAATGAGAAAACAAATGAGATTTCTAATGACCCTTTATATCCTCCCAAAACTTCTGAATATGAATGTTTTCAAACATGAGCTTTCTTCACAATAATTAAGTTCTGCATTCATGTTCCTACAATGGTAGTTCAAACATTAACACATTGTCAACTGGTACTAAAGGAACAATCTTTGCATTATGCTGCAATGTCCATGTTTTCGTGGTCTTTACTTTTATTGAAGATAAGGCTCATGAATAATATGTCTTTTTTGGATTTCTGTATAAAATGTATTTTCCATTCACTATAGCTAGTCCACCTAACCTACACATTTTTGGACACTAAGTAACAATTTAGCATGGCCAATTCACTCAATCCGCATACCTTTGGATTGTGGGAGGAAACCAGAGCACACAAAGGATACCCACACAGACATACGGAGAATTCCACACACAGTCAACTAAGGCCAGAATCAAACCCAGATCTCTAGCGCTCTGAGGCAGCAATGCTAACCACTGTGCCACTATGCCGTGCTATTTTAGAAAACCAGTTTCAAGTATTCTACTGTCCTACTAATGAAATGAAAGTTTGCTAAGAGTGAACAGACCAATACTTTGCAAACTTCAGTTAGCATTCTCTTCACAGGTGACACATTGGGCAAAAGAAACTTACCAACATCATTAATGTGAAGATGAACTTGGATAGTTTGCTCATTTCAAATCTGCTCGGATTATTGTACAGTCTATGGAATTTTTGAAAATCCCCATCTCTTTAGGACCCTAGAAATTTAGCTACCATTTTCAAAGGATTGTCAAATTTTTGTCCCTTAAGTTTCTCCAGTATCTTTTCATGTGGTGATATTATTTACTGTAATTGCTTCATTCTGATGAGCCCAAAGGTTACCCTCTTTTTTTTGTATGTAATGTATGTCCTCTATTCTGAAGATAGACAGACATGAAATATTTGTTTAATGTCATTTCATTGACTCGTTCCACATGAAAATATTTTTTGGCAGAAATTTTCCAACCAATCTTTAATGGGTTTTCCAGTAATGGGGGGGGGAGCTGCCATTGGCCAATGGGTTCCCCAATGATGTGACCAGCAAGTCATTCAATTCAGTAGGACCAGAAGATCCTATTGGTGGTCAATTTTATCTCTCAGTTTTCACACACTCCAAGTTTTAATTTGATTTGATCCATTCAAAAGTCCATTCAACAAGGTCCATTCAAAAGTCTGATGGCAGCAGAGAAGAAGCTGTTCTTGAGTCGGTTGGTATGTGACGTCAGACTTTTGTATCTTTTTCCCGACGGAAGAAGGTGGAAGAGAGATGCATGGGGTCCTTAATTATGCTGGTTGCTTTGCTGAGGCAGCGGGGAGCGTAAACAGAGTCAATGGATGGGAGGCTGGTTTGCTTGATGAATTAGGTTATATTCAAGATCTTTTGTGTTTCTTCCAATCTTGAGCAGAACAGGAGCCATACCAAGCCATGATACAACCAGAAAGAATACTTTCTGTGACACATCTGTAAAAGTTAGCAAAAGTTGTTGCTGACATGCCAAATTTCCTTAGTCTTCTGAGAAAGTAGAGGTGTTGGGTGGACTTTTGACTGTGGTGTCAGCATGGAGATATCAGGACAGGTTGTTGGTGATCTGAAAAACTTGAAGCTGTTGACCCTTTCTACTTTGTCCCCATTGATTGCTGATGGGGCATATTTTCCTTTACGCCTCCTGAAGTTGATGACAATCTCCTTCATTTTGTTGACATTGAGGGAGAGATTATTGTCACCACACCAGTTCACCAGGTTCTCTATCTCATTCCTGTATTCTGTCTCATCATTGTTTGGGAGCCAACCCGGTGGTGTCGTCAACAAACTTGAAAATTGAGTTGGAAATGAATTTGGCCACACAGGCTATTTGATCATGATAGACATATTAGAAACATATTGTATAATACCCAGTGATATGGTCCCATTCTCTAGCAGGAGAAGGTGCTCAAGGTAGTCAGAATTAACAAAGAGGGAATGATTCATGCTGAGCTCTTTAACCCTATGGAGGAGACAGTGCTGGTTATTATTTGAACGCCACTGCTGAGACTGTGGCCAGCAGTAGGGTTGAATCCATTGAAGAACTTGATACTTTTATACCTAATTCTCTTTCTGACATCCCATTTCTCCCTCATTCCACACACTCTTCTAATTTACAAGCTACAGATGGTGTAAGCATATACCTCTTACTTTCTCTCCTCATCGGGGCAGCACAGTAGCACAGTGGTTAGCACTGCTGCTTCACAGCTCCAGGGACCTGTATTCAAATCCTGGCTTGGGTCACTGTCTGTGTGAAGTTTGCACTTTCTCCTCGTGTTTGCGTGGGTTTCTTCCAGGTACTCTGGTGCCTTCGAACAGTCCAAAGATGTACAAGTTAGGTTAATTGGCCATGCTAAGATTGCCCCTTAGTGACTTGAGATGTGTAGATTAGAGGGATTAGTGGGTAAAATATATGTAGGGATATAGGGGTAGTGCCTGGGTGATTAGTGATCAGTACAGACTTAATAGGCTGAATGGCCTCTTTCTGTACTGTAGGGTTACTATGATTTACTATGATCTCACCACACCCCTACCCTTGTGCCTTTCAGATATTCATGAACTGCAACCAGGTAAGTCAATGGAGGGAAACAAAGAGACAGTGATGATGAAAATATGCCATTAATTAATTTCCAACTCACACCCATCTCAGATACTGACACTGTGCATATCCCAAAGGGAAAAATAGAGATAGGATCCGGGATCCACCCATGACGAGACAACAAGCATAAGTGCACTGAAGCCAGGACAGAGGATAAGGATAGCAAAAATGCCAACTCACCAGCTGCAGGGCTGGGAGGGATCAAGGTCACACAAGAACTCTACTGCAAAGGATTCAGATGAAGACTTTGATGACTCAAGTCACAGAAAGGATAGCAGAACTAGAGGGCACAGCCTCAAAATAAAGGGAAGGGGGGCAGTTTAGAACAGAGTTGAGGAGAAACTTCTTCACTCAAAGGGTGGTGAATCTCTGGAATTCTCTGCCTATTGAAGTGGTGGAGACTACCTCGTTGAATATATTTAAGTCAGGGGTAAATAGATTTCTGATAGACAAGGGAGTTAAGAGTTATGGAGAGAAGGCGGGAAAGTGGAACTGATCCACCTAAAATCAGCCATGATCTTACTGAATGGCAAGGCATGCTCAAAGGGCTAGATGGCCTACTCCTGCTCCTATTTCTTATGTTCTTATTTGATAGTAACTTTATTGCAGTGTTAATGCAAGCCTAATTGTGATACTAATAAATTAACTTTAAATAAATTATTTTTGGCCAGTCCTTCCTACTGCTTATCATATGTTCAAATGTGCAAGATTAAAAAAGGGCATTGACTAGGGCATTGTGCTGACAAATGGCTTTGGACGCTCATGGATTTGATTTATTATTGTCACACGTATTGGTATACAGTGAAAAGTATTGTTTCTTGTGTTTCTTACATGCCATACAGTCAAGCATACTGTTCATAGAGGAGGAAAGAATCATGTTATGACCTACATGCTTTGCATACCTCTGCCAGACATTAACTGCGAGCAGTAATGCCTTCAGCAATATGTCCAGTGTGTTTATATCAGATGCCTGCATGAGGGCCATGCACACCATTTGAGATCACTGAGGACACTCATAATGCCAAAGCAAAGTGGGTGCTACTGAGTCCAACTTCATGCCAAGGAAAACTGTATTACAGAGTGCAGTGAATGTAAGCAAGTAGTCAAAAGGAAATCAAAAAGCTATGAAGATACTAAGATCTAGATGCGTTAATTTGCAAAAGATAATGGAACATAAAAATTCTGAAGCCACATCTTTAACCTTTTGGGCCACTTACCAGAATTTATCTTATCTTAATGAATAGCCACTGGCAAATGTCAATTTCTTCTCTTCTGTTGAAGCATTCACCTTGTTGCAAACGCAAAGCAAATCAAAAATGTTCAGCAGTATGTGGGCAATCGGAGTCAGTAATCAGATTGTCAGTTCTTGTAGTGCTGTTATGCATCAGGTACCACCTCCTCACATTATGGGGTATTGAAGCTTGTGGGCTGCCCAATTCCCCCTCATGCTATAATCTGACTGGAAAGAGCCTGTGGCACTGAACGCCTGCACACCTGTCATGTTCTAGGCTCATTAAAGGTCTGAATAAAATGTAAATGATGGCTAAGCCCAATATCCTACAAGAGTGCTTAAGCAGTGTACCAGATTGGCAGCACCCATAAATAATAAGGTCTGCATGAGAAACTGTCCATCCCTGATGTAGGGTTGCTGCTAAGCACCTGCAGATATTATCAAAAAGGGTACTGCAGTATTCCAAGAAATTATTTAATTGCTTCTTTGCTTATATATTGCTTTTTTGGGGAGAAAATCAATTAAAAAAACATTCTGAAACATGCAGTCATCTCCTGTCTACAATCCCACGGAAGAATTATTGTGTGTTTTATATAGGACAAATGAGCATCCCTCTGTATTTACAAATTCTGAAGGAAGAGGAGATCAGAGACGGCATTCATATAGATGCACACAATTCCTTTGCAAATAAGACTGGTAGCTGCATGTACAGAGTCCACCAATTAGTCCTGGATGTGCTAGAAAAATATACTGAGACCACAGGCAAAATTTTCTGCCCTTCAAAATTTTTCAAGCACTAGGGCCATTTCCTAGGTCACAAGCCGATGGGTATCTGCAGTCCCCCCGCCTAAAACGTCTTCCCATAGACAGCCAACTAAATAATTCTACTGTATTTATCCAATTAGTGTTGGCTGGAGAGCCCATGGCAAAGGGTAGACACCATTGCAGCCGCACTGATGAAAGCTGTGTTTTGCTGTTGACCTCCACAAAAGAGAAGGCATCCTGTCCCACCAGCCCAATAATCTCCACTGGATTCATGAAACAGATCCATGTGTAAGCCAATGCTGATATCTCATGACACCTGTTTTGCTCTGCCCTCACCTCCTGTGAATAGATGAGTTGCAGATGAGGTGGGAGTTTCATAATTCCTTGGCAAAATCTCAGACTTGTCAATAAACAGCCACTAATTACTTAAATTAATACCTCAATTGTCTGTCTGTCACTACTGGGCACATTGGCACTGCTGCATTGACTCCACCTCTGGCAAGATCACTCAGATGCCAGAACGCATTGAGGAGCTGGTCCAATGCACAATGTCCTAAATTTTCTCCTAACCTCGCCTCCAAACTCATCTCTGCAGATTCTTTCCTACAATTGCCCCAAGAAAGGAGTGACTGAATTTTGCACATTCCAGTGGAAAGAGCTAAAAGGTCATTGTAACAATTGGGCTAGCTGTTTTTGTTAATGATGATAACAACTATCCTGAACATTTATGCCACCATCTAATAGACCTAATAGTCCTCTGATACTTCCTCCTCCTTTGAAGGTATCACAAACTTGATGCACCATTGATGTTTTGTATAATACATTCTCTGCTAATCTGGCACACCACACCCAAGGTTTCACCTGAGATGTCCTGTTCCCTCTTCACCCTCAGCCGCACTGATTTCAGTCTCCAACTCAGTTCCTCATACCTTCTTTGAATTCAACATTATTGTTAAATGTCTCTCTTCATGTAAACTCTCCCAATTATATTCATTGGCATACCTCAAGTTTGTCATTTTGAATGACCTCTCCACTCTAATGGTTCAATCTCAGACAACACCATTCTTGACCACTCCCTTATATTCCTCACCAACCTCATCCTCCAATACTTTTCCAATACCATTTCCTTCTGCATGCACCGTGGAAAAGAGAATCGTCCATGTGGCTTACAACTGCACTTTCAAATTCCTAATTGTCAGCTTTGGCCTTCTATTCATCAGGTATTGTTACAGCCATCAATCTATTCAATCATCCGCTCAATTTTACCTTTGTTGCTTTTGTTTCCAGCAAAATCTTTACTCTTCCTCTACCCACTCATTTCCCATAGAATAATGCCCATCTTTGTACTCTCAAGTCAAGGGCACAGACTTTAGTGTATTTGGTGCACAACATAGCACTGCAGCCTCATTGTGCCAGGGACCCAAATTAGATTCCAGCATTGGGTGACAATCTGAGACGAGTTTGCTTATTTTACCTGTGCCTCTGTGGGTTTCCTCTGGGTACTCCAGTCTCTTCACATAGTCCCAAGATATGCAGGTTAGTTGGATTTGTCATGCTAAATTGCCCTTAGTGTCCAAATATGCGTAGGTTAGATGGATTAGGTATGGTACATGTGCGGGGCTACAGGGATGGAGTGGTGTGTAGGCCTGTATAGGATGCTCTTTCCGAGAGTCAGCGCAGACTCAAAGGGCCAAATGGTGTCCTTCTGCACTGTAGAGGCAGTTCAGAAGTCAAGAGAGTTAGCGAAAAGGTTAGAGTTGGATGTTGCCAGTGTATTGTAGAAGGTTATTCTATATCCCTCGATAATGTTGTCAAATGACAGCATGCACTTGGGGAAGAGGAAAAGGGATTCTATGGAACAGACATTTATCACCAAATTTGGCTGGGTCACATCAAATGTTAACATTCCCCATTGTTAAAATTACCCACTACAAATTCATCCTTGAGAACAGAGATAACCTTTGGTTTATTTACTGTGCTACTAACTGTCTCCCTAAACTTCTTTTCCTTCACTCTCACCTTCAACAAATGGAAGGAAATTATGGACTCACAAAGTTAGACCAATAGTTTAACTGTCTGTATCACTTTCCCCCTTCCTTTTCCCACCAAGTCAGTCTTTCCTATTCTTAGCCCAAACTTAGATCTTGACGTCAGTGGTAGGGAAGCTGTTGCAGGGGATTCTTAGAGATAGGATGATAGGCACTTGGAGCGTTGCGATCTGATTAGGGATACGCAGCATGGCTTTCTTAAGGGGAGGTCAAGCCTTATGAATCTGGTAGAATTTTTTGAGGAGGTGACAAAAACAGTTGACGATGGGCGAACCGTTGATGTTGTCTATATGGATTTCAGTAAGGTGTTTGACAAAGTCCCTCATGGGAGGTTGGTTGAAAAGATCAAGGCTAATGGAAGTAACTGGCTTGGTAATAGGAGTCAAAGAGTAATAATGGAAGGGTGTTTTTCTAGCTGGAGGTCGGTCACTAGTGGTGTGCCGCAGGGCTCGGTACTGGGACCTCTTCTATTTGTAATATATATAAATGACTTGGAAGAGGGAGTAAGTGGAGTGATCAGCAAGTCTGCTGATACAAAGATGGCTGGACTCGCAGATAGTGAGGAGCATTGTCAGGCAATACAGCAGGACATATATAGGCTGATAGCTTGGGCAGATAGATGGCAGATGGAATTCAATCCTGATAAATGCGAGGTGATGCATTTCGGGAGAAAGAATGTAGGGGGATGTATATGATAAAGAGTAAACTTATTAAGAGCATAAAAATGCAGAGGGACCTGGGGATGCAGGTGCACAAGTCTCTGAAGGTGGCAGAGCAGGTGGAAAGAGTTGTGAAGAAAGCATATGGTATGCTGGCCTTTATAGGAAGAAGTATAGAGTACAAGAGCTGGCTTTAATATTGCATTTGTATAGAACGTTGGTTAGACCTTATTTGGAATACTGCGTCCAGTTCTGGTCATCTTACCAGCGGAAGGATGTGGAGAATCTGGAGAGAGTGCAGAGGAGGTTTATCAGGATGCTACCTGGTGTGGAAGGTCTGAAGTTAGGCAAATTGGGGCTGTTTTCTTTAGAAAGATGTAGACTGAGAGGAGATTTAACAGAGGTGTACAAGATTATGAGGGATATAGGTAGAGTAAACAGTGCTAAACTTTTTCCTAGGTTGGAATCAAATATCACAAGGGGTCACGGGCTTAGGGTGAGGGGGGTAAGGTATAATTTGAATTCTAGGGGGAGTTTTTTCACACAGTGTTGTGGGGGTGTGGAATGCACTGCCAAGTAAGGTGGTGGAGGTAGGCACTCTGGAGTTACTTAAGAGATACTTAGATGGGCTCATGAACAGAATGGGAGGGATATAGAAAACTGATTTAAAATAGGGATCATGAGCCTTGGGAGTTCCCGGGGAAGTGTGTAAATTGTGAATGAAATTGACGTATTTCTGTTTTATTCTTTGTTCTTTGTACTCTATTTGTCTCATATTTCCCCCATGCTGTCTCCAAGGTTCTCTTGTCCATGAGACCCTTCTCCTACAATTTGATCTTATTCACATTAAACTGATGGCAGGCAACTGTCTATTCTTGGCCCATGCTAGCTGACATTGTAAGTGGTTCCCTTCCAGGTCAGTCACCGTCCCATTCAGAACTGCAATCTTCGCTCTCCTCCTCAAGAAACCTATCCTTGAACACTGTCTTTAAAAGAGAATGCATAATCTCCAATCTCTCTTTCCTCTCTAAAGTCCTTAAACATGTCCCCACCCAAATATATACCTATCTGCAATTCCCCATTTCAATCTCTGTAATCAGGCCTTTGAGTCTGCTACACTGAAACAGCCCTAACCCAGAATCACAAATCATACCTTCTGTGACAATGCTGCTTGGTGGGATTGCATTTACTTGTTTTCACTCCACTTATCTGATCATAGCCAGTTCTTATAATAGTTTATTATCACATTTCCCCACTGCTATCTCTGATGCCCCAAAGGATCTATTCTTTGCCTTTTCCTCTTCCCTAAGTGCATGCTGTCAGTTGGCAACATCATCTAGGAATACAGTGTAAACAATATGCTGACAACATCCAGCTCTAATCTTTCCACTAGCTCTCTTGACTCCTGCACTGCCTTTATTAACAGACCATCTTCCAACAGCCAGCCTTAGATGAGGCACAATTTTGAGAGGATTCCTGACAAATTGAAAAGACCTACATAACCGTAAAGTCTTTCCTTTCATATCAGCATACATACTGAGTAAGACATGAATAGACATTTGGGTAATGGATAATATGAACGTGCTTCATTCTGAGACACAGCTCCTTTTATTCCCCTGGTGTTGGGTATCTATTGAGGAAATCCAGAAATCTGTAGGTTGGAGAATCATGTTGGATAGCACTGAAGTCAATTAAATCATGCCTTATTACTTTGATCAATCCAGAAATGGAAGGACACACTGAAGCACTAACCAAAGCATTTATAATACAAATTATTTTAAAGTTCAGGACCTTTGCAAAGCAGGATCTACCACATTGAGTCCTATAGTGACCTCACTCTGCATTTGCAATTTTGTCAAATGGACATGCAACATTAAATGCCCTGATAATTCCGATTCCCTGCACTTGACAATGATAGAAACTTGGGAATAGTTTTCAGATTGTGGATATATAATTTTCCCCCTGCACTTCATTCATGCTAAGCACTTTACTAAATGCTGCTCTCTGCAGCTCCTTCACTGAATCTGGTTTTAAGACTCATAGCCTCATTATTTTAACAATTTGGATTAAAAAGTCTCTCTCCCCAAAAACCCAACCAGGTTTTACTTTGTATCAACTGGTCTAATTAATTTTGGTTTGACATTTGAGTTAATAATCACAACTTTAGAATACGGAGACAGAGGCGCTGCAGCAATATAGGATAAATTTGTACATATTCATAAAATAAGTAATACTTGCAGTCATATACAAAAGAAAAACCTGCACTTACATAGTTCCCTGTCATTCTTTATAGTTATCTTAGAAATTCTTCATATTCAATAAATTATTTCTTTGTAGTCATAGTTGTAGAAGCAAGCAAAAGCTCTGCCATGGTAAGTTCACTTTGGTAAGTGAAAAGTAAACTTATGCAAGGTTGCAAGAAATCATCTGTTCACATGTTGCTACTAACATTTCAATGATCCCATTATTGTTGAAAAGGGCAAGCTATTTTTATCTACATCCTATTGGCATCCTTATTCAAATGCAATGTTTCTTGGCAAACAAGTTATGCTTCGATCAAGTTTCAGCTGTACTGTCACATGGATGATCTTGTTCTGCTTTTTCCGCTTGTAATGTATTTAAGAAACGTGGATTATTTCTGCTGCTTGGGAGAGATGAATTTCAATTTGACATTCTGGTATATAAATGGAAATGCTTCAGGAATACTGCCGCTTCTTATTTAGTCAATTGCTTCAGTAATCATCAGGAAGACATTACAAAGCAAGGTCATTTCCTTACACAAATTGCTATACTATACCATCTAAATTTGGTAAATCTTCCTCCGCTTTTACTGCAGCTCAGTTCTGGTTGACAATTAGAAGTGCATGTCATTTCAATCCGTAAGCTTCTTTCATTAACTGTAGACTTTAATTTCATAATTTTTCATACAAATACGAATTTGTATATGACTGAAACAAAATTGTAATTGAATTTGACTCACAAACATATCAACGATCTCATTTGGTCCATACATGACCAGAGTCAGATCACAACACTGGCAATTAGGAGCAGTAGGCTATTTGGCCTCTTGAGCCTGCTCCACCATCTGATAAGATGATGGCTACACTGATTTTGACCTCAACTCTACTTTCCTTCCTTTCCATATTTTCTTTGACTCTCTTGTTAATCAAGAATCGATTTAACTCAGCTTTAAAAATATCCAATAACCCTGCCTCCACTTCTCTCTAGGGAAGAGAATTACACAGACTAACAAAAGGTGAGAGAAATATTTCTCCTCATCTCCTTTTAAACAGGAGATACTTTGGCAGAAATTCTCCTGTCCCACCCATCACCCAAATTGTAGCAGGGGAGGCAGACCATGGAAAGATCCATTGACCTTGGGCAGGAATTTTTGGTTTTGAGGCAAACGCAGCTAGAAAATTCCACCTTTATTTTGAAACCATAGAACATAGAACATAGAACATTACAGCACAGAACAGGCCCTTCGGCCTTCGATGTTGCGCCGACCAATATAAAAAGCAATGCCCCTCCAAACTAAACCATTCCCTTCTCTTCCATATACTTATCAACTAACCTCTTAAACGCCACCAAACTTGGCGCATCTACAACTGCTGCAGGCAGGGCATTCCACTCCCGAACCACCCTTTGGGTAAAGAACCTACCTCTGATATCCGTCCTATAACTATCACCCCTTAATTTAAAGCTGTGTCCCCTCGTGCTAGCTTTCTCCGTCCTAGGAAAAAGGCTATCACTGTCCACCCTAAACAAGTCCTAAAGTCCTAACCAAGTCCCCTTGTTTCAGTCTCTCCCACAAGGGAAGACATCCTCTGTCACCAACCTGTCAAGTCTGCTAAGGTTTTTATGTTTCAGTTAGATCACTGCTCATTCTTCTAAATGACAATGGGTACAGACCCAACCAATCCAACTATTCCCTATAGGATAACCCGTTCATCCCAGGAATCAGCCAAGTAAACCTTCTTTGAACTTCTTCTAATGCAATTATATCCTTTCTTATGGAGATGACAACTTTGTAAATAAGAAACCCTTCCAATTCTGAAGCATATCATTTTAGATATGATAACTCAAATAAAGTTGGTCTGCTTGGGTTTGAGATGGTCTCTGCTCATATTCATTTGTTTCATTTAGTCAACTAGTTAAGACAGCCTTAGGCACACTTCAACAGAAAGCAAGATTTTTGTACCTTCACTGTGCCCCGAATGTTAAATGTCTTTTATTAAAAGAGATCAGTTTAAACATACATTTTCTATAAGCTGTATAATTGTTGATTCAGTTGGTTTATTATATATAATATATATATATATATCACTACCTGATCTCACTGCAAACTCACATACTGTTGCGGCTACATTTCTGGGTCAAAATTAAAAAAAATTTGGAATATACAAAGAATCCAGCAACAGGCCACAGCGGAGCCTCAGGCCTAAATTTCCTGGTACTTCCCGCCATGCAATTAATTGCAAGCAGGGTGAAAAATCTAATGAATCAGCGAAAGATCTATTTCTTCGGGTGGGAATTTCTGATCCTGTGGCAGGCAGGACCAGATAATCACACTCACAGTATCTGAAGCTTGTTAGTTGACCTGCATATGGCCATACCCTAAATTTATTTGACATTATTTAAGATAGTCTGGACATCAGCAGAATTATATATTGTGTTTTAAATATTATAAGGTTCTTTCCTTTATAAAATAATGCCGTTGTTGATTCCATGTGGCACATCATGACCAACTTCACATGTAATAACATTGGAAGACACACTTCTCTTTTATGACAAAGGTCTCAGATCACACATACTGATTAGCTCAAAATCAAACATCCACAAATCAGAACTAAAGAGAAACAGGATAATTGAAATAAAAGGGAGTAAAGCAGTTAAAATAAATAAAAATAGCTTACCAGCAGAAGAAAGTGGAAGATAAACCAACATAATGATTGGAATATTACAACACTGAAGGGCTGTATAATCTATGTTACAATCCCAGTTGATGTTACTATTGAACAGGAGGGTCCCAGAATGCAACAATGTCTTTGAAGAGAGTGATTTTTACTTTTTTTAGAAAATGTAGAGAAACAGAGTCATAGGACTGCCAACTAGCTTTTAACAACACAAAAGAGCATTTATTAAACATGAAAAGTTTGACTGTAATACGTTACTCCTCATTTTCCTTACCTTCACAAATGTACACAAAATGTAAGGATAACATAGGCTATAACAAATAACTTATGATATAATGTTCTTAGTAAACATACAGTTCCTGTAAACCAACAAGCGAAGTATGGTCAGAGGACAACACAACACTCTGAATTCAAGTGGCAAATGCCACTCAATCAAATTTCTGTGATTTTCTCCTGAAATACTGCCATGTTACTGCTACATCATGAGCCAAGTCATCTCACTAGACTTCCATATAAGTGTTCCTAAACACCACCTTCAAAAGACCATTACTTGGAATCTTCTTTTAATCAACAATTTTCCCTCAGCTGTTTCCAGCAAGGATCCACTTCCAGGATTTTGAACTCTCCTTTCATTATTCCTTTGTCTTGATAGCCATATGCATTCCAACTTCCATACAATCACTCAGGTAACCAGCCACCAATTGCTTAAGAATTGCTTCAACTATTGCTTCATGGACAGTAGTAAAATATCAACAACATTAGGCCTACTTCAGACAACTTCATGACGTCTGCACTCTTCAGATCTGTCCTTAACTTCAGTGAAAGTCTCTTGGTTCAGTTTCCAGATTCTTTTGTTTCTTTAACTTCAATTCCTGGAACTTCTCTTTCATTCTCTGGTTTCTAGAACTGTTCTTTAGTTCCTGGAACTTGCTTTCTTGCCCATTATTCTGCTTCTGGTAGAGCTGACTATCTCAGCTGCCTCTTCTCTCATGCTGTTTGCAATCTCCCAATTGTCTCTCCACTCACCCTGTTTTCAATCTGGATGTAAAAGGATGCAAAAGCATTAGACAGACTGCAGAAAAGATGCATGCAAATGGTTGCAGCAATAAGGAACTTTGCACAGATAGATTGGAGAGGTTAGGATTATTTATCTTTGGAGAATAGAAATCTGAGAGGATATTTAATGGAGGTAATCAAAATCAGGAAGCATCTGGACAGAGTAAACAGAGAGGGGAGGGCACAGATTTAAAGTAATTGGCAAAAGAAGCAATGACTATGTGCACCAAATGCATTACCTGGGAGTGTGGTGGAGGTATGTTTAATCAAGACATTCAACAGCGGATTGGAATATTATCTGTACTACTAAGCAAACAGTCTCTGACAATTGTTAGGAAAACAATGGTAGTCTTATAAGATTTATGCTTGTATTATCAGACATCAAAAATAAAGTGCAGTTTTAACTGTGTTCAATGTTTCTGTGCTTGGAAATTTAAAACCTCTAGTCAGATTCATCGAATCATTGAATCCTTACAGTTCTGAAGAAAACCATTCGGCCAATCAAATCTATCCCTTTCCCCTTCACCTATATCACAACTTCCTTGTTCTACCCTACATATTTGCCCCACTAATCCCCTAATCTACACATTTTTGGAAATAATTTGATAAAGTGGATTCAAAATTGGCTCAGTTGTAAGAGACGGAGGGTGATGACAGAAGGCTGAGTTAGTGACTGGAAGCCAGTATCCAGTGGCATACCAAGGGATTCGTTATTTACATAAACAATATAGATCAATATGTGGAGGGTAGAATAAGAAAGTTGTGGATGACCATAAGATTGGACAGTGATTAACAGTGAGGCTGAATATCTTGAGCTACAAGAAATATAAATTGAATGGTCAAATGGGCAGGTAAGTGGCAGAGGGAATTTAATCCTGAACAGTATGAGGTGGTACACTTTGGAAGCAGTCATTTGACAAGGAAGTACTTAATGAATGACCAGTCATTAGGAAGTTCTGTGGAACAAAGGAACTTAGGCATGTTTTTCCACAGATTTCTAAGGGATGAAAGGCATGTTAGTAGAGTGGTGAAAAAGGCATGCCTTTATCAATGGACACATGGCTTACAAAAGCAAGGAAGTCATGTTAGAATTATATAGAATTTTGAGGAGGCCACAGCTAAAATACTATGTGCAGTTTTGATTGCCACATTATTGGAAGGATGTGATTTTATTTGAGTGGATGCAGAGGAAATTCACCAGGATGCTGCCTGGGATGGAATATTTATGAAGAGAAGTTGGGTTGGTATGAGCTGTTTTTGTTGGACTAGAGAAGACTGAGGGATGACCTGATCAAAGTGTATAAGATTATGAGGTTCATGAACAGAGTGCAGGTAAGGAGCAGATATTCCCTTTAGTTGAAGGGTCAGTCACAGGAGACATAGGCTCAAATTGAGGGGTGGGAAGCTTAGAGGGAATGTGAGGAAACTTTTTTTACCCAGAAGGTGGTGATGTTCTGGAATGCACTGCCCGGGAGGTGGGGGGAGGGGGGGTGCTCACATCCTTTAATAAGTACCTGGATGAGCACTTGGTACATCGTAACTCAAGACTATGGGTGAAGTGTTGGTAGATGGAATTAGGTGAGAGTTCAGGTGTTTCTTGTTTCTCACATGTCATGCAGACTTGATGGGCAGAAGGGCCTCTTCTGCACTATTTGATTCTATGGAGCTAGGTAGTGGGAGAGAAGGCAGCTCCACAGTTCTACCAGAAATATTTATTTTTAGAAGGCTAAACAGGGACCATCTCCGTTAGCCTTGCAAAAAAAGTCATATTATGAAGTATTGGTTAAGGAAACAGATGCCAGAAATCTGAAGTTCAGATAGTTAAGAAACCTAGAGAAATGAAGAGAAGTTTTCAAGAAGTCTGGAATTAATAGATTAATTTTCAATAAAGTCACAGTTGAAAAGTTGGTCTTGAGAGAAAGATATCTGTAGAACTTGTTAAGATTTGTGAGAAATTAATACAGTTTTTTAGGCATTATTTAAAGTAATTGTGGAAATCCATGGATGGCCCTCAAAGTTTGTATAAAAGTCTTTAACACAAAGGAAACCTTGATGGAAGCATTGGAGGGAAAACATAATTTAAAAGAAGATTTAAAAGTGTGACTTTTGAAAGCAAAGTTTGCAATCACTTGTAAAGCTGGAGTTCAGTGGAACAAGGTGACTCATGGTTTGAAAATCATGGGGCAATTTTGTGGAGAAATTCACAGACATTCGCTTGGGTTCAGAGGAAAGTGTGTCTTACTACAATCATCTTGTGTGCTTAAAAGGGGCTTTGTGTTAATGAGACCAGTGTAGATTAAGATATACTTTATCATCCATGTTAATCCTAAATCTCTGTATAATTGTTAAACTAAGGGGGTGGGGGCAGGGACTAAAGGCATATTGTATTATTATTTTCATATTTAATAGATTTTATTTTCTTGTTGTCAAAACTAATTAGTGGTCCCGTGGATCTGTCCTCCACATTTTATAGAACATAGAACATAGAACATTACAGCACAGAACAGGCCCATCGGCCTTCGATGTTGTGCCGACCAAAATAAAAAGCAATGCCCCTCCAAACTAAACCATTCCCTTCTCTTCCATATACTTATCAATTAACCTCTTAAACGCCACCAAACTTGGCGCATCTACAACAGCTGCAGGCAGGGCATTCCACTCCCTAATCACTCTTTGAGTAAAGAACCTACCTCTGATATCCGTCCTATAACTCATACCCCTTAATTTAAAGCTGTGTCCCCTCGTGCTAGCTTTCTCCATCCTAGGAAAAAGGCTATCACTGTCCACCCTATCTAAACCTCTAATCATCTTATATGCTTCAATAAGATCCCCTCTTAGCCGCCTCCTTTCTAACGAAAACAACCTCAAATCCTTCAACCTCTCTTCATAGGACCTGCCCTCCATACCAGGCAACATCCTGGTAAACCTCCTCTGTACCCTCTCCAATGCCTCCACATCTTTCTTATAATGTGGGGACCAGAACTGCACACAATACTCCAAGTGCGGCCGCACTAGAGTTTTGTACAGTTGCAACATGATGCTGCGGCTCCTAAATTCAATCCCCCTACCAATAAAAGCTAAGACTCCATATGCCTTCTTAACAACTTTATCCACTTGACTGCCTACTTTCAGGGATCTATTGACACATACACCAAGATCCTTCTGTTCCTTATTAAACAAAGTAAAAGTTACGATCCATTGAG
Organism: Sphyrna mokarran; assembly: GCA_024679065.1. NCBI lineage: Eukaryota > Metazoa > Chordata > Chondrichthyes > Carcharhiniformes > Carcharhinidae > Sphyrna > Sphyrna mokarran. The sequence goes on from JAGIQG010000018.1 coordinate 46,074,758, forward strand.
CCATTCTGGGGATCTTTCTGTCCAGTTATAACATCAACTGAAATTGTAACATTATCAACAGCCAAAGAAAAGCCTGATACTTTGGATGTTGTGATTGAAGGTTTAAATCTAGATATTTTATTTTCTGTTGTAATACACTTGAGATTGGTAGAATATGAAACCTTACTGGGAGACAGAAGAAAACATGGATGTGAAATATTACAAAAAAATCATTTGCTGTGATTGTTATCCAGATGATACAGTTTGATACAAAATGCCTGTTTGTCATTTTCATAAATGACCTGGATGAGGAAGTGGAAGGATGGGTTAGTAAGTTCGCTGATGATACGAAGGTTGGTGGTGTTGTGGATAGTCTGGAGGGATGTCAGAAGTTGCAGCAAGACATAGATAGGATGCAAGAATGGGCGGAGAAGTGGCAGATGGACTTCAATGCAGATAAATGTGTAGTGGTTCATTTTGGTAGAACCAATGGGATGAAGGAGTACAATATCAAGGGTAGGAGTCTTAGCAGTATTGAGGAGCAGAAGGATCTTGGGATCCGGGTCCATAGGACTCTTAAATCGGCCTCGCAGATAGACAATGTGGTCAAGAAGGCATATGGTGTACAAGCCTTCATTAATCAAGGGATTGAGTTTAGGAGTCGGGAGGTAATGCTGCAACTTTATAAGACACTTGTCAGACCCCACTTGGAGTACTGTTCTGATCGCCTCACTACAGGAAGGATGTGGAAGCTATTGAGAGAGTGCAGAGGAGATTTACAAGAATGTTGCTTGAATTGGGAGGCATACCTTATGAAGATAGGTTGAGGGAGCTATTGTCCTTGGAGAGACAAAGCTTGAGAGATGACCTGATAGAAGTTTATAAAATGTTGAGAGGAATAGATAGGATGGATTCTCGGAGGCTATTTCTCAGGGCTGAAATGGTCGCTATGAGAGGACACAGGTTTAAGGTGCCCGGCAGCAAGTACAGAGGAGATGTTAGGGGTAAGTTTTTCACTCAAAGGGTGGTGAGTGAATGGAATCAGCTGCCGTCAGTAGTGGTGGAGGTGAACTCGCTGGGGTCTTTTAAAAGGCTTCTGGATGAGTACATGGGATTAAATGGGATTGGGAGTTACAGATAGTTCTATGGTATGGGTATGATTGGCGCAACTGTGGGCCAAAGGGCCTGTTTGTTCTGTAATGTTCTATGTTCTATGTTCTATATATTCTATGTTCTATGATGATCAATATGTCTATGTGACAATTTTCTCATTTTGGTAACACCTGTGCTCTCCTTGCTACTTGCTTATTTTTCACTGTTTTTATTCAACAATCCTATGTAATTTCTTTCTCTGTGTTAAGAAGAGAAAGTTTTACGACATGCCACAGCAGCCAAAAGAATTTGTCAATAAATAGCCACCATATTGAGGCTGTGACTGAGAGGGAAACACTCAGTTATAAATTCTGAGTTGAGTGGGTTGCCTCCAGGCGTAAAACAGCAAAGCAATTACTTGTACAAATGTACAACTCTGCTTACAATATGCAAAACTTAAAAATTCACAAACATTAATTTGTTGAAAAGACTATGAATTTTGCAGACAGTAATTCACCTCCAGACTCTCAAGGCCTGCAACTATCTACAAGGCAAAAGTCAGCAGTGTGATGGAACACTCTCCTGGATGAGTGCAGCTCGAACATCATTTAAGAAGCTTGTCACCATCCAAAACAGCCTGCTTGATTGGCACCTCATCCACCACCTCCCACATCCATTCCCTCTCCACTGATGCAGTGTGGCAGCAGTGCATACCATCTACAAGATGCACTACAGAAATTCACCAAGGCTCCTTTGACAGCACTTTCCAAGCCCATGACCTCTAATATCTAGAAGGGCAAGGGCAGCAGATACATGGGAACAGCACCACTTACAAGGTCCCCTCCAAGCCACACACCATACTAAATTGGAACTATATCACTGGCATTCCCTCCCTAACAGCACAGCGAGTATTCCTATACCACGTGAACTGCAATGGTTCAAGAAGAGAGCTCACCAGCACCTTCTTAAAGGAAATTGGGAAAGGACAATATAAATGTTGGTTTAGCCAATGAAAGAATAATAAAACAAAACTCCCCAGGGCTCCATTTCATTTTGGTTGGCTTTCGTTGTTATATAAATCAACTCATGTGTTGAACATCCAGCGATGTTAGCCATATATCTCATCTTAATCTCAGGTGCTGGCTTTCACGTGGGTCTGACTAGCCCACAAACTTTCTTAGCCTATGAGAGATACCCTGGGAGATCCATATATCATTCTCCAGTATATTAAGGGCTCTTATTTAATATTTTTAAAATTTTGGACTCACACAGTCTTTTAAAATGGCCACCTCAAAGCATGAGGCTTTTGGCATTCTGAACCTCACATCTTGAATCTCAAATAAATATCTAATTAAGCATCGACATTGACAGTAAGCCTGGAAATTCATACATCCCTTGTTTAAGGATGGATTGTCAACAACATAACTATAGCATTCCAGCCAACTCATCTGTCTATTTCACCATGAACAAAAGAAACATCAAAATTCAATGTGAGTTAGACAAATGTGAAAGAGATCTCATTGACCCTCCATTGTTTTGATAGTTTCCTTCAACAAAACTAGATAGGGTGAATCTTAAAATGTCAAATGACAACACAGGATCCATAATCAACCATCTCCCTTTCTTGGACAAAGAAATGTTGAGCTTATACAAGTCATATGATGAGCAGAGCCATGTTTTCTTTCTGCTTTTAGTTCCAACTTAGTCCATCAAAAAAAGCATTGAAAATCAACTACCTGGCCAAGATTATGAACAGCAATAGCTTGATAGTGGATGAATGACTATTCCCAACTTGTTCTAATTTCAAGTTCACTTGAGAACCAACCTCCTGGAAATTCAACTACAAGAAGCCTTGAAACATACTGAGAATCCTCTAGTTACAAGAACAACACTTCAACCAAAAAATCAACTCATCTGTGAAACTATTGGCCTGCCACAAAACAGAGACTGATGCAATCTTACTTTGTAATTGTATTGTTTATTTCCTCCATGTGCTTCTAGCATTTTGTGAGTGGTGGTGTATGAGGCAAGTGAGTGAGATGTTTACTTTTTTAAATCTGGGGCAAGTGTTAGATAATAAATAATCTTTTTTAAAAAACCCACAGAAGGGTTAACTGTTGGAATTATTTAAATTGGGGAAATTATTCTGAGCATAAGAAAATGCATACATCTCAAACAATGGAGAGCAAGAATAGAAACATTCAATATTTTGATAGGAAGTAGAGCAGAAGAAAGATGTTTTAGTGGCTACAGCTCGGAATGAAGAACCGAACGCAAACGACTCTAAATTTATCATTCCTCAAATTAAATTGGATAATGAGGAAGTTATTAGAAATTGGGATAAATTATTGTGTTACATTCCACAGGAAAATTGAACTGACCTGAGTTATTAATATCATATGGACAAGTATGTGGGAATAAGTTGGGAAGTACTACAATAAAGGTGGCACAGCTTCAAAAGAAGATGTTGATGTTCACTCAGTCTGAGATGCGGAAGCCAAAAGTCTCGATAAATCACATAAAACTGGTGGAGGTAGAAACAAGAACCAGTTGTTGAACAATAATTTGACTAAAGAAATTGAGCAGATATGAAGACAGTACAAGACAAGTTGACTGTTTTAGAACATGTTTCTCAGTTGTTTAAGTTGACTGAACATAAATTATAGGACTTAAAAGACAGCACATCATCTATGCAAAAAAAAAGTGTGAATGAACCAACAATCAAAATGGAGACTGAGGAGTGGAACTATTGTGCTAAGGTGGATCAAAGGAAAGGACAATAATATGAAGTAAGATTGTTTGTTAAAATTGCACCATCATTTGAAATGAACTTCGGCATAATGATTCTGTACAGTATCAGAGTTGTGGATGCCCAATGGAATGGCACTACACACAGCTGCTGTTCAAATAGCTTATAAGTGGTTTTTGCCACAGTGTACATGCCATAGTGATCTTTGAAACCATGGTCAAAATAGGCTCTGGCATGAGGAAAGATAGTCTGCTATGTATTTTTGCTAGAATGTGCAGAAAATGATTGTGCAGATCTAGAGCAAAGAAAGGAGTTGAATTGTTTGGTAGAGGAGGAGTTAAGGCCAATTAACAAGAAAGGGACAAGGATAAAATTACCTGTCTGAATGGCCCTGATTATACACATGTAATGTGTTATTCTCTTGATTCTGCCCAGTTCTATGAGAGCATTACCAGAGCTAATTTATCCTCATATGACAAAAGATTGATCATCTTTGGAATCAATGCAGGATTGAAGAGGAAGCAATTTGCCACAAATATGATAAAGAGGAGTGTTTGATGGTAGAAGACAGGATTGAAATACTATTCTATTTGCATGTTTTAATTTTGTAAAATGTATGCATATTTGTTGTAGAGTACTAATAGAATGAAACTGAAAGAATTTGAAAAATGAAACCATCTTTGAATGTTGATGGGTTTTTTTTCTGAAGAGGTGCTGTGATGTTAGTGTGTCTTTAATTCACAAGAGTTTGCATATAAAATCCATCAAGAAATGAAAGATTTGTACAATTCATTGAAACATTCTTCAAAAGCTTCAAGAGAGCAAGGTTCATTATCACATCATATGAATAGCTTATAGAAATATCTTACAGAAATACTGTTCGTGTGATTGCCTGGGATAGTAGGACTGTCATATGAGGAGCGACTAAGTTGTTAGGATGATATTCATTGAAGTTTAGAAAAGTGAGAAGCTTATAGAACATAGAAACTTATAAAATCCTAACAATTTTAGTCAGGGTACATTCAGAAAGAATGTTTCCAATGGTGGGGGAACTCAGAACTAAGGGTCATGGTTTGAAGATAAGAGGTAGACATTTTAGGACTGAGGTGAGGAGAAATTTCTTCACCCAGAGAGTGCTAACTCTGTGTATTTCACTACCGCGCAGAATGTAGTTAAGGCCAAAATGTTGTGTGATTTCAAGAAAGAATTAGATATAGCTCTTGGGACTAAAGGGACTAAGGGAGGTGATGACCTAGTGGTCTTGTCACTAGACTATTAATACAGAAACTCAGCTAATGTTTTGGGGTCCCGAGTTCGAATCCCGCCATGACAGATGGTGGAATTTGAATTCAATTAAAAAACTGGAATTGAGTATCTACTAATGACCATGAAAGGATTGTTGACTTTGAAAAGCATCATGGGAAGGAAATTTGTTGTCCTTACCTGGTCTGGCGTACATTTGATTCCAGAGCTACAGCAATGTAGTTTAGTCTCAACTGTCCTCAGGCAACTAGAAAAGGGCAATGAGTGCCAACTAGCCAGTGATGCCCATGTCCCACAAATGAATTTAAAAAAGGGTATAGGTGGAGAGCGAGATCAGAGAATTTGATGATGAAAATGAATGACAGAGCAAACTCAAATGGTTTAATCCTGCTTCTATTTTCTATGTATGTCTCTATGTAGCTTCTATAACAGATTGTTCATTCATCAAATACATCATCCAAAGCAGAAAGAAGGACTTAAACATTTTCATTGTGAAAATAGCAAAAGAAGCAACAATCAGAAATCCAATCCCAAACACAGCTCCTACTATTTTTGTAGGGACGGGAATGGCCCCATTTTAGGATTTGAACATGTGCATTTAGCAGATGCAATCGTCCATATAAAAAAGACTTCTTCCACTCATGTTTAATGTTTGTGACCTAGGCGTGTGAAAGATGATATCCGCAGATTAGACCTGTCAGAAGCAGATCTGAACTTTGTGGAGTCCTGTAGAGAAGTGGGGCATTCTTTTGAAGAGCTAGGACCCCCTTTGGTTCTGTTCAGGATACCTTTGGGAAATCAGGTGCTCTTTCGGTGGTCCAGCGATCCCTTGTGAGTCTAAAAAGTAAGCACGAATGTGCATAGAAGGTGCATGAACTCATAACTCAAGCTCATTGGAACTGTCAAAAATGTTAAAATGAGCTGTCAAAAGCAACTGCCAGAAGTGTTGAAATGAACTGCCACAGATAAATGAAAAACTGCCATAGCAATAAAAACATCTGCTTTTTAAAATCTTAGAAAAATATCTGACATGTTTAAAAAAATATCGCTGCTTGCTATTTTACTCTATCTTCTGACATAAGCCAAATGCTTACTATTACTTGAATAGTGCTACATGATTGATTTCCAAACTTTTCACAGTCGCATGGCTCCAGAAGTCTGCCAGTAAGGGACAGTAAGTGAGTTGGCATGGTACATATAAGGGCAAAAGATGAGTATAAGTGAAATAGGGGTTATAAAAGGGTAGGTAGAAAAGCATAGAGTCACATGCAGGGTTTAATGGTTTGTGGGGAGGCCTCAGAGTCATAGGTTGGCATGGGGCTTCTGAGGGATTATGGATGTGTAAACAAAGGGACCTAAGTTGGAATGGATGGTGCATGTGGAATATGTGGGGGTGAGGGGTGTGAGGGATGTGTCTGGAGGATTGGTTCATGTCCAATTTTATATTTTAAACTTCAACACAGTGTCAGAGCATCGAGGCAGACCTTCTGACTATGGCACCTCCACACCCTATCTGTAACCCCCATGACTTGCTTGGGTTAGCAAAAAACCTCACTTACTGTGCTGTCTGGAGATAATACACATCTCTCTAACCTGTGCTCAGTGTTCCTTTGTTAGCCATTTTAAGACTTGAATAGCAGGTTAGGTGTAAGGATTCGCATTCTAATCAGCAATCTGTAAACTGTCTGTGCTGACATGTGTGCTTTTGGAGACCAGAACACCTCATTCTCCTGACGAAGGCACAAACGCCGAAAGCTAGCAGATTTGCTATCAAATAAATCAGTTGGATATAAAATTGGTGTGGCCGACTCTTACTGAACCTCCACACCCAACAGTCTGCACACTCATTCTGGGGTTTCCCAGCCCAACAAATTTGATTGAGTTTTTTGAAGGGGTAACCAAAAAGATAGATGACGGAAGCACAGTTGATGTCATCTACATGGACTTTAGTAAGGCCTTTGAAAGGTACCACATGGTAGGTTGTTGCACACAGTTAAATCTCGCAGGATCCAGGATGAGATATCTAAATTGATACAAAATTGGCTTCTTATCAAAATTGGTGGTTGTAGAGGATTATTTTTCAAACTGCAGGACTGTGCCCAACGGTGTGCCTCAGGGATCAGTGCTGGGTCCACTGTTATTTGTCATTTATATCAATGATTTGGGTGAGAATATAGGAGACAAGTTTGCAGATGACACCAAGATTGGTGCCATGGTGGGTAGTGATGAAAGTTATCTCCGATTGCAACAGGGTCTTGATCAATTGGGCCAGTGGGTTAACAAATGGCAGATGGAGTTTAATTTAGATAAATGTGAGGTGATGCATTTTGGTAGATAGAACCAGGGCAAGACTTTCTTCTACCACTTATTAGTAGGGCATTGGAGAAAGTTACAGAACAAAGAGATCTGGAGATACATATTCATAGTTCCTTGAAAACAAAGTCACAAGCAGACAGAGTGGTGAAGAAGGCATTCAGCATGCTTGGTTTCATTGGTCAGAACATTGAATACAGGAATTGTGTCATCTTGTTGAAGTTGTACAAGACATTGGTAAGACTACACTTGGAGTACTGTGTACAGTTGTGGTCATCCTATTTAGTAAGGTAGAAAGAGTGCAGAAGACATTTACTAGGATGCTACTGGAACTTAACGGTTTGAGTTATAAACTGAATTTGGATAGACTGGGACTATTTTCTCTGGAGCATAGAAGGCTGTGGGGTTATCTTATATAAAATAATGAGAGGCATAGATCAGCTGGATAGTCAATATCTTTTTCCAAAGGTAGGGGAGTCTAAAACTAGAGGGCATAGGTTTAAGATGAGAGAGACAGAAGTGTCCAGAGGGGCAATTCTTTCACATAGAGAGTGGTGAGTGCCTGGAACAAGCTGCCAGAGGTAGAGACGGGTACAGTTTTGTCTTTTGAAAAGCACTTAGTTACGTGATAAGATTCGCATAGAAGGAAATGAGCCAAGTGTGGACAATTGGGATTAGCTTCAGGGTTTAAAAAACAAAGGCAGCATAGATAAGTTGGGCTGAAGGGCCTGTTTCCATGCTGTAAACCTCTAACTCCCAGAGAACCCTGCCACTTCAAAACATGGGAGTGGGGGTTAGAATGGGCCACCTCCCACATTCCACACATTCCACATGAGCCATCCATGCCACCCTATGCCCCTCTGTCCACCCCAGAGGAAAAGCCCATATTCCAGGGGAATTTCTCCAAGTCAAGCTTACAAAGCTGGCAAGTGTCTTGGACAACCACTCAGGAGCACATACCTGGGCCAAAATAAATATTGTGTAAAGAAATTTATTCTGTGAATTTTATCTCCAACAGCTTTAACAACGGGCACAAAATTTATTACTGTACTTTATTTTGTGCTATGTCCTTTATGCCACATGCCCAGAAATTCCTATGAAAGAGTCTACAGCATATTTTTGTTTCAGTCTAGCAGGATTGCTTTCTAATCAGCTATCCAAACTGAAAAACAAAAATAAACATTTTTTTAAAAAACATTAATTTCTCAGTTACCAAGTAATTTTATTTGATTGTTAAAATAGAGAAAACAAGCACTATTTTTAAAAATGTGAATTTAATACGCACAAGAAGTATTCCATGTCCACAATACTCAGGCTTGAACTCACAGGTGGAATGTCACATTCATGCCACACAAATGCCAGGCAATGACAACATACAATAAGGAGAATCTAAAGATCACTTCTTGACATTCAAGTCCTGGTGGTGACTATTGACCAGAAACTGAACTAGTTTAGACACATAAATACTGTAGCTACAAGAGCAGGTCAGATGCTAGGTATCCTGTGGTAGTAACTTATCTTGTGATACTCCAAATCCTAACTACTATCTACAAGGCACAGGTCAGAAGTGTGATGGAATACTCTCCACTTGCTGCTTAATAAGCTTGACACTCTTTACATCAATCTGAGGTCCCTATCTGCTTTAAGTAGACAACCATCATCCCTGTACCAAAGAAAAACCAGGTAGCCCTAATGACTATCATCTGGTAGTTCTGACATCCATCATCATGAAGTGCTTATTCCTACAAAACCCATCTCCAAATTCCGTGGCCATGGGCTCCGCTTGTTCCTCTGTGACTGGACCCTAGGCTTCCTAACCTACAGACCACAATCAATAAGGTAAGACAACAACACTTCCTCACAATCATCCTCCACACCGGTGCCCAACAAGGGCAAGTCTTCAGCCCCTTACTATACTCAGTATACACCTGTGAAAATGTGACCAAATTTGCCTCCAACTCGATTTTCAAGTTTGCTGCCAATGATACCACAATAGTGGATTGGATCTCAAACAATGATGAAATGGAATTCAGGAAGGAGATAGAAAATCTGGTAAACATCTGCGACAACAATTATCTCTCCCCCAGTGTCAATGAAACAAAGAAAATAGTCATTGACTTCAGGAAACATGGTGGAGGACACGCCCCTATCTATATCAATGAGGATAAATTGGAAATAACTGAGACCTTCAAGTTATTAGGTGTCCAGATCACCAACAACCTGTCTTGGTTCCTCCCATCACAACTGACAAACAGTGCTAGCAGTATGTCCTATCTACAAGATGCACTACAGGAATTCAAGAAGGCTCCTGAAGCAGCATCTTCCAAATCCTTGATCACTACCATCTAGAAAGATAATGGCAGCAAAGACGAATGGGAACACTGCCACTTAGAAGTTCTTTTCCAAGTCATTCATCACCCCAACTTGGACACGTTCTTGGATCAAGTCCTGGAAGTGCCTCCAAAACAGTACTGTGGGTGTACCTATATCTCAGGGACTGCAGCAGTTCAAGATGCAGCTCACCACGACCATCCCAAAGGTAATTAGGGATGGGCTTTATTGCCTAGCCAGCGATGCCCACATCCTATAAATAAATTTTTAAGATGTTGGTTAGTGAATTAGAGAAGAGCTGCAGCAGCTACATTTGGGTTTATGTGTAAGAAATGGAGAAAGACATGATAAGAAGTTGAAGATGGAGAAAGAAACACATCAATTTCACCTGAAAAGTTGCTTTGTGGTTTCAGCTCAATCAGCCAGGCTGGGGAGTATCTTGTCCAGCCTAGTTGGTGAGTGGAATTTTTCAATCTCTTCTCAGTAATATTTTTGTAATCTGGAGAATTTCAAATAGAAGTGAATTGAGTAGAATTTGCGAGAAGGATACTGTGTTACCACATTCCCTTTTTAATGTGCTATTCAGTCTCAAAGGGAGTAGAAACACAAATGTGAGACAACTCAAGCTCTTTTGGGTATCAATTTTCTCAATTCTAATGATTCAATATTTTATTGTTAATAGCAAGTTAGTAATTTGAGAATACAATCTGTCTTAATAACTCATGCTTATGTTGTCAGCCTTGTCTCACTGTTGCCTTGGAATTAAACTTAAGCACAAAATCCAGGCTGACATTCTATTGCAGTACTGAGGGAGTGCTATACTGCTGCCACATCTTTTGGATGAGATATTAAACTGAGGCCCCAACTGATCTTTAAAGACAATGTAAAAGATCACTTTTTTTTTGCTTCTATCCAATTCAATCCAATCAAAGCCCAATTCAAAGTCTCAGCAAGTGAGACATTTCAGATCCAAACTGACAAGACAGACTCACCACTCCCCGTCTTGGATTTGAGCTACATGATCCAAACTGATTGAAGCAGGCATTGCATCTCCTTCAAGACTTGATCTTATTTGCATCTTAGCCAAAAGGCTAAGATGCTGCTTTAAAAAATTGCTTCAGATGAAGCCTCAGTAAAACGTCATGACTTCAACCAAGTGCTGAACAACAAAAGTATACTTGATCTTAGCCAAAAGGCCTAAGAGATCTCATGGTTTATATATCCAAATCAATCCAATCAAAGTCCAATTCAGAGTCTCATCAAATTAGACATTCACAATGATAAGACAGGGTTGTCTTAGGCTTGATCTACCTGATCCAAGCTGATTAGAGTAGGTATTGCACCTTCTCCAAGGTTTGATCTCATTTGCATCTTAGCCAAAAGCCAAGATGCCTCTTTCAAAAATTGCATCAAATGAAGCTGCAATGTAACCTTATTGTAGTATTGTAGTGATACTACACTTGATCTTAGCCAAAAAGTGGTGCTATTTGAAGAACTGCATGTGTAAGGTCATGCCTTATGAGCCTCGTTGAGTTCTTTGAAAATGTAACTAAACACATTGATGAAGGAAGAGCAGTGGATGTGGTTTATATAGATTTCACAAGGCGTTCGATAAGGTCCCCAATGCAAGACTTCTTGAGAAAGTAGGAGGGCATGGTCGCTATGAGAGGACACAGGTTTAAGGTGCTGGGGAGTAAATACAGAGGAGATGTCAGGGGTAAGTTTTTCACTCAGAGTGGAATCGGCTGCCATCGATGGTGGTGGAGGCGAACCTGTTGGGGTTTTTTAAGAGACTTCTGGATAAGTACTTGGGATTTAATGGGATTGAAGGTTATAGGTAGTCCTAGTAGGTATGTTTAGCTCAACTTGTGGGCCGAAAGGTTTGTTTGTGCTGTAGTTTTTCTATGTTTTATGTTATATGTTCTATGTGTATTTTCCCCAATGTCCAAGCCAATATTTATCTTTCAAACAATATCATTCAAACACACTATCCGGTCATTATCACATCGTTATTTGTGGGACTTTACTGTGCGCAAATTGGCCACTGCTTTTCCAATGCTACACTTCAAAAGTGTAAATTTCTTTAAGGTGCCTTGAGGTTGTATAAGGCAGCATATAAATGGAAGACTTTATTTTTGGATGGCACACTATGCAACTGCCTTCAACAGGACTTCCCAATGGCAAGTTTCTTTTTTGTTTTATTGTAGCTGACAGTCCCGAGCCTACGATAATATACACATTCTATGTAATGTTCTTGGATCATGCAGTGGGGTAAATACTAATAGCACAGCACTAGTAATCATATGATTCAGTTATGGAAGTCTGCAGTCACAGCTGCCAACAAGACAAAAGAAAATCATCTACCACCAAACGATTAAATAGCTCAGGTTGCAGCATGACTCCAAATGATTGACCTTCAATTTACCACTAGGGTGTTGGTGTTGGCAACTGAGTATAGAAACCACCCATTTTGGAAATTAAAAGTTAGCCAGTTGCTATATGCACCAAAATATGACAAGTCAATTTGGCAGTAAGTTTACTGTCACATTCTCAGAGACAAAAGTCTCTGCATGACCCTGTAAAATCAATAAGGGAAAGGAACATGCTTTCATAATAGACTAAACAAAAATTGCTAATAGTTGTTTAGATCCTTTGGTTATAAACTATAATAATCTCTTAGATTGAGCATTCATTCTCCTGTTTCACACATTGCCAAGTATATGTTTTATTCCATTAATTAGTAAGTAGCAATTAATTTTAGTGGCAATCAATCATTAAAGTCCTTGATTGCTCAACACTTTGCGGTAGTAGTCAAGATTCATGTCATAATTAATGAAACTGAAAATGATCTTATTATGATCTATTTAAAAGATTTATGTGTGGAGTTAAAAGTTCTAGCATCAGCATTATTTAAAGAGTTTTGGATCATTATTTACCCACTCCTTCAAGACACTGTAATGCTTTCATCTCAATGCTTTTTCATCTGTCCTTGTTTTCTTTTGCTGATTAATACATAAAAGGTCATCTTAGCACTGAAAATAATAACAAGTGATACTATTAACAATTCCTTCTAAAAGCTATTAATCTTGATTTAAGATTGTAATTTCTCTGCAATCAGAAGTAATCATCAAATTCTGTATCTGTGGCTGTCCTTACAGAAAGCTGTGTGATCCCTTCACAAAAAAATGAAAAATGCTGGAAAACCTCAGCAGGCTTGGCAGCATCTGCAGAGGAGAATATTGAGTTAATGTTTCAGATTCATGGAGGCGATTCTCCCAAAAAAATTCTAAGTGTTGAATTCACATAAAAACGGACTGAATTATGTTTTCTTTCAGCAGAAGTTTCAAAATGAATTTCCTACACTCCTGACACTGCTGAATGCACTGGTGTAAACCAGTCCAAAAAGTTGAGGGCAGGGTATTCTCGCTGGAGAGGCTGACAGCATAGCACTGAGAGCCACTGTGCATGCCCGACCTGTCAATGCCGAGATAGATGCATACGCAGTGGTCACTATTTGCTGGCTTCCTGATTGCTAATCAGCTCAATCACTGGCCAATCCCACATCCCCACATTGCCAGCTGAGGGATGCCCCAAGGCCCAATTGCTGACCCCCAGACATGCTTAGACCACCTCAAACCTCCTCCCAATTCACCCTTGATCTCCCAATGTCATCCCTCCAATCCCCCCTCCAAGATCCTCCTTTCCTGATCCCTTCCCATGAGGAGCCCCAACCCCCACTTGCAGCCCTGACTACCCCCTTCAGCTTTACTTCCCTAGCCCTAATTGTCAGTTGCCCCACCCCAATGGTCCTGTTGCCATTCTCCAAAGTGCAGAATGGCAACGGGACCCCCCTATCCTCACCAATTGCCCTTAGAGTCCCTGCCCAAAACAGAGCTTGCCTCATTAAGCCCCATCCCCCCAATTGACACTGCATGATGCCTGATGGACAGTGCTAAGATGTCCCCTGGGCACTGGCACTTCGCCCTTTGAGCAATGATGGGAGCCCAGGCTGGCACTGCCTATGTGGCAATGCCCAGGGGGCACTCCCAGCATCAGACCCTCTGGACTGCTTCAACTGCTCCCCCTTCATCCCGGCGTCACGCAGGTGAGGAGCTATACTAAACCTCACTGGACTGAACCACTCCTAGTTGGGGTGGGGGGAATGACAATGAAAAGGCCAGTGAGCCTGGAGATTTCAGTCTCGAGCCTGATAATGCTATTTAAAATACATGCAAATTAGTATTTGCATACATTATGCAGCTCTGCATCAACTTATGACACAGGGTTGACAGCGCTGGAAATCTGGCTGCTGGAGATGCACGAAGGCCGTGGTGCTCAGCCGAGAGCCCGCGAAATGGCCTCTGCTGGAGTCTCCCAGATGGCAGAATTGCCCCCTCATTCCATATTCCTCCTTTTCAGAGGAATAGAAATGTGATAGATATATACTGTACAAGAAAAGATAGAGCAGCTCAGGTTTTCTGATCTCTTCGGTCAATTACAAAATGTTTATTGTCACAAATTAAGTGGTTTCAAGGATTTGTGTTTGCGGTTTTTGAAACTTTAAAAAGCTTGGATGATTCACACTTTTATTAGCTTGGACCAGACTTTTTTTCAAGCACAGTTTTTTGAGGAAGTGATGAAGATGATTGATGAGAGTAGGGAAGCAGATTTTGTCTGCATGGACTTCAATAAGGCCTTTGACAAGGTCCCTCATAGCAGACTGGTGCAGAAGGTGAAGTCACATGGAATCAGAGGTGAGCTGGCAAAGTGAATACAAAACTGGCTCGGTCAAGGAAGATAGAGGGTAGGAGTGGAAGGATGCCTTTCTAAACGGAGGACTGTGACAAGTGGTGCTCCCCAGGGGTCAGTGCTGGGACCTTTGCTGTTTGTAATATACATAAATGATTTGGAGAAAAATGTAACTGGATTGATTAATAATTTTACATAAAGATTGGTGGATTTGCACATAGCAATGAAGACCATCAGAGAATACAGCAGAATATAGATCAGTTGGAAACTTGGGCAGAGAAATGGCAGATGGAGTTTAATCCAGATACATGTGAGGTAATATATTTTGGAAGGTTTAATACAGGAAATATACGGTAAATGGCAGAACCCCTTGCAGTAATGATCGGCAAAGGGATCTGGGTGCACTGGTACACAGGTTACTGGAAGTGACAAAGCAGGTGGAGGTAGTCAAGAAGGCATACAATATGTTTGCCTTCATTGGCTAAGTTTAAAAATTGGCAAGCCATGCTGCCGCTTCATAGAATGTTAGTTAGACCGCACTTGGAATATAGTGTTCAATTTTGGTCGCCGCACTACCAGAAGGATGTGGAGGCTTTGGAGAGGGTACATAAAAGATTAATCAGGATGTTGTGGAGAGAGTACATAAAAGATTAGTCAGGATGTTGTGTGGTATGGAGGGCATTAGCTATGAGGAGAAATTGGAGAAACTTGGTTTGTTCTCTCTGGAGCGAAGGAGTTTGAGGGCAGATCTGATAGAAGTCTACAAAGAGTATGAGAGGCATGGACTAAATAGATAAAAGTTTTTTCCCAGGGTGGAAGAGTCAATTACTAGGGAGCATAGGTTTAAAATGCGAGGGCAAATTTTAAAAGAGATGTATGGGGCAGATTTTTTATACAGAGAGTGGTGGGTGCCTGGAAGTCGTTGCCGAGGGGAGATACTGGAAGCGGATACGGTAGTGACTTTTAAGAGGCATCTTGACAAGTACATGAATAGGATGGGAATAGAGGGACATGATCCCCAAGAGCATAGGAGGTTTTAGTTCAGTCAGGCAGCATGGTCAAAGCAAGCTTGGAGGGCCAAAGGGCCTGTTCCTGTGCTGTATTTTCCTTTGATCTTTGTTCTTTGTTTACAGGAGAAAGTTATCAATGGATTACAATTTTTCAAAGTTTTTTTAATGCATTCAACTAAACACGGTAGTAATCATCGCTTCTAGAAAATGTAATTGGGTCAAGGAGTATGGCAAAGCCACAGCTTCGTATAAGGGGATGAAGGGTGAGTGTAAGTGCAGAACTTAGCATGGGAGAGGCATGCTGGGACACAGGAGGTTGTGGAGAGATTGCATTTGGGCTAGAATTCAATTCTGTCCACTGTTCAACAGCCGTTCTTCAGTCTCATGAGGAAGGATCATTTGGCAGCACGTCAAAGTAAAATCAAACCTCAAAGAACACCAGTCCAAAAAAGTAATAAAAAGCACAGGGCAAATAGATCACATTCCTGGCTTCCAATCCATGTACATATTTTGGAACACAAAGTCAGATTCCTCATTTTATATTCTCTGTATGTCAGTTCATGAGTGTACGCACAATAATGGATACAGCAGCTTAGTTGTCCTTATGTTTTTAAAATATACCCAACAGGACAATGTTATCCAGCTTTTCTTTGATTAAGTTGGCTTTTACCTGCTTGCAAAGTTTGCAGATAAACTGACATGCTAAAAGCCATTCCATGACTATTGACTCAGTGAAAGTAAACCTTTCTTGCAGAATTCAAAACTAAGAACAAAGTCATCATAGGAACTATTGTAGTTCAAGGAATAATCCCACCACTACTTTATTTTCAGAGCAACTGAAAATGAATAATAACATACCTTTACCTGTGCCACTCGCATCATGAAAACACAAGTAAAGATTATCATAAAGACAAGTCACTTCTGCTATCCTGTCTTCAAACTAAATATTACTTGGTTCTCTCCAGACTGCTTCAAGTTTCACATTCTTTTGTCTTGACAAATGATGATGAATATAGCCAATAGGTTAGACATTGCCTGATTGTTAACTAGTAGTTGTAGATAACCTTTGTTTCTCCTGTGTGTATCATCTTTAAAGTAAAAGAAAAATCCTTTATATTGTTAGATTGAACTAAAATTACAAGTTGTCATGATATTCTTCACGTTAGTCACTGCCATCTCATTCAGTAAATTAGCATTTACCAGTAAATTAGCATTTCATTTTTTGTAGAGCAGTTGGCTTGAATAATTTTCCAATTCTTATTAAACAGATTTTCCAAATCAACCTTTCTTCTGGTCCATAGGCTTTCTGAGGTCCTTCCTAACAATTTTCTGTAATTGGCAAGTAAAGCAGAAATTTTTCTTCTGCAACTCAAGGACATTTCAATTTATTCCATTATTTTCATTCTGTGCAATATTCTCTGTGCCTGTCTCTATTGCCCATTCATTATCTTCTTACACATCTGACTCTACTTTCCAAACTGTGGACAGATTCTGTGCTACTCTCCATTCTCCTAACATGACAACATGAAGATAAGAAGAAAGAATAGGCTGTACAGCCCCTCAAGCTGGCACTATCATTCAACAGGATTACCATCTGATCTTAGCTTCAAATCCATTTCATGACTTCCCTATGCAGGTATCAGATCAATTATGCGGCATTCCAAAAACCAGAAGGACCTGAAAATCAGCTGCGCTTCATGACAGTAGTGTCATGAGTAGCAATTTCAAAATATTGAATAGATTACTTCATTGAGTTTATTTTGTGGCACCACACAGTTCAAACATTCTTCAAACAAGTGAATTTCTGTAATTCAAGTATTTGCTATATTATCATGTCAAAGAGGCCATTAGGAAGTCCTATGGCTGTCAGGAGCACAAGAGGAAGCTTTTGTCACTGTTCATTAAACAGAAATTGGAGTTACTAATGTGTCTTGAGGTAATGTATTTTGGAAGGTCTAATAAAAATAGGAAATATATACAGTATCAAAGTGAGAAAGATCCATAGGTTTGCTTCATTATTGTGGCCCAAGGAAAAGTATTTCATGAAGAGCTTGCCTATCAATCTCCTCAGGATAGTATAAAGGATTTGAAAAACACCATGCTACATGTCTGCTGAAAGTACACAGTGAAAAAGCTTCAGCTGATTGTGAAACAGTTGAGGCACTCTTGAATGCATTTTCCATAATATTGGAAGAAGGTCTAACATCGGGACTTCAATGTTGTAGCCATTTTGGAGACATGGATAGAGCAGGGACAGGAATGGTTGTTGCAGGTTCTGAGGTTTAGATGTTTCAGTAAGATCAGGGAAGGTGGTAAAACAGGGGGAGATGTGGCATTGTTAGGCAGGGACAGTATTATGGTGGCAGAAAGAATGTTTGATGAAGGTTCGTCTATTGAGGTAAGAAATGGGCTGAGGTTAGACATTGGAAAGGAGAGTTACTCTGTTGGGAGTTTTCTATCAGCCTCTGAAAAGTTCCACAGCTGTAGAGGAAAAGATTGCAAAGATGATTCTGGATAGGAGCAAAAGTAACAGGGTATTTGTTATGGGGGATTTTAACTTTATAACTATTGACTGGAAAAGCTATATTCAAGTACTTTAGATGGGTCAGTTTTTGACCAATGTGTGCAGGAGGGTTTCCTGACACAGTATGTAGATAGGATAAAAAGAGGTGAGGCCACATTGAAGTTGGTACTGGGTAATGAACTAGGCCAGGTGTCTGGCCTAGTTCCTTTGGCTTTGATCTTTAGGTCATTATTGTCAACAGGGATAATGCCAGAAGACTGGAGCATAGCAAAAGTTGTCCATTTGTTCAAGAAGGGGAGTAGAGACAACCCTGGTAATTATAGACCAGAGAGCCTTATTTCCATTGTGGGCAAAGTTTTGGAAAGGATTATAAGAGATAGGATTTATAATCATCTAGAAAGGAATAATTTGATTAAGGAAAGTCAATACGATTTTGTGAAGGGTAGGTCATGCCTCACAAATTTATTGAGTTCTTTGAGAAGGTGACCAAAGAGGTGGATGAGGGTAAAGCAGTTGATGTGGTGTACATGGATTTCAGTAAATTGTTTGAAAAGGTTCCCCACGGTAAGCTTTTGCAGAAGATACAGAGGTATGGAATTGAGGGTGATTTAGCAGTTTGGATCAGAAATTGGCTAGCTGCGAGAAGACATGGGGTGGTGGTTGAGGGGAAATACTCATCCTGGAGTTCAGTTATTAGTGGTGCACTGCAAGGATCTGTTTGGGACCACATTTTTATAAATGACCTAGATAAGGGTGTAATAGGGTGTGTTAGTAAATTTGCGGATGACACTAAAGTTGGTGGAGTTATGGACAATGCAAAAGGATGTTGCAGGTTACAAAGGAACATAGATAAGCTGCAGAGCTGGGCCTGAGAGGTGGCAAATTGAGTTCAATGTGGAAAAGTGTGAAGTGATTCACCTTGGAAGGAGTAACAGAAATACAGAGTACTGGGTTAATGGTAAGTTACTTGGTAGTGTGGTTAAGCAGGGAGATCTCGGTGTCCATGTGCATAAATCCCTGAAAGTTGGCATCCAGGTTGACTGGATTGTTAAGAAGGCATATGGTGTGTTAGCTTTTATTGGTAGAGGGGTTGAGTTTCGGAGTCATGAGGTCATGTTGCAGCTGTACAAAATTCTGGTGCGGCTACACTTGGTGAATTGTGTACAGTTCTGGTCACCTCATTATAGAAAGGACATGGAAGCATTGGAAAGGGTGCAGAGGAGATTTATAGAATGTTGCCTAGTATGGAGGAAAGGCTGAGGGAAATGAAGCTGTTTTTGTTAGACAGAAGGTTAAGAGGTGAATTAATAGAGGCATATAAGATGATCAGAGGATTAGATAGGGTGGAGAGTGTGAACCTTTTTCCTCGGACGGAGATGGCTGGCATGAGAGGACATAGCTTTAAATTGAGGAGTAATAGATATAGGATAGATGTCAGAGGTAGGTTTTTTACTTAGAGAGTAATAACAGTGTGGAATGCCCTGCCTGCAATAGTACTAGATTCGCCAACATTAAGGGCATTTAAATGGTCATTGGATAAACATATGGATGATAATAGAATAGTGTAAGTTAGATGGGCTTTAGATTGGTTTCACAGGTTGGCACAACATCAAGGGCCAAAGACCCTGTACTGTGATGAAATATTTATGTTCTATGTTCTAACAATGAGTAAGTGCACAATGCTGATGAGACGTTGAAGCTATGTTCCCAGGAAAGCCAATGTAACTGCAGATGAGTCAGTTTCCAAAGAACGGCAGATCACTCCAGAGTGCATCTTTCACATTACATTCTTTAGGAATTCATTCAATCTCACACCTTTATTCGATGTGATGAGCATTTTGTGCATGAGTTCAGCTTTCTACCTGGTTTTGAATGGCTGCAAATTGATTTGATTTACAGACCACAGGTGTAAATTGATTGTCATTGGTAAAAGTCAGAATTGCAGGTCTTTCAAGAGGATCAGAGTGTTCCCTGTCATTTATAAGGTCAATAAACATGCATGCATGACTGCAACAATTTTCCTTGATTGGTACAAGAACCATCTTGTCCTGAGGCCAAGGCTCATTCTCAGTTTGCAGATCTTCCCAAGTACTGCAAGATATCTTATTCCTTGATAATTGTGCTGCATGGTCCAAAGCAGAACTTCTCATTAGGGACAATATTTTCAGACTCATCCAGTTCATGGATCAAATCATTTTGCAGGTATTCAAAACCATTGTGCATAAAGCTGAACTTTATGCACAAAATGCTCACCACTCCTAATAAAGGTGTGAGATTGAATGAATCCCAAAAGAATGTAATGTGAAAGATGCACATGAAGACCTGGGACAATGTGCCTCAAGATATTTTGATAAATGAGTGGTACAACTTGTAGCCAGTCACCATGTTCCTAAATGATAGTGAAAATAAGCCTGATTTTAATGGCTTGACTGTGTTTGTGGCAGAAATTGTTGCAGATTTATTGGCATATGTGAAAAGCTTGCCATATGCTGAAGCTAAGTTGTTGGACAAAGAAACTGTAAAAATCGTCTGAATATTAACAATGATACTCAGGTTCATCTCCAGATCATAGATTGTGAAATACATGAAATGATCATGAATAAGAATGAAGAGAATAAAGAGAACGAGAGTGATAATGATGAAGATGAAAATGGTGCACGAGATGAATGGCTAAAGATCTCTACTGACCGGTGCATAAGCATTACAGAGGAATTGATTTGTGGGTGGAGCCAAAGAGCTTCCTCAAGGAGCAACATATTATGTGGACCCACAAAACACAAGAGGGGTTCTTGAAAGAAAGGCCTACATATCTGAAACAACTTAAGCTGAGAACATGTCTAAAAGAGGCACAACAGAGCCTGAACCTTCAATAACTGCTGTCTATTCATGTACAACAGCTGACACTTCTCAGTTGACCCAAAAACAGAAAATGGTGAAAATCCCAGCAAGTCTGACAGCATCTGTGGAGAGATAATAGAACTCAGTAAGAATTTAGCAACACCAATTTATAATCCAACCGATTTATTTGATAGTAAAAACGCGAGCTTTCGACTCCTGTGTCTTCCTCAGGCAAATGCCTGAGGAAGACACAGGAGTCGAAAGCTCACGTTTTTACTATCAAATAAATCGGTTGGATTATAAATTGGTGTTGCTAAATTCTTACTGAGTTCTTACCACCCCAATCCAACGCCGGCATCTGTATATCACGAGAGATAATAGAGCCATGTTCTATCGTCTCTCCCAGATGCTGTCAGACCTGCTACAATTTTCAAGCATTTTCAGTTTCTATTTCAGATTCCAGCATCCACAATATTTTGCCTTTATTTTCTTCAGTTGAGATGTAAAATAATAAAATAATGAAGATATAAATAAAAAGTAAAACAAAAACAAAATAATAAAACAGCAAAAATAAAAACCCTTTTAATCTTTATTTCCTGTACTTTTTTCAATTCCTTATTAATGCATTGTGTAAGACCTACAGCTAGGAGCCTAATTTGATGACCTAAAAAAGTTAAAAAAGTTTTAAAGATTTTTTATGAGTAAGTAAGGTTTACATTAACACTGCAATGAAGTTACTTTGAAATTCTCCTAGCCGCCATACTCTGGCGCCTGCTCAGATCAATGTGCCTAACCAGCACATCTTTCACACTGTGGGATGAAACTACAGCACCTGGAGGAAACCCATGCAGACACAGGGAGAACATGCAAATTCCACACAGACAGTGATCTAAGCCAGGAATCAAACCCAGATCCTTGGCGCTGTGAAGCAGCAATGCTACTGTGCAGCCTTAGTCATTAGACCAGGAGACCATAAGACATAGGAGCAAAATTAGGCCACTCAGCCCATCAAGTCTGCTCCTCCATTCAATCATGACTGATATTTTTCTCATCCCCATTCTCTTGCCTTTTCCTCATAACCTCTGATCCCCTTGTTAATCAAGAACATATCTACCTCTGTTTTAAATGGCCTGGCCTCCACAGTCTTCTGCAGCACAGAGTTCCACAGATTCACCACTCTCTAGCTGAAGAAAGTTCTTCTCATTTCTGTTTTAAAGGATCATCCTTTTAGCCTGAGATTTTGTCCTTTAGTTCTAGTTTTTCCTACTAGTGGAAACATCCTCTCCGTATCTACTCTATCCAGGCCTTGCAATATCCTGTAAGTTTCAATAAAATTTGAGCTTATCCTTCTAAATTCTAATGAGTACAGACCCAGATCTTACATCAATTTCAGGCAATGAAGCCAATCTCTCATTTTCAAGTTTGCCTGAAAATCACATCAGATTGGCATTGAATGTTGAAGTACAGTTTGGATGCCATTTGTGATTTTCAACTGACAGCCTCCATTTTCTGATGTAAAAAAATGTGCCATAAGTTGAAAATTGGTCCAAACAACTTCTTGAATGCAAATCACTCAGCAAACACTACCTTATATCATTAAGGTTTAAGGACAGTCAAACTAGTAAAAAGAATTCAACTGGCACATACTTTTGGATTTTGTTTAAAGGGCAAAGAAACCAACAGCTTTTAAAGTAATCTCAAACCATATAATATCTAAACTGTCACTGACATGCTTTCGTTCACATGCATCATTAAACTGAGCAACTAAATAGCAGGCAGATTTTTTTCACATAAGATCAGCATGTTAAGAGAAAAGCTACTGTATAAAATTTTGTAGGAATTTAATTTTAGAATGACAGTTTAACAAATACAAATTTAAGCCAGAATGTTTTCATGAAGCAAACTTCATGCTGCTCAGGATTGTCCTTGCTTAAAATAGTGTGTTTCATCAATACCTTCATTTTACCACCCATCAGTAAATATCTATGCCCCCAAGTCACTCAATCTGAAGAGGTTTAATTGGTGAATTTTAAACAGCAGAGTCAGATAAACAATCTACATACCAAACATTTGAGCATTTTTCAGTTCCACAATGCGTGCTGCAGAAATTTTTTAAAAAACAGATTTCTTCCATTCTTCCTACTTACTTAATATTCATAGCTGCTCAAATCTATTTTGGATCAGGACAAAAACAAATCTTTCATTCATGATTTTAAGCTTACAAGAAATGATACTTCATCCATGAATGCTATCAAAATGCAGTGCTATGTTTCAACAGCAAAACCTTGTGGGAAATGACTACTTCCCACATATAATATCCATGTCACTTAGGGCCTCTCAGCAACTTTTGACTCATTCTCTCATGAAACTTCTCATGGGCATTTAATTGAATCAATCCTTTGGAGTTCAGACTGTGCAATTATTGCAATCTTTATGTTCTCTGGAGTGCTTCACATTCGTTTTGAGTACAGCTAACAAACATACATGTAAAGTTTGCATCTGCCTAGTGGGAGTTCATTAGCACCAGTAGAAGCAACCAGCCATTCTCAATTCACTAATTGCCAGTGGGTTACCAGTTGTATCATCAGTGCTATTTAAAAGTAACTTTAAAAATCATTAGTGCATAAGCTTATTAAAATAGTGCATTCTGATTGGTTGATGAACAAATATTACTCTCTCCCAGTAGAGATAAAAATTCTAAGAACTGCACTGACTTACTCACGAAACCCTGCAAGTGCTTTTAAAGGCATCATACGTCAAACTACAATATACATTTCTCTGCTGGAAAATACAGCTCAAAGTGACCACCTTATTAAACACTTGTTGCCTGTTCCAACAGTGAGCAAGCACAATAATCATATAAATATGTTGAATAGTAATTTGTCTCTTAGTGAGCATGAGGACTGATCAAGTTATTTATTTAAAATCATGATCAACAACATGATTATTTTTAATCCCTCACACACTGAAGTTATAAACAAGACATAAATTTCACTGAAAACTATGACTTTTTAATATTAGAATCAGATATGACTACCAAAAGCATTCTGACTGGGTGATTTTAATCAATATCATCTCCAAAGATGGAGGCACTCAAAAAATGATTATTATTAACAGTCAGTATTAACGAAAAGGAGATGCAAATATGATTGGAAATGAACAGAATATCTATATTTATATGGTTGGAAATCAATAACCACACATTATAAATATATGATAGGGAGTCAAGATGATGACAACACATGCCAAGTTAATTCTTCAGCCAGGTTAGAAATAATTGAAATATTTGATACATAAAAATGAACAGCATCATAAATCGAATGAGTCAAATATTAATGTTATCACTAAATCTTTAACAAATTTTGCCTGCAAGCAAACTGAAAAATGCTATTTGTCCAAATATTTCCTGTAAACATCCATCCTCCATAGCCCACCCATTCAATAAGTAGTGGCGCAGATGATTTTGCTCCATTTCCAAAATGGTTGGCAGTTGTTCCTTTAAGAAAGAAGCCACTTGATATCTAGTAATATAGAATGGATAATGTATAGTGTTCACTTCATCCATCGGGTATTTGAAAAATCCCTAGTGGTCTTTACCTTGCATGAGATCATGATTTAAGTATTTAAATAAGCCTCCTGCCCTGTGGGAGGGATGCTCAAATATTTTACAGCCTGCCCAAAATCAAATCAGAGAGATCTTGGATGGGCAAAGAGTGGTAAGATTTTTCTGTAAATTAATGTAAAATCTTTTCCAATGTGAATGAAGCAGCAGGCAAGCAAAAATTTCTTCCTGTGCTTTCCTTTTCTGCACTCACTCATAACATTTCCTGTAGCAAAACTGCAAAAATGACAGAGCAGACAGCTATGCATTGGAGTCCTAACAAGCTTCACTCAAGAGTGAGAAGATTCAAATTTAATTTTATGATTTACTATGTAGGTTGTTCCAAATTTCAGGCATACTGTTGTAGAAATGCAGCAAACAGAAAGACACTGTCTGACATGGGTGAGGGATCCATTTCACCTCCTTTTCTTACTTTTTTAGCATTTAATCTGCATCTATGGAAGGCTAATAATAAAGCTCCATTAAAGGTTGACCAGAAACAGAGTTGATGGATGGGAAGTCCTCACTGCTGACCAGACTGCCTGGAGACAAACTGTCAGAAAGGGTGTGGAAGAAACAGATGACAAAATAAATGACCAAATGATGGAAAAGGACTCATTGGAAGAAAAAAAAATCACCAGCCTTGCACCAATCTCATTCAGCGGCACCAGCTGTGGAAGAGACTTCAGCTCATGAATTGGTCTCTATAGCCACAGTAATGGTGTTCAATCCAGGAGTGACATAACCTAAAGCACAGTCCATTGTCTCCCAAGACAGAGTGATGCCATTAAACTTGTAGGTGTATTTGAGCTGACAACAAGTTTTCCTTCTCTGGCAAGCAAAGTGATCACAGAAGAAAGGAAAAACCAGAGAGTGAGAAAGCTCTACTTTATAATGCTAATATTATACTTTAATATTAAAACAGAGCTGAAGAAGCATGTACAAATCAATATGGATTATTCAACAAAACTTGGATAAAACTGCTAAACATTAATTGAAATACTTCAAAGTCAAGTCTAATAAACATTTAATATTCTAACAAATTTACATATAAATAAATTTTTCCTTCAGTGAGTACTCTACACTATTCCTATTCAGTAATTTCTCCACGATAATACCAACTAATTATTTGTTCAGTGAATATTAAATATCTATCACAAATTCCTCTTCTTTTTCTGCCACACTAGCACCATCACTGCTACATGCCTGCAGGAAAGTACAGCTAAGTTTCAGGCTACAGTTAATATCCCTAAACTTGCAAAAGATTGCGGCTGCGTTGTAGGTAAATAAATAAAAGTTGGAGGTATCTGCTCTGAAACAAGCAATATTGCATTAGATACATTTTGTACACATTATCGAATATCACCGTCAAAGCAGTAGTTTTTTTTATAGTTTTTAGATTAGAGTTTAGATTGTTTTGCATGTAAACATTAATGCATCTCATTTTGAGAATAAATGAATTGGTGTGAATAAAATTATTCAATATTTCCCGTAAGTAGTTTTATACAAATTACAAAATTAAATGGATATTTGTAATACTAACATTATACTGCATTTCAAACGAGTAATTAGACCTGACTTAATTGTAGTTTTCATAATCTTTCCTAATTAGCCTGGCAATTTCCTGTTACCTTTTAACTATACATCCATGTTCCCATGATACTTTTATGATGCATGTTCTTGTTAGACTATCTGAGAGTTTTCAATCCTGACAGTAACTTCACTGCTGAATATATGTTTACTGTGTGAACCACAAAATTCGGATTCAGTGAAGATCTTTGAAGCACAAAGTTTTTATCTGCTCCATCAACTTAATTTCTTTAGGTAGTAAAAAGAGCAGTTATTCACTTGTGAGTTGCGAAATCATTTACAGAGAGCTGGAGCACTGCTTCAGGTCCCAGCCAACTTGACTATAAGCCACTTATTGCACATTGCATTATAAGGAAAAAATAGCTGTGATCCAGCGTGTGACATATACATACATGCATAATAAATTTACAATATTACAATTCCTATCATGACTTTATATATATTGTTGCAAGGTATTAGCAGAACAGTTAACAGAATTATGGTTCACATCTGGAACTGTTTATCTGTTTTCCAATTTATACTGCAGATATAGTAATCTGAAACTGGTGGTTCAGCAAGGTTCTGCAGATCACAACTAATGTCAGGTTAATTGTGGTATATTTATATAACTGGCTTCATAGCCAGAACATTTCCCTGGTATAAAAGGGACTAATGAATAGGTAATCATCATCAGTAAAATTAGTGAATATGTTTCTGTCCAAAGAACAAAGAATAGTCCAATAGAAGAACAGGCCATTTGGCCCTCCAAGCCTGCATTGATCATGTTTATGTATCTAAACCTGTTAATCTCCCTCTATTCCCCACTTGTTCATTTGCCTATTAAGGTAAGTCTTAAATGTCTCTAATATATCTGGCTCAACCACTTCACTTAGCACTGCATACCAAGCCCCCACCATTCTTTGTGTAAAAAACTTCCCCCACACATTTTCACTGAACCTTTCTCCCCTTATCATGAACTTGTGCTCCCTTGTAATTATTATTTTTGCCCTGGGAGAAAACTTCCAACTTTTCACCCTATCAATACTTCTCATAATTTTATAAACTTCTATCAGGTCGCCCTTCAGCCTCCACCTTTCCAGGGAGAACAATCCTAGTTTATTCAATCTCTCCTCATAACAAATACCCTTTGGCGTACAGTGTGTTAGCTTTTATTGGTAGCGGGATTGAGTCTCAGAGCCATGAAGTCATGTTGCATCTGTACAAAACTCTGGTGTGGCCGCACGTGAAGTATTACATACAGTTCTGGTCACCGCATTATAGGAAGGATGTAGAAGCATTGGAAAGGGTGCAGAGGAGATTTACCGGGATGTTGCCTAGTATGATGGGAAGGTCTGATGAGTAAAGGCTGAGAGACTTTAGGCCATTTTCATTAGAGAGAAGAAGGTTAAGAGGTGACTTAATAGAGGTATATAAGATGATCAGAGGATTAGATAGAGT
The DNA here is from genome assembly GCA_024679065.1 of Sphyrna mokarran. Classification (NCBI taxonomy): domain Eukaryota; kingdom Metazoa; phylum Chordata; class Chondrichthyes; order Carcharhiniformes; family Carcharhinidae; genus Sphyrna; species Sphyrna mokarran. The sequence goes on from JAGIQG010000018.1 coordinate 46,102,234, forward strand.
GGACAACGAGAGCCTTTTTCCTCAGATAGAGATGGTTAGAATGAGGAGACAGAGCTTTAAATTGAGGGGTGATAGATATAGGACAGATATCAGAGGTAGGTTCTTTACTCAGAGAGTAGTAAGGGCATGGAATGCCCTGCCTGTAATAGTCGTGGACTCGCCAACTTTAAGGGCATTTAAATGATCACTGGATAATCATACGGATGATATTGGAATAGTATAGATTAGATGGGCTTTAGATTGGTTTCACAGGTCGGTGCAATATCGAGGGCCAAAGGGCCTGTACCGCGCTGTAATGTTCTATGTTCTATGTTCTACGTTCACACCAGGCAATCTCCTAGTAAATCTTTTTTGCACCATCTCCAAAGCCTCCACATCCTCCTGGTAGTGTGGTGACCAGAATTAGATGCAGTATTCTAAATGTGGCCTAACCAACATTTTATATAACTGTAACGTAATTTGCCAACTTTTATAGTCAATGTCCTGTCCGATGAAGGCAACCATGCCATATGCTTTCTTTATCACCTTTCCATTTGTGCTGCCACTTTTAGGGGTGTATATCTGTACTCTCAGATCTCTCTGTGTGTCTATGCTCCTGATTGTTCTACCTTTTGTTTTATAGCTGCTACCTGAATTGGATCTATCAAAATTCATCATTTTGTTCAGATTAAATTCCAAGTGCCATTTCTCCACCCAATTTTCCAGTCTATCTATACTCTGTTGTATTCTCTGATAGTCTTCATCACTATTTGCAACTCCGCCACTTAGTGCCATCTGCAAACTTGCTAATCAAACCAGATACATTTTCTTCCAAGTGATTTATATATATTACAAACAGTAGAGATCCCAGCACTGATCCCTGAAGTACACCATTAGTTACAGACCTCCATTCAGAAAAATACCCTTCCACCAGTACTTTCTATGGCCAAGACAGTTCTGAATCCATTTAGCTAGTTCACAACTGATTTCGTGAGATTTAATTTTTTGCACCTGCCATGAAGGACCTTGTCAAATGCCTTACTAAAGTCCATGTAGACAACTCTCCAGCAGTGAGAGTGTGTTGATTGCTCTCATTCAAGGCTTCTCAATTGCACAGCATTGAAGACCCCAAAGAATGTGTCCAGCTCTAGGGAATTGTGTGAAATATTAATTGCATATGTCTTCAGAATCAGCTATGTCTCATCAAGGAGAATGCCAGGATGAGTAATTGATGAATGTTGGTGGAGTCCAGCATTCCAGTTTAGTATCCAAAACTAGATCTAGTTGCACAGTATGGAGACAAGGATTAACACTTTGGAACACCAAGCTCCAAGGATGTAGATGATTCTTTCAATTCAAGGCTTAGTAATACACAGCTCGCACTGTGGAGGTCACCCTGCCAAGGTAGTATGCTGATAGCTGACACCAGTCACCATATTCAATATCATGTCTGTGCCGTTTTTGAGATGCCCCATGTGGATTCAGATCTTGTTGTCATGCACTGTCTCTAATGTGCTTCAGCTCTATGCAACATTGGGACTTATGTTTTTTGGCAGGGTTGGAATGGGGAGGGTGCAAAATGTGTGGGTCAGATGCCATCAGTCAATAAAGGACCATCACTATTTATCCTACTGGAGCACAGAGGAAACTACGTGGGGATGTCAGGGTTGGGGGGGTGGGGTAGCAGGTGTGAGGGACAGCGGGTAATGGTGAACTCTAGGATAGAAGTCACAGATACATGGAGTGACAAGTGTTAAGATTCTGTTAGAACTCCTCAGTGCTCACAGTGGTGCTCTTACTCTTTCAGTCCATGGTTCATCAGAATTATGGAACCTGTTGAGTTGACCTTTCTACTGGTCAAGATTTTGCAGCAGCAGAGACAACAATGTTCTGCTGTGCATGGCCAGGACCATTGGCCTGCAGCTGTTCAGAGCGTAGGACCACACATGGAGGAATGACGCCATGTCAGAATTTTACAGCATTGATGTTCCTACATTCAGTTGTCCGAACTGCAGTGTCGTAGAAGCTGTGTCTGACCTGGGGGACAGTGGACTACCTCTGCCACATACAGCATGAGCTGATACCGCACAGAACTGGAGGACATCAAATGACTATGGCCATTAAAGTTACAGTCCTCTGAACTTTCATGCTAGGATTTCATTCCAGGGCAGCACAGCATCTGTGATATCTCCCAGTTTGCTGCTCACAAATGTATTTGAGGCGGGGGTTGTTCGCTGGCAAGAGGGTTTTGAGGGGGCTTGTCAGCAGCAGGGTTTCTTTACTCTGACCTCAGTGTGGGAGAAACATAACACAGCCATTCTCACACTCCACAAGAATGAAGCGCTGGGACTGTACATGGGTCTATGAGCTTGGTGGCAATAAAATGTTGGGGTCAAGGTTCTGTTAGTGAGTAAAGTATTTATTATTTGTAACTATATACAGTGCTCACTGCTCTACACTAGTGCTGACTTGTACTATTGCCAATTAAATGCCTATCACTTCGAAATCTTCCTCAACCTTCACACCACGACTAGGTGCTTGTCCAAGCCTGCTGAATTCTGTGCTCTATTACCTGAAGTGACCTTGGTGGGTCTCCACTGGAAGACTTGGACCCTGAGGGGAACTTGGCCTGCTTTCAAGCATCACAGGTAATGTAGTACTGCCCCCAGGGTCTCCTGAGTAGAAGGCCCTGGGCTGTGCACCAGATGATCCAAATCTGCCCAGATGTCCAATGGATCCTCCATGGGATAGAGGGGCAGCTGGAGTGAAATCCAGAAGCCTCACCGCCCTCTGGCACAGACACCTGTGGATTCTCACCAGTGCCTGCATCATGCAATTGACGCCCTCAGACATGGACATCATGAGCGAAGCCACAGCATTGATATTTCCTGCCATGGAATGCATGTCCTACACCAAGATCTCCACTGCAGATGTCTCACAGTATTGTTCAGAGTTGACGGCACCATCTCTTCGGGCGTAAGATGATGGGATTCTTCCAATCGGCCTTTCAATCCCAGGAGGATGCTATCACCTCCTCACAATTCTCATGACTCTGCCTTTGCAGCTCCACAGCTCTGGAAAGACTAGGCCCAAGGGCAAGCAGAAACTTAGCAGAGTCCTAACCTCCAACATCCCTCCAATTGCTGAATCCCTGGTACTCCTCTGCTTCCACTTGCTGCAGATTTTTAACTGTTAGGTATTCATCAATGAGTGGCCCAGAAGCGTGTCTACTTAGTGATTCCACCAAGTGAGCATCTGCGCCAGTGCTGGATGTGAATGACAGCTGTGATGATTTTTCAACAGTGGAGTCTGAGAAATATCCTTTAGAGCTGCTTGTGGCCAGAGGGTGCAGGGAGCAAGAGGATGGTCTGGCCTATTCAGCTGTTTTGCCTGCAATAGAAGGGAGATGGCATTTGTGCATTACAGAGGAAAAGAATGGAACACTGATAACTCACTAGGAAATGACAGCATATCTTGAGGATTCTCATGTTTGTCTGCTGCCTGCACTTCACCATTAGCATAGGCACTCTTTTCCTCCTGGCCAGCTCGAGGGCTGTCTCTCCAAATGGTGAACTTTAGCATTACTCTGGCTGGATGTGCTTGCTCACGCTTGCTGGAGTTGACTTTGTTTTACAACAACATGGATGGAGAAAGTGTTAACATTTGAGATGGTGATGAGGTGTGGCAGGTATGGGTCTTGACTGGGAGCTGGAGTGTGAAGAGCATGGCTGCAAGTTGGGAGGAACATGGTAACTGGGGGAGAGGGGAGGAGACTCTTCTTACAGGTGTTGGAAAACACTTCGTCCAGCTCTGTTAAGATCACGCCCCCCCCCCCCCCCCCCCCCCCCCCCCCCCCCCACCCCCACCCTCCTACACCTCCAGCTAGAGTTTTACAGCATAAAAAAAGGTTCTTTGACCAATCATGCTCCTTGGCCATCAAACACCTATCTATAGCAAGTCCACAGTAGTCTACAGCAAAGGATTAAAAATGTGCTGTGTATTCTCTATTTTCATTGCTTATTCTCTATCATTCATTTGAGGCATTGACCTGTGCACAGTAAGATTCTGATGAATACCTTAAATCACATTTTATTTATGACCCTCAGAATCGAGAAACAGGAAGAGACTTGCTTTGCATTTGCAAATGACTGAAAACTTGGAAATATAATAAACTGCAACAAGGATAGTGGCAGACTTCAAAAACTCATAGATAGTTGGTAGAATGATTGTAGAACAAAGAACAAAGAACAAGACAGCACGGGAAACAGGCCCTTCGGCCCAACGAGTCCGCGCCGCCACCCCGATGTTCCCACCTCTACCCGTGATCCCTGTCTATGTTTATAGATCTATGGATTAAAAACCAAATTTGAGACAATTTAGGCAGGATTTGTTTTAAATTTAACACAAGATGGAATTTTCCCATGGTAGGCAGAGGCTGACCATGCAAAAGTCCATTGACTTTGGGTGGAAATTTACAGCCCTTGAGCAAGTGCGGCTGGAAAATCTTGCCCAGAGTGTGCAAAGTGACACATTTTGATTAAAAGAATGAGGACAGGCATTGTAAATTAATGGGTACAATTCTGTAAAAGTATAGGAACTAAATGATATACAATCATAATTATAATAATATATAAACAGCATAATTATATAATGACTATATAATTAAGTATGTACCTATTGGAGTTTAGAAGAGTTTAGATCCTGCGGAGATTTGATTGGAAGGCAACTTCCATTTATGGGAGAGATCAGAACTAGGTTTATGAATAAAAGGTCAACCATTTAATACTGAGGTGAGAACTTATTTCTCATAAAGTAATATCTGTATTAGTCTGTGTAATTCTCTCCCCCAGGAGGTTGATCATTGAATTTATTTAAGGCAGAGTTTGATAGAAACTGGATTAAAGGTAACTTCTAAATCAGCCATGATCTTATTGAATGGGGGAGTAGACTTGAAGGGTTGAATGGCCAACTCCTGCTCCTAAGTCTTATGCTTCTATGTAGGAACAGAAAACTCTGGAGGTATATGTGCACAAATCATTGGGGGTTTGACACAGTAAGTTAAAGAGACAATTAAGGGACATACGGGATGCTGGGGCTCAATAAACAAAGACATGGACCTTTATTTTCATCTGTGAGGCAGGATTTGTAAGTTGGGCCATTTCCCAGCATCTTAATCTCACTTCTGGTCTGGCAATGCCCACTCATACTATTTTTATCATGGACTGAAAGGTGTGAGCTGAAGTTAAATCCACACCTCTAGAAAGAGACCCAAGACAGAAATTCATAGAAATTCATAGAAACCCTACAGTGCAGAAAGAGGCCATTTGGCCCATTGAATCTGCACCGACCACAATCTCACTCTAAATATCCCTACATATTTACCTGCTAATCCCTCTAATCTACACATCTCAGGAACAATTTTAGCATGGCCAATCAGCCTAACCTGCACATCTTTGGACTGTGGGAGGAAACGAGATCCACCTGGAGGAAACCCAAGCAGACATGAGGAGAATGTGCAAACTCCATACAGATAGTGACCCAAGCAAGGAATCAAACCCAGGTCCCTGGAGCTGTGAAGCAGCACTGCTAACCACTACCGTGCTGCCCAAATAGGTCCATAGCACAGAATCCCTACAGTGCAGAAGGAGAACATTCAGCCCATCAACTCTGCACTGTCAACAATCCCATCCCCTGTATCACCACATATTTACTCTGCTAATCTCCCTGACTTATCCTGACACTGACAGGCAATCTACATAGTCAGTCAAACTTGCCCACACAGTTTTGGACTGGGGGAGAAAACTAGAGCATCTAGAGGAAACCCACACAGACACGGGGAGAATATGCACACTCCACACAGACAGTCACCCAAACTGGGAATCCAATCCAGTTCCCTAGCACTATGAGGCAGCAGTGCTAACCCTGTGCCACCCCATCCCACAGGTACTAAGGTGGCTGGATGCCAAGGCAGGCAAGTTAGAAGATCTGTCTCTGTTCACTCGAACATTGACTCAGTTTAGTAGATATGTGTGAGATGCCCTAACAGTCAGAGCTTCCTCTCTATGTTCCATGCTTCCATGCTCCTTCCATATCCTTCTGTCCATTCACCTCTCCTGCCTCCCCAGCAACCTACCTCATTCCAACTCACTTAGAATTCAATATGTACAGAACATTTCCCATGCCACTCACCAGTAAATTCTTCTGGCATGTTGAAATCAATGGAATTTTGGCTGACTAGCCGTATTTGCCATAAAGTGGCCGGGGAAGTCCAGTCATCGCTTTGAAAAGCTATTATCTTTTTCAGTAATCCTAAAACTGTCAGGATAAACAAACAGCAACAACCTTATTAAGTGATTATAAAACATAGAACAGTACAAGACCTTCAGCCCTCGATGTATTGCCAAGCTATGTCTGAACGCAAGATCAAGCTATCCCACTCCCTATCATTTCGGTGATATCAAAATAAATAATTCAACTCACAGGGTCTTTGAAAACTATGGCAACACCTCTTGCTAAGTTGAATCTATTGGTGAGCGTTGGAGCTCAGACAAGCATGCATAATACGATTCTATTGAATGACTGTATCAACAACCTCTGCTGAGATGAATTTATTAATGAGTTTGAAAGTCAACAAAGCATTCATAATAGAATTCCATTGTACATGTGGTATGAACAAAATTGCCAAAGATGAGAATGTTAAAATATTTTAAGTCATTCCAAGAGCTCAACCATCTGTTCAATGTTTGAATCAGGGTAACAGATGTCTGAACTGTCAATAAATTAAAATATTAAATCATAAGTATCCACTGACACAATGAAGCCTGAAGCATACTTCTTATTTTCAGCCTTGGTATACCATCGCCTTAGCAAGCTGCCCAAACCATGTTTAATTACATGGTCATTTATTTTCCAGACTGAGATCCCAAAGTTTGCTACTCTGCTCTATTTAGCAGAGCTAGAAATAATCTTGCCTTCCAATAAGCCATCTCTTGGAGGTTGAGAGGTGGAGTGTCATTTTTTAGTACCCTAAAATTAGAGACTGTACACTTGTCAAAATAATCGCATTTAAACCAGCATATAAATGGCAGCAGAAATGAAAACGGAAAGAGCTGGATAAACTCTAGAGGTTTGGCAGCATTTGTGGAAAGAGAAACAGTTGATTTTTTAAGCCTGTATGACTCATCTCCAGAGCTAAAGATAGGACAAAATATCATAAAATATCAGGGAGTGGTTCAGGTGTAGCAGAATAAAAGGCCAGTGATAGGTGGGAGCTAGGAGAGATTTCAAGGAAATGTTCAGGGCACAAGACAGAGTAAGTGGTAATGGACTATAGAAGGTACTGCTGATGGCAGAATGTGAGAATAGGCAAATGGAACAGCAGAATGCGTAAATGGGCCAAGTGAAAGTGTTCAGTGAAAGCAAAACTAAAGAACAACTGACAAGATAGTCAGGATACTCAGCACGGTTTCATGAGGGATAAGTCCTGCCTCACAAATTTGATTGAATTCTTTGAGGAGGTAACTAAGTGTGTGGATGAAGGTAGAGCATACATATCATATACATGGATTTTAGTAAAGCATTTGATAAGGTTCCCCATGGTAGGCTCACGAAGAAGATAAGGATGTGTGGGATAGAAGGAAATTTGGCTGATTGTTTTAGTAATTGGTTGTCTCACATAAGACAGAGAGTGGTAGTGGAAGGAAAATTTTCAGACTGGAGGCCAGTTACCAATGGTGTTCCAAAGGGGTCATTGCTGGGTCCTCTGCTATTTGTGATTTTTATCAATGAATTGGAAGAGGGGCTCGAGGGTGGGTTAGTAGATTTGCTGATGACACCAAGTTTGGTGGAGTAGTGGATGAGGTGGACAGCTCCTGCAGGCTTCAAAGAAACATTGATAGGATGCAGAGCTGGGCTGAAAAGTGGTAGATGGAATTTAACCCTAATAAGTGCAAGGTGATACATTTTAGTAGGACAAACTTGAATGCGGATTACAGGGTCAATGGCAGGGTTTTGAGGAATGCGGAGGAACAGAGAGATCTTGGGTTCATATCCACAGATCTCTGAAAGTTGCCACTCAAGCAGATAGAGCCATGAAGAAAGCTTATAGTGTGTTAGTGTTTATTAACAAAGGCTTTGAGTTTACGAGTTTAAGGTTATGCTACTACTATACCGGACCTTGGTGAGACCACATTTGGAATATTGTGTTCAGTCCTCATTATGAGAAGGATGTAGAAGCATTGGAGAGAGTACAGAGGAGATTTACCAGGATGCTGCCTGGTTTGGAGGGTAGATCTTATGAGGAAAGGTTGAGGGATCTGGGGTTTTCCTCTTTAGAGTGGAGGAGAGGCGACTTAATGGAGGTTTATAAGATGATGAGGGGGATTGATAGAGTGGACGTGCAGAGACTATTTCCTTGGGTGGATGTAGCTGTTACTAGGGGGCATAACTATAAGGTTCATAGTGGGAGATATAGAAGGGATGTCCAAGATAGATTCTTCACTCAGAGACTGGTTGGGGTGTGGAATAGACTGCCTGCTGTGATAGTGGAGTTGGGCATTTTAGGAACTTTCAAGTTGTTATTGGATGGGCACATAGAGCACACAGAATTATAGGAAGTGGGGTAACTTGATCTTGGGATTGGACATAGCATGCACAACATTGAGAGTCAAAGGGCCTGTATTGTGCTGTAATGTTTTATGTTCTCACAGATGGCCCTGTGGGTTAGGGGCAGGGTATTGTTGTGTTGGGACAAATAACACTTTTGGATTGAATAACACAATCAAAATGGAGGACAAAGTTTGCAGTCTGAAGTTAGTAATAATATAACAATATCGACACCAGAAGGTTTTAAGGTGCCTAATGAGAAGATTAGGTGTTGGTCCTTCAGCTTGCATTGGTCTTCATTGGAACATTATAGCAGAGCAAGGGTGGACAGGTGGAGATGGAAGAAAAATGGTGAGTTGAAATTGCAAGTAATAAGTAAAATGGAGTCATGTTTGTGGACTGACAATGGTATCTGATAAGCAGTCACCCAGTCTGCATTTAATCTCCCTAATGTAAACTCTTTTTGCAGTTATATTGATGACTGTATTGGTGATGCTTCATGTTTTGTTTTGGACTTGGTAAAGTTTATTGATTTTGCTTCCAATTTCCATCCCTTTTTCACCTTCATGTGGTTCATCTCTGATACTTCCCTTCTCTTCTTTGATCTCTTTCTCCATTTCCAGTGATAGATTGACCACTAATATTCATTTCAAGCTACGGACCCTCCCCCCAGTTACCTCCCTTACATCTCTTCACATCCCACTTCCTGTAAGGAATCGATCCTATTTTCTGCTTCGATTGCATCAGTTGTGATCCCACCTTCAAAGATGCCACTTCTGACATGTTTGCCTTTATCCTGAACCGAGGATAGCGCCCCCCTTCCATATCAGTTGACTAGGCACTCAACTGAGTTTGACCCATTTCTTGCATCTCTGCCCACACTCCTTCTCCTCTCCCAGAACGATGTTGGATCCCCCTAATCCTCAATTTTCACCCCACCAGCTTCCACATTCAAGCATCATCCTCTTCCAATCCTGTTAACTTCAGCATGTGGCAACATGTTCTGCTCACCCCGTTGCATCACCATTCTGCAGGACTGGTCCTTCCTAACATCCCAGAGTAACATCCTGGCCCACTCCTCCATCACCCCATACCCTTCATTCCCCCTTCCTATGACATCTTCCTATGCAATCACAGAAGATTCAACACCTGCACCTTTATCTCATCTCTTGTCACTGTCTCACATCCACAGCCATTGGCAAACATCTTGCGTTTGTCGAACATTTTCAGCTTTTAATTCAGATTTCTATGATATGTATTATTTTGCTTCTACATGAATCCAAAGTTTCAGTTTGCCCTAAAATAGACACAATTCGGGTGACATGCTGTATTGATGTACCAGAAGCTTTGAGAATCTCTGGCCTTAATCAAAATCAATATAAATAACAGCCAGGGATGATGCAAAACAGGGAGTTAACTCGCTATCACCTGTTTTATGAATCCTGCAAAGTATGTGAATTAAACCCCTATTTGTTACTATAAGGTTGCTGAAAGGAACTTTTAACAAATCCTCTATTCTATCCTCCTTCACCCCACTTTGCACCTTCCAGTTCAAAATCTAAGCAAAGGTGGTCACAGTGTGGGATTAAAACGTTTTCTGGGGGGGACGGTGAGGATATCCAATCATTCATTATAACTTTGGCAAGAAAATCTATGACGTCCCAGAGAAACAGCATTAAATAATTTTACCATAAAGAGTCTTTATACAAACCCAACCTAATGAGTTAAATGCTTCCAGAATTGATTTCTCTCAGAATTTTGCTGTTATGCTTTTTGCTGCTGGAGTTCCTTTTCTTATATTTTGCCTCCTAATTTTTCTGTTTCTCTCACACCTCAAATAAAAATTAGAATTTTCTTAATGTACTTATTAGCAGAAATGTAATGCAACATCATTGTTCGTTGCAGCAAGATGAGAGAAGGATCGATTTGTGGCAGGTGAGCGACTACCTGTTTTTTAAGTTTAAGACTTTTCGCATGGTTTCTGTTTTTGAAAAAGTAACTTTAAAAGTTAAGCGGGGTGAGTTGGGAAAGGTTTTTTTTAGCGCATGAGATTTAAAAGAGAGGCCACACTGTACAGCAGGCAGTGTCAGTAGCAGGGGCAGTGGAGTGAGCAGGAAGCAGAGTGAGAGCTAAAGGGATTTAGTTCATCGAGCTTAGGCTGAAACGGGCAAGGCAAGGTAGAATTAATTCATAATTACTTTTCCTGCGTTCTTTAAGAAAAAGGAAATTATGAGTGTCAGGCCAGTCTGCTGTTCCCAGTGTCGGATGTGGGAGATTCTGGCCTCCTGGAGATCCATATCTGTGCTGGATGCGTTGAGCTGAAGTTCCTAAGAGACTGTGTTAGGAAATTGGAACTGCAACTCAAGGACCTTTGTCTGGTCAGCGAAAATGGGGAAGTGATAGACAGGAGTTACAAGCAAGTTGTCACACCAGGGCCACGGGATGCAGACAAGTGGGTCATGGTCGGAAAGGGGAAAACTCCAGTGCTAGAGAGCACCCTAGTGGATGTGCCCCTTCACAATAAGTACTCCTGTTTGATTACTATTAGGAGGGACAGCCCAACTGGTGGAAGCAGCAATGGCCGTGCCTCTGGCACAGAGAACGGCCCAGTAGCTCAGAAGGGTCAGGAAAGGAGGAGGAAGACAGTATTAATCAGGGACTCTACAGTGAGGAGGTCAAACGGGCGATTTTGCGGAGGCAGACAGGAATCTCGGATGGTGGTTTGCCTTCCTGGTGCCAGGATCTGGGATGTTTCTGGTTGTGTCCCAGATATCCTGAAATGGGAGAGAGAGGAGCCAGAGGTGTCTGACATTGGTAGGAAAAGGGAAGGAGTCATGAAAAGGGAATATAGGGATTTAGTTAGACAGTTGAGAAGGAGGAATGCAAAGGTAGTAATCTTGGGAATGCTGCCTGTGCCATGAGAAAGTGACAGTAAGAGTGGAATGAGGTGGAGGATGAATGTGTAGCTGAAGGATTGGAGCAGCGGGCAAGGATTCAGGTTCTTGGGTCACTGGGACCTCTTTAGGGGTAGGTATGACCGGAATAAAAAGATCAGGTGGCACTTGAATCCCAGGGGGATCAATATTCTGGTGGGATGGCCACTGGGGAGACTTTAACCTAGAATGACTGGGGGGAGGGAATCAATATGAAGTGACTGGGAGTGAGAAGATTAGCTTGCAAATAGAGAGGGATTGTTGGCAGTGAAGGAGGGAGGAGTTGGAGGAGGGGAGGAGGGAGGAGGAGGGAAGGAGGGAAGGAGGGAGGAGTTGGAGAAGGGGAGCGCTCAGGCTGAAGGTTTGAGATATGTCTATTTTAACGCTAGGAGTGTGGTGAACAAAGTGGATGAGCTTATAGCGTGGATCGTTGCTTGGAAATGTGATGTTGTGGCCATTACAGAGACTTGGATGTCTCAGGGACAGGACTGGATACTTCAAGTGCCAGGTTTCAGATGTTTCAGGAGGGGCAGGGAGGGAGGCAAAAGAGGTGGGGGAGTGGCACTGTTGATCAGGGACAATGTCTTGGCCATAAAGAAGGTGGACGCCGTGGAGAGATTGTCTGTGGATAATCTGTGGGTGGAAGTTCGGAACAAGAAGGGGTCAATGACTTTACTGGTGTTTTCTATAGGTTGCCCAGTAGTAACAGGGTTGTTAAGGAGGAGATGCAGTAATAACAGAGTTGTCGTGATGAGAGATTTTAATTTCCCAAATATCGATCAGAATATCCTTAGATAAAGAGTTTGAATAGGGAGGAGTTTGTTAGATGTGTTCAGGAGGGTTTCCTGACATAGTATGTAATAAGCCTACAAGAGAAAAGCTGTACTCGATCTGGTATTGGGTAATGAACCTGGGCAGGTGTCAGATCTCTCAGTGGGAGAGCATTTTGGGATAGTGATCATAACTCTATCTCCTTTACGCTAACATTAGAAAGGGATAGGATCAGGCAAGCTAAGAAAGTGTTTATCTGGAGTAAGGGGAAATATGAAAGGCAGGAAAGTAGAGACATAAATTGGAAGGAGGTATTCTCGGGGAAATGTACTGAAGATGCAGATTTTCAAGGAATATTTGTCTGGAGTTCTGCACAACAACGTTCTGATGAGACAGGGAGGTTCTGGTAGGATACAAGAACCATGGTGCATGAAAGTTGTAATGAATATAGTCAAAAAGAAAAGAAAAGCTTATAAAAGATTTAGGGAGCTAGGTAATGTTAGAGATTTAGAGGACTATATAGCTTGTAGGAAGGAACTTAAGGAAATTAGGAGAGCCAGAAGGAGTCATGAGAAGGCCTTGACCGGAAAGATTAAGGAAAATCCTAAAGAGTTCTACAAATATGTGGAGAATAAAAGGATGAGATGCAAAGGAGTAAGACCCATAAAATGTGACGGTGGGAAAGTTTGTATGGAAGTGGTAGAAATAGCAGAGATGCTCAATGAGACTTTACTTTAGTATTCACAGTGGAAAAAGATCTTCGTGGTTGTAGTGCAGGTTTGTGGCAGCCTGAAAAGCTTGAGTGTGTGGACATTAAGAAAGAGGATATGTTGGAACTTTTGAATAGTATCAAGACAGATGAGTCACTGGGACCGGATGGGATGTACCTCAGGTTACTGTGGGAGCCAAGGGAAGAGATTGCAGAGCCTCTGGTGATGATCTTTGTGTCATCGATGGAGAAAAAAGAGGTTCCAGAGGATTGGAGGATTGCAGATGTGGTTCCTATGTTCAAGAAAGGGAATAGAGGTAGTCCGGGAAATTATCGACTGGTGAATCTAACCTTAGTGGTTGGTAAGTTGATGGAAGAGATCCTGAGAGACAGGATTTATGAACATTTAGAGAAGTATAATATTGTCAAAACTCAAGCTTTTCAGGCTGCCACAAGCCTGCACTACAACCACGAAGATCTTTTTCCACTGTGAATACCAAAGGAAAGTCTCATTGAGCATCTCTGCTATTTCTACCACTTCCATACAAACTTTCCCACCGTCACATTTTATGGGTCTTACTCCTTCGCATCTCATCCTTCTATTCTTCACATATTTGTAGAACTCTTTAGGTTTTTCCTTAATCTTTCCTGCCAAGGCCTTCTCATGACTCCTTCTGGCTCTCCTAATTTCCTTAAGTTCCTTCCTACAAGCTATATAGTCCTCTAAATCTCTTACATCACCTAGCTCCCTAAATCTTTTATAAGCTTTTCTTTTCTTTTTGACTATATTCATTACAACTTTTGTGCACCATCGTTCCTGTATCCTACCAGAACCTCCCTGTCTCATCAGAACGTTGTTGTGCAGAACTCCAGACAAATATTCCTTGAAAATCTGCCACCTTCAGTACGTTTCCCCGAGAATACCTCCTTCCAATTTATGTCTCTACTTTCCTGCCTGATAGCTTCACATTTTTCTGCATGGAGGTCGGTCACCAGTGGAGTACCCCAGAGATCTGTTCTGGGACCCTTGCTGTTTGTGACTTTTATAAATGACCTGGAGGGATGGATTGGTAAGTTTGCTAGTGACATGAAGGTTGGAGGTGTTGTGGCTAGTTTGAAGGATTGTCAGAAGTTGCAACATGACATAGATAAGATGCAAGACTGGGTGGACAAGTAGCAGATGAACTTCAACGCAGATAAATGTGTAGTGGTATACTTTGGCAGGTCAAATGGGATGAAGGAATATAATATTAAGGGTAAGGCTCTTAGCAGTGTGGAAGATCAGAAGGATCTTGGGGTCCAGGTTCATAGGACTCTCAAATCGGCTTCACAGGTAGAGGATGTGGTTAAGAAGGTGTATGGGATACTGGCCTTCATCAATTGAGGGATTAAGCTTAGGAGTCAGGAGATAATGCTGCAGCTGTATAAGGCCCTGGTCAGACCCCACTTGGAGTACTGTGTTCAATTCTGGTCGCCTCATTACAGGAAGGATGTGGAAGCCTTGAAATGGTACAGAGGAGATTTACAAGGATGTTACCTGAATTGGATGACATTCCATATGAGGATAGCTAGAGAGAACTCAATCTTTTCTCCTTAGTGAGACAAAGGATCAGAGGGGACCTGATAGAGGTGTATAAAATGATGAGAGGTATTGATCAGGTGGACTCTCAGAGGCTTTTCCCCAGAGCTGAAATGGCAACTACAAGACCACATAAGTTTAAGGTGCTGGGGAGTAGATACAGAGGAGATGTCAGGTGTAAGTTTTTCACTCAGACGGTGGTGGGTGAGTACCTCCATCGATGATAATGGAGCTAAATTCAATAGGGTCTTTTAAGAGACTTCTGGATGAGTGCATAGGACTTAATAGGATTGAGGGTTATAGGTAAACCTAATAGATAGAGATAAGATCAGCATAACTTGTGGGCCAAAGACCATGTTTGTGCTGTAGTTTTTCTATGATTCTATGAAATCTGTGGAAAGGCTGTAAATTTTAGAAATGTGAGTTAGTGTCATGGAAGTCCAAATGGTAAGGTATTATCACCTACAGAGTTGAATTGTTTTGTAAATATAATGATTTATTTATTAACAATCAGATATTCTGTGATTAATTATCCTTAGAGAATCAACACTGGGCCTTCAGTTTCATATTACTATAGTCATTATGCCTACTCTGGATGCAAATATAATGAAAGAAAGACTAAATCTAAATGTATACAACACCTTTCACTATGTTCAAAATTGTTTTACAGCCAATTAAGTACTTTTGAGTGTAGCCACTGATATAATATAGGCAATGTTATCCAATAGCAGAGTAGGCTCAAAAGGTCAAATAACCTATCCCTGTTCCTAATGGTTATGTTTGTATGTCATTTGGATGGATGAAATGACATATGAACTGGATGGCCTTTGTCATCCATAATTACCTGGTGAACAGGGGGTGGAATCATCACTGGAGTTCTGTTTATTTTGTTGATAATGGAAGTTTGCTGTGAGCAAGCTTTGTGGCGTGAAATTGCTAAAATAGAAGTGCATAATAGGTTCATGGTGAACAAGTAGCCTACTTTACATTTCAAACAATTCTCAAGAGTTTTCTAAATTAACTTCAATCTTCTTCTTTTGTCTATTTACCTACTATTCTATTCTATCCTGGTGCTTTTAATGAGATTTTTAAGGTATAAAAATATGATAAAGTATGTTGCATCATAAATCTTGAAAATATATTCTAGTGAGAATCAGCAAACAATAGAGTCTTCAGACTTGCTAATCAAGAAAACACAGATATAATTGTGAATCTCAGTCTTTGTCCTCTGTCCTCTTAAAAGTTGTGTTGCAGACACCTGAGGGCTCCAACATTTCTCACTGAGAGTGAAGACCTAAGTTGTTCTATCATTCTATTATATATTGAATTCTTCCCCCAAATATGATTCTACTGTCACTATGTTCATATGTTTCAATATACAAAACAGAATAATGGATGTTGAGGCAACCACTAAAATCAGTGTTATCACCTGCAGCGTTATAATTAATTGGATATTTCCCTGACAAATTAATAACATCGCACATTACTGTTAAAGTTTGTACTCTGGTTAGTTTGACAGTCATGTTAATACACCCCTCCCCACAGGATGCACACAAATGAAGACTGCATTATATCATTATGGCTGTTATATTAGATGATATTTGTAACTAGATGCAAACAATAGGCATTATCATTTTATCAGGACCTTTCTGCAATTGTTTGGTGAATTGACTGAATCTTCAAAGAGGAAAAATATGCCTGATTGAGGGGGTGAGGATGTAGTACAGGTGGGGGGAGTAAGGAGCCCAGAAACAGAAGAAGCACAGGGACCATGGATTCTCACAATGTCCCTGCAGCTAACTCATTATCTTAGAAATCCAGGGGGGAACCAATCTGGAGCTTGGGGGAATGCAGCATGTGATAATGCATCCACCATAAAACTGTTGCTGAGAAGTAATCAGAGAAAAGGGACAAGAGTCAGCATAGTACTGAGAGCTAAAGAGTAGGAGATGGTAAACATAACAAGCTTAAACTTGTCAAACTAGCTAAATGTAGGAATTCAAATAAGTCAAAAAAGCAACTAAGCCTCACTATCTCCATTATTATTACTATTTGATGGACTATTGATATCACGTGCTTCTTTCCCTATATGGGTATTGTTTATAATTTTACCTGAGTCATGTGTTCCTTCCCTAGTCTTACTCCTCTGCTTTGTGTTATATGCTCTTTCCCCTTGCAGAGAGGGAGGGAGTTAGTAAATGGCTAATGAAAAGCAAAATGCACATGTTACTTCTGCTTATATTGGATTTGCTGGAGGAAAGATGAATGGACCAGATCTAAACTCTGTAGTCCTTTTGCATCCAGTCATGAGTGACAATTAAATAACTCTCTGAAAAAGGATGCTTCACAAATATCCCCATCCTCAGTGATGGAGAAGCCCAACACAACAGTGCAAAAGATAAGGCTGAAGTACTCGTAGCAATCTTCAGCCAGAAGTGCCAAGTGATGATCCATCTCACCTTCCACCAGTGGTCCCCAACATCTCAGATGCCAGCCACTCCACGTGATATCAAGAAAAATTGGAAACACTGGATACTACAAAGGCAATGGCCCTGATAATGTTCCGGCAGTAATACTAAAGACTTGTGCTCCAAAACTTGCTGCTCCCCTAGCCAAACTCTCCAGTACAGTTGCAACACTGGCATCTACCCAGCAATGTGAATAATTGCCTATACATAAAAAAGCAGGACGAATCCAATCAGGTCAATTACCATCCAATCAGTCCACTCTCTATCATCAGTAGTAGAAGGGGTCATCAAGAGTGCTATCAAGCGACAGCTGCTCAGCAATAACCTGCTCTGTGATGCCTAGTTTGGGTTTCGCCAGGGTCATTCAGCTCCTGACTTCATTATATCCTTGGTTCAAACATGGACAAAAGAGCTGAGTTCCAGAGGTTAGATGAGAGTGATAGCCCTTGACTTCAAGGCCACTTTTGATTGAATGCATCAAGGAGCCCTGGTAAAACTAGAATCAGTGGGTATCAGGGCAAATACTCCACTATTTGGAGTCATACCTGGTTCATGGGAAGACGGTTGTGATTGTGGAGGGTCAGTCACCTCAGCTCCAGGTCATCTCTAGAGGAGTCCTTCTGGATAGTGTTCTAGCCCAACAATTTTCAGCTACTTCATCAGTAGCCTTCCCTCCATTATAAAATCAGAAGAAGAAATGTTCGCTGGTGATTGCACAATATTCAGCACCATTCTCGACTCTTCAGATATTGAAGCAGTCCATGTTCAAATGCAACAAGATCTGGACAATATCCAAACTTGGGCTGACAAGTGGCAAGAAACATTCGTGTCACACAAATGCCAAGCAATGACTATCACCAATAAGAAACACTCTAACCACCATCCTTTGACATTCAATAGTGTTACCATCACTGAATGACCCTGTGTCAACATCCTTGGGGTTACCATTGACCAGAAACTCAACTGGACTCACCCCATAAACACAGTGCAAGAGCAGGTCAGAGGCTAGGAATACTGCTGTGAGTAACTCACCTCCTGACTCCCCAAAGCTTATCCACCACCTACAGGACACAAGTCAGGAGTGTGATGGGATACTCCCCACTTGTCTGGGTGGGTGCAGCTCCAATAACACTCAAGAAGCTTGACACCATCCAAGACAAAGCAGCCCACTTCATTGGCACCACAATTACAAATATCCATTCCCTCAACCACAGATGCTCAGTGTGTTCTAGCTACAAGATGCACTGCAGCAATTCATTAAACATCCTTAGAGAGCACCTTCCAAATCCATGACCATTTCCATCTAGAAGGACAAGGGCAGCAGATACATGGAAACACCATCGCCTGTAAATTCCTCTCCAAGACACTCACCATCCCGACTTGGAAATATATCTCAATTCCTTCACAATCATTGGGTCAAAATCCTCCCTACAGCATTGTGAGTCAACCCACAGCACATGGACTGCAGCGATTCAAGAAGACAGCTCACCACCATCTTCTCAAGGGCAATTAGTTATGGGCAATAAATGTTGGCCAGCCAGTAATGCCATGTCCCATAAATAAATTTTAAATAAGAGAAAAAGCAAGCTGCAATCAGGATATAGAGTCGTTCAGTGGAAAGCAAGAGCCTGCAATGTGAAGTAAGGACAGAATCATGGGAGGATTTCCTTAGTTTGTAATTGTTACCATGTGAGAACAGAATGCAGTAGAGTGTATGATTTTAGAATGAAGATGATGGGTGATAAATGATACATAACAAGGCAAGGAATTGTTCAGAGCTTTGAAGGAGGGAAAGGGAAGGATTGTTATTTGTTATTGTTGCAGAGAAATGGAGAAATTAACAGTTATTCTCAAACTTGCTGCTCTTTTTCGATTATAGTGTTTATTATATTGAATCCATTTCCTTGGATAGCACCATTCAACTAACGTGTTCAGCCACCATTCCAGCTCTTCTGTATATAGCTCCTTGGGGATTTTCTTCCCATCCCTGGATATTCTTCTATGTTTCCTTTTGATAGGAGGCATCAGAGGATTCTGAGGTTGGCTAACTAGAAAAATTCAGCTCTTTGCAACAGTGTTAATCAGCCTTTTGCAAAAATGAGTGCAACCTCCTTTTAAGAGGCTTTGTTAGTCCTGGGAATACCTGTCATGGAAAAAACATCATGACTCACCATGAAACTTGCAAGAATCATCTCACAGGTTAGCAGCTGATGCTGAATTTTTATGCATCAGGCTTATTCCAGGATGATGTTAGCAACATTAGTCAGTCAACAGTGCATCATCCAGATGGTGAATGTCCTGTTCTCTGGTGAAAATGATTCAATCTCATTCTCTATGAAGGTCAAAGTGCAAGGGCCAGACTCTAGCCTTTGACAGGATTACAAGCTTTCCTTGTCCTTTCCCATGCCAACTGCAAATTTAATCAGTATAGGCTTCTGAAACTCACTTCCTGTGTTGCTGCTTGCAAGGAACAACATGAACGATGATGCTTCTTCAAAAGGCTATCTGCCACTTCTTCCACTACCCTATATATGCAGGAACTGAAGAAGGAGACAGAGGAGAATTTGTACTGGGTCATCAGGTTCTCATTCCTAGTGTGTGACAAAGAGTTCACTCTCAGAAGAGAAAGGAAAAATGGCTAGGCACTCTGCAGGAGTTTGTTGGAAAACTAGCTAGGCATTTGGCAGGGTTTGTTCCAGCCTCACCATCTGTCACAATTTGAATTCCTACAGATAGTTCCGTCCTCTATTGTTGTGAGATCCTAAATAGAGAATAGTGCTCCTCTAGAGCACTATTATGTGCCAGCTTGTCTTGCAAGAACCATGAACTGTGTTAGAATGCAGCCTCTTGAAGGGATCTAGAGTGGAATCTTACCAGAATTTGGAAGAGTGTTGGTTCCACTGCGAAAAGCAGAGTAATTTCTGCCGACAGGACTTTTGACAGATTTTTATGACTCATTAGTAAAAAGTTTTATGCACTCAAGAATCATGTCATGCTCACAAAAGCTCTCTCCTATTTACCCACCCAGCCACAACGTAATTACTGCAATCACTGGGAAGCTCCAGTCAGGGAATGCCTGCCAAGAAGGCAGCAACTCATTTTCAAAGGCAGCCCTGACCATCTTTTGAGGAGAGCACACTAAAGCTAGCCGGGGAGAGGAAAGAATCCTCAAGATAAGCTGTCATTATTTGAGTCTCAAATGAGTAATCAACATTCCTCCTTTTAGCCTGTAATGCATTAATGTCACCTCCTTTCTCTTTCAGGCAAAGCAGCAGAGCAGCTCGGAACATTCTCGTACCCCCGGACCTTCCGGAAATGAGCAACTGTAAAGGAGTCTTCTCAATCCCCACCATAGAAGAGGCATCACAGCTATCACCTGCAAACAGCACCAGCTCAGATACTCACACCTTGGTGGGATCCTTAAATAAGCAGGCTTCTGGATCACTCACTGGTAAGCGCTTCACAGCTGAAGATCCATTGCAGATGGAAAAAGGGACATACCCCTTGGAAACTGACCCTTGGAGGGATGCCAGAGGTTGGGACTCTCCTGATGACCTTATCCTGAGTCGGTTCCAGAGCTGATGGAAATGTAAATTCAGCATCACAATTATAAGGAAGGGATAACAGCACCTGCCTCAGACTGCAAGACCAATTGGGGGAGTCCCATTGCCTTCTGTCCGAGGAGATGATGATGATGTCATTCCAAAAACAAGGCCAACACTGTGAGGGTGGCGTCCACAGTGGAGACTTTGATACAGAGAATGCACTCCATGGCAGGAGATGTCTGCATTGTGGTACAGCTTATGATCTCCATGTCTGCAGGATTCAACTGGTGGGAATTCACGAGCACCTGCCTCAGAAGACAGCAGGGCTTCTGGATCTCAGTCCAGCTGCCTCTCTATCCCATGAAGGAGCACTGGGGGCCACAAAGGGATGAGGATTGTCTGGGATACAGCCCAGAGATTTCAACTCAGGAAAACCCAGTAGGTGTCCAGCCTATTTGACTCCTCCCTTCCTGTGAGCAACAGACCTCCAGCCCTACACACCAAGGAGGGCAACACTACAAAACCCAAGCTGCCCGAAAGCAGGCCAGAATCCATAGGTTCAGGTTCACCAGGGCACGCTGGCCAAGGTCATCTCAGGGAATAGGGTGTGGAAGTCAGCAGGCATCTCCAATCTTAGCTGTAGATCCTGGGGAAGAACTCAAATGTAAGAGTAAGGAATGGTAGGCAGTTATAGGGACCTAATTGGCGCAGGTGAAAGGAGGTGCAAATATAGACAGATCACCACTGTATATCATTCTAAAATAAATATTCATCTTACTCTCTCAAAGAGCATCCACTGTGTCATTTGCACAAACACAGCACTTCATCCCTAATGAATATGAGAATGGCTTTGCAATATCTCCCCCAAAATGAAGAAATGACGCGTGCATTGCTACAGTCAAAGCACCCCCTGCCAAACCCTGGAAACCCTTCCCATCTTCATTCGTTGAAGGAAAATCTCTACACTGCACCCCCCTCTCCTCCACCATCAGGATTAGAGTATTTCAAGAGTGCAACATTGCACTATGTACCAAAGGCCAAGAGGATGTTGAAATGCTGAGAGCCTGCCCACCTTGAGTGAAAGCTAAAACCAAAGGGGTTGCAGTATTTGCTCCTCTTAAGCAATTTATGAAGGCCACCATGTGTCCATTCATTGGTAGAGAATATGCAGCTCTCTGTAAGGCAAGAGTCAGACATACCACTGAGGATGGGAGGAACATCGCATTGTCCTCGATGCATATCATCAATATTCTCCTGTAGAGTCCAGCTAATGGTTTTAGCCCCTTGCCTGAAGATATGCAACATTAATTGGATGATGCTGGCACCACATTCTTTGTTTCATCTAAACCTGATGGTTTATCATGGACTTCTCCCCCTCATCCCCAAAACAAAATGTTGCAAGGACCTCTCTTGCGCAGTGCCCATTCTGACCCTATCCATAACCATGCCTTTCTCGTCCTTCTTGGCTTTGTCATACCCACCTCCCTCCTCAACATCGCCCCCAGTTGATCCACAGGCATTGGGTGTCCTCCAGTTCCAAGGGGTGCTAGGTAGCGCAGTTTGTGGCAGAGGTGGTCCATTGTCCCTAAGATTAGACACAGCCTTCTCAGGCAGAGGCTCAGATATCTGAAGGTATGAGCACCTTCGCTGAAAGATTCCAGGCCAGTACTGGCTGCAAGGTTGATCCTGCGCTGCTGCTCCCTTGAAAGCTGCAGACCTCAGTTCCTGGCCACATGTGCCAGTGTATCATTGTCTCTGCTGATGGTCAACCACAATTAGCAAAAAGGCCAACTCAACAGGCTTCATGATTCTCCTGAATTATGTACTAAAAGAGTGAGAACACCACCGTGAGTAATAAAGAGTCATACCATAGCCCTGACCCTCATCTCTCCATGCCTCTGTGACTTCTGCCCAGTGCTTCACATTCATGGAATTAACATCTGCTCTCCCTCCCAACATCCTCTCTGACACAACAGCCACACCCTCACATTACTTCCAATGTAAACCACTCAGGTGAATAGCACTGAACCTCTATTTTCTAATGGCATCTGATCCTCCCCCATCTGGATGGTGAGAATAGCCTTCAATCCCGGCTCTAATCTGCACTTATCTGTGTCCCCAGCATTCTCCCCTGTGCCCCTTGAGTATTGGACAGACTGAGAAGAAATGGCTGCCTCAGCACTCATCTTCAATATCCTCTTTGGAGGTGAACGTACCAGGTTCATGTTAATAGAGAACTGTTGTAAATGGCGCCAATGTGATATCACACCAACACCTACTGAATATTTGGTGCTGGCTTAATATCAGAGTGAAAGCTCAATAATGAGATGCAAATTTCCAACGTCCTGTTGTGTGTTCAGCATCACTCCGATGGCAGGTCTGGTCCAAAGTTGCTGAATGCTATCTCACTGGCAAGAATCATATTTTTTCAAAACTGTCTGAATTTTGCACATGCATGGCTATTCCACAGATGGACAGTTGGGCTCAACTTTCCGCCTGTAGTCTCTGACAAATTATCATACAAAATAGGTTCCAAAGGCCCAGTGGAAATTCTGCCCTGAAAATGAATAGGAAACAGGTTCTGTTGGCAATCACATAAACAGTCCATCAATTGTTTGTGAAAATTAATCTGGTCTCAAACTGATAATGCTCTTATAATTACTGATCCTCATTAACTTGTAAATGAAATTTTGTATGAACATCAGATGCGATGGGCCGAATAGCCTCTTCTAATTGTAGCAATTGTATGATTCCCTGTTTGATGCACCGCTGCACACCCACCATGACGAATATTATTAGCTCATTCTTTTATGGTGCAAAATGAATGCTCATATTTTTATTAGGTCCAGAGTGTGCAATGGGAGCAGGAGATACATTGGCCAGTACTGCCATGATAGGAGATCAGAGATGGAAAACAAGGGATTGCTGCTGCTGGGGCTATAGAATGGTGCAGATTTTGAAAAAAGCTATGAATGGGAATCTTACCGTAACAGATTTAGTCAGGTCACTGCATTTCTTCATATCTTGCTGCCAGTTTTGTGTTGTCAGATTCCTGGGCTGGAATTTAACCGTCCTACTCGCCAAGGGAATTGGAGCAGACTAGAGGCAGATCATGGGAAGGTCCTTTGACCTCCAGCAGGATTTTAATGTTTCAAGATGAGCGAGGCCACAAAATACCACCCCTGGTGTTTTTGTGTTTTGCTACCACTGTTTACTGTTGTTGCATTATTGGGTGGAGCACTCTGCACCCATTACTTATAGCCAGCTCCTCCATCAAGCATTCTACAATGTTGCCCAAGACATAGTTACACATACTTTATCTGCAGTAAAGTCGGCATAGTCCCAGATTACCATAGGCTGCCCTCCCCTTTTAGGGGGAATTACTGACTGGTAGTTGATTTAACCTGAGAATTACCAACCTTAAGCGAGGGATAAAGCTGAGAATAACCTCAATTGGTGCGAGAATTTAACCCACACTGTTGGCACTGCTTTGCATCAGCTGTCTAGCCAATGGAGCTAAACTGACCCCCTTACTGCTTACAGTAGCAGTTCTGTCATTCAGTATTCATGAAAGACACCATGCTTAGAGGTGCAATCTGTCTTCAGAAGCCTCAATGAACTTCCCAATTCCTGCTCCCCATATCCGGCAAGCTGTAAATTAGAAGCACAGCCAGCACTGACAATTTGTTTTCCTTATGGAAATAACACAAATGCCTCAAAGTGATGCCATCTATTGGTTCTGGAAGGTATAGCAAATATCTTGCTTATTCCATGGCCATTTTCAGGAAGTGATGTAGAGATGCTGGTGTTGGACTGGGGTAAACACAGTAAGAAGTCTGACAACACCAGATTTAAATCCAACCAATTTATTTGATAGTAAACTCACAATCTTTCGATGGTCTTCGTCAGGTGAATGAGGTGTCCTGGTCTCCAACAGCACACATAACAGCACAGACTGTTTACAGATTACTGATTAGAATGCGAATCTTTACACATAACCTGCTATTTAAGTCTTAAAGTGGCTAACAATGTGAGTGGAAGGAGCACTGAGCACAGGTTAAAGAGATGTGTATTTCTCCAGACAGCACAATAAGTGACGTTTTTTGCTAACCCAGGCAATTCACTGGGGAGATTATGCAGACACTACAACAGTGGATGAATGAATATCGCTCAACAATCACCAGGCAAAACTGTTCCCTTCTTGTTGGCGAACACTTCAGCGATCAGGGCATTTGGCCTCCGACCTTCAGGTAAACGTTCTTCAAGGGGGCCTTCACAACAGGCGATAGTGCAGAGCCGCTGAGCAGAGACTGATAGCCAAGTTCCGCACACATGAGGACGGTCTTAACAAGAATCTTGGCTTCATGTCACACTATCTGTAATCCCCATGACTTGCCTGGGTTAGCAAAAAACCTCACTGTGCTGTCTGGAGACAATATACATCTCTTTAACCTGTGCTCAGTGCTCCTTCCACTCACATTGTTAGCCACTTTAAGACTTAAACAGAAGGTTAGGTGTAAAGATGCGCATTCTAATCAGTAATCTGTAAACAGTCTGTGCTGTTGTGTGTGCTGTTGGAGACCGGAAAACCTCATTCACCTGACAAAGACCATAGGGTCGAAAGCTTGTGAATTTACTATCAAATAAATTGGTTGGATTTAAACCTGGTGTTGTCAGACTTCTTACTACATTTTCAGGAAGGCCCTTTCAGAACTCCTGAATCAGTTCTAAGAGTAACGGACTTAAACATGACCATTTACATTTATGGATCAAAGGATAATTATTAAACAATTTCATTTATCCTATAAATGAATTCCATAAAGATAGTGAGGAACATTGTCCAGTGATCAATATGATATCCAAACTTGAATTGTACCAGTTTGGTGTTATGACAGAGAATCAATGTAAATCTACTTCTATGGGTGTAAGCACCAATTCATTCTAGTGATTTCACCTATTGCTGCACAGAACACTTTGGGGATGATACTGAGTCAGCACTCTCCATCTACAGGAAGGCGGTGTGTGATAAGTTCGTGTCAGCAGGTTTCCAAATTCCTATCCCATCAGCCCATCATCAGTGGAGTGGTGTGAAATATACCACAGGACCACAGAAAGCTCATTTAAATACAGCAGCATGTTGTTAGCCATCACTATCTCTGGGATTTCCCGCCCTCACTGAAAATTCAGCAAGCACCAGCATGAGATGATGCCAGCAGCATTTACAACAGCTTTATATAAGCACGAACTTGACACTTCACCTCCAAGGGGGATACTCAGACAGCCAAGACCCTCTGCAGAGAGGACTGAGGAGACATAGATATGCTCAACTTGCGGTTGGGATGAGATTCCCAGAATTGCCACTTCAGGGAGAGGGGTCAGAAGAGTTCACTTGAAGGCCTTACTTTCTCTTCGTGTCGGGGTGCTGCTTGCATTGAAGAGGTTGTGAAGGCTAGTTTGCAGACAGAAATTCCCATGTCCTCCATCCTGGGTTTATGCCCATGTTACAGCTGAGGAAGTCGCTTACATTAGTGGATACTGGCAAGGAGGTGGGAGGGACATAGCACTGCTATTCTCACGTTCCATAGGGATGAGGAGCTGGTGAGCACGGTCCCCAGATCAAAAAGTTCCATCATCCTTTGGCACTGACACTTGTGGATTCCACCAGTGTCTGCCACCATGCAGTTAAAGCCCTGCACCATGATGTGGATACCTCCTGCAGAAGTCAACCTCACAGTGTTGGCCTTGGTGCATTGCAGTGGTGATATGAAAAGACAGGGTGGGACTCCGTGGGTGAACAAAGTGAGTTTTATTGCCAAACATTCAAATCAAAACGGTGACCTTACTGCAAAAGTGTCTATGTTCATCTGTGTCCACTAAATGCCTACAATTTTCAAATCTTCCTCACCCTTCCATTGTGTCTAACTGTCTCCCCAAGATCCACAGCTGAGGTTGAGGTGGTCTGCTGACTTCCATGCCCTTTTGCCTGAGATGACCTTGGCGACCATCCCATGGAGAGCTGGGACCTTGAGGGTCCAGGCCTGCTTTCAGGTTGCACAGACATTTGAGTGCATCCCTTTTCAGCAGCAGGGGCTGTAGGTATATCACTCACAGGGAAGAAGGTATGAAAAAGGCTGGAGGTACTTCTGCTGATACCCTTACCTTTGGGCTCTCGGGGGCCCTGTGCTCCTTCACATGATAGAGGGGCAGCTAGAGTAAGATCCAGAAGTCCCACCATCCTCTGGTGTTAACATTCATGGATTCCACCAGTGTCTGTACCATGCAGTTGAAGCCCTGCAACATGGTGTGGACACCTCTTGCAGAAGTCAACCTCGAGGTGTTGGCCTTGGTGCACTGTAGTGGTGGCACCACCTCCTCAGATAGAAAGTGATGGGACTCCTCCAATTGTCCTTGCACTCAAAGGTGGGCCATTATCATCCCTTCCTGATACTTGTGACTCTGCCTTTGCAGCTCCAGCAACTGTGGGTTCCAGGATTCCTCCACGTGCCAGTTCCCTGGGACATTCCTGCCTCTTTGATTTGATTTGATTTGATTTATCATTGACACATGTATTAGTATACAGTGAAAAGTATTGTTTTTGGCATATTATATAGATGAAGTGTATTGTACATAGGGAAGAAAAGGAAAGAGTGCAGAATGTTAGACTGCAGAGTGTTACAGTCATAGTTGGGATTAGAGAAAGATCAACTTAATGCAAGGTAGGTCCATTCAAAAGTCTGATGACAGCAAGGATGAAACTGCTTTCGAGTTGGTTGATACGCAACCTCAGACTTTCATATTTTTGTTCCAATGGAGAAAGGTGGAAAACAGTATGTCTGGGATGCCCGGAGTCCTTGATTGTGCTTTCTGAGGTAGTGAGACACATAGACAGTGTCAATGGATTTGAAGCTGGTTTGCATGATCGACTGGGCTTCATTCACAACCGTTTGTAATTTCTTGTGGTCTTGGACAGAGCAGGAGCCATACCAAGCTTGATACAACCAGAAAGAATGCTTCCTATGGTGCATCTATAGAAGTTGGTGAGATTTGTAGCAGACAGGCCAAATTTCCTTAGTCTCCTGAGAATGTGGAGGCTTTGGTGGGCTTTCTTATTTACAACATGGCATGGGGGGACCAGGACATTTTTGGTGACCTAGACATTTAAAAACCTCTGCCTGCTGTGGATCTTCAGCTGTGAGGTGCTCAGTAATGAGTGATCCAGGCACTGGCCCATTTATTGGATCCACCAGAACGTGAGCATCTGTGCTAGTGCCAGGTGCAAGTGACAGTTGTGACACCACTTCAACGATAGGGTTGGAAAAGCCTCCCTTTGAGCTGCTGGGGTCCAGTGGATCTAGGAGGTATGAGGATGGTCTAATCTGTATTGATGGTTGGCCTGAAAGAGAAGAGACATGGCATCAGTGCATCACAGGGAATATGGAGGGAACGTTGATTACTCAATTGACAGCATTGTGGAATGTTAGCATTTGTGTTGAAGATTCTCACATTTCTCTGCTTTGCAAGCAGCCCAGGCGCAGTCTTTCTCCTCTCCCGCCAGCTTGAGGGCTCACTTCTCAAAGCGTGTAAGGGTTTGGCACTCCAATAATTACTCCAGATGGCTGTGCCCACTCATGCTTGTTGTGGTTGAGTTTGTCCTGCAATGACACAGATATGAAGATTGTAGGTGGGAGAGTGGGCATTTAAGATGGTGCTGATATGTGGCAGGAGTGGGTTTGTGTGGGAGCTGGAGTGAGTGGTGCATAGCAGTTACTGTGGGGACATGGTGATTGTAGGTAGGAAGGGGTCAAGGGCTGGATCTCGTGCCTGGTGCTGCTAAGGCCAAGGTGGCTGAATGAGAGAAAGAGTTGGGGGTGCAAGGGGTGTTTGAGAGGGTCCAATGGATGACTGGGAGTGGTTCACTTACCCTGACTGAGCAAAGATCATTCATCTTCTTCTGACACTGCTGCCTTGTTTCCTCCTGGAGTGCACTTGTGCTCTTACAGCTGCAACTACGGTCCAGGTAGCAGGCAGTCACCCTGATGGACAGATGTTTCCTGAAGCATTGGTATACGGTTTCCCACCTCTGCACCACTCTATCAAGAGGAACCCCTCCATAAAATGTAGTGCTGGCTTCTTAGCTGCCATCCCCTTCATTTGTTGTAGAACAAGTGCTGGAGACCCACTTATATTTTGTTAGGAATGGTAAGGCATGGACCACACAATTTGCTTTTGGCACTTATTAGTTATATTAGAATGATATTGAGTAGTGTTTTTTTCACCCTCACTGGGCTTTAAATTAATCTAAATAAGAAAATGAATCCAGCGTGGTAATCTTCCAATTTTATGCGCTAAACAGTGATATAGATTCTTCAATGAATAATATTTTCTAATGGTTTTTAATTGCTATTTTAGAAATAAAGTTATTGAAACACAGTTTTATTTCACATGAAAATCTTATTATCACAGATAATATTTATTTCTAGATTTGCTTTTCTGAATCTTCAATGGATATCAATGTTTAAATTCTGATCAAAAATTTTGAATCATTTTATTGATCCTGCAGTTTGTGCCTATAAAGGGGCACAGAATTTGAAAGTCTAGAGTTATTACTTACCTTCTAACCAAAAGAATAATTGACAAGAAATTGAATGCAAAACTACGAAGTCATTTTTCTTTTAAATGCATGACTTGTGTTCTTCTGTTGCAATACTCTAGTTTCTTTGTAGTTGTCTCTTGTAGCTCTGCCAAGAGCATTGTATGTTTACTTAATATTATTCTGATAGCTATGGTGTGTAGATAATTATAATCAGTGTCACTAGAAACTGTATGAAGCTTATATAATAATTGTTTCACATTGACATGGGAACAGCCATGGATGGGGAGAGTTATTTTAATATAACCATCCAGCAGGATCTAACAACAGCCTCTGTTACACCCAGCCCTTTGTTCTGCTAGGTCTGCCGATGATGCACTCCTGCTGCAGGTTTCCCAGAGGCATCAGCTGGAATCAATAGGAAATCCCACTGATAGCAGCGGGTTCAAAAGATCCAGCCACCAGCTAATGGCAAGCCACCTCTCGTCACTCAGAAACATGCCACAAAGAATTTTACCCAAAAAGTAGAATCGGGAGGATTGCAAAACAATCAAACCAATCACCTTAATCTCCCACTAGGCAGGTTCAGTTAAAATTCACCACATGTTTTCATCATGATTCTATCATTTAACTCTTGTGATGATACCGTGCCTTTAAGAAATAAATTTATATCGTGATTTTTTTGAGGGGTATATGTAGTTCAAAATTAAGCTGTTTTGCATGGTGTTGATATGTCTGCACACCAGGCAGCTCATGTGTTGAGAAAGCAGGCTGGTGGTTGGTTTAATTTGAGTTGATTTTTATTTAGTTTTTGCTCCATGGTTTCAGAGTAGGGTTTTGATTAGTTTAATTGACAGAGTCATATGCTTAAGGGAAGGAGCTTACAGGAAAAATCAGGCAGTTATACCAGATTCTGAA
The DNA here is from genome assembly GCA_024679065.1 of Sphyrna mokarran. Classification (NCBI taxonomy): domain Eukaryota; kingdom Metazoa; phylum Chordata; class Chondrichthyes; order Carcharhiniformes; family Carcharhinidae; genus Sphyrna; species Sphyrna mokarran. Next base: position 46,132,330 of record JAGIQG010000018.1, read on the forward strand.
AGAAGCAAAAGATCTCTCATTTCTCTCTCTCTCTCTGGAGGCTGCTGTTTGGGACCCACTAGGGGAAATAAATTTCTCTTTCCCTCTCTGTCTGTCTGTCTGTCTGTCTCTCTCTCTTTCTCCAAAGGCATTCTAGAGGCTCAAGGACCCGCACCCCAAGAACAAGCACAGAAGTCTATGTGTGGCTAATTGATTTTGAAGAGGAATTTAAGTATACAAGAAGAATTTTGGTAGAATTTGAACTAATAGAAATAGATTAGCAGTTATGAATAGCATCTTGTCATACAAGATAATTCAATTGGTAAATATTAAATTAATCCATTTGTTATAGTTAAACTGTATTGTTAAATAAAATTTGTTCTGATAAACCTTCCTAGTGGGTTAGTAGTATCACAATAATGCCAAAATAGATAAACTATTGGGGTCAGATTGGGCTTCATAATATACTTTGGGGTTTCTGGTGTGTACCTTAACACTCTGAACCTATTTCAGTAATTTGTAAGAAAAACAAAATTAACTCAATATTTTAAAAATTAAATCTTTGAAAGCTATTTAAACATCAAACCACAGAGGTAACAAGTGTAAAGTACTTTTGAATTGAAAGTAATTATAGCATAATGTTAGATAAAGCCAACCTTGAGAGCAAAGCTAACATTCAAATACAAACATGGTGAATTAGTATTCCTGAGGTTTATAATACCGTGCTAGTTAATTACAGGATTGATACTAATAGTGGCAGTTACTTTCCTTGTGAAGGAGGCTTTCATAACTAATCAATGACATTTTTGACTTCTCATTAAATAAGTTGTGAGTTTCCCACCTTAGCTCAAACCTGGGTGTATTCACAGCCAATATAAAGAACAAACTGTTTGGACAGACTCTATACTCTAAATTCAAGTGCGGTTACCAACTGTGTTTGGCTCTGTTCCTGGGGATTCAGTCACATGAGACTTGCTGTCGTCTACAAATGCCAGTACTTTTGCCAATAGCTTGATAACTGCTTTCTCAAATTTATACCAAAGGTTACAAGGAGGCAGTAACAAATTGTTGGGTGTGAATGCACAAATTGATTTTAACTATTTTACCACTGCACAAGTATCATATATCTGTGACATCATTTCAATTCCATATGGCATAACATTGTCATGTGATAGGCATATGCTAATATGTTCAAAATTCATACATTGAGAATGGATGTGTTTTAAATTTGGCAGCCATTGGCACAGTATTCTTATCAGTCACAGTCCAGTGAAAGGCACTCAGATTAAAAGATATTGCTGGCCACCTATTGAATAAAATCCGCTTGTTTTATTGCCAATCCATGCATCATTTGTGGGAGACCTGGGCTACAGGAGGTAATGATCGTAGATCAATATAAGAAACTACAATCTACTCCATGTATAACAGTATTATAAAGTTGATGGAATTCCAGACAGTAAATATTATAACAAACACATTAGTGTATAAGAATTCATTTGCTGCATTAAGCTTACATTACAAAGTCCAGATGAAGATAAGATATTTGCTGCATCTTGCTTTTTGACTGTACAGTCATTGCCATTCAATAGATTTTGCACATGGCTTAATGCGGAAGTGTTGTTTTCTTAGGTCATGAGCAATATTTCCATTAGATTCTGCTTGTGTCACAGGTTGTGATATATGACATGACTAGATGACCATCTGCTGCCAGTGAGGAAGCTTGCTTACAAGGGCTTTAGTTGAAATGAGGGATCCAAATCTATCAGAAAATGAAGCTCCCTTTTGGAAATGTATGAGAGTTGAATCATCAGGAGCGATTATCCCAAAAAAAGACGAACTGTCCAATGGGCAGGAACACAGGAGATTTTCCCACAATATTTGGGTGAGCTAATTGGAATGAATCTCCAGAACTCTGCGATTTATTCCAGCAGGGAGAGGGGCCTAATCACACCCGGCATCAACATGATGAGCGGGCCACTGCACGTGCGCCAGTCTCTTAGTAAGGAGATAGATGCATGCACACTGCCACCCTCTCCACCATTGCCAGCCTTCTGATCATCGGCTTCCCAATTGCTTCCTCAATCCCCCAATTGCCATCCTCCACAGTACTTCAACCACCTGATTGTGGGCCTCTGTGAGCCTCCACACCTCAATCGCCGGTTCCCATGACCCCCCCATTCCTGATCGCCAGGCTCTATGGCCCACTCCATCAGATCACCAGCTGCCCCTACACCCACCCTTTCCATTTGCCAGCCTCTGTGACCTTCCACCACCATGTCCAAACCAATCTTCCCCACATGGCTGTCCTGACTCCCCTCCTCATGTCCAGCCTAACAACCCCATATCCAGCCTTGATTACTCCCTCCCTTCCAATCCACTGATCTGTAATGCACAGAACGTAGTGTGTAACCCCACCACCATCACCAATTGGCCTCACCCTCCTGAAGTCCTGCCCCTTTGGCCTGGCATCCAATAGGCAGTTCCAGGCTACAAATGGGCACTATCAGAGTGCCTAGCTGTCACTGGCAAATGGGCACTCCCCACACTTCCCAACCTCCCAAGGGAGCTCAATGGCCTTGTCCCTACCAGCAGGATGAGCAAGCTTGATCCTCATTGATGGAGACCAGCTTTAATCCCCGCTGGTAGAAACCTCCCCCAGTGGGGTGGGAGATGATGGTGAGCCCAGAGGATGCTATTCCAGGCCTTGCTAATAATATTGAAATGTGAATTTCAATATGATAATCAGCCTTGCCCTGAGTTCTGCCATGAAGCTGATGACGTTGAAAAAAATGGGCTGCAAGATTTGCAATTGGCTGGAATCTAGTCATGAATCTCACTATGGTCCTCCTTGATAACTCCTGGCCCGCTGTGTTATTCAAGCAGTGCAGTTGCTGGGCAGAATCAGCAGTATTGGAAGATGAATGATCTTCTTTGCTCAGCCAGGGCAAGTAAACCACCCCAGTCTCCCACTAGACCCCCTCCCACACCCTTCCCAAGCCCAACTCTTTCTCTCACTCAGCCACCTGGGCCAACGCCAGACAATTCCCACAATCACCATGCTTCCCCTGTAGTTTCTGTGTTCTGCACACTCCAGCTCCCACTCAAGTCCCATGCCTGCCACAACTCATCACCATCTTAAATGTCCACAATCCCACCTATACTCTCCTATCTGTGTCATTGCAGGACAAATTAGAGCACAATAGTGGCAGCAGATGCAGCAAGTTGGAGTTATGCCTAACTTGCAAAGTCTCACACACTTCAAAAGGTGGACCCTCAAGATGGCTAGGGAGGAGGAAGAGCATGCCTGCACTGCTCATGAAACATGAGAATCCTCAACACAAATACTGTCATTCCTCAAGTCTCAAATTTGTGTTGCTTTCATATCCGCTATAATGCACTGATACCATGTCGCTTCTCTTGCAGGACAACCACTGGTATAGATCAAACCATGCTCGTGATCACTGGAAGCTGTGACTTCAGCGACGCAGAGGGGGACTTCTTCAACTCCATTGTGGAAAATGTGGCAGAGCCATCACCCGCACCCAACACCACCGAAGACATTCAAAACTCGGTGGGTTTAATAAATAAGTAGGCTTTTGGGTGGCACATCAGTGAGCATCTCACAGATGATGATCCACAACAGATGGAGGTAGGGACATCCCAGGAACTACACTCAGAGATATGTCTGAGCCCAGGTTTCTGCCGAGCCCCTTGCCAATGATCTGCCCTTAGACCTGGTCATTTCACAGCTGGTGGAATTGCAAAATCAAAGTTGCCAAACTCAGGAAGGGATACAGCCTCCCTGAACTACAAGGTCAGATTGGAGGAGTTCCATAGCTTCTATCCAAGGAAATGGTAACATACATTTGTTACCATTTGGTATCATTGCAACATACTGAGGTCAACACTGTGAGGTTGGCGTCCGCAGTGCAGGATGTATACTCCATAGCAGGAGACATCCACACCATGGTGCAGAGCTTTGACTGCAGGATGCAAGCACAGGTGGGAATCCACAAGAGTCTGTGCCAGAGGATGGAGAGGATTCTGGATCTCACTGCAGCTGCCACTCCATCCCATGGAGGAGTACACAGGCCCCCAGGAACACAAAGGTAGAAGCATTGGCAGGAGTAAAGCCTGGAGTATTCCAGCCAAAGGACGCCAAATATCTCCAGCTCATCTGATACTGTGCTCCCTATGGGCAACAGACCACCAGCCCCTAACACCGAGGAGGGCAGCAGTCCAATATTCATGTTACCTAAAAGCAGGCTTGGACTTTCAAGATTTCAGCACTTCCCCCTCCCTAGGGACACTCACCAAAATCACCTCAGGTAATAGGATGTGGAAGTCAGCAGATTGCCTCAGCCTTTACTGTGGATCTTGGGGAGACATAATGAGGGGGGAGTTCCTGCACAGCATGCTCACTAATCATGTGCTAATGTATAAAAATGAACGTACTATGGTCCTACAGGGTGTTTCAGGCCACTCCACCAGCAAGGGATCAGAAAGATTGAATGTGGATGGCGTGGATTGCACCTCTGGATTTTGATCACGTATTGCCATTCCCACAGACAGAGAGCGCGAGTTCCAAATTGCCCCCGAAGCGTAATTAAACAGATGTTACTCCAACGAGCTAAAATAAATAATCTTTCTCAATGGTGTTTAATACCATCTATTACCTCAGAATAAATTTGATTTATGTAAGAGGCACTTCTTAATAGTAATTTAGTGCAATAGGAACAAATTAAGTTCAAGCTGTTCACCTACATTCATTTTAAATTGAGAGTGCAATCTGGTGAGTGAAGGTGACATTGTGCCTTTTTTGTCCTGCAGTCTCCATCATAAATCATCCAATAACAGCCCACAGTCAGTAAGCAAAACCTTCTCAATCTCTCAGCTGCTGTTCCCAAAGGTGAAAAGAAGCTGTTGTGTTCTTTACTTGAGTGATAGAGCCTGGACTGGACTACTAGTGACTTCCCGTTCCTTTGATATATATCATTCTTTTTTTATTTTTCATTTATGGGATGTAGGCCAGCATTTATTGCCCATTCCGAATTGCCCTTCTCAATATACATTTAAAATTAAATGGCTTTACCCTATATGTGTAAAGCTTTGAAATAATTTTCAGCATTAGAAAGATAATTATCTGAAAGTTGTTTCAATTAACAGCATTTTAAAAAGTATCAACAAATCCACAAAAATAGAACAAGAATGTCTCAAACAAAAGAAGATGTATGTTGTCAGATTATATAAAAAACATATTCTAGGACTTCAGCTGAAACTAAGTGTAACAGCTTATTACTAGGATATAGTGGAAAGATCTGGAACTAATTTATCCCATGTCTCCATTAAAAATAAAAGAGCTGTTGTATCTAACAACATCATCACGATTTTACAACCTCTGAGAATATTGCTTCAAAATAATCAAAACTGCAGTGTCAAGAGTTGTGAGACATGGTTGGCCTTTTCTCGGTGACTGAATAATCTTTTGAACTGTAAGCCAGGTGTCTAAGCGTGTCTTTTACAAGACCTTGAAGGGAACCTTCAAACAAGCGTTATGTTTTCACAATCAACCATGAGAGTTACACTTACCTTTTCTCCGTAACTGTTAATTTATCACTGCATACTAACAATGAAGTTTGCACTTCAAAACAACACTGTTTCCATAATGGTCTTTGTCTTTGTGTAGATCCAAACAATAGGAACATATATCAGTTTATTACTGTCACCTTTCATAGAATAATGGTCAGGTTTCTAGAGTAGAAATAACAGCGTGGATAACAGTACCCATTATTATTAAAGTGCAAATCAGACATTAAAAACCAGCAACCAGACATGCACAGTCAGTAAAGTGGAAATCAGGAATTTGCTGTCCAACTTATTCTGCTCCTTCAGGAGATCTACAATAACGGGATCTCACAAAAGACCTGGCTTTTAAAAATATGAGCCAAGTTTTTTTAGATGGTGGGGAATTTTCTGGACTGCCACATTGCTGTCGACACTGGCTGCCCCACATCCATTTAATGCTCCAAGGAGTGTTAATTCGCTAGAGACAGAACATTTGCCCTTCAGTACAGAAGAGGTCCCACCTCAGGGAAATGCTAGCAACTCTCTGGTCTCCCAGTAGTGCCAGTAGTTGCAGTAGATAGGACTGGGGATCCGTGAGCAGTCCTAGACACACTGGAGTACAGGATCAGGAAAGTATAGGGGGATCAGGGCACTGAGGGGATGGGTGGGGAGGGGTTAGTGATATCAGTGAAGAGTCAGGCCCAGGATGGGGGAGCACCTGCAGGGCACCTGATTGAAAAGAGGGGTTTCTCCAATACTCCACTTTCTGCTTGAGTCTTGGGCATGCTTACTTTGTGGGCTTCTCCCCTCTGCTGCTGAACTCCTCCCACCAGGCTGAAAATTGAGGCGGGGCAGGAAACAGTTCCTGTGTGGTCATTATTTAATGGCCCCAATTGACTACTTGCTGTAAAATTGTGATGAGGTCAGAGAGGCTGGTGGTAAAACCATCCAAGGATTTTTTTTTGCAAAATTATACTTCATTTATAAAACATCTGAGAGAATATTACAAACAGATCAAAATGGCCAACATAGAAATTATAATGACATCTATATTTTCTGAGGCGATTCAATACAATCAAATGAATATTATAGACTTTCCAAAATAGTCATTACAAAAGGTGCAGTAACATTTAAGTTATCTACTATCTGAAGAATTTTTTAAGTTGTGATAAATCGTAATAACTACCAAACTATCTCATCAACATTGACAATTAATTTCTTCAGGTTTTAATTTCTACTGCTGGAGATTTTTTAAATGTACTTTTTCCTTCCAACTGTCTTAATCTTATCTTTCTTTCCCATTTTGCATTTCAGTTTCTGATTTGTCATTGAATTAAATATTTTAACTTACATGCCCCGATTCAGGCCCTGTTTTCCTTGTTATTGGTTCTTTAAACTGATTAGTTAAGGAGATAAACAGTTGTTTATGCTTTTCAGTGAAATATTACACTAATTACAGTAAGTTCCAGTAAAAATTCCTGTAGAAAATCTATGGACAAGTGTGATTGTAATAAGCCGGTTTCTTGTTCACGTTGAAAGTAAACTACAGTCCCATGCTCAGCAATATTTGTAAATGAAAGAAGTAAAATAAAGCCTATCATATGGTTCAAAGTAAAATAAAGCTTTCTCCACAAAGAAATTTATTTCTGCTGAGAACAGGGCAATAGAAACCTAAGGCAAAACGTTGTGGGAGATAGCCCAGCCTAGGTGCAACAGCAAGTTAATTGCAAGTTCACAATTAAGAAGTTCAAGCAAGTTGAATAATTCCTGTATCTATAGCCCACTACCACAAATTCCCTGGGGAAAACACACTGAGAAACAGTGGCTAATTTTGCTGAAGTGTTTATTGAGACCTTCAACAAACAATTGGATTAATATTTGGTTGAGATTGAAGTTTGTACCAATAAGGACTGTCTCATTTCATTTGGGATTCTTTCAGCTAGTAGTAAATGGATTTTTTCATTCCACAGCAGTCTGTCTTGGTATCTTACTGACATGGTGCATTATGAAGTGATAGAACAAAGATTCAGAGCTTAGATTCACAACAATTGAACCATCTAGGAGAGAATCAAGTGAACAAAGACATTGTTTTGTTATGTTCTCCCTTTGCTCCTCAGCCATTTCCCTATACATTGAGGGGCAAGTTTTAACTTTGACACAATAGGCAATGCTGCAACAAACTACACCCAAATTGCAACTGTTTTGAAAAATATTTCTCAATCTCAGACTTTGACTCAAACATGGTTACATATCACCAAATGTAAAATCTGTTCTGAACCATACAATCAGATAATGTTTTAAAATGCATCTTTACAAGTGTGCTTTAAAAATATTTATTGATTTTAGAAAAATAACTTCGTAAAATCTGATCAATATAGCTGAAAATTGATTAATCATAAAAAATAGCCAATTTAAATTAGTATTAATCCAGTTCCTGTGAATAGCCCAATTTTAAAACGTTGAAAATACCTTATGCACAAAACTACTTTTAGTTATGGGGCCACAGTAGCCAATTCCTTCATATGTTATTTCACACAATTCATTCAAAACATTACAAAATGTGCCCATTAGTGTCCTTGCATAAAAAATTCAGTTTAATTTTTTAGAGCTTCCTCAAAGGCCTGAAGATGAATACAATTAAGCAGAACCTCCAGTATCAGCTGGTCACATTACAGTTTAACATTTCACAACTACCTTTCCAACTGACAAGGAAAATATGCATCAAATCTTCACCTATTGGATTTTAGTGGCTATGACAAATGTTCTTGCAAACAAATAGAAATGATATCCCAATTTGTTCCATCATGCTTTCTATCTAAAGTATTTGAAAGCTTATATATTTCACCAACTAATAGTGATTTTGTTGTAAGATGGCTGGACTTATACCCTGAGTCCACATACGCTCTATAAATTTTGAGGTCTATTCTTAAGATTTTTCTTTTAAATCCATAAAAAAATATACAGTTAAGGAAGTCACGAGATGAATGGGTGACCTGGTCTCCGTTTGGAAAAAAATTCACAGCATTTAATTGCCCAGAAACAGGCTATTGGGTCTATAGTGGTAGTCATGCATCACATAAACCTAATCTCATCTTTTCAACATCTTTATGAGCCTTTCTCCCTTTTTGCACTTATAATGTTCCCTTTAAGAAGAGTCTGTGTTTGACATCGTAATTCCACATGATGCCTTGTGATTTTTTTAACAAGTTTAAATAAAAGCGTGACCAGAAAGGAATAATAAACAAAGATGATGCATGAATGCGTCTGGCATGTTCATCATTTTCTGTACAAGTGTTTCTTATATTATGATGCACTTCAGCTCCAAAGAGAGGAAGACAAACTGCAACTGGAGCTAAAGACTGAAGAGCAATCCTTTGATTAAAGAAAATTGTCAATATATAGTATTGAATTGACTAGCATAATCTGAGTACTGATGTTCATTATGTGAAGAGAGCCTCCACATAATGGCAAAAATGGCAGATGACTCCAGATATCCTAAATTCCACCCTCCATGCACATCCTATTTTCATTGGGATAGGACTGAAATCAGCCCAGAGTTTGCATATGCAACATTTACAAAGGCAGCTGGCCATATAAATTAGCAGCTATACCCACTGAAGTGGGACTTTAGTAGTCCTTGTGGGAAACTCAGATAAGATCAGATAAGAGCTAGTCTAAATTTCATGGATTTATTTGTATACAGGAGTACCCCTTTGGCGAGGTACCTTTTTCAATATGATCATGGGACACCTTTAGGATAGGTTAGGCACCTTTTTGGAGAGATAGGGCATGCTTTGGGGTTGTTAAAAGAAAACATGATTGTGTATAAAAAGTGCATAAACTAATTGGAACGGTCAAAGAACTACCAAGATCTTAAAGAATTGCCTATGCTGTCAATGAATTATCAAACTGAATGAACTGTCAAAACTACCAAAGCAGCTAATGAACTGTCGAACGATACTAGATAAGTTTGCGTGGGAGGGGTAATAGCAAAGAGTGGTTGACATGGGTTGACGTGCATTATCACTAAACTGACATATGGGCTAGAAATGGCCATGAGAATATGGAAGTCTTGGAGGTGGGCTGGCATTAATCATAGAAACCCTACAGTACAGAGACAGGTCATTCGGCCCATTGAGTCTGCATTGACCACAATCCCACTCAGGCCCTACATCAATATCCCTACATGTTTTACCCACTAATCCATCTAACCTACACATCTCAAACACTGAAGGGCAAGTTAAGCATGGCCAATTAACCTAACCAGCACATCCTTGGCCTGTGGGAGGAAACTGGAGCACCCGGAGGAAACCCACGCAGACACAAGGAGAATGTGCAAACTTCACAGACAATGACCAAAGCCGGGAATCAAACCCAAGTCCCTGGAGCTGTGAAGCAGCAGTGCTAACCACTGTGCTACCGTGCCGCCCATATCGGGAATGAGGATTTGTAGGGGTTATGGGGTGCCTCTGGATTACTAGTCAGCAATATCACCATTATGCCACTACCTCATTAGTATGTTACAGAATTGGGTGCGAAGGGAGGGGGAATAGTGTTGATGTACATTATATGCAGTTCACTGTCCAAATTTATACTGACACCCATAAACTAAATCAAATATTGTTGCAGTTAGAATCTATAGAAATTATTTTGAGCCTGCACTCTCCATCAGATGGAATTGTGGCCTGTGCTCAAAATCCAGAGATCGTGATTCACGCCAATGACTTTCTGAGTTCCGATTTTATTGGCTCCTTGCTGGTGGAGTGGTGTGAAATACACCATGGACTACAGAAAGCTAGTTTTAGTACATTAATACGTTATTAGCAAGAATTATATCTGGGATTTCCCTCCTCATCGGATATTCAGCAGACACTGGCATACCATCTCACTGGCACCCTCTACAAGAAATTAGCCTAGACATGAACCTTTCATGAGTGTCTCCTCAGGATCATAATGGTATGTACGATTTCCTGGAGAGAGGGGTATGGTCAGGCAGTGGCCTGGCAATGAACTCTGGCAATGCCTCTTAGCACATGCCAGTGCCAATCCGCATTAAGGGGTAGGCCTCAGTGGGAGTCTTATGGGTTGGGGTGTGGGATTCATTTAGATGTGATTGCAGCTGGGTATGGATGGCAGAGCAGGGCTTGTTGGTGATAGCTGTTGTGGTAGGAGATGGTTGCTGACTCTGACTCTGGAGCAGTGGGATGGAGGTTTGGGAGTAAGTGCTGATGATCAATGAAAAAGGGAGAACAGGCCAGTGATCAGGGTGGAAGGGAGGGGAAGAAGGTGCTGATGATTCGGGCAGAATAGAAAAGTGCTGCCTCTGATTGGGGCAGCGGGTGTCTGAAACCTCTGTAGTGGGCAAGGGGGAAGGTTTACTCAGGTTCTGATCAGGGTGCTCTTTAATGATGGTGTTCCAATCTTGTGCACCCAACTTCTGCCAGTGCGTTCAAGCCCACTGCAATATAACGTGAAGAACGTCCCTATAAGATCTGGAGAAAAAAACAACCAATTTCGCTGGAGAAAAACATGCCAGTTTTCTTGCTGGAATCAATATTCTGCCATTTCTTAGTAAGATTTCTCCTTATATTTCTTTAGGCAATAAACTACTAAAAACACTTTTCGATTTTCCAAGTGAGACACTAAGAAATTCACTGCACGGTGTAAGGTTGACTTCACTGCCTGCTGTTCTCACTAACACCATCTGTTATATTTGTTCTCTTCTATTCACAATTCTACTAAAACAATCAATGTTGGCCTGATCCCTTCTTTTGAACAGAATTGAATCTCACTCTCTGTCTCGCTATCTTTCTCACTGTTCACTTAGTCAATTAATGCAGAAATAACATACTCCACTCAGGTCAGTTGCAAAAAGCTACTTGGCCGACCTTCAGATTTCTTAAACATGTTTTGATTTTAGCAGTAATGTGTTTGTCATTTTTGTCAAGAGAGTATAAAAATACACAGTCGGTATACGTGGATTTTTACGCAAATTAAAGCTGCTCTCTGGAAAACCTCATTACAATTCATTCTTTGCGGTGCAATGGGTTAACGAGATGACTTTAATGTTTATGCTTACTCTCCATACTAATAGAAAACAACTGATTTCAGTAAAGAATCCATGGTAAGTGCTGTGACAGTACCTTAAAAATCCATTTGACATATTAATGCTAAATATTGAAATTAATTTGAATTTCCCCAAACTCTATCAATATTCAGCATGAGTATTTTCGATCAGTTGCTAAAAACATACAAAGGCAAGCAACAGTAGATTTACATGCATAGGGTTACATAGAATGTTCAAAACAGAAATAAACCATTCAGCCCAAGTGATCCATATCGATGGTCCACATGAATCTTGAAAGAAATAAGAACAGGAGTAGACCAAATGATCTGTTGAGCCTGCTTCCCCATTCAACGTAATCCTGGCTGATCATGAGTTTCAACTCCATTTTCCTGTTACTCCCCCTATCCTTTGGTTCCTTGAGAGACCAAATATCAGTCCATCCCAGCATTAAATGTATGCAATGATGGAATATCTACAACTCTCTGGAACAGAGATTTCCAGAGATTCACAACCCTTTGAATGAAGTAATTACTCTTGAATGGTATTAAATTTTATGCAATAGAAATAAAGAAGATACATTGTAATTTTAAAGCCACTGTCTAGTAAAATCTGCATTTAAACAGGTCCTTTGATTTCCACTTTGATTCCTTTCACTGGGGATGAATCCTCAGGTCATGGACAACATTTGTACCCCTATATACACAACAAGGCAACAGACTCAAGAATAACCCTCCCTCATTTGTCTCTGTTAATAAAAAAATTAGGTCAGATGAGTGGGAAGAGGAGGTTGCAAGCACAGCTACCCATGTTGGTTCAGCGCCAAGAAAGGTCTGGCACAAGCACAGGGATGATTCCATTCATTTTCATTCTGCTTAAACCGGGCACATTAGAAGAATAAATTTGACTTGAGCATTTTGTGCTTATTTATTGTTGCAATACTGGGATATGTAATAGTTTTATTCTGCCGTTTCTCACTTTTCAATTGCCATGCACTAAGAGGGCATTGGGATGTTGGCCAAGATTATGCTCCACAAGGTACTTGTTAAGGTGCCTGATCAGAACACCAAGGTATAATTTGAGACCAGACTAGACCCCAACATTTTTTTTAACTTTGGCATAAATGTGAGATTAGGATATTCCAGGCATGATTCTACTGACAAACTAGAGGTTTTATCAAAACCAACTTTATTTAACCATGCAATTTAGTTATAACAAATGAATTAGCTTAACTTTTAACAGACGAAAAATACTTAAAATGAAAGGAAACAATTCTAAGGTCTAACTTATCAGTTTATCAGTTCTCACTCTGCAATATTTCTCTTATAGATTTAAAACACTTTAAACATTGTTAGCAAAACACAGGCAGATTCACTTTAACTTTTGTTAATAGTCTTGGTATTTTGAGAGAGATCTTTTCAGAGAGACAAAGAAAGAACTCTGCCTTTAACCAGCTCCATTCAGCAATTGCTCTTTGCTTAAAATGAAAATGAAACTGATTTTCTGCTACAAACCTGGCTCCTGCCATTAATCCATCTTCCATTAGGAAAAATAAAAAAATTAAGCGTTTTATTAAATAAACACTTGCATGGTAAAAATGAGTAATTAACCTGTTTTCTCAACATCTACAGCATTCCTTCCCAGACAAACTGACCCTCTGTAGAAAATCATTATCTCTTTGCCTCTTACAGCAGTCTCCCCCAAAACATAAAATATTAATAACATGGTATCATCACATCCTGCAATTATTTGTCACTGCTGTCTGCAGGTTCTAGCTGACCAAGTGACTCTCTCACTCTTATTGTCTGCCACAGGTGTATTGGAAGGATTTACAAGTTGATAATTAACCTGATGGGCCACATTATGAGCATGGCCATCAAATTCCAGAGTGAGATCTGCATTTCTATTTAATAATTGATGAGAAAATATGATCAGACTAGGGTTATATTCATGAGTTTGGTACAGTTACTGAGTTAAAATTATTTTGCCATGTCTCAATTAAAGAACAGTAGTCTCTAAGATTTATTTGATTGTTAAGTTGTCACTGCAGCAGTACGTGTGTGTTTCAATGCACAGCCAGGTACAAAGCAATATTGCAAAATTACATTTAAATATCCAGTATCCTTTGAAAATTGTAACTGACTCATTCTGCACAATACATCCTGCCTGACACAGGAAACAACAAAATTAACAAAATTATTTGAAAAGAAGGAGTCAAGAGATGCACTGTGAGATTCTGCGCCATCAAGTCTAACATCTGTCAAGAGGAATGTTTGTAATGATTTTGAATCTGGTCAACACTTATAAAACATTAAAGGGCAATTAGCATATACACAAAAGGATACTGAAATAGAATGTTTGCAAGACTTCTGCCAATTTATCACAATTAATTTTGGAAGACAGTTAGCCAAACAAACTTCAGAGAAATAAGCCCAGATATTCAAGAGCATGCATCGATGAGGGCTAAGGAAATTCCAATATTGAGTCTCAAGCCTAACAAGCCAGCAAAAAGTTGTCATGAAGTAGCAGGAACCTCACTGGTGAAGTACGATAAGTACTAGTAAAGTGTGTAAGTTATTTGGAAGTATTCACTTTTTATATAAAGTGGAGAATATTTAATCTAATCTGCACTTGGACTTTCCTCAGAGAGAATAGTTGTCAATTTTTGTCAGATCAGATCTGGAAAGGCAGATAGAACATAGCTGTCATAGGGGATGTGGAGGATTAAGATTACATTCTCCACTCATAAAATTGAAGATTAATCTAAGCATATTAACCAGAGAGCAATGTGTGATCACTGGCAATACTGTGGATCAGATTACTCCATCTTTCCAACCAGGCATATCTGTATGAATTGAAGGGATGCATGAAAGATGAGATAAGTAAAATTACGCCTTCAGAAAATAGGCAGAATTCTTTTCACAATCATCACATTTCATTCTGTATCTGTTGGGGATAGTAGTGGACACTTAATTAGCTTCCCCTTCGTAGGTCAAAGGGCATATGGGGCATGGTGGTGGTAGGTGAAAGGCTAACTATCCAAGTTTGACTGTTAAATTTCTGTCTTTTATGGCCATGATGAGCCTCAGAGGCACTCACAGTAGTCGAATCCTGAAATTAAACCCTTTTAAAGATGTCAGCTTTCAGTAGACAATGGAAGCCAAAGAGTTCCAGAAAACTCTGGAACTCTTAGTCTACCTGAATTTAAAACATAAGGTTAGGGGCAAGAGAAAACCATGTAGCCTGTTAAGCCTGCTTCAACTCCACTTGTCCGCTTTCTCCCTATAGCCCTCGATTCCCTTCAGAGACCAAAAGTCTCTCAGTACCTTAAATATACTCAATAATGACACGTGTACAATCCTCCAGGGTAAAGAATTCAAATGATTCACAGCCCTTTGATGAAGAAATTCCTCTTCATCTCAATCCAAAATGGTGAGCCCGCTACTCAAAGACTATGTTCCCATGTTCAAGATTCCTCAGCCAAAAGAAACAATGGGAGAAATTTTATGAGTATGATTCTAAGTGTCCAGCTAGCATGAAAATGGGATGTTTGCAAATCCGGTTTTGGACAGGTTTTTACACCAAAACTTGTGCACATAGTGCATGAAAAAGTTGGCTAGACCATTTCTATAAACAGTGGGTGGGCTTAATTCACCAGCTAGACTGCAGAGGGAGCTATTGCACATGTGTAGCCCTTTGATTGTGCACATGTACAATTGCAACAATAGAGAGAGAACGATCAAGCTTCTTCCATTGGAGCCAGTCAGAACACAACCAACCCCTCTCCCTGCAATCATGTAGTCCATGGCTGATTACGAGCCCCATAGCACCAAAAATATTGCCCTGGCCATCCCACTGCCTTTACCGCCAGATAAATCACCCTCCCTCCTTCTCCCCACAGATCACCTGCAGAACGATAGCATGATCCCATCTTCCCCCCAATACTTAATACCTCCAGAGTAGCAGTGAATTTCCCATCCCTTCCTTCCTAATTGTGCTGCCCTGGCCTGGCCCTGCCCCTCCAGGTCCCACCCCACAAACCTCTCGCCTATATTCCCCCACAGGTACCTCAACCTGGAGGGCTGTCCCTTGGCACAGCCAATGTGGCACCTTGACAATGTTCACTGGGCATTGCCAAGGTAGGCTGGCACTGCATAAGGCAGACCCTCCATTGCCCTAGATCTCCTCAAGGGTCTCAATAGCGTCCAATTCTATTGATGAGGCCAATATAACTACAGCACCAGTTCATGGGAAGCAGATGTTTCCCTCGCCAGAGAACCTCTCCCGGCAAGGCCATAAAGGCAAACAAACCTAGATGATGGAGTATCAGGCTCACTAATACCATTTAAATTAGTATTAGAATAAATATAATTTCATTTTTAGTGAGAGGCCGACTTTGCCAGAAATCCGCCTCCTGTGAGATTGTAAGAACCGGGAAATTCAGCTGATCCTGACTTCTGCCCTCTCGCACTATTTTACCGGTTCACTCTACCCATCGATTGAATGAGTAAAATCAGTAAAATTCTACCCAATATCCTACTCCATCAAGCCCTGTCATAATCTTGAATGTTTCAATGAGATCACTTCTCATCCCAATGAACTCCAGAGATCATAAGGCCAATTTACTCAATATCCTTTCATTGTGACAACTCTCTCCTCTCAACAATCAATCTAGTGAATCTTTGATATAGTACTTCTGAAACACATATATCCTTTCCTCAAGTTTGGAAATTAAAATTGTATACAGTATCCCAGGTGTGGTCTCACAAAAGCCCTTATAATGTCAGTAAAGACTTATTTATTTTTGTATTTCAATCCCTGGAATAAAGGCAAAATACAATTTACTCTCCTAATTGCTTGATGTACTATGCTAATCTTTTGTGGTTCTTTACGAGTACATCCAAGTCCTTCTGAACATCAACATTTACAAGTTTCATATCTTTCAGAAAAGTACTCCACTCTTCTATTCTTAAAACCGAAGTGAATACTATTGAACATGGCATGTAAGTCAACCTTTGAAGCATCCAAAAATCCCTTCACAAATGGAGGTTGAATTATATGCCAAGTATAAACATTAACCAGCAGTGTAGGTGATCGCCATTTTGAAATATGAAAAAAAATGGTTTTTCAAATAAAGTAATTGTAAAAAAGATACATTTAACCATAATCAAAGCATTTTAAAACCATTAAACTCATTATTTTCTGCATCTAATGCAAATTCACTCTAAGTTATTTTGGCTTTGGCACATATGTAAGGATCTACTCTGAATCAGATTTAGTGCATTCACTTTCAGAATCATCTCTCCGTGACAAATGACCTTTCTTTCCATTGATTGAATTCGATATACCATATCTTTAAACAACCTAGTGACAGTTTGCACACAAACAATATCCCATGATTTGATAATGAAACCACACAAAATATCCAGCAGGGCAACACTTAGATTTCCACTCTTTGTGAAGATTTTTTTCTCCATCAGCTATCCACCAATTCCACAGGGCACAGGCATGATCTTTGAATGCCTTATTGAGGCACATAAGCAAATGTTAAAATACAGATGTCAGACCCACTCATATAACAACATGTGGATGTTATTTCTTCACAGGCACCTCTTGATCTCATTAGTTATATGGGATCTGAATCCACACGATGAAGTTGCGTTCTTTACATAAGCCAATGCGAATGTCTCTTTCACACATTATTGATCCATAACTTCATTTCATCCTCATGCATCCTACCTTTGGACATTGACAAATGTTTGAAAATTACCCAAGCTTTAATTTTGTTCCATTGGCCATGTTAATTAGTAGCACTATAAATCTTCTCATATTTTGGCACTTTCATGAGAACTGTTTTCAAATTTTTTCACTCCACAATTTAACTGCTAAGCCTAATAAAATTCATGGGTACTCATCCATGTTACAGATGTGGTTTAGTGGGTACACTGTTTTTGTCGCTGTCTGGTAATGAACAGCTAGAAATTGGTAATTTTGGCATCAAAGTCCTTTGGTAGATTTGATACAATCTTGGTCTTTCATTGCAACATTAGGCTGTTTTGGTTCATAAAGCAGCTACACCAACTAGCTGTTGGTCTGAAATCTTTGCTGGACACAGGGTTTGAGATGGTTCAGTTAAGTGCATATACACACATTGTATTTCTGATGATGATGTAACCATTCCAGTGATTTTTTTTTGAGGATCCACTCTGATACATGCTTCTCAAGATCAGGCCAGTGTCTGGTTTGATGGCAACATTTGGTCTTGAGTATTTTCTGCAAAGCAGATTTCTTTTTCCTCCTTTCTCACACCAGTTTTCCACTAACATCAAACGCCCTTGCTGCAGCACAATTATTTGACGAGTTAACAAATGTTACCATTTTTAGCTTGAAAGCATTTTCATACATTATTCTTTTTGCTGGAAACCCTATTTCTTTTCATCACTCACCATGCTTTATACAGCCTACTATGCATATGCATGACTTAAGCTCCCATGCACATTCTGTACCATACAGCCCACATTGTTTGCCTCATCACCTGCACTGACTTGCAGTATAATGTAAATAAAACATGCACTTCCAAGGTGAAAAATTGAGATTGACTCCAAATGTAAGTATTGTATTTCATAACTGAAAAGAAAGGTAATCATCATATATAACGGGGGTTGACTAATACTCTGCAATATATAGTATCCTCACACTTCACCACGTTATACTTCATCTGTCAGTTTGTTTCCCACTGACTTAACATATCTTTTTGCAGCATCTTTATATCCTCCTCACAGCTCCCAATTTAACTTAGTTCTGTACTGAACAACAAATGTTGGCTTCGTCAGAAATGTCCACATGCCAAGAAGGAATAAAAGAAACAAATTTCACTAGTCACTGCCTGCTAAGTTGAAAATACCCTATTTTAACTTACCGTCTGCTTATTTTCTATTAACAATCAATTATTGATCCCATATCATATGTGACACCTATTAAGTGCCTTTTGAAAATCCAAGTAAACCATATCTACTGGTTTTCCATTATCTAGCCTTCTAGTTAGAGAAAATCTTCCCCCAAACCCCTGAAAGAAGCAGTAGTCTCTGCAGTTACATGCTGCCAATGGACAGTAAACAACCCTGCTATCCCCATTCTTATCCCAATCATACAGACCTGCCTGCCTAGCTCCAGCAAGTTGCAGGAAAAAAATACATTTGGTCTATGTTGAGGAACCCTCTCCCTCTCAGTGACTTCCAGTAAAATGCTGTCTGGCCTTCTTGCTAGCCTCCAGGCTGCTGGTGGCAGAACCACTTCTTGAAAATATCAGCCTAATATATATAACTCATATTTACTATTTTAAGTTATCATCTTTCTGTTCCTGAATGGGTTTTCATTAACATGATCCTGCAAACCTGGGTAAGAAGGCTGATTTGCTCTAAATTCTCTATAAAAATACATTCCATGTAAAATGAAACATAACACACTTACTGTTAATCTAAACATCGATCAATAATCACAAGTGTGCAGAAATTAGCTTTAACAGTTCAAAAGGAAGGCAATATTTCTGTAGCTGCTCACCTCTTAAGCCAAGAAATTCATGTTAAAGCCTCAATTCCTTATCTGGGCCTAAGCACCATATCTCAACTCAAGTTTAAGTGCTGTAATGAGGGAGTGTTTCATTGTCAGAGATAATATCCTTTTGATGAATAGTAAACTTTTCAGTTGGCTTAGGAAGACATTGTAAGTCCGTTGGTACTATTTCATAAAGTACAAGAAAGTCTCTATATGATAATACCATCTTGCATTTAACCTGGTAAAACATTCAAAGACATTTCACAGGAGCATGATCATGTAGAACCATTAAGCCATGCAAAAAGATATTCAGGCTGAAGACCAAAAAGTAGTTTTTAAAGAATAACTTAAACAAGAAGAAAGAAGTGAGAGGGGGAGATGGAAATTTTTAAGCAAAAAATTTTATCTTAAGGCTGAGATGAAGGCACTATATAAAAATGCATAGCATTTCTTTAACATTATTATAAGGTAGGAGCCTATGAAATTATATTCACGGCAGGAAAAGGTACTTTCAAAAAGTATTATTCACAAAAATTACTCACAAATTCTTGAGACGCACCTCTTTGGTTGCCATTCCACACTGAGGCTACTACACTGCAGAATAACTCCTGCAATGTTCTAGGACACAAAAGAATAGCTATTGTACCTTAAAAGACTAAGTAACCATCACTGGACCATCAGTACCATTTGAATCCTCTTTACAATGCAGTTTCTGCTGGAGCTTTTCTTCATTCTTTTAAACTTGTCAATCATAGAAAACTATACATCCCTTGCACTATTTGTGGAAGTTGAAGATTGCAGGGTCATTTACTCTGTATGAATACTTAAGTGTTCAACACTGCGTCTTGAACACTCAACATTATATGCGCATACAAGCATGGGCACATGTACAGCATTTGCAATGCCAACAATTTTCCTGAAACTTGCTACCTGTTAGGGTAGCAGAAGTGGAAATTTCCATTTGATGATTTAAAAAAAAAATGAATGTTCACATAAGGAAAATAAACTTACAGAGCTACAGGGTTAGAGCAGGAGAATGGGACTGACTTGATTGAGAGCTATCGTGGACTCAAAGTGTCAAATGCCCCCCTTTTGTCCTTTATTGACTGTGTGACTCTTATTCATGTTATTACCTAATAGCTGAATCATACACTATTTTTCAGATCTTCAGAAAATCAGCATTTCAAGTCACATTTGGTTATTATGAGATGTGCAAGCGAATTATGACAGCAGGAAATATTTCATTATAATGTCACATTAAGGAATTAATTTGCCAGATTCTGCCTGGTCAAGAAGAATTGCTTGGAAAACTACTGCTTTTCAATTCCATTCAACATGATTCCTAACAGAGTTTGTAGAGATGTTATCATTTTATTTCACTGATAGGGCAGCAAAGAACCCTAAAGCAGTTTTTATTTCCATTGGGGCAAGTGGTAAAAATCAAGGGGAAGCCATTGTAATTGCAACCAAAATACTTGTATTGAAAAAATGATTAAGTGGTGGGTTTGACAATCAATGATTTATTTGGCTCACCATCTATTTGAAAAAGCATCAGCATCTGGAAGAGTCATACATTTGCATGTTTTCTTGTTAAACATATCTAAGATGTGACACAGTCACACACAAGGATTATCCATAATGTATTTGTCCCTCAGGCACCTAGATACAACACATTCAAACTGTGTGACAGAATGGATGTAATGGACTGAGATGAGAATCATTTCATATACTTCAAGGGTTTAATGGATGCATCCGCAGAAATGACCTTAGGCTTTGTATCTTGTTTTTGTCTCACATATATCTTTTATTGCAGCATAATAAAGGCAAATTAATATCAAAAGGTGCATTTAACTGTATATCTCTTTCCACTCTAATTCTGCATGTTTACACCAATTAATTTTGTTTTCTTGAGATTGTGTCTGTATTTTGTCTTTTTCGACCATAAGAGATGAGAGCAGAATTAATTAGACCATTTGGCCCATCAAGTCAGCTCCACTATTCAACTATGGCTGATAAGTTTCTCAACTCCATTCTCCTGCCTTCTTCCCATAACCTGAGATCCTGTTACCAATCAAGAACCCATCCATCTCTGTCTTAAATGTTCTCAATGAACAGGCCTTCGCAGTCTTCTGTGGCAATAAATTCCAAAGATTCACTTCCCTCTGGCTGAAGAAATTCCTCCTTATCTCGGTTCTAAAGGATTGTCCCTTTATTCTGCCATTGGATACTAGTCTTGCCGACTAATAGAAACATCTTCCCCATGTCTACCCAATCCAGGCCTTTCAGTATTCTGTAAGTTTCAATGAGATGCCCACTGATCCTTCTAAACTGTATTGAGTATAGGCCCAGAGTGCTCTAACGCTTCTCATACATCAATTTTTCATTCCAGGGATCATTCTTGTGAACCTCCTCTGGACCCTCTCCTTCCTTAGATTATGGAGTCCAAAATTGCTCACAACACTTCAAATGTGGTCTGATTAGAGTCTTACAAATTTGTTTTTCTAACCACCAATTCAAACTACAAGTTAACTTTATGAGAATCTTAACCTTTGTTTGGAAGGATAAGAGTTGGCCTACATTTGGAAGTGTCAGAAAAATATTAAGAGTTGGAGAATAAGAGTAACCAATAGGTTTAAGGGGCCATAAATGCACAGCACTAAAGAATCTCAAATACAAATAAAAGCTGTAGCAAGAAAAAGGAAGATTAAAAAGGATTGAATTGCTAAGATTTGAGAATAGTTCCTTTTGCAGTGACAAGAAATCAAATAGGCCCACGATTAATCTTCTGAAGATTAAGGTTTTGGATACAGAAGGAAATAGCAGGCTTACTATTGCAACAGATTATCTGATCCTGGTTTTACAAATAACAGAGATTGTCTTGCAGGTAAGCACTTGAAACACCAGCTGCCTCCAAATTAGAACAATAAAACTAACTAATCATATGGACAAACATAAGTATCTATATAACTAAGTATGTAAGGGTACTACTGTAATTACATAAAATACGATAAAATGCAAATCAAGTTAGGCATGGTAATCAAAGAGAATACAACATCTAAAACATAAATAAAAGCAAATCTCAATGAAGTGCCTCTACTTGATTGGTAGAAACAATCAAAATGATCTAGACTGAGGGCATAGGTAGGAGAAAATGAATACATTGTAAAAACCAAGCACACACCAGAAGCTGGCAGGGAATTTAACATACAGGGAAATAAAAAAGAAAGATGGGTTTAGATTGCTTAATCGTCATGGAAAATTGAACTCCAAATTCAAATTACCATGAGGAGACTTGAACCATCAAACATTGGATTATTATTTCAGGCCTCTGGGTGAATTGTCAATTTCATAAACACTAACGTTTTAAGTGGTTGAAAGAACAGTTTTCTATCCAAATGTTCAGAAAAGTGCAAAATAAGATTCACAAGGATGACACTGAGAAGATATATTTATCAGGAAGGATTGACTTTTTTTCTCAAGGAAATAAAAGACTGAGGACTGACTTAATGGAGATTATTAAGATCATGAATGGGCTTGATAGGCTTGTCATCAAGAGAGTATTTTCACTTTCAAGCAGGACCAGAAGTCGAGGCTGTAAATATAAGGCAGTCTCTAAAAATCCAGTAAGGAACTCAGGAGAAATGTGCAAATCAAGATCCACAAGGGTGATACTGAGAAGATATATTTATCAGGAAGGGTTGACTCTTTTTTTCTCAAGGAAATAGAAGACTGAGGACTAAAAAAGTAGAAAAATTAAAAGTAAGAAGTGTGTTTGAGGTGAGTAGCATAGTTGCATTTATGAGGAAACTAGATAAACACAGGTCAGGGAATGGAATTGAAGGATATATTGATGCGGTTAGATGAAGAGTAGAAAGACACTGATCAAAGAATAAACATCAGCACAAAGCTTTTAGACTGAATGGCTTGTTTCAACCCTGTAGATATGCTGTTCCATCTCTTCTATAAGTCACAAAATCCACAAGACTGAAAACCATTACTAAGATGTGATTTAAACTCACATTCACAAAATTATTGATCTAGGCCTCTGGAAACAATCCATTGATGTACATATAAAAAACAGTTGTGCAGTGTTACTTATTTGTGTACATTTATTAGTGTTACTTATTTTGTATCACCAGAAAATATATTTTAAAACTTTTGTCACACAATATATTCTGTACCCATTATAGGGAATTCACATGATACCTGATCCGGCAAGTAAAAAAAAAATCAAAATACAAAACTTGGACCTTTGGAATATAATTACCATAATTTATTCAACTTTAAGGTTACCAACAATCAACATCAGTGAAGATGAGAACAGTAATAACAAACTGCATAAAGTAAATTTGAATGAAGTGAGAACTGAACTGAAGAAAATTAAACAAATGTTGAGAAATAGTTCAATGAAAGAAAGATGAATTACTAAGGAAAATCTGTGCAAAACCTATTCAGTCTAGTCTACACTTTAGGCCCAAATCTTTGCTCCTGGGTTGGGTGCATAGACAAGAATTTCAAACTTAGCAAATCTACCTGGGAAACCACATCAAAGAGTCTATGACACCTTACAATTGTCAATCAAACTGTGAAAGGCAAGCATCCCACTGTAATAATAGATAGTTGCGAAATCAGCCATGCAGCACTAATCCGATAATGTAAACCCTCAGACTGTTCTCAATAGACAGGATGAAATAGTGAGCAAACTTTTACTTAACATCTCAGACATTTTTTTTCCAAAGGTTTAAAAGGCAGGACTTTTAAATTCCTTCACAACTTGACAGCTCCCTTTGACAGGTCTCTTTGATAAGTGCTTTTAGCACTTTTCACAGATCCCTACGATAGGTTTGTGACAGTATTGACAGCTCTTTTGGCAGTTCCAGTAAGTACTTCTTACACATATTTATGTTTAATTTTAATAAATCTAAAGGGCATCTGATCTCCATCAAAGGGCACTTCACTTCCTTCAAAAGGTTACTTGATCTACCCCAAAGGACATCTGATCTCTATCAAGTATTTCTCAGGACCAGATGGAAAGAGGCTATCCAAATAAATCCACGAAATTCTGCCTTGCTCCATTCTACACACTTTGAGGTTCAGTCTTAGCCCACCAAAATAGCAGCAGCTAATGATTTAAATGGCCATATATGTGATACAAGCACCTCCCTTAATCCTATCAAAGTTTGGAGAACCCTTCCACCATGGCAAAAATCTGAGCCTAACTATTTCCTAACTATTCATTATTCTTTGATATTCCAAATGATTCTTAATCCTTACAGCTTAGCCAGTGCACATGCCAAAGCTGTACAGAGAACTTCAAGTGCATATGACTAGTGGAATAGATGCCTCAAAATAATACCTGTTGATTTTCAATGATCTGGCTATGTAGCCCAAGGTTTTATTTGTTTTGTTTCACTTTTTATCTACATTGTCTCAGCATTGAAAGTGACAAGTTCACCCAATTATTTTGCACCATTTGTAATCCAGGTGATGTTATATCCATGTTTCTCATTTCCTATCTCAAAATGCAAAGCTTTAACATTTCTCTGCCCATTTCACAACAGAGTGTACTCTTTTTTTCAAATATTAACTGCATTCTCTGTACCTACTACACTCTCAATTCTGGTGTCTGCTGTTAGTTGAACAAGTGTATGATTAGCTTTTGATTCCCAATTATTCTTCATTTTTATAGAAAGGAAGCAACAAAAGTTCAAGCACAGACCCTAGAGTACTCAGTTCAGCACTGCTTCACCCCAAGTTTGACATTATCTCTATTGTGTACTCTGTTTCTTACTTTTTGATCCAGTTTTGTATTTAATTGCCCATTCAATGGTAGGGTCTCATTGAATTTTCAACTGACTAATACTCAGTAATAGAGAGTCTTGTCAAAGTACTTTGGAATAATCTATGTCAAGGTTCGTTCCACTATCTTCTTCATTTGTAATTCTTTGAAATAAATCAGATTGTCAAGCAGCTTCCTCCCATTCTTAATTCTTGGTGATTGTTTTCCATCAAGACATGTTAGCTAAGTGTGCCTCCAAATTAATGTGGTTCACAGTATTTTCCCCCTTAATTTCCCCTGATGTTGAGTTAATTGGCCTCCAGTTTTCAGGTCAAATTTGTACTCTTCTTTACTCATCAATATTTCTTCATTTTCCACCCTATTTTGCAGAGCCTCTCAAGTATCGAAAGAATCTTTCACCACTTAGACAGTGCCTTAGATATTTCCTGTCTAATCTTCAGTAATCCAGGGTTTGTGCCATCTGATCCAGAGATTTGTTAGCTTTCTTGATTGACCCAAACCTTATGAAATAATCATTGTACTATAATAAATGAATACTGAATTATTTTCCCCATACCGTATACATGTAGAAAATAATTATTTATAAATATCTTTACCCATCATTTGAATACTTCATTATTTTAATCCTTTGGTACTAAATTGCACTCTAGCCATTTTTTTTTACTGCTAAGAATGGGATTTTGATTCCAGAGCCTTCTTTTGGCATCTAATACCTTTTTGATTTAATAGTTTCCTATTTCCTTGTACCTTTTTAATGAAGATATTGTAGAGGTAGTTTTCTTTTGTTATTTTGGTTGTGTACTTAATTCAGTTTTACATGTGAAATTGATACCAATAGTTTAATTTTCAGCCTACAAACGCCAGACACAAAACGTTTAAGGAAATAGACTATAATATGTGAAATGTGATATTATTCACTTTGAGAGGAAAAATGGAAAAGCAAAGTAACTTTTAAATGGACAGAAATTGAAATGTTAATATTCAAAAGGACCTGCATTGTTTTGCACACAAATCATACAGGTTAACATACAACAGACAATTAGGAAGACAAATTGTATCTTAGCCAAAAGGAAAGAAGTCTTATTACAATTACGTAGGATCTTGGTGAGACCATATTTGGAGTATCCCACACAGTTTTGGTCTCCTTACCCAAGAAAGAATATATTTGCCTCAGAGGGAGTGCAATGAATGTTTGCTAAATTGATTCCGGGCTGAGAGATTTGTCCTGGAAGAAAGAAGTAAGTAAACTAGGCCTAATTATCCTAAAATTTGGAAGGATGAGAGATCTAAATGAAGCAAATTAAATTCTTCAGGAACTTGACAGGATGAATACAACTGGGGAGTCCAAAACCGAACATTGGAGTGAGAATTCAATCAGTTAGGATTGAGATTAGGAGAAATTTCTTCATTTAGGGAGTTGAGGATCTTTGGAATTCTCTATTTCAGACAGGTCAGCATGATCGGCCATGGTATACATTCAAGACTATATAATTTTGGAGTACGAAGGGAATTAGGGGAATGAGGGTAGTGCATGTAGGTGAAGGTAAGATAAATCAGCCATGATCTTATTGAATGGCACTGCAGGTTTGAAGGGTAATGTGGCCTATTCCAGTTTCCAATTCTTATGATGTAAGAACATCATGTTCTTACAATCATGTTAAAAATAAATAGTTAATTGAACTTAGCCCTTGCTTTCACCCAATCTTTTAAAATATAATATTGTAGTTTCTAGTTCAGCATTATCCTTATGTTTGCCATCAAAAGACATCATAATGTATAGCACAGTCTCAATTCTGACAATTCCAGATGAGAAATGTAAAATAATTACTTCATTATACCTTCCGCTATCATGTTAGACATGGGTATGAAGAGATATGGAATCATGGTGAGCAAATTGAATTAAGTACAGATCAACTATGATCTAACTGAATGGTGGGAATAGGCTCGAGGGGCTGGATGGCTATTCCTCCTGCTTTGTGATTCATTATTCTGCATCAACATCATAACAACAGTCATTCACAGCCCTCCTCATGTATTCTTCTAAATATGATTAATATTATCCTGAATTCACTGAAGTGATACAGTGTATGTTTCAAGTTTGAGATAACAAAGTGAATAAAATATGATCATTTGACCTCAGGATCAGATAATATCCATAATGAATATTGGAATTGTGTTCACAAGAACAGGTATTTGGTGCGAAAATTAATTGCGAGATACACTTCATGAACCATACACTCAGGGATCGACTAATCTGGGACCAACCAGATGGATTGAAATTGTATTTTCCAGTTATATGCATCCTCATGTTTCTATGCTTTAACAATAGCATTTCAGTCTGAGATTAACTTAGTACATTGCCCACTCACGTTTCATTTTAATGCCAGAAGTTTTGAAATGAATTTCTGTTGATATTATTCCATGCTATTAAATAAATTACCAAGCACCCATAACTATTAGAAGTAATAGTTTAACAAAGCTGAACTGAAATTAAACTCTCCAAAGCATAAACTGACAAAAGTCAAAATGAATTTTTGTCACTGCAGTTTTCCCTATGGAACTAAAGGTAAGGTAACATTTGGATGCCTACTCTGTGTTGGAATATTAAATTTCTAGTGTAAATTCTTCTTTGATTTGGGAGTTTAGCCAACAGTGCCTTTATCTGGAACTATTAGGCAGATGGTAATTGACTTGTCCAAATAAGATTACTTTGCTCTCACCAGTCCATTTGAAAAAAACAGCGCTGCTGCTAATCTTTGATTCTTGTCTTGCATATTTTATATGAATTGCTTTCTCAAAATAACGTTTGGCAACCTTAGTGGCTTAAAGTTGATTGGTTTGCAAATTTGGGGCTGACTCACTTGAGTGCATGAATGAATTCACTGAAATGTAACTCCATTGCGCCCCCTCACACGCAGGGCCACAGCTAAACTCACGACAGCCTTCTGGCTCGTTTGTCTGAAGTGGCACACCAATAAATGGTTGGTACTTTTTAGTATCAGAAGGCATGGTGAAACCAGTGCTGCCCAAACATTATTCAGATCGATTGCATACAAATTTAACAATTGAGATCGTATTGCTGACTGCACAGAACCAACATTGTTACCTGCATTTAACTGAGTTTAAAATGTGTTATTCCCGCATATAATACCACTCGCGAAAGAAAGGAAATAGATCCCAGATTTTGAACACAAAATCTCTAGTTTAAGCTGGAAGAGGCGAAGATGATTCTATGGCTTTGTGCAATTTGACACAGATATTGCAATTACCGTACCCATCCTCATCTGGAAATCAATAGTCATTCATTTCTCTCCCTAGAAGGAACTTTTTCAATTGGCAAGGAAAGGAACATTGCTCCTGTTTAAAAAAAAGAATCTGAGCAGAAACAGTTCTCTTACACTTACTTTATCTGCCATGATCATGGAAGAGCCGCCGTGAATTCCCAAGATAGGAATAAATGTCTGGGAGGAAATAAAATCCAAAATCTGAGCGATAGCCTCCTGGTCCGTGTCATCTCCAAACACCACGCCGTGGATCTTGGTGCCTGACATCAGGTCACACACGTGGGTTATGATACTCTTCGGGTCGGTCTGGTTCACCGCCACGGTCACCACATTGACATCAATGGGAAAATCGGGGGCATCTTCCTTGATCCACACATCCCTAAAGCCCGTGCTGTCGGGACTCCTGCCCAGAATGATGGCGATGTTCAGGGTCGGGTAACCCTGCTGAGCTCTGATTAGATCCAAGTGGAAGATGAGGAGATCTAGTACCACCACCGCAAGAAAGCCGAGGCGTCCCATTTTCGGAAGCTCCATCCCCTGCAAAGGTGAAGATTACCAACATCTGCAGATTGCACCAAAAATACACACGCACAGTTTTTTCCTTCTTCCCCTATTCCTTCTTTGAGATTTTTAAAACATCCACTCAAGGCATCAACATGGAAAAGTTCACCTAGTCACCAAATAAGGACAAAGGAAACCGCAGTCTCCGCATATTCCGAGAGGTTTTTTTTTCTACTCGTCATGAAGACCCAAAAAAGGCATCTGACCTAATTTACATACTACTGAGTATTCAGGACAGGTTTATAAGAATATCTTTCCCTATCGTCGGGTCACAAATATTTTGGGGTTCGTGTTGCCAAATCGTTCAGCCTGATGGTTGAGAGGGGCGTAGGTGAAGTGGGGAGGTGGGAAGGGGGGTGCGGGATGGGTGCTTGCTTCCAGTTTACACAATACATCGTATCCTCTCTCACTATTAGTCATGATTGCTTTTCACGGGGGCTTTTTTTGATGCATTTCACTGCAAGGTTTGCTAACTTGTCTCTTTTCATTCCAAATCCAATTTAATATATAGAAGAGGATATAAAAGCTGCTCTTGTTTTAAGAAGCATCTCACTGTCCTGTAGCAATTTAAGAAAAGGACGTTTTACTTAATGTGCCAGGGAATGGGGTTGTTGGTGGGGTGGAGGGGGGCACTGAGCTCCGAGTGCCAGCTTGATTTGCAGCGCTAGTAACGGAATATCAACTTACTGGACGGCATATGAGAAGCTATTTTAGTAACAGTTTGAAGTCACGAAATACAGCATTCTGCCGTGTGGGCGTTCAGGTTTTAATGATTAAACGGTTGAATCATTTGAGGTTGTGGTCTCTTCCATGTTGATTTAAAACAAAAAATGCTAGCATGAATCAAATTATCAATCTCATTCAGACACTTGAAATCCAATCTTAATGCACGTAGAAGGCATTTTTACACAGGAGAGATGTTTTAATAATGAGCATACGTGTGAGCTATTTAAGTAGCAAAAGTGATTGGAAGGTTTATCGACAGACACACAAAAAAGAGAATAGACATTAAAACTGATGAGTTAAGTGAACCGATAAGCGAAATGAAATAAATTGGGATGAAGTTCATTCGAAAGCCAAATTCTTTCACATGAAGTGTATTGGTATGGATTGATATTACAGAGCTGCAGCGTCCTCTGCAGTTGCAATTGTCAGAGACAGCCTTAAGCATGATGCGGGAGACGTCTATATGTGACATACCTTCAATATCACGAAATGAATTTCGTTGCTGGCATGTTGGAGGGGTTTGCATGTCTTGGCTCTCAGCACCAAGGGTTATTTTGTGGGTCTCTGCATCTCCATGGAACGCCACTTTAAGCTCCAGCTTATCTCCTTTGCATTCAACAGCGGCTCTTGTGTCAGGAACTAGCGAAGTATGAAAGTATGCAAAGTTGGTCTACAGTGGGCATAAAATGTGTAGTAAGCCCGATTAAAAATAAAATAAACTTGCTGCAATCTCCTTTTCTTTGCACTTTTGCTTCAGTTTGGTCAATCCAATAATGCAAATTCCCTATTATCTGGGTTCCGATCAAATGTTTGCATTTAGCAATGCATACGTTCAGAGGAATGAGAAAAGCAGATTTATACACAGAACAAATGGACTTCTGTTTCAACATAGCGTCACTTAGACCCAGTAGATGTTACACTGTGCAAGCAAAATCCTGCAGTGTGGAAAATGAAATCATATGAACGTATCTTATGGTTCGGAGTAATTGCTATTAAGAGCAAAGTACAACAACTGCAACTAGAGATTAGAGACGGGTGATCGCACACAAGACAATACAGCAAACATACTTACAGCATCATTCTTCCACATAGCTGCAGCGCGTATGCTCAGTAATGAGGTTGCAAGATAACCCATTTGTACTGAAGCCCACCGGAACAACGCCAACGAATATTTCTGTGATCGACTCGCCTATTAACGGATCCATGTAACATTCTCCTATAATCTGCCGCAAACCCATTAGCTTTCATTGTAGAAATGTGAACGTGCAAAGGATTCCATTAGAAGCGAGGAGTTCGACACAGCTATCTGGGATAATTGACTTTGAAATAGCAGTAAAACCAGCCACCACACTAGCTGAACTCTTGTATTTTACGGTGCCATACACAGGCGCTTCTGCCTAAATCCTTCAGTCTCTGTTGAGACTGCAATACTCAAAGGTTCCTGGGCTCTGTGTTTGAGGAATCAGTCAACAACACATCCTTATGGAGGCTATGTGAATTACAGCGTCCGTGTGTGTGACCGTGTGAGGTGTGAGAGTATGCAGAGTCCCATTTACTAAACAAAGAATAAGAAAAACAACTTGCTTGACGTATTTTTTTCTGTACGGAACAACACTGCTTCCATTCTTGGGGATTTCTCAACTTCAGACACAAAGGACAGTTTAGCCCAGTGTTATCAGTTGGCTAAAATCCAGGAGACTAGAATGGAGATAGAAATCGGTCCGCCGATAAACATGGAAATTACAGGTCTCCCTTCTACTGTGATACTCCTGACAAGCACAGACATTGCAAACCAACTATTAAGAACTCATCATTTGCTAAACCTGGCGCATATTGTACTGGACCAAATCAGGTTCGGCTTCTTTCCCGCCTTAGAAAATTACCAAGGCAAATAAAGTGGACGTTACTGAATGGGCCACCGCCAAACGCTGACCGCAGCAAGGATGGGACAATGAGGTTTCAAAAAAAAAAGAAAGTGGAAGAAGGATCGGGAGTACAATTTGTATTTTGGAAATCCAGAAACTCATATCAAAATTGTGGTCGTGAAAAGAATGCCAAGGTGGATGTTATAGTGGGCCCGCAAGATGTGCCAAAATCGTGTGGCAAATCCAGAGACCGACATTAAAGTCATTCTTTTGACATCATGAGAGTCGGCGTTCTCGCCTTTAACAGGCGAATGCTGCTTTGACGGGGTTACACCATTGAAAATCAACCAACCAGTAATCTCAACGACTGGACTTCATTTTATTGTATTTCGGTGTCTTCCCCCACCCCCCCACCCCCCAGCCCCCCGCCCCTTCTCCGAATCAACTCAAGGCAAGAGCGATCCCTCGACGGCTCAATTTAGATGGCTGTTTGTCACTAGTGTCAATTTGAAAAGGGGATCCTGGAATATTTAAAAACGTCGCTTCCTTTTCATCACACATTACAACGCTGCTCACGTAGCTCGGAATTTCTCCCTTGAAAATAAATATGCTAGTTCTTTTTTTGGCTGCGGCTGACGGATTCTCACATTGTGGTACCGCTTATCTCATTCATTCAATCCCCTTAGCACCGTGGGCGTCTCGTGCAGCCGTTTAATTTCTCTCGATATGTACGTAATATCAAAAAACGGAATGTTTAATATGGCCGTGACTATAAGTGTACTATTTTCAGTATAGATGCGGAATTATTCGTGTAACACAAGTGGTTTTATATCGTCCGTTGTCAGTGGCATTTACCCACTGCGTAAAATATTCCTTTCAGTCTTTTCTGTATTTCAACCAATCGTGGCATCTTCCTCAATCCAATTACAACAATATTCCGTGGCTGACAGGAAGCGAATTGGGACTGCGGAAAGGATGCTTACAGGTTATACATGCTGAGTAAAATGAATCCAGTTCAGTGGCATGCTGCATTACTGTGTGTGCATAGCACTGATATGGGACACGACTATCTGAAGTCGCAGTCTCCTTCCTTCAGCTTGAAGGTGTCTGTTTCTGTGAAGGAAGTGTGTTGGGCATTGCCGACTTAAAGAGGGCGCATTGCACCTTATCAACAGTCGCCCGATGCATTACAAGTAGATTTATTTATTTCAATTCGGCCAATGCTCGAATGCATTCAAGCGCGAAAAGTTAGAGCGAGGTACGGCAGGAATACAAAATAAAAAGCAGCAATTAAAACAGAAGCATGGCAGCTAAATCTTTTAGGTTTCGTTTTCTCATCTCTAAAATGTTGATCTCCAACCAATTGCATGGGAATAAATCAGTGATTCCCATGGATTTTTAATATTTAAATAACATAGTCCGAGGACAACTCATGCAACTTAACATGATAATGTGAGCCCTGGCAATAGGCTGGAGGATACATGCACTACTGTAAATCACACTGCAATATACTTCACCATCTTCACTTGTTTTATGGACCATAATCCCAATTCTTACTATGGTTGACCGAGAGACAGCTTTAGAAATCTGCTTGGGTACAGAAAATAGGCACAGATTAATTGGTTATCGGACGACATGGAATATTGGATTCAGGGTCGGTGGGCCGCAGTTTGACCATTGCACGAAACAAACTCCTTTTCACAAGAACTACTTTGTAATGCTGTATTAACAAAGTCTGGTATCCACTGCAACTTTGAACATGCTTAATATCCCAAGGTGCTTCAAATAAGCAAATATTTAGCATTGCTGTGGCGCCACAGATATGGAAATTCGTAATTATAATTTTGACAAATAAAGTTAAATTACATCTAAAAGGTAGAGAAGTGGAGAGATTTCATAAGGAAATTCCGGAAAGAAGGGCAGAAGCATGTGAAGACTAGAAAGCAAGGAAGAAACAATTATTTGGCACCTTCACTTCAGAACGTCTTAAGGTACTTTACTGCTAATTAAATACTTTTTGAAGTGTGGTCATCGTTATGTAGAAAACGCAATAGCTAATTTGCCACAACAAGGTCCCATAAACAACAATGCGCTAACGACAGATATTACTTCTGAGACCTTAACAGAGGGATAAATATTGACTTAGACACGAGGAAGAACTCCCCTGTTTTTCTTCGAAATAGAGGCATGGAATATATTATTTCCAAGCAGGACGATGTTGGTAGTGCAACAGTACCCTGATAGTGCAGCAATTCTCAGTGCTGCTGAGTCTCAGTACTGCACTGGATTGTCAAGCTCCATTTTTGCACTCAAGTCTTAAGAGTGGAATTTTAACCTCTGACTCAGGAGACAAGATTAGTACCAACTGAACTGTAACTAACCCTGACGAATGGCCGGCTGACGGGAAGGGAACGTTCCTAAACACAGTAAAAAGTCTCACAACACCAGGCCAAAGTCCAACAGATTTATTTGTATCAAAAGTCATAGCTTTCGGAACTGGCCGTTCCTTCCTCAGGTGGGTGAGAATGAGCGAGCTTGAGGCTTTGGAGAAGGAAAGTTGGTGGAGACGAGGCCAGGTGAGGCCGTGCGGAATTTGAAGACAAAGGTGAAGATTCTCAAGTTCTTAGAAATTGATGAGAAAAGGTTAAGATAGGCGAGCATGCGTGTTAATGGACACCTGTGATTTGGAACTTTCAATTTATAGGCAACCGCAATCAGCTAAGAATGCAGCGAATTAGCAGGTATATTGATGACAAAATAAGGATAAGAAGGTCAACGGTAAGGGCAGAGGCGACCGCTATGAGGGAGTGAATGAGTTCTTTAAGATGTATTTGGGATGTCAAGCTCTTTTCTAGGCCTAAGACACAAACTGGTATACCATCAGCTTCTGACTGAACTGATGGTCGCGATAGGAGTGGAGAAGCGAACTTTACATGTTGCGTCAAACTTAAATATCAACGCGATTTCTATAAACCCAAGTATACAAGACAAATCACACACCGCTGTTCTTTTGGAGCACGGTGTACAAACATTCAGCTTAACTTCCGATTATAAAACTGAGATTGGAGATATATCATTTGGAATATCTGATTAAGTCAATGATGATGTATTAGATGGTATATACTATTCAAAGGCTGCGGGAAACCGTGCATATGTTTCTAATTCGTGTTACTATATTCACTTAAGATATTTGTGTCTCACACAAAGATGCCCTTAAAAACTCGAATGGTTTTCTTCAGTTTGCAATGCGGCTTGGGTGGATCCATCTCTTGGTACATTGTCTCTGAGGATTTAATTAGCAATTAAATCTACAATTTCTCTTTTATAAAGTTTATTTATTAGTATCACAAGTAGGCTTATATTAACACTGCAATGAAATTATTGTGAAAATCACCTAGACGCTACACTCTGGCGGCTGTTTGGGTGCACTGACGGAGAATTTAGCATGCCTATATGCACCTAACCAACACGTCTTTCGGACTATGGGAGGAAACCGGAGCGCCCGGAGAAAACCCACGCAGCCACGGGGAGAACGTGCAGACTCCCCAGAGGGTTCCCTCCGATATTTGTAGGGTTTAAAGAAAAAATTGGAGACAGCTTTAACTGAATATAACAAAAAGCAAACAATGATGATACTGGGGTGCAGTGAAGAGCATTATTAGATTCGGATTATTTATCTTTATAAATTCGATGTGAATCATTCTGTGTTGGAAACGTCACCAGGTCAATTTCGCCATTCACAAGAATCCTCCTCCTGAAAGCAACGCGGTCTCCTTAAGGTTAAAAACAAACCGCCACCACCAACTTTGGCGTTATCCCGCTCAACGCCGCCAGTTAAATGACACATCGCAAAGTGTGCGCTGAATGTCAAACAATTGTTTGTTGTGTGGTTAATCCTGGCCGATAAACCTGAGTTGGTGTTCCCATCCTAAGTTCCAACTAGGTATATTGTAAAGAGAATATTCTTTGAAATGCAGCACCGCTGAAAGTTAATTATTGGTTCACTTAATGGAATTAGTGTATCCCTCCTTCAAGAATAAGCGCTTTGTTATTTTGACAT
This sequence comes from Sphyrna mokarran, assembly GCA_024679065.1. Classification (NCBI taxonomy): domain Eukaryota; kingdom Metazoa; phylum Chordata; class Chondrichthyes; order Carcharhiniformes; family Carcharhinidae; genus Sphyrna; species Sphyrna mokarran. The sequence continues at coordinate 46,167,788 of JAGIQG010000018.1, forward strand.
AGTTTCTATTGCTTGAATAAAATCACACAGTGAAAATTAAGTTCTGCTGCCTTAGATTTGCTGCTCTTGAGGATTAGGCATTTTCTAATTTGCAATATGCTTATTTTAAACTCTGGTTTTATTATAAAACTGGAGTGCACCACTAAGATGCAGCTACGCGTTGGAAACACGTTCGTTCATTTATAGGCATGTTTAACAGATCGCGGAATAGTCAGCGATGAGTGTTGGTTATTGACAGTTTGGCTAAGATGCAGGCCATCAAGGCAGCCCAAACCTGATGATATTGACCTAAACAGACACTAGATATCTCGGGACCTAACGTGAGACAGATCTGTATATTGCGATATGTCGACATTTAAGATGTGTTCGAGGAGATGCCAGGCTACACGGATAGTTTCTAGACAAAGATTCCCAAATCCTGGAGCGACAGTGGCACAGCAATTAAGAGCGCGAGCCGGATATGGACTCTGATACTGTTTTTTGGCAACTGTTGGGTAGTAAGTAGGAAAGAAATGAGCTCCCAGGTTACATCAATGCCTGCAACGCAATCGTTCAGGTTTCTCTTGGCCCCTGTTCAGTGGGAAGGGAGGGTACCTTCAAGAGAGCCGGAAACAGTCACTTCAATCAGTGGGAATTCTGACTGGAAGATCTGTGAAGGGAGACAAAGATCATGTTGCGATCAGACGGTGAGGCTGAGAGGGTCAGGGCAGAGGTCCTATATAGATCTGATGCACAAAACCAATTTGCAGTGTTTGCAACTATTGGCATAATATGATATGTAAGCGGTGCATTGGATAAGATCGTGCTGGAAAATAGCATAAACAATTGCTGATTGTGAGATCCTGTGCCCAGTCTAGATTGGTAGAATGCCTGCCATCATATGGAGTCTTGTTTTTAGTCATCCTGTTGCCCATCAGGAAGCAGGATTTTCCAATTTAAATACGCAAAGATGGGCAATGGACCCATTTCAGAACCCTTGTACATTACTTGTGCAAAACGAGATAGCTTGCATTGTGCAAGCTCTGACTCAATCTGATCCATTTTTCCAATTGTACAATTGCACCAGTGTTACCAAGGTAATATTTTTCCAACTTTGCTCATCTCGGTGTAAAGCCAGAGGAGGGGTGAGGGAGAAGGGACATATGTATTTCTCTTGTCCCCACAACAAAGCTGTGGATTGCAGATGCCGCACCTTAACTTTACCCTAATGAAGATAGGTGTGTGGATGGACTGCCTGGTTAACTTCGTGCCTGCTACATTGCCGGAGCATTACTGTCAATTGTTGGGAGAACTAGGCAAAAAATAAGGTGTGTCATGCATGAAGGAAAGAATTGCTGCGGAAAACAGTTCTATCTGCTTTCGAAAATTTTGCAGACTTACTGTCCTCTTTTCAGACACCATTACCAGAAAAAAAAGACATATCCTTTGTTGGCAGCACAGCTCCCTCCACCCTGGAGTCCAAATGTCCGAAGCATTGCTTGCTCATTAAATTAACGATGTGTTCTTCCCAAGAGTGAAGCATTTTTATAAATATAAAAACGAGCAGGATTACATCAACATCACATGAGAACACATTACGGCAGACAAGATTATATTGTGCATGTATTTATTATCTTTTGTGTTATTTGGCCAAACTGCTCATGATTTTTTTTTGCAATTTACAATTTGCTCGTAGGAATGAAATATTTCCTGGCTTCCACCAATTTTATCATATTGCCTTCTGACGTTTGCAGCAACTGATGTAAATTCAGAGTTTTTATTGCTTCATCCATTCACAAAAGCTGAACAAACATTGATATGGTATGCTTTGAGATGATAGCCTCAGTCAACTTTCTTAAGACATATAGTTATCAATTGTTTTTATAGCAACTGCATTTTGCTATCACTCAACTTAGTGACTTAACAACTTTTTTGGACTTCCTTCATGCAGTTCCTTGTTTCCAAAATATCATTGACATGCAATATCATCTCCCATGTACAAGTCAACATACTTTAACGGTTGTATAAACCAACAATGTGAAATAAATTGCTGTTGGTGAGCCAGTACACCACCCCCCCACCCCCGCCAAAAAAAAACAGAAATGCAATCACTAAATTTCATGGCCCATATTTAGCAGGCAGCTTTAATCTCTCCCAGTCCATCATCTGCACACCTTTTACAAAAGCCACAGTTGCTTTGTATTATTATCATTAAGGCAGTTAATAAGCATACGAACAGCACTAGCACCCAGGCATGTAGAACTGGTTTCAAATATCATAAGCCCTAAATATAATTGGGAATGGGAGTCTTGAGAGAATTGGCAGGATGAAATTTAAGTCCACACTTTGAATTACATTTTTAGTTATACAAGAATTCCTTAAAGGAGTAAACTGGCTCTTAAATTTATCTTGAATAAGCAGCTGGTGCAGCAGTCCTTCTGGGTCCACTACATCCTCTTGGTTTATTTGGTAGTACAAGCTTTTGGAGTGTCACTCCTTCATAGAATATTACAGCGCAGTACATGCCCTTCGGCCCTTGATGTTGCGCCGGCCAGTGGACCCTCTAACCTAAACTATTCCAATATCATCCATATGCCTATCCACCGACCATTTGAATGCCCCCAAAGTAGGCGAGTCCACAACTGCTGCAGGCAGGGCATTCCACGCCCTCACCTTCAGATGAGTGAGGAGTTGTATTCACAAATAGGGTATGTATAGAAACAAACTCAATTTACAAGATAATGGTTGGAATCCGAGTCTGTACAGGTAATAAAGTCTTACAGGTAATCAAGTCTGTACAGGTAATCAAGCTAATCAATCTGTACCTTTAAGACCCGACTACCTGTAAAGACACACATTCCAACTATGAATGTTAGTTGGAACTCAGAATTTTCCTAAATTTGATCTCCTTTGGACTCAGTCAAAGAAAGAAAGCATCAAGAGGTGAGATTATTCAAAACAACCTCTAAAAATTATATTAATTAACATATTTTATGATGTGGGGAAAATTTTTATTCATAATCTTGACAAAACAGAAGTATAGCACAAGTCTTCCAAATCAATAATAAATTAAATGCTAGAAATTCATTAACATTGCTGTTTTGCAGCAACTTCTTTAATGCTACTTAATTCGTGTAATATTTAGCATGTAAGCCTTTAATTAAATAAGACAGTCTGTAGCAGATGTTCAAAAATAAAGCCATCATGATTCGCTTAAACTTCTTGATGGATTTATTTACACTGAAGTTGATCAACAGCTGGAATACAGTGAATGAGCATAAGACATTGGACTCATTTAAGTCACATACAGTTAGCCCATATAATCAGGAAATGGTAGGGGTTAGTGTTCTGCAAAAATTAGATTAACAGTGTTGTACGGCCTTTCTTATCCAAGTCTATTTTATGGTCTTTCCGGCAACAAACAAACTTTCCTTCTGATCTGATTATGTTTTAACTATGCTGATTGCCACTTGAATATAAATAACTCTTATTCTGAATGGGATAAAGGGTGTTCATGGTTCATATATTTGTTAATTTAATACAACTACTAGTTAAGAATGCATTTTAGCTTCAATAGGAAATTGTGCAACAATTTGGTATGAGAAATTGCTTGTGTATTTGAATGGAATATTGTGAAGCTTTTTTAATCATATTGTTGTCAGATAATCTTGTCAAAGCTTGACTGGAAACTGGACATCAAATTGAAAGATGATTTTAAACATCTGTTTTTGTAGTTAGGGGATTCTTCTGTGTCTCCTCCTGAATAAGTTGCATGGGGAGAGTTGCAAACTGACCAAGTATTAAAAAATAAGCTTCTGGTATTTGAAAGTACTTTTATGTAGTTAACCATTTGAAACAAAAAAACAATGTTTGTCTGATCTACAGTCCTCTGAGATATCAATCCCAGATCAGCATTGCAGTTGATTTCTATGAATGCTTATTGTCCTGTTGAGGATTTGCTGAATTCTGCCACTGCTTCATGTTTCTTATTTGTCAGTAAATATTTCAGTAAATATTCAGGTCTGAGTTTGTTATCCTGCCAATTGTGAGACGACAGTTATTCCTATAAGAAGATTATAGCACAAAAGGATAATCATTACAGAATGCTTGAAAAGGTTCAATTCTGGATTCTGAATTATAAGATTTGCCGACAGGCAATAAAGTGAAACTGCTAAAGAGAAAACTTCCCTTAAAATCAGAAATTATAAAACTTGAAAACAAAGTTCGCATTTAAAGCTTCACAATATACACAATCAGACATGTATTAATATTGTATGGTTCAAACAATTTCAATCATCATTTAATTAATGTGGTCATCTAATTTTCTCTAATTCACATCTTTCAGTTGATTCATATGTCTGGAAGAGCCAATAGAACACCACCCTCACCCCACCGTCCCACCTCAATCATTTGAGGAAAGTCTAATGGACCTACCTGAGTGTTGTTCAATCACGTGGCCTTTGGAGAATTGGTCAATCCTCAGAAAAGGATTGGCCAATTCTCCAAAAATGGTTACTTACTTGAATAACGCTCAAGGAGAACTGCCAGACTTCCCCCAATGCAGGGGGCTGTTCTATTGGCTCTTACAGACTTTAATTAAAAGTTGTGCATCTTTCAACAAGCCCAAAAGCATGGTAAAATGATAAATAGAGTGAATGCAGAATCCCATGGGCAAAAATGCATAAAAATTTCAGACAAACTATAAAGCTTGACTTCATATATACTCCATATATACTGAAACAAAAGATTCCCTTGTTATGCTTAAATTATGCATGTCAGCCATGCACTCTCCCCAAATGGTGTGGGGCTGGGGTTGTTCTATTGGCTCTTCTAGGCATATAAATCAACTAAAATATATGAATTAGAGAAAACTAGATGAACACATTAATTAAATGACCATTGAAATTGTTTGAACCATACAGTATTAATACATGTATGATTGTCTGTATACCATTGATTTCTGAAGCTTTAAATGCAAACTTTGTTTTCAAGTTTTATTTCTGTTTTTAAGGGAAGTTTTCTCTTCAGTAAAGCAACAGGTCCAATGCCACTTCATTATCATATCAGCAAAAGTTCACTTTAAATGCTGGTAGATACAACTTAATGCTTTCATAGAAAATTTATACATTTTGTCATTCACTCTTTGGTTCTTAAAGTATTGTATAATCTCCATTCACTTTTTTATCTTACCTCATTTTCCTCTTATCCTTGCTCATATAAGACCATAGTGAATGAGTAGGGCAGTAGTATTGGCTTTGGACTGTTCCATCAAAGAGTGAGGACAAGGAAGATGGACTAGATGCTATCCATGCAATAAACATCCACAGTGTAAATATCCAAGACAGCAGGCTTGCTTTCAGTCTTTCTATTCAGTTCCTTCTTCTAGTTCCTTCTACTCAGCTGACAAAGATATTCAGCACATAGCTGATGAAGTTGATTTGTTGGGCTATTGATGAATCTGTCTGATTTGTCCAGACATTGGAAATTCTACTGTAGCATATCAATCATGTGATCCACAATTTTGGGTGAAACATCACGATTTATTTTCATATTGATACATGGATATCTGAATGCCATTATTAGCCTGATCCTCCAATGAGCAACTCATTCATTTTGTCTGTTTCCTCAGAGGTGTCAGTGACATCAGAAATTGCTCAAAATGAATGCATCATGGCTGCTAATCATTTGGCTGACACCAGACTATCTGCTATGGTGCTCCAAGACCACCTGAGCATTGATTGAAGGTGAGTAGGCTTCTTGAATTTCAGCAGTTCATATGGTGCAGATACACTCAGTGCTTTTAGGGAGGAAGATATTCAGTGACAGTAGAGGAACTGCAATATGGTTCCAAGTTAGGATTGTGTATGGCTTCAAGAGAAACATGCAAGTGGTAGTGTTCCCATGAGTCTGCTGCCTTTATTCTTCTGGGGGGAAGAGGTCACAGCTTTTGATGGTGCTGTCAGAGAAGGCTTGATGAGTTGCTACCACTGTGGGCTGATGGTGGAGGAAGCGAATGTTTAAAATGGTGGATGGAGTGCCGATTAAATGAGCTGTTTTGTGTTGGGTGGTGTTGATCTTCTTGAACAATACTGGAACTGCACGTTGTGATTTATATTTTTTGCAAGGTTGTTATTGATTTCAGATAGCTAACTAATGTCATCAATGAAACCCTTTCCTTTTGGGAACCTAAACTGTGACAGAAATTCTAGAACCTCTCTAGTTATCCCCTCCTTTTGAGTAGGAAAATGACACATGTGTTGCCCCCAATAAAAATGATTTGGATAGCCTACTTGATGAAATTATGTATGAATATGTGGTCAACATAGCAAATATATCATTAGTGGTAATTGAAATGAGTTGGTAGCATGAAAGCTCAAAGCAATGTTGACTTTGATCACAACAGAGATTTCTATGTACTATGTATAGCCTCCAGGTCATGCTACAGAAGATTGTGGATATGCCCTGATGAATTATAGATAATGAAGGCAAGAGTTTTATAACCACTCCAGTAATCATGACCAGGTTGTATTATTTAAATCCTGTGGGTCAGCATCAGATGTTTGAGAAGCTAGAACACTTTACTTTTGTACAGGAGTTCTTTTCCTTCCTTCTGCTACCCAGCAGAATACCCATACTGAGCACTGTTCTTATAGCTATGCAGGGCAACTGATGGAAATGAGAATGCTGCACTAGAGGTGTGTATGAAAGAATATAGAAAAATAAAAGATGATAGCATTAAAAAATAAATGCATCAGTTACAAAGGAAAGATTTATCATGTGAGTAAACAACTGTCAAAATTTAGACCCTGATTTTACCAACAATTTGAGTCCATTTTTGGGTGTGAAATCATGATAAAATTGGGTGTGAAGTCTTTATCACAATCTGCACCTGAGTCTACACAGATCGCCACTTTACCAAGATCTGCGTATGGCGGGGAACCGTTCTGCACACAAATTGGGCGCAACAATGATTTAGATGCATTTGCATGCATTTAATGAACTGCCCAACCAATTCTATCAGCATTTCCCCCTTTACCACTGCATTTACCAATCCAGAACAGCGCTCTTAGGGATCTGCTGAATAAAAGTCTAAGTTGGGTGCTCCAGCCTCTGAAGAGCCCCTTCAGTGTTTCCAACAGCCCTCTGAATCAGATCAGTGATGGGGGTGGGGGTGGAGATGGGTCAGATCATGCTCTGGTTGGGTGGGAGAGGAGGGGAGTGAGGTCAGATAGTTGTCTGGTTGGGGGAAGGAGGAGGAGGAGGCGGGTCAGATGTATCTCTGGCAGGAAGGAAGGCTGATCATTGTCTGGTAGTGGGGGGAGGGTTGATCATTGTTGGTGGGGGTGGGGGGGAGGAGGCGGGTCAGATGTTCTTCTGGAGGGAGAGGGAGTGAGGCCAGACCATTCTCTGGGCAGGGGTTTGAAGGCGAGTTCATTGTCAGGGTGGGGGGGAGGGAGGGGAATGGCCCAGCTCGTTGTCTTGGGGATGGAGGGAGGAAGGAGACAGGTCAGATGGATCTCTGATGGTGGGGGAGCCGGTGGGCGTGCAGATGGATCTCTAATGTGGGGAGCAGATGGATCTCTGGTGGGGGAGCAGAGGGGTCCGCTGCCACTCTGAGGGTGAACGGTGAGGGAGAATGGGGCAGGGATGGCAATCTGGGTCTGGGTAGTAGGGGGGGTGGATTAGGGGGCAGTGATGTTTGTGGGTAGTGAGGGGTGGATAAGGGACACACACACACACACACACATCACTGCCCCCCTTATACATCCCCTCACTACCCAGACCAATTTCCATCCCTGCACCCCGATCAGAGATCTATCTGCACCCCCCTCCCGAAATCTATCAGCCGCCTCCGAGATACATCTTAACTGCCACCCTCCTTCCTCTTTCTCCCACTCCCCCCACATAACCCCTTCCCTCACCCCCGAGATACACCTTGCTCCTGCTTTTCACTCCCAGGCTGTTTTCTCCACTTTCTGTGGCTTGGGAGCGATTTGACACAGGTAAGCTTTTTCCAATTTTTTTCTAACTGCTCATGTGCAATTCAGAACTCCGATTGTTCTGGCATGCTAAGCTCTGCCCACAGCACGAATCGGACTGGAGATGGCTGAAAGCACATAGGGTTGCCTGAAAGTAGATTTTTAAATCAGATCTGTATTATGCCCAGAATCAGCACTTAGAATGAAAATGGTAAAATTGGACCCTTAGTCTTCTCAGATACGTCAATCTGGTTTGAAGAGGTATAATTCTGAAGCAAGTATACTGCCTGTTTTCTAGGTCAGAGGAGGAGATGGTGTGTAACGGCAATGTAACTGGACTAGTAATCCAGAGGCCCAGGCTATTGCCCTGGGGATATGAGTTCAAATCTCACCATGACAGCTGATAGAATTTAAATGTATATTGAGAAAAGATCTAGAATTGAACAGTAATGGTGACCGTGAAACTATCACTGATTGTTGTAAAAATGCATCTGGTTCACTAATGTCTCTTAGGGAAGGAAATCTGCCATCCTTATCTGGTCTGACCAGTTTCTAACTCTAGACTCATGGCAATGTGTTGATTCTTAACTGCCCTCTGAAATGCCTACTAAGCCAATGTCAGTTAGAGATGGACAATAAATGCTTGCCTTTCCAGAACTGAAGTATAAAGAAAATACATGGAATTTGCCGTAGGATCACTTATAATACTTTAGGATATTGAGTAGGCAATTATGAAGCTTGAGTAATGCTGCACCATCCAAACACATTAAAAATTACCCCTAGAATCAATTTAGCAGTGGACATGCTGGGATCTGCCCACCCAATTGCATTCCTCCAGTGTTGCCAACGAGTAGCTACTCTCCAAGCACTTATGTACTTTATGTACTTCTGAAGATGGTGTCCTGTCCAGAAGGCTAGTTGAGTAGTCATTAACTGTTAAATTTACTTAGCTGGGGAAAGTCACTTTAATTCCAGTTAGAATAGTGTTGATAACACTGGGATTGGCTGTACTATATGCCTCCCATCTACTGTGGTGAACTTCCCTACCTTTTATAGGCTGGGTGTTCCCACTTGTATGAATTCTTCATTTTAATTTACTCGCTAGCTGGAAAGCTGCTTTAAAAAATGAATGGGGCTTTAAACTGGAGACTAGATCACCCTTGCATGATTATATTTAAGCACAACGTCAAGATATTGGCCTTAATGTCTGATCTGAGGTTTTTGATGAAAACAAGATGGAAAATAGAATTGTTGCATGAGATCAATGATTGACAATAATATCACTTCATACATATGCAGTTTGCTGTGAACATAAATATACCAAGTAACTTGCAAGATACTCTTTAAATCAGCAACCAAAAGGAAAAGAGCATTCAACCTCTCCAGCCATTCTGCAGGTACGTCTTGTAGCAGGGCTTAACTGAATTTGTTCTGAATTGGGAATAGAAACCTCCCTTAGGAAATCACAGCAGCAAATCAAGAAGAATTAATGCCTTTCCTGAAGCTGAATGCCAAAGATGTCCAAGTACAAAATAATAGTGTTATATGCTAATTATTCACTAAAATATACACCATACATTTAGAATTGGATGATACAGAGATGGAAAAAAACTCACAATCTTTTCAAATACTTTGGAAACTGCTGCTGCCCTCAACTGCAGCTGTTATTTTATGATTTGTCTCTACCCATGCTAATCTAGTATTAGAAACTGTAGCAGGCTGTCTATCTCATATCAAATACAGATTTTCTACTAACTGCTCTCTGCTGTATTTAGATTCCTCTAATCTATCCTTCCATTAATTTGTGAGGTCATTGCAATATTCTCTGGAGATTATGATGGTAAATATTTTGTTATAATTTCAATCTTCAAAATAATAAATTCATAGTTTATTTCTCTCTGTTGCAAATCAATGATAGCTATTTCACATCTAGTATTTTATAGCTGGCTCAACAGCTGCATACCTAGGAGTCATGGAACAGGCTGCCTGACTGTCCTCTTTTCTGTTTGCACTTTAGAATGTGCTTCCAAAGAACAGTGTTCTAGCCAATGACATTTTTATTAAATTCATTCATGGAATGAGTGCTGGTGGTAGACTAAAATGTATTGTCTATCTCTTATTGCCCTTGGGAAGGTGATGGTGAGCAGCCATCTTGAACCGTTGCAGTCCATATGGTGCAGATACACTCAGTGCCTTTAGGGAGAAAGTTCTAAGATACTCAGTGACAGTGGAAGAACTGCAATATGGTTCCAAGTTAAGATGTGTTGACTTCGAGGGAAACATGCAAATGGTGGTGTTCTCATGTGTCTTCTGCCCTTATTCTTCTCGGGAGTAGAGATCACGCTTTCGATGGTGCTGTCAAAGAAGCCTTGATGAGTTGCTGCCGCTGGTGGTGGAAGAAGTGAATGTTTAAGTTGGTGGATGGGGTACCAATCAAATGAGCTGCTTTGTGATGGATGAGGTTGATCTTCTTGAGTGACACTGGAACTGCACACATCCAGATAAGTGGAGAGTATTTTGTCACGCTCCTGGTTTTGAGCCTTGCAAATGGTGGACAAGCTTTGGAGAGCCAGATACTGAATTACTGAGCTGCATCTCAGCTGGTGACACACTTACCACTGAGGCACATGATTCCAGATTCAAATCCCATTTGTAGATAGAACATAAAAATCAAAGCATTATCTAAGGACTGCTGCACCGCCATCTGGATGAGATGTTAAACTGAGACCCCATCTCCCTGCACAAGGGATGGAAAAAATCTCATGGCACTATTTTGATGAGCAGGAAAGTTACCTAGTATCAAAGAAGTATCCTGACCAATATTTATCCCTCAATCAACAACACAAAAACAGATTATCTGGCCATTATCATACTGCTGTATTTGGAAGTTTGCTTGCATCAACTGGTTTCTGCATTTCCTACATTCCAATAGTGATACACTTTAAAAGTGGGTTGAAAGTGCTTTAAGATGTCCATTGGCCTTGGAAAGTATGATATAAATCTTTGTTTCAATATTCCAAATCTCTGACCTGCTCTTGTAGCCAGAGTATGGCTGGTCCAATTAAGTTTCTGGTAAACAGTAACCTCAGAATGTCAATGGTGAGTGATTTAATTGTAAAACCATTCAGGGTCAAGGGCAGATGGTTAGAATTTCTTTTGTTGGAGATGTTCATTGCCTGTCACACATGTGTCATGAATGTTACTTACCACTTATCAGCCTAAGCCTGTCGACCAGAACTTGCTGCATGCAGGCACAGACTACTTCAGTAATGAAGAGTTATGAATGGCACTAAGACAAAATAAATCATCAGTAAACATCCCCACTTCTGACCTTATGATGGAAGGCAGGTCACTAATGAAGCAGTTGAAGATGGTTGGGTCCAGGACACTATCCTGAGGAACTCCTGCAGTGATGTTCTGGAATTGGGATAATTGACCACTGACAGCAGCAACCATTTTGCTTTTTACTAACTAAGACCCAACCAGTGGAGAGTTTTCCATCGGACTCCCATTGGCTTAAATTTTGCTGAGGCTCCTTGATGCCACCACAGTTGAGTGCTGCCTAGAGGTCAAGGGCAGTCACCTTCACCTCACATTATTAGGGAAAGAATTCCAGAGGTGGAAATGTGTAAAGTTTTTTCTATCTGTTTCCTCTGGTTCTTTTGATGCTGAACTTTTAGGTGCAGTGTAGCAATTCCAACAATTTTCCTTGCACTAGCATTGAGGGCAGGCTTCTAGGTTCTGCTGAAGTCATAATCTTGCCAACAGTGAAAGAATAGTTTTCCACAAGATTCTGACCAAGTAACATAGGCTATCAGTGACAAAGCTTTGCAATACAAGTTCAAACTTCCTGGACTCTAGATGAGACAGCCATCTTCCACCTTCCCTGGTCACTGTTGGAAAGCATAGCAGCAGGATGATGATAGGCACTCCATCACCCCTCTTCTTCTGCCACATGCATGCCCTTCTAGTACCTCTTTACTCTTGTCAAAATAGTGAAGTTTCCTCAAAACTGATATTCAGGCAACAAAAGTTTTGGACAAAGTTCAGCTAATCAATCTGTGGTTCCTGTTGTACTCATTCTTGAAACCTATGATATGCCACAATTTATTTGTGCTTCTGCCAGCACTACACTAATAACATTAAGCAAATGTTTAGTCACATTGATGTTCCTCATATAAGCTCTGCTGTGTACAAGTGCCTTTCATTTACTTTTTTGTCCAGATTTGGCAGTACATGCTCACTGTATAATGCATACTACTGATTGAAAATAAATGACTGATTCATCAGTTCTTTTCAGTCATTACAAAGTGCATGGGCAGTACAACAAGTCAGTAAATCCATTGTTTGCATTCGTTTGAAGACACATATGTAAAACCTACTATACTTTCCTCCACATAACTGTTTAAGGGCAACTGCACACTATGTATTTTGCATCATTATGATGACCAAACACTGGTCTGGAAATATGTAGTGCAAATGCTCAACTATATATCTTTGTCACAATATCTGTTATTTTGCCTGTAGGAAATATTATTAGATTTCTTACAGCACGGTTTTCATCTTTTAACATATGGGCAGAAAAACCTGATAAAAATGTATTTTTAGAAATCATGGGTAGAACTTTACATTCCCCCACCAGCAGATATTTAGACAGTAGATTGGGCCATTCAATAAGTGACTTCATTTTGGCCTCAGAGGAAATGGGGAGCTCCTCTATGAATAGCCTTCTTTTAACTTTCAGCACCACCCCACAAAAGGTCTAGCCACTACAAATGTTCTCTTGGCCTCTCCACTAACACCTCTACCCACCGTGCCTACTACCCTCAGGCATCACCTTTTCTCCCCACTTTCCTAGCCCTGGGCTTCCAGGATATAAACTCTGGAGATTGCTTGCAGTCCAATCTTGTCTGCTGTAGTTTCAGGAGCTGTATCTCTCTGAAGTGGAATTTCCTACTAAGGGGCAGAAGTCCCACCTCCAGCCAATTAATGTTCCTTGGAGCATTAAATGGCTGTAGGGCTGTGAGTATTGGTGGTAATGTATTCAACACCAACTCCTCATATGGCAGGAAGGAAAAGTCTCCCACCCAAAAAATCCTGCCTCCTATCTATGAACTCTCTCAGAAATAGAATAGGAAAAATTTTTTTATCAATGGTTCATAATTCAACCTGTCAATAATTTGATGCCAAAAAGGCAGAACTTTGAACAATGCATAATAAAAAATGAAAATCCCAATTAACTGTTTGTCCAGAATGTCATTAAGACTGGTAATATTAATGGAATATTAAATCCAATTTCATTCAAATCTAGATGATTACAGTTGGATATGCATGCTTGTCATACATTAAATGATGGGTTTTTTTGGAACGTATTCATGCTTTTGCATGCCTGGAGATTTGGCTTCATGAATTATATATTTTATGTAATTTTATTAACCCTTATAAGATCCAGTGTATACAAAGGCACCACACAAATCTAATCCTGTGTGCTGAATTAGTCTGACAACCGCTTTAAGATTGTCAGTCAGGCTCACAGTATTTGCATAATAGTGCCCTGTTTCTTGCACACAGAAAGAACATGTACATGCATTATATCTGTTTTTGTTGAGCAAAATAAATGATAAATGATAATGACAAATGATATTTGTTGGTTTATTCCATAATGCATTGCCCTGACCAATCAGAGTCAATTTGTCTGGTTTAAATGTTTGGCAGTTAACTGTGAGACACCATTAACTGGTGTGTCTTCCATAGCATTACATCTAACAATCAGAGTCCACTTGTTAACCAATGAACATTCTGTTCTCATAGAATATAAAATTTCCCCTGATATTGGTACTCTTGCAATTCTTGCAAGTGCAAAATGAAAAGCTTTGAGATAATAGGTGAAGCTCCCCCCTCCCCTCCCCACAACTACCCCCCGCCCCCCCTACCACCCCCCCCCACCCACCCCCCCCCCCCCAACCCCCATCCACTGCAGGAATTGTAGTGGGTGGAACAGAAAAAAATGGTGGATCATATAAAGATCCATTGACCTTGGTAGGAATTTCTAGTCTTGGGGCATACACAGACAGAAAATCCTGCCCATTTTTTTTTCAGCAATACTCAAGTTCTGTATTATCAAATGACTAATTTATATCATCTTTTTAAAACTGTGTGAATCATAACTGAGAATCCAATTGTTTAGTTACAATTCAATCTAAAGCAGGAAAAGACTAAAGATTGTGAACAATTTGCTAGATTAAAGTGGGATATAATATATTATCATAGTCTGCAGAAGCACTGTCTTGCTCAGCCACGAGGCATAAGCAAATTTCCAGAAAATTAAATAAAACATAGCATTAATTATTGTGATTCAGTTCAATGCATGATGCCTTGCAACTTAGCCTAACAATCGAGATTGTTATTGTACATGATTAAGGGGTTCATGCTAATACTATATTCACATTTGGATGGAATAGGTAAACAATGAGATTATGGTGGTAATGAAGGTTAAATAAGTTCCTGGCACCTATGTCATTTGTATATTATACAGGAGCATATAAACTTTTGAGAGAAGTCAGATTAATTCAGTATTGGTGTTACATGCTCAGATGTTGTGAATTTATATGATATTTATGTGTGAGAATGTTTTTATTATTTATTGTTCTGAATCTGTCTTCCCTAACAGAAGTCTCCAGAGTACACAGTATAACCAATATGGATGTTTTGACAACTGTTCTTTACATCTTGAGGGATTACATAGAGATGAAAATGGAAATGGGCTACCAACATATTGGGTGAAAAATTGTGCTTTCTCCCATGACAAGTTTAATAGTACTTTCCAACATTTTTGGGAAGATGGCAGGCCCAAGGTGATGACAAAGGCAAGGAATGATGAGATCAGCAGGCTGAAATGCTCGCCTTGATTCATTGGCCCAGTTGTAATGATGATGTCAGGCCCTGAAACCCTCATCCAGATATGCCCCACCCCTCCCCCATATCCTCTACATACTCCCCATACTTTCTCCATGCCCCCTCATATTCTCCCTGCTGCTTCTATGCTCCTCCTTATCCCCATGCCTCCTCCATTTTCCCCCCTATCACCCATTTATCCTCCATTGCCACTCCCCCTATCCAATATAAACAAACTTCAGGATAAAATGGATATTAAAAAATAATTCTAATAGTCTAAAATAGCTGTCATTAAATCACAATTGCCATTGAAAATGCTCTCTTTCTTAAAAAACATTCGAAAAATCCTCTCAAGTGCTCAATTTGTTTTAAAATAACCATATCAAATAACTTTTTTGTACTTCACAGCAGGAGCAGGTAGCATTTTTCTTACTCTTGGTTCTCTGCTTGAAATTAGGGTTCTCCCATTGCTTGAGTAGAAAACAGAGAACAGCCATAGAACCTTTAAGCCTTTATGTACTCTGCTTATCACTTACATCTTTAAACCAACAGCTCTTGCTAAAACCGACTTTGTGAAGTTAACTTTCACGTGTTGAATTTGTTTTGATCAAACAGGAAGTCGACGTCTGTTATTTGTCCCATGAATTTTCAATACAATTTGTTCCCAGCAACCGCTAGATCAGACTTAATGAGACATCTGCCTTTTTTTTCATGTCTGTGGTTGAAGCTAGTTGTAAAATTTGTTTAACACACTAAAACATCAAATATGTGCATACAGATTTTTAAAATATCATCATTGGTACAGAAAGTAGTAGTAATAAAGGCAGATTTTGACCCGCTTCATTTCATGCTCAAAGTTAAACTCTTAATGCCATTGACACTAGTCTATATATGCATAATGCAGAAACATTAATACAGAATTCTGCACATTACCACTAACCAAATGAGTAGGCAGTGTGTTTTTTCTGCTTCCTGCCAAAATATTCTGTACTTGGCTGCCAGTGGGTGCATGTGAGTCATAAATGAAAATTCTCCAATATCGCCACTTACACACATAATTCTGTTCCACATGGGAGCCCACCAAGATGTGGGCAGGTGTGGATTATAATGGTTGATATAAACCTGACACAGGCGACTGCACAACTTGTGGCATTAGACACAAGAACAATGAAGGCCAAGAAATGTCAGTGAATGTTACTCCTCCACTGCTTTCAATTCTGGGATTTTGCTAATTACAGTTGCAAGTGATGAGATTGTCAAACTATTCCAAAAGATGGATCAAATGACTTCTACTCTCAAGCCTTCAAACACAAAATATATGGTGTAACTTGACTATGGCAAGCCAATGGTAAGCCACAGTGCACAAATGCACTCCTCCAAACATGACCTCTTACATAAAAGGAATAAAACGCATGTACGATCATTTGCAGTTGCAACTCATGCATATTCTTGGTCAACAATCAAAATCATCACACATGTACGGAAAACTGTTCATTCTAGTCTGCCCCACTTTTGACTGTCATTACACACCATAATTCTTAAAGCATTCAGGTTTTCTAGTAAGGGTTGTCATTGACTGTTCATCTGGTATCCAATTGTTTCTGCATGATGTCACCTATGCAAGGAAATGTCAATGCCATTGTGAGTGTTATTGCTCTGATAATTACTTTGTTGCTACTCCATTGCCTCTATTGGGGAGCAGTTAGCCTTTGGGACAGAGTCATTCTGTTCCTTGTGGAGTTGATGAAATTGTACCTTCCTCAATCAGCTGTCTGCTGTGAAGGAGCAGCTTCTGTGGTTATGCCAATAAAATTGATCGTTCATTTTCAAAATCACAATCAAAGTGACAACTTCCCTACACAGGGCCTAAGTTGGCAAGTTGAGGGCATTGAATATTTACACCCTGACCATCTCTCTAACCCTTAGCTTTGGCAGTGATTTGGCAACTTCATCAAAGTAAAATTTGACTTTCTGTTGTTTCACTTTGATTTGTCATTCTCTCTTGTTACTACTTCTGATTTCAGTATTTTTTTAGCTATTGAGGAGTCACTCGGATACATCATGCCATTAGTCATTGGACTAGACTATCTTTCATGCCTTCAGTATTTTTCTCCACTCTAAAATAGTATTGTGCACATGGATGCTGGATCGATTCAATTTTTGACAATCCCTTCTGCAATTTTCACTGCTGCCTCAATCTTTCCATTTGATTGGGGTAGTGTGGAGATGAGAGTAATGATGAATTTTCCAATCATTTATGAAGCATCTGAATTTTTAAAAATTAAACTGAGGGCCATTGTCCTCACCACAATGTCTGGAATGCCATAATGACTGAAGTTGGCTTTCAGGCATTCTATAGTCCCATTGGTATTCATTGACATCAGTTGATCTAACTCCTGGTATTCGACTCTATGACAAAATAATCAGTTCCAGTGAGAGTGAAGAGGCCTACTACTTCAATCATGATCTGTAGAATGTCAGTCACAAGAGACTTTTTAGTTTGATGTTTATTACAGGCACTGCACTGGCTTATGTGGTTCTTGATCACATTGCTCATGTTTGTGCTCAGAGTGCCAGAGCACTCTCCTGGACTTCCTTAGACTATTTGAGGTTCTTTGAATCTATACAAACTCACAGCTTTCCAGATTTTTTCACGTTTTCCTGCTGCTAATAGAGCCTGTAGAAGTTGTCATTTTCTTGATTACTCCCACATTTTCAAATTCCTCTGTCATAAAATTCCATAGAATCCCATTCGGGATTCGGTGCGGGCTCATTGGGCCGAAGGGCCTGTTTTCCGTGCTGTGTTGTTGTTCTTTGTTCATCAGTGCAGAGGGAGGCCATTTGGTCAGCCCATCAAGTTTACTAAGGCTTATCCCATTACCCCACATATTTACCCCACTAATCCCCCTATTTATGGGACACTAAGGGCTAATTTAGCATGGCCAATCAACCTGACCTGTGCAGAAAGATAGAAAAGAAAAGGGCTACTATAAAATTGGCAGATTCTGCTAGGGTTTTTGTTTAATCAATTTAGATGTGGATTCACTTTAAATCAGTGGTGAACAAGTCTGTTAGTAACTATAGTGAAATGTTTTAAATACTTTGTAGTTTTAAAGATACATGTAATACCTTTAATTAGTCACACATGTAAATATACCTTCCATACATTTTTAGAAATTAAACAAAGAAACTTTGAAGCACAGTTGCAGAGTGCCCCTTTAATACCAAACATACATTAGATACATTCCTTTAAAACATCCGACTGGTGGAATCACATGCCATAAAGGAGACTTAATTGCTTCATCAGACATCTTATCAGAAATAACTGATACAAGAGCAAGTTTTAATGAAATTGCCTTCACAGTTTCTAATCAAAACAGAGTCAGAAAGATATTAGTGTCTTAACTAACCAAACAGTTATGAAAGGAGACTTAGTGAGAACTGACAAGACTTAATGGTAACATAATGATACCCTTGAAATTGTAAGTAGTGCTAAAAAGCTTAGTCATTGAATTGATAAGTAATACATACCTCTGTTTCATTATGTTGGCAATAAACAAAACTTATCAAGGCTATTTGTTATATATATAAATGACTTGGAAGAGGGAGTAACTGGTGTGATGAGCAAGTTTGCAGATGACATGAAAATGGCTGGACTTGCTGTTAGTGATAAACAATGTCGGACAATACAGCAGGGTATAGATAGGCTAGTAAATGGGGCGCAAAAATGGCAGATGGAATTTAATCCAGATAAATGAGAGGTGATGCATTTTAAAAGAAATAATGTAGGGGAGAATTGAACAATAAATGGTAGCACTATTAAGAGTATAGAAATACAGAGGGACCTAGGTGTGCAAGTTCACAAGTTCTTGAAGGTGACAGTACAGGTAGAGATGGTGGCAAAGAAGGCATATGGTATGCTTGCCTTTATAGGAAGGGGTATAGAGTACAAAAGCTGACGTATAGAACATTGGTTAGAGAACATTTGGAGTACTGTGTCCAGTTCTGGTCGCCGCACTACCGGAAGGATGTAGAGACTCTGGAGAGAGTGCAGAGGAGGTTACCAGGATGTTGCCTGGTATGGAAGGTCTTAGCTATGAGGAGAGATTGGGCAAATTGGGGTTGTTCTTCCTGGAAAGACGGAGAATGAGGAGAGACCTAATAGAGGTGTATAAGATTATGAAGGGTATAGATAGAGTGAATAGTGAGAAGCTTTTTCCCGGGTTGGATACAAAAATCACGAAGGGCCACAGGCTTAGGGTTAGAGGGGTGAGGTATAGTTCAGATGTTAGAGGGAGGTTTTTCACACAGAGGGTTGTGGGGGTCTGGAATGCACTGCCAAGTAGGATGGTAGGGGCAAGCACACTGGAGTTTTTAACGCTTACCTAGATGGGTACATGAGCAGACTAGAGATGGAGAGATATAAAAAGAATGTTCTGGTTAAGGATCAAGAGCCTTAGGATGTTCCTGTTAATCAATAGATTTCTACAGGCCATTCAATATCTTTTATGGCTCACCTGACTCTTATGTTTGAGCTTCTAGGGATCTTCTGTGAAAGTCTATATAGACTGTGCATATTTATTGATGCCTCCTTTTTTACATCCACAGGTGATTCGGTCTGCCTTGTTGGCCAACAAGGGGCATATACGTGGTGGGTCATGCAAGGGCTGCTCTCAAATGTTGCTTTGAGAGTTGCCTAGTGCTTCATGTTGTTAGTGTACGCTTAACCTGGACCAACTGACAGGCAACACAACAGCTCAGTGACTATGACTGTTTGCCATGCAGATACATGTACCTGTGTCGGATCTCCGACTTGGGTCGGTGTCTGTGGAAGTTTGAACATTCTCCCCATGCTTGTGTGTGTTTTCTCCGGGTGCTCTGGTTTCCTCCTACACTCCAAAAACGTGCTTTTAGGCTGATTGGTGTGAACAAATTGTCCCTGAATTAGACCTCCCTTAATCTGGCACACATAATATTCTCTAAATTTGCACCCCTTTTATTGTGGAGTCCAAGAGGCGTAAACAAAAGTCGTAGGTAGAAGAAGAATTGGAATAAGGCACTCACTGAATGTTAAAATGGGTGGCATGGGCTTGTAGGGCCAAAGGGCCTATGTCCTGTGCTGTGTTGTTCTTTGTTCTTATAACTGGGAAATATCTTGACAGCAAGATGAGTCGGCCACATCACATAGAGATTCAGTTAACTTCACTGACAAGACCATAAAATACTAATGGCTTTTGTAAGCCTCCTTCATCAATTAAAGGATGCCTGTGTGAGATTGTTTTAGGGAAGATGCTTTGTGAGGCTGCTATCAAGAATACAGATATGATGTCTGCCTAAGAGACTGGAGGATGGGCTTAGGGATGATATGTTGGGATACCCATGAGATATCATGATCTCATAGATCAGGGTGATTCAGTATTTTTTCTATTGGATCAATACATAAAGAATGTCATTTATAACAGTTCTGATTGGATTGTGTCCAACTGACTGTGAGCTGCAGAACTGAATAAACAAGGATGATTTTCTTTGTCCGTTGGAGTGGTATCTGAACCCATTGTGTCGGGAGCTGACCCCTTTGCCAGCAAATAAAATAAAGACAATCTGTCAGTTAATTATCTTGTGTTAATGTGTGTTTGTGTTAAATCAAACTTGAAAGTCGGGATTTTGACAGTATTCCTTGGAGGTTCCGCCAAGATCGCTTGCTCCTAGCTAGTGAGTAAACAGACACAAAAGTACAGTGGCTTTCTAGGGAATGACTCTAACTGGCCAATATAAAAAAGTGATACTTCAGTCACTAAAGAGACTCTCCCTTGGATGCTTCAAAATGCAGTCTGTTTGTCCCAGTGGGTGCACTGTGATATTTGACTTATTTCAGGAATGGGTTAACTTTTTTTATCACTTCCTCTTTTCAGCTTGATGACAAAGAGGGACAGATTGTTCAAATTCCACTCCTGAACAGACTGGGCAGGTTGGCTCAAGTGAGACTAAAAGAAAGATGCCATAAGAAAGAGAGAGAGTCTTTGTTCCCTCTGGGAGAGAACAGTCTCTGATGTGGCAAGAAAGGTAAAAGAGACAGACCTTTGTGTGATAGGATCATAAGTGAGAATAAGTAAAGTGCAGTGTTAGAGTTTACGATGCTGTGCTAAGGGCTCTGTCTACAGTGGCAAACAATGCAGCAGAGAATGGTTTATATGTTTAGTTAAAGCATAAGTTTGTACTGGTTGTGATATTTGTTGTGAGTTTTGTACTCTATGTTCCTGTAGAATCAAATCATTGGGAAGTAACAGGGAGTTATACAATAAATCGCCCTTAACCGATTGAGTTGCTGTGATAATCAGTTGATTGGCAAATGAGTGGCTTGTATCCCACAAATATCTCAGACACCATATTGAGCCAGAATTAAGAGCCCAAATGGGTCACATGAAAGCCAGATGAAGTGGGTGTAGAGAACACTAGCTGGAGCTACAGGACTGTGCTACTGTGATCTGTATCAACTCTATCAGTTAAGAGAATGGGAGCTGGTTTGAGTAAAATCCCCCAGAAGGAAATACAAACTTACTTTATTTTTAAAATTGCGGTCAGTCATCAATCAGTGACCTGCAAAAATGGATAGAATGGACGAAGGACAAGATTAAATCTTTCCCACTTGATAGAATAACATGTCTAGAAGAATGCCTTTTGAATAGAAATCCCCCCAAAAAATCAGCTTTTGGAGATTAGAAAAGGGAGGAGTAGAACATAGAACATTACAGCGCAGAACAGGCCCTTTGGCCTTCGATGTTGCGCCAACCAATTAAGATAAAGCAATGACCCTCTAACCTAAACCATTCCCTTTTCATCCATAAACTTATCTACTAATCTCTTAAACGCCACCAAACTTGGCGCATCTACAACTGCAGCAGGCAGGGCATTCCATACCTTTACCACCCTCTGGGTAAAGAACCTACCTCTGACATCCATCCTATAACTACCACCCCTTAATTTTAAAGCTATGTCCCCTCGTGCTAGCTTTCTCCATCCTAGGAAAAAGGCTATCACTGTCCACCCTATCTAAACCTCTAATCACCTTATATGTTTCAATAAGGTCTCCTCTTAGCCGCCTTCTTTCTAACGAAAACAACCTCAAATCCTCAGCCTCTCTTCATAAGACCTGCCCTCCATACCAGGCAACATCCTGGTAAACCTCCTCTGTACCCTCTCCAATGCCTCCACATCTTTATTATAATGCGGGGACCAGAACTGTATACAATACTCCAAGTGCGGCCGCACTAGAGTTTTGTACAGTTGCAACATGACGTTGCGGCTCCGAAATTCAATCCCCCTACCAATAAAAGCTAAGACTCCGTATGCTTCTTAACAACCTTATCGACTTGATTGCCAACTTTCAGGGATCTATGCACATATACACCAAGATCCCTCTGTTCATCAACACTATTAAGAGTCCTACCATTATCCCTATACTCTACACATTTGTTATTCCTGCCAAAGTGAATTACTCACACTTTTCCACATGAAACTCCATTTGCCACCTCTTGGCCCAGCTCTGCAAATTGTCCAAGTCTCTCTGCAAACTATAACACCCCTCTTCACTACCTACCACTCCTACGACTTTGGTGTCATCCGCAAATTTACTAATCCATCCTTCAATACCCTCATCCAGATCATTTATAAAAATTACGAACAGCAGGGGCCCCAAAACAGATCCCTGAGGTACACCACTTGTAACCGAACTCCATGATGAAAAATTTCCCTCAACCACCACCCTCTGTCTTCTATCTGCTAGCCAATTCCTAATCCAATTAGCTAAATCACCCTCAATCCCATACATCTGCATTTTCTGCAGAATCCTTCCATGGGCCACCTTATCGAACGCCTTACTAAAGTCCATATATGTCACATCAACTGCCTTACCCCCATCCACCTCTTTGGTCACTTTTTCAAAAACTCAATAAGGTTAGTAAGGCACGACCTACCCTTCACAAAACCATGCTGACTATCCCCAATCAATTCATTTCTCTCTAAATAACTATAAATCCTATCCTGAATAATTCTCTCCAATACTTTGCCCACCAAAGAAGTAAGACTCATTGGCCTATAATTCCCTGGAAGGTCTCTCTTCCCCTTCTTGAACAATGGGACCACATTCGCTATCCTCCAGTCGTCCGGAACCACACCCGTAACCAACGACGACCTGAAGATCAGAGCCAGAGGCTCTGCAATCTCCTCTCTTGCCTCCCAGAGAATCCTAGGTAAATCCCGTCCGGCCCAGGGGACTTATCCAACTTCAAACCCTCAAGAATATCTAGCACATCCTCCCTATCTACTTCAATACTTTCCAGTTTGCAACCCTGTACCTCAGTGTTCTCCACAACTACATTTACATCTCCCTGTGTGAATACCAAAGAGAAATATTTATTCAGTGCCTCTCCAATCTCTTCAGGCTCCACGCACAACTTCCCAATGCTGTCTATGACTGGCCCTAATCTTGTCCTAACCAATCTTCTATTCTTAACATATCTAAAGAAAGCTTTAGGATTCTCCTTAATCCTATCAGCCAAAGTCTTCTCGTGTCCTCTCTTAGCTCTCCTCAATTCACTCTTTAGCTCCCTCCTGGCTAATCTGTAGCTATCCATTGCACTAACCGAGCCTTCAATCCTCATCCTGACATAAGCCTCCTTTTTCCTTTTAACCAGCAAATCAACTTTTTTCATACACCAAGGTTCTCTTACTCGACCATTTCCTCCTTGCCTTACAGGGACATACTTATCAAGGACTCGCAGCAGCTGCTCCTTGAATAAGCTCCACATTTCAGATGTTCCCAGTCCCTGTAGTTTCCTAGTCCAACCTATGCACCCTAATTCCCTCCTAATGGCCTCATAATTACCATTCCCCCAGCTATAACTACTGCCCCCAGGTTCGTGCCTATCCCTATCCATCACTAAGGTGAATGTAACCGAATTGTGGTCACTATCACCAAAATGTTCACCAACTTCCAAGTCGAACACCTGGTCTGGCTCATTGCCCAGCACCAAATCCAATGTAGCCTCACCTCTAGTTGGCCTATCTACACACTGAGTCAAAAAACTTCCTGCACACTTTGTACAAAAACTGACCCCTCTAACGAGCTAGAGCTATAGCTATTCCAATCAATATTAGTGAAGTTAAAGTCCCCCATAACAATTACCCTATTACTTTCACTCCTGTCCAGGATCGACTTTGCAATCCTTTCCTCTACCTCTCTAGAACTTTTAGGAGGTCTATAAAAGACTCCCAACAGGGTGACCTCTCCTCTCCTGTTTCTAATCTCAGCCCATACTATCTCAACAGACAAGTCCTCATCAAACTTCCTTTCTGTCACTGTGATACAGTCTTTGACTAATAATGCCACTCCTCCCCCACTTCTACCTCCTTCTCTAGTCTGACTGAAGCATTTGAACCCCGGAACCTGCAACAACCATTCCTGTCCCTGCTCTATCCATGTCTCTGAAATGGCCACAACATTGAAGTTCCAGGTACTGATCCAAGCTGCAAGTTCCTCCACCTTATTGCGAATACTTCTTGCATTAAAGTATACGCATTTCAAACCATGCCCTACTCAACCCGTGCGCTGCTGTGCTTTACAGTTCCCATCTATGACCCCCCTATTCTCGGCCCTCTTAACATCCAAGCTACTCAGGATCCCACCCCCCCTCTGAGTGGTAGACAACATTTTTAAAAAATGATATACATCAAGTATTTTGACAATTGCAAAACATGTCAGTGAAAAATGTTAAACTGTGAATCTGGAAAAATAAACAGAAAAGGTACAGGTTGCCTCCCAGCCAAATCCAACAAGATTCTTTATAGATCTGCAAATGGATTTTATTGAATGATCCCATGTACAGGATTTAAGTATGTAAATTAGAAATTGTAGATGTATTTTTCAGATGGATTGAAGCCTTTCCACGTAAAAAGAATAATGCTACTACTGTTGCTAAATATTTGCTAAAAGAAATTGTACCATGATTTGGCTTACAGCTTTCAAGAGATAATGGAATCACATTTTACTGGGACAGTTATGAAAGAAATGTGTTAAGCATTGCAAATCAATCAGCATTTTCATTGCAGTTATCACCCACAGTCAGCTGGACTGGTAAAGAGATATAATGGAATGCTGAAGAACAAGCTGGCAAGACTTTGTGCTGAAACTGCACTAAAATGGGTTGAACTGTTACCTCCTAGCATTAATAGAAGAGGTCAGCAACAAACAGAACAACTGAGCTATCACCACATGAAATTGTTATGGGATGAGTCACCAATGTTTGCCTTTTTCTGCACCACTTACTGTTAAGCAGATGAATAAACACTGCAATCAAGGTGAAGGAAAGACCGACATGGATCCAAGCATTTCATTGCAAGAGGGCTCAAGGCCCCAAGGAAAAGCTATCAGCAGCTTCATCGAAGGAGGAAGTTGCTCATTAAGACTCTATTTTCTTGTGACATTTATAATACCTGTCTTTTCTGAATTACACACGTTGTACAACTATGTCAAGGACATCAATGCTTCCAGCTGTAGGGTGTGTACGCATGTACCAACACACTTAAAAGGAGATATTCCTTTCAGACCAATTCCTTTCAATGAATCAGAAACAATGGTGGCTAAATCAGAAAAGGTCACCTAAAATCAGAACAACAATAGTACTTCTTAAGGTAGGACTAAGGGATAGCATGGAACATTGGAGATCAGGGATGATTCCAACTTAACTCTTACAAGGCTCGTGTCTTGTTCCTTACTAACCCAACAGAACTAGGCAGACCCAATGGGCCAGATTTTCTGGTCAGTTTATAATAGACGGATGGAATGCAGGAACAAGTAACTGTCATCATTCACTGATCCTCACATCTGCAAACACTATAACTGAAGGAAATGGTATCAGTTTACGAGCCTTAAATGGAACATATTTTGTATGTGGACACAAAGCAGATCCCTGATTGCCATTAAATTGAGAAGGCCCAAATTACTTGGGATACGTAATACCTTAAATCCGTCATTTGCCTTCCCTAACACATCACCTTCTTTATTGGTCTAAACAAGCCTTACAGAAACACAACAGTTCTTCTCTATCCTTTTATCCTCAGTCGGAATGGGATTTACCTCAGTTGAAATAGTAAAAATTAGCTAAATTATTAGAAGTGGTGGCAAGTGATACTACAAAGGCTATACAAGGGTTAAGTGATGAGATGACAGCCATAAGAACAGTAACTTTACAGAATAGGATGGCTCTAGATTATTTGTTAGCTGAGAAAGGTGGGACATGTACTATAATAGGGTCTGAATAGGGTCTGAATAGTGCTATAATAGGGTCTAAAGGAGGTTAAGAAGTTTAAGGACTCAGAATCTTGGTGAATTTTTGGATGAGGGGATGATTAGGAGCAATAGGTAAGTCCCTCATATGTGGGTTAATCATATTTTTGGCTGTTATGTTTACCTGACGTCTAGTATTTGCCATGATAAAGTGTTACTGTGCATGACTTGGAAATGCAGTATTCAAGGAGCTGCAGCCACTATGATGACAGTAACTACTTCAGAACTCTCAGAGAATGCAGTAGACAAGGAAATGGAGAGACTTTACAATATTTGGTTAGATTGAAATTGTTGTCCTGGAGAAGGACAAGAGGAGAGAATGCAGAAAGATAGAAAAGACTCTGCTAGGGTTTTTATTTAATCAACTTAAATGTAGATTCACTTTAAATCAATGGGGATCATGTCTGTTAGTAATTATAATGGGGTGTTTTAAATACTTCATAATTTTAAAAGTACATGTAATCCCTTTAATTAGTCCATATATATACATATATCTGCTACACGTTTTTAGAAATTAAAGAAACTTTGAAACACAGTTACAGTATGCCCCTTTGATGCCAAACAATCAATACATTAGGAATTAGATACATTCCTTTAAAGCACCCAACTGTTAGAATCACAGGGCCATAAAGGAAATTTAATTGCTTCACCAGACACCTTATCAAAAACAACTGATATAAGAATGAGTTTTATTGAAGCTGCCTTCACAATTTCTAATCAAAATGGAGTCAGAAAAATATTAGTTTCTTAGCCAAAGAAAGAATTACGCTAGGTAACGTAGTGGGAAGAATTAATGGAAACATCATGATATCCCTTGAAACTATAGGTAGTGACAAAAAAGCTCAGTCATTGAATTGATAAGCAATATATAATGTGTTTCATTATGTTGGCAATAACCAAAACTTATCAGGGCTATAATTGGGAAATATCTTCACTGCACTCCCTTGAGAGCAAGAGCATCCTTCTTCAGAAAAAGAGACCAAAACTGCACACAATACTCTAGGTATAACTCTGTATAATTGCAACAACACATCCCTGATTCTTTACTCGAAACCTCTCACAA
Organism: Sphyrna mokarran; assembly: GCA_024679065.1. Classification (NCBI taxonomy): domain Eukaryota; kingdom Metazoa; phylum Chordata; class Chondrichthyes; order Carcharhiniformes; family Carcharhinidae; genus Sphyrna; species Sphyrna mokarran. The sequence continues at coordinate 46,195,047 of JAGIQG010000018.1, forward strand.
TGAAGGCCAACATGCCATTTCCCTTCTTTACTGCCTGCTGCACCTGCAATGCTTACATTCAGTGACTGGTGCATAAGGACACCCAGGTACCACTGCATACTCCTCTCTCCCAATTACAGCCATTCAAGTAGTAATTTACATTCTCATTTTTGCTTCCAAAGTGAATAACCTCATATTTATCCAAATTATACTGCATCTGCCATTGATTAGCCCACTCACCCAATCTGTCCATATAATTTTGAAGGATTTTTGCATCCTTGTCACAGTTCACTCTCCCACCCAACTTGGTATATCTGCAAACTTTGAAATGTTACATTTTGTTCCCTCATCCAAATCATTAATATATATTGTGAATAGCTGGGGTCCCATCACCAATCCCTGTAGCACCCCACTAATTACTACCTGCGAATTTGAAAAGCACCCATTAATTCCCTACTCTTTGTTTCCTCTCTGCCAACCAGTTTTCTATCCATCTCAATACATTTTCCCCAATTCCAAGCTCTTTAATCTTGCATGACAATCTCTTGTGTGGGAGTTTGTCAAATGAAAGTCCAAATATACCACATCAATTAGTCCTCCTTTGTCAATTCTACTTGTTACATATTCAAAGAATTCCAAAAGATTTGTCAAGCATGATTTCCTCTTCATAAATCCATGCAGGTTCTATTGATCCCCCAACTGCTTTCTAATGCTCTGCTATGAAATCCTTGATAATGTATTCGAGAATTTTCCCCACTATCAATGTTAAGCTTACCAGTCTATAATTCCGTTTTCTCCCTATCTCCTTTTTTGAATATTGGAATGATGTTTGGTAGCCTCCAATCTGCAGGGACTGTTCCAGAGTCTATAGAATCCTGGAAGATGAACACCAATGTATCCACTATTTCTACAGCCACTTCCTTAAACACTCTGGGATGTAGATTATCTAGCCCTGGGGATTTATCTGCCTTTAATCCCTTCAATTTTTCCAGCACTATTTCTCTACTAAGTTTGATCTCCCTCAGTTCTTCCCTCTCACTAAATCTTGCAAAATCCAACATTTCTGGTATTTGATTTATGTCCTCTTTTATGAAGACATAACCAAAGTATGTATTCAGCTGCTATTTTTTAGTCCTTATTATACATTCCCCCGTTTCTGTCTACAGAGGACCTACATTTGTCTTCACCAACCTCTTTCTCTTCACGTATCTATAGAAACTTTTAGTATCAGTCTTTACTGCAAGCTTACTTTTGTAATGTATTTTCTTTCCCCTTCTTAATCACTTGGTCCTTCTTTGCTGAATTCTAAACTGCTCCCAATTCTCAGACCTATTATGGAACTCAGGGCAAATAGTGGAAGCAGATACGATAGTAACTTATAAGGGCCATCTTGACAAATACATGAATGCATGGGAATAGAGGGATATAGTCTCCAGAAGGGTATGGGTTTTAGTTCAGATGGGCTGAATGATCGCTGCAGACTTGGAGGGCTGAAGAGCCTGTTCCTGTGCTGTACTTTTGTTCTATGTTCTATGTTGTTCTATTATTTTTCTTGGCCAATCTATATGCTTCTTCCTTGGAGCGGATACTCTGTCAAATTTCCTTTGTAAGCCGTGGATTGGCCCTCTTACTCATTTTGCTTTTGTGTCAGACAGAAATAAACAGTTACAGTAGTTTCATCATGCGTTCCTTGAATGCTTGCCATTGCCTATCCACTATCATCCCTTTAAGTAACTCTTCCCAATATATCAACAGTGGAGTTCGGTGACGAGTGGTGTGCCTCAGGGGTCTGTTTTGGGGCCCCTGCTGTTTGTAATTTTTATAAATGATCTGGATGAGGGTATTGAGGGATGGATCAGTAAAATTGCAGATGATACTAAAGTTGGTGGTGTGGTAGATAGTGAAGAGGGGTGTTTTAGTTTACAGAGTGACTTGGACAAGTTGCAGAGCTGGGCCGAGAGGGGGCAAATGGAGTTTAATGTGGAAAAGTGTGAGGTAATGCACTTTGGCAGGCACAATAAATGTGTAGAGTATAGGGCTAATGGTAGGGCTCTTAATAGTGTTGAGGAACAGAAGGATCTTGGTGTATGTGTCAATAGATCCCTGAAAGTAGGCAGTCAAGTGGATAAATTTGTTAAGAAGGCATATGGAGTCTTAGCTTTTATTGGTAGGGGGATTGAAGTTAGGAGCCGCAGCATCATGTTGCAACTGTACAAAACTCTAGTGCGGCCGCACTTGGAGTATTGTGTGCAGTTCTGGTCACCACATTATACGAAAGATGTGGAGGCATTGGAGAGGGTACAGAGGAGGTTTACCAGGATGTTGCCTGGTATGGAGGGCAGGTCCTATGAAGAGAGGTTGAAGGATTTGAGGTTGTTTTCGTTAGAAAGGAGGCGGCTAAGGGGGGATCTTATTGAAACATATAATATAATTAGAGGTTTGGATAGGGTGGACAGTGATAGCCTTTTTCCTAGGATGGAAAAAGCTAGCACGAGGGGACACAACTTTAAATTAAGGGGTATGAGTTATAGGCCGGATATCAGAGGTAGGTTCTTTACTCAAAGAGTGATTCGGGAGTGGAATGCCCTGCCTGCAGCTGTTGTAGATGCGCCAAGTTTTGTGGCGTTTAAGAGGTTAGTTGATAAGTATATGGATGAGAAGGGAATGGTTTAGTTAGGAGGGGCATTGCTTTTTATTTTGGTCGGCACAACATCGAAGGCCGAAGGGCCTGTTCTGTGCTGTATTGTTCTATGTTCTATGTTCTATGTTCTAACTCTCACCTCATATCCTCAAAGTTTTCTTTATTAAGATTCAGCACACTAGTTTCTGAATCAACTACTTCATACTCCACCTTGATGAAAAATTCTATCACGTTATGGCCGTTTATCCTCAAGGGATTTCATATAGTTAAAGTGGCAATTCTTCCCTTCTTAATACATAGTACCCAGTCTAAGATGGCCTGTTCTCTAATTCGTTCCTCCACATTTTGGTCAAGAAAACCATCCTCTATACACTCCAGGAATTCCTCTTCTACAGCGTTATGGCAAATATGATTCGCCCAATCTATGTGCAAATTAAAATCACCTATGATCGATATTACATCACATGCATCTCTAATTTTGCATTTAATGCTATTCCCAACATCGCCATTGCAGTTCAGCAGCCTATATATGATATCCACTGTTTTTTACCTCTTGGTATTTCTCAACTTCATCCATATAGACTCCACGTTGATTGAGTTAATATCCTTTCTCACTATGTGTTAATTTCCTCTTTAACCAGCAGTGCCACTCCACCATCTTTTCCTTTATGCCTGTCCTTCCTAAATATTGAATACCCTGGGACATTCAATTCCCACCTCTGGTTACCTTGCTGCCATGTCTCTGTAATCCCAATTATGTTGTACCCATTTATGTCTGTGCGATTAGTTCATCCACTTTATTCCAAATGCCCAGGACATTCAGGCACAGAATCTTTAAACTTGTCTTTTTAACATTATTTGTCTTGCTCCCAATATTTTGCCCTAGATCCCTGTTTGTTCCTTTTCCTTGGTTTCTTTGCCTATCACTTTTCTTATATGTTTTCCACCTATTGTTTTTGTCCTTGCTCCCTCTTTCCCTGATTCCTTATATAGGTTCTCATCCCCTTGGAATATTAGTTTAAACCCTCCCCAACCACTCTAGCAAACAGTCTCCAGTCTCAGAAGATACTGAGTTGGTCACACACTATCATCTACTTCAAGATGGTATTTACCAAGAAGACATCCATGAAAAAGAACTGTTCAGATAGACCTATGAAATGCAAACCATTGCAGACCATTTCTAGTACATGGAGGGTTAGCAGTCCAATCTTTACTAGTTTCAGCTGAGAAGAATGAATTTTGTTTAGGGTCTACTATTCAGACTGGAAATCTTCTTTCTTCCCGTTGCATTGTCTTCAGGTTCATTTGTCCTGTTGGGCTGAACACTTTTGCATAATATAGCCTCAACTTTACCTCGAATCGCTTCATTTTATAGTCAGCACCTTGAGTAATATCATACAGGTCTGCAAACTCATTAAATTGTGCATAGCAAACATGTCTGTCTGGCACTTCATATTAACTTGATGCTGCACTTTTGCAGTCATCATTCCGTTAGCCACAAACAATTTTTTAACTTGAGACTTGATGGTGCCAACCTGTTCTAGGGTATAGAGTGATTCATCAGTATAATCATCCACATCTCTTCAACAACTATCTTTGCTTTTCTTCTTCCTTGAAGAACACTTGAATGTGAAGGAATTCAGCTTCTTGCTTTCTCCATTCTGAACATTTTTCTTGTTCTTTCATGTGGCATCCTTCATAATATTTACATCCTGTACTCCGGCCTTGACCTTTCTTCTGTAAACATTTCTGCCTTTTCTCCATTGTTTTGCACTTGTAAGACCTAGACTGCCTCTCAGCATAGTACAAATCTTCAGCAGTTCTCCCATTTCTCCCCAGCTGTTGATTAACCACCTTAGCTACACCTTTCAAAAATGTTCTTAAGGGCAAGTTTCTCTTCTCTTTGCAAGCATGCTCTTACGATTGAATCTCTTGCTCCAAAGCCAATTCTATCTTTGATCAGATCATCCTTCAGTTACCCAAACTTACAAGATTCAGTTAGGCCTCTCAGTGCCATCACACAAAAACCAGTATCCCCAACCTCGCATCTTTCTCAGTTCTGGTGTTGAACATAAAAAAGGGGGAATTTTCCCCTCTTGCCCTCCACAGGAATCATAGCAGGTGGGAGGGGATGGACAATGCAAAGGTCCATTGACCTTGGGCAGATTTTCCAGTTTTGGATGAGCGCAGCTGGAAAATCCCACTCGTAGTGTTCATAAATAACAGTAGTAGAGAATTCAAATTGGTTTTCAAGTTCTCCAAAATTTTATACGAATGGCTTTTCTGCTCTTCAGTGACATCTAGTTTATACATTTTGTAGCAACCTTTCACCAGCATAGATAACAGAGTTCATCACAGCTACTGAACCAGCTGAAGTGGTCTTGATCTTATTGCTCATGTTGGCCAGTAAAGCAATTCACTTGCCTTCCTCAGACTAAACTCAGTTCCCGATGGTTCACATAGATGCGCTTCAGCATTTCTTGTCTCATCTCTTTTGGGATAATGACTCTAGGATATTTATACAAGATGTCAACTTGACCAACATATAACAGCAGGTGCATCCTAGATGATTTCAGGCCATCCTATAATCACTACTTCCTGCAGTGAATCTTCAGCTCCCAAGGATTGCAAGCTTGGAGATGGGAAAAATACATAATTAGATAGAGTGGTGGCATACAAAGTCACACCACTCTCCTGCCTCTGCCAGGAAGTCCTATGGCCAAGTTTACCAACCAATGTCCAAGAAAAACCATTAAGTTGTCAATTAATGACTGCTCGCTACTGCTGGGATTAACTTAGTTCTAAGTATGCCTGCCAATGTGCAACCTGTAAAAGAGAGCAGTTTCTTGTCACCTGTAGACTTGGGTATCCCTTGATGAAAGTCACTCAGTGTCTGATCGAGGGTATGGGCATCAGTCAGGATACTGTGATAATACTTGGCTATTTTGATATATTTTATGTTTCTGTAGACTGCTTTAAAAGGCAGTGTTTTGTTATAAGAGTTGATTTGTCTGGAAACATGCACAAATGTTAAGAATGCAGGATAATTATTGATTTTAGCTAGGAATTATTACTTTATTGAGTTCATGGACCTATTGTTTACTTAAGATTTCCTAGGGTTTTAGACCAAGTATGCAGTTATGTCTGTTTTGATTAAGTTGATTGACAGGAACAAAGTTATGTGATTAATGGGAGGAGCTAAATTTTCAGGGAAAAAAATTGTTTTTATTTTAAAATACAAGCTGTTGCTGCTTGGACCTGCTGGAAGAAAAAAGTATCTCTCTCTCTCTTTCTCTCTCTCCCTCTCTATCCAGAGCTTTCTGAACATTCCAGGACTGTTAATCTAACTTACAAGCAAGTATTTTTCTAACTATTTTTAAAGAGATGTTTAAATCTATAAAGGAGTTTTTATTTGATTGGAATTCATAGTGATAAATTAGTAGTTAAGAATTGTATCTTGCCATGTTTACATATTGTTCGAATGTTAAAAGTTAAGGTAATTCATTTGTTATAGTTGAACTAAGTTATTAAATAAAATTTGTTTTGATAGAAGCTCCTAATTTGTCAGTGGACTCCACCTTGAGTGAAACATCCTATTCCTTACATTGATATCAAAATAGAAATTTGTTGGGGTATAGTCTGGTTTCAAAACATATCTTGGAGTTTTTGATGTAGTATTTTAACAGATACTTGCTGAGAACCATCCCTCTTTCCCAGCTTTCTGACACTTCTGCCCTATCCCCCCAGAACTTCCATCCTGAGAAACCCCGCCCCCATAAATTATCTTTCTGCTGGATCCCGGAACTTCAGGGAGAGCTGTTCCAACAACAGCCACACCCTCTTCCATGGCATGTCAATCACAGGACTGCCAGTCACTGATTGAAGGGACAGTTCTTGGTGGATGGGAACTTCATCCCTGATGGCTTGATTCTGGATTGAATCTGAATCTGCTTGATTGGCATAAAGATCTGATAGGCTGTCCAAAGAAGACATACTGCAGATCTCTCAAGTCGCTCCGGCCGGTAGGTAAAAAGTCCTCTTAGAGCTTTCAAAATCCACTCAGTTTCAACTGCTCCAGGCAACATATGCCAAGTGGTGGGAATGTGGAACCCTCAGGTCCACGTGGTGGATAAAATGGCTTCTGCTCGCAGTCCTTAACATCCCTTAAAGGATGATATCAGAGGTCACATGACAATGGCAAGCCACAATATAAAAAGGCACTCCTACAAATAATTATCAAAAATATATATGAAACGAGCAAAAGCACAAAGGGAGCTTAGATACTCTTGGAGTTTTACTCGACTGGTGGAAGTATGGAAGAGCCGGAAGTAGACCTCATCCAAAATTGATAATGTTACTAACATATTTGGAGCAGGTCTCCAACACTACAAATGTTCATCAATGTGTTTAAGCAACGCAATTTTGCTACAACTCAGGAAGTGCCAGCCCAGATATAATACCCAATTTTAAAGATCCAAATAAGCTTTTAAGTTATGACTGAGTACACACTAGATCCTGCACTTCGGAGGTTTTACCAAGTTCAATTATAGAATGCATGTATGTTGCTTCAGGCATTGGACCTTTTAGGACAGACTGGCCAGAACTTCTGTGAGAAGCATGGAACATCCTCAGCTGAACCTCCCTGAGCTGGAACGGTAAATATGTATCCAGCCACAGCATGTGTAATTCTGTCTTTTTTTGTATGGTGATTTAATTTCAACAACAATAAACTTCTGTCTCTTCAGCAGTTGTTCTTCTCTCAAACTCCCAAAATATACTGCTTTTTCCTCAAAGAGTGTTGAACAACACAGAAATAGAAAATTTCAAGCTTATTCGTTGGTCTTTGTTAAATTAGCTGATTACAAATAAAGCTTTGCCCTGAATCAGGAAGAAGATAAATAAGTTGGAATTCCTATACAGATCTCCATCTACTAATGTTATTGACAAGTGTACATGTCTTGGTGTTGAGCCAGAACAGGATCACTAATCAACAATGATGCCCTAAATGGTTGAATAGTCTGCTATTCATTGAAGTATCAATTAATTTGATGGCTTATAATGTCCCCATTATTTGTCTCTCAAAAAATCATTATCCATATTGATGACCCTGTTCTGGGCAGCTATTGCTTTCTTAATCCCTTGGAACCAGTAAAGCGATATTTATAAAGATGCAAATGCCACCCATTTGTATCTTGGATGCAACATATGCTCTTGTGGCTTGACACCCTCTGTTCCACTATTTCTTTTTCATTGAAGTCAACTTATGCACCCTTGTCTAGTTTATGCACAAGGGCAGGTCAATTGAATGAGATACCAGAGATCAGCTAGTTCCTTGGAGTTTCTTAATGTAGCAAAAAGAAGCAGGAATTTTTGGTAAAAGCTGACATTTTCTTGCAGCTTAAATGAGGGGAAAACAAAATCAATGCAATTTCTTTTGCTATCATCTTTTGGAAAGTAAAGCTTTCCAAAAGCTCTTCAAAATTGCACTGTCTGGAATAGCAAGAGAAGAATCATTTGTTTGCTGTTGAATACTATAAATGAAGCATAATTGAAGTGTAATGTTATTTATAGAAACTCTACACAAAATATCTGTTCCCATACTGTCTGAGAATCACACATAACATTTTATGAACAAAAAAAGGAAATTGCTGGAAGTATTGAGCATCTGTTTTGAGAAAAGCAGAAATGATGGATGGAATTTTCCAGAAAATGCACAGATCAATTTAAATGCCCATTATCTTCAGTGGGACCAGAAGATCCCACCATGGGAGGGACCAAAACATTCTGGTCAATATTTTAGGTTGATGAACTTTCATTGGAACTGGAAAATAGAAAAGTGAAATAGAAAAGTGACAGATTTGAAAATAGAGAAGTGACAGATTTGAAAATAGAGAAGTGACAGATTTGAAGCAATAGAGGCGGGAAAAGATGGTGCAAGAGTAAGAGCAAGTGACAGTTGACATGTCCCCAGGAAATGAAAGTAATCATAAACTATGCAAACCAAACCTCATTCTTTGTGACCTATTTAAAAATGAACTTTGGTAAACCAAACAGTAGCTGCTACAAGTTATCTGATGCATGGAATCATAAAGTGATCCCTGTAAGGCATTATATGCATTGAACTGAAGACATGCCCTCACATGTTTCTCATTGAATCTCACATCTGCGGCGGCTAATGCTAAATTGAAAAAGGAACTAATGAAAGTAAATGGATGTCATTTGCATCTTTATAAGATTTTTTCTTTACTGGAGTCCAAGGATCTCCAAAACCAACAGTTACCCAGAACAGTGTCATCAATATGGATAATGATTTTTTTCAGTGACTAATGACTGGAACATTATAAGCCATCAAACAAAAGCTAGATACAGACATAAGATAAATGTCCCTTTATTGAAATCATTATGGAAGAAAGAGGCCCCATGACTTAAGTGACCATTTGTACAGCTGAGAACTCAGAATCAGATCAGTCAGCTGATTTATCTCAAAACTGCAAACATCTGATAGCAGTACTCCAAGCTGACCAAGCAGCCTGCAACGTGAAACCTGTTCATCTGGAAGCCACTGGTCACTGCCTACCAAGCAGATCCAGTCGCTGAATATCGACCTCATCTTGAATGGAATTCTGCACTTCTATTTTCATCCAGGAATTGAATGGTGTTGGAACTCTCTGTGAAGTAACCTCCCCCAACCCATCTCTGGATTTGGATTCTCTGAACTCTAGCAATCATGTAAATGGATATTCATTTCTATTGTTCTTTTTACTGTTATGTTTTTCATAGCTGTAAAACCCCTTTTTCCTATCCCTTTAATATATGCTTATGTGGGAGAAGTTGCAATCAACCCTCTTAACACCCCCGCCCCCGGTTCGAATGTCTGAATAAACTAAACTTCCAATTTGATTCTAGAGATTTTGCTGCAAGTTACTTTCAAGATTGATACACACAAAAACAGTGTTGGAACAAGTACCACTACCTATTTTTAAAATGAAAAGCATCTCTGCTTGCAGACAGATGGTGAGAGAATAAAGGATTCAAATTTGCCCCTTTTCCTGTCTGTAATAATAGTTGAAGATTCATCTGGGATCTATTACAAGAGAGCCAAAATCTGACTAAAAGTTTGACCAAACATCCAAATTTAAGAAACAAGCTTTATCTGATACAAAATTAACCAACTGGAAGCCAAGACAAAACGTCCAGTAGCTGAAACGATCTTTAAAACACAGTCATGACACCACAGCAAATTCTCTTCCCCTAACACTAGAAAAATTGTAGATTTTAATGCACAGATATTGGTAAAACAAGGAGACTTAAAAAAGCTAAACACTAGCATCTCTAAGCACAGGATAACAGAAAGCTGTAGTTCAGGAGATACAGATAAAGCTACCAGATAAGGTAAAAAGAAGTGAGCTAAATCAGATTTTAGTCAAGCATTTGGATCAAACTCACCAACCACAACAGGTAGATGAGGAGTTAGACACTGACATGGAACGTCTTCCCATAGTTAAATTTGAGCTAGAAAATCTCAGAATCTGGTTAGAATTTCAATGGAGAGAAAAGGAGAGAGAAAAGGGAAAGAGAAAAAGAATCTCAAGAGGGAGATAGGAAGAAAGGGAGAGAGAATTCCAGTTCAGAAAATTGGAAATGGAGTTAGAGGCTTAAAGTTGAGAGAGATCAGACAAGTGGAAGCTGCTCAGGAAAATCTCTCTCCAATTTCTAACTGCCCAAATCTCCCCATCCTGGAACACAGCTCTGAAGCATATATAAATACCCTAGGTTTATTCTCAAATTTGAATAGAATGATGTTGAACCTTTTTCATCACTTTTGAGAAAGTAGCAAAAATGCTAAAATGACCATCAGAAATTTGAAGCTTTTTGATACACAGTTGACAGGGAAGGACTAAGCAATCTACTCTGTGTTGACTCCTGACAATGATTATGAACAAACCAAGGCTATCTTCCTTAGTCCTTACAAGTAATTTTTGGAGACATATCACCAACAATTCCAGGATGCTGGTAAGAAACCCAAACAAGATCTACCTAGAGTTTGAATGGCCAAGCAATCTGCATCTGACTAGTAGGTCTGTTGTTTAAAAATGTAGTCCACCCTACAACAGAGCACACAAATTGATAAAGCTGAAGGAATTTAAAAACTGCTTACCTTTCAACCGAAGAATGCACTTGGAGAAGGAGAAAGTCCCCAAAGCCAGGGATACTGCAATTATGGCAGATAACTTTGACTTTATCCATTGGATAGGCAACTCAGGCAGTTCTTTTTAAAACCATTCAAAAATCCACTGGGAAGAAAATAATGGTGAAATTAATAATAGTGGGGCTACACTGAGAAATGAAAATACAAATCTGTGTTGGTGAAGTCCTCCACAAACCTGAAAGGAGAAAACTGTGCGTAACCACCATTAAAAGAAGGACATTCCAGTCCTGAATCATGGAGGCTGAAAGTAAACTCCATTGATATTATCAAGTTCCAGCAGAATGGTCTCCAGAAGAACATCCAGTAGGTACTGAAACTGAGCCCCTAAGTCCCCTAACAGTATTTCCCCTATGTGTGGCTGAACCAGATAAAATCTCTGAATGCTTTTGGAGTTTTGTCTTCCCAGGAACAATATCCCCATAGCAATTCCAGGTGTGAGTAAATCCACTGTACTAAGGTTGCTCAATCCATTGCTCAAGGACTAAGGTTGGAAGGAAACATAAACTATCCCTGAGTTCTTCCTAAAAACCAAGACACTGATCAGTGGAGTGTGAGAAGGAAAAATGTCTGTGGCTCTCCATGTGATCTACCTACACTGCAATTTAGTCTCAGATCCAGTGACAGTAGGAATTGTCCCCAAGTATTACTCAGGAATGATTTGACTATTAGTAGGGTAGTAGCATAATCTCCAATTCAGCCAACTCCTGAAAAGGCAACTGAACAGCTTCAGAAGGAAGTTCCAAGGACTTTCCTTTTCTTTGTAATGACTCAAGCCCAAGTAAAAGAAGCATGGTTGATTGAGAGAGAATCAGTTGGAGTTCAAGTCAGTGGAGACACACTTCAAAAACCTGCCTGGAGGAGAGGACTAGTTCAGCTGTGACTCCTCGATTAGGCCAAGAAACAGTAAGAGGGATGCTCAATCCTTTATTGAAGGATCTAAGGGAAGGCAATTGTTAAAACAGGAAAAACTTTCAAGTGTAAATGAAAAAAATAATGTATAACTCTTTACTTCTTTGTTGTTTTCTGCAAGAAAATGCATTTAAAAAATATGAGCTGAGCACAAAAGCACGATATAGATTACACTGGAAACAAGCCCTGACATGTTACTCATGGAATTTCACATTTGGGACTGCCAATGTCCATTTCAAAAAGGAACTATTGAATGTCAATAGGTGTCATTTATTTCTACAAATTTAATATAGATCCCTCTAGAGCTCGAGACCGAAACCCTATCATTGCCAGAATGTAAATTTCCATTGGCCTCGGGCGGGATTTTACGATCTCGTCCAAGCGAGGCCATAAAATCCTGTCCTAAGGGCCCATTCAAAAAATAGTTATTCGGAACATGGTAATCAATATGGCTAATGACCCTTTCAGGGGCTAATCATTGGGACGTTAAAAACAAACAAACAAAAGCCAGATCCAAACATAGATAGGCATCCTTTTCTGAAATCATTGTGGCGGAAGGAGATCATGCAACTTGAGTAATGACTTTGAAATCTCTTTATGCAATTGAGGCAGAAGCAGAGCAATGAGCCGATTTATCTCCAACATCAAACATCCATCAGTAGAATTCCAGGCTGACCAAGCAGCCTGCAATAAACACTCCTCAAAGGCATTTATCTGGAAGCAACTGATCACGGTCATATGTATGTGTCTATGTGAAGTTCTGCCCCACCCCAGGTTTGAAAGTGTCAATAAACTAAGCTTCCGATTTAATCCTCAGAGTTTGCTGCAAGGGTTTAAGGATCGACTTTAGAATTGACTGCGCAAAAGCACTTTGGAATAAGCACTACATCCCATTTTTAAAATAAAAACACCTCTGCTTATGGACAGACACCAAGAGAATAAAAGTGTTTAGTTTTGCCTATCTCTCCATCAATAACACATGTTTCTTCTTCACCACTGTCTTCCTACTTTTTCACTTCTTGATGTTTCCTCATAGCTGTACCAGCTGGCAGTTTTTGGATATCCGAAAACAGAAAAGCTGAAAGGTAGAGTTGTATAAAAGGAGAAAGGGAAGCAAAAAATGCCATCTACAACTTGTAAATTATAAAAAAATTGTGGAATGGAAGAAATGTAGAGTATGGGATAGAGGGCAGATATTACCATACTGTCATCACTGATGTTTTCAATCCCACCACTTGCTATGACTTTAGTCATGGATACAGTAATGAGAGCAACCTCCTCGATGGGGGTGAGGACATGTAGCAATTACTAACCCTTGCCAATTCAGTGCTGTTGCCTCTGGTAATTCAATTCCTTGTCTTGCAAGAGGAAAGCATATCAGTGAGATGGGGTTGTGAGTCTTGAACCAATGCAATTGTGTGAGGACAAGCTAAAGTTATGAAAGTTGAGCACAAGTTGTGATCAATAAAAATTGTACATAGGTGAATGGTGGGAATGTGATGCAATAAGTTGTGTGCAAAATTACTGGTGCAGTTGGTGGGATGTTTGGATGGCATTTGAAGATACATTCACTAACCTCAACCACTCGAAAGAGGTAATTTAACTTTTTGTGGCATTGAACCCAGCTCCTCAGGGCTAGATCCCTGTTAGCAGTTATTTGATCCCACTATCTTTGCACAGCTTAGTCTGATGGATCTCCTATTACACAATGGATAAATGATAACTTTTCTGCTTTTCAACTTACACACCAAGCCTTTCATAAAAAATCTTGAATCCTGTCATGCTGTGCCTTTCCCAGATCAAACTCATTTTTACAATGACATCTAGAATTGATCCTAGCCAAAATACAGTTTCTCTTTCAGAGGTGCAGACTGGTTTTAGGTTGCATAGGTTAGCTTTAACTTGCAAAATCCTTGAACAATTTTGTGTAATCTATGTTCAGGCATGCAACCATTCAACAGCACACTTAACACTTGTTCCATACTACAATCACATAGTTTGTGTGCAGCACAAAGTTTGTTTGTATGCAGCTTGCATCAGAAAGCAATGGGTATAGCTTGAGTATGCATTGCAATCTCCATGTCCATTTTCAGGGTCATCCAATTTTGCAGATTACACGTCATAATTACATTTTAAGTGTTTTAAAACATTAAGTAATTGGTTTATGACAAACAACTAAAAACAAATTATTGATTTTTCATTAAAAAACTAAAACAAGTTTAAAAAGACATCATTATGTAACATCCTTTTCACCCCAATTACATGATAAAAACTAGTGCAGGAGACCACATAGTCTATATACATAGCATAGAGCATTTAATTATAAATCATGAGCCAGCATTCTCTCAAAAATATTCTAAGTGTCGAATTTGCATGAAAACTGGAGTAAATCACGCTGGTTTTTCCAGCAGAATTTTCAAAATGAATCTCTCACATTCTGTGCACTGTGGAGGTCAGTAGCATAAATTGCGTGAAAAATCCGGGAGCAGGGCCAATTCCGCTGGAGAGGCTAGGATCAATGCATTGAGTGGGACCCTGCTCATCTCTGGAAGATTGCTAAACAAGTCCTTCCAGTGCTGAAATCGCTGGCCTCAACTGTTGCATTGCCATGTACACACCCTGCCTGTGAGCATTCCCCTTCTTCAATGAGAGCCTCGAGCATTGCACCTCCTACCCCACCCTGGACGCAGTACCTTGTAGATTTAACCCAATCAGTATCTTTGAAGATGGCTCACCCTCTATTGAAAGCAGGTTGCCTTTACATTTTTCACAACGAAGTGTAACTAATGGGCCTATCACTGGCCCAAAGTGAATGTACCTGGACTCCCCCAATAAGCCAGAGGTGTATATAAACTGCAATTATGGACACACAATCAGTCATGCCAGGAAGAAAGCCTTGAAGAAATCTACCCCAAGATTCACCGAAACTGAGCAGGCCAGCCTGCTGGACACACTGGAGTAGAGGCACCGTGGCCCAAGGGTTGAGCAGCCAACGCATTGTGGGAGACAGTGGCATCCATAGTTCATGCAGGACCCATAGTTCAGGTCCGGAGAGTAGTGCTACAAGAAACTAGTCAACATTCTTTGAGCAGTAAGAGTGAGTTGGCATCCCATTCTGAAACCTGCACATGTGCTATACTAACAATGTCAAAGCATTCCCAGATATCTTAAGGGCATCCAGCAATGGTTCCCACAGCCCCTAAGAATTGCATCCAATCCCTGTGCCCCCCTAATCAACACAGCTCAGTGGTGAGCCATTTCCCCAAAGTGGCCAACACAAGTTCCCCAATTCAGTCAAGCATTGCACGTCATAAGTTATGTACATTTATGCTTTCAATTAAGTCCCCACAGGAGAAAAATGAGCACAACTGCCATAAGAGGGCAAAGATTGGTGATGGTGTTCCTGATGTGCAAGCAGTGTGGCCTGGAGCTGGCAGGGGGAGGCTCACGCCTAGAATGGTCACCAACAGCCAAGTCAGCATCCAGCATGCAAATGAGCATCAGCTTCACCTTCTTCCTAAGTCTTCTTTGAAATAAGTGCTGTGTTGCATAGGCTGCTTTCCCTCCTTTCCTCTAATGTGTGCTCTTTTTTACAGTCCTGAACCTTGAGGAACTTGATGTTTTGTGTCAGTGACCCTCCTGCTGCTCGCCAACCAACTACCCAGGACACTTCGAATGACAACTCAAAGGGAAGCTCTGAAGAATCTTCCGAGGACAGCATCACTGAATTGGCACATAGAGACTACCATGACGATGGGGCACGTTAATGTTGAGGGTTTGGGGTCACTTGCTGGTGAACTGATGCACATTGGGTGGAGACTGGCATATCTGAGGGCTCGAACACATAGAAGTCTGCTGGAAGTGAGGATTCAGCTGGCCCTAAGCCAGATGCCGGGCCTCAAAATTTGTTCATCCTAAAGCTGGTGGAGATGCATCAGTAAACCCAGGGAGTTGTGAATGGCATGTCAGCAACCATGCTGCCACTGCAAGGCTATTTAGAGGAGTCAAACAAAGTGACAGCACTGTGTGGGAACCATGTCGACAGTGCAAAGGGCTCATCTACAGTGGAAAGTCTGGGTCAGGGATTTGTCTTCATGGGTGACCGTGTCCATCCTGGAGACAGAATGGGACATAGCAGTGACACAGTGGGCCACAGCCGAAGGTGTCACTGGCATCCAGGAGGCATAATGGTCCGTGGCCATAGATGTCAGCGGCATGTTGGAGACATTGTCAGCCATGGCTGGGCTGTTGCTGGGATTCTGGAGGCAAAACAGGTGAGCTTCGACAACTCAGCCCAGTCACAGGAGCCTAATGCTGAAAGGCTCCAGAATCTGACTTACTCACAGAATGCTACAGCAGAGGGGCTCTGGAGCTTGGCGTAGTCTCAGAGGAATAGGGCTGGGAATTGCAGACCAAGGGGCAGACACATCAGAGCCTCCAGGATGGGCAGAGCCAAGTGATGCTAGAACTTCTGGAACTCAGTCCAGCTACTCTGACATCCCATGGAATTTTCCCCGGGGCCTCTGGGCACCCTGAGGGTGGAGGAAAGGCTAGAACCCACGCTGTGGCCTTCCATCCAGGAGACTCCAGACATCCTGAGATCTTCTGCTTCCCTCCCTTCCTTACACCGGAGTATGTCAGGGCCAGCTGGATGGCACAGAAACATCAATGTCATCCGCAAGTTGGCCAAAGCTCTCCAGATTTCAGCCACCCCAGGAGACAGTTTCCAAGGGCACCATATGCAAGATCACAGCTGGAATCCTCCACTTCCAAAGTGCATCATGGAGGAGCACCTAGTCAAAACATTGGGCCACACATGATTAGAAAGTTATAGTTCCACTCAGAGTGTTTGGGTGAAGCTCACCAATAGTCTATCTTTTTGACTAACCAATTAAACTAAATTGGTTTAATTGAGGACAAACTAAAAGGAGCAGCCTCCAAAAAGGGAACTACCCAAAATAAAAAGCACCGCAGAAAGGAAATCTAAAACATCAAATTAAAATGTGATTAAAAGAGTCGATAATATGTCCGAGTCCCTGTCACCCTCCAGTCTGATTAACTGCCCTTGCCAACCAAACTTCTTACAAGGGGAGGGCACAAGATTTCCCCCAGGGTCTTGTATACAAACATTGTTTTATGATGAATAGTTCTGTTTGTGCAATCTAATTTGATTTCATTAAGCTTTTAAAGTCCATTTCTCTCTCAATCGGATTTAACCCAGCGCCATGAAAAACATAAGTACACTTGCCATTTTAATTTAATGTCATGTAAAATGCAAGTACGCTTGCCATTAATTCAGCCCACTTGCGTTATACTAAACATAAATGTAAAGCTATTTGCAAGAATTTAGTATATTGCCCTAATATTTTTCCATCTGCTGGCAGAAGTTCCTTCTCCCAGTACAGTCCAGAAGATTACACAAGTTTTAGCATCATCTGCAAATTGGTGAATCATTCCCCAACACCTACATCTAAGTCATCACAAAAATTACTGCAGGATACTTCAAATAACTAGCCCCCAAGCAGATCCAAAGACATTTCCTATAGCAGGACTATTATCAACAACTTTAGGCCGAAGGGATTGTAACCATGAATAAACAAAAATTGTATATTTCATTTAATTGTGTTTCATTACTTTTGATTTCTCATGGAAAGTTTGCCTCTTTGACCTGAATATTACACTATTCCGATTAGAGTATGAATCTCATCAAGTAATGAATAAATGCCTTGGAAAGGTGTTAGCTTCCCATTCCTTCTAATCGTCACTTCATTTCAAGTGACCACTATAATGATACGCAGACTAAGTTGTAAAAACAGACATAATGTTTGTTATTTGTAATGTAAACGTATATACGATCATGTATACCTGGCGGAGGAGGTTGCGCAAAGAGCCCGGCAGTGAGGTGGGGGATAGGGGTATGGTGAGTGCAGAGAGCCCGGCAGAGGCATCATCTGTATTATACAAAAGATAGGCAGCATTACATGGCTGCTGAAACTCAGATGGTAAGTAAATTAGCCCCTCCATTTCCCACACAGATGGCTCTGCTTTCAAACATCAGCATCTCTGCCATAGTCAATGTTTAGCATACATTTGCAGGAATCGAAAATAATGCTGGTAAGCCAAGCAACACTTTACATGAACAAATTGTTTTTAACAACCCAATGTGTAGAATAATTATCTGCAGATCGTTTAGGGAAACACTTATGACAGACTAAAAATGTAAGAGACTCAAAATGCAGTGAGTTTTATTCTGAAGTGATTTAATAACACATAATCTGAGCATTTGTAACTGTTTTGCACTATTATTTATTAATAGCACATCTTACACAATGAAAACTTCATGACCCAGTTATATACTTGAGCTCACAGTCCAACTGGAATATAGATAATTAAGTCTCTTAATGAGTAAGGTTTACTATTAATGTAATTGAATGCAATTTGTTTGTTTCTCCCTACCTTATCACTAACTACAAAAATAATTTTTAACTATTTTATCATTGCAAAGTGCATCAGAATTCCTCAACATGCCTTTCTGCCACATCTTTGAATTAGTATTGTGACTGCAGAGATACAACTCTCCATCTGGAAATAGATAGAACATAGAACATAGAACATTACAGCACAGAACAGGCCCTTCGGCCTTCGATGTTGTGCCGACCAAAATAAAAAGCAATGCCCCTCCAAACTAAACCATTCCCTTCTCTTCCATATACTTATCAATTAACCTCTTAAACGCCACCAAACTTGGCGCATCTACAACAGCTGCAGGCAGGGCATTCCACTCCCTAATCACTCTTTGAGTAAAGAACCTACCTCTGATATCCGTCCTATAACTCATACCCCTTAATTTAAAGCTGTGTCCCCTCGTGCTAGCTTTCTCCATCCTAGGAAAAAGGCTATCACTGTCCACCCTATCTAAACCTCTAATCATCTTATATGCTTCAATAAGATCCCCTCTTAGCCGCCTCCTTTCTAACGAAAACAACCTCAAATCCTTCAACCTCTCTTCATAGGACCTGCCCTCCATACCAGGCAACATCCTGGTAAACCTCCTCTGTACCCTCTCCAATGCCTCCACATCTTTCTTATAATGTGGGGACCAGAACTGCACACAATACTCCAAGTGCGGCCGCACTAGAGTTTTGTACAGTTGCAACATGATGCTGCGGCTCCTAAATTCAATCCCCCTACCAATAAAAGCTAAGACTCCATATGCCTTCTTAACAACTTTATCCACTTGACTGCCTACTTTCAGGGATCTATTGACACATACACCAAGATCCTTCTGTTCCTCAACACTATTAAGAGCCCTACCATTAGCCCTATACTCTACACATTTATTGTTCCTGCCAAAGTGCATTACCTCACACTTTTCCACATTAAACTCCATTTGCCACCTCTCGGCCCAGCTCTGCAACTTGTCCAAATCACTCTGTAAACTATAACACCCCTCTTCACTATCTACCACTCCACCGACTTTATTGTCATCTGCAAATATACTGATCCATCCCCCAATACCCTCATCCAGATCATTTATAAAAATTACAAACAGCAGGGGCCCCAAAACAGACCCCTGAGGCACACCACTCGTCACTGACCAAAACAGACCCCTGAGGCACACCACTCGTCACCGACCAAAACAGACCCCTGAGGCACACCACTCGTCACCAACCAAAACAGACCCCTGAGGCACACCACTCAGTACAGATGATTCAGTACAAATTTTATTTCCTGGGTCACATATCAAATGTTTGCAGAAAGTTTTTTGACTGTTCCCATCCAATAGAGCCCTTCAGTATTGATCCTATGCAATGTTATGGGATCATTGGTGGATACCTTATTTGTAAGAGAAAAACAGATGGCCACACTGGTGCCCTCATGGTCTATGCTAGCATAAAACTCACTATTCTGCACTATCATGGGTTGGGGAGAGGGGTGGATGTATGCTGGAAGAGTTCCTCAGGCTCCTTAACACCATTCCAAGATTCCTTTCATTTCATAACTCATAAATGATATGAAAATAAAAATTTATCCTTTATTAGGGATTCCAATCATTCCTCTTGCTTGTCCCCCTCCTTACCCAGTGAGTTTTAGTTCTGCCATCTAGGCCGAGTGTGCATTATCTAACTTGGCATACTAATCACCAATCGTAGACTAGACTCTAACTAAGTCATAGAAATTAGAACTCCCAGGGTAAAGATTCATGCCCCTAATATTACTAACGTTTTAAAGGACACACAAAGACAGGGTAATGGGAACAACTACCTTGCAAGTTGACAATGAATTCATCCCATTTTCTGTACATCCATTCATAAGCAGGTAGTAGGCAGGTTTTTTTTCAATTAATCATATTTACAGTATGGGTGGCACAGCAAAGCCCGCATTCCTTCTTTACCCATAGTTGCTTTTGGCAACAAAGTGGTAAGATTTTTATTGCTTTACTATAGTCTATGTAGTGACGATGCTCCCACAATACTCTTAGTTAAGGAATTCCAAGATTGTAAATAGCAACACTGAAAGAAGGTGATATATAGAGTCATAGAGTCATTGAGGTTTTCAGCGCAGAAACAGGCCCTTCGGCCTACCTTGTCTATGCCACCCTTTTTTAACTTGTAAGCTAATTCCAATTGCCCGCATTTGGCCCATATCTCTCCATATCCATCCATCCACCTATGTCCTCTAGTTTTAGAGTCCCTGAATTTGGGAAAAGATATTGACTGTCTACTTGTCTATGCCCGTTATTATTTTATCAATGTCTATAAAGTCACACTTCAACCTCCTATGCTCCAGAGAAAACAGTCCCAGTCTATTCAGCCTCTCCTTATAACTCAATCCATCAAGTCCCAGTAGCATCCTAGTAAAGTTTTTCTGCAGTCTTTTTAGTTAGTAATATCCATTCTATAATACGGTGACCAGAATTGCACACAGTATTCCAAGTGTGGCCTTACCAATGTCTTGTACAATTTCAACAAGACGTCCCAACTCTGTATTTAATGTTCTGACCAATGAAACCTTCTTCATCACTCTGTCCACCGGCGACTCCACTTTCAAGGATTTATGAATATACACCCAGATCTCTTTGTTCTGTAACTCTTCTCTAACTATACGTCTAAGATCAGCAGGTCATAGTCTTTACATGCATTTTCTCTGCCTTTGCCCTTCCAAACATTCGGAACTAGTATTTAGAAATGTTGTCGAGAAACCTTTACCCAGCAGTCACAACACAGCAATGGCAGGAGTGATGGATATTTAACCACTGGAAGGGATTCTAAACAAGTGGATTATTTTTACTTTGATAATGTTGAATTGTGATTGCTGTGCAACTGCACCCTTCCAAGCAAATTGAATAATATTCCTTCAAATTCCTGACTTCTGTCTTATAGAAAGAAGAGAAGCTTTAGTAAATCAGAAAGTGACTTTATACAGATATTGCAGCATTTATGTGGTTAATCTTATTCAATTTTAGGGCAATGGTGACACCTATGTTGGAGATAGGGAACTTTGAAATGGTAATGCCTTTGAATGTCAAGAAGAGGGAGGCTATGCTGTCTCCTGTTGGAGATTGTCTTTGCCTGGCACTTGTGTGTTGCAATGTGAGTTGCCACTTATCAGCCCATTGTTGCATTATAGATATGGACTATTTCATTATTTGAGTAATTGAAAATTAGTTATTGATCGGAAATATATTTCCCACATGCAGCTTGCTGATTAGGCAGCAAGAAAACAAACATTTCTGCAGAATCCTACGGACACGCATTAGATTAAGAGGGAGTTGGACTTTCATTGTGGCCAAACAGGAAAACATACATGGTAAAGTCTTTTGCAGTTTCTTTGCATTCTCCTCACCATTTGCTTTCCTACTTATCTTCATATCGTCAATTAATCTGGCTAGATTACAGTCAACCCCTTCATCGAAATCTCTCATGTAATTAATAAATAGTAAAGCCCACATGGATCCCCACAGTATCCCATTAAATAGTTTGCCATCTTGAAAATTACCCATTTTTTGATTCCCTAATTCCTGTTAATTAGCCAATCCTTTATCCATGTTAATACAATCACTCCAAGAACCATAAGCTCAATTCTTATTAGGTAACCATTTACATTGTGTCTTATCAAATGTCTTTTGAAAATCCAAATACACTAAATCAACAGATTCCTCTTTATCCAACCTGTTCATCACATTCCTTATCCACCCTGCTTGTCAAGGAGTTCTAATCAGTTTGTCAAACACAATTTCCCTTTCACAAAACCTGTTGACTCACCTGATTGTATTGTGATTTTCTAAATGTCCATGATCAAACATGTACTCCTCTGCCTCCAACAAGTTAGAACTCCATGCAAAGTGGTATCGCTTGGAAAAGGAGATTCACTGTGCATGATAGTTTTCTGTTAGGTAGTCATTTGGACCACCTAAGACTTGCTTCCACACTAAAAATGAGCATTCAGGTGACTGAGGAGTCTAATATGTAATCTTTGTTTTCTGTCACAGGTGGGATCCAGAACACTGCACTTGCCTGATGAAGACACGGGAGTGTTGAAAGCTCGCTATTTTACTATCAAATAAATCGGTTGGATTAATAATTGGTGTTGCTAAATTCTTACTGAGTTCTTACAGGTGGGATAGACAGTGGTTGGGAGAGCAGATGGATGCGGTATCCAGGTTGCTTCATGCTTCTTTCACTTGGCTTCAGATTTCTTTTGGTGATGAAACTGGAGGTGTTCAGCTCCTTCTGAGATCCCTTCCCTCCACTTCAGACAATCTTGGGTCAGGAATTCTCAGGTGTTGGTAGGGACACAGCACTTTTTCAAAGAGGTTTTGAGAGTGTCCTCAAACATTACCTCCAGGCTCCTGGGACTTGCTTGCCATGTCAAAGCTCTAACTATAGCACTTGTTTTGGGAGTCTTGTATCAGGAATGTGGATGATGTGGCTCATCCAGCAGAGCTGATTAAACATGGTCAATGCGTCGATGCTGAGAATATTGGCCTGAGTGGAAACACAGATATTGGTGCGCCAATAAGCCTGCCAATGGATTTGCAGGATTTTGCACAAGCAGTATTAGTGGTGCTTCTCCAGGGACGGAAGGGATGGCGGTGCCACTCTGCACAGCAATCAGTGGGTGAGTGAGGAGGGAACCACTGCCATTCTGCATAGTAATCAGTGGGAGGGAGGAGAGGATGACTTTTGCCATTCTGCAATGATAATCAGCAGGGGGTGGGGGGGGGGGGGGGGGGAGAGGGTGGTGATTGTTCCAGATGGGGGAGAGGGGGAGTGGGATGGGGGTTAGTGGGATGGGGGGCTGGGTTTGACCATGGAGGCCTGCTGATAGCAGCAGAAGTAATGGCAAGTCACTTCTGCTGTCAAAGCACAGAAACCTGAACATGCACAATGGCTGCCTCTGTTGCTATAAGCAATTTAGGCCCCACCTACTGCCTCTACTACTGAATTTCAAGATTGTCAAGATTTTTTTGCCACAGTATGGTAAGTTTTGACTTTAAAACCAAATAAATAAACAGCACAAATTTCTCCCGTGTTCATGCTAATTGCTCATTTTTTTGGTAAGATCGTCCCTAGAGCTCTTCGAAATGCTCCTTCTAGTGGGTGCTTATTGCCTCTCTGTCCTTGATTAGCACCTCTCCATTCTTGGCCAGCAGTGGGATAGGACCTTGGCGCTTAGCCCATAAATGGTCTTGATTGCACTAAAGAAATTTCACACATTAAGGTTGTCAGCTAAATGTTGAATCCTGTGCTTTCTCCACCTACCATCTTCTTGACTTGATTTGATTCAATTTGATTATTGTCACCTGTATTAATACACAGTGAAAAGTATTGTTTCTTGCATGCTGTACAGAAAAAGCATATAATACATAGAGAAGGAAAGGAGAAAGTGCACAATGTAGTGTTACTGTCATAGCTAGGGTGTGGAGAAAGATCAGCTTAACGCGAGGTAGGTCCATTCAAAAGTCTGATGGCAGCAAGGAAGAAGCTGCTTTCTTTGGTTGGTACCTGATCTCAGACTTTGTATTGTTACCCGACAGAAGAGGTGGAAGACAGTATGTCCAGAGTGGGTGGTCTTCTTAATTATTCTAGCTGCTTTTTCCAAGGCAACAGGAATGGCAGTGACAATGGGTGGAAGTCTGATTTGAGTAATGGACTGGACTTCATTCACGATCCTTTGTAGTTTCTTATAGTGTTGGACAGAGCAGGGGCCATACCAAGCTGTGATACAACCTAAAAGAATGCTTTCTGTGGTGCACCTGTAAAAGTTGGTGTCAGTCATAGTGGACATGCCAAATTTTCTTTGTCTTCTGAGAAAGTAGAGGCATTGGTGGGCTCTCTTAATTATAGTGTCAACGTGGAGGGGGCCAGGTCAGGTTATGGTGATGTGGGGACTGAAAAACATGAAGTTCACAGCTATTTCTACTTCTTCTACTTGTAGCCCATGTTTCAACACTGCTTAGAGTAAAAATATACTGGTGCGGCAGGAAAAATAAATCCAGATCCAGGCAAAGAAGCTGCAAAATCCAATGTCAGTTTTGTTTCACTCTCCATTATTTCCCACCTCATTAGGGGGAATGGCAGAAGCAAATCCAATACATATCGTCTCAAACATATTCACATTGAATATGTCAGTACACATTTCCTCAAATATTACTGCTAATTAATTATCCAAAGGTTCCAATAATTCAATTGAGTGCCAGCATTTAAATACAGCTGCTGTTGCATCTGCCTCAGTACATCCCCATTCGAAACCAATAACAACAATTGCAACAAAGACTGACTCAATAATACAAATCATACCCAGCAGGGGGTTTCTTTCTTACAAAATTTATAACAAGTAGTTAATTATCCTAATGATGTAACAACAGTTTACTAAGCTCATGTTAATTATTTTAAAATGTTAAAATGAAATGTTATTGCAAATTCTGACACTGCATCATAAGCAAAAAAAACCTATTACTTTTTCATGATATCCTGATTTATTCAAGATATGGGATGAAAGTGACCACCCTTGACATCAAAGACAATATTTGACCAAGGTAGTTTCAAGGACCCCCAGCAAAACTGAAGTCATGGGAGCCGGGATTGTGGGGGTGACGAGTGGGGGGAGGGGATGGGGATGGAAGAAGTGGGGGTGAGGGGAGGTGGCTCTCAAATGCTTGGAATCAAACCTAGCACAAAAAAAAGGTTGACTTTGTTGAGGTCAAAATCTCACTTCCAGGACAATGCTGCAGGAGTTCCTCAGGGTAGTGTGCAAGACCCAACCATTTTCAGCTGCTTCATCAATTATATTCCCTCCATCATTGGGTCAGAAGTGGGTATGGTTGCAGATGTTCAAAATTCAACACTATTTGTGACTCCTCAGATACTAAAGCCATCTGCATCCATTTGCATCAACACTTAGATAACATTCAGGCTGGAGCTGATAATGGCAAGTAACATTCATGCCACACAAGTGCCAGATAATGACTATTTCCAACAAGAATCCAACGATAAGCCCTTAACACTCAATAACATTCTTATCACTGAAGCCCGCACTGTCAACATCCTGAGAGTTACAATGACCAAAAGTCAAACTGGACCAGTCAGATAATTACTGTGGGTACAAGTGTAAGTCTGAGGCTGGGGATTCTGCAAAGTGTAACTCACCTCCTAATTCTCCAAAGCCTATCCACAAGGTAAAAGTCAGGAGTGTGATGAAATACTCTCCACTTGCCTGAATGAGGCAGTTCCAAAAACCATGAAGAATCCCAAAATCATTCAGGACAGAGCAGCTCACTTGATTGGCACTCCTTCTACAACTTCAAACATTTACTTCCTCCACCTCTGATACATAGTGGCAGCAGTGTGCTACATTGACAA
The DNA here is from genome assembly GCA_024679065.1 of Sphyrna mokarran. Classification (NCBI taxonomy): domain Eukaryota; kingdom Metazoa; phylum Chordata; class Chondrichthyes; order Carcharhiniformes; family Carcharhinidae; genus Sphyrna; species Sphyrna mokarran. The sequence continues at coordinate 46,220,650 of JAGIQG010000018.1, forward strand.
AATGCACTGCAATAACTCATCAAGATTCCTTTGACAGAGCTTTCAAAACTCTTGACCTCAACCACCTAGGAAAAGGGCAGAGGACTGGAGAACAGTTAACATAGGACCATTGTTCAGGAAGGAAATTTGGGAAAAAACAGGTAACTACAGACCAGTGAGTCTAATGTCAGTAGAAATGAAATTATTGGAAAAAAATCTGAGAAACAGAATTAATCTTCACTTGGAGAGGCAAAGATTAATCAAGGATAGTTAGCATAAAAAATAAAAAAGAGGCAGTAACATACTGGGAGTATAGTACAGAACCCCAAATAGTGAAAGGCAGATAGAAGAACAAATATTTAGGCAAATTTCTACTTGCAAGAACAAGAAGGCAATAATAGTAGGAGACTCTAATTATCTCAATATCAACCAGGATTCAGACAATATAAGGGACACCTTTTCAACCAATTCGTGACAAGCCCAACACGAGGAGACCTAGTCTTGAAAAACAAAGAAGGGCAAGTGGATGAAGTGACAGCCGTCGGTCATATCAGGAATAGTGATTACAATTCAGTTAGATGTAGCATTAGCATGAAAAAAGAAAAGATAAAGTAGGAGCAAAAGTTTTGAACTGGGAGAAGGCAAATTTTGCAGGAATGAGAAAAGACTTGGCTGAAGTAAACTGGACAGCACTGCTGAAGAATAAATTTGTGGAAAGTACCTGAAAGTGAATCCTAAATGTACCCAGCTGACATGTTCCCTCCAAAAAAAGAGTATACAGCTAAATCTAGACTCTTCTGGTTGTCTAGATAAATACAGGGGAAGATCAAACAGAAAAAGAAAGTGTATAACAGGCACAAAGAACTAAGCACTGCAGATAGTCTAGATGAAGTGTCAGGATGAAGTAAAAAGGGAAATAAAGAAATCAAAGAGAGGGCATGAAAAAAGATGCTCTTCAGCAAATAAAGCTAAAGAAAATCCAGATATGTTTTACCAATATATTAATGGTAAAAGGTTAGATAAGGAAAAAGTGAGAATTATCAGGGATAAAGAGGGGAACTTGTGCTTTGAAGTAGAATCTACGGGAAGGGTTTTAAATGAAGATTTTATCTCTGTGTCTACAAAGGAGTGGATAATGTAGATGTAGTAAAGCAGATGAAACTCTGTGAAATATTGGATGGGATAATCATAACAAGAGAGGAAATACTTGAATGCACCTCACCTGCCCGAGCTCGTAAAGTCCCACCCAAGGCCAACGGGCCAATGGAGAATGCTGATTGCAAGTCTCACCTGTCTAGATTCTGGATGCTTTGAGTTTGATTTTCCAATCCTCTCTAGATGTAGTACCAGAAGTACCGGAGGACTGGAGAAACTAAACGTAGTTTCATTGTTTAAAAAGGGATTGAAGGAAATGCAAACAATTATAGGCCAGTTAGTCTGACATTAGTGAGGAGCAAGTTAGTAAAATCAATCCTGAGAGATAGGATTAACTGTCATGTAGAATGGTATGGATTAGTCAGGGATGGTCAGCTTGCATTTGCCTCACATATGACTTGATGAAGGAGCAGCAGTCTGAATCTGGTGATTGCAAATAAACTTGTTGGATTTTAACCTGGTGTTGTAACACTTTGATTGTGTCCATCCTAGTCCAATGCTGGCATTTTCATACCATGGCCTTACAAATTTGATTGAATTATTTGAGGAAGTGACAAGAAGGGTTGATGAAAGAAGTGCAGTGGATGTTGTGTACGTGGATTTTAGCAAGGCGTTTGACAAAATCCCACATAGTAAATTGGTCAGAAAAGTAGAAGCCCATGCGATATATGGTAATGTGGCAAACTGGATAAAAAGTTGGTTTAGTAACAGGAAACCAACAGAAGTGGTCGATAGTTGCCCTTGCGAATGAAAGGCCACGATTCTCCCAAAGTGCTGAATTGGCAAAAAAGCTGTGCGAGATCCTGACTCAGTCTCAGTTCAACTTCTCACCTGAATCTCCACACTCTGTGCACTGCAGAGCTCCCAGTCATGAAACTCATTAAAAATTCATGGGGGTGAGGCCTATTTGTACCAGAATCTTACGACTCCGGACTTCTGTGCATGCTCGGTTGCTGGCCAGCCTAGGACCTTCGCAGTGCTGCCCCTCCATGTTCCCCCATGCCCCCCCATAACAATTCCCTGGCCAACCCTGATGACTCCTGTCCCGGAGTACCCGAATGCACAGCCCAAACCTCTCTTCAGCAGTGGCAATCCCACTACTCCCCTCACCCTGGCAGACGCCCCCTTTTCCTGCTGACCCCCATATAATCAGACCCTCCCCCAGGGGGCTAGGCCCCTACCAGCAGACCACACCACCCAACCCATCCCAAATGCTGCCGTCCCTCCATTCCAGACTGATCCTGTCTGCAAAGTGGCAAAGGGACCACCCAACTGCACCAATAACCCTAGGCCCCATTCTCTTGGCACTGACTGTGCCTGATGGGCAGTGCCAAAGTGCCCCTGGACATGGGCACTTTGCCTCTTGGGCAAAGACAGGGGGCACAGACTGACACTCCAAAGTGCCCATGTCTAGGGGGCATCAACCCCTAGCTGCCCAACTCCTGGCCTAGATTGCCCTCCATTCTGGCAGGGTCTCTCACTAGTTCCCCGAACATAGGGAGCCAGGTTAAACCCCGCCAGAATGAAGTGCTTCTGGTAGGGTGAGAGATTCAATTGGGATCTGAAAATTCCCAATAATAAACTGCAAAATATATATAAAATACATTTTTAAAATATTCAAATTACTTACCTGCCTTCCCGCCAGTTTCCAGCGTGGTCTGACTGGCAACTGTTCACTGGCTTCAGCAGATGTGCATGCATTCCTGGCGCACGCACAAATCCTGGCACAAGGTCAGCGACGCACATCTATCACCGCAACCTGCCAGAAAAATTGCAGGTCGCGATGGGAGAAAAACATCTACAGTTTCAAGTGGTGTTCCACATGGCTCGATGTTGGGAATGTCACTATTTGTGTTATATATTAACGAATGGGACATGAATGTGGGAGGTAGAATGGAAAATTTGCAGACAGCACAAAGATTGGCTGAGTAGTGGGTAAAGTAGGGTATAGATGTGAGTTCTAAAATGATATTTGTTGGTGAAGTGGGCGGTAAGGTGGCAGATGGATTTTAACATAGAGAAGTGTGAGGACATGCATTTAGTAAGGTCAAACAGAAGGCTGAGGGGTGATTTGATTGAGGTGTACAAGATTATGAGCAGAAGAGATAGAGTGGACAGGACAAAACTGTTTCCTTTGGCGTAGAGTTCTTGAACCAAGACAGGCAGCAAAAAGTGTAGAGAAGATATGGGAAGAACTGTTTTATGCAGAGAGTAATGGGTGTCTGGAATTCACTGCCTGAGTTGGTGATAGAGGCAGAGACTCTAAACTCTTTTAAAAAGTACCTGGATCTGTACCTTAAGCACTGTAAACTGCAGGGCTATAGGCTGGGTGCAGGAAGATGGGATTAAAAGAAGATGTCCTCAGGCTGGCATGGGCAAAGTGGGCTAAGTAGGCTCCTATGCCATAACTTTTCTATGGTTCTATGACTATGTCAGGAGAGATCCTATCTAACAAATCTGACTGAATATTTTGAGGAGTTGATGCAGTCTTCATAGACTTCAGTAAGGCTTTTGACAGGTTCCTGCATGGGATGCTGATCAAGTAGTAAGAGCCCATTGCATCCAGGACAACTTGGCAACTGGATCCAAAATTGCCTTAGGGGCAGGTGGCAAAGGGTCAAAAGTTATTTTTGTGACTGGAAGCCTTTGTCCAGCGGTTTACCACAGGGATCAGAGATGGGTCCCTTGCTGTTTGCAATGTTCATCAATGATATAGACAGTAATGACAATATGATCAGTAAATTCACAGATAACACAAAAATTGGTAATGTAGTAAATAGCAAGGACAAAAGCCTTAAATTAGAAAATAATATAGTCGGGTTGTTCAGATAGGCAGAACAGTAGCAAATGGAATTTAACGCTGAGAAGTGTGAGGTGATGGATTTTGGGGGGACTAAAAAGGCAAGGGAATGCACAGTGAACAGTAAGTCACTAGGAAGTACAGAGGACCAGAGGGGCAGAACAGGTAGACAGAATGGTTAAAAAGGCATATGGGATACTTGCCTTTAATAGCCTCGGACAAACACGGGACATGGCGGATAGAATACTCTTTGTTGTCCAGTACTTCCATGAGGTGGAGAAGCTATGACATCTTCTCCGGAGCCTTCAACATGTCATTGATGAAGATGAACATGTTGCCAAGGCCATCCCCACACCCCTATTTCTTGCCTTCAAACAATCACACAACCTCAAACAGACCATTGTCTGCAGCAAACTATCCAGCCTTCAGGAGAACAGTGATCACGATACCATACAACCCCGTCACAGCAACTTCTGCAAGACGTGCCAGATCATCGACATGGATGCCATCACCTTACGTGAGAACACCATCCACCAGGTACATGGTACATACTCTTGCAACTAGACCAATGTTGTCTACCTCATTCACTGCAGAAAAGGATGTCCCAAGGCATGATACATTGGGGAGACTACGCATACACTATGACAACGGATGAATGAACACTGTTTGACAATTACCAGACAAGGGTATTCTTTTCCTATTGAGGAATAGGTCGCAGGCATTCGATCTCTGATCTTTGGGTAAGCGTTCTCCAAAGTGGCCTTCATGACACAGGACAACGCAGACTCGCTGAGCAGCTTGGATTCATGAAGGGAAAGTCTTATTTGACAAATTTACTGAATTTTTAATGAGATGTAATGTGTGCGGTTGACAGAGGGGAACCACTGGATGTGGTGTTTTTAGATTTCCAGAAGGCATTCAATAAGATGCCTCATAAAAGGTTGCTGCAAAAGATTAAGGTACACAAAATTGGGGGTAAAGTGTTAGCATGGATTGAGGATGGCTATCTAACAGGAAGCAGAGAGTTGGAATAAATGGGTGCTTTTCCAGTTGGCAGTTGGTGACTAGTGGTGTGCCGCAGGGATCGGTGCTGGGGCCTTAACTGTTTATCATGTACATAGTTGATCTGGAGGATGGGACCGAGTATAGGGTAACAAAGTTTGTTAATGACATGAAGATGACTGGGAAAGTGAATTGCGTGGAGGACGCGGAAGGTCTGCAGAGAGATTTAAATAGGCTCAGTGAGTAGGCGGAGATCTGGCAGATGGAGTATAACGTTGGTAAGCGTGAGGTTATCCACTTTGGAAGGAATAATACTAAAATGGACTATTATTTAAATGGTGAAAAATTACAACATGCTAGGGTGCAGAGGGATCTGGGGGCCCTTGTGCATGAATAGCAAAAAGTTAGTTTGCATGTGCAGCAAGTGATCAGGAAGGCAAATGGAATGCTGGCCTTTATCGCAAGGGAGTTGGAGTAAAGAAGCAGGGAGGTCTTGCTGCAATTGGACAAGGCACTGGTGAGGCCATAACTAGAGTATTGTGTGCAATTTTGATCCCCTTATTTGCGAAAGGATATATTGGCCTTGGAAGGAGCGCAAAGAAGGTTCACCAGATTGATACCAGAGATGAGGGGATTAGCTTATGAGGAGAAATTGAGTAGACTGGGCCTGTACTTGTTGGAGTTTAGAAGGCTGAGGGCGATCTTGTAGAAACACATAAGGTAATGAAAGGGCGAGACATGGTAGAGGCAGAGAGATTATTACCACTTAGAAAGGAAACAAGAACTACAAGGCACCGCCTCAAAATAAGGGGGAATTAATTTAGAACAGGGTTGAGGAGGAACTTCTCTCAAAGGGTAGTGAATCATTGAAGCAGTGGAAGCTACTGCATTAAATGTGTTTAAGTCACAGGTAGATAGGTTTCTGATTAATAAGGGAATTAAGGGTAACGGGGAGCTGAACCACTTTCAGGTCAGCCATGATCTTATTGAATGGCAGAGCAGGCTCAAGGGGCTAGATGGTCTACTTCTGCTCCTATTTCTTATATTCTTATGTTCTTACGTTATGTCCTTATGTTCTTAGGGACTGACAGCCAAGTTTCGCAGACATGAGGACGACCTCAACTGTCTTGGGTTCATGTCACACTATCTGTAATACCCAGGACTTGCCTGGGCTTGTAAAATCTCACTGACTGTCCTATCTGAAGACAATACACATCTCTTTAATCTGTGCTTAACATTCTCTCCACTCACATTGTCTGTATCTTTAACTTGATTACCTGTAAAGATTCGCATTCCAAGCATTATTTTGAAAATTGAATTTGTGTGCTTAACATTCTCTTCACTTACATTGTCTCTATCTTTAAGACTTGATTACCTGTAAAGACTCGCATTCAACCATTATTTTATAAATTGAGTTTGTGTCTTTATATGCTCTGTTTGCAAACAGAATTCCGACTCACCTGATGAAGGAGCAGCGAGCGCTCTGAAAGCTACTGGCTTTTGCTATGAAATAAACGTGTTGGACTTTAACCTGGTGTTGTGAGATTTCTTACTGTGTTTATCCCAGTCCAACACTGGCATCTCTACATCACAGAATATAAGAGCAGGGAGGTTATGATGGAACTTTATAAAATGCGTTTTAAGTCATAGCTAGAGTACTATGTGCAGTTCTGGTTACTACACTAAAGAAAGGATGTGATTGTACTAGAAAAAGTGCAGAGCAGATTCATGAGGATGTTGCTTGCGCTTTCAACAATGAAGAAAGGCTGGTTAGGCTGGGGTTATTCTACTTAGAGCAGAGAAGGTTGACAGGGTCCTGATTATGAAGGACATGGCTAAGAAAAAATCTTTCCTTTCAGTAGAAGGATCAATAATTAAGGTGCATAGATTTAAGGTAAGGGGCAGGAGATTTAGAGGGGATTTGAGAAAAAATGTTTTCACCCAGAGGATGGTAGGAATCTGGCACTCGCTGCCTGAAAGGGCTGTAGAGGCAGGACATCTCACTACATTTAAGAAGCATTTAAGTGAGCACTTGAAATGGCGTAGTATACAAGACTATGGATCAAGTGCTAAAAAACGGGTATAGAATTAGGCGCATGATGGCTGACACAGACACGATGGGCTGAAGAGCCTCTTTTTGTGCCGTCTAACTATGACTATGACAGCAGATATGCGGGAACACCACCACCTGCAAATTCCTTTCTATTCATGAATCTCACTGGCTGATTATTCAGTGTCTTGATGGCCACATGGTTATAATTGATGATGCCTGCACCTGACTTCTGGAAACCTTACCATTGCTTCTTATACCCCCGTTATTTAGGAGAGTGTCATCCTGCACAATGTATACTGACCCTTCTCTCGTGATCTTTGGACAACCAAATTAATTGCAAAAAAATCCAGGCTGGAAAACATAAGGAATTTTTTTTAAACACAAAATTGTGATCTAAAATGCATTGCCAGGAAAAGTGATGAAAGTATATTCAATTGTAACTTTTAGAAGGGAATTAAAACCATTTTAACACTGATGTCACACTTAATTATTGTGCTTCAAAAACAATGAAGGACAGCTGGAATAGAAATTAAGTGCTAAGTCCATTATAATATAAAGAAGATTAATTCTTTAACTCAGGATGTAAAATTTTGTATTCCACAATACTCAACACTGTTCTCAGAGCTATAGTCTAACATTATTCTGGAAACTGTAATGTTGTAATCTGACTCATCTAAAGTTGTACGTCAATGGGTACTAATACCTTAATAATAAAAGAAGTAATCAAAATAATAAATTGAATCTGAATTATTCACTGCTACCATAATATCTTTAAGAAATCTTAAATGTGTTCTAGACTGCAACATTCCCTGTAATTCCATCTATGAATAGGAAAAAATATTCTATGCTTTTGTGAGTCGCAATAAATATGTCTTATTTTAAAGGAGCTCACATTATGATGTCAGACATCAATCAGGAATATGTCATTTTTACAATTAAGGGCCATTAATGATAACTGAGCATTCCTGAAAAAAGAAATACTCTTGAAGCTTTTAGTCTTGCATTCATCAGGACAGATTTGCAAGAATAGCAATTGTAAAGAGAATGACACTTGTTTATCCTTTGATTTACTATCTCCTAAGGATATAAGAATTGTGACTACTGTCAGGATAGTGGGCACATACCTACAGAATCTTTTGATGATGGTCACGCTCATATTGTACATTGATGGAATAAACATGTTTTCATTCCTCCAATGTGTCTGGTTGTCCAAAAGGAGCATGTGTGCAATCTACGACACCTTGAGATTTGTGGGATCCAGAAATACACACAAAGCCTCTTGCTTTCTCGATCGAACTAATGTTACCTGTGCTGATTGAAATGAACTTATTTACTCACCTAAACATTGTGTGTCACTCACTACCTTGATGAAATATTGTGTTAAAGCATATGACGTGCCACAAAGGTCTCTGACAGATGCCTTGGGTGACCCTGATGCATCACAGTTTGAAATAATACTGCAAAATCTTTTATGTCCATCCACGAGGCAAGATTCAACCTTGTTTTACATTTCATCTAAAAGATGGCAGATCCAATAACACAGTACCGTCCATGTGCTCTTGAAATGACTGATATGAATTCTTGTTCACACAGCCATCGAAACTCAGAGACAAGAGAGACGACAAACAGTCACATTCAGCACACCATTTGCTGACTATCATTTGGCTCACATTATTTTTAAATTTGTCCCTGGGATGTGGGTGTTTTTGGCTAAACCAGCATTTATTATCCATGCCTAATTGCTCTTGAAATGGTATGCTTCCTTTTTGAACTGCTGCAATCTATGTATTGTAGGAACATCCACTCTGCTGTTAGGAAGGGAATTCCAGGATTTTGATCCAGCAAGGAATGGCAGTATAGTTCCAAGTCAGAATAGTCTGCAACTTGAAGGAAAGCTTGCAGGTGGTGGTGTTTTCATGGATCTGCTGCCCTTGTTCTTCTTAATGGTCAGGATCACAGGCTTGGGGAGTGCTGTCAAAGGAACCCTGATCAGTTGGTGTAGTGGATTTTGTAGATGATATACACAGCTGCCACTGCTTATGAGTGGTGGTAATTGGGAACCTGACTTGTGCTTCGTGACAGTGGACAGATTTGGAGTCAGGAAGTGAGTTACTCACTACAGAATTGCCAGCCTCTATAACCACCATATTCATCTGGCTGCTACAATTCAATCTCTAGTCAATAATAACTGCCCCTCCAGGGGTCAAAAGTTTATTTATTAGTGTTATAAGTAGGCTTACATTAATACTGCAATGAAGTTACTGTGAAAATCCCCTAGTCGTCACATTCCTTCACCTGTTCAGTTATACTGAGGGAGAATTTAACAGGGTCAATGCACCTAACCAGACGTCTTTTGAACTGTGGGAGGGAACCAGAGTACCCAGAGGAAACTCACACAGACACAGGGAGAACGTGCAGACTCCGCACAAACAGTGACCCATCTTGGGAATTGAACTGGATTCCTGCTGCTGTGAGGTAGCAATGCTAATCACTGTGCCACTGTGCCACCCTGTTGATATGTTTAGTTATAAGTTTTAATATTTATTGTGTCATTAAATAAATATGAAATGCTTAACTGATCTATTACAAACTCACATATTGGAACCTGTAGTCATAATGCAGTGCTTAATCTTCTATTGCATTCCATTATCAGGCCCCTGTTGTTTTTAATTACTTTTCCTTTTATTCCAGAGAGCTTTAATATCATAACATAGTTGAAATTTGAAATCTCCTAAGTGTCAAATGTGTTTTCTACACTGTACAATAGAACTCCCGTGAAGGGCAGTACATAACCTTTTAGACAATCGAAGGATTCTGTGAAAATATTGATTTTTGAACAGCAGAATGGGCTATTCATTCAGAGCTTATTCAACAGCTTATTTGATCAACAAATCAATGCGAACAAAGCTACATGCTGCTTTAGTGAAAATGTTCTGGCTTGTTAGATGAGTTTTATTTTAAAAGAAAGTTGATCAGTTCTTAAATTAGTCTATATTCTTTGGTCTGCTTGCCTATTTTCTTCTTAGTGGTTTCACAGAAATCCTTACATTGCAATAAAGACTTCATCTGGCAAAAGTCTATTACAGAATAACTCATTTACCTATAATAATCTCTACTACTTTCATCTATATTAAGGGACCCAGGTTCGATTCCCAACTTGGGTCAGTCTGAACAGTCTGCTTGTTCTCCCCATGTCTGCATGGGTTTCTTCTGGGTGCTCCAGTCTCCTCCCACAATCTGAAAGGTGTGCTGGTTTGATGCATTGGCCATGCTAAATTCTCCCTCAGTGTACCTCTACAGGTGCCGCAGTTCACAGTAACTTCATTGCAGTGTTGATGTATGCCTACTTGTGATATTAATAAATAAACTTTAACTTTAAACTTTAAAATGTACAGTGAGATTTTCAACATAGTATTAAGTTACTCTTTACTTCTCCTCCATCCATCAAAAGATTTTCATATCAACCATCAGCTACAGCTGCAACAGCAGCCAGGAATCCAAAAATGCTATTCTTTACCAAAGTCAGCACTGCCAACATCAGAGCTCAACTTGTAGGAAATCATTGGAAACAATTAGCTTTCAATCAGTCTGTGATTATATGTTGAAAATTCAATGTTTATCTTTCATCGTGTTGTACACCAATTAATTGAGATGTGTGCACTATTCATTCTCCATTTATGTAAGTTAAGATGCTTGCTATTAATCTAAGTAAATGAATCAAATACAATTAAGGTGAAAGATCACTCTATTATTCCTAACTGTATTTACAGACCAATATTAGTTTGTTTTGCATTTTAGGGACAAAAAATCCATGAAGTGAAAGCAATGCTCACATTGACAAAATGTCCCAATTAGTGGAAATATCAACAAAAAAGTAGATAACTGCATAATACTTCTGCCAGAACTTTAATTATATTTGAGGGCAGTAGCAATTAATACCAATTCTAATTATACGATGCTGCAAGTGATAATATTAGACTACCTTCAGAGTTAAACAGTAATTAATATAAAGCAAATTGATAAATGTCTTTCTAAGATGTATTCAGATGATGCATCAATTTTCTCATATTATCTGCTGCATTTAAAATATAGATGGATGCACTTCATTTTCAATCTTGTAGCTGATAAAGGGGAGTCTTACAATCTAAAAGCATTTGAGATTGACAAAAAGGAGAGCTAACTTCAGTGTATTTTAAATCTTCCTAAAATGTAATAAATGTATTTTCATATACGGGTTTATTTTTACCTGTTATCACAATAGTTGATCAATCAACAGTTATCACAATATCATCAATCAAAATCTTTGCAAAGCCAAAAAGATTTGGCTGTAACTGTAATAGAAAAAGATTCTTTGTAGCTTGGATTTCATCATATTTAATAGTGACATTGACAGTCACTACCTCTACCTTATCACCCTTTTGCTACAGTAATTGCACTTAAAAGATAAGGGGTTTATATTTCAGGTCTGAAATGATTTTATTAGACTGGAATTATTTATGATATTAACAAACTCAATTACAGCAGTGGAAAGAAGGGCAATCAGTTAATGGATGCACAAATCTTTGGAACAGGAAAAATTGCAAGACTTTGACAGCAGCTTCCTACAGACTTCCTGATTGCAGTTACACAATAGATGTAAGTATATAAACACAGAGATTGGGGAAATTTATAGATTTGGAGCTTAGTTTTTACATAACAATGAATTTGTAGTATGTATTTGTGCAAGTTTTCTCAAACAAGGGGCGAAATAATACAGAGGGTGATGGCACCAACTGTATGTGCCAAACATATGGGCAGTGTATTAACAGGATCAATTGGCTTGATAACAAATCCAATTTGCCCTTAAATTTTTATGTAAATAAGGCGGGCAGATTGCCGATCTTTTCACCTCCCTCGCATCCCTACCAGTATTGCAAGGGGGATGGGGGGCTGAAGCTGAGTGGTGGGTGGAAGATGTACCCCCCTCTATGGGAAATATGCCTGGTGGAAGTACATAAATGTGTAATTGGCAAAGTAATTGAATTTCATGATGACCAACAAACAAGAATTAGCTAAATATCTGATGGTAAGGGAACATCTTGCAATGACGAAAAGGGAGTCGTCAATCAAGAGTGCAAATTTGAAACTTTGAAGGGATAAGGAAATAGATTGCCCAGAGTAAATTGTGCTGCATTGTTATTAGATAAATCTGTAAATGAAAGCATTCAAAATAAATACTAGATAAACTACAAAACCCTAAAATGGTGGACTTCCACTTATGCAATTAATCAATCATAGTCAACAAATGAAGCAAAAGATGTGAATGTTACTGGCAGATGTTGCTCATCCCCAGCTTCCTTGCAAAGGTAGTGGTGAGCCACCTTTTTGAACTGCTCCAAGTTGCTTCTACGCCATGATGGTGGACAGCTTGGAAAGGAACTTGCAGGTGATGGCATTTTCGTATGTTTAATGCCTTTTTCCTTTTAGATCAGGGTTGTCTAACCTTTTTGCATGAGGGGCTACATTTCAATTTTTCATACTTAAGGGGTCAGTGAACAAATTTTGCAAAGATAAGATCTGGTACATTATTAAAGATTTTCTTTTAATTGTTAAGGTATGAAGAAATAATACAACTTGCTCCTCATTCTACTGAACTCCAGCAAACACAATCCTAACTAACTCAATCTTTCCTGGTATGTCAGTCCTGCATCCCAGAAATCAATCAATAAACCTTCACTCTATCACTTTATCTTAAGAACATGGGAGACTAAAACTGCACACAATATTCCAGATGTGACCTCACAAAGACCCTGTATAATTGCAACAAGACGCTGTTTGTGTACGTGAATCCTTTTGCTATGGAAGCCAACACACCATTTGCCTTCTTTATCGCAGATCACAGAATGGCAGATGGAGTTTAATTCAGATAAATGCAAGATGATACATTTTGGTAGATTGAACCAGGGCATGACTTACTCAGTTAATGGTAGGACACTGGAGAGAGTTACAGAACAAAGAGATCTAGGGGTACAGCTTCATAGCTCCTTGAAAGTGGAGTCACAGGTGGACACAGGGGCAATGTTCATTCAACAAAGAATGTAACGGAGAAAAGGCTAAGAATAGATCTAGCTGGTACAAAGAAAATTTTAGAGGAAAGAAAAGTCTTCGAAATACAATGGGTTGACTCTAAGAATTTACTAAATGTATGGAAGAGGGGCATCTTATGTTATAATGATGAAATGAAAAACGAATTTCTGTTTCTCATGTATATTTAGCAAAAGAAATATAGGATTCAGAGATATGGAAATGTGAAGTTTCATCTCTGCTTATCTTCAAAAGAACGTTTGTTTTAAAAAATGTATATTTCGATGCTTTAATTTGAAAAAGAAAAGGGGGTATCTGTAAATATGCTAATAATCACTAGAATTTCTCTTAACTATAATCACAACATGTAATTATAGTTAAGAGAATTGCTAGTTAAACATCTGACACTGATGCTACTATAAATAGCGATTGCTGAAACTCTGTGGATACTTCTTGTAGGTTAGTAGCACTGAGGAAGTCTTAAAAATATAAACCTGCTTAAAGCTGAAAGACCTGGCCGGTCTTTCTATCATAGCCCTTTACTGTAAATCTTACACATTTTTAAGGATAACACAAATTGCAATATATATATTGTATTATAATATTCTTGGTAAATACACAGTCCATGTAAACCAACAGGCCAGTAAGGAGGATGATGAAGATAATAGAAAGCTTCTCCCCTGCTGCCTATCTTATTTTGAACCTATCTTAGCTAATCTTTCTGTCGCACTACAATTTGCACTCCTTCCTTTCCTTCTCTATGTACAGTATGTTTTACCTGTGTAGTGCGCAAGAAACAATACTTTTCGTTGTATATTAGTTCACGTAACAGAAAAACCATCTTTAATGATGCGCCAAAGCTTATCTTTGCAAAATTTGCTTATTGATCCCCTTAAGTATAAAAAAGTGAGAAAGTAAAAAAAATGCAAAAAGTTGGACAACCTTGATCTAAAAGCAAAAAGGCAATAGGCATATGGGAGCACTATCACTGGCAAGTTCCCTTTCTTGCCCCTTCGTCAGATGAGTGGGGAATTCTGATCACAAACAGGGTATATAAAGGCACACACTAGGTTTACAGAATACTGATTAGAATGCAAGTCTTTACAGCTAATCAAGTTTTAAAGATGCAGCCAATGAGAGTGGAGATAGCATTAAGCATAGGTGAAAGAGATATGTATTGTCTCCAGGCAGGACAACAAGTGAGATGTTGCAAGCCCAGGCAAATCATGTGGGTTACAAATAGTGTAACATGAACCCAAGATCTGGCTGAGGCCATCCTCATGTGTGCAGAACTTGGCTATCAGTTTCTGCTCAGTGACTCTATATGTCATGAAGACCGTCCAGCACTTCTCTGGAGCAGAGAAACTATGACATCTTCTCCAGAGTCTTCAACATGTCACTGATAAAGACAAACATCTCGCCAAGGCCATTACCCACACTCCCACTTCTTGCCTTCAAACAACTGCACAATTCAAACAGACCGTTGTTCGCAGCAAACTACCCAGTCTTCAGGGGAACAATGACGACGACACTACACAACCCTGCTACAGCAACCTCTGCAAGACTTGCTGAATCATTGATATGGATGCCATCATCTCATGTGAGAACACCATCCACCAAGTACTCTTGCAACTCGACCAACATTGTCTACCTGATACGCTGCAGGAAAGGATGTCCCGAGGCATGGCACATTGGGGAGACCATGCTGACGCTATGACGATGGATGAATGAACACCGCTCGACAGTCACCAGGCAAGATTGTTTTCCTCATGTTGGCGAACACTTCAGTAGTCACTGGCATTTGGCCTCTGATCTTCGGGTAAATGTTCTCCAAGGCAGCCTTCGCGACATACAACAGCACAGAGTCGCTGAGCAGAAATTAATAGCCAAATTCCTCACATAAGAGGAAGGCCTCAACTGGAATCATGGGTTTATGTCACACGATCTGTAACCCCCATTACTTAGCTGGGCTTGCAACATCTCACTTACTGTCCTGTCTAGAGACAATACATATCTCTTTAACCTATGCTTAATGCTATCTCCACTCGCATTGTTTGCACCTTTAAGACTTGATTAGTTGTAAAGACTCACATTCAGATCAATATCCTATAAACTGAGTGTTTATATGCCCTGTTTGTGATCAGAACTCCCCACTCACATGACGAAGTGGCAAAGCCCCGAAAGCTAGTGACGTTTGCTACCAAATAAACCTGTTGGACTTTAACCTGGTGTTGTGAGACTTCTTACTGTGTCTCCCACATTCAAATGAGACCTACTGAGCTGCAGTAATTATGTGATGCTCACTGGGCCCATATTATCCCAGGGTCCTGCAGATTAGTCAGATACATCAGTCATCGGCCAGTCTGTAAACCAGATTCTGAAACTAGCTGAAAATTCAGCAGCTGTAGCATTTAACCTGTTCATGTTTCAAAGTTCACCTGAGAACTAAGCCCCTGCATATTCAACTACAAGAAAAATCACAACATGCCGTGAACCCTTTGCTTTACAAGACCCTTACTTCAATTTTAAATGATCAAATCCATCCAAGAAATCGCAGACCTGCTGTGACACCAGATAACATAAATGAAACTGAATTACCTAAAATCTGTAAAGAAAAGCATTGAAATAACTATAATCTATAAGAGGAAATGCACTATCTTTATCTGCATTCAATCATTGTGCATGCATGTGCCTGAGATTGAGTATGTAGCATTGTGTTTATTCAGGACAAGTGTGTAAGAATAAATAACCTTCTTTATTTAAACTCAGAAACTTGCAAGTAAATTATTTAAAGGAATATACTTCTTTCTATACAAACCATGTTCAATTACAGGCCCTGGAGAACACATACATTCTGACCATAAGAGAGCAAAAAACTAATTTGAATAACTGGTAATTTAATAATAAATGCATTTTTTTTAATGATCAGATAGATGATTTTCCTCTGTACATTTTTACCTGGTTTGGGAAGCATGTCATTTTTAAAGTTACTGCTGTACATTTTCACTACCACTAGATGCAGCTAGTGTACTTTCTAAATGCACCACAATTTACAGTAAGTTACATAATAGCTAGGAAATTCTTAACCACAATAACTTGGCAAAACAAATGTTTTTTTTGTTATTGGGAGATAAATGTTTTAGGTACTAACATGGCTAAATTGAGTTAAATGTCTAGTAAACATCAGAAACAAATCATGAAATATGGGCCTGTGAAAGGTTTTGTGATTCATTCTATTTTGTATGCTTTTCTATTCTCAATTTTATTACAATTGGTGAAATTACATGATTTTAGACATTAACATCTAACTTACTTGAAAGGTAGCAGAGAATAAACAAATAGATAAATCAGAAGTGAAAAAAATAAAAAGCTCTTGTTGGTTGCAAAAACCTTAGATCAAAAAATATTTATATGGCTAGTGAATACAGGATGTTCCAAATTGTTTTACAACCAATGAAGCACTTTGCCAATTCAGTGGTAACTTTTTGTATATGTTTTTGTATTTAAGCCTTTGGAGTGGGCTTGAACCTAAATCCTCTGACTCAGAAATGTCAATACTAGCAGCTGATTTAAGACAAGAACTATCCCTTCACATTAAAATGAATACCTCCAAAAACCTTTACAAAAGCTGCCATAAAGTCATTATAACATGTTAGAGTTAATTAAATTAATAATTGCTTACAATTAGATATGAGGCTAAACAATATAAAGCAAGCAGAAGAAATGGTAAGCTGGGTGATCCTCAATGGGAAAGGAAGAAAAGAAAGAGGGTACTGACATAATTGAATAAACATACATCACACTCCTGGAGATAGAGGATGTTCCAGAGGGTCAAGGATAAAATCCCTCAGGCTAGAGGTAAGAAATAAAAAGGATGCAATGAAATTATCTTCAATTAGTCAAATATAGACTGGGATAGGAATAGCACAAAAAGACTAGAGAGGTAAAAATTCCTGAAAGCTGTTCAAGATAATTTTCATCAGCAGTATGTTTCTGGTCTAATGAGAAGGCAGCTACTGTTTAACCTACCTCTACTACTACCTCTATAGCAATGTTAGGTTCAAGAATTTGCTGACACCTCATGATCTGGTTTATTAAGAGATTCTTCTCTGTCTTACATGATGTTACCAGTCTCCTTTTTCTGTTCTCTCTTACACAGTCATTATACATTATTCCAGAGACCACCCATTTACGTACATTGATCAATTAAACATGTTTGTAGAGACAGCCAACATTAATTGTTTTGTTTCAATTCATTCATGAGACGTGGGCACCGCTGGCTAGTCAGCATCTATTACCCATTCCTAGTTGCCCTTGGAGTTTAGTTGAGAATCAACCATATTGCCATGGCTCTGGAGATACATGTAGGCCACACTAGGTGAGGACTGCAAATTTGGTTTCCTAAAGAGCATTAGTGGACTAGATATTTTTTCCTGACAATCGTCAATGGTCATCAGTATATTTTTAATTCCAGATATTTTTTATTGAATTCAAATTACACCATCCTGCTGTGGTGGGATTCGAATGCAGGTCCCCAGAACATTAGCTGAGTTCCTGGATTAATAGTCTAACAATAATACTACTAGGCTATCGTCTTTGCTCGTTCTGACCTCTGCTCATGCACTGTCCACAAGTTAGTAGTCTCTGTCAAGGTTATCTGATCACAGTATTGTAATCAGCATGTCCCTGCATGTTGTAACATGAAACTGCAATACAAGTGAACATCAGCATGATTGATCCCATGAGAAAGTGTTAGTACAAATACATTGTAGAAAATGTTATAAAAATTATAAACAATAGAAATTGGCTTCTCACAATCCCCCCTTTAATTCTTCCTGACAATTTACAAAAGAATTAAGCAAGCAAGAGCATATATTACAAAGCATTCTCATCTATTTTTAATGGCCCCAATCCTTTCCATGGAGAAGCCTTCAATGGAAGAGAAAGCACGGTTGGCTAGTGTGCGTACTAAGCACAATAGCCAACAGAAGTGGAGATTGATGATTTGCAGAGTAACCTTGTATAGGTGTCTTTATTCTTCACTGGGTGTATTCAATGTGGTAGAACATTAAGTTTATTCTTGTGACAAGGGGAAACTTTGCAATCTACAAAGTCTCACACATAACTCACTTGCATCAATATTTAATGACCACGAAAATGAGGTACAAAATCAATAAAAACATCAAGAGAAATATAATTCCCTGCACTATAGATATTCCCAGGGAACCCAACTATCCTGAAGCCCAACTCAATAGGGCAGTACGGTGGCACAGCGGTTAGCACAGCTGTCTCACAGTGCCAGGGTTCCAGGTTCTATTCCCAGTTTGGGTCAATGACTGTGTGGAGTATGCATGTTCTCCCTGTGTCTGTGTGGGTTTCCTTCCAGTGCTCCAGTTTCTTCTCACAGTCCAAGAAATGTGCAAATTAAGTGCATTGGCCATGCTAAATTCTGCCTCAATTCAAGTGCTACAACTGGGGGATTTTCACAGTGTCCTTACTGCAGTGTTAACATAAGCCTACCAGTGACACTAATTGCTGGGGAAATTCACCACTTCAGATTCAGGCTTGGAGGTTCAACAGAACAATTTTATTCAGACAAAGCTTTGGGCAAAGCACTGGTACATCGCAATACTGGCAGCCACCTACTCAACTACACAATGACCGTTGAGCATCTTATTAGATAATAGACAGTATGGACATAAGCCATTCACACGTCGTTATAAGTTGAGAAGACAGATACAGACATTGACAGTTAACACAACATTGTACACGGAATAGGTACATTTATGCAGTTACGCCCTCTATCAATGACTGGTTTTGTTTATGCGTTTATGGCCCCATTAGTGGCTGATCTTGTTATCAAACTCATTATTCTGGGTCTGCTCTTATCACAAGTTTTAAGGTGTCTCAAGGTCTGACCAGTTTCCTGAAGTGATTTAAATACTACAGGTTTAACTCTTTGTGTAACGTCTGTGCCCAAAGTCAGTGCCTTTTAATGTCCCTTCCCAGAATCCATTTTGTGTGCCAGGTAACCATTTTGTGTCCTTTACTTTGATTTCACCCTAACAATTCCTCCTTTTAGTCAGGATTATTATTTAATAATCCACAGACCAACACCAATAGCATTGTTCACAGGTAGATGTTCATCTTCTCCCTTCCTCCTCATAGCTCTTGATATATTCGGGGTTCCCATCATGTATTCTTCCTCGATGGGTACACTGGCTCCTGGCACAATTTGTGTCACCATTACTTTGCAACAGACATTAAGGCATCTGACAGGCAACAGACAATTACTGTTGTAATGCAAATAATCAGTCCATGCATTACATGGAATTCCCAGGATCCCCCAATAGCCATTCTAGCTAGCTACTCCCTTTCTTGTCTGAAGTCATCAAGCTGTTCTCTTATGTTATTAATGATTTGGGTGATGTTGTAGGATTCGTCTGTGACATGTGTTATGCATTTGTCTCCTATGATTGTACATCCTCCCTCCTGTTGGGCTAACTGGTAGTCTACTGCTTATTGGGTCTGCTGTGCGTATAATCTTAATTCAGCCATTTCTTGATTGACAGCCTGCAGTGCTTTCTATGTACTGTTTCCCAGGACTTAGTCCACAGATAATATGGTTCCTATTTTTTGCACTAATTACTCCTGCTGCCCTCCTCTCCCAGAAATAGGGCTCCAAAGAACTCATATGCCAGTGATAATCCCATTGTGCCTGGGGTTTACCAATCAGCACAGAATTCTTTGCTGATGGCCCAGGTTACTATCTTTCTCTGGATATGCCTCTTCTGAGGCCATGGAACAGCAAATGGTCCTATTGTTCCTGTTGCAAAAAGGATCGGGAGAGTTGGTGTTGTTGTCATGTAGGTGCTGTTGAAGAGGAATACAAATCCCTTCTTAGCCCGGTAGCATTTAGCTTCCTGATTATTGGTTTGTGTATACCACCAATTGCTGGTTTACTTGACTCCCTGTTTGATCCCACCACCTGGTAAATATCAAATAGGTATAGAACACAGAACATAGAACATAGAACATTACAGCACAGAACAGGCCCTTCGGCCTTCGATGTTGTGCCGACCAATATAAAAAGCAATGCCCCTCCAAACTAAACCATTCCCTTCTCTTCCATATATGTGCATTCAGCTGAGCTGACATGAGTCCCATTACGCTATCCACAAATGAGCTGCCTCTGTGCGGTTATACTCAGGCATTGCTATTCATCACAGGTGGAAGTAAACTGACCCCTATTTACCCAATAGTGCTGATTTACCCAACACTGCATCTGTATGCAGGAATCATTCTTGGGGACCAAGGCATAGGCACATCCCCATCCCTGCCCTGAAAAACAAAACGGATAGCTTGCATTATCCAAGCATCTCCCTCCCACCCCCTGGAGCCCCCTGCACACAGGATCTGTGGGATTTACAAGTTCCACACATCTTCCCTGTATACCCCTTTTATATTTGCCAATTTATCCCTTACAAGGTGCTTCTGAGGTAACTACTTTATATAAGTCCATCCAGGGGTGGCCATAAATAGGGTTTCTACAGATTGGGCTAATGGATAACATACTGTTCAATTCCTGTGTAAACGTATATCACCTTATAGAATAGGTGATCCTCTGGCTCAGTCAAGTTTCCAGTCGCGACAACACAAAGTAATGCAGTTACATATGTGTCCGTAACAAGCAAGAAACAATCTTATTACTTTACGTTATACAATTTTCCAAAAGTTATAGTGTCAACCCAAATCCATCATTTACTCTTGCTTGCAGTCATCATCTGTTTTAGTCACTTTAATTCAGTCGTTTATTTCTTTTTGTAATTTCAGCTGGGTCCAATGATTCCATGCATCTTTCCTTCTTATGTCTTGACAGGCACAGGTGTCTCCACGAGTTATAACTTCATATGGCCCATTCCATTTTAGTTTTTCAGATAATGTTTTTACGAGGACACAACTTCCCACTGTTGGGATGTCAAGGAGCATTTCAAGTTCTCTCTATATGTCTCTTTCTTCCTGATTATCTTTTACTAATTTATGCATCCCTTCTAGTCACACGCTTAGTCCCAAAGCATATCTTTCGTTTTATCTTTTAGTGGACCTACATTGGTCCCGCTTGTTATGATGCTTTCTGATAATTGTATCACCCTTCCTTTCACTAATTCATAAGACGTTAATCCGGTTGTCCGGTTTATGGTAGTTCTTAGCCTCATTAATACAGTGGACAATACTTCTGTCCACGTATTTCCTGGCATTCGTATGGCTTTAGCAAGGGCATTCTTAAGGGTTTTCTTCATATGTTCCACCATTCCAGAACTCTGTGGTAAGGGATGTGGAACTTTTGTTTTATTGCCATCAACTGGCACACTGTTTCCAATGAAGTGCATCCCTTGATCCAAATCGATTTTTAGAGGCACTTCCTCTGCCAATTTTCTAGCTACCATGATAGCAGTACAATTTTTAGTAGGGAACACGTCTACCCATCTGCTGAACTGGTCTATAATATCCAAACAATAGGTTTGCCATGGGATTTTGTTGTGGCCCTGGTCGATGCTAGTGTCCATCTTAATTTTATGGGTCAACCAGGACTGTATTGTGCACACGTCACGCATAGGTGACAATGCCAGGCTATGTCCTTTCTCATTCCTTTCCACCACCATTCCTTTCCTTTAATAGTAGTTATGATGGTCTCTTCCCACATGAGAGTCCAAGGTATAGTTCCAATGCACTCTGATGCCATTACCTTATCATCCAAACTCCAAACATCATCAGTCCCTTTGCTCACTCCCTATGCTTCTCACTTTCCATTTTCCTCCTTTGAGGTATCCTCATGTAAATCCTGAATACCTATTTTGTTTCCTATCTGTCCCGTTACTCTATTGACAGCTCGCCAACTGCCTTCTGCCCTAAGGCTAATTGTGCTGCGCCACCTGTGGCTTGGTTCCCTTTGAAATTTAACCAGTCTGGGTTATCTCTTCCTGGTTCTTTCTGGTGCGCTTTAATTTTTATTACTACGGCTTCTCGGGGTTTCTCATTAGCTTTTAGCAATGCCTCAATCTTTTATTGGTATTTAATAGGAGTTCTTCCCATGCTTACAAACCCCCTTCTTTCTCATGCTGTCATATAGTCATGTATCACCCTGAATGCGTACCTACTGTCTGTATATATGTTTACCATCTTGCCTTCAGATAACCCTAGTGCATTTTGAGTGCCATTAGTTCTATACTTGCGCGGATAGACCTGCATCAATTCTTTCTGATCTTACTGTTTCTAATTTGTCATTTACTACTGCCTACCCTGTCTGGGATGATCCTTCCACATATTTGCGTGAACTATCTACAAAAAGGTTCTCCTCAGCTTTGTTAAAGGTACGTCCTTTATCCTATCTTCTTCTACATCAATACCTATATCCCCACAATTGTGTGGCTCTCCTATGTTTAAAATTCCTTCTGCTAGGTTATCTCCTGTGTCCCTCATTATTATATCTGATTTGTTTGGAGGTGGGAGGACAGCTTCTCATTTAGCCCTTCTCATGTTTGAAATGGACCTTAGCTTTCCGTGTTTAGCATTTCCACCTAGGTATATTTGGTTTGGAGGATCATATTCCCTGTCATTATTATTGGCTTGCTAACCTTTACGGTCCAGGCAGTGCAATCCAAGGCACTATGCATTTTGGCAGTCTGGTGACTACCAGCCCTTCTGCTGTTGAATAGTAAGCTATGGGTCTCCTTTTATCACCATGATCCTGTACTACCACTACAGAATATAACCCTCCTTCATTACTACAATGTATGTGGAAGTTTTTATTGGAGTCTGGTAATCCTAGTCCAGGGGCTGATATCAGTTCTGTTTTTAATTTGTTATAACCTCTTCTTGCTTGGATCCCCATTTTATGGGGTTTAAAGCTGGTTTTCCCTCTTTGATATGTTCTGCCAATTTTGCAAATCCTGGGATAAAACTTCAGCTATAGTTAAACAGTCCCAGCACCTTTCTGATTCCTCTTACAGTGACGGGCCACAGCATTTGTTGTACCACTTTCTTTTGGTCTGTTAGCATTTCTTTAAGCCCTTGAGATATTTACTGTCCGAGGTACAGGACTTGTGTTTTGCAATTTGTGCCCTTTTGGGGCTCAGCTTTAACCCTGCTGTTTTTAGTTTGTTTAATAGTAGGTATAGTGCTTCCTGATGCCCTAACTTAGATTCTGAAGCTATTAAGATGTCATCTACAAATTACAGGATCGTGCCAGCCTCTGGCAGTTCTACTCTGCTCAGGAGGTCACTCATTACTTGATGGAAGATTGTGGAATCTCTGCGGTAGCAAGTCCAAGTGGACTGTTTCTCTTGCACTGTAAAGGTGAATTTGTCTTGGGATTTGGTTGCTAGGGACCAGAATCCATTGGCTATATCCAATACCATTAATATTTTGTGTTCCGGTGATAGTCCATTCAGGATTGTCGAGGAGCTTGCTACAATGGGTGCAACTTGGATGTAACTTTATTAAGTCTGG
This sequence comes from Sphyrna mokarran, assembly GCA_024679065.1. Lineage (NCBI taxonomy): Eukaryota > Metazoa > Chordata > Chondrichthyes > Carcharhiniformes > Carcharhinidae > Sphyrna > Sphyrna mokarran. Next base: position 46,244,211 of record JAGIQG010000018.1, read on the forward strand.
TGTAACCTATTGTGAGCCTATAGCTTCAATCGGGTTTGCTCACCAGCCAGGTTGGAGAGTTAGTTGTACTCATGGTTTCCCTCAGAATTCCTTTTTCCATTAACCCTTTAACTATCTCCACAACAGCTGCTTCTGGTTTTATTCGGTATTATCAGTGGGGCTTATGCTCTGGTCCAGTTACCTTTATCAGGTCCATTTTAGTTAAGCCAATATTTAATTTTGTCTCAGCCCATACTCCAGGGACAGAGGTGCAGATGGCTCCAAACCCTCCTGTCCCTAATTCCCAATCTCTGGTAGTGACAGGGGCCTTAATAGTTTTGAAGTGACTTGTGAGTTTCTCTATTCTAGTTTTCTGACTATCCTGTTTTGGCCAGATTAATTCTCCTTTTCCACATGTCTTTCATAATCTCATATTCTTTCATTAAATTATTTCCCTTTATTGTACCCTCATTATTTTTACATACATAGAATCTCATTGGTATACACAAATTATTTATTTCTACTAACATTGTCTTGCTCAGGTAGGTGAGTGTTTTGTTCCCTCCTATCCCTGTTAGGTAAATCATCCTACCTGTAAGGGTAGGTCGGTGATAGATTTGGATGCTCCTGTGCGAATTATACAAATGAAGTAGGAGCATTATGGGAAAGTTAGTCAAGTATTTGGTGTAAAATAAAGAAAGCTGACCAAGCTATTCCAAAATGCCAGAGCCCTGTAAGACTTGATGAGACTGACTCCGCATAACTTAAGACATGAATAAGACCAGAGAAGGTCAAACCAAGCCTAAATTCTGTAAGACGTGATATGGCTGACTCTACATGATCTAGGGCTGTATAAATGAGACAAGATAAGATCAGAGATGATGAAGTCATCAGCCTTCTTTTGTTCTATCAAAAGGACAAGATAAAGGTATGAATGATGAGACAAAGAGTTCTAGGAAGTCAGCAAGTGGTACCGCTGTTTATGACATCGCTTATGATGTTACTATTGATCAAATTCCTGAATAAGCTCTGATCACGCAAACTGATAATGATTATGTATAAATACTGAACTGATTCTTTATGCAAGTGCAGACTTGAGAAGGAATTAACAAGTCATAATGACGGCTCTCTGAGCTCAAGTTACTGCCAATACTGCATGCAGTGTTTTGTAAATAAAGACTAGTTATTTGGTCAGAACGAATTTTGTAAAGTCTTTCTACCACAGTCAAGAAGCAGGGAAATTTTCTCTTCAGCACCTTGTCCACCAACATCACACATTGCCTGCCCCCTACTGGTCGAGACACATAAATCCTTCCCTCCTTCTTACCTTTATGAATGGGGGCTGCAGACTATTAATGTCGCTGATCTCAGAGGTTCCTTGGTTCCACCGATCCTGCTGTGGTCATAGATTGAGTTGGGGGTCCGCCAAGTTTGTTCCAGCACACTGCTTCTGTGTGTCCATTTTTATTACAGTGATTACAATGTTTCCCACTGCTTCCAAATTTGTTTCCTTTCCTTGGGGCCCTGCAGTCCCTTGCAAAGTGCCTTTGTCAGCCACAACTGTGACAAGTCAGTTTGAACTTATCCTGTTCCCACTACTGTAAGCGGCTACTCGTTCTTGCCTTACCCTTGTCTGGGATTTCTCCTCTCCACCTCCTAGTATGCACCAGCCCATTCCACTAGTTCATCATAATCCTGGGACATAATCACTCCCATTTTTAGGATGGTTTGATGAGCACTAGACAGCCCATCCTTAAAAGCCTGGATGAAAGCTCGATCCTCACGGCCTTGCCCTGAGCATTCCTGGTATACTTGGACCTGGTATACTTGTTCTTCAAGGGGGCTTTCGTGATACACGACAGCGCAGAGTCGCTGAACAGAGACTGATAGCCAAGCTCCGCACACATGAGGACAGTCTTAACAGGGATCTTGGCTTCATGACACACTATCTGTAACCCCCGTAACTTGCCTGGGTTAGCAAAAAAACCTCACTTACTGTGCTGTCTGGAGAAAATACACAATTCTCTAACCAATGCTCAGGATTCCCTTCACACACATTGTTAGCCACTTTAACACTTGAATAGCAGGTTAGATGTAAGAATTCGCATTCTAATCAGCAATCTCTGACTGTCTGTGCTGATGTGTGCTATTGCAGACCAGAACACTGCATTTGCCTGACAAGGACACAGAGTGTTGAAAGCTCGCGGATTTACTATCAAATAAATCGGTTGGATTAAAAATTGGTGTTGCTAAATTCTTACTGAATACTTGGAAAACCAGTCCCCATAGTCAAAAGCTTCTTCCCTCTTTAGTTGCTTGGTTATTGTAATTCTGCTCCAGTTAGTATGAGCATTTCCTAAAATTCTCTGGACTTCTGTCTTAAACTGGGTGAAGGGTGCTCGTTGGGCATCTATTTCTGCTGTTAGGCCGACTACATGTATCAAACATCTCCCACTATAATCTTGTGCTGGAGGAGTGGTGGATCCTCCTGCTACTTGCCTCCACTTATCCGCTGGACAGGTTGCCATGAGCAATTGGTGTATGTCCCTCAGATGGAGTTGGTGTCCTACCCAAACTGAATCTAATTCTTCTCAGAATTTAATGTTTGCGCTTCTAGGTTGTAGTTTACCTAGAGCAGCCATTATCTGCTGTCTTTCACCTGGGGTGCATGGTTTATAATTTGCTGTTGGCTGTGCCTCTGTTCCACCTCAGGTTACTGGTGCTAAGTTGTGTTCTAGTACTTCCTGTTTCTCTAGAAGAGTGGTTGGTCCCAGTTGTGTGGACTCATAACGGGGTAGAGGGATAGTTTCCCCTCCCCATTGACTCTCCTCTAACACTCGGTTTTGTTTCTCCAGTTCCCTTACTCTGGATTCTAACTTTCTAATCTCTTTATCTTTGCTCTACTTTTTGGTGGAAGCGACTACTTGTTCAATTAGTCCTGCTAATTGATGTACGAATAATGCCCCTGCTTTATTTGTCTTGTCTCTCTTTTCCCTATTTATCCACTTTCTCTGCTGTTTTTAGGTCTGAGAAGAATCCCAGCCATCCCTTTGCTAATTGATCCTGGAGTCCTTTAACCTTACGGTCCAACTCTGCATGTCTAATAGTTCCATTTCATTGTCTGAGTTGACTCATCAAAGCAAGGAACCAACAAATATGGTCCTTGCTGGGTAACCTCATGGATATTTTGCCATGCTTGCCTCATATCATCCAAGGTCCATTGTCCTTTGGAGGCTCCGTACTTGTGTTCAATTTCGATCAACATTTTCTGTAAATTGAATCACTGCCCTACAAACTCTTTTAATTCTCGCATCATCCCTTGCTCTGTTACATTCGGAGGGCATTACCACCCTTCTCTGTTGTAGGTAAATTTTATTACCTTTTCCTACCATCTTTAACTCCAGATATTAGTGGGGTCTCGAGCAGTTGGGGTCAAAATATGATTGTGAGTTAATCTTTAGCCAAGGAGTGCATTCAATGGGGATCTCGAGCTGAAACATCGAGACCAGGAATCATGCAAGCAGCCAACTTAGAGTCGCATAACAGAGAAGAACTCTGCTAAGAAGGGTTCTTACCTCTTGGTGTCAATGGGTCCATCGGTGCTCCTCAATTGGATATCCAATCGGTGATCCTGCCCAACTATGCTAGAATCATTACGTTCAAGAATTTGCCAACACGTCATGGCCTGGTACAAACATACGAGTTTATTAGAAGTTTCTGTCTTACATGATGTTATCATTCTCCTTCTTCTATTTTCTTTTATATATTCATTATTACACATTACTTCAGAGAATGCTTATTTATATTCATTGATTAATTAAACACATTTGCAAAGATGGCTGACCTCTGATCATGCATTGTCCATGAGTTAGCGATCTCTGCCAAGATTTGCTTATCATAGCACTGTGAGTGTAATCAGCATATTGTAACATGAAACCTCAGCACAAGTGAAACTTCTGCATGATTTATCCAGTGAGAGGATGTTAGTACAAATACATTGTAGAAAATGTTAGAAAATGTTATAAAAATCATAAAAAATAAAATGGTTGACTTCCCACAGCACAGATATTCTTCCTTAGATAAAAACATCAAAACTGTACACAATACACCAGGTGTGACCCCACCAATGCCATATACAATTGCTGCAAAGCATTCCTATTCCTATAGTCAAATCCATTTACTATAAAGGCCAACGTAACATTTGCCTTTTTTACTGCCTGCTGTACCTGCACACTTATTTTCAGTGCCTAATGCATGAAGATACTTAGGTCTCACTTGGTATATATCTCTCTCAATTTACACCCATTCAAATCTTCCTATTATTGCTAACAAAATTGATAACTTCACATTCGTCCATTTTATACTGCATCTGCCATGCATATGCTCACACACTGTCATGCTGAAATATCTCTGCATCCTCCTCACAGCTCATCCTCCCACCCAACTTTGTATCATCTGCAAATTTAGAGATAATACATTCAGTTCTCTCTTTAAAATCATTAATATATAATGTGAGCAGTTGGGTCCAAGCACAGGTCCCTGCAGAACCCCACTAGTCACTGGCTGTCGATCAAAAACTCATTTATGACAACTCTTTGCTTCCTATCTGCTAACCAGCTTTCTATCCATCTCAAGACATTACCTGCAGCAACGTGCTTTAACTTTACATAGTAGTATGTTATGCGAGACTTTGTCAGAAAACACAATGGAGAATCAAGTTGAAAATAGGTGGACCAGAGGGGAAGTGAAATGATAGTAAAAGCAAAGAGAGTGCATGAAAAGACATGCAGCTAAAATGAAAGGGAATGGCAAGGTCATCTATAAGCAAAAAAATAATAAAAGGATGGTAAAAGAGAGAGTAGGGCATATTTAAGAATAAAAAAGAGGACTGGCACGTGGAGGCAGGACAGATACTGGAGGTACTATACGAGTAAATTGCATCTTCCTTTACGAAAGAAAAGGTGGAGGTGGAAAGGAGATGAGTGCTGCACTAGAAGAATTTACAATTGAGAAGCAGGAGGTGTTAAGTTATGTAGCCATAATTGGTGTCATCCGTATTTTAAGCATGTTTGCATATGGTAAGTAAATAGTATTTAATAGGTAAGTAAAAATCAGAATATTTCGGCCACTCATGTGGGATCTTCCAGTCTTTCTTCCTGGTTACTTGGAGGTAAGGGATGAATCCAATGGAAAAAAAACCATTGACAAATGGGAGTTTATTCTTAAACTGTATCACCAAATCTTAGTCTCTCGCATAAGACAAAACAGCCTCCTGATGCAAGTCCCCCCAGGTTCCTATTTTTGATTTGATTTGATTTGATTTATTATTGTCATATGCATTAGCATAATGAAAAGTATTGTTTCTTGTGCACTATAGAGACAAGGCATACCATTTATAGAGTCATACCTAGGGTGTAGAGAAAGACCAACTTAATGCAAGGTAGGTCCATTCAAAAGTCTGACGGCAGCAGGAGAGAAGCCGATCTTGAGTCGGTTGGTACGTGACCTCAAACTTCTGTATCTTTTTCCTGTTTCAATAAGATTGCCACTCATTCTTCAAAACTCAAAAGAGTAGTCCCAACTTGTTCAACCTTTCTTCATATGTTAAGCCCTTCAATTACACGTGAGCGACACCATTTCTTTAACTTATGATTCATAAAATAGCAAAACCACATTTACAAACGAACAAAACTTATGAAATAATATTTTCTGATTAAAAATATTGTACAGTAGTATTAAAGCAAATCCCTTAAACTTAAATATTGATTTTAAAATGGTCATTTCAACCAGATTGTATTCATAGCCAGTTAAATAAAATCTGAAATTTCTTTTGCACAAAAGATTTATTTCCCATTATTTATATTGGAAAAACAGATTGCATTTGATCTAATTTCTTTGTTAGAAACAAAGCCAGCTGTAAATTCTGTGCTAAGTAATAAAATTTCCAGACCAGGAAAGCATGACAGCAGAGCCCTAATGACAGATGTTTGACTAAGTGGAGTACATTTGACTTCAGATTTTTAATCAAGGTTCAGAAGTAGGGCATTGCCAGCTATAATTTATTATCTACAATTGAGTTTTTTGAAAAGGTGACCAAAGAGATGGATAAGGGTAAGGCAGTTGATGTAGTGCATATGGATTTTAGCAAAGCTTTTGATAAGGTTCCCCATATCAAGACTTCTGCAGAAAATGCAGATGTATGGGATTGAGAGAGATTTAGCAATTTAGCAATTTGGATTAGGAATTGGCTAGCTGATAGAAGATAGAGGGTGGTGGTTGATGGGATATATTCAACCTGGAGTTTAGTTACTAGTGGTGTACCTCAGGATTCTGTTTTGGGGCCAATGTTGTTTATTATTTTTATAAATGACCTGGTTGAGGGTGTAGAGGGATGGGTTAGTAAATTTGCTGACAACACCAAAGTTGGAAGAGTTGTAGACAGTGAGAATGGATGTTACAGTTTGCAGAGAGACATAGATAAGTTGCAGAGTGGGGCCGAGAAGTGGCAAATGGAGTTTAATGTGGAAAAGTGTGAGGTGATTCACTTTGGTAAGATTAATATGTGTGCAGAATATAGGGCTAATGGTAGGACTCTTAGTAGTGTAGATGAGAAGAGAGATCTTGGTGTACAGGTGCATAGATCCCTGAAAGTTGGTACTCAAGTTGATAAGGTTGGTAAGAAGGCGTATAGTGTGTTAGCATTTATTGGTAGAGAGATTGAATTTCGGAGCCGAGATGTCATGTTGCAACTGTACAAAACTCTGGTGCAGCCGCACTTGGAGTATTGTGTACAGTTTTGGTCGCCACATTATAAGAAAGATGTGGAAGCATTGGAAAGGGTGCAGAGGAGGTTTACCAGGATGTTGCCTGGTATGATGGGTAGGTCTTATGAGGAAAGGCTAAGGGATTCGAAATTATTTTCATTAGAGAGAAGAAGGCTAAGAGGTGACTTAATTGAGACATATAAGATGATCAGAGGGTTAGATAGAGTGGATAGTGAGAGCCTTTTTCCTCCGATAGAGATGGATAACATGAGGGGACATAGCTTTAAATTAAGGGTGGTAGTTATAGGATGGATGTTAGAGGTGGGCTCTTTACTCAGAAGGTAGTAAGGGTGTGGAATGCCTTGCCTGCAGCAGTTGTGGGCTCATCAAGTTTAAGGGCATTCAAATGGTCAGCGGATAGGAATATGGATAGCATTGGAATAGTTTAGGTTAGAGGGTCATAAAATTGGTTCCATTGGTCGGCGCAACATCGAAGGCGGAAGGGCCTGTACTGCGCTGTAATGTCCTGTGTTCTATGTTCTAAGATGGTGGATGAATATGTTTCACTGCATAAATTAAAATTTGGCTTCCAACAGCAATCTTATTCCATGAAGGATAGAGATTAGGGGAGGGAGAGGTTCTTCCATAAGAAACCAAAAGTAGATAACACTGGGACCAGTTTATCACCTGCGAAAAAAGACACGCCAGAGGGTGAAAAAGTGGTGAAAAACCTCAAGTGTTAAGAGAGAACACACAAAAGCACAGTGCTGGTGGCTTAAGGAAAGCTCTGAAGAAAAGGATGTGAAAAAGAGGTTCAACAAATAGGATTAGTTAATGTAGTGAAAGAAATCCTGAAAGAAGTTGAGGAGATGAAGGAGAGAGCACAGCCTAGGCACAGGCTGGATGATGAATAAAACCTAATATTTTCAAAGACTTTACATGTGTGGGAAAGTTCATTCAGGTAGAACACGGGAAGTACGTAACGAAGTGAAAATATTGAGAGATACGGGAGCTAGTATCTCTCCAATGATAGGAAATGAAAATATTTGCACTCCTTCTGAAATACTGTCCAAGAGAAGGATATTCTATGGAATAAATGGACAGAGGAGCAGTATTCCCCTGTGTAAAATAAGACTACAAAGTCCAATCTAGTCTGGGGAAGTAATAGTGGGACAGAAAACATGGTTGTTACAGAAATACAATTTATTCTGGGAAACTATATATCTGGATCACAAGTGGAGTGATGCTCATAGTAGCAGAAAGCCAAAAGGAAACCAGGGAACTGAGGAATTAAAAGAAAAATGCCTTGGAAATGTATCAGACTCTGTAGTGACAAAATCCCACAGCCATGAGTTAAAATAGAAGTGAGAGCACAAAGGAAAGATGAAGGAAATAAGATTCCATTAGCTGACATACGTTTGATAAAATGGTAAAATAAAACCTGGTCAGGTAAAGGATCAGACAGAAGTGTTTAATTCTGAAAGATGAATTAGCTAAACAGCATTTGAAGGTGACACAGCACTTATTGAAGCAAGAAGCTGATAAGCAATATCACATTTGGGTATTTTACCTTCAGGATAAAGTATTGGTGCTCTTACCAATTGTAGGAGATCCTTTAAAAATGAGATTTAGTGGTCCCTATAAAATTGAAAAAAATTTTATCAGAGAAACTATCTGGTAAAAATGTCCAGTAGGGAAGAAATTTATAGGGTATGTTATGTGAACATACTCAAACAATATTATGACAGGAAAAAAAGAGCGACGAATCAAACCCCAAGGATGTGGATTTTGATGTGCCTCAAAACAAACTGAACAATGCAGCAGTCCTTGAAAACAGGAATCAGGTAGTAAGTTATCTATGCCAAGAACTGAGAACTGAACTGAAAGACCTGTTAAACAGAAATGAAGACCTATGTAGGAATAAAGTGGGAAGAATAAATGCCAGAGTATGAGATTGATATCAAGGATGCTGTTGCAATAAAACAACACCCTTATTCATAGAATCATAGAAAACCTGCAATGCAGAAAGAGAACATTTGGCCCATCAAGTCTGCACCAACACAATTCCACCCAAGCTCTATTCCCATACCCTTACATATTTACCCAGTAATCTCTCTAACCTACACATGTCAAAACACTAAGGAACAATTTTAGCGTAGCCAATTAAGTGGCAGTGCTAACCACTGTGCTACCATGACGCTCTAGCTTAATCCTCTCAAATCAGAGCAAGTAAAAAAGGAAGTTGAGCTGAGTCAAAGTGAATGGAGTTTGTCAGTCATGTTGGTCCCTAAACCTGATGGTACTCAACAATTCTGCATGCATTGTTGGAAAGTCAACGCAGTGACAAAATTGGATTCCAATCCAATCCCAAAGTTGAACGATTGTGTGGGGAAAGTTGGACAAGCCACCTACATCAGGATGAACTTACTTCGTGGATACTAGCAAGTACCCCTTTCCATCGAAAAGTGGCTATGAGTAGGCTCAGGCTTCAGAAGAGGCTGACTTTCAACATTTTGCGCCGTAGCAAGAAGAAGTTTTGGCTGGATCCCAATGAAATGAATAAGATTGCCAATGTCAATTCCCGTCAACAGATCAGAAAATGAATTAAAAAATTGTCTTGTTATCTACAAGCCTGTGATGGTACACTTGCGTGCTCAATGCAGGAAGAACACCCTTGTATGCAAGAAGGGCCAGCACAAGAGCATCGATAAGAGAAAGAGTTCAGATAAAAACTACATGCAGAGAAACTGGCCTAAATGAGGAGAATGAGAATTTTGAGACGTCGGCTTTGCAGATACAAGTAGTCCAACAAGATCAATCGCCAAGTGTAACACAGCCTGATGATGAAGGATAATGTCTTTAAGAATAAGTGTATCTTGGTGGAGAAAATTCCCAAACTAAAGGTAACCAAGATGTGGAGATGCCGACGTTGGACTGGTCTGGGCACAGTAAGAAACCTCACTAGGTTAAAGTCTAAGAGGTTTATTTGGAATTACAAGCTTTTAGAGCACTGCTCCTGCCTCAGGTGAGTGGCAACCAAGGCTCCCAAGAAGCTACTGGCTGACCAAGCTGAAGCTCGAGGGAGCAAGGAAACTTGTAAACACTGTGCAGAATTTTAGCAGGCCGAGAAAGAAGTACCTTTGCCAAAAGTTCAAATTCTGAAAATCATCAGCAAAGAAGAAGAAAACTTGGCTGGGAATGGTTACTAAAGTTTGCTGTGTCAGAGATGGATTCAGTCGGAAACCTCCTAAAAATGAAAGATGCACCAAACCGATGGGTTTACATTTTAAGAAGGCCCATTTAACCCAGCCAGAGCAAGTAAGTCTGATCATTCAAGAGCACATCCAACTGATTAATCCTCATTAGGATGACGGAATCACAGTGAGAGTTCATCCTCTTGCAAAACTTGATGCAAAAGGATGACCAAGAGATTAAAATGAAACTGTCATCAGTTTTGAGATTGATCCACTTGCGAAACCTTATAAAAATGTGGTTCTGTATCAGGTTATAATGAAACTGTCAAAGGTACAAGCTGTGTTGATGCAAGATCCACCGAAAAAAGAACATTTTGTACTTCTGTAATTTTTTTGTTATTCATGAATTGGCTTAAAATGATGAAAGTTGAGAGAAAATTAAGAAACATCTTTCAAGGAAAAAAAATGAAGCCATCTTTTGATGATGATGGTTCATGCTTTTTCTTAGGAGCGAGGTATTGTGAAATTGCATATGTAAGATTAAAAACGTGGTGTTTGACAAATGAAAATAGTGAAAAGAAATGCTAAAACCAAAAAAAGAGATCATAGCATTGTCTCTAAAAAATACAGGTATCTTTATGAGTAGATTTTTAATTTGCAGAGCACAGGCTGCAGAAGCAGGTCTTTGCAACAATTGTATCAAAGCGTAACAGTCAGTATTCTGACCTAACCAAACCAGGCTTTTGAATCAGATCAATGAGTTTAAAGCAAGCACGCAACGGCACAGAACAAGCGGAATTCAAATATGAGAATTGTTGACTGCCGCAAGCTACTCAGATTGCAGGAATACTGTGAGGTAATTCAGATATATAAACCTGGACAAGGAGGGATAACTGTCAGAATATGCTTGCCACCTCTTGTGTCAGAAGGTCAAGGGGGCAATTCTTCCATTGTGACCTACAAATTTTCTGATGGGTCGGGAGATGCGTATGTTGGCCATTTCGCGGGATTTGCGCATGTATTCCCGATGCATGTGCGCCTCTCAGAGCCAGAGAATAGGTGCAGTTGGGACCCCACTGGAAAAAGCCAACTTTTTGACTGAATGTCAAACGGCAGTGGTTGGATTTTCTCTTTTTAGTAATGATAATTTCCTGGCATTTGTAAGGCACAAATATTACTTGTCACTTGTCAGCTTGGATATTGTCCAGATCTAGTTGCATTTGAACGTAGACTGCTTCAGTATCTGAGGAGATGTGAATAGTGCTGAACTTTCCGCAATCATCAGCAAACATCCCCACTTCTAACTTTACAATGGAGGGTAGGTCATTGATGAAGCAACTGAAGATGTTTGGGCATAAGTTGAGGGACTCCTGCAGATATATCCTGGAGCTGAGATGACTGCCCTTCCACAACCACAACCATCTTTTGATGTGACTCCTGATAGCCATTGCATCCAGTCTTGCTAAGGCTTTTTAATGCCACACTTGGTTGAATGGGCTGTCACTCTCACCTCTATCTTTGGAATTCAGCTCCTTGTCCATGTTTGGACCAAGGCTGTAATGAGGTCAGGAACTGAGTGACCTTGCTGGAACTCAAACTGAGCATTAGTGAGTGGGCTATTGCTCTGAAAGTGGACACAAGTAATGTTTTCACCCATGTTAGTCTGTCTGGCTGAGAACATGCTCCTAGCCGGCTGCACTGCTCTAACAGTGCAATGCACCAGACTTGGAGCAGGGCGCCATGGTCTCTGCATGTCTCCAGCTCCAAGTCTTTTGGAGTCATCAGCTCCATTGCCAGAAATTGATATGGGGTTGATTTAAGTAATTAAATCCTGATTTCAATTTTATTAGCTTGCCCGGGACTGAAGTCTCTGGGCCACTAGTTCTGCCCCACACTACCAGGATAGTTCACTCCACAGGGTTTAAAACTACTCCCCACCAATGGGGAACAGGCAGCCCAACCCAGCTGGAGTGGACAGAGGCCATGGAGGCCTGCTCAGGAGGTCAGAGGTAAGGGGGAAGTGTCCCCTGCATCCAGTACTGGAGATGTCATGATGTGAAGATGCCGGCTCACCTGACAAAGGAATGGGGTTTTGAAGGTTTGTGGCATTTACTATCAAATAAACCTGTTGGACTTTAACCTGGTGTTGTGAGACTTCTTACTGTCCAGTACTGGAGGCCAGGGTTGGCACTGCCCAAGGGATAAAGTGGCAATGCCCAAGGGACAAATTGGCAGTGCCCACCAGGTATCAGGCAGAGCCAAAGGGAGATAAGGGCCAGAGTGGCAGGGGCTATTAGAGCAGGCCCAAAAGGGGCTGATTGGTGGGAGGTCTGTCTGCACAAGGATTGGTAGCAGAGGGAAAGAGGGTGTGATCGGCACTGGTCATCCAAGCACGAGAGGGGATCGGGGAGATTGGGGCTGGTGGGGGATAGGGGAGACAGCGGGGCTGGCTTGGAGAAGTTTGGGAAGCCAACAGTCGAGAGTAGAAGGGTGGAGGGGCAATGATGTGGGGTTGTGGGGCTTGCCAGCGATCAGGAGGTCAGCAGTGCAGGGTCACTGTGCATGCGCTGATCTCCATGCTGACAGATCGGCACATGTGCAGCGACCCACTCAGAGTTATGCTGCTGGTCTCTCCAGTGGAAATAGGCCAGGCCCTAATTTTCAATATGAATCTCGCTAAGCCACTCTGCAAAGTGTGGAGATTCATTCTGAAAATCATGTTAAAAAAACCAGCAGAAGGTACTCCAGCTTTTATGCGAATTCAGCACTTCAAATTTTTTTGGGGAGAATCACCTCAACGTATCTTGAAAACTAAAGAGTGTATTTCAGTGCAACTTGGTAGTCAGATGAGTTGTGGCTCAAGAACTAATAAGTTTTATTAAAACTCCAGTTGCTGAATTTTTTAAAGGATCTGTTAACATTGAGAAATAAGGCAAATTCGCTTTTTTTTAGAATGCTATGGGTTATTTTATTTAGAATGTCATCCATTACCTCAGCTGCTATGGTGAAATTTGTCATAGTTGTCAAAATTGAGCAGTTTTCAAAGCATGTTGATAGATGTGGATCAGAATGAAGCCTCCTTAGTGAGATGGAATCTCTTGATAAAAATATTTAATTTTGGTGTTGTAGTTACAGACCATCAATCTGGGAAAGGAAAAAGCCTCAAAGGAGTTCTACATAATTGTAATAATGTTGAATTAACACAGCATGGTAGGTATGTGCTCTACTTGTTTGTTATCTAAGAGTTTCACCGTCTCCCATGCTTATTTTCCCTGTTAATCATATAAGAGCTTGTCAAACAATGCATGCAACACTGACCAGGACAAATATACAGGATTGGAAAATAACTAACACTTATTAAATAATTTTGATTCTTGGCTGTGACAAAATGTTATTTAGATGCTCCCACCATGATTTCTTTCTTAGTCTCTCAATCTTTGTTACATAATTTTGATTTTTTTTTGAAGTAGCTGGTACAGATGTTTTATAAAATCTATTTCATTTTATAATTTCTTTGACTTTTAGTTTGATTGGGTTGGTTGGGGTATTGAATGTCTATTTTTAATGAAAAACTTGTAAGTAGCTAGGAGAGTGTAACATGATGCACAGTAACGTTAATAGCATAATGCTTGGGCACTGGCATCAGTACTTCATTGTTACCTTATAAATTCAAGTAACAAATGATTTTGTGTGAAAGTTGGCCCCTGGCTTTTGAAAATCATTTTTCATATATCTCACGTGAAGTTCGACCACCAACTTTTCGAGGTGCTCCAAATCAACTCAGTATCCAATTCTATTCAGAACAACATTACAAAAACCAGGATTTGAACAGGGGTTTCTGATCATTCTACATTGATGCTAGATTAGATTGCAATTTGCCCACTGAGATATTGGTGGACTTTAGTGAAAGCTTAATTTCTCGTTGAATTGATGGAGGCATGATACACTGTACAAGAATTTATTTACATTGTTTACATATTACAATAATCCAATCTAACCCAACAACCACCACGTGAGTCTGTCTTTTTATAGGGGCACAAGTAAATCCCGTTATATACTCAATATATGCAAACCGTTAAACACAAATTATACCAGAACAATTACTATATTTACTCATGTAAATGTTGACTTTCTGAGATGTTATTTTAGACAAAAACTTAAGTGGGTTGACTTTTATATGGGTAATATTTTTGAGGGGCTTACTTTTAACTACCAACACTCACGGATTGCACAGCCAGCAGAGAATTGTGCTGGGTTTTCAGTCTCTCAATTCCAGATGCTCGTGGTTCACAAGGAAATAGGTGGAGCAAGGAAGAGGTTGAATTTTTAATAATTCCTTCTCCTGCGCTATGAGGTCATAGACTATTTGTGATAGCTCAGTGATCTTAGTTTCATTTCTGGTCATGAGAAGGCCTTGGCGGGTGCGATTAAGGAGAATCCCAAGGCCTTCTACAAATATGTGAAGAGTAAAAGGATGAGAAGAGAAGGGATAGGACCTATAAAAGGTGAAGGGGGAAAACTCTGTGTGGAGCCAGAAGAAATGGCAGAGGTGCTTAATGATTACTTTGCCTTGGTATTCACGGTGGAAAGTGATCTGGGAGGTTGCACTGCAGGTTTGCGGCAGACTGAAAAGATTGAGTATGTGGATGTTAAGAAAGAGGATGTGTTAGAACTTTTAGATTCTATCAAGATAGACAAGTCACCGGGACTGGATGGGATGTACCCCAGGTTATGGTGGGAGGTGAGGGAAGTGATAGCAGAGCCGCTGGCGATGATCTTGGTGTCGTCGGTGGAGATGGGAGAGGTTCCGGAGGATTGGAGGATTGCAGATTTTTTTTTTATTATTAAGCAACACAGCACGGGAAACAGGCCCTTCGGCCCAACGAGCCCGCGCCGCCGTCATACCAAATACATTATCCTATTTTAATAATCCTATATAATAATATATATTATTCCTAATATGGAAAATTTTCACCATAGGGACAATTTGTTACCCAATCAGCCTAAGAGCGAATTTTTGGGTTGTGGGAGGAAACCGGAGTGCCCGGAGAAAACCCACGCAACCACGGGGAGAACGCGCAAACTCCCGCAGACACCGGCCCAATTCCAAGTGTCTGCACAGCCACATCGATAGTCTCTGAGCTGTCATGGTGCCCTTCAGATGGTCCACATAAAGCACTCATATACGACATGAGGTACCAGGCAACCCATGAATCAACATCCAAGAGCTGTACCCGCACCACCTGCCGAATGCATGCTCAAATTATGGACCGAATTACCTGTGGAAAAAAGCCGTAGTTAAACAGTCCTAATATATCCCTCTATCTGCATACCGCTCATGTGGCTGTCCAAGAGACCCTTAAACAGCCCCAGCGTGCCTGCTCCCACCACCTTACTCGGCAGTGCATTCCACACCCCCACTACCCTTTGTGTGAAAAACTGCCCTCTAATATTCGTCCTATACATAGCCCCCCTCACCCTATGGCCATGACCTCTCGTCCTATCCATTTCTAAAGGTGGAAAAAGTTTACCTCCATTTACTCTATCTATACCCCTTATAATCTTATACACCTCTATGAGATCCCCTCTAAGCCGACGTCTTTCAAGGGAAAACAACCCCAGTCTATTTAATCGTTCCTCATAAGACAGTCCTTCCATACCAGGCAGCATCCTGGTAAACCTCCTCTGCACTCTCTCCAAGGACTCCACATCCTTCCGATAGTACGGAGACCAGAACTGGGCGCAGTATTCCAAGTGAGGCCTAACCAAAGTTGTATACAACTGCAACATCAAACTCCTACTCTTATATTCTATACCCTTTTCTATGAAAGCTAACATACTATACGCCTTCTTTGTCACCTTCTCCACCTGTGAGGACACCTTCAGAGACTTGTGAACCTGCACCCCCAAGTCTCTCTGCGTCTCTATGCTCCGTATAGTTTTACCTTTTATCCTATAATTCTCTTCTACATTTTTCCGGCCAAAATGCATCACCTCGCATTTTTCCGGATTAAATTCCATTTGCCATCTATCTGCCCAATCTACCAACCTGTCTATGTCCTGTTGTATTGCCTGACACTGCTCTTCTGTACCCGCCAATCCAAGCATCTTGGTGTCATCAGCAAATTTGCTGATCTCACCACCTACCCCTACTTCCAAGTCGTTTATGTAGACCACAAATAGAAGAGGACCTAGTACTGAGCCTTGTGGCACTCCACTAGTGACAGGCTTCCAGCCGGAAAAAGAGCCTTCCACTACTACCCTCTGTCTCCTCCTCCCGAGCCAGTTCTCGACCCATCTACATACCCGACCCTGTATCCCATGCGCCTTCACCTTCTCTATCAGTCTACCATGAGGAACCTTGTCAAACGCCTTACTGAAATCCATGTAGACGACATCAACAGCCTGTCCTTCATCAACTGTTTTTGTCACTTCTTCAAAAAATTCCACTAGATTCGTAAGACAAGACTTCCCCTTGACGAAGCCATGCTGCGTATCCCTGATCAGATCGCAGCGCTCCAGATGCTCATACATCCTGTCCCTAAGGATCCTCTCCATTAGCTTACCTATAACTGAAGTCAAGCTCACCGGCCTATAGTTCCCTGGGTGATCCCTCTGACCTTTTTTAAACAACGGTACTACGTTTGCTATCCTCCAGTCCTCTGGGACCTCACCTGTGTCCAAGGAAGAGACAAAGATTTGCGTCAGAGGCCCAGCCAAGTCTTCCCTCAACTCCCTTAGCAGCCTGGGGTAAATGCCATCAGGCCCCGGAGCTTTATATGTCTTTATATGTGGTTCCTATTTTCAAGAAAGGGAACAGGGATAGTCCAAGAAATTACCGACCGGTGAGTCTGACCTCAGTGGTTGGTAAGCTGATGGAGAGGCTTCTGAGAGACAAGTTTATGAGCATTTGGAGAAGTTTAGAACAATCAGAAGTAGTCAGCATGGTTTTGTCAAGGGCAGGTCGTGCCTTATGACCCTAGTTGAGTTCTTTGAAAATGTTGACTTCAGCAAGGCGTTTGATAAGGTCCCCCGTGCAAGACTTCTTGAGAAGGTGAGAGGGCATGGGATCCAAGGGGCTTTGGCCTTGTGGATCCAGAACTGGCTTGCCTGCAGAAGGCAGAGGGTGGTTGTGGATGGGTCTCGTTCTGCATGGAGGTCAGTCATCAGTGGAATGCCCCAGGGATTTGTTCTGGGACCCTTGCTGTTTGTCATTTTCATAAATGACTTGGATGAAGAAGTGGAGGGATGGGTTAGTAAGTTCGCCAATGATACGAAGGTTGGTAGTGTTGTGAACGGTCTGAAGGGATGTCAGAAGTTGCAGTGAGACATAGATAGGATGCAAGACTGGGCGGAGAAGTGGCAGATGGACTTCAATGCAGATAAATGTGTAGTGGTCCATTTTGGCAGGACCAATGGGATGAAGGAGTACAATATCAAGGGTAGGAGTCTTAGCTGTGTTGAAGAGCAGAAGGATCTTGGGGTCCGAGTCCATAGGACTCTTAAATCGGCCTCGCAGGTGGAGGATGTGGTCAAGAAGGCATATGGTGTACTGGCCTTCATTAATTGAGGGATTGAGTTTAGGAGCCGCGAGGTAATGCTGCAACTTTATAAGACCCTTGTCAGACGCGACTTGGAGTACTGTGCGCAGTTCTGGTTGCATCACTATAGGAAGGATGTGGAAGCTATTGAAAGGGTGCAGAGGAGATTTACAAGGATGTTGCGTGGATTGGGAGGCATGCCTTATGAAGATAGGTTGAGGGAGCTGGGACTCTCCTCCCTGGAGAGATGAAGGTTGAGAGGCGACCTGGTAGAGGTTTATAAAATGTTGAGAGGAATAGATAGGATGGATTCTCAGAGGCTATTTTCCTGTGCTGAAATGGTCACCATGAGAGGACACAGATTTAAGGTGCAGGGAAGCAAGTACAGAGGAGATGTTAGGGGTAAGTGTTTCACTCAGAAGGTGGTGAGTGAATGGAATCGGCTGCCGTCGGTGGTGGTAGAGGCGAATTCGCTGGGGTCTTTTAAAAGACTTCTGGATGAGTATATGGGATCTAATGGAATTGGGGTTTATAGATAGGTCTATGGCTTGGTAGGTATAGATGTGATCGGCGCAACTTGTGGGCCGAAGGACCTATTTGTGCTGTAGTGTTCTATGTTCTATGATTGGAACAAACTGCACAGTCAGTGCACACAGTATAAGTGTAAGAGTTGTGAGCTTATTAATCATTCCCAGAAATGAAACTAAGATCACTGAGCTATCACAAATAGTCTATGGCCTCATAGTGCAGGAGAAGGGATTATTAAAAATTCAACCTCTTCATTGCTCCAACCTATTTCCATGTGAACCATGAGCATCTGGAATTGAGAGACTGAAAACCCAGTACAATTCTCTGCTGGCTGTGCGATCCGTGAGTGTTGGTAGTTAAAAGTAAGCCCGAAAAATATTACCCATATAAAAGTCAACCCCACTTAAGTTTTTTGTCTAAAATAACATCTCAGAAAGTCAACATTTACATGAGTAAATATGGCAATTGTTCTGGTATAATTTGGTATAATTTGTGTTTAACGGTTTGTACATATTGAGTATATAATGGGATTTACTTGTGCCCCTATAAAAAGACAGACTCAGGTGGTGGTTGTTGGGTTAGATTGGATTATTGTAATATGTAAACAATGTAAATAAATTCTTGTACAGTGTAATTTTTTGGCCTCACCTCATGGTTAGTTACCATCTAACTTCCTAATTATTAAGGCGGTTGCAGAGACTGGTTGCCTAAAGGTGATGGTTGGAACCTAAGAAAAAAAAAATCCAGACACATACTATGTGCTGCTGTGGAAAAAGACAGAAAGTAAGTTTAAGTTGTGGGTATATGACTAGCTTTTAATGTTCTCAGACTCTGAACTGATCAGTAGAAGAATGAAGTGGATACGTGGAGATGGGTTACGTCCCAACCAAAGAAGTAACTAGTTATAGCCTCGGCGTTGTTGCATCGTACCAAGAGTCCAATCAGAAGTATTTTTTGAGAAAGATGCCTGTCACTTAGTGATAAAGCTTTTGACTCATCTATTATTGCTTTGATGAAATCAAAAAAGAAAATAATCTGTTAAATGTTTTTCAAGCATATTCGGATTTTGACAGATTTGAGAAAATGAATAGCCATTCCATTGAAAAACATATGATTGATATTAACAGAATACACAATAGATTGACAAAATCAAATTTAGGTAATCCCTCCTTCAGTCCTAGAATTTACATTACTAGATTTTGCTGAGGTATCTCATATTGACAAGTTACTGTTTCTAACTAGCCATGATGTGGAAATGCCAGTGTTGGACTGAGGTGGACAAGATGAGAGATCACACAACATCAGATTATAGTCCAATAGGTTTATTGAAATCACAAGCTTTTGGAGCCCTGCTCCTTCATCAGGTGAAGTGGAGGGAGCACACAGGCACAGAATATATAGGCAGAGTGACAGTAGTCTGATAGCCCAATAATTATCCATTGACACTTTTGATTATCTGACAGTATTCGGTTATCATCACTTTGCTTGTATATTCTGTGCCTCTGTGTCTCTTTTCATTCATCCAATGAAGGAATAGTACTCCAAAAGCTTGTGATTTAAAATAAACCGGTTGGACTATAACTTGATGTCTTGTGACCTCTCATCTTGATTCTAATTAGTGCTTGATCCTCTGAGGGAGACTTGTTGAATCAAATACCTGTTATGGGGAAAGAATCATTTCCTTGTGCCTTCATGAAACAACTGGGATATTGTGTAGGTGGCACAAAGAATACAGGATTCAACGGTTGCCAGGTTTTGAAATAGTTCAGATATTGGATTCAACACAATGGGAGTGGTTAAAGAGACAGAACAAGGGTGAAAGCATTTTTCTCAGGTCTGACCATTAGAGCAGAAGACAAAAGTGGAACAGCAATAACAGCTGAATGAATCCGAGGAACAGTTAATAAGTGTTTCAGGTGCAATCAAAGTAGCATTGTGTGGTGCAACTTGTATCATTGTGTGGCCAACTGCCTATTGTGAAGAAGCAGAGTCTAAAAAATGATGAAGAGTATTCTGAGGAAGATGATAAAGACAATGATGAATTTGAATAAGTTGTACTGGCCAAAAGGAATTTTAGTTCCATGATTAATGTTAGTTGCTTAAACTGTCAGTGCTAGATTGTACTTGCATTTCAACTGTAGCTTAAAGTTATTTTGATTCACCTGAGCAGTAAGGATTATTATAAGGTTTTGGATTATAAAAGTACTACTTGCTTTAGGCTTGGTGATGACAACACATTGAGGTTACTAAAGAGAATTGTAATTCCATGTAAAACAGTTGGAATAAGCCATTTAATCAACACTGATGTCATCTCCTGTGATAACCCTATTGTTGAATAAAACAAACAAAATTTGACATGAAGTATAACAAGGCAATTATTTTTGAAGAGTCTGTGGATCTGCAGTTTATCCAGTTAGCAAATTATTATATATAATATTATGATATTAATATATCATTTAAAAAGTACTTTAATTGGTAAACAAATTGGTACTTAATTCCTGACAATGTAGCTAAGGAGTGAATTGAAACACAGCCCAATCTGAAGGTAGTGGTGTGGGTTAAGGGTTGGGGGGTGCTTGATTCATGTCTGATATTCTGGCAATATCATGTTTGATATGTGATGGTAAAGGAGATAGTTTACTGACTTTTGCTATTGAGGGAGAGGAAAAGTAGATTTATCTTTGGATCAGATAACTAACATCTATCTCTCTGGTAGTCTCTCAAAGTTAGTAGACCTTCGATGTGAGAAGAATGTATGCCAAGGAATAGATCTTGGGGCAAGAACATTCGCCTTGAGTCTGTAGGGAGGCTGTATTGTAGGAAGGCAGCTACCACTTGCTTTTGATTGGCTCTCCCATTCTTACTCTCTGCCAAAGATGTATTGGACACGTTTGCAGGTTTAGATCAAATTAAATAGGATTTGAACATGGAGCTTCTTGCTCAGAGGTAGGAATGCCTCTACAATACCACAAGACCCGAACATATCTAGAAAGAGCTTGGCTGATCCATCTCATGCACTAGCACCATTAATGAATGGAAACTCAGTGGCTACTAGCAAAATCTCCATTTGCACTAATGGAGGAAACATGTCAGTTAGAGGAAACATTATTTACAGACACTACAGGAAACACGGAGGGATCATTTATTAAAATCAAGAAGATAGTGGCCTGTTTTCTCGGAGTTTGATACACCAGTGTAGCTAAAAGAAAACAAACATTTTCAGAAGCAGGACTAGTGACACATTCTTTTCTTGAGAATGTGATAGCAAATTGTCCCAAAATTCTAAGGTTGTTAATACAGATTATTAACGGTTTAGTTGAAAAGCTTCAAAAAATTCTTTTTTGTAATTGTTTTAAATAGCAAACTGTCCACGTTTTGAGAGCCTACACAGCTGCCATGATAAACAGGAAATGTTTCAGGAAATGTTATATATGATGTTCCAGAAAACAGGTTACATGGTTGTCGTTAACGTTGAATACCACAAACATCTGTTCATATAAACAGTGTATTTTTAAAAAATATCCTTTTCTTTTAACTGTTTCATTACTGACAAAGACATAATGTGTCATTTCTAATGCTAATACAATAATTACCAGTTCCAGCATCTTTTAAACAGAAAGTTTTGGGTAGCACAGTGGCATAGTGGTTAGCACTGCTACTCAGTGCCAGGGACTCAGGTTTAATTCCATCTTGGGTGATTGTTCTGCTGTATCCGTGTGGGTTTCCTCTTGGTGCTCAAGTTTCCTCCCACAGTCCAAGGTTAGGTGAATTAGCCATGGTAAATGTGTGAAGTCACAGGGGTAGCTGGGCCTAGGTAAAGTAGACTTTCAGGGAATTGGTATAGACTCAGTGGACTGAATGGCTTCCTAGGGCTTCTATGCTTCCACCAAAACATATCTCAGGGCAATTATGATGCGCAATAACCTTAAGACTAATAAACACATATACTATTATAAGATTTTTAAAAAGACACTCCAATTGCTAATTTAAAAAAATTGATTATATCAGCTAACCAATACATAAGCTAATACTGTAATTTCATTTCTAATAACTTGCATTTGCCAACCATTTTTTTCTGAAGCGAGTTATTTATCAGACTGTGAATCTTACATATTGCATCCTTCCAATAAATAAACATTATTCAAAATAGATTAAACCTTAGAAATATATGACATTTCTTTCATATAATAATACAAATTGTTTTAAAATAATTATCAAATACTTATTTATACAGACATCTGCAAAAGTTAACATCAGTCAAACTGATTCCAGCTTTCTGAGAAGCATTTAAATGGAAGTCGTAAGCCAGTGCATCAAAATTCTAAACTTTTATGAAGTAAATAAACAAGTTACAAAGCAAAAGGAGAAGTAAGTAAATTCCTTGTATCAAAATTAATTCAAAACACAGGCTTTTTTGTAATCTTAGAGGACAAGGACTGGTTGAACTATTATATTGAGATATATTGAGCATACAGCACAGAAACAAATCATTTGGCCAAACTGGTTTCTGCACATATGGAGCATTGAGTCCGCTCCTATGACAAATTACATATAAACCTACCCTCTATTCTTTTTTCCCTATATGCTTCTCCAGCTCTCCTTGAATGCACGTATGTTTTTTACCTCAACAGCTGCATGTGGCAGCCAATTCACATACTTGCCACTCTCCAGGTAAAGAGATTCTCCTGAAGTACCTATTCAATTTATTGAAAACTGTCTTATATTTATGACATTTAGAAATAGGCATTAACATCTACCCTATCATTAACCTAAAAACTTCCATGAATTTCCATCAGGCTTAATTTTTCTGGAGAAAAAGAGTCCCAGCATGTTCAAGCTGTTCTGATAAAGATCAGATATATAAATATCAACTGTGTTGTCTATGAATCTTTCTTACACCTCTTTGAACAATTGGTTAGAAAACTGCTCTTTCTCAACCATTTATTTAAATATAACACAAAACTCAAGTATTCAATAGCATTACTCCATAATTGACAATATTTAATGCTTCCTAAAATAGGAACTTTGCCCTGAACATTTAGCCACAATTCTATTAACTAGCACTCACGGAGTAGCATGCAACTTGATTCATTTGAAGGCTTTGGACATCATTATTTGAAAAGAATAGAATGAAGGTTGTGTTTTTAAAATTTATTTTACAAGTAGGCTTACATTAATGCAGCAATGAAGTTACTGTGAAAATCCTTTAGATTACACAGTTAAAAACAGTAGAAGGGCCCAAAAATGCAGGATAGTGCCAAAGACAGCTGGAGTACTGTTCCAGCACTTTCAGGCAGGTTTGCATGCAGATTTCCAAACTGCGACTAATTGATCTCTAAACAATGTGGATCACAGATTTATCCCTACTGAATGTATCGGCAGCAAATGCAGACAAAAACCAGTCTGTAATTGGAAAAGCAGCAAAGAGCAAGTTTTGAAGAAAGAAAATTCAAACAGGAAAAGCAAGCCTTAGGATAGGCTGCATAGCAGACCCCAGAAAAGACACCTTGTTCCAGGTCAGGCAGTGCTGCAGACCCAAGGTGAGACATCCAGCCTCAGACAATGCAGTAAAGTGGACCCCAGGTGAGGCTCTGGGGTGCCAGGCAAGGCAGCACAGCAGACCCCAGGCACGGCAGCAAACCCCAGATGAGCAGGCGATGAGCCTTAGGCAGGGCAATGGCAGTGGACAACAGACAAGATGGTAAGGAGCATCAGACTACAAATGAAGCAGCAGATCTCAGACAAGGCAGCAGATGGACTCCAGGCAAAGGAGTGAACCCTAGGTAATTTATTATCGTCACATGTACCAAGATACAGTGAAAACTTTGTTTTGCATGCTATCCATACAAATCACACCATTCATAGCTCACAAACAGTTACCACGCTCATGTGCCATCTTGAAACACAGAAGAGAGCTTCCAGGTGATGGTATTTCCATGTGTCTGCTGCCCTTGTTCTTCTGATGGTGGGCATTGTGGGTTTACAAGATGTTGTCTCAGGGCCCTTGGTGAGTTCCTGCACTATATTTGTAGATAGTAAACATTGCTGCTGCTGTTACTCAGTGGTGGAGGAAATGAACATTTGTTTGTGGAAGAGGTACAAATCCAACTGGCTGCTTTTTTCTGGATGATGTCAAGTTTACGTGGAACATAGAACATAGAACAATACAGCACAAACAGGCTCTTCGGCCCATGAGTTGCGCCGATCACATCTACCAATCCACAGACCTATCTATAACCCCCTATCCCATTTGTTTCCATATACTCATCCAGAAGTCTTTTAAAAGACCCCAGTGAGTTTGCCTCAACAACCTCCGACGGCAGTCGGTTCCATTCACTCACCACCCTCTGAGTGAAAAACCTACCCCTGACATCTCCTTTGTATTTGCTTCCCTGCACCTTAAATCTGTGTCCTCTCGTAGTGACCATTTCAGCTCGGGGAAATAGTCTCTGAGAGTCCACCCTATCTATTCCTCTCAACATTTTATAAACCTCTATCAGGTCGCCTCTCAACCTACGTCTCTCCAGTGAGAAGAGTCCCAGCTCCCTCAACCTATCTTCATAAGGCCTGCCTCCCAATCCAGGCAGCATCCTTGTAAATCTCCTCTACTATTTGTTGAATGCTATTGGAGTTGCACTCATCCAGGCAAGTATTCAATCACACTCCAGATTTGTGTCTTGCAGATGGTGGACAGACTTTTGAGAATCATGGAGAAAGTTACTTACCACAGGATTCCTAGTCTTTCACCTGCTGTTGTAGCCACAGAATTTATATTATTAATTTTTTTTTTTATTAAGCAACACAGCACGGGAAACAGGCCCTTCGGCCCAACGAGCCCGCGCCGCCGTCATACCAAATACATTATCCTATTTTAATATTCCTATATAATAATATATATATTATTCCTAATATGGAAAATTTTCACCATAGGGACAATTTGTTACCCAATCAGCCTAAGAGCGAATTTTTGGGTTGTGGGAGGAAACCGGAGAAAACCCACGCAACCACGGGGAGAACGCGCAAACTCCCGCAGACACCGGCCCAATTCCAAGTGTCTGCACAGCCACATCGATAGTCTCTGAGCTGTCATGGTGCCCTTCAGATGGTCCACATAAAGCACTCATTTACGACATGAGGTACCAGGCAACCCATGAATCAACATCCAAGAGCTGTACCCGCACCACCTGCCGAATGCGTGCTCAAATTATGGACCGAATTACCTGTGGAAAAAAGCCGTAGTTAAACAGTCCTAATATATCCCTCTATCTGCATACCGCTCATGTGGCTGTCCAAGAGACCCTTAAACAGCCCCAGCGTGCCTGCTCCCACCACCTTACTCGGCAGTGCATTCCACACCCCCACTACCCTTTGTGTGAAAAACTGCCCTCTAATATTCGTCCTATACATAGCCCCCCTCACCCTATGGCCATGACCTCTCGTCCTATCCATTTCTAAAGGTGGAAAAAGATTAACTCCATTTACTCTATCTATACCCCTTATAATCTTATACACCTCTATGAGATCCCCTCTAAGCCGACGTCTTTCAAGGGAAAACAACCCCAGTCTATCTAATCGTTCCTCATAAGACAGTCCTTCCATACCAGGCAGCATCCTGGTAAACCTCCTCTGCACTCTCTCCAAGGACTCCACATCCTTCCGATAGTACGGAGACCAGAACTGGGCGCAGTATTCCAAGTGAGGCCTAACCAAAGTTGTATACAACTGCAACATCAAACTCCTACTCTTATATTCTATACCCTTTTCTATGAAAGCTAACATACTATACGCCTTCTTTGTCACCTTCTCCACCTGTGAGGACACCTTCAGAGACTTGTGAACCTGCACCCCCAAGTCTCTCTGCGTCTCTATGCTCCGTATAGTTTTACCTTTTATCCTATAATTCTCTTCTACATTTTTCCGGCCAAAATGCATCACCTCGCATTTTTCCGGATTAAATTCCATTTGCCATCTATCTGCCCAATCTACCAACCTGTCTATGTCCTGTTGTATTGCCTGACACTGCTCTTCTGTACCCGCCAATCCAAGCATCTTGGTGTCATCAGCAAATTTGCTGATCTCACCACCTACCCCTACTTCCAAGTCGTTTATGTAGACCACAAATAGAAGAGGACCTAGTACTGAGCCTTGTGGCACTCCACTAGTGACAGGCTTCCAGCTGGAAAAAGAGCCTTCCACTACTACCCTCTGTCTCCTCCTCCCAAGCCAGTTCTCGACCCATCTACATACCCGACCCTGTATCCCATGCGCCTTCACCTTCTCTATTAGCCTACCATGAGGAACCTTGTCAAACGCCTTACTGAAATCCATGCAGATGACATCAACAGCCTGTCCTTCATCAACTGTTTTTGTCACTTCTTCAAAAAATTCCACTAGATTCGTAAGACAAGACTTCCCCTTGACGAAGCCATGCTGCGTATCCCTGATCAGATCGCAGCGCTCCAGATGCTCATACATCCTGTCCCTAAGGATCCTCTCCATTAGCTTACCTATAACTGAAGTCAAGCTCACCGGCCTATAGTTCCCTGGGTGATCCCTCTGGCCTTTTTTAAACAACGGTACTACGTTTGCTATCCTCCAGTCCTCTGGGACCTCACCTGTGTCCAAGGATTTTTTTTAAAACCTAATCATTTTTTTGAATCTGAACGTGCAGATGTAATTTGCAAACAACAGTACTGCCAGGGGAGGTAATTTAGTATTCCACTCACTCACCTATCACAAACTTGATCCAAGTCCTGTGAACCAGTCTTTTTGATTATTTCCTTATTATTCCCACCTTGTACTATGGAATTCCGTAGCTTTCTGTTCAATTGGACTTTGCATTGGAAATGCCTGATGTGAAGGGAAGCAGATTTCACCCAATGGCTAGAGGAGGCCTGGAGAAGGAGCCTGAGAAAGGAACCCCAGCAATCTAAAGTTCAAGGACTGAACCCACCTCCCAGAAACCGTTGCCAAGTGTGTAGTCAAAGATATGGCTTCAGAATCAGGCTCATCAGGCAGATAAGGATCCACAGAACTGATGCCCAGTAACTCGGAATTTCTTATGCAGACTAATATGATGTGGGTGATGATACTGTACCTTAAAGAAATGAACTTGTGTCATGTTTGTGCAGGATTTCCTTTAAGTAGTCTATTCTATTTACTGGTGTTGCTTTGTCAATAACATACAGCCACAGGTTGAAGCTGCAGAAGCATAGTCGATCCTAATTTCTGGATGTTTGCTTTTATCTGAACTAGTACCACTGTTGCTATTTTAGTGTTTTCCCCTAATGAATATGGCTATTCCAGTTCAATTTCTGGCCAATGCTAATTCCCAGGATGTTGATAGTGCCAGGATTCAGCAATGAAAATGCCATTGAATGTCAAAGAGTAATGGTTCAATAGGAACATAAAAACAGAAGTAGGCCATTCAGCCCATCAAGTTTGCTCCATCATTCAACATGATCATGATTGGACACCTCAATATCTTTTACCCAAATTGGCTGATTGGACATTCCAATGTCTTTTACCTACACTACCCATAACAAAGTTCACTGTTGTTGGACGTGGTCATTGCCTAGCACTTATATGGCACAAGTTATATTTGTAACTTGTCTGCCTAAGCCTAGACACTATCGTGTTGCATTTGGATATAGACTACTTCAGAATTCAAGAAGTCACGAATGATACTGAACATAATGCAAAAATCAGCAAATACTCCCACTTCTGATCTTATGATGAACAGAAATTCATTGATAATGCAGCTGAAGATGGCTAGGATATCTGAGAAACTCCTGCAGTGATGTCCTGGAACTGAGATGATTAAACCCCACTGCCACAACCATATTCCTTTGCGTCAGGTATGACTCCAACCAATTAAGGGTCTTCTCCCTTATTCCCATTAATTTCAATTTTGCTAGAGCTCCTTGGTATCACACTCAATCATATACTGCCTTGAAATCAAGGGCTGTCACTCTCACCTCACCTGTGAGTGTTTCTGAGCATACCCAAACTGACTGTTAGCAAGCTGTTATTGTTAAGCAAGTGCCTTTTTGATAGCACTGTTGACACCTTCCATTGCATTACTGATGATCAAGAGTAGACTAATAAAGCATTCATTAATTGGCCAAGTTGAATTTGTCTTGATTTTTGTGTACAGGGCATGCCTGGGCAATTTTCCAAATTGTCAGGTAGATGCCAGAGTTCTGGCTGTACTGGAACTGATTAGCTGAGGACATGACAAGTTCTAGAGCATCAGTCTTCAGTATTATTGCTGGACATTATCACAGCTGTTTCAATATCACATGGAGTAAATTGAATTGGTGGAGATGCTGAAAACTTCTGGAGGAGGCTGAAAATGAATCATCCACTCGGCTGAAGACTGCTGTGAATGTTTCAGCCTTATTTTATGTGCTGATATGCTTAGCTCCTTTGTCATTGAGGATGGGAATATTTGTGGGGCATCCTCCTCCAGTGAGTCATTTAAATGCCCACCACAGTTCATGGACAGGTGAATCTGCAGCAGGTGGTTAAAGTTTGCTTTTCCCTCTTGTTCATTTCCTCACCATCTGCCACAGGTCTAGTCTACAGCTATGTTCTTTAGGGTTCAGTTAGCATAATCTGAAGTGCTTCTTCCAAGCAGTGTTCAACATACTGACTCACTTGGTGAGAGGTGCAATGTAAGTGGAAATTGACAATAGGTTTCCTTGCCCATGTGACTTCAGGGAATTCAGATTCGCCACTGAGGACTCCCAAGGCAACTCTCTATTGACTGTATACTGTGCCCTCATCTCTGCTGGGTCTGACTTACTAGTGGGTCTGGACATATTCAGGGATAGTGGTGTCTGGGACATTATTTGTAAGATATGATTCAGTGAGTATGACTATATCAATCTGTTGCTTGATTAGTCCATAAAACATGTCTCTAAATTTTAGCACAAGCTCCCAGAGTCGACAGGGCCCGGTTTGCTGTGGTCATTTCTAGTACCAAATCAATGTTGGGTGGTCTATCCAGTTTCATTCCCTTTTACTGACATGATAACGGTTTGATACCACTGTGTGGCTTGCCATACTGTTTCAGGGACATTTAAGGGTCAACAACATTATTGTAGGTCTGGAGGCATATATAGGCCAGACCAGCTAAGTAAAGCAAATTTCATTCCCTAAAGGACAATGGAGTCATCATAATAATGCAGAGTAGCTCAGAAATCAAATCCTTGATGAAGTAAAGGATGTCAAATGCTATTTCATGATAGTTGATTCAAGACCAGACATGAATCATATAGATCAATTAACATTCAATTTAAGATTCTTGACTAGTGAAGTTGTAAAATGATTTATTTTTGTCCTGCTAAAACCCCACAGTTCTAATCATCTAGCGACACATGCTTTGGAAATCGTCGCAAGTTTAAGTTTATGCATCAAAAAATGTAGATGGCAAAATTTTAATAATGCAGCAAATATTGTAGGAAAATATTTTTGGTCTACAGACAAGATTAAACACTGCATACTCCTCCGCTTTATTTATGTCATTCCTTAAATTTAATCTGCAATACTGCAGCTGAATCTTGACATTTTGTTCAAAATGTTTATGCCTTTTTTCAGATTCCATGCATTGGTGCAGTGTACTATAATCACTCTTGAAGCGAGCAAATTAAACAAATTTGACAGTCAAAATAATTTGTAACACTAGGTGGTCAGCTTATGCACATGCAATTTAGCTTTGAAAATGATTTATGATGACATGGAGAAAATCTTGGGTGGAATTTTGAGCCCACTGTCACCGTTCAAGACATTGCCAGTGGTGGCTCAAGATACGGTCAAATCTAGAAATTGGACTTGCACTCATTGGACTCTCTCACATGAAGTTATGCCAATACCTTTGCTGATTTCTTCAGAAGAAGATTACTTTTATTTTTCAAACTAAATGAGGATTTGGAAAATATAGTAAATAGTAGCCTATGTATCTTGTTGATTGGAGAATTTGCTCCCGCGTGGGCTTACTCCCAATAAATTCTAATTGTGATGGATGTATTTTAAAAAAAAAGAGTTTCTGGACAATGTTTTTATTAGCTGTATGGTTAATTTACAACATTTAATTAAAATAATCCAACAAAGAACTTGATCATCTAAAATGTTTCTATATGCACAGCCACATAGTTCTCATTTTGTTATAGATCATAAAAACTACATATAAAATAAACAGTGAAAAAAGAATTGCATTTCCAGATTCCAGCAGTACTGATTTACTGTAACAATTTGGCTTGGTACTTTGGACTTGTTTGCACTCAGTGATATCATCAGCTTCCACTTCATTTCTCATCAGCAAATTCCAAGTTTGCTCACCTTGCATCACAATATTTACAATCTTGCATTCAGACATGAGGTAGGCTTGCATATCAACAAGGCAATTATTCGTACTGGCATGATTTTCCAAGTCAAAAAGCACTGATTAATTTGTGCATTTTCTTGATTTAGCCTTTGGGTCCTGACAGGGTTAGGGGCCAAAAATGAAGCTGAGCACAGGATGCCACTAACTGTAAATCGGACACTGCAGTCCAATGCACATTGCTCACCTAGTCTGAGGTGCAAGGTCAGGCAAAAAGTCCAGCTGCATTTCAGTGTAAGTAAAAAGTGCCAAGTGCAATTGCCACTCCACAGATGTTCTGGTCCAATGTTCCTTAGACCTAAACTCCCTGAGTAGTTTTTCCTATCAACCCTAACTGTTTCCATTGATATTTTGAAAACTTGGTTAAATCAGTCTTCTAAATCCTATGGAATACAATCTTAAATTCTCAAAAGAACAAAGAAAATTACAGTTCCGGAACAGGCTGTTCAGCCCTCCAAGCCTGCAATGACTATGCTGCCCAACTTAACTTAAACCGCTATCCTTCTGAGGACCATGTCCCTCTACTCCCATCCTATTCACGTACTTGTCAAGACGTCCCTTAAAAGTCACAATCATATCTGCTTCCACTACCTCCCTCGGCACCCACTACTCTCTGTGTAAAAAATTTGCCTCGTACATCTCCTTTAAACCTTGCCCCGGGCACCTTAAATCTATGCCCCCTAGTAATTGACTCTTCCACCCCGGGAAAAAGCTTTTGATTATCCACTCTGTCCATGCCTCTCATAATCTTATAGACTTTCTATTCGGTCTCCCCTCAACCTTTGTCACTCCAGTGAGAACAAACCAAGTTTCTCAACCTCTCCTCATAGCTAATACTCTTCATACCAGGCAACATCCTGGTAAATCTTTTCTGCATTCTCTCCAAAGCCTCCACATCCTTCTGGTATTGTGGTGACCAAAATTGAACACTATATTCCAAGTGCAGCCCAACTAAGGTTCTATAAAGCTGCAACATGACTTGCCAATTTTTCAAATCAGTACCCCAGCCGATGAAGGCAAGCATGCGATAAGCTTCTTTACTCCCTTCTCCACCTGCATTGCCACTTTCAGTGACCTGTGTACCTGTACACACAAATCCCTTTACTTGTCAATACTCTTAAGGATTTTGCCATTTACTGTGTATTTTCTACCTATATTAGACTTACAAAATGCATTACCTCACATTTGTCCAGAAATATTTGAGAACCCCTCTTGGTTTAACCCCTGGGGAAATCACATTGCCATTCCTCCAAGGCCATTATATCTGTCCATGGTGTACTGCCTGATATAATGTCCAAAACTGTTAGTATTCTATTAATCAAAAATCAAAACAAAAGTAGTTTTTCTGGAAAATCAGTGTATTAAATGTTTATGCTTAATAAGAATAATTGAAAAAATGCAATCTCAAGAAAAACAGACAGAAGGAATTTCCACCATCGATCAAGTCATCCCAAAGTGCTTCAGAAGCTTTATTATTAATTGCAGTGATTTGATAATTTATTTCCATGATTCTCTATTTTACAAATTGAATTTTTCAAACATTTTTAACATAGTGAAGTTAGTTTGTTTTTTTTAACTGTAACACAATTTTTCTTTGATTACTACAGTCACATTTATATTATGTTAATACAAGATTCAGTGTACAGCATTATAACTAATGAAAATTACAAAGTGGCATTTGTGAACAGCTTGATGATATGTTTGCCTGACTAGCTGATGTTTGATATCTTCCAGTTTGTCTCCATTAATTATGGGTTATAGAATTTCTACTAGCTTGACATTTAAAGCATTTCACTCTTGCTTATTATCAGTACAACAGGACACAAACAAAACAATATTTCTCTACCCTTCAATCACAGCAAGCACACCATTTCTGAGACAACTATTTTCATAATCATAATGATTTCTTTCAGATCTTCTCTTCATTATCTTTTCCAGATAAAAGAGTCACTGTCCATTCAATCTTTCCTGCGTTGCATTTACTCAATTCTATAACATTGTAAATATTTTCTGTACTTTCATTGATATTTCAATCTGCTTTTACTAACATGAAGACCACAACTGCACACACTACACCAAATGTGTCTAAGCAATGTTCCCTCTATCTAAACTTAATAATACCTTCCTGCATTGTTATTTTATTCCTCTAGAAATGATCTTCAATATTTTGCACTCCTTCTGGCCTTATTGACATGTGTTGCTGCTTTTACATCGAATAGACAGTACAGAAACAGCCAACAAGAATTCTTCACTAGTCAGGCAATCTATACATCTTTTTGCTCAGATCTCTTTCCTCATCTATGTCATTCAGTTTCTTTTCTTCCAAGCAATAAATGGTTTTATATTCCTCACACTCCATTGCAATGAAAAATATTTACTATTTATTTATCTTTCTTCAAGCTCTTTTATATTCTTTGTATTTTTTTGTTTTAGTCCAATCTTCCACATTAATAATTACCATCCCCATCATCCCCTCCCCCCACACCCCCTTGCAACATACTGGTGAGACACTATCCAATCTACTTCTCACTACCAGCTGAAGACTTGTGCCACATTGGGAGATATGTCCCACAAACCGGATATAATCATACTCATTGAATCAAACAATGCAGGTTAAGGCCTAGACTCCTCCATCATCATCCTTAGGTGCATTCTGTTCATTTGCAAGTAGTCTCACAATGCCAGATTAAAGTCCAACAGGTTTATTTGGTTGTACGAGCTTTCGGAGTACTGCTCCGGAAGGGTCAATACTCGTGCTACCAAATAAAAGAGGCAATAGTCCAAAAGCTTGTGCTACCAAATAAACTTATAGGACTTTAACCTAGCATTGTGAGACTATTTATTGTGCCTACCCCAGTCCAATGCTGGCAACTCCACATGACTGATCCATTTGCAGAACAGACCAATAGGCAATGGTGTACAGTCAACAGGAAGTGATCCTGGGAGTCCTTACCATTGACTCAGTACGCCATGAAGACCCATGTTTATCATAGAACCCTACAATGCAGAAAGAGGCCATTCAGCTCATTTAGCCTGATCAGTGTTATTGTTTGGGTTTGGCCAGGACCATTCAGTTACTCGAGTATCATGACAGTCTTTGTCCAAACATGGACAAAAAGGCTGAACTTAAAAATGGAGGTAAAAGTAATTACCTTTAACATCATGGCAGCATTTGATCAAGTGAGATGTAATGAAACATTGACAAAACTGAAGTCAATGGGATTTGAGAGGAAACACTTCACTGCTTGCAATCATATCCTACACAAAAGAAGGTAGTTGTGTTTGTTGGAAGTCAATTTAGTCCCAGGGAATCATTATAGGAGTTTCTCAGAATAGTATCCTAGATCCAACCATCTTCAGCTGCTTCATCAATTACCATCCTTCCATTATAGGGTCAGAAATGGGGATGTTTGCTGATGATTGCACAATGTGCAGTATCATTTCAATTTAAAGATAGTATTAAATTGGAAAACAAAAGCATAGAATACTACAAAGATTTGTGATAGATCATAAGATTGGGAAGATTTTAGAAACCAATTAAAGATTAAAAATTAACAAAGAGGGAGAAATTAGAATGAGAGAAAGCTAGCTAGAAATATAAAAGCAAATAGTAAAACTTTCTAAAGGTATTTAAAAAGGTAAAGAGTAACTAAAGTGAGTATTTGTCTTTTCGATATTGAGATTGGAGAATTAATAATGAGCAACAAAGAAATGGCAGAAGCATTGAATAAGTATTTTCTGCAGGTTTTCATAATAGAAAAAACAAAACAATCTCAATAATACTTAAATTAAGAAGTAAAGGGGAGGAAGGAAACTAAAACAATCACAATCACAAGGGAAATGGTTTTGAGAAAGCCAGTTTCCTTATATGAATGCAACTCAAGATATGAGGGGTGGGGAGTGGATTTTGCGTAAGTGTTCATTACGGGCACAAATGGCAACATGGATAAAAGAAAATCCCATGCTGGCTGGAAAACAAGAA
Organism: Sphyrna mokarran; assembly: GCA_024679065.1. Lineage (NCBI taxonomy): Eukaryota > Metazoa > Chordata > Chondrichthyes > Carcharhiniformes > Carcharhinidae > Sphyrna > Sphyrna mokarran. Next base: position 46,278,584 of record JAGIQG010000018.1, read on the forward strand.
TCTCACCAGTAAAATCTCATTTTCAAATTTCCCCCACTTTCCTCGCAATAACATAATAAAATTCCAACTCAGGAAAGTCAGGAACCTCATTTCAATACATTAACATTCCATTACAGAGCATCATTTTGTTTCCCTGTCCATTAGGAGTCTCTCCCTCACCAACATGAAGTCATGTCAGGTTTACAACAGGTTTTTAAAAATGAGACCGGGGGAAGAGAACCTGCCAAAGGCACACAGGTAATTTCAGCCTCCGACGGGAGGACAGCATGCCCAGGTAGTCCCCTGGTAATGCCAGCAAGCAGTTACAAGTGGACCATCTGGGGATCTCCATGGGGCAGGGTCCCCTTAACCATGGAGGGGATGGGGTGGAGTGGGCTGGGGATCTGTATGTGTGAGAAAATCTAACTGTGCAGTTGGTGAGCTGCACATTGGTTTATCTCAACCAGCACTCTGTACAGAAATGGAAAAATTCTGCCCATTAATTCTTAATAAATGATATATTATATATTTTAAATGCTGTAAAATGACATAAATAAGGTATTTTCCTATCTAAAAGATAAAAAAAATAAAGTCCAACAGAAATATAATAAAATGACAGTGAGTTCTGATATCACTACTCACAGAACTGTTGGTACTAAACAGCATTAATTTCCCAACTTGATTTTTAAAATAGAAAAATGTGACCTTTAAAGCCCTGAGGTATACTTAGCTTCTAGTGCACTGCTGTTGTTTTGCAGTTTCTCTTGACTATTACACCTGCATCTCATTCATTGTGTCATTTGTGCTATCCCTAGAGTCATGAAGCTTAGGGTGAACAGCAGATCAATGCAGGTGCTGCAAGTTATTTTGCTGAACAAGGCATGTAGCAAAACATGGGCTGGAGCATTAACATAGAACTTAGAACAATACAGCACAAACAGGCCCTTCAGCCCACGAGTTGCGCCGATCACATCTACCAATCCACAGACCTATCTATAACCCCCATCCTATTCATTTCCGTATACTCATCCAGAAGTCTTTTAAAAGACCCCAGTGAGTTTGCCTCAACAACCTCCGACAGCAGCCGATTCTATTCACTCACCACCCTCTGAGTGAAAAACTTACCCCTAACATCCCCTCTGTATTTGCTTCCCTGCACCTTAAATCTGTGTCCTCTCGTAGTGACCATTTCAGCTCGGAGAAATAGTCTCTGAGAGTCCACCCTATCTATTCCTCTCAACATTTTATAAACCTCTATCAGGTCGCCTCTCAACCTATGTCTCTCCAGTGAGAGGAGTCCCAGCTCCCTCAACCTATCTTCATAATGCCTGCCTCCCAATCCAGGCAGCATCCTTGTAAATCTCCTCTGCACTCTCTCAATAGCCTCTACATCCTTCCTATAGTGAGGCAACCAGAACTGTGCACAATACTCCAAGTGGGGTCTGACAAGGATCTTATAGAGCTGCATCATTACCTCCTGACTCCTAAACTCTATTCCTCGATTAATGAAGGCCAGTACACCATATGCCTTCTTGACCACTTCCTCCACCTGCGAGCTGATTTAAGAGTCCTATGGACCCGGACCCCGAGATCCTTTTGCTCTACAACACAGCTAAGACTCCTACCCCTTATATTGTACTCCCTCATCCCATCATTGCTGCCAAAATGGACCACTACACATTTGTCTGCGTTGAAGTCCATCTGCCATTTCTCCACCCAGTCTTGCATCCTGTCTATGTCCCACTGCAACTTTTGACATCCCTCCAGACCATCCACAACACCGCCGACCTTCGTATCGTCGGCGAACTTACTAACCCATCCCTCCACTTCCTCATCCAGGTCATTTATGAAAATGACAAACAGCAGGGGTCACAGAACAGATCCCTGGGGCACTCCACTGGTTACCGACCTCCATGCAGAACAAGACCCATCCACAACCACTCTATCCTGTGTATTTTAATTTATTAAGTGTAGTCAATGAAAAATCTAAAAAATACATTTCAACCCTTTTTTTATTTTAAATTATACATTTTTTGACTTTTAAGCTTATTGTTCAGAGATTTGTTTTGAAATGATTTTATTTACTTGTACAACAGATTTGAAAGAATTATGATTTTAAGATTTTCATCAAGTACTAAGGATAAATATTGCCCATAATGAATTTCATTTGAGTACATTGTTGGTGGGACTTTGCATCCAATTTAATTGATTCCTCAGAAATGTAGCTTCATTTATTTATTATTAAGAATAGTCAACATTTTATTAACATTCCTCTCTGCTTTATAATGGTAGCATTAATCGGTTAATTTTAAGTGGATTAGTGCTTCATTAACATAATGGAGGAGCTTCAACAATTGCAGTAAGCATTCATACGATATTAAAATTTATTTTGAAACAATTTATTATCAATATCTTATATTCGTAATCTCAAATTTTGGCCTCCAAGCAAGTTATGATCACTGGGGAGTTCAAAATCCAACAGAACCAAATTTATCAGGAACCTTAATGAGAAAAGACAATGCACAAGATTTCACTTTTTTGTAACTTTTACTTCAACAACCAAATCAGAATCAACATAAATTGAACATGCACTAAGAGGCAAATCAATATTAGAACAAAGATAAACTCATATTTATCAAGCAGGCCATTCAACTTATATGGCCCTACTTTCATCGCCTCGTCTTCTCAGACTTAGCTATTGATTTTCATCTGGCAACAACTCCCACATAACACGAGCTTCCATGGATTTTACCTTTAACAAAATGGCACACTTCTCCAGAACCTTCTTAACTCTGCTCCCTTTCATTTTCATTGCATGGATCCACCAGAATCACCTTCATCTGAACTATCAGTAATGATCTTGGGCATTCTATGGATGATTCTAGTCAATCAGCGGCCAAGAAAGATCATTCATACCAGTTCAAAGGCTAAGTGGACCAATATTCAAAACTAAGACATAGAACATAGAACTTTTTTGAACTTATTTTATTAATTCTGTGGAATGTCAAACACTACCAGCTCCTCCGTTACACCACTGACAATGCACTACATTTGCTGGCAATGTGGGAATGATATGTGCATATGTGGTATGTACACCTGTGAAAGGATCATAAAAGCAGAGCACAGAAAGAGGCCATTCAATTCACTGTGCCTATGTTGGCTTTCCAAATGAACAAATGTTATTCCCTTGTTTTCTCACCATAGCCCTGCATATTCTTCCTTTTCAATAATAATCCACTTCCTTGAATGATTCGATTGATCTTGCCGCCATCACATTCTGAGACAGTGCATTCCCAGATCCTAAGCACTCACCTGAAAATGATAGGGAACTCCTATTAAGTCAGTTCAACAACAGGTTGTAATGAAGGGATGCAGGAAGGAATGATTATCTGCCCCTAATGTCAACTATTTTATCAAGCTAACACATGGGTGGTCTCTTCACATGACAGGTACCATGAAATGGTGATGCCATTTTGCAACCAGAAGCTCCATTCAAAGTAGAAGGTGCTGCTCCACAACTCATGGGGCCTTCTCCCTCATGTCAATTCTTCAGGTCCTCTTATTTACCTAATTTGTGGTTTGTGGCCATAAATACAAGCACTCTGTTGTTTTCTTACATATTACAACAATGCCAACCTCTGGTTGTGCATCTGCCAATCTTTAACTGTTGTAAACCTTCTTATTAGACTCCCAGACATGGGAGGTTGCCCATCAATATTAATTAGATGGACACCAGAAGGCAACAAGTTAATTGGATTCTTCCTTGAAAGTTGCCCTCTGCGTCCCCTTACATCTGTGGGTTCCCAACACATATTTCATTCCAACAGCAGAATTATGACCTAAGAATGAAAATCCTGCCTTAAGACCCCAAGTTTTAAATTTTCTAATTATAGAAAACAGTTGTTCAAGATTTACTAATCAAACCCTGAAGGATTTTACACATTTCAATGAAATCACCTCTTATTCTTCTGAAGTTTAGAAAATATAGAACATAGAAAAACTACAGCACAAACAGGCTCTTCGGCGCACAAGTTGCACTGATGATATCCAAAACTACTAGGCTTACCTATAACCCTCAATTCTATTAAGTTCCATATACTCATCCAGAAGTCTCTTGAAAGACCGTATTGAATTTGCCTCCACCACCACCAACGGCAGTTGATTCCACTCACCCACCACCCTCTGAGTGAAAAACTTACCCCTGATATCTCCTCTGTACCTACTCCCAGCACCTTAAACCTATATCCTGTTGTAACAACCATTCCAATCCTTGGAAAAAGCCTCTGAGACTCCATCCGATCTATACCTCTCAACGTCTTATACATTTCTATCAGGTCGCCTCTCATCCTTCGTCTCTCTAAAGAGAAAAGACCGAGCTCCTTCAACCTATCTCATAAGGCATGCCACCCAATCCAGGCAACATCCTTGTAAATCTCCTCTGCACCCTTTCAATAGCTTCCACACGCTTCCTGTAATGAGGCGACCTGAACTGAGCACAGTATTCCAAGAGAGGTCTGACAAGGGTCTTATAAAGCTGCAACATTATCTCCCGGCTCCTAAACTCAATCCCTCAATTGATGAAGGCCAGTACACTATATGCCTTGTTAACCACATCCTCCACCTACAAGGCCAATTTAAGAGTCCTATGGATCCGGACCCCAAGGTCCTTCTGATCCTATTCAATGCTAAGATTTTTACCCTTGATATTATACTCCTTCATTCCATTTGACCTGCCAAAATGGACCACTACACATTTATCCGGGTTTAAGTCCATCTGCCACTTCTCCGCCCAGCCTTGCATCCTAACTATGTTGCACTGCAACCTCTGACATCCCTCCAAACTGTCTACAACACCACCAACCTTCGTGTCATCAGCAAACTTACCAACCTATTCCTCCACTTCCTCATCTGGGTCATTTATGAAAGTTACAAACAGCAAGGGTCCCAAAATGGATCCCTAGGGCACTCTGCTGGTGACCGACCTCTATGCAGAAAAAGACCCATCTACAACCACTCTCTGCCTTCTGCGGACAAGATCCACAAGGCAACGGCCCCTTGGATCCCATGTCCTCTCACTTTCTCAAGAAGTCTTGCATGGGGAACCTTATCGAACACCTTGCTGAAGTCCATATAAATTACATCTACTGCTATTTCTTCATCAATGTATTTAGTCACATTTTGGCCCATAATATTGGCCAAAATATTGGCCACTCTAGAAGTGTCTTCTCATTGGACAGCTCTCTCAAATCAGGAGTTATCTAGTGAATCTACATTGCATCCCATTAGGACAAATATATTCTTTGTTTGGTAGGAAGACCAAATTAGATATGTAACTCCATGTGTTTTCTCCAAAGCACTATATAATTGCAGCAAGGCTTCCTTATTCTTGCAATGAAGATCATTAGCCTTCATAACTGCTTGCTGAACCGAGATGTTAATTTTGAGACTTGCATGTAAGGCCCTTCAAATCCTCTTTAAAACCTAAATTTACTAATCTCTCATCTTTAAAAAATGTTCTGTTTTGCACACCTTTCTGCCGAAATGGCTAATTTCACATTTTCCATGTTGATGGAGTTAACATGTTATTATCCATAAACATGTTATTATCCAATAAGTTAACAAAAAACTTTAAAAGATTTGTTAAACATAATCTCCCTTTTATAAAACCGTGTTGACTGTGATGATTCAGATTGAGATTTTCCAAGATCCCTGTTAGTAGTAGATTGTAGCATTTCCTCCACTACTGAAGTCATTCTAACTGACCTATAGTTCCCCATTTTTGCTCTCTCTCTCTGGTAATAACAATCTTGAAAATACATCTCATTACAATGTAGATTGGGCTATCAATAATTAATGGTCTAAGTATGTGCAAACAAAAGCAATGCCCATTTTTGCATTCCACTTGGTACAAGTGACAGAATTCTGGTCCAGAAATGAGAGTGAATGAATGATGATCCATGAGCAATATAAACTCTCTCCCATAGAGGAACTGATGGAATTGTTTTATTCCAAAAATGATCCCTAGTGCTTCCTATTCAATCTGGGTATAGTTATTTTTAGTTTTGCTCATGTTTGAGAAGCAAAAGCAATGGGTCTTTCTTGACCTGATGGCATAATGTGGAAACCACCATTCCTACACCATAAGGTGGTGCATCACAAGCTAACTGTATAGGTAAAGTAGGATCAAAGTGCATGATAGCTTCATACTATAGTAATGCTTCTTTGGCTCGTATGAAGGTGGTATTATATTGATCTGAGCACTTCCATGTCTTGTACTGGTACAAATGGTATGCAATGGTTTCAGAATTGTTGCCAAGTTTGGGACAGCACTTCCATTATAATTCAACAATCCCAAGAAGGAATGTAACTGGTTAACATTCTGAGTTGCGGGCACCTCTGTAAAAGAGGTAACTTTAAAAAGAGATCTATGAAGACTGAAGGCATCAATCACATGCTCTGAATACTCAATGGTGGATTGGAAAATTTCAGGCTCTCAGACAATAATCTTTGTATTTCTGGAGAATGGCATCCGAGTTCCAAAGGTATTCCTTTTCATCACTTTCAGCGACTAAGATGTCACTGAGATAGCACTAGACTTCGCAATATTCATTCAGGTTCTAATCCAGGATCCAGGATCAGGATCTTTGAAACAACACAGGATCATTTTCTTATGAAGAGAGATTAAATAGGTTGGGACTGTATTCATTGGAGTTTTGAGTTGACCTTGAAAGCTGACCTTGAGACACATAGGATTCTAAGGGAAACTGATAGATTAGACGGTGAGAGGTTATTTCCACTTGTGGGAAAATCAATGACAGTACGGCATAACCTCAAAACAGATGGATCACCCATTTAAGGCAGAGATGAGGCGGAGTTTCCAACTCAGAGGGTAATGAATCTGTAGAATTCTTTGCCACAGAGGGCTATCGTGGCTGAGTCATTAAGTATGTTCAAGGCTGAGATAAATTTTTATTCAGCAAAGAAATCAAGAGTTATGGGGATTGACAGTAAAATTGAGTTGAGGATTATATTGTATCAGTCATGGTATGATATAAGTTTGTTCTTGTTTCTTATTTTCAAGTGGAACTTGCTTTTCCTTCTAGTAGGTACAATCTTATGTGTCCCTTGCTTCCACAGCTTCGATATAACATGATATACACAAGCATTCAGCTGCAGAATGCCCTGGCTTTGCACATCAGTAACATGTACAAATTTTGAAGTTCTTGGGTTTTAATTCAGCCACTATTTTGTGTATTCGGGTACACAAACTCAATTGCTGAGCTTCCTTTGCAATTAGTTCTATAGATACAGCAAGTTACTCTCCATTAGCAAATATTCTGCATTCCTTCGTTATGCAGAGCAAAGATGAATCTGTCCGAAATAGCACTATTTAGCACATCTCCAAACTCACAATATTCTGCAAATCTTTTAAGCACAGCCATGAATTGCGCAATTGACTTCCCTTCCTCTTGGTTTTTTTTGTGGAACCTGAAGTGCTCTGCATCCACCAAGGGTTTTTGCTTGCAAAATATCTATGAGCTGTTCACATATTTTAGTGCGTGCATTCTCAGGTTGCACTAAACTACAGAAGATATTAAATGTTGTTCCCCATCACACTCAGGAAAGTCGGCAGCTTAATATCCCCAGCTATTTTGTTTGGCTGTGTATAATAGTTAAAATGCTGAGTATAGGAGCTCCATTACTCCACATCAAAGAGTCCAAAATGCTGAAAACTCCTGAGTGTTCTGCTAGTGTTTTCAGCAGCCACCTTGATTTTTCATTCACACAACTATCCAAGCTTCACCCTCTTATTTAACAAACACAGTTCTATAATTGCTGCAGAGTATTTCTTTAATGTCCATCCAGCCCACCAGATCCAGAGCACATGCAAAAAGCTTATTTTCTAACATTCCTGTTCTGACTTTTGTAAATTTGTCTTCCCAAGTAGTTGACGTGTGCCATTCATCATCCTCGTCACCAGTTTTCATGTTGTATATTGAAGGGAACATAGGCACTTACGATGTCACTTCCAGCAAATACATGAATATATTAATAAAGTAGAGCTCAGTAAGCCAATAATAATGGATAAAAATACATAATGCTTTTCATGGAGTCTTTCATTCTCTATGGAATATATCATTGCTGAAAGTTATGAACTATCTCCTTAAAGGGTCACCTTTAAAATATCTTTACTGTGCCGCCTTTTAACCTATTTTCCCAGCTCATTTTAACAATCTCTATCCCCATATCCATATAATTGTCTTTAAGTTGAAGACACTAGTCTTTGATCTACACTTCTCACCCTCAAAATGGGGAACTCCAATTCAAAAAAAAACTATTCACCATTAGTCAGTTTCCTGTCACACAGCCATCTTTGAATCCATTCTGTCATTTTCCTTTTTATTTCATGAGCCACAACTTTGCCTACACTTCATCAAATACCCTTTCAAATGCATTACCTCAAAAAAACTAGTTAAACATTATTTGCACTTAACAAATGCTTGCTAGCTTTCCTAAATTAAGCTACATTTGTCCAATAACTGTCAAGAGCTTCAAGTTTTTAAATGTCCAAGTCACCAACCTGTTTTGGTTCCCCCATGCCGACACTACGGTTAAGAAAGCCCACCAACGCTTCGACTTTCTCGGATGATAAGAAAATTTGGCATGTCAGCTATGACTCTCACCAACTTTTACAGATGCACTATCAAAAGCATTCGTTCTGGTTATATCACAGTTTGGCATGGCTCCTGCTCTGCAAAGGCTGCAACGAACTACAAAAAGTTGTGAATGTAGCCTAATCCATCACACAAACCAGCTTCCCATCCATTGACTCTGTCTACACTTACTGCTGTCTCGGCAAAGCAGCAAGCATAATTAAAGGCCCCATGCACCCTGGAGTCTCTCTTCCATCTTCTTCCTTCAGGAAAAAGATACAAAAGTCTGAGGTCACGTACCTACCAATTCTAGAACAGCTTCTTCCCTTCTGCTATCAGATTTTTAAGTGGACTTACCTTGCATTAAGTTGATCTTTCTCCGCATCCTGGCTATGACTGTGGCATTGCATTCTCTCTTTTTTCTCTATGAACAGTATGCTTTGTCTGTATAACACTAAGAAACAATACTTTTCACTGTATGTTAATACATGGGATAATAATAAATCAAATCAAATCAAATTTTTTACCTTGGTCAAAAGACTCAGACTGTCCGTTCTATTCATGTCCCTTATAATTTTGTAAATTCCAATTGCTCCTCAGCTGCCGCTGTTCAAATGGAAACAAACTAAGTTTGTCCAATATTTCCTCATAGTTAATACTCTCCAAAACAAGGCAACATGCTGATAAACCTTTTCTGTACCCTTTCCAAAGCTTCCACATCTTTCTGGTAATGTGATGACCAGAAGTGTTCCCAATATTCCAAATGTGGCCTACCTAAGCTCTACAAAACTGCAACATGCATTGCCAATTTTTATACCAACCAATGAAGGCAAACACCTTTTCCACATGTTTTGCCACTTTCAGAGAACTGTGGATTTGTATGCCTAGATCCCTCTGTATGTTAATGCTTCTAAACATTCTGCCATTTACTTCCCTCCTGCATTAAAACTTCTCTGCCCTGATCTCCAATTTATATGCATCCTCTGGCAATCCTCCTCACTATCCACAGCTACCCCAATCTTTGTTCATCCACAGACTTACTAATCAGACTAGTTATATTCTCCTCCAAATCACATTACTTGTGCATTTCCTTACATTACATAATTAGACTCATGATCACATTTTATTGCCATTTAGGTAGAACAGGATTTCTTCTTCAAACTCTGGCTTACTTTTTTAATAACAGTGTTTGACCTACATTTTTCAAGTTTCTTATAATCCACTTGTTACTTATCACATTTGGACGATGAGATCCAAAGGCTGTTCTTCCATATTTTGTTTTAGCCATTGTCAAGGTCTTCTTGCTGATTTTTCAACTTTCCATTGTTTTTGAAGCTAATGCCTTTGTTTGAATGCATTTATTTTAATTTGAATGAGTATTTAACCCTTTCCAAAGTATTTCAATTTTTACAAAATTTAACTCCAAATCTTCCAGTTAGCTTCAATGTTGAGCACATTGACACTACCTGCAAAGATTTCTGTCATCCAACAGAATTTTTCAGCCTGACTTTCTCTTCCCACCTGAAATATAGAAGAGTCAGTGCAGCTATCAAGGGAGAAGATTGTTGAACACAAGAAGAGATGGAAGAAGAAAGGACAAGCTCTCATTCCACAACAGCAGCTGCTCTATTTGAGTTAGATTATTATAGGTCTCTGTCTTTCAGTGATTGAGCTAATGAATAACTGAATGGGCAATATGAGTGAGCGAGTGAGTGAGGAGTAGTTTGATCAGTAGGGTGGGATAGGGTGGCGGGTTGTAGGTTGGGGGGGTGTAGTTGGGTGGAGATGTAACTACGGGTAATCGGCTGAGTGGGATTAACAGGGTCAGATACAATGTTCAATTAAATTACACTGACTGATCACTGAGTTAGACCAAATATTAAACTGTGTAGCATTTCCAGTATAAGCATGCAGATAAGCCCCACATATCTATTCCAAATCCCTGCCCCAAGCTCAGATTCAGACATTGTTCCACGGTATGATACTATAGGAAAGATAGAACAGGAGGTAAGAGAGAAGGGGGAATTGTGCTTTTGATTAGGGAAAGCATCACAGCCGTACTGAGAGGGGATATATCAAGGATTCAGCCATTGAGTCTATATGGGTAGAACTAAAAAATAAGAAGGGGGAAATCACTTTGACAGGGTTATACCATCGGCCCCCAAATAGTCAATGGGAAATTGAGAAGCAAATATGTAAGGAGATTACAGATAGCTTCAAGAATAATAGGGTGGTAATAGTCAGAGATTTTAACTTTCCCAACATTGACTAGGACAATCATAGTATTAAAGGGCTGGATGGAGAGAAATTTGTTGAGTGTATTCAGAAAGAATTTCTCGTTCAATGTGCTGATGGCCCAACTAGAGAGAGAAATAAGGAATATTGAGAAATAAGGAAGGGCAGGTGACATAAGTGTTAGCAAGGGATAACTTTAAGATCAATGACCATAATTCTAATGGTTTTAACATAGCTATGGAGAATGATAGGTCTGGCCCAAAAGTTAAAATTCTAAATTGGGGCAAGGCCAATTTTTATGGTATCAGGCGGGAACTTTCAGAAGTTAATTGGGGGAGTCTGTGAGAAGGCAAAGGAACGTCCAGTAAATGGCATGCTTTCAAAAATCTATTAATGAGTGTTCAGGGTAAACACATTCCTCTTAAAGTGAAGGGCAAGGCTGGCAGAGGTAGGGAACTCTGACTCAGGATATTGAGGGACCTTGTCAAGAAGAAGGAAGAAGCACATAACATGCATAGAGAGATGGGATCAAGTGAATCCCTTGAAGAGTATAGGGGATTTAGGAGTAGAGTTAAGAGAGAAATCAGGAGGCAAAAAGAGGATGCAAGATTGTTTTGGCAGATAAGGCAAAGGAGAATCCAAAGAGCTTCTACAAATACATAAAGGGCAAAAGAGTAACAAGGAGAGAGTGGGGCCTCTTAAGGATCAACAAGGCCATCTATGTGTAGATGCACAAGAGATGGGTGAGATCCGAAGTGAACATTTCTCATCAGTATTTGTAGTTGAGCAGAGCATGGATATTGGGGAAATAAATAGAGATGTCTTGAGGAATGTACATATAACAGAGAAGGAGGTACTGAAAGTCTTAAAGCACATCAAGATAGATAAGTCCCCAGGACCTGATGAAATATATCCCAAGACTAGGGAGGCTAGGGAGGAAATTGCAGGTCCCCTAGCCAAGATATGTGAATCATCAAAAGTCACAGGTGAGGTGCCTGAAGATTGGAAAGTGGCAAATGTTGTGTCTTTGTTTAAAAAGGGGTGCAGGGAAAAGCCTGAGAATTGCACATCAGTGAGCCTCACATCTGTGGTGTGTAAACTGTTAGAAGGTATTTTGAGATACGGGATGTACAGGCATTTAGAGATGTAAGGACTGATTAAGGACAGTCAGCATGGCTTTGTGAGTGGAAAATCATGTCTCACAAATTTGACTGAAGGGCTAACCAAGAAAGTAGATGAGGACAGTGCAATTGATGTTGTCTACATGGACTTTAGCAAGGCCTTTGACAAGGTACCGCATGGTAGGTTATTGCATATGGTTAAATCTGACAAGATCCAGAGTGAGGTATCCAAATGGATACAAAATTGACTTTTCGACAGAAGCTAGAGGATTGTTGTAGAGGGCTCATTTTCAAACTAGAGGCCTGTGACCAGCGGTGTGCCTCAAGGATAAGTGCTGAGTCCACTGTTATTTGTCATTTATAGTAATGATTTGAATAAGAGTATAGCAGGCATTGTTAGTAAGTTAGCAGATGATATTAAGATTGGTGGCATAGTGGACAATGAAGAAAGTTATCTCCAATTGCAATGGGATCTTGATCAATTGAGCCAGTGGGCTGACGAATGACAGAGTTTAGTTTCGACAAAGGTGATGCATTTTGGTAGATCGAATCAGGACAGGACTTACTCAGTTAATGGTAGGGCACTGGGGAGTTACAGAACAAAGAGATCTAGGTGTACATGATCACTGCTCCTTGAAAGTAGAGTCACTGGTTGACAGAGTGGTGAAGAAGGCATTTGGCATGCTTGGTTTCATTGGTCAGAACATTGAATACAGGAGTTGGAATGTCTTGTTGAAGTTGTACAATTAATTGGTAAGGCCATACTTGGAATACTGTGTGCAATTCTGGTCACTGGTCTATTATAGAAAGAACATTATTAAACTAGAAACAGTGCAGAAAAGAATTACTAGGATGCTACCAGGACTTGATGGATTGAGTTATAAGGAGAGGCTGGATAGACTGGGACTTTTTTCTCTGGAGCATAGGAGGTTGAGGAGTGATCTTATAGAGGTCTATAAAATTATGAGGGGCACAGATCAGCTAGATAGTCAATATCTTTTCCCAAAGGTAAGGGAGTCTAAAACTAGAAGGCACAGGTTTAAGGTGAGAGGGAAGAGATACAAAAGTGTCCAGAAGAGCAATTCTTTCACATAGAGAGCGGTGGGTATATGGAACAAGCTGCCAGAGGTAATAGTAGAGGCGGGTAGAATTTTGTCTTCTAAAAAGCATTTAGATAGTTACATGGGTACGATGGGTTTAGAGGAATATGGGCCAAAAATGGGCAATTGGGATTAGCTTAGAGGTTTTAAAAAAGAGAGGCATGGACAAGTTGGACCGAAGGGCTTGTCTCCGTGCTGTAAACCTCTATGACTCTATGACATTCTTGGAGGAACCCAGGCAGTGGAACTCAGCCCACTGAAAATTTAAACTTCCCAGATAATTACAACATATGTCTGTTGATCTGTACTTCTGTGGAGTGGTAACAAGCATCCTCCCAATTTACATTGTATCTTGATGATCCGGAGACTGGAAGATTTGGGTCTCAATTTAGTGAATGCAACACAAAAATTGAAACATGTACATACAATATACAGAATACAGAATCTGTACTTCTGTGGAGTGCTGACAAGATGCTCCCAATTTACATTGTATCCTAATGATCTGAAGGTTGGAAGATTTTGGTCTCAATTTTAGTGAATGCAACACAAAGATTAAAACATGTACATGTAAGATACACAGCAAAGTGGGCCCAATCATTTCCCTGCCTTACACCACAAAACCCCACTAACCACAAAGCAGTCTGCTTGATCAACGCTTGATAACTACTAGGCTAAATATCCACCCCCTCCATAACATTCATTATCTATAAGAATCACTGCAGCAACTCGTCAATGCTTCTTGAGCAATGGTTCAAGAAAACAGCTCATCAGCATCTTCTCAAGGACAATTAAGGTCAGGCTTTAAGTGATGGCCTAGATAGTGATAATTGAAAGAACCAGCTAAACCTGCAACCTCCATCACCTGGAATAATACAGGTGGGCATCACATGGGAACATTGTCACTGCCCAAGTTCCTTTCTCAGTTGATGTTAGAGGGATTTGAAATATCCTGGGACTAAAACAGGAATAAAAACTATTAAAACAGAGTTGATTAATTTGGGATAAGAATCACAGACTGTCTTATATTTATGTATAATATATATTATATATTTAGTTTACAGAAGCACTGTCCACACAGAAACACATATAACCACAGTTAGAGAATTTAAACATGTATTTTTGAAAATTGTGTTATCAAAGGCCATAAGACATAGGAGCAGAATTAGGTCACTTGTCTGATCAGGTCTGCTCTGCTACTCAATCATGGCTGATATTTTTCTCACCCACATTCTCCTATCTTCTCCACATAAGCCCGATCCTCTTATTAATCAAGAACTTATTTATCTCTGTCTTAAAGACACTCAATGACCTGGCCTCCACAGCCTTCTGCGGCAAAGAGTTCAAAGATTCACCACTCTCTGGCTGAAGAAATTTCTCCTCATCTCTATTTTAAAGGATCTCTTTATCCTGAGGTTGTGCCCTCTGGTTCTAGTTTTTCCTACTAATGGAAACATCCTCTCCGCACCCACTCTATCCAGTCCTTGCAATACCTTGTAAGTTTCAATAAGATCCCGCCCTCAACCTTCTAAACTTCAACAAATACAGACCCAGAGTACTCAACTGTTCCTCATACGACAAGCTCTTCATTCCAGGGATCATTCTTGTGAACCTCCTGTGGAAACTTTCCAAGGCCAGCACATCCTTCCATACATATGGGGCCCAAAACTGCTCACAATACTACAAATGGGACCTGACCAGAGCATTATACAGCCTCAGTAATACATCTCTGCTCTTGTATTCTAGCCCTCTTGACATGAATGCTAACATTGCATTTGCCTTCCTAACTGCCCACTGAATGTGCATGTTAACCTTAAGAGAATCTTGAACAATGACTCCCAAATCCCTTCGTGTTTCTGATTTTCTAAGGATTTTTCCATTTAGAAAATAGTCTATGCCTCCATTTCTCCTTCTAAAGTGCACTTTTCCCACATTGTATTTCATCTGCCACTTCTTTGCCCACTCTAACCTGTCCAAGTCCTTCTACAGTCTTCCTGCTTCCTCAATACTATCTGTCTCTCTACATATCTTCATATCATCTGCAAACTTAGTAACAGTGTCTTCAGTTCCATCCTCCAAATCGTTAATCATTACAGCTGGCTAACGGGACAGAGTTCTAAGGCATCATGTGAAAATAGTTAGGTAAAGTGAACGACATTCTTTATAACAATACACTCAGAAAATCATAACTCTTACCAGCATGGACTCTAGATAGTCTTATGAACAGGAAATTCATAAGCCAAGGACAACATCAGCAATCTCAAACAGCTTAATGAAAGCCTTCAACTAGGTAAGAGAATCTGAAATGAGCAACAGATGGCAATGGAGTCCCTGGTGCTGTCGGGCAGCAGTAGTAACCACTATGCCACTGTGATGCCCAATCTTCAGAAAAGGGTTGGATTGCCGAAACATTTTCTCTCTGCATATGTTAGTCAATAAAAGAAACATCCTGGAAATAATTCTGTTGACTTGTGGCTTGGAATAGCAAATGCAGAGACCTCTAGCAATGAAGCTCCTACAATAGCTTTTTACCAACATAGAACCACAGAATCCCCAGTGCAGAAGGAGGTCATTCAGCCCACTGGGACTGCACTGAGTCTCCGAAAAAGTATCTTACCTAGACATCCCTACCATCCCCCTCCTCAAGCATCATTAATCTGGGCATTTACCATGGCTAATGTACCTAACCTGCATATCTTAGTATGTGATCAGGAGATGCCTTGTGTTGGACTGGGGTAGGCACAGTAAGAAGTCTCACTACATCAAGTTAAAGTCCAACAGGTTTAATTGGAATCGTGAGCCTTTGGAGTACTGCTCCTTCATCAGGTGAGACCTGATGAAGAGATCTGATTTCTTATCTGATGAAGGAGCAGCACTCCAAAAGCTCGTGATTCCAAATAGGCTTTAACCTGGTATTCTGAGACTTCTTACACTGCCCATCTTGAGGCACTAAGGGGCAATTCAGCATGGCTAATCCACCCAACCTGTACATCTTTGGAGTGTGGAGGGAAACCGGAGCAGCCAAAGAAAACCCACGCAGACACACGGAGAATGTGCAAACTCCACACAGGCAATCAGCCGAGGGCAGGATGGAACCTGGGTTCCCTGATGCAGGGATGCAGCAGTGTCACTGTGCCACCCTCCGATATGGAGGCAACTTTCCATAATCCCCATCCCACCACCCTCCCCCAAAAAAAGCTGACATGGGAAATTTCAGTCTAACTTTATTGGTAAAGAGATGCTCCACAGTACTTTCACCACTTGGCTTTCGCAATTGTCTTCTGGCAAAGAGCAATCCTGGCTGGGGAAAGGGTGAAAAACACCATTTAATTAAGTCTGTACATTGAATTCTCTGGGGAAAGCATTACCTACCTGTGAACCCAGTGGTGCAGTTAAAAAAAACACGTTTCTCTCTCTCTCCAGCTCCGAGTATTGTATATGCAAATCGGCAGAGCAATCAGCAAATACATGATATAAACTCCGATCACAACGGCTCAGGAAGACGATAAACCACTGCCGGCACTTGTATGGGGGGGGGGAAAAAGAGCGATATTCAAAAGTAAGGAAGGAAGTTATTTTGTTCCCGTCACTTTTGCATCGAGATCGGAATTGTGTCGGTTTATATATATATATATATGTGAGTTTATGCCCTGAGGGAAGATACCTGCAGGGCGTGTTTGTTTTTCCTATGGTGTGGGTTTGTCGGGTTCATTGGGAAGCTTTCTGTTGACAGCAGCCCCAGCTCGCGCCCCGGGGCTCGACGCCAGCGGGCGGTTGGTCGTCGCTCGAGACAAGGGACCGTTTGAATGTTCGAAAAATATGTCCGTTCTTAACGGTTCTTTTCCCACCTCTTCTCTTTTTCTCTTAATGTGCCCATTCCCCCCTCGCCCCCCCCCCCGCAAAATGTCCTTGTGTAACCCAACCCGCACTCTCTTGCCCCCTTCACCTCAACCCCATCCTCTCCAATGCACCACTGTATGTTAAATGGAAGGTACGTACTTTATAACTTTGGTGTGTTCGCTTATACATATATGTGCACACGCACTCTCAAATCAAAGACATTGAGAATTGCAAACTTTCAATGGATATAACGCCAGTTTGAATGCATGCCCCATCGCGAAATTAACGCTTGGTCAAATATTTGCCTCGCATGTAAATACTGTAGCGTTTTCTTAATACGAATTCGAACCTTGTACCTTTGGTCAAATGTCTGCCTTGCAGGTAAATTCAATAGCATTTAAAAAAGATGCCAATTTGAATCTAAGTGTTGGGAAATGAAATGCACCCATTTCAGTGGTTCAACCACTGCCTTAATCGTAAAGTTGCTGCATTTGAGAGGACTTGTGGTTGTCGGTGAACTAGAGAGCATTGCAGGTTTTTCAGCTGGGTGGAAAGGGGGTTCCAAATCTCTGGTTCTTGGTTTATTTTGTAGAATCCCAATAGACCCATCATGCCTGCATCAACTTGACTCTTCAACAGAATATTTTATCCAGGCCCTAACAGGCCCTGTTATCTCTTTAACCCTGTTAATCCCCTAACCTATACATCTCTAGACACTAAGGGATAAATTAACATTGCCGATCCTCATCCCCACCCCCTCTAACCTACATATCTCTGGACACTAAGAAACACTTAGCGTGGCCAGTCCACCTAACCCACACAACTTCGGAAGAAACTGGAGCACCCAGAAGAAACCTATGCAGACACGGGAAGAATATGCAAACACCATATACAGTGACCCAAGGTCACAGTTGAACCTGGTCTCTGGGGCTGTGAGGCAGCAGTACAAACTACTGTGCCACCCTAACGTAAGTTTAAACCATGAGGAATGTGGTGCCAGAGGTATTTTGTTAGGCAGACAAGCTTTGTTGGAAGGGATGTAGAGGTGCGATTCAAAGCTAACTGTAGAAAACAAAACTGATATTTTTATACAGAATCAATGTGTTCCTTGAACAGAAAGTACTTCTAGGGTTTTTTTTAACCTTCCCCCACATGTGATAGGACCTGGGAGACCTAAGACTAAAAAATATAAGATAATGCCCTAAATGTCAGCAACCTGCTGCTAATGCTAAAAATCAGAAATAAAAAATGTGGGAAACACTTTACAGGTCAGGCAGGCTTTGTAGGAAGAGAGTATCAAATATATATTCAAAGGGCGCGAAGTTAAAATAGACAATGAGTGGGATTTTTTGGCAGTGTTCACCCAGCAATCGAAAAATCCCGTCCAAGGTCAACAGATCTTTCAATGATTGGTGTCACTAAAAGTACATTTTAAGCTGATGATTGAAATAGTGGTGTTTGGTGGGATTTTCGAGTATATGTATATAAAAAAAAGTCCATACATTATTTTTAGACAATATTAGACTGGATTGAAAATTAGTCTAGCAGCCGGAAACAAACAAATGGAAAAAATTACTGGTGTGGTTCTGAGTCCCACCTACAGTTCACAGTATTCATGAACAATGTGCCTTCTCTTTTTGAACTAAATACTAAGCATCTATCCCACTTACAGCCAAAAATTTGAAGTTATAAATCATCTGTGTCTCGTTACACTTGGTGTGGAATAATATACAAATATTAGAACAAAATGAAGACACTTGTTTTTATTTTTTCAGTCAGGGACAACACACTGTCAGCACTGCTGCCTCACAGCAGCAGAGAACTCGTGTTCAATTCCAGCCTTGGGTCACTATCCATGTGGAGTTTGCACATTCTCCCCACATCTGTGAGAGTTTTCTCTAGATGCTCCATTTCCTCCCACAGTCCAACGATGTGTAGTTTAGGTTGATTGACCATATTAAATTGACCCGAGTGTCAGGGAATTAACATGGATAAATATGTGGATTATGGGAATAGGTCTTGGGTGGGATTGTAGTCGGTGCAGACTCAGTGGGCCGAATGACTCCTGTCCTGTAGGGATCCTATGATTTCCATCTTTGCTAAAGTGACTGAAACAAATCTATCTTAAGAGCATTTGACTGCAAGTTCCAGAAAATTGATCCAAACTCGACCTTGGAGGATAATTCTGGCCAAATTCTTCATAAGGATAGTAATGCTATCCTAGAAAAATAAGGAAACATTAAGCTCTCCAATTTTAATAATGATGCGGTTGTAGCATTCAACTACTTTGATCCTAGGCACCATCGGCTGTCTGCAGTTTGATAATAATGTCTGTTTTGGTTGCAAGTTTCGGCTGTGGGCCTCCACCTGACTGAACGTGTTGATTCTTGACCTATTGACCTTTTGATCATATGTGCCAGGATGCCCCGTTCCTCAAGGTAATAGGATCCAGAGTGCAGGATTTACTTTCTTTACTGCTGAGTCATTAAGATGTGATAAAGCTAATAGACAAGTTGTTGCTAACGATTAGTAGTGAGCTCCTCTGTCATTAGCAGTCCCTACAGGGATTGAAACATTTTTAAAAATTGAACACCCCAGTGACTTAACAAAGATTCATACAACAAGACTGCATGTTTAACACAAAAACAACTCATAAATATAAGCATGCCAACTAGCTGACCAAAACTTTGGATGTTTAAATCCAGTTCCTTCCAAGAATTTCATTACACTCGAGTTCTTGAGGATTCATTTACTTCTGGAACCAATCCAAAGATATGCCACAACCCTTCAGAATTCACTTTGATTTCTCAGTTTTCCAGCTACTCTAAGATAAAATATTTTATGGAATCCTTCCACTAGTTTTTGGTTGAGGCACCTGCGAATCTTTTAAGATCTCCAAGCACTGCATCTGATCAGTGAATTTCAACATCCCTGATTCCTAATGGCCTCTGTGCCCCTTGCTCTGACTTTGGATAAACTCTACTCTTGGCAGACCTTTCTCTGTGCTTTCCTCTAGTTAGAAGTGAGGCAGATATCCTCACTACATTCCACCTACATTCATGTGGTGGTGAATAACAAAGTTAATATTTTCTCTACTCTGCTTCAGATGCAGGGCTGGCAAACATTTCTTTTTACTCTTGTGTAACTGAGCTTCAAACTATAAAAAAAACTGAGCTGCTGACTGCTTGCTTCTGTGAATGAACAAAAATACTTTGAGGCAAATGGCAAATGAACTTGGCAAAGACCATCTATATGGTATACCTGAGATGTTAGAAACCAAAATGAAAACTGATTTTGTTATTGCAAACAAAATCTTTTGACCCCAAGAACTCTTGGCAATGAAACTATTCAATTCCTCCTCCCCTGATGCTTCTCTGCACTTTGGATGATCTTGAGCTAGGAATTCCCAGGTGTCAGTAGGGATGCTCACTTTTTTAAGAAGGATTTGAGGGTATCCTTTTTCCCTTTGCCTTCTTGACGCTCATTTGCTATGTCAAAATACCAAGTAGAGCACTTGTTTTGGGAATCTCATGTCAGGTGTGTGGACATTGTGGCCTGCCCAATAGAGCAAATTGACTGTGGTCAGTGCTTGAGTACTGGGTTTGAGGAAGAACACTGATGTTGTTGCACTTAACCTTTGCAGGATCTTGGTGACCTCATCATCTGTGTATGTCCTTGTTGACAGTAGGTTCCCAAGATATGGAAAGTGGTCCATGCTGCCTAAAGCCTCATCATAGATTTTGGTAATGGGATGGTGTGCAAAGTTGCATGGCAGGGACAGATTGGTTTAGGATTTTTGTCTTGTGTATGTTAATGTAAGGCTCATGCGGCACTGAAGGTGTTGACTGTGGCTTGGAGCTTGGCCTTCTGAGTTTATGCCAATGCAAGCATGTCTGAATACTGTATTTCAATTGAGTGACCTTGGAGCTGGCCTGCTGATGACCACAGTTGTAAAGATTCCTATTCTGTAATTTAGCTCTACTTCAGCAGGAATCTTGCTGAGGATGAGATGCAGGACTGCAGCAAGGGAGATGAATAGCAATGTGATAACACAGCTTTCCATGACCCCAGTCAAATGTGAATTGCGTGTCTAGTGTATCCATTGGTCCAGATCAGGTGGTGGTGAGTGGTGACAAACCTTTAAGGGCAAATGAAACAGGAGAACAGCAGTCCATAATCCCTTGTGTTTGGACAGTGACAAAGGGTCTCAGATCAAAGAAGGCGATTTATAAGGGTTGGTCATGTTCCAATGAATATTTCCAGTGAAAATACTATCTAATTTACCCATTAGGATGAGAAATCTGCATTGGGATTCTAGGAGGAACTCTTCAGCCACAGGGAGAAAGTGATTTAAGGAGTACTCTTGTGATGACTTTCCCTGTGGCAGACAGCAGGGAATTTCCTGAGAGGACTTACTGTATGAACATTGGAGTCAAAGGAACAAACTAATTGCAGTGCAAGTGTCAACTTGGTGAGTATGACGTTGGAGCCTTTCCTGAAATCTGGCAAGATGGTCTGGGTATTTAACGTAACCAGATTATGAAATCTTACAGAAAGATTGAGGATAGCTTTTGTAATAGGGTTAATAATTTCAGTAGTAAGACTGATGCTATAAAAAAGGAATCAACAACTTTCGGGTTAATTTTTGATTATTTTGTATTGAGTCTATTGAAATTGATGAATGATCCTACTACCAACAGGTCAGATCTAAGTTCTTCAATCCTGCCATATTTAGTTGAATGATAGTGAAAAATTAAACTACTGACAGGAGGAGGCTCCAGAAACAATACCATCTTCAGTGGGAGAGACCAATACAAGTGCAGAAGACCAGGCTGAAACCTTTGCCAGTATTTTCAGCCAGAAGTACTGAATGGATGATCCAACTTCATCTCCTCCTGAGGTCTCCAGCCTTTCTGATGCTCTGATATCAACTGCTGAAAGCAAAAGCCAAGGGCCCTGCTTACTACACCCCAGCAATATTGCTGAAGGCTTGTGAGCTCCAGAGCTAACTATGCCTTTGGACAAGTTGCTTTAGTACAACTGTTCAATAATTTGGAAAATTAGAACCACAGAATTCCCACATTGGAAGAATGAGACCATAGGGCCATCAAGCCTGCACCTATAACAATCCCACCTAGGCCCTATCCCTGTAACCCCATGTACTTACTCTTCTAATCTATCATGACCAATCAATCTAACCTGCACCTCTTTGGACTGTGGGAAAGAACTGGAGCACTTGGAGGAAACACACAGACACCCTGAGATAACATGCAAACTCCACATAGTTAGTTACCTGAGGCAGGAATTGAATCTGGATGCTTGGCGCTGTGAGGCAGCAGTGCTAACCACTATGCCACCATACTGCCAGTTGTCTACATCTATCCTGTGCAACAAAGGACAAATCCAACCTGGCTAATTACAGGCAAAAGTGATGGAAGATGTGGTCAACATTGTTATCAAGTTAAACTTGCATAGCAATAATCTGCTGCAGTTTGGGTTTGGCCACAGTAACTCTGCGTACTGACTTCTTCACAACTTTCATCCAAATGTGGCCAAAAGAACTGAAATGGGGTGTCAAGTGACTTCCTGCTGTTGACAACCAGTGTCATCCAGAAGCTCGAGCAAAAATGAAGTGAGTTGGAATCATACCTAGCACAAAGGAAGATAATTCCATCGTGCTTCCAGAGTATTGCTGCAGTTTCTTGGATAACTATCTTCAGTTGCCTCATCAATGACCTTCCTGCCTTCATATGGTAAAGTGGGTATGTTCTGTACCATTCACAGCTTCTTCTATAGAAACTGTTTGTGCTAATGTACAGCAAGACCTGGACAACATTCAGTCACAGGCTGACAAGTGGCAGATAATATTTCATGCCACACAGTGACCATGTTCAGAAAGAGAATCTAACCCATGATATTCAGCTGAAGCTCCCATCATTGGCAATGGGGTTGCCATTGACAAGAAACAGAACTGGGCCAGCCATATAAACACTGTCACCTATAAGAGGCTAGAAATACCTGAGGCAAGCAACTTTGCTCCCTGACTCCCTAAAGCCTATCCATCACCTACAAGGCCTAGCAAAATTAAGTGTCCCTGAACTACATCTCAAGATGGTTCACTACCATCACAGACAACAAACAGAAAAACTGTAAAATTTCAGGAAATCTGGCAGCATGTGTGAGAGAGAATAGAGCCAATGTTTCAAATATGGGTGACTTTCCGAATTTCTTTTTTCAAGTTCCAGCATTAGCACTATTTTGCCTTCATTAAAGAATGGGCAACAAATGCTGACCTTGCCAATGATGTTCACATCCTATGAAAAATTTTTGAAAGTGATGAGTATTTGAATTATTTATGTGAAATCTGCCAGACTGAGGTCTCTGGTTGCAGTAATTGTTCACATTCATGGACATTATAGTAACAATCCTCTTGGGCTGCATCAGTGGAAAGTAATGGCGCAGAGGCAGCAAACAAGGTAAGCTGCTCATGGAGGGCATGTACATTCTTAATAGCATTCAAGGAGGACAATTTATCTAGTGAAGCAGGTGCACTCAGAATTCACTAATTGAAACAAGGCACTGATGGCACACCTCATGGCCATGGCTCTGAATTTCTTTAGTGATGACCACAATTGGAAGACTAAAGTCCAACTTTTGTTACTCATTTTGACTTCCTTTGAACTGTGTGGCTTGCTCATTTCAGAAGGCAGCTGAGAGCCAACGGTTGCTGTGGATTTGCAGTCACCTGTAAGGATGGCAGATTTCCTATCTTTCTAAAAAAGATGTTGGTGAACATATAGATTTTAATAATTATTTCAGTCACCATTACGGAGTCTAACTTTATATTCCAGGTTTATTAATTGTAATTATTCCACCAACTGCAATAATGAGGTTTGAACCCACATCCCCAGAGCATTTACCTGAGCCTCTGGATTATTTAGTCCAGCTGCATTATCGCTATGACATTACTGCACCTCCCCACCCCCGCCATGTCAGGAGATTTCCAAGCAGAAGGAAGTGACACATCAGTGACTCCCAATTTGCAGTTCTTGTATCAAGAAATAAGTGAATTTTCTTTTTGTCATGAAAGCAGATTTCATTATATTCTGGGAACAGGTGTAAGGAGGAAAGCAGTTAAGAGTATTCATATAGTCTTTCCAGAATAGTGTGCTTCTCCATTGTGTAGGGTACCTTTGATAATGCACACATGTGACTTTGTAACTGCTGTATTTTGATGCCTGCAAAAATTATTGTTCTTTGGCCTGTGACCTCACTCATCACAAACTGCTCTTAGGATAATGGATCACCAGCATAATAATGCATTAATTCTGCATCAGTTCATCATTATGCCAACCATCAAACTGCAAGTTGGTTGTTGAGTGATGAGGGCTATTCCACTGTAAGGTAGCTTATTACTTCCCTTTGCAACTCAACTACAAGTGACCAGCAGGCATATATTTTTGCTATGATAACATCAAAAGTTTGTGATCTCGCTGGTGACTCAGCAGGTGAGATGATTCTGAATCCCCTCCCAACTCTTGAGCAGGTGAATGGCATCATTGAATTCCCAATTCAGATGGGAAACTAAGTCCCATCCCATAGTCCTAATTGCCACAGTTTCTCTCAATATGATTGCAGTTTTTTGATTTGAAGCCCCATCATGTGTTTTCCATCATGAACAGTGTTTTTTTCTTTCCATATTCAAAATTTAATATTCAGGTTGCAATAAATTGATTGGTTCCATCAGATCCTAATGTGGTGTTTGGTTCAGTTTCCCAACTGCAAATTCTATCATCTAAAACCTGTCAATCACGAGGGACTCTGCTTTAGAGACATATGCTACCAAGAAGACTCAATTAGGGTGCTGAAGCAACACTTTCATAGTCTTCCACATTCCATGGGAGCCATCCAGTACTTGCAGGAGCAGGTATCTTGATTTGTGATGGTCTGCTGGATTGTTCACAACCTGATTTGCCTCTGAAGAAACTGAAATCCACAAATAGATTGAGCACCTCTGTTTAAAACATTTTCTTCTGAATACAACCTACAATCCCAAGTTACTCAAGACTCCTTCTTCTTGCTATTGATCAGTTATGGGTCATCACTGATTCCTCTTAATGCCAATCCTGTAATAAAAAAAATTCATATTCATTAACAGAGCATCTAATGCATTCCACAAAATGCAACTGAATCACCCATTTGAAACCATTGATCTATTTTGAATGTGTATTTTTGATTTATTATACATTAGAATAACAGTGAAAAGTATTGTTTCTTTTTATACATTTCTTTATATGCTATACAGACAAAGCATACTGTTCATAGAAAAAAGGAGGATGCTAGAATGCAGAGGAAGATCAACTTAGTGTGAGGTAGGTCCATGAAAAAGTCTGATGGCAGCAAGGAAGAAGCTCTTCTTAAGTTGGTTGGTACGTGACCACTGACTTTTATATCTTTGCCTGATGTAGTGCTACTATTATAGAGAATCCTAGAGGTTTATGGCATGGAAAACTAGTTCAGTAACTGCAGAATACCTGTCTTAAGGCTGTACCACTGGTATGGGTGGAGTGGGAGCATAAATGATGGCAAATTTTGGGCTCTCACTTAGCAACTCTGCTAAAGAACCACTTCAGAAATCAAAGTAACTTGTTAGACTATCGAAAACCTTAAAACCATCTTTGAACACCAGTAATCACAGTGATAATTGAATAAGAGCAATCACCATCTCATGCTGAAGTTCCAGTCAGACTACTAGAGCTTTTCTGCTACAAGATTCATGTTCTGAAGTAAGTATTCTTTCTTAGGGCATTGGCACTATCCATTCATCACGTCACATGGTACTCTCAACAGTGATAAAGAGAACCTCTTGCTGTGCATTCAGGTAAGAATGCAACCCTTGAAGCTTGACATGCAGTTCTTTCAGCCATAATTGCCTACAAATAGCAGCAGTTTCATACTTCAGTAAGACTCGTGCTTCTGCAGTGCAGATGCAAAATAAAAGACCTTGTCTACAACACAGTATCTCGTATGGAATGCAAAAGGTAGAATACTAAATAGCTTTGAGGCTAACATCTCTAATTGAACCTGTCATAGCAGTCTGCTCTCATTAGAGGTCTGAGCAAGAGAAAAGAGCTGCTCAAGTTCCAGCTGCCTGTTCAGCAGTATGCCAATGATTACAAGTTACCATCTATCAGGATATCCAGCTGTTCTTCACTGGGGATGTCAGAAATGTGTATGAAAGGATTAAAGAACAGCAGGTCAATCAGTGACTGCCACATTGAAAACATCACTGACTACAAAAGTGTATTGGTATTCTCCCTAAGAGTGTAACCAATCGTTGACAAGGCTATAGACACCATAGTCTGTGAGTCTACCATGACCAAAATTCCAACTGCTGACACTATACTACCTGAACTCAGCACAGAAAGCCAGCATTTTATCTCTGGAAAGAATGGGCAGTACCTCAGGAAATGCATGCAGCAAAGATTGTGACCCTGTACAAGAACCAGAATGACCACAGCAACTACAACAATGGAGGCATCTTCTTGCTCAGTGGCAGTGTAGAAGTATTTGCTCGTGTTTCCTTGATCAGGCTGCTATATACCTACCCCAAATTCCAGTGTTGTTTAAAGACAAAGAAACCATTAAAAGATCTTCAGTCCAGCAGCTGAAAGCAAACTCTGAACAAAAGAGTGCACTATATTTTGTTTTCATTGAACTGGCCAAGGCGTTCAACTCTGCGCAACTAGAGAGAATTGCTGTTACGGTAGCTGCTCCATGTGATCCCTCTTCCATGACAACATGATGAGCAAGACGTCTGTTAGTTTGATTGTTAGCAAGACCAATGTCATGTTCCAAGATGTTGCCAAACTGCCACCAGCATTGGGGTTGTTGGCTTTACCATTATCCATCTGTCACTTGGATGCTGAAATCAATGCATTGCCGATCATCTAACTCATGAATGACAACTGGTCATGTCCTGAAGGATATGGCTGCCAGACTAGACTGGTCTTTGTGTTCAAGCTATTTTATTGTGTGCTTCTACTTCAGAACTGCTGGCATAAAAGGAACTCCACTTTCAAAGTGGTTGCATTACTTCTATTTGTAACATGATGAAATTACATAGGTTTTACTGACGATCCTCTTAACAAAGTGATTGCCACACTCTGATTAGTAGTACATGGGTTTTCAGGTGATTCTGTAGAACTAACAGATCTTTAGGCATAGGAGAAAAGAGTCACCTTGAGGAAATTTCAAATTCTGTCCCTTGTGCTTTTGTCACTGCTTGATGACAGTTATGACTGTACTTTGGATTCAGCATCACAACATGATATGATTTGCAGCATATTCCTTTATGCACCATTTGTCCTTTTTTTTTCAATCTTCAGTTTGGATGCTATACTTGTGCTGAGAGGATCTGTTTCAGAAGCTGGTTCAAATTTCTGCTTGCAATGTCCAGGCCAATGGAGCTGTGCATGATCGTGATTTTGATTGCTGAAGTTGGGTGCCTGAGTATCCTGTTGTGAGACTGGAAATCCTCTTTCTGGAGGTGCCTTAGGTAAATGACCCAAGTTTCACTGCCATCTGGAAGGGTAATGACAACAGCGTTGTACCCAAAGTCAGGACATCTCTCTCTTTGAAGACCAGGTCTGGTCTTCAATTTTGTCTTTTGTGAGGCTGAGCTGATTTTTGCTCTGGATTGCCTCATCCATGGTGACCTTTTGAACACTTCCTATATCTTGGTATCCATCTTGTGTTTTGATCACGACGGAAGGGGATTGTTAGCATGAATGAGTTCAGAGAAATCATTCGACACTGGTATCAAACTGTTTATTGAGGTCTCATGCCAGCAAGGAGAATCACAGGCAAGCCCAAATGCAATTCCACTGAGACAACGAAAATCATCATCTTTTATGTACAGTTTCTCGACTGGACATGATACAATCCTAAAGACTATTGATTGGATATGTTATCTCCTTAATTGAATTAGAGTGGCTGTTAGTCAAAATGGAGGTATCTGAGTGATCAGCAGTTATCCCTGGCACCTTAGTGACAAATAGCTAATATATCATTTATGGCTTTAGTTGGGATCATTGAATGTCTCTGCTAAGCAGGCTAGTGTTCCCAATCGGCGTGCAATGTTAGTAAAACATACCATCCTGTTGCTACAAGATTGAAGCAACAGACTTGTGTTATCTTCTCTGCCCTTATCATGTAATGGCCTTCAGCTAGGATATGCATACTTTGGGAGATTTTGGCGTGACTCTGCAGTTTGTTCTAACCTTGTGATTTTGGTATGTTCATTAGAGGCTCCTACTGATCACGTAATCAAATCCTAGCTTGATCTTAGCCACTCAGTATACTATTGAGTTGTTTAACACTGCATCTTCAATTGTTTACGATATTTATATTGTTTGACATAGCAGTGAGTCATCCTCCAGTGTTTCACACACACATTCCGGAGAATTTTATAATTTTATCTTCAATATTTTGTGCATTAAAAAAAAATCTTCCTTCAACGTGTACTTAATAACTTATTATGCCACAGGTGCTTTGCATTTTTCCACATTAACAGAGACCCATTAATAACTGTAGCTAGAGATGTAGGTGTTTGCCTAGGGGAGATCACATAAAGGATTTTGATGTTGTGACAGCAATCCTGTTCTGTATTTAGAAGATTGAGGGTGATTGGCATTCTGCATTCTTTCACTATAGACCAAACTATGGCGTCATATCACATTACAAGTGTATCTTTTTTATTTTTTTCTTGTCTTTCTTTTTTTTCTCTCTTCTCCTCCTGCCCCCTTTTCTTTCCCTTTTTTTCCCCTTCTCAATTTTACCTTTCTAGCCCACACTTTCCTCCCCACCACATCTGTCACAACTCATCCTCTGACTTCAGCTTCTCTCTGTTTGGCCACTCACATCTTCTATTCTCTCAGTGGACTGCCATTAACAGCCTTTTCCCTTGCTTTTATAGCTATGACTCATCTTTCATTCTCTCGCCCTACACTGAGAATCTCTCCCACTTTCTATGCGTTTTAGCTTTGACAAAGGTCTATCTGGACTCACAATATCAGCCCTTTCCTCTCCTTGCAGTTGCTGCCAGATCTGCTGAGATTTTCCAGCATTTTCTCTCTTGGTTTCAGATTCTAGTATCTGCAGTAATTTGTTTTTATTTTTGTCACATTACAAGTAATGAATATGCTGAAGGATCTTTTTTTTAGTCTCTTAACTGGTAGACTTTAAAAGATTCTGAATACCCCTTTGGTATTTGGGCATGAGTTCTACTGGAGTTGAAGAGCTGGAGCTATCACAGCCTTGCTTTGTGCTTGTTCAGATGCAAAAAAGAACTACTGTCTCTAATGTACTGCAAAGAATGTTTACTGTTATATTTTTGCTAGATCTGGTCTTGAGAGGCTTGGGATTTTGCAATTGGAGTCTAAGGCATTTGACAGATTGCTTTAAGCAACATGTAAAGCTTGTGCCTCATTCCCATGCATGGCTGAAAGTTACATTGAATCTCTAGGAGGCTGTCTTCATTAACTAGGAAGTGCTTCAAAAGAGTTTGTGAGAATCATTACTGCAGAGACAGAACAGCATGTGTCTGGTTTCTTCATCTTTTAAAAATCTAAAGAAACATCAGTCATATCTTACAGAAGTGTGCTGGCTGCTGTTTTCGAGATTTTTGTTTTTAAAATGGGTCCACGTTTGAGCGTATTCATGACCACCCCTTTCATGGATTTGTAGGAATGCTATCTGTATAATTTTTTTTGTTTCTTTCTGATGTGGAGATGCCAATATTGGACTGGGGTGAGTACAGTAACAAATCTCAATACCAAATTAAAGTCCAAAGTGTTTATTTGGAATCACGAGCTTTTGGAGCGCTGCTCCTTCAAGTGAGTGGAGAGTTGGGTTCACAAATATGCATAGATAGACAGACGCAATTGGAAGGTAATGGATGGTTGGAATGCAAGTCTTTACAGGTAGTCAAGTTTTTACAGGAGTAGAGAGAGGTTAGAGGTGTGAATTCTTGCAAGTAAGGCCACTAGTACAATTTTGAAAGCTCAGGAAAAATGCTGAGGGTTACATGTAACGTGATATGATCCCAATTGAGACTGTACTCATGCATGTGGAACCTGGCTGTCAGTTTCATAACGATTCTGCATTGCATTGAGGCCTCAACCGGGATCTTGGGTTCACCATCCTACTAACATACCTTTCAAATCTGTGGACAAACATGCCAAGTTTCCTTTGTTCCCCTTATTGTCAAATTATATCTCATCTCACATGTTTCAGGGTTAAATTCCATCTGTCCATTTGACTATTCTGTCTATGTCATCTTGTAGCGCCAGACACTTTGCCTCACTATTAACCATCCCTCCAATTTTTGTGTCATCTGCAAACTTACTAATCCTTCTCCCCACATAGTCATCAATGTCATTTATATAAATGATGAATAATCAGTGATCCAATATAGATCCCTGTGTTATGCAACTAGACAGTGGCTTCCAGTCACCAAAGCAGCCTTTTGTCATCATCCCCTGCCTCCTACAACTGAGCCAATTGTGAATCCACTTTTTTCAAATTACTCTGCATAAGCCTCCAATGTGGGACCTTGTCAAATTTAGCCAGACGTTCGAGTTTTAAGTGAGTGAGTTTATTTGCTATTAAATGTGAGAAAAATTATGCATTTTCATTCACACATTAAAAATGAAATGAATCCATTGTAAATATCTTTGAATGGTGGAACATTGCAGCCATTGCCATTTGTGATTCCAGTAGTGCTGACTTCAGGTAATAGTCTGTTTTGTGATTAACATTCTACTATTTTGCTGAGAAGCTTTGGCTTTGCTAACTTGGCTTGCTTCAGCAGTTACTTACAAAGCTTTTTCAGGGGCCTGCTGTGTCTTTTCTGTTACATGCTGACACACCCAGCACTAGTCGACACCAACCAGGTATTTCAACTGGCCTTTATCCTAATCGTTTATATATTTGTTGAAGATGAAAATTCACAAATTGGTCAGGGATAAGAATATCATTCCTATTGAGATGATGACCAGCTCCCAGATTTCCACAAGCAATGGCAGTAGTTTCTATGTAACCTTTAATGGATATACCTTTGGGACATGCTAGGCGCTTTGTCTCAATAGCAGCCACCAGCAATTTAACCAGTGACAGAATTTATAGTCTCTGTCATTTTGTGGCTTGCATGCCTACTTTTTTTAAAACCATTGGTCTTATTTAAAAGTCATGATGTAAAGATGCCAGCGTTGGACTGGGGTAGTAAGAACTCAGTAAGAATTTAGCAACACCAATTTTAAATCCAACCGATTTATTTGATAGTAAAATTGCAAGCTTTCAACACTCTGTGTCTTCATCAGGCAAATGCAGTGTTCTGGTCTGCAATAGCACACATCAGCACAGACAGTCACAGATTGCTGATTAGAATGCGAATCCTTACATCTAACCTGCTATTCAAGTGTTAAAGTGGCTAACAATGTGTGTGAAGGGAATCCTGAGCATTGGTTAGAGAATTGTGTATTTTCTCCAGACAGCACAGTAAGTGAGGTTTTTTGCTAACCCAGGCAAGTTACGGGGGTTACAGATAGTGTGTCATGAAGCCAAGATCCCTATTAAGACCGTCCTCATGTGTGCGGAACTTGGCTATCAGTCTCTGCTCAGCGACTCTGCGCTGTCGTGTGTCACGAAGGCCCCCTTGAAGAACATTTACCCGCAGGTCGGAGGCCGAATGCCCATGACTGCTGAAGTGTTCGCCCACAGGAAGGGAACTGTTTTGCCTGGTGATTGTTGAGTGATGCTCATTCATCCGCTGTCGTAGTGTCTGCATGGTCTCCCCAATGTACCATGCTTCGGGACATCCTTTCTTGCAACGTATTAGGTAGACAACGTTGGCCGAGTTGGAAGAGTATGTACTATGTACCTGGTGAATGGTATCCTCATGTTTGATGATGTCGTCCATGTCTATGATCCGGCATGTCTTGCAGAGGTTGCTGTGGCAGGGTTGTGTGGTATTGTGGTCACTGTTCTCCTGAAGGTTGGGTAGTTTGCAGCAAACAATCATCTGTTTCAGGTTGTGCGGTTGTCTGAAAGCAAGAAGTGGGGGGTTGGGGATGGCCTTAGCGAGATGTTCATCGTCATCAATGATATGTTGAAGACTCCGGAGAAGATGTCGTAGCTTCTCCGCTCCGGGGAAGTACTGGACAACAAAGGAAGACTCCTGCAGAAAATGCAAATGTATGGGATAGAGGGTGATTTAGCTAATTGGATTAGGAATTGGCTAGCAGATAGAAGACAGAGGGTGGTGGTTGATGGGAGATATTCATCATGGAGTTCGGTTACAAGTGGTGTACCTCAGGGGTCTGTTCTGGGGCCCCTGCTGTTTGTAATTTTTATAAATGATCTAGATGAGGGTATTGAAGGATGAATTAGTAAATTTGCAGATGACACTAAAGTCGGTGGAGTGGTAGATAGTGAAGAGGGGTGTTATAGTTTGCAGAGAGACTTGGACAAGTTGCAGAGCTGGGCCGAGAGTTGGCAAATGGAGTTTAATGTGGAAAAGTGTGAGGTAATGCACTTTGGCAGGAATAACAAATGTGTAGAGTATAGGGCTAATGGTAGGACTCTTAATAGTGTTGAAGAACAGAGGGATCTTGTGTATATGTGCATAGATCCCTGAAAGTTGGCAATCAAGTCGATAAGGTTGTTAAGAAAGCATACGGAGTCTTAGCTTTTATTGGTAGGGGGATTGAATTTCGGAGCCGCAACGTCATGTTGCAACTGTACAAAACTCTAGTGCGGCCGCACTTGGGAGTATTGTGTGCAGTTCTGGTCCCCACATTATAAGAAAGATGTGGAGGCATTGGAGAGGGTACAGAGGAGGTTTACCAGGATGTTGCCTGGTATGGAGGGCAGGTCTTATGAGGATAGGCTGAGGGATTTGAGGTTGTTTTCGTTAGAAAGGAGGCGGCTAAGAGGGGACCTTATTGAAACATATAAGATGATTAGAGGTTTAGATAGGGTGGACAGTGATAGCCTTTTTCCTAGGATGGAGCAAGCTAGCACGAGGGGACACAGCTTTAAATTAAGGGGTGATAGTTATAGGACGGATATCAGAGGTGGTTCTTTACCCAGAGGGTGGTAAGGGTATGGAATGCCCTGCCTGCAGCAGTTGTAGATGCGCCAAGTTTGGTGGCGTTTAAGAGGTTAGTTGATAAGTTTATGGAAGAGAAGGGAATGGTTTAGTTTGGAGGGTCATTGCTTTTTTTCATAATTGGTTGGCGCAACATCGAAGGCCGAAGGGCCTGTTCTGCGCTGTAATGTTCTATGTTCTATGTTCTAACAAAGGGTACTCTGTGCACCGTGTCCCGTGTTCGTCTTCTGAGGAGGTCAGTGCAGTTTATCGCTGTGGCACGTCGGAACTGTCGATCGATGAGTCGAGCGCCATATCCTGTTCTCACGAGGGCATCCTTCAGCGTCTGGAGGTGTCTGTCACAATCCTCCTCATCTGAGCAAATTCTGTGTATACGGAGGGCTTGTCTTCCTTAATAGGGATCTTGACTTCATGACACACTATCTGTAACCCCCGTAACTTGCCTGGGTTAGCAAAAAACCTCACTTACTGTGCTGTCTGGAGAAAATACACAATTCTCTAACCAATGCTCAGGATTCCCTTCACTCACATTGTTAGCCACTTTAACACTTGAATAGCAGGTTAGATGTAAGGATTCGCATTCTAATCAGCAATCTGTGACTGTCTGTGCTGATGTGTGCTATTGCAGACCAGAACACTGCATTTGCCTGACAAAGACACAGAGTGTTGAAAGCTTGTAATTTTACTATCAAATAAATCGGTTGGATTTAAAATTGGTGTTGCTAAATTCTTACTGAGTTCTTATTTAAAAGCTCAGAGATGTTTTTTTTTGTCCATTATGATGAGTTCTAACCACGTCCATTATAGCTACAATACCTGCCTTCAACTAAAATTAGAAACTATCTGAGTAAAGAGGGTATGACTAGTTATTTATATGTGAATGTGCAGTCCCTGATCTTAACCACTCGGATCATTACATAGTACTACAAAAATTAGGTTAGAATGAGCCAAAACCCTGGAGCTCCTTTACGACCAACAGCAGAGGTTCAAGTTGCCACCATTTTTAGGACAAGTTAAGGATGGGACATGAATGCTGGTCTAACCATCAAAGCCCATACCCAGTGAAAAAATAAAATTTGAGGCTGACAAGTCCTGTACAGCTAACGGCTTGCATCCTAGAGTCCTGAAGAAAGTGCTGAAGAGATGAATTGGGAATAATCTTTCAAAAAATCCAAATGAATTGGAATTGCGTAAATGTAATGCATTGATTTGGAAAGAGACAATGCTGAATACTATTGGCCTAATATTTGGAATCCATTATTAAGGAAGTAGTAATACAATAGAAATCATAATGCAATTAAGCAAAATCAACTTGATTTAAGCAAGGGAAATTAACAAACATTGTTAGCTTTTTGTTTTGAAGATGTGAAAGGGGACCAATGGATGTGATGTTTTGGATTTCCCAAAGCGATTTGGTAAGAGTCTGTATGAAAGATTATTGCACAAGATTGCACATGGATTGAGGATTTATCTAATGAATATTTAACAGAGCTAGTATAAACAGATTTTTTCTCTAGTTAGCCAATTGTAACAAGAGGGGGTGCTGAAGTCTTTATTTACAATCCACATCAAATGATGTGACCACAGGACCCCTCAAAATGCTTTGCAGCCAATGAAGATTAGAAAAATGGTCACTGTTATGTGGAGAACACTACTATTTGTGGCAGTTCACTGACTGCTATTTTGGAATAGTGTGGTAATGCTGAATGTGGGATTCATGTTGGCCACACCAACTAATGATGTGAATAATACTATTTTCAAAGTCACCCACAATCTGGAAGAACCTCTCCACCTTGACTTGGCATTAACATTACTGTGGAGTAAAACACACTTCCACCATATCAACTTGCTTTAAATGGAGCAGCAGAGCACACAGTAAAAATGTTGAATTTACTTTTATTGAGAAAATGCTAGACCAAATTGGAAGAAATGTCAATTGTTATAAATCACAGACTGAATTATTTATTTATCATAACACTGCTATGAGTAGAATACCAGCTGACTTTCTTACACCACCTAGGATGATGTTTTCATTGCTGAAATCACATCAGGCACGATCAGTAGCAAAAAAAAATCAATCCAGGTATATCTGAGGGAAAGCATTATGAAGTTGAGTTAAAAGAATATTAAAAATAGCTATTGAAGAAAGTTGAGAAAATGTGGTCCTAGGACATATTTGACCTAAACAGTTGGTGGTGGAAGGGTTAGATTTGTACAAATAGATCATGTTTTACCTGTAGAGATTCACTTCAGGGAGTTGAAAGACTCAGGTCAATCTGATCTGGTTAGTTGAGTTTTCCAATATTCAGTTAAATCTGTCTAATGAAGTGGAAGATTCAACTGCAGGTCAATAGTAAAATCAGTCTTTGGAGAAAGTGCCTCCTCTGACACTGATCCAAATGAGTCAAGTCCCTCCCTAAGAATTGAAAGTATGGGTCAAGAAAGGTAGTATAGACTTGAGAAACCAGTGGTTAAATGGGATGTTTAAAATAAAACAAATCTAATTTTGTTGAGGGAAGAGTGTCCATTTAAGGAGAGAGGAATGTAATGGCCCCCTCTTGTGGCCATAAAACTGCATTGAATTAGTTTCAGTTAGTACTGCTTTTGTATAGTGCCTTTTATCTCCTCTACCACATCGGAGAATTTTGATTCTTAGAAGGCAGGCCTTTATAATGGAAGCTTACTTTTTGAGATGAGCGTTAATAAAGCTCAGAAAACTGCACAGAAGTCTAGTTGGATATTATGCAGCATTTTGAGTTATCAGTCAGTACTCTGACATCTAAAGATGTGTAGGTTAGGTGGATTGGCCATGCTAAATCGCCCCTTGGTGTCCCAAGATACGTGTAAATATGGAAGCAGGAGGTTGGTAGTTGGGGCAGGCTTGATGGGTCTCCTTCTGCTCTGTAAGGATCCTATGATTCATTGTGTTGTGTAATTGGGGTTAAATGGGAATCCCAAATCTACACTGTGCGGCAAGTAGTCACTTGATAATGATGATTGCACGCCATCCACCAACACACACACACACACACACACCTGAAAATGTCATTTAATGGCTGGATGGTGCATCCACTCCAGTTAAAGACTCAATGGGTACGTTCTTGAAGCTGAAGAACCAAGAGGAAGTCCTCCAATTTTGGAGTGTAACCAGCCTGCTGTTTTGGGTTAGAAAGGGAGTTTCCATCTTGAGATACCACCCCTCAGCAATCTTTTAAGAGGAGAGATGGAACTCTCATTTTAAGGGTCCTTACTTCGTCATAGATCAATTAAGTCCACAATGGGAGATGATAACATAGTGTTAATGATGACCATGAAACCATTGTCGTAAAAACCCATCTGGTTCATCAATGTTCTTTAGAGAATGACGGATTTCATTCACCTTTTTCCTTGCCTGCTCTGTCCAACATGTGACTCCAGATCCACACCAATTTGGCAACTCTTAAATGTCACTTAGTTCAAGGGCAGTTAGGGATGGACAATAAATGCTGGCCCAGCCAATGACCCCCACATCCCATGAATGAATTTAAAAAAGTATCTCAAATACACCAGTGAACAAATGGAAAAATATGAACTAGTGAGTCCATGTTAACAAACTGAAATCCAATTAAAGGTCCTGTTCACAAGCAATAGCAGATAGTATTTAACCCTGCTAAGTGCAAGGCAATGGATTATGGAAGAAGAAACAAGATGAGGGAGTATTTTACTGAATGGCAGGATGCTGGAAAGCTGAGAGATCCTGAAGCAATTATTCACAGTTCCCTGAACAACATAGTTAAGAAGGTTTATGGAACACTTGCTTTTATCAGTCATGGCATAGAGTTTAGAGCAAAGAAGTCATGTTGGTTGTAAAGAGCATTGGCTAGGCCACAGCTGGAGTACAATGTGAAATTCTAATAGCCTGAATATAGGAAGGATGTTATAGCACTGAGGTAGGGTGGGGGGTGGACAGAGGAGATTCACCAGAATGTTTTAAAGTTTTTTTTAAAATTAGTATCGCAAGAAGGCTTACATTAACACTGCAATGAAATTACTGTGAAAATCCATTAGTCGCTACATTTCAGTGCCCGTATGGGTACACAAAGGGAGAATTTAGCATGGCCAATGCACCTAACCAGCACATCTCTTGGACTGTGGGAAGAAACTGGAGCATCTGGAAGAAATCCATACAGACACTGGGAAAATGTGCAAATTCCGCACAGATAGTGACCCAAGTTGAGAATCGAACCTGTTCCCTGGCACTGTGAGGCAGCAGTGCTAACCATTGCCACCCAGGATGATGTCTGGGATGGATCAATTGAGCTAGAAGGAGAGAATACTTGATAGGAGTAGATTATTTTCTTTTGAGCAGAGAATGATGAAGGAGGATATGATTGAAGGATATGGATAGGGTGAATAGCGTTCAATCATAAGGGGCCATAATTTTAGAGTAAGGGCCAGGATATTTGAAGGGGAATTGAGAAAAACCTTTTTCACTCAGAGGATAGTTGGAATCTGGAATGTACCACTTGGGAATGTCATGGAGGCCAGAAACTTAACAGCCTTTAAAAAGTATTTTTAACGAGCACTTAAAATATCATAACGTTCAAGGATATTGGGAAATGCAGGAAAATGGGATTAGCATGCCTTTAGTGGTAGCTATTATCAGTGAAACTCAATGGGCCAAAGGGACTTTTCTGCTGTGATTGATTCTGACTATGACATAAGGTGGTCTTTCCTACAATCCATTTAGCCTCACAATGGCCTAAATCAGGACTGAGGCCAGAGGAAACAATAACTTGACTGATAAGCAGCCAGATAGTGTTTGATCACCTCCCAGGTATGAATCTATCATAATTAAATTGAGCTTTCTTTATTTGTGCAGTGATTAAGAGCTGGTGCCAAAAAACAAAAAATGTAACTATAATCTGACAAGATTAAATAGAGAAATTAAGGAATGACTGTCAGTGGTAGAATTGCCAGAGAGAGGTGGCAATCCCTGGTTACATGGGGAACAGTTGCATGGAAGTCAAACTATTGTGTATGGAAGAAGAGCAAAGTATATTTGTAACGAAAGGAACAGCGGTAGGTATCCAGTGATGGTGGTTTTAAGACCACAGTTTAGTATGTTTGCCTCTCTTATAGGGGATATGGGGAGAAAATGAAGGGAAAAGATCTTGACTGTCATTATTATACTACACTTTTCAATAGAGATTAAAATGTGATGTTCTGCTCAATTGACACCCACAATCATTGACACAAATACTTGACACAGCTGATGAAGAAACAGTACAATTAAAGTATCATTGTTGTAGTTTCTCGGATGAATTGCTGTTTTAGTTGAAAGCAAAGGATGCTCCATAAGCTACAAAACCTCTTGTAGTTAAATTTCCAGGAGATTGGTTCACAGATGAGCTTTAAGTTGGAACAGCTGGAGAGAATCCTTCTCCTGTTGCCAAAGTATTATTTATTACTTGATTGCTCGGGTGATTTGTAGCTGGTTTGATGCTTTCCTGATTGATTTATATGGCACTCCATTTGTTAAAAGCGCAATGAAATTATATGACTTGCTCTGTCCAAGAAACATACGAATTGGCTGTAGGCCATGCTCTGCATTCAATAAGATCACTACTCATATTAACCTGCGCTACTCATTCCTGTCCACCTGACAACCTTTCACCACCTTGTTTATCAGGAATCTAGCTAGCTGCCTGAAATATTCAAAAAACTGCCTTTTGAGAAAGAGTTTCAAAGACTCATGATCTTTCCCCCTCCCTCATGCCGACGCTATAGTTAAGAAAGCCCACCAACACCGCCTACTTTCTCAGAAGACTAAAGAAATTTGGATTTGGCATGATAGCTGTGATTGTCTCCAACTTTTACAGATGTAATGTAGAAAGCACTCTTTCTAGCCGCATGGTTCCTGCTCTATCCAAAACTGTAAGAAACTACAAAAAGTCATGAATGTAGCTCAATCCATCACGCAAACCGGCCTCCCGTCCATTAACTTTGTCTACGCTTCCTGCTGTCTCGACAAAACAACCAGTATAATTAAGGGCCCCCGCACTCTGGATATTCTCTGTTCCATCTTCTTCCATCAGGAAAAAGATGCAAAAGTCTGAGGTCATGTACCAACCTACTCGAGAATAGTTTCTTCCCTGCTGCCGTCAAACTTTAGAATTTGCTTTTAAGTTGATCTTTCTCTACATCCTAGCTATTACCATAAAACTACATTCTGCACTCTCTCGTTTCCTTTCTTAAGAACCCTATGCTGTGTCTGAATAGCACACAAGAAACAATACTTTCTACTGTATACTAATACATGTGAAATAATAAATCAAATCAAATCTAGAATCTCCCACAATAGGAAACATCCTTTCCATATCCATCCTGTCAAGCCCCTCAGAATCTTATGCTTCAATCAAGTCATCTCTTATTCTCTAGAATCTAGATTTGATTTGATTTATTATTGTCACATGTATTAGTCAAAAGCTGCCTTAATCCTTTTTGCTTCTCCTCTGGCATTCACCCTTTTGTTTTCTATGTTGGACCAAGGACATTATCCTAAGGAACGCCTGCAATGTTGCCCTAAAACTGGGATGATTGGCCTCCAACCACTACTACTGTCTTCCTATGTGCCGCAACTAGCAAAACATTCTGTCCCTGGGAAAACTAGGGCTCTTTGATGCCATGCTCTGTCAAATGCTTCCTTGATGTCAATGGCAGTCACACTCTCACTTTGCTCCTGGTGTTCAACTCTTTCATCCATGTTTGAACCAAGGCTGTAATGAGGTCAGGAGCTGAATGACCCTGATGAAATCCAAACTGAGTGTCACTGAGCAGGTGCTGCTTGATAGCATTGTTTACCCTTTTCATCACTTTATCAATAGGGCAATAATTGGAAGGGTTGGATTTATCCTGTTTGGGGGAAGGAAGTGTAAACGTTTACACATTGTCAGATAGATGCCTGTGTTGTAAGTCTACTGGAAAAGCTTGGCTAGAGGAGCAGCAAGTTCTGGAGCTCAAGTCTTTAATACTATTGCTGGAATATTGTCAGGGCCCGTTGCCTTTGCAGCATTTCCAACTCATGGAGTGACTTAAATTGGCTGGGCACTGACATCTGTGATGCTGGAGACCACCAGAGGAGGCACAGTTGGAATATCCACTCAGCAATTCTGGTGAAGATGGTTGTAAATGCTTCAGCCTTATCTTTTGTATTGCATGTTCTGGATTCCTCGATCATTGAGGATGAGGATATTTGTGGATCTGCCGTCGCCATGAGTTGTTTACTTGCCTTCCATCATTCAGGAATGAATGTGGCAGGATTGCAGAGCTTTGATCTGATCTGTTTGTCGCATCGTTTGCTCTTTCTATTACTTGCTGTTTATGCTGTTTGATATGAAGTGGCTTTCCTTTGAAGCTTCAAATTTGACACCCTAACCAGGTATGCCTAGTATCGCTCCTGGCATGCCCTCATGCACTATTTACCAAATCAGGGTTGATCCACTGGCTTGCTGGTAATGGTACAAAATCCTATGAAATTCATCTCCAAACTCCACAGCCTGGGTCTTGACTCCTCCTTCTGCGATTAGATTCTGAGTTTCCTTACCCAATGCTTCCTCAATCATCGTCAACATCGGTGCCTCCATAAGGTTATGTTCTCAGCCCCTTACTATGCTCCTTATACCCCTGATGTGTATGGCCAAATCCCCTTCAATTCAATTTTCAAGTTTGCTGACAACACAACTGTAGTGGGTTGGATCTCAAACAACGATGAAACAGAATACAGGAAAGAGATAGAGAAGCTGGTGGACTGGTGCAATGACAATAATCTCTGCCTTAGTGTCAACAAAATGAAGGAGATTGTCACCGATTTCAGGAAACATAAAGGAGAACATGCCCCTGTCTGCATCAATGGGGACACAATAGAAAGCATCGAGAGCATCAGGTTTTTAGATGTCCAGATCACCAACAACCTGTCCTTGTCCTCCCATTGCTGACATTATAGTTAAAGCCCATCAATGTCTGTACTTTCTCAGGAGAAAATTGGCATGTCAGCTATGACTCTCTCCAACTTTTACAAGTGCACCATAGAAAGCATTTCTTCTGGTTGTATCACAGCTTGGTATGGCTTCTGCTCTGCCCAAGACCGCAAGGAACTACAAAAGGTCGTGAATGTAGCCCAATCAATCATGCAAACCAGCCTCCCATCCATTTACTCCATCTATACTTCCCACTGCCTTGGAAAATCAGTTAGCATAATTAAGAATCCCACATACCCTGGATGTTCTCTCTCCCATCTTCTATATCAGGAAAAAGATGCAAAAGTTTGAGATCAAGAACAGCTTCTTCCCAGCTGCTGTCAGAATTTTAAATGGACCTATCTGTCTACAGCCTAGCTATGACTGTAACATTTCTCTTTGGATTATATGCTTTGTAACATGCGAGAAACAGTACTTTTCACTGTGTGTTAATGTAACAACAGTAAATCGGTCGGGGATATGCTGAGCCATGAGGTTATAGATTGTAGTTAAGTACAATTCAGCTGCTGCTGATGGCCCATAGCATCACCCCCTGCCCCACCTCCCACCCACCCCTCAGGAATTACCGTGGGCAGGATATAGATCATAGATCTGTTGACCTTGGGTGGGATTTTCTGGCCTTGGAGTGTGCAGCCAGAAAATCCTATCCTTTGTTTCCAACAAGGACTGTGTGGTGATCACTCCAACCTATACCATCATGAACATATGCACCTGCAACAGGCAGGTTGGTGAAAGTAAGTTCAAGTATATTTTTCCCTCTTGGCTCCCTCTCCATCCGCCACAGTCTCAATAAAACAACTGTGTCCTTGAGGATATGGCCTGCTCTGTCCGTGGTGGTATTACCAAGCCACACTTGGCATCCTCAGTATTCAACATGAGAGTACTGATTCATCATCTGAGAGGAAGAAACCTTCCAGTTGTTTAAAAGAAAACAGGGAAAGAGCAAACAAAAAATGAAAGCGTACAATAGGCGAAAAGAACTAAGCATTGCAGATAGCCTGAATGATTATAGGAAGTGCAAGGATGAAATGAAATGAGGAAATCAGATGGCACAAAAAAATATTAGCAAGTAAAGAAAATCCGAAGATGTTTCACTTCTTTATTAATGGTAAAATGTTAGTTAAGGAAAAAGTGGAACTTATCCAAGATGAAGATGGAAACTTGTGCATAGATGCAATAGCTTTAAGAAGTGTTTTAAATGAATATTTTATCTTTATGCTTACAAAGGAAAGATGCAGTCCAAATGAAACATTAAGATATTAGACATGATAATCATAAAAGGGAGAGTAAGTACTTGAAGGATTAGAATCCATGAAAGCTGATGAGTCGCCAGGACCAGATGGACTGTTTCCAAGGTTGCTGAAGAAGCCAGGGAGGAGATTGCAGATGCTCTGAGGATGATTTTCCAATCCTCATTAGATACATGGGACATACTGGAAGATGAGAAAAATATAAATCTAATTGCATCGTTTGAAGAGAAATTGAAGAAATTGCCAAATAATTATAGGCCAGTTAGTCTGACATTGGTGGAATCAATCCTGAGAGATGGGATTAACTGTCATACAGAAAGGCATGGACTTGTTAGGGATGGTCAGCACAGATTAGTTAAAGAAAGATCTTGCTTCACAAACTTAATTGAATTCTTTTGAGGAAGTGATAGGAATGGTTGATAGTGCAATGTATGTTGTGTACTTGGATTTTAACAAGTGTTTGACGAGGTTCCACATGCTAGATTGATCAAGAAAGTAAAAGCCCATACAGGGTGATGTGGCTAACTGAATCAAAATTGACTTAATAACAGGAAACAAAGGATAATGGTCAATGGATGGCCTTGCAAATAGAAAGTTGTTTAAAGTGGTGTTCTATAGGGTTCAGTGTTTGAACCCTGCTGATTGTGTTATAGATTAATGAATAAGATGTGAATATGAGGGGCATAATTTGAAAATTTGCAGATGACACAAAAAATTGG
Organism: Sphyrna mokarran; assembly: GCA_024679065.1. Lineage (NCBI taxonomy): Eukaryota > Metazoa > Chordata > Chondrichthyes > Carcharhiniformes > Carcharhinidae > Sphyrna > Sphyrna mokarran. The sequence goes on from JAGIQG010000018.1 coordinate 46,321,668, forward strand.
CCAATTAGAGGATAGCTATAATCTACAAAGTGATACCTATGGATGGTAGAGTGAACAGTAAAGTGATTGATGGATTTTAACTCTAAGTGTGAATTAATGCATTTGGGGAGATCAAACCATTATTGGGAATACACAATAAATGGGAACATAGTAAGAAGTTCAGGTAGACGAGGTTGTAAAGAAGGCTTATGGAATGCTGTCCTTCATTGACAGAGGTTAGTGAGGAGGACTTTGGAGCATTGACAGTACTGGATTTGCCATTGTATCCTGTATTAAAGCAACAACAACAGTAGGGGACTATAGCAAATCCTTGTAGCAAGGTATATGTGAGATAAGTCAATTACGTGATTTTGGTCTCCTGCCTATAAACTTACACAACACCACTCTACATTAACAGTTGCTGTTGAATCCTTCATCATCTCCTTAATTATAAATTAATGAACAATCAAATACAACTGCCTGAAAGATTTCAATGATGTATTTACAACGCAGATTTTGAAGTTGCTTTAAGAGTGATGGGCTATGTTCATAACTCTTTGTATTTTTTTGCACTCTTGTTCAGCACAATCAAGCTGTGGTACATCTGGAAAAGATGCTTTTTATAGTGCATCTGTAAAATTTGAGTGTTGTAGCAGACCTGCCTAATTTTCATACTATACGTTTAACATTTAATGGGAGTTACATTTTAAAATGCCCACTTTTTCCTGTAGCACTCTACTCGCCCATCCCTGTACAGTGTTAACTCCCATGCATAAATTATTAGGTCAGAAGATCTGGAAATGTTGGACCTCTGATCTCACCATAATGAAGATAGTGCTGCAGAATGATGTCACTTTTAGGTACTTTCCACCAAGTTTGGATTGGACTTGTCACAGTTGAGATGACACAGAAAAAAATATCTATATATATACAAGCCATTTTTTTCTGTGCTGTTTAAAATAGAGGATTACTGAACTAACAAATAGTTCAGTCATTCACCTGATGCCTTTATGGTTTCTATGTAATAATGGCCATGTGACAAAGAGTCTGCACCAGCTACTTCCAGACAAAGGAAAAATCTTTGCAAGATATAATCATGCATAATGATGCTACTGGCCAAAGCATTCGTAGACTTAAGATCACAGGTTTATTAACCCAACATCCATGCGTTGAAAAACAAAAGGAATTCTGATTCCAATTAAACATCTAGATTCCAGCCTTGGGAATATATATCCTGTATCCAACCTCAAGGAGGGAAGTCACGTGATCTCCTCCCAAGCTGCACTGTAATAAAGCCTGATGACACTTAACTTTGGCAGTTACTTTTTGACTTGAAAGGTGAAAAGAACTCCAGGCAAGAGTCTGTGCTGTCTACCACCCAACTGGTAACAGCAGAAAGAGCTCTGACCTTTATCAAACTTGCCATCTCTTGGAACCTCCGCACTTGTGCCTCCTGACTGACTCATCTTACCTGCCTTCTCCTTCATACCAGCAATCACTCTAGAAAGACTGGAGCATTCTACAATCAGCCAGTCTCCTCATGGAAGGAGCATTCCAGTTGACTCATGATTCTGGACACATGTAAAACTGATACTTGTATTCTTACTATGGTTATGCCCTGAATTCTCTTCCTTTTACCTTATCCCTCATTTACTGAGTGAGTTTAAGTGGTGGATATGTGTGGAGTGTGTGCATCCCATCTATGTGTGCTATGCATTGGATCTGTTGTACACTTCAATAATAGAGGATCAGAACTGTTGTTCAACACAGGCTTGGGGAATATATGGCACCACTTAGAAAGAGAAAAACACCTTTTTTCTGTAGAATGTGGGGATCATCAGGGCTGTTTAAATTGACCCCACCCTGTTTGTGATAGGTTTTGAGTAGGAAATAGGGGCTTGAACGTGGACTAGGATGGGATAATATATCAGTGTCTTGAACGTGAGCGTGGAGGCAGGAGGATTCAGGACTTTGGAGGGCTTGGATCAGTGATGAGGTGCCTGGATCAAGTGGCCGTGATCAGAATGGCTGTTTTGATTTAATTTTTTTATTTATGTACATTTTTTTTCAAGCATGTAGAGTAATTGCTAAGCCAGACAATTGCTTCCACAGTGGTTAAATGAAGGTCTTGGAGCCCTCTGCCGAATTTTATCAGAAGGCAATCTTCAGTAACAAGTCTTGATCAAGGTGTACTACAGCTGCAGTCCTGGTTCCAAATGCCTTGGCCAGTGCGAAAATTGTTCAGTTCTTTTTGTCCAGTCACTATTTAAGATTGGTTTTCCTTGAGGGGCTGGCTGTCTAGGGCAAATCAGTGTTGTCACAAGGACCTGTAGCAGTATTAGAGCCTTTTGCATATGCAAAGCATATGCAAACTCTTGACCCCTGCCCCCCGCCCTCCTCTTTGTTTAACCTTGCCCTGTATGAAGTCAGATGGGTCCATGCACTGCTGGTCTACCATTTTGATGCTTTTAGAGAAAGCCATGGATGTCACCTGAATAAATAATTGACCTTTCATAACTAACTGATTAACTGTAATTTTTATTTTTTTCCTTTTAAAATAGGTGACAAGGAATCAAATATGGAAAGAGTATGAATGTTTTTGTTGATGAACATTTTAATGGTTTCAGTCAAAGGTAAAGTAATATATTTCTTGGAGAACAGCACCATCAGTTTAATTAAAAACTTCAAAAATTAAGCTGTGGCATATTTTTGTATCTCTTCCTTGTATTTATAAATAAATTCACATGACTTGCTTTAATTATTTGCTGTATAATGTCTCATAGTTGGTGTCCAAGAGAATTTTCCCACCCACCTGTTCAACTGTTTCAAACGCAAATCCCGCTTCTGTTGGAATTTTTATCAGTTTCATGCACTCAGCTTTCAAGCTTAATGGCACAACAGAATCAGTGACAGTGGAACTATGATTATTTAAATATCAAGCTATTTCCACGGTGCTAACACAATTGAGTAACTGTCTCAAAATATATATTAATTGTGCTGTGTTAAAGAAGAAAGAGTTGTTCCTGAGAAATAATGATAGATCAAGAAGTGGAAAGTATATATTTTTTAAACTTTAACATTAGAATAGAAAGGATGGAGGGACTTCCGGCTCACCTGAAAGCTTGATAATCTCTTACAAAATTTTACAATTTAAGTTGGCAAAGTCAGGAGTGTGTTAATCAGGCTTCAATGATTTGTATGCCAGTTTAGTCTCGTGGCATTTTTAGCTTGCTGCCTTCCAAAGTTGAGAAGGGCCACATGGATGTAAAATACAAATAATCTGAGATTTTTACTTAATCATACAAATTATCTAGCTGTTAAGCAGACAATGGTCCACACTGTTTTGCAGGCAGTGATTGCATGAATTCTGAAATAATGAACTTCCAAATATCTTAAATTCTAGAAAATTGCCAAATTTAAAATCCAAGCAGACACGCATTTTCTTCCTCCTTCAGGATTACTAATATGGCACAGGCTCCCAAGAAAAATAGTTAATACTCTACTAATTCTCAATAGCTTCTTGATCTCCCACTCTTCCTTCATATTGTTAACCTTTAGACTCTTTGTCTAATCTAGGTTTGCATCATCCAATCAATATTTTTCTGAAAACGTCAACTCTTTCAATGATGATGAATGTTTCTATTGTAAACCTTGGTTCTTCACTAGTTTTTTTGCATTTTGTAAAAGAAAAGTGAGCAGAAGACTCAACTTGAATAAAGACAATTTTTAAACAATCTGCTGAAAAATGGGCAGCATTCAGAATTCTTCCCTAGATTATTCTAAATTGCTGTAAAACGAGTGATGCATCAGATTCTGTTTAGTCCTTGAAAGGGAACACCACTACCTGCAAGTTTCCCTTAAGCCAATGCCATCTGGAAAGTATGCTACTATTCTTTTACTGTCATTGAATCAAAATTCTGGGACTCACAATTCACTTAGCACAATTCACCTTATCACCTAAATGAGTAGGTTTTACACCACAAAGACCAAAATAATGGGTATGCCTGTATACCGTAGACTGCAGCATTCAAGGCGACAGCTCACAACCACCTCCTCAAAGACAGTTAAGAATTGGCAACAAATGCTGGTTTTGGGAGTTGTTGGCAAAGCAAATGAATGAATTTAAAACCCGATCTAAATTGCCAAATCAAAAGTGTTTATAGTTTATTTATAGGGTTATTTGGATTTTAATTGTGTGCTGCACACACCTCACTCAGCAAAGTTCTCTTCAATACATGCTGATAATTTATACATTCTGCTCTTTTATAAATTGTTGCATCCAGTATTATGACTACTGAAGATATTAATATTATCCTATTTACTTTTTGTAGCTCATCACGTATGGATGTTACAAATATTGCTCCAAGGAAGATTTTCAGAGCAAAGAAAACACTTCGAACAAGTGATCGCAAGCAATGGGAAGTATTACACAGAAGGAGATCTCACAGTGGGAACAATCAACCCTTTAAAAAATGTGATCAAAAAAAATATGTGCAGGGCATTGATGCAGAACGTATAGATGGTAACAAACATGATCAACACTTTATTTCAAACGATGTGAATAGTGAACTTTCAAAATCTGGACTATGCCAAAGTTCAACAATGTATTGCAAAAGTGACATTAAAGCTGAGTTGAAAGCATCTGACACCTATGTCGCAGAAAAGCGCATTGAAACTGCCAGTTTAAAAGATCAAAATGTTCAATCCAATGGTCACCTAAGGAAGCATCAGAATATTGGTTTGCTCATAAAGGCTATAAACTCTCCTTCAAAATCTGCTGATCAAAATGTAATTGCTACAAATGGTAGTGCCATTCACATTTCTTCATGTGTATTAAAAGAAGACTTTAACAACAAAATTTCTAAAACCTATTCAACTAAGATTCCTGAGCTAATGGACCAAAAGAATTATGTGAAATCCATCAGTTCAGATAGGAAGTGGAATATTGAGCCAGTCCTTAGTATTATTGATGTTGAAGATCTTAAATTTGTTTCCTTGAACCCTAATGATAAAACTGGTAATCTGAAAACAAAGTATTCCATTGGTCCTATTTTAGAGAAGATATCCAGTGATGCCCAGGAGAACATGTGTAACATGCATTTGTCAGCATCACATATTACCATCAATGTAAAGGACAAGGTTGAAGAAAATGTACAAAATGGAATACAGAATGCTGACGTTTCAGAACATCTTAATGTAGAAGAATCCAGATTTCTGACCAATTGCCAAGGGAGAATTGAATGCAACCCAATTATACGAAAAGATTTGAAAAGCTCTGGTGAGTAAACTGGTATTTTATAATTCAATGGCTAGTGATGTTAATTGAATAAAAAGAAATATCTTTTTCCATGTTTGTCCTTTAGATTTTTCCTATTGAAATTTCATTTTTTGTTCCTTGAGCCATTTGCAAATTGGCATAAGAAAATTTGATTAAAGAAATGAGTATGTGGCTCAAAGAGTGCTGCGGGAGAAGTGTGTTCGGGTTTCTCGTGTGAGCCCGACTTTTTAGATCTCACAATCTTACTGACACACACGCATATGCATACGCACATAAACAAAGTTAAGAATCTCGGGGCGGGGAGGGGGAAATGCTGTTGCACATTCAAGGAGGATAACCCAAGTTCAGGAAACCAGGATAGAAAAGCAGTTTGGTTGAATTGAAAAATTTTAAAAGCAAGTAGTCGAGCGGAGTGATGTACAGTCCAGTAAATGTAACAGTAGGACATACTAAAAGACAGATAATGTAATGATGGGGGTTTGTAATCAACATATTATTTGGAAAAAGATGGACAAAGGTGGCATAGATTAGGAGTTCATAGAACATTTTCAGAACAGCTTCTTAGAACAGCAGTTCTGAAGCTAACCAGAGGGCACGCTATATTGGACCTGGTATTGTGTAATGTGGTGGAATTAATTGATAACCTCATAATGAAGGCACCACTAGGTATCAGCGATCATCATATGATTGAATTTTACATTTGGTGGGGAGAAAAATGTGCCCAAAACTAATATTTTTATCTTGAAGGTGGACAATTATTAGGCGGATGAAAGTGGAGCTAGCTAAGGGTGTGGTTCCGGAGGACTGGAGGATAGTGAATGTGGTCCCATTGTTCAAGAAGGGGAAGAGAGACCTTCCAGGGAATTATAGGCCAGTGAGTCTTACTTCTGTTGTGGGCAAAGTATTGGAGAGAATTATTAGGGATAGGATTTATAGTTATTTAGAGAGAAATGAATTGATTGGGGATAGTCAGCATGGTTTTGTGAAGGGTAGGTCGTGCCTTACTAACCTCATTGAGTTTTTTGAGAAAGTGACCAAAGAGGTGGATGGGGGTAAGGCGGTTGATGTGGTATATATGGACTTTAGTAAGGCGTTTGATAAGGTGGCCCATGGAAGACTTCTGCAGAAAATGCAGATGTGTGGGATAGAGGGTGATTTAGCTAATTGGATTAGGAATTGGCTGGCAGATAGAAGACAGAGGGTGGTGGTTGATGGGAGATATTCATCGTGGAGTTCGGTGACAAGTGGTGTACCTCAGGGGTCTGTTTTGGGGCCCCTGCTGTTTGTAATTTTTATAAATGATCTAGATGAGGGTATTGAAGGATGGATTAGTAAATTTGCAGATGACACTAAAGTCGGTGGAGTGGTAGATAGTGAAGAGGGGTGTTATAGTTTGCAGAGAGACTTGGACAAGTTGCAGAGCTGGGCGAGAGGTGGCAAATGGAGTTTAATGTGGAAAAGTGTGAGGTAATGCACTTTGGCAGGAATAATAAATGTGTAGAGTATAGGGCTAATGGTAGGATTCTTAATAGTGTTGATGAACAGAGGGATCTTGGTGTATTTGTGCATAGATCCCTGAAAGTAGGCGGTCAAGTCGAGAAGGTTGTTAAGAAGGCATACGGAGTCTTAGCTTTTATTGGTAGGGGGATTGAATTTCGGAGCCGCAACGTCATGTTGCAACTGTACAAAACTCTAGTGCGGCCGCACTTGGAGTATTGTGTGCAGTTCTGGTCCCCGCATTATAAGAAAGATGTGGAGGCATTGGAGAGGGTACAGAGGAGGTTTACCAGGATGTTGCCTGGTATGGAGGGCAGGTCTTATGAAGAGAGGCTGAGGGATTTGAGGTTGTTTTCGTTAGAAAGGAGGCGGCTAAGAGGGGACCTTATCGAAACATATAAGATGATTAGAGGTTTAGATAGGGTGGACAGTGATAGCCTTTTTCCTAGGATGGGGAAAGCTAGCACGAGGGGACACAGCTTTAAATTAAGGGGTGATAGTTATAGGATGGATATCAGAGGTAGGTTCTTTACCCAAAGGGTGGTTCGGGAGTGGAATGCCCTGCCTGTAGCAGTTGCAGATGCACCAAGTTTGGTGGCGTTTAAGAGGTTAGTTGATAAGTATATGGAAGAGAAGGGAATGGTTTAGTTTGGAGGGGCATTGCGTTTTATATTGGTCGGCGCAACATCGAAGGCCGAAGGGCCTGTTCTGCACTGTAATGTTCTATGTTCTATGTTCTAAGTGCGAATCGGTGAATATGCTGAAGGGATAGATCAACAGACATTGGTGGCAGGCACTTAAATGGATATTCCATGATACACAGAATAGACACATTCCAATGATCAAGGAAAATTAAGAGGTGAGCCCATCACCTATGGTTAATTTAAAACATTAAAGACAGCGTTAAACTTAAACAAAAAGCATATGTTTGTGCAAAGACAGAAGATTGAAAAGAATATTGAGAACATCAAAGAATTACAAAACAATTGATAAGGAGGGAAAAGCGAATGTATGAAAGGGTCTTGATAATTGATGCATTGGTTTTAGTTTTCCAAAGTTCGCTAAATTGGAAAGGTTCCATTCAATTGGAAGATGAGAAATGTAACTCCTTTATTCAAAGTGTGAGGAGGCAGGAAACTACTATAAGCCAATTAGCATAATATCTGTCAAAAGAAAAATGTTAGAAGCCAGTATTAAAGATGTTAAACAGAGCTTTTCAAAACGCCCAAGGCAATCAGGCAAAATCAACATTGTTTTGTGAGAGTGAAATCCAATTTATTGGAGTTCTTTGAAGAAGTTAGTTGTGAATAAAGAGGAACTAGTGGATGTACTGTACTTAGATTTCCAGAAAGCATTTAATAAGATGTCACATCAAAGATTATTGTATAAAAATAAAAGTTCATTATGTAGGAGGTAACATATTGGCATGGATTGTAGACTGCTAGATAACAGGAAACAGTTGGCATAAATGGATCATTTTGTGACAAGTAATGTGCCACAGTGATAAGTATAGACAACTTGGATAAATGGATCAAAGGTATGGTTCCAAAATTTGCTGACAATACATAGATAGATAGGAAAATAAATTGTGAAGGGAACATAAGGAGGCTACAAAGAGATCATAGTTGGTTAATTGAGTGAGCAAAGATCTGGCAAATATAAGGTGGACAAATATGAAATTGTCCATTTCGGCAGGAAGCATAAAAAAGGAAGCTTATCTAAATGATGAAAGGTTGCAGAGAGATCAGAATGTCCAGTTGCATGAATCATAAAAGGCTACTATAGAAGATGCAATTAAGAAAACTAAAGCATGTTATCATTCATTGTGAGGGAAATGATTAAATAAGTTAGGAAGCTATACTTAGAATATAAGAAAAGGAAGCAGGTGTAGGCCATCTGGCCCCTCAATCTGCTTTTCCGTCCAATAAGGTCATGACTGATCTTTTTGTGGGTGTGTATGGGGTGTCAGGGAGTGGTAGTACCTCTGGTGGGGGAACATATCACATCCTTTCAGGGCGGTTTGTCTGCCCTTTGTCCACACTTGGCACTCAGCTCTCACCTGTAGCTCCCCATAGCTGTTTGCATGCGACAGCAGCCACACAGTAGTGCGAGCGTCCCAGGCTGGCTAGCAAAGAGGAAGACTGACAGATCAGGTCACGTGCAGAGTTCCGGAACTGACAAACTCTGGGGTGAATAGGCCTCACCCCCTGAGTTTTAATGAAATTCACAATTATGACCACCCTATTGTACAATATGGGAGAATTGGGTCTGAAGTTGAACCGAAAAAACAGTTGTGATTTACATAAGTTTTCTTGTCAATTCAGCACTTTTGGGAGAATCACTCCTTTTGTCTCTCGCACACTCACTCCCATTGAATGCACAACACTTACCAAGTTCCATGTGAATACAATTCTAACTAGCTGAAGTACTAATAATGCACAGTATTAATAATGGAAGAGTTAAAATTCCACTAATGCCACAGACAGGGCAAGTTGTTTGAGATCAAATGGTGGTGTTATGCTGAGCTGTGTTATGTTTACCCAATTATATGCATGTGTGATTGGGCATTCTTTTACATTGAAACAATGTCTAAGGATGATCTGAAACATGCTGCAAGGTAGATTGAACATGGGACTCTAAACACATGACAGAAAAGATTGATCTACTGCACAGCAACAGACAAATCTGTCTTTTAGCAACACATGATCATTTAAGAAGCACGAGCAATACACATGCACAGTTTCATCATGTCTCTAGCTGTTCAGCTTGTTTTATTTGAATCTATGAATGTTACCTATCCTTCCAGTGCTTCTCCTTCTTCCTCAACCGACAAAGGGGAAATCGCAAGATCATTTGGCTTGTTTGAATCACATGTTCATTCTTCTTTGTTCAAGTAATTTTTGATACTGACACCAATTTGAATCTTCTTTTACCTTAGATTGAAAGTATACATTTTTGATTTTTAAGTACTGACCTTTGTATATTAATATTTTTGTCCTGCCTTGGTGACCGAGAATACACAAGGCAGTGAAGGAGTCATCTAAGCAGCTGACTAATCACTTTAGCATAAAGAATCAGACCATCTGTATCACTAAAGCATGGAGGTATGGAAAGTGAAATTGAGCAGGAGCTTTCAACTGAAATGCTTCCTCAATTTCTGCCATGATTTCCCTTGTTAGGTGAAAGGAAGGCTCAGACTTTCATTGAAAAGAAAAACAAAAGGCTTAGCATGAATTCTGTTGAATTAATTGATACAGATGGGCAAAACTAACAAATTGGCATCCTGTTAATTTTGTAGTATTAGCTTGTACCAGGATTCAACAAATAAATGAAAAATAGACTTTTGACTTTGTCTAGGATGGGACAAGAACTAATGTACATCCAAATTCCACTTGGCTCCATATCTCTTGATACCCAGGATCCCCAGAAAACCAAGGGGGGGGTAAAAGCTGTGATGGAGAGGGCAGGTGAAGGGGAACAGAATGCCACAGAGACCGGCGGGAAAGCAGGAAGTGAGATAGTGGTGGGGGATGGGATGGTTAAAGGGATCGATAGGAGATTCTGTGGGCAAAAGAGAGACTCCAGGATGGTAGTCTGCCTCCCTGGAGCAGGGGTCCAGGATGTATCAGAGAGGGTAGAGGGAATTTTGAAGGGAAGAGGGTCTAAGGCAAATGTAATAGTTCACATAGGACAAAAAGATGTAGGAAGAAAGCGCAGGGGGGACTTACGTAGACAGTTTAGGGAGTTGGGGGCTCAACTGAAAGGTAGGGCCTCCAGGGTGGCGTTCTCTGGGCTGCTGCCTGTGCCCGGGACCGATTGGGTAATAAATGAGACACTCCAACTAAATGCATGGATGAGGGATTGGTGTAGGGCAGAAGGCTTCATATTTATTGATCATTGGGAAGTCTTCAGGAGGGAGGGTCACCTATTCACGAGGGATAGGGAGCAGTTGACTGGGAGGGGAACACATATTTTAGCTGGGAGGTTAGCTGGAGTGTTTCAGAAATGTTTAAACTAATAGGGAGGGAGGGTGGGGAGACAGCAGGAACTGGGAGTGGGATAGAGAGGGATGATAGGGCAACACCAGTAGGTAGAAAGGTATTTCCGAGAGCTGAGGGTCTTCAGTGCATGTGTTTTAATGCGAGGAGTGTGACTGGCAAAACAGATGAACTGAAGGCAATAATGTTCACGAGGAGTTTAGACGTGGTGGCGGTGACCGAGACGTGGTTGAAGGAGGGGCAAGACTGGCAATTGAATATTCCAGGGTATAAGTGTTTTAGGTGTGACAGAGTTGGTGTGAAGAGAGGCGGGGGAGTGGCTTTATTAGTTAAGGACAACGTCATAGCAGTGCAGAGGGAGAGAGGTATGGATGATTTAGGAATTGAGTCTCTATGGGTGGAGTTGAGGAATAGGAAGGGAGTGGTTACTCTGTTGGGTGTTTACTACAGACCGCCCAACAGCCCGCAGGCTGTGGAAGAAGGGATATGCAGGGACATTTTAGTTAAGTGTAGGAAAAATAGGGTGGTAGTGGTGGGAGATTTCAATTTTCCTGGAGTAGATTGGAGTGTGCCCAGGGCTGAAGGAGTGGATGGGGAGGAATTTGTACAGTGTGTTTTGGAAGGGTCCTTGGAGCAGTATGTGGATGGCCCGACTAGAGAGGGGGCTATACTGGATTTGGTTCTGGGGAATGAGCCAGGCCAGGTGGTTGACGTCGAGGTAGGAGAGCAGGTGTCAAATAGTGATCACAACTCTGTCTGCTTTAGGATATTAATGGAAAAGGATGAGACTGGCCCAAAAGGGAGGGTATTTAACTGGGGGAGGGCTAGATACGGCCAGATTAGGCAAGATCTTAAAGATACGGATTGGGATAAGCTTTTTGAGGGCAGGTCGACGAGGTACATGTGGGAGTCTTTCAAGGGAAAACTAAACTCTCTGCAGGAAAGATATGTGCCGGCAAGGAGGAAGGATGGGAAAGGTAGGATTAGAGAACCTTGGCTTACCAGGGAGATTGAGGACTTGATCAAGAAAAAGAGAGAGGCTTACATTAGATCTAGGCAACTAGGGACTGAGATAGCGCTGGAAGCTTATAGAGAGTGTAGACGGGATCTAAAAAGGGGTATTAGAAAGGCAAAAAGGGGCCATGAGGTGGCTCTGGCAGGTAGGATTAAAGAAAATCCAAAGGCATTTTACACCTATGTAAGGAGCAAAAGGATGGTTAGAGGCAAGATTGGACCTCTTAGGGACAGTGGAGGGGATCTATGCTTAGAGCCTGAGGGAATGGGGGAGATCCTGAATGAATACTTTGCGTCGGTATTCACGCAGGAGACTGGACAGATGTCTGTGCCTGATGTTGACAAAGTTGAGGATCGGTTGAGGGAAATAAGGATTACGAGGAAAGAGGTGTTGGGGCTGTTAGGCAGCTTAAAGACATATAAAGCTCCGGGGCCTGATGGCATTTACCCCAGGCTGCTAAGGGAGTTGAGGGAAGACTTGGCTGGGCCTCTGACGCAAATCTTTGTCTCTTCCTTGGACACAGGTGAGGTCCCAGAGGACTGGAGGATAGCAAACGTAGTACCGTTGTTTAAAAAAGGTCAGAGGGATCACCCAGGGAACTATAGGCCGGTGAGCTTGACTTCAGTTATAGGTAAGCTAATGGAGAGGATCCTTAGGGACAGGATGTATGAGCATCTGGAGCGCTGCGATCTGATCAGGGATACGCAGCATGGCTTCGTCAAGGGGAAGTCTTGTCTTACGAATCTGGTGGAATTTTTTGAAGAAGTGACAAAAACAGTTGATGAAGGACAGGCTGTTGATGTCGTCTACATGGATTTCAGTAAGGCGTTTGACAAGGTTCCTCATGGTAGACTGATAGAGAAGGTGAAGGCGCATGGGATACAGGGTCGGGTATGTAGATGGGTCGAAAACTGGCTCGGAAGGAGGAGACAGAGGGTAGTAGTGGAAGGCTCTTTTTCCGGCTGGAAGCCTGTCACTAGTGGAGTGCCACAAGGCTCAGTACTAGGTCCTCTTCTATTTGTGGTCTACATAAACGACTTGGAAGTAGGGGTAGGTGGTGAGATCAGCAAATTTGCTGATGACACCAAGATGCTTGGATTGGCGGGTACAGAAGAGCAGTGTCAGGCAATACAACAGGACATAGACAGGTTGGTAGATTGGGCAGATAGATGGCAAATGGAATTTAATCCGGAAAAATGCGAGGTGATGCATTTTGGCCGGAAAAATGTAGAAGAGAATTATAGGATAAAAGGTAAAACTATAAAGAGCATAGAGACGCAGAGAGACTTGGGGGTGCAGGTTCACAAGTCTCTGAAGGTGTCCTCACAGGTGGAGAAGGTGACAAAGAAGGCGTATAGTATGTTAGCTTTCATAGAAAAGGGTATAGAATATAAGAGTAGGAGTTTGATGTTGCAGTTGTATACAACTTTGGTTAGGCCTCACTTGGAATACTGCGCCCAGTTCTGGTCTCCGTACTATCGGAAGGATGTGGAGTCCTTGGAGAGAGTGCAGAGGAGGTTTACCAGGATGCTGCCTGGTATGGAAGGACTGTCCTATGAGGAACGATTAGATAGACTGGGGTTGTTTTCCCTTGAAAGACGTCGGCTTAGAGGGGATCTCATAGAGGTGTATAAGATTATAAGGGGTATAGATAGAGTAAATGGAGGTAAACTTTTTCCACCTTTAGAAATGGATAGGACGAGAGGTCATGGCCATAGGGTGAGGGGGGCTATGTATAGGACGAATATTAGAGGGCAGTTTTTCACACAAAGGGTAGTGGGGGTGTGGAATGCACTGCCGAGTAAGGTGGTGGGAGCAGGCACGCTGGGGCTGTTTAAGGGTCTCTTGGACAGCCACATGAGCGGTATGCAGATAGAGGGATATATTAGGACTGTTTAACTACGGCTTTTTTCCACAGGTAATTCGGTCCATAATTTGAGCACGCATTCGGCAGGTGGTGCAGGTACAGCTCTTGGATGTTGATTCATGGGTTGCCTGGTACCTCATGTCGTATATGAGTGCTTTATGTGGACCACCTGAAGGGCACCATGACAGCTCAGAGACTATCGATGTGGCTGTGCAGACACTTGGAATTGGGCCGGTGTCTGCGGGAGTTTGCGCGTTCTCCCCGTGGTTGCGTGGGTTTTCTCCGGGCACTCCGGTTTCCTCCCACAACCCAAAAATTCGCTCTTAGGCTGATTGGGTAACAAATTGTCCCTATGGTGAAAATTTTCCAAATTAGGATTAATATATATATTATTATATAGGACTATTAAAATAGGATAATGATTTGGTATTACGGTGGCGCGGGCTCGTTGGGCCGAAGGGCCTGTTTCCCGTGCTGTGTTGCTTAATAAAAAAAAAAAAAATACTTTTGGTTATTAATCTTGAAATTAAAATTATTAAATTATTCTAGCATCTACTGCTTTTTGTTGGAAAGATTTCCACACAAGCTATTCTACCTTGAATGGCTTGTTTCACTTTTTTTAGACTCTAACACTAGCAGAAAAGGTTTACAAATTTTGCCTATTACTTTCAAAATCCTAAAGACCACCCTCAAATCACTTATATATTCCATGGAATTCAAGCCTAGCCTTTCCTCATAGCCGAAGCCTCAGGCACTCATTTGTGGTGAATTTGCATCAGAAGTGAATATAATACTCCACATGTCAGGCAGGATTTTCTGACCCTGCCAGCAGGATCTTCTGGAACTGCCGACAGTGATTTGAAAGGCTAGAAAATTTGGGCCATGGTCTCTAGATGTAGTTTACCCAAAACTTTATATAGCTGCAGAACTTACTCCTCCTTAGATTCTAGCTGGCATTACATTACAATAGATCACATAGGGATGGTACGGTGGCACAGTGATTAACATTGCTGCCTCACAGCGCCAGGGACCCAGGTTCGATTTCCAGCTTGAGTCACTATCTGTGTGGAATTTGCATGTTCTCCCATGTTTGCGGGGATTTTCTCTGTCTGGTCCGGCTTCCTCCCACAGCCTGAAAGACATACTAATTAAGTGCATTGGCTGTGCTAAATTCTCCTTCAATGTTCCCAAACAGGCGCTAAGAGAATTTCACAGTAACTTCATTGCAGTATTGATGTAAGCCTTACTTGTGATGAATAAATAAACTTTATCAGATTATAATTTAGTACCTGATTTACATTTTAATAATGTTTATATGGACTCCTAAACTCCTTTGGACATAAGATGTTCTCAGCTTTTCAACATTTTTTAATAAATGCTCTGAACTTTTTTCTTGGGTCCAAAACCAATTAATTCAATCTGTATTTAAATCCATCTGTCACTGTTGGATGCAGAATAGCAATGCATGTATAAAATGTGATCGCAGCTCTGTAAATATTCCCAGCTGAGCATCATGCACAGAGTTCAGCAACACCTTTTTCACAGTTTCATCTAATGAGAATAGTGGGACTGTGATTTCTAGCAGGAAAAACCACAATAGGGAATGATTTCATCAGTGGAGCGCTGTTGAGTGATCTGCTGCAAACAGGTCAAGAAATATCATTGGACTGAGCATCAAACTTTCACTAATAATTCTATTTGAAGTTCAATGAAAGCATTTCAGTTTATGCAATTCTCTGCAGTAAACTTTTTATTTCATATTTGGTCACTTTAACTTGTGGTTTGTGCAGTGAAAGAAAACGTACCCTTAGCATCTGTGAAGAGTTTTTCAGCTAGCTGCTTACTAGGATCAGGAGAAAGAACTTGTGTTGATAAAATAATCCAATTAATTTCCTACATGACCCATTGGTTTTTGCTGCATTTTTGTGATATGTTCTTTCCTATTGTAGTGAAAGGATATGTGGTCACTCAGTCATTTGAACTTACTATGCGTATTTGCTTTTCCTATTTAAGAATTTCAGATAAATGTGTTATTTTGTTTCTCCTCTCAGTACTCCCTATCGTAACTATGATACAGCATTGCATTTTGCATATAAACCTAAGTCTGAATTTCATTGTTTAAGATGTAATAATTTGGCAATCTACATGCTTTTGATCAGGAGCAAAAATTGGTTAAAAAATATTGTCAGCGATCAAGAAAGAAAATAACCAAATGAAAGGAATGGTTACTTGATTAACCTTGCTTCCCCTTTTTAATGAGGAAAAGAACATTAACTAAAATTATACATTTTTATAATCTTCAAGTTTCAAGAAAGAGGACCTGTTCAAGAGGTGGAGAAAGAAGCAGCAACAAGCGAGTCAAGATTTTAGAAAGTGACAAAAGTGACCATTTTAAATTAAGTTCCAAAAGCCAAAATGAAGATACTACTAAGAAGATATCTTTGGATGAGGTGATCTATGTTTTATTGAATTAGTGGATATTAAGAATTGTTTAAGCTTTCAAGAGAAATACTGAGGAAACTAAAATATTTAATGACCAAAGAATGCATTGAAGGATCATTTATTCACTGAGTTTAAAGTGGTTTTGTTACGTTTTAGTAGAAAGTGTCTTCATTATTACCTTTAGGAAATGTGATGTTAATGTGAGTTTTTTTTAATTGGAATATTCGGAAAGGTGCTTTTTAATTTAGTTGCTCCTTTGAAGTTGGTTAATGCTGGTTCTAATTTATCTGGTATTAGTTAATTTGATGAGCACCTTGGGTAATCAGTGCAAGTCACAGGGATATTGTGACCAAGGGAGGAAATAGTTTCATTCAATTCAACTAGTCAGCAATGTTCACATCTAATTTTTTTTCAAAGTCCCTCATTCTCTGGTGTTCACAACAAAGGTATAAGTTTCCTTTTCACAAAGTAATACCTTTCCAAACAAAATGTATTTACCTATTCAAGCTATGAATAACAAAGAGCCAATCAAACAAGGTTTTTCTGAATCAAAGAGCATGTTAAACCTGAGGAAAATAATAACCCAATGTTGAGCATCCAGCCCACATGTAGTCATTCTGGTACATGCGCACGCACAATAAAGAAAGTTAGAGTCTAATTTTTTTAAAGATTAACGAATATATGGTTAAGTATCCTTTGTTATTGAGGTGCAGATTTTAAATAGTGCAGCCAGTTTGGGTTAGCTGGCCTCTCAGATGCATTCAGATGTTGAAAATGAGAGCACTGCTGGAGTTATTTCTTTCCCATACAATCTCTCTTACTTTTCTTGCCGAATGAGGAAACCTTGGCTGGAGCTAAGGCAGGCCTTTTATCCAACTATCCCTGTGGATGCCTCTATCCTGCTTTGGAGCTGGCAGGCCCACACTTGCCCCCTCCTGTCACAACGAAATAGAACACGAAGGGACCCTTTATGCTGAGAAGATACTGCCGAGTCAGGGAATGCTTTGGTTGAAAAAATCCACCTGAATGTCTGAAATACTGATCAAATTAATCATCACCAAATTTAGATGCTTTTGTTCCCCCTCCCTGCCCCACCAAGTGGTTCACAGGAAAATTTCTACACCTACTGTTGTTACTTGGGGTAATTCCTCATTCTCTAAATACAGATCATCCTTCAAAAACCACATCTCTCTGTCTATTGGTTTTCTCCTGATCTGTTTTGCTTGAATATTTTAATTCATTTTGTTAACTTGGCCTCTATATGCTGCCACCTTTTAGAAGACAGAAGTGCTTTGGCATTAGACTCTATAAACAATTTTGGGAAAGGAGGAAACATTTTCCTATATTGTGCAAAAAGGCAGTATTTAAGAGAATATCTCTGATTTTGGATGATGCCAGCTCATTTGTAATTAGGGAGAGGTGATGGCATAGTGGTATTGTCACTGATCTAGTAATCCGGTAACCCAGGGTAGTGCTTTGGGAACCTGGTTATGAATCCCATCATAGCAGATGGCAAATTTGGAAAAAAAAAAGAAAAATCTGGAATTAATGGGCTAATAATGATCCTGAAACCATTGTCAACTGTTGTAAAAACTCATCTGGTTAATTCATGTAATTTAGGAAAGGAAATCTGCCAGCTGGTCTGGCCTACATGTTGACTTCAGAGCTCAGTAAACTATTCCGTACAATTAGGGATGAGCAATAAACGCTGAGCAATAAGCAATGTCCATAGCCCACGAATAAGTAAAATGGGAATAAAATTGTTAAAGCCATGAGTAATCATAGCAATAATAGATAATACTGCTTTAATGTAAATAAATATAATGTTAAAAATTGAGCTTTGTTTTGGCTTCCTCTTTGTGCAAATCACATTCATTCCAATTTATTAGATCCAGAAAATGTTTCACCAAAAGATGGTCACTGAACTTCGTGATGGTTTGGACAACAAATTTGAAGAGTTAACAAAAAGAATTGAAAACATTGACTGCAGACAAAAGCATGAAGAACTAGCTCAAAATATTCAAGTAAGTTTTTAATTTAATCCAAAACAACTTGTCATTTACTTTTGTCATAGCAAATTGAAGCCAAACACTTCAGGGGCATAATCCAACAAATTTTGAACAAGCTCCATGAGATATTTGAATAGATGACACACTCAAAGTTTTGCCTAAAAGAGATTGTAAGAATTATGTTAAAGGAGGAAAGTGAGAAGAGGTGAAGGGATTTATATAGGGAACTCCAGAGCTTGGAGATTTGACAACTGAATATTCAGCCAACAACGATCGAGCATTAAAATTGAGGATCTGCAAGAGGCCAGAATTGGAGGAATGCAGCTTGGGAGAATTGTAGGGCTGGAAAAAATTGTAGATGTAAGCAATGACAAAGCCATGGAGGAATTTGAAAACAAAAGGGAAAATCTTGGAAAATCTCACCAAGTCTGGCAGCATCTGGTAAGGAGAGAAAAGATCTGGTGTTTCGAGTCCAGGTGACTCTTTGCTAAAGCCCTCTGGTCATCTGGACCTGAAATGTCAACTCTTTTCACTCCTTACAGATGCTGTCAGACCTGCTGAGATTTTCCAACATTTTCTCTTTTGGTTTCAGATTCCAGCATGTGCAGTAATTTGGTTTTACGAGGAATTTGAAAAGATGGTTGAGAATTTTAAAATTGTCCCTCCGTTAAATAACAACTCCATGTAGGTCAATTGAGCACAGCTTTGATGGATGAATGTAATTTGTAACACTTAGGATAAAAAGTTTTGGGTAATCTCAACATTACAAAAGGCTGAAGCTGGAGTACATTGGAATGGTCAAATCTAGTAGTAACATCTAGTAGTAAAGCATGGAATTGAGAAACCAAGGATGATGTGAATTCCGCCATGGAATTTAAAATTCAATTAATAAATCTGGAATATAAAGCTAGCAATGGTGACCATGATAACAATCATCAATTCTGGTTCACCAATGTTAAATTTGCCATCTAGTCTCAGCTTCACATGACTCCAGACTCATAACATTGGCCACTCAAATGGCCTAGCAAGCCACTTGAGAACAATGCGAATATATGCTTGTCAGCTCATGTCTGGATTAAACATGGCAAAAGTTTGTAAGCAGTCTGCTTCAGCCTCAAATAATTGCTGGAGAGAGAGACTGAGTTGGTTGCTAGCTTGTCTAATATGGGGGCCAATATTGATTCTGTTTATTCATTCATGGGACATGGGCATCACTGGCTGGCCAGCATTTATTGCCCATCCCTAGTTTCCTGAGGGTATTTGAGAGGCAACCACATATGGACCTGGAGTCACATGTAGGCTAGACCAGGTAAGGATGGCATATTTCCTCTCTAAAGGATGTTGTCAATTGTCAAAAAAACTCAACTCATTCACCAATGGTTTCACGGTCATCAGTAGATTCTTCCAGTTTTTTTTATTGAATTCGAATTCCACCATTTGGCGTGACAGGATTTGAACCCAAGTCCCAGAACATTGGCCGAGTTTCTGGATTAGTAGCCTAATAATAACACCATTAAGCCATTCCTTAAATCTTAACCTTGTGCATGAAATTTGGAAAAAAAAATTCCTGATGCATTTTGCTTTTTAGAAAAAATGTTGAGGCTGTATAGTAAATTACATAAATGAATTTTTCTTGTGCTTTTCATTCCATGTCAATGTGCTCCGGTCCAATCCAGACAGAAGAAATAAATGTCTATCTCTTCTGATGCAAGTTATACAGTTGACAACTACTATCCTGTTGGAAGTGGACCGAACACCAGTACTGTTGTTAAATGTATATAGTGTGAGAGAAATTTGACAAAGCTAAATTGAAATTATTGACAAAGGAGACCATTTTCCAAACCTGGATATTCAAGATACAAAGTCTTTATCTCTACAAAAACTCTTTTTTTTGTTGGCTATAGGGCACTCGATTACTTTTATCACAATATATGAAATGTTTCTATCTTCCCTTCTGGGATTTGACTTGCTATTGAATGTAGGTTTCATGCCATTATCACCTCTTTTTAAAACAAATGTTAATAAATGTAAGTGATCATGATTAAAAACTGATTTATAACTATTTATTTTTGCACACAGTCCAGAATAAAACGATTGGAAAGAAAAGTAAAAGCTGCTTTGCAGACTGTAAATGCACTGTCGCTCAGAAAGAAAGCAGAGGAGGTATAAAATGATCTTTGGCCAGAATGTAGCCATCCTAATTGTACATTCATTTTCACTTTTTATGTTTTTGCATTGAATTACTTCTATTATTAGAAGAATCTTGATCATTTTTCTTTAGACTATAAGCATTCTCAACAGATTTTTATTTTATTCTTCAATACTTATCCAGAGCACTTCTACATTATTGTTACAACAATCTGAAACGCAACCTGTGCCACAATGTGCCATCCCTGCAGTAATTTCGATGAATGCAATGGAGGCTCGGTCACTTGCAAAACATGTGGATTCATCTGCTGAACTTGCAGTTGTATCAAACCAATCCTCACAACCATTGCCTCACCGGAAGACTCCAGATTCTTCTAATTATAAACTGAACTTGCAGTTACCTGAAAGGTATTGTTTAATTTAAGTATAGAAATTGTTTATGGTAGGATTGCAATGTTGATGATGTTGGAATTATGTGCTTTCACCTAAGGCAATGGTTTTCTAACAATAGTAGCAAAGATAAAAATATATAAATATAATCACACTGCTATAATGTCATGTTCTGAAATTCAAGGTGTTTTTATAACAATGTTATTATGCCAAAATCCTTTACTCCATCTTCTGGTTTAGCAGTACATCAATTGGTTTTGTTCCATAATTTCCTGTGTTTCTGGTGTCAATGCACTTTTATGCCAACCAGCAAGTTTACCATCCAGGAAAATGATTTGCTTCGAGGAGTGTTATAATCTTCATTCATTTGTCTTGGCTAAGAGAAGGAAACTTACCCAGTTTCTGTTAGTAATGTGTTTTACAATAGTACAGGTAATTGATGTCCCAAAGGTGTTACTGGATATTTGTCAAGGTGAATAAGGGCTATAAGTTGCAGATATTCTGCTCTGATCTTGCCTTTCCCAATGATCGTGGCTTTTCCTGGACTTAGATTTTGCATAAATGAATACAGTGATGTCAGGCATTATATGCTGTTGTACCCTGAAGAAGGAAGGCAAGAATTGCAAACAATATGTTATTGAAATGGTAAGTGGAGATACGAACCTCTACATATAGTCTACCTGCCATAAGTTGGAGATGTGAGATAAAATGAAGATCAGGAGCTGAATGGAAGGCCAAGCATATGGAATGTGAAGTGCAAATTGTTGTTCAGGTCATAGAGCAAAGCTTCCCAAACTCAAGGTTACAACACTCAGTGGGGTTGCAAGATAATATTTTGGGACCACGAGTCCTGAAACAACAAAGGATTCAGTGGAATGCTGACTGAATGCTAATGGCTATGAAGCCCCTAATGGTGGGGGCCTAAGGAACAGATTTTTGAGGCCTGATTATTGTCAAAAAAAAGCCTCTAAAAAATAAATTTTTAAATGCTGCAGTTTAAACGATTCTTACCATGCTGAACCTCTAGGTCCTGGCACTGACCATCTCCGTGAATGATGTGCTTCTTTTCTTATCTTAACCACCACTGGAACCTTCAAGGAGATGCATGAAAACCTCTGTTTATCCTTAATAAACTGAATGCATGCCATTCCACTGAAATCTTCTCGGAAGAAAAAGCAACATTGCTTTAAGAGCCTGCTGTAGATGGACTTTGTGCTCTGTCGGAAAATTACACTGCAAAATTAGCTGAGATGCCTGTTCCCTAGTGGTCATTGAGTAGGTGCTTTAATCATCATAAAATGCTGCTTAGGACTTAAAATTGCACAGGTCTCAAATTGGCAATGTCATACAGGTTTGCAACTTACTCAATCTATTGGATTCTCCACCTCAAGGTAAAATTGGGTTTAATGTACATTCATTGAAAATATGTAAAACAGTTTATAGTGTCCTCTGTGGTGTTGATGCAAGATGCTGTCTCAAAAAAGGCATTGATTTTTTCTGATTCTATCATAACTTCAGCAAGATTAGGGCGGTGTCACCCACATCCAGAGGACAGAAAAAATATTTGTTATAAATAATATGTCATTGCTATGGAACCATTTGATTTTTCAGTGGGCACTTAGTAAAATTATGCATTTACAAATGTCTTTTTTGGATTTTAATGAAGCTTCCCCATCAGTTTTTTGCCTAAATGGTTACTATAATCAAAGAACAAAGAAAATTATAACACAGGAACAGGCCCCTCGGCTCTCCAAGCCTGCACTGACCATGCTGTTCATGTGAACTAAAATTCCAAAGAACAAAAAAAATTACAAATATCAATGTCAGGAGTGTAACCTTTATCACTAAATGATACCCTGGTTTGTTTCACTACTATTCCTCTGTCAATTTCATCCTTTTTCACCCTCTCATCTTTCTTTAAAATTTTTGTTCTCTACCACCTATCTGAGTCTCATAAGTTTTTGAACTAAATACCTTAATTGCTTTCCTCCCTGTGCTCTAATATTTCATTTCAACTCATTGTACTTTCTGTCTTCTGACTTCACGATCCTCCTGTGTCCTCCCACCAACAAACTTTCCTTTTTTTAACCTCTATTCATGTTCAGGGCCAGCCCCTCAATCTCACTATTTCACGTGACCCCACTCCACCTTTTGTGTTAATCATAGATATGGCCACCTCTGATCATTTCCCCTGTATCAGTGTTCACCTGCACTCCCCAATTCTCAGCTTTCTAGTCTTTGGTTCTCCATTCATCATGACATTTCTCCATACTCCAATCTGCTCAATCACATCCTTGCTTCCACTTTTGACCTAGTCTCTATTGATTTGATATCATTACTCTCTCTCACCTTGCGGGTTGTCTCCCCTTGCTATTACCATTACAAGTGCTCCTGATTCCCTTGAACAGCAAACAATAAGTTTAGCTATTCTTCACCAGGTCTGATTGAATTACATTAATTACTTTTTTGTCCTGCTTTCCATTATCAAAGTTAATTGCTATTGCACAATGCTTACTATTACACAATCATTCTGAAATGCAAAATTAACTACCAGCTTCTCCACTGCAAATCATGTTGTTAAATCCCTCTCTTCCAATGCTGCCAACACCAATCTCTCCTTGAAGTATGGCTAGATTATGGACTGCTTGTCACTAAGTTTAAGACCAGTCCTCAGTTTCTTCTGCCATGTTCATAGCTCCTTGAAAATGAAGTCACAGGTGGACAGAGTGGTGAAAAAGGCATTAGGCATGCTTGGTTTCATCAATCAGAACATTGAATACAGGAGTTGGGATGTCTTGTTGAAGTTATACAAGACATTGGTAAGGCCACACTTGGAATACTGTGTACAGTTCTGGTCACCTCTTATAGAAAAGATATTATCAAACTAGAAAGAGTGCAGAAGAGATTTATTAGGATATTACCAAGACTTGATGATTTGAATTTTAAGGAGAGGTTGATAGACTGGGACTTTTTTTTTCTGGAGCATAGAAGGCTGAGAGGTGATCTTCTAGAGGTCTATAAAATAATGAGCAGTACAGATCAGCTAGATAGTCAATATCTTTTCCCAAGGGTAGGGGAGTCTAAAACTAAAGGGCATAGCTTTAAGATGACAGGGGAGAGATACAAAAGGGTCCAGAGGGGGAACTTTTTCACACACAAGGTGGTGATTGCCTGGAACAAGCTGCCAGAGGTAGTAGCAGAGGCGGGTACAATTTTGTCTTTTTAAAAAGCATTTAGATGGTAACATGCATAAGTTGGATATAGAGGAATATGGGCCAAATGTGGGCAATTGGAATTTGCTTAAGGGTTTTAAAAAAAAGAGCGGCATGTACAAGTTGGGCCAAAGGGCCTATTTCCATGCTCTAAGCTCAATGACTCTTCCCTGAGCACAATGGACAAAATTTTCCTTAAAGTTCTCTGTGCCCTTTGTCCAGAATTTTCACCTTACTCTAGTTTCAGTTACCGATCCTCATGCCCTCTTAAACCTGCCCTTTTCTTTTGAGATCCTACTCCCTAGACCCTATTCCAACCTTACTGAAAGAGCCCACCCCATGTTAGCTGAGTTTCTAACAGTTCACTGCTCATCACTTGTCCACTTTCCCTTTCGAATGGCAAACCCACCTTTAATCTTTCAGTATACTACTGCTCCATATCCAACGTCTCTTTTCCCTTTAAAAAGTTCATGAACATTTGTTTCCCAAATCCTGGCCTATCTTTCCTACAATTCTGTGTCTGAATCCCTGAAATTGGGTGTGTCACAGTACTGAAACAGTCCCATTGTATGACTTTAACTTTGGCAATCTATCCTTCTTATCCTTTTTGATCTGTCTATAACCTGTTTGACATACTATCCTCTGCCAGCACTTCTCTCCTGTCATCCAGTTGTGAGCAACTGTTCTTGTCAGCATCCATCCTTGACTATCCAGGTATAATTAGTCATCTCCTCTTCTTTAATTGTTATCTCTGGAGTACTCCAAAGATCAATCCTTTGTCCCTACTATTTCTGACCTGTATGTGGTTCTCATTTGCAAGCTATTCCTCACTGATATCTTCCAAAAATGTGTCAGATTGCAAATGTATGCTCACAACACCGAGTGAACTTTAACTAGCACCTTCCTTTTCAATCCTTCCAGTGCTTCTGATTTGTCACATTTCTTGTCCAATGTTCAACACTGGATGAACAAAAAATTCTTATGTGACAATATTAGAAAAACTGAAACTTTTGTATTTTGTCACCGCCATTTCCTTATAGTTGAGTTTATCTCTTTGGTAGTTGTCTACAGTTCAACTAGGCATTCATAACTTTGGTGTCATTCCTGATATCAAGAGATGAGCTTTTGATTATGTATCCATTGTTATCACTAAGACTGCTTTAACTTCCATAACATTGCTCAATTCTGAGCATCATTTTATCTGCTCCCAAAACACTCCATGTCCCTCTGTACCTTTTAACATGACTATTATTCTAATGCACTCTTGGCCACCTCTATCTTCCAACCTATATAATTTGGAATTTATCCAAACTCTCCTACCTGAACCCTAACCCACCAAATCTTATTAACCATTCTGACCTACATTGGCTTCTGTCCAACAACCTTGTTTTAAATTTTTCATCCTTGTATTCAGATCTCTGCATGGCCTTCTCCCTTTTACTGTAACTTCCACCCCACAAGCTATCAAGATTTTTGAACTCATCTAATTCTCATCACTTGTACATCCTCAATTTTATTCCAGTTCTTTGTTGGCAGCTTGAACTGCTGAGGCCTTAGCTCTGAAATTGTCTTCCTAATCTTAACTGCCTCTTTCTTTGACCAAACTTTTGCTTATAGCTTCTTTGCTGCCTTTTGTTAACATTCCAAGGCACTTTCACAAAACATTAGGCAAGTTCAAGGGCTTGTTTGATTTTGTTTTGGTTTCTTCCCTAAACTAAGTGATACTACTCAGTAGAGGGAAGGAAAAGCCTTTTTGGGGCAGAAATAATGCACAGGTTGAAAAAAAACTTGCATTTTTAATTGCGTAAAATTAAATGTTATTCTAGCATTGATTTTAATGTAAATTTTCCATATATAAATTGTAATTTTACCCATTGCTAGTATCAGTGTCATAGAAAAATGCTGATTTATTTGTATTGCTGTTTATGGAATTTTGCTGACATTGAATGACTGCTGCAATTACCTACATAAACCGTTGCTGTTCAGGAAGAACTAAATAATACACTTCAAGATATTTCAGCAAAGAGCATTATATAAATGCAAGTATTTACTGCCATAAATATATTAAGAATTGAATAACTATATAGCGTCTATTACAAATTTACAGTTCACAGACTACGTTTCTGCTGGATTGACGGAGGGTCTACAACTGAAACCTCCTACAGAATTATTTTGGATGAAGTGGTACATCAGCCCTGATTGATTTTAAATGTCACCTTCACAAACTTTATATTCCTTTTAGAAGACTCGGTGAAAGTCTAAACAAAATTTTGGAACTGGAAAATGATTTGCTGATTTTTAATATATGTAATGAGCAGTTTAGCGAGAAAGTCAACTTGCACCCAACTAAGTGGTATAATGAAATGTAATATTCTGTGTCAGTTCATTTGTATGCAACCAGAGTCTCGAAACCCCCCAACCCCCCAAGCCAGTGATATGAAGTTTGATACATTGCCTTATCCTATATGAGCTGAAATTGGAGATTGAGTCAGCGTCATCAACTTCAGGAAGCCTAGTGGAGGATATGCCCCTGTCCACATAAGTGAAAATGGTTGTGAGCTTCAAGTTTCTATGGGACCAGATTACCAACAATCTGTCCTGATCTTTGCACGCTGACACTATAGTTAAGAAGGCTCACTAAAATCTCTACGTTCCCAGAAGGCTGAGGCAATTTGGCATGCCAGCTACGAATATGTATTGTACTGGAGAGGGATTTTTTTTTGCTCTCTCCAATGCTGGACAGATCCTGTTTAGCTTGCATTTATTATATGTCCCTTTCTGCCACAGGTGTGACATACAAGTTCTCTAATCCTATATGCCTTCTGTGGACGGGCTCCTCCACACTGATGGCAATCTTCATTCTTGGTTTGCAGTTCACACCTTCTATATCTCTGCATTCTGTCTACTTTGTCTGTTAAGTAATGCCTATTACTGCCAATTGTAGTTTTCCTCCCAACTTGGTGGACCTCACTAGCTTGCACACTTTGAAGTTCCACCATGTCTTTTTTATTCACTTTTTCCATAGCAAGGGCAATTTCTAATGCCTTCTTTAGAGCTAAATCAGTTTGCCAGCAATTTCTTCTGTACGGCCATATTATTCACTCCACAGATTAGCTATCTCTCAACATTAAGGGCAGATCTATATTCACAATGTTCAACCATTTGCCTTGACTTTACAAAGAAGGTGCCATCACTTCTCTGAGGCCTCTAGTCATCGAATTAAATTTATAATTCTGCATAGTCACCGAGGCCTTTGAATGATAATGCCCTTTTACTATTTGTAGGAATTCCTCAAAAGTTTCAGTATCAGGGAGCTGACAAGTCAAGCTCCTCACCAGCATCTAGATTTGGGTACTGATTCGCGTTCTTCAGCCCAGTTGGCCAGATAGGTCCATGACCCTCCGAAACCTCACTTCTTAAAGAAGCTCGGTACTACAATAGCCCAGAAGGAATCATGAGATTCTGGTCTCCAGGATCAACCCTGACTGCTTGAAGGTTTGGACTGCTCATTTATCCAGTCTGTTGGATGTTGGAAGGTAGGTTGCAGTCTTGATGCGCTTGTGACCATTTAAGGAGATATAATTTTGAAATTCAGCACTCATGAAGGCTGTTCCATTATCAAACGTTGACACAGTTTGTCAGTTGTAGTGTGTGACATCGTAGACTTCATTTCAAACACTGCCATCCACTTTGAATGGCATCAACAAAAGCAGAAACATTGAGCAGGATTTTACATCTTCACTCACCCTGAAACTATAAAATCGAGCCCAAGATCATTTGACCTTTGCTTTGTCCACTCCTCGCCCACTCCAATTCCTGTGGTGGGCAGAATGGCAAAATTACAGCCATTATGTTCCAAGAATGACTCCACGTAATCAAATAAACTCATACTCATGAGCAGTCTGGCCATTCCCAAAGGACTGTCGCAGGTAATCTTTGTTGCACTTGGCACTGTTCACAGTGCTCCACTAGACTCTCAGTGTTGGCATTAATGTAAGGCCACCATTTATGATTCCTAGTGAGCACCTTCACCTTGGATCTAGTTGGATGGGCACAATGCAATTCAGCTAGGGGCAACACCCTTCCTGGTACAGAACAACTACTCTGGATCCCCAAAGTTTGATGCCAACTTTGCAACTTAATTCATCCTTTCATACATAATATGATTCCATCTCTTTAGAAACTGACTCACAGGCCTGACCTGTTAATATCCTGTACCTCACATAGATCCCTGCTAAGCTGGATTCGCTGTGAGACTGGCAAGGTATCCAAGAAATTAAACCCCATAACAATTTACTGTAGTACTGGGGGAGGTGTTACACTGGCATGTGCCAAAGTGCATTCACATTCATGATGTGTTTACTGGCTTGAATGTGTTTATAGCCAAATAGAATTAAAAGCTAACACTGAACTCTTGCTGATGCCATTGTTGGAATTGTCTTTGTCTTCTTTAAAAGATTGTGGTCTGTAACAATAGTAAAGTGGCTCTCACACATGTTGTGGAACTCCTTTACCCCATATACCATTGATGAGCCACTATTTTCAATCTGAGGGTAACCTTTTTTGGCCTCAGTGTTGGGGGAGGGGGGGGTGCGGGGGTGGTTTCTCAAGACATATTCCATCAATCTTTCAGATCCAACACCCATCTTATGGGACAATATTGCATTGATAGGGAAAGACGTCACAGATTAATAGGAATTCGTTAGTTGGATCAAATGTACCAATAAACTTGATTAAATGTAACAATTGCTTCACTATTAAAAGGTTGTTCCAAAATCAATGCTTGTGCTTCTTTAGCAATAATTGCAAGACGACCAATAATATCAATAAATTTGGTGGCAACTGTCTAAAGTAATTCACCATTCCCAAGAACTACTTGAGCTCAGATGGGCTTCTGGAGGCTGGTATGTCTTTTATTGCTCAGACCTTATCTTCTATGGGGCATAATCCTTATGCCTCTATGCAATACCCTAGGTAGGCTACCACAGTTGCTTGAAAAAGAAATTTCTGCTTCTTGAGGTAAACTCCAGCCTCTTGAAATCTTTTTAGCACCTTCTCTTGTTAGCTCGGAATTCAGCTTCTGTCAATCCAATTATCACAACATTTTTCAGATATACTACAAATGGCAGCAGTGCCTACAGTAGAATTTCTGTTGTTCTCTGGAAAATAACGCATGTCAGCAACAGAAAAGAGAGGCATGTATACTGGAGCAAACCTTTGTCCATGTTTATTGTAACTTCAGGAATCATCATCTAATTCAAATTGCTGATATGCGTGGCTCATATCCAGTTCTGCATGCAAATCTCCAACTTGGTGATTAGATACAGCATGATTAACTGTTAATTTGTAGTCTCCAGAGATGTGGATGATCTTGTCAAGTTTATCATTGGGAGTAGGGGTTCTTTACACTCTGTGAATTGAACTGGCTGGATAAAACTTAGTTCTTCCAATCTCTTCAATTCCATGTCCAGCTTTTCTTGCAAGGCATATTTTATTGGTCTTGCTGTTAAAGAAAAAGTGAGGGATTGTCTGATTGTCTCTGGATCTACATAGACCATTGCTTGGAAACTCTATGTTATCTAACTTGTTGCAAAAAACGTTCTCATACTTCATTAACTCAAACAAAATTCTTAGCACTTGGAAGATCTCCATCCAATTTAACTTGATTATCTTGAGCTAGTCACAACCCTTGGCCCTTGACCTGATACTGTGATTATGAGCTGAGTGGATTATTGCCAATAGCTTACAGGTACTATGGTAGTATCCTTTATCATGATGGCTTCCCCTGTGTAAGTTGTTAGCTTTGCTGCAGTACCTGTCCAAATAGTGGCTGGATTCCTTCTTATAAATATCAAAATGTGTGTTCTCCTATCACCATGGCAGAGCCCCTGCATTAACATCCATCTTTAAGGACTTACCATTTACCAAAAAAAACCTTTCTTATTTTCATACTGAATAATGAGTGAATATTTAAATCCTCAGTACTGGACTCTTTCACATTATGCACTTGAAATGTATTACTGTTACTTGCAATGTTACTCCCTTGACTAGACTTACTTTTACGTTAGTGCTTTAAGTGACCATTCCTGTGGCAAAAAAATTCAGCCCCTTTACACCTGTGAGTTTCAGGGGAATGATTATCTTTGCATGGGTAACACTATCCTTCAACCTTAGGTGATTGATTGGCTGTTTCAAATTTTCTCACTCTATTCATGGCTGTGTTTGCTTCCCACTTTAAAATTACATCTTTACTTTTGGTCCCACTGATTCCTGTCTGAACTAGTGAACTGTGAGTGGGCAAGGATCTGGCAGGTAGAGTATAACATTGGCAAGTGTGAGGTTATCCACTTTGGAAGGAATAATAGTAAAATGGACTATTACTTAAATGGTGAAAAATTACAACATGCTGCTGTGCAAAGGGACCTGGCGGTCCTTGTGCATGAATCACAAAAACTCAGTTTGCAGGTGCAGCAGGTGATCAAGAAGGCAAATGGAATGTTGGCTTTTATAGTGAGAGGGATGGAGTATAAAAGCAGGGAGGTCTTGCTGCAATTGTACAGGGCACTGGTGAGACCGCACTTAGAGTATTGTGTGCAATTTTGGTCCCCTTATTTGAGAAAGGATATATTAGCTTTGGAGGGAGTGCAGAGAAGGTTCACCAGGTTGATTCCAGAGATGAGGAGGTTAGTTTATGAGGAGAGATTGAATAGACTGGGCCTGTACTCGTTGGAGTTTAGAAGGCTGAGGGGAGATCTTATTGAGATATATAAGATAATGAAGGGCCTAGACAGGATAGAAACAGAGAGATTATTTCTAATTAGAATGGAAACAAGAACTATAGGGCACAGCTTCAAAATAAGGGGAGTCAATTTAGAACAGAGTTGAGAAGGAACTTCTTCTCCCAGAGGATAGTGAATCTTGGGAATTCTCTGCCATTGAAGCATTGGAGGCTACCTCATTAAATGTGTTTAAGTCACAGATTTTTGACCAATAAGGGAATTAAGAGTTATGGGAGCAGGTGGGTAAATGAAACTGAACCACTATCAGATCAGCCATGATCTTATTGAATGGCGGGGCAGGCTCAAAGGGCTAGAAGCTCCTATTTCTTATGTTCTTATGTGCCATTTTGTGTGCTTTGAAGCTCCTGTGACCCCTTCTCAGCACTGTCCATTGCCAGTGCTACCTGTATCTGCCTAAGTTGCTAGTTTCCTTTTTAAAGCCTCATTATTTATCAGTTCACTAAACAGCTGTACAGCATATCATTAAGAGTGGCTCTGAAATCGCAGTGCTTTGGGGTCTACTCGGCAAGTTGCAATAGTTTCCCCAGGGACTCTCTGCAATATTGTCAATGGTGTCAGATGGTAGTGTGTTTTTGTCAATCCACTGAATCAGTGAATGACTTAGAGTTGTCTGTGCTTGTGGAAGTGAGGTTGCACATTAAATTGTAGGCCTTCGTCCCCCAAGCTCAGAGCTCAGAAAGGTTGCCTTTCTCTTCCCTTCCCCTCTATTCCACTGGCCTCTAAATAGTAGCCTAAACATTCAATGTATTGCATCCAATCCTCCACAGAGGAATCAAAAGGACCTACAGTCCAAATTGGGGCATGCCTAAAAACAATGTTTTTATTTCTAAACTTGAATTGAACTTCGACGTGACTTTATACTCTCAATCTTGGCCTTTTTTACCCTCATCGTCAACGTAATAGTTTCTGTTCACCAGTTAAGTGAATAATAGCTGCAGCCTTTATTTACATGTAACTATAATGCAGAGTCTAACTGGCTGCTAGTTAGTTTCCAGGTTCAATCTGAATACAAAAGCCCATGCTGGCTAGGTGATTCCTGACCCTGGTCTCTGATTGCTGAGTCATGTGACCCTCTTGGCAGATTGCCCCATAAAGAGGACAAACATCAGACTGAATTTCCTTTTTTTATAGACTGGTTGCCCTAGAAATGGTGGCACTATAGAAGTGAATTAGATCTACATAGTCTACCTATTCAAACCTTAAAGGGACTGCTGAAGTCAGCTAGAAGAAAGGGTAAGTTAGCACACTTGACTGAATGTGAAATGGGGATATGCTTCTCCTGGATCCATGTTAAAACCATTGGTCATTGCTTTCTCCATTTGCCCCTCTTTAATTGCATCCCACAGTTCCTTCTTGATCAACCTCCCTTTCGCTTTAACTGCTTACCTAAGACTCCTGCTCTTTTAATGCAACTGTGTATTTTCTAAGCTTATACAGTTAGCAAATTAACTTACAAGCAGGTCATAGAATTCCTATATTACAGAAGGAGGCCATTCAACCTGTTGAGTCTGTACAGAGCACAGTCTCACCCAGGCCCTATTCCTGTAACCCTCATTTAGCCTACTAATCCCCTGACTCTTGCAGTCAATTTAGCCAATCAACCTTATCTGCACATCTTTGGACTGTGGGAGGAAACCAGAGCACTTGGAGGAAACCCATGCAGATTGTGGGAGAAAGTGCAAACTCTACACACAGTGATCCAAAGCTGAAATTGAACCTGGATCCCTGGCACTAAGACAGCAGTGCTAACCAATGTTGGGTATTTCAATAAATTGTGCTCGTTGTGCAGTGTTAATATATAGAAAGAACACTCAGATCACTTATTTGTAATAAAACAAATTAGGGTTGGTTGTGTTTTGAAAAAAACAGTGTGCTTCAGAAAAGTTCTACCCGGATGGTGAAAACTAAAATCTGATATAATATTGCACTGATAATGGATTAATGATCCCTTTTTTTCAATATTCTTTCCTCAGAATTTCAAATTCCATGGCTGAAGATGCAAAGATCGAACGGAATGTTCCATTATCAAAGAATTTGGATATTGTAACTCCAAGTACAAATTACTGTGGTAACTAACTTAAATAACAAGGAGATGCAATTTATTAGACTTGCTTGCAATTTCAGATATTGGACTGCAACATCCCATCAGTTTAATTTGCTGGTTCACTCAACTGAGTATCTGATTATAGTCCTGTCAGTAGATAAAGTAATGGGTAAAGTACAAGTATTTCTCCAGAGGAAGGAAAGGGAATGATGTATGGCTGAGCGAACACCAATACTGGAAAATAAAGAGAGAGTCAGGGAGGGAGCAAAACTATTCTCCTCAAAATAGTTTCCTTCAGGGTACCCCCTGATCTAGAGCCACAACTGCAGCAAATACCCCGGTTGAAACAACCTAAGTAGTCATCAGAGCTACAGCAGGAAATTAGGAGAATCTCTGCAGAAATTCTGGTTGAAAATGCTTTCTTCACTAACCATAGAATTGATTTAATATTACACAAAGTGAGATTCTACTCAACAAGGGCATACAGGGAGATGCTAAACAAAAATAAGTTGAAGTGAGAGGAAGTGAACCTGCAGTATCCCTGTATACCTCCAAGCAAATAGTTGAAAGCTGTAGTAATGTGTGAATTTGTCATGTATTTACACTTTTTAAGGAACACAGATTGGAGATGGGAACTTCAGATGAAGCAATTTTGCAAAGTTGAATACATTTAGCAAAATATCATCTGCTTATTTCCTCAGGTCAAAGTAAATTTTGTGCACCAGTTGAAGATTTTATTAAGCAAATGCAGTTACTTTAATGCATTGTATGTAGCGGTGTCACACTTACTATGCTGGAACAGAAAATGTCTGTCATACTTTGATCAAAATTACCACATTTGTTTTTGGCAGAGTTTTCTTTTACTGATTTTTGAAACCATTCACTTTTATAAGATTCCCAACGCCCTATCAATGATGTAGGCAATTCAATATTTGTAATAAAAACTTCTTTAAATCAATATCAGAAAAGTTCTACGGCATCAGGATCATTCTGACTCGAAACATTGGCGCTATTCTCTCTCGGCAGATGCCATCAAATTCTAAGGACATTCTAACATGCAAGTTCAGTTGGCAGTTAGGAAGGCAAATATAATGTTAGCATTCATGTAGAGATGGCTAGAATACAAGGGCAGGGATCTGAGGCTGGTCAGTCCCATTTGGAGTATTGTGAGCAGTTTTGGGCTCTGTATATAAGGCAGGATGTGCTGGCTTTGAAACAAAAGAAGGTTCTCATGAATGATCCTTGGGATGAAGAGCTTGTCATATGAGGAACTGTTGAAAACTCTGGGTCTGTACTCTTTGGAGTTTAGAAGGATGTGGAAGAATATTATTGAAACTTTCAGGATACTGCAAGATCTGGATAGAGTAAATGTTTCCATTAGTAGGAAACACTAGAACCAGAGGACACAGCCTTCAAATGATGAAAAGGAATTTTTTCAGCCAGACTGGTGGATCTATGGAAGTCTTTGCTGCAGAAGGCTATGGAGGCAGGTCATTGAGACAGAGATAGATAGGTTCTTGATTAATAAGAGGATCGAGGGTAATGGGGATGAGAAAAATATCACCTATGATCGAATGGTGGAGCAGACTTGATGGGCCGAGTGGCCGAATTCTGCTTGTATGCCTTATGGTCTTATGACATTGAGACCAGTATTGAGAATGAAGTAACCATTCAAAAACGAACAGATTGCACCTCAGCTGAACTGGCACCAGTATGTTTGTGAGTTATGGAGGAGCAAACTTCATTGGAATAAATGAAGGGGGGGAATCTAATCAGGATAGAATGGAACAAAAGACTGATCAGGAGAAACAGTAATGGAACATTGGATATTGTTTGAAATGATGTTTTGGGTACAGACAACCTGTATTACAAGAAAGGCACAAGGCAAATGAATCAATGCCAGGGCTCTTTGATAAGGTTGATAGAAAATATGATGAAACCAAAAGAAATTGTTCCTGCATATCATGTGATTTCATGCAAACCTCAGGCCAAATACATTGGTTAAATTTTCAATTTTGGAACAGTACAGTGTTGGGTAGATATAACAGCACATTTTCCTACTGGTTTGGCTAGTAAGAAATCATATCCAATTACACATTCGAAAGCTCATTAATTATGCATAGACAAGTGTCTCACTAAACCATGTGGCAGGTTGGAATAGATTTAACTGTCTTGCCTTTACCTAATGTGGTTAAAGGTAAGCTTCATATTTAAACACCACTTGAGCCACACATTTCCTACCTTCAGGAAATTTATCAAGATGGCTGCATGCAAGAAGAAGGCTGCATCTAGCTTTAACCAGAGGACTCTTTAATCAGAGGAGTACACAAACACTGGGATCTGCAATTTCCAATACATGAAGCAGCACACTTCTGTGGCCTAGAAGATGATAACAGGGTGGGTCAGCATGGCTGGCAACCATCCCAGCAATGCATTTTGTGTAGAAAGGGAATGAATGATCTTCATTTAATACTCAGCTTCTTCAATTTCAAATTCCCATCATGGCACCATGAACTCAAAGAGCTGTACTGTTCAGGAGTCTCCTGCTAAGTATGTGTGAGATCCATCAGCACTCTCTCATGCTTTCACGACCACCATCTCATCTATTCTGCTGCACAAATTCCATCCTTGGCCCGTTCTAGGACTATTTACCACACACATGCATCCTACCCAGCCTTTGCTGCATCCATCTCAAAACTTTGTCTTTATGTAGGGCCAGCTTACCCAAAGTAAGGGTGGGCAAGGTCCCAAATTGGAAGAGCGGCTGCAGCATCATTGAGTTCACCAGATTTGAGGAGGATTCTGCTGATTTGACTGAGGATGGCAAACTTGCTTCTCCAAACAACCTAAAATAGATGTGAACTTAGTGAGTTCATCATATCCTAAAATTCACAATGCATAACTTTGAATCTTCTATTATGTTTGCTCATGAACTTGGTCTGTTTCTGCTTGCTCATGGACTTAATCTGCCTTAATCTTAATTTGTATCAGCAAGTCAGGTCTTGCTAGGAGGGCCACCATAAGCCCAGGCCCACCTTGGAGAAGGATGCTGATGAAATAGGCAAGAAGAACATTCACTGCATACACCTGCACTCTCCACCAGCGCAGAGACAGACATCTCAATGGGGCAAAGATCTAGATTGAACTTGGAGTTAGCTTCTGAAGAACGCTTCACTATTATGTCTATAGTCACTCCAGGTCTCAATGTACGGATTGCTGGAGATCTGCAAGAGGTCACCAAGACTGCTGGAAATGCATTGACTGGCAAAGATGCAAGAGTCACTCAAAAGACCGGAGTGAAGGACATGGTCATCATCCCACATTCTGTCATATATCAAGGCTCTGATGTGCAAGCACTTGGTCACCATGGGAAAGGCAGTGGCCACCATGGAGACCTTATCCAGCAGGTTTGGCTGGATTTATGCTTGGAATGCAAATCATTATTCGTGGGATTCATCAGTAGCTAGGAAAAAATGGGGCGGGGCAGAGCATCTTGACATGCCTACGTGTGTCCTTTCTCAAGGAGTGGGCACCTACAGGGAGAATGGATTTCAGTGGATGCCCTAGGGACTTCCACATTTTATTGGGGACAAAAAGGTGATGTATACTTAAAGGCATAGGACAAGGCTAGCATTTAATAATGAGTACTTTGTATCAACGTTTAACAAGGAAGAGAACTTTGACAAGATATTAGTAGAAACAGAGAAGGTAGAGGTAATGAATTGGATGGAAAAGCTGGCTATACTTAAAATAGATGCATCCCCTAGTCCAGATGGCTTGCCATCCAGATTGCTGTAGTAAGCGAGAATGGAGCTAATGGAAAGGCCTGTCACTATCTTCCAAACTTGACTAAATATGAGGGAAGTCTTAGGATTGGAGAGTGGCAAATATGACACATTCTCTTGGATAATGATATTCTTGGTAACTACAAACAGGTTAAATGATGCATATGGTTTTCAAAACAATCAGTAAAAATAATCAGTAGGTACTTGAGTTAATTAAGGAAAGACGGCATTGATTTGTAAATGGTAGATCGTAGTTGACTAACTGAATTTTTTGATGAACTATTCATGTTGTACATATGAATTTTAACAAAGTTTTTAATAAAATATCACATAAGTGGCTAACGAAATTAAAGCTCTTGCAATAGGAAGTCCAGTGCAAACTTGGATTAAAAAATGGCTTGAGACAGAAAGCAGGAAGTCATGATTGTATGATTTTGATATTGGAATGCAGAATAAAATTTCAAAATTTGTTGATCGTTCCAAACTTGGAGGTGTGGCTGACAATGAGGGTAACATCAATCAATTGCAGCAGGCAAGCAGAATGGACACATGTGGTAGCTGAAATTTAATACAAAGAAATGTGAGAAGATGCACAGGCGGTATTGGGAGAGGCAATATAGACTGAATGGTGCAGTTCTAAGAGTGTACAGAGGTGGAGGACTGGGAGTTCTTGTGCATATATCTTTGAAAGCAGGACATACTAAGAGAACAATTAGCACAGCATGTAGAATTTTGCACTTCATAAATAATGATATTTAGTATCAAAGATTCTGCTGAACCTGTATAAAGCACTGGTTAGATCACAATTGGAGTTTTGTATCCTAGTTTAGTCACCGAACCTAAGGGTGAGGGCCCTTAAGAGCCTGCAGAGAAAAATTACCAGTGACTCCTGAGATGAGGGATTTTAGGTACAAAATTAAGTTGGAGAAGTTGTGTAATCCTTGGAACAAAGGAGATCAGGGGAGGAATTGATTGAGTGTACAAAATTGTGACAGTTTAGACAAAATGGACAAAAGGAAGTTTTCATTAGCTGATCGTACATGGATTAGAGGAGCACAGATTTAAATGCTTAGGCAATTGATGCAGGAGGATAGAATGACCAGGAACTCATTGACTTGGGTATTTTAAGCAGAGATTATGAATGATTTCAAAAAGAATTTCTTTTTGAAATCACTCATAATCTCTGCTTAAAATACCCAAATCAATGGCACTTGGGATGGAGTAGGGCAATGGGACTGATTGGATTTCTTCACAGAGAGCGATCATAGATTTGATGGGCCAAATGCCCTCTCCTGTGCCATAATGACTTTAAATTCACCCTCTTAGTTCAACTCTTCTGTGATGGGAATTAATAACCTGCTCCCATCTCCTGCAACCAAATTACATTTGAGGTTAGCTACTAAATATGGAGACTTCAATATCCCAACAATCAGTTAATTTATACATTTAACATGTTTACTTTTGATATACGCAATTCAATAGAGGAGGTATACTGTATAATAATGCAGGTAGTATAAAATCAGCAGTGCATTAAAGGGAATCATGGGCCATTGACGCAAATTCCTAAATCTTATAAAAGTGAAATACCACAGATGCTGGAAATCTGAGAAGAAATCACAAGTGCTAAAAAAACTCAACCACTCAGGCAGCATCTGGGGAGAGAGAAAGCCATAATTTTTTCAAATGACTGTTGCCAGACTTCCTGAGTTTTTCCAGCCTTTTGAATCATACAATTGTAGAGTGCTGAAGAGGCCATTCGACACATCAATTCTGTACTGACACATTAGAAAGACCTGAACTCCCACCTAATCCCATCTGCCAGTCTTTGGCCTATAGCTCTGAATGTCATGACATGCCAAGTGCTCGTCCAGATACTTTTTAAAGGATATGAGGCAACCTGCCTCTACTGCCCTCCTACGCAGTACATTCTGGACTATCACTACCCTCTGGGTAAAAAAAAAACTTTTCCTCACATCTCTTCCAAACCCTCCTTTGCTTAAATATTATACAGTGTTCTTGATGTGTGATGTTATTAAATTTGATGACCTAAAACTCTCAAATGCATCCCGTGATCCACTGTGTTTATTCCCTGTCAGAGGTTAACAAGGAGTTTAGAAATTACTTTTGGCAGTCATTAATCAACAAGCATTTAACAAGTTCATTTGACAATTGTATCACTGCTGTTTTAATGGAGACATAATGCATAGAGTAACATTTTTTTAACATCTGTTTAAGTCCTACAAAAGGAGAGATCTGCACAAAATATCTGCTGAGACATTTATCCAATAATTCCAAACATATGTTAATATCAATACAAATATGATATTTAAGATTGTGGGATAATTCAACCAGTCCATTTTCCTTAATTTTGCTATTATCAATCTATAGACAACTTAAACATTGAATGCTTTATTCACTATTTTCTATTTTCTATTACTAGACATTATAAATACAACACCAAGGAATGAGATGTCTCTTGATTATCTGACTTTGAAACCTGAAAGTAAAAGACAAGTTGTTGATATAAAACAGGTAAGTCTGGGATGTTTCTTTGCATTAACTGTTTTTTAATTACATTAATTTCTCAGAGTTGCAAATTGCTATGCACTCTCACCTCCACTTTTTGATGCCCTGGTCCCATTAAAATTCATTGCCCTCTCCCATCCTGGCTATTTACCTTCATTTCTGCTCCTTTTAATTTGAACATAAATAGAAAGAAATCTGGCAATGAAATGGAAGGGTTGGATTTTCTAGGTCTGCTATCTCCCGGTCAATATCATCACAATGGCCTGGAGATAGCAGACCTAGAAAATCCAACCCTTCCATTTCATTGCCAGATTTCTTTCTATTTATGTTCAAATTAAAAGGAGCAGAAATGAAGGTAAATAGCCAGGATGGGAGAGGGCAATGAATTTTAATGGGACCAGGGCATCAAAAAGTGGAGGTGAGAGTGCATAGATAAACAAGTTCTGCACAGGTCACCAAACTCCTTGTGACACCCCATCCCCTCCCCCAGACCATGCTGCATGCATATTCTAAATCAATGTTTTAAACATAATTAGTAGACTTGCAGCCTGATTCAAATAGCTCTCGTTAGTCACCCACCTCCCCAGCGGGATCTGTACAGGGTAGGCTTTCATACAGATCCTCCATCATGTTAGGCCTCAAGGTCAAGGAAGCATGACCAATCAATTCTTCAGCTAGCAATTCTCTGGCTCACAAAGCACAATCGAATCCTATTTTTGTCTGCCAAAAACTGCTCACTGAAGATTCCGATGCATCCTTTTCTCCACTATCTTCTTAAACCCCTCTACACTGTCTGCCTCCATACCTTACCTCACCCAACAATATGGATAAGGGGGTTCATGGACATCTTTGGGATTTAACATTGACCGGGGTCTTGTTTAGCAATTTGAGAGTGTTGTGAACCCCACATTACTTCTGTGGGGAACAACAAAGACATAGTGCCGTTCATCTTAAGACAGAGAGAAAGAAGGGGAGGGGGGTCATCGAAGGCCAGCCTTTTCCAGCACACACAAGCTGCCTTCCAAGTGTCAGGTTCTGTGATTGGGCACAGTACCTCATAGTGTGGGCACCTCAGTACGTTGCCACAGGAAATATGGGCAAGCCATGCGGCTTCATTTAATTGCTGAGTTGCGACTGAATTCTGATGAGTGGAGCGCTACTTGATACTTGATGTCTCATCTCTGACTTATTCGCAAGTTTTCCTGCCAATGGCCAACTGGCACACCACTTCTCCCATGATTAAGCAGGCTAGCCCTCGAAGTTTTCTATTGCTGGATTAAATTATGCCCTTTTTTCTGTTGAGAGCCTGTTCAGTGGCCCCAGCTACTTCCATCCGTTTCCCAGCTCACTGGACTAAATTTCTAAAGGTTTCTCCCTGTCCAAATAGACACAGATTGAGAGTAAAGCCTCAGACAATTGCCAGAATGAAGAAAGAAATCTGGCAATGAAATGGAAGGGTTGGATACTCTAGGTCTGCTATCTCCCAGAGTGTATCATCACAATAGCTTGGAGAGTCAGATTCGGCAGAAAAACAGCTCTACAGCTCATCACATTCCTCGTGATGTCCCCACCCCCACCCCCACCCTCACCACCCCCCCACCCCCACCAACCTCCAAGACCATGCTCCATGCATATTCAAAATCAATGTTTTAAACATAATTAGTAGACTTGTAGCCTGATTCAAATAGCTCTTGAATTCCCAGCGGGATCTGTACTGGAAAGGCTTTCATACAGGTCCTCCATCATGTTGGGTCTCAAGGTCAAGGAAGCACAACCAATCAATTCTTCAGCAACGAGAAGCATTTCCCCCTTGTCCCTGCCCCTCCCTCCAAACTCTTGGCAGTGCCAATAGTGCACTACTCCCTGATCTGGCACTTGGGCCCCAAGAAGGCTCAAGAAGTTAGGTCCAATGATCAATTGCCTTCTGCTGCTGCCAAAATGCAAATGACAGGTTGCTCAAGAGTCTCATGGTTGACCTTGCCACTCTCTACCAAGATAGGGGTGTTGTGACTGGATTGCCCCTTCTAGCCCTGACAGACCTGAACATCGCCTGTGACAATGATTTCAGCCCTGTGATCAATTTCTGCATTACTGCCTGTCAGCTGTGCAAGTAACTTTAACCGCCATGTCCACTGCCACCCCCCCAACCCCGGCAACCCTTCACAAGGCAGGATTTTAAATCATTGCAGCACTCCATTCTGCACCACAGATTGTCCAGAGCTGCAGGTGAGAATACATCCATTTGAAGTCCTCCGGCAGAGAGGAAATGTCAATTTTACTGGGGAGGGGGGTGGTTTTAGTCTGCCCAACTGTGCACTCAACTCCATTGCATGCAAGCTTTGATTTGAAGTTGCTGAGGCTTCCCAGCAAGCTGAAATCATTGAAACACTCTCCACTGCATTTGTGGTCTTTTGATCTGTAACAAATTCAACTTGCAGTATCTTGTAAAGAATTTAGTTGTCAACTCATTGAATTTCTATCATCCCCCAGCCATCTGTATTTAGAGGCAGAGGGCAAATGATCACTGGACCTAACTTCTTGAGCCCTCTTGGGGCCCAAATGCCAGATCAGGGAGTAGTGCACTATTGGTACTGCCAAGAGTTTGGAGAGAGGGGCAAGAACAAGGGGGAAATGCCTCTCATTGCTGAAGAATTGTTTAGTCGTGCTTCCTTGACCTTGAGACCCAACACGCTGGAGGACCTGTATGAAAACCTACCCAGTACAGATCCTGCTGGGGAGGCAGGTGACTAACGAGAGCTATTTGAATCACACTGCAAGTCTACTAACTATGTCTAAAAGATTGATTTTGAATATGCGTGGAGCATGGTCTGGGGGGTGGGCTCACGAGGGGTTTTGTGGCCTGTGCAGAACCTGTTTTCCTGCCAAATCCTGATTCTCTTGACCATTATGATGATACTGATCAGGAACTGGCGGACCTGGAGAACCCAACCCTTCCATTTCATTGCCAGATTTCTTTCTTTGTTCTGACAATTGTCTGAGGCTTTGCTCTCAATCTGTGTCTATTACCCCACGATTTGATTGTTGCAACACTCCTTGGCTGGTGTCTCATTTTCTTTGCTTCATAAACTTGAGGCTGTTGCAAGAATTCAGTGTGAATTCTAGGCGTTTTGACATACCAAAGTTGACAAGAGATGCAGATTAGTTTGTTGCAATGTATTACAAAATATAAATCTCAAATCAGGTATTGATTAACAAGTTGGTTTTACATCTCATGTTAATCTTGGACATGGAACACACTACTTGCTTGGATATTGTGGCGTCTTCCTCTGTATCTTGGTTATTGGATGGGCACATGGAACCCACCAGAATGATAGGGAGTGGGATAGCTTGATCTTGGGTTCAGACATAGGTCGGCACAATATCAAGGCCGACGGCCTGTACTGTGCTATACTGTTCTATGTTCCATGTTCTACGTCTCTTCCTCTCTGGATTCTGCTGTAATATATTTATATTGTGAGGAAGTCAGTTGTGTTCTTTCTCCAACATGAGGATGAGTTTCTTGGCTGTTCTCTGTTATCCTGTTTTGAATGCACAAAACTACACTAATAGGTAAATTCTGCGTTCCTTTGAAATGTAACTATATTTTTTTCTTAACAGATCCTTTTACCTGTATGTTTTCTTTTTGCACAAGCATCCTGATTAATCTTAAGCTGCTGTCTTGTACCAGTATTTCAGCAGTTCAAAATTTTAAGTAAAATCAGTCCATATACTTTCTCAGTTAAGCATTGAGATCAAGGATTTAACAATGTTTCTGCAAAAATACTTCAGTGACTAAGAAAGGACAAGTTAATACCTTGCTCTTATAATTTACCTGAATTAATTGTATGGATATTTTAAAATGCATGCAGATAGTTACCATGGGGTCTCTGTGAACTATATCCTTTATAATGGATCTATGTGCACCATTAAATCCTTAAGGCCTAAGGTCCTATCCAATAAGAATTCCCAGACCCTAAGATTCCAATATTAAAACAGAAACATAATGGTTACAATAGTTAACATGATTACACTAATTACACTTGGATATTAGTATAATTCTCTTACAGTTGATCATCCAAAGGTGGAGGCATGTACTCTGGAGATATTTAAGAAATACTTAGATAGGCACATGAACAGAATGGGAATGGAGGGGTATAGAAAACTGATTTAAAATAGGGATCATGAGCCTTGGGAGTCCCTGGGAAGTGTGTAAATAGATGATGATATTGATGTACTTGTTTTTATCCTACAGGTGCTTTGGTCCACCTTGTTGTCTAACAAGGGGCATACACGCGATGGGTCGTGAGAGGGCTGCTCTTGGATCTTTTTCGAGAGTATCCTAGTGCTTCACATCGTTAGTGTACGCTTGACCTGGACCATTTGATGGGCAACACGACAGCTCAGTGACTATCGCTGTGCTGTGCAGATACATGGATTTGGGCCTGTGTCTGTGGGAGTTTGCGCATTCTCCCCGTGCTTGCGTGGGTTTTCTCCGGGTGCTCCGGTTTCCTCCCACATCCCAAAGATGTGCTCTTAGGCTAATTGGCAAAACAAATTCTCCCTAAATTGTCTCAAATTTGGTTTTTAATCCATAGATCTATAAACATGGACAGGAATCGTGTGTAGAAGTGGGAACATCGAGGTGGCGGCGCGGGCTCATTGGGCCGAAGGGCCTGTTTCCCATACTGTTTTGTTCTTCGTTCTTTGTTCAAAGCTCTGCTGCCCATGTGGTAATTGCATCAAGTTCTGTTCCTCCTTCACCCCTGGGCTCATTGAATGTATTTAAGAATGAGTTAGATGGGTTCTTGATTGGTTGCAGGGAAAAGACAGGAGAATGGATTTTTTAAAATTCATTTGAAATACATGGGCGTCGCTGGCTGCCAGCATAGATCTATAAACATAAACAGGGATCACAGGTAGAGGTGGTAACATTGGGGTGGCAGCGTGGGCTCGTTGGGCCGAAGGGCCTGTTTCCCGTGCTGTTTTGTTCTTTGTTCTTTTTTTATTGTCCATCCCTAGTTGCCCTTGACAAGGTTTGGTGAGCTGCCTTCTTGAATCGTTGCAGACCATGCTCTGTGGGTTGACCCACAATGCCACTAGGGAGGGAATTCCAGGATTTTGACCCTGTGACTGCAAAGGAATGGCGATATATTTCCAAGTCAGGATGATGTGTAGCTTGGAGGGAAACCTGTTGAGAATCTATGATTGAATGATGGAGATGACCTGATGGGCCAAATGGCCTAATCCTGCTCCTATATCTTGTGGTATTATGGACCTATATAGATTCCTGAGACTAAGCAACATCTCAACTTCAAAATTCTCTTCTTTTAAATCCCTCCATGACTTTGCCCATCCCAATCTGTAATCTCAAGCTCTAAGAACCTTCAAGAATTAATTTAACAATAATCTTGTATATCACACATTAATAATACAATCCTTGCCGAAGCCTGAAATGTCACCTGGTGGTGACCAATAACGTTTTGCTTAATGTAGACAAAGATTAAGGTTCAAGACACTGCTTTTGGAATAAGGCCACAAGATTTCACCAGTTTTGAACAAGCAAAAAAAAAATTGACTGTATTACTTCAAAAAAAAACACAATTTACAAGATATATTTTGTACTCTAACATAAGTAGATGAACTGTAGTCAGAAACATCAGAGTAAAATGCTGACTCAGTCACAGTTGATGGAGTTCTTAAGAAACCCTCCAGATATTAGTCCCACTTAGTTACCCAATGTTATTCAACTTGTTTTACTCACAAGGCTTTTCAATT
Organism: Sphyrna mokarran; assembly: GCA_024679065.1. Classification (NCBI taxonomy): domain Eukaryota; kingdom Metazoa; phylum Chordata; class Chondrichthyes; order Carcharhiniformes; family Carcharhinidae; genus Sphyrna; species Sphyrna mokarran. The sequence goes on from JAGIQG010000018.1 coordinate 46,366,433, forward strand.
TCCACATTTTGAAAATCTGTGGTTTGGAATTCTCTCCAGATGCCACTCCCACTCGAGCCCACCTTGTATGCTTTCAGCATTGTCTTCTGAAATTCGTTCTCCCTGGCTTCCCAATATGCTTACTAGCACACCTTCAGATCTGCTACTGTGCCAAATAGAACACCAAAAAATGAATACTGATGCCCCATCAGCCCTCTCTGCTTAAAATCTGCTCCCCACACTTAACTAGAACCACTGCCTGTCCCTGTCTCGAACTAGTTGGCTGGATCCCCAAAGCTGTTTCCTTCAAAACAATAGTTCACTTTTCCTTGAACTGATCTGAGAAATCTATCAAAACGCTCTGAGAGGTTCCCACCTTTGTTATTAGGCAAGAACCAATGTGACAAACATTGGAATATCCTGTACCTTTAAATATTAACATCTCCTCTGCCGGGATACAGAGCAACAGATTTGATGTACTAGTATAATAAAATAGATAGTCGTTGTGCATAAAGCTGGATTCAACTGATGCCTTTTGAGATGACCAAGATAAAATGGATTCATTTCTACATGCCATTGGAGACAAAGTCTGTGCATATTTTCTAGTCATCCTACTGTTTTAAATTAGAAAATAAATTGCTTATTGTTAAATCTAAGATGCCCATAAGTGGATCACTTCAATGCATTTGATTAGCATACAATACCAAAGTGGGAGGAGTTGTAGACAGCGAGGATGGATGTTACAGTTTGCAGAGGGACATAGATAGGTTGCAGAGCTGGGCCGTGAGGTGGCAAATGGAATTCAATACGGATAAGTGTGAGTGATTCACTTTGGTAGGAATAACAGGCATATGAAATATAGGGCTAATGGAAGGACCCTTAATAGTGTTGTCGAGCAGAGGGATCTTGGGGTACAAGTACATAGCTCTTTGAAAGTTGGCAGCCAGGTTGATAAAGTTGTTAAGAAGGCGTACGGTGTGTTAGCTTTTATTGGTAGAGGGATTGAATTTAGGAGCCGTGAGGTTATGTTACAACTGTACAAAACTCTGGTGCGGCAGCACTTGGAGTATTGCGTACAGTTCTGGTCGCCGCATTATAAGAAAGATGTGGAAGCATTGGAAAGGGTGCAGAGGAGGTTTACCAGGATGTTGCCTGGTATGGTGGGAAGGCCTTATGAGGAAAGGCTGAGGGACCTGAGGTTATTTTCATTAGAGAGAAGAAGGTTACGCGGTGACCTAATTGAGGCGTATAAGATGATCAAAGGACTGGATAGGGTGGATAGTGAGAGCCTTTTTCCTCGGATGGTGATGACCAACACGAGGGGACATAACTTTAAATTAAGAGGTGGTAGTTATAGGACGGATGTCAGAGGCAGGTTCTTTACACAGAGGGTGGTGAGAGCGTGGAATGCCCTTCCTGCAGCAGTTGTGGACTCGCCTACTTTGGGGGCATTCAAATGTTCGGTGGATAGGCATATGGATGATATTGGAATAGTTTAGGTTAGAGGGTCCGCTGGCCAGCGCAACATCGAGGGCCGAAGGGCCTGTACTGCGCTGTAATGTTCTGTGTTCTATGTTCTATGTTCTAATATATAAATGCTTTGTTTTTCAGAGGAGCAACCTGCCAAACAGTAAAATACTAATTGACCTTACAGAAGATGATGAACAGCGTATTAACAATCAAAGTTGGAAAAAAGGTACTGCTGTTTTGTATTCTGATTCAAACCAATAAATGAAGATCACTTTTATTTTAGCAATCTACCACCTAACATTATTGGGGAATTTTAATATGCAATGTGTGTAATTAATAAAATCAAATAAAAATGTGAATATTTAATATTTTTTGTACAAGCAATTTAAAATACTGTTTACTTACCTGTAGCATTTGTTCACAGAGAATTCAGATGAGTCTAGGTTGCTTGCAAAGAGCAGACAAAATCCATTGTCCAATTTAATTTCCATACAGTTTTGCACAAACTTGCACCAGGTCTTGTTCACTTATTACTTCTGTGCTTGTTATCCTAAATTGGCTCCTGATCTGGTAACATCTTAGTGTTCGAGCCAAGAATGTAATGAGCTCTGGAGCCAAGTGGCTTTATCGGAACCCAAGCTGGGCACTAGTGAATGGTTTATTGTGAGAAACTGCTGCTTGAGAGCACTGTCAATGATACCTCCCATTACCTTGCTGTTGTTCAACAGTGGACAGTTGAATGGTGATTGGTCAAATTGGACGTGTCCTTTTTTTTCATGGAATTGGGTATTGTTGGCTGGGCCAGCATTTAATGCCCATCCCTAATTGCCCTTCAACTGAGAGGCTTGTTAAGCTATTTCAGAGGGCAGTTGAGTCACCAGACTAAGTAAGGGTGCCCAATTTTCATCCCTAAAACACATTAGTTATCCACATGAGTTTTTATGATAATGAACATTGATTTCACAGTCATTATTCAAATTTCATCACCAGGCATGGTGGCATTTGGACCCAAATCTCCAGAGCAATGCCCTAATACGAAGAGGCAGAACTGGTAGAATATTTTCCAGTGACAATGCCACTATGCTACAGCCTCTTCAATGTTATAAGTGTACTGGAACAACTTGACTAGCGGTTTGTTCTGAACCACAGTTGTTCAGTAATGTAGCCAGATATTATCAGGACTCAAATAGTATTTATATTGAATGCCTTCAACTATATGATATCCTGCAGAGTGATTCAAATTGGCTGAAGGCTGTCATTGATGCTGGGGACCTCCGGAAGAAGCTATGATGGATTATTGGATCAAGGTTTTCGAATACAGATGATGGGAAGTGCTTCAACGTTGTCTTTTGCACTGACATATGCTGTGCTGTCCTAGCATTAAGGATGAAAATATTTATTGTGGCTCCTGGTTATCTTTATTGTCTACCACCATTCAGAACTGCATGTGGCAGACCTGCAGAGGTTTGATCTATCTGTTATTTGTATAATAGCTTGACCCTCGTGCATGCTGCTTCTGTTCTGCAGACATGTGGTCCTATTTTGCAACTCCACCAGGTTGCTTTTTTAATTTATCTGCTGCTACTCTTGACATGCCCACTTATATTCCTTATTAAATCAGAGTTGGCTACCTGGCTCAATCTTGATGGGAACACAGTGAGGGATTAGCCAGACTATGAGACTACAGATAGAAACATGGAAAAAGGAGTATGCTGCTTTGCTTTTTGAGCTTGATCTGCCATTCAATGTGAGTGTGACTGATCCTCTAGATCAATGCATATATCTGCACTTTCCCATAGACCTTGGTGCCTTTAGAATCTGGAAATTGATTTCTTTAAATATATTCAGTGACTTGGCCTCCACAAACTTCTGTAATAAAGAATTCCACAGATTCATCATCCTCTAAGTGAAGAGCTTTTTCCTCATCTCAATCCTAAATGGTCTACTCTGTATCCTGAAACTGACCTCCATGTTCTAGAACCCCAAACCACCCTCACAATTAGAGGAAACAACATCTCTGTCCAACCCTGTCAGAATTTTATACCTTTTAATTCAATCCCATTCTTCTAAACTCTAGTGAATACACGCTCGTTTGACTCAATCTCTCCTCATATGACAATTCTGTCATCCCTGAAATTAGTCTGGTGGATCCTGGCTACACACCCTCTATTGCAAATATATCCTTTTCTTAGGTAATAAGTCCAAAACTGCACAAAATACTCCAGATGTGGTCTCACCAAGATCCTGTACAACTTCAATAAGAAATCCTTGCTTCTATACTCGAACCCTCTTACAATGAAGGCCTACATACTATTTGCCTTTCAAACTACTTGCTTGTTTTCAGTGACTGATGTACAAGGATAGCCAGGTCCCTCAGTATGTCAGTGTTTCCTAATCTTATCACTATTTAAATAATGTTCTCCATTCTATTTTGCCTTTCAAAGTGGATAACTTCAGTTTATCCATGTTCAACTTCATCTGCTGTATATTTGCCCACTTGAATTCTCTTAACATACTTCTCACTTTCTCATTTCTACCAAATCTTGCCTTGACAGCAAACTTGGAAATATTTCTTCCCTCATCGAAATCATTGATGTATATTGTGAATAGCTGGGACCCAAGCACTGATCCCTGCAGAATCCTACTTGTCACTGTTTGTCACTTTGAAAAAGATCCATTTATTCCTCTTTTGTTTCTTGTCTGCTAACCAATTCTTTTTCCATGCCAATATATTACCACCAATCCCACGTGCTTAATTTTGCACACTAGTCTTGCGTGGGGCTTTATAGCTTCCGAAAATTCAGACAACACATCCACTGGTTCTCCCTTACCTATACTATGAGTTACATCCTCAAAAAATTCTAGTAAGTTTGTCAAGCATGATTTCCTTTTCATAAATTCATGTTGACTGTGCCTAATGGTGTTTGAATGCATTTCTGCTGCTGATAACACACTGCATGGTTGTTCCAGTTTTGCGCGGCTAGATCTGTTCTGAATCTGTACCATTTAGTAAAGCCGTTACACCACACAACATAATGATGCATGTCCTTAAGGTGAATATGTTACTTCCTTCTCGATGGGAACTGTGTAGTGATCACTCCTACCAATGCCATTGCGGACAGGTGCATCTGATAGGATGAGATCATATAAATTTGTCTCACTTGGTTTTCTCATTACCTGGCACAGGTTCAGTCTGACATATGGACTCAGTAAGTTCAGTCAATATTGGTGCTACTGAGGCATGCTTAATGGACATTGAAAGCCCCCAACTGGATAGTGCATTCTATATCTCTGCTCCCCTCTGAAGGTCATATGATATAGAACATAGAACAATACAGCACAAACAGGCCCTTCAGCCCATGAGTTGCGCCGATCACATCTGCCAATCCACAGACCTATCTATAACCCCCTATCCTATTCTTTTCCATATACTCATCTAGAAGTCTTTTAAAAGACCCCAGTGAGTTTGCCTCAACAACCTCCGACGGCAGTCGGTTCCATTCACTCACCACCCTCTGAGTGAAAAACCTACCCCTGACATCTCCTTTGTATTTGCTTCCCTGCACCTTAAATCTGTGTCCTCTCGTAGTGACCATTTCAGCTCGGGGGAATAGTCTCTGAGAGTCCACCCTATCTATTCCTCTCAACATTTTATAAACTCTATCAGGTCGCCTCTCAACCTACGTCTCTCCAGTGAGAAGAGTCCCAGCTCCCTCAACCTATCTTCATAAGGCCTGCCTCCCAATCCAAGCAGCATCCTTGTAAATCTCCTCTGAACCCTCTCAATAGCCTCTACATCCTTCCTATAATGAGGCGACCAGAACTGCGCACAATACTCCAACTGGGGTCTGACAATAGTCTTATAGAGCTGCATCATTACCTCCTAACTCCTAAACTCTATTCCTCGATTAATGAAGGCCAGTACACCGTACGCCTTCTTGACCACTTCCTCCACCTGCGAGGTCGATTTAAGAGTCCTATGGACCCGGACCCCGAGATCCTTCTGCTCTACAACACAGCTAAGACTCCTACCCCTTATATTGTACTCCTTCATCCCATTATTCCTGCCCAAATGGACCACTACACATTTATCTGCGTTGAAGTCCATCTGCCACTTCTCCGCCCAGTCTTGCATCCTGTCTATGTCCCGCTGCAACTTTTGGCATCCCTCCAGACCATCCACAACACCACCGATCTTTGTATTGTTGGCGAACTTGGTAACCCATCCCTCCACTTCCTCATCCAGGTCATTTATAAAAATGACAAACAGCAGGGGTCCCAGAACAGATCCCTGGGGCACTCCACTGGTTATCGACCTCCATGCAGAACAAGACCTATCCACAACCATTCTCTGCCTTCTGCCGGCAAGCCAGTTCTGGATCCACGAGGCCAAAGCCCCTTGGATCCCATGCCCTCTCACCTTCTCCAGAAGCCTTGCATGTGGGATCTTATCAAACGCCTTACTAAAGTCCATGTACAAATACAGAAGCAGGTGTAGGCCATTTGACCTATCAAGCCTGCTCTGCCATTCAATAAATCTAAATATGCCCTTAACTCCACTTCCACTGCCCCTGGGAGATTGGTAAATGGTAATGACCATGTGATGCTTGGCTCGAGTGTCATGTTGAGGATTCCCTAATTCGCATTCTTTAGATTGTATACCACTGGGTATGACTTACCATTGGGACTGGACAGACCCATGAGTGATGATGGAAAGTTGAGAAGGGGATGATCTTACTGGCTCGTCACACCAGCTGAATGCATTGATGAGCTGTAGGATTGAGAGAGGTGAAAAACTGGGTTTGTGCCCAATTTTGCACCTCTCATGATGATACTGGCTATAAATTGCCAACACAATCAGCCTTGCGCCTGGGAAAGGTGCAAGGTTAATTTTGTGAGAGCAAGACTTAATCGCCCGGGCTCAGTTGTCTGAACAGCCTTGCTGATGTAGGTCCTCACTGGCAAGAATCATGCATGATCCCAAGCAACAGGGACCAGACTTGATGGCCTCACCAATGGAAATGGAGGATAGTGAGTTTCTCGGTTAGTCAGGGACAGGCAGTGTCCCTTGCAGTGCTAGCATGGGACCTTGGCAATGCCCACTGGGCACTGGGGTCGGGGTTGAATGGGGGAGGCAATCAGCCTGGGAGAGTTTGGGGAGCACAATTGGGGGAATCGGAGAGGCAATGTCTGGAAGAGTGAGGAGTGACAATTTTCCTATATACATAGTGCATTGGAAGATCATGTGCATGTGCAGTGGTGCTCTGTAACAGTCTTCAGCCAGCTTCCCAACACGAATCGACACTGTTCACTCCCCTTACTCGTGAGAATCTCATTTTATTTATTATTTTCTCTAAGTGGTATAGGATAGCATCTGAGAGCTCGCTCAAAATCTGAGTGCGATTCTCTCCCTTTTTCGCACTCGTTCGGCACTTAGAAATTTTTGGTAAGATCACCCTATGGACATTGACTATAATGTTGATTTGATTCAGTGAAATAATACTGTCATGTTATTGCTTTGCTGCATCTCCCAATTTTGGTATAGATTTCCAGATGTTAATGAGAAGGACTTTTCTGGTATCTAGTTACATCCATCGGGTTTTATTCTTCAATTTTTCTGTAGCAATTTAGTACAATCTGAGTGGCTCACTTGGTCATTTCGGGGAACATTTAAGAGTGATCCATATTATTAAGATCTGGAGGCCAGACTGGGGAAAGACACCATGTTTTGTTCCCTGAAGAAAATCGATAAAATAGATGGCTTTTTTATGAAAATCTGGTAATTTTCAAATATTATTGAGACTTGTTATTCTAGATTTATTAATTATTTTGATTTAACTCTGCCACTTGTTGTTGTATTTGAGTTCAGAGCATTAGGCTTGACCTCTGGATTACTAGCCCAATAATTTTATCATAATGCTACCATTCCCTTCATGGTTTCATCCCTCACTGACTCTATAATCTCCTCTGTTTACTGTTCAAACCACACCCACCCACCTTACCCAATTGCTCTACCAATTCTGATCACATATGCATTCCCTACCTATCCTGTGTTTCTTCCTCTCTTCCCATCAAACTTGTGATTATCTGGCCTAATATCTCATTGTATTTCAGTGTTATTGTCAAGAAGTAAAACACCTTGGTGTTTTGGATTTTGGTAGTTGCTTTTATATATTTTGTCTCTTTCCTGTTAGTATCTATTTGGTCACATAGGCTCACAAACTACCCACAATAGTTGTGAACTGTTTCAGACAAACTGTTCCAATTTGCTGTGTACTTTAGCTAGTTTAGTTACTTATTAGTGTCATGGTAGGCTTACGTTAACACCACAATAAAGTTACTTGAAAATCACTTAGTCGTCACATTCAGGGGTCTGTTCGAGTACACTGAGGGGGAATTTATTATGGCCAATGCACCTACCGTGTCTTTCGGACTAGGAGGAAACCAGAGCACCCCAAGGGAACCTCACAAACACAGGATGACTATGCAGACTGTGCACAGACAGTGACTCATGCTGGGAATCGAACCTGGTTTTCTGGCACTATGAGGCAACAGTGCTAACCATTGTGCCACCATGCTGCAGTTCCAGTGACTGAGACCTTGTTGCTTGCGATTACTGTCAGAGTAGGTGCTAAGTGTCGTTGATGTCATGTCTCAACTTGTTTAACACTTTAGTGACTGACATCTATCTACCTCTAATAGCTGGTGTTAAGGCCCAGACGAGAAATTTAAAGTTTTGTTAATTTTCCCATATCCTAAATTTAAGAACGTAGAACACTACAGCACAAACAGGCCCTTCGGCCCACAAGTTGTGCTGATCATATCTATACTTACCAGGCCATAGAACTATCTGTAACTCCCAATCCCATTACATCCCATGTACTCATCCAGAAGTCTCTTAAAAGACCCCAGCGAGTTCGCCTCTACCTCCACCGACGGCAACCGATTCCATTCACTCACCACCCTCTAAGTGAAAAACTTACCTCTAACATCTCCTCTGTACTTGCTCCCCAGCACCTGAAATCTGTGTCCTCTCCTAGCGACCATTTCAGCCCTTGGAAATAGCCTCCGAGAATCCACCCTATTTATTCCTCTCAACATCTTAAAAACCTCTATCAGGTCGCCTTTCAATCTTCATCTCTCCAAGGAGAAGAGACTTGGCTCTCTCAATCTATCTTCATAGATAGATTATCTTCATATATCAAAGTTTTACATTTGATTTTGACAAAGACATGCATAATTGTTGATTCAAATGACTCATTAGAAAGCTGTTATCAAAGAAAACTTGTATAAAATTCAGTTAGAATAAAACAAAAAATGTTTACTAATTACAAAACTTAAACATGACACAGTATATTTCTTAATAGCTAGTTATCCCTGTTATAATTATAATACCCCATAGATATCCACTCTTCTTCAAAATTAGTTAGCACTTAAAAAATATGCTGATGTGATACTAGGTTTCCAGCTTTTAACACGTATGAACAGAAATGCATAAAGTTTTCAGAAAAGGATATATCCTCAAGATAGCAAAACAGAAGTAAATCTGGTCTCTAGCAGCTTCTAGACTTCAGACACAGAAAAAGATACCCTTTCTCTCAACTCCAAACAGTATCTGAAAACAACTAAGCTGGAATCATCTATAAAAGGCTACCTGACGAACTTTACTCCGCAATCCCAGGGGAACACTCAAATAACAGAACACTTTTATCTGAATTAGATCAGATTAAAACAAACATAGTATCAATTTTTCTGTTTCAGTAACAGTAGAAGACATCAAAACATCCTGCAGAGAAGCATGATTAAAATACATTTCACAAAGGCATAGTATCATTACACTGGGCTCATCACTGATGTGAGATAGTCTTGACTAGTTTGAGTTGTGTCCTTTGTCTAGCCTAACATATATCAAGTTATCTCAGCAGTCTCCGCTTTTCAAGCTCCTATCTTATGCTTTATTATTCTGCTGACATGCTATGCTACCTCACACTTGCTAACAAATGAAAAATACCTTATGCACTCTAACCGTGTCAAATATTTTTCCCTAACACTCTTATAAAATATCTTGGGTGGGCAATACTATTACATTCAATGCACTATATAAATTGTTTGATACTGAAACTAAAGCCCATTGATTAAAGGGACTCCAGCAATTGGATATTGAATTAGTTAAGGGGCAGAAAGTAAAGAGAACTGGTGCATAGTCATTTTTCAAATTGAAGGAAATATAAACAAGATCATTACTGTTTGATGTGTATTAAAGATATTGACTTGGAGATATGGGTCATGATCCAAAATTTGCAGAATTCAGAAACCACAGGAATTAAATAAATGATGAGGAAAATATTAATATACATTTGAGGTCATGAATAACATACTGAAGTGGGCAGATGCATGGAAAATGATAATTGTGAAGTTGCACATTTTGATAAGGACTGAAGAGTAACAATGTAAGCTAAAAGACAATTTTACTGAGATTCAGGAACAGACGCTATGTACGTTATTAGTTGAAGATGGCAATTGAGAAGGCATTTTTTAAGAAAATCTTAAGATCCTTTGCTTGATTAATAGAGACATAGAATACAAAGCAAGTTGTGCTGTGTTGGTCAGAAAAGATTCTCTGCTAGAACTAATGGAGTTAAGAATCAGATGTGATGTGTTTGAATATGGCTAATTAGTCCCATATGATCTGGAAAAAAGGCTAATATCTTCCACTTCATTAGTAATGGCACAGAATATAAAAGCAAGGCAGTTGAGCTAAATCTTTATTATAAACACAAGTAGCTGGAAATTTCTGTTTAAACCTGAATATGACACTTAGAATGTAAAGGCCATAGAAAGTTAATTTGAAATGTTAATTTGTGAATCACTTGGAAGTTCAATATATTCAGGTGATGAGCATTAATTATTTACTCACCAATGGGCTAAGAGTAGACTGAAGGTAAGAGTAGACTGAAACTGTGGCTTTTTGTTGAGGTGTCTCAATAGAAAAACTTGTAATCATTACAATTAGGCTCCAGTAATTTATTCTTTATTACCTGACTACTTGAGTTCTAATATGATAACAGGATGGTGGCTTGAAGATATTTTTAAGCCATAAAATTAAAATACTTCTTGTCATTGTGGAAAACTACAGATGGCAATCACAAATTATCATCTTGATTATCCTTGTCCCTAAAGTCTGGAAGAATGAGATTACTGCTCCGTCAAAGAGAAAACAAGATGTGGTCTTGATGAAATTTGGTAAATTGGGCTTGAGCTTTCCTTTATTATGGAGCATATCTTTCATTTCATCTCCAGTGTTGACAAAGAACTGCTTCCATTTACCTTTTTAGACACCATACTGCAACTACTACCATAACTCCAATGTCACACATTCTTCAGAGACCTTGTCACATCCTATGTAAAGTTATATGAGAAGTAAGGTATAATGGATCTCTGAATTGAATCCTATAAGAAATAAAAATACCGGTAGGTCTTCATCAGAATTTGATTTTTGGAAAATGAAAGTATGATGTTAGTATACTATTAAGAGATGTATTTTTCCCCTAAATCATGTTTCTATAGTCGAAAGCAGGCCTTTTTGGCTTCAGTTTTTTTTTTATAATGGCACCAATTTGTCTGGAGGAGTCTTTTTATTGCTACTTAGTTTTGTTTATTTTTACTGGGATGTTTATGACTCTGCAATGTTAGGAGAAAAACTGATTGGAAGAACAGGTGTGAGGAACACTTTCATTTTCAGTTTGGGGCTGCCAGTTTTAGTTTTAGAAGGGACAGCAAGTTGAACAGAAGTCTCTATCTCTCTCTCTCTTTCCTGGGTTTTGGAAATTCTATGGATTTGGGGAATGCCTTCCTGAAAATGAAATTATGATGTTGGTGGCTTGACCAGAGTCTATCTGTGGTTTTGACTTCACACTGTTTTGGTGCATAAAGGGAACTACTAGAACTTACAGGACTGTGTTTTCAATTCTCCAGCCAAGGGTCTCAATTCCAATATCATATGAACATTAGACCTTGCTGTGTTAAACCTGTTTAAAGGGTTTTGTCTGTGGTAAAGGTTTTGTTTGACTGGAACATTTTAGATATATTTGTTGAGGGTTCTACATTATTGTGATTTTCTTGTTTGTAATTGATAGAAGTTATTGCTAATTTTTCTTTCCATACATGTTAAGTATATTCTTAATTAAACTTTGTTTGATAAAAGCTCCCTAGTGGGCCATTTGAATCATACCTGAAATGAAACACGTGTCTATCCTAACTAAATTCAAACTAGATGCAAAACTTATGATCCAGGCGATCTTCATAAAATACTTTGGAGTTTCTGACCTGAGCCATAACAAAAATTATTCCTCAGATGTGTTCTTCACTTTAAACTGCCAACCTTTAGTGGAATTTGGTAATTCGGGTATCCCCAAATCCATCCTAATCTATAAATGATAGATTGTGCTCTGGTATCTCATTGACACGAAACTGGATCTAATTCTCAGAGTCACAGAATTATTACAGCACAGAAGGAGGCTTTTCAGTATGTAATGTTTGAGCCAAAATTCCAGATAGGCATTTCACCTGGTGATATTCCCCTGCATTCTCCCCATAATTCTGCACATTCTTCCTTTTCAGATAATAATTCAATTCCCTCATGCCTCAATTGAACTTTCCTCTACCAAACATATTGACTTTTGGTTCTTGGAGAAGGAGACTCTGGTAGATCTGCCTTAAAAAAGTTGTGGCAAAGCTTTATTTACTATTCAGTCTTCTTGGAACAAATAATGCAATCTGCGTTATATGTGGCATAGAAGATGCTATGATTACCAGGTTTTGAAAATAACCAGACACAATGTGATTGAAAGGATAAAGACAGGATTGTGATGAAAGCATATATAGCAAATTTGATTATATCAGCAGAAGATGAAATTGAATCTAATAAACAAATAAATCCCCAGGAAAAGTTAATTGATGCTTAGCTGTGACTCTCTAGAATCATTGTATAGTGAATTGCTCAATTTTGAAATGACACTTGAAGAAGAAAATTCTGATGAAGAGCTGGTGGATTGAACAGATTATACTGGCCACAAGGAATTTTAATCCTGTGAATGTGTTGGTTGTAGATTTTGTTAAACGTGTGATATGTGCATGTACCTCAACAATATATGGTGTAAACACACTAAAATGTTGATTCACTGAGTTATGATAATGATTACATTTTTGAGGTCATTCAAGTGGTAATTTCATGTAAAATACTGGAGTAAGGCATTTTAAATGTACTGATATTTCTAGTGAAACCTCTGTGAAAAGGCACAAATTAAACTGAATATGATATGATATGGCAGTTATCTTAGAAAAATTAGTTGATAAAGAGTAAACATAATCAGGATGTAAATATCCTCTTAACAAAACCAGATGTTTCTGTTCAGAGTGGTAAGAAACTGTTAATGGAACCAGGAGCTGTGGATAAGGGAAAAGGAGCAAATTGTTTCAGGATTCTACTAAAATATGCTCACCTGACTTCCCAACAGTTAAAAATCCCACTAAAAGATGCAGATATATTTGATAAGGAGCTTAATAAATGAGTTTAGTGAGAATTATGAAATCTGCATCTAAGGGTGACCTTGCGTCCATTGATAATCTTCCATTGACATGTAACTTTAATAAGGTAGTTAAGGTATGGAGAAAAAGACAAGTGTTTGCGTCTTGAATTTTAATTACTTGGCTATAAGATTTGGTATTTCTAATATCTTACTAACATCTGCCAAAAATACAGTAAGTTATAGGTAAATTGTGGAGTCACAGGAATTAAAATTGGTACACCAACTTAAATTTTATGACAAATTCTGGGGTTTAATTTGTAACAAGAAGTTTTAAACATGTGTACTGGAGTATGTATATTTTTTGTCCTGCATACAGCAGCTGTGTCCATTTAGCAATAGTCTTTGTGAAAGAAACCATACTATAATTGATGAAATGAAACCTGACTGACCAGAGCACAAATTATCAGTCGCTTCTCGCATAGGCAGTTCATACAAAGAATTCTCTTCAGTTGATCCCAACTAATCCATGAGTGCAAACATAAATTAGCTCCTGTCCTTTGTAATGCCTTCTGGAGCAGAAAGGTAATCAATTAATAAATCACTTTATTTTCTGAGCATTTAAATGCTTTGTTGCAGGGATAGACAGGCTTTTATGAATTCAAGAGTCATTGGCCAGAATTTTACTGATACGTCCACCAGAAGCCAGCGGAGAATGCTGTTCTCTGAGCCTTGCCCACACCTGGAATCGAGGCATATGTGCCAGTAAAATTCCAACCATTGTATTAGACAGTTGGAGACTGAGCTCAATTCAAGAAATTTAGTATTCCATGAGGGAGGATCATAGAGAATGACAAGGTAATGGTACGACAGTACTTGTCAAGAATGGTAATCAAATTGATACACTTCATTCTTCGTAATTAATTGAAATTAATTATAAAATCTTGATTCTGAGCAGCTTACAAATAAAAGGGAAGGACCTGGAAGTGCTTTTGTTTTTTGTGACAGTGGTCCTGAGGAACAGAATGCATGGGAAAAGGGCTGGAAAGTAATCATGTTCATGATGCACATGATATCTATCACATCCACAGAACAATTGCACATTGTGTGTACAAAAGTGACAAATATTACAAAATGGAGAGATGCAGTGATTGGGAGATATGCCAGAAAAATTGATAAGTTTAAATTTTGGTTAAATGTTCAGGATGATGATTAAGAAGTGAGATCCATGGATAGAAGAATGGGATAAAAGAGAAAATAAGGTGCAGTATGAGCAACGAAGCAATTATTTTCTGAAAATAAGTGCAAACTGCAATTGCACAAGAGGGAAATGTAACCGTATGATGTAAGAGCAGAGGCAGGCTATTCGACCCATTGAGTCTGTTACATCAATCAAACAGATCATAACAGATTTGATAATCTTCAAATGCACTTCTCCGTCTTAACCCAGAGCCCTTATAGAATCCCTACGGTGCAGAAGAAGGCCATTCAAGACTCCACTGACTCATACCCAGGCTTACACTGGATCTCCAAGTACTTACCCGGCTAATTCTCAGTCCATATATCTTGTGACACTAAGGGATAATTTAACATGTCCAATCAACCTAACCCACATATCTTTGGACTATGTTAGGAAATCCCACAGAGACACTGGGAGAACTTGCAAACTCCACACAAACAGTTACCCAAAGTGGGAATTGAACTCTGGTCCCTGGCACTGTGAGGCAGCAGTGCTGACCACTGTGCTATCGTGCTGCCCTTGATCTCTTTACTGATTAAAGACCTCTAACTCATACTTTAAACGTACTTCATGACCCAGCCTATACAACTCTCTGTTAAAGTAAATCCACAGATTCACTGCCGAGAAACATCTGATATGTGCCTTGAATAGATCTGATAATGAAATAAAGATCACAGAATTCTCATGCAACAGAACTAGAAATGAAAGTCCTAACTGATCATGATGTTTTGGTGGCTGTCCATGATCTTGAGGAAGAAATAATGAGAGGTAAAACAAAGACAGTTACTTGGTTGGAGAAACTTCTGAGTTTATTCTGATGTGAACCTGATATTTGTCATGTCAAAGGGTCTTCACTGAAGAAGTCCTTGCATTTGGGATTTAAGATTAAACCAAAATGATAACTAAGGATTTAGAACTAAGGACGTATGCACAGATTATGAGTGTCGTCCACTGCTGGAAAAGTAGTCTTTAAAATATTTTTGGCTCTTTTAGCCAAATGCCCATGGGAGTTGACAATCGACATAAAAAAGTCACATCTATGGGGACAGTACTTTTCAAAGTGCAGTATTTCTGAAAATGCTGAAAGAGGGAATCAAGTATAGAAGGAAACAAAAACAAATGTACGTAGGCCTGAATGATGCCTCCAGAATCATTATGTGGAGATGCCAGAAGTCTGACACACTAGGTTTAAGTTCAACCCATTTATTTGATAGTAAACTCACAAGCTTTTGAGGTTTCTCTCTTCATCAGGTGAATGAAGAGTTCTAGCCTCAGACAGAGCGTATAAAACATAGTTTACAGATTACTGATTAGAATGTGTATTTTTATACCTAACCTGCCATTCAAGTCTTGAAGGGGCTAACAATGTGAGTGGAAGGAGCACTGAGCACAGATAAAAGAGATGTGTATTGTCTCCAGACAATACAGTAAGTGAGGTTTTACAAATGCAGGTAAGTCATGGGGGTTACAGATAGTGCGACATGAACCCAAGATCCCTGTTGAGACCGTCCTAAAGTGTGCGGAACTTAGCTATCGGTCTCTGCTCAGCGACTGTGCACTGTCATGTGTCATGAAGGCCACCTTGGAGAATGCTAACCCAAAGGTCAGAGGCCGAATGCCCATGACCACCGAAGTGTTCGCCAACAGAAAGGGAACAGTCTTGTCTGGTGATTGTCGAGTGATGTTCATTCATCCACTGTCATAGTGTCTGCATGGTCTCCCCAGTGTACCATGCTTCGGGGCATCCTTTCTTGCAACGTATTAGGTAGACAATGTTAGCCGAGTTGCAAGAGTATGTACCGTGTGCCCAGTGGATGGTATTCTCATCCATGTCAATGATCTGGCATGTCTCGCAGAGATTGCTGTGGCAGGGTTGTGTGGTATAGTAGTCACTGTTCTCCTGAAGGCTGGATAGTTTGCTGTGAACAATAGTCTGTTTGAGGTTGTGCGGTTGTCTGAAGGCAAGAAGTGGGGGTGCGGGGATGGCCCTGGCGAGATGTTCATCTTCATCAATGATATGTTGAAAGCTCCAGAGAAGTACTGGATGACGAAGGGTACTGTGTCCACCGTGTCCCATGTTTGTCTTCTGAGGAGGTCCGTGCAATTTTTCAGGCACATTAGAACTGTCAATCGATGAGTCAAGTGTCATATCCTGTTCTTATGAGGGCATCTTTCAGCGTCTGGAAGTGTCTGATCCTCCTCATCTGAGCAAATCCTGTGTATACAGAGGGCTTGTCCATAGGGGATGGCTTCTTTAACGTGTTTAGGGTGGAAGCTGAAGAAGTGGAGCATTGTGAGGTTGTCTGTGGGCTTGCGGTACAGTGAGGTGCTGAGGTGACCATCCTTGATGGAGGTGCGTGTGTCCAAGAATTCTGGAGAACCGATTCTGGAGAATAGTCCATGGTGAGTCTGATGGTGGGGTGGAACTTGTTGATATCATCATATAGTTATTTCAGTGATTGTTCACCATGAGTCCAAAGGAAGAAAATGTTATCAATGTATCTTTTGTATAGCATCAGTTGAAGATCCTGTGCGGTGAAGAAGTCTTGTTCAAACCTGTGCATGAAGATTTTGGCATATTGAGTTGCAAATTTGGTCCCCATGGCTGTTCCGTGTGTCTGGATGAAAAACTGGTTGTTGAAGGTGAAGACATTGTGGTCCAGAATAAAGCGGATGATTCATAAAATTGCATCTGGAAACTGGCACTTGTCAGCATTGAGTACTGAGGCAGTTGCAGCAATACCACCGTCGTGGGGGATGTTGGTGTACAGCGCCGAGACATCCATTGTGACGAGGAGTGTCCCTGGTTCAACTGCTCCTTATGTGCTGAGTTTCTGTAGGAAGTCTGTAGTGTCACAACAAAAGCTAGGGGTTCTTTGTACAATGGGTTTCAGGATGCCCTCAACATAGCCGAAGAGGTTCTCATACAGGGTCCCATTGCCCAACGACCGGGTGTGTTTGCCTTGTGTATCTTTGGGAGGCAATAGAGATCTCCAACATGGGGAATACGTGGAATGAGAGCACGGAGGGTGCTCTGAAGGTCTGGATCAAAGGTCTTGTGATCAGAGTGTTGAGTTGACGAGTGTGTTCTTTGGTAGGATCTGCTGGTAACTGTCTGTAGTGTTCCTCATTGTTTAGTTGTCAGTACACTTCTTTACAGTAATCCATTCTGTTCAGTATGATGCTGGTCCCTCCTTTGTCTGCTGGTTTGATGACAATGTTGAGGTTGGTCTTGACTGCGTGGATGGCGTTGCATTGTGCTTGGGTGATGTTCAGGGCTGTCTTGCAAGTGCAGTTGATGAATCTGGTGTTGACGCACCTCCTGATGTTTTGGGGATACATGTCCAGTCAAGGGCAGCAGTTTCCGGAGGAGTCCAGTTGGATTCCTTTCTCTTAAGTTGCTCACTACTCCAAAATCATTCGCACACTATGTATTTCAGGGTATGGTATTTTCAGTAAGATCTGTTTTGATGTACCCCGGTTGTAAATTCTATAATGTTTCATTGGTACTATAAAAAGAAACTTTCAAGTATTTTCATGATGCATGTCGGTAGCATCTCCAGAATTTGAGAACATGTCATTACAAAGGTTGAAGTAGAATGCAAAATTGGGAGTTGGGTTTATGGAACTTTTCATTGTTTAGATATTAAGATAAATAGATTTGGACCCAATAGTATTATCGCTAGACTATTAATCCAGAAATTCACTTTATGTTCTGGAGATCCTGGTTTGATCATGCTACGGCAGATGGTGGAATTTGAATTCAATAAAAAAAAATCTGGAATTAAGAATCTACTGATGATCATGAAACATTATTGATTGTCAGAAAATCCACTTAGTTCACTAATGTTCTTTCAGGCAGGAATGAAACTATCTGGCACTGATTTGAGCACCAGAAAAGACATGGCAAAGAAACAAATAGCCCTGCCGACCGTACAAAGTCCCGTTTACTAGCCTCTGGGGGCTAGTGCCAAAATTCAGAGAACTGTCTCACAGACTAGCAAGTCATAGCTGATATAGTCATTTTCACAGAATCATACCTTTAAAGATAATGTCCATGATACCACCATCACTATCCCTGGATCTGCCCTGTCCCATCAGCAGAACAGATTCAGCGAAGGTGACATCATGTATGGTATACAGTCAGGAAAGAGTTGCCCTGGGAGTCCTCAACATTGATTCCAGTCGCCATGAAGTCTCATGGCTTCAAATTAAACATGGGCAAGGAAATCTCTTTCAGGTTACCACGTACCATTCTCTTTCGCCTAATGAATCAGTACTTCTCCCTGTTGAACAACACTTATGACAAGGGTGCAAAATGTGCTCTTGAGTGGGGGATTTAAATATCCATCAACAAGAGTGGCTCAGCAGCAACACTATTGATTGAGCTGGTTAAGTCCCATTATAACTGCTGTGTTTGTGGTGAGGGAACCAACAAGAGGGAAAAGCATACTGAGGCTCGTGCTTATTAATCTTCCGGCTGCAAATGCATTTGTCCACGACAGTATTGGTAAGAGTGATCGCCACACAGTCCTTGTGGACATGATGTCCCACTGTCACATTGAAAATAACCTCTATTGTGTTATATGGCATTATTACTCAATCTCTATCACTAAATGAGACAGACTTCGAACAGAATGAGCAACTCCAGACTGGCATTCATGTGGCGATGTGAGCTATAAACAGCAGCAGAACTGTACTCCAGCTCATCTGCAACCTAGGTCCAGCATATCCCCCATTCAACCATTATCACCAAGCCAGGGGATCAGCCCTAGTTCAATAGAGAATGCAGGAGGACATGACAAGAACAGCACCAAGCACCTAAAAATGAGATGCCAACCTGGTGAAGCTACCAACAGGACTACTTGCATGCCAGCAGCAGGTGATAGACAGAACTGAATAATCCCACAACCAAGGGATCAGATCCAAGCTTTGCAGTCCTGCAACATCCAGTTGTGAATGAAGGAGGCTCTTCAAATATCTCCATCCTCAGTGATGGAGGAGCTCAGCACATCAGTTCAAAAACTAAGGCTAAAGCACTTGAGATAAACTTCAACCAGATGAACCGAGTAAGTGATCCATTTCAGAATCCTCCAGTAGTCCCGAGCATCACAGATGCCAATTCCCAGCAAATTCAATGCACACTACGTAACATCAAAAAACAGTTGGAGGCACTGGATACCAAAAAGGCAATGGGTTCTGAGAACATTTCGACAATAGTACTGAAGTCTTGTGCCCCACAGCTTGCCAAAACCAGTACACCACTGGCATCTACCTGACAATGTGGAAAATTGCCCAGGTATGTCATGTACATAAAAAGCAGGATAAATCCAATCCAGCCAATTACCGTCCAGTCAGTCTACTCGTGATCATCATTGGAAGGGGCCATCAACTGTGCTATCAAGCTGCAGCTGCTCCGCAATAACTTGTTCAGTGATGCCAAATTTGGGTTTCAACAGGGTTTCTCAGATCCTGATCTCATTCCAGCCTTAGTTCAAACATGGACAAAAGAGCTGAATTCATGAAATGAGTTCATGAAATGAGTGACTGCCCTTGACATCAAGGCAGCATTTGATGGAGTGTGGCATCAAGGAACCTGAGCAAAGCTGGAGTCTGTGCAATTTGGGGGCAAACTCTGCTGGTTGGAGTCAGACCTGGCACATAGGAAGTTGGATGTGATTGTGGGGGGTCAACATTTCAGTTTCAGCACATCTCTGCAGGAGACCCTCTGCAGGGTAATGTCCTAGGCTCAACCATCTTCAGGTATTTCATCAACAACCCGACCTTATGACGAAGTGGGGATGATTACACAACATTCAGCATTATTCATGACTCCTCATTTAGATAGTCCATGTTCAAATGCAACAAGATCTGGACAATATCTAGGCTTGGGCTGACAAATGGCAAGTAAATTTCAAGCAGCATAAATGCCAGACAATGCCCATAATCAATCAGAGATAATCTAACCACCATCCTTTGACATTCAATGGTGTTACCACCACTCTATCCCCCACTATCAACATCCTTGAAGTTACCACTGACTGAAACTCAACTGTGGTCACCATATAAACAATGGCTACAAGAGCAGGTCAAATGCTGGAAATACTGCAAGTAACTCACATACTGACTTCCCAAAGCCATCCACCATCTACAAGGCACAAGTCAAGAGTGTGATAGAATTCTGTCTACTTGATTGGATTGGTGCAGCTCCAACAACACTCAAGAAGCTTGATGATATCCAGGACAAAGCAGCTCGTTCAGTTGCACCATGCCCACAAACATTCACGCCTTTCACCATCAACATTCAGAAACAGCAGAGTGTACTACCTACAACATGCATTGCAGCAATTCACCAAAGATCCTCAGTTAGCATCTTCCAAACCCATGACTACTTCCATCCAGAAAACAAGGACAACAGATGCATGGAAACACCATCACCAACAAGTTCCCCTCCAAGCCACTTACCATCCTGACTTTGAAATATATCGCTGTTCCTTTGCAGCCACTGGGTCAAAATCCTGGAATTCCCTTCCTAACTCCATATGGACTGCAGCATTTCAAGAAGGCAGCTCACCACCAACTTCTTAAGGGCAACAGGGATGGGCAATGAATGCTGTGCTAGCCAGTGACACCTATATCCCACAACTGATTTTTTTTAAATTAGAAAGTGTTAGTCCCATCCTAGGTGTATATCTAGAAACTGGAAATGGAAGTTTTCCATGATCATGATGTAAATAATCCTGAGGAAAAAATAATCAGAGGGAAAACAAAGGGAGTTACTTGATTGGAGCAACTGAGAAGCTTGATTGATCATTTAAACTGTTTGTGCTTTCATTCTAGACCGGAAATTAGCTCAGTGTATTAACAGAAAATACTGGAAATGCTCAAAAGGTCTGGCAATATTTCTGTATAGAGAAACAGGATTAACGTTTTTAGAACTTTTAAAATCAGAACAGGTGTTGATGATTTGTAGTTAAGTACTTCTATTAAGACAGAGGATGTTTTAAAGGCAAATAAAAGTTATGAAAACTAAATCTGGAAAATTACCCGCTTACTGTTCCATCTTGGGTGACCCAAAGCACATGAAACATGTTCTAGCCATAGCAAATCTTCCTGGTATTTTGGTACAGATGGTTTCTTGGTACTTCTTATGGGTGAAAATAGGATATGTTGTCCTTTTATCTTAAGAAGGTAGAACAATAAAATTCAGTTTGTTAAAAGTCATGAAGAAAGAGGCCATTCAGCTCCTCTGAGATTCAAAATGGAAAATACTCTGGCTGTTGAAGCATGGGTCCTTGTAGGGATAGCAGAGATGAGATTGCATTTGGCAAATATCTTCAGGGATGTTATGTAGAATGGCAATACCGAAGTCAGTACACTAATCATTCATTGTGAAATAAGATTATGAATTGATCATGAAAACTTCAAACAAATGAAGGAGAGAAAGGAAATCCCTAAAATTAGATGAGCATATTCAAACTGCCAATGGTTGGATTATTTTACCAAGAGCTGCGTGAACAGAGCAATGCATAATGGAACATCGTTGTGTAGTTGTTATGTCGCTGGACTAATAACCCAGGCTAGTGTTCTGGCCAAAAGCAAATTACTATGGATGCTGGAATCTGAAACAAAAACAGAAAATGCTGGAAAATCTCAGCAGGTCTGACAGCATCTGTGAAGAGAGAATAGAGCCAACTCGGGGCATGTGGATTCAAGTCTCATTATGAAAACTGGTAAGGTTTACATTCAATTAATTAATGAAACTGAATAAAAACTCATCTTTGTAATGGTGATCATGATATAAAAGCTCTATATGGGGAAAAAAATTAATATCCTCATCTATTCTCTAACTTTGAGCAGTCTGCTTGACTCTTAACTGCCCTCTGACATGGCTCAGTGTAATGGCAATTTGGGATGGGCAACAAAAGCTGGCCTTGCCAACAATTCACATAATCCATGAAATATATTTTTAAAAAATGTAATGCTTTGTATAACTTATGCAAATCTTTTTGTATTATTGTATATATAAAGAAAAAAACTTAATTATATAGCACTTGGAGGTTCATTGTATTCGAGTGGAGGACATTAAATTGTGGGTATCGGTGTGTGTGTGTGTGTGTGTGTGTGTGTGTGTGTGTGTGTGGTCATGCATATGATTAGGCTGTTCTAGCCTTTGGCATTGGGCTCTCTGAGGCCTAACGGAAGAGATTAAATTTGTACCGTGCATTAGGGTTTCATCTTGTTGAATCCACACGTGCCTCTGGAGGCAAGTTCCAGATCATTATCATTCTGCTGTATAAAAGGTTCTTCCTCACATTCCTCTCATTCCTTAGTCTGTTTAAAATTGCAGAGAAGGAATTGAACTTCTCAACCAATGACCATATAGTCATCACAGTTGGTTATGAATTAAGTATTAATCTTTTTGAGTACATCCATGCCTTGATACCTTACACTGAAATATCTGTTAGCAGTTAGGCCCTAAATTCTATTTAAACTGTCTAAAATAAATGTGTGTGTTAATAAAATCATTGAAAACACTTCAGTAATTCACTGTTGTTTTCATATATTGCAAATTTGTTTTCTTAATTCAATAATGTTTTCACAAACTTTTTCCTTCCCAGAATTAAAAATTCAAACATATGTTATGACCATAGGCACTCAACCATCAACCTTTCAGTCAGACAACAGGATTGATGTTGACTCATTACAAATCCCACTTATTTCATAAACTCAGCCAGCTGAGCCACATATCAATGCTGCAAATGTACAAACATTAAAGACTGACTGCATGCAGATATTTTCAATAGTTAAATGAATCTCTGGTTTCTGCACTGTAGAAATGTGCTATTAAAATGATTAAAATCCAATTTTTGTTGACCAAAAAATACTTTATTTGGTTTCCCAATTGAAGCCTGAACAAGTAACAGAACTAGGGACCTAGGCTAAATTAAAACCTCAGGTGACTGTGTGGATTTTACATGTCTTCCTTTGTCTGCATGGGTTTCCTCCAGATGATCTAGTTTCAATGGTGTGTACATTGGGTGGATTGACCATTCTAAATTGCTCCTTAGTGTCAGGAAGATTAGCAGAGTAAGCATGTGGGGTTGGGGGAGAGGGATTGTATAGGATTGCTGTTAGTGCAGCTTGGTAGGCTAAATGGCCTCTTTCTACACTGTAGGAATTCTATAATTCTATCTGTCAAGTATTATACATTTAATACATCCAACCGTATAATTTAATCAACATCTCGACTTGTGAGGCTGACTGTAACTGACACATAAATTATTTGGCAGAGTTGTTTTTGGAGTTGTGTGTCTAAACATAGTGGTTGGATAATGGTTTGGAACAGCACTGCCTACTAGCAGCAGAATTCTTTGGTCCTGCCGCTGTAAATGGGATTTGCCATTGATGCCATCCCACACTGCTGCGAAACCTACGGGGGAATGTTTCTGTTGGGACCTATTATGGTTTAGGTCAGAAACTCTAGAATGTTTTTTGGAGCTCACTTGGATTAGAGACTTTGTGTCTTGAATTTGGCTAGGATACACATGACAGGCTTCACATTGATTCAAATGACTTTCATTTGAATCAATTCAAATCAGTTCCATTTCATCAAGGGAACTTTCATCAAGCAAAGTTTGTTTAAGAAAATATTCAACATGTATAGCAAGAAAGTTAGCAAAAATTTTTATCAATTACAAATAAGAAACAAAACAACCACTATAATGTATAACCCTTAACAATGATATCTAATGTGTTCCAATCAAACCAAAACTCTTGCCCTAGACAAAATCCTTTAAAAAGATTCAATATAGCAAAGTCTACTGCTCAAATGATAATGGAAGTTGAGGCCTTCGGATGAAGTCTGCAGTTCTCCGGATTCATTCCTGACAGTTTGAAAACAAGGCAACTTCCCAACACACCAGAGAGACTCTGGTCCAGCCCCTAACAACAGCAGATTTTCACCCTTCAGGAAAACAAGAACTTGTTTTTAGCTAATCAACAGAATTTCCAAAGAAAATAACAGGGAGAAAGAAAGAGACTTCTCTCTCAGCTTGATGCTTCTAACACTCCAACTCCCAAAACTGTAACTGAAAATGAACTCCTGTCACCTGACCTGCCCACGGTTTTCTTTTCCTCCCATCTAAGGCTGTGAGTATGAATTAAAAAAAAACACTCCCATAGATACACCATCAGGGACCAGCAAATTCTGCTGGCATGAACAGCTGGAGAATTTTGACCATTGTCTCAAACACAAGCTCTCACCTACTTAGAAATAACAGTAGAACAATATGGTTGCAACTTGCAATTATGACAAGCTTATAGATTATTAGATAGAGATGATACTCAAAAGTTGAAGTGAAAAGTTTTCTGAATAAATAGAGAGGTGACTCGAAGCCAAATTTCCAGGAAGTTGGTTCTTGAGAATGGGATAGATGGTGTGGTCCTACCACCACTTTCAAGGTATCGCTATTTACTACATTAAGTACAAATTCTGAGGGCAGTTTTACTAAAAAGATTCCAAGTGCCAACCAAATGTGAAAATTGGATAAATTTGTGCCTTTTTTGGGTGACTTCAAGGTTGAATCTTACCTCGCTCTGGTACAATAATCTTGACAAACTTGAAATTCACCAATAGGAGGAATAAACAAGGCCTAAATTGCTGAAAGCTGGCTGATGGCATAAGAGAGCACCATTGCACATGTGCAGTTTTCTGTGCTCTGAGAGCAGAGGGACCTGCCTCTGTTGCTATAGCAGGCAGGCCTTTGTAATTGATCATCCCCTCACTCCACTACCACAATACTCCATGGCCAGTTGCATACCTCTGGTCTGGTCCAGCCCCCTTCTGGTGCAAAGTGGGAACTACCAGGGTGCCAAGTTGGCAGTGCTAGCTTGGTATTTCCTAAGGGATACTCTCCTGCCTTCAATCTCTTCAATTGTCCCCAAATCTATCAGGGAGGCCATCACACCTGATCCTCATTGATGGGGACCATATGTGATTCTCATCAGAGAGAACCTTCCCTCCTGAGGCAAGTGAATCTGGATGATTCCATCCTGGGAGCTTGGTCATTACATTAAAATCAACATTTGAATATATTTAAATATAATCAGCATTGTGCCAGATATTCGGTGTTGGTGAGAATCGGGTGCGAACCATCGTGGGTCCATTGGCCAGTGGGGCGCAATGCTAAGAACAGCTCCCCCTGTTGTGAATTTCACACATTTTGAGGCAGCCAGCAGTTTTATACTTGAAAGAATTGCTTTTGATTGTACTTGAGGTTTGGATTTTTAATGCTGTGGCAATTTGTGTTAGTTACATTCTTTGCAGTTAGATGTAGAAGATGTTGCCATTATTATGAGATGAGATCTCAATTCACTGGTAGGTTTTAGGTTTTCAAACCAGGCAATATTTTTATTTCAAAAAGAGAGCAAGAGAAGGATCAGCCTTTAGCCTATTTCCTCTGCCGAAGCCCTTGACACCATCTGTGCCACTTACAATCTGTCTCAAGTAACTAGTCAACATTGCCTTGTAATACTTCACCCTTTGTGTATTTCCAAGAGATGTTTGGTGTGTCTGCCTACGGCAATCATTATTTCAATATCTAGCATTTTTAATATCTCTTCCTTGGACAGTTATGAGATTTGATGGAGTATCTGGAATATAGGAAGTGTTTCTCTCTTCACATTCCTCTGAAGGTGATTTGCTTATTTCTCATTTCCAACTAGGAATGTGGCCTTCATATTTAAGTAACTTTTTTTAAATCTCAGTTCAAATTGAAAATTTCCAGTAAGCTGGAAATTGAAAAATTATATTTTTGATATTAGCTTGAGACATTTTGTTTATGGGCAGTCCAACAAACTGGTCCATACATGGCTTTTGTCATCCTGACATCTTGCCTGTCCTTTCTGACTATGATCTGGTCCATTAGATGCCAGTGCTTAGAACGAGGGTCCAACTAGGGTATTTGGAGTATGGAATGTAGTTTTGGCAACAAGGAGATTATGCAGTGCATATATCTTAGGAAGAAAGATGTTGCTGCTGCCAACTCAATTTCTGACTATGGTTTCCTCCCCCATTTAATACTCTGTACCAACTCTCGTGTTTAAACCACCATGGATGCTGAGTTTGCCTGATCTTGGCACTGCAGCAATCGAAGATTCTATCTCCTTCAAAGTGATCTTTCTCTTTGAGGAAAGTCCCAATGTCCTGAATTGTATATTTGTGCCTTGAGACACTGGCAAGTTTGGAGACCAGGTTGGATTTTATCCAAACTTCCTGCTGTTTCACGATGTTCTAAGTTGTTGCAACAATCTATAAGAATGTGTATCCAGCATCTATAGTTTGTCCTTCATCAGCTAGACAAGTTTCACTTAACACGTCTATGTGTTGTAATGCATCTGTGTATATCAGGTATCTTATTTCCCAATGAAGAAACTTCTCAGTGTAAAACACTTACTTGATGAAGGAACAGAGCTCTGAAAGCTCATAATTCCTAATAAACTTGTTGAATTTTAACCTGGTGTAGTAAGACTTCTTTCAGTGTAAAAAGAGTATAGAAGAAATTTGCTTTGGTGTCAAACAATTTTTTAAATTACTGATAGTTAAACAAACTTTAACCCCAAATGCTTTAATATCGATTTTTGCAGCTCAAAATAAAACACTAGGCAATAAATATACATGTTTGTTTAGGTGGATCAATGAAAGGAAATAATCTGATGACTGAAGATCTAAAGCCAACTGACTCTATAATGAATCAACAACCACAGCATTTTCAGGCAAGTAATCTATGAAAAACTGTATGTATGTTCACATTGTCAGCATTTAGAAAAGCACGTTAGCATTTATTGACCTATTCGAGTTATGGAGTGTTCTAGTATTACAAGCATGTTTTTAAAGATTATTTTAAGAATAGCATGACCTTTCCTTTCTGTACAATGTAGGACTATCTCCAAGCTGATAATTAGGCTGCTTAATACCATTAAATTCTTCAGTTATTCTGCTTCTATTGATATTCTCGAGATTATGATCTACCTTTTAGCTCTTTGATTTTCACAAATGATGTAAAATGTAAGGGTTGGTAAAGCAGCACTGGTTGTTATGCAAAGAAATTAGTTTGCAGGAAAAATGGGCAATCTTCCATTGACATTTATAACAGGAAAAAAATCCGATTAGTAAAGATTTAACTTTAGGTTTAGAACTCCAAACGGAATTGCTGCAGAATGTGGCAATGCCAAAGCAACACAGGTCACATTGGCACAAGGCCAGTAAATTATGTTTGCATAACATTTTTAAAAAATTAAGCAAACTGCCAAAAGAATGCATTGAGGGTTATACCACCACATAGTATTTTGTTCAAAGGAACACTTAAAATTGTGTGAGTATATTGTTAGTTTTTGGCACTGCATTACAATCATATTAGTAAAAGGTGTCTCAATTTTTTTTTATATTATTTAGCTTGTCACTTTCCTTGAACTTATTTTCAGTTAGACTGACTAATTATTGCACTAAAATGTGACCCTATGACCAAATAAAGGATAATGAATGAATCTGGTTTTCACTTCTGATGTTTCACCACAGATATTTTCTTCATTCATGAGCATTACTGGCTAGATATTTATTGTCAAATACCTTAAGCCAATCAAGCTAAATCCTAGAAATGCTTTGCTTTCATTATTTTGACTCAATATGCAAATGCCAGCTCTGTCCTAACAGTAAGTCCCCTGCTCTTCCCTAAAGCCATTTATTTTTCTCTTCTAAGTTGCAAATATATCTGCTTTCAACATCCATTCAGGGAGTACATTCAAAATCATAATTCAATAAATAAAAATGTTCTTGTTTCCCCTGAATATCCTCATGATCAGACTCTGAGAAGAGGAGGGAGTAACACACTGCATCAATAAGATGCATCCAAATCTGACTCAAGTGTAAGTTGCTTTAGTACCTTTAAAACAAAATGAGCATTTGACCCAAACATTGGCATATCAATCATCTGTACCCATAACTGATAACTGGAATTAGGGGGTGGGGTGGGTGGAAGGGTGGTAGGAATTGCTTAGAAAAATGATAAGTGATATTGTTGAAACATGCAAGACCTTGAAAGGACCTGACAGGGTGAATGCTGAAAGGATGTTGGACAGATTGGAACTGGAGCACATTTTAAAAATAGGAGTGTGGTCACATGATGTGAGGAGGGGTGGTTGCATTTTCATCTCTCTGGAGCTACTCATCTTTTAATCCTCTCTTTTATCCTAATGCATGATCTATATTTAGTTGATCCTGATGTATATAATCTATGCAATATTTTTGGAAGATCCTGGTTACCTTTCTTGACTGCGGGTAGCCAAATTAAGTTGAAGAAATCCTTTTCTGTGAGATGCTGTTGGAGCTGACTTGGGTGGGGTCCAGTTCACAGTGCGGCGCTCATGAATAGGCCCATGCTGAGGAGGTATGGTTGGCACAAATATGAAGACCCTTTTTATGACTAAAAATGGGGAAGATATATTCTGGCCCCCACACAGATTGACTGCTCAACACAACAAATTCTAAATGAATAGTATGAAGATGATAATCTTTCAGTCAAGCAGGTTTCCTTGATGAAGGCTCACCTTCAATCCTTGAAAATGATGGTGTATCAAAAATTCTATTTAAGTCAAGGGGACATGGCCGGATGAGGATTGTCCATGAGCTGGTCTCCCTGGGAAGAGGAAGAGCTGCAGTGAGGTGTCTGGTGATTTTGAGAGCTGGCTGCTATGCGTTTGCTCCTCTGGGCTCTGGAACGCCAATATGATGTGGAGACCAATAAAATTCTGAATGATCCTTGCATGTTCCTCGATGATACAGTCATGGCTTTAGCCTTTTCTAACTCCATGAATGGCTAATAATCCTGCAGTTTGTTGGTAATCCTGAACTTTGTTCCCTTGTGATTTTACTCCTGATTATGTGATGTTGTCTTTTATTCGAATAGGACACGTGTTGAGCACAGAGGGTTGAGTTTATTCTTTTCCCTTGCCTTTATCCTGTAAATTTGGGATCACTATCCCTTATATCCTTGTTGAAGCCTTTTCCATCGCTGTGCTCCAGCTGGTTCTCTAGCCAAAGCCCCATTTCTTTTTTGTTGTTGGGGAGTGCGCCGAATGAATTGCATGGTTTAAAAGTAGTGCAATGTATATTTAAGTGGGTTTTTTTATATCCTGTAATCCTTGCATTTGCACAGAATTACATTCTTTTATTGTATCCTTTTTGTTAGTTATAGAAACATAGAAACTAGAAACAGGAGTAGGTTATTTGGCCCTTCGAGCCTCGGCTGATCATCGACTTCAGTATCCTGATTCCCCCTGCCCCTCCCATATCTCTTTAGCCCCAAGAGCTATTTCTAATTTTTCTTGAAATCTGACAACATTTTGCCTCAACCACATTCTGTGATAATGAATTGCACACATTTGCCACCCTCTGGTGAAGAAATTTCTCCTCACCTCAGTTCTAAAAGGTTTACTTCTTATCTTCAAATTATGACACCTGGTTCTGGACTCTCCCATCATTGCAAACATTCTTTCTGAATCTACCCTTTCTAATCCTATTAGAATTTTATAAGAAAGAATAAATAGTGCTATAGCAAAGTTGTGCGTGGACAGATAGATGTAAAAGTGGTTACAATGGCCTTAAGTCTTCATTTTAGTTAAAGAAGACCCCTCCCAATAGATCTACTGGTGTCATTTTTTTCTTTTTGTTGGTTATTTTCCATCTGAGAAATCCTGATGCCATATTTTCTTGCCTTGTTTTGATTTTCCACACTCTTTTTCTTTTATCTTTTCAATATCCATGCAGAAGGAGGCGCTCACCGTGGGGATTATAATGTTTGTCCTGTGTTGAATCCTGGGAATTTGTTTCGTACTGAATATAAAGTTGAAAGTTCTCAATAAAAACGTTATTTAAGAAAAAGGGGGTCTCCCATTTATGGTGGCAAAGAGGAGACTTTTTTTTCTTCTAAGGCTGTAATTTTTTTTCTTCTAAGGCTTTGGGATTCATTATTTTTCTCAAGGAATTGTGGAAGTAAGGTCTTGTAAAAATTCTTCTTCATTAGTAGGATAAATAACAACCGCAACAAACATTTATTTACATATAACTGTAATACAGCGGCTGCCACATGGCTGCCAATCAGCATCCAAGAAAGATCTAGAACGCAAACCTGAGCTCATCCGGGTGATCCACCACCTATTCCCAAATTAGTTCCCTGGGTCATGTGACCATTACTCTGTCCCTTTAAGGATCCATCAGCAATCACCACATGTCTCCACAAAATCCTTTTATACAAGTGTCACCATTCAATTCACACAATCCAAGATAATTAATATACGAATTTGGTCAATTATAAATTAAGTCTTTCATTGAGTTTCTGAAGCCTCGTAGAGCAGCATAACTCATCTGTATGGGATGCTTCCACATGATTGCTGTCAGCTGATACCACTGTGACAGATGCCTCTTCAGGCATAGGCAATTCAGTTCTATCTATTTCCATGGAGATGTTAGTTGTACCTGCCACAGGACAACCAGGTACTTCAGTGCTTAGATTATCGCCAACATTCCCAGATGGCAATTTTGCTCCTGATAGTAGTCCTGTCTGCTGGGGCAATTCTCTTTTTCTCAAATGGTCAGTGTGTTTCTGGATAATCTTTTCTTCAACGTTCATTTAAGAAGTCGGGGGTCTAGTTTTGAATACAATGACTCCAGGACCCCAACTCCACCCCTTCAAAAATTCCTCATGTACGCAGCTTTATCCACTGAAAACCATCATGTTGACTTACATGAATTTGTCTTCTGACTTTTTTTTCTGGCACCTTGCCCTGGCAAATTTTGAAACACAAGACTCAGTCTCGTTCTGATTCTACATGATAAGGTACCTGATTCTTTGGTGAGTCATTGATTAGTATCTTTCTCGGGGATGCCTGACATGCTGACCAATTCCAGATCATCATTGAGGATGTCCATCTTCCAACCTCAACATTCCCAAAGATCCATCATCATCTTTTACAGAAGATTCATCTTCTTTCTTTAATTGTGGTTCCATTATGGTGGGATAGTGGGGCAGCTATGCTGAATAGTGACCTGACACATCGTAATTATTCATCATATTGGCCATTTCTTTATTTTCATTGACAGCCATGCAATGGTAGTCTGAGGTAACAGATGATCATCTCCAGGACTGTTTCAAATCAGTGGACTGGTCAATATTCAAGAATCAGCAACAAACCTAAGTAAGTACGCCACTATAGTAACAGACTTTATTAGTAAGTGTGTAGAAGACTGAATACCAAAGAAGTTAATCCAAGTGTTTCCCAACCAGAAACCATGGATGAACAGGGATTTCAACTTACTACTGTAGGTCAGGTCTCAGGTGTTCAAATCAGATAACTCTGACCTATACAAGAAATCCAGATATGATATATGGAGAACAATCTAAAGTGCCAAGAGATAAAACTGGGCCAAGCTAGAATCCCAAGTTAGTCACATAAACACCCATCGATTATGGCAAGGTCTACACAATATAACAGGCTATAAGATGAAGACAAGTAGAACAACTGGCAATAATGCATCTCTCCTTAAGGATTTCAACACATTCTATGCTCATGCTCAAAACCCACTCCGAGAATTCGGTTGCACTGGTATCTGGGGCCAGTGTCACAGATGGCACATCAGCCTTCTTGATAGTTAATCCATAGAAAGCAACTGCTGAATGGGGTCCCCAGCTGAGCACTTAGATCCTCTGCGGACCAACTGACATCTTTAACCTCTCCTTACTCCAATCTGAGCTTCAAGAAGACAACCATCATCCTGGTACCAAAGAAAAGCCAGGCAGCATGCATTAATATCAAACAGCCCAGTGGCTTTGACATCCATCATTATGAAGTACTTCAAAAGGTTAATCATGGCACTTATCAACCCCAGTCTTCCAGATGGCCAGGACCCACTACAGTTCCTTATCATTCCATCTCCCTGTTCTTACACTCAACCTAGGACACCTGGATAACAAGGACACATATCAGACTCAAATTCATTGACTACAGTTCAGCCTTCAGCATTATAATTCCAACAAAACTCATCTTCAAGTCCATGGCCTTGAACTCTGCAACTGGATACTCAACTTCCTGACCTATAAAGCATAACTAGTAAGAATAGGCAATGACACCTCCTTCACCCTTACCCTCAACACCTGTAAGGATATGTCCTCATCCCCTTACTGTAATCCTTATACATTAATGACTGTGTGGCCAAATTCTGCTCCAATTCCATTTTCATGTTTGCTGATGACACCACTGAAATGGTCAGATCTCAAGCAAGTACGAGATGGAGTACAGGAAAGAGAGAATTTGATGAAGTGTTTGGATGACAATAATTACTCCTTCAACGTCAGTGAAACAAAATGTAGTGGAGGACATGCTCCTGTTCACACGCTGAAGTGGAGATTGTCAACAGCTTCAGGTTTCTAGGTGTTCAGATCAACAATCTGTCCTGGACCCTCCACATCAACTCTATATTTGAGTCAGCTCACCAATGCCTCTATTTTCTCAGAAGACTAAGGATATCTGGCATGTCCACTATGAATCTTACCAATTTTTACAGATGCAGTATAAAAAGCATCCTATCCAGATGTATCATACTTGGTATGGCTTCTGCCCTAACCAGGACCACAAAAAACGTCAAAGGGTTGTGAACGTAGCCCATCCATCATGCAAACCAGCCTCTCGTTAATTGACTCCATCCACTACTTTGGGAAAGCTGTCAGCATAATCAAGGATCCCACATGCTCTGTTTCATTTTCCTCTGTGAGGAAAAAGGTACAAAAGTTTGAAAACACATACCAACTGTTTTAAGAAGAGTTTCTTCCCTGCTGTCACCAGACTTTTGCATGGTCATATTGTATATTAAACCGATCTTTCTCAAGACCCCAACTATAACTGCAGCACTATATTCTGCACTCTATTCTTTTCCTTTTCCTCTGTATACTTTATGAACAGTATGTTTTGCCTGTATTGCACACAATAAATAGTTTCACTGTATCCAGTACGTGACAATAATAAATCATTTTTGCAGCTCATACTATTTGTTTTGCCACTCTTTACTGTTTGTTGTATTTTTCCTGTTGGTCAGGCTTTGTTTTTGTTTGCATTCTTGTATGATATTTTTCTGCCATCTCTTATCCATGTTGTGTCCATGGCTGTATTCCATGTAATTGCCCATGGCTTTGTTTCGTAAGATTTATGACTTTGAAGCAGGAGGAAACAATTCAGTCTTTTGAACTTGCTCCATCATTCAATAAGATCATGCCTGGTCTGGTTTCTTTTGGAGGCAAATAGAGTCCCAGCCTATTAAGTGCATTAACAGTTTCCACATAACTTATTTTTGAATACCTCCCACTGATACGACATTTTATCATTAATGGATTTGCCCGATTCGCCCAAGACTGTCTGCTTCTCATCCCATTCATGTCAGTCTTCCCTAAATATAGAATTTTAGGATAGAACTCTCCCAATCTGAGACTAAGTCCCATGACAGTGCAAGATCATGGGCTGCTTCCTGCAGCAGAGGCCAGTGGAAATCATACCATATCTTCCAGCTCCAACATCATTAATTATGCAAATAGCGGTTTTATGCCGTATTCGATGATTGGGGCAGACCTGATGGTGCATCTTCTGCCATCCTATCAAGGTGCCCATCATTACAGACGCACAGTTAAAGGTAGAATATTGATCTCCTGAAGAAGATGGATCACTGAAACACACCGAGGCTGGAAGATGGACATCGTTGATGACAATGAAACTGTAAGGTTTGTGCATCTGTAGATGCTTTTCTCCTCCTTTTGCCACCCATCACCCTCCTACCCCTAGGTTGCTGGCAGCCTACACTGTGAACTCCAAAGGCAACTCCAGGCATTGTTCATGTGGGTCTTGATATTTACATGCCACATTGTTCAAAAATTGTTTTGCACTGCCATGTTTTCCTGATGATTTTGTGGACAATCTTGTGTGGGTAGAAGATTCTGGTCAGGCCTTCATCTGCATTCCAGTAGTGGGATGCAAATCAGTTTCACATCACTGGTTTTCTCGATTGGAAGGCGGGCACCAGCGGAAGATACTTGAGAAATTCATGCCAATGTGCAATTAATCTTTGCACTCCTGCCAAATTCTCTTGCACGCACCATCAAACCCACCAATGGGTCCGTGGGAGTATTCTGCCCTTAGTCATTTCTCCTTTTCAAACACTGTTGAAGTTTAATTTCAAACATGTTATGATAGTTATTAGGTAAACGTTCACACACTGTTATTAAATAGACCTCTTTCAATATACTTTTATAAATTTGATGTGACATTCTCCCTTTGTTGGTTCTAGAAAATTATCCCAGACACACAAAGAAATCTCAACTTTCTGACACGTTGGGCTGTTTATCCCAATCTTTATTTAAGTTAAAATCCACCATTAAAATGTTACTACCAGTGAACTACTGTTACTACTTGTTTAAACTCTCCATTTATATCATTTTTCACTTCACAGCTGCTACCAGGTGCCAATATACAATTGCCATTATTGTCTACTAGTTAATTTTACCCATAAAGTCTTCACTGTTTTTTCCTCCCATTATATCCTCACCATTGACGTAATTTCATTTTTCATCAGATTAGTTTTCCTTTGGAAATGCAAAAGTATTTGTTTCTCTCATCATTCTCTTTTATCCCAAGTCAGAACCCTTCAATACACACAATCCCACTGAACTTGGATACCTTTCCTGTTTGTTTATACAGGAATTATTCCCTCTTGTTTCCAATATCTTCTAACTTTTTTGTCTCTGTCTGCTGCAAGGATGACATGATGGCACAATGGTTAGCATTGCTGCCTCACAGTACCAGGGACCTGGTCCGCCTCCCAGCTTGGGTTACTGTTTGCACATTTTTCCTGTGTCTGCATAAGTTTCCTCCAAATGCTCCGTTTTCCTCCCACAGTCCAAAGATGTGTAGGTTTGTGGATTGGCCATGCTAAATTGCTGTTTAGTATCAGGAGCACTAGTTAGGGTAAATACATGGGTTATGGGGATAGGGTCTGAGTGGGATTGTGGTCGGTGAAGATTTGATGGGCTCTTTCTGCAGTGTAGGATTCTATGATTAGCACCGCTGCTCTTCTCTATCTTTTCTCTGTATAGCGAATAACCTGACCAACTTGCAACCATGTCCTAATAATTGGTATTTATGCCATTCCCTCCACATGGAAGTTGTGCATTAGTTTATTTTGTTCATTCCTTATATTTGTGAGTTTGTATAAAGGACATTTATTTTGGCCATGCACCCTATCCTTCTTCTCTAATGTTTTGCTCTTACATTTCTCACTTCCCTCTCTGTTTAATTACTTTATATCTGTCAGTTTAGCAGAATTTCTGACAATTACTCACTTCCCTTCCTTGTCTGTTTTCAAATTATTATCTATTCTATTTTTTCCATCTAAGCTTTCCACCACTCATCTCCCACTTCAGCACTTCAAATCCTTTGTGACTGCACTTTTTAATTCTTTCTATTGAAATCCCTCATTCCAGCCTCGTTCATTGAAGCCTGTTATGATGGTACATTTCCTTCCTGTTACAATACTGATGCCAGTGCCTTGTAACATAGAACCGCCCCGCATCATCTGTTCCCTGCACCACTCCTTTAACCATGTGATCACATCTTAAATCTACTTATCCCATTCTTAATCTACTTATTAATTTGCACATGGCTCTGATATTATCATCTTTGAGTTCTTCGATAGAGCTCCCAATTCCTGAGTACTTCTCAAAAAGGACAAAACACTAGGTCACTCTTTTGGTGAGAAAATTATGCATGGTATTTAAAGAAAATGAAAGAGCAGGAGAATAATCTTAAATGAGTGTTAATATGTTCCATATTTTCAAAGATGTGATATAATTGCAATACTGCATATAATAAAGTTTATCAAGTTAAGGGGATAATTACTTTATAATTCTATATTATATAGGTTTCCATTAAATCTGTACATTATGCTCCACTACCCAAGATACAGACAACATCAGATTTACCTCCTGAAGCTCATAATACAAGTCCTCCCCAGAAGCCTGAACTCAATTTGGCCCATGTGAGAAAACCAAAAGGAATTGCACTCTCCTGGAATATCACAGATGTTACCCAGACATGTGCCCCTGTTCACTCTTATCAGTTGTATGCATATCATGAAGACCCCAATTTGAAGTGTCCATCACAATGGAAAATAATTGGAGAAATAAAAGCCCTTCCTCTTCCAATGGCTTGTACTTTGACTCAGTTTGTACTTGGAAGCAAGTATTATTTTACAGTTAGAGCAAAGGACATTAATGGGCGTTTTGGCCCTTTTTGTGAACCACAAGCTATTTGTCTCCTAGAATCCTAAATATCATACATATTAAATTTATATTAATGGACGTTAATTGCATTATAAAATCTTGTTTAAATTGTGATCTTCATTTGTAAACAATTGATAATTGATTCTGCAAACAATAAAAACTAGTAAAACTTGTTTACTATGGCAACAGTTCTGATTGAATTCCTATTTAATTTGAGAGGATCTTTACCTGGCTCTAAATGTTAAGACAATGAGAAAGTTAGTAAATGTATTTACATAACAACCGTTGTGGTATTCACTTTGAATTAAATTAAATTCAAAAATCATGCATGGTTCTCAAGCACAATTTTGGGTTAAAAAGGCTTCATTTTCCTCTGAGCAGTTTCCAGTTCTTACTTAAATCTTACTGCCACTTTAGACATTTTCAAAGTTGTATTCATAACTTGAAAAGGATCAAAATATTATAATATTTCCCTTTTTAACTTGTGACTTATTAATTGTCCATATTTTTTTTGTGTGGCAATCAAGTGTCAAATTCAATGAAGGTGTTTATTTTTTCTGCTTCCTTCTGATCTTGGGCCTCACTCCCCTACAATTGTGAGGACAGACAATATGCTTTCAGCCCACTATCAATAATATTCTGATTGTTAAACATGCAAGAGTATCCCAGGGTGTTTTCCTGCCACTATTTCCCAAGGTTTTTCCCACCTATTCCAAGGAAATCTCTGACCTCTTTGTTGTATGTCCATCATTGAGTTTTCCACTTCAATTACAACCTTTGGCTTAAAAATGCATTCCTTATCATGTAACTTATTAGTGCTTTCTTGTTCTCCAAGCATGTTTGAAATTTAAAAGTTTCATTGCAAGAATAGAAATGCTTACAATCTTAAAGCTATGTGGCATCATGACAGTTACAAAATCTAAGATTTTTAATTACATTACACAACATTGAATTTTATGTATTAAAAGTAATGCCACCTTGAACTTCTAAATACTATAGAGACTAAGTAAATTAGACTTTACTGTTCACAGGTCTTGCCTGAATATTGCTATTCACAACAGAGGGATGTCATATCATTTCCATCATAAACACTAGTAAAATTATTTTCTTAATTTTGATTCAATCATAAATCATTCAGAATATGCAGGGAAAGTAATCAAGTAAGTACTGCATAGCCTACACCTTTGTAGACATACTACATTTTTGGAGGCTACTCTTCCCACTTTAGCACAGATTGGAATTTTGCTAAAATACTCTCATCTAAAACTCAGCATATGGTAATTTTGAGCAGATTGTATGTGTAGAAGTTGGGATAAGTGGATAAAAACATCATGAAGCCCAAATGAGGAGCTGGGAAGTTCAATAAAATGGCTTGGTGTGAGACGTGATTATTCCAATACAGCCATACGAGTGGAAAACTGGCCTGTTGAGGCTTAATCAAAAATGATTTGAGGGCAGATTTTCCATCTTTCAGTTATTATGGGTAAAGTGTAGCCAATTTATTCCCTACTTATAAGAGTATTACACTAGTTGTAGTCAGTTATGCTAGCGTGGAATCAGTGGTGATGACTTTTTGGCTCATAGAAAATGAGATAATCGAACTTTTTTTGCCTTCCATATCACGAATGAATCTAAAAAGATTGAAATTTGTTGGTCTGAAGTTGTGTATTATCTGTTAACACTAAATTATTAGTCAAACAATGCATGAATTGTGCAACCATAGGAGCAGGTTATAGAATACAAGAATAGTAGTTGCTTTATTTTGCAAATATTATTCTAATCCAATTTTTTCAACTGTTGATCTGAATTGTAGCTTTGTCTGCATCTTGCACAGAAATACAAGGGCATCATGAAAAATGTTCCAAACAACTGTTCAAAAGTCAAAGTTTCCACATAGCGATGATTGGAATTAAAATTGTGTGTTTCATTGCAACTCAAGTTAAAATTGCGGCACAATGGTTGGCTCTGCTGTCTCACACCCTCAGGGACCCAGCTTGGGTCGCTGTCTGTGCAGAGTCTGTACATTCTCCTCCTGTCTGCATGGGTTTCCTCTGGGTGCTTTGGTTTCCTCCATCAGCCAAAGATATGCAAATTAGGTGGATTGGCTATTGTAGGTTGCTCCTGTGTGTCGGGGGACTAATTGGGTAAATGCATGCTAAAAGGGCCTGTGCATGAGAATTGTGGCAGTGCAGACTCAATGGGCGGAATGGCCTCATTCTACACTGTAGGATTCTATGATATTTCTCTGTTTACTATAATCTACAAAAGGGAAAAAATAATTGTATAATCCAAGATGTAAGGGTGTTAAATTAGCCATAATATGCTTAATTGCCAATGGTATTATAATCACTCTGAGATAGTGACTTCATGTCTACTTATCTGACAATACTTTGGGATACATCTACTGTTATAGTTAGCATTTGTAAAGGAATGTATTTGACTGTTTTGTACGAATACACTGGTGTATAGAAGGCAATTTTATTTTCAAGCAAAGAACTACTTAAACATCTTCAGTTTTATCTAAATATTCTCAATTTGTAAGCTGTTTATCACATCATTCAGGAATTCATTGTATTTTAAGTCCTCCTATAACTTTAATTTCAGCATTAAAGATCACATTCATGTAGTGATATGATGTTTTTCAGTTGTGCACAATAGATTTTGAATAAAGTAATATACAGCACTTGAAAATTAGAGAATCTATTCCATTATATTTCTCACATCAGTAAATTCTACTTTTCACATTTGGATTTTCCTCATTTATGTTTTTCCAATTGTGGAATACTATGGGTTGTATGACAATCACACCCGTAGAACAAATATAATTCTACTCTTATTTCCTCTGCACAGCTTTAATACTCAAAAGAGGGAATTCAAGTCTCATATCAGAAAGAAGCTGGGTAACTTTATTTCTCAGGAAGCAGGTTAGGTAAATTGCACTTGGCCTTTCAACTGGGACAAGATTTTTAAAAGTAAAGTTGTTTTCTTTGCAAAGTCTTGGGATTTTTTTGAAATTCCATCAATGCTGCATTCATGTGACAAAATATTTTCACAAATTTAAGTGCTTTCAGCAGATTATTTGACTATATGCAAACAAGTATATTTACTATCTTTTTTTCTTTCTCTCTGACTACAACAGTGAACAAACTTGCAACTGTAATCCCTTTTACATTCTTAGATTTCCCAAAGCACTTCATAACAAATTAAATTCTCTAAGTCTACTCAGTTGTGTGGAAATTGGTTGACAGTAATCGCCACAAACAGCAAGAGATTAATGTTACATCAGTGTTGGTTGAGACAGATGTTAATTGGGGCAAGAGGAAATCACCAGGCCCCCAACCAATTTTCTTCAAATAGTAACATCAAATATTTTTGACAGTAGCCAGGTAGCTTTGGTTTGATATCTCATCTGAAAGACAGCAGCACTGATGTTGGAGCACTCTTATGCATTCTGCACAAAGCTCAAATAACATGCTCATGTCTCTGGGATAGAACTTGCAATGGGATGGAACAGAGCAAAGGCTGATCTATGTGCCTGAGTTTTCAAGGCCGAAGACAGAATGATTTGTAACATCACAATCTCCCTCTTTTACTTTTTGATTGATTATCAATTGTAAAATATAATTACATAGCAAGATTACAAAGCATAAGAATAATATAAATCTTTATAATATAATATAATAAATCTTTATAATATAAAGATTTATTCACTTTAATTGTAAAAGATTAAAATTACTTTTCCCTTTGCTTGTTGAATTGCTGTGAGGCTACAGAAATTATAAAGATTGTTGTTTAATATGTACATGGGAAGGTATGTAAAATAACATCTCACAAAGGTAGCTTGATAACCATTAAATTGAGTCACCTTTTCGGATTGTCAGCTGAAAAAAACAAATTCAAATAAGGCAATTGAATATGTAACCCATGTTCAAGTATAGAGTTAAAATTATTTTACTTGTTCAAAAAGTTTTATTTGTTAGTATTTACTGTTTATAATGAATACAGAACAAGTGTTTTATCTTGATTTTAAATGTTGCCAAACTTTCTTCCCATCCAAAATGTTTCATACCTCAGCCTGAATCTAATGTTTGAGCCAATGAAAAAATTAGCTATATTAAAGCTAATTGAAACTTAATTGATACTTTGTAACAATAGTTCGAGCTTCAAGACAGCAACTGGCTAGTGATTGGTGAGGTAGACATTAAATATCAAAATAACCTCAATTAGATCAAATTACTTGGAAGTTCTCAAGTCTCTGACCTTCAGAGCACCCCCCCCCCTCCCACCCAGCCACACGACAGAGGCAACTTAATTTTCAAACCAATCTCTTTTAAGTGATGTCGGTCAAGATACTAGGAGAATGGCTCTGCTAATCTTCAAATAATGTCATGGAATCTTCAAAAATACTATGGAATCTTCAAATAATGCAGTGGTGTTTTTTTGCATGTATCTGAGCAGTTACCCAGGACCTTTGTTTTACGTCTCAGCTGAAAGACTGTATTTCAGATGATTTTCTCTACTGCACTGGTGTCAGCCTTGATTATATACATAAGTCTCAAAGAGTAGCTTGTACTCATGTGCTTCCTATATTTGAAGACCAGAATGCCACCACTGAGTCAAGATTGTCACTGAAGAATTGAAGCTTTCAAAGGAGTGTGAATTGCAATAAACAGAATGT
Organism: Sphyrna mokarran; assembly: GCA_024679065.1. Taxonomy (NCBI): domain Eukaryota; kingdom Metazoa; phylum Chordata; class Chondrichthyes; order Carcharhiniformes; family Carcharhinidae; genus Sphyrna; species Sphyrna mokarran. Next base: position 46,407,701 of record JAGIQG010000018.1, read on the forward strand.
AATCTGTACGGGAACTCAGGGTGGCTTGGTGATAACATCCCAAGTCAAGCTGGGCAAGTCTTGAAAAACATAACCAACAGCTTGGGTTGATAAGAAACCGACAATGGAAAGTGAGCTTCTTGACCTGGCCCTCACCAACCTGGATGCAATTGTCTACCATTACTGCCATCCTTCACTCCAATGAAGGGGAAGTCTCATCTTTAAGCACATCTTCCATCATGTGTGTGGCACTACAATTGTGCTAAATGGCACAGATTAGCAGCCTTTAAATATGAATTGTTGTAAAGTTTTTTGGTATCTCACAAAGAGGGCTAGTGACCTATGTGGTTGAATATGAACCGTTCATTGTTAACACATTGTTATACATATACCTTCATGCTGCCATTTCTCAGACTCCCCCACGTACACAGTCTACCATCATATGACTTTCCACACCATATTAACCCTTGCTATACTCAGCATCCTTACACTGCAGGAATCTATGAGGTGCTGTAGGATGCCAGCAGCAGCTTTGGTGTACTGCCAAATTCCATAACTTTGTGGCCCACCACATTTAAACCTTGATGAAGATAACCATGCATCTTACTGAAACTAAAACACACTATCACATTGTTGCTAAAAACAAACTAGAAAGTCTAGTCAGAAATGATGGTGGACAGCTAGACAAATACCAAGAGGAAGGTCCATTACCATCCACAGGCTGTACTATGGTTGAGCGCAGCATATTCACATCAGAGATGAATCTTGCATTTTTGTCTGAATAGACGCAGAGTAATTCCAAACAGCCTCTTCTCAAAAGTACCCATTATCATAAATACCATTGTTCAGCCAATTCAATTCATTCCATAAGATGTTAAGAAATGCTAGATGCTCTGAACGTATTAAGAACTGACAACATCCCAGAAGCGATACTGAAGACCTGCACCAGTTGTCCCTCTTACTATTCCCAGCTATTCTGTTGCTGCTCTGGAATTGGCACCTATCTGAAAAACTGGATATAGTTTATTTGTTAACTCTGCAATGAAGTTACTGTGAAAATTCCCTGGTTGCCACACTCCTGTGCCTGTTTGGGTACACTGAGGGAGAATTTAGCATGGCCAATGCACCTAACCAGCATGTCTTTTGGACTGTGGGAGAAAACCCACATATCAGGAGGAGAATGTGCAGACTCTTCACAGACAGAGACTCAAGCTAGGGTCCCTGGCACTGTGAGGCAACAGTGCTAACCACCTTCCCACCCATATATCCCTGGTATGTGCATCTACTAGAAAGAGGAAGAGTCTGAATGAGTGACATGCTAACAAGACATGAAAAAATTCATACTGTGTACAAACATGCATATTTTTGCTTATTTGGACTTTAGTAGCAGCCATCTTTTGGCTCAGCCAAAATGACTTTAAGATCAACCATCTGTTCTGGAAATCTCCGAAAGGAATTACAAGGGCAAAATAGTTCCAGACTCATCCATGTGGAATCTGACACCCCATCATAAGAACAAGTAATAATCACAAAGCCAGGCGACTCTCTGACATCAAAAGTCAGTATTCCTACAGAATGATAACAGCCCTATCTCACACCTGGGACTGCTGAGGCTAATTTCAAATGGTACCTTGAAGGGAAAGGGACATCATTTGCATCCTTATATGCAACCCCTCTAGTAATATCATCTCTGAAACAGGGTCACTAATATGGATAGTGACTCAGAGGCTAATGACTCAGACATTATAAGCCATAAAATAAAAACGAAGAATCACCGAGACATAAAACATTGGCCTTATTCTCTCCCCACAAATGCTTTCAGACCTGTTGAGATTTCCTAGCATTTTCTGTTTTTGAAACAAAAGCTAGACCCAGAAAATAAATAAACATTCCTTTAGGAAATCATGGAGGAAGGAGGTCACATGAGTCAAGTGACCATTTTGAAATTCACTTATACAGTTGAGAATTCAGAAGCAGGTTACAGTATGCTGATTTACCTACAATCTGAAAAGAGCGAGAGCAGAGATCCCAGCTGACCAAACTGCCAGCAACAAATCTTCATCTGGAAGCCACTGTGCCAAGCAGAACTAGCCTTTGAACTTCAATCTCATTTTGATGCACTGCTTATATTTAAAAGGATTTTTGTGCACTGTCCTCCACAAAGGAATCCTCCTCTGGATCTTTACTTTCTAAGCTCTGGAAATCATCTGAACCAATATTCATTTGTTGTTCTTTTACTGCTGTTACCCTTGGATAGAAAATTCTCCCTTTTTCTATCATACCATCCCATTGGGAATAAACTAACCTCTGTTAATCATAAAGAGAGTTTGCTGCATGCTACTCATAACCATTGGACCGCACAAATAGAGGCTATGAATTAAATGCACCTCTGCTCATGGACAGAAGGTGAAAAGATAAAGAAGCTTTTGTTTTATTCATTGGTGGGACATAGGTATCACTGGCTGGTCAGCATTTATCACCCATCTCTACTTGCCTGAGGGCAGCAACCACATTGCTGATGCTTTAGAGTCACGTGTACGTCAGACAGGGTAAGGATAGCAGATTTCCTTCCCCAAAGGACATTGGTGAACCAGTTGGGTTTTTCCAACAATCAATGATTTCACAGTTATCAGTAGATTATTAATTCCAAATTTCTTTTTTAATAGAATACAAATTCCACGATCTGCTTTGGTGGGATTCAAACGCAAGTCGCCAGAACATGAGCTGTATTTCTGGATTAATAGTCGAACTATAATACCACTAGGCCATTGCCTCCCCGTTCAGTTCAGTTTGCCCTGTGATATTGTCCAAAACAAAGACAATTAAACAGTACACTGAGTAGCACTAAGTACAATTGATTTGAGTTCAGCCATGTGCTGAGAACACATGCCATCAGTTTGGGTCAGTTTGATGTTATTCCATAAATAAATGCTATTCTCAAGATATGGAAGAACAGGTTGTGTGTCTAGACTTAAGCACTCTTTCAAGTTTTACAAGCATGGACTGGATGAGCATGGTTAATAAATATTTTGTGGAAACAACAAGCGGTATTCTTTACTAATAGGATGCTCTGTCATGCCAAAAAGGCATACTGCCTAGTACTCAGTGATATGGTATATTAATTTCCATGCCAATGTGATGCCAGTTGTATAAGTCACACTTGCCAATGACTGGCAGATTGTATCAAGCCACACATCTTTTTAGCTTTTAGTAATAGACAAAAGTGCTGACCATTCCCAACCAGGCTAGCTTAAACTCAAAACATGCCATCCAACATTCGATGTTTGCTATACAATCCTGATGGTGCTAAAAACTGCACTGACATCCAATTCAAGATGGTCAGGCTTGCATTGTAGCTCACATATGTGTGCTAGAAGCTACATATACAGTTGCCCTTTGACATTCAATAGCATTACGATTGCTGAATTCCCCACTTTCAACATTGTGGGTATTACTATTGACCAGAAACCGAACTGGACTAGCCATATAAATATTATGGCCACCAGTGCAGATCAAAAGCTAGGAATTCTGCAGTGAATCACTCACCCCCTGACTCCCCAAGCTTGCCCACCATTTACAAGTCAGTAATATAATGGAATACTGTCCATTTATCTGAATAAGTGCAACACCAACAACTCTTAAGAAGCTCGACACCATCCAGGCCAAAGCAGCCCACTTGATTGTTTGTGGAAGGGGTAGCATTCACTATCTCCACCACCGATGAATGGTGACAACTGTGTGTGCCATCTACAAGATGCACAGCAGGAACTCACCAAGGTTCCTTAGAGAGTACCTTCCAAACCCATGACCATTACAATTTAGAAAGACAAGGTCAGCAGATACATGGGAACACCAACACTTGGAGGCTCCCCTCCAAGTCACTTGACATCCTGACTTGAAAATATATTGCCATTCCTTCACTGTCCCTGAGTCAAAATCTTAGAACTCTCTCCCTAATAGCATTGTAATTGTAACTAGGGACTGCAATGTTTCAAGAAGATAGCTTTCTCATTACCACCTTCTCAAAGGCAACTAGGACTAGACAGTAAACATCCTATAAAAGAATTCTTTTAAGGTATATACTTTATGTAGGGAGACCTTTCATTTGATCCTTTGTTCCCTAATATCTTTGGGAGGTTATTTGTGCCCTTTCTTCAAGACAGAACCAAAACATGTGTTCAATTCTTCTGCTGTTTGTTTCCCCATTATAATTTTTCTGGCTTGTTTGTAAGCGACCTATATTTGTCTTTATTTACCTATTCCTCTTCATATCATTTATAGAAGCCATTAGTCAGTCTCTGCAATTTTACTCTCATTCTTTCCCTCTTGATCAATTTTTTGTTCTCTTTTGTTGAATTCTAAAAATGTTTCCAAATTTTTCTGGCAATTTTATGTCTTCTCTTTGCATTTAATATCTTCCCTAATTTTGTTTGTAAGCCATGGGTCAGCCATCTTTCCTCTTATTTCTGTGCCAGACAGAAATGAATAATTATTGCAAAAATCATGTACATATTCTTTAAATATGAACCATTATCTATCCACCATCAACCACATTAGAATGGTATTCCAATCTACCCTCACCAATTTGCACTTCATACCCTGGTAGTTCCCTTTATTTAGGTTCAGGACCCTATTTTTAGATTCATCTACTGAACTCTCCATCTTAATGGACAATTATTACATAATGGTCACCTTCCACAAAGGATCCTGCACAACATAATTGCTAATTAAACCTTTTCACAGTACTCAGTCTAGGATAGTCCCATTTTTATGGAACATGGGCACCAGTTTGGAGGCCAAATGTCAGATAATAAACATCTCCAAAATCCAACCATTTCCTTTAACCTTCAATAGTACTTGAATTGCTGAATCCCCAACATCAATAACTCCAAAGTTATTGATAATAAGTCGAAAGATGTGCGGGTTAGGTTGATTGGTCGTGCTAAGAAATTGTCCCTAGTGTGCAAAGATGCATAGGTTAGAGGGATTAATGGGTATAATATGTAAGGATATGGAGGTAGGGCCTGGGTGCGAATGTGTTCAGTGCAGACTTGATAGGCCGAAGGGCTTCTTTCTGCACTGTAGGGTTCTATGATCTATGAACTGAGATGAGATGGACCAAATGGACCAGCCATTATTAAGTCAGTGTAATCAGGCATTTGCTGCATCTCCCATTGCATGCTGATCCTATCCCATTGAGCAACAATGACTGGCATATATATATTATATTCAATCACCCTGCTGTCATAGACCACGTAACTTCTACTCAATGTGATGGGAATCAGAGTGCCTACAGTGCAGGAAGAGGCTATTTGGGCCATGAAGCTTGCACCTATCCCCATAACCCCTCATCTATACTCTGCAAAAACTCTGACACTAAAGGGCAATCAGCCTAATCCACACATCTTTGGACTGGGAGGAAACTCACCCAGACACAAGAGAACCATTGAAGCATAGGAAATTACTGTTCAGAAACAGGTTTTTTTGGCTCTTCTTGAATGTGCCAAACCACTTTTTGCCCAGTCCCACTGACCTGCACTTGAACCATATCCCTCCATACCCATCCCCATCCATGAACCCATCCAAGTTTTTCTTAAAAAAAGTAAAAGTGACTCCGCATTTACCACTTTATCCGGCAGCTCATTCCACACTCCCCTTACTTTCTGCGTGAAGAAGTCCCCCCAGTATTCCTTTGAACTTTTCTCCTTTCACCCTTAACCCATGCCGTCTGTTTTTTTTTTCTCCCCTAGCCTCAGTGGAAAAAGCCTGCTTGCATTCACTCTATCTATACCCATCAAAATCTTATACACCTCTATCAAATCTCCCCTCATTTTCCTATGCTCCAGGGAATAAAGTCCTAACCTATTCAATCTCTCTCTGTAACTCAGCTTCTCAAGTCCCGGCAACGTCCTTGTGAACCTTCTCTGCACTCTTAACCTTATTTATATCCTTACTGTAACTAGATGACCAAAACTGTATGCAATATTCTAAATTCAGCCTCACCAATGCCTTGTATAACCCTAGCATAACACTCCAACTTTTATACTCAATACTCTGATTTATAAAGGCCAATGTGCAAACTCCACACAGATAGTAACCCAAATGGGAATTGAACACAAATTCCTGGTGCTGTGAGTAGCAGTGTTAACCACCATGCCACCATTACCTGCTGAAACAGGCAACATCCTCAGAGATGAGGTTTTATCTGCCAATCTTAGCTGTTTATACTGTCTCCAGTCTTCAAAAGAGAATTGGATAAATATTTAGAGAAACAATCGTAAAGGTACAGGAAAAGAGCTTGGCCCAAAATGCAGTTGTCCATTATGCTGTGAATCTTACTTTAGTTCCCTTACCCTTTATCATCTTTGATAATAAAGCCTATACATCTTTTGCATAACCAAGTGTTACAGACTATGTACAATTGCACTTGTATTTTGCAGTGTCAGAATATCCACAGCAATTCAAAGCCAATTAAAATAAATGTAATGTATCCCAAAGTAAATGCTTGGCTGTAGGCTGAATTCCAGTGTGATTCCTTTGGCAGCAGATGATTATATACATGCTAATGTACTGGATGTTAAATAAGTCTTCTGACCTTTTGTGTTGAGAGGATTGGTATACAGATATACAGGTGTGTGTTTCACTGTATACTGTCAAAATATTTGTTCCACCCTTGCATACAAACACAATCCTGTCAGTGATTTACTAGGCATGTATTTTATTACATACAAAATACAGAATTAATCATTTCTTATATTTTAGATTTCATTATACAACCCTTATAACAAATTTTGAATAATGAGATCAAAACTAAAAAAGACTGTCGAAGTAGTGTCAAAGGGCTTATCATTCAAAAAAAAAATCAAATGTTTACAATATTTTCTTTTTGTCTTTAACTAAAAATTAAATCAGTATTGTAGACAACATCCAAAAGGAAGAAACCCCTAAATAAATTTCATGTTAACCTCTTAATTTATCAAAGGTTACATAGCATATAAGAAATTGGATCCTGGAAGACCATAAATTTACTCAAGGATTGTTTAATTGGTAGTCTATAAAATGTGATCATGATTTCACCTAATTTTCATACTGGAATATTTTATCTGATAATGTAGAAAAATAAACAAACATGCTTATCAATGTTAAAGAATCAGATTTGGTGTCGACTGAACACCAAATCATTAGCTTGCTGTTTGAAAACTATGAATATTGGATTCAAATCAGTGTGTGTGTTAAATGCATAAACTGGGAACTAAGTAGCACAAATTAACTTAAAAGTCAAGTCATTAAAATGTATGCAATGTATTCCTTACTTGAAAGCTGCACAATGCAATATTAGTGACTTGTACATACCCACAGGATGTGCTTGGGGTGAGACATTCAATTTTTCTTTTTCAGATTCAATAGTTTCGATTCTTTTTGGGCTGATAATTTAGGCAGAAAAAGGATAACGCCTTGCATGATCTTGCATTAGATAAACTATTTATTATACACCAGGTTTCAAATGAATGAATATTTTCAAATACAAAATTTCTACTGGGCACTTGATTCTTATTTGTTTAACTGTGTATAATACTATTAGACTATAAGAGTTGGCATGCAATAAATACATATTGGTTATAAAAACAATACCGTGAGATACTATAAATGGAGAAAAGCTGGCTTCATTGCCAGCTGAGGAGTGTTATATCTTTGTTGGTTACTAAGCTTTGAAGAAACACCAACTGGATAAGATATCCTGCAAGGGGAATTTTCAAATTCTGATTTGGAGGCAGTGTAAATGTCATTAAATAACAAACGATTAGCAGGGAAACACTTTGTAGTCCTTTTTCACTGCTTATACAAATGGGACCCACTTGCAAGGTAGACCATTTTTTTTTTTAAAAAAAATTGAGCCTTCTCTGTGAAAGTCAATGGTGCTTCCCTCCCCACCTCACAATCTATATAACAGTAAATAATCTACCAATCTGCATTGACCAGTGAATGAAGAAGATATACCCCACGCCCACCCCCAAACATTTTAAATGAAATAAAGCAAATGATTGTCCACGACACTTTTAACATTGCTGCAAAAACAAAAATAACAAACAAAAAAAACAAAAATATCAAACCTTTAGGCACAAGGTTTAAGAAAATCAGAAATACCAAGCTATTCACTAACAAGTCATTTGATAGCATCATCCTGCCACCACAAGAGGCCAGTAGCATACATTTGAACCATTCTACAGTATTGCATTGGCAGTCACAATTCTGGAGTTGAACCTACAGTGGCATTTCCACATGTGAGCTAATGGATTTATTCAAGATGTTAAAATTTATTATCTTGAAGTCAAATTCTCTTCTGGACTTTGAAATCTTGAGAGATAAAAAGACCTCTTTACCTGGAAGTTGGATGCCAAGTTTCAGTGCAAAAAAAACAAAATATTGTTTTCTATTAGGTTAATGCTCACTCTCTAATTATCAAACAGGTACAGGAAAAAAAATAAGACATCTTGTGAGAATAATCAAATACATAGTGAAACTGGTACCGTTGCTTAGATTTGCAATCACCATGAAAATTAAAAAATAGAACACACAATATCAACTTGACGAACTCACAAATGCTGAATTCATGTATATCACAACAGCAATAATTTTCTCAAGTCGAGTGTTTCTGGGAAAAATCTCTTTTCTGTAGTTTAAACCTAGGGAAAATCTATGCTGGCAGATCTTAGTTCAACTTCAGTACTTCATCCACGATGGTGAATTTGAAATAGTCTGATTACGATCGGGTAAAATTTAAAAAAGGTTACTCAACTGACATCTAGTGGCAGAAAATCTATGACTGAGAATTACATGGTGCTGAAGACATGATTTTCAGTAGGTGAGTACATAAAAAAAACTTTAAAAAGTTTCACCCAAGCAAAAAGATCAAGAGTCACCTCATTACCAACCACATCAGCACAAGAGCATGAAGCTTTTAATTAGTCTGGTGCCATGAATCTCAGAGGGGCTAGGTTTTTTTTTATTTTAAAAAATCTGGTAGTGCCTGCTTCACTTAGAAGGAAAAGGGGCACTTACTTGTATCAAGCCAAAAAATATCAGTTTGTTCTGAAACAAACCCTATTATTTTATCAATTAGCAGCTGCTCTGCTTTAGAATAAGTATATAGATGCGTGTTTCCAGCCATTTACACTCCAGTCGACCAAATGTAATAAACAAGCCCTAGACATCATAGGTAACAACAAAGCATTTGTTTTAGATTTTGCTTTCAAAGCTAAATGCTCTAACCTTGCCCACGGCTGGGATTCTCTGGTCCTGCTGCTGTGAATGGATACTTAGTTGTGTACCAAATTCTCCATTCTCACTGGCAGTGCAAGACCAGAGAATTCCAGTCCATATTTAAAAAGACAGGATAAACGAGAACTTTTGATTTCAGTCCTGATTCGCTGGCATGTTGATGTAATTAAATCTATATACTTGACCAGTTGAAAATAATTTAAAATATTGACAGTGATGACATTTAATCCAAAACTTTGATCCCATTTGCATCTGATTGTACTGATTTTCTTTCAAAACCCACCACCTTCAGTATCTTGACACCCAACGCCACCGACTAACATGGATATATTTACATATGGTTAGATCCAATTTTATGACATTGTAAAGAATATGCTGCTCCTGGCTTATAATTGAGCTGATTAATATTAATTTTGAGAGCTCAGATAAAAAAAATTACAAATTTTTTTTAAAGGTACCATTTTATTTTAATTATTTTTGGTTTGGATGGTTTTAAACCAAATTCACAAAATTCACTGACTGTACAAAAGTATCAGTTGTTGCTTTTGAATACATTGTTACAACACTGCTACATGATTAAGGCAAACACTGAAAATATGCCTTTCCAGTGGACACTATACAGTTCTCTGGCTTCCAGATGAACATTATTAATATACTTTTCTATAAGGACTAAATTAAGACTTACTGCCACTTTTCAGGATACTTTATCTAAATAGTTTCAATATGCAGTTTTAATTTGTATATGCAAAATGGTGTTTTAGAAAACTTAATTTCATTGTAGGTAAAATAAGCTGACTTTGGGGAAGCTTTTTAAACTGGTGACTTTTGACTCCCTCTCAAATGAGGCCTTCCTGTGAATTAAACATAACTCATTTCAGTGGACATTGAAGGTGTTTACACTACCTGCTCTGTCAGCATGAACAGGCAAGCTGAATAGTTGTAGGAAAATACAAAAAGTGCTCATCATTTGACAAAATAACTTGTGGACATATCTTAAATGAAGACAAATGTGAATATTTTTTGTACAAACTGTGCCAAACTGGTTTTTAAAGAATTTGCAACTAATAAGGCTTCATAAACTGTAAAATTTAACTACATGATTTTGTTTTGCTTCATCTGACGGTCACTGTACAGAAGATGTGTTTGTTTGCAGGAGATTGAAGTTATTCATTCAAAAACCATTCTCCTGCAGTGATGCATACAGAAGGATTTAGATAGACTGAAACCTCTATTTACGTTTCCGTAAAACGATATACATCACACCACTGATCAGAGTAAAAGCAAACGCAATCCAAGCTAGAATGTAAGAGTATCCATAATTTCCTGGAGTCAATGTTCCATGGAACTCTGCTTCTTGGTTTGTGTAAATAGCTGCTGCAATCATTACACAGATACCTGCAAAAAAAAAAATGCCATTTTCAATACAATTCATTTTCTAACATAAAATGGTAGTCAAAGGAAATATCGTGAGTACTGTAACTTGCATTGTATAATCTTGAAGATATGCCAAACAATTTTTAACAAACTCAATTTGAACCTCAAAACTGAAGCTTATAGTAATTACTTCCATCAGAAATGATCTGAGTGTGCCTATTTCGTGCCGCAACATTATTGCTGCATAATGTTATTGTTTCAACATACTCATCATCCAAGTACTGGGAATCCGTGGCTAGGTGCTTGTTCGGATGGGGTGGGGTGGGGGGTTGTGGTTCTGACAGGGGGAGATGGTTGGACCCAAGGAGGAAGTGGAGTGGGGACATTTATGGAGAGACAGTGGGTTTGGGAGACAGCATTTGCAGAGCCAGACCTTTTAGGAGTTCATCCAATGTTGCAATAAAAGCAGTTGATGGAGGACCCCCCACCCACCTGAGGTCTGAGCACAATTACCTTTCAGGCCATCATAAGAATTTAATGGCTACCCCTCCCATTGTGTCCCAGGTTGCATTCAAAAAATAACAAAGAGAAACATAGAAAAGCAAAAGGAGCAGACAGTGAGGTATGGTGTCAAACAGGGAATGATAACGGAAAGAGAGTCAAAGAATTGAGTTGATCTTTCTCTATACCCTAGCTGTGACTAACACAAAATTCTGCATTCCCTCCTTTTCTTCTCTATGAATAGTACACTTTGTCCATATGGCATGCAAGAAACAATACTTTTCACTATCTTAATACATATGACAATAATAAATCAGAGGTTTAAGTCAGCTATTCAGAAGCAGAGAGGAAGATAGAAACAGACAGACAGTGAAAGTTTAAAGGAGAATGTGTCAGATATTGGGGTTGAAGCAAATGAAACCTCGTGCGCCAGTAATGAGGCTAAAGCAAGTAGAATGCACAGCAGACTAAATTCAGAGGACTGAAAGGCTGTGATAGGAGCTGCAAAGCAGACATTACAAAAATAGGATGAAGGAATTTGAAAACGATGTGGACTTTAAACATAATGCTTTAATGGGTATGCGACCAGTATAGATCAGTAATTGGTCAGACATAACGCCAGCTAAGCTTTCAATAAGCCGGATTTTTGAAAGCAACATATTGCAGAAATCCAACGGCAGCAAAAGCATCAGTGGCACAGTGATCAGCATGATTGCCTCACAGCATCAGGGACCTGGGTCCAATTCTTGGCTTTGGTAGCTGTCTGTGCTGAGTCTGAATGTGCTCCCCATATCTGCGTGGGTTTCCTTTGGGTGCTCCGGCTCCCTCCCGCACTCCAAAAGACATGCTGGTTAGGTGCATTGGCCATGCTAAATCCTCCCTCAATGTATTCCAACAGGTGTTGGAGTCTGGCGACTAGGGGATTTTCAGAGCAACTTCATTGCAGTGTTAATGTAAGCCAATCATGACATCCATTTATCAGGAGAGGCACAAGTTAAAGAGAGCAAGCTTGGCAATGGATAGTATGTTATGTTGGGCTTTATTTAAATCTTGTAGGACATCAAGGTTTGCACAGGGTTCATGATGCCAACTACTGCAGATGATTTCAGTCTTCCTGATGTTGCGTTGGGGAAAATAATGAGCTGTCAGATTGGCTGATAGAAATGGTAGGAAATGATAGCAAAAATGACAGAACTGGGCCACATATCTTTGAAAAACTGGAGGAGTTTGTAGAAGTAAAGAGAGAAGAAGTGAGAATAATACAGTGACTCTATTCAGAGGGCAGATGTGGAACCACACAAAAGATTTTGAGGCACCATGTGGGACAGTGGAAGACAACAGCATGTTCCATCAAGCTGGAGAAGTTGTGGGGAACAAGCAAAGATAATAAACATGGTCACAATCATTGACTACTTTTGTGCCTCAAGTCAAGATGACCTTGACACTGCTAGCAAGATAGAAACTGGGTTGAAATAGAGTTTAAGGAACAAATACTTTTACATTCCAGCAGACTTACTAGAAAGCAGCTGCAGGGATCCAGCGATGAAAAACCTCTGTCCCTTCTGCAGCCGGAACAGTTGAACAACGAACACAATGAATGAAATGCAGCAGAAAATCACCGACAGGCACATTGTCGCCTGTACTGCCTTGATGCAATCTGCAGAATAAAAATAAAGGTGGTTAAGGAGAGTGACTTTCGTAAAGCTTCAAGAGGACTGCAATAGCTGGATTTTTCAAAAATTCTCATTACTTCCTCCATTTCTTTATTTTTCACAAGTTTACTGGTTTTAAAAAGACATTGAGGCGATTTTGTTTCAAATTAACCACATATCAACCTGTCTCGCAACATTTAATTTAGACACAATTCGAATCTGCTTATTTTTAAAACCTACCCAAGAACTCAGAGACAGGTTTCCTGGGGATTGTCTGGCCAACATTGAAGCAGTATCTCAGGAGTGTAACAGAGGACTTCAGGTTTGTCACCAGGTTTATTAGCTCATAAAAAGTTTTTGAGACAGGGAAACCCAGATAGATTAGACTTTTTGACATGCTGAAGGTCGGGGGCCCTGCATGCGATATTATTATTTATTTTTCATCTTCGACAATGTTGTTAACATGGAAGAAACAAACGCTCACTCAGTTTTCCCCAGTGGTATCACAGGGTTTACATTTCTTGAAGAGGCATAATCGCTTTTCCTTACTGGAGAAGATTCTTAAATAGTAACTCAGCCAAGGCCAGTTTGTCCCCAGAAGCCCACAACAATGGTTTGGGTTAGGACCACAGGTTTTAACCTGCCTCTGCTCACTTCCACTTGTTAAGGGGGTTCATACACCAAGAAGGCCAGAGGAGGGTCTCTCAGCGATTTCCTCAGCGTCCTTCATAGCTGTCAATACAAGCAATTGTACATTTTATGTACAGCCCGCCAAAACTTTACTTAGCCAGCTCCAAAATAATCAGTTGCTGCAGGCAAGGCAATCATTTAACAGGCCTTTTCACTTTTCATTTCAATTTTTGGCTGAAGCTGTCAGTATTAATCCCTGGCAGCTCCCTTGCTGGGCTGCAGTGGTGCAAATACCCACCTCTGTTAAAATGTCCGACCCATGGAATTGCAAGGAGTTGGGGGGGGGGGGGGGGGGAGGTTGGGCACCTGTGTGCAGAAGATATCTTCCGGTCTCCCACTGTTACAGGGATTGAAGAACCAACGCAACGCTTTAAATTAATTATACGTGGATCAAAGTGAAGACAATCATTGCAAATACTTACCTCCATAAGCCTCAACAGGTTTATCATCACAGTCAGAATTATTGTAGTGGCAGGTTTGCCAAATATCAGTGCTGACAAACTCAGTTTTCCACCAAGCCTACAAAAAAAAAAAAAGTACACATTGGAAAATTAAGTAACTAGAATTTGGGTAAAGTGCATTGTTTTCCTGCTTGCATTTTGAAAGTTGAACACCTAGGGGACTGCACAGTCATTGGCACTTCACAACACCGAGGACCTGAGTTTGATTCCCATGGTTGATGCTGATTAGATATATTGACCCAAACAGGTGCCGGACTGTGACAACTTGGGGAATTTCACAGGAACTTCATTGCAGTGTTAATGTAAGACTTATTTCATAGAATCCCTACAATGCAGAAGGAGGCCATCTGGCTCACAGTCTGCACTGATCACAATCCCAACAAGGCCCTGTCCCCTGTAACCCCACATATTTCCCTTGCTACTCCCCTGCAGTGTGAACATAAGCCTACTGGTGACTAATAAATAAATTTTAGATACGCAAGCCATTGTTTTCATTAGAAATACAGAATATAATTTGTAAATGTATTTAAGAAACGAGCTGAACCAATTCACCTGAAAATACAATACAGCTATCAATGAGTGAAATGTGCCCAAGCATTCTGTCAACCTCCAAATATTTCCTTGGCCAACATTAATTTGTTTTCCTCAAACATTCCGTGGGACTCCAATGTTACAGGCACTTTATCGATTATCATTTTTGCGTTTTGGAAGTCAAGCCCCACTCAATAATGCTTCTCTTTCAGAGAGTTTCATTAATGGTAAAGTAGCCTTCTTCATCCCTGCTATAAACTATCCACAGATTAAAAATAACCTCACGATAAAGAATCGCATTCTAATAACTTGCTTTCACAATCCCCAAAACGTCTATCCTCTGTCCTTACACAAATCTAAACACTTGGGATAGTCTACTTACATTATCTATTGTAGCGATAAACAGCAGGGCTGCTGTTGCGATGTGAAAGACCAGAATAAATCCCAGAAGTACAAGCATCACGACAACGTGGTGTTTATATGTATCTCAGACCAAAATTGCTCGAACTACAAGAGTTTGCTGCAAAAAAAAAGAACAAGTCATACAAATTATTTCTTCCATAGATTGTTCATTGTTGCACATGAAGGAGAGACTGTGTGTGGTACAGATTAAAAATGACACGCCTGCGCAATTCATGGAAAAAAATGTTGTGAAAAGAACAGACTATTAAGTTTGGAGCCAGGAACATCTGGCAAAACCATCTATTTTAAATATTTTCCCATGTAAAAAGTGCCCCCTTAGCAGTTTTTAACTATATAGTAAGTTGCTGCCTTAAATTCTACAAAACCACTGTACAACATTATTTTTGTTTTAGATGTTGTATCATCTAGACTAAGCTGATATTTTGTAATTAAGGATTCCATTCTCTTGTTTCAAAGCTAAAACTAATGATTTAAATCAATTTTACTTGTGCCAAAAACAGATTTTTCCCTCTTTTTTTCTCTCATTATAGATGCTGCCAGACTTGCTGAGATTTTCCAATACTTTCTCTTATCGTTTCAGATTCTAGCATCTGTAGTAACATGTTTTTATTTTTACGTAGGTTCAATTCTGGCCTCGGATCTCAGTCTGTGTCAAGTTTGCACATTCTCCCTGTATCTGTGTGGGTTTCCACCAGGTGCTCCAGTTTCCTCCCACAGTCCAAAGATGTGCAAGTTGGGTAGACTGGTCACAGTAAATTGTTCCTTTGCGTCTGAAGATGTGTAGATTAGGGGGATTAGTGGAGTACACGTGACACCACTGTTTAAAAAAGGAGATAGACAAAAGATGGGTAATTATAGGCTGGTTAGCTTAACTTCTGTAGTAGGGAACATGCTTGAATACATCAACATGGAAGAAATAATAAGACATCTGGATATAAATTGTCCCATTGGGAAGACGCAGCATGGGTTCATGAAGAGCAGGTTGTGTTTGGCTAATTTGGTGGAATTCTTTAACAATGGGTGGATGTGGTGTATCTGGATTTCCAGAAGGCATTTGACAAATTGCCACACCAAAGGCTGCTGCATAAGATAAAGGTGCACAGTGTTACAAGTAATGTATTAGTATGGATAGAAGATTGGTTAACAAACAGAAAACAAAGTTTGGACAACTGGGTGTTTTTCTGGTTGGCAATCAGTGACTAATGGCATGCCTCAGGGATCAGTGTTGGGACTGCAATTGTTTATGATTTACATAGATGATTTGGAGTTGGGGACCGAATGAAGCATGTCAAAATTCACAGACAACACTAAAATGAGTGGCAGAGCAAAATGTGCAGAAAATGCTGAAAGTCTGCAAAGGAGTATAGATAGTCTAAGTGAGTGGGCAAGGGTCTAGCAGGTGGAGTGCAGTATTGGAAAATGTGAGGTCACCTACTGTGGTAGGAATAACAACAAAATGGACTATTATGTAAATGGTATAAAAAAAAATTGCAGCATGCTGCTATGCAGAGGGACCTGGAATACTTGTACTTGAATCACAAAAGTTGGTCTGCAGGTCCAACAGGTAATTAAGGCAGCAAACGGAATTTTGTCCTTCATTGCTAGATGGATCAAGTTTAAAAACTGGGAGGTTATGTTGCAGCTGTATAAAGGTGCCGGTCAGGCCACACCCAGAGTACTGGCTACAGTTTTGCTCTCCTTATTTGAGAAAGTACCAATCTCACAGATTCAACAGATCTTTCTCAAATCAGTCCACCAGAAGTTGCCAAAGTGGCCCAATATGGTAGGATTCACTTCCAAATTTGAGAATGATTCATCAGGCGCAAAGCATTCCCCATTCCTAAGGGGAAACTAACTCCCTGGAGTACTGTTCTCATCTAAATACAATGAGAGCAATCTTCCCAAAAAAATTCCAAGTTTCACAAAAGTCTGAAAACTGGAATGTTTCACTCCAGTTTTGTTCCAGTGGGCTACTCTGTCCATTTTTTTGATAGTTGAGAATTTCACACTAAGGAGCAGAATCCCACCAGAGAATCCCGGCAGAAGACTGCTCAAGGAGCCAATGTGCACGCACACCAATCTCCCAGTACACTGAAAGATCCTGTTTACCTGCCAATAGATCCCCCCACCCCCAAGGAAATTGCTGCCTCGCTCACCTGTCCGCTATCTCCAATGCTCAGACATCTCCAGCTTCTTACCCCCCCCACCATTCAACTTCTGGTCATCAGCCTCAACCCCTGATTGCTGCCCCAGCACCACTCCCCAAACGCAGAGTCCTCCCCTTCTCTCCAGTCCTGCTGATGTATCCCCTACTCCTGTCTGGGTCTGCCCTATCAGGCTCTACCGCCTTGGTGCTTCCTGGTCCTGATGGGCTGGCACTGCTTACCCTTGCCCCCAGGCACCCAGGGGTGTTTCAATAGTCTCCAGTCCCACTGCAGCAGCCATAACATCAGGTCCCTGTTGGTGGGATCATCAACACTGAGGAACACTGAATGAGCCCAAACTGCCACACCCCGGTTCACTAATAACATTAAAATTACTCTATTCACATTTAAAATCAGCCTCACGCCCTTCCTGGGCATAGGATTGATTAGATAGGTGGAAACAAATATTTTGAAATAATTTAATTCGAAAGACCATTTTTTAAACAGCAATTTTTCCTGGTTCAGACTGTATTTCCTTCAGCAATCCAAATTGAATAGATTCTTTTTATTGACTGATAACACACTGCAAACTAAAATGGAGAACCAGCACTGAATTTATAATATGCCGTTGACCCAGCTCTTCCCACAAGTAGTCATGATAATTCCCACTCTCTTGTGCTCAGAAAAGAGGATAGAAGCATGGATCTGCAAAACAGCAATATGGCTCCAATCACCTTGAGAAGGGAGTTACTAATATTCTCCTTCCAGCTATAGAGGAGTGGTTGAATCTCAGTACTGACATGGCTGACTGCAAGAAGTCCAAAATCCTCTGTTATTCATCTATGCTTGAAGGTTGTAATGCTTGACTCTGTCCCTTGTTTGATGGTGGGCACGGTTTTCTGTAGTCTGATTCATAATCGTTTCCACAAATTCTTGCCATAGAATAACATAAAACATTCCTGCATATTTTCATTGGAATTCCATCCCGCTATCCAAAATGACTACAGCAACTTACCACCAATTAATAAAATCCTATTTATTCCAATTCACTTTTAAACCATTAAAAAAAGTTTCACAAACTGTTTCAATTATGAGCACTTGTTAAATGGGAACTCAAGCTGATTGGTAAACTTGATAAGCAATTTTAAATATCTGTACTATAAAAGAGCATAATTTTCAATAGGAAATTAGACGAGTGGCTCAGCAGCCCATCATGTCTGCACTGAGAATAACTACTATTAAAAAAAAAATTGGCCACCTTTTAAAAGTTTTAAAAAAAAAAACAGGACAGTATACTGGTTAGCACTGCTGCCTCACAGTGCCACGGTTCTGGGTATGATTTCCAGTTTGGGTCACTGTGCGGAGACTGCACATTCTCTCTGTGTCTGCATGTGTTTCCTCCCACAGTCTGAAAGACTTCTGGTTAAGTGCACTGGCTATGCTAAGTTCTCCCTCCGTGAACCCAAACAGGCACCGGAGTTTGGCGACTAGGAGATTGTCACAGTAACTTCATTAACACTGAAATGCATGCCTACTGTAGAACGAATCAATTATCTTTAAGGGGACATAAATTGCAAGATTCTTAGAAAAGGGCAGCAGAGTGGGATTAATTAGATAAGCTAAAATGCTACAGCATTCTATTACATAAAGGCACAAATATCAATTTTTCATTGGTGTGGTTGTGGCTATCAATATTCAGCCATGCATTGAAGCCAAAGTATTCAATGTGGTTCCAAGTATTGACTTAGCATTGTATCCATCAAAGTCCACGACTCTTTTTCCTCACTTTTTTTCCCCCAATTCATTTGTGGGATTATAGGCATTGCTGGCTGACCAGCATTTATTGTCCATCCCTAGTTGCCCTTGAGAAGGTGGTGGTGAACTGCCTTCTTGAATCGCTGCAGTCCATGTGCTGTGGGTTGACCACAGTGCAGTTAGGGAGGGAATGCCAAGATTTTGACCTAGTGACTGCAAAGGAATGGCGATATGTTTCCAAGTCAGGATGGCAAGTGGCTTGGAGGGGAACTTGCAGAGGTAATGTTCCCATGTATCTGTTGCCCTTTTAGATGGAAGTGGTTGTAGGTTCAGAAAGGGCTGTCTAAGGATCTTTAATGAATTCTTACAAGTATTTCTTCTTCAAAACTCTCTCATGTCATTACTGTTGGTTTCAATTTCAAACACGTCATTCAGGCCAGGTCTCCAGGAGTTGTTTGATATAGATGATGACGACTTCTTGCCAAGCATGGCAACATTGCTTTCCCCAATATCTGACAATAATAAATCAAATCACAGGTACTTCCCTCTTTTGTCTGGAGTTTCTTCAGGCAATGTGTCACTTCCTTCTTACTGTCCACATTCTCTTGATCGGTTCTTTGCTGATCATCCTTCGCCGGTTCCGGACACTACTGGTCCTAGGTATAATACCTCAGCATGAGCTTAAACAACATGACTGGATATGAATGCACTTTTCAGCTTTCTGCTGAGCAAACAACATGGGCACAGCTTTTGTGTTTTGTTTGCATTTCACATGTTCTTTCCTGCGTGGACACTTTTGTCCCATCTGCATTGAGACACTTCTCAACTTCTCTTCCTCTTTAAGCCACCCAGGAGCACTGATTCAGCAATCCTCATCCTCTGTGGAATCAATGTTTGGAAAGCTTTTCCCTTTATCTGGGTTCTAATTTTACATTGTCATAATTCAGTTCGTATGATTTTGCCATGATAGTTGTAATGTGGAGTCTGCATGTTCTCCCTATGACTGAGTGGGTTTCCTCCCACAGTCTGAAAGACGTGCTGGTTAGGTGCGTTGGCCATGCTAAATTCTCCCTCAGTGTACCCAAACAGGCACTGGAATGTGGTGACTAGGGGATTTTCACAGGAACTTTATTGCAGTGTTAAGATAAGTCTATTTGTAACACTGTTAAATAATAATAATAATAGGAATCGTAGCATGTTTGACCTGCATTTGTACAGAGCAAACCTACTGCCTTATTTAGTCACAAGACTGATACCTCACTGTTGAAGTGTAAATGCTCCATAAATGATTTAGAACCAGCAATTACTAAAATAAATGTATGAAAATTTGTGTGAAATCTTTGAGGGCCACAACAGACTCCCATAGTACAACGTCACAAAATGGGCAGCACTGTGGCACAGTGGTTAGCACTGCTGCATCACAGTTATGACCATTCCAGCCTTGGACCACTGCCTGTGGGGAGATTGCACATTCTCCCTGTTGTGAGTGGGTTTCCTCTGGGTGCTCCCACACTCAAAGATGTGAAAGTTAGGTTGATTAACCATGATAAATTGTCCCTTATTGTCAGAGGGAATTAGCAGGGTAAACATATGTGATTATGGGGATTGGACCTGTGTGAGAGTGTTGCTGATGCAGGCTTGATGGGCCAAATAGCCTCCTTCTGCGCTGTAGGGATTCTATGAAATTGCAAGGATTCAACTTAATATATTGAAGGCCTTTACCTGTACATTTAGAAGGTTAGCTGTTACGATAAGTTCCCAAACAATGAGTTGCCCTCCCTCTCATTGCTGCTGAGATTTGTGTAGTGGGGTTTAAAAAAGGGCTGCCAGAATATAAGAGAAACCAATCAGCAAATCCTCACACACCACCCCCCCCAGTTATGAACAATAGGGCTCTCTATTGCTAAACCATTGCCCTACTTTTAACAATTCCTCTGCGGTTGATTTTATTTTGATCGTGTACCTCCCAAACATTCCTTTTCTTTCCCCAACCAAACCTCCCCTTCCACTTCAAAAACAAGGCAGATGACAACTTGAGCCAAGATCTAAATGTTAATGAATGTGAAGAAAATTCCAGCAAGAATTCAACTATTCCATAGTGGAATGTCTCGCTGATGGATTCTTTACTACAACTGGGTGTGGTCCACTGCACAAATCTAAAGCAAACTGACTCATTCCGATAGCAGTGCCAAATATTCCCTCAGTGCGCGTGAGTGCTCCTGATTGTAACCTCAGCAGCCCTTTCAAAAGGGAGAGAGAACAAAGAAGGCACAAATTGAACGATTTATTTCAACATCTGTTTGACGATCCCAAGCCAAATATCCCAAAGCCCATTCAGTATTTCAATGGTGACTCTCAACATTCAAGTTCCTTCCACTCAGCAGTTTAACTCAGCTCAAGAATATATGATACAATGGTTTAATGTTTGCCCACTTGAGACAAATACATTCTCACCAAAAGGAATAAGAGTCTTTAAAAGACAGCAAAAAAAAAAATGCAGGGAATACTGGAAAAATACAGGACATATGACCAGTTCGTCAAAGCAACTTTGTTTTTTTGTAATTCATGTTTGGGGCACAGGCGTCACTGGCTGACCAGCATTTATCGCCCATCTGTACTTGCCCTTTGCTAGGCCAGTTCAGAGGGTAGTTGAGAGTCAACCACATTGCTGTGGCTCTGGAGTCATACGTCAGCCACAGCAGATAAAGACGGTAGATGTCCTTCCCTAAAGGACATTCATGAACCATAGTCAGTGACACTTACTAGAGATTAAAGTCTGTCAATGTACAAGAGGGGTACTGCACCATCCTTAGAGGGGCTGAAATGGCACAGTGGTTAGCACTGCTGCCTCACAGCACCAGGGACTCAGGTTCAATTCCCAGCTTGTCTCACTGTCTTGCGGAGTCTGCACCTTCTCCCCGTGTCTGCGTGGATTTCCTCTGGTGCTCCAGTTTCCTCCCACAGGACAAAAGATGGGCTGGTTAGGTGCACTGGCCATGCTAAATTCTCCCTCAAATGTACTTGAGCAGGTGCTGGAGTGTGGTGACAAGGGAATTTTCACAGTAACTTCATTACAGTGTAAATGTAAGCCTACTTGTGACTCTAATAAATAAACTTTAAAAGCTGAATGACATTGAATAAATGGTTGAAGTGTATTGGATGAATGGATCGAGTAGTATGGACGGAGAAGATAAGAGAAAGCAGATGGATGTGACTGCAGCATCACATCACTGAGTTAAATACAATGGGAAGGCGGTATTCAATACAATGACCTGGTGATATTATATTAAACTACTATTCCAGAAATTCAAATAAGTGTTCTGGGATTCAGTTTTGAATCTTCTCAAAGCAGATGGTGGAATCTGAATTCAATACTAAATAAAAAAAAATTTGGAATCAAGGATCTACTAATGACCATGAAACCATTGTTGCTTATCGGAAAAGCCCATTTGGTTCACTAACACCCTATGGGGAAGGAAATCTGCCATCCCCACCTGGCTTAGCCTGCATGTGACTCCAGAACCACAGCACACAGCACATGCACATGCCAAGTAGAGCTGAATTCACAGCAAAAAACAAACGGTTGACTCTGATTTGCTCTCAAACAGCCTAGCAAACCACTCAGTGCCAGGGTAACCAAGGATAGGCAATAAATGTTGGCCCAGCCAGCAATACCCATGTTTCCCAAATGAATAAAAATAAATATGCATGTACGCTCCAGGTGCATTGGCATTAATGAAGGTTGGATGGAATAAGAATTGTAGGTTCCTCAATTTGACAATACAGCGAGGTAAATAAATGTGGAGCCAAAGTGCTCCAGGGTAAATAACATGGAGCAAACTGAGTACAGCTAATTTTGTGGCCCTTAGCAAGTGGATGGTAGTATAACAAACGCACTGTAAGGGAGCATACCATTACTGCTTAAAGCGGGAATATATTTTCTGCTTGCTTTGATCTCCTCCCTCCTCCAGCTGCAGATTCTAATTTACCACTCCATATCCTCAGCAAATGCAACACATTGGAAGAAAAATTGCAAGAATTCTTACTTTAGCAGTGGTACGCTGCCTTAGAAAAGAGAGAGAGAGAGACAGAGAATTGTGACTTACTGTTTACAAGATGATAATCTTTGGTACATAGAGTGTTTTTTCCGCCAACATATTCAACCTCGTGTGGAAGGAGAGAGAATATTTTTGGAACATGACGAGTGCACAGTGACTCTTTTTTGTGGACTAATTGTACCTAAACCTCCTTTGCAGATCTAGGTAATTGAGAACATAGAGCAGAGGACTTAATTAACTATAACAGAGACTCAGTCAGTAATTGCATGTACTGCCGAGATGCTGTATTATAGGTTTTATGTTCTGTGTAAGTAATCTGGTAGGTATAGTGGAGGATGGAAGTGGTCTCGAAGTGTCTTACACATAGATCTGAAGAACAGATCAGATGCATGCTGTTTGTCACTGTGCCATTTGATGTTAGATAGTAAAAAATCAAATAGATTAATTTGATGACTGGGATTTCTGCTATTGACATTCTAAACTACATCATGATGCAAACTGTCATCTGGCAAAACTATATTTGCTCAACCTTTTTCATTCGTCACCATTTGGTCACTTTGAGTTGATTCAGAATTCAAGGCTTAGTTTTTGGCACTTTGGAAGAAATATGAATAGGTGAGTGCAGGATCGGAAAACCCAAGTCTTAGCAATGTTCAAGTCGTCTCTCGATGGACACATTAACGGGAGGCAACTTGAAGGATCGAAAGCACGGATGGGAGCGAGTATGGGATCCAATTAAGAATTAGGAATCAGCGCAGGCTTGGTGGGCCAAAAGACCTCTTCCTGTGCTGTTTGTTCTGATAACATCTCCAATGCTGTCCTGAAAGTGAAATCAGTGAGAATACCACTGGAATTGGCATGTCAGGATTCCAACTCTTGTAATTCCGGGTTTTCCTGAAAGATAGGAATCCTGATCGGAATTCAGATTGGGATTGATGATGCTGCTTCCCACTGCAAACTGACTCAGCCTGTAATCAGAGACCAGTACCTGAAAAGAATTGTGGTGTGACAATCGCTTTTTTCTCCAGTGTCTGTGCGTACATGTACATATCTCATAAATATGGAGTTGAATCATCGAAGTATCATTGTGTGAAAACCCTGTCAACATGCACTTCAATGTTTAGATGGAAATTAAATCTTCTATTTACCAGCTATATCCATACCCATTTCCCCCATTTTGAAAATGTCAAGGTTTTAAAATGGCAGTTGCAAGAACACTTCCGCTGTGCGGCCAGCATTTGTTTGAGTTAAATATGTAAGTAATTATCATTATTGGACATTTTGCCACACAGCACATGCCAAGTACAGAGCCGAATTCACAGCAAAAAAACAGAGGCTTTGTACAGAGTGCTGGAAATGTATATAACTTCAGCAGATACCTGTTTTACCATCGTACTGCCCACTTCTATAGTTTTTTTTTTAAAATCAGTCTTAATTTATTGCGTATGATGGAATTCATGATTTTCACAAAATGGATCCAATTATCTTTGTGGCTGTCCAAAGATGCACCATACTTTGAAATATTCATTCATGGGACCATAGGCGTCATTGACTGGGCAACATTTAAATCGCTCATCCCCAGTTGCCCTGGGAGGGCAGTTGAGAATCAACCACACTGCTGTGGCTCTGGAGTCACATGTAGGCCAAACCAGGTAAGGACAACAGATTCCCTTCCCTAACGGACATTTGAACCAGATGGGTTCCCAACAATTGACAATGGTTTCACAGTCATCAGTAGATTCTAAATTTTTTTTGATTCAAATTCCACTAGCTGCTGTGGCAGGATTTGAACCCAGGTCCCCAGAGCTGAGTTTCTAAATTAATAATCGAGCAATAATACCTCTAGGCCATCGCCTCCTCAATGCAATGAAGCCAATATATTTTTATAAAGGCACATACAGTCAGGATTGAGGCAACCAAGCCAGTTGCAAGGGGAAAGGAAAGCGATATGCCCACTCACTTTCAATCACTGAAATCAGTAATAGAAAAGAAGGAAGCACATCTCAGACAGTAGTGCTACAGAAGCGTGCTTGTACAATGCCTTACATTTACACTACTTGGTTTCCCCCAGTTATTATTTGAACCTTAAAAACAAAATAATATTAGCTTCCCCCTATATCCAAGTTGCTAAAGGCACAGGAGAAAGTCCAAAATGTTTTCCTAGCCCTGTACTGAGTTACTTCATCTTGGTCAGGGCAGTTTGATACTATGATTAACAAGTCCGAGAGAGAAAAAAATAAGCCAGGCTTTTCACTCAATTTCTATCCAACGTGCTCTGGAAAGTGCATAAGCAGATGTTGGTCAGAGCCTGTTTTGGCTCAGGAATATTCCTCGATTGAATAGCCTCCTAGTTTCATGAGTTACTTGATTGGCCAACTTGACAAAGTACCAGACGTAGGAAGAGGAGACCATTCATCTCCTTGTTCTTGCTTCACCATTTAATTATAGAATCACACAGTACAGAAGAGGCCTTTTGGCCCATCAAGTCTGCACCCAACACATCAGAAACACCTGAACTCCTATCTAATCCCATCTGCCAGCACTTGGCCCATAGCCCTGAATGTTATGATGTGCCAAGTGCTCATCCAGGTACTTCTTAAAGGATTTGAGGCAACCCGCCTCCACCACCTTCTCAGACAGCACATTCCAGACCATAACCATCCTCTGGGTAAAAAAAGTTTTGCCTCACATCCCCCCTAAATCTCCTGCCCCTCACCTTGAGACTATGTCCCCTCAATTCCTCTGTCTATGCCCTCCCTCCTAATCTTATACACTTTGATCAGGTCGCCCCTCAGTCTTCTCTGCTTCAATGCAAACAACCCAAGCCTACCCAACCTCTTTTTATAACTTACACGTTCCATCCCCGGCAGCATCCTAATTAATTCCTGCTAAGCGGCAATTTAACTCCATTTAAGTGCCTTGGTTTTGTATGTCTTAAGACGACCGCAATCTGCGTAACTCGACCTCAATTTCAGGAATTGAGAAGAGAGAGAACTTTTGAATATATATTTAGATTTTTTTTTACATTAGCTCAATACATGACAGAAAAGACACACACATTCAGAGAATTTAAC
Organism: Sphyrna mokarran; assembly: GCA_024679065.1. NCBI lineage: Eukaryota > Metazoa > Chordata > Chondrichthyes > Carcharhiniformes > Carcharhinidae > Sphyrna > Sphyrna mokarran. The sequence continues at coordinate 46,433,622 of JAGIQG010000018.1, forward strand.
GTTCAAGAAATATGGCATTGTAGGAGAGAGCGCAATGTTTAGTTTGCGCCTGGAATCATAATTAAATCTAATTTTACACAACAGTTCAATTTAAAAGTCAAACAATATCGCATGGAAAAGGGTTTGGAGTTTTATGAGGTTTTTTTTTTTTACAGAGTTCTGCCCACTCACTCAGTGATATCTGAAATACCGTATATCAGCAGATTCTGACTCATGCGCAATCTGGCAGCCAGATTGACGTGGAAAAAAAGCCAGTTAGCACTGGAAAACGTACTCAAGATTAAAATAAATCTTCCAAATGAACGATATGAAGAAATGCCTCAAAATCTCCCAGTAATAAGTGGTTATTTAATGTTGGTCAGTCCCAACTCCAAATGCTTTACATCCTACAAAAGTTGACATTTATTTTTGGTTTGAGGGGATGGGGGAGGGAAGGACTGTCTGCTTTTAAGCTTAAAGAGTACCATTGCAGTGTATCTAGTGTCAGTCATCATATCTCCTCTTTCTTCAACACTATTAAAGCTTACAATTAACACAATTGAAAAAAAAACTTTGGAACCAGGTTCAGCTAATCCTTTGGGGATGGTTAGAAATTTTCAAAATTTTTATTGCATCTATTGTTAACAAACATTGAAGGCAATGCCATTTTGAAAAGTTAACCATTTCATTCCCATTGTTCGCTATAAATATAAAAAAACTTGGCTTCATTTTCCCCAATTTGATTAAACAGTTCCATGTTTCACACCAACTACAAGGTCACTGCTCAATTGTCCGTTATTCATTCATGGAAAGTAGGCATTACTGGCTGGTCCACCATTTATTACCCATCCTTACTTGCCCATTTCAGAGGGCAACTGAGAGTCAATCACATTGCTGTGAATCACATGAAGGCCAGATAATAATATTAATATGGTAATAATAATACCAATAATATTCTGAGGAGCCAGGTTCAAATCCCACCATGGCTAATGGTGAAATTTGAATTCAATAAGAATCTGGAATTAAGTCTAACAATAACCATGAAACCATTATCAAACATCATAAAAAACCCATCTGCTTCATTAATATCTTTTAGAGAAGGAAATCTGACATCCTTACTTGGTCTGGCCTGTGACTCCAAATCCACTGCAACATGGTTGAATCTTAAAATGTCCTCTCGAGTGCACTTAGGGATGGGCAATGAATACTGGTCCAGCCACAGAAGCCCATATCCCATGAGAGAATTTAAAAACTCCTTCCCTAAGGGACATTAGTGAATCAGGTGGGTTTTTACAACAAATCAGCAATGGTTTCACGGTCAAGTTTCACTGAATTCAAATTCCACCATCTGCCATGGTGGGATTCGAACCTGGGTCAAACCAGAGAATGACTGTGAGTCTCTGGATTACTATTCTAGTGATAATACCACTCTGCCACTGCCTTCCACTTGACTGACTTCACCCATTCACTATTTTCCATATTACAGCTTGTCAATAGTGTTTGCTTAATTTTTTTTTAAAAACTGTGCAGAGTATGTTTCAGCTTAATTTACATTAATATTCATCAATTTCTACCGTTGCCCACTGTTCAGTTTTCACAGAATTTACAGTGCAGAAGGCAGCCATTTGGTCCATCGAACCTTCACGAACAATAATCCCACCTCAGGTACTGTCCTATTCCCGTAACCCCTCAAATTTACCCTCCTGATTCTCTTGACACTAAGGGGCAGTTTAGCACGGCCAATCTACCTAACCTGCACATCTTTGGAGTGTGGGAAGAAACCAGAGCACCCAGAGAAAACCCACAGGGATAACGTGCAAACTTTGTACAGATAGTAACCCAAAGCCAGAATTAAACCCAGGTCCCTGGCGCCCTGTGCCATCTCAGCTTAATTTGAGTGGATTGTTCACAATGTTCTAGAGTACAGAAACAGGAGTAGACATAGGAGTGTAGGAATTAGGAGCAGAGGTAGGCAAATTCAGTTCTTTGAACATCAAAATTGAAATTCCATCCAGCATCTTGAGCCTTTTCCACCACTGAAGATGATCCGTATTTTAATTTTATCTAGCCACTTCCATTCCAGAACCTTCTACATTAAGTAAAGCCTTAAAACTTTCAGTTGACCTCCCCAGCCTCAAAAGCTTTATGGAGTAAAAGAGATGCTTCAAATGCATTCCACGCATTTTAAAATATAATTCTCACACAATAAAGGAGGACAACAGTATGTAAATTTATAAACATCCATTGCAAAAACTAAAATCAGATTCTCTCAGTTTCCTCTGCCCAATTTGGGACTTATCAAAAGATGGGATGGAGGGATATTGAGGGATATTGAGGGATGGATCAGTAAATTTGCAGATGATACTAAAGTTGGTGGTGTGGTAGATAGTGAAGAGGGGTGTTTTAGTTTACAGAGTGACTTGGACAAGTTGCAGAGCTGGGCCGAGAGGTGGAAAATGGAGTTTAATGTGGAAAAGTGTGAGGTAATGCACTTTGGCAGGAACAATAAATGTGTAGAGTCTAGGGCTAATGGTAGGGCTCTTAATAGTGTTGAGGAACAGAAGGATCTTGGTGTATGTGTCAATAGATACCTGAAAGTAGGCAGTCAAGTGGATAAAGTTGTTAAGAAGGCATATGGAGTCTTAGCTTTATTGGTAGGGGGATTGAATTTAGGAGCCGCAGCATCATGTTGCAACTGTACAAAACTCTAGTGCGGCCGCACTTGGAGTATTGTGTGCAGTTATGGTCGCCACATTATAAGAAAGATGTGGAGGCATTGGAGAGGGTACAGAGGATGTTTACTAGGATGTTGCCTGGTATGGAGGGCAGGTCCTATGAAGAGAGGTTGAAGGATTTGAGGTTGTTTTCGTTAGAAAGGAGGCGGCTAAGGGGGGATCTTATTGAAGCATATAAGATAATTAGAGGTTGGATAGGGTGGACAGTGATAGCCTCTTTCCTAGGATGGAGAAAGCTAGCACGAGGGGACACAACTTTAAATTAAGGGGTATGAGTTATAGGCCGGATATCAGAGGTAGGTTCTTTACTCAAAGAGTGATTAGGGAGTGGAATGCCCTGCCTGCAGCTGTTGTGGATGCGCCAAGTTTGGTGGCGTTTAAGAGGTTAGTTGATAAGTATATGGATGAGAAGGGAATGGTTTAGTTAGGGGGGGCATTGCTTTTTATTTTGGTCGGCACAACATCGAGGGCCGAAGGGCCTGTTCTGTGCTGTATTGTTCTATGTTCTATGTTCTATGTTCTATGGCAACTTTATTGGGTGCAGATTTAAAGTCATGATAAAGCTGGTGGTTTCCTAGACATAGGCAATGGCCAGCCTTCAATCTGCTCCTTTTTAGCATACAGTGATAAGACACAGATTCTTCAGAGTCTCTACATGCAAGGAGATTTGAAGTACAAATTGCAAAGTCACATGCTTTAAACTCAAGATGCTGGTCTCCTTTGAGAGACACGGGTGAAAAATGTGACTTAATTAGCAATCAGTTGACAAACAAATATCATTTCCAGCAAATAAATTTGAAGTTGGCCCAAATCATACTTGCGCCAAATGTCACCAATTAGAGTTTTATGGTAGGGATGCAAATCATTTGCTTTACTAAAAACAATAATGTTCCAGTCTATAATCGTACGATGCTCACAAGTGGTCCCAAATGGTACTAGCACCATTCAGAATGCATGTCCTTTTCCCAACTACATCCTATTTAAATGGTTGATTTGGGCAGCACGGTGGCACAATGTTTAGCCCTGCTGCCTCACTGTACCAGGAAACCTGGGTCCAATTCTGCCCTTGATTCACTGTGTGGAGCTTGCATCTTCACCCCGTGTCTGTGTGGGTTTCCTCCTGGTGCTCTAGTTTCCTCCCACCCTCCAAAGATGTGTAGGTTAGGTGGTGAATTATAAAACATAGAACAATACAGCACAGAACAGGCCCTTCGGCCTTCGATGTTGCGCCGACCAAAATAAAAAGCAATGCCCCTCCTAACTAAACCATTCCCTTCTCATCCATATACTTATCAACTAACCTCTTAAACGCCACAAAACTTGGCGCATCTACAACAGCTGCAGGCAGGGCATTCCACTCCCTAATCACTCTTTGAGTAAAGAACCTACCTCTGATATCCGTCCTATAACTCATACCCCTTAATTTAAAGCTGTGTCCCTCGTGCTAGCTTTCTCCATCCTAGGAAAAAGGCTATCACTGTCCACCCTATCAAAACCTCTAATCATCTTATATGCTTCAATAAGATCCCCTCTTAGCCGCCTCCTTTCTAACGAAAACAACCTCAAATCCTTCAACCTCTCTTCATAGGACCGGCCCTCCATACCAGGCAACATCCTGGTAAACCTCCTCTGTACCCTCTCCAATGCCTCCACATCTTTCTTATAATGTGGGGACCAGAACTGCACACAATACTCCAAGTGCGGCCGCACTAGAGTTTTGTACAGTTGCAACATGACGTTGCGGCTCCAAAATTCAATCCCCCTACCAATAAACGCTAAGACTCCGTATGCCTTCTTAACAACCTTATCGACTTGATTGCCAACTTTCAGGGATCTATGCACACATACACCAAGATCCCTCTGTTCATCAACACTATTAAGAGTCCTACCATTAGCCCTATACTCTTACACATTTGTTATTCCTGCCAAAGTGAATTACCTCACACTTTTCCACATTAAACTCCATTTGCCACCTCTCGGCCCAGCTCTGCAACTTGTCCAAGTCACTCTGAAAACTATAACACCCCTCTTCACTATCTACCACTCCACCGACTTTAGTGTCATCTGCAAATTTACTGATCCATCCCTCAATACCCTCATCCAGATCATTTATAAAAATTACAAACAGCAGGGGCCCCAAAACAGACCCTGAGGCACACCACTTGTCACCGAACTCCACGATGAATATCTCCCATCAACCACCACCCTCTGTCTTCTATCTGCCAGCCAATTCCTAATCCAATTAGCTAAATCACCCTCTATTCCACACATCTGCATTTTCTGTAGAAGTCTTCCAGGGGCCACCTTATCAAACGCCTTACTAAAGTCCATATATACCACATCAACCGCCTTACCCCCATCCACCTCTATGGTCACTTTTTCAAAAAACTCAATAAGGTTAGTAAGGCACGAACTACCCTTCACAAAACCATGCTGACTATCCCCAATCAATTCATTTCTCTCTAAATAACTATAAATCCTATCCCTAATAATTCTCTCCAATACCTTGACCACAACAGAAGTAAGACTCACTGGCCTATAATTCCCAGGAAGGTCTCTCTTCCCCTTCTTAAACAATGGGACCACATTCGCCATCCTCCTGTCCTCCGGAACCACACCCGTAACCAACGAGGACCTGAAGATCAGACCAATTGGCCATGTTAAATTGCCCCTTAGTGTCCCAAGACTTGTAAATTAGGGGGATAAACAATGCTAAATGTGCAGGGTTCTGGGGGATAGGATGAGTTAAGATATTCTGACAGAGACTCAGTGCAGACTTAATGGATTGATTTTATTCATTTGTGGGATATGGACACTGCTGGCTGGCCACCATTTAATCGCCCATTCCTAGTTGCCTAACAGCAGTTGAGAGTCAACCACATCGCTGTGGCCCTGGAACCTCATGCATGCCAGAGCAAGTAAAGACGGCAGCTTTCCTTTCCTAAAGGCCACTAGTGGTTTTTCTGACAATTGACAATGGTTTCATGGTCATCATTAGATTCTTAATTCCAGATATTTTAAACTGAAATCAAATTCCACCATCTGCCATGGCGAGATTCGAACCCAGGTCCCCCAGAAATATTAGCTGAGTTTCTGGATTAATAGTTTAGGTGATAATACTACTGGGCCATCATCTCCCCTTGAATGGCCTCTTCTGCACTGTAGGGATTGTATGATTTAAGATTTTGTGGAATTGCATGCTACAGCCTTCGAGAGATTGCATTTATTTTTGTTATCTTGAATTCCACTTCAAATAAAAATTGATTTTCTCCATCCAAGCTAAGGCGGCAGGCAGCTGAGTCTTTCAATGGGACTAGAAAATGTACCAAAAATAAAGTATCCATGACTGACTCCTTGTGGAGACAGTAAGAAGTCTCCACTACCAAATAAACCTGTTGGACTTTAACCTGATGTTGTGAGACTTCTTACTGCGCTTATCCCAGTCCAATGCCAGCTTCTCCACATCCTCGTGGGGAACCAGCTGGCTTCCTCTCTGGGAACACAACAGCCACAAAACTGGGATACCGAATGCCAGGGAGATTTGCAAACTATGCTCAGAAAGCATTTTCTTTATGATTACCATTATGAAGGTAATCAATCATTTTTCATAACTTCGATTCGCTACCTGTTCGCTACTGCCTGCAGCAGTTGTAGATGCGCCAAGTTTGGTGGCGTTTAAGAGCTTAGTTGATAAGTATATGGAAGAGAAGGGAATGGTTTAGTTTGGGGGGGCATTGCTTTTTATATTGGTCGGCGCAACATCGAAGGCCGAAGGGCCTGTTCTGTGCTGTAATGTTCTATGTTCTATGTTCAGGCCCTCGCTCCTTCAGCAGTACACAATTAAACCAGGTAGTACTTTGAGCCAAGCAGTAATTATGCTTTGACGCCTTTGTAGTTTAAAAAGGCACAAAAACAACTATTCTCAACATCTTGAAAAGGCCGGATATTCCTGCAAGGGATATTACTGCGAGGTTGCTTAACATGTCAGAACAAATTCTTCTCTCCCTGTTGTAAGATTCAACATTCTATCACAACAAACAGCTCAATTCTTGCCAGGAAAACAGCTAGAGAGAAAAAGTTCTGATGCGATAATATTTCTTAGAGTAATCTTGACTTATACATTCCAACCCTTTTAAAAAAAAAATTCCTACTCTTTGCTGCTCTCTTTTATGAGAACACAAGACTATCGTATTTATAATGTGCATGTGATCATCATTCTGAAATTCTAATAATTAATAGGGTCACAAGGTTGTTACTGTACATTAATATGAACAAACAGCCCCAGTCACCCTGGAGTACATGGCATCTTAAGCAGATTTTAATAAAACGCTTGTGATATTTGCAAATTGTCTCTGACAATTTTGCACAAAATGCCAAAGAAAGCAGCAGACAACAGCAGTTCTATGCCAGTGCCAGTTTGTTCCTAGAATGGCACAGCAGCACAGTGGCTAGCACTACTGCCTCACAGCGCCAGGGACATGGATTTGCATGCTCTCCCAGTATCTGCATGAGTTTCCTCCAGTTTCTTTCCAAGTCCGAAAGACAGGATGGTTAAGTGCACTGGCCATGCTAAATTGCCCTTAGTGGTGTCTCAAGGAGCGCAAGTTAGATGGAAGTCAGTGCAGATGTGATGGGATGAATGGCTTCCTTCTGCGTGTAGGGATTCTATGGAGTTGAAAATTAGATACAACAATAAAAACATCTATTCTCCTTACATGTTTTATATCTTTCTTTAGATCTCTCTTTCCCCACTGCCTTTGATAAGTCTACGGATAGAGTGGGCAGCCTACACTGTTGTTTCCTCACAATCATGAAACTACTGAAGGGATAAAGTCATTCTCTTGTCTTCTGCATTCCATGGCGTGTTACAGTTCACTCAGTGGCAATGAGAATGGAGCTATGGGCAGGGATGGTTGCAGCTCCAATGTTTTTTTCAATCACATAGCTGACCAGGAATCTCTCCCGGTTTTATCACCTGTCCTTGGTGTGTGTTGTAAGGATTTGCAGGGTGATGCTCACCCTATTTGGCCGTGTTATGAATGCACCGCCCTTGGCCACCAAGTCCCCAGGTGGGATTCGAATCCTGAACTTCTGGCTCAGAGACAAGGATGGTACCCAGTTTGGAAATGGTCATCTCCACTGCCTTGTATCTGCTTGGATGAACCTCTTGGGCATGCTGAATTACTGGAATTGGCCTAGCCAGCCTTCCATTCCACTGATCCAATATCTGGGAGAATACAGAAATCCATATTCACAAACCACTGTTTTGAAAATCTCAGTGCTTTGCTATTTGCCAACTCATGGAAACACATGATGAAGCCATCCGTCCCAGCATGCAGCACAGCTTTGTCAACATCCAAAAACTTGAGCTAAGTTGCTCGCAAGGAACGTTCACAATGCACCACTGCCAGACAATGAGCATCTCCAACAAGACAGAATCTAACCATCTTCCCTTGGTATTCAATGGCCTTCAGAAAAATCATTAAATCAACATCTCCCAAAGTTACCATGGACCAGAAATGTGGACCAGCCAGGGTAAGCAGCAGGTCAGAGGATGGAAATTTGTATCGTCCACAATCTACCAGACACAAATTAGGTGCGTGATGGAATATTCACCACTTGCCTAGTCAGTTCTGCTCCTGACACCTCAAGAAGCTCAAAGTCATCCAGAAGAACGCAGCTCACTTGATCAACATTTCATCCATTGCACTCTCTCCACCACCCTCAATGACTGCAGGGTGTACTGGTCTACAAGATGCACTGCAGCAACTCAGCAAGACTTCTTCATCAGCATCTCCCAAAACTGCTACTAGCCAAAGGGACACGGGCAGCAAACACACGGGAACATCATCCCGCCTCGGAAATAAAATCACCCTCCATCAGCATTATTGGAACACCCTCTCCGACTGCAGGAGTACGTTCTCTAAACTGACTACAACCGTTCAAGACGACAACTGGCACAATGGTTAGCACTGCTGCCTCACAGCACCAGGGATCCAGGTTCAATTCCCGGCTCGGGTCACTGTCTGTGTGGAGGTTGCACATTCTCCCTGTGTTGGCATGGGTTTCCTCCGGACACCCTGGTTTCCTCCCACGGTCTGAAAAACGTGGTTAGGTGTATCGACCCGAACAAGCGCCAGAGCATGGTGAGTAAGGGAATTTCACAGTAACCTCATTGCAGTGTTAATGTAAGCCTTACTTGTGACTAATAAACAAACTTTACTTTCTCAAGGGCAATAAGAGATGGACGAATGTTGGCCTTGCCAGTAGTGCCCACATCTGTGAATCAATAGTTTTTCCTAAAAAACTGAGGTCCAGTCTCTGAATCAGTTCTACTATTAACATAATTGTATTTTGAGAGTTTTTTTAAGCTTAAAAAGGCGTGTAGTGGACACCAATGAGAAATATCACTTGTGAACATAACCTAAAGCAACATAAACTGCTGCATCAAAATATACAACTGCAATTGCAGCTTATAACAAACTTGAGATTTTCCAATACCCCAGTCCAATGACATTAATTTAATGATAATTCATTATTAGCCCTACGTAATGAAAACGCAGACAGTAACTTCCTTTGTTTAAGCCAAGCCTCTGGTCCTGTAACGCCTGACCTCATGTACATAGGGATTCTGACATACGGTAACTCATGAAAGGTCCCATTTAAACTCGTGCCTGGAAAACAAGTGGATTTCAAGATTACAGTATCTGTTTTGTGAACTCTTTCAATCAGATGTGGCCAGGTCAGGTTCAACCTAAAAGTAACAGCGGGTTTAGTAAGTTTTTAAGTTCAGCTGAAGTTCAGGAATCTCAGAATCGCAAGCGCTGACCAAACACAGATTCTTCCCTGCAACCTTCTCCATTTTGTACGACTGCCAAAATTCAGCTACTCTCAAACTCAGATAAGCTAGTCCTTGCAAATTTCATATGCATTGTAAACATATAAAAGATTTCCATTATATTGAATTTCCCTTCCACTGTTACATAACAGAGAAACCAGTCAAAATTTATATCTGCCTTGGAAGGACAATGTATGTTTTTTATTGTTGGCATTTTTCAATTTCCCCTCCACACAGCAACATTCAAAGACTGACTAATATGTTAAGATCTGTATCATATCATAGAACCCCCACAGTACAGGAGGTGGCCAATCAGCCCATCAAGCATATATCGAGAACAATCCCACCCTATCCCTATATTTATCCTGCTAATCATACCCCCCAAAACTAGGGTCAATTTAGTAGGACCAATCAACCTAACCCACACATATTTGAACTATGGGAGGAAACTGGAGCACCGGAGAAGACACAGGAGAAGGTGCAAACCCCACACAGTGATCCAAGTCAGGGAGCGAACCCTGGTCTCTGGCGCCGTGAGGCAGCAGTACTAACCGATGTGCCACTATGTCACCTTGTACTATTGCAGTTTTTTTTCCCCAAATGATTACCAGAAATGAGAATGTGGAGGTACTATTACCAGATTACAAAGATGTGCAGGTTAGGTTGATGGTGCAATTTCAGCATAGCCAGTAAGTGTTATGAGATGTGTAGGTTAGAAGGATTAGCAGGTAAATATGTAGGGATATGGGAACAGAGCCGGGGTGGGATTGTGGTCAGTGCAGACTTGATGGGCCAAATGGCTTCTTTCTGAACTGTAGGGTTTCTATGAAACTAAGGGCAGATTTGGCTTTTCATTTTCACTCTCAGTACAATGCATCTCCCAGCAGCCTGATCCCAGTGACAGCTTGTACATACCAAGTTGTCAGATCACCCCTCACCCACCACTGTATCCATGTAGTTCTTTAGTGCAAAACCTCACTGTGTCCATGTTGTCCTATTCTCAGCTGCCATGCAGAATAGGATCGATTTACAATTAGTCCTTCTATAGCACCATCTCAAAGACTGATGTACCAGATGCCCTATTGTGGCATTGGGTGCTTCTCTGAGAATTTACTTCATCCTTTCACAAACTGTTCGAGTTGCCACAGCAAACACAAAGATTACGCAACCCCACCCAGTTTAGAGTAGTCAAGCATAGTTATTACATATTTCCTCAAGCTAGTTGCCACACTATAGGCTGTCCAATTAAATAGTACCTCCATATTCATGTGAATAACAATGAATAAGCAATGCAACCAAAAATAGTACTGTACAAAAATAGCAAAAAGAGACATCTACAAACCAGCCGTTGCTATATTATAACACACAAACGTCACACTCTTCCAACAAAGGTTTGTGCAATAGCAGGTTGAGCTTTTGGTCAGGCAAGAGACACCAGTGCTGGAAAGTAAAATCATTTCCCATTTTTGGCAGCGTGGATTGACATTAAGCAAGCTCAGGTCACATATAGAATAAAAGATCCCTAAACCAATGTACCAGCATCTCAAACTATGAAATTTACATTCATCACGAATGTCCTTTAGGGAAGGAAATCTGCCGTCCTTACCTGGTCTGGCCTACATGTGACTCCAGAGCCACAGCAATGTGGTTGACTCTCAAGTGCACTCAAGCAACTAGGGATGGGTAATAAATGCTGGCCAGCCAGCAACGCCCATGTTCCACGAATGAATAAAAAAATTGAGAGTGTCCAATATCATTTCATGGTAACATCCACGGGGTAGAAAAACAACTAGAGTAATTTTTTTTTACTCCACCCTTTAAGTTACAAGGTCAGTGCTCAGAGTAGACTGGAAAAACCCAAAACTTGCTTACTCCAAACAAAAACATTCAATATCTAATTGAATCCAATTCATGGTCCTCACAAAAAGGTCGCAAACAAGATCCAAGCTGACAGGATGAGACATTGCATCCTATCTTAGGCTCGTTCCAATACTTGATCTTAGCCAAAAGGCCAAGTGCGAATCAACTAGAATTTTTTCTTCATTTGTGGGACATGGGCGTTGCCAGCTGACCAACATTTATTGTCCATCCCTAGTTGCCCCTGTTCTGAGCAGCAATTGAGATTCAACCACATTGCTTTGGCCCTGGAGTCACATATAGGCCAGACTGGATAAGGATGGCAGATTTGCTTCCCTAAAAAAAAATATTAGTGAACCAGATGTTTTTTTTTGGGGGGGGGGGGGGGGGGGCGCGGAAATGGAGAAAACCAATCTACAATGGGTTCTTAATTCCAGATTTTTTTTTAAATTGAATTCAAATTCCAGACTGGCAGGATTCGAACCCAGGCTCCCAGAGCATGAGCTGAGTTTCTGGATTAGCAGCCTAGCCATTAGGTCAATGTCTCCCCTAAAAGTGGATGATAGAGGAACTGAATCCTCTGTTAACAGTTGCTCTAATGTCCTGTTCTGTTGAAGTCTTCCTTCTCATCTCCCAACAACTAACTCAGGAAGGGTAATTTCTTAGCGGCCAGGAGCTCACTACCGTTCAGCCGAACAATGTTTTTGCTGAATGGCATCGAAAGACAAAAGAACCTAGTTTATTAAATATTGGCGGCAACAGAATCCAACGACAGAATAACAACTTGCTTTGAAATTTAGGATAAAAACAACACTTCAACACTCTTTTGATCATGATACTGGGAAAGTTACAGATAGTAAATATGATGATTATATACACAGACACACCTAGGGGAAGAAGGAAACTTGCATAAAACGTGTAATTAAATGCTTCACCCACAAAAGGGACTTGGAAATAATACTTACACTAAGCATGTTAAAATCTTTTTCCCATTGGTGTCACAGAACTCCTACAGTGCATAAGGAGGTCACTCAGCCCATTGAATCTGCACCGACCACAATCCCACAGAGACCTTAGTCTCTTAACTCCAACTATTTCATCTACTAAATCCCCCCCACCAACACGAGGGTCAATTTAACACAGTCAATCAACCTAACTCGCACATCTTTGGACTACGCGAGGAAACCGGAGCACCAGGAGGAAACCCCAGGCAGTCTTCTCCCCTGCCCTATCCTCATAACCCCACACATTTCCCATGGCTAATCCATCTAATCTACACATCATGGAACACAAAGGGACAATTTAGCCTTAGCTATTCACCCAACCCACACATCTTTGGAGTGTGGGAAGAAACTTGAGTGCACAGAGGAAACCCATACAGACATGGGGAGAACATGCAGATTCCACACAGACAGTGACCCAAGCTGGGAATCAAACCCAGGTCCCTGCTGCTGTGAGGCAGTAGTGTCACCAGAAGAGGGAGATGGTTAGACAGCAGGAGATAGAAAGAATTGAGAGAGCAAAGGGACAGCATAGACTAAGTAATAGGAGAGAAGACAGAGGAAAAAAAATGGAAGTTAAAGAGCAAGGAACAAGAAAGATGAAAATCAATTTGCATGCATCAGACACACCATGCTAGACCAAAGAATTTCCAAATCATGTGTTTTGCATTAAGCAGCAACTGAAACCAGATCCCTCATTTGATCAAAGTTCTCTCAGTCCGCCAGCTAAGGATGATTATTTAAATTGATTCTGTGCAGATACAAATCTTGTATAAAGGAAGCTTTTCTCAACCATCTCTACTAATAATGCATTTGACCGAGTAGCTATCACAGCACAGTCTCTCAGTGCAATTCAATAACCCCACCGTATGATTTTCCACCCTCAGTACAAACTCCGGCCTGCATAAAGAGGGGAGGTTGAAAATTTCTCTGATTTCTCTTTGCACCGTGCCTTGGCTGGAACAGTTAGGTAATTGCAACTTGTTAAATTCAGAACTCGTCTCCCCGTCACACAGTGCAGTCTTGGGAGGTGTAAGGAGTAGTCATGATGGGAAATTATGACCGTTTCTATATTAATTAAACTAAAACACTAAACTACAAGCTATAATTCAAACAGAATTCCTTGCCATCTAGACTTTTGGAAAAGTCAGGCTTTATTCTGAAGACATGAGCTACAGACTGAAATGATAGCTAAAAAAAAAAAATCAAAAGTCAGTGATACTTTGGGATGGCAGTGGTTAGCACTGCTGCCTCTCAGCACCAGGGACCTGGGTTCAATACTGGCCTTGGGTCACTGTGTGCATAGAGTTTGCTCATTCTCCTTGTGTCTGCGTGGGTTTCCTCCAGGTGCTTCCATTTCCTTCCATATTCCAAATTGTGGGTTAGATTGATTGGCAATGATAAATTGCCCATTAGTGTCTGGGAGATTAACAGGATAAATATGTGGGGGATATGGTCTAAGGCCTGTGAGGGATTGCTGTTGGTACAGGCTTGATGGGCCACATAGTCTCTTTCTGCACTGTAAGATTCTATGATTGTGTTCCTAATTCCTTAAAATGAATAAAATACTCGCTCACATCAGTATTCTGCGTTTCCAACTCAAATCGAGCATGGTAACTTGCCAGTAAATCTGCAAGCAGCTTCAAGTTAACGCTACATCAGGAATCTGTTTTATTTGCTTCCAGCCACACCCACAATGAGCTGGATCCAATCCAGCCCAACTCACTTCACTCAGACCATTCTACTCTACAGGAGGGGGCGGGGGGATTGGTTTCAAACAAACTCCATGGCTTTAGCCTGTTTTGATGTGCTGGAGCTTTACTTATGCAGCTGGGAATGAAGTGAAACACAGGATTTTAATACTGTTATTTCAGACAGGAAACTTGAAACCAGATGAAAGCTTTCACCAGTCAGTGCATTTTTAAAAAAAGACCCAGCATCTTTATTCATGAGCAGAAAGACAACTTCAAAACCCATCAGGCCCATAACTGTCCCGTGCCGGTATTACATGAAATAGGTTCGAGACTGCCTCAGTCAGTGCATTGCCAATGAATAGGGGGTCACAGGCACGCCCAATTTGATTTGGCACAAGAAATCATGAATTTAACAAATCTCACTCCAGTGAAGCCAGACTATTCCAACAAATGGAAACGTTACACCGATGCTATACAGGATACTATTCTGAGGTTCATAGAATCCCTACAGTGGAGGAGGAGGCCATTCAGCCCATCAAACCTGCATTGACAATAACCCCATCCAAGCCCTATCATCATGATGCCTAGTATTGACACAATACTAGGCATCGTGATTTGCCTAGTAAAGTGGCAAGCTGCTATGCTCAATTTGAGTTGGAAACACAGAATACTGACTTGGGCGAGTATTTTATGCGTCTTAAGAAATTGGGAATTAGGAACAGAATCATAGAATCCTACACTGCAGAAAGAGACTGTTCGGCCCATCGAGCCTGTACCAACAGCAATCCCACACAGGCATTAGCCTATAACCCTCACATATTTATCCTCAATTTAATATATCCCATCTATTATTGAACAAGGGGATTTACCCTGTTAATCTTTTGACACTAAGGGCAAGGTGGGTTGGACAGCAGAGCAGGTGAAGGTTTAACCTTTAGTCAGTTGTACCTGGAGATACTCACTGCCAGCACAAAGCTGGTCGCCATCCAATGGAATTCCAGCAGGGACTAGCTCCGAGGCTTGCCTGGAGCCAAGTACACCATGTGCCAGGGCTCTCGAAATTCCTGTTATGTTTCAATGAAGCCTCCAACCTCCCCTTAAAAACACTACACGAGGCCAGAATTGGTACTGCTGCCTTCAGTGGAGCCAAGGTTTCGACTGTATTTATTATTGTCACACGTATTAACAGTGAAAAGTACTGTTTCTTGCGTACTATACAGGCAAAACAGACCATTCATAGGGAAGGAAACAAGAGTGCAGAATGTAGTGTTATACTGATAGCTAAGGTGTAGAGAAAGATCAATTTAGTGTGAGGGAGGTCCGTTCAAAATTCTAATGGCAGCGGGGAAGAAGCTGTTTGAGTCGGTTGGTACATGACCTCAGATATTTATATCTTTTTCCTGAAGTAAGAAGGTGGAAGAGAGAACTTGCATGGTGTTTTTAATTATACTGGCAGCTTTGCCGAGGCAGCAGGAAGTGTAGACAGAGTTGATGGATGGGAGGTTGTTTGCGTGATGGACTGGGCTACATTCACAATCTTTTGTCATTTCACCAACTATTGACACCAAAGTACATTAAATTACTGGAGTGCAGAAGAAAAGGACGAGGACTTTAGTTCTGACTAGAACTGAAGCCTTAAAGAATGAACTGCATTCAAGTTTTTTTTTAAAACAAGAAATGATCCACATGGTAAGCGCACTAGGGATAACTTCCAGGAGATAGTCTGACAATCACCATGCACCTCACATAGTTCTGCTTCTTTTTACTCCACCATGCCTCTATAAAGATGGCGGTCCCAAGATGGGCAAATGCTGGAATTTATACTTTGTTACAGTCCCTGAACATTTCCTGGGCCTGAGATGTCCCAATGGAAAAACACTCTACTCTTTAATGCAAACATCTCAATCCACCACTGGATATGAAGTTCATTGTGATAAATACACCATTCGCTATATGTAAAAATTACATAAGGGTTTATTTCATCTCAGAAAAAGAGAGCTTCGTCCTGACCAAATGAAGTTGTTGATCGGAGTTGTGTGTTACTGTGAAACAGGGATGGACAACATACGGCCCATCTGGGTTCTCAGTGCGGCCAAAAGACATTTTGTTGACTGTTGCCCAATGCAGAATTGCCATATTCTGCTGATTTCCCTCTGCACGGTTCCCCCTCACCCATCCTCCTGACTGGCATGGCTGGAGTGATAAAGCAAGGGCAAGTGTTAAGAGTGAAGTGAGGTGTGTGCTGATTGGCCCTGACAGTCAATGTTGTGACCATACGCTCCCTCTGTAAATATATCACTTTTTTATCACTTGAAGCTGATGATAGTTCAATCGTTATAAGAATCATAGAATCCCCACAGTGCAGAAGGCGGCCGTTTGGCCCATCCAGCCTGCACTAACAAAAATCACATCCAGGCCCTTTCCCCGTTACACCATTTACCTGCCAATCCCCCAATACCAGACCTAATCCGCACATCTTTGGACTGTGGGAGGAAACCGGAGCACTTGAAGGAAACCCATGCAGACACAGGGAGAATGTGCAGAGTCCACACAGACAGTGACCTGAGGCTGGAATTGAACTCGGGTCCCTGGCAATGTGAGGCAGAGTGCTAATCACCGTGCAATGGGGTTTTCAAATATTCTCTCTTCCACAAAGAGAGAGACACAAAAGTCTGAGGTCACGTCCCAATCGACTCATGAACAGCTTCTTCCCTGTTGCTATCAGACTTTTGAATGGACTTACCCTGCATTAAATTGATCTTTGTCTACACCCTAGCTATGATGGTGACATTATATTCTGCTCTCTTTCCTTTTCTATGAATGGTATGCTTTGTCTGTACAGCACGCAAGGAACAATATTTTTCACTGTATGTTAATACGTGTGACAATAATAAATCAAATCACCCAATCCTATTATCACTTCCTCAGCCTGTGTTCTGGGACCTCTTCCCACATGCTATAGCCCATGTCCTATAGCCTATACTGTTCTGGAGATCCAGGATGTGTACATTACTGATTTTTGGCGACTAAGTTTGTTAAATTCCTCCATCTGCTATCTGGAAGCAGTCCAGTAAAGATATTGTATAAAATGTATTTAAAGAAATAAAGTTTGTTTATTAAAACAAAGTTGCCCAGATTTCAGACCAGAGAGAGACAAATGATAGATCTCATTTCTTAGTCAGAATGGGGAGCAAGCTCTCACACTATGAATTCCCATTAATAACCAAGCAATGTTTATGTCCCAAATTTCCCATAGTTTGCACCCCGTAAGTAGTAGAAACCTCATCTGTAAATCAGAATTCCAGAGTGAGGAAGTGCTGGAGAACGACCAAGGAAATTCTAGTTTAGGAAATAAAATCCCTGCCACCAGATACACGTGCACACACACACACACACCTCGTCACTCCCTCACATACACCCTCCCACCACATATACACATCATCTGCCCTCACTCACACACACATCATCACCCTGCACAAACCATCACCCCTACATACATACATACCCCTACCCTCCTCCATCCCCCTGCACATACATACACACAATATCAGCCCCACCCACTTCACATACACAACATGGAGGGTGCAGTAACCTAGCAGCCAGAATAAATAACAATTCTTTCACCCAATGCTGGACATCCCACGACTGAACAGTTTCAGCAGTGAGCCCAAGCCAGGAACAGTGCAAGGGAGGAAACTTTTAAATGCCAAAGGCTCCAGGCTGGCATCAAACGCTGCCACACAGTCAATAGTTTAAAATATGAATATAAATAGTGCCTTGATCAATTTAATCACATCACCGGCCAGCTACCAACAGATTAGAAGACAAACTCCTCGTGAAAACAGCCACACCCCTTAAAAACAATTAAATTAGGAGTGTCTGATGTACATTACTTCCCCCCCCACCCCCACCCCCACCCCCCCATTGCTTCAGATATATCCCTACATTCAGAAATGGTGTTTATAAATGAAAGACAGTTATGGTTGGGAGTTTAGTCTTTCAGAAGATGCAGTGGTTAACCGAAACGTGCCAATAAAAGGTTTAAATACGATTCCCCTCATTGCAAAGCAACTTCTCTTAGGAGCAGCTACAGGAATTTGGGGTGGTTCAGGGACTATGTCCTCCAGAGGCCGCTGCGACTACAAACAAACTTCTATAAGAAAAACCAGCCCCATTCCCTCCAGGAGAAGGAACAGTCATGGGGAGTAGTGAAGCTTTAAATTATATACATCCACACAGACCGCAAAGCATCCAGCTATTATCCCAGTCTCCCCTTCAATCAGCCAGTTACTAAATCAGCATTTCAAGTTTATTTATTAGTATCAATAGTAGGCTTACATTAACACTGCAATGAAGTTACTGTGAAAATAACTTCACAGTCACCACAATCCTGGTGCCTATATGGGTACTTTGATGGTGTGTTACGTGGAGGTATCATGATGTAGAGATGCCAGCATTTGATTGAGGGAAACACAGTAAGAAGTTTCATAACGCCAGTTTAAAGTCCGACCACACAGAATCTTCCACATACCTGATGGAGGTACATCATTTCCAAAAGCTGGTGAGATTACTATCAAATAAACTGGTTGGACTCTAACCTGATGTAATGAGACTTCCTGGGGGTACATGGAGTTTAGAATGTCCAATGCATCTAACCAGCAGGTCTTTCAGACCGTGGAGAGAAAGTGCAAACTTCACACAGTGACCCAAACCAGAAATCGAACCTGGTGCTGTGAGGCAGCAGTGCACTGTGCCACCCTGGCGTCCTACTACAAAGCAGGAGTTTCTCTTTTTTTAAACATTTGGGGAACTGAAGTTTACAAATAAATAGGATTCCCCAACTTTAAAAAGGGGGGGGGGGGGGAGGAAACATCACATCCAACCACTCATTCTTGCAACTATGGAAGCGTTCAGGATATTCCGAGCCTAATAAAAACGCCACCAGATTTCTTCCCCCATCTGCAAATAACATTTCAGCCCACGTTTCAGAGTGGTGGGGAACTTTTTAAGCTCCCTCCTCCAGTCCACCTCGCCATAAATGACAGCCCAGCATTGAAATCCCCAACGCTCTAAGTTTAACACGCAAAGTTTTCAGTTCACTTACACGGGGAGGAAGAATCCACAGTCTCCCAGCTTCGGGCTGCTTGTGTTTTTTGTGGAGCTTTTTGCAGGAACGTGTGTTTTTGAAAGTCTGCCTTCCAGAAGAGGAGACGTCTCCCTGTGATGTCAGCCAACAGGGCGGTGAGTCAATTTTGTTAGTGAGCGGCGACCGCAACAAAGTTCTCCCAAACTGCTCCAGTCACACCCTATTCTCCACTCACTCACTCCTGCTCCACTCTCTCTCTCTCTCTCTCCCCGTTGGAGATCCAGTAAAAAACAGCTCAGCAGCAAAAATAGCCCGCCCCCGCTTCCTAATTTATAGGAGAAGGGGAAACTTAGTGAAGTTCCTTCGAAGAGAGGAAGTTGGGAACAGGGATGTGAAGAGGGCACACACGGGATCTGCAAATGCACAAGGAAGGATTAAGAGAGTGGGCAAAAAAAAGAGAATTTGACAGATGGGGGGGACTTGTGGAGATTGTGGCGTTGGATTAGGGTGGGCACAGTAAGAAGTCTCACAATACCAAGTTAGAGTCCAACAGGTTTACTTGGTGAAGGAACTTGTCCACTTCAGAAGGGAGACTAGCAAAGCAATATTGCTAATCAGATCAGCATGGTGGCACAGTGGTTAGCACTGCTGCCTCACAGTGCCAGGGATTTGGCTTCAATTAGGGGGCAGAGGTTTGAGGGGCGAGGTTTAAAGGAGATGCACGAGGCAAGTTTTTTTACACAGGCGGTGGTGGGCACCTGGAACTTGCTGCCGGGGAGACAGTGGAAGCAGATACGACAGTGATTTTTAAGGGGCGTCTTGACAAGTGAATGAATAGGATAGGAATAGAGAGATACGGTCCCCAGAAAGGCAGGAGGTTTTAGTTCAATCAAGCAGCATGGTCAGTGCAGGCTTGGAAGGCTGAAAGGCCAGTACATGTGCTGTAATTTTCTTTGTTAAATTCCATCCTCAGGTGATTGTGTCTGTATAGGTTTCCTCCCACACTCCAAAGATGTACCAGTTAGATTGATTGGCCATGCTAACTTAATCCCTTGGCTGAAATTTTACTGGCCCGTTCTGCCCTGGCAAGCCAATCGGAGCGGGTGAGGGGTGGAACATGGAAAGGTCCATTGACTTCAGGTGGGATTTTATAGTTTCGGGATAAGTGAGGCTATAAAATCCTACCCTTAGTGTCAGGGGAATTAGCAGGGTAAATACATGAGTTATAGGGAAAGGCCCTAGGTGAGAGTGTTGTCAGTGCAGGTTTGATGGATCGAATGGCCTTTTACTGCACTGTAGGAATTCTATGATTCTATATTATTTAAATGAGAGAAGAGTTGCAGAACTTTTGAGGTAGGAATCTGGAAATCTTATGTAAATCAGGACAAGTTAGAATGCAGGTAGAGTAAATCATTAGCAAGGCAAGTGGAATGTTGGTGTTTATTGTAAGGGATGGGGTATGAAGGTGGGGAAGTTTTACTGCAGTGTGCAGTTGATGAAAGCACATCTGGAGTACCAGGTAAAGTTATGGTCTCCATATTTAAGAAAGCATATAAATTGGTTAGGAGCAGTTAAGAGATTGCTCACTTGTCTGATACCTGGGTTGGGGGATAGAATTATTCCGTGAGGGAAGATTGCACCACGTGGACCTCTGTCCATTAGTGTTTAAAAGAATAAGATGTAGTTGTACTGAAGCGTGTAAGATCCTAAGGGGGTGTGGGGTGAAGGGGTGTGGGATGAGGGGTGAGGGGAGGGGGGGGTTGAGGGGGGTGACGGGGGTGGGTGGTGAGGGGGAGGGGGTGGGGGGGTGAGGGGTGGGGCCTTAACCAGAGTGGATGGTGGAAGAATGCTTCCTCTTGAGAGATAGATTAGAACTAAAACTGCCTCATAGTATCAGGGATCCGGGTTCAGTTCCAGCCTCAGGTCACTGTCTGTGTGGAGTCTTTTTGTTCTCCTCGAGCCTGCGTGGGTTTCCTCCAGGTGCTCCGGTTTCCTCTCACAGTCCAAAGATGTGCGGCTTAGGTTGATTGGCCATCCTTAATTGACCCTAGTATCAGAGGAATTAGCAGGGTTAGTGTGGGGTTACGGGAAAAGGACCCGGATGCGATTGTGGTCAGCATAGTCTTGATGGGCCGAATGGCCTCCTTCTGTACTGTAGGGATTCTATAACTAGGGGACTCCATGGGCCGAATGGCCTAATTCTGCTCCTATGTCTTATGGGAAAGGAGTAGAGGAGTGGAACTGATTGGAAAGCTCAATGAAAAAGCCAGTGCAATGTCAAGTGGGTTTACGGACCCCTGTACAATTCTATGAGCTGTATTTTTCCGGGAACTTAGAGTCCAGGTGACAGGGTCAAAAGCTGAAAGCAACCTCGTTCCAGCAAATCCTGCCGCGGCCAATTAGAGGAACTGCGGTTTACACCAAAGGGCTGACAATTCAGCAGCGCCATCACTAGTGGAGGAGAAGGTGAGGTGACCCGGGAAAGACAGGGAGGCAGCCCCGGCAATTGGGGAAAAGGGGAGGGGCGGGGGCAATGATGCAGGAGAAAAGCATTTTGGATTTGATTTATTATTGTCACGTGTAGTAGTATACAGTGAAAAGTATTGTTTTGTGCACATTATACAGACAAAGCCTACCATTCATAGAGAAGGAAATGAGAGAACACAGAATGGAGTGTTACAGTTGTAGGTAGGGTGTAGAGAAAGATCTTTACAATAGGTAATTCCATTCAAAACTTTTATGGCAGCAGGGAAAAATACTGTTTTTGAGTCGGCTGGGATGTGACCTCAGACTTTTATATCTTTTCCCCCGATGGAAGAAGGTGGAAGAGAGAATGTTTGGGGTGCGTGGTGTCTTTAATTATGTTGGCTGAGTTTCTGAGGCAGCGGGAAGTGTGGACAGAGTCAATGGATGAGAGGCTGGTTTGTGTGATGGATTGGGCTACATTCACAACCTTTTGTAGCACAGTTGTTGTTCGGGGTGTGTGTGTGTGGTGTAGGGGGGTGCTCAGTCACGGAGCATCCATAAAAGAAGTCCTTCCCCTGGGACCTGCTGGAATGCCTGCAGTATTGTGCACCATCAGGAAGTCAGAAAGTAACCATGAATAATTGGGCACTTACCTCCCTGTCACTTGCAGTTTCCCAAGTTGTTTAGAAGATACGGATTCCCCTCCTGACATCCCTCTGCTGCATTCCCAGCCCTCCTACCTCCCAGCCCAGTACCAATAACCCAGTTTAAAGGCAGACCTCTCATTTTATACTTATAAAAGAGACCATTCCTATGTGACTTCATTAGCCTGAATGTGAAAACCCGGTTTCCTTGAATCCAGCAACTCCATGTATAATCTCACTGCACCTTACCAATAATGTTTGAACTTTTTAAATATTAAAATTCCCTTGATAAACCAGGAGTTTATGAAAGATTTCAACAGTTAAAGTTGCCATGTTACCATAAACAACAACAAACCTAACTGAGCAAAGTGAATCAAGCCAGTTCTGACTCCACCCTATATACTTATTTTGAGAACCCAAACCACTGTTTACATTTTTGGGTGTGATTTAAGCTGCGGATTTTCTCAATTGTAAGGGGGATATTTATTACCGAGAAGCACAACTCATCCTTTACCATCAGGTTATACAATCTCGGCATTCTGGAGGTGACTGTCAGAGTTCCGAGGAACAAACCTCAGAGAAAGAGTGCGTACCAATGAGTAATGCAACACACTCATCTCTTTATCAAAGGGCCTTATCTGATTTAAATACCAGCTGCTACACACGGATAGGGACTGACACATTAATAAAGGTGAAGTCTTACTGCCAATAATCTTTCAATGTTGTGAAACAATGGTGGGCAATCTGAAACCCATCAGGCCTCTTGAGTGTAGTCCGTGATGAATGTTGACCACTGCCCCCACACAGGAATGGAATTCTCTAACCAAGCCTGAGTCTGGGATTTTCCAGTCTCGCTAAACTCTCCATTCTTGCCAACAGTGGTGATGGGGTGAACTGGATCAGAGAATCCAAGCCAGGATTGCAAGATTATGTTGGCTTCCATCGACGTAATATTTTTTCCTGTTGCCTAACCAAAATAAAGAAAGGGCTGCACAGTGGCACAATGGTTGGCACTGCTGCCTCACAGCGCCAGGCATCTGAGTTCAATTCTGGCCTCGGTTCATTGTCTGTGCAGAGTCTGCAGGTTCTCACCATATCTGCGTGGGTTTCTTCCGGGTGCTCTGGTTTCCTCCAGTCCAAAGATGTGTTGATTAGGTGGATTAACAACGCTAAATTGACCCCAGTGTCAGGGGGACTAGCAGGGTAAATATATGAGTTTACAGGAATAGGGCCTGGGTGGAATTGTGGTTGGTGCAGACTCAATGGGTGGAATGGCCTCCTTCTGTACTGTAGAGATTCAATGACTCTATGGCAAGTAAAGTGAGGTCTGCACTAATTGCTCAGAACAGCCATTCAATCCCTGCTATTGTTACCACAGTGGATGAAGCATTTGGCGCTCAGCCACATTTTCGTTCACTGCCGCAGGACAGGAGAATCCCATTGATGGGAATGGCTGTTGACTACAAGAGCTATGTGCTCCCTCTGATCCAATCAAAGTGTAAACACTTATTCTGTTCATACCATTTAAAGTTAAAGATTATTTATTAGTCACAAGTAGGCTTACATTAACCCTGCAATGAAGTTACTGTGAAAATCCCCTAGTCGCCACACTCCGATGTCTGTTCAGGTACACTGAAGGAAAATTTAGCATAGCCAATGCACCTAACCAGCACATCTTTGGACTGTGGGAGGAAACCAGAACACCCAGAGGGAACACACACAGACCCAGGGAGAATGTGAGACAGTGACCCAAAATCAAACCTGGGTCCCTGGCACTGTGAGGCAGCAATGTTAACCACCATGTCTCCGTGCTGCCCATTTGAAGTTGATTGTTCTATTAATACATGAATGATTAAGCATTTTCCATAACTCATTGTGAAATATTCAGCATGTATTAAATTTGTTTAATCTTATTCATGGGGTCATGGTTAGTGAACACAGGGCTCTCCCCTGGGAAGGAGCCAAGATCCGGTGCCTTGCCATGCCGTGGCTTGTCTTCATTTGCTCACTCACGGCAGTTATGTGCCAGTTTATCCTGCGGGGAGACAGATGCTGTGAGCAGGTTATGTACTGGGTCGCACGGCAATGACGCCTGACCTTGTGTGGGCACTGCGCAGAGATGAATGATGAGGAGAGGAGTCTCGGGGAGAGATGGGGGGGTGTGCATGTAGGAGGTTGGGTGATGGGGCCAAGTGAGGTGACAACATGTGGGCTCCATGTGGCAAGGTGAGGGGTGTCTAAGAGGGAAGGTGACGACTGTCTGAGAAGGGAGGGGTGAGAGAAGACAAGAAGCACTTACCCTGGTAGCACAGAGGAGCTCATTCATTTTCTTCTTGTTTTGAGCCCCATACTGGCACCCAAGAGCGTGACCACCATCTCCCATGCCAAGTTGGTGACCTCCTAGAGGTCTCCCTGTCCACCTACGGGTAGATAGTTGCCCTTCTTTCCTCCACACCATCCAACAGGGACCCCCCACTGTGAAGTGGAGAGTTGGCTCCTTGACTGCCAACCTCCCCACCTGACTGTGAGCAAGCAGTGTGGAGCTGTTTAAATACACTAGCCCCCTTGACAGCAATGTTCAGAGACCCCAGGCAGGCAAATCAGATTCTTCATGCCAGAGGTTTTCATTTGGGGCAATTATTTTTTCAAACTGCTGAATGATTGTGATCTGGATCACACCGATAGTGGGATTTGTATTGGTTTTCACTAAAAAATGATACTAAATTTGGGACAATTCCACGAAGGAAGTGAGAAGTGTGCACACAGTGAGAAATGCACACTCCATGAGAAGGGTACAAACAGTGAGAAGTGTACACACAATGAGAAATGTACACTGAGTGAGAAGTGTATGCAGAGAGAGAAGTATACTCAGTGAGAAGTGTACACTCTGAGAATTTGACATGTAGTGAGAAGTTTATAAGCAGTGGGAAGTCAGTATATGTTTACCAATTATTGGAAAGTGTTTTCATTTTTCATTTGAAATCACGTAACAAATGGATCCATTCATAACCATGCATGCAAATTGGGATTAGCAACAGATTAAAGTGTTTGCACAAATCATGGGCATCATAACAGCATATTAACCCAGATGAATATAGATCTACAAAAGGATAGGCTGAGGATGAAAATCAATGTGGAGTGCTTAGCTGGTATTCAAACAGATATTGATATCTTGCAAAATATTTGCCACTCGTATTAAAAGGTGATGCATCTCTTGTTCAAATCACTCAGAGTACTGTTTCAAATAGAAAACTGCTTCACCAGAAATACACCATCTGCACATATTCCCAGTGGTCAGCATGCTATTGCTAATTCCTACTGATTTGGCTCATAAACACAGTAAAAAGATATGGTAATCTGTCAGGTTGACATAAGCATATCCAAACATGTTTAATGCACACACTAGTCTGCTTTCCAAAAATGATGTTATATACTAGCTTGTAAAGAGATTTTTAAAAATTCAGGCATGGAATCTGCTGGCAATTCGCTGGCAAAGCCAATGTTTCCTGTCCATCCCTTGTTGCCCTTAAGAGGGCAAGGATGATGTTTTCTAAGTTATATAGTCCACTCTAGAATTTGAGTACAAAAATTAAGGTGAATACTGCAGTGCAATACTGAGGGAGTGCTGCACTGTCGGTGCTGCCATCTTTGAGATTAGATGTTAAACTGATCTGTCTAGTTGGTTGGATATAAAAGCGTTTGCACAAATCATGGACATCAGAACTGTACTTTAACCCGGATTAATATATATCTACAAAATAGATACTTTGTATGTACACTGTGTGTACACTTCTCACTGGGCAGCACAATGGTTAGCACTGCTGCCTCGCAGCTCCAGGGACCTGGGTCGGATTCCCAGTTTGGGTCACATTCTGTGTGGAGTTTGCACGTTCTCCCTGTGTTGGCGTGGGTTTCCTTAGCATGCTCTAGTTTCCTCCCACAGTCCAAAGACATGCAGGCTAGGTGCATTGGCCATGCTAAATTAACCCTTAGTGTGTCCCGGGATGCGTAGGTTAGAGGGATTAGCAAGTTAAATATGTGGGATTGCAGAGATAGGGCCTGGGTGGGATTGCGGTAGGTGCAGTCTTGATGTGTCGAATGACCTCCTTCTGCTCTGTAAGGACTCTATAGTTTCTAAAAATATCCTATGGTCCTCTTCCAAGGAAGCATAGGGAATTTATCTCTGCTGTCCTGGCCAGTATTCATTCCTGAATCAAGATTACCAAATCAGATAATCTGGTCAATATCTCTTGCTGTTTGTGAGACCTTTCTGTCTCCTAATTGGCTGCTGTGTTTCTGAGAATGCAACAGTAACCCCACTTGAAAGAGAAGAATCTGGTCCCATGGTTACAAAGTGATCAAGGGTTTGGAAATAAATATTCCAAGGTCCGTAGTTGTTTGGGAATTCAGACAAAAATAACAAAGAGGAGGGATAACTCTGGCAGTAAAAGATATCAAAAAGATTTTAGAGAGAAAGGATCTGGCCTCAGAATACAATGAAATAGAATCAGTGTGAATAGAAATGAGAAACAGCAAGGGTCAGGAGTTGTATGAGAAGCAGTCATACCATTGGGTAAAGCATCAATAAGAATGACTCAACAAGAAATCACTGGGATTTTTAACAAAGGTGCATAATAATTATCCAGTTCTAACTCCCTTCCCGTACCTAGTGATACACTAAAACAGACTTTTGTCTGTCTCCAAAGCTAGTAATTCCTGGAATAAGTTGCTAGTCTGGTGCCAGGGAATATAGCTTGAGGAGTACCACTCTGTGCCACTTTTAATGCCAGCTGTTGGCATGTTTGGAAGGAATTACAGGTTGACACTTGACATATGGCTTCGTTATGAATGCAACTTCCTTGGCCATCAAGTCCTGGGGTGGGACTCAAACCCAGAGCTTCTGGCTCAGACGCAGAGATACCAACCCATTGTGCAACAAGGCCTTGTAACAATATTGGAGGAACTTAAACTTCACATAGACCGGGACAATCACTTTAACAAGCGTGGTCTAAATAATAAGTTGGTGCAATTTTTTTGGGATAGTTTCTTGGAGCAACACATAGTGGAACTAACTCGGGATAAAGCTCTAATTCCTTGATCTAGTACAATGTGTAATGAAGCAGGGTTAATTAGTAATATCGTAATAAAAGATTAATGGGGAACGATGATTATAATACAACTGAATTCCAGGGCACGGATTCTCTGATCTCATTGGTCCGCCACACCACTAGCGCCCAGTCAAAAGTCCATTCACTACGGCTGGATTGGAGAATCACAGTCGCAGGGGAGGTCGGAGAATTCCCCCCCAGATTAAATTTGAAAGTGATGTACTGCAATAAATAATGGAAACCTTAAACATAAATAAAATCAATTATATAGGTATGGGAGAGAACTGGCTCCAATAAATGGGTTGAAAGACACGGCAGTAACTGGAGAATGGCACAACCTCTGGCTAAAGGGACGATCCTTTAAAACAGAGGTGAAGAGAAATTTCCTCAACCAAAGAGTGGTGAATCTGTGGAACTCTGCCGCAGAAGGCTGTGCAGGCCAGATCATTGAATGACCTTAAGACAGAGATAGGTACATTCTTCATCAATAAGGGGATTGGGGGTTATGGGGAAAGGCAGGAGAATGAGGATGAGAAAAGTATCAACCATGATTGAATGGCAGGGTAGACTTGATGGGCCGACTGGCCTAAATGTGCTCCTATATGTTATGGTCTTATGGTTTTATTTAAAGAAGCAATTCAACAAAAATATATTCTACTGAGAAATCAAACAACCAGCAAGAGAAACACATCTGTGGCTCACTTAAGGCATTGGGGATTGTATTAGATTAAAGTAAGAACCTAATTTAATGTTGCAAAGAAAATGTTTGAAGATTGCAAATATTTTAGAAAAAACAGAGGGTTACCAAAAAGTTAATGAAACTGGGAAAAGATGTACGATATGGGAGTGAAGTAGCCAATAAGCAGATTGTAAAAGCTTTTATAGGTGAACAAAAGGGAAGGAAGTCGCGAAAGTCAGTGTTGGTCCCTTAGAATCAGAGGGTGGAATTTTACAGCCCTTGCTGTTAGTAGGATTTTCCATTTCCGCCAAAGTCAATGGAGTCTTGAACGAATTTTATAGCCCCACCCTTGCTGCAAAAGGGCGGTAGCATTCTGTCCAGAGACAAAAGTTATCAAGGGGAATAAGGAAGTGGCGGAGGCGTTGAACAAATATTTTGTGCCTGACATCACAGAAGAAGACATAAATTTCATTCCAGAGGTAGACAGGTAGAAGTAAACAGAGGGCTAAACAGAGTGAGGAAATTAGGGAAATTAATATTAGCAGAGAAAAAGTCTTGGAGAAATTTAAGGGATTAAAACGTGACAAGTCCTGAGACTGATGGCCTCCACCCTAAGGTTCTAAAGGAGACAGAATTCTACAATGCAGAAGGAAGACACTCAGCCCATCGAATCTGCACTGACTATAATTCCACCCAAGCTGTAACCCCATAACCCTATGCATTTACCCTAGCTAGTCTTCCTGACATTAAGGGGCAATTTAGCATTGCCAATCAACCTAACCGGCATGGCTTCCAGACTGTGGAAGGAAACTGTAGCATGCGAGGAAACCCACGCAAACATGGGGAGAATGTGCAAACTCTACACAGATAGTGATCCAAGCTGGGAATCAAACCCAGGGCCCTGGCGTTGTGAGGCAGCACTATGCCACCATGTCATCCCAAGATAGTTGTAGAAATAGGGTATGTTCTGGTATGGTTTTCCAGAATTGATTGGATTTGGGAATGATTCAATTAGATTACTAGCGTACTCCTATCTCTGCTGGGATTGATAGAGCTGTCAGCCAGTCAGATTGGCCAACAGCTCCTGAGGACAGGACCTCCTCCCCAGTGAGGGGCTGAAGTACCACTTGGCCCTTGTTTAGCCCATTCACACATTATGGCTGCTGGGAGGAAAGGTGTGGAGCAGATTGGCTCCATATTGACTTTACTTCCAGGTCGGTGTTGAGGGCGGGAGAACAAGATGTTCACGTCTGTAATACTCAGCCCACAATCTTAGCCTCTGCAACAGAAATCAGTCAGTCCGCATTAAACACCTGTCCATGTGGATTCACTCCAAGAACTGACTGACAAATGATTTCTAAAAGTTTAGGTTCTGCTCCAGTATACTTTCCTCTTCTCTCTCTCTCACTCTCTTACTGTGGTCTGCCTGCCTCCTTTGTAAAGAACTTGTAAAATGTAGATGTTTGAAAACAAGATGACCAAAAATTGACTGAAGGAGAATTATAATAAGGACATAAGAACATAAGAAATAGGAGTAGGAGTAGGCCATCCAGCCCCTCGAGCCTGCCCCACCATTCAATAAGATCATGGCTGATCTGAAGTGGATCAGTTCCACTTTCCCACTTTCTCCCCATAATCCTTAATTCCCTTGTCTATCAGAAATCTAAATCCTGACAAAGTCACCACATAACAGTCTGCTTTCCATTAATAAGGAATTGTCAGCTTAATTGTCCAGACTGAGACTTTTTTTTTAATTCATTCCTGGGATATAGGCATCGCTGGTGTCGTGGTTCCCCAGGATGGCAACGAACTTTTAGCTGATCAAATGAGAGTCTGAGCCTTGATCTTCCAGGTAAAAAGACTTTATTCTCCAGGGCAAGAGAACAGAGCTGGGATGTCCGGAACAATCCAATGAACCGCTCGCTTACAGTTTTTATGTTTGCTGTAGTTACATACCCCGAGATCCCATATCTCATTCTCAAGGTTGGATTTCTTTAACCATTATTGTTGCTGAACCTACTGGTTATCTACTTCATCTCAGATTGGTCACTAATTGATGTAGTACTTGCTTCATGAAACCATGATAATTACAATCTTTGTCCTTGCCCAAATAATTCTGCTTCTACAACAATTGTGGCTTAACTCAATCAACTTAAGTCAAACAGAAAAGCTAACATATTTACTTCATTCTACCCTGCATGATCATATTTAAGTTGAGTAACTGATCAAAAACCATTGTTTCCCGAGGCTATCATTGCTTACGTTCATCAATTATAAGTAACTACCACACTAATCCTATCACATTGGTCAATATACTTTGATCACATTAGCTATAATTGATTAACATGCTGATCTCATCATATTTTATCATACAGACCTTAATTACAAGTTCTTGTAAGAGTATACATAATTACACGTTTTGTGAGAGTTTATTCTCTCACACGTCCCCCCTTTGAGACTATCTTTTAGTCTCACAGTAATAGTATTTCTCGAAATGCCATTCTATATAATTACATTCATCTTTTGCCTTTACATATATTTCTACCGTTTTGCAAATAATGTGGAGGATCCAAGTGTTTTGGTCAAGGGACAATGTTCCCATTCTAACTTTACTGTAGCTTGTCCGTTAATGTTCTGATTTTGAGTTGCTCCCCCAGATTACCTGCGGCTAACAGTCATCAGCCAAAAACCCTCCCACTCTTGTCCAGGGAAGGAAAAAAGACTGATCACTGTATACAGACTAAGTTCTTAGGCCTCAATAGAGCGCTGTCAGCACTTCTGCAGGAAGGTTCCTTGGGGGTGCCGCATTGCAGAGTAAGGAATCTAGGCATCAATTATAGTCATTGTAAGTCCATTCAGTGGGGGTAGCTCAACATTTCCCCACTCTTGCGTTTCTTTTTCGAGCGGTTGACCATTACCCATTCGTATCATCATCTGTCGCACCATCAATCTGGTAAAGAGAGATCTTAGGGCTGGCAAAAAACAGCAAAACATTAGTCCCCATGATGACTACCGTCACTCCTGGAATCTGTGCTTCCACCAACTTTCCCCAAGTTCTCCACACTTGCTCTTTAACCTGCTCCTTTATATCCCCCAACCAATACACATTGGCCCATTCTTTCTCTTCTATCCCGAGTGAGTACATCCCTGTTAAGTTAATTCCCTGGTTTGTACATTCCAGATTTAATCCTAAGCCTAGGATTGCGTCCCTCCCTAATAAATTTAACGGTGTTTTACTACACACTAACACAGGCACATGGGTAGTTTTGTTTCCGATGGTGACAGGTACCGGCGTTGTCATTTGGGTCAATGTCTCTTTCCCCGAGAACCCCACAGTTTTCACAAACCTACAGTGGTAGGTGGTCTGCATACTTCGCCTGTATGCACGTACATGCAGTGCCGGTGTCTATAGGTTATACTATAGGTTCCTAACCTGCTGCGTCTGTTATTTGTACGTATTGGCCTACCATTTCGGAGTTCTCTGGGCCTTCCTATAGGAAATTCAGATGATTCACTGGTCCTTGGAGCATCTGGAGGTCGTTTGGTGGTGTTTGTACTATCTGCTGATTTACTTGTTGCTGACCCCCTCTTTGTCCTTGCAAGTTCTGGGGGCAATTCCTTTTTATGTGTCCTGCCTCCGCACAACCCCAACACACACCTGGAGGGCCAGTTGGCGATCCCTGTCTCTGGCCTTCGTTATTTCCCTGATTCTGTCCCTTCTGGTTCTGTTAGGGTACTTTACCACTTCCCTGCTCCTGTCCTTTTCCATTCCAGTTATTCTGGTTCTGGGGTCTCCAATTGTTCTGGTAATTTGGATTGTAACTTCCTGGGCTCATGGGCAGCGGGAAGCCAGAAATGTTGTAGGTTATGATGGGCTGACCTCCATCTCCACTTCTCCCTAGCGTCGATGTGGGTATTTCCTCGATCACTAAGTCAGCCACCATCGGTGCCATTTTCTTAGGCATGGAGTCTTCTTTCAATTTTTGTTTCTCTTTGTTTTTAATTTCTTCCGACCGTGCTTGGAGAAGCTTGCGTTGCACGTCTTTCAACTGCTTGTCTGATTCTTTTCTTGCGGTGCCTTTCTACCGCGTGAACGACATGATCTAAGGATTCTCTATAGTTTTTTGATTCCAGACCTACCACTTCTTCCAGCCTGGACTTGGCCGAAGCCGGTAGGCCCTTTAGGATTGCTGCTCGGAACATGGAGTTGACCAGCGGATCTGTCAGGCCGGCCCTTTCCGTGTCCCTTCTCCACTTCCTCAACTGATTTTCTACATACATGGCTGCACTTTCTTCCTCCCCCAATGGGTCCCCCTTCAATGTTTTTAGATCCACTTGGTTGGGGTACATGTCTCTCAGTGCCTGCCAGATGTCATGGCGATATGGGTCCATTGGCACTCCATCCACATCCGGGTCATGTGCTGCGATAGGGATGCCTGCAAACCTCATTACTTCAGCCATTTGATTCATTCCCAACACCTTTGTCAGGAGGGCTTTGATGTCACCCAGCGCCATCCTCTTTCCCCCTATTCCAGCTTCCAACTGCCCAATCCACCTACTGGCCCCGTCCAGAATGTTCGGTAATTCACCAATCAAATTAGGCAAGTCCTGTCCAGACCAGGGAATATACTGTAGTCTGTTACCCTTCAGAACCACAGGGAGCATCCCTTCCCTCTTTTGTTCATTGTTTGAATACCTCACAAGCAGTCTTCTGTTTCATGTCGACCTTTTCTGTATTTCTACAACTGACTGGTTCTCTCCTTCCTCACTGCTATCCTCAGTTCTCTCCCCTCGATTCTTCCCTTACCCCTTCCTTCTCTGGGACTTTCCAGGTTCAACCCCCTCCATTTTCCCATTCATTCACCTCCTCTGGTATCTCCCTGTACTGCTCAGCCTTTCTCATCAGCTCCCTTTCACCCACCTCTCTATTTTTTCTTTCACTTCCCTTTTCCATTCTGTTTTTTGTCT
Source organism: Sphyrna mokarran (assembly GCA_024679065.1). Classification (NCBI taxonomy): domain Eukaryota; kingdom Metazoa; phylum Chordata; class Chondrichthyes; order Carcharhiniformes; family Carcharhinidae; genus Sphyrna; species Sphyrna mokarran. The sequence continues at coordinate 46,466,677 of JAGIQG010000018.1, forward strand.
CTTCCAGTTTCTTCTCTAATGCCTCATTTCCCATTCTCCTTAGGCTCTCTTTCATTTCTCCCCTGCTATCCCTCCTATCGTGACCAGCTTCACTTGCTTGCTCCTCATCCACCTTCCCTTTCGTTGCTTTCTTTGCCCATTCTAAAATGTCTACCACATTCATTTCTTCTTCCAGCTGCCTTCTCATCTGGGCTACTTTATCCAAATCTTCCTCTATTTTCTTACTTTCTTCCTCAATATTCGGTCTCTTTTCTATCTCTTGTTCTACCCACTCTTCTTTTGTTATTTGTTTTATATCATATTCTCCCTCAAAGATCATTGTGCCCGTGGACTTTTGCTCCTCCGGGTATAGGAGCGGGGCTACATTTGGGTCTTCCAATCCCCCCTTTTCCTGGAATTGGACTGGCATTTGCATCCTATCTTCCTTCCCCTTCTCCTTTCTCTCCCTTCTCTTTCAAACAATGCTAGTACCTCTAGCTCTTTTTCTTGCTTTTCCTTTTTTTCAGATTTATCCTTTATTTTATAATTCTTTAATATCCCCTTCTGATCTTTGCATCTTTCCACACACCAAGTGCCCCCCTCTGGCCACTACGTATTTGATTTACTCGTTCTCTTGGTCCATTTTTTGGAGATATGCGCTATATCTCCTCTGAGGGCTGGAAACTTATCCCCTAATATCTCTACTGGCATTCTAGCCTTATTTGTCATCGTTCGTACCCTTGAACTATCGCTGTAAATCTTGTCGTTTAGCTCGTCTGAATTTAGTATTATAGTTATTATTATGTGATATACTGTTTTCCTTGGTCGATCCCCTGTTTACTGCACTTTTCTTGCTATCGCCTGTACTTCTAACCGGGGTTCCGATATCCACTTCCCTGTTTTCCCTTTTCCCGGCACTAGTCTTCTTTCTCTTGCTAAAAGGTAGTATGCTTTTACCTGTTTGTCTATGTGTATTAGAGCCCTATGTAGTCTGGGTTCTTTTATTAATTCTAATAATGTTTCTGCTACCATTTCACTTGTCCAATTACTGCTTATTATTCCCTCCCAGTTTATATACGGCCACTCGTTTCTTACTTTGTCCAAATTAGCTATGTGTGTAATTTTTCTCAACAGAGCCTCTTCTTTGCCCTCATGCCACTCCCTAACTCCTCCTCCAACCCTTTTCACTAGCTCTTTTCTTAAAAAATGTATACTGACGCCACTGCTCAGAAAATCTATTATTGTGTTTCTCTAAGTGGTTCGTCATTATTCTGAATACATAGAACATAGAACATTACAGCACAGAACAGGCCCTTCGGCCTTCGATGTTGCGCCGACCAATATAAAAAGCAATGCCCCTCCAAACTAAACCATTCCCTTCTCTTCCATATACTTATCAACTAACCTCTTAAACGCCACCAAACTTGGCGCATCTACAACTGCTGCAGGCAGGGCATTCCACTCCCGAACCACCCTTTGGGTAAAGAACCTACCTCTGATATCCGTCCTATAACTATCACCCCTTAATTTAAAGCTGTGTCCCCTCGTGCTAGCTTTTTCCATCCTAGGAAAAAGGCTATCACTACCCACCCTATCTATACCTCTAATCATCTTATATGTTTCGATCAATATTCGATCAATATCAATACGTCCTGACTCCCACATTTACCATCAATGTCTGCACCGCTATCTCAGACCACTTATCACAGACTGGTCCCTCACAGCTCCTTGTCGCACTTCAACTAATTGTCCCCTCCTTTTCTACCGATTTGCACTTCAGTAACCCTAATTACGGTATTAGGCAGGAGAGCAGTCTCTCACAGACCTCTCCTCTTCCCGGTTGGCGTCCTTTATTCGGGGTCTTGGGTAGGTTCGGACTGGCAGGCCTTCTTACACTTACTCTTCTCGGGCAATTCGTATCCTGGAATCCCGCTCCAAACCGCTCGACTAGCCTAGTTGCATTGATTAGCTTTCAGCTTTTGTTGCGTCTCGCTTTTACCCATTCACAGACAATACAGCATTTGCAGCGTGCTTTGCATGCAAAACTCTACCCTTCAGATCGGACTCAGTCTCTCAAAGTATTTTGCACAGTTTAATTTTATCTACGCAGGATATCTTTTTGGGTTGGGGAGTCTAGGACCGGTAGAGAACCGGGCGTGCCGGGTCCCGAGATGCCTTTTTCTGATAACGAGGATTTATATGCAATGCAAATCTGCTTACCTTGCTGCCAGAATGCCGGCTTTGGGATTCTCGGCCCCCGCCAGACCACCGCCTCCCCCGCTCCTTCCGGACTTCACTTTTCCGGGTGATCTCACACCAATCCTGCTCGCAGCGCCAAATTTTGTCGTGGTTCTCCAGGATGACTTTTAGCTGATCAAATGAGAGTCTGAGCCTTGATCTTCCAGGTAAAAAGACTTTATTCTCCAGTGCAAGAGATCAAAGCCGGGATGTCCGGAACAATCCAACGAACCGTTCGCTTACAGTCTTTTTATATTTGCTGTAGTTACATACCCCGAGATCCCATATCTCATTCTCAAGGTTGGCTTTCTTTAATCACTATTGTTGCTGAGCCTACTGGTTATCTACTTCATTTCAGATTGGTCACTAATTGATGTAGTACTTGCTTCATGAAACCATGATAATTACAATCTTTGTCCTTGCCCAAATAATTCTGCTTCTACAACAATTGTGGCTTAACTCAATCAACTTAAGTCAGATAGAAAAGGTAACATATTTACTTCATTCTACTCTTCATGATCACATTTAAGTTGAGTAACTGATCAACAACTATTGTTTCCCGAGGCTATCATTGCTTACATTCATCAATTATAAGTAACTACCACACTAATCCTACCACATTGGTCATTGTACTTTGATCACATTAGCTATATTTGATTGACATGCTGATTTTGTCACATTTTATCATATGGATCTTAATTAAAAGTTCTTATAAGGGTATATGTCATTACAAATTTTGTGAGAGTTTATTCTCTCACACTGGTTGGCCAGCATTTATTGCCCATCCCTTGTCGCCCTTGTTCAGAGACCAATTATTAATCCGGAAACCCAACTAGTGTTCTGGGGGCCCAAGTTCAAATTCCATCATGGCAGATAGTGGAATTTAAATTCAATTATAATTTGAATTCAATAAAAAAAAATCTGGAATTAAGAATCTACTGGTGACTATTGTAAGTAAAAGACACCTCTGAGACTATTAGTGAGTCAAAATCGCAGTGGGTTTTATTTCAAAAGCTTTTGGGAGAAACTGGGCCCTAAGAGTGGTTTTGATGTAGAGATGCCGGCGTTGCACTGGGGTAAACACAGTAAGAAGTCTGCAACATCAGTTTTAAATCCAACTGATAAGAGTGATTTACCAGGCTTCTCACTGAACACGAACACAAGTGGGTATTTGGACATCATGAGTCTCAGTATCAGTCACAACGCAAACTCCCGATTCCAGTTAGGACTGCAGGTCTTTCTACTTCAGTCACGATGCAACCCCCCGCCCTCCCACCACCATCCCACCTCCCACCCCCTTCCCCCCCCCTCCTCCACCCCACCACCCCAACACCTCCCTGACTCAACCAGGACTCACAGTCCATCTGGCAGCTGCAGTCACGATATAATTTTCAGTCCAATCATTACCCACACCACTTCCAGTGGCGTCAGCATCTCCTTCTTTGAAGTTACTTGGACAGCCATGTCCATCCCAGCAGCATTCCTCCCTGTCAAAAAGCCGCTATCGCAATCTAACAGCTGCACAAACCGGTAAGGTTTGCAATGATGCATAATAACATTCACATTTAACTATCTGTCTTTATGGAAATAAGAAATAGGAGCAGCAGTAGGCCATCTCGCCCCTCGAGCATGCCCCGCCATTCAGTAAGATCATGGCTGATCTGAAGTGGATCGGTTCCACTTTCTCGCCTTCACCTCACAACCCTTCATTCCCTTATCGAACAGAAATCTATCTACCCGTGACTTAGACATATTCAACGAGGTAGCCTCCACCACTTCAATGGGCAGAGAATTCCAGAGATTCACCACCCTCTGAGAGAAGAAGTTCCTCCTCAACTCTGCTCTAAATTGCACCCCCCCCACCCACTCTGTTCTAAACATTCCCCCCAAAATGAAAGTTAAAGAATGAAACACATGAACAAGTAAGGAAAACATGAATAAATAATTTATATTAATGCCAGGAGCAGTATAAGCTTGAGAAGATCAGTCATGAGGAAGGGTTGTGTTTGTGATATATGCTAGATACAAAATGCATTAAATTCATTAACCCTTTCACTTCTTCATGACTATGAAACTGTTGTCAATTGTCGGGAAAACCATCTAATGTCCTTTAGGGAAGGAAATCTGCGGTCCCTACCTGGTTTGGCCTACATGTGATTCCAGATCCACAGCAATGTGGTTTGACTCTCAACTGCCTTCTGATCAAGGGCAGCTAGGGATGGGAAATAAATGCTGGTCAGCCAGTGACACCCATGTTCCACATATAGATACAAAAAAGGACTCAGCCCTGGAGAATTAAGCTGATGCAGAGAATGATCATCTGATTGAAAAAGGGAGCCTAGATCTAACATTCTTTGACTTCATTGCTAATGCCTCTGAAGTCTTTGCTGTCTACTTTGAGGAGAATTATCTTTTCATTAAAGAAGGTAATAAAAAGATTAATTTGTTAACTTTTTCAACCCACCAATAGTAATTGCTTGCAGCCAGTACAAAGCTATCTAGGGAAAATGAGATGCTTAGCTCCATTTAAGTCACGGGTAGATAAGTTTTGTAGATTTCTGATAAACAAGGGAATTATCCCATGGGGATAAAGCGGGGAAGTGGAACTGATCCATTTTAGATCAGCCACAATCTTACTGAATGGCAGGACAGGCTCGAGAGGCTAAATGGCCTACTGTTGCTCCTATTTCTTATGTTCTTAAGCTGGATCAGAGCAATAGAGGAAATTCAGCACTTATTAACTTGTATGAATGTAGCTCATACTTGGATCTCACCTGCAAGTCATGAATGTATTCAAACCTTCATTGTGTAAAGGAGCAGAGGCCCAAACTAGTGTTTCTATTGCTGTAGAGTACAATACAGGAACTTCATTTGGTTACTGGTCTGGAGGTTTATTTCATTGTTGATGAAGGTGCAATCCTACTTTCTCATGCAGATTATTATCTACAGTGGAGCAGCCTAACACAGAGCCCAGCGTGGAGCTGATACCACTACTTACAGAACGTGAAATTCATATCCTAAGAGCAAGAAGTCTCACAACATCGGGTCCAACAAATTGTATGGAATTATGAGCACTGCTCCTTCATCAGGCAAGTGAAGGTTAGTTTATAAACAGAGCATATTTAGGCAAAGATATAAATGCAAAATAATTACAAATTGGAATGTGAAGAATGGTTGGAATGTGAGTCTTTACAGGTAAACAAGTCTACAGGTACAGACAGTGTGAGTAGAGAGAGGCATAATCACAGGTTAAAGAAGTGTGAATTGTCTCAAACCAGGACAGTTAGGATTTTGCAAACCCAGGTAGTATGGTGGGGGTTACACATAGTGTGACATGAATCCAAAATCATGGCTATCAATTTCTGCTCGGCAATTCTGCATTGGCACATGTCTTGAAGACTGCCATGGAGAACGCTTACCCTCAGATCGAATGCCCTTTACTGCTGAAGGGGCCCCCGATTGGAAGGGAACACTCTTGAATGGCGATTGTGTCCATTCATCCTTTGTCATAGCGTCTGCGTGGTCTCCGCAATGCACCATGCCTTTGGACATCCTTTCCTGCAGCGTATCAGATAGACAACTTTGGCCGAGCCGCATAGGTATGTACCCTGTGCCTGGTGGGTGGTGTTCTCATGTATGATTGTGGCATCCATGTTGATGATCCGGCACTTCTTGCAGAGGTTGTTGTAGCAGGGTTATATGTTGTAATGGTCACTGTTCTCCTGAATACTGGGTAGTTTTGCTGCAAACAGTAGTCTGTTTCAGGTTAATTGGTTGTTTGAAAGCAAGTAGTGAGGGTGTGGTGATGGCCTTGGCAAGACGTTCATCATCATCAATGACATATTGAAGGCTCCAGAGAAGTTTTCGCAGTTTCTCCACTCCAGGGAAGTGCTGGAAGACAAAACGTACTTTGTTGGTCATGTCCAGTGTTTGTCTTCTGAGGAGGTAGGTGCAGTTTTAGGTTGCCCTAAGAGTCATAGGAAAGTCTTCCTTTCCTCATGTCCTACAGTGTTTGCACGATGCTCTTCATGCTTTCCTCCGCCTACTCTATTCACTCATATCTCAGATATTGAATACTTCCTCTGTTGGCACAGCAGTTGTGAAATTCTTCATAGAAGATGTAAGTGTTTCATTTCCTCGAATCGGTGCTTGCACCTTTCCCCACTGTGCAGTGCAGATGGAGATTATGAAATATCAACTTGTTGCCTTTGTTTTCAAAGGGTTGTGATTGTTTGAGCCCTGAAGGCTATTTGCTCAAATCAATCTTTCCATGATTAGTTTTCACAATCTTCTTGAGAAGATGCAGTCACTGTCCACTAATGTGTTCCCTGTCCAAAGAGGATAAGGGAATGTGTACATCCTACACATCCTCTAAGAGAACACTTGGGTATTGATGTCTTTAGCTACAGTGACTTAGAGAGGATAGGGGAGGGAGGAGTTGGATGGAAACTGTAAATGTGGTTAACAGACATTGGGAATAGTTTAACAAAATAATGTAAGAGTTTTGAGATTATCCTGGGTGAGATATGGAGTAAAGGGTGAATGGTTATTGTAATGAATCAATAATATTAATGATATGTTTGCATGCTATCAGGGTCAGATGACTAAGAGGCTCCTAGAAAGTAAGATGCAGAACTGTCTTGTTGTCACAGCAGCTGTGAAATTCTTCATAGGAGATGTAAGTGCTTCATTTCCTCAAGTCGATACTTTCACCTTTCCCCACTGCCGTGCAGAGGAAGATTTATCAGTTTGTTGATAATATCAGTTTGATGTCCTTGTTTTCGAGGGGTTTCACTTACTCTGAGTGAGTGGAGATAATCTGCACATAGGTTTTCTTAAAACTATTTATTTACACCAGAAAGAAAAACTTCATGGTCCTAGGGACACAGACTTTTTATTCAGTTGTGACATGGGTGTTGCTTTCTGGCCAGTATTTATTATTCATCCCTAATTGCCCAAGGGTAGTTGAAAGAGCCACCATTTGTAGTCACATGTAGGCCAGACCAGATAAAGACAGCAGATTTCCTTCCCTAAAGGACACTAGTGAACCAGATGAGTTTTACCAACGATCGACAATGGTTTCATGGTCATCAGTAGGTTCTTAATTCCTGATAACAGTTGTGGTGGGATTCGAACCCAGGCTCCCAGAACATTAGCTGAGTTTCTGGATTAATAATCTAGTGATAATACCACTCGGCCATTGCCTCCCTGGACTAAAAGTTAAAGTTTATTTATTAGTCAGCAATAAGGCTAACATTAACAGTCCAATGAAATTACTGTGAAATTTCCCTAGTCGCCACACTCTGGCACCTGTTCATAGATCATAGATCATAGAATCCTACAGTGCAGAGAGAGGCCCTTTGGCCCATCGAGTCTGCACCGAACTCAATCCCACCCTGGCCCTATCCCCGTATCCCTACATATTATATGCACTAATCCCTCTAACCTCCGCTACCCTGGACACTAAGGGGCGATTTCTTAGCATGGCCACTCAACCTAACCCGCACATCTTTGGACTGTGGGAGGAAACCGGAGTACCCAGAGGAAGCCTACGCAGACACAAGGAGAATGTGCAAACTCTACATAGACAGTGGCACCAAGCCAGGAATTGAACCGGGTCCCTGGCACTGTGAGGCAGCAATGCTAACCATTGTGCTGCCCCCTAAGATGTTGAGTATAATCACGGTTGATTGTGTCGAAATTTAGTTCGAGAAGATTATGGGTGGGATTTTACGGCCTCGCTTGAGCGAGACTGGAAATTTCTGCCTGAGGTCAACAGAGATTTCCATTGTCAGACCCTCGCCCACGCCGGTTCGGTGATGAGCAAGGTGGTAGAGTTCTCGCCTATTGATAAAATATATGTTCCTATGTACATTAAGCATGCTGGTGTGCAACTGATTATTTCCTGACTAATCACAAACTGAAACCAATACTAAAGATGGGCGCCCCTTAGGTTTCTAAAGATATTTGAAATCTTTGGATAGATTTTCATTATTTGATGCTGACTGCCTACAATAAATCCTGCTAGGAACAAGTCCTGCCGCATGGATTGATTTTATTTTTTGCAATTATATGGCTGACAAGGCTAAATGATGCTTCTTCAAAGGTTATTTTTTATGGTTACTGTGCTGTTCCAATGATTGACATATCTAACTACTAGCTGCTGATTTGAGAAAATTGCTTAGCTGTGCTTAATAAATTTATATTTCACCTCTCAAGACCTGTCAAAGAGTGGCATGTAATGATAGATTTTGAAATGCAATTTCAGGGGCAATTTTCAACCTTCTGTCCTGGTATCTTCTCTGAAAAAAGGACAATTTCCATTAGAATTGGGGACATTTCCTTGGCCAATCATCTGAAGCCCAATACCCACCTGATGTAATTTGTTTGGTGGTGGGATGGCCATAAATAGTCCCAGCATCCTAAAATAGACATTTTAAATGTGCAAGCTGGGGGACTTATCATGCAAACCAGCACCATTGATCAAGTTTTTAGGTGTACAGATCACCAGCAATCTGTCCTCGTCCCTCCATGCCAACACCATAGCTAAGAAAGCCCACCAATGCCTCTAGTTTCTCAGAAGACTAAGGAAATTTGGCATGTCCACTACGACTCTCACCAAAGTTTACAGATGTACCATAGAAAGCATTCTTTCTGGTTGTATCACAGCTTGGTATGGCTTCTGCTTTAGACCGCCTAGGGTTTTGAAGGAAGCTCAGTCCATCTTGCAAATTAGTTTCCCATCCATTGACTCTGTCTACACTTCCCACTGCCTCAGAAAAGCACCAGCATAATCAAGGACCCCACACACCCTGAACATACTCTCCACCTTCTTCCATTGGGAAAAAGATACAAAAGTCTACGATTACGTACCAACCAACTCACGAACACTGCTTCCCTGCTGTCATCAGACCTTTGAATGGGCTTACCATACATTTTAAGCTGAACTTTTTCTACACCCTAACTATGACTGTAACATTACTTTCTGCACCCTCTCCTTTTCTTCTCCTGTATGTACTCTATGAATGGTACGTATTGTCTGTATAGCACGCAAGAAGCAAAACCTTTCATTGTAAACCAATATGTGTGACAATAATAAATCAAATCAAATCAAATCCTAGGACCTTACATCCTAGGCACCACACTTTAGGAAGGATGTTTTGACCCTGGAAGGAGTTCAGCACAGATTTACAAGAATGGTACGTGGGGTTCAGATGTTAAGTTATGAGGAGAGATTAGACAAATTAGGCCTTGATTCTCTCAAATTCAAAAGTTGAGGAGTGATCTGATAGAAGTCTACAAAATATTTACAGGGAAGGATAGGGTGGATAAAGGATAAATTTTTCCACTGGTCGAAGATGTTAGAACTAGGGGCCATAGGGCCAAACCATTCAGGAGAGATGTCGGAAAAACACTTCTACGTGCATAGTGGTAAAGATTTGGAACTTTCTTCCTCAAACAGCAATGAAGGCTGGTTCAATTATTAGGTTTAAGTCTGAGAAAATGTTTTATTGAATAGGGGTATCAAGGGATATGGTCCTAAGAGAAGGTAAATGGCGTTAGGCCACAGATCAGCCATGATTGAGGGTTGAAGGGCTAAATGGCCTACTCCTGTTCCTATGTTTTTCGTATGATTTTCAGGCATGAGTGATCATTTCACGTTTAGGCAGTTAGTGACATAACGATGGGTCCTTCATGGGATCACTGGAAGGCCACTCACAAAATTGTACTGTTTTGGAGAAGTCAAGATCTTCCTCAAGCCCATAATCCCTCGGCCCTTCACACCACCTGTCTAATAGCCCCATAAAGAAAACCTTTTAACCAGCAGTAAATAGCTCGCAGATTTGTTTCAGGTGATTTATTGACTGAGAAAATATTGGACCGGAACACTAGAACACTGCCTCTTTGTCAATATAAAAGTACTGTGTGATTTTGTTAACCTCATCCTTGGCCATCAAAACAAGCAGATGTACAATTCTGGGAGTGTTGTGGTTGTGTTATTGGGCAAGCCATCTAGAGTTTGGAACTAACAATCCATCATTTGTGAGTTCAAATCCCGTTAAAGCAGATTGAGACACAGAATCCAGTCTTCAAAGAAAAATCTGAAAAATCTTCTATCGGTAAAAGTGACCATGAATCACAGAATGACACAGGGCAGGAGAGGCCCTTCGGCCCATCAGGTCTGCACTGACACATGTAAAATCTTTCCTACCTGATCCCATTTACTAGCACTTGACCCACAGGTTTGAATGTTAAGTGCCAATTGCTCAACCAGGTACTTTTTAAAGGATACGAGGTGACCCATCTTAACCAGGCAGCGCATTCCAGTCCGTCACCACCCTCCAGGGTAAAACATTTTTCCTCACATTCCCACTAAACCTCCTGTCCCTCACCTTGGACCTATGTTCCCTTGTGACTGACACTTCAATTAGGGGAACAACTGCTCCTTATCCACTCTATCTATGCCACTCATAATCTTGAACACTTCAATCAGGTCGCCCCTCAGTCTCCTCTGCTCCAATGACAAAACCTACATCTATCTAACCCTCGTCATAATTTAAATATTCCATCCCAGGCAGCATCCTAGTAAATCTCCTCTGCACCCCATCCAGTGCAATCACATCCTTCCTGTAATGTGGCGATCAGAACTGCACACAGTATTCCAGCTGTGGCCTCACCAAACTTTTATGTAACTCCAACATGACTACTTTGCTTTTGTAAACTATGCCTTCATTGATAAAGACAAGGATCTGCCAACACTTCTAATATCTTATCACTCCCTATGTCAAAGAGGTTCACAGTCTTGCATCCTAAGTTCCATAGCTTCATCCTCATTCTCTTGGGTGAAGACGGATCTGAAGTATTCATTCAACACATAATTAGGAGAGAAAATTTCTTGGATTTTTCCCTACTTTTACCACCCAGATCTTTCTCATATCCTCTCTTTTCTCTCCTAATCATTTTCTTAAACAACACTTTCTGTACTCCACTAATGCCTCTGCTGATTTGTTTCCCTTGTACTTGCTAAAAGCTTTTTTCCTTCTCATTGTATCTTGAATATCTCTGGTATTCCGTGGTTCTCTGGGTTTCTTATCCTCTTTATCGCTTTAGAGGGAATATGTCTAGTCTGTGCCTTCTTCATTTCCATTTTGAACGCTCCCCACTGCTCATTTATAGATTTTCTAATTAGTAGCTGCTCCCAGTCTAGTTTTACAAGATCCTGCCTTATTTAATGAAAATTCGCTGTCTCCCAATTCCAAAACTTTTTTTGCAACTTGTCTATTTAATTGTCCATAATAAGTTTAAATTGTACCATGTTGTGATCGCTAATACCAAAGTGCTCTCCCACCATCACCTCAATCACCTGAATTTCATTTCCCAGAATTAGGTCTCCTGAACACATTTTAAGAAATAGACTCCATCCAAGTCCTTAACACTATGTCTATCCCAATTAATGTTGGGAAAGTTGAAATGATCTAATAACCCTATGGTTATTGTTTTTCATACCTCCACAAATTGAGCTCCTCGATATTTCTCTGACTATCTGGGAATCTATAATAAATACCTAACAATATGGCTGTCCTTTTTTCATTCTAAACTCTACCAACAAAGCTTCATTCAAAGCCCCTCCAAGATATCAACTCTCTTATAGCCGTAAGACTCCTTAACTAATATGCAATGCCTCTGTTTCTTTTATCCCCTCCCCTGTTTCACCTGAAGATTTAATGTCCCCGAATGTTGAGCTGCCAGTCTTGCCCTTCCCTCAATCATGTCTCTGTGATGGCTACTATGTCACAATTCCACATGTCAATCCTTACCCTTAACTCATCCGTTTTACCTGTAATACACCTGATATCAAAGTAGAGGCAACCCAGCCTTGCCTTACTCCCTTGAAACATAGTAAAGCTGTACCCCCTCTGACTCTGACGGGTTAGGTGGATTGGCCAAGCTAAATTGACCCTTAGTGTCAGGGCAATTAGCAGGATAAATGTGTGGGGTTACTGGAATATGGCCTGCATGGTATTGTGTCGGTACAGACTCGAGGGGCCGAATGACTTGATTGTTTAACTGTATTATGTTGCATCCCTATTTTGCCAACAGTGTCCCCTCCCTCCTGCTAAATTGGTTTAAACTCCTCCAATGACCAATTTAAACGCTTCCAAACAATTACTTAAACTCCTCCCAGTCAGAATTTGTTAAAAAAAAAACAGAAGGAGCTCACTATTGGACTTTGGTGAAGGAAACGTTTCATTCTTCACCGGGCTGGTTTACAAGAGACTCCAGTCCTATGCCAACACACCTTCTGAACTTTCTTACCAAAAATTGGAAAATTAGGATTAGACAATAGATTCTTACCTTGCCAAACACACTCAGAACGCATACATTTCTTTAAAAAATCAAGTACTAACAAGTCAACAGTCCCACAGTACAGGATTAGAATCACAACCGGCATAAGAACTCACAACAATCTGACTGAACAAGAGTTCTACCAGTTGAACAGAGTTGAGAGGAGTGTCGCAACTCAATTCCGCAGACAAGTATTTGCAACGCAGTTACATATGTGATGCAAATATACCATTAAGCCATGCATTTAGTTAACAAAACAAAAGGTTTGCCAGATACATCTCCATGACTCATATGCCAATTAAATTAATTAATTCACTTTTAACATGCCTTGGCAGCCTGTGATTTACTCTGCTGAAATTAAGTCTTCAGTTGTCCAAAAGCCAAACAAATGACTTGTGTGTTAGGAAGAACCAGACTTTGACATGATTACTGACGCGGATTTGCAAAGCAGAATCAAGCAACCTCACACCCGGATGAGTTCAGTGTCCCAACTTTGTGGCTGAGCAGCAGTGACACTTTTTTTCTTGAATTAATGGACGGCAAGCAAGCTTGGCACTCAATTAAAGACACCGAGTACCTCCGGAGCTGCCTTTCTGACACCAGCAGCAAAAGCAGGGGCAGTCATGGTTGGAGGCTGCTACCAAACCTTGCAAGGGACATAAAAGCAGATTGTAAAAGTTTCTACGAGTAGTAAAAGAAAAAGATTAGTGAAGACAGATGTAGGTCAAAAAGGAACAGTCCAAAAAGGGAACAATTTATAACAGAGAACAAGGAAGTGGCAGAACAATTAACCAAGAATTAGAGAGACTTGAAACATTAACTCTTTCTTTCTATACAGATGCTGCCACATCTGCTGAGTTCTTTGAGCGTTTTCTGCTTTTATCTAAATTTAACGACTGTTTCAGTCCTGTCTTAGAGGAGAAAGATACAAGTAGCTTCCCAGAAATGCCAAGAAACAAGGGTTTCTAGAGAAGGAGGAATTGAAGGAAATTAGAGATTATTAAAAAAATAATTTGGCGAAATTGGTGGGATTGAAAGGCAATAAATTCTCAGGCTTGATAATCTTCATCCTAGGGATCGTGGAAATAATGGGTTGTCACAAGACCAGTTAGTCTAACATTGATAGTACAAAAAATGCTAATATCTATTATAAAGGCTGTGATAGCAGGCACTTATACGGTCATAAGATATAGGAGCAGAATTACATCATTCAGCCCATCAAGTCTGCTCCACCATTTGATCATGGCTGATATGTTCCTCATCCCCATTTTCAGTGGGATCAGACAAAGTCAACATAGATTTATAAGCAAAATTATGTTTGACATACCTGCTGGAGCATTTTGAGGATGTGACTTGGAGAAAGAGGTGATCCAGTAGGTGTGGTTTATTTAGATTTTCAGAAAGCTTTTGATAAAGTCCTCAGTAAGAGTATATAGTGCAAAATTGAAGCACATGGCCGGGGTGGGTAATATATTGGCTTGGATTGAGAATTGCTCAGCAAATAGGAAACAAAGTAAGAATAAATGGATATTTTTCCATGTGGCAAGCAGTGATTAGTGGGGTTTTACAGGGGTCAGTGCTTAGGCCCCAGATTTTCACAATATATATCGTAAAATCATAGCAATCCTACAGTACAGAAAGAGGCCATTTGGCCCATTGAATTTGCACTGACCACAAACCCACTCAGACCCAACCTCCATATTCCTACATATTTACCCACTAATCCCGCTAATCCACGCATTTCAAAACTCTAAGGGCAATTTTAGCAAGGCCAATCAACCTAAGCCACACAACTTTGGAATGTGGGATGAAGACAGAGCACCGAGAATCAAACCCAAGTCCCTGGAGCTATGAAGCAGCAGTACTAATCACTGTGCTACCATGCCACCTTTAAAGTGCAGAAAGAGGCCATTCAGCTCATTGGATCTTTACTGACAACAATCCCATCTAGGCCTTATCCTGTAACCCCTTGCTAATTTACCTTGCTAATCTCTCTAACCAACGCATCCTGGGACACTAAGGGACAAGTTAGCATGGCCAATGCACCTAAGTATGAGTCTGGCAACATCAATTTTAAACCCAACCGATTTATTGGATAGTAAATCTGCAAGCTTTCGACTTTCATCTTCGTCAGGCAAATGCAGTGTTCTGGTCTGCAATAGCACACATATCAGCACAGACAGTCAGAGATTGCTGATTAGAATGCGAATCCTTACACTTAACCTGCTATTCAAGTCTTAAAGTGGCTAACAATATGGGTGAAGGGAACCCTGAGCATTGGTTAGAGAGATGTGTATTTTCTCCAGACAGCACAGTAAGTGACGTTTTTTGCTAACCTAGGCAAGTCACGGGGGTTACAGATAGTGTGACATGAAGCCAAGATCCCTGTTAAGACTGTCCTCATGTGTGCGGAACTTGGCTATCAGTCTCTGCTCAGCGACTCTGCGCCATCGTGTGTCATTAAGGCCATCTTGAAGAACGTTTACCCAAAGGTCGGAGGCCGAATGCCCGTAACCGCCGAAGTGTTCACCCACAGGAAGGGAACAGTCTTGCCTGGTGATTGTCGAGCGATGTTCTTGGCTGTCTGGAGACAATACACATCTCTCTAACCAATCCTCAGGGTTTCCTTCACCCACATTGTTAGCCACTTTAAGACTTGAATAGCAGGTTAGGTGTAAGGATTCGCATTCTAATCAGCAATCTATGACTGTCTGTGCTGATATGTGTGCTATTGCAGACCAGAACACTGCATTTGCCTGACGAAGACGAAAGTCGAAAGCTTGCAGATTTACTATCAAATAAATCGGTTGGATTTAAAATTGGTGTTGCCAGACTCTTACTGAGTTTACCCCAGTCCAACGCTGGCATCTCTACATCAATGCACCTAACCCACACATACTTGGACTATGGTAGGAAATCAGAAAACCCACACTGACATGGGAAGAATGTGCAAACTCCACATAGACAATGACCCAAGCCAAGAGTTGTACCCAGGTTCCTGGATCTATGAGACAACAGTTTTAACCACTGTGACTGTGGGACTGTGGGAGGAAATGGAGGAAACCCATGCAGACATGGGAGAATATGCACACAACACATAGACAGTAAGCCAAGCCGCAAATCAAATCTGGGTCCCTAGTGCTGTGAGGTAGCAATACTAACAACTGTGCCACCTCGCCGCCCTTAAGTAGAAAATATATAGATTTCTAGACTCAAAAGTCTAAGGTAGACTTTTGTCTGTTTCCATAGCTAGTGATTCCCAGAAAAGGCCACTATTCTGTCAACAAGGTCTTACAATTTGACGGATGTCACTCAACATCATAGAGGATTATAGCATGGAAACAGGCCCTTCTGCCCAACTTGTCCATGACACCCTTTCTTCTAAACACCTGAGCTAGTCCCAATTGCCCACATTTGGCCCATATCTCTCTATACCCATCTTACACATGTGACTATCTGCATAGGTCAAGCAATAAGGTGAAGGAATTATTCTCACTTCCACATTTGTAAGACATTGAACAGGTGAAAATGAATTGACGAAGAGACGAGTAATGAAATAAGTGCATTTAAAATAAAAAACATCACAGAATCCCCACAGTGCAGAAGAGGCCATTTGGCCCATTGAGTCAGCATTGACTCTCAATGAATATTTGAGAGTCAAATATTTTTACCCAGAATATTTTACCCAGGCCCTCTCCCCCACCTATCCCTGTATTCTCACATACTTAGCATGGCTAATCCGCCTAACCTGCACATTTTTGGACTGTGGGAGGCAACCGGAGCACTGGAGGAAACCCACGCAGTCATGGGGAGACCACGCACAGACAGTCACCTGGGTCCCTGGCGCTGTGAGGCAACAGTGCTAACCACTGTGCCGCTCTACTCTCCGAAAAAAAACATGTATTAAATAAATCCATCAAACGTAAAGAGAATAAGGCCCCTTATCTGAATATATTACATGCTGCATTTAAAATAATCCAAGGACGATATAGCAGAGGCATTGCTACACACATGTAATAATTCATTACAAAAAAATGTAATACCAGAGGACTGGCAGATAGCTAATGTCATACAATATGAATACAACATGTACAAAACATTGTGGACAAGTCAGCTTAACATCAGCAGTAGGAAAACTAATGGAATCTTTATAAAGAAGAGAATAGAAGAACATCGAGAAACACAAAAACGTATTAATGAGAAATCAGCTTGGATTTTCAAAGGGAAAATCTTCCTTGATCAACCTCATTTAATTTTTTGAGAAGAGAATAGAAGGAGTAATTAAAGGCAATCTGATAGATATAATTTATCTGGGTTTTCAGATGGATAATGTGCTCTATAATAGACTAAGGAATAAGGGTTGGAGAATGTGTAGTTCATAAGTTTATTTAATAGTGTCCAAGTTGGCTTACATTAACACCGTAAAGAAGTTGCTGTGAAAATCCCCTAAATTTGCCACACTCTGGGGCCTGTTCAGGGATACTGAGGGAGAGTTTAGCACAGCCAATGTACTTAACCAGCACATCTTTTGGACTGTGGGAGGCAACTAGAGCACCTAGAGGAAACCCACGCAGACATGGGGAGAATATGCAAACTTTGCACAGACATTGACCCGAGGCCAGAATTGAACCCGGGTCCCTGGCACTGTGAGGCAGCAATGCTCACTATTGTGCTACCCTGCCAGAATAAGGTAAAAGAATGTGTAGTCAAGGGAGAAGTGGTAGAATGGACTCCCAGTTGGCTTCAAGGCAGAAAGCAGAAAGTGGGAGTAAAGGATAGTTATTCAAAGTAACAGACGGTGGTAAGCAGTGTTCCACAAGGATCTGAGCTGAAACTGCAAGTTACATGAAGGATTTGGACTTTGGAGTCAAAAATACAACTTTTAGATTTGGAGATGACACCAAAATAGGGGGTGGAGGTGATTACTGAGGGGGGCTGCAATTAATTAAACAAGGACAAATTGTTAAAAGGGCAAATAATTCTTAATTGAAGCTTAATATAGATAAGTGTGAGACAATCCGTTATGATCAGAACAAAAGGAAGGTTAGTTATTACTTGGAAAGTATATGTCTAGGCAGGGTAAAGCAACAGAGGGATCTTGGTGTACAAATACACCAATCATTAGAAGTGGCAACATGATTAATGATGCCACAAAAAAAAAGACAAATCAAATGCTAGGATTGATTTCCAGAGGAATAGAATTGAAAAGTAAGGAAGATGCTTTAAACCTGTATCAAAGCTTCAGTCAACCAAGTTGAGAATGCTGCATGCAATTGGGGTCGCCATATTCTGAAAAGGATAAAGAGGCAATAGACAAGGTGTAGAGAAAGTAGCCCAGTCCATCACGCAAACCAGCCTTCCCTTCATTGATTCTGTCCAGACTGCCTGCTGCCTCGGAAAAGCAGCCAGCATAATTAAGGACCCCACGCACCCAAACATTCTCTCTTCCACCTTCTTCCATTGGCAAAAAGACAAGAGTCTGAGGTCATGTACCAACTGACTCAAGAACAGCTTTTGAATGGACCTACCTTGCATTAAGTTGATCTTACTTTACACTCTAGGTATGACTGTGACATCACATTCTGCACTCCTTTCCTCCTGTATGAATGGTATGTTTCATCAATGCAAAAAACAGTACTTTTCACTGTATACAGTGAAAGTGTAATAGTAGCAAGTGGCCATAATAAAGTTAAGGTTAAAGTTTATTTATTAGTCACAAATAGGCTTACATTAACACTGCAGTGAAGTTACTGTGAAATTCCCCTAGTGGCCACAGTCCAGCACCTGTTCAGGCCAGTGCACGTAACCAGCACATCTTTCAGAACAGTGGGAGGAAACTGGAGCACCTGGAGGAAACCCATGCAGACACAGGGAGACGTGCAAACTCCACACAGACGGTGACCCAAGCCAGGAATCGAACCCAGGTTCCTGGTGCTGTGAAGCAGCAGTGCTAACCACTGTGCTACTGTGCACCAAATCAAATCAAAGCATTGCAGGATGGTATTTTGTATTATCCAAGCATGAAAAGTGACATGATGCACACGCGTCACTCGGCTTGGCGAAGGGGGTTATGAAGAAGGTGTGGGGAATGTAGTAATTGTTAGTTATCGAGGTATGATTCTGGAAGTTATAGGGTACATAATGGCCAAATACTTTAAGGGATGATTATAGTACAGCATCATCATTACAACGGTCCTCTTTAATTGCAGGAGAAACAGGCACACAATGTCACAGAGGAGGAACAGGAGCAGAGGTAGTGTGCCAAATCAGCCAGGTTGTCACACTTTGAGAAGGGGATACTGCCAATGATTGGAAAAGAGCCATTGGTCAAGGTGAGATAAGTAGAAATAAAACAAAAATCAGTAATTGAAAATGAGAGGGAGTATTAAAAAAATCAAAACTCCCGAGGAACCTTGACTAACTGAATCAAAATGTCATTTTTGGCAATGACGCATCCCAGTCCCCACTGGTACCCAGTGGTCGCAGAAGGCATGCAGCCTGTCAATGGACACAACCCACCAAACCGTGTAGGTCGCCATAGTGTGGAATTACCTATTTATACTAATTTTAATTGAACTAAGTAAACAAAATTAAACAAACTGGAGGACATCACATCATGGGGATGCAATGGCCTAGTGGTATCACCATTAGACTGTTGATCCAGAAACTCAGCTAATACTCTGGAGACCTGGGTTTGAATTCCGCTATGGTACATGGTGGAATTTGAGTTCAATCACAAAAGATCCGGAATTAAGAATCTACTGATGACCATTTTTAAATGTTAGGAAAACCCATCTATTTCCCATTAGGGAAGGAAATCTGCCATCCTTACCCAGTCTGGCCTACACGTGACTCCAGAGCCACTGCAATGTGGTTGACTCTCAACTGCCCTCAGGTAACTAGGGATGGGCAATAAATGCTGGCCCAGCCAATGATGCCCATGGCCCAGGAATGAATAAAAAAAAATTGAAAGAGCAGGATTTAAGGGATTCCATCTCACTGCGTGTTCCCTTTCCAGATACACCCGGCCATAAACATGGCCACAGTAAAGTAGCCAATTTATACATTCTCAATTAAACAAATGTTCAATAAATGAAGCACAAATGATAGGGGTTGACAGATCTTGGTGGGACGCTAAACTAGAACAAAACATTAAAGGAAACTTAACAGAACCAAAATATCATTCCCAGGGGCTGATCATACCAATCATGTGAAGGCCTGGGAGACACCACATGCTCCCTCTCTAAGGCCACATAGCTGTGACAGTAGCCATGGCGGAGTAACTGATTTATACGTTCTCAGTGTACTTAATTAAACAATGTATCCTAATCTGTGTATCCTCACAATATAATTGACATACATTTAACAAGTGTCTCTGAGGATATATGAGTTGGTGGCTGCTTCCCAGGTACTTGGCATACACCTGTATGTTGCACTGACAGGGGTCACACACAATCTGTACATTTAGAGAAAGGTATCCCTTGCCTTTTATAAAAGCCTTGCTGGTTACATGACGACACGGACTCCTTGCACTCGTGGGAAATCAACCATGGCTGCAAAGCCTTAGGCTCTTTTCAACTGACAGCTATTATCTGTGGTGAAGGAGATATATTGAGGGCACGCCTAAAAATTGCAACTGGGAGTGCTTTTATGCAGTGAAGTACTGCAGGCTGGATGATCCCACTCAGGTCCTGACAGGCATATTGAAATGACCTGGGGTGAAGAAGTTCACCCTGACTATCACTTCTAATACCACAGGCACCAGGTAGCCACACAAAATTGGAGGCTATTTCTCATAGGGCTGTGACAGTCTCTGATTGAACACTGTTTAAGATTTATTTTTATTAGCATTACAAGTGGGTTCATATTAACACTGCAATGAAGTTACTGAGAAAATCCCCTAGTCGGCACAAACTGGTGGCTGTTGGGGTACACTCAGGGAGAATTTGGCACAGCCAATGCATCTAACCAGCACATCTTTTGCACTGTGGGAGGAAACTAAGGCACCTGGAGAAAACCCATGTAGACACGGGGAGGACATGCAGACTCTGCGCAGACAAGCCAGGAATTGAACCTGGGTCCCTGGTGTTTTGAGGCAGCAGTTCTAACCACTGTGCCACCATGGTGAATGAGCTGATAGATACAGATGAGGAAAGATGGGAGGAGGTTGAGGTGGAGCATAAACAGCAGAACGGCCTGTTTTCTTGCCGCGTATCTGGCATAAAACCATAACTTGAAGAATGTTAGGTTCCAATATTGTAGGATCTTGATGTGATTACTGACAATGGAGGTGGATGGTTCACTATCCCTGCAAACCTCTCAGGATCAGGAACCTCCCCAGTGAGTCTCTTTATGAAAACTCCTCCAATAAGGTTTGGTAGTGCATCAGTAACCTGAAGGGCAGCCTGCTATTGGTTGTGTGTGCACCATGGCCTTTGTGCACCTGGATCTTCTGCTGCTTGCCAGAGTCATACAGTCAAAGAGGTATACAGCACCGAGAAAGGCCCTTCAGCCCATCACGCCTGCACCAGTCAAAGACAAGCCACCAAACTATTCATAGGATCACCGAATCCCTCCAGTGTAGAAGGAGGCCATTTGGCCCATCGAGTCTGCACTGACGTTCTGACAGAGGATCCTGCCCAGGATCTTTCCATAAGCCCACACATTTATCCTACTAATCCCCCATGTCCACCTTAACATTCTCTCACCTTTCCTCATCTATATCTTACAGCTTAATCTTATATTTCCAGGATGGCACAGTGGTTAGCACTGCTGCCTCACAGTGTCAGGGACCTGGGTTCAATTTTGGCCTTGGGTCAGTGTGTGTTGTGGAGTTTGCACATTCTCCCTGTGTCTGCGTGGGTTTCCTCCAAGTGCTCCGGTTTCTCCCACAGTCCGAAGATGAGTGGGTTAGGTTGATTGGCCTTGCTAAATTTCCCCTTAGTGTCAGGGGGAATCTGCACATCTTGGAACACTAAGCAGCAATTTAGCATGGCCAATCCACCCAACTCACATGTCTTTGGAGTGTGGGCGGAATCTGGAATTCCAGGGTTAGTCTATCAATGGTTTCTCGATCCAGGCTGTCAAGCAGAAAGATATTTGACGTGGTTCACCTCTGTCGCTGTTGTGAAACTGCAAATTTTGCAATTTGTTCGGTTAATTCCAAACGTAGAATAATTGGCACGCATTCCAATTTAGCTCTATAACTGTGTTCTTTAACACAAAGAAGTATTGGATTTTTTTTGTCACTCCCTGACTAGGCTTTTAAATTTCTTTATTTAAGGGATAAGCTGCCTAGAACAGCAAAAAACATAGAGAAATTATTGACTGGCACTTTCTCCCAGCCGAACTTTATTTGCACTCACGCCAACATTTTCATGAAGATTAATGAACACAAGGAGTGCCAGGCCTTTCTTTACTTCATGTAAAGTTCCACTTTGGCATTATTTCTCTTCTCCCATCGCTGGGCTTGTAAGAGTGGAATAACACAAAAATTGTTATAAATTGGTAAAAGAGAGACTGGATCACAAGACAATTGTGTTAATTATGTTTACCTTGTGTGGTGATCAGCTCCGAGTATGAATGGTTTCCTGGCAAACACATCAACCCACTCCCCCATTATTCTATTAGTGAGAAACGCTTTCAATGTTTTCTGAACAGGGTGTTCCAAAGCTTTCAAAAATAACTGCATTTGAAGATGGAAAGATATGATTGCACTGGAGGGGGTGCAGTGGAAATTCACCAGGGATGCTGTCTGGCTGTGGGTGGGGATGGGGGGGAGGTGAGATTTGAGGAGAGATTGGATAGTCTGGGGCTTTTCTTTTATTCAGTTGTGGGACATGGGTGTCGCTGGCTGGCCAATGCTTATAGCCCATCCTTAGATGCTTTTAGAGGGCAGTTGAGAGTCAACCACATTGCTGTGGCTCTGGGGCCACAATGTAAATTTAGATATTCACTTGTATTGCCAATCTCTAGGGCTATGGACCAAATGCTGGAAAATGGAATTAATGTTGTCAGATCTTTGTTCGCTAGCATGGACACAATGAACCAAATGGAACATACAGCACCCAAACAGGCCCTATGCCCATAATGTTGTGCTGAGCATGAGGCCAAATTAAACTAATCCTTCCTGCCTGCCCTTAGTCCATAATCCCCCTATGCCTTGCATATTCATGTACCTATCTAAAAGCCCCTTAAACGCCCCTATTATATCTGCCTCCACCACCACCCCTGGCAGCGCGATCCAGACACGTTTCTATGTAAATAATTTGCTCCTTTGAACTTTCCCCCTCTCACCTTAAGTGCATGTTCCTTAGTATTAGACATTTCAACTCTGGGAAATAGATTCCAACAGTCAACGCTACCCATGCCCCTCATAATTTTATAGACTTCCATCCAGTCTCCCCTCAGTCTCTGCCATTCCTGAGAAAACAATCCTAGTTTGTCCAGCCTCTCCTTCTCACTCATATCCTCTAATCCAGGCAGAATCCCGGAAAGCCTCTTCTGCATCGTCTCCAAAGCCTTCCTGAAATTCGTTGGATCCTTCCTGCA
Source organism: Sphyrna mokarran (assembly GCA_024679065.1). Classification (NCBI taxonomy): domain Eukaryota; kingdom Metazoa; phylum Chordata; class Chondrichthyes; order Carcharhiniformes; family Carcharhinidae; genus Sphyrna; species Sphyrna mokarran. The sequence continues at coordinate 46,489,792 of JAGIQG010000018.1, forward strand.
ATGTGACGACCAGAATTGAACACAAAATTCTAAGTGTGGCCTAAACAAACTTTTACAAAGCTGCAACATGACATCCTGATTCCTGTACTCAATACCCAGACCAATTTGAATCCCACCACGGCAGATGGTGAAATTTGAATTCAATAATAATCTGAAATTAAAAGTCTAATGCTGACCATGAAACCATTCTTGATTGTTATAAAAACCCATTTGATTCTTTAGGGAAGGAAACCTGGCACCCTTACCTGATCGGGACTAGTTATGATTCCAGATCCACAGCAATGGGATTGACTCTTAAAGGTCCTTGCGGATGGGCAACAAATGCTGACCCAGCCAACAATGCCCTCATCTCATGAATATATTAAAAAGATTATGGAACTCAAATCTCCTGAGGGGTAGTGTAGTTGTAAAATAGAGCAGTGGGAAATTAGAACTATCATACCTTACTGTGATGGAATCATAAAATGAAACAAAGGAGGGGAGGGAAAGAGAGCTGGGAGAAGAAAAACATGAAAAACAGTAGATTCTCACTGTGTCAATGTTTTTAAAAACCCTTCCTCTCAATCCTAGGCTATTTGCTTTGTTCACTCATGGTGTTCACTCATGTCAATTTGCATTGTTGTTGTCAAAAGGAAATCGCTGGAAAATCTCAGCAGGTTCTGGCAGCATCTGTAAGGAAAGAAAAGAGCTGACGTTTCAAATCCAGACGACACTTTGTCAAAGCTAAAAGGCATTGAAAAGCCTGGGTTCACTAGAGACACGCGGAGATATTTATACTGCAGGGTGAGGGAATGAAAGATGAGTCATAGCCACAGAAACCAGGGGAAAGTCTGCTAATGGCAGTCCAGAGAGAGAATAAAGGGCCCAACAGCAGAGGAGCTGAAATCAGAGGGTAAGCTGTGACAGATGAAGAGATGGAGGAGGAGGAGGAGAGGAATGGATGGGAGAGAGATAAAATGGAGAAAAAGGGGAAACAAAGTTAGAGGAAAGGTAAGGAAAGGGGAGATAAAATTAGGGGGGAAGAGTGCGGAGGGAAGAAAACTAAAGAAAGAAAATAAAGAATTGAAAGAGAACAGTTAAAAATGAAATGAAAACAAAATGCTCGAGGTGGAGTGCTGCCAGACCTGCTGAGATTTTCCAGCAATTTTTCTTTTGGTTTCAGATTCTAACATCTGCAGTAATTTGCTTTTATCTGGTGTTTAACACACTGCCATTCCTCTTCAAGGAATAACTATACTGAAGAAGTACAGCTCTTCTCTCTGGCAGGATTTCCCTATCTTTCTTCCTTCCCTATCCACCTTTACTGCTTTCCATTTTGCTCTTAGTATTGGACAAAGTATCATTTTATCTCTCTCTCACCCATTTCCTCCTCTACCCACCTCATCGTCTGTCACAGTTTACCCTCTGACTTTAGCTTCTCCGCCGTTTAGCCATTCACACTTTCTATTCTCTCCACAGACTGCCATTAGCAGCCTTTCTCCTTGTTTTGTGGCTATGAGTCGCCCTTCATTTCCTCACCCTGCAGCATAAATATCTCCCACTTTCTATGTCTTTTAGCTTTGACAAAGGATCAGCTGGGCTTGAAACTTCAGTTGTTGTCTCTCCATACAGGTGCTGCCAGACCTGCTGAGATTTTCCAGCATTTTCTCTTTTCGTTTCAGATTCCGACATCCACAGCAATTTGCTTTTATCACCTGATCATTGTCATTTGCTCTGGTTAATGAACTCCGGGCTAAACCTCAATAATGGCCCCAATAATTATTCAATATTAATAGTTATTAATTGATGACAAATCCATTTAGTTTTAATTTGCTGTAACTTGATCAATTTAATTATTATGAAAGACACGCAACTTTTATATTATCAAATTACAGCAGGTTAAAAGTCAATGCATCAGTAATCAATTAATAGCAATTAAAATTGAATATCTATTGGTACAAGACTCCTGCCACAAGTAAAATTTTTATAGAGCTGTCTCACGGTATATATTGCAAAACAAAACATGATTCCTATAGGAGGGGCTGTGTTATCTTTTCGTGTCTCTGATGCTGTCAATCTTTCAGCTTCACTGCAGTCTTCCCAGTCACTAGTGATCGGTTGAGACATGCCTAATGTCATTTAAAATCCCTCCACCTTCATTCAGTACATCCAATTTGCATGCAGACAAGCTGGGAGCTGTTGGCTGAATGGTGCATTTTGTGGCTTGCAGCACAAAATCACCAATGTGCAATAGGTCTGTCCAACAACAGCAACCAAATTATATCAATGTTCCCCTTGCAAGGTGTTGCCACCTTCTTCAAAGAACTTGGTGAACAGGTCAGCAGAAGACAACGTTACAATGATAATGAGGCTTTAAGACATTTCATAGAATCTCTGCACTGCAGAAAGAGGCCATTTGGCTTATCAAGTCTGCACTGACAGCAATCCCACCCAGATCCTGTCTTATCCTCATAACTCCACATATTTACCCTCCTAATCCTCCTGACATTAAAGGGCAACTTATCATGGCCCTTCAACCTAATCTGCACATCTCTGGATTGTGGGAGGAAACTGGAGCACCCAGAGGAAACCCACGCAGACAGGGCAGAACATGCAAGCTCCACATGGACAATGAGCCAAGGCCAGAATTGAACACAGGCCCCTAGTACTGTGAGGCAGTAGTGTTAACTACTATCCACCCTAATTTGTTTGGAATATATCTTTAGGAATGTCGCAGATATTGTATTTCTCCCTTTTAAAATTGTAGATTTTGTTATGTCTCCCTATTAAACAGCACAGGAAGAGCTTGATGGTGCAGGTTAGCATTGCTGCCTCACAGCGTCAGAGGCCTGGGTTCATTAGGGACACACCTGATCCTGAAAGATTTGCAGAGCTAGTGAATCATCTGCCTCTATTGACAGTAACAACACCAGGATCCATCAAATTTGCATCCTAATACTCTTCAAGTTCTCCATGGAGCTACCTCAGGAGTTATGGTTTTATGCCGGATATACAGCAAGGAAACAAGCTGTTCTGCTGTTTGTACTCCACCTCAATCTCCTCTCATCTTTCCTCATCCATATCTATCAGCTCAATCTTGTATACACCACGGTGGCACAGTGGTTGGTATTGCTGCCTCACAGCTCCAGGGACCTGGGTTCAATTCCAGCCTTGAGTCACTGTCTGTGTGAAGTTTGCATGTTCTTCCCATGTCTGTGTGGGTTTCCTCCAGGTGCTCCAATTTCCCCCTACACTCCAAAGATCTGCTGGTTAGATTGATTGGCCATGCTAGATTGCCCTTAGTGTCAGAGGAATTAGTAGGGTAAATATGTGGGATCATAGTGATAGGGCCTGATGGAATTGTTGTCAGTGCAGGCTCGATGGGCCAAATGGCCTCCTTCTGCACTGGCGGGATTCTATGAAACGGATTGGCCTAGAAATTCAATCGTGCCTAAAATGAACCAATGATGTCTGATTGCCTGTTGTCAGCCAATCAGTGGGACTGGTGCTGGGGCCTCATTATCATGTGGCATGGTAACAGCGATCATTACGCACACAGTTCATTGGCCCCAAACTGGCAGGGGGGATGAGTCTAGCCCATTGCACTAGGGGTGTGCTGACCCCTGCATTAGTGCTTTGCCCAGGCTATGATAGAATAAAGGATCAATGAGGTTAAATGAGGCTTTACTGGATGCAATTTTTCAAAGCCATCTCGGCCTTTTGGCTAAGATGAAGTCCAGGAGCGGGCCTAATGCCTCATCTTGTCTGCTTGGATCTTGTTTGATCAAGACCCAAGGTGGGATGTGAAGTCTTGTCTTGACATTTTGGGTCTTTTTTGTCCCTCCTGTAGGAAACTCAATTTGAGCATTTTTGATTAGAATTAAAGTACCGAGAGGCACCCATTAAAAAGTCCTGTTGGTGTGGAGCCAGCAAATGAGGCTTAAGTCTTTAAGTTTATTTATTAGTGTAACAAGTAGGCTTATATTAACACTGCAATAAAGTTACCGTGAAAATCTCAAGTTGCCCCACTTTGGCCCCTGTTTGGGTACACTAAGGGAGAATTCAGCATGGCCAATGCGTCTAACCAGCACGTCTTTTGGACGGTGGGGGGAAACCGGAGCACCCGGAGGAAATCCATGCAGACATGGGGAGAATGTGCAGACTTCACGCAGACAGTGACCCAAGCTGGAAATCGAACGTAGATCTCTCGCGCTGTGAGGCAGCAGTGCTAAATACTGTGCTGCCCCATAATGACCTATGATTAATGCCACTTGATGCTATCCAATGCCTCTTAAAGGGAAGGTGCTCTCGGTTTGCAGAGATGGCAGAATGCATCAAAACAGGTAGCTAGATCAAGCACTGACAGATAGGACACTCAGATTCTGTGCCGCTGCCTCGTAGGTCTGAAAGGGGGTAGGGGGAGGGGGCAAGCTGGCCCCTGCAGCTGGTAGAAACCTCTAGACAGCACTCTGACTGCCAATAGGGCTGAATTAGTGATTCCCGAGAGTTCAGTTCCCAGCAGACAAGGCTGCAGTGCCAAAATAAGCTTACTGACCTACCAGGGTTGTCCAGGCAACACTGAGGACAGTGGAACTCCACTGGTTTACTGGGAGATGGGAAATATAATTCATCTGAACCTCTTTGGGGTGAGCTACCACCTGAGGGCTCTCCATGTTTTTCCTCCTTCCCCCCTCCCTCCTCGCAGCTCTTCCCCTCTTATCCTCTCCGCTTATCCTCCTCTTGCTCGTGCCCTCCTTACTGCAGCTCCTCCTGCCCAGATGGTGATGGGGGGCCAGTCCTTTATGACGGTGAAGTGATTGAATACAAAGCTGGATTCATGCTCAGCTGTGTACAAGTATTACCACTCCAGACAGTGAAAACATTGTTTGCGAACTAACTTCCTCCTTCAGTGATGGGCAATCTACAGCTCAGGGGTCACGTGCAGCCCAGCTGGATTTTGAGGGCTGCCCCCAAAACGTCTTGTTCACTGTCTCTCACATTCCACTGACTTCCATCCACATAGTTTTTTCCCTATCGGTATGTCTGAAGTGATATATATATAAAGCGAGGGCAAGAGGTGGATTGGCAATGTTAAATTGTCTCTTAGTACCTGTGTGGGTTTCCTGCGGGTGCTCCTGTTCCATCCTACAGTCCAAAAGGCGAGATGGTTAGGTGGATTGGCCGTGCTAAATTGCCCCTGAGTGTACCAAGATGTGTAGAATGATATAATCCCTACAGTGTAGAAGGAGGCCATTCAGCCCATTGAGACTGCACTACAACAATCCCACCTAGGCCCTATCCCCATATATTTATCCTACTAATCCTCTCTGACACTAATGGGTAATTTATCATGGCCAATCCACCCAACCTGCACATCTTTGGACTGTGAGAGGAAACCAGAGCATCCAGAGGAAACCCACACAGACATGGGGAAAACGTGCAAACTCCACACACTGTGATCCAAACCAGGAATTGAACGGGGTCCCTGGCGCCATGAGGTAGCAGTGCTAACCATTGTGCCACTGTATTGCCCGTATAGGTTAGCCATGGGAAATGTGTGGGATTACTGTGGTGTGATGGGGGAAAGGATCCAGGTAAGATAGTCTGTCAGAGAATCAGTGCAGACTCGATGGGCTGAATGGCACTGAAGGGATTCTATTGAAAAATTACACTAAGCCAAAGAAGGAACTATTAGGATATGTGACTAAAAACTCAAAGAGGAAGATTTTAAGGAGTTTATTTAAGGAGGCAGAGGGGTTTAGTGAGGGACATTAGCAGTTCTGAAGTGGAAGAGAATGTCAATTAAATTTATTCATTTTCTTCCCCAAGGAAAGTTCAGAGCTTAAACTCTGACAAATTATCACAATATTAATCATTTCATTGCTTATTTTCTGGACAAGAAATATCCCCAGTCAATATTAATTCCCATTAAATTGGCAGATTGTGACTAAAAATAACCAGATGTTTCAAAGTTCAAAATTTTTGTAAAGTTCGAGTAATGCAGTAAAATAGAGAATTGATGTTGATTTGATTTGATTTACTATTGTCACATGTAGTAACATACAGTGAAAAGTATTGTTTCTTGCACGCTATACAGACAAAATATACCGTTCATAGGGAAGGAAGCGGGGAGAGTGCAGAATGTAATGTTACAGTCATAGCTAGGGTGTAGAGAGATCAACTTAATGCAAGGTAGGTCCATTCAAAAATTTTTCAGCAGCAGGGAAGAAGCGGTTTTGAGTCAGTTGGTACATGACCTCAGACTTCTGAGAAGAAGATGAAAGAAAGAATGCCTGGGGTGTGTGGGATCTTAATTATGCTGGCTGCTTTGCCGAGGCAGCAGGAGGTGTAGACAGAGTCAATAGATGGGAGACTGGTTTACATGATGGATTGGAGCTACATTCACGATCTTTTGTACTATTGCGGATTTTGGAATCTGAAACATGAACAGAGGATGCTGGAAATATTCAGCAGGTCTGGCAGCATTTAAAAAAATAAAGTTTATTTATTAGTCACAAGATTACATTAACACAGCAATGAAATTTCTGTGAAATTTCCCAAGTCGCCACACTCCGGCTAAAAGCAAAATACTGTGGATGCTGGAATCTGAAACCAAAAGAGAAAATGCTGGAAAATCTCAGCAGGTCTGGCAGCATCTGTAAAGAGGGAAAAGAGCTGATGCTTTGAGTCCAGATGATCCTTTGTCAAAGCTGGCACACTCCAGTGCCTGTTCAGATACATTGAGGGAGAATATAGCTTGGCCGATTCATCTAACCAGCACGCCTTTCAGACTGTGGGAGAAAACCAGTGCATCCGGAGGAAACCCACGCAGACATGGTGTGAACATGCAAACTCTGCACAGACTGTCACCTAAGGCCGGAATGGAATCCAGGCCCTGGCGCTGTGAGACTGCAGTAATAAACACTGTGCCACTGTATCACTTGGAATATTGGTTTGATTCCTTTCCATCTCTCACATGGAAGCTGTCCTTTTAGTGTTTCAGTTGTACTGAATACAAGAGCAAACTATCTTAGCCCCACTGCTTGTGGCAAACCCCCAAGTACAGTCGGAATTACACTGGATCAATCCAGGACTGTAAGTGGTAAAATGATGGTGCACTGTGGTTTTTAATTATTCCTATTCCCACAGGGAAAGGGGAAGTTTAAGGGTAATCACCCTGGATTGATCTCACAATACTTCTATATGACATCTGGATGGGGAAATGGGATCATGCTTCTGTGGGATTAGTCCATCATTGCAACCAGCTCACCAATGGCTGACGGTGAACACAGCAGAGAGAAGTTGAGCCTTATACTAGAACAAAGCATAGAGAAAATTACAGCACAGGAACAGGCTCTTCGGCCCTCCAAGCCTGCACCGATCATGCTGCCCAACTGAACTAAAACCCCCTACCCTTCTGGGGACCGTATCTCTCTATTCCCATTCTATTCATATATTTATCCAGATGCCCCTTAAAAGTCACTATCATATCTGCTTCCACTACCTCCCCCAGCAGTGAGCTCCAGGCACCCACTACTCTCTGTATAAAAAACTTGCCTCATACATCTCCTTTAAACCTTGCCCCTTGCACCTTAAACCTGTGCCCACTAGGATCATCTGGACTCTTCCACCCTGGGAACAAGTTTCCGACTATCCATCCTGTCCATGCCTCTCATAATCTTGTAGACTTTTATCAGGTCGCCCCTCAATCTCCGTCACTCCAGTGAGAACAAACCAAGTTTCTCCACCCTCTCCTCATAGCTAATGCCCTCCATACCAGTTAACATCCTGGTAAATCTTTTCTGTACCTTCTCCAAAGTTTCCCCATCCTTCTGGTAGTGTGGTGACTAGAATTGAACACTATGTTCCAAAGTTTCAGGAAATCTTTTATTTAACTGCCAGCCTCCATTGATTTATGGTTTGAAGGCAATCAGAAGATGGATCATGGTGTAGTTTTCGAGGGGTTTATTTGTCATTGCTAAATTTGCCTTTACTGAAGCATAGCATGGGTGATTGGTTAATTGCAGTATGATTTAGCCAGGATGAGGGCTGTAAGGAGTTTTTGTTTCAAACCAGTTCTTTTTAAATCAGAGTTGGCAGTGAGCAGGAGAAGAGCTGATCGTATGGTGATTATTATTTTTAAATCTCTTACCCACAGCTCAGTTTCTGGGCGTGGATTGTATTTCCGTAGAATGGAAAAACAATTTCTTGATACACTGCCTGCAGTGCTTTCAGGTTTGGTTTGTCCCCAGCAATGTACTAAATATACAGCCCCCCCCACACACACACACAGACAACCACACACAAAGACACAGACACACACCCACACATACGTACACACAGACACACACCCACACACATATACACATAAGCACACACACACTCATACTCACATACATCGCATACAAACACTCATCCACACACATACACACCCACACTCACACACAGATATATACACCCACACATACACACACACACATACCCACACACCTACACACACATATACTGATACATACACACACCCATACACACACACACCCACACACATACCAACACACCTACACACACATACACGATACATACACACACACACAATACACACATACACCAATACATGCGCACACCACACACACACAGACATACACACACATAAATACACACACACACACACACAAGCAGAAGTGAAACAAATGACCAGTTCCTTGGTTCTGGGTAAGACTGTTTGAGGAATAAACACTGGGCAGGACACGGGAGAATTCCTGACTGCTGCTCGAAACACGCTGGGGGATCTTTGGCTGTCTGCAAATCCAGACAGCAGCTGCTTCCCTGTCTCGTCTGATAGCTAACACCTCCGCCAATGCAGCACTCCCTCAGTATTGTGCTGCATCATTGCCTTAGCTCCACCTGGGTGGGTATTCAACCTAACTATGACTGTAACACTGCACTCTGCACTCTCTCCTTTCCTTCTCTATGAATGGTCTGCTTTGTCTATATAGTGACTAGTGGTGTGCCTCAGGGATCGGCGTTGGGTCTGCAACTGTTTACGATTAGCTTAGATGATTTGAAGTTGGGGACCAAGTGTAGTGTGTCAAAATTCACAGATGACACTAAGATGAGTGGCAGAGGATGCTGGAAGTTTGCAAAGGGATATGGATAGTTTAAATGAGTGGGTGAGAGTCTGTCAGATGGAGTACAGTGTTAATAAATGTGAGGTCATCCATTTTGGTAGGAATAACAGCAAAATGGACTATTATTTAAATGGTAAAGAATTGCAGCATGCTGCTGTGCAGAGGGACCTGAGTGTCCTTGGTCAGGAATCTCAAAGCATCGGTTTGCAGGTTCGGCAGGTAATTAAGAAGGCAAATGGAATTTTATCATTCATTGCTAAAGGGATGGAGATTATGTTGCAGCTGTATAAAGTGCTGGTGAAGCCACACCTGCAGTACTGTGTACAGTTTTGGTCTCCTTACTTGAGAAAGGATATACTGGCACTGGAGGGAGAATGGAGGAGATTCACTAGGTTGATTCCGGAGTTGAGAGGGTTGGCTTATGAGGAGAGATTGAGTAGACTGGGGCTATACTCATTGGAATTCAGAAAAATGAAGAGAGATCTTATTGAGATATATGTAGTTATAAAGGAATAGATAAATTAGAAGCAGGGAAATTGTTTCCACTGGCAGGTAAAACTAGAACTAGGGGCATAAACTCAAACTAAGGGAGAGCAGATTTAGGACTGAGTTGAAGAAGAACTTCTTCACACAAAGGGTTGTGAATATGTGGAATTCCCTGTCCAGAGAAGCAGTTGAGGCCAACTCATTGAATGTTTTTAAGGCCAGGATAAATAAATTTTTCAACAGTAAAGTAATTAAGGGTTATGGTGAGCAGGTGGGTAAGTGGAGTTGAGTCCACAAAAAGTTCAGCCATGATCTTATTGAATGGTGGAGCAGGCTGGAGGGGTTGGATGGCCTACCCCTGCTCCTAGTTTTTATGTTATGTTCACAAACGCAGTCACACCCACACACGCACACAGCCACACACACTCACACATACACCCATACATACACACACACACACTCACAGACACACACACACTCACACAAACATTCACAAACACACACACTCACACATACACTAATACAAACATTCACATTCATTCACACGCACAAACTCAAACACACTTACACACACACACACATACATTCTCACACATACTCACTTATACACACATACACATTTACACTCACATACACACCCACACATACAAACTCATACACACACACACACACACACAATCATGAGTTTGGTACTCCAATCATTGCAGGTTGTTGTCACCAGTTACTGGAGGTACATGTGTGCACACATTGGCTGTCCCACTCTGACATTCACTCACAACAAGAAAAGTGCTTTCCCCAAAACAGAGGATCGCTAAGGTAGCAGAGACTGTTTATAAACACAAGCAGATCCCTCCTTCCTACAGAATGTCCCTGTATAGAATCCCTACAGTGCAGAAGGAGTCCATTCAGCCCATCGAACCTGTATAGAGAGCAATCCCACCAAGGCTCTATCATCATAACTCTCCATATTTACTTTGTGAATCCCCCTGACACTAAGGCCACCTGATCCCGCCAGAATCCAGGCCGGTGAGGCTCACAGAATGGAAATCTCCGTTGGTCTTGGTTGGGATTTTACTAGCTATACCCAAGTGATGTTGTAAAATGTTGCTCTAAGAGTCTAATTCTTAGAAAATTCTGGGAAACTGGAGCACCTAGAGGAAACCCACACAGGCATGGGGAGAATGTGCAGGCTGTGCATAGTAATCCAAGCCGGGAATCAAACCCGGGTCTTTGGCGCTGTGAGGCAGCAATGCTAATCACTGTGCCACCATGCCCCCTCATGTTATTGTTATTTAATATGTTTGTGTATTGTTCTGGACCCGGATTTAATTCCCATCTTGGATGACTATCTGGGTGGAGTCAGCACTTTCTCCCTGTGTCTGCGTGGGTTTCCTTCGATGCTCCACAATCCGAAAGATGTGCTGGTTAGGTGCATTGACCATGCTAAATCACAGAATCTTTTCAGAGCAGAACGAGACCATTCAGCCCATCGAGTCTACACCGACAGCAATCCTGGTAACCCCTGCTAATATCCCCTGACGCTAAGGGGCGATTTAGCACGATAATCTACCTAACCTGCACACCTTTGGATCCGGAGGAAACCCACGCAGCTACTCCATACCGACATACCGGAATCCTTGGCGCTATGAGGCAGCAGTGCAAACCACTTGTGCCACCCTTCTTCTTGTTTTGTGTAAACCAAAGCACTCGTTATAAATCAATGGCTGTTCCTGGCTGCCGTGTTTCTGGATTGAAGCCGTATAAAATAGTATAATCCTTAATCAGGACACAGTAGTGCTGAGATGGCTCAATAGATTTAGCAGATGAGGGGCTTGACTTTGAGTCACTGATGAGTCATTTTCCCGGATGCTATCCAATAAAAATACCATTAAGAAAAAAACAGCATTTAAAAAAAAGAGGTGGCTCATAACTGCACATGATTAACTGCATTTTTTTAAAAAAAACATACCACGGTACAGTAACTCTGTAGTTTATTTGATGTCAGCGACCACAAACTGAGTCACATGCTCTATGATGGAGCGAGGTTTATCATACTCACTGTGGGAGCCACTTCATCAACCCAGGGAGGGGTTTGCAACTGAAGTCTGAGTAACACACACATAGTGATTGATTCATCAGCTGGCTGATGGGGTAAGGGGGAATTTGGCAGTGTAGCAATCTTAATTCTACCCATTAGAATCAGCCCTGACAGCTGGAATAGAAAGGATTCGCTTGCAACAACCTCAGTCTGGCCGACTCTTTCTGTCAGAGCTGGGAGCAGGAAGTGTCTCCAGTCTGTTCCTCCCTCTTGGCTAGAGTAACACATACAGTGCGCTGTCCTGACCTCCCCGGCAGCTGGAGTGCCTCTGACTGCACAGCCCCCTTTCCCTAGAAAGCGACACACCGCTTTTGTGACATTGGCATTCCCAACACGTTGGGGCTGGACTATCCCGACAGTAGAACAGCAGGAGCAGTGCTGTAGATAGCACTGCTGCCTCGCAATGCAGGTTCGATTCCGGTTTTGGGTAAATGTCTGTGTGGAGTCTGCACATTGAATCATAGAATCCCTACAGTACAGAAAGAGGCCAGTAAGCCCATCGAGGCTGCACTGACCACAATCCCACTCAGGATCTATCCCCGTAACCCTACATATTTACTCTGCTAGTTTTTTGATCGGTATGGACCAGTTTGGGCCGAAGGGCCTGTCTCCATGCCCTACACTCTATAATTCTATTCCAACATCATGAAGGGTGAGGAGGGGAAGTCTGTATTTGTGTCCCAGGCTTGGCGTCAAAGCTGGTACCAGAAGAAAATGTGACAAAGCTGTTTTCCTTTCACACTTTATTTATTGGTGTCACAACATGGCTTACCTTAACAATGCAATGAAGTTACTGTGAAAATCCCCTAGTTGCCGCACTCTGGCACCACTTTGGATCAAAATACCCAACCAGCATGTCTTTCAGACTGTGGGAGGAAACTGGAGCACCCAGAGGAAACGCATGCAGGTATAGCTGACAATGTGCAAACTCCACACAGAGAGTGACCCAAGGCCAGAATGGAACCCAGATCCCTGGCACTGTGAGGCAGCAATGCCAATCGCTGCGCTACTGTGCTGCCCCTCATTCTTCCCGTGCCTGCGTGGGTTTCCTCCGGGTCCTCCCGTTTCCTCCCTCAGTCCAAAGATATATATGTTGGGTGGATTGGCCATGCTAAATTGCCCTCTCATGTCCCAAGTTATGTAGGTTAGGAGGATTAATGGGCTAAGTATGTGGGTATATGAGAATAGGATCTGAGTAAGATGCTCTGTCAGAGAGTCAGTGCAGACCTCGATGGGCTGAATGGCCTCCATCTGTACTATAGGGATTCTATGATTCTATAAAGATGACCAGCAATCTAACCCAGCATGACTCAAGTTTTCAGTTTGTGGGAGAGCTGGTAATGGGGCAAGGAATCTCTTTGCTGATCTTGTCAGCAAATGGGAAGTCACTAGGAATATCGATACCGGCCAGAATATCGAAAGTATCGATACTTTCTCACGAGCACCCATCACCTTCTGCAATAAACAAGAGGGTAAATAAACCTCTTCCAGGCCAGCTCCTTCCAATTGCTGCCTTTAGGCTCATTAGCATTTCTATCTACTTCTCACTCCCATTTATTTGACATCCCTGGAAATAGACGTAGCAGCAGCACCAACAAGAGCAAAGGTTTTGATGTGACTAAAAGGATCAAGGGGTATGGAGAGAAAGCGGAAGTGGGATACCAGAAGTGTATGATCAGCCATGATCATATTGAATGGTGATGCAGACTCGAAGGGCCAAGTGGCCTCCTCCTGCATCTTTTTTTTAATGTTTCGATGAGCAGGTAGGAACAAAGGTGCCTAGGTCCCACTACCATGTCATTTGGGAGGTGGATGCAATCATCTGGATGGGGAAAGGGGAGGTGATGGTCTAGTGGTATTATTGCAAGGCTATTAATGGAGAAACTCAACTAATGTTCTGGGGACCCAAGTTCAAATCCCACTACAGTGGAAATTGAATTCAATTTTTAAAAATATGAAATTATGAATCTACCCTTGACCATGAAACTATTGTCAATTATTGGAAAAGCCCATCTGTGTCACGGATGTCTTTTAGGGAAGGAAATCTGCCATCCTCATGTGGTCTGGCCTACATGTGACTCCAGAGCCACAGCAATGTGGTTGACTCTCAACTGTCCTTGGGCAACTAGGGATGGGCAATAAATGCTGGCCCAGCCAGCAACGCCCATGTCCCACAAATGACTAATTTAAAAAAAGATAGAGCTTGGGCAGCATTGTGGGACATTATGGACTAAGTGTAAGATTTTTAAAAATTTTCATGCATTATGGTTCTAAGCTATATAAATGTCATAGAACATAGAACATAGAACATAGAACATTACAGCACAGAACAGGCCCTTCGGCCTTCGATGTTGTGCCGACCAAAATAAAAAGCAATGCCCCTCCAAACTAAACCATTCCCTTCTCTTCCATATACTTATCAATTGTATTATTTTGTATTAAGCAACACAGCACGGGAAACAGGCCCTTCGGCCCAACGAGCCCGCGCCACCGTAATACCAAAATAGTCCTATATAATAATATATATATTAATCCTAATTTGGAAAAATTTCACCATAGGGACAATTTGTTACCCAATCAGCCTAAGAGCGAATTTTTGGGTTGTGGGAGGAAACCGGAGTGCCCGGATAAAACCCACGCAACCACGGGGAGAACGCGCAAACTCCCGCAGACACCGGCCCAATTCCAAGTGTCTGCACAGCCACATCGATAGTCTCTGAGCTGTCATGGTGCCCTTCAGGTGGTCCACATAAAGCACTCATATACGACATGAGGTACCAGGCAACCCATGAATCACCATCCAAGAGCTGTACCCGCACCACCTGCCGAATGCGTGCTCAAATTATGGACCGAATTACCTGTGGAAAAAGCCGTAGTTAAACAGTCCTAATATATCCCTCTATCTGCATACCGCTCATGTGGCTGTCCAAGAGACCCTTAAACAGCCCCCGCGTGCCTGCTCCCACCACCTTACTCGGCAGTGCATTCCACACCCCCACTACCCTTTGTGTGAAAAACTGCCCTCTAATATTCGTCCTATACATAGCCCCCCTCACCCTATGGCCCTGACCTCTCGTCCTATCCATTTCTAAAGGTGGAAAAAGTTTACCTCCATTTACTCTATCTATACCCCTTATAATCTTATACACCTCTATTAGATCCCCTCTAAGCCGACGTCTTTCAAGGGAAAACAACCCCAGTCTATTTAATCGTTCCTCATAAGACAGCCCTTCCATACCAGGCGCATCCTGGTAAACCTCCTCTGCACTCTCTCCAAGGACTCCACATCCTTCCGATAGTACGGAGACCAGGACTGGGCGCAGTATTCCAAGTGAGGCCTAACCAAAGTTGTATACAACTGCAACATCAAACTCCTACTCTTATATTCTATACCCTTTTCTATGAAAGCTAACATACTATACGCCTTCTTTGTCACCTTCTCCACCTGTGAAGACACCTTCAGAGACTTGTGAACCTGCACCCCCAAGTCTCTCTGCGTCTCTATGCTCTTTATAGTTTTACCTTTTA